>JAQPPZ010003246.1:8635000-11330399 GCA_028583015.1 Wollemia nobilis | reverse complement strand
GATGTGTAAAATTAACAATCAAGAAATTCTTCACCCTCCAAATTATGATAAAATTGAATCATGGGTTACTAATTTTGACGATGATAGCTTTACAAATTTGAATTCAAGAAACGACCCACTTTTGGAAATAATTGAACCATCTAAGGAAGGTGAAGATGAATTTGATGAGAAACATATTGATGAATTGGAAGACATTGAAGAAGTAGTTGAACGTCACCACTTGATTTTGAAATATGATTATTATGATGCTTGGAAGACGTGGGAATACTTCACTCATTCCAAAACTACTAATGAAACTTGTGTGCCAATTGATATACAAGACAACATAATTGCCTACTCAAAGGAAGATATTACAACTCCTGTACAATTTGAGGATGTTTTGGAAGAGGGTTTCAAATCTCATCAATTTTTGGAAGATTATAATGATCCTATTGCCAAGGACAAAGAAGAAAAAAAATTTATGAATGAATCAAAAGATCATGCCACAAACATCATGGAGTTTCATGCCATGGATTTGGATGACAATTTTCACAATGGTTGGGGGAGATATGATAATGCATTCTTTTCTCACACCTCTATAGATGAAACTCATATTTCACTTGATATGCAGGATGTTGAACCTTCTACATCATACGGAGATCTCATATTCACAAGATTTGAAAAGGTGACAAAATTCGATCATGTTGAATATAAATTCATTGAAGGTGCGGATGCAAGTTTGCATGATGATGTTGGGGATTCAAATGAAGAGATACCATGGATAGTGAACAAAGAATGGGAACTAAATGACGAAGAGATGGATCAATTGGAAGTAGCTCAAATGAAGGATCATCAAGATGAGTCATGGGACATACACTTTCACCAAGAACATTTGAGGGTTGAAAATTTGCATGACCATGTTTTGAATTTGATTGATGTTTATGATGAAATGTCATTAAAGGTGAATGAAAAATAGGGTATGATTTCTAATCACACCTTTGATAACATTGTTTTAATGAATGAAAAGGAAGTTGATGCACTTGAACTATTAAATCAAATTCATCAACAATTACTAATTGAATCTAGGATAAAAAAATTTAATGATCCTAATTTAGTAAATATCCTAGATGCTTGTAAATTGTTGCACAAATTTGATTGGCCTACAAATTTGGAAAATGATTTGGCTTTGAAATTTGTAGAAATAGGCTCCTACTTACAAAATTGCATATTGGAAGAAGATATCCTAATTCTAAATCAAAGATTGAGTTTTGAAATGGAAGTTTTAGAGAATAGACAAGATAAAATTGAATATCAATCATTGTCTAATCAATTTGAAAATTTGAAGCTCACCTATGAGAATACTAATGGAACTAAATTTAATTGGTGGGGTGAGAGAGGAAAGTTGAAGTGGGTTGCATTGTTTGGTCTTGTCTTGTTTTTGTTGGATTCCCACAAAATTTGGCATGCATATCATGTTATATTTTTGTTAAAATGTTCTAATCATGTTTGGGATCCAGGAAAGTGATAGTCCAAGCTTTGCATCATCTTGTATTATAGTGTACATTTGTATATAGATTTTGATTTTTGGTTTTGGGTTTGTGTTTTCAAGTTTCATTTTGGGATTGCTATTTGGATTTGGATTTAAGTTGTGTGTTGGTCCTTTGGACATTTTTGGTTTGTTTATGAAAAAAAAAAATTGTTTTTGAGTTGTCAACTTATGCCTAAAATCAGGAGAATATGAAACATTGGAATTGTATTGTAGAAAGATCCACAAGTAACACAAACATTTAAATAATATCATTTGAATCTTGTGATGCATGAAGTTGTCAGTTTTGCACATTATGGTAAAGTAGATGATATATTCCAAAAGAAGCAGTGCATTCATATCTCATGTCACATTCCTCATTGCATATACATGTCATCTCAGGTACATTTTCATTTCATGTGCAATCATTGAGAAGGTGTCGAATCCTCTTAGGGTTATACTATAACATAAATAAGAAAGGATCCTAAGGTTGGGAACTGCTGCCCAAACTATCTTGAACCAAGCACATTTTATACACACTAAAAATGATCTTGAGTAAAATGATCAAAACCTTGCTTGGAAGAAAAGGTCAAGCGAAAAGAGTATTTCATGTCTATCCTATTATGCAACATGATCCTTAAAAAAATGGTTTTTACCACTTCCATAAATCTTAAAGCCTAAAATCAAAGTAGTAAGGATAGGGTTAAATACTCATCGAACTTAGGTTGATGATCCAACTCCCCAAAGCTCTGATTTGACCTACATGGAGTAGTAAGGATAGGGCATAATTCTCATCTCGATTAGGTTGAGAATCTGATTCCCCAAAACTCCTATGTCTCATTTCATCGTAAATATTGGATTGGAAGGATTGTACTACATGTCCTCTACAAAGGATGGGTAGTCATCCCCAAGGTCCAAGAAATAAAATTAATATTTCCCATTTTCATCTAAATCTTGGATTGGAAGGATCGTACTACATGTCCCTAGCAAGGATGGGTAGTCATCCCCAAGGTCTAAGAAGTAAAAAAAAACTAATATTTCCCATTTCATATCAATATTGGATTGGAAGGATCGTACTACATGTCCCTAGCAAGGATGGGTAGTCATCCCAAAGGTCCAAGAAATAAAAGAAAAAGAATGAATGAGGCCAAATTATGGATTATGGGGTTAAGTATGCCCATGCATGGCAAGCATGTCTTGTCTAAAAAACAAGACCACTGACTGTTCGAAGGGTTAGGCTAGCATGACCATTTCTTCCATAATTGGTTAAATTATTTTGCTCAAAGTGAGGTAATGAATTCCAAATCAGAGTAGTAAGAATAGGGTTAAAATCTCATCTCAATTAGGTTGGGAGTCTAATTTCCCAAAGCTCTGATTTCACTTTCACTCCAACATGGGTTCAAGATAGTAGTGACTCATAACCAACTTTGGGATCTAATAAAGCAATTCATTATACATATAGTTGATCCTAAGAGGGTTTGATAATCTTGAATGTTTGTGTATAATATTAGAAGGTCTATGCCTTGATAAAAGCAAAATATCTAAGCATATTTATTAGGTTACACAAATCATTCACAATCCCACATATGCATTCATATAAAATTGATGATGGAATGTTGATCAATTTCAAACGATAGGGAATGAAACACATTGCACACATCGAGCTGATACTTAATGATTCTCATGATTCATGTATTTTTGATCTATGGGCATTTGTTTATATTTCTTATCTGCTAATGCCTGTTTCTGAGTTTGTATACTTCTAGGTTGGGTTCTCACCAAAATGCTCAGAAGCATTTGACAATAGAGTCGCCATTTGTTATGGCTGATCCACAACACACCCCAAAATTGGGGACCCACAAAATTGAGGACCCACATTTTTTGCATGCTTTCAAAGAAAACTGCAGTGGCCCAGATGCTAAAAATCAAAGGAAGAGCAAAATACAACAAGAAAAAGAAGTGTCGCGATATCACGACGTGTTGCTCTGTCGCTGCTCAAAAATGAAAGTTGTCACAATTTCGCAACGTGTTGCTCTGTCACTGCTCAGAAATGAAATTTGTCATGATTTTGTGACGTTTTGTTCTGTCGCTGCTCAGAAATGAAAATTTTTGCGATATCGCAACATGTCATAAAATTGTGGTCAAAGCAAGCAAGAAGAGGTGTTGATCGAAAAACCGTCGTGATATCGCGACATTTCATGAAATCGCGGTTCATGGAGGAGAGAGAAGATGAGGCACCAGAATTGTCGTGATATCGCAACATGTCACAAAATTGTGGTCAAACCAGTCAAACAGGGTAAGGCACTAAAGTTGTCGGGATATCGCGACATGTCGCGTTTTCACGGCTACAAAGCAATGGAAGGAGTAAATGAAAGAATCTATCATGATATCATGACATGTCATGTTTTTGCGATCGAGAGCAACAAAAATGAATGTAGAAGAAAAATGTCACGATATCGCGATAGGTCACATTTTTGTGGCTAAGAGCAGTAGGAGCAGTCCAAGAAAAGCGTCGCGATTTCACGACAGAAAGTAGCCAAGGTGTACGGAGTGAAAGGGTGTCATTATTTCACGACAGAAAGTAGTAAGATGATGTCGAACAAAGAAATGTAGCGATTTTATGACAAAAAGTAGTGAGATGGTGCCAAATGAAAAAGGGTCACGATTTCGTGACATAAAGCAGTGAGAGGGTGCCAAACGAAAAGTGTCACGATTTCATGACATGTCATGTTTTCGTGGCCAGGGACAGCCAAAACATAGAGAAATGAAAAGGCATCACGTTTTTGCGACAGGTTGCATCCACACGGCCTGATAGCATGAAAATATCATGATTTTATGACATGTATCATTTTCACTGTGCATGGTGGCGGACAAGGTTGTTGGCCGAAAATGTCACGATTTCGCGACACGTCTTGTTTTTATGATGTAGGTAGAAAAACAAAGTTGCATGTAGAAAAACATCGCGATATCATGACATGCTATTTTTTTTGTCGCGATTCATAGGGGGCAGTTACGAAACATGCAAAAAAGTGTGGAACACATGGCATAAAGGTGTAAGGGTTACAGAGGCGTTACAGTTCACAAAAAAAAAAAAAAAAAATTCAACATAGAATAGAAAGTCAAAAACAACGAAGAGGCATGGAAGACAAAGTGATGCAGTCTGGGAAATGAAGCGAAGCGTCACAAAGTGAAGCAGATAACCGCACCAAAAAGTATAAAAGTAGAGGCACAGATTGATACAGATGTCAAAAATCAGTGCGGGCAGAGTTGTAGTGCTGAAGGCTAGAGGGCCATTCTAGGCCTACTTTGAAGCTGTTTTCTTCCATAGACTAGGTTTGGGAAACAAGAGATTATATTGTTGTATAATGACCAATTTTTAATACAAAAAATTTAGAGAGTTGCACCTCATTGGAAAGAAAGAAGAAGTTATTTTTTGCATGCAGGATTGAATGTTTATCTTTCCCCTTTTCATATTTCTAGGCTTATAGGTGAAGTTTAATGCAAGTTCTCTTGGTTGCTTTATGCGAATGTCTAAATCTGAAAATTACAGTTTAAACCCTAGAAACTAGCACCTAACTTACCTGGATTGTGCGAGTTTGCAAGTTCAATAGGTTAGGTTACATGCAAAAAACCTCATTAGCTTCGGTTTTGTCAAAATAGGATAGCATCATACTGAATGCACTTTTTATTTTTCTTTCACATTTTATTTTTATTTTTTTTCTGCACTTTATTTTCATTTACAGGCATTAAAAAAAATTAAAAATTAAAAATTCCAAAATCTGAAAATAGAAAATTTCCATTTCAAGGCCAGAATTTCATTTTTAGTTTTATTTTTCATTCATGAGCCGATGATGACATTCCCTTCATGAAAATTCCAATTTCATTGAAGGAGTTCTGTTTTATGGTATTTTATCAATTTCCACTTTGAAGTTACAACATGGTCATATAGGGACCAAATCACATTTGCTTTATTCGGGTTCAAAGAACAATCATTAAAGTTTCATAGTAAAATAAATCAACATTGCCCCTTGTTTTCAGTTACTTGCAACCACTAAGGTGTTCCAAGCATTTTAATTGAATATCTTTATTTGAGATTATTAATACACAGATGTAAAATGCTAACATAGCGAAACATTGGAGAAATTGTTTCTTTGCAAGAGAGGATTTAGAACCCAAATTCTATTGGAGAGTGTGTTTTCACAACTAGGTGAAAATACCACTCAACAGAACCCATGAATATTATGCACCTCAAATGATATTATGCATAGATCCAAATCTTCATCTTTGTACATATTTGTAAATAGGTTTGTCATGCACTTTCAAAAATGTTCCTCAAAATAGCCAAAAAAATTACAAAATAAGAAAAATACAAAAATATTCCCAAAATATTTAATCAAATTTTGCCAAAATAACAAGTAATATTTTCCTTTATCTAGGATTAAATTCAAAAGTTATCTTGAACCATGCACTTAAAAATTTGTAAAATTAAATAATTTTTGATATCTGTTATTTTGATTATAAATCTCTCTTATATCAAAGAACACTATTTTCACTAAATAATTTTTTTGTTTATGAATGATGTTGCTAATTTTTGGAACCAAGACTCACACGTTACACATTAAAGATGATTTATTGCAATCTTCAAATAATGGTACTGCATAGTGAGTTTTAATGCTTTAAGAAAAAAGTTTCCCCTGCTATCCTCTCATGTGAATGATCTAGAATGAATGAGAAATTGGAAAAAAGACAAGATTCCATCCTACCCAAATAAAAATCCCTTGCTCCACATCTAAGCTGACCAAGTATCCCAAAAGAAAAAAAAAATGAAAAGATAAAAAGAAAAGCAATAAAATCCCCCTTGTTCAAAACAAAATGAACAAAATCCCTACCCCTTGAAAGTGAAGAAAAGAAGGAATACAAAAATTGAATCCCTAGAATTTCTCATTCAGTCGAAAATCATGAAGGTAAGCCCCATAACAGGTGATTTGTGCCCAACTTGCTTGACATTGGGTAATTCCTTTTCGTGTGGCAACATGTCTGTCACATTAGCGACCTTATTTTGTACAGACCAATGTCCACTTGTGTATTAGCTAACTTTATGGTAATTTGACTCACATAGCAGTTCATTCCTAATGCATGCATAAAATCATGGTTAAAGAACATTTCACTTACACACACATTGGTTTCATTAATTTTGCTCCATCATTTATCTACTTAAAATCAGTAAACAAACTTTACAAAAGGCACACACATTTGCTATTTGAGAGATTTTGTATCATTATGATAGCATAAAAATGGAAATAAATGCACTTCACACACAAGGGTTCTAGATAAATTTGAATTTATTTTTTTGAGATAAATTAAAATATTGCATTGATATTTTATTAAATTTCTACATATCAAACTTAAAATTACAAAAATTCAAAAAAATATATCTTTTTCACAATGATGGTATTATTCCTAAAGCAATTAGGGATTCCTTGCCTAGCGAAAACCATCTTCATAAATTTGTCATGTTAACAAAATATTCCAAATAACTCAAAAATATTATATCTAAAGTTACATATTCATCCCGCATTGCATTTTGGTTTTACCGTGATGATGGTATTATTCCTAAGCGATTAGGAATTCCTTACCTAGCGAAAACCATCCTTCTAATTTTTCATGCCCAAAAATTCATCGTAAGCATCTATAAAACCTTTTACATATGTGATACAATGATTTACACAACATTAATTTTGCATTTTACAAAAATATTTTTTATCTTGCATTTTCATGATGACATTTTGAGATGATAGTATTATTCCTAAGTAATTAGCGATTCCTTGCTTAGCAAAAGCCATCGTTCGACGTTTGTATGCCCAAAATTACATATTTTTGATCAACAATCAATACATCTCATCCTATAAAAAAGCCTTAAGAATTTTCTTAAGCACCCAACCATTTCATTTAGCAATATCAAAATACACCTCATAATAGGATCAACTTCATGATTTAACGAGCTTAGATCTCCAAAATAGTCACATAACAGCACCACATCCTTCGATTTTTATTTCTAAATTCATATTTCCTATTTTTAGAAACAACAGAACCATTTTACACATCTTAATGCAATTTTACATCAAATAATTTTATCAAATTTAAAATAAAACTTTTTAAAATCAAAATGCAAAATTAATCATCAAACACATTGAAACATTAGGCAAAAGATCAAAATCTATATGTATCATTGAAAAAGTATATATATACAATAGTAGATTGGTATGCCACAATAGCCATCATCAGCATTCTCAGTCATCCAAAAATACATCATCAATACATCATCAAAAGTCCAATCCTCATGACCGTCCAACACCCCTCATGCTCTATGCATCATCACCTCCAAGAGTTGGAGGAGCCTGAGCCGTAGTAGTATCTCGAGTGGAATACTGGGATCTTTGACTTGCCTGAGTTGGTGGCTCGTACATCACTAGGAGAGGTACTCTCTGTCCCTCTGGGATGGTCATGAATTACATTGTTTGGTATAAAGCAACTCACCCAGAAGCCCTGGAGAGCATATCTGCTATCCCTCCCACTCCTCTCTATGCCTGCACCCTCACCTGGGCTAACTCTACCTCTAGCATCTCAATGCACATCCTTTGGGAGTAATTAGTCTCCTGTAGCATGGAATTCTCCACCCAGAGAGTAGCCATCGCACTACTCTCACCCTCCTCCTCCATGGCTATCCCCTTACCAAGGTAATCTGGTCTAGGATCTTGAGGATATGGTACCTCCATCTCATCTCTCCCTCGGGTCCGTGGGACCCTCAATGGTCTTAGCGAAGGCCCACCATGGCCCTACAGTCCTATAGTACAAGGATATGGCATAATCCCTCTGCCATGCAGGTGACCGCCCCTAGTCCTTGCACATCTGCCTCAAGCCATGGACTCTGCACTGCCCTTCTCACTAGTTGTTCTATGATGTCGAAGCACCCTCTCCATGTCCTTGTGCATTGACCCCATTTGTGCTGTCAGTATTGAATGGTAGATTGAGGCATACCATATCGTGTAGTTAGTTGTAACCCCTATGTCATATCCAATGACTATAACAATAGGGGCATCATCATGAGTTGTATCTAGGAAGTGCCTCATGTTAGGTGCACCATTTATAAATGTTGGATCCCTTGTGGTTTGAGTGTAATAAAAGTATTTAACAGTAGGGATCCCCTGCTATAAGGTAAACTGTCAAAGCACCTAGTCCACTCGATGGGGCTCCATCTCCCCATCATGCATCCAAAACTAGACAACTCGTCTGACATGAGCTAGGTCTACCCTATCCTTGACCCATCCTGGGTGGCCCCTCCGTGGTCTCCAGGTGATGGCATCCCCCATCAACTCATCAAAAAGCTACCTGGCATCATCCAAGATAATCCTCCCAACTCCTCCTACTCATACTACCCAGTAGTAAACTTTGGGTCTCCCTACCTCTATTGCTACTACCGGTAGCCCCTCAGGCCTCCACACTATGATGTGATCCTAGCACTAGACCTGTAAAAAAGAGGTAAGCACTAGAGCCACCCCCTCCCTGTAGACAATCTTGTATAGTGTCCTATACAAGTGACACAAGCAAAAAGGACCCCATGCAAATCAAATCCAATGGTCTCGCATATCGGACACTACCCCTGCAAACAAAAAAGGCAATTTGTAGCTGCTCTGGTGACGCAACAACAAGCCACCAGCTACTCCTGACAATACCGATTGTCAAAGGAGAAATCTTGGGTATCTATCTCAGAGCAGTAACAAAGACCCCACCTAACTCTAGCCTCATCTGAGGATCCTCAGATAATATCTGAAGTGCTCGAGCCCAATGATCTGACCCTGTAACCTATTGGCCCTGAATGGGGATCCACAAGATCCTCCAAATGTCCTCTAGGGTGGGATCCATCTCCCCACTCGATATTCAAAAGGTGGATGAACTAGGATACCACCTCTCTGCCAAAGCTATAAGTAAAGTGAGGTTGATAGGAATTTGTGGCATCTTAGCCATATGACGTAGTCCCACTGCATCCAAGGTCGCCTGATCACCATTAGATAGGTTTCCTAGGTCTGCTTGGAAACCATCATAACGCCACTCTCGGCTCTTCAAACTGCCCAAATGCACACAAAAAAGTCAAAAATTTAAAGTTAATTACCAAAATTACATTAAAATCAAAAATCGCATTCAAGTTGTCGAAATCGTTTCGATTTTGAAAAAATCATTCCTATTTCTAGCAAAATCGCCCTTGATTTGTCAAAATCGCTTTGGAAGTCCTAAATTGCTAAATTTTTTGTAGCGATTTCGCCAAACCCTGTGTGATTTTGTGATCTTGAGGCGATTTCACCAAAACAAAGGTGATTTCACCTCGTGTCGAATATTACGGCATACCCAAATTTAAAGTCCAAATTAAAATTCAAAGAAAATCATAAAAAGCATGAAAATTGCATTAAAAAGTTAAAAAAAAACTTAAATTAATGCTTACCCTCTCTCCTCCACACACTAGATCTGCTCTATGTGTCAATCCTGCCATTGTGCACTCATAGCTCTTTTTCTCTCTAGAAAGTGAACAATAAAAATGAAAATGAAATTTCTTATTTTGTTTCTCTATTTAAGTCAACCTGAAAATTTCCTTTTTTTTTAATTTTCATTAATTTGTCGAATTAATGCAAAAATCGAAGGGGGCAGCATAATAAGACATCAAAATAACAAAGTTAAAACAATGAACTAAAAAATGCGTACAAATTTTTTTTGCTACCTCAAAAAATGTGCCATTTCTTCTTTAACGACTTTTTCAAAAGTCGCTAAAGAGGGGGCAAAATGTAGCACCTTAAATTTGATGCACTTAAATTGATTAACTCAGTAAAAACATTAAAATTGATAAAAACATCAAATTTACCTAAGTCTACCCAAAAATCATTCAAAATTAGCAAAAATCCATTTGCCTCGATTTTTGTGCCCTCAAACCAATGTTGTTTTGACCGTTGGGAAAAATCGCCTGACTTTCAGCAAAATCGCTTGAGCGGCTAGCAAAATCGTCAAGCGATTTTGCTCAAAAACAAAATTTTCCCAAGTTTGCAAAATGCCAAAAATCCATTTCAAACCACGTTTCTGAGTTTGGAAAGAGGTTGTAACGACGGATTCTGGCGAGATTAGGCAGGGGCAAACATAGGAGGGATCCCAACTCCCTCCCTATTTTGGCCTAACCTCCTGATTTCCCATATTTACCCCTAATCCTATTTAATCCCCCCTCTAATTCATTTTTTAGGGCTGACTCCCTGATTGCAAAGCGTGCTAAGTGATCCCCTGAGCAGATAGCAGAATTGAGAAGCCATTAGTATAATCTTCCCATCTTCAATTTGCCCGTATTTGCCTAAAATCCATCATTGTCCCATTACCCTCTTTAGCAAATTTTCACTTGCAGGTTGCAGTCAAAATCGCACAATGAACGACAAAATCATAGAACAATCGACAGAATCGTGTTGCGAGCAGGCGGAGTAGGTGTGCGATTTCATAGAAAATAGCAACGATCCTGCTGACTTGGCAACGATTTTGCTCACAGATCATCTAGGGGCAAAAACCTTTATTCTATTTGTTCTTCTTCCTTCTCTTCCATTTTATTTAGTTATTTAATTATATTTTCATTAATTCAGCAATGCATCTCGGGTATTCACCATCATGTTAATCAATTTTTAATTTAAATCTGCATTTTGCTTACATAAAATTCATGAACATTTAGACTCTTGTACTTACATCTATTACAAACCTTTTCTATCTTTCATTTAGTTGAAAAGGAATGCTTAAATAGGAAACATATCAAAGTTTGAATCATATTTGTGCTAGAAAACCATTTTGTGTCTTGTGTTTTGTTGCTACAAAATTGCAGCGAAATCGCTTGCGATTTCAGCAAATTGTTGAGCGATTTTTCCTGGAACAACAACGATTCTGCCAAAATAGCAGCGATCCTACTCTGCATCAAAAAATTAGAATCTTCATCAGACATCTCGATTCAGGTATGTTTTGAATTTCTTTTAAGCATAGAATTAGCAACTGCATTTGTCATTTCTATTCTTGTCTGTTGTTTTCATCAAAAAAGTAAAAAAAAATTGCATCATAGATAGGTTAGTTGCATTTCAAAGGCCAACCTTAGGTGTTTGTATGAGTGATCCAAAAATGAACATATTAAACCTCATTCTCAACCTAGGTGCGGAAACTGCCATCAAAAGTTTCCTGGTGAACCCACAATTCGTCAAAAAATCACCACAAGAAGGCACGATCAAGTGCCTCTCTTTCGAGGTGTAGCTCTATCATTTTCCATTCCCCTCTGAGGCATGGATCCATCAGCCTAGAGGAAAGGAGTGCAAAAATTTTAGGCCTACATTCTTTGGTGAACCCGACGTGAAACATTAGATTATCTTCTGATTCTTAAATTAAATATTAAAATCAAAATCAAAACAAAAAAACAATAGTTAAATTGCATTTGCATTTTAGATGGTAGATTATAATTATAGGAGAGCTATTCATCTTAATGTTACTACAATATTAGCAATTCAAGAAGTCTCATACTTTAATGAAAGTGAAAATATAACATCTGGAGAGTCCTGGATTGAATTAGATAGAAGACTAGACATTATTGAAAGTAGACAAGAAGAACTTAAACAAATCCGTAGGATAGACTTGGCTAGAATCCTGGATCCTTATAGAGAACCTGCCTATTTTGACCTTCAAAGATCTTGTGAAAGGTGGTTGACTAATAAGAGAGCCTTGATTTCACCTAATTTCTACTCCTTTGAAACCTACCTAGACGACGTCGTAGCGACACATAAGTTTTTAGCTCACGTAGAAAGTCAAGAAATAATCCTAGACGATAAGAGAAGGCTTAATACCATCCCTAGAGTTGTATTCTATAGAGAGTATTGTCACGAGCTATATTTTTATAGGTCTAACCTAGAAGTAGATTGCATTACCTTAGCACAATTCATAAGGTTCCTACAAGACAACTTCACATTTGAAGAAGAGCATTACATGACACCTGATCAATTGGAGCCCATTAATGATATACATAAATTATTTCAAGAAGATTAAAATCTACTATTACCTAGCATGTGATTATTTGTGTGTTTAATTGCTTGCTCTACGTGTCCTAGATAAACAAAAAAAAATCAATCTAAAAATAGTAATTTAATTTAATTAGTTAGGTATATATAAATAATATATATACCCCAAAACCTAGCACATATATATATATAACATATATATCTATGAAATCAACTTAATTCAAAATGCCTAAATTAAGGAATGGTAAAGAAACTGAGAATGAAATAGAAGATCAAAAACTAGAGCAAGAACGAGAACCATACCGAGAACAAAATAATAATGAAGAAACTCGGTCTGAAGAAGAATATGTTTCTTCAGATCATGACAATGATAGTGAGGATGTAGAACTTAATCAACCTAAATTAAATTCTAAAGGTAATCTTAAGTTTGAATCCATTGAAAATTTTATATCTTTTATGAGAGATAATATGGATGATCTTAATCAAGCAATAGAAGTAGAGAAGCAAGGAAAAGGAAACCTAGCAGATGCTTTTACAGCCGCACTTAAAGTGCATACCAACCCCTTACATTACATAGAATCTAGTGAGGATCAAGATGAAACACCAAGACAAAATATGATACATATAAATCAGAGGCCTCGAAAACAAACAACTCAAGCCTCTAAGATTCCTCTTAATAATGTTAGAACAAATGCTAAGCAACAGACCTTTGCTTCTATACTTTCCCAAGCCCTTAATCAACAATGGAAGGGCAAACAAGTGCAAAAGAATAATTATCAAAAGATAGTTCCACCAAGAAATACTTTGCATAACACTGTCTCAATGGGAAATCCTAATACAGTTGCACCTAATTATTATCAAGGATATAATGATACGATGCAACCAAACCAGTTTGGTGGACATCAAGGGTTGGAAGCAATGGTAAAGCAATTGGCTTCCCGCTTAGACCAAATAGATCCTTACCATCCCTCATACAACTATCAAGAGATGTGTAGTCAACCCTTGGATCCCATCGTAATAGCTCAACCTTACCCTAAGCATTTCCCTATGCGAGTGTTCACTATATATAAGGGAACTGAAGATCCCATCGAGCATTTACGCATGTTTAGAATAGCATGTCATGATGTCTCGCATGATGATTTACTGATGCTTAAGATGTTTCCTAAAATTTTAGGAGGCATAGCCTTGGAATGGTACTATCAAATTCCTAACAACTCCTTAAGGAATTTTGAAGAAACAGCTGAGATGTTTGTACATCAATTTAGTGCCTACATAGAGAGGCATGTGACTATTAAATATTTGTACAATCTTAAGCAAGGTAAAGATGAAAGTTTTGCAGAATTCCTAACTAAGTGGAGACAACTTTTAAGCAAGTTGCATTTTGCATTACCACAAAGAGAAATGCTAGACATATTCATAAATAATTTGCAAGAACAATTGTCCTATGAACTTTCCATGGCTACTATAACATATTTTGACCAAGCTATTGACCTAGGGAGAAGGGTAGAGAGCGCCCTTATTAGAAGAGGTCAATATAAAAATAAATATGAAGATAAGAATTCTAAAAATCAGTATAAGAACAAGCAAGTAGTCGGTGACGGAGTTACCGATAGTAGGAATAATCAGAATATCAACCTTACTGAAGTTGTGAAGAAGTTCATACTAAAAGCTCCTGATAAACCTCCAAGAGAGTTTACCAGATTAAATCAACCATTACATATGATTTTACCTCAGTTATTAGAACAAGGCTTAATTCGGTTGCCTGAAATAAGACAACCCGATACAACTGTAGCGGGGTTTAGAGCTGATTTGCATTGTAATTTTCATAGAGTTGATGGACATTCAACAAATTCATGTAAAAGGTTAAAGCATATGATTCAAGATTTAATTGATAAAGGAGATATGGAGGTAGAGAAATTTCCTCCTAGAAATGTCCAAAATGATGCTAAAAAACAACCCCAAAAATAGAATGCAAATCAAAATCTGGATATTTTTCAACATCCTTTACCAAAACACGGTAAAGAAGCTATAAATCAAGTAGAACAACATAATGTTCCCCATCCAACTAGATATGTGGGAACTATTAGTGGTTTTATGCCTCATCAAAATTTACAAAAGCCATATGCTACTACGACATCTCAGATGACTTGTCGGACCCTTAAGAGATTGTCAAATAACAACTGTAGAGAGTAATGAAGGGAATAGTGAAGGAAGTGATGATGAAAGTGAAATGGATATCACTTCAAATAATTCAAATAGTTCAGAAGATGAATCTGAAGCAATCACTCCTATTACAGATCAGATGGTTCCAGAAGAACCATTTCCAAGAAGAGTGACCACTAGACCATCGTCACAACAGTGGCTCTCAAATGAACAAGCACAAAATGCAAGACCTCGTAGCAATTTTGTGGGGACTATAGGAGTGGTTACAAGGCAACAGGCCCAAAACCAGAATTCACAAGACCAAAGTGATAAAGCAAACCCATTTATTCTAAAAACTCCTAACAAAGGAAATAATGCGTTTGGTTCGCAACAGAGAACACCCTATGATATTAATGAACAATTATCTACCATTACAGTGAGAATTTCTCTTCTAGACCTTTTGAGAACTTCTCCCACTCATAGAGATGAATTAATGAAAACTCTAAACAAAATGATGGTTCCAGAAGATATTGAACCAAACGCTATAGTAAATGTTGTAACTTTAAATGAAGTAAACTTCATAGATTTCAAAGATAAGGAAATACCTCCTCAAAGTATGTTTGGAGATAATCCTTTATATATTACAACAATGATTGGAGATGTAGGAGTTAAAAGAGTTCTAATAGACAATGGATCTTCACTGAATATATGCACTTATGATTTTTTTCAAAGATTTGGGTTTAAGAAAGAAGACATGCAAAAAATTGAGATGCTTATTAAGGCATTTAATGATGAGACTCAAGAAACATGTGGAGTAATGAAAATCCCATTGCAAGTTGGTCCACGAATTTTGGATACGACTATGTTTGTTGTACCTTACTTTGCATCGTACAACATTCTTTTGGGTCGACCTTGGATCAATGCAATGAGAGCAGTTCCTTCCACATTACATCAATGTGTAAAATTTGAATTTAAAAATCAATTGGTTATCATCCATGGAGACCCTAGACCTTTTGACATGTGTGCTCTTGCAGAACCCATAGGAGTTCCATTTTGTCCAGCCATGACTTCTATCCCTCAGAATCCAAATACACCCATAAAGCACTATAAGCCTAAATCACATTCTAAATCACCATCACCTAAAGCATGTGATAAAGTATCAATAAAAATAAAAGAACCATCCCCTTCTAAAGGAATATCTAATCCTTTTCCTAAACCTGTAGTGATTGAATTACCTATAGACCCTACAGAGTTTAAATTTTCAACATCTAAGGAAAATGATAAAGAACATAAGCCATCTACCTCATATGCAGTTTCAGATGAAGGATTAGCGGATTTATCCTCAATTTTGGCACCAATTGAAGAAGTTAATCTAGCTACGCAAGATTCTAAGATATTATCTGAGTCTTCCTCATCTCCCCGCACTTTTGGAGTACCTAAGAAAGGGAGCATTTGTCATATTGGGAGCTCTATATTTATATCTGCAGGATATGATTTTGGAAAGTATTCAATATTACAAATTTCAATTGATCAAAATGAATTTGCCAAATGCTATTTTTCTGATAAATATGTAATACCAAAAGAAATAATGTGCAATTTGGGATATAGAGGTAAAGGCTTAGGACCTTATCAAAAGGGTATAAGAGAACCTTTAGAAGTTATTGAATGGCCAGCCCGATGTGGTCTTGGACTCATCCCCACAAAAACTGAGCCATTTCCATACAAGGATGATGACAATCTCATGACATATCAAGAATACATAGAATTAAAAGCAATGTCTAGAAAAGTGCATACATGTAACATGTTAACATTAGTATATCCAGACATGATTGCTTCTATGGATGAATGTTTAGAAGGGGACATATATCATGATGTGTCTTTAGAAGAAATTTTTCAAAACCAGTATTTCTTTGATGGATCCATGCCATGCATAGCCCATATAGAAGAATGTAATCCTCAAGAGGAATTAGCTAAATGCACTTTGGAAGAATTACAAGAAATGGGTGTATCTCTGCACCACCAAATTTTGAAAGAGACTTGAACATTGTTGTAGACAATTTTCTAAAAGTTAACATTGGTACAGAAGAAAATCCTCATATGGTCAAAACTGGATCCGAATTGAGTGAAGAAAAACAAATATTATACATAGAATTTCTCATAGAATATTCAGATGTCTTTGCATGGACATATGCAGATATGCCTGGCTTAGATCCTTCTGTAGTCATGCATCATCTAGTAGTGCACCCTGATGCTAAACCAGTAAAGCAAAAATTAAGAAAGATGCATCCTAAAGTCACACTATTAGTCAAAGGTGAATTAGAAAAGCTCTTAAACGTCATTTTCATACAAGCAATTGATTATGCAGAATGGATTTCTAATGTTGTTCCAGTCACTAAGAAAGAAGCCACAAAAATTAGGGTTTGCACAGACTTTAGAGATATTAATGCGGCATGCCCTAAAGATGATTTTCCTCTCCCTAATATGGATCAAATCATAGAATTTACAGCTGGGAGTGGAATGTTATCTCTTATGGATGGTTTTTTAGGATACAACCAAATCAGAATTGCTCCTGAAGACCAAGCAAAAATGGCTTTCATCACACCTTGGGGAACTTTCTGTTGGAAAGTTATGCCTTTTGGTTTAAAGAATGCTGGAGCAACATATCAAAGAGCCATGACGTATATCTTTCATGATATGATGTATGATATTCTACATGATTATGTTGATGACATCATAGCTAGATCCAATGAAGAAGATGATCACATTAGAGATTTAAGGAAAGTATTTGATAGACTAAGAAAGTATCTAATACGCTTAAATCCAGATAAATGTGTATTTGGGGTGAAATATGGCAAGTTATTAGGAGTTATCATTTCTATAAGAGGTATAGAAATAGACCCTCTAAAAATTAAAGCTATTCATGATATGCCATCTCCTAAGAATATATCAGAATTAAGAAGTTTGCAAGGAAAATTACAAGCTATTCACCGCTTCATAGATAAGTTGGCGGATAGGACATAACCTTTCCTTAAATTTCTTAAGAAGAATGTATCCTTTCAGTGGGATAAAGAGTTTCAAGAAGCTTTTGACAACATTAAGCAATACCTTCTTAATCCTCCAGTGCTTGTTCCACCTAAACCAGACCAACCTTTTATTTTGTATATTTCGGCTTCAGAACTTGCACTTGGAGCTATGTTAGCTCAAATTGATAAAGAAAAGAAAGAACGAGCAACATATTATATAAGTAGGACTTTAATAAATTATGAGACAAGGTATACTCCATTGGAAAAATTATGTTTAGCAATAGTATTTTCAACGCAAAAATTGTGCCATTATATGTTAAGTCAAACGACATATGTCATTGCTAAATCTGATCCATTAAGATATTTAATGAGTAGACCATATCTGTCAGGACGCACAACTAAATGGGTTCTTGCTCTTAGTGAGTTTGAACTCATATTTATCAGCCAAAAATCTATAAAAGGCCAAGTTATAGCAGATCAATTAGTTGCTGCTCCTATGGAATCTACTCAGCCTATGAGCATCGAATTTCTTGATGAATGCCTCAACTTGGAAGAGGATCACTCGAAAACTTGGACATTATTTTTTGATGGAGCTAGATGTATGAGTGGAGCAGGTGCAGGTATTATATTAAAATCTCCTCAAAAGCACCTAATCCCTTTATCCTTTAAATTACAATTTGCTTGTACTAATAACACTACAGAATATGAAGCTCTAATCCTTGGATTACGAGCCGCTTTAGCACTAAAGGTAAAAACATTATTAGTTTTTGGAGATTCTCAGCTCGTCATAAATCAAATTAATGAATTTTATCAAACACGAGATGAGAAACTTCATCCTTATAAGGAATATGTGTTAAAACTTATATCATTGTTTAATAAAGTAACTTTAGAAGTTGTTCCTAGAACTAGTAACCGCGTTGTCGATGCTATGGCTGCGATGGCTTCTTTGTTGCCTTTGGAGTTGGACGATGAATATGCTACTATTATCATCAGAAAACTCTAGGAACCTACTTCTACTAAGTCATGTATGGAACCATTAGATGTTTTTTTGATTAATGAAGTTACCCCAGAACCGTGGTACATAGACATTTTTAATTTCTTACAAAATGGAACCTTCCCTGAAGGATTTGATAGAAACCAACGTAGATTGTTACGCAAGCGAGTTGTTCACTTCATAATAATTGGTAATACCCTTTATAGGAGATCCTTCGAAGGTATCTTATTAAGGTGTCTAAATTCTGAAGAGTCTAAGAAAGCCCTAAGTGAAGCTCATGATGGGTCTTGTGGAGGACATTTTAGTGGAAGTGCTATTTCTAGAAAACTTCTTAGAATAGGTTATTTCTGGCCTTCAATGGAGAAAGATGCAAATGATTATGTGCATCAATGTGACAAATGCCAAAGGTATTCTGACCTTGTCCATGCTCCTACCCAAGAACTCCAAACCATAGCATCCCCTTGGCCTTTCTCTAAATGGGGTTTAGACATTATTGGTAAAATCAACCCTGTTTCATCTGATGGTCACAAGTTCATCATAACTGCAACTAAATATTTTACAAAGTGGGTCGAAGCTATGCCTTTAGCTTCTTGCACAGGAATCCAAGTCTCAAAATTCATATTTAATCAAATCATCTACAGATTTGGAATTCCATCTAATCTTATTTCTGATAATGGAACATGTTTTAAAAATAAAGATATTAAGAAATTGTGTCAAAAGTATAAAATCCAACATAGATGGTCCACTCCTTACTATCCACAAGGAAATGGCCAAGCCGAAGCATCTAACAAAACCTTAATCAAAATCTTAAAAATAATGGTTAATAAAATAGGTCGTGACTGGCACATCCAATTATATCCTGCTTTGTGGGCTTATCGAACTAGCGTTCGTACTCCCACTGGTGCTACACCTTTTGTCTTGGTATATGGTGCTGAAGCAGTTTTTCCCTTTCAATTAGAAGTTCCATCCCTATCACTTTTACTTCAAGATGCTGAAGTAGGAGATGAATATCGTGCTAGCAGACTCAGTCGACTAGAACTTCTGGATGAAAAATGCATTCATGCTTTAGAGCACCTTCATGCTTACCAAGACAAACTTAAAAGATCATATGCTAAAAAAGTTCATAACAGATCATTTGAAATTGGAGATTTAGTTTTAAAATAAAATCAGAGGAATACTAATGCAAGAAAAGACCTTAAAGGAAAATTCCAGCCCAACTGGTTGGGACCATTTATCATCACTGCTAAATTTGGGTCAGGTGCATATAGATTGGCTACCTTGGAAGGAAAAGATCTCAAGGAACCCATGAATATTATGCACCTCAAACGATATTATGCATAGATCCAAATCTTCATCTTTGTACATATTTGTAAATAGGTTTATCATGCACTTTCAAAAATGTTCCTCAAAATAGCCAAACAAATTACAAAATAAGAAAAATACAAAAATATTCCCAAAAGCTTTAATCAAATTTTGCTAAAATAGCAAGTAATATTTTCCTTTATCTAGGATTAAATTCAGAAGTTATCTTGAACCACGCACTTAAAAATTCGTAAAATTAAATAATTTTTTATATCTGTTATTTTGATTATAAATCTCTCTTATATCAAAGAACACTATTTTCACTAAATAAATTTTTTGTTTATGAATGATGTTGCTACTTTTTGGAACCAAGACCCACACGTTACACATTAAAGATGATTTATTGCAATCTTCGAATAATGGTATTGCATAGTGAGTTTTAATGCTTTAAGCAAAAAGTTTTCCCTGCTATCCTCTCATGTGCATGATCTAGAATGAATGAGAAATTGGCAAAAGGACAAGATTCCATCCTACCCAAATAAAAATCCCTTGCTCCACATCTAAGCTGAGCAAGTATCCCAAAAGAAAAAAAAAATGAAAAGATAAAAAGAAAAGTAATAAAATCCCCTTGTTCAAAACAAAATGAACAAAATCCCTACCCCCTGAAAGTGAAGAAAAGAAGGAATATGGAACTTGAATCCCTGGAATTTCTCATTCAGTCAAAAATCATGAAGGTAAGCCCCATAATAGGTGATTTGTGCCCAACTTGCTTGACATTGGGTAATTCCTTTTCGCGTGGCGACATGTCTGTCACATTAGCGACCTTCTTTTGTACAGACCAATGTCCGCTTGTGGATTAGCTAGCTTTATGGTAATTTGACTCACATAGCAGTTCATTCCTAATGCATGCACAAAATCATGGTTAAAGAACATTTCACTTGCACACACATTGGTTTCATTAAGTTTGCTCCATCATTTATCTACTTAAAATCAGTAAACGAACTTTACAAAAGGCACACACATTTGCTATTTGAGAGATTTTGTATCATTATGATAGCATCAAAATGGAAATAAATGCACTTCACACACAAGGGTTCTAGATAAATTTGAATTTATTTTTTTTGAGATAAATTAAAATATTGCGTTGATATTTTATTAAATTTCTACATATCAAACTTAAAATTACAAAAATTCAAAAAATATATATCTTTTTCGCAATGATGGTATTATTCCTAAGCAATTAGGGATTCCTTGCCTAGCGAAAACCATCTTCATAAATTTGTCATGTTAACAAAATATTCCAAATAACTCAAAAATATTATATCTAAAGTTACATATTCATCCTGCATTGCATTTTGGTTTTACTGCGATGATGGTATTATTCCTAAGCGATTAGGAATTCCTTACCTAGCGAAAACCATCCTTCTAATTTTTCATGCCCAAAAATTCATCGTAAGCATCTATAAAACCTTTTGCATATGTGATACAATGATTTACACAACATTAATTTTGCATTTTACAAAAATATTTTTTATCCTGCATTTTCATGATGACTTTTTGCGATGATAGTATTATTCCTAAGTAATTAGCGATTCCTTGCTTAGCAAAAGCCATCGTTCGACGTTTGTATGCCCAAAATTACATCTTTTTGATCAACAATCAATACATCTCATCCTATCAAAAAGCCTTAAGAATTTTCTTAAGCACCCAACCATTTCATTTAGCAATATCAAAATACACCTCATAACAGGATCAACTTCATGACTTAACGAGCTTAGATCTCCACAACAGTCACATAACAACGCCACATCCTTCGAGGTTTATTGCTAAATTCACATTTCCTATTTTCAGAAACAACAAAACCATTTTACACATCTTAATGCAATTTTACATCAAATCATTTTATCAAATTTAAAATACAACTCTTTAAAATCAAAATGCAAAATTAATCATCAAACACATTGACACATAAGGCAAAAGATCAAAATCTATATATATCATCAAAAAAGTATATATATACAATAGTATATTGGTATGCCACAATAGCCATCATCGACATACTCAGTCATCCAAAAATACATCATCAATACATCATCAAAAGTCCAATCCTCATGACTGTCCAACACCCCTGGTGCTCTGTGCATCGTCACCTCCAGGAGGTGGAGGAGCCTGAGCCGTAGTAGTCTCTCGAGTGGAAGACTGGGATCTCCGACTTGCCCGAGTCGATGGCTCGTACATCACTAGGAGAGGTACTCTCTGTCCCTCTAGGATGGTCATGAAGTACATCACCTGGTAGAAAGCAGCTCACCCGAAAGCCTTGGAGAGCATATCCGCTATCCCTCCCACTCCTCTCTATGCCTGCACCCTCACCTGGGCTAACTCTACCTCTAGCATCTCAATGCACATCCTCTGGGAGGTATTAGTCTCCCGTAGCATGGCATTCTCCACCCAGAGAGCAGCCATCGCACTGCTCTCACCCTCCTCCTCCATGGCTATCCCCTTCCTAGGGGAATCTGGTCTAGGCTCCTGAGGAGAGGGTACCTCCATCTCATCTCTCCCTCGGGTCCGTGGGACCCTCAATGGTCTTAGCAGAGGCCCACCATGGCCCCGTAGTCCTATAGTATGAGGATCTGGCATCCTCCCTCTGCCATGCAAGTGACCACCCCTGGTCCTTGCACCTCTACCTCGAGCCATGGACTCTACACTGGCCTACTCACTGGCCACTCTATGATGTCGGAGCACCCACTCCATGTCCCTATGCATTGGCCCCCTTCGTGCTATCAGTCTCGGAGGGTAGACTAAGGCATACCATGTCGTGTAGTCCGTTGTAACCCCTGCATCATCTCTAATGGCTGTAACAATAGGGGCATCATCTGGAGCTATATCTAGGAAGCACCTCATGTCAGGTGCACCATTGATAGAGGTCGGATCCCTGGTGGTCCGAGCATAGTAAAAATATCTAATAGTAGGGATCCCCTACTATAAGCCAAACTATCGAAGCACCTAGTCCATTCGATGGGGCTCCATCTCCCCATCATGCATCCACAACTAGATAGCTCGTCTGACATGAGCCAACTCTACCCTATCCTCGACCCATCTTGGGTGGCCCCTCCATGGTCTCTAGGTGATGGCATCCCCCGTCAGCTCATCAAAAATCCGGCATCATCCAGGCTAATCCTCCGAACTCCTCCTACCCGGACTACCCAATAGTAAACTCGGGGCCTCCTTGCCTCTTTGCTACTCGGTAGCCCCTCAGGCCTCCGCACTATGATGTGCTCCCAACACCAGACCTATAAAAAAGAGGTAAGCACCAGAGCCACCCCCTCCCTATAGACAATCTTGTATAGTGTCCTATACAAGTGACACAAGCAAAAAGGACCCCATGCAAATCGAATCCGGTGGTCCCGCATATCGGCCACTACCCCTGCAAGCAGCCAAGGCAATCTGTAGCTACTCTGGTGGCACAACAACAAGCCACCAACTACTCTTGACAATACCGATGTCAGAGGAGAAATCTCGGGTATCTATCTCAGAGCAGTAACAGAGACCCCACCTAACTCCAGCCTCATCTGAGGATCCTCGGATAATCTCTGAAGCACTCGAGCTCGGTGATCTGACCCTGTAACCCGCTGGCCCTGAATGGGGATCCACAAGATCCTCCAGACGTCCTCTAGGGTGGGAGCCATCTCCCTAGTCGATAGTCGAAAGGTGGATGAACTAGGATACCACCTCTCTGCCAAAGCTATAAGCAAAGTGAGGTCGACAGGAATTTGTGGCATCTCAGCCACATGACGCAGTCCCACCGCATCCAAGGTCGCCCGATCACCATCAGACAGGTTTCCTAGGTCCACTTGGAAACCATCATAATGCCACTCTCGGCTCTTCAAACTGCCCAACTGCACACACAAAAGTCAAAAATTTAAAGTTAATTACCAAAATTACATTAAAACCCAAAATCGCATTCAAGTTGTCAAAATCATTTCGATTTTGATGAAATCGTTCCTGTTTCTGGCGAAATCACCCTCGATTCATCAAAATCGCTTTGGAAGTCCTAAATCGCTGCATTTTTCTATAGCGATTTTGCCAAACCCTATGCGATTTTGCGATCTCGAGGCGATTTCATCGAAATAGAGGTGATTTCGCCTCGCATCAAAAATTACGGCATACCCGAATTTAAAGTCCAAATTAAAATTCAAAGAAAATCATAAAAAGCATGAAAATTGCATTAAAAAGCATGAAAATTAATGCTTACCCTCTCTCCTCCGTGCACTAGATCCGCTCTATGTGTCAATCCTGCCATCGTGCACTCAGAGCTCTTTTTCTCTCTGGAAAGTGAACAATAAAAATGAAAATGAAATTTCTTATTTTGTTTCTCTATTTAAGTCAACCTGAAAATTTCCTTTTTTTTGAATTTTCATTAATTTGTCGAATTAATGCAAAAATCGAAGGGGGCAACATAATAAGACGTCAAAATAACAAAGTTAAAATAATGAACTAAAAAAGGCATACAATTTTTTTTTTCTACCTCAAAAAATGTGCCATTTCATCTTTAACGACTTTTTCAAAAAGTCGCTAAAGAGGGGGCAAAATGTAGCACCTTAAATTTGATGCACTTAAATTGATTAACTCAGTAAAAACATTAAAATTGATAAAAACATCAAATTTACCTAAGTCTACCCGAAAATCATTCAAAATTAGCAAAAATCCATTTGCCTCGATTTTTGTGCCCTCAAACCAATGTTGTTTTGACCGTTGGGCAAAATCGCCTGACTTTCAGCAAAATCGCTTGAGCGGCTAGCAAAATCGTCAAGCGATTTTGCTCAAAAATAGAATTTTCCCAAGTTTGCAAAATGCCAAAAATCCATTTCAAACCGCGTTTCTGAGTTTGGAAAGAGGTTGTAACGACGGATTCTGGCGAGATTAGGCAGGGGCAAACATAGGAGGGATCCCAACTCCCTCCCTATTTTGGCCTAACCTCCTGATTTCCCATATTTTCCCCTAATCCTATTTAATCCCCCCTCTAATTCATTTTTTAGGGCTGACTCCCTGATTGCAAAGCGTGCTAAGTGATCCCCTGAGCAGATAGCAGAATTGAGAAGCCATTAGTATAATCTTCCCATCTTCAATTTGCCCGTATTTGCCTAAAATCCATCATTGTCCCATTACCCTCTTTAGCAAATTTTCACTTGCAGGTTGCAGTCAAAATCGCACAGTGAATGGCAAAATCGCAGAACAATCGACAGAATCGTGCTGCGAGCAGGCGGAGTAGGTGTGCGATTTCATAGAAAATAGCAGCGATCCTGATGACTTGGCAACGATTTTTCTCACAGATCATCTAGGGGCAAAAACCTTTATTCTGTTTGTTCTTCTTCCTTCTCTTCCATTTTATTTAGTTATTTAATTATATTTTCATTAATTCAGCAATGCATCTCGGGTATTCACCATCATGTTAATCAATTTTTAATTTAAATCTGCATTTTGCTTACATAAAATTCATGAACATTTAGACTCTTGTACTTACATCTATTACAAACCTTTTCTATCTTTCATTTAGTTGAAAAGGAATGCTTAAATAGGAAACATATCAAAGTTTGAATCATATTTGTGCCAGAAAACCATTTTGTGTCTTGTGTTTTGTTGCTACAAAATTGCAACGAAATCGCTTGCGATTTCAGCAAATTGTTGAGCGATTTTGCCTGGAACAACAACGATTCTGCCAAAATAGCAGCGATCCTACTCTGCATCAAAAAATCAGAATCTTCATCAGACATCTCGATTCAGGTATGTTTTGAATTTCTTTTAAGCATAGAATTAGCAACTGCATTTGTCATTTCTATTCCTGTCTGTTGTTTTCATCAAAAAAGTAAAAAAAAATCGCATCATAGATAGGTTAGTTGCATTTCAAAGGCCAACCTTAGGTGTTTGTATGAGTGATCCAAAAATGAACATATTAAACCTCATTCTCAACCTAGGTGCAGAAACTGCCATCAAAAGTTTCCTGGTGAACCCACAATTCGTCAAAAAATCACCACAAGAAGGCACGATCAAGTGCCTCTCTTTCGAGGTGTAGCTCTATCATTTTCCATTCCCCTCTGAGGCATGGATCCATCAGCCTAGAGGAAAGGAGTGCAAAAATTTTAGGCCTACATTCTTTGGTGAACCCGACGTGAAACGAACACGCTATCTTCTGATTCTTAAATTAAATATTAAAATCAAAATCAAAACAAAAACCAAAATCAAAACAAAAAAACAATAGTTAAATTGCATTTGCATTTTAGATGGTAGATTATAATTATAGGAGAGCTATTCGTCTTAATGTTACTACAATCTTAGCAATTCAAGAAGTCTCATACTTTAATGAAAGTGAAAATATAACATCTGGAGAGTCCTGGATTGAATTAGATAGAATACTAGACATTATTGAAAGTAGACAAGAACTTAAACAAATCCATAGGATAGACTTGGCTAGAATCCTGGATCCTTATAGAGAACCTGCCTATTTTGACCTTCAAAGATCTTGCGAAAGGTGGTTGACTAATAAGAGAGCCTTGATTTCACCTAATTTCTACTCCTTTGAAACCTACCTAGATGACGCCGTAGCGACACATAAGTTTTTAGCTCATGTAGAAAGTCAAGAAATAATCCTAGATGATAAGAGAAGGCTTAATACCATCCCTAGAGTTGTATTCTATAGAGAGTATTGTCACGAGCTATATTTTTATAGGTCTAACCTAGAAGTAGATTGCATTACCTTAGCACAATTCATAAGGTTCCTACAAGACAACTTCACATTTGAAGAAGAGCATTACATGACACCTGATCAATTGGAGCCCATTAATGATATACATAAATTATTTCAAGAAGATTAAAATCTACTATTACCTAGCGTGTGATTATTTGTGTGTTTAATTGCTTACTCTACGTGTCCTAGATAAACAAAAAAAAATCAATCTAAAAATAGTAATTTAATTTAATTAGTTAGGTATATATAAATAATATATATACCCCAAAACCTAGCACATATATATCTGCGAAATCAACTTAATTCAAAATGCCTAAATTAAGGAATGGTAAAGAAACTGAGAATGAAATAGAAGATCAAAAACTAGAGCAAGAATGAGAACCATACCGAGAACAAAATAATAATGAAGAAACTCGGTCTGAAGAAGAATATGTTTCTTCAGATCATGACAATGACAGTGAGGATGTAGGACTTAATCAACCTAAATTAAATTCTAAAGGTAATCTTAAAGTGCATACCAACCCATTACATTACACAGAATCTAGTGAGGATCAAGACAAAACACCAAGACAAAATATGATACATATAAATCGGAGGCCTCGAAAACAAACAACTCAAGCCTCTAAGATTCCTCTTAATAATGTTAGAACAAATGCTAAGCAATAGACCTTTGCTTCTATACTTTCCCAAGCCCTTAATCAACAATGGAAGGGTAAACAAGTGCAAAAGAATAATTATCAAAAGATAGTTCCACCAAGAAATACTTTGCATAACACTGTCTCAATGGGAAATCCTAATACAGTTGCACCTAATTATTATAAAGGATATAATGATACGATGCAACCAAACTAGTTTGGTGGACATAAAGGGTTGGAAGCAATGGTAAAGCAATTGGCTTCCCGCTTAGACCAAATAGATCCTTACCATCCCTCATACAACTATCAAGAGATATGTAGTCAACCCTTGGATCCCATCGTAATAGCTCAACCTTACCCTAAGCATTTCCCTATTCCAGTGTTCACTATATATAAGGAAACTGAAGATCCCATCAAGCATTTACGCATGTTTATAATAGCATGTCATGATGTCTCACATGATGTTTTACTAATGCCATATTTCCTAAAATTTTATGAGGCATAACCGTGGAATGATACTATCAAATTCCTAACAACTCCTTAAGGAATTTTGAAGAAACAACTGAGATGTTTGTACATCAATTTAGTGCCTCCATAGAGAGGCATGTGACTATTAAATATTTGTACAATATTAAGAAAGGTAAATGTGAAATTTTTGCAGAATTCCTATCTAAGTGGAGATAAATTTTAAGCAAGTTGCATTTTGCATTAACACAAAGAGAAATGGTAGACATTCATAAATAATTTGCAAGAAAAATTATCCTATGAACTTTCCACGGCTACTATAACATATTTCGACCAAGATATTGACCTAAGGAGAAGGGTAGAGAGCACCATTATTAGAAGAGGTCAACATAAAAACAAATATGAAGATAAAAATTCTAATATTAAGTATAAGAACAAGCAAGTAGTCGGTGACGGAGTTACCGATAGTAGGAATAATCAAAATATCAACCTTACTAAAGTTGTGAAGAATTTCATACTAAAAGCTCTTGATAAACCTCCAAGAGAGTTTACCAGATTAAATCAACCATTACATATGATTTTACCTCAGTTATTAGAACAAGGCTTAATTTGGTTGCCTAAAATAAGACAACCCAATACAACTGTAGCGGGGTTTAGAGCTGATTTGCACTGTAATTTTCATAGAGTTGATGGACATTCAACAATTTTTTGTAAAATTTTAAAGCATATGATTCAAGATTTAATTGATAAAGGAGATATGGAGGTAGAGAAATTTCCTCCCAGAAATGTCCAAAATGATGCTAAAAAACAACCCCAAAAATAGAATTCAAATCAAAATCTGGATATTTTTCAACATCCTTTACCAAAACACGGTAAAGAAGCTATAAATCAAGTAGAACATAATTTTCCCCATCCAACTAGATATGTGGGAACTATTAGTGGTTTTATGCCTCATAAAAATTTACAAAAGCCATATGCTACTACGACATCTCAGATGACTATCAGACCCTTAAGAGATTGTCAAATAACAACTATAGAGAGTAATGAAGGGAATAGTGAAGGAAGTGATGATGAAAGTGAAATGGATATCACTTCAAATAATTTAAATAGTTTAGAAGATGAATCTAAAGCAATCACTCCTATTACAGATCATATGGTTCCAGAAGAACCATTTCCAAGAAGAGTGACCACTAGACCATCATCACAATAGTTGCTCTTAAATGAACAAGAGCAAAATGCAAGACCTCGTAGTATTTTTATGGGGACTATAGGAGTGTTTACAAGGCAACAGGCCAAAAACAAGAATTCACAAGACCAAAGTGATAAAGCAAACCCATTTATTCTAAAAACTCCTAACAAAGGAAATAATGTGTTTGGTTTGCAACAGAGAACACCCTATGATATTAATGAACAATTATCTACCATTACAGTGAGAATTTCTCTTCTAGACCTTTTGAGAACTTCTCCCACTCATAGAGATGAATTAATGAAAACTCTAAACAAAATGATGGTTCCAGAAGATATTGAACCAAACGCTATAGTAAATGTTGTAACTTTAAATGAAGTAAACTTCATAGATTTCAAAGATAAGGAAATACCTCCTCAAAGTATGTTTGGAGATAATCCTTCATATATTAAAACAATGATTGGAGATGTATCTCCTGCACCACCAAATTTTGAAAGAGACTTGAACACTGTTGTAGACAATTTTCTAAAAGTTAACATTGGTACAAAAGAAAATCCTCATATGGTCAAAATTGGATTTGAATTAAGTGAAGAAAAAAAAATATTATACATAGAATTTCTTACAGAATATTCAGATGTTTTTGCATGGACATATGCAGATATGCCTGGCTTAGATCCTTCTATATTTATGCATCATCTAGTAGTGCACCCTGATGTTAAACCAGTAAAGAAAAAATTAAGAAACATGCATCCTAAAGTCACACTATTAGTCAAAGGTGAATTTAGAAAAGCTCTTAAACATCATTTTCATACAAGCAATTGATTATGTATAATGGATTTCTAATGTTGTTCCAGTCACTAAGAAAGAATCCACAAAAATTAGGATTTGCACATACTTTAGAGGTATTAATGCGACATGCCCTAAAGATGATTTTCCTCTCCCTAATATGGATCAAATCATAGACTTTACAGCTAGGAGTGGAATGTTATCTCTTATGGATGGTTTTTTAGGATACAACCAAATCAGAATTGCTCCTGAAGACCAAGCAAAAATGACTTTCATCACACCTTGGGGAACTTTTTGTTGGAAAGTTATGCCTTTTGGTTTAAAGAATGCTAGAGCAACATATCAAAGAGCCATGATGTATATATTTCATGATATGATGTATGATATTCTACATGATTATGTTGATGACATCATAGTTAGATCCAATGAAGAAGATGATCACATTAGAGATTTAAGAAAAGTATTTGATAGACTAAGAAAGTATCTAATACACTTACATCCAGATAAATGTGTATTTGGGGTGAAATCTGGCAATTTATTAGGAGTTATCATTTCTATAAGAGGTATAGAAATAGACCCTCTAAAAATTAAAGCTATTCATGATATGCCATCTCCTAAGAATATATCAGAATTAAGAAGTTTGCAAGGAAAATTACAAGCTATTCGCCGCTTCATAGATAAGTTGGCGGATAGGACAAAACCTTTCCTTAAATTGCTTAAGAAGAATGTATCCTTTTAGTGGGATAAAGAGTGTCAAGAAGTTTTTGACAGCATTAAGCAATACCTTCTTAATCCTCCAGTGCTTGTTCCGCCTAAACCAGACCAACCTTTTATTTTGTATATTTTGGATTCAGAACTTGCACTTGGAGCTATGTTAGCTCAAATTGATAAAGAAAAGAAAGAACGAGAAATATATTATATAAGTAGGACTTTAATAAATTATGAGACAAGGTATACTCCATTGGAAAAATTATGTTTAGCAATAGTATTTTCAACGCAAAAATTGTGCCATTATATGTTAAGTCAAACAATATATGTCATTGCTAAATCTGATCCATTAAGATATTTAATGAGTAGACCATATCTATCAGGACGCACAGCTAAATGGGTTCTTTCTCTTAGTGAGTTTGAACTCATATTTATCGGCCATAAATCTATAAAATTCCAAGTTATAGTAGATCAATTAGTTGTTGCTCCTGTGGAATCTACTCAGCCTATGAGCATCGAATTTCTTGATGAATGCCTCAAATTGGAAGAGGATCACTAGAAAACTTGTACATTATGTTTTTTATGGAGCTAGATGTATGAGTGGAGTAGGTGTAGGTATTATATTAAAATCTCCTCAAAATCACCTAATCCCTTTATCCTTTAAATTATAATTTGCTTGTACTAATAACACTACATAATATGAAGCTCTAATCCTTGGATTACGAGCCGCTTTAGCACTAAAAGTAAAAACATTATTAGTTTTTGGAGATTCTCAGCTCGTCATAAATAAAATTAATGAAGTTTATCAAACACGAGATGAGAAAATTCATCCTTATAAGGAATATGTATTAAAACTTATATCATTTTTTAATAAAGTAACTTTAGAAGTTCCTAGAACTAGTTATCACGATGTCAATGCTATGGCTATGACGATTTCTTTGTTGCCTTTGGAGTTGGACGATGAATATGCTACTATTATAATTAGAAAAATCTAGTAACCCACTTCTCCTAAGTCATGTATGGAACCATTAGATGTTTTTTTTTTTCTTGGGGGAAATTCCGGGCGAGTTTTTGATTAATGAAGTTACCCCAGAACCGTGGTACATAGACATTTTTAATTTCTTACAAAATGGAACCTTCCCTAAAGGATTTGATAGAAACCAACGTAGATTGTTATGCAAGAGAGCTGTTTTCTTCATAATAATTGGTAATACCATTTATAGGAGATCCTTCGAAGGTATCTTATTAAGGTGTCTAAATTCTGAAGAGTCTAATAAAGCCCTAAGTGAAGCTCATGATGGGTCTTGTGGAGGATATTTTAGTGGAAGTGCTATTTCTAGAAAACTTCTTAGAATAGGTTATTTTTGGCCTTCAATGGAGAAAGATGCAAATGATTATGTGCATCAATGTGACAAATGCCAAAGGCATTCTGACCTTGTCCATGCTCCTTCCCAAGAACTCCAAACCATAGCATCCCCATGGCCTTTCTCTAAATGGGGTTTTGACATTATTGGTAAAATCAACCCTATTTCATATGATGGTCATAAGTTCATCATAACTGCATTTGAATCCTCTTGCATAGGAATCCAAGTCTCAAAATTCATATTTAATCAAATCATCTATAGAGTTGGAATTCCATCTAATCTTATTTCTAATAATGGAACATGTTTTAAAAATAAAGATATTAAGAAATTATGTCAAAAGTATAAAATCCAACATAGATGGTCCACTCCTTACTATCTACAAGGAAATGGCCAAGCCGAAGCATCTAACAAAACTTTAATCAAAATCTTAAAAAGAATGGTTAATAAAATAGGTCATGATTGGCACATCCAATTATATTGTGCTTTGTGGGCTTATCGAACTAGTATTCGTAATCCCACTGGTGCTACAGCTTTTGTCTTGGTATATGGTGCTGAAGCAGGATTTTCCTTTCAATTAGAAGTTCCATCCCTATCACTTTTACTTCAAGATGCTAAAGTAGGAGATGAATATCATGCTAGCAGACTCAGTCAGCTAGAAATTCTGGATGAAAAACGCATTCATGCTTTAGATCACCTTCGTGCTTACCAAGACAAACTTAAAAGATCATATGCTTAAAAGTCAAGATCATTTGAAATTGGAGATTTAGTTTTAAAAGAAAATCAGAGGAATACTAATGCAAGAAAAGACCTTAAAGGAAAATTCCATCCCAACTGGCTGGGACCATTTATCATCACTGCTAAATTTGGGTCAGGTGCATATAGATTGGCTACCTTGGAAGGAAAAGATCTCAAGGAACCCATGAATATTATGCATAGATCTAAATATTCATATTTGTACATATTTGTAAATAGTTTTTCCATGCGATTTCAAAAATATTCCTCAAAATAGCCAAACAAATTACAAAATAAGAAAAATACAAAAATATTTTCAAAAGCTTTAATCAAGTTTTGCTAAAATAGCAAGTAATATTTTCCTTTATCTAGGATTAAATACAAAATTTATCTTGAACCACGCACTTAAAAATTCATAAAATTAAATAATTTTTGATATATGTTATTTTGATTATAAATCTCTCTTATATTAAAGAACACTATTTTCACTAGATAAATTTTCTGTTTATGAATGATGTTGCTCCTTTTTGGAACCAAGACCCACACGTTACACATTAAAGATGATTTATTGCAATCTTCAAATAATGGTACTGCATAGTGAGTTTTAATGCTTTAAGAAAAAAATTTCCCTGCTATCCTCTCATGTGCATGATCTAGAATGAATGAGAAATTGGCAAAAGGACAAGATTCCATCCTACCCAAATAAAAATCCCTTGCTCCACATCTAATCTGAGCAAGTATCCCAAAATAAAAAAAATAAAAAGAAAAGCAATAAAATCCCCTTGTTCAAAACAAAATCCCTACCCCCTGAAAGTGAAGAAAAGAAGGAATACGGAACTTGAATCCCTAGAATTTCTCATTCAGTCAAAAATCATGAAGGTAAGCCCCATAACAGGTGATTTGTGCCCAACTTGCTTGACATTGGGTAATTCCTTTTCGCGTGGTGACATGTTTGTCACATTAGCGAGCTTCTTTTGTACAAACCAATGTCCACTTGTGGATTAGCTAGCTTTATGGTAATTTGCTCTGTTTCTTTTTTTTAGTTTTCCTTGTTTTTTTTGTCTTTTTCTCTTATTGATTCATTTGTTTTGGGTTTTTTTTAATTAATTGGGTTCTAGATAAATTTGATTTTTTTTTTTGAGATAAATTAAAATATTGCGTTGATATTTTATTAAATTTCTACATATCAAACTTAAAATTACAAAAATTCAAAAAAATATATCTTTTTCGCAATGATGGTATTATTCCTAAAGCAATTAGGGATTCCTTGCCTAGCGAAAACCATCTTCATAAATTTGTCATGTTAACAAAATATTCCAAATAACTCAAAAATATTATATCTAAAGTTACATATTCATCCTGCATTGCATTTTGGTTTTACTACGATGATGGTATTATTCCTAAGCGATTAGGAATTCCTTACCTAGCGAAAACCATCCTTCTAATTTTTCATGCCCAAAAATTCATCGTAAGCATCTATAAAACCTTTTGCATATGTGATACAATGATTTACACAACATTAATTTTGCATTTTACAAAAAAATTTTTTATCCTGCATTTTCATGATGACTTTTTGCGATGATAGTATTATTCCTAAGTAATTAACGATTCCTTGCTTAGCAAAAGCCATTGTTCGACGTTTGTATGCCCAAAATTATATCTTTTTGATCAACAATCAATACATCTCATCCTATCAAAAAGCCTTAAGAATTTTCTTAAGCACCCAACCATTTCATTTAGCAATATCAAAATACACCTCATAACAGGATCAACTTCGTGACTTAACGAGCTTAGATCTCCACAACAGTCACATAACAATGCCACATCCTTCGAGGTTTATTGCTAAATTCACATTTCCTATTTTCAGAAACAACAAAACCATTTTACACATCTTAATGCAATTTTACATCAAATCATTTTATCAAATTTAAAATACAACTCTTTAAAATCAAAATGCAAAATTAATCATCAAACACATTGACACATAAGGCAAAAGATCAAAATCTATATATATCATCAAAAAGTATATATATACAATAGTATATTGGTATGCCACAATAGCCATCATTGGCATACTCAGTCATCCAAAAATACATCATCAATACATCATCAAAATTCCAATCCTCATGACTATCCAACACCCCTGGTGCTCTATGCATCGTCACCTCTAGGAGGTGGAGGAGCCTGATCCGCAGTAGTATCTCGAGTGGAAGACTGGGATCTCCGACTTGCCCGAGTCGATGGCTCATACATCACTAGGAGAGGTACTCTCTGTCCCTCTGGGACGGTCATGAAGTACATCGCCTGGTAGAAAGCAACTCACCTAGAAGCCCTGGAGAGCATATCCGCTATCCCTCCCACTCCTCTCTGTGCCTACACCCTCGCCTGGGCTAACTCTGCCTCTAGCATCTCAATGCACGTCCTCTAGGAGGCATTAGTCTCCCGTAGCATGGCATTCTCCGCCCAGAGAGCAGCCATCACACTGCTCTCACCCTCCTCCTCCGTGGCTATCCCCTTCCCAGGGGAATCTGGTCTAGGCTCCTGAGGAGAGGGTACCTCCATCTCATCTCTCCCCCGGGTCCGTGGGACCCTCAATGGTCTTAGAGGAGGCCCACCATGGCCCCGCAGTCCTATAGTACGAGGATCTGGCATCCTCCCTCTACCATGCAAGTGACCACCCCTGGTCCTTGCACCTCTACCTCAAGCTATGGACTCTGCACTGGCCTGCTCACTGGCCGCTCTATGATGTCAGAGCACCCGCTCCATGTCCCTGTGCATTGGCCCCCTCCATGCTATCAGTATCGAAGGGCAGACTGAGGCATACCATGTCGTGTAGTCCGTTGTAACCCCTACGTCATCTCTAGTGGTTGTAACAACAAGGGCATCATCTAGAGTTGTATCTAGGAAGCACCTCATGTCAGGTGCACCACTGATAGAGGTTAGATCCCTGGTGGTCCGAGCGTAGTAAAAATCTCTAACAATAGGGATCCCCTACTGTAAGCCAAACTATCAAAGCACTCGATCCACTCGATGGGGCTCCATATCCCCATCATGCATCTGCAACCAGATAACTCATCTGACATGAGCCAGCTCTACCCTATCCTCGGCCCATCCTGGGTGGCCCCTCCATGGTCTCCAGGTGATGGCATCCCCCGTCAACTCATCAAAAAATTTTCTGGCATCATCTAGGCTAATCCTCCGAACTCCTCCTACCCGGACTACCTAGTAGTAAACTCGGGGCCTCCCTACCTCTGTTGCTGCTATCGGTAGCCCCTCAGGCCTTCACACTATGATGTGCTCCTAGCACTAGACCTATAAAAAAGAGGTAAGCACTAGAGCCACCCCCTCCCTATAGACAATCTTGTATAGTGTCCTATACAAGCGACACAAGAAAAAAGGACCCCATGCAAATCGAATTCGATGGTCCCGCATATCGACCACTACCCCTGCAAGCAGCCAAGGTAATCTACAGCTGCTCTAGTGGCACAATAACAAGCCACCAACTACTCCTGACAATACCGATGTTAGAGGAGAAATCCTAGGTATCTATCTTAGAGCAGTAACAGAGACCCCACCTGACTCCAGCCTCATCTAAGGATCCCCAGATAATATCTGAAGCACCCGAGCCCGATGATCTGACCTTGTAACCCGTTGGCCCTAAATGGGGATCCGCAAGATCCTCCAGACATCCTCTAGGGTGGGAGCCATCTCCCCAGTCGGCAGTCAAAAGGTGGATGAACTAGGATACCACCTCTCTACCAAAGCTGTAAGCAAAGTGAGGTCGACAAGAATTTGTGGCATCTCAGCCACATGATGCAGTCCCATCGCATCCAAGGTCACCCGATCACCATCAGATAGGTTTCCTAGGTCCGCCTAGAAACCATCATAATGCCACTCTCGGCTCTTCAAACTGCCCAACTACACACACAAAAGTCAAAAATTTAAAGTTAATTACCAAAATTACATTAAAACCCAAAATCGCATTCAAGTTGTCAAAATCGTTTCGATTTTGATGAAATCGTTCCTGTTTCTGGTGAAATCGCCCTCAATTCATCAAAATCACTTTGGAAGTCCTAAATCGCTGCATTTTTCTGTAGTGATTTCACCAAACCCTGTGCGATTTTGTGATCTCGAGGTGATTTTGTCGAAACAGAGGCGATTTCACCTCGCACCGAAAATTATGGCATACCCGAATTTAAAGTCCAAATTAAAATTCAAATAAAATCATAAAAAGCATGAAAATTGCATTAAAAAGTTAAAAAAAAACTTAAATTAATGCTTACCCTCTCTCCTCCGTGCACTAGATCCGCTCTATGTGTCAATCCTGCCATCGTGCACTCAGAGCTCTTTTTCTCTCTAGAAAGTGAACAGTAAAAATGAAAATGAAATTTCTTATTTTGTTTCTCTATTTAAGTCAACCTGAAAATTTCCTTTTTTTCGAATTTTCATTAATTTGTCGAATTAATGCAAAAATCGAAGGGGGCAGCATAATAAGACGTCAAAATAACAAAGTTAAAACAATGAACTAAAAAAGGCATACAATTTTTTTTCTACTACCTCGAAAAACGTGTCATTTCATCTTTAACGACTTTTTCAAAAAGTCGCTAAAGAGGGGGTAAAATGTAGCACCTTAAATTTGATGCACTTAAATTGATTAACTCGGTAAAAACATTAAAATTGATAAAAACATCAAATTTACCTAAGTCTACCCGAAAATCATTCAAAATTAGCAAAAATCCATTTGCCTCGATTTTTGTGCCCTCAAACCAATGTTGTTTTGACCGTTGGGCAAAATCGCCTGACTTTCAGCAAAATCGCTTGAGCGGCTAGCAAAATCGTCAAGCGATTTTGCTCAAAAATAGAATTTTCCCAAGTTTGCAAAATGCCAAAAATCCATTTCAAACCGCGTTTCTGAGTTTGGAAAGAGGTTGTAATGATGGATTCTGGCGAGATTAGGCAAGGGGCAAACATAGGAGGGATCCCAACTCCCTCCCTATTTTGGCCTAACCTCCTGATTTCCCAGATTTACCCCTAATCCTATTTAATCCCCCCTCTAATTCATTTTTTAGGGCTGACTCCCTGATTGCAAAGCGTGCTAAGTGATCCCCTGAGCAGATAGCAGAATTGAGAAGCCATTAGTATAATCTTCCCGTCTTCAATTTTCCCGTATTTGCCTAAAATCCATCATTGTCCCATTACCCTCTTTAGCAAATTTTCACTTGCAGGTTGCAGTCAAAATCGCACAGCGAATGACAAAATCGTAGAACAATCGACAGAATCGTGTTGCGAGCAGGCGGAGTAGGTGTGCGATTTCATAGAAAATAGCAACGATCCTGCTGACTTGACAACGACTTAGCAATGATTTTGCTCACAGATCATCTAGGGGCAAAAACCTTTATTCTATTTGTTCTTCTTCCTTCTCTTCCATTTTATTTAGTTATTTAATTATATTTTCATTAATTCAGCAATGCATCTCGGGTATTCACCATCATGTTAATCAATTTTTAATTTAAATCTGCATTTTGCTTACATAAAATTCATGAACATTTAGACTCTTGTACTTACATCTATTACAAACCTTTTCTATCTTTCATTTAGTTGAAAAGGAATGCTTAAATAGGAAACATATCAAAGTTTGAATCATATTTGTGCCAGAAAACCATTTTGTGTCTTGTGTTTTGTTGCTACAAAATTGCAGCGAAATCGCTTGCGATTTCAGCAAATTGTTGAGCGATTTTGCCTGGAACAACAACGATTCTGCCAAAATAGCAGTGATCCTGCTCTGCATCAAAAAATCAGAATCTTCATCAGACATCTCGATTCAGGTATGTTTTGAATTTCTTTTAAGCATAGAATTAGCAATTGCATTTGTCATTTCTATTCCTGTCTGTTGTTTTCATCAAAAAAGTAAAAAAAAATCGCATCATAGATAGGTTAGTTGCATTTCAAAGGCCAACCTTAGGTGTTTGTATGAGTGATCCAAAAATGAACATATTAAACCTCATTCTCAACCTAGGTGCGGAAACTGCCATCAAAAGTTTCCTGGTGAACCCACAATTCGTCGAAAAATCACCACAAGAAGGCACGATCAAGTGCCTCTCTTTCGAGGTGTAGCTCTATCATTTTCCATTCCCCTCTGAGGCGCGGATCCATCAGCCTAGAGGAAAGGAGTGCAAAAATTTTAGGCCTACATTCTTTGGTGAACCCGACGTGAAACATTAGATTATCTTCTGATTCTTAAATTAAATATTAAAATCAAAATCAAAACAAAAACCAAAATCAAAACAAAAAACAATAGTTAAATTGCATTTGCATTTTAGATGGTAGATTATAATTATAGGAGAGCTATTCGTCTTAATGTTACTACAATATTAGCAATTCAAGAAGTCTCATACTTTAATGAAAGTGAAAATATAACATCTGGAGAGTCCTGGATTGAATTAGATAGAAGACTAGACGTTATTGAAAGTAGACAAGAAGAACTTAAACAAATCCGTAGGATAGACTTGGCTAGAATCCTGGATCCTTATAGAGAACCTGCCTATTTTGACCTTCAAAGATCTTGCGAAAGGTGGTTGACTAATAAGAGAGCCTTGATTTCACCTAATTTCTACTCCTTTGAAACCTACCTAGATGACGTCGTAGCGACACATAAGTTTTTAGCTCACGTAGAAAGTCAAGAAATAATCCTAGACGATAAGAGAAGGCTTAATACCATCCCTAGAGCTGTATTCTATAGAGAGTATTGTCACGAGCTATATTTTTATAGGTCTAACCTAGAAGTAGATTGCATTACCTTAGCACAATTCATAAGGTTCCTACAAGACAACTTCACATTTGAAGAAGAGCATTACATGACACCTGATCAATTGGAGCCCATTAATGATATACATAAATTATTTCAAGAAGATTAAAATCTACTATTACCTAGCGTGTGATTATTTGTGTGTTTAATTGCTTGCTCTACGTGTCCTAGATAAAAAAAAAAAATCAATCTAAAAATAGTAATTTAATTTAATTAGTTAGGTATATATAAATAATATATATACCCCAAAACCTAGCACATATATATATAATATATATATATGTGAAATCAACTTAATTCAAAATGCCTAAATTAAGGAATGGTAAAGAAACTGAGAATGAAATAGAAGATCAAAAACTAGAGCAAGAACGAGAACCATACCGAGAACAAAATAATAATGAAGAAACTCGGTCTGAAGAAGAATATGTTTCTTCAGATCATGACAATGATAGTGAGGATGTAGAACTTAATCAACCTAAATTAAATTCTAAAGGTAATCTTAAGTTTGAATCCGTTGAAAATTTTATATCTTTTATGAGAGATAATATGGATGATCTTAATCAAGCAATAGAAGTAGAGAAGCAAGGAAAAGGAAACCTAGCAGATGCTTTTACAGCCACACTTAAAGTGCATACCAACCCCTTACATTACATAGAATCTAGTGAGGATCAAGACGAAACACCAAGACAAAATATGATACATATAAATCAGAGGCCTCGAAAACAAACAACTCAAGCCTCTAAGATTCCTCTTAATAATGTTAGAACAAATGCTAAGCAATAGACCTTTGCTTCTATACTTTCCCAAGCCCTTAATCAACAACGGAAGGGCAAACAAGTGCAAAAGAATAATTATCAAAAGATAGTTCCACCAAGAAATACTTTGCATAACACTGTCTCAATGGGAAATCCTAATACAGTTGCACCTAATTATTATCAAGGATATAATGATACGATGCAACCAAACCAGTTTGGTGGACATCAAGGGTTGGAAGCAATGGTAAAGCAATTGGCTTCCCGCTTAGACCAAATAGATCCTTACCATCCCTCATACAACTATCAAGAGATGTGTAGTCAACCCTTGGATCCCATCGTAATAGCTCAACCTTACCCTAAGCATTTCCCTATGCCAGTGTTCACTATATATAAGGGAACTGAAGATCCCATCGAGCATTTACGCATGTTTAGAATAGCATGTCATGATGTCTCGCATGATGATTTACTGATGCTTAAGATGTTTCCTAAAATTTTAGGAGGCATAGCCTTGGAATGGTACTATCAAATTCCTAACAACTCCTTAAGGAATTTTGAAGAAACAGTTGAGATGTTTGTACATCAATTTAGTGCCTACATAGAGAGGCATGTGACTATTAAATATTTGTACAATCTTAAGCAAGGTAAAGATGAAAGTTTTGCAGAATTCCTAACTAAGTGGAGACAACTTTTAAGCAAGTTGCATTTTGCATTACCACAAAGAGAAATGCTAGACATATTCATAAATAATTTGCAAGAACAATTGTCCTATGAACTTTCCATGGCTACTATAACATATTTTGACCAAGCTATTGACCTAGGGAGAAGGGTAGAGAGCACCCTTATTAGAAGAGGTCAATATAAAAAGAAATATGAAGATAAGAATTCTAAAAATCAGTATAAGAACAAGCAAGTAGTCGGTGACGGAGTTACCGATAGTAGGAATAATCAGAATATCAACCTTACTGAAGTTGTGAAGAAGTTCATACTAAAAGCTCTTGATAAACCTCCAAGAGAGTTTACCAGATTAAATCAACCATTACATATGATTTTACCTCAGTTATTAGAACAAGGCTTAATTCGGTTGCCTGAAATAAGACAACCCGATACAACTGTAGCGGGGTTTAGAGCTGATTTGCACTGTAATTTTCATAGAGTTGATGGACATTCAACAAATTCATGTAAAAGGTTAAAGCATATGATTCAAGATTTAATTGATAAAGGAGATATGGAGGTAGAGAAATTTCCTCCTAGAAATGTCCAAAATGATGCTAAAAAACAACCCCAAAAATAGAATGCAAATCAAAATCTGGATATTTTTCAACATCCTTTACCAAAACATGGTAAAGAAGCTATAAATCAAGTAGAACAACATAATGTTCCCCATCCAACTAGATATGTGGGAACTATTAGTGGTTTTATGCCTCATCAAAATTTACAAAAGCCATATGCTACTACGACATCTCAGATGACTGTCAGACCCTTAAGAGATTGTCAAATAACAACTGTAGAGAGTAATGAAGGGAATAGTGAAGGAAGTGATGATGAAAGTGAAATGGATATCACTTCAAATAATTCAAATAGTTCAGAAGATGAATCTGAAGCAATCACTCCTATTACAGATCAGATGGTTCCAGAAGAACCATTTCCAAGAAGAGTGACCACTAGACCATCGTCACAACAGTGGCTCTCAAATGAACAAGCACAAAATGCAAGACCTCGTAGCAATTTTGTGGGGACTATAGGAGTGGTTACAAGGCAACAGGCCCAAAACCAGAATTCACAAGACCAAAGTGATAAAGCAAACCCATTTATTCTAAAAACTCCTAACAAAGGAAATAATGTGTTTGGTTCGCAACGAGAGAACACCCTATGATATTAATGAACAATTATCTACCATTACAATGAGAATTTCTCTTCTAGACCTTTTGAGAACTTCTCCCACTCATAGAGATGAATTAATGAAAACTCTAAACAAAATGATGGTTCCAGAAGATATTGAACCAAACGCTATAGTAAATGTTGTAACTTTAAATGAAGTAAACTTCATAGATTTCAAATATAAGGAAATACCTCCTCAAAGTATGTTTGGAGATAATCCTTTATATATTACAACAATGATTGGAGATGTAGGAGTTAAAAGAGTTCTAATAGACAATGGATCTTCACTGAATATATGCACTTATGATTTTTTTCAAATATTTGGGTTTAAGAAAGAAGACATGCAAAAAACTGAGATGCTTATTAAGGCATTTAATGATGAGACTCAAGAAACGTGTGGAGTAATGAAAATCCCATTGCAAGTTGGTCCATGGATTTTGGATACGACTGTGTTTGTTGTACCCTGCTTTGCATCGTACAACATTCTTTTGGGTCGACCTTGGATCAATGCAATGAGAGCAGTTCCTTCCACATTACATCAATGTGTAAAATTTGAATTTAAAAATCAATTGGTTATCATCCATGGAGACCCTAGACCTTTTGACATGTGTGCTCTGGCAGAACCCATAGGAGTTCCATTTTGTCCAGCCATGACTTCTATCCCTCAGAATCCAAATACACCCATAAAGCACTATAAGCCTAAATCACATTCTAAATCACCATCACCTAAAGCATGTGATAAAGTATCAATAAAAATAAAAGAACCATCCCCTTCTAAAGGAATATCTAATCCTTTTCCTAAACCTGTAGTGACTGAATTACCTATAGACCCTACAGAGTTTAAATTTTCAACATCTAAGGAAAATGATAAAGAACATAAGCCATCTACCTCATATGCAGTTTCAGATGAAGGATTAGCGGATTTATCCTCAATTTTGGCACCAATTGAAGAAGTTAATCTAGCTACGCAAGATTCTAAGATATTATCTGAGTCTTCCTCATCTCCCCGCACTTTTGGAGTACCTAAGAAAGGGAGCATTTGTCATATTGGGAGCTCTATATTTATATCTGCAGGATATGATTTTGGAAAGTATTCAATATTACAAATTTCAATTGATCAAAATGAATTTGCCAAATGCTATTTTTTTGATAAATATGTAATACCAAAAGAAATAATGTGCAATTTGGGATATAGAGGTAAAGGCTTAGGACCTTATCAAAAGGGTATAAGAGAACCTTTAGAAGTTATTGAATGGCCAGCCCGATGTGGTCTTGGACTCATCCCCACAAAAACTGAGCCATTTCCATACAAGGATGATGACAATCTCATGACATATCAAGAATACATAGAATTAAAAGCAATGTCTAGAAAAGTGCATACATGTAACATGTTAACATTAGTATATCCAGACATGATTGCTTCTATGGATGAATGTTTAGAAGGGGACATATATCATGATGTGTCTTTAGAAGAAATTTTTCAAAACCAGTATTTCTTTGATGGATCCATGCCATGCATAGCCCATATAGAAGAATGTAATCCTCAAGAGGAATTAGCTAAATGCACTTTGGAAGAATTACAAGAAATGGGTGTATCTCCTGCACCACCAAATTTTGAAAGAGACTTGAACATTGTTGTAGACAATTTTCTAAAAGTTAACATTGGTACAGAAGAAAATCCTCATATGGTCAAAACTGGATCCGAATTGAGTGAAGAAAAACAAATATTATACATAGAATTTCTCACAGAATATTCAGATGTCTTTGCATGGACATATGCAGATATGCCTGGCTTAGATCCTTCTGTAGTCATGCATCATCTAGTAGTGCACCCTGATGCTAAACCAGTAAAGCAAAAATTAAGAAAGATGCATCCTAAAGTCACACTATTAGTCAAAGGTGAATTAGAAAAGCTCTTAAACATCATTTTCATACAAGCAATTGATTATGCAGAATGGATTTCTAATGTTGTTCCAGTCACTAAGAAAGAAGCCACAAAAATTAGGGTTTGCACAGACTTTAGAGATATTAATGCGGCATGCCCTAAAGATGATTTTCCTCTCCCTAATATGGATCAAATCATAGACTTTACAGCTGGGAGTGGAATGTTATCTCTTATGGATGGTTTTTCAGGATACAACCAAATCAGAATTGCTCCTGAAGACCAAGCAAAAATGACTTTCATCACACCTTGGGGAACTTTCTGTTGGAAAGTTATGCCTTTTGGTTTAAAGAATGTTGGAGCAACATATCAAAGAGCCATGACGTATATCTTTCATGATATGATGTATGATATTCTACATGATTATGTTGATGACATCATAGCTAGATCCAATGAAGAAGATGATCACATTAGAGATTTAAGGAAAGTATTTGATAGACTAAGAAAGTATCTAATACGCTTAAATCCAGATAAATGTGTATTTGGGGTGAAATATGGCAAGTTATTAGGAGTTATCATTTCTATAAGAGGTATAGAAATAGACCCTCTAAAAATTAAAGCTATTCATGATATGCCATCTCCTAAGAATATATCAGAATTAAGAAGTTTGCAAGGAAAATTACAAGCTATTCGTCGCTTCATAGATAAGTTGGCGGATAGGACATAACCTTTCCTTAAATTTCTTAAGAAGAATGTATCCTTTCAGTGGGATAAAGAGTGTCAAGAAGCTTTTGACAACATTAAGCAATACCTTCTTAATCCTCTAGTGCTTGTTCCGCCTAAACCAGACCAACCTTTTATTTTGTATATTTCGGCTTCAGAACTTGCACTTGGAGCTATGTTAGCTCAAATTGATAAAGAAAAGAAAGAACGAGCAACATATTATATAAGTAGGACTTTAATAAATTATGAGACAAGGTATACTCCATTGGAAAAATTATGTTTAGCAGTAGTATTTTCAACGCAAAAATTGCACCATTATATGTTAAGTCAAACGACATATGTCATTGCTAAATCTGATCCATTAAGATATTTAATGAGTAGACCATATCTGTCAGGACGCACAACTAAATGGGTTCTTGCTCTTAGTGAGTTTGAACTCATATTTATCGGCCAAAAATCTATAAAAGGCCAAGTTATAGCAGATCAATTAGTTGTTGCTCCTATGGAATCTACTCAGCCTATGAGCATCGAATTTCCTGATGAATGCCTCAACTTGGAAGAGGATCACTCGAAAACTTGGACATTATTTTTTGATGGAGCTAGATGTATGAGTGGAGCAGGTGCAGGTATTATATTAAAATCTCCTCAAAAGCACCTAATCCCTTTATCCTTTAAATTACAATTTGCTTGTACTAATAACACTATAGAATATGAAGCTCTAATCCTTGGATTACGAGCCGCTTTAGCACTAAAGGTAAAAACATTATTAGTTTTTGGAGATTCTCAGCTCGTCATAAATCAAATTAATGAAGTTTATCAAACATGAGATGAGAAACTTCATCCTTATAAGGAATATGTGTTAAAACTTATATCATTGTTTAATAAAGTAACTTTAGAAGTTGTTCCTAGAACTAGTAACCGTGCTGTCGATGCTATGGCTGCGGTGGCTTCTTTGTTGCCTTTGGAGTTGGATGATGAATATGCTACTATTATCATCAAAAAACTCTAGGAACCTACTTCTACTAAGTCATGTATGGAACCATTAGATGTTTTTTTGATTAATGAAGTTACCCTAGAACCGTGGTACATAGACATTTTTAATTTCTTACAAAATGGAACCTTCCCTGAAGGATTTGATAGAAACCAACGTAGATTGTTACGCAAGCGAGTTGTTCACTTCGTAATAATTGGTAATACCCTTTATAGGAGATCCTTCGAAGGTATCTTATTAAGGTGTCTAAATTCTGAAGAGTCTAAGAAAGCCCTAAGTGAAGCTCATGATGGGTCTTGTGGAGGACATTTTAGTGGAAGTGCTATTTCTAGAAAACTTCTTAGAATAGGTTATTTCTGGCCTTCAATGGAGAAAGATGCAAATGATTATGTGCATCAATGTGACAAATGCCAAAGGCATTCTGACCTTGTCCATGCTCCTTCCCAAGAACTCCAAACCATAGCATCCCCTTGGCCTTTCTCTAAATGGGGTTTAGACATTATTGGTAAAATCAACCCTGTTTCATCTGATGGTCACAAGTTCATCATAACTGCAACTGAATATTTTACAAAGTGGGTCGAAGCTATGCCTTTAGCTTCTTGCACAGGAATCCAAGTCTCAAAATTCATATTTAATCAAATCATCTACAGATTTGGAATTCCATCTAATCTTATTTCTGATAATGGAACATGTTTTAAAAATAAAGATATTAAGAAATTGTGTCAAAAGTATAAAATCCAACATAGATGGTCCACTCCTTACTATCCACAAGGAAATGGCCAAGCCAAAGCATCTAACAAAACCTTAATCAAAATCTTAAAAATAATGGTTAATAAAATAGGTCGTGACTGGCACATCCAATTATATCCTGCTTTGTGGGCTTATCGAACTAGCGTTCGTACTCCCACTGGTGCTACACCTTTTGTCTTGGTATATGGTGCTGAAGCAGTTTTTCCCTTTCAATTAGAAGTTCCATCCCTATCACTTTTACTTCAAGATGCTGAAGTAGGAGATGAATATCGTGCTAGCAGACTCAGTCAGCTAGAACTTCTGGATGAAAAATGCATTCATGCTTTAGAGCACCTTCGTGCTTACCAAGACAAACTTAAAAGATCATATGCTAAAAAAGTTCATAACAGATCATTTGAAATTGGAGATTTAGTTTTAAAAGAAAATCAGAGGAATACTAATGCAAGAAAAGACCTTAAAGGAAAATTCCAGCCCAACTGGCTGGGACCATTTATCATCACTGCTAAATTTGGGTCAGGTGCATATAGATTGGCTACCTTGGAAGGAAAATATCTCAAGGAACCCATGAATATTATGCACCTCAAATGATATTATGCATAGATCCAAATCTTCATCTTTGTACATATTTGTAAATAGGTTTATCATGCACTTTCAAAAATGTTCCTCAAAATAGCCAAACAAATTACAAAATAAGAAAAATACAAAAATATTCCCAAAAGCTTTAATCAAATTTTGCTAAAATAGCAAGTAATATTTTCCTTTATCTAGGATTAAATTCAGAAGTTATCTTGAACCTCGCACTTAGAAATTCGTAAAATTAAATAATTTTTGATATCTATTATTTTGATTATAAATCTCTCTTATATCAAAGAACACTATTTTCACTAAATAAATTTTCTGTTTATGAATGATGTTGCTACTTTTTGGAACCAAGACCCACACGTTACACATTAAAGATGATTTATTGCAATCTTCGAATAATGGTACTGCATAGTGAGTTTTAATGCTTTAAGCGAAAAGTTTTCCCTGCTATCCTCTCATGTGCATGATCTAGAATGAATGAGAAATTGGCAAAAGGACAAGATTCCATCCTACCCAAATAAAAATCCCTTGCTCCACATCTAAGCTGAGCAAGTATCCCAAAAGAAAAAAAAAAATGAAAAGATAAAAAGAAAAGCAATAAAATCCCCTTGTTCAAAACAAAATGAACAAAATCCCTACCCCCTGAAAGTGAAGAAAAGAAGGAATACGGAACTTGAATCCCTGGAATTTCTCATTCAGTCAAAAATCATGAAGGTAAGCCCCATAACAGGTGATTTGTGCCCAACTTGCTTGACATTGGGTAATTCCTTTTCGCGTGGTGACATGTCTGTCACATTAGCGACCTTCTTTTGTACAGACCAATGTCCGCTTGTGGATTAGCTAGCTTTATGGTAATTTGACTCACATAGCAGTTCATTCCTAATGCATGCACAAAATCATGGTTAAAGAACATTTCACTTGCACACACATTGGTTTCATTAAGTTTGCTCCATCATTTATCTACTTAAAATCAGTAAACGAACTTTACAAAAGGCACACACATTTGCTATTTGAGAGATTTTGTATCATTATGATAGCATCAAAATGGAAATAAATGCACTTCACACACAAGGGTTCTAGATAAATTTGAATTTATTTTTTTTGAGATAAATTAAAATATTGCATTGATATTTTATTAAATTTCTACATATCAAACTTAAAATTACAAAAATTCAAAAAAATATATCTTTTTCGCAATGATGGTATTATTCCTAAGCAATTAGGGATTCCTTGCCTAGCGAAAACCATCTTCATAAATTTGTCATGTTAACAAAATATTCCAAATAACTCAAAAATATTATATCTAAAGTTACATATTCATCCTGCATTGCATTTTGGTTTTACTTGCGATGATGGTATTATTCCTAAGCGATTAGGAATTCCTTACCTAGCGAAAACCATCCTTCTAATTTTTCATGCCCAAAAATTCATCGTAAGCATCTATAAAACCTTTTGCATATGTGATACAATGATTTACACAACATTAATTTTGCATTTTACAAAAATATTTTTTATCCTGCATTTTCATGATGACTTTTTGCGATGATAGTATTATTCCTAAGTAATTAGCGATTCCTTGCTTAGCAAAAGCCATCGTTCGATGTTTGTATGCCCAAAATTACATCTTTTTGATCAACAATCAATACATCTCATCCTATCAAAAAGCCTTAAGAATTTTCTTAAGCACCCAACCATTTCATTTAGCAATATCAAAATACACCTCATAACAGGATCAACTTCGTGACTTAACGAGCTTAGATCTCCACAACAGTCACATAACAACGCCACATCCTTCGAGGTTTATTGCTAAATTCACATTTCCTATTTTCAGAAACAACAAAACCATTTTACACATCTTAATGCAATTTTACATCAAATCATTTTATCAAATTTAAAATACAACTCTTTAAAATCAAAATGCAAAATTAATCATCAAACACATTGACACATAAGGCAAAAGATCAAAATCTATATATATCATCAAAAAAGTATATATATACAATAGTATATTGGTATGCCACAATAGCCATCATCGACATACTCAGTCATCCAAAAATACATCATCAATACATCATCAAAAGTCCAATCCTCACGACTGTCCAACACCCCTGGTGCTCTATGCATCATCACCTCCAGGAGGTGGAGGAGCCTGAGCCGTAGTAGTCTCTCGAGTGGAAGACTAGGATCTCCGACTTGCCCGAGTCGATGGCTCGTACATCACTGGGAGAGGTACTCTCTGTCCCTCTAGGATGGTCATGAAGTACATCACCTAGTAGAAAGTAGCTCACCCAAAAGCCCTAGAGAGCATATCCGCTATCCCTCCCACTCCTCTTTGTGCCTGCGCCCTCGCCTGGGCTAACTCTACCTCTAGCATCTCAATGTGCATCCTCTAGGAGGTATTAGTCTCCCGTAGCATGGCATTATCCACCCAAAGAGCAGCCATCACACTGCTCTCACCCTCCTCCTCCGTGGCTATCCCCTTCCCAGGGGAATCTGGTCTAGGCTCCTGAGGAGAGGGTACCTCCATCTCATCTCTCCCCTGAGTCCGTGGGACCCTCAATGGTCTTAGCGGAGGCCCACCATGGCCCCATAGTCCTATAGTATGAGGATCTGGCATCCTCCCTCTGCCATGCAAGTGACCGCCCCTGGTCCTTGCACCTCTGCCTCGAGCCACAGACTCTACACTGGCCTGCTCACTGGCCGCTCTATGATGTTGGAGCACCCGCTCCACGTCCCTGTGCATTGGCCCCCTCTATGCTATCAGTATCGAAGGGCAGACTGAGGCATACCATGTCGTGTAGTCCGTTGTAACCCCTACATCATCTCCAATGGCTGTAACAATAGGGGCATCATCTGGAGCTGTATCTAGGAAGCGCCTCATGTCAGGTGCACCACTGATAGAGGTCGGATCCCTGGTGGTCCGAGCATAGTAAAAATCTCTAACAGTAGGGATCCCCTACTGTAAGCCAAACTATCGAAGCACCCGGTCCGCTCGATGGGGCTCCATCTCCCCATCATGCATCCACAACCAGATAGCTCATCTGACATGAGCCAACTCTACCCTATCCTCGACCCATCTTGGGTGGCCCCTCCATGGTCTCCAGGTGATGGCATCCCCCGTCAGCTCATCAAAAAGCTGCCTGGCATCATCCAGGCTAATCCTCCAAACTCCTCCTACCTGGACTACCCAACAGTAAACTCGGGGCCTCCCTGCCTCTACTGCTACTACCGGTAGCCCCTCAGGCCTCCGCACTATGATGTGCTCCCAGCACCAGACCTGTAAAAAAGAGGTAAGCACCAGAGCCACCCCCTCCCTGTAGACAATCTTGTATAGTGTCCTATACAAGTGACACAAGCAAAAAGGACCCCATGCAAATCGAATCCGGTGGTCCCGCATATCGGCCACTACCCCTGCAAGCAGCCAAGGCAATCTACAACTACTCTGGTGGCACAACAACAAGCCACCAACTACTCCTGACAATACCGATGTCAGAGGAGAAATCTTGGGTATCTATCTCAGAGTAGTAATAGAGACCCCACCTGACTCCAGCCTCATCTGAGGATCCCTAGATAATCTCTGAAGCACCCGAGCCCGGTGATCTGACCCTGTAACCCATTGGCCCTGAATGGGGATCCACAAGATCCTCTAGACGTCCTCTAGGGTGGGAGACATCTCCCTAGTCAACAGTCGAAAGGTGGATGAACTAGGATACCACCTCTCTACCAAAGTTGTAAGCAAAGTGAGGTCGATAGGAATTTGTGGCATCTCAGCCACATGACGCAGTCCCACCGCGTCCAAGGTCACCCGATCACCATCAGACAGGTTTCCTAGGTCCACTTGGAAACCATCATAATGCCACTCTCGGCTCTTCAAACTGCCCAACTGCACACACAAAAGTCAAAAATTTAAAGTTAATTACCAAAATTACATTAAAACCCAAAATCGCATTCAAGTTGTCAAAATCATTTCGATTTTGACGAAATCGTTCTTGTTTCTGGCGAAATCACCCTCGATTCATCAAAATCGCTTTGGAAGTCCTAAATCATTACATTTTTCTATAGCGATTTCGCCAAACCCTGTGCGATTTTGCGATCTCGAGGTGATTTCACCGAAACAGAGGCGATTTCGCCTCACGCCAAAAATTACGGCATACCCGAATTTAAAGTCCAAATTAAAATTCAAAGAAAATCATAAAAAGCATGAAAATTGCATTAAAAAGTTAAAAAAAAAAACTTAAATTAATGCTTACCCTCTCTCCTCCGTGCACTAGATCCGCTCTATGTGTCAATCCTGCCATCGTGCACTCAGAGCTCTTTTTCTCTCTGGAAAGTGAACAGTAAAAATGAAAATGAAATTTCTTATTTTGTTTCTCTATTTAAGTCAACCTGAAAATTTCCTTTTTTTTGAATTTTCATTAATTTGTCGAATTAATGCAAAAATCGAAGGGGGCAACATAATAAGACGTCAAAATAACAAAGTTAAAACAATGAACTAAAAAAGGCATACAATTTTTTTTTCTACCTCGAAAAACGTGCCATTTCATCTTTAACGACTTTTTCAAAAAGTCGCTAAAGAGGGGGCAAAATGTAGCACCTTAAATTTGATGCACTTAAATTGATTAACTCAGTAAAAACATTAAAATTGATAAAAACATCAAATTTACCTAAGTCTACCCGAAAATCATTCAAAATTAGCAAAAATCCATTTGCCTCGATTTTTGTGCCCTCAAACCAATGTTGTTTTGACCGTTGGGAAAAATCGCTTGAGCGGCTAGCAAAATCGTCAAGCGATTTTGCTCAAAAATAGAATTTTCCCAAGTTTGCAAAATGCCAAAAATCCATTTCAAACCACGTTTCTGAGTTTGGAAAGAGGTTGTAACGATGGATTCTGGCGAGATTAGGCAGGGGGCAAACATAGGAGGGATCCCAACTCCCTCCCTATTTTGGCCTAACCTCCTGATTTCCTAGATTTACCCCTAATCCTATTTAATCCCCCCTCTAATTCATTTTTTAGGGCTGACTCCCTGATTGCAAAGCGTGCTAAGTGATCCCCTGAGCAGATAGCAGAATTGAGAAGCCATTAGTATAATCTTCCCATCTTCAATTTGCTCGTATTTGCCTAAAATCCATCATTGTCCCATTACCCTATTTAGCAAATTTTCACTTGCAGGTTGCAGTCAAAATCGCACAGTGAACGACGAAATCGTAGAACAATCGACAGAATCGTGTTGCGAGCGGAGTAGGTGTGCGATTTCGTAGAAAATAGCAGCGATCCTGCTGACTTGGCAACGATTTTGCTCACAGATCATCTGGGGGAAAAAACCTTTATTTTGTTTGTTCTTCTTCCTTCTCTTCCATTTTATTTAGTTATTTAATTATATTTTCATTAATTCAGCAATGCATCTCGGGTATTCACCATCATGTTAATCAATTTTTAATTTAAATCTGCATTTTGCTTACATAAAATTCATGAACATTTAGACTCTTGTACTTACATCTATTACAAACCTTTTCTATCTTTCATTTAGTTGAAAAGGAATGCTTAAATAGGAAACATATCAAAGTTTGAATCATATTTGTGCCAGAAAACCATTTTGTGTCTTGTGTTTTGTTGCTACAAAATTGCAGCGAAATCGCTTGCGATTTCAACAAATTGTTGAGCGATTTTTCCTGGAACAACAACGATTCTGCAAAAATAGCAGTGATCCTACTCTGCATCAAAAAATTAGAATCTTCATCAGACATCTCGATTCAGGTATGTTTTGAATTTCTTTTAAGCATAGAATTAGCAATTGCATTTGTCATTTCTATTCCTGTCTGTTGTTTTCATCAAAAAAGTAAAAAAAAATTGCATCATAGATAGGTTAGTTGCATTTCAAAGGCCAACCTTAGGTGTTTGTATGAGTGATCTAAAAATGAACATATTAAACCTCATTCTCAACCTAGGTGCGGAAACTGCCATCAAAAGTTTCCTGGTGAACCCACAATTCGTCGAAAAATCACCACAAGAAGGCACGATCAAGTGCCTCTCTTTCGAGGTGTAGCTCTATCATTTTCCATTCCCCTCTGAGGCACGGATCCATCAGCCTAGAGGAAAGGAGTGCAAAAATTTTAGGCCTACATCCACATATGCCAAATTTGTGCACATTCCCTAGACATCCTCTTGAGTTTCTTGACACAATGATGCCTATGGATTGTTAGTACATGTAGGATCTTTTGGTTCTCCTCTAAAAATTATCTAAAATCATCTATAAATGTGACCTTGGGGGAGAGTGCAAGGGAAATTGAATGGAAATAATAATTATGAAATACTACCAAATTTTTATCTAAGCTATATATTAAAGTACACTTTTGTTGAACTCTCACTTAGTCATTCATATTTTTTTTTTCTTGTGCACAACGCATCCCTAGTTTGGTCATAGGAGGGAGGTCTCCAATCAACATGAGAAGTGGAATAACTTCCAATATGAGATTTTCATTTCCCTATATCTTCTTATCTTATCTTAGATATGATTCAAGAATCCATTTTACAAACATTTTTTCCATTTAAACTTACTAAAAACTTTCTTTTGTTAAATGGTTATTTATCTTTGATAAGTTTTGGTTGACTTTTTTTACTTTTTCACTTATGAAACCTCTATACCACATATTTCCACATCAGCTACCATAATGGTCGTATGGTATTATAATTTTGCTACTTCTTCCTGTTGACAATTTTTGTCACATTGCACAATGGGGAAGGAAAAAAATCAAAACTTTGTACAGTGTTCTTTGTTGTAAAGTATTTCTTTTGGTTGTTTTTTGTTGAAAATATTTGTAAGTTGCAGCAATTTTGGCTTTCCTTGCCACCCCTTTGTACATAAGAAGAAGAAGAAAGAACTTCGCTGCCGAACAAGCTAGGAAAAATAGCTTCGCCAAAGAAAGAAGAAAAGTATGAAAAGAACTTCGCACCCGAAGCATTTTCAGCGATTGCTTCGGGAAAAAGTTGGCGAGGCGGTGTTGCCGAAGAAGAATACAAGAAAGGCAAAAGGAGCTTCGGGCCCGAAGTTCCTCAAAAAGCTACTTCGGGCGAAAACCTCGCGAAGCAGCATTGCCGAAGCAGAAATTCTAGCAAGGCGCAAAGGAGAGCTTCGCGGCCGAAGCATTTCAAAAAACTACTTCGGGCAGAAGTTTTGCGAAGCAGAATTCAAGCAGCATTTCGAAAGAACAGCTTCGCCGAAGAAAGACCGCGGACCGAATTAGCTAAGGCAAGAAAACTACTTCGGGCCCGAAGCATTTCAAAAGGCAACTTCGGGCGAGATTTTTGCGAAGCAGTTTTGCCGAAGGAAAAATGCGAAGGAAGAAGAATGAAAACTACTTTGCGCCCGAAGCATTTCAAAAGGCTACTTCGGGCAAAAGTTTTGCGAAGCAGAATTTGAAGGAGCGCAACACTGAAAACACTTCGCCAAAAAGCCGCCGAAGCATCCACTTCGGCCCCTGGCGCCAGCGAACCATTTCTACTTCGCCGAAAGTCATTGCGAAGCATCTGCTTCGGCCATATTTCATGCGAAGTACTTTCACCCGAAGTAGTGATAGCCATAAAGAATGCAACATCTTTTGAAGGCAATTGCTTCGGCCGAAACCTTCCCGAACCACAGTCTTGAAAGAGGATCGCAGCGAAGCATTTCTCCAAGGCATCAACGAAGCAATTTTGTCAGCGAAGCGGCGAGGAATGAAGAGGCCCATTTTGCGAAGGAAATATACTTCGGCACTCACGCCCCCGAAGCAGTTTTGCGAAGCTCCATTTTGTGAAGTACAAATCAAGGAGGAGTTATTGCTTCGACACAAGTCCATTGCGAAGCAAAGTTGCAAATGAACATCTTGCGAAGCGCTTCAAGGGCACGCGTTCCAAGCCGGGTATTTTCTCGAGGTGATCAATTGCCTCATAAATGCATTTTTACGTGCCCGGTAAGACCGCTGCTCATTTTTGGCAATTGGAAATGAAGTATCAGTTCTAGAAGGAGAGCCCGACAAGCATGGCGGTCACTCGAGCACCGCACCCAGAAGCCGAGGACGCTCAGGCGGCTCATTAATGCGTATTTCCCCGGTTGACCCGATCGCAGCTATTAATTTTGGCAAAGGATATGAAAGCTCAGTCACGAGAGCCACGGAGGGCCAACTTCTCAGCTTTCGAGGATGTACTTCGCCATTCTGTGTAATAATGACTCAGAGGGTCGGGTCCTCTATAAAAACCCAGGCATTGTAATGAAAAAGGGGGGAACTTTCTGCTAGAAAGCTATTGTAACTTGATGTCCTGCGATTAATACTAAAGAGCTTTGGGCTCAATTTCTCTCTTTTATGCTGCCTTCTGTGTTTGATTCTTTTATCTTTCTTCATTTGCATACTGAGACTCTAAATCCTGAATCCGGTGTGCGATTGGGGACTGTACCCTGAAACTTGCCCGAAGGATACATAGGAGAGGAAAAATGCTATATTGGTTTTCTTTTATGTTGCCTGGTGGGTTGTGGTTTCTATTATATTCGCTTGTCCTAATCGTCTTTACTCTGAACCCTGAATTTCGATGAAAGGGAGAAGGAGAATCCTGGAGCTCTCCCAGAGGATACATAGGAAGGTTAATGTGGCATTTCTTTCATTTATTCTTGGTGTTCTTTGCTGCTATTCAAGTTGTTAGTTAGTGATCGTGCTTCCTGTTCTCTCCCACTTTAAATCATCGATCTCTCTTCCCTTACCCCTTTTTATTTCTTTCTCTAACCCTAACTCCTTTTATCTCTTTCCTGCATCCCTTATCTCAAAACACCAAAGTAGTTTAGCATAGGAGCCGGCCTTTCTCCGGAGATTGGCACGAGGGGCATCTCTTCCCTTCGGCCTTTCAATGTTGGTCCAGGTCTAGGGCGCATACATTTACCCAAAATCCTTTCCTAGGCAGATTTGATGACCAACAGTTTTTGGCACGCCCGGTGGGACCAAGGTCCCATATTTTAAAGCGCAAATCTCAAACCCGTCTTCACCGGGGCCAATAGTTCTAACCAGTTCTCGGTGTGACCCGGTCAGTCTCACCTGACTAGTGGTAGTGAGAACCGATGCTCTCATTACCGAAAGACTCTTAGCATCTGGCGACTCTATTTTACCCGAGAATATTTAAGTCGAAAAGACCGGTACCAAAGTCTGTGTCTTCATGCAAACGAGATGGAGAGTTAGGAATAGAGGAGAGGAAACCGAGTTCTTTGAGCTAGATATCGACGCCTTTGGGGAGCGATCAAGGTTGGTCACCCCCGAGTCACTATTACGTGGAACATCCTCGCAAGAGGCTGCTGTTGACGAACAAGGCCTAACTTCTGATAGCACAACATCTAGTTTTCCTCCCAATCCTCCCAACTCACCGAAGCATCCTAGTGCCTCCATTCCTATTAGTCGTCCTATTAGCAATCAAGGAGGAGCTTCGGGGATTCCTGTTTCTCAAAATCCAGGAGCAAGTATGGCACAACAACAGCAACAACAACAACAACAGCAAATGCAGCAACAACCGCCGCCCAGGTGGTTCCCGACATGGGATTCTTTGTCACCGCTAAATCTAGCGGGACAAGGGCAAGTGCCGCCTGCTACTGTAAAGAAGATCCCAACGTTCGATGGAACTAGGAAGACTACTCTGGAGCACATCCAGGACATAATCTCTCTGGCGACAATCCACGACATCACAGAGGAGCAAGTTATGGTAAAGCTTCTGGTTCTTTCCCTTAGAGGAAAACTCCTCTACTGGTATAGATCTTTACCACCCGGTACTATTACGGGATGGGACCAGTTAGTCGGGCAGTTGATGGGAAACTTCAATGAGTCCTCCGATCCTACCTCTCTCCTGCATCAATTCACTTCAATCCAGAGACATCCACAAGAAGAGATCATAGACTTCAATGTTAGGTTCGCTCGAACCTGGCAGAGAGTACCAGTTGGACTTCGGCCAACCGACGAAGCTACAACATATTATTTCCTTCGGGCTTTCAACCCTGATATCAGTATCATGGTAAGATATTCTAACATCAATACTTTTCTCGAATTATATGAGTTAGCCAAGAAGGCAAAAATGGATTTGATAGTTATGGGCAAGCTTCCCCAAAGAATGTCGATGCCCATACTTCTCGAATTCCCTCAATCCCAGTATGCGAGTGCAGCCGCTTCACAGATCTCTGCAACCCCTGCACTCCCGATCTCATCTTGGAACCCGAATCCTATTGTGTCTCAAATCACCACTCCATAAATTCATTTTCCCACATTTTCAACTCCATAGCCTACTGTCACTTCGGCATTCCCTGTACTACCAGCACCATTTCAACCCCCTGCCCTGCCCCCAATACCGATGATGGCTTCATTGCCACTCGTTCCAAAAGTCGATGATATGCAAGCTAAAATCCTGCAAGAGATGCAGTCTCTGAACTCCACAGTTCAGACGTTGTCCAATGACATGACCATTGTGAAGAAGAAGCAAGCGCAACAAGAATTTCTACCAAGAAGGTCTTATCCTACACCTGCGCTTACCAAAGACCAAGCAGTCCAGCAAGGGAAGGCTTCGACGAGAAATGCTACGATTGATGAAGCTCCGAGCACTTCCGATTATGTATATTGGTGCTCTACGTGCAATGATCCGCATGAAGAGAATACCTGCATGCTGCACCAACACTATGTACAAACGCTGGCGAGCAGTAGTCATGGCGGTCAAGTCAACGTCATCAGGAAAATGAGTCAGAACCTGGCGATTGGCGAAGAAGAGCCGATTGCGATGCTTACCAGAGGAGGAAAGAAGGCGATAGAAGTGGATGCTACTCAGATGGCTCCCTTAAAAGTGCACGCTCGACCCAAGAAGGGACAATCATCTTCTTCGGCCCCGAACGAAGCTCCTCCACCTGCACCAATCAAAGAAAAAGCTCAAAAGGCCTCTGTCGAACCACCTCAGGCAGAAACTAAAGAGCAGGCTAGGGAAAAGCTCAAGTTTCCTTCATTGACTAAGCGACAAAGAGTTGAAGCTACAAAATAGTATCGCACCAGATATGAGCCGAGGAAGGAACCCGAGGTGCTCAGTTCCTCGACGTACAACATTGTAGAGGAGTTAAAGAGGATTCCAGCCAAGATCAGCTTGTACGATGCACTGCAACTACCTGGACAAGTGGACTTGCTGCAAGAATCATTGAAGATGACTAAAGCAAAAAAGGTAGCACCGCTTGCTCTTGTGCAGACCCTATCCACATCCATTATGGGGAAGAATAGACCACCTCCATTCTACCTGTCTCTACAGATGGAAGGGTATATTGTACATAACTGTATGATCGACTCTGGGCCGCGACAACAGTCATGCCGAGAGCAATCTACGAAGAAATAGGGATGGAATATACGCGAAGCAGCCAAGGCGTACTCCAGTTGGATGGTACCCCAGTGAAGACTATAGGAGTGATCAAAGACATTCCTATTCGACTACATAAGATGCCTCAGATCACGGTCATACAAGAGGTAGTGGTCGTCGACCTGGAGCCATACTTCAGTATGTGCTTGTCAAGGGAATTCATAGCAAAGCTGGGTGGATATCTGTCTATGGATTACTCTCATCTGGAGATTCCATTCAAAGGAAAGAAGGTGAAGATCTACAATGAAAAGCCTTCTTCCTTCCTTGTGCAGAAGATGTCCGAAGAAGAGAGCAGTGATCCAGTGAATGCAATAGTGGAGGAAGTAGAGCAGGTGGACTTGGTCGGGGAAGCTCTTGCACAACTAAGTTATGAAGATGAGTTCTCATTGGCAGACTTTAATGCCATGGTAGAGACCGAGATGGGATGTTATGCGATCGCCAAGCCTGAGAAACACACCCAACCAGAGAATAGAACAAGTGCCCAAGAAGGACTATGGAAGTTGTTCTTCGATGGCGCCCGATGTAAAAATGGTGTTGGGGTAGGGATTCTTCTAGTTTCACCATCCGGAGAGCAAAAGGAGTATTGCTACCGGTTGATATGGAGCTGCACCAACAATGCAACAGAATATGAAGCATTATGCCTAGGACTCAAGAAAGCTGACAAGTTAGGCATAAAGCACCTCCAAATCTTCGGAGATTCTAAACTGGTGTGCAACCAGGTCACAAATAGGTGCACTTCAAAGAAGCATTATCTAAAGTCATACCGCAATAGGGTATGGGACCTGTGTGACCAGTTCGAGTCTCTCAATCTGTAGTTTATCCCATGAGAAAAGAATCGACATGCTGATGTTCTGGCATCCATCGCAGCCAAGTACTCTCCCACAGAAGACATGGTGCACAAGCCCAAAGCTGTGAGGATGATCTACAGACCCTCTATCCCGGACAGAGACCTACATTGGCAAGTCTTTGACAATGATGAGCAGATTGTAAATTTCATGATTCAAGAAGCCGCCACAATCGAAGACAGAAGCCCTGATGAAGAAGAATATGAAGGGCTGGTTCAATTGAAGAATAACCACGTTCCCAAGGGATTGATCACTCTTGAAAGCCTCTTTGATCAGAATGATCGAGCACTCTCTCACATGATTAAAGTCAATGAAAAGCAGTATCAAGATTTAGAGCTTGAACCTGGAAAAGCAATAAAAGTTGGAACCGATTGCACTTCGAAAGAGATAGAACAGATCCAGACTCTGTGCAGGAAGTATCCCGACATAATTGCTTGGTCTTATCAAGACCTCAGGGGATACGATCGGTAGCTGATCCAACATACAATTGAATTACAGGAGGGGGTCAAACCCTTCCGACAAAAGCAAAGGCCGGTTAACCCGAAGATCGAGGTCCTGATGAAGGCCGAACTCCTAAAAATGCTCGAGGCGAAGATAATTTATCCCATCAAGCATTCTTCTTGGGTAGCGAACCTAGTCCCCATCAAAAAAAGAATGGAGATATACGGTTATGCATGGACTTTCGCAACCTAAACCAGGCTTCTCTCAAAGACCACTATCCTCTTCCGCAAATCGATCAGATCTTGCACTCGGTGGCTGGGGCTCAACGCTTCTCCCTGCTCGATGGTTTCTCAGGGTACAATCAGATCTGGGTCAGGAACGAAGACCAACATAAAACAACGTTCACCACCAAGTGGGGGACATTTGCTTACCAGTGAATGCCATTTGGCCTTTCGAATGCTGGTGCCACTTTCCAGAGGGCGATGGATCTAGCTTTTGGTGAGCTTCTAAATAAGGTAATCATCATCTATCTAGATGACATGACCATTTTCTCCCGAAGAAGGGAGGATCACCCTGTACACCTGCAACAAATTTTTGAAAAATGTCGAGAGTTTGGCATCTCAATCAATCCGAAGAAGTCCATATTTGTAGTCAGCGAAGGAAAGTTGTTGGGACATGCGATATCAGAAAAGGGCCTCATTGTAGATCCCGACAGAGCCGAGGCTCTAACGAAGCTCCCACTCCCAGCAGACAAGAAAGGACTTCAATATTTCTTCGGCCAGATCAACTTCGTGAGGAAGTTTGTCCCCGATTTCGCCCAAGTCATCAAGCCGATGTCCAAACTTTTGAAGAAGGGCACCGAATTCATCTGGACGAAAGAAAGAAAGGAGGCATTCGAAGAGATTAAGGCCCGAATCGCTCAGGCGCCGGTCTTGATCAACCCTGACTACAGTCAAGATTTTATCTTGTATGCCATAGGGGAACCCGAGAGCTATGCTGCGGTCCTGACACAAAAGGGAGAAGATGGTGAAGAGCGTCCCATCGCGTTTCTGAGCCAGGTGATCAATCCCCATGAAGAGAAATACAATTTCATAGAACGTCAAGTGCATGCGGTAATGAAGTCTCTCAGGAAGTTCAAGCAGTTCATCTCCCAAAGTCGGGTTACGGTCTTTGTCATTCACCCCGACGTGCGCAATTTCATCATCCAAGGAGAATTGGGAAGCAAGAGAGCCGGTTGGGTGAACAAGATATAGGAATTTGACATTGAGATCAAGCCCACAAAACTGGTTCACGATCACGCATTGTGTCAAGAACTGGCGAAGAGCGCAGCGGCCAAAGCGATAGAATCTCAATGGGATGACTCACCAGCTGAAGGATGCCTCGTAAACCAGGAAGAGGATGAGCAGGACTGGGTCAGTGAGATAATCAAGTACTTCAACACCGGCAGATGTCCTTCACATCTGAACGCTTCACAGCGAAGGCATTTTAGGATGCGGTCCTCCCGATATACTTTGCGCCCCGAAGGCCTATTTTTTAGAAACATTGATGGCATCCTTCTCAAGTGCATAAAATATGATGATAAAAGAAGGGTCCTGGGAGAATTCCATTCAGGATTATCTGGAGGTCACTTCACGGGAAGAACAATGGCACTAAAGATAATCAAGGCGGGTTATTATTGGCCCACACTCTTCGTTGATGCCTTCGCGGTCTGTCGTCGATGTGAGCAGTGTCAGAAGTTCACCGGCCAAAGCAGAAATGCTTCGATGCCTCTCCGACCGATACAAGTTGAATCACCCTTTCAACAATGGGGGTTGGATTTCATAGGGGTCATATCATCGAACTCCTCCGTGGGACATAAGTTCATCCTGACTGCAACTGACTACTTCACCAGGTGGGCCGAAGTGATCCCTACGAAGCATGCGGACCAAGAGACTGTAATCGCCTTCCTAGAGGGTTTGATCACCAGGTTCGGCATTCTCGAAGCAATTATTATGGACAATGGCCCCAGTTTTTTAGGTGCCAAAATCAATGATTTCTTCTACAAACATGGGATATATCATAAAGTCTCCTCCAACTACTATCCACAGGGCAATGGATTGGCAGAATCCACCAACAAGACCTTGTTGAGGGTGCTGAGAAAGCTTATAGAGACAAACAAAAGGACTTGGCATCTTCTGCTAGATCGGGCCTTGTGGGCCGATCAAATTTTAGTCAAGAAGTCAATCAAGACTTCACCCTATGCCCTGGTCTATGGTAAGGAGGCCATCTTACCTACCCATATAGAGATCCCTACATTGCAGCTATTAGAAGAAGATGGAGTTAGCCCAATGGAAAATAGATTAGCTCAGCTATTGCAGCTAGAGGAAGATCATGAGGAAGCCTACTAGAACTTCGCTAAGCATGCTCAGGTCACCCAAGATTGGTTCAAGAAGAAATCATCCGATCGCACATTCAAAGTGGGAGATCTGGTATGGAAGTGGGACTCCTGGAAAGCCAAGCCTAGAAATCACGACAAGTTGGATGCCTTCTGGGATGGGCCATTCAAAATTGTGAAGGTGAACTCGGCCAACTCTTTCATCCTCAAAGATGCAGATGGCCAGGTCTTGCCGATCTCTGTCAATGGTCTTCATCTAAAGACTTTTCATCGCTGAGGTAAAACACTATTTCTCTTGTAAAAAAAAAATGTATATGTACTTTTGTATATAATTTTCATTTGTATATACATCTTGTTCCGAGATTGCAAAAGGCCAAGTACTACACTTCAAAATCCCCTTCGGGGACTTTTGATGCGAAGTAGCAGTTGCAAGGAGGTTCACTGCGAAGCACTTTACCCTCAAAAGGGCCGAACCAAAATTCAAATAAAGGCACGAAAAGAGCTTCGCACCCGAAGCATTTCCAGCAGCTACTTCGGGCAGGAATTTTGCGAAGTAGATTTTAAAAGGGGCCTTTGCGAAGCAGTTTTCAAGAACACAAGCTTCGGTAGGCGGTCCTCGCAAGGCACGATGAAGGAGAAGTACTTCGGGCCCGAAGTGTCGAAAAGCAGTCCACATTAAAGGTTCACCGTGAAGCATTTTCAATGCTGATTTCGACTTCGCCGAACCAATAACGCGCGAGATGGGAGAATTTAAAATGTGCCTCGAAGAACGTGCAGACAACAACCATGAAAAGAGTTCAAAGCGGGTGAATTTAAGGCAAAAGGTGGTGGAGCACATCCCGAGGCGATTCGGTTAGGAGAAAAGCTCGCGCCCAGGTACGAGGTGGCAGCAGGTTGCTTCTCCAATACAAGGCATAATCATCAAAGCATGTGGCCCTGCGTACCACGTCGCTGCAGAACCAATCAAAGGACACGGTGACCTCCTCCATCCGAGGTGTAAATTTAATTTTAGTAGGTGCCATAAATTCAGGTGGTTGCCTTTTAAGGCTATAAAATGCGAAGCTCTAGCAAGAAGGAGGTTATTTATCCATCAGTTCATGCTAGACTAAGAGCCTTCGGTTACTCTGCAATTCTCCTGCCCTTTGCATCTAAGCCCTTCACATCAAAACCCTCTGTATCAAGGACTCTACCGCCATCATTTTCAACATGGGGAAGAAAAACTCCAAAGAGAAGGGGAAAGAGCCCGAAGTTGCAGGCCCTAAAAAAACAAAGAAGGGCAAGGAAGAGAAAAAGCATACTCCAAAGAAGATAAATCTCACCCCTCACCCTGAAAAGTAGCCGATAGAAGAAGGAGATGACTCTGAGGAGGAGCAGCTTGTAGAACCACCAATTGATGGGTGGGAGAAGATTAGAGACACAGAGCTCTCTAAGGGTGTGTCCGACCTCCGACGCACTATTGAGTTTATGATGAGCAGACTCACCCTAGAGAATAAGAGGGCTGCTGCATATTACTCTCAAATTTATTGGTATTTGACCCCGCCTGCTCACCATTGTCTCGAGTTAATCTATGCTATCACGCAGAATTACCAGCTTGCATCCAGGCAAGTGTTGGACGCTTCGGGTCATAAATTGTTTTCCATTTTAAAGGAGGATGTACAAGCAGCCTTCGCGCCACTACAAGGTCCACCCAAGGGCTATTCCGTTCGCAACGTCATTTTAAGCGAACAGATGGAGAGGTTCACCTCCAACAGCTACATATTGAAATTCTTGCATGAGAACCTCAAAAGCGGGCTCCCTTCAAACAAGCTGCCCCAGATGCCTTTACCCTTGGCGGCCTTCAAGAACATCGATATTTTCTCCATCATTGCATGGGTGGCGGGCCTGTCGACAGATGCTTCGGTGCAACCCTGGCAGGTGTCTTTGGCCGAATGTATTTCAAGAGGGGAATTCTATGCCCTTGATGCTTCAAGACCAAGTACCAACCCAATTTTCTTTGATTGGGCAGAATGGGTGGCCCGAACCTTGCATACAAGGCTCACCAGCATGAAGAATTCGGCAACGAGCCAGTACTTCGCACCTTGTTCTTTCCTTGTCTGGTTGTTTTTCTACCAAGTTCATAAGCGATTCCCCCATATCACCATTTCTCCAAGTGGCGAGGATGGAAATCCTCTGCCAGTGTACCACTGGACTCCCCTCCTATTGAGGACAGAGTCCTATTATTCTTTTAATCAACAATTTTTGGGACCCGCTATGCATTTGTTGAAGGGTTCTTGCCCTCGGGTCCCCCTCAGTTTGAGAGATAAAGTGGTGCAAGAGAAGAAGGGAGATGTTTTCCAATTGACATAGGGACTGGTGATTCACCTTTTTATCTTCACAGGGAAACCCTTCCTGCTACCAGTCTACCCCTCCGAGTACCAGTTCGCATTGGAGGTCGCTCGGTAGAGCGACGCAACCAATGTCGTCTACGACCATGGTCAGAAATGGGCACATACCTGTGACTTCCCCTTCAGGATGGGAGTAATCGAAGTCTTTGCCTTAAAACAGAACGTCTTCCTGGAGGAAAAGCTTGCCAATTTTGGCCTACTCCAGATTCCTCAACAATGGCTCTATGATCCCTTGGGAGTAATGAGGGATCACTTAAAATTCAAGAATTTCCACATCTGCCCCCACCCTAAAATTGTGGAACAAAGGAATAATCCCAATGGGAAGGATCTGGAGTGGCATTTGGAGAGAATGAGGACATTGCCTCCCTGGCATGAGTTCTACCCCATGGAGGTCGAGTTTGATCCTGACCAGTACCCCCTCCCAACTCCAAGCTCCACGTTTTGGAGAAAAGCAAAAGATGATTTAAAGGAGGAATTAAAGAATTGGAGCGAGGAAAAACTTCGGGAGTGGTGGATAATGAGAGTCCATCACCAAAATATGAACTCTTATGGACTCTTGGCAGTAGATAAAGACTTCGCAATTCTTTATGAAGCCAATGTTGAAACTTGGAAGTCTATATCCTTTGCTGACTTTGTTCCTCCAGCCACCCCAGGATCGGGCGAAAGCCCAAAGGGAGCTGAAGATACCTCGAAAGAAGAGGAAGAAGCCGAAGCTTCACCAGCGGCACTACCACAGGGACCATCAGAAAGCCATGACACAAGCATCGAAGAGGCAGAGCAACCATTGGAGAGGAAGAAAAGAAAAAGGCAAGAGCAAATTCAAGTGCCTCCTAGCCACCCAAAGCGACCTCGCACAAAGCTCGCAAGTGCTCCTACCGAACCACCTGCATCAGGCCCGACCAAAGCAAATGTCGAAGATACGGGGCCACCAAGTGCTGAGACGGTCCCAGACATAGACATCATTGATGTGGAGGAACTCCTCCAACAAGAGGGAGACCCCAAAATAGAAGTTGTGGAGGTCGGGAGTGCCGAAACCCAAAAGGAGCAGGACCCTATTACTCAAGAAGTCACCATGGCCGCTTTGCCAGAAGGGCATGTAGGTACGCATTCTCCACCCTTTGCCTCGGTCTCTCACATGTCCACTGTAGTCCTGGCCAAAGATTCTCACCAGTCTCCCCTTCCCTCACAAATTCAGTCGCCTCCTCACGCGTTGCCTCTTGCCACTGATCCCATCAGCCCCACTCCACTCGAGTCACCAGGCCAGGACAAGTTTGTTGCCACCACTTCACCTAACCCCGTCCTTCACTCCCCTACATCACAGGGCATTGTCCCACTGGCCGAAGCTTCTATCACACCATCCGTCGAACCTTCTGGTGAGGCTTCCCCCATCAATTCTTTGTATTTGTTTACCCCTTCGGCTGGAGATCCAGCCTCATTTGAGTCAGAACTCTCCATGATAAAGGAATGCCCTCTAGCCGAGAAACTACTCCTAGCTCGACAAAATACAAAAAAATGTTGAAAGAGGCAAGGAAGAAGAGAGGGCGCTCTCTGGCTCAGACTGAAAAATGCGTTGTCTTCGATTTGAAGGTTGGAAAGCTGCATAAGGTGAAGAAGGTCCCTAAGGTCCAGAAGCCTCTGGATGAAATGACTCCAGTAGATTACGACTATCAGGAGAAGACCAAGGACCTGGAACACTTAAACATAGACAATGAGTCCGTGTCTATGCATGTCGGGATTGAGACTTTCCGAGCGCACGCAAACATCGCTAATCAGCGTAGGTTTGAAGCAGAAAGTGCCAACATCAAACTAGAAGAGGAGCTAGCTAGAATCTGCTCCAAGCTGGAGGATTCAGAGGAGCAGTGTAATCTGATGAAAAAGGAAACGCATGCCCTCAAACAACAAATACTACAACTGCAGTGTTCAGCTGAGCACCAAGCGCAGAAATAGGCCAAAAATGAGCTGAAGGCCAAGGAACTTGAAGGCAAAATCTTGCAGACACAACAACAGTTGTTCAAAAAGGCAAACCTGGAGTTGTTTGATAGAGGTAGAATCAAGGAGATTCGCTCGCACTTGCTCAAAAACTTTAGGTCTCGGGCCTCCAGTGCCCTATCAATTTTGATCTACACCATCGAAGCACAGTAGGCCACTATCGAAGGAAGGCCAATCATCGATGAAATCACTCAGAAAGCTAGAGGCCGACTCAAATTGGCTTTCGATGTCCAAAATGCTAAATATCAGGACTTGCAGGTCCCTGCAATGAGTCGGATAGCTAGAGATTGGTCTACAGCTAAGGCCATAGTTCGTGCCTTCTTCTCCAAGGTGAGGAAAGCGTAGAAAGCGAAGGACCTCCTGGATGCGTTCGAGGACGAGCAACGTGCATCAATGGGCTATTTCCAAGATCTCTCTTCCTTGGGTTTCTCGAGCTTCATGGATGATGATGGGAACCTTCTCACCAAAGAAGAGATTAAGCCGACATGGCTTCAGTTTGAGGGTGACGTCTCAGAAATAGATGAATGGGCAGAGCCTATAACAGAAAAATAGGTCACAGATTTCATTCTGAGATACTGCAAGATCACGGCCTGCCTGAACGATCTGTATACCAGGGCCCAACATGCTGATATCGGGCAGATCGATCGGTTCCATGTTTTGGTCAAGGCACTGCAGGATCAAGAGCCTTTTTCGAAGGGTGCCTGGGCTCATGTCCGTCGAACCATGAGAAAAATCCATGATCGCCTTGCCCCATCGCCACAACATGAAGCCGCACTAGAGGAAGCCATGCCAATAGAAGAAGTAGAAGAAGAAGGCGAAGGAGAAGAAGAGGGAGAACAAGCTATGGAAGCAACCCCGGAGGCGGAAAAGGGAGAAGGGTCTGGAGGTGACTCTGGCCCAATGGATCAAAGCTGAGGGTTCTTCCACCGAGACGAGCTCGTTGCCCCGCGAGCCGCCAAGAATGTTGACAATTTTTGTCACATTGCACAATGGGGAAGGAAAAAATCAAAACTTTGTACAGTGTTCTTTGTTGTAAAGTATTTCTTTTGGTTGTTTTTTGTTGAAAATATTTGTAAGTTGCAGCAATTTTGGCTTTCCTTGCCACCCCTTTGTACATAAGAAGAAGAAGAAAGAACTTCACTGCCGAACAAGCTAGGAAAAATAGCTTCGCCAAAGAAAGAAGAAAAGTATGAAAAGAACTTCGCACCCGAAGCATTTTCAGCGATTGCTTCGGGCAAAAGTTGGCGAGGCGGTGTTGCCGAAGAAGAATACAAGAAAGGCAAAAGGAGCTTCGGGCCCGAAGTTCCTCAAAAAGCTACTTCAGGCGAAAACCTCGCGAAGCAGCGTTGCCAAAGCAAAAATTCTAGCAAGGCGCAAAGGAGAGCTTCATGGTCGAAGCATTTCAAAAAACTACTTCGGGCAGAAGTTTTGCGAAGCAGAATTCAAGCAGCATTTCAAAAGAACAGCTTCACCGAAGAAAGACCACGGACCGAATTAGCTAAGGCAAGAAAACTACTTCGGGCCCGAAGCATTTCAAAAGGCTACTTCGGGCGAGATTTTTGCGAAGCGGTTTTGCCGAAGGAAAAATGCGAAGGAAGAAGAATGAAAACTACTTCGCACCGAAGCATTTCAAAAGGCTACTTCGGGCAAAAGTTTTGCGAAGCAGAATTTGAAGGAGCGCAGCACTGAAAACACTTCACCAAAAAGCCGTCGAAGCATCCACTTTGGCCCCTGGCACCAGCGAACCATTTCTACTTCACCGAAAGTCATTGCGAAGCATTTGCTTCGACCATATTTCATGCGAAGTACTTTCACCCGAAGTAGTGATAGCCATAAAGAATGCAACATCTTTTGAAGGCAATTGCTTCGGCCGAAACCTTCCCGAACCACAGTCTTGAAAGAGGATCACAGCGAAGCATTTCTCCAAGGCATCAGCGAAGCAATTTTGTCAACGAAGCGGCGAGGAATGAAGAGGCCCATTTTGCGAAGGAAATATACTTCGGCACTCACGCCCCCCGAAGCAGTTTTGCGAAGCTCCATTTTGCGAAGTACAAATCAAGGAGGAGTTATTGCTTCGGCACAAGTCCATTGCGAAGCAAAGTTGCAAACGAACATCTTGCGAAGCGCTTCAAGGGCACGCGTTCCAAGTCGGGTATTTTCTCGAGGTGATCAATTGCCTCATAAATGCATTTTTACGTGCCCGGTAAGACCGTTGCTCATTTTTGGCAATTGGAAATGAAGTATCAGTTCCAGAAGGAGAGCCCGACAAGCATGGCGGCCACTCGAGCACCGCACCCAGAAGCCGAGGACGCTCAGGCGGCTCATTAATGCGTATTTCCCCGGTTGACCCGGTCGCAGCTATTAATTTTGGCAAAGGATATGAAAGCTCAGTCACGAGAGCCACGGAGGGCCAACTTCTCAGCTTTCGAGGATGTACTTCGCCATTCTGTGTAATAATGACTCAGAGGGTCGGGTCCTCTATAAAAACCCAGGCATTGTAATGAAAAAAGGGGGGAACTTTCTGCTAGAAAGCTGCTGTAACTTGATGTCCTACGATTAATACTAAAGAGCTTTGGGCTCAATTTCTCTCTTTTATGTTGCCTTCTGTGTTTGATTCTTTTGTCTTTCTTCATTTGCATACTGAGACTCTGAATCCTGAATCCGGTGTGCGATTGGGGACTGTACCCTAAAACTTGCCCGAAGGATACATAGGAGAGGAAAAATGCTATATTGGTTTTCTTTTATGCTGCCTGGTGGGTTGTGGTTTCTGTTATATTCGCTTGTCCTAATCGTCTTTACTCTGAACCCTGAATTTCGATGAAAGGGAGAAGGAGAATCCTGGAGCTCTCTCAGAGGATACATAGGAAGGTTAATGTGGCATTTCTTTCATTTATTCTTGGTGTTCTTTGCTGCTATTCAAGTTGTTAGTTAGTGATCGTGCTTCCTGTTCTCTCCCACTTTAAATCATTGATCTCTCTTCCCTTACCCCTTTTTATTTCTTTCTCTAACCCTAACTCCTTTTATCTCTTTCCTGCACCCTTATCTCAAAACACCAAAGTAGTTTAGCATAGGAGCCGGCCTTTCTCCGGAGATTGGCACGAGGGGCATCTCTTCCCTTCGGCCTTTCAATGTTGGTCCAGGTCTAGGGCGCATACATTTACCCAAATCCTTTCCTAGGCAGATTTGATGACCAACACTTCCTTGCATTCCCATTATATTTTAAGGCAATTATTATTCTAAAAATATCATTCCATATTTGATAGTATATCTCAATGAGTCTCTACTTCTTATCTATTTGTTTTATCCATAATAGAAAAATTCATTGCTAGAGTATAGGGTAGATCTATTATGCTTATACACTTTTAAAAAATCATTTTTTATACTATATTAAAAGGAATAGAGGTTTGAACTACTAACCAAGGAAGCCATGCACTTTCCTTAAGCCTAGTAGACCCCTCTACCTTGACCACCATTGTTTTTTTGCTTTTATTGTCTAATTTTGTAAGATTTTATAGTATCTCTAATAGCAAAGTGAACAACTACACCATGGATTAACATATCCTACAACCATATCCAAATAGGTGTGACATATACTATAACTTATATTATATTTCTAGAAATATATTTACTATCTATAACTAGTTTAGATATCTATTTTCTACCTTATAATTTTAGTTGTCAAACAATAATATACTTGTGTCTAGTTTTTCATAAGAAACTACAAATTTACTTCTTGGATCTAGACAAGAAATAGAACTACACGTAGATGCATCTAAGGTAGTTCTTATGCTACACTTGTTCATTCCATTCTCACCCTTTAAAAAGGAAATATATCATTTTTAGGCTTTTACATCATTGAATCGAGAAATATTACTTAACATAGTTGTTAATTTTCTATATTCTTGTCTTCCTATATTTTATCAAGATTAGGTTGTATAATGTTTTAAATAGAGGATTCTAGGTGAAAAAAATAGGTGTTTATTTAATTAACTCATAAAATATAGTTTAAAATTTTTATATATTGAAGAAAAATACATTATTGACCTTTAATTTTGATGAACCCAACATGAACACCTTCATAAATCCTATAGATAAATTGACCTTGACCTCATTCTAAATAAAGATAAAATTTATCATACTTTAAGTCAAGACCACTTAATATTATTTGTTTTGTTAGCACACATTAATAAATATTAACAAAAATATAACCAATTGCTAGTCCTATTAAGGGTTGTATATGACCCTTTGAACAACCACCATATGAATCTTGAGGCTAAATTGGATATATAGTGAGCCTAGAATTCCAGCCTCCCACATAAGGTCTCATGCACCCTTTAAGCCTCTTGAGGAGTATAATGTGGTGGAATAATAGGATTCATAAGGAGGGGTTCTTATTACCTCCCACATACTTATCTTGGATCATGTACCTAGGAGGTCACATCCATGCATTTTTCTCTTTCACAAACCTTAAAGTCTCTCTTATGTATGGTTACGTGTATCGAGAGGACTAGTTTATTTCATGTATTGATGGGTATATAGTAAGGGAAAGTATATAGAAATTTATAAGTATATAGGGAGGCCCCCTAAGGTATATCAATAAATTGGTATATAGAAAAGGTGATATAAGGATAAAACAATATATTCTTATTCCTCTCTTAATCAAAATTGAAAACTTTTAAACTCTAATCAATTGATTTTATTTCTCCCAAAGCTATCCTATGGCTGAATACTAGTATAATATCTATAGTAGAGGATGATAAGAGTTCCATTATATTCCTCCTTTGAGAATCAACCTTGAAGAGGAGGATACCTTAGTAAACCCTAATATTGATGGGGATGAGGACCATACCCCTCTCAATAAGATGCTTTAGAAAAAGTGATTTTAATTCTTATGATCATCTAAAGGATTTTATATGAGAACACAAATATATTTTTATGGATCTCCTTATAGATGATAATAACAATAAAAAAATTTCTATGGGAGGAGAATTACTCTTGAATCATTCTCTTCAATCCAATTATAGTCCTAGGCCCTCTAATCCATCAAATTAATAAAATAATAAATTAAATATCCAATCAAATACAAATTTCAACCAATCAAATAATATCATTAATCAAATGAACACAAACCTTAATCAAACCACTTTTAGCCTTAATACATCTATCATAAACTTTATATACTCTATTCATCCTTATATTGTTTCTTCGATAGGTTGTAGGGCTTAAGGCATACTATCATCTTTGAGATATCATATGCACACATATCTTGTAGATATTTTTAAATTCAATGTAATACAACCCAAAAAGCAATTAATTCCCATAAATTCACATACCTCTAACCCTTTCCCTAATATCCTTTCTCAAAATCACATCCCTATCACCTCAAAATTTAGTTCTACTAATCCTTTTCTCTAAAATGGTTTGGTAAATATTCATATCACAACACCTTTGGTATCATTCACTCAAATACCTCAAACCTATCCATATGTTAATTAATCACCCCATTTGATCTTACCTCAAGAACTATTGAATCCACCTCTTGAATACCAAAACATAAACTCCAAATTGAAGTAGTTGGGATGACAAATGACATCCCTCCAATGATCCTCATCTAGTCATAAGTACTCTTATAAGTACTTATACAATCATCCCTTAGATTATATTATATGTGATCAACCTTTCCCTCCTAACTTTGAAAATACCAAGTTTTAAATATATAAAGGGAAGGAATACATGATCAACCACCTTAGGCTCTTCCAAACCACTTGTAGTAATATCATCTATAATGAGATGTTGCCTCTTAAGATTTTTCTAGAATAATTAATGGTCCATACCTAGAGTGGTATTATCAAATACCATATCATTACCTCAAAATTTTTAAGGATCTTGTGAAAATATTTATTCAACAATTCTCAATATATGTCAAAGAAAAGGTCACACTTAGTGATATTTATAAACTCAAACAAGCTAAGGATTATTTTTTTATGAATTTCTTAGCTATATGGAGATACCTAGTGGGGATTCTTTCATATTATCCCCCATAAGTAGACCTCATAGATATATTTATAGGCAATATATATGGCCAATTGGCCTACCCCTTGGAAATGATCAACATCTCATTTTAGGAGGTAGTTAATTTAGCGAAACATGTGGAAACTACCCTCATTAGAAGGGGGAAATAAAATGTCAAGAAGAAGGATAAAAACCTTCCTCTAATAAAAATGGACACTATAATAACAAACATGTCATGGTGACAGGGTTACATATTCTCATCAAACCAACAATGTCAATACAACAACAACAACATCCAAAAATATTATCCTAGCAAAACAAAAAAATATTAAACATAATTTTAATAAGTTAGGTCATACTCCATCTACCATTTTAGGAAAAATTCTTAATGTAAAATGGATACAATTTCAAATTAAAACCTTATATTCTACAAAAGCGTTATCATGTTGGCATTTTCATGATGGACACCATGACTTCCATCATGTTTATGGCCACAAGATTGATAGGTGCAACACATTATATAATCTTATCCAAGATCATATAGAAGGTTGAAAAGTTATCATTAATGGATCCAATACCCAATCTTCCACCAATAAAGGTCTTAGAATATTTCAAGATCCCTTTCCCAATTGTAATAAAAAACATTCATAATGTTCATGCTTAGAATATGGTAGGTACAATAAACTTATCTCTCACTTATACTATCACCAAAAAACAACATAAGAATCAATATTTAAATAAATCCTCTTGACCTCCCTTGTTTCTTCCTCCAATAAATAGATCATCCACCTTTGATAGACCACCTTTGATCCTTGAATCTTTAGGTGACGATAAAAATACTTTTGTTCTTTGTCACTATCTTGAAAGTACACTTGGAAATATCTATTTTCTATAACTTCTAAAAAACTCTCTAGCCTATAGGTACATTCTTCTAAAAATTGTAATCAATCAAAAAGTCCCTTAAGGCCTTTCCCTCAATGATGTGTTGTTATTTGCATATGCTCTTGTGAATGGTTGTGATTGTTCCTATTCACAAGTGTTGTACCTATGATTGGTTAACTACACCCCTAATCATAGAGGCTTATTTATAGATGAGTGTATCCCTATTTGTAACTATGTATATGATTGAAGAAATAAAAATTTTAATTAAAGGAACCAAAATTAATTATTTTTTCCTACCATCCTATTATGAAGTATAAGCATATTTGTACTAATAAAAAAGTAATTTTTGAGATCCTGATGTAATTTTCTTCTTCAAGAAAGATATTTAATTTTAAATACCGCATGTTCAAATAAAAATTTATTCTACTTTATGGGGAGGGTCATACGGTTAACCTAATTATGATTCATTTTGAAGATAAAATTAGACTACATTGTCTATTGGATTTTAGAGAAGTGGAGACCCTATGTTTTATAGATAGTTGATGTGTCCCTTTTTGCATATGCTCTTATGAAATTTTATGTATGTCATTTTTCACAAGTGAAGTGTTGTACTTGTAATTGGTTGAGTGTGATCCTAATCACAAAGGTTTATTCATAAATGAGTGTGTCCATGTTTACGACTATGTATATGGATAGCATGTGTCTATCTATCTACTTATGATGTAAATTATTGGATAGTAATGACTTATATTTATAGGTAGTAGGCAATGTGTTGGTAAAATTAAAAATACCCCACATAGAAGTGAGGGGCTTTGAAACTCTAATTGTTGATTGGTTAATTTAAGAAATTAATTTTTTAATTGAAGAGGCAATGTGTATATTACTCACATGGAAATGAGGGTCATTGAAACCCTAATTGTTGATTGGAGAAATCAAGTTTTTAATTGAAGGATCCAATTTTATTTATTTTTTCCTACCATATTATTGTGGAGTATAGTCATTTTTATACTCATAGAAAACCATTTTTTGAGAGCTCAATACAATTGTCTTCTTAAAGAAAGATATTAAATACTTTTGAATATCATATGTTTAAAGAAAACTTTATTCAAATTGAGGGGTTGCATATGGATGACCTAATTGTAATCCATTTGGAAGACCAAATTATATTGTATTACCTATTAGAGATAATGCTTAATTTAAAAAAAGTGGAGACACCATGTTTTGTAGATAGTCGAGTGTGTCCCTATTTGCATATGATATTATGAATGGTTATGTGTGTAGCGACCCCGGGGAAGTGGCGCACCATCCACTACTCTATTTGCAAATATTATTTGATTTATTTATACTTAATCATGCATTAAATGAAATATGTGAAAACAGATGCAACCGAAATACAAAGAAATGAATGAATAATGCTCTTTATTGCTTTTTCTCAAGTTTGGTTACATATAGATCCCTCTAAGGGATTCCCTTCATTTGATATAGATTTTACAAAATAGGGTAGTAGATGTATGATATCCCCTTGCAAGGGGTGATGCACTCTCGCAGGCTTCTTGGTGATGCACACGAAACTGTATGAGGGCTTACAGATGCCTCCTTCTCTAGGTCTGGCTCCTAGAGGGATCCTTTTGCTTTCGTATGTTGATAACCTATCCAGTGAACCTGTAGTCCTACAAGCATGAAAACAACAACAAATGCTCAACTATCCGAGATTGCCTCCCCGGATGAGGTTGTTAGCAATAACCCTAATGATAAATAGAAATATTCTCAATGAAAATAGAAACTAATGCTATGAATGCAAGTAAATGCAATAAATCAGATCTATGCTAATGGCATGAAAACATGTAACAAGCTAAATAAAAGAAACTAATGCTAAGAACCCTAGACTAGGCCTATGGGCCATTATCCGAGATAGTGGCCGCTAAGATGAAAATCTATCTCTATTGCTCCAAGGCTATGGATCTAGGATTATTTTTGAAGTTGAAATGATTTTCGTTTATGCTCGATGTGTTGAATATCCTATAGATGATAACCTCTCAATCGGCCAACACTTCGTTGCTCCTAAAAGGTGCTCCAATTTTCTCTCCGATCCGACAGGGCTTCGCTACAAGAAAAGCTCTCCAAGTCTCAAAAAGCTCTCCTCGATTGTATCTCTACAAAGTCCCCCTTTGGTTCTCTTAGGTTTGCACCTTATAATGTGTTAAGGGCTTAGGTTTAGGTCTAAAACCCTAGGATTGAATCCTGCATACAAACTATTTGTTAGCATGAGAATTTAAGTCTTTGTCTACCATTGAGGGCCAGTTAATTGATGTCTAAATCTAGACTTGAGTCTCTCATGTAGACTGGCTGTGAGGAGGAATGCAAATTTATCCTCGCTCGATCTTATTGCATGCAAACTACCACTTCCACTCGATATTAGGCTATTTTTATGGCAAGTTGCATTTTAGAGCTTAGCCATTATCATCTACAGTGGCTAGTGATTGGCCGCTCTGAGCTTCAGTGGCCAGGATCCAGCCACTCTGGTTCATAGCGACCAGGCTTGGATGGGCTAAAACTACCCCAAATGAGTGGTGAAAATCACTTTTGGCACTTGGAAGGTTCCAAGGTTTAGTCACATGGTCTATGAATGCCCATATGAGTAGTTCTCCTAAACATGACATGTTTTAGGTGTCTATAGATGCCCCTTTTTGGGATGCGTTGTGTGGAAAATACACAGTACAAAGCAAAAATATAGACTACTATGTTTGTAGGGTGTATGATGATCATTGGTCTGATCAATGTTGGATGGCCCAATCATGCAAGATGGTGTGCATCCTTGAATCATTGCTTCAACCTGATTGAAGGCTTAATTTTTATAAGAATATTGCACATGTTTAGTTGCACTCATTCCTCAAATGCAATCGGGTAGCTTATGTCACTACAATAAAACCGACCAGAGGAGAGCTACAAATTGACATGTTATATTTTGCTTATGAACCTAGCAAATGAGGGGAATTTCTGTGATAGTTGCTTGCAATGATTCGTAGGACGAATGTAATCTTGATATGATTGAGTGATCTTTGGTTGACTTTGATTATGATTGTTTGAATATTTGAACTACCCCCTCACACAACGAATTGATGAGGGAAGGGCAATGAACTAAGTGACAAGTCGCTTGACCAATATGCCTAGTTTGGCTCCTTTCTAGTGTTTGTATTTTTTAATGGGCAATCCCCCATCCAAGTGTGACTTCAACTATTTATGATGATCATTCATCCCTATCCCAGGGAGCGGTCCGACCATAAATAGCCTTCTTAGGGAGTTAGGATGAGCGATTCTATTTAGGCTTGTGTTGAATCACTTGGCTCAGTGTTGTAATGCCATAAAGGAATTAAGATGATTCTATCACACCCATGGAGCAGTCCGACCATCTTGGTCTTCTTCGAGATTGAGGGGGCACATCACGATTCCAAAATGATTAATTTACCCCAAGTATCCCTATGGTAACTCACTCATCTCATTGAATTGCATGGAGTGCAAATCACTGCAACCACCGAGTTGATAGAGTAAGTAACTAGATATGAGGCTTACTTGAGATTTTTTTTTATGTGATTTTTTTGTTATTTTGATCATCATGATGATTATGAACCATAAAATTGTGATTATTTGATTTTTTTGTTATTCCTATTGGAAGGAATATTTCTATTTTTGCATGTGCTACTAGCCATTGTCAGATCCAGCGACCCCCAAATGCATGTTCATGGTCGCTCTCGACCTAAGCAACCAAGAATTATGGGTCGTTGACGATAGCAACGATCGAGGCCTAACTTGGGAAATATAAAAGCAGCCTAGGGTTTTGACTTTTCACTTTCTCTATCTATCAATTTGCTTTTTAGAGCTCTAGGGTGAAAGTGACTTCTTGCAACTTGGAGGGCTCATCGACGAGGACCATGGCTATGTGAGGTGAGGCATCTACGAGTGGAGGAGCTAGAGCTTCTTGGGTACTCTTCAAAACCCTAACCCTACTCATTTTTTAGTAAAAATGAACCACACTAAGTAATCGGTGAATGAACCTCACTAAACTTGCTGGCAATGAACCAAACCCGTAGATAGGCTTAGTTTAGGATTTGTTTTGGTGGGCTTGCCCCTTTTTTTGTTGTTTGCAATTTTTTTGATGTTTTTGGCCTAGGGCATACGTGTTTTTTGCATCGCCCATTGGCCGTTGCCACAGAGTGGCCATTTTGGCCTGCTTGGCCACTATCGATGGCAGTGGCTAGTTCAAAACTCAATGGTCAAAATTTTGACCACTGGGATTTGGCTGCTACCAACCTCAGCGACCGATTTTTGGTCACTATAGACGACAATGACCAGGAAACCTTAGGCAAACTTCTATTTTTTTTTTATATTTTGAGATGATTAATTGTTTTTTTTGAATTTTTGAGTTGCTTTTCTGAAATTTGCTGCATGATTAGGTGCTTTTATTCCTGTTTCACTTAGACTTAGGATCGTCTATCATTATTTGCACTATTTTACATGTTCTATTGTGTTTTATGCCTTAGATGCACTGTAGTTATACCTTGATTTTTGTCCTTAGATTCTTTCTGCTTGGGCTTGGTATCCGAATATCTTGCTTGACATCCTACCACGTATGACTGATATGGATTGGGTATGGTTTAAGGCCCACAAATTATAGTACATGACTAGGCTACCCTAGATTATATCCGATCAGGCCTACCTCATAGCCCTGGCTCATCGATGGGATCCTAGGACTAATACCTTCCACCTTCCTACCGGTGAGATGACTATCACACCGGAGGATGTATACAAGATTTTCCATATTCCTTTTGATGGAGTGGCCATTGTTTCTTCGGTCACTAAGGACTGTGAGGTAGTCTTTGCTTGGGTGTTCAGGGGGCATGTTGTGGCTGCCCTCAAGGACACCAAATATGGTGGTGTGTCCATTCTACGATGGTATAGGGAGAGGGTCTTTTCTAAGAGGCATGTGGTGTTGCTGATGGTCATCAACAACATACTTCTCCTAGACTACTCAGGTTTGAGGTTCCCTTGGAACCTCCTTGTGATGGTTCAGGATTTGGTGGATAGTGAGGACCCTATCATCTATGCATGGGGGAGTGCTTTGCTAGCGTAGTGCTATAATGAGTTGTATGGCATCCATCGGTGGGGTCATGCCAACATTACTTGCAACTTTCTCCTATAGATATGGGGATGGGAGCATATCCATGTAGATCATCCCAAAGGGCTTCCCATAGATATCACTAGAGATTGATGATTCAATGTAGTTCTATACCACTAGATGGGCTTGAGAGCATGAGAAGTGCAAGAGCCACCCTCATGTGGGGAACTTCTCCATTACATTGCTTCTTTCATTGGGTTGAAGGCCCAAGATATCATATGGCACCCATATCATGATTGCCTAGCCTAGGATGATCCAACCAGATTTATAGCTAGGACATGTGAGCGGTGGATCATTGGTCATAAGGGCATCATTAGAGAGTATTTCTTCTACTCTCACATCCTTCATCAGTATGGATTGTAGCAGGATGTGCCTCTTGTCCCATTTATGTATAGGTGCATTGTAGTAGAGAGAGACCTTCCTCTACCACACATCATAGAGCTTACTGATGAGGAGGATGCCCCAATAGTTGATGCAGGTGTTTATGGGGGAGTCACAGATGCTTTCATGTAGTGGTGGGGGGATCAATTGTGGCATGGTGATGGCAGCCTGGGCCATGAGGATGATGATGGTGATGGAGGCACAGATCCAGTAGGGTAGAGAGTCTGAGCTAGGATTGAGGGATGGGGCCAGCCGATAGAGTAGGTGGCAGCAGAGGAGTGGGAGGCTCTTGAGGAGGAGGAGGAGGAGTTGGATCTTGAGGAGAGATATTCTCCTCTTAGGGTGCAGTTGCATGAGGTAGAGTCTGAGCTCTAGTCGACCAAGATCTAGGTATATGTAATGAGGTATAGTTATAAAGAGGGGTGTATAGATTTAGATAAGTGGTATGGTGTGCTACTGGATGTAGATTGTTGTTGCTCCTCCTATACCATAGGGTCCTATAGGGGTAGATCTAGGGGTAGAGACTAGGTATCTGTAGGGCTTTTTGGATGAGTGTGATGCATAGATCTTTGATGATGCATCTTACATTGCCACTCTCCTACGATAGATCAGGAGGCTAGGAGCCATTCCTAGGGAGAGGCTAGGTGTAGGTGGATCATAGGTTAGCAGGTGCTCTACCTCGGGGTAGTCTTCAATCAGGCTGAGCTAGAGGACTCAGGCCCATGTAGAGAGACCAACGACTTCACACCATTCTACTCGAGATCCATCCATAGGGGGTGGTGACCTAGGGGGTGCAGGCCTGGTTTGATTCATGATGTACTTTGAATTTTATTTTTGAGGTCAGTTGACCTATATGACTATAGCCCATGGGCATTTTGTACATCTACGTATTTGATCCACACATTTATATATGATATCTTTGCATTATGATTCATTATGTGTATCTTTTATTGCTCATGTTTTTTTTTTATTTATGTGATGTGATGATGGAATTATGATGATTTGATGTATATGTTAGATGATAGGTGATATTTATGATGATGTGGATGTTTAGATGGATGCTTATGTAGATGCTTATATGATCTGATTATTGTGATATGATGTGATGTATCATGAGTTCCGGGGGGGTTTTTGGTGGGGTGGGGGGGATTGAGGTTGCTATAGGGGGGCTTGGGTGTTTTACTGTTTCGATTTGGCTACTGATGTGGTGCATATGGCTTATTTGATTTCGAATTGATTATTTCTTTGTGATGCATGTGGATGCAATGATGTGACCTTAGATGTAAATGGATGAGTTATGAACTATGTATTTGTGGATGCAATGTTATTGTTAAATGCATGTATAATTTTTTCTTTAGTTTGTATGCATTTGACTTGTGTTATGTTATGGTAAATGCAATGTGTAATGCATTATCTATATGGTGTTTGATCTAATGTGAATGAACCTATATGCTTTAGTCACTTAAAACATAAGGAATGCATATGATATGAGTTTAACAATCTAATGGGTGACACCACAGAAAGTATATTAGTTATGAATGTAAATAATCACTCTTATCACAAGAATTAATTATTTGATCATCCATATGTGAAATGCAATGGCATGGAATGTATGTATTTTCTTGATAAGCTTCAGCAATTTAAAAGATTCAAAATAGTCAGTGGTCGTGTAAATATCATTTTTGACATCTATCCGGTATCTAACCTACTCTGTTAACACCCTTTAATTCACCAAACCTCACAAAGAAAAATTGATGATGTGATTTGTTGCTATGTAGGAAGTTTTGAGGTTTTTCTTGAGACTCAAACACTCTAGTTACCCTATCAACAGTTGCGTACTGACCATACAAGACTTTTGAAAAGCAAGGCTTTCATCATGGACCTAGATATTCATTATCCCTATGTGTGCAAATGAATATATTTAGATAGAACTCTTGCATTTCCTCCGATGTCAGGCGGGATTATTTCAGCCCATTGCTAAGATCGAGGATCCTCAATTGTTCATCTGATCCTGTGTTGGACTTAGTTGGACTATACCACTAGGAAGTATTGGGTTACCCAAAGCTAGCTCATCCACATGCAAACATTGGTCTACACAAATGCAAGATGCTATTGTGATAGACATATCATCATGTGTAAGGACACCACCATTGCCAAGCTAGTTGTACACCAAACCTGTAATGGGGATCTCCTTCCAGTTTTGTACAATGCTGAGAATTCTAGGGATTCAAGCTCCATTCCCTTATTTTCTTCATTTTATTTGGGATACTTGCTCATGCTTAGTGATGAAAATCACTGTTTATTTTTTATTGATTTTTTTTTTCTCTTGAGCAAGGGATTTATGTAGTGATGATAATCACTTGTTTGTTTTGATTTTGACTTTAGCTTGATTCTGGGATTTTGCTTGTTTTGGTAAAAGCAAGGGATTTAACTGGGTAGGGCAGAACTTGTCCTTTTGCCAATTCTCAGCACCTTTGAACCGGTCGCACAAGGGGATAAGCAAGGAAGACCCTTTTCTCTTAAGGTAACCTAGACCACTTTTGCAGCTTTCATCTTTCCCTTGTACCAACTAGGATTTTAATGTTTTTAATTAGTGATGGGATCCTGAATATCCAAGGCACTATCACCACTAGACCTTACCCTCTACTAATCAAGATGGCTTTCCACAAAAGCTGATAAGACCACTAGATATGGTTGAATGACCGAAAAACCTTAGCCTATTCTTATAGCAACAAGAAATGGTTGTGTTGAAAAACATAGTTACACACATGGATGAATGGATGAAGATGGACTTGAGTATTTATGGTTGTGATACAAACTGTGGCATCGTTTACAAGAGTGTGACCATGACATATGCAAATGCAATGGATATGAATGTTTAATGCAATGCAACTATGTGGATGCAGATGTAAGATGCAAATGTTTTTGTATTTTTGATCTTTGCATTGTTTTTGTGCTTTTGATTATTTTGTTTTTGTTTTTTTGATTATCTTGACCAAAGGGCTTATTGTGCCTTTGGGGTTTTTGGGTTTGACCAAGCTTGGAACCTGGGTTTTTATAAGACCAGGGGAAGTTAGATGAACCCTTGGAGCATTTTGGATTAACCTTGGGATATGGAACCCTTGGAGCATTTTTGATTATCTTTGAATATTTTATGTTTTTATGATTTGTTTGTAATTTTTGATGCTTTGTATTGTTTTTGTATTTTATGATATATTTGAATGTTTTTGTATTTTATGTATAAAATACCTTCAAGTGAATGATATTGAGAGGCTCAGGCTCTTCAACACCATCCAATGATGTGAGGTGATATGCTCCAGGCCCAACCCTTTCCGAGATTATGTATGGGCCTATCCAATTTACCACAAATTTGTCTCGTAGGTGCGATGACAGATTTGAGTTTTGTTGGTTTTCTTTGAGCACAAGATCCCCAACTTTGAATTCTCTTAAGTGGACTTTACTATTGTAAGCTCATGCAAGGTGATCCTGATAAACATGGAGATGCTCCAAGGCATTGACTCGACATTCATCAAGAAGCGTTAATTGATCAAGGCGGCCTTGCCATGCGGTGTCATCATCTATGAAGTCCTTCAATGCTATGCGTAGGGTTGGAATTTCCAACTCTAGGGGCATGATGGCCTCAGTGCCATATACAAGTGAAAATGGTGTTGCCCTAGTGGGCATCCGCACACTAGTCCTGTATACCCATAATGCAAGAGGTAATTGCAGATGCCAGTCCTTATGATTATCTTTCACCGTCTTCCTCAAGATGGAGACTATTGTTTTGTTTGAGGCTTCTGCTTGCCCATTTGCTTGCGGATAATAGGGTGTTGAAAAACTGTGCTGAATATGGTATTTGTTCATCAAAGCATGTATATTTTTGTTCTTGAAAGATGGCCCATTATCCGATATTATTTTTGAAGGGACCCCAAAATGACTTATGATATTGTGGAGTATAAACTCCGCAATCCTTGGTCCAGTTGTCGATGTCAAGGGGATCGCTTCGACCCATTTGGTGAAATACTCAATGGCCATTATGATGAACATGTGTCAGCCTAAGGATGGGGGTGAGATCTTCCCAACTAATTCTAGTCCCCACTACGAGAAGGGCCATGCTTCCTGGATGGGTTGCAAGGCTTGGGATGGCAAGTGTGTGAGGTTTGCGTGATGTTGGCATTTAATGCATTTCTTGACATACTCGCAATAGTATTTTTCCATAGTGGGCCAATAGTAACCCATTCTCAAGATGCGCTTAATGATGGCCATGCCACTGAAGTGACCACCACACGTACCATCGTGAGCCTACAAAATTGCCCAGGGTGCTTCCTGTGGCTCAAGGCAATGGAGGAGCATTCCATCATAACCTCGTCTATAAAGGATCTCTCCCAATAAGATGTACCTTGTTGCCTTCTATTTAAATGTTTATCTTTCAACATGTGATAGGCCTTGTGGTACCATTCCAAGCTTTAGGAAATCCCATAACTGGGAAAGCCAATCCTGATAAGCCACAACTTCTATAGCAAATATGGCATATTCCTCCTGCATTCTGGAACTTGTGAATACAGATTGAGAAACAACCCTATGGTGAATGGTTGTACCACACTCCGTAGGACCTTGAGAGATCAAAGACCCCCAAGGTGTCATTTGCAAGAAATCTCTAGCTCTGAAGGACCAATCCTGATTTGGTTTGATATTGATCATGTTGATTGATTCTTGATTATCAAAAGCCTCACGTTGCATCATAGAGTGTGAGAGCACTTTAACGTGAATGGTTGTGAAATTCGTAGATGGATTCTAAGGGATTAAATATCCCAAGGATGCCATGGTGTCCACGAATCTATTTGATGTATGAGGGATTGCCTCGATGTCATACCATTCCAGCTGGGCTAGGTAGGTGTCAACAAGTTCCTTGTATGATTTTAGGATTGGGCATCGACATTGGAACAAACCCTTGACTTGATTAACTATGAGCAAGGAGTCACCAAAGATATTCAATATTTTAATGCCCATTGCGATGGCCATTTGAAGTCCTAAGATCAGGTCTCATACTCGTGTTATTGTTTGTGCAAGGGAAGTCTAGTTTGAATGATAAGGGCAATGGAGCACCCTGTGGTGTGATAAAGACAATCCCTGCTCCGCCCCCTTGCTCGCACTTTGAACCATCAAAGAACAATGCCATGTCTCTTTCTTTCTCAGGTTCTTTGGGTTTAGGTGGATCTGATAATGCAAATACTGCATCATCGGGAAATTCTATGGTGAGAGGCTTGCTATCCTGAAGAGGTGCCTCTGCTAATTGATCAGCTATGACTTGTCCCTTGATGGAATTTTGGCTTATGAACTCTAGATCAAATTCTATCAATAGCATGATCCATTTTGTAGTACGTGTATTGTGATAGGTCTTGTTCATCATGTACTACAAAGGATTTTGTTTGGATATGACGTAGGTCGTATGGCTCAACATGTAGTGTCACAACTTTTTGGTCGTAAAGACCACTGCCAAACACAACTTTTCTACATACGCATATCCTAGCTCGTAACTCACCAAGGTGCGACTGATGTAATATATGGCTTGCTCTTTATCTTGTGCATTATTTTGGGCCAACATGGTGCCCAAAGCGAAATTAGTAGCCGATATGTATAGTAAAAATGGTACGTCTGGCCTTGGTGGAGCCAATACTGGTGGTGTTGCCAGGTAAGTTTTGATCTCTGCAAAGGCTCGTTGGCATTCTTCATCCCAATGAAAAGGGACTCCTTTGCATAGCAGCCGATTCATGGGTCGACATTTATCTGATAATTGAGCAATGAATCATTTGATGGATGCTACCTTGCCTTGCAGGCTTCTTAACTCCCTAATGTTGGTAGGGGCGGCCATTTCCAATATAGCCTTTACCTTTGTAGGATCGACTTCAATGCCTCTCTTAGAAATGATGAACCCCAAGAGCTTACCAAAAGTTATGCCAAACATACACTTCTTAGGATTCAATCTGACGTTGTGCTCAATGAGGTGATCGAAGACTTTTTTAAGGATTTCAGCGTGCTCTTGCCGCAATACAGACTTGGCCAGTAAGTCATCAATGTAGTCCTCTAAGATTTTATGCATATAGTCATGAAATATGTATGTCATGGCCCACTGATATGTGGCACCAATATTTTTAAGGCTGAATGGCATCACCTTGTAACAGAATGTCCCCCATGGAGTAATGAAAGTGGTCTTATGTTGATCTTCGGGTTTGATCTAGATTTGATTGTATCTAGAAAATCCATCCATTAGGGAGAGCATCTCATGGCCTACAGTGGCATCAACAAGAGCATCTATGTTTGGCAATGGGAATGAATCCTTTGGAGTTGCCCTATTCAAGTCTCTGAAGTCTATGCAAATATGGACTCTTTCATCGGGCTTTCCCATGGGCACCATGTTCGAGACCCATTCAGGATAGTCGATAGGAATGATAAAAATCACATCCAATAGTTTTTGCAACTCGTTCTTCACCATCAAAGTGATGGTTGGATGCATTTTCCTTAGATTTTTCTTGATCGGCTTCTTCATGGGATCCAATGAAAGGTTGTGAACAACTAACTTTGGATCAAGCCTTGGCATGTCTTTGTAGGTCCAAGCAAAAAGGTTTGGCCTCTCCTTAAGGAGAGGGATTATGATGGCTTGTTCCTCTAGAGATAGACTTTCTCAACTTGAATTTCTTTGGTTGAGTAGGATCATCATTGATGTCCACCTCGAAAGTCACTTCTATAGCCATATGCGACCCATCCTCTAGCTGGTGAGGCGTGGGTATTAAATGAATGTCATCGATGGGATTTATAGGTCCTATTGACTCAGGATCCAAACCAGTATGGAATACGTCATATGCATAGCCTGATGCAAAATGAAATGGTTGTAACATCTCTTCATTAGGGAAAATATCCTCAGGCTCTATAGGTGAATCAACGTGATCCCAATCAATAGCATCTATATCAAGATACAATGGTTTAGTAGGATCTGTTGGGTTATGAAGTGGAGTGGTCAAATCAATGGAGATTGTGTTGATGGATGGAATGAAATCTCTAGGACCACATGGGTGAAATCTTGTCTCAGAGGTTTTCCCTCCATACTCATGATGAGGCTCTAGAGGAAAAGGAATCTCTGGATCTGGCCCATGAGTAGGCTGGATAATAGGATCGTTGGGTTCCAAGAGCTCTCTGAATGTAGGTGGAGGGGGATTGATCGCATGATAAATGACATCTAAGTCGATAGGTCTCCCCAAAAATTGTAAGCTAGGGTCTATGGCATGAAGTGCCACTTCTCTTTCTACCAGCATGTTGACTTGCCATAAGTGGTGAGGCCCAAGATAAGCCATCTCAGTCTCGTCTTCATAGTCATCATCACTTATCCAAAAACCATTGGCATTGGTATGTGGTCCTAAGACAAGGGGCACATGTCTTGGCCCTAAGTAGGCCATCTCTGTCTCATCCTCATATTCTTCGTCACTTATGAAGATGTTATTTGCATTAGTCTCTTACCCCAAGCTATGGGACCACTACCTTGGCCCTAGGTAGGCTCTTTCTATTGAGTCCTCTGACTCATAGCCACTTTCATCCGATATGTATCCACTCTCATTGTGGCTGGACTAGGTAAGGCTTTGCAAATAGCGAGGCCCATGATAGGCTAAGTTACCTGTACTTCATCATCACTTCCACATATCCATTTTCTTCTCGCTCTTCATCCCACAAGATGCAACCTGTAGGGGTGGCATCAATTGAGAAGTTTGGATGATAAATCTCTGGTGGTGGTATGTTTACCATGGCCACTTGTCTATTGATCAGATGTCTTGTACTTGGTGGGTGATAAGGAATAAAATTGATGTCTTCTCCTAACCCCAAGCTTAATCTATCCAAGGATGCTTCTAGAGAGTCATCTTGACCTCTGATGTGGTAGCCTAACCCAAAATTATCAATGGGAAGCTGGTATTGTGGCTCGTATGCCTACGCCCCTGCTCATATATACCAAGACCGTAGCCATGCCAATGGCAATGTTCAAAGTAGCTTAGAGCAAACTTAGGATTAGAGAGGTAACAAATATTAATAGTGAATAGTTCATCATTGTCCTCTTCTACATCTGAAGACTTATGGGTGCAGTCTAGGCTAGCATAGATAAAGTTGGTCTAGTTGGGAGGGATTCCAAGTGGAACCATTGTTCCCACTGGTGGTCTTAGGTCTTTCGGCCATCCCATGTCTTGTGCAGACTCAATTATGGGCATGAATGTTATGTTCTACACAAGGTACTCTCCTATTCCTATACTTGCCAAGTGTATTGTCACATGTGATGTGGATGACCCTACAGACGACACTAGCGAAGTGGGTTCTAGTATTTCCTCGGCTTGATCCTGGAGATCTTCTTCTTCCATGGGACTTGGGATTTTTGCAATGGCTATAGTTAGAAATTCCTTGGGATTTTCTTCCTCGATTAAGGGTACCTTTAGCTTCTGATTATCTTTAGGTTTAGACATTGATGGTCTCTTAGAAGCATCAGTTGTTTTGGGTGCAAGAGGAGGTGTCGATGTGGATGGGTCTTTTCATACCCCTTTGTCTCTGTCATCTAGTTTTGTAGTTGGAGATGAAGGTCTTACATATATGTGGGTGGAAGGAATCATAAAATCTCCTGGAAGATCCACCTGATGGACATATTTGAATGGCTCTTCATCAGCCAGAACTACATAGACTTTGTCATCATGCACATACTTGACACATTGGTGTAAAATCGAAGGCACACACTTCATATCTCTTATCCAGGGATGCCCTAGGAGGATGTTGTATTGCATGGCCCCTTCCAAGACATGACACATCACAGGGATGGTCTTATGCCCCACCTTAATGGGTAGGACTATCATTCCCATAGTAGAGCATAAAGCATCATTGAAAGCTCTTAACGTGTAGGCTCCTGGAATGATATTGGACTTGGGGATCTTAAGGTGCCCTATTGCTATTGTTGTGATGATGTTGATTGATGAACCTATATCGATCAAGACCCACTTAAAAGGTAAATCATTGACTGAAGCAACAATGTGCAATGGAGGGTCTAGTAAGGCAGTAGGTACTATCTTAATCTCATGATCATAAAATCGAATTATAGGTTCTTGGCATTGTTGTACTTGTCCCACAAAATGAGTGAATGCATTCGAATCTTGTGGTTGGAGCTCAATTGATCTCAAAATCTCCATCAAAGTCTCCCTATGCTTTGGGGACTGTTGTATGAGCTCATAGATAGATAGCTTGGCCGGAGTCATTTGTAAGTTTTGTTCTAGTCTACTCCGAACAGTTACCACAGGTCGGGTTGGTGGACCTGGAAGGTTGTTTTGCCCTACCTCTACCTAGGTGTAGCTGGGACATTAATGGGAGCCATAGGAGGCTGTGGTTGACCATATCATCTACTCCTGGTTGCTACATTGACAATTTCAACCATCCCAATGCATCCATGGGTAGGTGTATCGATTCGGACCTGATTGACTTGGGCACCTTGCCCTCTAGGGACCTCATGGTTTGGCAGTGGGTTTTTGTATATGCCCATATCTCTATTATCGAGAGCCAATGGGTTGTCAACTTTAAGTTCTCCCACTTCAATCATATTTTGCACCTGGTTCTTGAAACCAATGCATACTTCAATGTCATGCCCCGGTATTCTATGATAAGGGCAAAATTGATCTTCCCTATATCCTTTTGGCTTAGGATGGTTGGGATCTAAAAGAGGTATATCAAGAAATTTGATCTTCCCAGCCTCGCTCAACTAGTTGAAAATTGATTGCATTGACTCTGACAGAGGTGTAAAATAGCGAGGTGGCTTGCATTCTCTATTTCACCCCTGATTGTTCTTTTGATCGTAATTGGCTGGTGGGGGCTGTGCTTGATAATTTTGGGGTTGCTGTGCAGCCCCATATTTAGGTGCAGCCAATACTACTTGATTAACTAGAGTAGGGTTTGCCTGCTTCTGCTTGTATTTGTCATTCTTGCCATTTTTGTTCCACTCCTTGGTTCGGAGCTTGATGGTTCCCTCATCTACTTTTATGTCCTCAATGAGTTTGGCCTGTGCCAAGGCTTCCTCAAATGAAGGATATTGTTGAAGTTGTAACAAGAGGGAGATGTGTTTAGAACAACTCTTGGTGAACATGCGGATGATTTCTTCTATGGGGACGGAGAATGATAACTTTACCATGACTTTTCTCCATCTATCCCCATAATCCATTATTGGCTCATCATCATAATGTTTTAAGTTGGCCAGGTCTGAAAGGTTCACCTTCTTCTTAGCACCAAAGGAGAAACATTTTAGGAAAGCGTTTACTAGTTGTTCAAAAGTGGATATGTTGTGCTTGGGAAGTTGGTTGAACCATTGGGTGGCAGCCCCTAAAAATGTCATAATGAAAGTTCTTAGCATAAGAGCATCATTGTCTTCAAGATGAAAATATGCATTGATGAAATTGGTAACATGCTCTTGTGCATCCTCTTCACCCTTGAATTTTTCTAACCTAGGCATCTCAAAGTGCTTAGGATATGCAGGGCTAGGAACTGATGGGCACAATGGTTGGTTGTGTATTTTACTCAATGTTGGTTGGTTCCCAGCCATATCTTGCTTCTCAAAGGACTTCATATTTTTAGTGAGTTCCTGGAATGCCTTTGAGGCGAGGAGTTCCTCTTCTTGCAGGCCCACTCATGGTGGTAATGGAGGTAACCCTTTATCCACTTGACTTGTTCTATTCTCTTCCCTCCTACGAGGGGATTCAGGATGTGTTTGATCCTGATTTATCATGTTTACCCTTTCCCCACCAGTTGGATCTTGTTCATGATTTGAGTGGTGGTTTCATTGTGGGCTTTCTTCTTGCCTAATGCACCCTTCTTGTGGTGAGTCAATGCATTTATTTCTTGGGTGATCACTACCATTTGCTTGTAGGTTGATACGAGCTAGCTGCTCAGCTTGTTCTCTTAAATGCTGCTCATGTTGGTGCAAGAGCCTTTCTCTTTGTTTGTCATGTTCGAGAGCTTCAACTAGCTCTCGCTCTTTGCATAATGCATTTTCTAACCATCGCACATGGTCATATTACACTGTTAAAGAAGACTCATGTTTGTCTGATTCTGTTCTTGTGGTTCTGATTCATAGATTCCTCGAAGAGGTTTCTACTATTTCTTTGCTCTTGCTAGCTAATGTAACTTGTTCAGTGTGTTGATAAGTGCCTCTATGATCAGACTCTGTATGTGTACTATGGGGTCACTTTGAAGCTTCCCCAAGTTGGGTGGTGCATTTAGAAGTAACACTTTGTGAACTTCTAGATGCAAAATTTTCTATGGCTATGGTTCTAGGAGTTAGCCTCGAATGAAACCGATCCAACTCATCTAACTATCTTGTTTTCCATGGTTGATCCTGTGGGGTGCCATTTACTCCAATGAGATCATGATCTATTGGAATCCTTCCTCTTGTGTGAAGGGTATCTTCTATTTGGTGCCTATGACTGGATGTAGCTCTAGTTTCATGCCCCTTAGTGGGCAGATCTATTCTAAGTGTCCCATGTGAAGTTTGAGATGTTGTGACTCTCATGTGTCTTTTTGGTGATGAAGGCTTTGTGGCCCCACCATTCCTTCATGAGGATGGAGGTGGGGAAACCTCATCATCCCTATGTGAATAATGGGGTCTAGATCCCCTCTTATTTCCATGTGGGGAGGAAGCTCTTGAAGCCTCCTCATGTCTTTGAGAAGTTTCTATGTGTCGAGAGGAGGGCCTTGAGGCCTCCTTGCATCTCCATGATGAAGGAGACCTTGAAGCCTCATTGTGTTTAGGTGATTTGTTTCCATGATGTGTCTCCCTAACTGGGGTTTCTCGAGGAGAACCCCCACGGGTTGAGTTATCACCTCTTAGGCTCACGGAACTGCATCCCATGGTCTTATGAGTAGGTGGTTCAATGTTACTATGACTTCACCTATGGGTATGTGTTGCTTCAGATTCTGCCTCAGTATTGGACCGAGGATGCTTACTTCTGGTTTTAACCATTGTGTTTGTGAATTTATCTTTTGTGTTGTAATTAAAGATAGCCAAACAATATCAAGCAAGTGTTTATCTTGATTACCGATTTATGTGTGCCCTAAATTGTTTGTTGTGTTTTGATGTGTTGTTGTTCTTGTTTTTTTGCTCTTGTTTTGGATTTAGAATGAGGGGACTCATCCATAGTGGGAATCAAGAACACCCATGCCAAACATGATTTTCCCAAAAAGAGACTAGGGTACACCGCTTAAATCCCAGTGGGGGGTTCGCCTAGCTCTTCCACTCTGAACCAATGATTGTTCCAATAGTGGGAGATAATTTGAACATGAGTAACTTAGTACCACTATAAAGAAGTTCCTTATTCCATTCTAGGAAAATCTAGGGGGCAAGCCGATGGAAGGAGATGAATGCCAACGTCACTAGAATGAATTGAGGGTTGGTGATGAAATCCAACTCCCCAATGTTTAAAACATGTGTGCGTGTGTGGGGTTCATTTTAAATTTGCATAAAATAAAATGCATCATACAATAGAAATGCATATTTCCTATATGCCTAATACAAATGATGTTTTAGTTTTCAGAAAGATGCATAAACTAATATGAGTTTCATGGATGCACTCTATTTTGTGTAAATATGGCCTCTAGTAGGGCCTCAAAGCAAGTAAACCAACACATGATTTCTAGAATGCTAGATTCTAGGGTGGACTTTACAAGCATAAGTCACTGTTCCTAGAAATGCCTAGTGGAAATCTAAAAAAAAAACCTAAGATGTGCAAGATGCAAGTTATTTCCTTTCCATTCCTTAGTTTCCAAATTAAAATGTGTCTTAATATTCACTATTTTAGGAAACTAGAAGTAGACAGAAGACCAAAAAACATCAAAAAAGTGTACCAACCTCTAATCCAACCCAGAGAACAAATATCTTATCCTCTACTGCACTCTAGCTTCGATCGCTATTGACCAGAGTGGCTGATTTATGGCCACTGTTAGTAGGAGCGGCTAAGACTATGGGTTGTTGTAGACTAGAGCGGCTAAACCTACACACAAAAACATGCATGAATAAATTTGTAGAAATAAAAAACTTTGTGGGGGTACCACCATTATCACCATCTGTAGTACCTTGGGGAAGCGATACACCATCCAATGCTCTTAGGTTTACATCTTATAATGTTTTAAGGGATTAGGTTTAGGTCTAAAAACCCTAGGACTGAATCCTACATACGAACTGTTTGTTAGCATGAGAATTTAAGCCTTTGTCTGCCATTGAGGGCCAGTTAACTAATGTCTAAATATAGAATTGCATCTCTCATGTAGAATGATTGTGAGGAGGAATGCAAAGTTATTCCTGCTCGGTCTTATTACATGCAAACTATGACTTTCACCTGAGATGAGACTGTTTTGATGGCAAGTTGCATTTTAAAGCTTAGCAGTTGTCATCTGCAGCGGCTAGTGATTGGTCGATCTAAGCTTCAATGCCTAGGATCCAACCACTTTGGTTCATAGTGGCCAGTCTTAATTGGGCTAAAAATACCCCAAAATGAGTGGTGAAAACCACTTTTGGCACTTGGAAGGTTCCAAGGTTTAGTCACATGGTCTATGAATGCCCACATGAGTAGTTATCCTAAACATGACATGTTTTAGCTTTCGACAATGTGTTTCTCTATTCAAAAGTGAAGTGTTAAAATTGTGATTGTGTGAGTGTATCCCTAATCAAATATTTTTGCTAATAGATGAGTGTGCCCCTATTTGCAACTATTTATATGGATATCATGTGTGTTCCTATCTACTTATGATAAAATATTAGATAGTTGTGTTTGTTCCTATACTTGATTGAGCGTAGTGTGATCAATCCCATTGAGGTGAGAAATTGAGTTTGTCCTTGTTCTTGATGATGTAAATTATAGTGTTAGGGACAAAACCCATTCCTTACACTCTAAGCACTATGACCACCCATAGATAGTTCACTAGATGCATCTAGTGCTCACACCTCACATGAAGTGCCAATTCAAGAAGTTTAAGAAGCGTGTGATGTGGTTCCTCTAGATGACCTCTAGGTTTTTACCAAGGCCAAATCCTTGTTTGGATGTGATCTATTAGTTTTTTAGCTAAATAAAAGGTATACATAAAGAAACAATAAACAATAAAAATATTGGGAATTAATTCCTATGCTAAAGAGGTTATGCACCAAATATTATAGTTTTCTTTCTAGGAATAAATGGGATGAATGAACATGAGGTTCACAACATGAAAACTAGATTTGAGCATGGTCACCATTCAATATGATTGCACAATGAATGATCTCCTATGGGGACTAGAAAAAATACTAGTTATATCTCTCTTCATATTAATGGTCACAGTTCCTTAAAAAAGTATGTGATCATATTTTAAAAGCATAGTATGATGATACAAAATAGAGAGAGGCTCAGTGGCCCATACATATAATGACCTGAGGCTCAATTCTAGACTAATATATAAAAGGATAAAATTGAAAAAAATATTCTAGACTAGATAGAAGGCATGAAAATAATTCTTCCTCCTTTTACAAAGAGGAATACATTAGTATTTATATACAAAATTTTGTATCTTTTCCCTCCCATAATTCAAAATATCCATTTCAAACTTGTTCTCATGTCCTTTTGCATTGATTGTGTGTAATATTAAGGTCTCTAGATATGGAGCCATTGGTTGTGAGATATTTTTTCCCATGTTAGAAATTTATAGTGTAGAGATCTACAATTAATGTTATAAGATTTTTTGTGTCTTCTCAAAAGGTTCCACGATGATGCCTTTAATTTTGTACTTCCTTGAAGAAGGAGGGTCATACATCTTGGAATATTGAACACCTAAAAGGATAAAATTTGGCCTCTTAAAATATCAAGGCTTGGGTGGTGTAGGCTTGAAAAGAATCTAGATCATCACTCTTTTATGTGCATCTTCTTCTTTATCCTTCGATTGGAATTTAGGTCTTCATACTCATGCATTTTTTTTCTAGTTGATGTTTCTTGTAGTTGAATTTTCATTTATTCTTATCTAGTATTTTAGCTATCACCGCTAGCACATGATTACCAAATATTTTATGTACATCATTGCTTTAGGATTTGATTAGGACTACTTCAGTCTCCTTGTTGTTAGCTTTGACTAAAAAATTTTGGTTGTCAAACATCTTCACTTGTCTCCACCCAAACTCTTCCTTAGGAATTTGGTTTACCTCATTCATACCTTTGTAATTTTGATTTCCCCTTAGCACCCATTCTAGCTAAGGCAATACTCCCCATGAGTGTAGTAAGAATTCACTACACATAGACTAATGTGTTTATGATCTTTGTGAACTTAGACTAATGTGTCCATGATCTTTGTGAACTTTTTGAGTTCCTAATTCTTTCCTGTATTTGTAACATGATGTAATAAGGGGACAATGTTAGGATTTTATCACATCAATTAATATAGTAGTTAGGTATTTGAGAGTTATCCAAACTAGGTGGTTTATAAAATAGTTAGGAGTGGAAAACATCTCACCTTTATTGTATATTCATATTTTTGGCTAATTTAAATATGTCTAACACCCTGCTAGTCCAACATTTATTATGTCAACTTAAATTAACTTGATTATGTAATTAGGGTTTTTGGTATTGGTATATATAACCCCCAACAATTCCATCCATTGTATCAGAGTGTTGTGATCATTATGGATAATATAGTGATTATTTATGGTTCTCAAGGAAACCCACCAATTATTTGTCTTTCATTTTCTCTTTTGTCCATTTAATTTTTTTGTATAATATTTAAGTGAATGGTTTCCTTTAATTTGTTACTAGAAATAGGTGTGAAATCCAACATACGTGCAAATTCTAAAATTGATAAAATTCAAAGACATTTTATTTGACAAGGATGTGAGAAGAAAATTATCTTCTCTTTGTAAGTAAGATATGGTTTTCAGAAGAAAGAGTGTTAAAGTGTTAGGCTTGTGATATTGTAGACTTATGATTTTAGCATTTAATGCAAAAATTAGTTGAATATTGTTCATGGGTAAAATATTATTTCAAAAACATATAGGTTCTGATATTGCAATGAAATTGTTAAGGAAATGAAACATACTTGATAGAATTGTTAGCTTTTGATGCTAAATACTTAATAAAAAAATAAATGCAAGATCTAAAAACAAGAGTGTTATATCAAATATAAAATAATGGCAACATTCTAAACATGTAAAACTCATGAATAACTTCTGCAACTACTCATAAAACTACCATTAATAAAATCTCACAAAAATAGTATTTGATATAGAATGGAGATCTCAAATACTCCATACTTCATACACTCTTGCTCTACATTGTGACTTGTGTCACTCTACATTGTGTCTTGTGATACTCTACATTGTTGTGTCTTACTCTCACTCATAGACACATATATATAATAGAATGTGACTCTTCATATGGAGAACTCTTGGCCTTCACTCTTCTTGAGACTCTTCACTTTCCTATTCTATGGAATCATGTGCACATGGACTATTATGCATATTTACATTATTGAATACTTTACACACTCTAATAATACTTGTGCATTTATTACATTGCATAAAGTAAATACTCACACTCTAATCTAAGACACACTCCTAATATAAAGATGTACCCAAGGTGGTACATTAGCATGTAACAAATAATATAATATATTCTAACACCCCCTGTATTACATTATTTGTTTATTGAAGACTATAATATTCAACTTTAAACTCACTTTGCATTGTATACCTCCTTGATTAGGTGCTTTTTCCTTTTTCTTATCTTCATCATTGATGCTAGTGTTTATGCTTTCAGATGATATCATGTTGTCATTAGATACTTGCAAAAATACCCACATGATATAGGTGAGTTGGAGAGGGTAGGGCAATCCTCCAAGGGAGGTTCCTATTTAAAATATCCACCCTACCAAATGCACATTAGGTACCTAAAATCCAGTTGATAATGTTGGTGCAATCAGGGTCGAGCGCGACTCCTGGGTTATTTTGATGGTGTAGAACCCCCTGGTTATGGTTTCTCAAACCAAGGTGGCCCCACAAGGGGTTTTTTTCTAAATTCAAAAGTATATATACTTGCAAAAAAAAATTCTCTTTGCCTTTTTCCTCCATATCACAAGTCTTCTTCAGTATAGAACTTCTTGAGTATTCACTTATAGCATCATGGTAAGTTCATGAATTAGATGAACTTGAAGCATTAATATTACATGAATAATGAAACACATTTTCCAAAAATAATTCATCCATTTTTCCTTTCTTCTTAAGGGATTCAATCAAATCCTTTTGTTTCAAGTTCTTCTCTTTGTAATGTTTAAGTGTAAGTAAAGTTATGTATATTATACTAGCAATATTCAAAAAAATCATAACACTATCTTTGTCATTTTTAATTGCTTCAAATATTCTGGCATGTAAATAGTATTATAATAGTTCAAAATTTTCTTCTAATGCTTCCTTATAGATGAAAATTGAAACTAAGTCTAACTTCCCTTTAGACTTTTCAATCAAATTTTTGATTCCATATTTTATAAATTTTACTCTTTCTTTTCTAATTTTATTTTCCATTTCATTATTCAATGAACTCTTTGGAGTAGACATAATTTTTTCTCCTTAGTATTAAATATTGAGAATAATTTTTGATTGAATATTTTATATTTCAAAACCTTTGAAGTTGACTACCTTATAACTCCCTAGTTTTAAATATTTTAATGAAATACTAATGTCAATTTCAATGTAGCCTTCAACTTCTACTTCTTTAGAATGAATACCTTATATGTTTCCCTAGGTATAAATGATCAACCAATAATTTTGACAAAAGTTTTCAATTCTTCAAAACTCTAGGTTGAATTCCTTTTATCTCCCAAATTTCATTAGTATGGTTTCTAAATTTCAAAAACCTAATTTGATGTTGAAGTCCTTATAACTCCCAAATAAGAAATTTAGAAAACAAATATATTGCAAATTTTAATATTTCTGATTTATGTAGAAATTCGTATTCCTTTAAGTTAAATTATGTGCAAATATTTTAATGTGGCTTGAATTTAAATTGTATTTCCATATATACTTCAAAATTGTTTAATATAGTTTCTAAGGTTCTAAGTATTCAATTAGTTGCCTTATCCCTCCATTAATTCAATTAATCTATGATGTACTAGATTAATTAATCTCAACCTTAGAATAATTAAAAGTAATATCCCTTATGGCTCCTTAACCTTTGCAAAAATTGAATTAAATAAAAAATTGAATTAATCTATGATGTACACATGAATTTCATCTAAAATACTTTGATCTTCCTATGCTTGCATGTTGGCTCTGCTATTAACCAAATTAATTCCTAGCGTGCTATAATGTAGGCTATGTTCTTCACAAAGCTTCACTCCTCATGAATATTTTGATGTTCTCGATGACTTTTCACTTCCTCTTGTAAATAGGTTTGAGGCTCTTGATATCCTCCACATAGGATATTTAGATCTCTCTACCTTCTTCATGTATGCTCTCCTTGAGAAAATTGGTCTTCTTGGAGAATGATATTATCCTAACCCAGTAACGTCTTTGCCTTCCTTATGCTCCTTGAACATGTTAGAGCTTCTTTTGACTTCAAAATAACTTTACCTTCCTCTCTCTTCAATTATGAGCTTCTCCACACTCCAAATAGCACTCTCCTTTAGGCACTCTTCAACTACAAGCTTGGGCCTCAATATTTTTAGGCTTGTTCTTCCTTTCTCTCTACCCTCTATAGTGTAACCTCCTTCAACATATTTAATGTAGTTCATAAGGTGTTATTTCTTCTACCAATGACCCTTGGTGTTCCTCCTTCAATGTGCCACATGAAAAGAATCATTTTAATGGCATTTTAAAACATCTCTTTACCTCCTTTGCAATGTTCATTTTTTGATAACATTCATAATTCACTCGAAATCCTATGTACCATTTCAAAAATAATGCTCGCTTGACTACATGATTCCTTCTACCTTATCATCCACCAAATATCGTGTGGTTTTTAGCTCACTGATAGTTATAGAATCCAATATTTTCTTTCTTATGACTATTACAACTTTGGTTGTCTCTTCTATGTTCTTCTAATGTCTAACCAAAGTTTGTTCGATTGCTTACTCTTATGTATGCGTTGAAAATGCTTCTTCTTACAATACTTATAATTTTTTGGTTACTCCAAACCTTAGGTCAATTCTAGTGCTTTCACTTTGTATTTTATCTCTTCTCATAGTTGTAGGTGGTTGAAGCATTTGGCCTCCTCTTTGTCTTTGCACTTACATTCTCCTTCAACTATTTCTTCAATGGAGTGGATGACTATTTGAGTTCCTTCTAATGGTGGTTGGATTTCTTCCAAGAGCTCACTCCAAGTGGCACATGTTTTGATGCTCTTCATGAACTCTTTGTAATAGCCCTTGTTCTCAACTTTGGTGGCTCCTTTCCTCCTATGTATGGTGGCTCCACCTTTCAATGGTGGCTCAACCTCTCCAAATTGATGGTGGTTTCCAATGCTCTACATTGGTTGAATGGTAAAAATGGCTATCTCCTTCAATATGATGGTTTTTCCACTTATTTGGTGGCTATTCTACACCAAAAAAATCTACAAATTTTAGTGTATTTCTTGGTGTCTTTAGACACCTTAATTTTGTTGTATTTGAGAACTTTATTTGGCCTTATTTTCCTTAATAGAACTAACATAAAATTTTGCACTTTATTTGATTATAAAATAACATTCATTACTAGTATTCTCTTCTCCTTATTTCTCCTTTTCAAGCAAGATTTAACTCTACTCTTTGCAATGATAACAATGTCTCCTTATTCAACTTGGAGATACTCTACTTTGAATTCCTTTTGATGGCTTTAAAACTTGAATATGTAGCTATTAAAATACTTTCTTTTATGCTTTAAGAGAACACTTTTATAGTTACCTTTTTGCTTGCCAAGTTCACTGTCCAATATGTTGCCTTCAACTTCTAAAATTTGCAGCACCTTTCTATTACCAAATGTTGTCCAATGCTTCTCCCAAATCTACCTTGAAATTCTCCAAAATGTAGCTCCCTAATTTCTTCTTAATGTTACTCAAATTTTCACCTAAAATACACTTCAATTCACTGCTTCAAAAAACTAATTTCTTTTCCTTTATCTTGTTGTCCAAAAATAACATTCAATTCCTTCAAATTTCTGCCTTATTTTGCTTTCAATACCTCCTCTGTCCAAGTACACTTCAAAAACTGCCCAAATCTTCTTCAATTTGTAGCTCTATGTCACCTTCAATTTGTTGTCTTGTGACTCTTCAACTTCTGCTACAAAAATCAGCAATCTCCTTCTTTGCAAATCAGCCTTCAAGATCTTAATGGTTGTCCTCAAACTTCTCAAATCTATGGCCTCTTCAATTCTTCTTTCTCCTCCTATATCTTGCTGAAATATTATTTTAAATCTGGCCTCTTTTTCTAGCCTCTTCTTCAAGAATTTGAATGTCTTGAAGTCTTCAAAAATACTTTCTCAAATTTGGAAAAATTCTTGCCAAAATATTTCTTCCTTTTGGGCTTGTTTTTGGATGGTGATAATTGTCCCAAATTCCTCTTTCTAGGAGCTTCACCTGCATGTAATAATTCTTCCTCAAACTTTCTTCAAGTCTTCTCTAATGGTTATTTATTCAACGTTCTCAATAGGGCTTCTCTAGCCTTCTTATTTCTCCTTTAAAATTTTCTTAAGACCTCTTATTTTGGGCCTTAAAATTCTAAAACTCTTCAATTGGACCTTTTATAAGTCCTTCTCTATATTCTTTCTCAAATATACAATGGAGACCTCTTCTCTCGAGTCTCCTCAATCTTCAATCAACAATCTTCAATATTCAATGGGGGACTTTTTCTTGGGTCTCCTCAATCTTCAATCTCCAATATTGTATGGGGATCTCTTTCTTTGGTCTCCTTAATATTAAATATTCTATGGGGACCTATTTATTGGATGTCATTAATATTTAATTTCCAATGGGGTCTTTATCTTAGACCTCCTTAATCTTCAATGTCTACTATTTCGCTACAGCTAAAAAACTAATCCCTGCATGAGGAAAACACATAGATTTTCAAGAAAATATAGATTAAATTCTCCTCTATCTATTGTAGGAATCTTCTCAACTTCTGAGGGCTACTTTTCTACAACAAAATCTTAGACAACAACAATAAAATTTGTAGAAATCTAAAATCAATAAACTTCACTAGTTATACTTCAATCTAGTGGAAATAGATCTATGTTGAGTCCTAATATTCACAAGTTCTTCTACAACCCTATGGAAAGACTCTAGCCAAAAATGCTACTTTATTTTTTTTGAAAAATGAAATCTCCCTATCTCCTCTCAATCTCTCTTGTGGCTCTCCCTATCTCCTATCAATATCCCTTGTGGCTTTGATACCACTGTTAACTTTTGATGCTAAATATTTAATGAAAAATAAATGCAATATCTAAAAACAAGAGTGCTATATCAAATATAAAGTAATGGAAATATTCTAAACATGTAAAATTCATGAAAAAATTCTTCAACTACTCATAAAATTGCCATTAATAAAAGCTCATAAAAATAGTATCTGATATAGAATGGAGATCTCAAATACTCCATACTTCATACACTCTTGCTCTACATTGTGACTTGTGTCACTCTACATTGTATCTTGTGACACTCTATATTGTTGTGTCTTACTCTCACTCATAGACACATATATATAATAGAATGTGACTCTTCATATGGAAAACTATTTTCTTTCATTCTTATTTAGACTCTTCACTTTCCTATTCTACGGACTCATTTGCACATGGACTATTATGCGTATTTACATTATTGAATACTTTGCACACTCTAATGATACTTATGCACTTATTACATTGCATAAATTAAATACTCACACTCTAATCTAATACACGCTCCTAATCTAAATATGTACCCAAGATGGTACATTAACATGTACCAAATAATGTAATATATTCTAGTAGAAATTGAGCAAAAGTAGGAGAAAGAAATTAAAACATAGAATTGTTTTCATTACAATTCATTCTTAAATTTGTACATGTATTTGTACATACAAAGGAGTCTCTTGGTATCTCAAGATAATATTGGTGTTTAACCTCCTTCATAAATTATTCAACTTCTTTCAACCTTGTGTGAGGTGTTTAATAATTATCCAACCATGTAATTATCTAATATCATGTGTAATAATTATCTACCATCTAAATAATGTATTAAGTTTCTAACATCCTCCCCCTATTATATTATTTAGTATAGCAAATATTTTAAGGTATCGTTCATAGCCAAAAAAGCACCATTGATAAAAATTACTAGCTTCCCTTAATTTTGACTTCCTACGGTAGTAAAATGAAACTTTAGTATAGATCTAGATATTGCGTAGGCTCTATCACTAACTCTAGCTCTAGATTTGGTTTTGGTTTAAGATCTAGATCTAGCTTTGACTTGTCTCTAGATAATTACCTTAGGATAATTACCACTGGGTTACCTTTAGATATATCTCTGGACCTAACTCTAAGTTTACCTCTAGGTCTACCTTTGGGTCAATCTCTCTGTTAGCCTTTAGCACTTTTCATAATACATTTAAAATATTCCATATGATATTTTACTATAGGCTTTATCACTACAATATTTTAATGTATATGTCATGCATATCTAAAAATTTACCAAGGTTTCATTGTTATATGGAAAAGCTTATCTTATGGTCTCTCTCAACCACCTTCTATTTTATCCTTTCTTTCTTCTAAGAGAAAATCCTTCATTTATTAAATTTATTTAATATTTTTTTCATTCTATCACATTCATCCATACATAATCAACATGAATTATGTTGGTAATTCTTTATTTGTGTCAATAATATCTTTGAGGGTGATTAGCACCTCCACAAATATCACAAGGATGCATATTCTGACACCTAGTTTCCACATATTTGGGTCATCCATAATGACTGTAGTAATTTATTCCAATATTTTTAGTATCTACATAGGTTTCTCTATTTACAAACTTGGTATCTCCACTTCTTGTTGGATCATCTTAACCAAGTCCTTTAATATTTAGCCTTACATTTGGTTCTATAGTATTTATATACCTTGTCCATTCCTTCCTAGTATTCTACCATTATAACCCATTATTCTCATTAATTTTAACCAAGTTTCTTCATCACTATGTCCTTGCTCAACATGGCCTTTTTCATGGCCAATTCCACTATCACCAACAATGTTAAAAATCCAAACTCTTCATCATCAACATGGTCTTTAGCAACATATCCTTTGTCATGACCAACACAATTCATAAGATTAAGTATAATATCATGATGCTCATATTTCCTGCTATCATCAACAATGACATCAAGGGAAAAAATAGTATACTTATATAAACTAGTTGCAGTTAACTTATCATTTTTGTAATGAAATACTTCTTTCTATCTATTAACTTGAATTCAACTACCATGTTTCAATATAGCATTTGTCAGATAAATATCAAGTTGTTTTCTAGTTTAGGTACATACAACATATTCTCAATTATGCATTTCCCATTACTTAGATTAATAGAAAATTCCTAGCTCCTTTAACTTGATAAGTCCTAACATAAAAAATTATGATTGGCTTCCCATATTTTTTTTTGTAGGGAATCAAACCACATTTTACCTCTATTCATATGTTTTTGACTCCTAAATCAATATACCAAAAATCATCTTTTTTTCTTACTACCTTGATCATTAGAACCTTGTGTCCTAGTTTAGAGTCATGTTCTCAATTAGAATATGGTTCTTCATGTGCAATGTGCTCTTGTTGTTGCTTGGTATATGATTTGAATTGAGGAGATTTGTAGGCTTAATCCCTTTAAGTCAAAGAATTGTATCTATAAAAATTTGTATCATGTCCTTCTTTCTCACAAAACTAATAGTACATACTTTGTTTTTGAGGCTGTTTTTATAAGGAAGAAGAAGTGGAAATACCCTTTTGTGATTTCTTTATTGATATTATTACATTATTGGATGATTGATCCCTTAATTATTTTTTGTTTCCTCTTATTGAAGCATGTTTACCAAATTTTCAAAAGACACATTTCTATTTTATACTTGCAAATAAGTTACCAAAATTTGATATGGATTAGAGAGAGCTCTAAGTACAATGGGTACTAAGAGCTTATCTTCTACCTTTCCCCCATGGTACTCAATTTTACCTTCAAATTTGCAATTCTACAAAGAAATTACTCAATATTTTTCTATCTTGTACCCTCAATGTATAAATTTAGGACTAGAGGTGAAGAATTGTGGTCTCATTCTTCCCTTCAAATATAGTAGAAAGCATCTCGTATTTTTTTTTGATGTCTTTGCTACACTAATGTGTGGTGGAATTTCATTTTCTACACCAAGTGTGATTAACATTAGGGCCTTGGAATTTCCCTCTTAAAACTTTTGCAAAATTTTAATATCCTTAGGTCAAGTATCTTCTCTAATGGCTATGTCTCAGAGTTTCTAAGACACTAGGATGGTCCTCATATTGGTTTTTCAAGGTGCAAAATTTGGGCCTTTGAGGAATTATGATTTTGTGAGAAAACTTTTTGATGTAGCTATGGTGTCGGTTTCTTATATCTCTAAAATGGTACCCTTTTATTTATACCACTATTGTAATAAAATATTCCATTACTAAGGAAATATACTATGCTCATTTATTTTAGCCAAAGTATAGTAATTGGATGAAATAAGGTCACCCTATGTTTCAACCTTTGGATAAGATCAACTTCTATGGATTTATTTTGAAGGAAAAGAGTAAAGAGAGATAAGTAGTAAGGGTTTAGGAAAAGATCAAGGGTAAATGAATAAGTAAAATTATGGATGGGATATAGTGTAACAACATTGGATCTCTCAAGATAATAGACCATTAATCCATTTTATAAAACTTAACAAATCAACCATTAGTAATTACATACACAAGTTCATTTAACTCACTACATTCATCTTAATCATTCTAAGGATTCACACGATTAGAAATATAATAGGCAAAAAGGATATCACTTTAACATAATACACTAAATGTTGAATGTAACAAAAATGACTTAAAATGAATGTATAATGCTTCTAATCATTCCAAGGATCGTAAATGTTAGCAATCCAATAGGTAATTCAGATATATAACTACTTTAACAAAATAAACCAACATTACAATGTAACAAAAATGACTTAGAAGAGATCATTCACATAAAACCTATAAATGTAAGCATCATGGAGACCAAACAACTACCACTTCATTGATCAACAACAATTACAATGAGATACCAGGCAAGGACTACAAAGTCAACCCTTTGAATGAGGTTTGAACTCATATTTATAGATTACAATTTCAAATTTTCTTGGTGAAGGGAAGTTGAATGGTTGTTTGAATGATAGTATGGTGGGAGAACTAGAAATGATGATTTGGCAATATTATATTTCATATTGATCATGAATTTGATCTAGGCTCATTGATCTGCAACTATTTTTTGTCGGTGGTTGTATTACTGAAGTTGTCCATTGCATTACTGGAGTTACCTTTTTTATTTGTTGGAGTTGAATTGGATTTTAGTTGGCAAGCACCATGGTGGTTGCAGGTTTGAAAATGACCTCTACCTAAAATTTTCTCATGGTCAATATTTTTATACGTTGTATGACTCTTTTATAGTGAAACCATGGTCTTAGATATCTTCGAGTTCAGGCATTTTTTCTTTTCTTTTTGTATTCTTTGCAGGCATGGTCATGGACTAAAATATTTATTTATGATGTCATCTTGACTTTGAGAATTATGGTCCTAGACAAATTTTGCTTGTTTGGATAGCCTGAACCTAGGTAATTTTGCTTTTTTTGATGCTATTACCTCATGTAGCTTGGATTTGAAACTATCATAGCTTTAGAGAATGTTTTTTAGATATTTTCCAATCCCATGTGCTTCACTCCTTTTTTATGTCATAATCAACTAAAGCACAATTTTAGGATATTTTGAATTATATCATTGCTTTGTCCATTTCCATAATGTCGAAGCTTCCAGTTGACATGGAACTTATTGTTTTGCAACCCTAGGATATTCTTGATCTCATGATAAATTTGTGCACGTAGTATCTATCATATTTTCTTGAAGGGGATATTTTTTGCAATGTGGTCAAAATTTGACCCATATGTTTGGCACCTCCCAAGGATTTTTTCTTGTAAAATTATGAAATTAGAAGGTCTATTTCCATTGGGTATGTAGTCAAGGTGGAGAATGAAGTGGAAGTATGGATTGGATTTATGGAATGAAGTGGAATAAAATGAAATGTAGTAAAAATATGGTGTGGTTTATATTTTTAATAAGGAAGGTGGATCGACATTTTGAATGAAGGTGAGGAATAACAAGGACGTGAATATGGAGTGATATGAATATGAATGGAAATGAATGAAATTGTTACTTTATTAGGCCTTTTGAGTGTTGAGATGCCCATTTATCCCTCTTCATTCTTTTTTCATCACCTGTTCATCAACTATTGCTTTGTCATGATAAAATATTGTCATATCATCTAGATATATCAGAATTATTCTATTGATCAATTCTCCAAATATGAAATCCATAGCATGTTGGAATGTTGCTCTAGGGTTAGAAAATCCAAATGACATCCTTTGGTAGGAAAATGTACCCCATTTTGTTGTGAAAGTTATCTTATGTTGATCTTCATCCTTTACCCATATATGATTATAGCCTAAGAAGCCATCTAATAATGTGAATCTCTTTGCTCTTAACATTGTTTGTAGTATCTGACAATCAGGGGTAGAGGGTAGGGTAAGGACCCTTCAAAGATAATTTCTTCAAATTTCTAAAATATATGCATAGATGAATGTTTCCATTATTATTTTATATGGGAATATATTTTACAACCCATGTGGAATGCTTAATTGGATATTTTATTTTGGTATTTAAAAATTTAAGCAATTTCTATTGTAGACACCTAAAAGTCACACATAGCTACCTCTACATACTTGTAGATCCTTTTGGACACTTGTAGGTTTACATAGGCCATCCTAGACACCTCTAGGCTATTGTAGACTAGTGTAGACTATTTTAGATGACTCTAGACCTATGTAGACTATTGTAGACATGCATAGACTATTGTAGACATGCGTAGACTAGCGTAGATCACTCTAGATTAGCGTAGCATATCGTAGACTTACATAGGCTACATCACTAGTTTATAGGTACAAAACCCTATTAAACTACTCAATTCATATCATAACCACTTTTCATCCATCAAAGGATCACTCATCAATCACCCAAGGCCACTTAAGCCCTTCCTAGACTTAATTAGGACCCCACGGGACTATTAGTTCCTAAAAAGTCTTAATTAAAGTTAATCCAAATTCTAATTTTAAAGTGACTTCACTTAAAGTGCACTTTTTGGATTATAAAGGTTAATTAGGTTCCTAAACCCTAATTAGTCCTAATTATTCCCTCCCACATGTGTGTGCACTAGGTTAGTTAGGATATTTTCTAGGAAACCCTAACCTAACCCCAAATCTAACCTAGAGTTGACTAATCCTAGTTAACCCTAATCTCTCCTCACACATGTGTGAGGATGAGATATTTCCTAAGGGAATGTGAGGATGACACCTCACAAACCCTAACCTAACCATCCTAGAACCTAACCTTAGGGTTTAGTTCTCCTAACCACACCCCCTACCCCTTAGGTTTATCTATAAATAGTGGACCTAAACCCTCATTCTACCTCTCTCTCCCCTTTTAGCCAAAGCACAAAAACTCTACCAAAATGCATACAGAAGCACAAAAACAACAATATGAACCTGAAAAACAATAGTATAGCACTTGAGGAGCCCATCCATGCAAGGATTTCCTTCAGAAGGCACTTACAACTGAATTCGCCCCTCGACCTATGAATTCGACACCAATTCACCCCTCAACCTACGAATTGGGTCTATAGGTCCCAAATCACCCCAAATTTGTTAGGTAAGCTTTATTTGACAATATTATGATGTTTCCCATAGTTTTTATAGCATTTTAGTTCAATTTCATTTACTATTTTCATTGTCTTTCATCAATATGGGGCCTAACCAAGGCAAGCCCCTAAACCAACTAACCCCCTTTTTTAGGTCATACAATAGGTGGAAAAGGAGCAAAATCAGCATCAACAACACCAACGGTGGCCCCCACACACTAAATCCCACCTACATTGAGGAACCCAAGAGCAGCTATCAGTCTATTTGATGTTCATTATGAAAAGGATTCCTTATAATCCTTATTGTAACCTATGAATTCCATTTCAAATGAATAAAGAGCAATTTTTTGGACATGTGCATTTATTTTGTATTTATGTTTGAGAAAATAGTAGCTTTTGCCCATTTCATTCTGGCACGCCTAGTGGGACCCCCACACAAGATTGTGTTGGAATAATTTTTAATGCAAATCTAATGCAATCTCCATTTTTTGTGTTGTTGTAGGTACAAATCCAGACTTCCCAGAGATCCCTTAAGCCCTGAAAACCCCTTCAAACCTTCAGAATGGGGATTTCAGGCCTCCAGATCTGATTCACCCCTCGACCTATGAATTCAGATCTAGTTCACCCCTCGGCCTACGAATTGACCCTAGAAGCCTCAAAACCTCCCAAATTTGTAGGGGTGAGCAGCAGAGAAGCAAAATAGACCACCTGTAGCATCAGAATCCAGGTATTCCCCAAAAATTTCTCTATTCTAACATTTATGTGCCAAGAAATATTTACTAATAAATGCATCATTACATTTAGTAAATTACCTTTTCTTACACATCCATCATGCTTTGAATGTTTACTTTAGTTGCAGAAACCTGCACAAAACCAGAAAGTTCAACTTCCTTTATTTTCAAGAAATTTTTCATTTCTTTTTGCAAATCGCATGTTGCATAAGTTGTGCATTTATTTCTTGTTCCATTACATCAATTTCCTTTCAATTGCATTTCAGATTTTAATTCTAAAAATCAGATTTAAAATTAGGAGTTCTTGCAAATCCCTTTTGCACATTTCCTTTGAAGAAATTTTGAATTCCTTGTTTGTACAAAAATCGAAGTCAAATTCCTTTCATGCATTTAAGAATTAGGACTTTTCAAATTTCTTTTTGCATCTTTCATTAAAGCAAATTTCAGATTCCTTTTTGTAAATACAAATTTCAGATTCCTTTTATGATCATTAAATTAGGATTTCCCCATTTATTTCACAAATCCCCCGGGTAAATCACAATTGTTACATTTCTTTCTACATATTTTGTATAATATTGCCTATTTATCTTTGTATAAATCCTTCTTACATTTCTTTCATGCTTTGAAATTAGGGTTCCATAAACCCCTTTCCTCACATGTGTTACATTGCTTGTTTACATGCTTTCATAGGATAAATCCTAGTTTTCTTTCCAAAAGGCACTTAGGACTAGATTTATTTTACAAAACACATCTTACTTTAGCCTTTGCTTCCAAAAATGTACCTAGGGCTAGAATTTTATTTCAAAAGAGCATTTAGTTAGATTTATCGCTTTACATATCATCATTAGCAAACTCAAACCCACACACACACGTGGTTCAAAAACAAGTGGTGAGATTGGACTTCATCCCCAATCCATCGCTCGAGACTGGTGTGGCAGGAGTAGTACCCTCCACCATCTCACCTCCTTAGACACTTAGTAGCCATACGAGAGGTTTTTTGGATTTCATCACCAGAAAACCCCCCACTTTTGAGACTAGGCTCCTGGATTTCATCACCAGAAGTTACCTTCAGAGTGGGATAGGATTAGACGCCTTCGTCCACAAGGCTCACATAATTCGTGGACACGGTAACTGTCGTTCTTGACTAAGCCCACCCAAGGGTGAAGCAAAAGCATGGGTATGCCGGTAGTAGGTCTTAGATAGTACCACCTCTTCTCGTGAGAGGATATAGTGAGCTCATTTTAGTATAGTGAGTTCTCCCCTTTTAGGCTATCATTTTACCGCACCTTCCATACAGGTCACCATTCACACGTCATGATATTGTTCTATTATGTGCATATTTGGGTGTTGTAGGAGGTTCAATATCGATGACACTCTTGATATTCTAGAGCATTCACTCCACTACCTATGATTCTACCTAGGAAGTATCAACATAAAAACACACCAAAATGAACAACACACTTTATTTCTTGCATTTAGAACTGATTCCAGTTTAGCATTGTTTGCATGATCACAAACTGGTTTTAGCACATCACACCATGCAACACTTTATCATTCAGCTCCATGTAGCTTATCACCTCAATTTGAGTCCATACCTCATAGGGTTACCACCAACCCCCTTCACACATCATCATGCTAGTTGTTACCCATAGCCATGCACGCGAGCAAGTGCACCCTATAGAGGAGGCACCTAGCACCCCTTCTAGTCAGGTCATCCCTCCTCCTTCGATCATGAAGGAGAAGTCCACATACACACATGATCCACTCATAGAGTTTGATCCATGCTATCCACACACGATGACTCATGGTGAGACATCCACTTTGAGTGAAGCCCTCGCTACTTCACTCGTGAAAGACTATCCACTCCTTTTCCCTGTATCGTCGCCCAATCCACCCACCACATTTTGTGATCATGTGATCTACACTGCTCCAGGACAACCTAATCCTTTCTTTACCATATATGAGGAGACTCCACCTACGTCCCCCACCTTTGCACATCCTTTCTTCTAGAGTTTATCTCAATCCCTCTTTGAGAATGACTCTTCCCTGTTGAACCGCACTCACCCTGAGGTGGCATCATTTGCCCCTACTGTAGGGATGGTCTCAGACCCTTCCTCCTCTACCACAGGTACCCAGATACCATCCTTCCAAACCATGCAATAGAAAACCCCCTTGTAGGAGCAACAAGCACCCCCTCAGACATCACATCCATACTCTTCTCAAGAGTCCCAACCATCACCATCCCAACAACCATTCTTTATAATTTTTGAGGACCTATCACAACCACCTCTCCAAACCCAAAACATGCAATACCAACAACAACAACCAGCAATTCCCACCCAATCAAGAGTGGATGCATTCCCCTCTTTAGCTTCCCAAGATCCTACCCTATATATTTACCCTCCTTCCTCTTCATCATTCCCACCTTTATCTCAGGTGTCTGGAATGTACCCTACCCAATCCTTTGCTCAACCTTCATCTACATCGACATTTAGGTTACCTCCTCCTCCTCCTTTTTAGGCCCCAACTGCTAGTCTTCCTCCCACTTATGGATCAAGACCCATAACTTACACTCCTACCCCTCCAGGCTACTCTACATAGTTTAGCTATGCCACCTCCCATCCTTTGGGACAGAGATAGGTTCCATCTTTTGACACCTCATATCAACCACCCCTAGCATTGGTAGCCTTGATACCTCCACCATTACCTACTGGACCTACTTTCTTTATACCTCCCCCTTCATGGTCATCACCACCTATGACCCAACCATTACAATAGTAGGCCCCTACCTAGCAGGTACCCATACCACAATAATACATCCCACAATCACAATACTACTATCCCCAACAAATAGCTATTCCACAACCTAGTGTCCCACTAGCCGTGACATCATACGTCGCTCAACACCCATCCTACCAGGACCAGTTGCAATAATTCCCCCTAAGTACTAGGAAGAATATCAACTACAATACCCACCACATTCCCAAGCTCAACCCATTGTAGCATAGTCCTCCATGCCCTTAACACCTGAGGTTCAACTCCTACGAGATGAATTTAAGATGTTAAACCTACGCACGACCAATTATGGACCACAAAAACTAACATATGATGAACTCTACAGTGAGCCAGTTCATCCATCAGTGCCTATCCCACCTTACCCCTACCACTTTGAGATCCCAAAGTTTGACAAGTACAAAGGTAAGGAATATCCTAGAGAACATGTCAGTAACTATCGCTCAGCTTGCTACCAACTTCATAGTAGCAATCCCCTTATGTTGCGCACCTTCTCCCTCTCCCTTGCAGGGCAAGCCTTAGACTGGTATAACATGCTTCCATGCCACAACCTGTATACCTTTGAACAACTAGCCAACTCCTTCCTGGAACACTTTTCCATAAACATTAAGAAGAAGACTAACTTCTCAGATGTCTACACCTTACGATAGGTTGACGATGAACCCATCACCAAATTTGTGTCGAGATGGTGATCGATCATCCATGATCTAACCCATAGCCTCCCTACCACTGAGCTAGTGAAACTCTTCTCCAAGAGTTGCCACAAACACATTTCCACCTCCCTACAACTTCACCAAAGTTATACCTTTGAAGAAGCTATTGCCCAAGCCAAAGTAATTGAGGACATCAAGGTCCAATCAGGAAAAATCAAGTTAATATAGAAGCCCAACTACAATTCTAACTTTTGTTTTAATAGAAATATGCCCAACCAACCTTTCCCTTGACCACCACAAGCCAATAAAGTGGCAGCCGCTACCTTAGCACCCACACCAGTTTCACAACCTCTTCTTCCTCAATGCCAAATATTTCAAACCAATATGCCTCCCCCTCCTAGGCCTCAATAGCCTCGTGACATGCACCCACAGGCCCAAAAATGCAACCTCACCCCACTTTCTGAACCATTTCCAGCCCTCTTCCAGAGGTTATATGAAGGAGGTCACATATTATTACCCAAGATACGACCATTGGATCCAAACCTACCTAAGCCTCATGGATACAATGAGCAAGCCTTCTGCCAATACCACCAATAGTGCAACCATGATATCAATTTGTGTCACTCTTTCCATGCTCAAGTTCAAGACCTAATTGATAGAGGTACCATTTAGGTTTCAAACCCTCTTGCCCCACAAAACCAAAACCTAGGGATCTTCTAGAACCCCTTACCGGATCATAGGGGAGCTAACCCCCAAAGACCACCAGTCAATCCACTAGGGCCACCTAGGCAAGTAAACAATGTCCAACATGATCCCCCATCACACGGCGTAGTGGGTATGATCAACCTTACTACATGCAACCAATGATATCCATCATGCCAAACAACACCTATTGTTTCCCCACTGGTCCAACTCACATCATTGCAACCTTCTACGATTCCTAGCACCATACCACCTCCATCGCAAAACATCATTACAATCCATGGTAGCCTTACCCACCAATTATGAAATGCCCCTACTCGGCTATCCATTTTTGACCTCCTACAACAATCTCAACCCCATCGTGAGGTGTTGAATGATATCCTACGCTCCATCGATCTAGAGACACATGACATGAATACCTTTGTAAACTTTATAGGGAACATCCCATGATGCCTTCAACCCTCCATTAGTTTCCATGATCATGAGATTACAAAATTGGTAGGAGAAGGAGCAGATCCTCCCCTCCATATCCAAGAAACCATCAATGACATCACCTACAAGCGTGTCCTCATTGATACTGGTTCTTCCATTAGTATTATCTCTATAGTGGCATTGCATCACTTGCATATACCACCAGCCCATTTTTCTACTCCATCTCTCGACCTTCATGCCTTTGATGGTTCCATGAGACCCACGGTAGGATCCATCATCTTACCTATCCAAGTAGGTATTCGTACCATCTCCATACTTTTTCACATCATCCAAGGGGAGATGCAGTATAACATCCTCCTTGGTCACCCATGGATTAGGGACATGCAGTGTGTCCCTTCCATGCTACATCATTGCCTTAAATATGTCCATGATGGACTAGTTCATTGCATTCCTACCAACGGGGATCCCTTTAAGTTCTACAACATAGCGGACCTCCCACCAACACCTTCATTTTCTTCCATGCAACTCTTTCCTGTCTCTTCCCATCAATCTATTGGAGCATCGACATCTTCCCCAACATCCACTTCACTTCCACAAACCTCATCATGGACACACACCTCGAGGTCTACACCATTAGCACCACCTTCAGTAGCACCTAACCCTACTACCATACCTTTCTCACCACCATCATTATGGCCACCACCACCATCACAGCCATCATCATCCACAATGCTCCCTGTGATACCATGACCATCATCACCTTCTTCCTCATGCACCCTACCACTTCACCTAGCCCATCATCCCCCATGGAAACCCCTATCCTACCTACATCACAAACACCTCCCCTTCCCTTTCACCCATGGCCTAGGTCATTCACTTCCCAACGTAGTCCAACATCGACACCCTCTACTCCTCCTTCATAATTCCCACAAGCAAACCACCCTATCCCAGCTACCGTAGCTGAATGCCATGACTGGGAACAATGAGCTTCTCACCTTGATAACTAGATATTACACCCCTCCTCCACCACTATAAGAGAGTCTCAGATTGCACCATCATATTCTGATTTAGACTTGCCACCTCAGTCACCATCACGTACATCACCATGTATTTCTATTTTTATGACAAACTCAGGCCTAGGGGATTACAATGTGTATGATGCCCACGTACGTCCACCTATCATCCAATCCATGTGAGACTTCAACCACCCCTTAGCCTTAGTGTTGACCATTGGAACCATTATACAACTAGGATCCCTCGATAATCATACCAACTTTGTCTATGTAGGAGTTGATTCCTCACTCCCCCCTGTAGCACCTCCACCACCACAATCTAGATTTTGTGGTACAATTGATCACCTCGCTAATCCCTATTTTACCTTATACTACCTTCAACATTTCCATTGGTGTGGATTTGGATTAGGCCGCTATGAGCAAGGGTTGCATACACCCATTAATCCTCATGTCCAATCACCTACCGATAAATCTGGCTTAGGTTATTGCCCAACCGCTATCCACACACTTGAGGATGAGTTATAGGATCTCACCCTACATCCTTATCCTCTTCCAACACACAGTTCTCTGGACGACCCGCCCCCCCCCGCCTCCCCCGTTCCATATGATTTCTTCCAAGAATCACCCTACTCTGACACCACATCTTCATGTTGTGTCAATGAATTGACGAGCCAATTTGTGGCCCTATCTTTAAATTCTCATCACCCAGAGCAAAACATGACATCTCCACCACCATTACCAACATATTCAGCCCTGTTCCTGCCTATACATCGGCAACTTCAATGAGCTACTACTCGACCACATTCTCCACTGGTTATCTTGCACCCTACATTAAGCCTTTTAGGATGCTCATAGGTTGTCGAGTCATCATCACCAGACTCTTCACCACCAACATCCCCCACAATATCGGTTAATATGGTCAAGGTGGATATTTTCTCTCCACTTCGATACACACACCAGCCAATACGTGATGACACACCAAACCCCAATTTCATCGATCTCGTGCACATCTCACCCATATTGGTGCCCCAAGATTTCCTACTCTCACCACATGTCTTGCGTGCTATGAACACCCCTTCATCATATGTTCCACCTCGGTGCACCACATAGACATCTATCTAGATGATGAGTATGACATTACTAAGGCCATCGATGACCTCCACCTCATTCCAGTTCTCGAACAACTATGTGATGGTTCTCACATGCTCATTGAAGAAACCATTGATGTTGATATCGGTGATGATACTAAGAATCCCCACATCATCAAGCTAGTCGCTAGCCTTTCCATTGAAGAGTGCGCTTTGTTTACTACTTTCCTTAGGAAGTATATTAGAGTCTTCACATGGTCCTTGTAGCACCCTAAAATTGGCGCAATAAAATTGGAATAATTACATTCACCTTAGTAAATAAATTTAAATTCAAATTTAACCTCCCAAACCGCCCGTTAACCGTCGAGAAACCCGTTTCCCCTTTTTTCGTGCCATTTTTAGAGGTTGTTTTGACCGTTGGACGATATCGTCGCCGATCAGACGATATCGCCCCAGATTTGACGATTTCGTCTGGACTAGAACGTCCAGACGATTTTGTCGCAAAACTGAATTTGCATAGTTGGAATCCGTTCCAACGGGTCTCCAATCCGGGCAGAAGCGTGTCTGCACCGTTGGGACCCTCCCCCGTTGGAGATCTCCCAAATTGGGAAGATCTCCAACCTCCCAACAACTCTCCCTAAGCCTATTTAAACTCTAAGATTTTCCCTCCCCAACCCCTGGCTGAATTTTATCTGCAAGTTGAATCCCTCTGCGCTAAAACATCATAATCTATCTTTTGCACTAGTCCTATAGCCATTTTTTTGCAGGTACACCACTGATTTTCAGCCGGAGCCAGCACCCATCGTCGTCGACGAACCTGTCCAGATCGGAGACGATCTCATCAAATTCGAGACGATTTCGTACTGATGCGAGACGATCTCGACTGCAGTCCACATCGAGGCAATCAGTGCCTAGAGTTTGCTTTTCTCAACTTTGTCTCTATTATTTTGTTTTGCAAATTAGATAATCTATTTAGTTTTTATCCTATTTTGCATCTGGAGTTCACCCATCTAGTCTAGATTGCATGTTAAGCTCATAATCTGCCATTAAAGTACAGTAATTTGCTTTAATTTCTGTTCTTGAATATTGTTCAGTATTCATATTATTATTTGGTGTAATTTGCCTCTGTTAGCATAGTGTTATTTCTTGCATTTTGCATCTATTCTCTGTTTTGCAGGTTTCTGACGAATTCGTCTGACGAATTCGTCAGATCTCAGACGATCTCGTCTGATTGCAGGCGATTCTGTAGAATTCCAGACGATCCAGACTGCATCAACCGCCAGAATCTTCTTCAGACATCCGGATCAGGTATTCCCCATTTTCCTCCTGTAAATTCTCTATTTTCTGCTTTCAAAATCTGTTTCTGTATTCATTGAAAGTTGCATTTTCATATAGATTAAGTTAGATTCATTCGGCCAAACCTAGGATGAATGCTTAAAGGATAAAACGAACTCATCTAAACACATTCCAAAACCTAGGCATGGAAACTGCCACCAAATGTTTCCTGGTGAACCCACCATCCATCGAAAAATCACCAAAATACACCTCCCTTGAGAGGCGGGACCTTCGTGAAGTCCTCTCGTCCGAGGTACCGCACCATCCTTTTCCCATCCTCCTTTCGGGCGCGGATCCAATAGCCTGAAGGTAGGGATGCGAAAAATTTGGAGCGATACATTTTGGTGAACCCGACGTGAATGCATTCATAAACCTTTTGAAAACAAAAACAAAAAAAATTATATATATATATATGTATACAAGAAAAACAAAAACAAAATCATCATTTCAAGTTTGTATGTTTTAGATTCAATTCTAAATAGTAGATGCTAAATATTACTTTTAGAAGTACTAAAGAAACCATGAGTTTTTACTCAAATCAATATGAGCCCATTAGTAATGTTGGAAGAATTCAGCCAAATACATTTGTTGATTATGACCAACCTCATCCCTATTCAACACCACCTCCATCACACTCTTCTCATTTTTCATCCATAACCCAACAAGACAATCCCTTTGCCAATCCTCTTCATAATGATATTATCTATTCTCCCATATATCCATATTATGTCTATCAATCCACATATAATCCTCCACCACCTTTTCAATACTCTTCTTTCAATACAACACATCCATTTCAACAAGAAAATACTTATTCTTCCAATTCTACCATGCACTCACCTCCTACATCGCAATCTTCCTGTCATCATTCTACCCATAATAAAGAAAGTAGAGGTGAGAAACCATTAGGTCCTTTTATGACGAAATTCCTAAGGCATTTATCAAAAACCTCTCAAAAACCTTCATCACGTAAATTTACTAAGCTCAATCAACCAATGGATATAATTCTCAAGTATTTACTTGACACAAATAGGATTGAACTTCCTTCCATAAGACAACCTGATACCACATCAGATTGGTTTAAACCTGAGCTACATTGTGAATATCATAGAGTAGATGGACATATGACACAAAATTGTAAAGATTTAAGATGTGCAATTCAAGATTTGATTGATAAGGGTCTTTTTAATATAAAGGAATTACAATCTACAACTGATTATAAATCTCCAGTAAACAATCAAACTCCTACACAACAAATACCAATAATCAATCAAGACATGGGGATCTCCCAAGAACCCCTATTCAATTATCAACAACAAGAAACCAATCAAATATTGCATGTTAATGTGTCCCATCATGATGATATTATTAATATTGTAACAAAAACTACAAATGAGCAACCTCAAGTTCAATCAACTCAATCCGATATTCAAGATATGGATTCCTCATTTGACCAACCTTCAAAACTATCTTTGGCTCTAGAGAATGATCCAAAATGGAATGTAAGCATAGAAAGCTCATCTTTAGAATCAAAATCTCAATCTGAAATCCACTTTGATAACCAACAACAAGTGATTAATCCTCAAGCAAAGATATCCCTTTTAGAAGTATTACAAATTTCTCATAAGGAAATTTTGTTCAAAATACCTAGCCAACAATTTGTTCCTCATCATATTTTCTCTAAGAACATAATTAATGGTATAAACCCTCTTGAGGTTAACCATATTTCATTCTATGATGAGGATATTCCTTCCTCTACTCCACAAGAAGACTCCTATCTTTACATTATCAGGATCTAGTAAAGAAACACTTGTTAAAACTATCATGGTAGATAATGACTCCTCTCTTAATTTATGCACTTATCAATTATTCCAAAAACTCAAAACAAAGGAAGAAGATCTTAATGAATCAAATGTTATTATAAAATCTTTTAACAATGAAATTCAAGAAGCTCAAGGTACTATAATTTTTCCCCTTAATATTGGATCCAAGATCCTGGATACTTTATTCTATGTAGGATATTGTCCTTCACCTTACAACCTACTTCTCCAGAGTCCTTGGATTCATACGATGAGGGTTTTCCCTTCCACTCTTCACCAATGTTTGAAGTTTGAACTTGCAAATAAAATTGTTACCATACATGGTGACCCAAAACCATTTGAAGAATATTTAACGATTGAAACATCAAGTTCTATACATTCTCTATTGTCACAATTATCTTCTATCCATCACTTTTCTTCATCCATATATGATCATCCTTGTTTACCAAATAACATCCATGCATATCTTTCACATATACTTTCTCCATCTTATCAAGACTTGGAATATAATAATAAGAATGAAGAACTTTCTTATCCTTCTGACATTTTATTTTGTAACATGATCAATTTTCCACATATAAAAGTCAAATCTTTTTCTACATTATTCTACATTATAACAAAGCTTTTGTTATCACTACCTTTTATTCATCACCTTCTATTCTTACCTTCACCTCAACCAGATTATCCTTCAAAACCTCCTTTGATTTTGAAGCAACCTTAGACATGCTATACTCAAATAACCTTGTATAGTGTATATAGATCATCTTGTATATACCACCAATTTCAATTCATAAATTAAAATCAAAATACAAAAAAAATCAAAATCCTCAAAATCTTCAAAAAAATACAAATGCAACTAAGGAACTTAAAGGTAAATTCAAGCCCAATTGGCTTGGACCATACATTATTACTGCTAAATTTGAATCAGGAGCATATAAATTATCTACCTTAGATGGTAAAGAACTTAAAGAACCCATGAATATTTTGCATCTCAAACGTTACTATGCATAAATTTGGTCATTTCATCCATGTATATATTTGTTCAAAATTACTATCTTGTATTTCTTTCAATTTATAAAAAATTCAAAAACATCAAAAACATTCATAATCATCCAAAAATCTTCAAAAACTATCTATTGCATTTATTTAAAGCACTTGTTAAGTTCTTTTTGCTCAAAAACAAAAATCTAAATAAAAATCTAAAAACAGCTATATGCTTGACTCTTTCGAAACCAAAACAATATACAGAAGAAAGAGAGAGTCAACATTCTCCCAACTTCTCAAAAAATCATTTATATATATTTTCTTACAATTATTGCAGTTATATGTTTCAACTTATTTTGGATACAATTAGCATTTATTTGGCATCCCTCACTTGCACACTCACAAAAAAATAAATATCTTGCTTTTATCTGGCATGATTACTAATCTCTCTTATATCAAAGTTCACAAAATTCAATTAAATAAAGTTTGAGCATAGAGAATTGATCTTGTTATTTACTTAAACCAAGCACATCTTTTCACAATAAAATGATTATATTTGTAATTTCCATGTTTTGCTACATAGTAGAACTGATTTCTTGGGTGAAAAGTTTCCCCTGCTATCCTATCATGCACATGGTCTAGAATCTTTGAGAATTGGCAAAAGGACAAGCTCACCCCTACCCGAGAATAAAAATCCCTTGCTCTACAGACTAATCCGAGCAAGTATCCCTAGCACAAGAAAAAGAAAAAGAAAAAAAGTTCAAGAAAGAAAAAGAGAAAAGAAAAATGTTATTTACAGCAATATTCCAAGCATTATCAAGCAAAAGAAATACAAAAGAAAAATAAGCAAAGTTCAAAAGAAAGCAAGAAAGCAATAAAATCCCTTTCCCTACCCTTTGAAAAGAAAAGAAGGGTTGATGAGCTTGAATCCCTGGAATTCTCAATTATTCGAAAACTGTGAGGTAAGCCCCATAACAGGTGGTTTGTGCCCACCCTGCTTGGCCTTGGGTAACTCCTAGCGTGGCGATATGTCCGTCACATTAGCGACCTTCTTTTGTACGAGACCTATGTCTGCTTATGGATTAGCTAGCTCTTGATAATCCGATCTACATAGTAGTCTAATATGGTTATATGCATCTACATCATGGTTAATGAACACTTATTTGGTTTCTTCAAATCACTTGTATCATAGTATCTTGCTCAAACCTGGTAAATGAACCATACAATTGCACACACATTTGTATTTGAGAGATTTTGTCTATCATTATGATAAATCAAGATTGGAAATGAATTCACATATGCACATGGGATTCCTTATAAATCTAATTTTTGTCTTCAAAATACTTTGAAATATTATTTTTGCAACTTGTTTGGAATAATCAAGTACAATTATTTTTCATAAAGACAACTATATAATAGAAAAATCACAAATTTCTTTCAAAACATATCATATATATCATATCGACTTTCGCGACGATGGTATAGTTTCAAAACCAAAATTGGAATTATATGCCTAGCGCAAGTCCTCATTTTCATATTTTCTGTTCATCAAAAATCAACCATGCAATAAAACTATCTTTTTCTTTGATTTTCGCGATGATGGTATAAGTCTATACCTACATATTCTATGCCTAGCGCAAGCCATTGTAACAATTTTTATTCCCCCATTTATCAAAAATCATAAAAACCATATGACTTCATTATGTTACACAAATTATGCTTTTCAAAAGCAAACACATTTTCATTATTTCATGTCATTATGTCAACCTTTAACTTTGCAATGATGGTATAATTCCTAAGGAATTATTCACAAATTTTATCACACTTAGGAATTTATGCCTAGCAAAAATCATTTTTTACAAATATTTCATGCATAATATTTTTCATGGAAATCTGAAAACAAACCATCATCATCATCATCATTTGCATCATTACACCAAAGTCTTAAGACAGTCTCTTAAGCACTCTTTTACTTTTAACAATATTTCTATAAATGGGATTAGCTTGACGACCGAGTGAGCGGCGACTCCATGAAATGGTCTATAATAGCGACAATGTCCTTTGAAATTATTGTTAGAAGTCCCCTTTTATTTTTATCAAATCATTGCATCACAAACAACCAATTTGTTACATCAGATTATTTCATCTAAAATATTACAGCATGACATCAAAAGGTATAAATTGTTTCCAAATGACATAATTACAAGTCATTATCAATCAATCAAACAATAAAAGCATCATCAATATACTCATAACATAAGTCATATGACCAAAAATATCTCATCTATATATATATATCTCAAAAATATATATGTACATCATATCAGATAGATTGGTATGCCACAATCCATATCTTGGCATACTCAATCAAGTGTCCTCCGAGCAGTGTCTCGAGAGCCCCTAGAGCTCTCAGCCTCATCTCCTCCCCCGCCCTACGGAGGACGAGGTGGCCCCATCGCAGTATGTGTGGTACTACGAGTCCTCATCGTCGATCGGGATGAGCTCCTCGATGACCCTGTCCTGATCGGATCTGCTATAGCAGCCGATAGCTGTACCCTCTGGCCCTCGGGCACCACCTAGTAGTATAGAGCCTGATAGAATGCGGTCTGAGAAACCGACCGCAGCAGCTCCTGAGTGCTCACCCCTCCACCCCGTGCCCTGAGGCGTGCAATCTCATCTCGCAGCTGTGACACCTCAGCCTGGTGTCGTGCAGCCGCATCCTGTAGTGTCTGCACCTGAGTCTGCAGACGATCTCTCTCCGCCCGGAGAGTAGCCATCTCGCTACTCTCTCCTGTATCCATGCCCTTGCCCTTATCGGGCGATGGTGGCCTCTATGGAGATGGGGGTCTCTCCTCCCTCCTCTCCCTCTCTCTCTATCGTGGCCGCTCCTGTGCCTGTGGCCTCCTCTGCTCTCTCCCACCGTGACCCTGGGCTGCCTCTATCGCCGCCTGGCACCGCCTCCCTATCCGACGCATGACTGCGTGGATCGGACCCTGTGCCCTCGTCATCCGAGGAGGGCGGATGCCTGCGTACCAGGCATCGTAGCCATCGGCTACTCCTGCGTCGTCCCCATCCACTGGCTGGATGGGGGCATCATCTGAGTCCTGGCTCCAGAATCGTTGCATGTCTGGAGCCCCGCTAACCGTGGTGTTATCCCGGACGGTCCGAGAAAACTCATAATCCCTGAGAGATGGGATCCCCTGCTGTAGACCGAACTATCACAAAACTCGGTCGTAGCGGTGGAGCTCCACCTCTCCCCTCTCCATCCTCAGCCAGTAGACTCGCCTGATGCGAGCCAGCTCCTGTCCGTCCTCTGCCCACCCTGGATGCTGCCTCCACGGCCTCCAGGTGATCTGGTCTGGGACCAAATCATCCAGTAGTCTTCGGGACATCGAAAGGTCTATCCGTCGCTGTGATCCTCTTCGGAGCCACCAGTAGAAGACTCGGGGCCTCTCCCCGTCTATCCCTGTCAGTGGAAGCCCTACCGGCCTCCGCACCGCAATGTGCTCCCAGCACCAAACCTGTAGTAGCGATGTCATCACCAGACATCGCCCGCCCTTGTACACGACCCCGTAAAGGATCCTGTACAGCCGGCATAGTACAAAGCTGCCCCATGAGAACCTGTAGCCGTGGTCCCGCATGTCGTAGATCACATCTGCCAGCATCCACGGCACCCTGCACCCGCTCTGGTGGCACAGCAGAAGTCCACCAACTACCCCAGCCAGAACCCGTGTGAGTCTAGATGCCCCAGGCATCTGGCGTAGTGCCTCGATATTAACTCCGCCCTTCTCCAGGGCGAAGCTCGGGTCACCACACAGCCGTCCCATCGCGTGGCCCTGATTGGCCGTCGGTGTGATCATCCGTCCTTGTATGGGGATTCTCAAAATCCTCCATACATCCTCCAGTGTGGGAGTCATCTCCCCTATCGGTAACCAGAAATAGGAAGACCCCGGATACCATCTCTCTGCTAGGGCTGTCAGTAGCCCCATGTCTGTGGAAACCTGCGGCATCTCTGCCACATGCTGCAATCCGGCCTGTGCCAGCAGATCCCGCTCTGCCTGGGTGAGAGCGGCCAAGTCGTCTCTCAATCCGCCGTATTTCCACTCTCTGCTTTTTAGTAATCCTCTCTGCAAACATAAACAACAAAACAACAAACAATCATTAATAACAATTCAAGTAAATCAATAATGCAACTTAAAGTTCAATTTCATGTAATTGATGATATCGCCCACTATTGGACGATATCGTCCCCAATTTGAGCACGATCGTCTCCGATTTCGCAGTTCGAAATCGTCTCTAATTTGACGAAATCGTCCCCCTTTCGACGATTTCGCCCTCGGGCGAAATTGCCGAAATTGAGACGATTTCGTCGAAATCGGGACGATTTCGTCCCGACGACGTCGACGGCCAAAAACGGCCGCGATGCTCCAAATTCACCTAAAAATTCATCTAGAAAGCATGTAAAATCAAATTAAATCAATCTAAGTTGAGTTTAGACCCTTACCCGTAGACCGCGTCGGACCTCTGCGAGATCTGTGCGCTATCTCAACCATTTTTTGCTCCAGAGCTCTAAAATAGGAAAATGAACAGTAACAATGAATTAGGGTTTTACCCTATTTTTCTTAATTTTATTCAACAATAATTTTTTGCTTTTTCGCGTTTTTACCTCAAACGTTCGATTTGGGTAAAAACACGGAGGGGGCACCATAGTAAGTTGTCGTACGATTCGACCAAGAATCGTCGCCTAAAAATGGGAATAATTTTTTGCTTTCTCGTAGATCGAGAAGAACTCATCTTTAACGCATTTTCTTCGGAAAATTCGCTAAAGAGGGGGCAAAATGTAGCACCCTAAAATTGGCGCGGTAAAATTGGAATAATTACATTCACCTTAGTAAATAAATTTAAATTCAAATTTAACCTCCCAAACCGCCCGTTAACCGTCGAGAAACCCGTTTCCCCTTTTTTCGTGCCATTTTTAGAGGTTGTTTTGACCGTTGGACGATATCGTCGCCGATCAGACGATATCGCCCCAGATTTGACGATTTCGTCTGGACTAGAACGTCCAGACGATTTTGTCGCAAAACTGAATTTGCATAGTTGGAATCCATTCCAACGGGTCTCCAATCCGGGCAGAAGCGTGTCTGCGCCGTTGGGACCCTCCCCCGTTGGAGATCTCCCAAATTGGGAAGATCTCCAACCTCCCAACAACTCTCCCTAAGCCTATTTAAACTCTAGGATTTTCCCTCCCCAACCCCTGGCTGAATTTATCTGCAAATTGAACCCTTCTACGCTAAAACATCATAATCTTATTTTTGCACTAGTCCTATAGCCATTTTTATGCAGGTACACCACTGATTTTCAGTCGGAGCCAGCACCCATCGTCGTCGACGAACCTGTCCAGATCGGAGACGATCTCATCAAATTCGAGACGATTTCGTACTGATGCGAGACGATCTCGACTGCAGTCCACATCGAGGCAATCAGTGCCTGGAGTTTGCTTTTCTCAACTTTGTCTCTGTTATTTTGTTTTGCAAATTAGATAATCTATTTAGTTTTTATCCTATTTTGCATCTGGAGTTCACCCATCTAGTCTAGATTGCATGTTAAGCTCATAATCTGCCATTAAAGTACAGTAATTTGCTTTAATTTCTATTCTTAAATATTTGTTCAGTATTCATATTATTATTTGGTGTAATTTGCCTCTGTTAGCATAGTGGTATTTCTTGCATTTTGCATCTATTCTCTGTTTTGCAGGTTTCTGACGAATTCGTCAGATCTCAGACGATCTCGTCTGATTGCAGGCGATTCTGTAGAATTCCAGACGATCCAGACTGCATCAACCGCCAGAATCTTCTTCAGACATCCGGATCGGGTATTCCCCATTTTCCTCCTGTAAATTCTCTATTTTTTGCTTTCAAAATCTGTTTTTCGTATTCATTGAAAGTTGCATTTTCATATAGATTAAGTTAGATTCATTCGGCCAAACCTAGGATGAATGCTTAAAGGATAAAACGAACTCATCTAAACACATTCCAAAACCTAGGCGTGGAAACTGCCGCCAAATGTTTCCTGGTGAACCCACCATCCGTCGAAAAATCACCAAAATACACCTCCCTTGAGAGGCGGGACCTTCGTGAAGTCCTCTCGTCCGAGGTACCGCACCATCCTTTTCCCATCCTCCTTCCGGGCACGGATCCAATAGCCTGAAGGTAGGGATGCGAAAAATTTGGAGCGATACAGTCCTATAAAGATATGTCAGGCCTCTATCTAGCTCTTGTAGTACACAACCTCACGCTAGACAAAGATGCTAAATAGATAAGGCAAAAACTACGATGCATACACCCAACAATTGTGTTACTCATCAAAATTGAGCTACAAAATATTCTTGATGTATATTTTATAGTACCCATAGATTACCTTGAATGGATCTCCAACATGGTTCCAGTATCGAAACCATCTGGTGAAGTTCATGTTTACACTAACTTTCATGACTTGAAAAAATCTTGTCCCAAAGACAACCTCCCACTACCTAATATCGACTCACTCATCAATTCTATCATAGGCCATTATATGGTATCCCTCATGGATAGATTTTCTAATTATAACCAAATCAAGATCAACCCCGCTTATCAACACAAGATATCATTCACAACCCCCTAGAGGATCTTCTACTATAAATTCATGCCTTTTGGCCTAAAAAATATTGGGGAAACCCACTAGCATGCCATGACTTATATCTTTAATTATTACATGCACATAACCATGGAAGATTATGTATATGACCTCATTGTAAATTCCAAGAAACATTTGCAACACCTACATAGTCTCTGCCAGATCTTTAATCATTTATTAGAACATAATGTCCACCTTAACCCAAATAAGTATATATTTGGAGTTATCTCGAGAAAAATATTAGGGTTCATTATCACTCAATGTGGCATTGAGGAAGACCCTAACAAAGTAAATACCATCATCGAGATACCCCCACATACTACATTAAAACAACTACGCAACCTCCAGGGCAAGATAACCTCCATTCACCACTTCATTGCACAATTGTTAAACAAGTGCAAACCCTTCAATCATATCTTGCAAAAGGGATTAAATTTTAAATGGTACAATAACCACCAATAGGCCTTTGATGCTATCAAATCTTACCTCACTTCCCCACCAATTATGTCTTCTTCAAATTCATAACTATCGCTAATTTTGTACATCTCAACTACATATTTTGTGTTAGGTACATTGCTAGCTCAAAATAATACCCTTGATAAAGAGCAATCCATATACTACATAAGTATTATGTTAGTCAGCTACAAAGTTAGATATAAGTACATGGAAAATCTATGCCTAGCTATAGTTTTTACCACCCAAAAACTTTGCCATTATATGTTAAACCACACAATATTTGTCATCACCTGAGATAATACCCTTCAATACATGATGAAAAAAGCTATCACAACTCCTGAACAATGAAATGGATCATGCTTCTAATTGAATTCAACCAAGAATTTATTTCACATAAATCTATTAAAGGACAGGTCATCACAAACCAACTTGCAAAATCTCCCTTGCTTGATGATCAACCTCTCCTCATTCATCTTCCCGATGATTCCATATTCCACATCATAGAAGCCAAAGAATATGTCAAGCCCAAATCATGATAAATTTAACCCTATACTTTGATGGCTCCCGATGCACTCACACTGGGGGTGCAGACATTTTTTTCTTCACACCCAAAGAGGAACCACTCCCCTTCTCATTCAAATTAGACTTCCCTTGCACAAAAAAAATGCAAAATATGAAGCCTTGATACTAGGATTAAAATAGGCCCATGCTATCCATGTCAAACACCTTCACATCATAGGTGATTCATTCCTAATAGTGAACCAATTGAAAGAGACCTAGCAATACCGTTGTCCAGTTCTCCAAAAATACAAGCATATTGCACAATAACTCTTTTCCTTATTTGAGTGGTACAACATTGAAGCCGCTCCATGATCATCAAACCATTTTTTGGATACAATGGCATCCTTAGGATCATTAATACTGCAAAACCCATTATTAGATACTACATTAGTATCCATTCATACACTCACCCAGTATGCCATATCATCTACATCTCCTAAAGATGATGGTTACATTCACGTAGTCGATACTGAACCACATGACCCTTGGTTTGCACAGATAAAATATTACATCAAGTTAGGATTCTTACCATGTGACTTACCATAGGCTCACTGCTAATCATTTAAATAAAGAGTGATTACCTATACATTTTTGGGGGACATCCTTTATCACCACAACTATGATGGCATCCTCTTGCATTGCCTAGAACCCTAGGAATATCAATGGATTGTACAAGAAATCCATGATGGTACTTTTGGTTGCCACTTTAGTGTCATGGAAATCACAAAATACATCCTTCACATGGGATATTACTAGCCAAATATGGAGCATGACTGTTGTGAATACATGAGGTGTTGTATTTAGTGCCAATAATATGTAAACATCACACGCCTTCCATATCAAGCATTTCAACCAATACAGTCCATGTGGACTTTATCTCAATGGGACTTTGAACTTATTGGAAAAATCACACTTGCTTCATCAAGCAACCAAAAATTTATTATTACAGCCAAAGAATATTTTACAAAGTGGGTCGATGCCATCCTACTTGTCCAAACCACAGGAGCCAAGATCGAAACATTTATTATAGACCATATCATATGCCACTTTGGAATTCCTTTCCAAATCATCTCTGATAATGGGAAATCCTTCAAGAATTTTCCATGACCTCTATGCAAAATTCAACATCCATCCTAGTTTCTCTACCCCATACTACCCACAGGATAATGGCCAGGCAAAAGCTACAAATTAAACAATTTGTTCAATACTTTGCAAAATAGTAGCAGAATCTCACCAGGACTGGCATAACCAATTATCCTTAGCTTTGTGGGATTATTGTACAAGCATACATACTCCCACTAGGGCATCCCATTTCTCACTAGTTTATGGCACTGAGGCCATCATACCCCTTGAACTCGAGATACCTTACTTGAGAGTATATATGAAGGAATTCATTGATGACAACACTGCTTGTCAAGCCTATCCTAGTCAACTTACACTCCTTGATAAGTGTCCATAAAGCACACATGTGTCTACCAAGATTGCCTTCACTATGCCTATAATAGTAAGGTACATCAACATGAATCCTAAATTGGCAACCTAGTTCTCAAAGAGAACCAAAAAATCACAAGCCAATCTCTCCAATAGCAATACAAGTTTACCTCAAATTGGTTGGGCCTCTTCATCATCACACATAATTTTGGTTCATGTGCCTATCATTTGGCTACTCTCAAGGGTCTCGTTGAGCCCGAACCGATAAATATCCTTCACCTTAATGAATTCAATGCCTAATCCACATAGGCATTCACTATCACAAACAACACACACTGCTATTCACACATACACAGTCCACCGTGCACACCACAATATGCGTATGCCTTTACTTTATAATTGCATTATACATGTATTTTTGTTTTTTATGTCATTTATATGTTTTTGGTATCTATTTATTTTGTAGGATTCACATCATATACCACCATGCCATCAGTAGAAATACATGACACTATACACTTGCTATCAACATCATAGTGTCCCACCATGCAAGGACCATCCAACACCACCCCTAGTATCGATTACACTTGCTAATATGGCTAGACAACTCATTACTCTTCATACCAGATAGTATTTTCCTTCCTCCCATTCAAACCATCACACTCCACTTTGATGCCTCTCACCTCATCATAGAGGGTCATCCTACTCACCTTGTTTAGGAGACAACCAAGTCTCACTATCATCCTTTGAAGAAAAGGATAAAATATCCCATATATATACCTAGGAGTCTCCTCCACCTCCACCTAAGGATGTGAGGAACCCCTACTCACTGACCCCTCCACATTGCCATCTATTAGGAACCTACCACCATCCCAATCGAGGATACACACCTCATCCTACATGTCCATCATGCCTAACTCCCCCACTCTCGAGTGGTATGTCTCCCTATTCTCAAGCCTTGTATTCACATGCTTTCCAAGTCACTTCTACATGCATACCTCCATACCACACACACCATTATCCATAACTATTTCTTACACGAACCATCCTCTAGATGCCACCCTCACTACTTCATGGCCTACCATTCTAGCCAACCTTACACTCTTTGAGTGTATTCCACTCACCCCCATTTTCACCTCATGCTAGTTTCTCTTCCAATGCATACCACACCACTCCCTATACATTGGAGTCTCACTCTCCACCTTCTCCAATCCTATCACCTCTACATCCTAATATCCAACACATCCTATCTTGAATCGATGCCCTCAAGTTACTTTTGAGCCATTATCATTGTATCACATCCACTCATCGATCTACCATGCCTTGTACATCCTCACTTCCACCTAGGTTTGTTCCTCATCCAAGGGTTCATCCCACGTATGAAACACAACCCACTCCTCCACCATTCAACCTCACTCCATCCACTTAGCTCACACCTCTAATGGATCCCTACATCTACCCCATGCCTATCCCTTCCTCACCATTATCCAAAAATTTTCACCATCTCCTTCACCAAGGTCTCCTAGTATTACCTGAAATCAGGTCTATTGACCCATCATATCCCAAACCATAAAATTACCATGAACATTAGTTTTTTATATACCATCAACAACTAGGTCATGACATTGATGCTTGCCATACATTTGAAACCTTGGTAGACAACATGTTGATTGGTGATCACATCCCATCATCTGAGCATTCCTATTTATCCACCTGACTTCAGAGTCCCCCATGTTGCATTATACCCCCAAATTTTCCATCATGTGAATCCTTGATAGTGCCATCCTGCTACATTCACCATATGTCCAACTACATAAATCACCAAAGCCCAAGCAGCATCGTCGCTTCACCTCCCCACTCATGACCTAACCCATGTCACTTCACTTGTTAGTATTTTCTTATCATCTTCCTCCACTTTTCTTCTACTTATTCTTCTTAATTCCTCACATAGTTGTATGGTCATGATTCGAACAGCTACATACCTATGTTGATCTATTTTCTTCCTTCTATCTTAATTAGTCTTTGGTAATACCCTTATCTCAGTAGTTACCAATACATATTTCTTCTCATTTTTTCTAGTTGTAAATCTCATCTTCATTATTCCTCTTTTTGTCATTATTACAAGCATTCCCATAGGTCATATTTTACTCACCTGTTACACACACACCCCACATTCTAGGGCAATCATATTCATACACACCTACTACACACACCCCACATGCTGGGGCAACCATTATCATAGCATCACACTTTTGTCATGACGATACACCATACTCATCTATAGATAAGCTTCCCAAACTTCTCCCTCTACACTTCATAGGATTCCTCTTGTAAATATTACATTCCCTCACTTGCATAATTTACATTACACCCATTTCATATATCCATATGTTTTTCATTATAGTTTCTTTCATAGTTTGTATATTCTTCCCCAAAATGTGCCTTCCAACAGGAGTAACACATGCACTTGTTAGCATCTCCACTTGGATATCCATTCCCAATTTTTAGGATTAGGGTATACATAGGTGTCATGTTAATATTTGATCGCTCACTAGTTTAGTAAATCAAATGTCACCTCTAGTTGATAGGTTTTATACACTCCTTATAGTTTTTTAGGCTGGTTCAACTTCTCTCATGGACCATTCACATAGGTTACACATTAAACAAGTTTTGAGTCTAGAGAAGATAACACCTTGAGTAGATATCACCATCTAGTGAATATATTTTACTTGCTCATCCTATCACTTCCATGGTCAACATATGACCTGAGGATAAACAAAGTGATAAGCATAAGAAAAATTAAGACAACGAGACAAAAAATAAAAGCCAATGCCCATAAAAAAAAAGAGATAGAGAAAAGAAAGAAAAAGAGCACCACAAAAACATATAAGAACAATAAATGAGGGGCAAAAAGTAAAAGGAAACACCTCTAGATATCACTAGTATTATGCTTCATCACCTTTGGTCCTTAGGTTCAACATAACATCATGGGATGATTTTCATTGCTAGAAATAGGCTCTAAGAGCCTACCTACTAGTGGAATAGTCTTACAAGTGGTGACATATTTATCACATTAGCAAGCTTCTTTTGTACAAATTATTGTTCAGTTATGGATGAGCTAGCTAGTTCAGCCATGTATACAATGGGTTAATCCTACCTCTCTAAAAATGGATAAATGAACCTCACTCATTTACACACACAGGTCCATGATAGACTTTGAACCAGTCATATTAGTTATAAGTTTCCACACAAACTTGAATGGTTTTGGGTCTGAGATTTGATTATCAAAACTACATTGGTCAAAGCCAATACATATGCCATATACCATCCTACATTATTGAGATTATGGAATGGATCAAATTCACATGGGTACATGCAATGATACAAGTGCTTCCTTTGCACATTTAAGTCCTCTCATACATGCATCATCACATATATGTTACATGCATTTACTAAAAATTTTACCACATCACATCAAATTGCATTGCATTAAACAGACAATCCTTCACATCATTCTACAATATATCTATGTGGTAATCCAAGAAGCATACACCTAATGGTAGCAATAATCAAAATTCACATATAAAGTATAAAAGATGAATAAATTTACATATAACCAAAAGAAGGGTTTCCTTTATTAATTTTCCAATGAAACTCGATTACAAATACATTCCTCTTATGGATACCCAATGTGATACAATTATTACAATAATAGGAAAATCCCCACGCAAAGGTAGGTGTAATCTACAGACTTCCTATATGCACACAAACTGCTCCAATGTATCGATGACCTTCTCCATGATTAGAGGTATTTTTTGCCTTGCATGTCAACACCCTATTAGTCCTACATACAATGAACAAAAAAAAGCATATTAGTAATAAAGTAGACCTCTCTTGATGAGGCTTTAAAGGGAAATTATACAAAAAGATGCCATGAAACCTTGAAATCAAGAAAGTGCAAGAAACATGGTAAAACTATGTTAAACATGAAATATTGCCATGAAATATGTAAAGGAAAGACAAAATTATCTATCTAATGCCCTAATTATGAAATCAAAAGCATGAAAACATGAAATGTAAGCATTCTTGTCCTACTTACGACAAATGCCAAATGAGAAGAAATATACCTAAAATATTTATTCTATCGAACAAAAGTCTCTAATAAAGCAAACATACACCTGATTTATCTATTCTAATGCAAATGAAATAACACCTATTACTATAGACCAAGGAAATATGGATATTGAACCTGACTGTGGGTCTGTCACATGGTGAGAACTATTAGCCATGGCTGAAAACCATAGTGAAGCCAAAAATGCACTTGCCCTCCAAATATGACCTAGATATCTGATTTCCCTAATGAATTGATGGTTCAAGGATCGCCTTTGTGTCCTCTAATAGATTTGGTGGTTTAATTTTTCTGATTTTTTATGGATTACTTGTAATCTCATTTCTTGATTCTTCTAGCCTCCTAAGACCTCCATGACTTCAATTGTCATTTCAATATCTCAATGCTAGCTAAAGGACTTCTCTCAATGCAAGTAGGTGAGTACTGAATTTGATAGGGCTTCACCATTCAAATTATCCTGTGCATATCTCTTTTCTCCCATTTTGTATGGGATTCTTATAACCTCTAGGAAGGCTATGTCTTAGGTTCTTGAAGAAGCCAAGATAAAAAATGGATAGCTGGAGCAGAAGGAGGGAAGCTTCCGAATCTTTTTGCTCCCAAACTGCTTGGATCTACAACCAATTGGCCGTTATAAATGAATTTGGGTCAGCTAAAGTCCAATTGATTTTGATTGCTAATTATGGCTGTGAGGTGCGATCATCTCTGTTAACCATGGGTCTTAGCCATGACCAACAATAGTTAGGCCAAAATTCTTAAATGAATGGTTAAAACCACTACTATACCTTGGTATTTATCCAAGGTCTTCCATATGGTCTTGTAGCATGTCCCATATGAGTATTCACCTTGACATGATGCATTTTAGGTGTCTACAAATTCCCCTTTTGAGATGTGTTGTGAGAATGAACAATGCTGAGAAAAAATAGACCTCCTAAAATGATGTTGTAGGTTGGATGATGATCATTAGTATGATCAACATTAGATGCCCAAATATTGCAAAGAGGATGCGCATCCTAGAATCATTGCTTCCAACTAGATGGAAGGCTTAAATTGAAAAAAAATTGGCAAGCTCCAATTATTATTGGGCATCTCAAGGTTATTATAGGCTTCTAAACCATATAAATCTTAAATGAGGAGAGCTACTAACTTAACTATCATATTTGCTTTTTGCCCCAGTAGAGGGTAATCTTATGATAGTCATTGGCAATGATTCATAAGATGAACATAATTTTGACAAGATCAAGGGACCTACGATCAAGGGACATTATATTGACTTTTATTATGATTATGACATTATGAATACCCCCTCAAGTGATGAGTCAATGAGGGTAATGACAATTAATAAAGTGATGAGTCACTTGACCACTATGAATAACTTTGAACAATTTAAAGTTTAGCATTTGAATACTTGGCAAGGCCTAATCAACTATGATTGCAACTGTTAATAGTAATTGTACATCTCTATCCCATGGAGTGGTCAAGCTATATAGGCCTCTTATGAAATCAATATGATAGCAATTCCAATTAGGCATGTGTTGAATCATATTGTTCGATGATCTGCTAAAAATTTCATAGAAGAATTGACATGAATACCTCATTCCCATGGAGCAGTCCGACCGTCTGGGCCTTCTTAGGGATTGAAATGAAGCATAACAATTTAGCAATGACTAATTTTCCCCAAATTTCCTTATGGTAATTTACTCATCTTGCCGGATTGCATGGAGCGCAAGTCATTGCAACCACCAAGTGTATAGGGTAAATGACTAGATACATTTAGATTTTGATTTATCTAATTTTTTTGTTATTTTTCAAAAAAAAATTAATTATGATCAGGTTAGCATTTTTAATTTAACATTTTGGAACTCCATACGGTGGGATTTGAAAGAATTTATTATAGATTGCTAACTGCACTTGTCAGCAGCAGCTAAAAATGTCAAATTTCTTAGCCGTGGGTCAGACCCACGGGCAGAAAACCCTAATTCAGGGACCACAGTTGTCATGCACGGTCAAGGCTGAAATAGGAAATATTTAAGCATTTTGCACAATTTTAAAATTTCATTATTTCCTATTGCAATTGAAAATCTGAGAGCTCTGAGAGGTGAGAAGACAAATTTGATATGGAATGCCATCGTAACTCAACCTCACTATCATCCACACCGATGGCAGACCAACCTGAAGGAGCTGGTGCTACTAAGGTAGGAGCACACAAACCTCGCTCATTATTTTCTTTTACCAGTTTTAAAATTAACCTCACTAAATAATGGGCTAATTAACATCACTAAACTATTGGTAATGAACCTCACCCTAGTTAGGTTTATCTTAGGTTAGCTTAGAGGGTTAGGATTTTAATTTTTTTGGGGTGTCTCGGGATGGGAAATGACCCTAAAAATGTCATTTCTCTTATCTGCAGTTGGTAGGAATGGTTCCCAATTTTCACATTGAGGGATACAACTATCAACCATAGTGGGATTCAAATCCCAATGATTATCAGATTGACTGCCATCCTGACCGTGGGTCTGAACCGCAGTTCAACCACTTCAGGATTTTTTTTTTAATTTTTTAATTTTTATTTTATTTTTTAGCAGATTTAATTTGTTTGTTTTTTTATCTTAGAAGTGTTTTATTTTTTTATTTTTTTGGTGTTTTTGAGATTTTATGATGTTGTTTGTCATTTTAAACTTGTTTTTTATTGTTTTTATTTTTTATTGTCTTTTAATTATTTTTACCTTATTATTTTGCTTTCTACCCGACTTTGACCGCAAGGGCAACGGAATATGAGATCCTCCATAACCTACATGGTGCATTGATACCAGCAGAGCAGGATTGGTTAGGGCCATGGAATTTATCTATGTCTTGTATCTCCCCACCATTCAAGTCGATCAGGCCTATATGACTGGATTGGCCTGACATTGGGATGCGTGGACCAATATATTTCACCTACCAACAAGTGAGATGATGGTGACCCTAGAGGACGTATATTGCATCTTCAGAATCCCTATAGATGGTAATGCCATCACATATTCACCGATGGAGGTGAAGGATGTTGTATTCTCTATGATATTTAGTACCCATAGTGATGAAGTGCAATGGCATTCAGAACACGATGGCATCCACATCGAGCATTGGTACACACAGAGGGTTTTCTCTCGGTGAGTAGCCATTTTCATGCATCTGATTATGCATATCATCCTACCAAACACTTTTAGAGTGAGGTTCCATTGGAACCTCCTAGATAGGACTATGGAGTTCCTAGTGATCCCCCATGATCATATTCTAATCCTATCTTGGGGTAGTGCCTTACTAGTGTAGCTCTATAATGAGCTATACCAAATTACACAAAGGAGCAGAGTAGGCATTGGTTGCAATCTATTAGTTTAGATCTGGGGGTGGTAGCATATTAGGATTGAACATCCCATTGGCCTACAATTTGATATTGGCACCATTAATGAGGTGCAATAGTGCTATGCGACATGCTGGCCTTATGAGGAGGAGGGTTTTAGGAGTAGGTCTCGTGTAGGAGATTTGGCTTACTACATTGGATAATTCTCATGACTGTAGTTGGGCCAGGTGGACTAGTGCCTATACCTAGACTACCCTCCATGGATTGAGGTTGATTACTGGTTGCATTGGGCAAGTAGAGATAGATGGTTCCTTGGATGCAATTCTGAGTTACGAGAGTTCTTACACTTATCTTGTATCATCGAATAGTTTGGGATTAGGTAGGACATTCCAAACCCGTCTACCATCTACCATAATATCACTCTATAAAGGGACTTGAACTAGCCTAGGGTGACTCCCTAGGTGATGAGGATGATGAATTTTAGGAGTTAGGGCTCACAAATGTAGGGACTACAACCAATTATGAAACCTGGTGGAAACTCAAGGTATGGTAGGGCTTTGAGGACCCCTTGGGTAGGATAGCAGATGATGCAACCAAGGGTGTGGAGGGAGTCAAGGTCAATCCTCATGATCATCAAGTCCACTAGAGTACTAAGGGAAGATGAGGTAAGAGAGTTGTAGAGGAGGCACCCCCATCTGAGGAGGAGGGTGATGCTCTCAAGGAGGGCGAGGTCACACCTAACTATGAGATCAAGCAGCTCAGGGCCCAGATTGCCAGCCTACAAACTTAGGTAGGCTCCCTAAATACACAACTCCTACATAGAGACACCACCATTTCTACATTATAAGAAAATGTTGGGGATCTATAGTCTTATCTCACATAAGGGCAGTATTAGTGGCACAACTATGAGGAGGAGAGGACTGCTCTAAAGGTGAAGATTGATTTAGCAGGGATAGAGATATTGAGGATTACAGGGTACTGCATCCTCCTACAATCCTAGCTAGATGCTCTTAGAGAACATCATGATGTTATTAGGGCTAGGATGGAGGACCTCTACTCTTCATAGGTTTCTCTAGCACATCTAGATAATCTATCAACTCATGCAGTACCAGGATTAGCATGGTTGGAACCGACGATAGATATCAGGAGACTGAGGGCTCTAGTGTAGCAACACATCAATGATAGTTCAGTAGATGTTGCCTACATATCTACTATGAGGGGAGAGATAGGTTTACTCGATGGTCAGGTTCCTAAGAGGTGCGTGGCTCCAGGATCTCAAAGGAATCACACTCAAGAGACAGGGTAGTTTACAACTAGCTCCAGTCACAGATCACATAGGTCAGAGAGGACCTCTAGTGCCAGCTCTAGGAGGACTCACAAGGAGGGTGGAGGTGATGGTGGAGCTTCATAGATTTGGGGTACAAGTGCTTCTTAGTACTGATCTTACAGATGATATTGTACCATTTTTTAGTGTAAGGTCAAGGACCTATATAGATGTAGCCTATGGGTATTTTTGACATATATCGATGTACTATTTATTATATATTTTTGGTACATATATATATATATATATATATATATATATATATATATGATCTAAAATTTGAGACTTATTATATGTGTGGATTTTATATGTTTTATTGTTTATGTTTTATGAGATGCATATGGATGCAATGCTTATATGTTATGCTAATTTTGTGCTATATTATGTGATGTATGGATGACATGCACTAGATAGCTATGGAATGTATAGTTAGATGTGATGATATACATGTGTATATGGACTACTTATGATGAAATTTTATGTATGCAATGTTTGCTATTAAATGCAAGTGTGATTTATAGTACTTATATACATTTAATTTATGATGTTATGACATAATTTATGCCATGTATGTATTACATAGTTTTTCCATGATTAATGCTATGTAAATGAACATGTATGTTTTAATCACTTAAAATATAATGTATGAATGCAATATGGGTGGTGAGCAGAAATTATGTCTCAAAAAATAATCATTTCTCTTCCATAAATTATCAATCTGGTAAGTCCGTAAACTTACGAGTGTCATGCACAGTATATGCCTACAGTGTTGGGGAATGAATTTATCTATACCTTATTTAGTTTGGTGGGGGATGTTCATGCATTTGAATTTCAGCCAAACCAAATAAACTAAGTGCATAAAATTAAATAAATAAATTAAGAATTAAAATTAAAGTGTTGAAAATAAAACTACAAAAATAAAATGCAATAAAACACACAACTAAATTAATTAAAGAAGGAAAAAAATTAAATCTAATCTACAGAAAACAAATACAGAAATAAACATGGGAGGACTATTGCAGGGAGTGGGCCCAATATCCCGCAGATAGTCTGCCTGGATAGCTACGTAGAGCTTGCTCGAATAAGAGGATTGGCACTCTTAATAATTTAGACTGAATGAAATAAAATAATATTTGTGTAAAATTAATCATTTTCTCCATTCATCTAGCCTGTGTCTTTATATAAAGCATGGCCAGATATTGTTACAATAACAAATCAATATAATTTAATCACATGATGTGATTAGTTACAATTGGTTCTACACATATTTTATTGCTTTATTTTAAATCATATCCATTCACCAAAAGGATAAATATAAAAATCCTTAGGTGTATGTAACAAACAAATCCTAAACTAATGCATCCTAAAAATAATGCCTTAAGATATTTACAAGGTCAACCGGCCAATCGGTTGATAATAATAAAAAATACTTTATTCTATTTAATAAATGCATGATTAAAATAGTTCTCCTTTGTCTTCACATGCAACCTCCTCCTTAGCCCCTTGGTCAACTTGGTCAATGTTGACTTGGTCATATGACACTCCAACGCAAGTGTCTCCAATGTATGAGAGTAAGGTGCCAGAGTAAGGTGCTTCCCATGTATGGGAGTAAGGCACCTTTTCAATATGCCTTAAAATATTTGGAGAAGAGGCATACCAGATCCAAGTGGTGTGTAGAATGGAAAACACCATATTAATAACAAAACCTGCATTTATATATAGTTTCCACTAAAAACACTTATTAAGCATAATACCAGATTTTCCATCAATTATATGCATAAGTTAAATAAAAATATATTCCTAATGCTAATTAAACCAGAGATGATGCCCCTTAATAATGTATATAAAATGAGCATTTATGGTGCTCATCAATGGGTTTAACAATCCAATAGATGACACCACATAATGTATAACAATCATGAAATGTAATTGCTATATCTTTGTATAAAATTTGATAAATTGTACACCCTTATGTGAGATGTAATGATGTATTGTTTCTATTCATAAGTCTTTATAAATTAAAAGAATATGGATAACATAGTTAGTGGTCGTTTAAATATCATTTCTGACATCCATACGGTATCTAACCTATATTAAAAATAGTTCTAATAAACAAACTCTCATAAAATAAAATGATATTTGATAATTGCATTGAAAATTGGTTGTTGCTATTTGGAAATTTTTGAGGTTTACCATGAGACTCAAACACCCTAGTTGTCTAATCAAAAGTTGTATAATAACCATACTAGACTTCTAAAACATAAGGCTTTCGCTAGGATAGACCCTAACTATTCATTACCCCTATGTGTGCAAATGAGTATATTTGATGAGACACAAGACTTACCTCATTGTCAGGCGGGATTCATTCAGCCCATTGCTATAATGAGGATCATCACATGCTCACCCGATCCTAGGTTTAGATTTCAGTTGGATTAGACCACTAGGCGATATAGGACACCTGAAGCTAGCTCTTCCACATTCAAACATTGGTCTACACAAAAGCAAGATGCTAATGTATCAGACATATCATCATGCATAAGGTACGGTAGTGTTGACAATTCCAGGGATTCAAGCTCACCCCCTTCTTTTCTTCAATTTATCGGGATACTTGCTCATATAAAGTGATAAGAATCACTGTTTATTTTGTACTACTCTTTTAGTGATAAAAACCATTATTTATTTTGTACTTTTCTTTTTTTTTGAGCAAGGGATTTGATACTGATTTGATTTCACTTTGAATTTGATCTTGATTTGACTTGATTTTTTGGGATTTCACTCTAGGATTTTGCTCCTTCATTTGTAAGCAAGGGATTTATTCGGGTAGGGGGCAAACTTGTCCTTTTGCCAATTGCCAACATTTCCTGGACTATCCACACAGGGGGATAAGCAAGATAAACTTTTCACCTCAGGATACCTGGTCCCACTTCATAGCATTCATCTTTCCCTTGTCCTAATTAGGATTTTTTAGTTTGGATATTAGTGATAGGATTCTGATATGCTAAGGGCTATCAAAACTAGACCTCATCTACAAAAGTAAAGCAATATTTCTACCAAACTCTTGAGAAGACCACTAGGTATGGTTGAGTGACCGAAAAACCCTAGTATATTCTTCATAGCAACAAGAAAGGTTGTGTTGAAAAACACAATTACTCACAAGGGTGACGTATAATTATGATACTGCATAAAAGCATGATTGAAACACAAACGTGGTGTCATTTGTAAGATTGCAAACACAAACTATCCTAATGCAAGTGCAATGGATGGACATGCCTAATGCAATGCAATTAAATGAAATGCAAATGCAAAATGAAATGCATGATGCAAATGAAATGCAAATATTTTTGAATTTTATTGCTTTTTAATTTTTATGGATTTTTGAAATTTTGATTTGACCAAAGGATTTTACATTCCTTTGGAGCCTTTTGTGAATTGACCAAAGGGCTTATGATACCTTTGGAGATTTTTGTGCATGTGTATGGATTTTGAAATTTTCCATATTATTTCTTCTTTTTGATTTTTGATTTTATAACTTTTTATTTGACCAAAGGGCTTACAGATGCCTTTGGAGCCTTTTATTGGATGACCAAAGGGCTTACAGATGCCTTTGGAGCCTTTTTATGGTTTTAGGCATAAAACACTTTAAGATGAAGGATGTTGAGAGGTTCAGGCTCTTCAACCCCTTCCAGTGATGTCAAGCGATATGTCCCAGGTCCAATATTCTCAGAGATGATATAAGGACCTAACCAATTAGCCATAAATTTATCTCATAGTTTTAGCGATAAATTTGAGTTCTGTTGGTTCTCTTTCAGCACAAGATCACCAACCTCAAAGTCTCTCAGATGGACTTTGTTATTGTAAGCTCATTTTAAGTGCTCTTGATAAACATGGAGATGCTCAAGGGCATTCACGCGATGTTCATCAAGTAGCATCAATTGATCTAGGTGAGCTTGTCATGCAGTGTCATCATCAATGAACTCTTTCAATGTGATGCACAACATTGGAATCTCCAACTCTAGGGGCATAATGGCCTCAATGCCATATACTAGTGAAAATGGAGTTGCCCCAATGGGTGTCCGAATGCTAGTCCTATAAGCCCATAATGCAAGGGGTAGTTGGATGTGCCAATATTTGTGGTGCTCTTGTACCATATTTTTCAAGATGGATACCACTATCTTATTTGAAGCCTCAGCTTACCCATTTTCCTGTGGATAATATGGAGTCACAAAACTATGTTTGATCCTATACTTGGATGTTAGAGCCCTCATAGTTTTGTTCTTGAATGATGTTCCATTATCCGAAATTATTTTGGATGGTATCCCAAAATGACTTATGATATTGGTGAGTATGAACTCAGCAATACATGCTCCAGTTGTCATTGTTAACGGGATTGCTTCCACCCATTTAGTAAAATACTCAATAGCCATAATAATGAATGTATGTCAGCCCAATGATGGAGGAGAGATCTTACCGATTAGATCCAAACCCCACTGAGCAAATGGCCAAGCTGCTTGAATGGGTTGTAAGGCCTATGATGGCAAGTGCGTAAGATTAGCATGATGCTAACATTTAATGCATTTCCTGACATACACATTGCAATCCTTCTCCATAGTGGGCCAGTAATAGCCCATGCGAAGGATGCACTTGATGATAGCCATACCACTAAAATGGCCATCGCACGTACCATCGTGAGCTTGCAAAATTGCCCAAGATGATTCTTGGGGCTCAAGACAATGAAGGAGAACTCCATCGTAGCTTCGATGATATAAAATATCTCCTAACAAGACATACTTTATCGCTTTCTATTTAAATGTGCATCTCGCGGCATGCGACAATCCCTGAGGGATTACACCAAGCTTTAGGAAGTCATGTATCTATGACATCCAATTCTGATAGACCTCAGCCTCAACTGACAAGACAACATGCTCCCCCTACGGTTTAACATTTGCAAATGCAGACTAGGAAAACAACCTTATGGTGAATGGTAGTACCATTCCCCATAGGACCCTACGAGATCAATGACCCCCAAGGTGCTCTCTTGAGAAAGTCTCTGGCTCTGTAGAACCATTCATGGTTTGGTTCTACATGAATCATGTTGATTGACTCTTTGTTATCCAAAGCTTCACGTTGCACAATAGAGTGTGATAGTATTTTTACATGGATGGTAGTAAAATCGGTAGATGGATTCTGAGGGATTAAGGATCCCAAAGATGCCATAGTGTCTATAAATATATTCGATGAATGAGGGATTGCCTCGATGTCATACCATTCCAACTGAGCTAGATAAGTATCAACAAGATCTTTGTAGGCCTTCAGGATAGGACACCTACATTGAAAGAGTCCCTTCACTTGGTTGACAATGAGAAGGGAATCACCAAAGATATTTAACCTTTTAATCTTCATGGCGATAGTTGTTTGGAGGCCCAAGATTAGGGCTTCGTATTCAACATTATTTTTAGTGCAAGGAAAGTCTAACTTGAATGACAAGGGCATAGGAGCACCTTGCGGCATGAACAACACTATTCCTGCACCACCCCCTTGCTCACACTTTGAACCATCGAAGAACAAGGTCATATCAGCTTTGTTATCCGGTTCTTTGGGTTTGGGTGCTTCTGATAATGCGAATACTGCATCATCAAGAAGCTCTATGGTGAGGGGCCTACTATTCTCGAGAGGCACCTCAGCCAGTTGATCAGCTATGACTTATCCCTTAATGGACTTTTGGCTAATGAATTCCAAATCGAATTCTATCAATAGCATGATCCACTTTGTAGTACGTGTATTATGATACGTCTTGCTCATCATATACTACAAAGGATTTTGTTTTGATATGACATACATCGTATGACTTAACATATAGTGTCATAATTTCTTTGTAGTGAACACTACTGCTAAACACAGCTTTTCCACGTATGCATATCCTAGCTCGTAACTCACCAAGGTTTGACTAATGTAATATATGGCTTGCTCTTTGTCTTGCACATTCTTTTGGGCTAACATGGTTCCCAATGCAAAATCAGTTGCCGATATATATAGCAAGAATGGTACTTCTGGTCTTGGTGGAGCTAGCACTCGCGACGTCACCAGGTAGTGCTTAATCTCAGCAAAGGCTGCTTGACAGTCCTCGTCCCAATTGAATGGGACCCCCTTGTGTAGCATTCGATTCATGGGTCGACATTTATCTGATAATTATGTGATAAATCACTTTATGGATGCTACTTTGCCTTGAAGGCTTCTTAATTCCTTGATATTCATGGGAGGATACATTTCTAAAATAGCCTTGACCTTTTTTGGGTCAACTTCGATCCCTCATTTTGAAATGATGAATCCTAAGAGCTTTCCTAAAGTTACGCCAAATACACACTTCTTAGGATTCAACCTGACATTATGCTCTATCAGGTGATCGAAGACCTTTCTCAGGACCTCTGCATGCTCAGAATATAGCAATGACTTTGCCAATAAGTCATCGATATAATCTTCTAAGATCTTATGCATATAGTCATGAAAGATATATGTCATAGCCCGATGATATGTAGCACCAACATTCTTAAGTCCGAATGGCATAACCTTGTAACAAAATGTCCCCCATGGTGTTATGAACATGGTTTTATGCTGGTCTTCGGGCTTAATCCAAATTTGGTTGTAACCAAAAAAACCATCCATTAAGGAGAGCATTTCATGACCCGTAGTTGCATCTACGAGAGCATCTATGTTTGGCAATAGAAATGAATCCTTTGGTGTTGCCCTATTGAGGTCTCTAAAATCCGTACAGATACGGATCCTTCCATCAGGTTTTCCTACAGGCACCATGTTTGATACCCATTCCGGATAGTCGATGGAAATGACAAATTCTACATCCAATAGCTTTTGCAATTCATATTTAACCATTAAGGCTACTGTTGGATGCATCTTCCTAAGTTTCTACTTGACTGGCTTCTTCGAGAGATCTAGCGAAAGGTTATGAGTAACCAATTTTGGATCTAGACCCGACATGTCCTTATAAGTCCAAGCAAAGAGATCAGGTCTCTCTTTCAGTAGAGGGATGAGGTTGGCACACTCATCAGGAGATAAAATTTCTCCAAATTTAACCTTCCTTGGATTGGTGGGATCATTACTGATATCCACTTCAAAGGTTTCCTCTACTAACATGTGGGATCCCTCCTCAAGCTGATGAGGCGTAGGGATCAAGTGGATGTCATCTACTGGGTTTATGGGTTCCTCATTGGAAGCATCCTCAACATGATAAACATCATGTGCATATCCTAGCACAAAATGAAAAGGTTGCAACATTTCTTCGTTAGGGAAGAAATCTTCAGGCTCTAGTGGTGAGTCAGTGTGATCCCAATCAATAGCATCTACATCAAGACACAATGGTTTGGAAGGATCGACTAGGTTGTGAAGTGGAGTGGTCAAATCAATGGAGATCATATTGATGGAATGAATCATGTCTCTAGGACCACGTGCATGTGACTCTACATTTGTATAACTTCCATCCCCGAGATGTGGTTCTAGGGGTATGGGGATCTCTGGATCTGGTCTATGAATAGACTCAAAAATAGGATCACTAGGCTCAAGGAGCTCTCTAAATGTTGGTGGATCAGGGAAGACCATATGATAAATCCTATCTACATTAGGAGCTCTTCCTCTAAGGCACGGGTGGAGATTGATATCTCTGTGCATATCCATTGCAATGTATGGTGCATTACGATGATGTAAGTAGGGAGGCCCTAGATAGGCTCTCTCTATTTCATCTTCGTCATCACTTTCATAATGAAAACCCTCACCACTACCAACTAGAACTAGGAGATCAGGAAGATGGGGCCCCATGAAAGCCCACTCTCGATAACTGCTATCATCCATGGAGGATTGCTCATCCTCGATGACTATCTTTGAAGGTAACATATGACATAAATTTAGAGGGCCTAAGTAGGCCAACTCAGTTTCATCCTCATATTGCTCATTGTTTGAGGACTCATCATCATCATCACTCTCATATATGCAACTTGGTCCACCTATCTCAAAGATGGACTCTACTATATCCTCATCAGAATAATATTCTAACTCAGAATCTTCTGCTATGCTAGCACTATGAACCTATAGGCCTGTGTCATCGGCTACCTCATGGATTTGTTCATCCAAGTTGTCTCTTGGGATGTGTTTTGGACTGGTCTCCACCAAGATGTCTTCGTGATATGTCTCAGGTGGTTCTATAGTGACGTAAGACACTAACTGGTTATCCCTACGAAAGGCGGAGGGATTGGGGTGATAAGGATTGAAGTCGACTTCACCCCCCAGACTGAGGTACAAGTGGTCTAAATATGCCATGAGGAGTTCATCTTGTCCTCCAATATAGTATCCTAACCCAAACCTGTCAGTAGGCAACTGATATTATGGTTCATACGGCCTCCTACGCCCCTGCTCGAATAATCTGAGACCGTAACCATGCCAATGGTAATGCTCAAAATATCGAAGGGTGTATTCTAGGTTAGAGAGATAATGAACATTCATAGTGAATGGTTCATCATCATCCTCATCCATGGGAGTGCGAGATGCAAGCTGGTCGAGCCCTCCATAGATGAAATTAGTTTGGTTAGGAGGTACCCCTAGTGGTACCACCATCCCTATGGGAAGGCGATGGGCTTGTGGTCGGCCCATGTCTTGTGCAGTCTCGATGATCGGTGTAAATGTCACATTCTACACAATATATTCCCCTAATCTAGGATTAACCAAATGAATGGTCACTTGTGGTGCAGATGACCCTATTGAAGATGTAGGTGAAGTAGGCTGAGGTGCCTCTTCGACTTCTCCTTGAGCATCCTCTACTTCCATGGGAGTAGGGACCTCAACTAAAACTGGTTTGGGTGCTTGCTTTATCTCTTTTTTTCCCATATTTACCTTTAGCTTCTTATCATCTCGACGCATTATGGATGCAGACGGTCTGGTAGAATCAGCTATCGTGTGCTTCGATCATTGAGATATGGATGTTGTAGGTTTTGCACACACTTCTTTTATTTTACCTCCTGGCTCTTTGATCGGTGATGTTGGCTGTATGTCTAGGTGCATTGAGGGGAGCATGAAGTCCCCCATAAAATCTGCTAAGTTCACGTATTTGAATGGCTCTTCATCTGAAGGCACCATGTGAACCTATCCCTCATGCACGTATTTGATACATTGATGGAGAATGGAAGGGACACAATGCATTTCTCTTATCCAAGGCCTCCCTAGAAGTATGTTGTATTGCATAGCACCTTCAATCACATGACACATCATGGGGATGGTCTTTAATCCCACCTGAATAGGTAAGACTATAGTGCCGACAGTTGAGCATAATGCATCATTAAAAGCTCTCAATGTGAAGGTAGAAGGTATGATATGCATCTTTGGTAACTTCAGGTATGTCAATGCCTTGGTCATGATTATATTGATTGATGATCTTGTATCAATAAAAACCCGCTTGAAAGGTTTGTGGTTTACACATGCTATAATATGGAGCGGTGGGTCCGCCATGACAGTGGAAACCATCTTGATTTCATGATCATAAAATTGTATGATCGGTTCTTGACACTATTGCACGTGTCCCATGAAGTGTGTGAATACTTCAGGATCCTAGGACTGCACTTCTATGGACCTTAAAATATCCATAAGTATCTCCCTGTGCTTGGGAGACTACTGAATCAGCTCATAAATAGACAACTTCGTTGGAGTCATCTGTAGGTTTTGAACTAACCTACTCCTGATTGTCACCACCGGTCTAGTTGGTGGGCCTGGCACATTTTGGGCTAGCCTTGGAGGAGGCACAACTTGGACTCTAATGGGAAATGGAGGTTGATTTGGTCTTTCATACCTCGCATGTCTTGTGATGACATTGACCATTCTGATGAACCCATGGGTTGGTGGTTCGATGCGTACTTGATTGACCTAGCCAACATTGTTCCTTGGCACCTCATGGTTGGGTAGAGGATTCTTGTAAATCCCCATATTCTGATTGTTAGGCGCTTGTGGGTTGTCCACAAGAAGCGTACCTCTTTCGATCATATTTTGCACTAAATGTTTGAAAGACCAACATACCTCTATGTCATGGCCTTTCGTTCGATGAAATATGCAATATTGATCATCCTTATACCCCTTAGGCTTGGGTTGATTAGGGTCCACTAGTTTGATTTTTGGTAAGTGGATGGCCTTTGCCTCGCATAATTGATGGAAAATCGAAGTCAACGATTCCGATAATTGAGTGAATATGTGAGGAGGGCATTTTTCTTTGTCCTTACCCTTCTGGTTGTTGTTGCACTTCTCATACTATGCAGGAGGAGGTTGGGCTTGATAATTTCATTGTTGCTGCCCCTTATCCCCTTTTTGAAGGTTTAGAACCACTTGATTAATGTGGGCTGGCTTGGCCTATTGTTTCTCAGTGCTCTTCTTGTTCCATTCCTTCTTATTTTTGAGCTTCAAGTTACCCTCCTGTAACTTGATATCCTCTATCACTTTGGCTTGCGCCAAAGCCTCCTCGAAGGTCTGATATTGTTGCAACTGTAATAATAATGAAATATGCTTTGCGCAAATTTTCATAAACATTCAAGTTAATTCAGAAGCAGGGATGGAGAACGATAGCTTTACCATCATCTTTCTCCATCATTTCCCATAATCCATAACTGGCTCATCATCATGTTGCATTAAAGTAGCCAGATCGGATAGGTTCACCTTCTTCTTGATGCCAAAGGAGAAGCATTCAAGAAATGCATCGGCCAGTTGCTCAAAATTGGTGATGTTGTACCTCTTGAGTTGATTAAACCACTCCCGGGCTGGGCCTGAGAGGGTCGTAATGAAGGTCCATAGGAGCAAAGCATCATTGCTCTCGATCTGAAAGCACATGTCTAGAAAACTCGTAACATGCTCCTGAGCGTCCTCCTCTCCTTTAAACTTTTCTAGCCTAGGCATCTCAAAATGCTCGGGATAGGCCGAAATAGGCACTGATGGGCATAAAGGTTCATTATGAATCTTATTCAAGGTAGGCTTTTGATAAGTCATCCCTTGCTTCTCGATAGCTTTAACCTTTTTTGCCAAGGCCTTATAGGCCTACGAAGATAGGAACTCCTCTTCTCTGGATTGCCTTGGAGGCACCTTTGGAGGTAGATTCCTCTTCTATCGAGGTGGAGGACTAGGCTCATCATCCACTTCGACTAGGGATATTTTAGGATATTCTTGATCTAATTCTTCTCCCACCTCTTCTTCATACTACCTATGCCCATGATGTTCGAATGTGGGGTGCCGATCTCTATGTTGGGTCGTATGGCGAGTATGTGTGTCTATATGCTCAGGGCACAACTCAGGCTATGAAGCAGCTCATCTATCAATGCGCTCCCTATACTCACTATGGGGAGGTAAATCGATACTGGCCAATCGGTCCTCCTACTCAACATGCTCCTTTTGATCAAGGATGCATTGCTCATGCATGCGTTGTTCATATAAGCATTGTATTATGAACCTTTGCCTCTGAGTGTTCTCATTTTTGAGGTGCTCTTATTCTGTGTGAACATCCTCCAATTGGTCTTGGAGGATCTAATGTCTCTGCTCTAACACCAATCTATGAGATCTATCTATGTGATCAGTCGTATGAGGCCTCTGGTGTGTGCGCTCTGTTTGAGTGGTTTTGTGGGTGTGTCCCCCAATGGACTGATTTGCTATGCTCTTGCCCTTGTTTGTGAAGATGACATTCATGTCTAGTTGTCGCATATACTTTGTGCCTACATGGGATGCAGGGGCACGCATATCATGAGAATACTTGGAGCACTCTCCAGGTTCTCTGATGGTCCTAATCGTACTTCTTCTATGCACACTCATAGAACGAGAGGGTGTAGGTGAAGGCTTATAACCTAGCTATCCTAGGACTTTATCTAGACCATCTAACTATCTACTATGCCATGGCTCATGAGGTGGCGTACCATTAACTCCCTACTTTAGACATGTCTATGGTGATCTTACAAGGTTCACCTCTATAGGGAGTCTGCATGGGCCTATGCTTGGAAGCGACCCTCTCTATTTACCCCTGAATGGGTGGATCCTGAACTTGTCTATACTCAGATGGTGGAGGTCTCAAGCCTCCCCTAGCTACAGGTTGAAGGGGTACCAATATGGATCCCTCAATGACATACTCCTCAATAGATCCTATGGATGCACGTGGAGTGCGATCATAGTAAATGCTACCACATTCGGGACCCCCATGTTGGGAAGCCCCATGCTCTGATCTATGTCTCGAAGAGTGTCTAGTGCTTCCTCATACTGGGTATTCTCAATAGGATCCCCATGCGTAGAATTATCCCCTCTAATACTCATCGAACGATGTTCGGGAGGATTCTATGGTTGAGGGCTTTCTATGTTGTGTTGTGCATTGGGTGGAGCTTTGGCTTCGACCTCGGGTCTATGCCCGGATCGGCCTCTCCATGTACAAACCATGATATTATATTATCTCGTATGTAAGTTTTAAGACAAACAAGAAGCAAACAATGATGATTATCTCTTTTAAATTTTTGCTTGTGAACCCTAAACTATTTGATGTGTTTTCCAAGTTTGTTGTATCATAAAGTAACTCTCATCGTGTTTTCAAAATGTTGATGATATACTCAATTGTTAAAGGGCTTTCACCTGTATACTCGTAGCTCGACAACTTGGCAATGAACTCCAGGTCATGTAATCCAACCTATAATGTGTGGTAATGAAGTCCACACATGGTCAGGGAGCACAGGTACTGCCAGACCCTCACCCAATCTCACCTAGTCAGCGTCATACCCTTCGAAGAGGAGTACATGCAAATTTTTTGGGCTATGGATGGCTATTGGGTCCGGTATTGGTCTAGTAACAAAAGGATCAAAGGAGTTGGGCCAATGGATGGAAATCACTACCACCATCATTGAACCCTACTAGTGGTTGGATGTGACTTCCAACTCACTAGCATTTAAAGTGTGTCATGGTGTGTGTGGTTCCTTTTACTTTGCATGAAATAGAAATGCATAAAATAACACTCAAATGATTCTACATGCTTTCAAAAGAACATTTCACTTTTCAATTGCATGACTACGCTAATATGAAATTCAGAGAATGCAACTACCTATGAGGGGATGGCCACTAATTGGGCCTCATGCATGCAAACTCAACATAAAATGGCCTAGACCACTAGAGACTAGGGTGGACTGCAATCAGAGGTCCGTTGTTCCTAGTAGCGACTAGTAGGAAAAACTAAAAAAAAGGTCCTAGGGATTCATCCTTTTCTTTTACCTTTTTGTTATATTTCCTAATTAATCTACCATTTTATGCATTCTAGAAAATTAGACACAAAAAGAACAGGAAAAACATAGGGAAATGCAGATTACCTCAGATCCAAGTTCGATGATGATCTGGCTACCTACTGTACGGTCTGTGTTCTGCTGACCGTAACTCTGTGGCATGGCTGCAACTATTGCCCATGGGTGTCAGTCACGGTTACAACTGTTAACCATGGTTCTCAGCCATGGTTAGTACCTATCATCACAAAACATAGTGCATCAGTATTTTGTGGCATAAAATTCAGATTTCCTATCGTGATCGCCTTCTGTGGTAATCCAGGAAGCATACACCTAATGCTAGTAATAATTGAAATTCACATATAAAGCATAAAAGATGAACAAATTTGCATATAACCAAAAGAAGGGTTTCCTTTATTAATTTTCCAATGAAACTCAGTTACAAATCCATCCCTCTTAGGGATACCCAATGTGATACAATTATTACAATAATAGGAAAATCCCCACGCAAGGGTAGGTGTAATCCGCAGACTTCCTAAATGCACACGAACTGCTCCAAGGTATCGATGACCTTCTTCTCCATGATTAGAGGTATTTGTTGCCTTGCATGTCAACACCCTATTAGTCCTACATACAATGAACAACAAGAAGCATATTAGTAATAAAGGAGGCCTCTCTTGATGAGGCTTTAAAAGGAAATTATACAAAAAGATGCCATGAAATCTTGAAATCAAGAAAGTGCAAGAAACATGGTAAACCTATGTTAAACATGAAATATTGCCATGAAAGATGTAAAGGAAAGATAGAATTATCTATCTAATGCCCTAATTATGAAATCAAAAGCATGAAAACATGAAATGTAAGCATTCTTGTCCTACTTACTAAAAATGCCAAATGAGAAGAAAGATACCTAAAATCTTAATTCTATCGAGACAAAAGTCTCTAATAAAGCAAATATACACCTGATTTATCTATTCTAATGCAAATGAAATAACACCTATGGCTAAAGACCAAGGAAATATGGATATTGAACCTAACCATGGGTCTGTCATGCGGTGAGCACTGCTAACCATGGCTAATAGCCATGGTGAAGCCAAAAATGCACTTGCCCTCTAAATATAGCCTAGATCTCTGATTTCCCTAATGAATTGATGGTTCAAGGGTCACCTCTATGTCCTCTAATAGATTTGGTGGTTGAATTATTCTGATTTTTGATGGATTACTCGTAATCTCATTTCTTGATTCTTCTAGCCTCCTAAGACCTCCATGACTTCAATTGTCATTTCAATATCTCAATGCTAGCAAAAGGACTTCTCTCAATGCAAGTAGGTGAGTATTGAATTCGATAGGGATTTTCCATTCAAATTCTCCTATGCATCTCTCTTTTCTCCCATTTTGGATGGGGTTCTTATAACCTCTAGGAAGGCTATGTCTTAGCTTCTTGAGGAAGCCAAGATCAAGAATGGATAACTAGAGCAATTGGAGGGAAGCTTCTGGATCTTTCCACCCCCAAACCACTCGGATCTGCAACCAATTGGCCGTTATAACCAAATTTGGGTCATATAAAGTCCAACTGATTCTAAATTCTAGTCGTGGCTCTAAGGTACGGTCAGCTCTATTAATCACGGGTCTCAACCATGACCAATACTAGTTAGGCCAAAATGCCTAAATGAGTGGTTAAAACCACTGCTATACCTTGGTATTTGTCCAAGGTCTTCCATATGGTCTTCTAGCATGTCCCATATGAGTAGTCACCTTGACATGATGTATTTTAGGTGTCTACAAACTACACTACAATTTGATCATACGTCTACACCCTACCACATATGTAATTCCATGAATTATACATTTACTTACATATTACATTATGTTATCTATGCAAACACAATTCAAACACATTCAAATTAACATCAAACATACATGTATATATAAAAGTTAACACCAAAAAGGTATATATATCATCCATAAAAAATACCCGTAGGCTACAACCTGGGACCATGCCCATCATAAAAAATACAAAACTACCCATAGGCTACAATGGTAATTGACCTAACTACCACCAGGAGCCTCTCCACTCCCATCACGACTTGCCATCCCTGGTGATATCCCATGTGACACTATAGCCCTTCTAGACTCCACTTGCTCTCTCAATATTTGATTCTCTGTAGGAGATAACACCACTATTGATCTCACAACCACATATCTATGTCCTTGACTGTGACACCACTTGATCATATTTTAGGATTGGAATCATATTAATCCCTAAAGAGTACTCATAAGCTACCCATACTTCTTCCTCCATAGCCAATGTCCCTCTCCCAAACTTGATACTCTCCTATAGCTACTTTATCTCAGCTCTTAGAGAAGCCGCATTAGTTGGAGCCTCTACGTGTGCTCTCCAAACCCCCTCTCATTCCTATCGCTACCTTACCAACTTAGCTCATAACTTTGTAATCTCAGCATCCCTAATAGCCAATGCATATCGATCCCTCTCCATATTTACTACCATTTGAGCACACCTATCCTCAAGAGCCTTTCGAGCAGCATCACTAGAGATATCTAGATATATCAACGTCTTTTCCAAGTCCATCATCTCAACCTGCCTATGAATCTCTCTCTCATGGATATCTACCTCCAACTATTGTTCTTGAGCACATAACAATAGTACCTCCTACCTCTCCTACTGCTCGATGGTAATCTCCTCCAACCCATCAGAGAAACCCATATCTAAGGTATCATCCAAGCCACCCATATTCATACCTCTCCCTTATTCCTTTATGGCTAGAATTTCCTCCATAGACAAAATATCCCCCAAAGGCTACTCTCCACCACTCGCAGGAGCCTCCTCCACCCTCTCTATAGATGAACTTGAGGCGTCACCCAATAATCGCCTAAAATGTTGTAGAGGTACCTCTATCTCACCACTAGGTCTATCCTATGACCTCTCCTGAGTGCTTCTCACTTCCCTCCTCCCTTGTGCAGGCACCCCATAACCAAGTGGCACCCATCGGTCTACCACACCAACACTCAGCTCCCAAATCTCAAATTTCCACCAGGAATCAAACTCTGGTGTAGTCCTAGAATCACTCATATTTTGGATCACAATCAAAGGGTCCCTCTCAGTGATCCATGGCAACACCATAGGGGGTTTTCCCCTGTCATACCATCACCTATAATATCTTTGGAATATCCTATTGTAATCCAAACTATCACCCGACTCAATCAAATTGAAAGTACTCAACCTACGGAGTATATCACCCCACCAACCATCTACCTTGATGAATGGCTCCCAAATACTTGCCATCCTTATCCTATGTCACCCCACCCATCCAAGGTCTCAACTCAATGACACTAGGCATCAACTCCCTAAACTTGATCCGCCAAAATAGAAGGTCACCCTCATGTGGCATCTTAACCCCCTTCTCCTCATCAGTCCTCCATCTAAGAGCATAAGGTAAATACTCCTGTCCCTCCACATGCACCTTATAAGGCAACAATGATAGCCTTTCAATAGAAGTATGCTCCCATATCCACACCTAAAACAAAGGAGTCCAACTCAATCCCTTCTGCCCTGCACACACCATGTCATGCAACTCCTTGTACACATGGGACAACAACATAGGTGCCCATGCAAACACAATATTACACTATACCATATCGCTTACAATATCCAACATATTCTAGGTAAACAATACCCTAAAAGTGTTAGGAAGAGCATATGTCGAGATCATCATCATAGCTATGTATTGATGCTTAGATATCTTCTCATTATTCCATAGTAGCTCATAATCCATCTTCCTAATGTCTATCTCCCTTCAATCCTCACCAAATAATCACTCCATCATAGCCTCCTTTGTATTATCTGGTGCTACCCTCACTGGCACACCCTCAATCGACAATTTATAAATCCTATACACATCTTCCAAGGTGATAGTCATCTCACCCATCAAAAAGTGGAAGGTGTTGTGATATTCATCCCATCGCTCACATAATATAGATATGTATGCTCGGTTGGTATTAATGCTCTTTCATTCCCACATGCCTCTAAACCATATTGCATCCAACCACTTTAGATCATATTCATTGTCCATAAGCGTATCAAAATTGCGCTTCATCGTACAGACACGATGATGTGGCTCAATCATTTTCATCTGTTCATACACAAAAAACAAAAAAAATCACATCAGTCTAATACATAATTATCCAATTAAATAAAATAAAATTTTACTTAAACACATCACACATACAAATTAATTTATTTTAATTTGACATGCACTTCGAGACAAGAAATAGTGCACAATTCACATTTCAAATCAAATAAAAACATAGTCACATATTTGGATACCCATTTGGTCATTTCATGGAAGAAGTTCAAACAAATACAAAAAATAGTACATATTTGGCTCCCAACAATCAAATTTACAATTATCCACATACTTACTGTGACACGAAATTCAAAATGACGTCAACCCATCAGACATACAAAAGTGAAATACATTTTTGAACACCCATTTGCCCACTTCACAGTAAAAGTTTCTACAAATTTCAAAAATAGTATACAAATCCACATGAAGTTTGAGGTCAAAGTTAACACAACCTCCCCAAAATGGTAAGCATGCCAAATCACACAACATCACAAACACAGTCACATTTTTTAATACCCATTTGCCCACTCCACAGTGAAAGTTCAAACATAAATTGAAAATAGTGCAAATCGAGTTACCAATAGTAAATTTTAAATTCAACATTATCTACACCTTGGCACGTAAATCAAACACACACCAAATGCAATCATATACGAAAACAAACAATATTTTTGGATACCCATTTCACCCTTATACGGTGAAAGTGTCAACGATTTCTACAAATTGTGTACCTACAGTGGAAAACTTAATAGTCAAAGTTTTCTAATTTACATCCTAATGGCCTACATTCAGATAACACTCCAAAAGAGGATAAATTAAAAACACAGTCACACAATCACATACCCATTTCCTACTTTTACAGAGGAAATTCAACCACATTGTAAAAATAGTGCACCATCGCTCCAAAAATGGTAAGTCAATTAAAAGACAACTCTACCTGTCACCCAATCAAACTACAACAAAAAAGGGTCAAACCTAAAAACCGATCACACATTTTGGTACCCATTAAGCCCATTTAAAACTTTGTGTTCCAATTTTAATAAACATTTACCTAAATTTTTAAAATAACATGAAAATATTCCCCCCTATTTCATGCTTTTAGGATAAAAAAATAAAAAAAGAAATAAATCACTTATCGATGGATTGCCACATTGAGCTCTAGTGTCAATATGCCCCCTCGTCATCCTGCACCTTGATCCGATCAGCTGCAAGTGCTCCACATCATAAAATTTCATTCCCTCCTCACTCTCCAAGTATGTCGATGTCAAAATGAACCCCCCATGCTTCCAAAAAAACTTAAATACACCTAAAAAACCCTAATTAGGTCAAATTCAATCCCTTGCCTATGAATTTGACAAAATTCACCCCCGAGCCCATGAATTAGCCCAATTCACCCCCGACTTGTGAATCTAGATCTAATTCACCCCCAACCTACAAATTGAGCCTGGAGGCCCCAAATTGATCGAATTTTGATTCCAAATCCTTAGAAATCATCCCTATCTCCTATCCCTATGATTTTCATCAATTCCATCATGCATTCTTATTGAAATCACATAAAATCATCATGTGCACCATTCACAAGGCTTGAAATTATGCATTCATCCCTTCGAAAAGTAGGGTCATCTTTGGCATAAATTTTCAACTATCAAATCACCTCAAAAATTCACAAAACTTTAACCATTGGATCAAGATTTAAAAGAGGTTTCCAATCATATAAAATTTGTCCAATTTTGATATCATTTGATCTCCCAAACTACCAAAACACTGCACATGGGTTCAGTTCACCCCATGGCCTACGAATTGAGCCTAGAGACCCCAAATTGACCCAATTTTAGTTCCAAACCCTTGGAAATCATCCCCCTTTCATACCTATCTAATTTTTCATCAATTCTCTCATGCATTTTTCTTCTATCAACCGATTCATCACCACATCATCATATTCCATTCACCTCATTATTGATTCCTTGTTTGATGGGGTATTCATATCCAACATCCAACTTTGAATGAAACCAAACAACAAAAAATCCAAATCACGGATATCACATCTATCTACAATTATTTTTTTAAGATTATCTTATTACTATAATCTCAATCCCAACCAGATATTTTTTAAATCACGAGAGTTGTGCATAACAATGGAGAGGTCACTTTGGCATTCATGGTACATAATGAATGACATGGTTGATTAATTCAACATAACATTTGGAGAAGTATTTCATTCTAGAATTCATGATACATAATGAATGACACATTTGAATAATCAAAATGTTAACTAACTCAAATGGTTTAACACTTATCACCACGTACTCATCAATAAATCAACAACAAATATTTGAATAGGCATTTGTTCTATTCATATTTTGGACCATCCTACATTGGTCGCAAAAGCAAAGTAGTCAAAATTTACCACCCCCAAGAAACCAATATGACATTGAAAAATGTCATTCAGACTCAGCAAAATTGTTGCATTGCATCCATAATAATCCATTTCCATTCACCAGTATTATTTTCATTTTATCTCTTTCTTCATTGCCCTCTTCTTCTTCTTCACTTCTTATCTTCTCTCCCTAGATCCCTGATCAATATTGTATGATCACGCTTCGAGTGACTACATACCTTTGGTTGGATTCCATTCCTTTCCCCTCTTGGCTATCGATCGATGTTGTATGGTCACGCTTCGAGCGACTACATACCTTTGATTGGATTCCATTCTCTTCTCTTCTTCATATTCTAATTTCTCCAATAAAATTTTTGTATTAAACTATGTGCCAAATAGTATAGTACAAAAGGGGGAAAAATGTACACCTAAAAGTCACACATAGCTACCTCTACATACTTGTAGATCCTTTTAGATACTTGTAGGTTTACATAGGCCATCCTAGACACCTCTAGACTATTGTAGGCCAGTGTAGACTATTGTAGATGACTCTAGACCTGTGTAGACTATTTTAGACACGCGTAGATATGTGTAGACTACTGTAGACATGCGTAGACTAGCGTAGATCACTCTAGATTAGCGTAGCATATTGTAGACTTACATAGTCTACATCACTAGTTTATAGGTACAAAAACCTATTAAACTACTCAATTCATGTTATGACCACTTTGCATCCATCAAAGGATCACTCATAAATCACCGAAGGCCACTTAAGCCCTTCCTAGACTTAATTAGGACCGCACAGGACTATTAGTTCCTAAAAAGTCTTAATTAAAGTTAATCCAAATTCTAATTTTAAAGTGACTTCACTTAAAGTGCACTTTTTGGATTATAAAATATAATTAGGTCCCTAAACCCTAATTAGTCCTAATTATTCCCTCCCACATGTGTGTGCACTAGGTTAGTTAGGATATTTTCTAGGAAACCCTAACCTAACCCCAAATCTAACCTAGAGTTGACTAATCCTAGTTCACCCTAATCTCTCCTCACACATGTGTGAGGATGAGATATTTTCTAAGGGAATGTGAGGATGACATCTCACAAACCCTAACCTAACCATCCTAGAACCTGAACTTAGGGTTTAGTTCTCCTAACCACGTGCCCTACCCCTTAGGTTTATCTATAAATAGTGGACCTAAACCCTCATTGTACCTCTCTCTCCCATTTTAGCCAAAGCATAAAAACTCTGCCAAATTGTGTACAAAAGCACAGAACAACAATCTAAACCTGAATAGCAATAGTATAGCACCTAAGGAGCCCATCCATGCTATACTATTGACTTCACCCCTGGTCTATGAATCTACACCAATTTCATAAGGTACTTACAGTTGACTTCACCCCTGGTCTATGAATCTACACCAATTTACCCCTAGCCTATGAATTGGGTCTACAGACCCCAAATCCTCCCAATTTTGTCAGGTAAGATTTATTTGATAATATTATGATCCATAGTTTTTGTAGCATTTTAGTTTAATTTCATTCATTATTTTCATTACCTTTCATCAATATGGGGCTTGACCAAGGCAAGACCCTAAACCAACTAACCCCCTTTTTTAGATCATACAACAGGTGGAAAAGGAGAAAAATCAGCATCAACAACACCATCGATGGTCCCCATGTACTAAAGCCCACCTACATAAAGGAACCCAAGAGAAGCTATCAGTCTATTTGATGTTCATTATGAAAAGTATTCCTTATAATCTTTATTGTAACCTATGAATTCCATTTCAAATGAATAAAAAGGAATTTTTTGGACATGTGCATTTATTTTGTATTTATGTTTGAGCAAATAGCAGCTTTTACCCGTTTCACCTATTTCATAGCTACTTCAATTTTAGAATTAATAGGCCTTTGCTTCTATCTATAGGGTTTAGAATCAAGGACAAGTTCAATAGTATGTTGAATTATATTTTTATTATAGACTTGGAGGTCATCATAGCTCCAGGATTTAATATCTTGGTACTGAATGCAAAGCTACTTGAACTAATCTACTTATGTATTTGTATAGTGTACCTCAACTTTAATTCTTTTACCTGGTTCAATCTCAACTTATTTGTAAGCTTGTTGTTTTATCTTCATTCTTTGGCCTAAATTATTATCAAATAAACTCACAAGGGTAATCAACCCTTTATGAATATGGTTATTCTTTAGTTGGATGATGTCTTATTAATTGAAAAGCTAAAACATTTATTCTGATTGATTTGAGTAGATTGTTTCTTTTGTTAGGAAGTCTATGATAAGTTTATCATTTTTTAAGATTGATAAAAATATATCTCTATCTAGAATAGATTATCTAAAAACTAAATTTACTTTGTTTTTGTTTGAACTCAACTATGAAGTAGGTGCCTAGTTCACTCCTTTAGTTTCAAGTGCATCAGCTAATTCATTTTTCTCTCAAGGGATGGCCTTTATGTTGAGAGTTTCAAAGCTTTCCATTTTTTCCATACTAAAATTTTGTATACATTACGGTAATGATGTCTGCTATTACATTTCTTAGTGACTTGATTAACAATTAACTTTGAATCACCATAAATTATTAGCAACTTGATTCCCATATTTTTACCTGCTTCAATTCGAGACATAGTGCTTCATATTTAGTAGCATTATTAGTGCAACTCCATGCCAACCTATATGAAAAACTCTTGATGCCTTCTTAAGGGGATACGAATACAATATTTAATCCAATACCATTCTTACATCTAGCTCCATCAAAATACCTTTTCCAAAGTTTTTATTTATGCAAATATTAATTTCAAACTACTTATATTTTCATTTTACATTCTAAGGATGAGAGATAATAAGTACCTATGATAGTCTCGATCATGGTATTATAGTTATTTAGAGAAAATTGATCTCCAATATTAAACTCTTCTAGAACATCTTCCAACAAGTCTATTTATTCATAGATAGTGCTAATATACTCATCTTCTTCTATCCTTTCAATATGATAGGATGTGGGTTTCTCTAGAATAATCTTGATATTTTTACCTTTGTGAGGAATTATCATATGGGAATAGTCTAGGTACATGTAGCCTCCTAATTTAGTAGTGAATTCACATGATAAGCAAATGCCAAAATAAGGTTCTAGATCAACCACAACTATTTCTTGTATCACAATTATTTTTAGTGCTCTATGAAGTGTCATAGGAACATCCTTGACGACCCCAACTATATTTACAGGAGTACCATCTAATTGGAGCATACTAGGGAAAGAATGAGTATATTCCATCCCCATTAATTTACATATTGCTTTTGGTATTACTATAGTAGCAGCTCCAAAATCAATCATGTAGTTGTGAACTATCTAGCCTTCCAAGGATATGTAGAAAGAATATGGTCAGTTCTTCATATCTCTTGAACTTATTTCATCTTGAGCTAGTATGTACTCAAAAATTGGTTGATCTTCAAGAATAATTTTCTTCAATGAGGCTCTAAGAATATTAATTTGTCATACATGCTCACTTTGGAAGGAGTCTTCTTCAACTCTTCTACTATATTGAAACTAGGTGTTTCTATTATTTTATTTTTATTTTTCTTTTCATGTTCATTGAAATTTTTATATATTCTTGGGTAGCTTCAATTATTTGTCTTTTAGTGATTGAAGGAAATATGAGCTTATTATGTGATTCCTCCTATGAATCGGGTAGCAAACCTTTGGCCTTCTCTATTTGCTTTGAGTTGGAAGAATACTTTTATGGTTGTGATGGAGGTGGAGAAGCTTCAAATTATTTTTTAATTGGATCCTTCTTGGTCCTAGGCATATTCTACTATTTTGTGTTTTATGACTAAGACAAGACTTTAAAGGGCTCCATTTTTTGAAGATCTACTTGAATTTAATTTTTGCCAAATCTTTTTAGTACAAAAATATGTTCTTCTAAAAAATATTGTGTGAGAATAATTTGTTATGGCTCCCATAATTTATTAACTTGACATTTTTTAGACATATCAACCTTTTTGAGAGCTAATTATGCATGATTTTGATACATAACACGTGTTTGCACTATGGTGATCATTGCAAACAAGGTACCAAAGATGATTCTCAGCTTCTGAGATTGTTAGCTCTTCTTATTGATAATTGTTATTAGTTTTTTTAGCTATATTATTGCTTGATGCTTTCTGGTCTCTGGAAACATAAGGAAATATTTTGAATTATGATCTTTCCACTTCTATTTTCTCAATTTTTGTAACCTTATTATTTAGAGTTTTCAAAGTAGATAATACTTCTAACATGATTGGAGACTCTTTGGATTCCTGTGGTGGTAATGTAGGTAGGGTAGGAACTAGAGGAAATGCTTTAGGGGTGAGAATGGTAGCAATTGTGGAAAAATAAGGGAAATTGAATAAATCAGTAGATGTTTCAATTTTCTAATAAATTTGTGGTATTTTTGGAAAACATGGCATTACTGCTCTTGGAGGTAATCTTCCTACAAAAATAAAAGTATTATTATCTATGATAGTGGCTTGATATACTTTATGAAAATAAATAATATGTGACTATTAGGTTTGTAATCCCAAATCAGGGCCCAACACTCTAGTGTAGTAAATATATGCTACTGGACCTGGTGGCTTGATATTATGTGGAATGCATTTCTAGGTTCTACTAAACCTTAGATTGAAATTAGTGATTAACTCTTGGGGATGCCTTTAGATGATAATAAAATGAGTCAAAAGTAAAAATGGATTGGCCAACTCATTAAATTCTTCTACAAATGGCCCAACTAAGTCATCCCATGAGTGAATGGTGTTATCTCCTAGGGTGTGATACCAACTAAGTATCTTTCCTCGAAAAGACATAGCAAGAATTTTGACCATGACATCTTCATCTCTAATGTTATGAATTACAATTGTTGATACCAATATTGACAATGCTCATAAGTGGTCTTGTCAATACCATCATAGGTGGGGAGGGCCTTGAGAGAAGCTTGTGGAATATCATTTATTTGAGCTAGACCTAGAGGTCTAGTAGTGTTTCAATTAGGAAAGTTAGGAGCAATTTGGTTTAAATTATGAGCCATGGTTATAGGACTTAATAATGTTGGCATAGTCAAAGAATCAGGGGGTGAAATATCTACATCTTGATAACAAGGTTTAGAAGTAAAAATTCTAATATGTCTCGACCTATGAGGGGGTAATTCAAAAAATGATAATGAAATTGTAGATTTCTTGGTTGTCTATCTTGTGATCATATAAAGTATGGAATGGATATACAAATCTTATGTGAGTTTAATTAAATTGAACCAATAATTTCTACCTTATAAATATTATGTATCAATGGGAGTCACCAAATGAACATACAAGCATCGCTAATGAGGTCAATATTGTTCACCTAATATTTAACCCTTTGAGTAAATGAGATGAACATAATTGTTCATCCCATCAAGTGTGCCAAAAACTTACTATAATATTGGACTAAAATATATCATTACTAAGGAAATGTATTGTTCCCATTAATTTTAGCCAAAGTATGGTAATTTGATGAATCAAGGTCACTCTATGTTTTGCCATAGAGAGAAGGTTGGCATCTATGGATTTCTTTTGAAGGAAAAGAGTAAAGGAGGAGAAGTAGTAAGGGTTTAGGAAAAGAGAAAGGATAAAGGATTAAGTAAAATCATGGATAGGATATAGTGTAACAAAATTGGATCTCTCAAGATAACTAGCCATTAATCCATTTTATGGCACTTAATAGATCAACCATTATTAATTACACAGGTTCATTTAACTCACTACATTCATATTTTCATTCCAATAATTCACACAATTAGAAATCCAATAGGAAATAAGGATATTGTTTTAATAGAATACAATAAAGGTTGAATGTAATAAAAATTACTTAACTTGAATGTATAATGCTTCTAATAATTCCAAGGACTGTAAATGTTAACAATCCAATAGGTAATTCAAATATAGAACTATTTTAAAAGAATAAACCAATATTACAGTGTAATAGAAATGAATTAGAAGATACCATTCACATAAAACTTGTAAATGCAAGCATAATTGATACCAAAAAACTACCACTTCATTGATAAAAAATAATTACAATGGAATACCAATCAAGGATGAATGAGGTTTGAAATTGTAGCACCCTAAAATTGGCGCAGTAAAACCTTAATAATTACAATTACTCTAGTAAATATTCAAATTCAAATTTCAACCTCTAAAACTACTCCCAAACCATCGTTTAACCCGTTTCCTCATTTCCTATGTCATTTTTAGAGTTTGTTTTGTCCATTTGACGATATCGTCTTCGATAAGATGATATCGCCTCAAATCGGATGATTTCGTCTAGTGTAGGACGTCCAAAGAATCTCGTCCCAAACTAATTTGTGCATAGTTGGACTCTATTCCAACGACGTCTCTAATCCGGGCAGAAGCGTGTCTGCACCGTTAGAGACCTCCCCCATTGGAGATCTCCCAAATTGGGATGATATCCAACCTCCCAACCTCTATCCTAAGCCTATTTAATCCTAGGCCCTCCCATTAGCATCCCCCTAGCTGAAATTCCCTGTAACTCGAATTCTACATGCACTAGACCATCTTAAATCAATGTTTGCATTTGTATTTTTCCAAGTTTGTTTGTAGGAACTTCATTGTTTTTTAGCCGGAGCAAGCTCAATTCGTCTCAGACGATCTCGTACAATCTCGGACGATCTCGACCCAATTCGAGATGATTTCGACTGCAGTCCACATTGGGGGCAATCAATGCCCAAAGTTTGCATTTTCTCCACTCTTTTTCATTGCATTATTCTACATTTAGTTAATTCTATGGTTATTCTTTATTATTCTGCATCTTGGAGTTCACCCATGTAGCTTTAATGCATAATAAAAGCATAAATTGTCATTAGATCATTATAATGCATTCGTGTCTTAGTTTGTTATTATCATTTTAATGTTCTTACTGACATCTTACATCATTACCCTCTGTTATCATAGTTGCATTCTCTATATTTTGCATTTGTTTCTCTGTTTGCAGGTCTCTGATGAATTCATCTGACAAATTCGTCAGATCTTAGATGATCCTATCAGATAGGAGATGATCTTGTTAAATTCTAGACGATCCTGACTGCTTCAAAAATCAAAACCTTCATCAGACATCCGGATCAGGTAAGGGTCTTTAATCCATCTTGTTCTTTCTATTTTTTTGTCCAAATCTGTTTCTATCTTCATTTAAATTTGCATTTCATATAGAATATCTTAGATGCATTTTGGCCAAACCTAGGACTTGGATGATTAAAGATAAAACTCAACACATCAAACACATTCCCAACCTAGGCGTGGAAACTGCCATTCAAACGTTTCCTGGTGAACCCACCATCCGTCGAAAAATCACCATAATACACCTCCCCCGAGAGGCAGGACCTTTGCAAGGCCTCTCAGTTCGAGGTACCGTGCCATCCTTTTCCCATCCTCATTTCAAGCACGGATCCTATATCTTAAAGGTAGGGATGCAAAAAATTTGAAGCGATATAGAAATCACATTTATAGATTATAATTTCAAATTTTATTGGTGAAGGGGAGTTGAATGGTTTTTTGAATGACAATATATAAGGATAACAAAAAATGATGTGACAATATTTTTCTTCATCTTGAGCATCAATTTAATCCAATCCCATTGATCTACAACTATTTTTGTTGGTGGTTGTATTATTAAAGTTATCAATTGCATTATTTTAGTTGTTTGTTTTTTAGTTGGAGGTGAGTTAGATTTTAGCTAGTGATGGTGGTTGTAGGTCTAAAAGTGACTTGTAACTAACATTTTCTCATGGCTAGTATTTTTTACTTTGTATGACTCTTTTACAGTGAAACCATAATCTTAGATGTCTTTGGGTTTGGACATATTTTCTTTTCTTTTTGTCTTCTTTGTAGGCGTGGTCACGGGATAAAATATTCATTGATGGTGTCATATTGGATTTGATCATTGCGGACCTAGACAAATTTTTTCTTGTTTGGTTAGCATAGCCCCAAGTAACTTTTCTTTTACTGATGTTATTACCTTAGGCAGCCCAAATTCATAACTATCATGACTTTAGGGTGTATTTTTTAGATTTTTCCCAATCCTATGTGCTTCACTCCTTTTTCTGATGTCATCATTAACTAAATGTGTTTTAGGCTTTTCTAACTCATATCATTACTTTACATATTCCCATGATGTTGAAGCTTCTAGATGACATGTCACTTATTGTATCACAACCCTAGACATTCCTAGTCTTGTGATAAATTTGCACACATAGTATCTATAATAATTTATTAAAAAATATTTTTTACAATGTGGTCAAAATTAGATCCATAACCACCAGTCATATATGCCAATAATTTCTATAAACTTACCCTTCCTATGTACCTACAAGTATGTGGAAGAATATAGTCCTCTCGATATACATGGTTGTATGTGAGAGAGAACTTAAGATATGTGGAAGAGAATGATACATGGTACAAAGGTAGTACTGAAAGATATTCTCCCTATCAATGACATCTACTTAAAGAGAAATCCTTGTACATAGGTGTAACTTCACTTTATACTTGGAATTTCTCAATTTTAAGATTGATCTCTAATGATAGTGATGATAGGGTAAAAAATAGTGGAAAGAATCATAAAACATAGTGTCTTTATTCCTCCCAAGGATTTATAGGCAATATACATAGTAGTTGAAGAAGAGATCTTTAGCTGTAAACACAAGCCAAGGGTGTCATTTATACCAAATTTTGCAAATGTGCTTCAACACATGTTTGATTTGTGTACAATGTGATAATAGACCAACAACACTAAGATTTTTTGAAATATTACAAACTATTTTAACACTCAATTTGTAATTATTTCTCATTATACTATAACTAACATCATTTTTTGACTCTTTTTATTGACTAACAGTTCTTCAATATAATTTCTTAACCTTTGACTAATTATGACTATACCTCTTTTCACACATAGACACTATATAATAACTTGAAATTTACAATATTTTACAAATTTACGGCTAGCATTAAAATGCTTTAATTGAATTTGAACAAAAAAAATTGACTCTTAATATAACTCCATAGTTTTACACTAATCTCACAACTTGACTTAACCCTTTCTTTCTTTCTTTTTTACTTATGTTTTCTTTTTATTTTCTTTTCTTGTTCTTTTTTTTAAGAAAAAATAATTTTATTTCTTTTAGAATATGTTTTTTCTTTGTCTCTTTTTTAAGGAGATATAAATAAACATGAAAAAATAAACGAGGTCATGGAGAGATTTTACCTATTGACCTATAATTTGAAAATTTTATTGAATTGCCAACTCCCCTAATATGCACTTTATGCAAAAAAAATGACAATTTTAAGAGAGATAATACCTCCTTACAAGCAATACTCAAATATTCATTCTTAGATCCATGATGACATTCACATTCTTGAGTCTTCCTTCTTCAATGCCCATGTCAAAAACAAGATTTAGATAATAGATTTCAACACCTAGGTGGAATTTTTTCACATGTACAATAATTTTTTTTCATATGGTACCAAGATAAACAAGGAACACTTAATATCTATAAATATTCTTGCATTACCATTCACTATATTATAACAACTCTAGGAGCTTCAATATGTCCACTTAAATGTGGCTACTTTAGGTGACAAGAATATGCTCAGGTAAACACACAAGCATACAAAATTATTATTTATTTTGAATTTGTCGTACATAATTTGTTTTTTATTGGGGTAGAAGAAGGGGTTTTGAAAGGTTCCCCAAACATTTTAAAAAACTTTTACAAGAATATAATCCTAGAAAATTTTAATAGAAACACAAATATTACAAACAAGCATCCATTCATGCCATACAAACATTAAAAACTTAGAAAAATAGCTTGCACCAAATAAAATATATCACCTATTCAACACAATAAAAACTACAACAATTTGAAACAATAGAGGAATAGACTTCCTTTTCCTATCTTGATTTTTGATCCCACCATCTACACACCTAATTGAGCTTTATGGGTAACATGCTCTTAACCAATCCCAATAACCTACTATCCTCAAAAAAGTGAATATAAGTTCCCCATATCCAATAGTTGGACACAGTTTTTTCTCCCAATCCACCATGGGAATTACTACCAAGTCATTCTGGACACCACCATAAGCACCAAATCTTAGTTTCATGGAGGTTTTATTCTATGATAAATTCTATTATATAGTGAACCTTAAATTCCTACTAATAAATTTCCATATACTCAAAGTCTCTAACCCATAAGAGACAATCCCAATACATAACATCTAGTATAAGATCATTAGTGAAATATGTGGGATTCATACTAGCTAAAACAAGGATCATGAGTTGCAATCTAGATAATACAAGTAGACACATATGAATAATATTTATAGGACAAACTCTATGAATTTTCCCCACCAACATTCTATACTTGGAACTACAACATACATTATCTACTAATACAGTCCAACTGGGGTGGAATACCCAGTTTAAAACTTTGGTGTCAATTACACCCCTAAGTCATTCCTCACGAGTGCACCAAGAATTTAAACCCATCCACAAATCAAAATCGGTGTTTCCTCACATCGACCACAAGGAATTTATCATAATTTAATGGTCATATCGCCCAGATACGGCCTGCAAGATCCATCATCTCACCTTGAGATGACTAGAAAGCTAGACCATCTTGCATAGATATAATATTCTAGAAAATATCTGTTTCCCTATTTTCTTGCTTTCAATAGTTTTAACAACTTTTTAATTATTGTTTAGCATAGTTAGATTTCATTTTCATACATTTATTTATCGTATTTTAGCTTCTTTATCATTTTATTTATCATGGATATGGAACTTATCTTGGAAGGCTCTTCATATGCTATTAATGCATTTTAAGTTCTCTTGTGTGCAGATTACAGGTCTTTCAAGGGAGCAAATGACATAAATATTCACTCCTTATCACCATACATTACGGAGGTCACAAGAAAACCTTCCCAAATCAATTTGTGGAATGCCAAAAAGATATTGTGTACTACATCCAAAATGGCTTCATGTGTAACAATTATATCAAATATTGGTAGTGATCCTTCAAAGGTTATCTTCTTTGTAAACTCTTTGTAAAAGAACAAGATATTATCAATAAAAGGGAACTGTTGTGGCTGCTCCACAACACACCCCAAAATTGGGGACCCCTCCTTTGTTTGCACGCTTTACAAGAAGATTACAGTGGCCCAGATGTTAAAAGAGCAAAGAAAAGCAAGAAAATGAAATTGTTGCGATTTTGTGACATGTTGCTCCATCGCGGCTCAAAAATGAAATTGTCATGATTTTGTGACATGTTGCTCCATCGCGGCTCAAAAAATGAAATTGTCGTGATTTCACGACATGTTGCTCCATCGTGGCTCAAAAAATGAAATTGTCGTGATTTCACGACATGTTGCTCCATCGTGGCTCAAAAAATGAAATTGTCACGATATCATGACATGTTGATCCGTCGTGGCTTAAAAATAAAATTGTTGCGATATCGCGACGTGTCGTGTTTTCGTGGCTTAGAACAGCAAAGTACATTAGAATTAAAAGGTGTCACATTTTCATGGCTCAAACAAGCGAAGTACAATGGAATGAAAAAGTGTCATGATTTTGCGACATGTCACTTTTTCATGGTTAAGAGCAATAGGATGCAGCATAAAGTGAAAAACGTCGTGATATCACAACATGTCATGAAATCACGGTTCATAGAGGAGAGAGAAAGACAAATTGAAAAACATTGCGATATCACATGTCCTAAAATCATGGTTCATAGAGGAGAGAGAAGATAAGGCACCAAAATTATCACGATATCACGACATGTCATGAAATCATGGTCAAAGCAGTCAAAACAGGGCAAGGAGAAAAAACGCCGTGATATCGCGACATGTCAGGTTTTCGTGGCAGGAAAGTGAGGAAGGAATAAAGGAAAGAAATTGTCGTGAAATCACGACAGGTTGCATTTTCATGATCTGTCGATGGCAATGGAGATGAAGATAGAAAGTGTCACGAAATCGTGACCTATCTCATTTTTGTGATTTGCGGCGACCTACAAGCTAAGCCAAGGAAATATGTCATGATATCGTGACATGTCAAAGTTTCACGACCTAGAGAAACCAAAGTGGATATAGAAGAAAAGTGTTGCGATTTCGTGACAGAAATCAAGAAGATGATGCAGAATGAAAAGGTGTCACGATTTCACGACATGTCGCGTTTTTGCGGCTAAGTGTAGTGAGACAGCCCAAAATAGAAAAACGTTGCGATTTCATGACAAGTTACATTTGCATAGCCCGAAACAGAAAAACATCGTGATTTTGCGACAGGTTGCATTTGCATGGCCCGTTGACAGAAAAATGTCACGATATCGTGACATGTCTCATTTTTGCGATGCATGAAGGTGGACAAGGCTATTGACAGAAAAACATCGTGATATCACATCTCATTTTCATGGTATAAGAAGAATAATAAAGCTGCAAGTATAAAAACGTCGCGATATTGCGACATGCTATTTTTTTGTCGCGATTCATGATGGGCCGTTATGGAACATGCGGGGAAGCGTTGAACATGTGGGATAAAGGTATAAGGGTTACAGAACGGTTACAATTAGCAAAGAAGATCAAACATTTCGACACTCGAACAAAGGCCAAAAATAATGAAGATTCAGGCAAGACGAAACGAAAAGATCTAGAAAATGAAACGAAGGGTGACAGAGCAAAACAGAGAACCACACTAGAAAGTTTAAAAGCAGAAGCACAGGACAGGTAACAGGGGTCGAAAACAGCTGTAAGCAGGGTTGTAGAGCTGAAGGCAAGAAGGCCATTTTGGGCCTGTTTGAGTTGTTTCTCTTCCACAGACTGATTTGGAAAAACTAGAGATTTTGCTGTTGTAAAATGACATATTTTTAATGTAGAAGTGTTCAAAAATTTGCATCTTATGGGCAAGAAAGAAGGAGATATTCTTTGCATGCTATGGATTTAATGTATATTCTTTTATTTTTCAGATTTTGAATTTATAGATAATGTTAAATGCCATCTTTTTGGGTTACATTAGGCTAATATTTGAAATCTGAAATGTTATTTTGTACCCTACAAAGTAGCACTTAGTCTATGGGGATTGTGCATGTTCTGCAGGTCCAATAGGTTAGGTTGCATGCATGGAGACCTCACATCTTCGGTTTTGTCGGAACAGGATAGCATCAGACTGAATGTGTTCTATTTTTAATTTTCTGCATTTCTTTTTTATTTTATTTTATTTTCCCATAAAGTTTAACTTATTTAAAATAAACATTTAAAAATTACAAAATAAAAAAAAACAATGAACAATCACTAAAGCTTCATGATGAAATAAACCAACATTGCCCCTTTTTTATAGTTACTTGCAATCACTAAGGTGTTCCAAGCATTTAAATTGATTATCTTCATTTGAGATTACCAATACATAGTTGCAAATGCTAATACAGCGAAGACCTTGGAGAAGTTGTTTGTTTGACTTCTTTGCAAGAGGGGATTTGGGACCCAAATCCTAAAGGAGAGTTGTACTTTCACAACTGGGTGAAAATACCACTCAATAGATTGGCGCTAGAAGGAGGGCTGGACGGGTTTATTTTAGTATGATTTAAATTTAATTTTTTTGTATATCTCATGCTATATTGATTGTTATCTTTAGTCCTCTAACACTCAGTAGATTGTTAAAAGGACGGCCTGAATTGGTTTACTTTATTCTATTTTAAGCAATTTAGGTATGCTGTATATTATTCTAACGCTTTTTTGATTGTTCATATAGAAATAATGTGATTTGATTTAATTTTGAAAATTTTGGTCTCGACTAATGAAGTGTTGTTTCCATGCAATTACTTTTCATTTGATTGTAATGAATACACCTCTTGGTTGATGCTAACTTGATTTGTTATACATTGCAATTTGGATATTTACTAGTCATTTCATGCCGATGTGCCATGATTCCTTCTATCATTTTTGACTAATAGATTTGGTTCTAAAGTTACATTTTGAGTTTCACTAATGGAAACACTTGAGGAGCAAATTGTATCCCTAAGAGCTGAAATAGCATCTCTAAGAGAAAGAATGGTATCTACGATGGAGGATCATTATAAGGGTTTGTCTATACATGTGATACCCCATAAAATTCCTAAACTGCTATTAGAGTTTCTACAATGTTTTAATCAAGATCTGCCTCTAGGATACTTGCAAAAACTGTATGTCTACAAGGATACATTATGTAAATTCTAGATTTTCTATGAGGACGTGGCTTGTAAGTTATTTGCATACATTTTGGATGATAAACCATTCTTTTGGTATAGCCAACTACCCATGGAGGTTAGGACTTCTTGGATACAGCTAGAAGAAGCCTATATTTATCATTTTAATAATCAGGTTGACTTAGAGATGTTGAAAAATCAATTTACCTCCATATGTAAGGAGCCTAATGAATCCTTGAGTCAATTCAATGGAAGATTTCATGAGTTGCACTCCCAAATGTGGGAAAATTTTAACACATTAGAAGAGGAAGCCATGGAAGTATACCTGGAAGCCATACACCCCACACTTGCTTCACTCATTGAGGAAAAAATGGGTGGCTTGTCTCTAGAGAAAATCTATGAGATTCTAGAAGAGGTAGAACGACAAGGTCTTGAAGAAGAAAAGGCACATGTTCACATGAGAGATGGTTCTTTTGGAGTTAGTGATTCCAGCCTACACCAACCATCAAATATAGCACCCTCCACTCCAATGATACCTAAGGTAAATTAACAAGGGGATGAATTTGAATATCCAAATGTTACAACCACCTTAGATGTAGTCCAAGAGGAGGTGCAGATTGCTAAGCCAACATCCGCTAGTGAAGATTATGCAGAAATGATTTCATTCATAGAGATACATAATTATTCAAAAAAATGGGTCCTAAATTCAACAATGTTTGAAAGATGTGATAGGACGGAACCTACTATAGAATTGAATGAAGTGGTTGAAAGTGAAATTGTAAGAAAACCAATAAATGAATTTGAAGATATGATAGAATTTCACCACTTGTTCTTGGAAGAAACTCTCGATGAAAAGCTAGGAACTAATGATAAAAAATTTCTTCACCCTCCAAATTGTGATAAACTGGAATCATGGGTTACAAATGTGGACTATGATAGCCTTATCAACTTGAATACAAGCAATAACCCAATTTTGGAAGTAATGGAACCATCTAAGGAAGGTGAAGGTGAATTTGATGAGAAACACATTGATGAATTGGAGGATGTTGAAGAAGTAGTTGAACGTCACCACTTGATTTTGGAAGATGATTATTATGATGCTTGGAAGAAGTGGGAAGACTACACTCTCTCCAAAACTACTAATGAAACTTGTGTGCCAATTGATATACAGGACAACATAATTGCCTACTCAAAGGAAGATATTACAACTCTTATACAATTTGAGGATGCTTTGGAAGAGGGTTTCAAATCTCATAAAATTTTAGAAGAGTATAATTATTCCGTTACCAAGGAAAAAGAAGAAAGTGAATCAATGAATGAATCAAAAGATCATGCCACAAACATCATGGAATTTCATTCCATGGATCCGGATGACAATTTTTACAATGGTTGGGGGAGATATGATAATGCATTTTTTTCTCACACCCCTATAGATGAAACTCATATTTCACTTGATATGCAAGACGTTGAAACTTCTATCTCACATGAAGAGATACCATGGATAGTGAACAAATAATGGGAACTAAATGACGAAGAGATGGATCAATTGGAAACAACTCAAATGAAGGATCATCAAGATGAGTCATTGGACATACACTTTGACCAAAAAAATTTGAAGATTGAAAAGGATGGCCATGTTTTCAATTGGGTGCCTAATTTTGGTATGTTTGATGAACAAGTAATCAATGAAGAGTATGAAGACCATGAGGTAAAAGAGGGAATTACAAATCCCCATCAAATTTTGGTAAATAAAAATGTTCAAAGGGTAGAATCTAACCTTTTGTGTTCAAGCATCCAAAATTTAGGTGAAAATTTGCATGACCATATTTTGAATTTGAATGATGTTTATGGTGAAATGTCATTAAAGGTGAATGAAAAACAAGGTATGATTTCCAATCACACCTTTGATAACACTGTTTTAATGAATGAAAAATAAGTTGATGCACTTGAACTGTTAAATCAAATTCATCAACAATTACTAATTGAATCTAGGGTAAAAACTTTTAATGATCCTAATTTAGTAAATATCCTAGATGCTTGTAAATTGTTGCACAAATTTTATTGGCCTACAAATTTGGAAAATGATTTGGCTTTGAAATTTTTAGAAATAGGCTCTTATTTGTAGCATCTCACATTTAAAAGGGAAAGCCTAGTTCTAAATCATGAATGGAATTATAAGATTTATACTTTAAAGAATAGACAAGATAAAATTGAATATCATTTATTGTCTAATAATTTTAGTAACTTGATGCTCACCTATGAGAGTACTAATGGAACTAAATTTAATTGGTGGGGTGAGAGAGGAAAGTTGAAGTGGGTTGCATTGTTTGGTTTAGTCTTGTTTTTGTTGGATTCCCACAGCATTTGGCATGCGTATCTCGTTATATTTTTGTTGAAGTGTTCTAATCATGTTTGGGATCCGGGAAAGTGATAATCCAAGCTTTGCATCATCTTGTATTATATTGTACATTTGTATATAGGTTTTGATTTTTGGTTTTGGTTTGTGTTTTCAAATTTTCATTTTTGGATTGCATTTTGGTTTTGGATCGAATAAGTTTTGATTTAACGTTATGTGTTGGTCCTATGGACATGTTTGGTTTGTAAAAAAAAAAAATTGAGATGTCAACTTATGCCTAAAATCAAGAGAATATGAAACATTGGAATTGTATTGCAGAAAGCTCCACAAGTAATGCAAACACATTAAATAATATCGTTTGAAACTTGTGATGCATGAAGTTGTCAGTTTACAAATTATGGCAACATAGGTGGTATACTCCATCCACAATTCAGAAAAGCAATGCATTCATATTACATTCCATTTTGAATATATATTCCATCTTAGTTGCATATCCATTTCCAATACAATCATTGAAAAATGTCAAATCCTCTTAGGGTTATGCTATAACATAAATAAGAAAAAAAATCCTAAGGTTGGGAACTGAGGTCCGAGATATCTAGAACCAAGCACATTTTATACACATTAAAAAGGATCTTGAGCAAAATGATCAAAACCTTTCTTGGAAGAAAAGGTTAGGCGAAAGAAGTATTTCATGTCTATCCTATTATGCAACATGATCCTTAAAACAATGGTTTTTACCACTTCCATAAATCTTAAAGCCTAAAATTAGAGTAGTAAGGATAGGGTTAAATCCTCATCAAACTTAGGTTGAGGATCCAACTCCCCAAAGCTCTAATTTGACCTACATGGAGTAGTAAGGATAAGGCATAATTCTCATCTCACCTAGGTTGAGAATCTGATTCTCCAAAGCTCCTATGTTTCATTTCACCATAAATCTTGGATTGGAAGGATCGTACTACATGTCGTCTGCAAAGGATGGGTAGTCATCCCCAAGGTCCAAGAAATAAAAACTAAATATTTCCCATTTCATCTTTATATTGGATTGGAAGGATCGTACTACATGTCCTCTACAAAGGATGGGTAGTCATCCCCAAGGTCCAAGAAGTAAAAAATTAATATTTCCCATTTTATCTTAATATTGGAAGGATCGTACTACATGTCCCTCGCAAGGATGGGTAGTCATCCCAAAGGTCCAAGAAAAAAAAAGAGAATGAATGAAGCCAAATTATGGATTATGGGGTTAAGTATGCTCATGCGTGGTAGCATGTCTTGTTTAAAGCAAGACCACTGACTACTCAAACGAATAGACTAGCTTGACAATTTCATCCATAACTGGTTAAATCATTTTGCTCAAAGTGAGATAATGAATTCTAGATTAGAATAGTAAGGATAGGGTTAAACTCCCATCTCGCTTAGGTTGGGAGTCCGATTCCCCAAAGTTCTGATTTCACTTTCACTTGCACATGGGTTCAAGATAGTAGTGACTCATAACCAACTTTGGTATTTAATAAATCAATTCATTATATATATATAGTTGATCCTAAGAGGGTTTGATAATTTTAAATGTTTGTATATGATACTAGAAAGTTTTAAAGTCTTTATAAAGTAGGTTGTTATATCTCTAGCATATTTATCAGGTTGCTCAAATCATTCATAACCTCACATATGCATTCATGTAAAACTAACAATGGAATGTGAATCAATTTCAAACGATAGAAAATGGAACACACTGCACACATTGAGCTGATACTTAATGATTCTGATGTTTCATATATTTTTGATCTATTGATATTTGTTTATCTTTTATGTGCTGACACCTGTACTTAAGCTTGTATATTTTAGGGTAGGTTCTCACTGAAATGCTCAGGAGCATTTCCCAATAGAGTCGCCATTTGTTGTGGCTGCTCCACAACACACCCCAAAATTGGGGATCCCTCATTTGTTTGCATGCTTTCCAAGAAGATTGCAGTGGCCCAGATGTTAAAATAGCAAAGAAAAGCAAGAAAATGAAATTGTCACGATTTTGTGACATGTTGCTCCATCATGGCTCAAAAAATGAAATTGTCATGATTTCACAACATGTTGCTCCATTGCAGCTCAGAAAATGAAATTGTCATAATTTCATGACATGTTGCTCCATCGCGACTCAAAAAATGAAATTGTCACGATTTCGCGACATGTTGCTCCATCACGGCTTAGAAAATGAAATTGTCACGATATCGCGACATGTTGCTCCGTCATGGCTTAAAAAGAAAATTGTCGCGATATCACGATGTGTCATGTTTTCGTGGCTCAGAATAGCAAAGTATGTCAGAATGAAAATGTGTCGTGATATCACGACATGTCACGTTTTCGTGGCTCAAACAAGCGAAGTACAATGGAACAAAAAAGTGTCACGATTTCGTGACATGTCGCGTTTTTGTAGCTAAGAGCAACAGGATGCAGCATAAAGTGAAAAAAATTGGGATATCGTGACATGTCATGAAATCACGGTTCATAGAGGAGAGAGAAAGACAAAGTGAAAAATGTCACGATATCGCAACATGTCCTGAAATCATGGTTCATAGAGGAGAGAGAAGATAAGGCGCCAGAATTGTCACGATATCATGACATGTCATGAAATCATGGTCAAAGCAGTCAAAACAAGGCAAGGAGAAAAAACGTCACGATATCGTGACATGTCAGGTTTTGCAACAGGAAAGTGAGGAAGGAATAAAGGAAATAAATTGTCGTGAAATCGTGATAGGTTGCATTTTCACGATCTGTCGACGACAACGGAGATGAAGATAGAAAGTGTCATGAAATTATGACCTGTCTCATTTTCATGATTTGCGGCGACCTACAAGCTAAGCAAGGGAAATATGTCACGATATCATGACATGTCGGAGTTTCATGACCTAGAGCAACCAAAGTGGATATAGAAGAAAAGTGTCACGATTTCATGATAGAAATCAAGAAGATGATGCAAAATGAAAAGGTGTCACGATTTCACGACATGTCGCGTTTTTGCGACTAAGTGCAGCGAGAGCTCAAAATAGAAAAACATTGTGATTTTGTGACAAGTTGCATCTGCATAGCCCGAAATAGAAAAACATCGTGATTTCGTGACAGGTTGCATTTGCACGGCCTGTTGACAGAAAAATGTCGTGATATCGCAACATGTCTCATTTTTGCGGTGCATGAAGGTGGACAAGACTATTGATAGAAAAACGTCACGATATCGTGACATGTCTCATTTTCATGATATAAGAAGAATAATAAAGCTACAGGTATAAAAACGTCGTGATATCGCGACATGCTATTTTTTTGTCATGATTCATGATGGGCCGTTATGGAACATGCGGGGAAGCGCTAAACACATGGCATAAAGGTGTAAGGGTTACAGAACGGTTACAGTTAGCAAAGAAGATCAAACATTTCGACACTCGAACAAAGGCCAGAAATAATGAAGAGTCAGGGAAGACGAAACGAAAAGATCTGGGAAATGAAATGAAGGGTCATAGAGTGAAATAGAGAATCACACCAAAAAGTTTAAAAGTAGAAGCATAGGACAGGTAACAGGGGTCGAAAACCACTGCAAGCAGGGTTGTAGAGCTGAAGGCGAGAAGGCCATTCTGGGCTTGTTTGAGTTGTTTCTCTTCCATAGATTGGTTTGGAAAAACTAGAGATTTTGCTATTGTAAAATGACATATTTTTAATGCAGAAGTGTTCAGAAATTTGCATCTTGTGGGCAAGAAAGAAGGTGATATTATTTGCATGCTATGGATTTAATGTTTATTCTTTTATTTTTTAGATTTCGAATTTATAGATAATGTTAAATGCCATATTTTTGGGTTACATTAGGCAAATATTTGAAATCTAAAATGTTATTTCGTACCCTAGGAACTAGCACTTAGTCTATGGGGATTGTGCCTGTTCTGCAAGTCTAATAGGTTAGGTTGCATGCATGGAGACCTCACATCTTTGGTTTTGTTGGAACAGGATAGCATCAGACTGAATGTGTTCTATTTTTAATTTTTTGTATTTCTTTTTCATTTTATTTTATTTTCCCAAAAATTTTATTTAAAATAAACATTTAAAAATTACAAAATATAAAAAAACAATGAACAATCACTAAAGCTTCATGATGAAATAAACCAACATTGCCCCTTGTTTACAGTTACTTGCAATCACTAAGGTGTTCCAAGCATTTAAATTGATCATCTTCATTTGAGATTACCAATACACAGTTGCAAATGCTAATACAACAGAGACCTTGGAGAAGTTGTTTGTTTGACTTCTTTGCAAGAGGGGATTTGGGACCCAAATCCTAAAGGAGAGTTGTACTTTCACAACTGGGTGAAAATACCACTCAACAGGAAACTTCATCATTTTTTTTTTATTTCGTTCTTTATCTACATGGTTACATTTGATTTGCTACATTTCAATATTGCACTTCTTTGTATGGATGTATGGTATTTTTAGCTATCTACACCAAGATCCCACCACATCCTTCTATGAAATAAACCAAATAAGTTGTTAAATAATGAAATATTAATCATTGTGAACCCCATTTATTTTTTCATGATTAGTAATTGCAATTAATTGTAGGAGGAAGTCTCCTTATCAAACATTGGGCCCTTCTTACGTTATTCTAAAATTAGCCATACAATTTTATTTCATATAAATATGATTATATTCTAGTTGAATTTTATATATTTTTTCACTAGATAAATCATGTTTAAGGAATCCCCTTCTATAATTACTATTTTACCTAAATATTACTTTCCAAATTTATTCCCATGCACATAGCACAAGCCTCTACAAAGTGGCTAGATTGGTCCCCCAAGGCTTTAGCATAAGCAGTTAAAATATTACCATTTTCATCTCTTACCAAACCTCCCACTCCAGCAGGTCCAAGATTTCCTTTAGCTACCCCATAAAAGTTTAATTTTAGCATACCACCTAGAGGGGGAGTCCATTTTGTTTGCCTCCTTAAAAGGTTTTTAGGAGGATCAAACATATCTGTCATTGGATCAAGACCCCAATCAATAGTAATCATACCTTCCTCTATTGATTCCCAGACCCCTTCCTAATTAACTAATCTAGAATTCTCCAAAATTAGAGAGAAAATCCTATTGGCTACAACAAGATGATTTTTTTTTTTTCTTTAAAAAAGTGGTTATTTCATTCTTTCCAAAGAGCCCATAGAGAATGAGGAATACTAAAGTCCCATAAAGAGTTAAGCCTCTTACTCTTGAAATGGGAGTTCCATTGGAGATAAATATCACTAAGGCAGTTGGGGAAGACCCAAGAAACTTAGAATTTATTGAGAACTAGATGAAGGAATTTTTGAGCAAAGGGGTTCAATATCAAATGGTTAACATCTTCTAGCATACATTCACAAAGGTTGCACCTATTTGGAATTTGAAAACTTCTTTTTATAATGCTATCCACAATAAGGATCTTGTTTTAGCAAATGAGCCAGAAGAAGAAGGCAACTTTAGGAGTGAATTATTTAACCAAATATTCAAATCTAGCAATCAATAAGGACTTTCACCTTCCAGCAAATAGTAACCAAATTTGATTGAATATTTTCCTTGACTAGATAATTTTCACCACCTAGAATCCTGAGCATTTAGGTTATTTAGGAAATAAACCTAAATCATCCTATCTAGTTTACTAATAACCTAGTTCCTTATTTGGTCCAAACATTCAAATTCAATTTATTTCCATCTAGGTCTACTCTCTCCCCTTATAATGTAATCACTAATCGGAATATATTACATTATTTGGTATATGACAATGTACCACCTTGGGTGCATCTTTAGATTAGGATTTTATCTTAGATTAAGGTTTGAGTATTTACTTCATGCAATGTAATAAATGCATGAGTGTTAGAATATGCAATGATGTAAATGTGCATGTAGTCCACATCTACATGAGTCATAGGTCATATCTCCCTATATATAGGCCTTTGAGAGAGTGAAGTAAGAGCTAGAGAAAATGGGTAAGATGTTAAATGCTAGATAGGTAGTAAGTATAGTGAGTAAAATGTAGATCTTTCATAAATTTTGGAGTGTTCATGTCCTCCATCATATTACACTGTACTATTTTCATGAGCTTTCATTAATGGCTATTTTTTGAATTATTGCAAAATATTCTCATATACTTTTCTTGCATTTTATATTACCATTATAATATAGTTATCATGTCTTGCTCATTTTACATCTTGTGGTTGCATTTCCTTAAATATAGATCATAAAAATCTAAAAATGGTATCATAAAACAAGGTACGTTGATAGGAAATAGAGACAGCCACAAGAGAGATTGAGAGGATATAGGAAATCTTATTTTTAGAATTTTTGAAATTGCATTTGGCTAGAGTCTTTCCACATAGTTGTAGAAAATTTTATGAAGACTAGGACTCAACATTTGTTCCACTAGATTGATAAATCAACTAGTGAACATTCATTATCTATAGATTTAAATAAATTACTATTATCATTTTCTAATACTTTCTTGTATAAAAGATGATATTCAAAGAAAGTTGAGAAGCTTCTTACAAGAGCTAGGAAGAATATATTCTTTAGAATCAATCTAACACTTAAAGAAACAAGCTGAAGATTAAATATTTTGGAGGCCTTGAGAAAAAGGTCCCATTGCAAGATTTGCAGAATAAATATTCCAAGTAAAATATTGAGAAAAGAGGAAGAGGCCAAAGAAGTCATATTGAAGACTACATATCAAGGAGGAGGTACAATAAAGAAGACTTGAAGAGAGAAGATTAAGGAGACTCAAGAAAGAGATATCCATTGAAGATTGAAGACTTCACATTAAATATTGAGGAAAGAAGAGACTCAAGGAAAAGAATCCTAGAGAATATTGGAGATTGGATATTAAGGAGACCCAAGAAGGAGGTTTCCATAGAGATTGAAGACTACAGATTACAGAGTGAAGTAGAACAAAGCAGCCCAATAAGACGTAAATCCAAGAAAAAGGTACCATTAAATAAGTTTCATATTTGGAATATTGAAGATAGAGAAGGACTATCAAAGGTCCTATTGTATATTTTAGAAGAAAAAAATAGGAGATCCAATAAAGAGATCTCATTGCAAAACTTCTATAGTTGAATATTGGAGAGATCAAGGAAAGGTATCATTGAATTTTTGAGATTTAAGGAGCTATAAAATTTAAATATCCAAGAGAAGAGGTCTCAAGGAAGGATTGAAAGGATAAATAAAGAGAAGGCTAGGAAAGCCTCATTGAAGGAGACTTGAATAAATCCATTTGAGAAGACTTGAGAAGAACTCAAGGGAGAAGATTACTAGCAAGGAGAAGTTCTTGATAGCGAAGAGTTTGGGACAATTATTACCATCTGAAAACAAGCCCAAATGAAAGAAATATTTGGCAAGAAGTTTACCAAATTCTAGAAAGGATTTCCAAAGACCTGAAGATATTCATATTCTTGAGAAGAAGGCCAGAAAATAGGCCAATATTGAAGTCAAAATTTGATGAGGTTGAAGGAGAAAGAAACTAGAAAACCCACCAAATCTAAGAGATTTGAATATTGTCATTGAAGGCTTGAATATTGATTTGAAGGAAGGCATTTTCTGATTTTTACAACAAAAATTTGAAGGTTTTTAGAAAATAAGTTTTAGCTGCAATTTGGAGGATTTCCTACCAAATTTGGGAGATTTGAGAACAACATATTGAAGGAGAAATTGATTGCATTAGAATCTGAAAATTTCAAAGTTAAGGGCAGCAATTTGGGTAACACTATTAGCTGCAAATTTTAGCATCTCATAACAAGTTGAAGGAAAATAGGCAGCATTGGAAGCTACAATATAGAGGAGTTTAGTACATAAACTAAAGGAGAACGATTCAATAATTTCTAGCAAGTTTCAGGGCACAAAATATTAAGGAGTTGAAGCTATAAAAAAATACAAAACTAGGGAAGCAAATAGGTGAACCAAATCACCAAGCAATATTGCTACAAGGAGGTCAAAATAAGGTTTGATAATTGGTGTTATTAAAGTTTCTTATGCATTATTATTTAAGTTCATTTAAAAAACCATTTTAAGATTTATTAAAAGTAGTAATAAAGAGTTTGATTTTAAAGTATTTCAAGTTAAGTAAGGAGGTAGCATTATAATCTTGAAACCTACAAAATATATTAACACAAATTAGTGTTAGTAAGTTCATTAAAAGGAGTAATAAAGAGAAATTGATAGTGCTTGATATAAGTTATTTTAAGAGTTATTAAAATTGAATTAAGTATTAATAAAATAATGAATATTAGTGCACAAAGGAAGGTTTAGTTGGAGTGTCAAAAGACACCATTAATCACAGGTGAATAGAAGAAAATTTTGGGGAAGAGAATCCACAAAAAAGGAGCATTATAACCACCAAGGAATAGAGAAGAAACCACCACATCAAGACAAGGAAGAAAGATACATATAGAGACTAATAGGGTCTCAAAATTCTAGGTGCAACTAAGTTAATCTATATTGGTTTATTGTAGATTTATTTCAGGTTTTTATATCTCAAAATTACAATAAGCAAGAGGTAGTTTTTATAAAGGTTTTATTACAAGTTACTAAGAAAAGTAGATAGAGCCATCTAAGGGCTCAATATAATTTCATCTAAGGCATCTAAATACACAAAATACAACACCATAGTCCCATGAAGGTAGTGCTTACAGTGTAATAGGAACCTACAACAAGAAGAAGAATAAGCAAGGACAACATAAAGCAACAAAGATACAAGTTGCAAGAAGAATAGCACAAGGTGAATAATGTAAGACAAGGTGCAAATAACAAGGAATAACAACAAAGCATTACCCAAGTGGAAGTGGAGAAGAGCTTGGATGAACGACCACCTTGAAGAAAGCATTCAAACACCATAGGAGGAGCCACCTTCCTTGGAGAGGAGCCACCATACGTTGAACATTAAGAAAGCTTGTTGTTACAAAAGATGCCAAGTAACTAGCAAAGGAAGTTAGAAATAATAGGTGATAAGGGATGTTGAAGAGTTTGGTTGTATGCAAGGGATGAAGCCTCCACTTACCACACCAACAAAAGTAATCTTGTGCCACTTGACACAAAGGAATAAGAGCACCTATGAATCCTCAGGGACATAACACTTGTACAAAGTAAAAGAGTGCCCAGGTTTGGATTATCGCTCCATTCAAGCCAAGAATGAATAAATAATCATTATTTCAATGCTCAAAGCTTATTACAAAGCCTACGCCACTTAAATAAATGCATTCAAATGATTACAACCTCCAAAAATCACCTAAAAAGAAGACCTAAATTCTAGTGCAATGTAAAGCACCATGTGGCTTGCATTCTAAAGGAAGAAAGAGTGTATTAATAGCTTTTTCCAAAGAGAGTGCGCATATCAAGCTTACATAGGTCAAAGTGCATTGAAGAAAGAAAAATAAAGTCTTAAGAGCACCATATAACATAGAGAATTTAATACTCATACTTTGAAGAGCAAAGGGAGTGCGTGAAGATTGTAGACACAAAAATCTAAGCATTTGCATCCCACCCCTTAATCCTGCACAATAAAATTATATGCCTAAGTCTAAACTTAGATGTAAAAATATTATACATTATTCTATTTTCCAAATTTTATTAAAATCTAGAAAATCCCCCTAGGATATCTTATCTCCCCATTTGACACATGTCCTAGCAACCACTACCCCTACACTTTCCACGTCTCACACCTCACTCCACACATCACTCCACTTGCACCTACCCACTTTCCATATCTCCCTAGTTAAGTGAGACACTTCTAGTGACTCACCATAATTATCCCTAACACTTGGTTGCCCTGGATTGCCACATGGTAATTTTGGCTTGCCACCTATCCTTTCCCCCTAATATCCCAAAGGCCTGTAAATGAATTATCACTTAACCAAGAAAAAGGAGCAAGGGGAGGCTAACATTATTTTGTTTAAATCGTGACTCATATATGCCTTAAATATTTTAAATTTTTAATTTACATTAGTCATTTATTTATACTCATTTTAGTAGGTGCTACTAAATGCTTTATCTCTTTGCATGTGTGCAGTTTCAATATTTGAAAGCTCAAATCCATCATGGTAGTCACGACAAACCCACCTTCAATATTGATTGTAGCATGAAAAATAATAAAACACCATCTTTCATTGTAAAATAGGATCACCCCCTTTGAGCATTTTTATTGTGAAGCACATTACAAAGGGGATTATTGTACTAAAAAATTCTTTTTATGAAATAATACAATGCTTCATTTTTATTGCAATGGTGTTTCTTTTTTATGCATACAAATTGGTGATCATGGTCTTTCTTATCCATCTTCCTCTTTATTTGTTTTAATGAACACTAATTTTTGGTCTTTCTCGTGTGGTTGCAGGATTTACATTTTATCTTCAAAATCTCCTCTTCCACTCCAAATATAGGTAAGTGTTCTAAAGAAAGTATCTATTTTATTTTAATTTTCTTAAAAAAAATAAAAACAACACTCAACTTTTTTTATTTTTTCTATTAATTTTTCTTATTTTTCTTAAAGAAAAAACTTATGTATATTTTTATAGTTTATTCTCACATATAAAAAAACAAGGGAGCTCTACAGCTCCCTTGTATTTCCTCCTTCCCTGTGTAGGAAGGCCGCACAGAGCGGCCCCCACACCACTCCTCCTCTCTTGCACAGAGGGCTAGATAATGTAGCCCCCACACTTCCTCTACCCTCCCCCATAGTTTATCGTACAACACAACCCTTGCATAGAGGACCCCATAGTGCGGTCCTCATGCTTCCCCCTCCCCTGCAGAGGTCCACACAATGCGGCCCCCGTGCATCCCCACCCTACCTGATAGAAGGCTACATAGCGTAGCCCCCATGCTTCCCATCCCCTCCCCCATAGAGAGTCACACCATATGGCCCTCATGAATCCCTACCCTCCCCCACATAGAGTAGCCCCTGCGCTTCCCCCATTTCCCATGTAGAGGGTCACACAATGTGACCCCCATGCATATCCACCCTCCCCCGCACAACATATTCCTAATGCATCCCCACCCTTCCTTATGCAAAGAGCCACACAATATGGCCCTTGTGCATCCTCCCATTCCTCTTATAGAGGGTTGCAGAATGTATCCCCATTGCATCCGAACCCTCCCTCATCTGACGATCATGCTATGCGCAACTTGTGTTGGGTCTATCAGGGTTGCCAGGCCTTGCGCCCTGCAAGCCTAATAGGCCTATAGAGGGACTGTTAGGGATATCAAGCCTTGACAGTGGGTCCAGTTCATAATCGTGCACCCCATCCCCCACTTAAAAATAATAATAATAATAATAATAAGACCCAGGTGTTATAGGTGAGTTGGAGAGGAGAGGGCAATCCTCCAAGGGAGGTCCCAGGTTCAAATCTCCACTCTACCAAAAATCTTAATTGGGTATCCAAAATCCAATTGATAATGTTGGTGCGGGCAAGGTCGGGTGTGACTCCTGGGTGAATTTGATGGTGTAGAACCCCCTGTTTGTGGTCTCGTAAGGGGTTTTTCGCTTAATAATAATAATAATAATAATAATAAACCTTTTAATTTTTAATCTCTTAAAAAAAGGCTTATAACTTTTAATTTTTTATTTTTCTAAAAAAAAAACTTTTTATTAATTAAAAAAAACAAGGTTTTTATTTTTCAAATTTTCTTTTTCCAAAAAAAAAAAGGGGGATTTTATTTTTCAATTTTGTTGTAAAAAAATATATATCAACAAAATAGTCAACCATAAGGAAAACACATAATAAGACAATTTTACACACACTTTCTGCTCTTTCTGTGTACTTTTTTGTGTGTGGTGTATTTTTTATTGCATTTTTAGGCATCAAAATTAGAATTGCATCCTGGGTTGCAAGGTAAATTTAATCTTGCATTTTGATTTACAAAAATCCTAGAAAAACCAAAAACAAAATCACACACAGTTGCACGTATCACATACATTGGTAAGGTTGGACTTCATCACCAACCCCCAATCAGGACTGGAGATATTGGAATTTATCTCCTTCCACTAGCTCGCCCCCTAGAAACTATAGTAGCCCATAACGAGTGGATTTCCAAATTTTATGATTGGAAGGTCCCTAATTTTTGGTGCACCCAAAGTAGAAAGGACTAGTAATGCCCTTTTACCAAGGGGCTTAATAATAATTAGAATACAACTATCATTTTTGTCCAAGCTCACTTGAGAGTGAAGCAAAATCCTATGGAGCTATTCCCTAGGTATTAAGCAAGTAGCAGGAATCAAACACACAAAACATCAAAACACACAATAAAAAAAAAATCAAATTTTGTAAAACTTGAAAAAAAAATAACAAAACTTGAAAAAAACCCTAGAAAACATTTTTTTTGTTTGATTGATTGTGTGTTTATTTACTTTTTCATTCGTATCATGATTTGCACATGCATACCTACACATTCCTCACCCTATTTCATCATTAGCTTATGGTATTGACCTAGAGTCAAACCAAAGTGCTAACAAAATCCCAAAGCCAACCACTTGCATACATGGAGCATTATGCTTAAATTTATCATTCTATAGCTGAGAAAGAGGGTGCCTATTTTGACTTCTCCACTGAGCCTTCCAATTGAGCACCCCCTTCAAAATAAGATATGGTGCAAAAAACTACCCATGCCACTATCCCGAAGATTCCTTGTTATGAGCCATCAAGGCCTTCTAACCCGTGCATCATGTATTTGGATACTAATGTCATTAGTAGTTACCTAAGCTTGGTATTTCCATATTTACCTCCTCTCACCATTCCACCATGAACCATTCCCACATTTCATCAAGAACCCATCTATTCACATTAGAAACACACTAATCACATCATCACCAACCCACTTTTTGAATAAACTACTGCAAGCATGACCCACACCCATCCATCATCATATCATTAGTACATATCCATACCATCCACATCATTTTTTGATCCCAACCAACATGCCATCCCTTATTCAGTCTTGGTACCCTTCACCACCTACCCTCCACCAACATCAACTCACATGGTTTCCACACATCTAGCCTATTATTTTCCCCTCATATGACCATACCATCTACATACGTAATTGCTATACAATAATATTTTCTACACTTACAAAAATTACTTGTGGATGAGGCCAACCAAAGCACTCATCCTAAAACACAACAACAATCATAGGTTCTAGATCCTAACCATCCATATACCTCACATCAAAATATCTTCTTCACTCAAGATCCATCATGGGTATCGCAACCATATACCATAATCATCCCCATCCATCCACTCCATCACATGCATGCTCCTTCATCAATACAACACACCATCATTCCACCATCTACTCGTCAACAACCATGCTTCACCAACACACTCTACTCAATTTACAATAAATTTTGAATCTCCTTACAAACATTGAGCTACAATTGAGTCTTCATCAACCTCATCAACATCGTAAACCTCATCTACCTAGCCAAACTCATTCAAATCATCAACCTCATACTTGGACCCCTCTATCTGAGCCCATGTCAACCATATTTCAAAATTTTGAACAGGTAAAAATAATTGTTCTACTGAACATACAACCTGTCGATCCTAAGAAACCTAAATCCATGTCATATAGGGAAGATCACTATTGCCTCTATCATTATCAAGTAGGCCATGACATAAATAATTGTTATGCATTTAAAAGTGTGGTCCAAAATATTATCAACAAGGGGATCTTTACCATAGATGGTCCACTCACCTCATCTCATCGAAACCTTAGTATCCACTATGACCATAATGGGTATGCTTAAGGTATAACACCTTACCCATGCAAAAAACAAAATAGGCTCCAAAGGAAACAAACCCCTTTGGTCACATTCAATCTAAAATGCTCCAAAGGAACTACACCCCTTTGGTCAATTCAATCAAGAAACCTCCAAAAAGAACACCCTTTTGGTCAATTCAATCTAAAAGGCTCCAAATGAAACATCCCTTGGTCAATTCAATCCATAAAGCTCCAAAATGGACACCCCTTTGGTAAATTCAATCTAAAAGGCTCCAAAAAGGACACCCCTTTAGTCAATTCAATAAAAAATGCTCCAAATGAGGCATCCCTTTGGTCAATTCAATTCAAAAGACCCCAAAGGAACCTAACCCTTTTGTTCAAATTTCATTTCAAATGCTCCAAGGGACACACCCCTTTGGTCAAATTGGTTAAAAATACCCTAGAGGGAACACATCCCTTTGGTCAATTCAATTTAAAAGGATCCAAAGGAACCTAACCCCTTTGGTCAAATTTTAAATCAAAAGGCTCCAAAGGAACCACACTCCTTTGGCCAATCCAATCCGAAAGGCTCCAAAGGAACCTAACCCCTTTGGTCAAATTTCATTTCAAAGGCTCCAAGGGACACACCCTTTGGTCAAATTGGTTCAAAAATCCTTAGAGGTGACACAACCCTTTGGTCAAAGCAGTTCAAAATATTTAAAGGCACCAAACCCCTTTTGGTCAAAATATCCCCAAGTGAACTTTGTACCTAGTGATTTACTCTAGTCACTTTGCGATTGCAGCAACTGGTTATCCATGCAATCTAGTAGGATGGATAGATCGCCATAAGGACACTTGTTCAATAAATACTAAATCAAAAAAAAAATAAATAAATAAATAAAATGAAAAAATAGCATAATCATTCATATTGCATTTCATACCTCAATTGATGCATCTAACTTTCATTGCATACATGCATTCATTTGCATCGCTTATCGTATTAATCATCATTCGATTAGTATGGATAATTGTTATCTCACTATGTCTTGTTGTATTAATCAGGGGCACCTTCAGTCTAGCATTAGTCGTCAATCAATCAATTGCAATCATTTACAACTTTCTTTTTGGTCTTTTGATCATTAAGGGGTCTTCATAAGATAGGATAGATACTATATGACCATCATCAATGATGATTATATAGTCACTAACTATTTTAAATGTACTTCTTAATTTTCAAAAGCTCATAAGGAACATACAACTTCATCTCGCATAACATAATGTTTTTCAAACAATCTCTAGGGATTTTTCAATCACTTAGCCACTCCTAGTGTTTTAAGCAACCTCAATTAAAACTCGAATAATCTTGAAGTGCTATAAGTTGATCCTAGTCAAATAAAGTTTCCTCTTGGACCACACACATCAAAACACATTAAAATATTATGAAATCTAGGAAGGACAAAGTCATGAGTAGCTATTTCCATAAAGCAAACGGTTTCCCCTACTCATCCAATTATGTGCATGTTATAAAAAATCGATAATTGGTAAAAGGACAAGCTCATAATTATCTAAAAAAAAAAATCTCTTGCTCTCCTTCAAAATGAGCAAGTATACCAAAAAGCAATCCCTTGATCTCCTTCAAAACAAGCAAGTATCCAAAAAAAATCCTTTGCTCTCCTTCAAAATGAGCAAGTATCCCAAAAAACAAATCCTCTTGCTCTTTCTCAAAATGAGCAAGTCCCAAAAGAAATAAAATCTCCTTTTCTAATCTACAAAAATGAGCAAAAATTCTAAATAAAATCCCAAATCCAAAAATCCAAATGCAATAAAAGAAGAGAAAAGATCTTGAATCCCTAGAATTCTCAGTACTTTAAAAATCGTGGGGTGATCCCCATTACAGTAATGGGATCCAAGAGTTGGCCTAGAAATGGGATATCCTTATGTGTTGTGACATGTCTGTCACATTAGAAACCTTATTTTATATAGACCTATATCACTCTTGGATGAGCTAGCTTATTGGCATAAGTTACGATTAGTATGCTCTAGCTCATTATGGGAAATAAACATTCACTGCACACACAATTGGTCCTTCAAAAATTTGACTCTAATAGGACACTCTTGGCATCTCATGGATCTATGAGATAAATAGATGAGTTTGTTTGAGATCACTAGGACTTTAGAGTCTTTGAAACCAACTCTAGATTATTTATCCCTAAGGAAAACAAAGTCATAAGCAAGCTTTCATTCCATACCATCATCACATTTCTACACATGTACCATAGTCCATTTCATCCTACAACATAGGATCAAACCAATACTACTATTTTAGTGCCCCTGATTAAGCAATAAAGGCAAAGTCTACTAAAAAATAGTCCATAACCTCTTTGAACAATAATTAATAAGACAACACCATTCATTCATTTGCATACATCACCACCAATTGCATTCATCATAATACATTCATTTTATCACATGCATATAAAAAACTCCAAAGGAACCAAAACTCCTTTGGTCACATTAAAAAAGGCTCCAAAGAAAACAAACTTCTTTGGTCAATTCAATAAAAAAGATCCCAAAGGGAACACTCCTTTGATCAAATAAAAAATGCTCCAAAGGAACCAAACTCCTTTGGTCAATTCAATCCAAAAGGCCCCAAAGGGGACACCCCTTTGGTCAAATCAATTCAAAAAGGCTCCAAAGGAACCAAAATCCTTTGGTCAATTCCATCCAAAATGCTCCAAAGAGAACATCCGTTTGGTCAATTTAGTTTAAAATGCTCCAAGGGAAGCACACATATTTGGCCAAATAAATTCAAAAAGGCTCCAAAGGAACCAAACTCCTTTGGTCAATTCCATCAAAAGACTCCAAAGGGAACATCCCTTTGGTCAATTTAGTTTAAAATGCTCCAAGGGAAGCACACCCCTTTGGTCAAATCAATTAAAAAGGCTCTAAAGGAACAAAACTTCTTTGGTCAATTCCATCTAAAAGGCTTCAAAGGAGACATCCCTTTGGTCGATTTAGTTCAAAATGCTCCAAGAGAACCACACCCCTTTTGTCAAATCACTTAAAAATATACAAATGCACCAAACTCCTTTCATTAAAAAAAAGGATCCTTGAGTGAAACTCATATCTAGTGATATACTCTAGTCACCTAGTGGTTGCAATGAATGAATATCCATGCAATCCGATAGGATGGTAGATCACCATAAGGAAAACTTGTTAAATAAAAACCATCAAATCAACCTTAGAAATCATCAAAAATCATGAAATCACCCCTTCAAGCATCCTCCCACCTCATTTCATCTTGTCACAAATCAAGTGAACCTTGTATCTAGTGATTTACTCTAGTCACCTAGTGGTTACAGTGATTGGTTATCCATGCAAGTCGGTAGGATGGGTACATCACCATAAGGATGCTTGTAAAAAAACCATCAAATCAGGCTACAAAACTTCACAAAAACATCAAATCAACTCTACATCCATCACATCAATCCATCATAGTTTATCATAAATCAAATCAAATTGGTAACTCAAATTTAGAATGTGATTGCATTTAAGAAAATTTTCACACAGCTATCAAAAGCCCTCTCCACAGGACCATAAAGCAAAAAAATCTCAAATCGGTATGCACCATGCCAATGTATGTTGTGAATGTGGTGGCTATAATGAAGTGTACAAATCACCTTGAAAATTTTTATTGTTACATGCACACTATATTGTGTGGTCCATATACCAAATAATAAAAGCTCATCATTCTGCTAAGAGCAAAGTTTTGATAATGCATTCCCAATACAAACTTGGGACAACCAACTTGATCTTGATTTTTGACATTTACATCCATTGCATCATATCACTCCATCAACCTAGTCTATTAATGACTCATGGGTTTCATCTATTCCATATTTCACCCATTTATTGCTTGCAGGGGTAAGCCAAATTAAAAAAAATCATCGATCATTCCACCTTCGTGTTGAGGCAACAAAAGTCTATTTCTCCATCCAATAAAATCATGTGTCTCTTGTTTTTTCACCACATTATTCTTTACACAACACAATACAAAAATGGGCATATGTAGACACCAAAATCTAGGCATTTACATCCCATATCATAATCCTTTACAATGAAATTATATGCCTAAGTCTAAACTTAGGTGTAAAAATCCTACACATTATCCTATTTTCCAAATTTTATTAAAATATGGAAAATCCGCCTATGATATCTTATTTCCCCTTTGGGCCATTGTTATAGATACCAATACCCCTCCAATTGCCACACCTCACACCTCACTTCACACATCACTCCACTTGCACCTACCCACTTGCCACATCTCCCCAGTCAAGTGAGACACTTCTAGTGACTCACTATAACTGCCCCTAACACTTGGGTTCCCTGGATTACCACTTGGAAATCTTGGATTACCACCTATCCTTTCTCCATTTATCTCCCAAATGCCTATAAAGGCACTGCCACTTCACCAAGCAAAAGTAGGAAGGAGAGGCTAACATTATGTTGTTAAAATCATGACTCATGTATACAATAAATATTTTCTATTTTCAATTTACATTAGTCATTTCTTTATACTCATTTTTACAAGTGCTAATAAAACCTTTGTCTCTTTGCATGTGTGCAAGTTTGAGATTCGAAAGCTCAAGTCCATCATGGCGGTCACAACAAACCTGCCTCCAACACTGATTGTAGAATGAAGAAGAATAAAACGCCATATTTCATTTTAAAATGGGATCACCCCCTTTGAGCATTTTTATTGTGAAGCACCTTACAAAGGGGCTTATTGTACTAAAAAAATATTTTTACAAAATAATACAATGCTTCATTTTTAGTGCAATGGTGTTTCTTTTTTATGCATACAAAGATCATTGTGTAGAATGAAGAGGACAGAGGATAGAATATCATGAAGAAATTAATGCATTCAAACACCATTAAATAAGCAAGAGACCGTGTTGATTATAGTCTTATTTGAGCATATGGTATAGCGGTATTGCACGTAAATTTTGATGCCTTAAAGGTAAGATTTATTCTCATAACCTTTGCAAAGCACAAAGGAGAAATAAGGCATATATTAAAGTTACAATCAATAAGGTTTTATGCTCTATGGTTATTTAAATAATAGGAGTACTAAGATGATAAATAATAACCTTGGAAATCATATTTAATGCCTTAGAAGGAAGTAGAAGATAAAATCATTGAAACTATTACTCATATTGCATTAAATATTTGCAAATCATTAAATAAGGAGATAAGGTTTTTACAAATTGAAGTAAAATTAAAATTGTAGATACATGTTTTTTATAAATTTCTAACTTGGGAGGTATAATAAATCCTACACCAAATTTAAATTATAGAAATTTAGAAACTATATTATTCAAAGGATAAAGGAATCAAAATCATTAACTGCTTGAAAGTTGGAATTTATTGTTTATACTTGTCTCTTATACAAATTAAAGGTACAAAATAAATCCAACCATAGAGTCTTGAAAAATAGATAACTTCTTCAAATTGAAAATGCATATATCAATAGGTAGAAATAAGGTAAAATTAGGAGTTGAATATTATATTAAAATTAGCATCAAAACATTAGGGAATCAACTCAAAAGAAATCTAAAGAAATCTAAGCACTTTATCAAGATCTTAGTATATTCTAATTACTTGGGAGATATAAGGGCTTCTACAAAACTTAATATTTGAAAAGATTTTATCAAGTTTGTTCACATATTCTTAACTAGGGAGTCATAAGGTAGACAACTACAAAGGTTTTGGAATACAAAACTTCCATCAAAATTGTTCTAAATACTTGGGAATTAAAAGGTATTCTACCTAGAGATTTGGAAAACTAAATTCTTATCTAAACCATTGATTGAAAATTAAGATTCTCAAAGTATTCTCAAAACACTAGGGAGATATAAGGAATTCTACTTCAAATATTAAATTAGAAGAAACATGGATGAAATAGTGAGGAATACATTCAATAATGAGGAACTATTTCATGAGTTGGAATTTTATTCTCAAAACTTAATAGATACCTTTGAAGGATACAAGTATTTATTTACTAGTAAAAAGGAAATATTCTCATTATTCCTCAAAGAAGCAAAGGAAGAAAATTTCACAACATTAATTGGTTATCTTCATGAAGTAATTTTAGAGCTTGGTGGGATACTAAAAATATAGTTATATTCACATTAGAAGAATGGTTGATGATATATCTATCATTAATTTTTTTTAACTCTTTAAAAATACAAAACAAAAAATCAATCCTAGTCAATATTATTATGATGATATACTAACTCATCATGAAGAAGATATTCCTCTAGTAAAAATGTAGGAACAAATAATAATAATAATAATAATAAGGAGGAGTAAGAGTAAGTGTGATAGGAAGGAACAAGATGAAGATACTCATCAGGATACAAGAGTACAATGAAGAAAGCACAAAGATTGAACCAAAAGAAGAAGGACCAAATCAAGTTGAAGAACATCTAAAAGACGAAGACCCATATTGAAGACTAAAGTCTTAAATACCCAAATAATGTAATATAGGGGGTGTTGGAATATATTACATTATTTAGTACATGCCAATGTACCACCTTGGGTACATATTTAGATTAGGAGTTTATCTTATATTAAGATTTGAGTAGTTACTTCATGCAATGTAATAAATGCACGTGTTAGAATGTGCAATGATGTAAATGTGCATGTATTCCACATGTATATGAGTCATAGGTCATATCTCCATATATATAGGCCTTTGATAGAGTGGAATAAGAGCTAGATAAAAGGGGCAAGATGCAGGATGCTAAATAGGTAGTAAGTATAGTGAATACAATGTAGATATTTCATAAATTCTGGAGTGTTCATGTCCTCTATCATATTACATTATACTATTTTTGTGAGCTTTCATTAATGGCTATTTTATGAGTTATTATAGAAGTTTCTCATATAGTTTTATTGCATTTTATATTTTCATTATCATATAGTTAGAATTGCTTGCCCATTTTACATCTTGTGGTTGCATTTCCTTAAATATAGATCATCAAAAGCTAACATACTAACCATGGGACCATAATTATAATAAAATTCATTCTCCAAGATAATGAATCCTAAGTCCTAATTAAGAGGAATGCTCTTAAGCTAGGAATATTTATAGAAAAGAAGCTTGTTATCCCTCCTAATTTTCCATTGTAAACCTTGCCACAAAAATAGTCTAACAACTTGGAGATTATTCCAAAAGTTACAATGCTTATGAAAATACCTATCCGCAAAAAATTAGCATTATCTCTTAGGTACTTGGATTGAATAATATTTATCCATATTACCTCTTCATTCCTTATCATTTTCCACCCACACTTTTCCAAGAGGGCTTTATTCAGTTTTCTCACTCTTCTAAAATCTAAGCCCCCTACTTTTTTTTGGTAAACTTGTTCCCAAGCTACCAGTGGTAGATGCCTTTTATCCTTTGAACTAGTCCACAGGAAATTCCTCTAAGTTTGTTCAATTTTGTCATAGAATTTAGCAAGCATCTTAAAGAGGGACATAAAATAGACTAGGATGTTTTGAAGAGAATATTTCACCAAAAGAGATTTCCTTGCCTAGCTAAGAAGAGCTCCCTTTTATCATGTTAGTTTCTTGGAAAATATCTCCACAATTTGGGTTCCACATATCATCCAATTATCTACCTTCAAACATGGGTATCCCAAGATAAGTCAAAGAAAATTCCCCAATCCCACATCCAAAGATACCTAAAATTTTCAACTGCCTCCTAATAGGAGTGTTTAAAAAGAATATTTTGCTTTTTGCAATGTTTATTTTTTAGGAAGTTGCTAATTCATAGGTTTCCAAAATATATTTCAACTCTCTTGCTTATGGGATAGAGAATTTTGAAGTGATAACAGTATCATATACAAATTACTGATGAGAGATAGGTCTAAGGGTGGAAGCAGACTTAATATCATCCAAATTTCCTTCCTCCACATCATTTCAAATACTTCTCCTAAGGACCTTAGCAAGGATGATAAAGAGATATGGGGATAATGTATCCCCTTGGCATAGACCTTGTTTGCCTTTAAAATAACCAACAATGATACTATTGATTAAAATAGAGAACATAACTGAGTTAAGGCTGCTAATAAGTCAATCGAATCCTACTAAAATCTAAATTTTATCAACATTTTGATTAGGAACTCCTAGGAAACCCTATCATAACCCTTACTCATATCCAACTTTAGAATCATCCCCTCCTCCCCACTTTTATCTATAGAATGGATGATTTGATGAGTTATGATTATACCATCTAAAGTCTATCATCCTTTCACAAATCCACTCTAATTTTGGTCCATTATAAGTGGTATCACAACTTTAATTCTATTAGCCAATATTCTAGAGAAAATTTTATACGGTGTATTACACAAGCTAATAGGATGGAAAAAAATAAAAGTACTAGCCCCTACTACCTTGGGAATAAGTTCCAGGAAGGTAGAAATCATATCATCAAGAATATGATAATTTTTTGAATCGCCTTCATTGCACCAATGATATCAGACCTTGCAATATCCTAGAAATGATGGAATAATCCTACTAGAAAAACATCTATCCTAGGAGCTTTATCCCCCTTCATATCAAATACTACCTTGTATATCTTCTCATCCATGAAAGGACTTCAAAGATAGTCATTAATTTGACTTTTGATCAGAGAAGGAATATTTTAGATCATGGAATTCATTGCTTCCTCATTAGGGGGTGACCACACCAATCAACTCTAAGAAAAATTAAAATATCTCCTTTCTAATCTCCCCCAATCATTCGTTACCTCCGCACCATTTTTTAAAATTTCCATGATTTTATTGTTTCTTTGATGTCTTAAGGCAGAAACATGAAAAAACTTAGTGTTACGATCCCCTTATTTAAGCCAAGATATTCTTGATTTTTATATCCAAAAAATCCCTTCACAAACCAGGATATTATGGTATTCAACAATAATTTTTTTTCTATCTTTCAACTCACTAGATAGACCCTCCTTATCCATTCGATCTTCAATATCATGCAATTGGTTTTTTAACTCAGATTATTTTTGAAAAAATACCAAAAAACCTATTTATTCCATTACCTCATATTCCTTTTAATGAACTAAGCCTCTTAGCTATTTGGGAAATCTTGTCACAATTGTTTTTCCTTCCACTAGTCTACAATTTGAGCTTTCAAATTATCATGTCATATCCACATAATTTTAAATCTGAAGAGGGATCTAAATAAATATTTTGAGTAGTCTAATTCCCAAATCAAAGGGTTGTGATCATAACTAACTTTAGGGAAGGCAAATAAGAGGTAAACTCTAAAAAAGCTATAAATATTCTTGAGACAACAAAACTCTATCTAATTTGATTTATATTAGATGCTCCCCTAAAAAATAGTTACTCCAAGTATATTTTGCTTTGAGAGTGTGAAGTAAGAGCTAGAGAAAACGGGTAAGATGTTAAATGGTAGATAGTTAGTAAGTATAGTGAGTACAATGTAGATCATTCATAAATTTTGGAGTGTTCATGTCCTCCATCATATTACATTGTACTATTTTCATGAGCTTTCATTAATGGCTATTTTTTGAGTTATTGCAAAAGTTTCTCATATACTTTTCTTGCATTTTATATTACCATTATCATATAGTTATCATTGCTTGCTCATTTTACATCTTGTGGTTGCATTTCCTTAAATATAGATCATAAAAAGCTAAAAATGGTATCAGAGCACAAGGTAGATTGATAGGAAATAGAGAGAGCCACAAGAGATATTGAGAGGATATATGAAATATTAGTTTTAGAATTTTTGAAATTGCATTTGGCTAGAGTCTTTCTACACAGTTGTAGAAAACTTTGTGAAGACTAGGACTCAACATTGATTCCACTAGATTGATAAATCAACTAGTGAATATTCATTATCTATAGATTTAAATAAATTACTATTATCATTTTCTAATACTTTCTTGTATAAAAGAGGATATTCAAAGAAAGTTGAGAAGCTTCTTACGAGAGCTAGAAATAATATATTCTTTAGAATCAATCTAGTACTTAAAGAAAAAAGTTGAAGATTAAATATTTTGGAGGCCTTGAGAAAAAATTCCCATTGCAAGATTTGTAGAATAAAGATTCCAAGTAAAATATTGAGAAAAGAGGAAGAGGCCAAAGAATTCATATTGAAGATACATATCAAGGAGGACGTACAATAAAGAAGACTTGAAGAGAGAATATTAAGGAGACTCAAGAGAGAGATATCCATTGAATATTGAAGACTTCCCATTAAATATTGAGGAAAGAAGATACTCAAGGAAAATAATCCTAGAGAATATTGGAGATTGGATATTAAGGAGACCCAAGAAGGAGATTTCCATAGAGTTTGAAGACTATATATTACAGAGTGAAGTAGAAGAAAGCAGCCCAATAAGAAGGAAATCCAAGAAAAAGGTACCATTAAATAAGTTCCATATTTGTAATATTGAAGACAGAGAAGGACTATCAAAGGTCCTATTGTATATTTTAGAAGAAAAAAAATAGGAGATCCAATAAAGAGATCTCATTGTAAAACATCCATAGTTGAAGATTGGAGAGATCAAGGAAAGGTCTCATTGAAGTTTTAAGATTTAAGGAGCTATAAAATTTAAATATCCAAGAGAAGAGGTCTTAAGGAAGGATTGAAAGGAGAAAGAAAGAGAAGGCTAGGAAAGACTCATTGAAGGATACTTGAATAAATCCATTTGAGAAGACTTGAGAAGAACTCAAGGGAGAAGATTGCTAGCAAGGAGAAGTTCTTGATAGTGAAGAGTTTGGGACAATTATTACCATCTGAAAACAAGCCCAAATGAAAGAAATATTTGGAAATAAGTTTACCAAATTTTGGAAAGAATTTCCAAAGACCTAAAGATATTCATATTCTTGAGAAGAAGGCTAGAAAATAAGCCACTATTGAAGTCAAAATTTGATGAGGTTGAAGGAGAAAGAAACTAGAAAACCCACAAAATATAAGAGATTTGAATATTGCCATTGAAGGCTTGAAGATTAATTTGAAGGAAGGCATTTTATGATTTTTACAACAAAAATTTGAAGGTTTTTAGAAAATATGTTTTAGCTGCAATTTGGAGGATTTCCTACCAAATTTGGGAGATTCAAGAACAACATATTGAAGGAGAAATTGACTGCATTAGAATCTGAAAAATTTAAAGTTAAGGGCAGCAATTTGGGTAACACTATTAGCTGCAAATTTTAGCATCCCATAACAACAAGTTGAAGTAAAATAGGCAACATTGGAAGGTAAAATATAGAGGAGTTTAAGCTATAAAAAAATACAAAACTAGGGCAGCAAATAAGTGAACCAAATCACCAGGTGAGATTGCTATAAGGAGGTCAAAATAAGGTTTGATAATTGGTGTTATTAAATTTTCTTATGCATTATTATTTAAGTTAATTTAAAACACCATTTTAAGATTTATTAAAATTAGTAATAAGGAGTTTGATTTTAAAGGTTTTCAAGTTAAGTAAGGAGGTAGCATTATCATCTTGAAACCTGCAAAATATATTAACACAAGTTAGTGTTAGAAAGTTGATTAAAAGGAGTAATAAGGAGAAATTGATAGTGCTTGATATAAGTTATTTTAAGAGTTATTAAAATTGAATTAAGTATTAATAAAATAATGAATATTAGTGCACAAAGCAAGGTTTAGTTGGAGTGTCAAAAGACACCATTAATCATAGGTGAATAGAAGAAAATTTTGGGGAAGAGAATCCACCAAAAAGGAGCATTATAACCACCAAGGAATAGAGAAGAAACCACCACATCAAGACAAGGAAGAAAGATACATATAGAGACTAATAGGGTCTCAAAATTCTAGGTGCAACTAAGTTAATCTATAATAGTTTATTGTAGATTTATTTCAGGTTTTTATAGCACAAAATTACAATAAGTAAGAGGTAGTTTTTATAAAGGTTTTATTACAAGTTACTAAGAAAAGTAGATAGAGCCATCTAAGGGCTCAATATAATTTCATCTAAGGCATCTAAATACACCAAATACAACACCATAGTCCCATGAAGGTAGTGCTTAAAGTGTAATAGGAACCTACAACAAGAAGAAGAATAAGCAAGGACAACATAAAGTAACAAAGATACAAGTTGCAAGAAGAATAGCACAAGGAGAATAATGTAATACAAGAAGCAAATAACAAGGAATAACATCAAAGCATTACCCAAGTGTAAGTGGAGAGGAGATTGCATGAATGACCACCTTGAAGAAAGCATTCAAACACCATAGGAGGATCCACCTTCCTTGGAGAGGAACCACCATACGTTGAACATTAAGAAAGCTTGTTGTTACAAAATATGCCAAGTAACTAGCAAAGGAAGTTAGAAATAATAGGTGATAAGGGATGTTGAAGAGTTTGGTTGTATGCAAGGGATGAAGCCTCCACTTACCACACCAACCAAAGTAATCTTGTGCCACTTGACACAAAGGAATAATAGCACCTACGAATCCTTAGGGACATAACACTTGTACAAAGTAAAAGAGTTCCCAGGTTTGGATTATCACTCCATTCAAGCCAAGAAGGAATAAATAATCATTATTTCAATGCTCAAAGCTTATTACAAAGCCTACACCACTTAAATAAATGCATTCAAATGATTACAACCTCCAAAAATCACCTAAAAAGAAGACCTACATTCTAGTGCAATGTAAAGCACCATGTGGCTTGCATTCTAAAGGAAGAAAGAGTGTATTAATAGCTTTTTCCAAAGAGAGTGCGCATATCAAGCTTACATAGGTCAAAGTGCATTGAAGAGAGAAGAAGATAGTCTTAAGAGCACCATAGAACATAGAGAATTTAATACTCATACTTTGAAGAGCAAAGGGAGTGCGTGAATATTGTAGACACCAAAATCTAAGTATTTGCATCCCACCCCTTAATCCTGCACAATAAAATTATATGCCTAAGTCTACACTTAGGTGTAAAAATATTACACATTATCCTATTTTCCAAATTTTATAAAAATCTAGAAAATCCCCCTAGGATATCTTATCTCCCCATTAGACACATGTCATAGCCACCACTACCCCTACACTTGCCACATCTTACACCTCACTCCACACATCACTCCACTTGCACCTACCCACTTTCCACATCTCCCTAGTTAAGTGAGACACTTCTAGTGACTCACTATAATTATCCCTAACACTTGGTTGCCTTGGCTTGCCACTTGGTAATCCTGGCTTGCCACCTGTCCTTTCCACCTCATATCCCAAAGGCCTATAAATGAATTATCACTTCACCAAGAAAAAGGAGCAAGGGGAGGCTAACGTTATGTTGTTTAAATCATGACTCATATATGCCTTAAATATTTTAAATTTTAAATTTACATTAGTCATTTATTTATACTCATTTTAGTAGGTGCTACTAAATGCTTTATCTCTTTGCATGTGTGCAGGTTCAATATTTGAAATCTCAAATCCATCATGGTAGTCACGACAAACCCACCTTCAACATTGATTGTAGCATGAAAATGAATAAAAAACCATCTTTCATTGTAAAAGGGGATCACCCCATTTGAGCATTTTTATTGTGAAGCACCTTACAAAGGGGCTTATTGTACTCAATTTTTTTTTTATGAAATAATACAATGCTTCATTTTTATTGCAATGGTGTTTCTTTTTTATGCATAGAAATTGGTGATCATGGTCTTTCTTATCCATATTCTACTCTTTATTTGGTTTAATGAACACTAATTTTTGGTATTTCTCATGTGGTTGTAGGATTTGCATTTTATCTTCACAATATCCTCTTCCACTCCAAATATAGGTAAGTGTTCTAAAAAAAGTCTCTGTTTTCTTTTAATTTTCTTAAAAAAAAAGAAAAACAAGACTCAAATTTTTTTATTTTTTCTATTAATTTTTCTTATTTTTCTTAAAGAAAAAACTTATGTATATTTTTATATTTTATTCTCTAATATAAAAAAAACAAGGGAGCCCTGTAGCCCCCTTGTCTTTCCTCCTTCCCCATGTAGGAAGGTTGCACAGAGCGGCCTCCACACCACTACTCCTCTCTTGCACAGAGGGCTGCATAATGTAGCCCCAATGCTTCCTCTACCCTCCCCCATAGTTTACCGCACAACACAACCCTTGCATAGAGGACCCCATAGTGCGGTCCTCATGCTTCCCCCTCCCCTACAGAGGTCCACATAATGTAGCCCCCGTGCATCCCCATCCTATGTAATAGAGGGCTACATAGCATAGCCCTCGTGCTTCCCATCCCCTCCCCTATAGAGAGCCACACCATGTGGCCCTCGTGAATCCCCACCCTACCCCACATAGAGTAGCCCCTATGCTTCCCCCCTTCCCCATGTAGAGGGTCACACAATGTGGCCCCTATGCATCCCCACCCTTCCTTGTGCGAATATCCACACAACATGACCCTTGTGCATCCTCCCTTCCTCGTGTAGAGGGTTGCACAATGTAGCCCCATTGCATGCCCACCCTCCCTCACTCGACGATCATGCTATGTGCAGCTTGTGTTGGGTCTATCAGGGTTTGCCAGGCCTTGCGCCCTGCAAGCCCGATAGGCCTATAGTGGGCTTGTTAGAGATATCAAGCCCTAACAGCGGGGCCAGTTCATAATCGTGCACCCCATCCCCCACTTAAAAAACTTATAATAATAATAATAATAATAATAATAATAATAAATATTTTAATTTTTAATCTCTTAAAAAAAGGCTTTTAACTTTTAATTTTTTATTTTTCTAAAAAAATAAACTTTTTATTAATTAAACAAAACAAGGTTTTTATTTTTCAAATTTGCTTTTTCCAAAAAAAAAAGAAGGGATTTTATTTTTCAATTTTGTTGTAAAAAAAAATATATCAACAAAATAGTCAACCATAAGGAAAACACATAATAAGACAATTTTACACACACTTTCTGCTCTTTTTGTGTACTTTTTTGTGTTTGGTGTATTTTTTATTGCATTTTTAGACATCAAAATTAGAATTGCATCCTAGGTTGCAAGGTAAATTTAATCTTGCATTTTGCTTTACAAAAATACTAGAAAAACCAAAAACAAAATCACACACACTTGCACATATCACATACATTGGTAAGGTTGTACTTCATCACCAACCCCCAATTAGGACTGGAGACGTTGGAATTTATCTCCTTCCACCAGCTCGCCCCCTAGAAACTGTAGCAGCCCATAGCGAGTGGCTTTCCAAATTTCATTATTGGAAGGTCCCTACTTTTTGGTGCACCCAAAGTAGAAAGGACTAGTAATGCCCTTTTACCAAGGGGTTTAATAATAATTGGAATGCAATTATCATTTTTTTCCAAGATCACTCGAGAGTGAAGCAAAATCCTATGGAGCTATTCCCTAGGTATTAAGAAAGTAGTAGGAATCAAACACACAAAACATCAAAACATACAAAATAAAAAAAATCAAAATTTGTAAAACCTGAAAAAAAATAAATAAATAACAAAACATGAAAAAAAACCCTAGAAAACATTTTTTTTGTTTGATTGATTGTGTGTTTATTTACTTTTTCATTCGCATCATGCTTTGCACATGCATACCTACACATTCATCACCCCATTTCATCATTATCTTATGGTATTGACCTAGAGTCAAACCAAAGTGCTAACAAAATCCCAAAGCCAACCACTTGCATACATAGATCATTACACTTAAATTTATCATTCTATAGCTGAGGAAGAGGGTGCCTATTTTGACTTCTCCACTGAGTCTTCCAATTGAGGACCCACTTCAAAATAAGATATGGTGCAAAAAACTACCCATGCCACTATCCCGAAGATTCCTTTTTATGAGCCATCAAGGCCTTCTGACCCGTGCATCATGTATTTGGATACTAATGTCATTAGTAGTTACCTAAGCTTGGTATTTCCATATTTACATCATCTCATCATTCCACCATGAACTATTCCCACATTTCATCAAGAACCCATCTATTCACATTAGAAACACACTAATCACATCGTCACCAACCCAATTTTTGAATCAACCACTACAACCATGACCCACACACATCCATCATCATATCATTAGTACATATCCATACCATCCACATCATTTTTTGATCCCAACCAACATGCCATCCCTCATTCAGTCGTGGTACCCTTCACCACCTACCCTCGACCAACATCAACTCACATGGTTTCCACACATCTAGCCTAATATTTTCCCCCATATGACCATATCATCTACATACGTAATTTCTATACAATAAAATTTTCTACACTTACAAAAATTACTTTTGGATGAGGCCAACCAAAGCACTCATCCGAAAACATAGCAACAATCATAAGTTCTAGATCCTAACCATCCATCTACTTCACATCAAAATACCTTCTTCACTCAAGATCCGTCATGGGTATCGCAACCATCCACCATAATCATCCCCATCCATCCACTCCATCACATGCATGCTCCTTCATCAATACAACACACCATCATTCCACCATCTACTCATCAACAACCATGCTTCACCAACACACTCTACTCAATTTACAACAAATTTTGAATCTCCTTACAAACATTGAGCTGCAATTGTGTCTTCATCAACCTCATCAACCTCATCAACGTCATCCACCTCATCAACCTTGTCAACCTCATATACCTGGCCAAACTCATTCAAATCATCAACCTCATACTTGGAACCCTCTATTTGAGCCCATGTCGACCATATTTCAAAAGTTCCAAGAGGTAAAAATAATTGTTCTACTGAACGTACAACCTGTCGATCCTAACCTAAATCCATGTCATATAGGGAAGATCACTATTGCCTCTATAATTGGCAAGTAGGCCATGACATAAATAATTGTTATGTATTTAAAAGTGTGGTCCAAGATATTATCAACAAGGGGATCTTTCCCATAGATGGTCCACTCACCTCATCTCATCAAAACCTTGGTATCCACTAGGACCGCAATGGGGATGCTTAAGGTATCACACCTTCCCCATGTAAAAACAAAAATAGGCTCCAAAGGAACCAAACCCCTTTGTTCACATTCAATCTAAAAGGCTCCAAAGGAACTACACCCCTTCGGTCAATTCAATCAAGAAAGCTCCAAAAGGAATACCCTTTTGGTCAATTCAATCCAAAAAGCTCCAAATGAAACATCCCTTGGTCAATTCAATCCATAAAGCTCCAAAATAGACACCCCTTTGGTAAATTCAATCTAGAAGGCTCCTAAAAGGACACCCCTTTAGTCAATTCAATAAAAAATGCTCCAAATGAGGCATCCCTTTGGTCAATTCAATTCAAAAGACCCCAAAGGAACCTAACCCCTTTGGTCAAATTTCATTTCAAAGGCTCCAAGGGACACACCCCTTTGGTCAAATTGGTTCAAAATGCCCTAGAGGGAACACATCCATTTGGTCAATTCAATTCAAAAGGATCCAAAGGAACCTAACCCCTTTGGTCAAATTTTAAATCAAAAGGATCCAAAGGAACCACACTCCTTTGTTCAATCCAAATTGAAAGGCTCCAAAGGAACCTAACCCTTTTGTTCAAATTTCATTTCAAGGGCTCCAAGGGACACACCCTTTGGTCAAATTGGTTCAAAATTCCTTAGAGGGAACACACCCCTTTGGTCAAAGTAGTTCAAAATCTCCAAAGGCACCAAACCCCTTTGGTCAAAATATCCCCAAGTGAACCTTGTACCTAGTGATTTACTCTAGTCACTTGGTGATTGCAGCAACTGGTTATCCATGCAATCCGGTAGGATGGATAGATCACCATAAGGACACTTGTTCAATAAATACTAAATCAAAAAAAATAATAATAAATAAATAAAATGAAAAAATAGCTTAATCATTCACATTGCATTTCATACCTCAATTCATGCATCCGACTTTCACTGCATACATGCATTCATTTGTATCGCTTATCATATTAATCATCATTCAATTAGTATGGATAATTGTTAGCTCACTATGTATTTTTGTATTAATCAGGGGCACCTTCAATCTAGCATTAGTCGTCAATCAATCAATTGCAATCATTTACAACTTTCTTTTTGGTCTTTTGATCATTAATGTGTCCTCATAAGATAGGATAGATACTGTATGACCATCATCAATGATGATTATATAGTAACTAACTATTTTATGCGCACTTCTTAATTTTTAAAAGCTCATAAGGAACATACAACTTCATATCGCATAACATAATGTTTTTCAAACCATCTCTAGGAATTTTTCAATAACTTAGCCACTCCTAGTGTTTTAAGCAACCTCAATTAAAAATTGAATAATCATGAAGTGCAATAAGTTGATCCTAGTCAAATAAAGTTTCCTTTTGGACCACACACATCAAAACACATTAAAACATTGTGAAATCTAGGAAGGACAAAGTCATGAGTAGCTATTTCCATAAAGCAAATGGTTTCCCCTGCTCATCCAATTATGTGCATATTCTAAAAAATTGAGAATTGGTAAAAGGACAAGCTCGTCTTTCTCTAAAAAAAAATCCCTTGCTCTTCTTCAAAATGAGCAAGTATACCAAAAACCAATCCCTTGATCTCCTTCAAAACAAGCAAGTATCCAAAAAAAATCCTTTGCTCTCCTTCAAAACGAGCAAGTATCCCCAAAAAAAAATCCTCTTGCTCTTTATCAAAATGAGCAAGTCCCAAAAGAAATAAAATCTCCTTTTCTAATATACAAAAATGAGCAAAATTTTTTGAATAAAATCCCAAATCCAAATATCCAAATTCAATAAAATAAGGGAAAAGAGCTTGAATCCCTAGAATTCTTAGTATTTTAAAAATTGTGGGGTGATCCCCATTATAGTAATGGGCTTCAAGAGTTGTCCTGGCAATGGGATATCCTTATGTGTGATGACATGTCTGTCACATTATCAACCTTATTTTATACAGACCTATATCACTCTTGGATGAGCTAGCTTATTGGCATAAGTTATGATTAGTATGCTCTAGCTCATCATGGGAAATAAACATTCACTGCACACACAATTGGTCCTTCAAAAATTTGACTCTAATAGGACACCCTTGGCATCTCATGGATCTATGAGATAAATAGATGAGTTTGTTTGAGATCACTAGGACTTTTGAGTCTTTGAAACCAACTCTAGATTATTTATCCCTAAGGCAAACAAATTCATAAGCAAGCTTTCATTCCATACCATCATCACATTTCTACACATGTACCATAATCCATTTCATCCTACAACATAGGATCAAACCAATACTACTGTTTCAGTGCCCCTAATTAAGCAATAAAGGCAAAGTCTACTAAAAAATGGTCCATAACCTCTTTGAACAATAATTAATATGACAACACCATTCATTCATTTTCATACATCACCACCAATTGCACTCATCATAATACATTCATTTTATCACATGCATAAAAAAAACTCCAAAGGAACCAAAAATCCTTTGGTCACACATTAAAAAAGGCTCCAAAGAAAACAAACTTCTTTGGTCAATTCAATAAAAAAGATCCCAAAGGGAACACTCCTTTGATCAAATAAAAAATACTCCAAAGGAAACAAACTCCTTTGGTCAATTCAATCCAAAAGGCCCCAAAGGGGACACCCCTTTGGTCAAATCAATTCAAAAGGCTCCAAAGGAACCAAAATCCTTTGGTCAATTCCATCCAAAAGGCTCCAAAGAGAACATCCCTTTGGTCAATTTAGTTTAAAATGCTCCAAGGGAAGCACACATATTTGGTCAAATAAATTCAAAAAGGCTCCAAAGGAACCAAACTCCTTTGGTCAATTCCATCCAAAAGGCTCCAAAGGGGACATCCCTTTGGTCAATTTAGTTCAAAATGCTCCAAGGGAAGCACACCCCTTTGGTCAAATCAATTAAAAAAGGCTCTAAAGGAATAAAACTTCTTTGGTCAATTCCATCTAAAAGGCTTCAAAGGAGACATCCCTTTGGTCAATTTAGTTCAAAATTCTCCAAGAGAAGCACACCCCTTTGGTCAAATCACTTAAAAAGATCCAAATGCACCAAACCCATTTCATAAAAAAAAAAATCCTCGAGTGAACCTCATATCTAGTAATATACTATAGTCACCTAGTAGTTGCAGTGAATGGATATCCATGCAATCCGGTAGGATGGTAGATCACCATAAGGAAAACTTGTTAAAAATAACCATCAAATTAGCCTCATAAATCATCAAAAATCATGAAATCATCCCTTTAAGCCACCTCCCACCTCATTTCATCTTGCCACAAATCAAGTGAACTTTGCATCTAGTGATTTATCTAGTCACCTAGTGGTTACAACAATTGGTTATCCATGCAAGTCAGTAGGATGGGTAGATCACCATAAGGATGCTTGTAAAAAAAACCATCAAATCAGGCTACAAAACTTCACAAAAAAATCAAATCAACTTTGCATCCATCACATCAATCCATCATATTTTATCATAAATCAAATCAATTTGGTAACTCAAATTTAGAATGTGATTGCATTCAAGAAAATTTTCACATAGCTATCAAAAACCCTCTCCACAGGACCATAAAGCAAAAAAATCTCAAATCGGTATGCACCATGCCAATGTATGTTGTGAATGTGGTGACCATAATCAAGTGTACAAATCACCTTGAAAAATTCCACTATTACACACACACTATATTGTGTGGTCCATCTACCAAATAACAAAAGCTCATCATTCTGCTAAGAGCAAAGTTTTGATAATGCATTCCTAATCCAAACTTGGGACAACCAACTTGATCTTGATTTTTGACATTTACATCCATTGCATCACATCACTCCATAAACCTAGTCTATTAATGACTTATGGTTTTCATCTATTCCATATTTCACCCATTCATTGCTTGCATGGGTAAGCCATATTAAAAAAAATTCATCGATCATTCCACTTTCATGTTGACGCAACAAAGTCCATTTCTCCATCCAATAAAGTCAGGCATCTCTTGCTTTTTCACCACATTATTCTTTACACAACACAATACAAAAAGGGGTATATGTAGATACCAAAATATAGGTATTTGCATCCCATCCCATAATCCTTTACAATGAAATTATATGCCTAAGTCTAAACTTAGGTGTAAAAATCCTACACATTATCCTATTTTTCAAATTTTATTAAAATATGGAAAATCCCCCTAGGATATCCTATCTCCCCATTGGTCCAATGTTCTAGCTACCAATACCTCTCCACTTGCCACATCTCACATCTCACTCTACACATCACTCTACTTGCACCTCCCCACTTGCCACATCTCCCCAGTCAAGTGAGACACTTCTAGTTACTCACTGTAACTGCCCCTAACACTTGGATTCCCTAGATTACCACTTGGAAATCTTGGCTTACCACTTATCCTTTCTCCATTTATCTCCCAAAGGCCTATAAAGGCACCACCGCTTCACCAAGAAAAAGTAGGAAGGAGAGGCTAACATTATGTTGTTCAAATCATGACTCATGTATACAATAAATATTTTCTATTTTCAATTTATATTAGTCATTTCTTTATACTCATTTTTACAAGTGCTACTAAACATTTTGTCTCTTTGCATGTGTGCAAGTTTGAGATTCGAAAGCTCAAATCCATCATGGCGGTCACAACAAACCTACCTCCAACACTGATTGTAGAATGAAGAAAAATAAAACACCATCTTTCATTTTAAAATGGGATCACCCCATTTGAGAATTTTTATTGTGAAGCATCTTACAAAGGGGCTTATTGTACTCAAAAATTCTTTTTACAAAATAATACAATGCTTCATTTTTAGTGCAATGGTGTTTCTTTTTTATGCATACAAAGATCATTGTGTATAATGAAGAGGACAGAGGATAGAATGTCATGAAGAATTTAATGCATTCAAACACCATTAAATGAGCAAGAGACCATGTTGATTATAGTCTTATTTGAGCGTAGAGTATAGTGGTATTGCACATAAATTTTGATGCCTTGAAGGTAAGATTTATTCTCATAACCTTTGCAAAGCACAAAGGAGAAATAAGGCATATATTAAAGTTACAATCAATAAGGTTTTATGCTCTATGGTTATTTAAATAATAGGAGTACTAAGGTGATAAATAATAACCTTGGAAAGCATATTTAATGCCTTAAAAGGAAGTAGAAGATAAAAGCATTGAAACTATTACTCATATTGCATTAAATATTTGCAAATCATTAAAAAAGGAGACAAGGTTTTTACAAATTGAAGTAAAATTAAAATTGCAGATACATGTTTTTTATAAATTTCTAACTTGGGATGTATAAGGAATCCTACACCAAATTTAAATTATAGAAATTTAGAAACTATATTATTCAAAGGATAAAGGAATCAAAATCATTAATTGCTTGAAAGTTGGAATTTATTGTTTATACTTGTCTCTTATACAAATTAAAGGGACAAAAGAAATCCAACCATAGAGTCTTGAAAAATAGATAACTTCTTCAAATTAAAAATGCATATATCAATAGGTAGAAATAAGGTAAAATTAGGAGTTGAATATTATATTAAAATTAGCATCAAAATATAAGGGAATCAACTCAAAAGAAATCTAAGCACTTTATCAATATATTTGTATATTCTAATTACTTAGGAGATATAAGGGCTTCTACAAAACTTAATATTTGAAAATATTTTATCAAGTTTGTTCACATATTCTTAACTAGGGAGTCATAAGGTAGACAACTACAAAGGTTTTGGAATACAAAAATTCCATCAAAATTATTCTAAATACTTGGGAATTAAAAGGTATTCTACCTAGAGATTTGGAAAACTAAATTCTTATCTAAACCATTGATTGAAAATTAATATTCTCAAAGTATATTCAAAACACTAGGTAGATATAAGGAATTCTAATTCAAAGATTAAATTAGAAGAAACATGGATGAAATAGTGAGGAATACATTCAATAATGAGGAACTATTTCATAATTTGGAATTTTATTCTCAAAACTTAATAGATACCTTTGAAGGATACAAGTATTTATTTACTAGTAAAAAGGAAATATTCTCATAATTCTTCAAAGAAGCAAATGAAGAAAAATTCACAACATTAATTGGTTATATTAATGAAGTACTTTTAGAGCTTGGTGGGATACTCAAAATATAGTTATATTCACATTAGAAGAATGGTTGATGATATATCTATCATTAATTTTTTTTAACTCTTTCAAAATACAAAACAAAAAATCAATCCTAGTCAATATTATTATGATGATATACTAACTCATCATGAAGAAGATATTCCTCTAGTAAAAATGTAGGAACAAATAATAATAATAATAATAATAATAAGGAGGAGGAGGAACAAGATGAAGATACTCATCAGGATACAAACATAGAGTACAATGAAGAAAGCACAAAGATTGAACCAAAAGAAGAAGGACCAAATCAAGTTGAAGAACATCTAAAATGCGAAGACCCATATTGAATACTAAAGTCTTCAATACCCAAATAATGTAATATAGGGGGGTGTTGGAATATATTACATTATTTAGTACATGCCAATGTACCACCTTGGGTACATATTTAGATTAGGAGTTTATCTTATATTAAGATTTGAGTAGTTACTTCATGCAATGTAATAAATGCACGTGTTAGAATGTGCAATGATGTAAATGTGCATGTAGTCCACATGTATATGAGTCATAGGTCATATCTCCATATATATAGGCCTTTGAGAGAGTGGAATAAGAGCTAGATAAAAGGGGCAAGATGCTAGATTCTAAATAGGTTATAAGTATAGTGAATACAATGTAGATATTTCATAAATTCTGGAGTGTTCACGTCCTCTATCATATTACATTGTACTATTTTTGTGAGCTTTCATTAATGGCTACTTTTTGAGTTATTATATAAGTTTCTCATATATTTTTCTTGCATTTTATATTTCCATTATCATATAGTTAGCATTGCTTGCTCATTTTACGTATTGTGGTTCCATTTCCTTAAATATAGATCATCAAAAGATAACACACTAACCATGGACCCATAAGTCTAAGAAAATTCATTCTCCAAGATAATGAATCCTAAGTCCTAATTAAGAGGAATGCTCTTAAGCTAGGAATATTTCTAGAAAAGAAGCTTTTTATCCCTCCTAATTTTCCATTGTAAACCTTACCACAAAAATAGTCTAACAACTTGGAGATTATTCCAAAAGTTACAACCCCTAAGAAAATACCTATCCTCCAAAAATTAGCATTATCTCTCAGGTACTTGGCTTGAAGAATATTTATCCATATTACCTCTTCATTCCTTATCATTTTCCACCCACACTTTTCCAAGAGGGCTTTATTCAGTTTTCTCACTCTTCTAAAATCTAAGCCCCCTACTTTTTTTTGGTAAACTTGTTCCCAAGCTACCAGTGGTAGATGTCTTTTATCCTTTGAACTAGTCCATAGGAAATTCCTCTAAGTTTATTCAATTTTGTCATAGAATTTAGCAAACATCTTAAAGAGGGACATAAAATAGACTAGGATGCTTTGAAGAGAGGATTTCACCAAAAGAGATTTCCTTGCCTAGCTAAGAAGAGCTCCTTTTTATCATGTTAGTTTCTTGGAAAATCTCTCCACAATTGGGTTCCACATGTCATCCAAGTATCTACCTTTAAACATGGGTATCCCAAGATAAGTCAAAGAAAATTCCCCAATCCCACATCCAAAGATACCTAAAATTTTCAACTGCCTCCTGATAGGAGTGTTTAAAAAGAAGATTTTACTTTTTGTAAAGTTTATTTTTTAGCAAGTTGCTAATTCATAGGTTTCCAAAATAGATTTCAACTCTCTTGCTTATGGGATAGAGAATTTTGAAGTGATAACAGTATCATCTACAAATTTTTGATGAGAGATAGGTCTAAGGGTGGAAGCAGACTTAATATCATCCAAATTTCCTTCCTCCACAACATTTTAAATAGTTCTCCCAAGGGCCTCAGCAAGGATGATAAAGAGATAGGGGAATAAGGGATACCCTTGTCGTAGACCTTGTTTGCCTTTAAAATAACCAACAACAATACTATTGATTAAAATAGAGAATATAACTTAGGTAAGGCTGCTAATAAGTCAATCGACTCCTGCTAAAATCTAAATTTTATCAATACTTTGATGAGGAACTCCTAGGAAACCCTATCATAACCCTTACTCATATCCAAATTTAGAAGCATCCCCTCCTCCCCACTTTTATCTATAGAATGGATGATTTCATGAATTATGATTATACCATATAAAGTCTATCATCCTTTCACAAATCCACACTAATTTTGGTCCATTATAAGTGGTATCACAACTTTAATTCTAGTAGCCAATGTTCTAGAGAAAATTTTATATAGTGTATTACACAAGCTAATAGGATGGAAATAAATAAAAGTACTAGCCCCGACTACCTTAGGAATAAGTTCCAGGAAGGTAGAAATCATATCATCAAGAATATGATAATTTTTTTGAATCTCCTTCATTGCACCAATGATATCAGGCCTTGCAATATCCTAAAAATGATGGAATAAGCCTACTAGAAAAACATCTATCCTAGGGGCTTTATCTCCCTTCATATCAAATATTGCCTTGTATATCTTCTCATCCATGAAAGGACTTCAAAGATAGTCATTAATTTTATTTTTGATCAGAGTAGGAATATTTTAGATCATGGAATCCATTGCTTCTTCATTAGGGGGTGACCACACCAATCAACTCTAAGAAAAATTGAAATATCTCCTTTCTAATCTCCCCACAATCATTCGTTACCTACCCACCATTTTTTTAAATTTCCATGATTTTATTGTTGCTTTGATGTCTTAAGGCAGAAACATGAAAAAACTTAGTGTTACGATCCCCTTCTTTAAGCCAAGTTATTCTTGATTTTTATCTCCAAAAAATATCTTCACAAACCAGGATATTATGGTATTAAACAATAATTTTTTTTTTCTATATTTCAACTCACTAGATAGACCCTCTTTATCCATTATATCTTCAGTATCATGCAATTGGTTTTTTAAATCATATTATTTTTGAAAAAATACCCAAAAACCTATTTATTCCATTACCTCATATCCCTTTTAATGAACTAAGCCTCTTAGCTTTTTAGGAAATCTTGTCACATTTTTTTTCTTTCCACTAGTCTACAATTTGAGCTTTCAAATTCTCATGTCATATCCACATAATTTTAAATTTGAAGAGGGATCTAAATAAATATTTTGAGTAATATGATTCCCAAATCAAAGGGTTGTGATCATAACTAACTTTAGGGAGGGCAAATAAGAGGGGAACTCTAAAAAAGCTATAAATATTCTTGAGACAACAAAACTCTATATAATTTGACTTATATTAGATGCTCCCCTAAAAAACAGTTACTCCAAGTATATTTTTCTTTCCCAAAGTCCAATCCATTAGTTTATTATCATTAATGAAGTTGGTAAAATCAATCATTCCTTTTGAAATAGTAGGGTTTCCTCCTTTCTTATCAAATGGATTAAGGGAAAATTTAAAATCCCTAGCTAGAATCCAAGGTATTCCTTTGAATGCATCACATTGATGGCTTAGGTTATCCCAAAGTTATTTTCTCCTAGCAGTTGTATTTGAAGCATACACATTTGTTATAATCCACTGATTGTTAGTTTCCTTACATTAAAAAAGGGAAGTAATTGATCGATCTGTTTGGATTAAAGTTCTTCCCTTTAAATTTGTTTATCCCATAATAAAATTAGACCCCTATAAGCTCCACACATTGGCCTAGCTACTAACCCTACCTCTTTCTATATCCTACTTTTAATTGCATCCATATTTTGTTGGTTCATTTTAGTTTCTTGTAGAACAAAAATCTGTGATCTCTTTTATTTTCTCAATGCTTTAACAAGTCTCTATTTTTAAGGGACATTGAGTCCCCTTTTATTCCATGATAGAAGTTTCATTTTTTAGGTTTGTCATGCATTTTTCCCCTCCCACCTAGGGATAAGATATTTTGAGTTTCATTGGCCATGTCAGCCATTGTTTCTCGTTCCCTAATATTCTATTTTGGTGATCTACCTAGACATTTCTCTACACCAATATCAATTCCCTCTTTTTTTATGGTTCATTTTTTAGCGATTTGGGGTTGAGCTGCCTTTTAGACCCCCTTTTAGTTTATCATATTTTTCTTCTTCCAGGGGAAAATCCTCTTTGAGGGGCATTTAGGTTTTTTCTTGAGACTCAAAATCATATTTTGACTACACAAAGTTTTCTTTAGATCCCTCCGATTGAGAATTGAGAGCTAACTTAGGATTACCACCTTCTAAAATATTAAAAACATTAAAAATAGGAATTTAAAAATCCTCTGATGAGGAGTTCATTAAACATACCTCCTAATTCTTCATTAATGTATTATCCTTCACTAGGGAATTTTGATGGGAAAAAGCATCCACCTAATTCTCACATTTTCTATTACCTTGTTTAGAGCTCTATCCTTTAGACTATTTCTTTTTCCACTTTTTTTTTTTTAATTTTTGGGTGGATTTTTTACACTCAAGGCATACATTAGATGAATGCCCTATTTTCTTGTACGGTGTGTATATGATCATAGCATTATCATACTTAATATTTTGGTTCCAAACCCTTAGCTTCAATATTAAACTAAGGTAGATAAATCCTTCTCAAGGTCTGCGTTGACATAGATTCTTGCATAAATCAATCAAGAATGGGATCTTATGATAGGTTCAATAACCACTAAGACCCCTATTTATCTTGCTATAACTACCAACACATCCTCATTCTAAAAGTGATAGGGAAAACTTGACAGCATTAACCAAACTAAGTCCTAGAAAAAACACTAAGAAATTTGGTCAAATTTTGGGTTTCATCTTCATAGGATGAGACCCCTCCATCCAAAACACCATGGTCCTCCCCAAAATTTTGTTTGAGTCCTCCTTGGAAAGTAACTTGACAATGAAAAAATATTTTGGCAAAGCAACTATTTCCATGTGGCCATTAGACCTCCATTATTATGAATCCCATTTCCTAACCATATTGATATTTGGATGAGAACCCATGAAATGCCCTACCAGATTCACAGACCCTTGTTTAATCTCCATATCTACAAGCTTTTATGGGATAAAAACTTTTCCTCCTTCATTAATTTGGGTAAAATAAGGTTCATATATTTTCTTCTTACCACTAACCATAGATGACCATGAAAGACCCCCATAAAAGGAATATAGGTCTCTTCCAACAAGCCCTAAATAAAGCACCACATTATTAGTGCTAAAAACAAAATTTGGATCCAAACCATTATTCACTTCTATCAAAGGAATATCATTTTGAGAAAAAACATTCCTATTGTCTCTCTTTCCCTTTTCCTTGTTCCCACCATTATCGCTCCCACCACCATCACTCTTCACCTCTTCCTCCATTATTTTCTTGATATAAAATATGGGTTTGATCCTACCACCAAGACCATAGTCACTATTCCCCTACCATAAGAACCCTACCATAGTATCCTATCACCAAGACCATAGCTACTGCACCTCTACCACAGGAATCCTACCATAGTATCTCAATAGACTCTTCGTATCTCAAGAGACTCTTGTGCTCCACCTTCTTCACAAAATAATTAGCTTCTCTCAACCTCTCATAAGGTGTGTAATAATTATCCAACCATTAATTATCTAATATCAAATGTAATAATTATCTACCACATAAGTAACATAATAAGTTCCTAACATTACCTAGTCATTTTAAAAATAGAATTTGGCAATTTGAAATTGATAAAATATATATTAAGTGATTAATAAAAAATAAGGATTTTATAAATCTTTAGAGTGATGCTTTGTTGAAGCCTAATACTCTTATTTTTTAAATCCAAAATGACTACTATTGGGTCAATCATGTTTAGGCTATAGAGGGTCAAAGTTTAATGTTATATGATGTGAGCAACAAATCTAGATATTAGATTTAAATTAGAAACTCGACTAAAAGAGAGTACGTTGAAAAAATTGCAAATGATCTTCAAAAGATCTTAAATCATTTTATTTTTCTATTTGGAATCTATAATAAAATTGGTGGATACTCAGCCAAGTTGGGATATATCGCTTAGAGAAAACAAAATTTTTGACTCCATAAAACTCACTTGAAGTAATATTTTGTCACTTAGGTCTTCCTTAGGTTCTCAACATTCCTTGGGTTAGAAGTCCAAAGAAAGAATCTTATAAGTGAGGGTCTACAAAGAAGAGGATACCTTGGACCATTTGGGTGTGCATTGCAAAATAAGTATTTACAAACATTGGATCATCTACTTCTCTATTGTCCTTTTGCATATGATATTTAGGGATAGTTTTATTATAAAATAAGAATATATTGGATAGTTTCATCATCATTGGAAGAGTTGATGAAATGCTAGATTAATTGGTTTAAATCTAAAATATTATGCATTTTGTGTAAGACTAATTTTATGATTATTTCCTAGAATTTGTGGCTTGGAAGAAATAATATATTTAAAATATATATTATAATCATACACAATTATGGAAATAAACTATTGCCTCTCTTGCACAATGTTTATAGGCATGGTGCTCAGCACGAAAAGTCTCAAATGTGGAAAAAAAGGAGCTAAGAACTTGGTTATAGATCTAAATATACATGTAAGGGTCATTTACTACATTGATTTGATATAAACCATTTACTTTGATATATGATAAATAAAAAAATCTTGAAGTTGGGTTCATTACAATTAATTTTAATGGTGCTTCCAATAGAAATTGAAGGAAAACTAGCAAAGGCGATGTTTTTGGAAATAAAGAAGAAAAACATCTTATTATTTACTTGAGCTTCAACTAACAATTATATAATGTCTAGGGATGTAGATTGCTATTGAAAAAAATAAAGATATATTTCAATAGATAGGGATTTACATCTCATTATTAATGCTATTAAGAAAAATAGATCATCTAGGAATTTGATCAACAATAGAATTACTTTTAGTGTCCATCAACTATTGATTACAACATTATTTTAGGAATGCAAATATATCTAGAAGCATGAAACTCTCTTATAATGATATTGACCTTTACCTTGAAAAATTAATGTTTTAAAAGGTAAGTAATCAAGCAGAAATCCATATCTTATTGAAACTAATATTAAGGAGATGACATGAAAAAAAACACTTTAAAAAAAAGAAAACACCACAATAAAAAATCATATACAACTTATTAATAAATAATAATATTTACTATACAATATAAATTTATTAAAAAAATAAATAAATGTAAAACTAATAAAGACCATCAGCTGTTATTAACTTACATAATTAAATACCTTCACTTTAAAAAAAACTACTCTTGTTCAAATCAAATTACTAGCCTTAAAAGGCAATTGCTTTATGAAAATCAAGTTGTTTAAAAAAATAATTTTCCCCAGTATAATTGACTCAGCTAATCAACCTTAAGACTCAATCATATCACTTCTTTTGAGTATTCAATCATGCTTATCAACTGGACCCTTATGCACATTTAAAATAAATAATAATTTAGATAATTTTGATGCCTATTTTTGACTGTTTCTAATACATAATTTGAACCATTTTGGTTATTCAAATAAAAAATTAAGGTTCACGCCTCGTACCCATTACAGAACCGTATTCGTTTCTTCGCTTTTAAGCCTTTCAACCATGATTGCTGATGCACAGAAGTTATTCAGTTCCATTGTAGGCAGCACACAAAGATTGTTCATTCTATCGCATCTTCCCGCAACATCTGCGTGATTGTAAGTACTACATGGAAGTAACGAGGGCATAAGAAGCAAAACATGAATGCAAATGATTTATAGTATGACCAACGCTTCACCCTCCATACATCTACCTAAGAGCCAACCAAAATTATTTAAACTATTTAGTATTGGAATAGTATACCAAACACAATGTTAACTATATGCATGTGTGCATTATTTTTATTTATTTTTGGTAAAGCACCAAACCAAACCAGTATAAGAGGTCAAAATCAGACCAGGTTGTTCTTAATAGATAAATCTTAATATCTCTCTGAGGAAGGCATTAACCTCTTAAATACCCTATAACTTTTCCAAAAAAAATGATATATATTTTTTGGGTTATAAAAGAGTTGCTCACAATTATTCTATTTTTTAATAATTGAAAAGGGTAAAATGATTCGTACAACTTTTTCATCAAAGTAACAAAATAAAAATGGAAATATATATATATAGAGAGTTACAAAGGAGAGTTGGTCACAACTACATTATTTTTAGGAATTGATAAGCTCAGACTCCTACAACTTTTCCACCAAAGTAACAAAGTAGAAATAAAGTCATATATATATTTTTGGGTTACAAAGGAGAGTTGGTCACAACTACACTAATTTTAGTAATTGAAAAGGGCAGAATAAGTCGTACAACTCTTCCACCAAAGTAACAAAGTAGAAATGGAGTCATATATATTTTTTTGGGTTACCAAAGGATAGTTGGTCACAACTACATTAATTGATAACTGCAGAATGACTCCTACAACTTTTCCACCAAAGTAACAAAGTAGAAATGAAGTCATATATATTCTTTGGGTTACATTGGAGAGTTAATCACACCTACATTATTTTTAGTAATTAACAAACCCAAAAATGAATTCATTCTTAGTAAAGCAAAAGATTTGTCACTTACAACGACTATTTTATTTAATGGGAAAAGAAGTAGGAATGTATCACACCAAAGACAACGTGCAGGTAATAAATGTAAGATAAAGAAGTGGGCTCATAAAATGTTAGTGGAGAAGGTGGAGAAAAAGAGTGCTGCTGTAGGGTGGTCATTTTTTTTTTTTTTTTTGGTTGCGGCACATTCTTTGGATGATGAGCTTGAACTGGCAGTGGCACTGGCAGGGACCAAACTTCTATAATAATCCTTTTCATAGCGCGAGTTCCGCAGGGCCGCACAGATTCGTGTTATTTAAAAAACCAGTTTTTGATTCCCAGAGTTAACGGTTTTCGCTTATCAAAATTACAGAGGTGAAGATATCCATCGTCAACACTCTCAACACTCTCCGTTGGACCGTATCTTGATTTCCATTTTTTTATCCATCTTGGATTCGATTTAAGACTGTCCACTCTTTTAAAAAAATAAAAAAGGTTACTCGTTTTCGGGGTGCTTTCCAGTCTAGGATTGGGGGCGAAGTAGTTATCTGCGAGAGAGACTTTTTTCATTAGTTTAACTGTTCCCCTGACGTAGCCCTGACGTAGCAGGGCAAGTATCATGGGTCCCAATGGAGCAAGTCAGTCTCCCACAGACATTTAGTTAATTTTTCAAGGTTTCCCAGGCCTAAACTATATAGGGTATTCAGAGTTGACCTTAATTTTTATATTAGTTTTGTTTCCTTCCACGCGGTGGAGGATGCAAACGCGTCAATGATGGATTTGTGAGATGGGTTTCTGCCATATAATATGAAATGTGAATGTGAATCTGTGCTCAAGTTTTCCCATTGCTTGTTTATTTCCCTGGTTCAAGGATTTCTCCCTGAAGGTGTGGACATGGTGGAAGCTGCTTCAGATCCTGAATATTAGGTTTGGCCACCCTTCCTTTTTTTCTTTTTTTCCTTTTTTATCTTGGTTTGCCTGCAACAACTCTTTCACATTAAACAGAGATGATTAGATTAGAATTGGAACCAAACACGTCATGTAATTGGTCAAATCATAGTAGATAAAAAGGGCTCTCAAATCTCACCAAAACCGAGGAAATTTGGAAGGGATGCGCTAAGCAAGTTTGTCTGATACAGAATCGAATCACACCCTCTTCCGCTTCAAGGTGCTGCTGCCCACTTTATATTTCTTTCTTTCATACTGTGATTCTCAATCAATCAATAACGTAGTTGTCAAAGATGGAGGCTGGAAATTTTCCGATGAGAAAATATGGTTCTAACATGTTCTAAACAGGTTAGTTCCATGGGTTGGTTCATTTTGAAAGAGGTATTATGACTTCCAGGCCTTCAAAAGATTAAGAGCAGAGACAGATGACATCTAAGCATTCGTTTGAGAAGGTGATCAGCTTTGTAAGCCATCAGGCAATTAAAAACCTAATGACATTAGAAGGGTACGTTCGATTTTCTGTTTCACTTTTCTCCTTCATATTAGATTTCATTAGGAGGGGTTCAGAATACTAACTAGTTCACAATTAGGGTTTACAATTATAAGGCATTTCCAGGAGAACCCTATGGCTATCCATGACTTAAATACCAGGCCTTAATCTCGATCCCTACTAGATCGTACATGGACTGGTTTTGCCAATGTTTTCAGGATTTGTAAAGTATAACTGAGGTATAATGGGCCATTTTTCTATGATTTCAACTTGTTTTTTTTTTTATAAAAACCCAAAGACCAACTGAGGTTTCAGAAAAGAGACTCTTTTAAGCAATTAACTAAGCATTTTCTTCGATCTGAAATACCCATGATCAGTTGAGTAACAACAATTTTCATTTGTATTCTCACAGGACTGGATTCAAAAATTCGTTGAGACCACTTGCAGGATTGACAATTTCATGTTTGAATGTCTAAAGAGAGGTACGCAGCATTTACAATATTAAGTTATGTCATGGGCAAAATTGTATCCAGTTCAATGTGCTTATTAATGGCCGCATTGTGTACACTATGGCTTGGAAATCTTCAAAAGAGGCAAGCCTTAAAACATATTATTGATGGTGCATTTCAGGGGAAAAGTGGAAGCTTTTGATTCTGTTAACAGCAGAAAATTGAAACGAGCGGGCGTGGACAAAGAAGGCAGAAGACAACGAACCATGACGACGACGATGAGGATGAGGGTAGGAACCGGAGGAGCACCACCACAAATACAAGCACAGGGTTCCTCTTCCCCAACAATAGCGACGCCATGTGCAGCGTGCAAGCTTCTTCGCCGCCGTTGTGCTCAAGAGTGCCCATTTTCACCATATTTCCCCCCACACGACCCTCAGAAGTTCGCTTCCGTTCACAAGATTTTCGGTGCTAGCAACGTTTCCAAAATGCTTATGGTATGTAGTACTACCTTGTTCCTTTCTCCTCATCAAATTCTTCATATATCTCTAAACCCAATGCCTGAAGAATCCAAATGAATGGAGAGTGATATAAAAGGAATCCCCTCCATAGAAGCTCAACCTAGCTTCAACCTAAATTTTCTTCTTTTATCAAACGGCTTCCCTGTTGTTTCCTAGCCAACTTCAAATCACTGTCTCAATTAGACTCATTGAGGGACAATTGTTTTTGAAGAGGTATTCAAGTGGAACGAAATTTTAATATAGGAATATGTTATTGTAATTAAATAATTTGTATGGAAACAATATCATATGAATCCGTTAGAAAGTAAGAGGACCAAATACCCAACTACCCCACATATATCCAACTCGATGTTTTCATTGCACTGTCAACAGTTTGTATGGAAACAACATCATATGAATCGGTTAGAAAGTAAGAAGATCAACTACCCAACTACCCCACATATATCCAACTCGATGTTTCCATTGCACTGTCAACAGTTTGTATGGAAACAGCATCATAAGAGGACCAACTACCCAACTACCCCACAAATATCCAACTCGATGTCTCCATTGCACTGTTTGCACTGTCAGACAATATTATTCATATTAATATCTATTGTAGAATTTATTTTTTCCTTCCACATTAATATTATCTTATCTAATACTAAATTCCGTTATCAAAACAAAATATACTAAAAGGAGTGTCTACGTTAAGCGACAAGAATAAATGCTTTCAGCAAATTAAAGATCAACAGACCATTTCAAGGCAATGCATCAGAACTGCACAAAGATGTCCCAAATATATTTGAGAAACATTTATAAGACGCCAATCAAGTTGCAGTCATGTGAATAACTGTAGATATTTTCCTTATGGCTCTTCTCTGTGAAAACCTTCCAGATTCAGTAGTAAGTTCTCCCATTTTGAGTGGTGCCTTTGATTTCGGCTTTCTGTTTTAAGATATGTTGGAAATTGCAACTTAAAACTTTTTAACCATTTTTGTTATGGAATCTTCGTTGGAACCCGAGGATATATTCTTCTTCAACGTAAAATGAAATGTCTACTTAGCTGGCGCGAAATAATTTCAGAGTTCCCTATCGCAAGTGTGAATGTTTTTTATCGAGGATTTTGTCCAATTATTATTATTATTTTCTGTGGTTGCTATGGAATATTATAATAATAAAAAGCATTGACTTGTTTAAAGGAAAATTTTAATTTAATTTTAAAAAAATTATCTAATATACTTTAACTTTTAGCCTATTTAAAAACATTTATTATTTTTAATCTTCTAATAAATTAATTGTTTATCATGCGACTGCAAACAACGTTTCAACTGAATAGATCCCTTTGCCCAATTTGAGTTTTTCCCAACTGAAATAAATTATTTTATTTCATCTGTAATTTGTAAGTTTAAACATTTTTTCTATATAAATATATATAAATTAAATTTTTATAACAAACTTGTAGTAAATTGACTTTCAAATAGCTTTAGTGTCTCACATAAACTAAAAATATATTTTAATAAATACATAACTTTATATGCTTGATGATTACATCTATTTTAAGTTATGAATATAAATTAAATTTTAATTTTAGATGAAATTGAATAAATTATTAGTAAATTTTATTAAAGTATAAAATATATAAATATTAGAAACTATAATAATTTTTGTATTGAAATTAGGAAGTATATTAATTAAAATGAATGTATATAATTTTTAAATTTTATATCAATTATCTTCAAAAAAAAAAAACTAAAATATATTTATAATTTAATTGATAATAAATTATTATTTTATTTTTAAAATGTTATTTATATATTAAATTTTAGGTTTATGTAATAGGTTATGTAATTTTTTTTAAACTAATTTTTTTTTTTATAAATTAATAGAACATATTTTAATTTACATTTGATTATAATTATATTGATATAATATCCGTGTGATGTGGTTTATTGGCAAGGACGCCACTTGCATTATCGGAAATGTATATGTATAAGAAGTATTTACTCAATTAAAAACAAATTATGTTGATATAATAACATAATTATATATTGGTTAAAGTAGAATGTAAAGTATAACTAGGGGCATAATGGGATCATCTTCCATGATTGGAACTTAGGGATCTTATATTTCTAATTTTATTATTTTGATATTAGTCATAATATAATTTTATTTAGATTTTATATATTTATTGATCTTGAATTCTTTGATTTTATTTTTTAGTGGGGAAGAGAGGGTTGTACTCAAGTTCCCTTCCCTTGACAAATCACAACTTTCTTCTTTAGAGTTTGAGATTTTATAAAATAAAAAAATCAATTTTCATCTTAATTGAGATGTTATAGTTAGATACTTATATCTTTTTCATAAAAGCCTGAATTTTATGTATCTTCAAAAAAATTAAAAAACCCTCTATATATATATATATATATATATATATATATATATATATATATATATATATATATATATATAGCATAGAAAATTCATAAAAAGGACATCACCTTCTTCTGAAAATCATGTTAAATAATTTTTCTATATATAAAATAGAGTATTTTAAGTCCATTTAAACATTTGACTAGCAAAATCAATGATCTTTTATATAAATAATAAAAAATAACATTTCATGTTTATAAAGAGGAAGACAAAAGAGTCATTAAATAAAGCAAGATTCACACTACCAAAACCCCGTATCTATAAAGAGGAAGACAAAAGAGTCATTAAATAAATCAAGATTCACACTACCAAAACCCCATCTCTATTGCCTATGCAAAACATCTTTATAGAATAATATTTTCAAAAATTTGTATTACTTTAGCGGATTTAGATTGTTAGTTTCCTTTGTGGAGCATATGTTCACAATACTAAAATTCCATCTCTCTAAGATGTCATATTCTTTTGTTTTAATATACAAAATTTCCACTTTCTTTTATAAAATTATAGTTAGTTTTATCAAATTGAAACCATTAGTTTCCTCTAATGCAAAAAAAATTATAAATAAATCCCATAAAACATTTAATAATCTCTAAAATATTATTTAAAATTTTCTATCTTAAATATTTTAATTATGTACCATAAAAAACTTTATTTAAAACATTTATATTTGTATGAGTATAAATGGCATTCCTTTTTTTTTTTAATTGTATATTTTATGTTTGATATTTACACTATAAAATGATAACATGCTTCCATTCAAATGATATTTTTACTTATAATCATGCAAATAATAAATAATATTTTATATTTATTTCCTTTTATTTCCACTCTTTTCAAGCAGCAGTAGAACGATCGCATTGAATAGTTTAAGTTATTGAGTGTGCAGGAAATTCCAGAGAGGCAAAGAGCAGATGCAGCAAACAGTCTAGTCTACGAAGCAAATGCTAGGATCCGAGATCCCGTCTACGGATGCCTGGGCCTCATTTCTGGTCTCCAGCAGCAATCTCACGCTCTCCAGGCTGAGCTTCATGCCGTCCGCGGTGAAATCATGAGATACAGATCATCATGTAATCATAACGCCCTCGCTGCCGCCGCCGCTGCCTGCATGGACGTCGACGTGGACGTGGGATATCCCGCTCCATCTCCATCTTCGTCTATGCAGGTGTCTCAGCCTTTTAAGCCTTCCGAAAGAGCAACTTCCTCCGCCATTTCTTCTCAGACTACTTCTGATTCAGCAGACTTCGCCATGGTTTCTCACCACCCTCCACCACCACCAGATAATAATAAGGAACCATACCTCTTTTGAAATAGATAGATATTAATGTGGAACGAAATTTTAATCTTAAACGTAAGAAATTAACGGAGAAGGAAATTTCAATTATGAAATATAAAGATAGCTTTGATTTTAGACTGAACTTATTTGTGGGTCCTTGCAGGGGGGCATTACCACAATGACATTCTCAACTGCAGTAGCTGTCTCGGCCTCTGTTCAAAATGGTGTCTCTCTATCTGCCACTATTTTGCCTTAGGGATATCAAAGCTTGGAGAACTGAAGTTCTACAGGATCAAATTAATACTGCTCAAACTCACGTTTGTTGGCTTTGGTTGGTCTCAAATTCAGCATCCTTTACCTTTGAAAAAATAATTATCACTGTGCATAAACATCCACTAGAAGGTTATGTGTAATGTATGTAAGGTGGATAATCTTCAATGAGGATTATCTGGGGAAAGGAAACGATTTTACGGAACGATCTAAAAAGCTTCAATGGACAACTGCCTATGAAATTTTAAGTCTTTAATTAAGAATGAAATTTGTTTTTGTGAATACTCTATTTCATGGCTTGGAAACTGGTTCATTGAGGAAGATTATTTACTGTGTAGTGGAAGAACGAGGGCCACTAACGGTTAAAAGTTTGGAAGAAACATTTTCCCGGGAGAATTTACCTAAACGGCGTGCATGGAAGGGAGGGCGATGGGATATAAGATTATTTTCTTTTAAATAAAAATTATAATTATTAAATTAAGTTTATATATATTTTAATCTAATAAATACCGTTTAACATTTTGATTATCTAAAACCATCGTTTCAACAGTTCTAATAAATTAAGATTTTAAATTGCATTGTCAAGAGTAATGGGGTATTATGATTTTAGTTATGCATTTTAACTTGCTAGATATTTAATCATAATGATAAGATTTATTTATTTATTTTAACAAAAATAAAATATAAACATTATAAATTTGTTTTGAATGTTTCTAAGTTTATTTTTAACCTTATTCTTTGATATTTTTTTTGTTTTTTATTATTATAGTAAATGTAGAGGTTTTTGAAAGAGTCCCAGACCTTTTATATTTATAGAAGAGAAAAATCACTTCCAACATCTACATATTATAAAATATATTTTTTATATTGTAAATTTTTTTTCAAAATATTATGATTTTAGTAATTAGTAAAAGTTTAATTTTTTTTATTAAAAGATATATTGTTGACATATATTATCTTGATAAGCCATGTGTGGTTGTTATTAAGGCCACTCTCATCAAAATATCAAAATATCAAAATATTGCATTTATAAATGATATCCAACTTGTCCTTTTATCAAATATATCTCTTATGTTTTTTTTACAAAATATATTTTTCATGTTTTCAAATTGCTATGTTTCCTCAATCAACTTCTTACAATCATTTTTATTAAGAGATAAAATCTCATTTAATAATTTGTCTTCTAAAACTTGAATTTTACTAAGATGAATATGAACACTAGGATTACCTAAACTATCTACTACTTGATTTCCTTCTCTATAAAAATGCTCAGTGTTAGTAATTTTTTTATCTGATCCTTATAGGCAACAAATCCACCTCCCAAAATAAAAAGAAATGAAAATGTACAATGTAGGGATTTGCACAATTTTGAGTAAATGTACAATGTAGGAAAAGAAATAAAAGTAAAATGAAATGCAAATTACCCAGGTGTTGTAGGTGAATTGGAGAGGAGACGACAATCCTCAAGGGAGGTCCCAAGTTTGAATCTCCACCCTACCAAAAAGTTGAATTGGGTACCCAAAATCCAATTGATAATGTTAGTGCGGGCAAGGTCGGGTGTGACTCCCGGGTGACTTTGACGATGTAGAACCCCCTGTTCGTGGTCTCTTAGACCAAGGCGGCCCTACAAGGGGTTTTTCGCTTAAAAAATAAAAAAAATGCAAATTAAAATACATGTAGGTGAAATATAATTTGATAAAAATCAAATTAGAACGTTAGTAAAATTTAATAAAGTTGATCTAAAAAATTGCGGGTAATAGTTGTGAATGATGTGTTGTCTCGGGAATTGCTTGGAACAACTTGGGCAGACATCATAAGCCCCTCATTCAAATTTTGTAGGAGGTTCATTCGGTTTTTCATGTTATGCTAAGGTTTTCCATTGATGTTGATCATGTATTCATACTGGTGCATATTGATATTATGGTTATATTGTTCATATGCTTGTGCAAAGACAATAATGAAGAACCGTGATGCTCTTATGATGCAAATTGTGTACTGTGTGTGATTGTACAATTACTGCGTGGGAAAACCATGAGAAATATAAATTATATTTAATTTATATTTGTGTATGCATTCAATGGGAATGAAGCATATGTTCAATAAAAAATTGTCTATGGAGTTGATTGTTATTGCAAGTATTGATAATCCAATTATGATAGATATACATATTCAAGAAATGTACAGTTGAATATGTAATGTTGGAGGGAATGTACAGTGAGAAAATACCAAGTTAACTAATCATTGGCCACAGTATTCGTGCAACTAGAATGCAATTGGGAATTGCAAGATTAAGTTGATTTTGCAAATATTGAGGGTTTACCAAAATATACAGTTAGACTATCAAACTGTACTTTTGATCAATTGCCTTCTACTTATAGTATGATTTCATTAGTATACACCCTCGAGTGAGAATGATGGTTTGCAAGTGAACGATTACAAGATATGGCCAATAAGACTAAGTGACTGATAATTGAACGTTTTAGAAAATTAGATATTTTAACAAATCGTACAATTCAAGGTTATTGTATATTTGTGACCATACAATCATACATTGTATATTTTGTAGAGTTGTACAATTAGAATCTTACAACTATATAATTGCCCTGTTTGCATACAAAACTCTAGAAATCATCCCAAAATCTATCATCACACCCTCCTTTATCGATAATACCACCACCTATGCTACATTTGGTGTTGTTGCCTATTCAAAGTTGGGTCAATAATTACCATTGTTGAGAAGAACTAATATTGTTGTTGTGGAGAACAACAAATATTGAAAAATAAATAGCATGAAGGAAATAGGGGTGGATGATAGATACAAGTTTGCAAAGATGCGGGAGACAAGATCATAGAGAGGACTAAATTCCAGTAAGAAGAAGTAGTACACTAATTGCTTAATGGGATAATGTGTACAACAAATATTTATAAATAGATGAACTAATAGTAGAACAAGTATGAACTCTAGATGAGGGAGATATTGAAAGGTGGGAAACATTATTTTTAAGTACAAAAGAAGTACAAGGACCATTAAGAGTTGAAGAAGATTTTAGCGTAAGGGAAGAAACCAACGTAGAAGGGATACAAGGATACTATGAGTGGATGATAACACATGAAAAAATGGTAGGAAGGTTTCCAAGGGGTGCAGAGGATGAAATTCAAGCACTAAAGTAATAGTGCATGAGGTCTTAGGAAGGAAGACTAGAACCATATTTGATATGCCAACAAAGGAGGTCATGGAGTGAGGATGCACAAGAAATTAGAAAATAATTATTTGGTGAAAACAAAGTACCAAGGATAAATAAATCCAACAAAGAGTAACAAAACGAATCATCCACTATGGGGAGGAATCAAACCAAAATTCCAATGGAATCTTTATCAAGCAATGATAAAGGAGGAACCCCACCAATGGCTAACATAGCCACAAGGACAAGAAAATAAATATGTCTAACCTTCACAGGAGAAGGGAAGGAGGACCCAATAAAGCATATTGGCACATGTACTACTATTTGGAAAGCAAATGGGGTAAGCCAACTAGATGAATGGTTGTAACTATTTCCCACCATATTATGGGGACTCACAGTAGATTAGTATCTAAAGCAAGAGAACACACAAAAATTTATAATGGAATACGATGAAAGATAAATTTATTAATGAATTTTATCTCTTGAGAGATGATACTAAAATTATAACCAAAATATATACCACAAAACAAAGAAATTATGAGTATGTCAAGGCATATAATTAAAGACTAAAGCAATTGAAAGATAAAATGTAAATATCGTCGACATATGGACTTATCAAAATATGGTTCATTGATGAGCTATTGCTAAAATATAGAAAGAAGATGAAGGTAGTCTTATCATCAACATATGAAGAGGCTATAGAAAAAGTAAAGAACTTTGAAAGTGAGTCAAAAAAATGGTAGTAAGAATCATATGATACTTTCAACATGAGGATTCAGATAGTGGTGTAGATGATAAAGTACACCACACTATCCAATAATTTCATAAGGAATTCAATAAAATGTTGAAGGAGGTTAAGAAAAAAATAAGGAAATATAGAAAGGATATATGGTGTACTAATTACAAAGTCAAGGGACATACAAATGTGAATTGTCCTAGGAATACATATAATCAAAGACTAAAGCAACTGAAAGATAAAATGTAAATATCATCGACATATGGACTTATCAAAATATGGTTCATTGATGAGCTATTGCCAAAATATAGAAAGAAGATGAAGGTAGTATTATCATCAACATATGAAGAGGCTATAGAAAAAGTAAAGAACTTTGAAAGTGAGTCAAAAAAATGGTAGTAAGAATCATATGATACTTTCAACATGAGGATTCAGATAGTGGTGTAGATGATAAAGTACACCACACTATCCAATAATTTCATAAGGAATTCAATAAAATGTTGAAGGAGGTTAAGAAAAAAATAAGGAAATATAGAAAGGATATATGGTGTACTAATTACAAAGTCGAGGGACATACAAATGTGAATTGTCCTAGGAATACATATAATCAAAGACTAAAGCAACTGAAAGATAAAATGTAAATATCATCGACATATGGACTTATCAAAATATGGTTCATTGATGAGCTATTGCCAAAATATAGAAAGAAGATGAAGGTAGTCTTATCATCAACATATGAAGAGGCTATAGAAAAAGTAAAGAACTTTGAAAGTGAGTCAAAAAAATGGTAGTAAGAATCATATGATACTTTCAGCATGAGGATTCAGATAGTGGTGTAGATGATAAAGTACACCACACTATCCAATAATTTCATAAGGAATTCAATAAAATGTTGAAGGAGGTTAAGAAAAAAATAAGGAAATATAGAAAGGATATATGGTGTACTAATTACAAAGTCGAGGGACATACAAATGTGAATTGTCCTAGGAATACATATAATCAAAGACTAAAGAAACTGAAAGATAAAATGTAAATATCATATATGTACTTATCAAAATATGGTTCATTGATGAGCTATTGCCAAAATATAGAAAGAATATGAAGGTAGTCTTATCATCAACATATGAAGAGGCTCTAGAAAAAGTAAAGAAATTTGAAAGTGAGTAAAAAAAATGGTAGTAAGAATCATATCATACTTTCAGCATGAGGATTCAGATAGTGGTGTAGATGATAAAGTACACCACACTATCCAATAATTTCATAAGGAATTCAATAAAATGTTGAAGGAGGTTAAGAAAAAAATAAGGAAAGATCGAAAGGATATATGGTGTACTAATTACAAATTCGAGGGACATACAAATGTGAATTGTCCTAGGAATACATATTGTAATGTATGTGATGTGTTAGGACATGAAGTGCTCAATTGTCCATTCAATCTAAAAGGAGTAAGCCATTAGACCTTGATAATCTAAGGGAGTGATAAAAAACTAAACATCCAAGGGAATGGACAAGGTTCAACCATTGGTGATTATAGGAATAACCGTAGAGGTGGTAGACCATATCAAGGCAATCAAAAAGGGGGTTAGAGTCATTTGTAGTATGATTCAAAAGGTAGGTCAATCATACAATGTCATAATTACCAAGAGTAAGGGAATTTTGTAAAAAATTGCCCTACTCAAACAAATGAGATAGTAAAAAATAATATCACACATATGTGTCAATGATGTGGTCCAAAAAACCATAAGGAAGTTAACTATCCCAAGAAGGTGAGTATAAGTAACTTGTAGAATATCAATTTTCTTGACATTGACGTACCTCCAATAAGATGGGAAGAAAAAGAGAATGATATATTGGTCGTGATACTAAGTCATGCCAGGAAAGATAATTACCAAGAACCTACCAAGGAGGAGATATGGTAAGAGGTGAAAAATATAATTGAGGAAGAAGCACAAAATACTAAGCAGATAAGGCTAGTAGAATAGAAAGAATTAAATAAGCCAAGCGACTTAGAGGAAAAAGCACCAATGAAAATATTGGTAGCACAAGTTCTAAATACAACGATAGAAGTTAAAATGACTATTTTTTTAGGAGTTATAACAACCTTGCATAATGCAATGGGGGAAGAATTACAAACCCAAAAGGTAATGGAAGTACAAAGCTAGTCATTAAAAAAAATGTAAAAGAAATATTATTTTATGGATCCAACAATATTAATGATCAATGTTGGAAACAAACCAACATTGGTTCATATGGATATACTACAACATAATTTAACACAAGTAATTATGGATGATGGATCCAGTGTTAACGTACTATCAAAGAAAACTTGGAAGGAGATTTGTGTTCCATTTTTTTGGGCACCTAATTTGAAATTATATGATGTTGATTAGTATGGTATTGAAACCAAGGGAGTGTTGACAACTCAAAAGGTAACAATAGTTGACCATGAATTTATATTGGATTTCATTGTGATTACAATATAAAATCTAGCATATTATGCACTTCTAGAAAGGGGTTGGTTGAGGTTGTCCAAATTTAATCACAAATAGAAAAAATATTGAATTACATTCACAAAAGGACAACACAAATATATGATTAACTTGAAAAATAAAATAATTAGTGAAGTCATCGCCACAATAGAAAAATCTAAGAGTTCTTTGGGAGAGGAAGAACAACATGATCCAAATAAATAGGGAATGGTGTACCTAGATGAATGTAGTGAGGATGAAACTTGATTAGATAGTGGACTACTCCACTAGCAGATGGAGTATGAGATGTTTCAACCCAAATGTATCTGTATCAACATAAAGGAGACCACAAATTTAGGATAAACAAGAGGTCTGTAAGAAATCAAGGAAAGAGAAACAAGAGAAATGGATATTTTTCAAAATCTTCATAGAGTATACAGTTGGCGAGTCAAAGATAGATGCAAAACCAGCACATCCAAAGAATGTGGTAAAATCCAAGATAGAGCCAAAAAATATTAAATATGAAGGACCTCAAATAATGAAAGTAAATTTGGGAACCGATAAGGAACCAAGATTGATTCAATGTGAAGGCAATTGGGACTAGTACTGAAAGCAATAACTTTTAAAATATTCTTGGAATATAAGGATGTTTTCGCTTGGATGTATAAGTATTTGAAATGGATACCATAAAAATTATGTGTTCATAAAGTTCCATTAATTTTTGGAGCTCATCTAGTTAGAAAGAGGTCTTATAGAATGAACCCAAATTATGTAGCTTTGGTAAATGTAAAAATAGAGAAGATGTTGGATGTTGGAATTACCTTTAAATTTACCACAAGCAAATGGGTTTCACCTATTGTGATCACCTTGAAGAATGAAGTAGAAAATTTTTGTATATGTGTGGACTTTCATAGTCTGAATGCAGTAACAATTGAGGATACCTTTCTTATTTCATTTATGAATTCCATCTTGGAGGAAGTTGTAAGACAAAATTTACTCATTCTTGGAAGGATTTTTTGGCTACATTCAAATAAGCATAGAGAAAGAAGATAAGCTAAAGACCACATTTATCATGGAAAAATGGTATTTATGCTTACAAAAAAAATCTATTTGGGCTATGCAATGCTCCTACCACATTTTAAAGAATTATTTTGTACATATTTGATCAATTAGCAACAAGAAAATACAAATATACGATTGGTTTATATATGGTAAATTTAAGGATCATCTATAAGCTCTAAGTGAATATATGAATCATTGCAAAATTACACAATCTAGTGAAATATTTCTTGATGGTACCATATGACAACTTATTGGGACACATAGTGTGTAGCGAAGGGTTGAAGCCATATCCTGATAAGATTCACGTCATCCTAAATATGGAAGAACCATAATATGTGAGATCATTAAAAACCTTCTTGGTATCCATAGGATATTACCAAAGGTTTATCAGGAATTATGCACAAGTGTCCTAGCCATTAGATTCACTAATGAAAAAGAATGTTTCCTTTAGTTGGACAAAGGAGCATCAAGTACCTTTTGAGTATTTAGAGGAAAGGATCGTATATAGCCCTATTATGGTATTTCTATATTAGGATAAGGAATTCCATGTTCATATTGATGCATCCAATTTTACAATAGGCTATGTGTTAGCTCAAGAAAGGTAATTTATACTAGATTAACTTATTTATTTTACAAGTTATCTACTATCAAGGGTAGAGAGGAACTATAGTACAAAAAAATGAGAGGCTTTGTAAATGGTATATGTAGTGCAAAATTTTAGGCATTACCTACTTGAAAACCCATTTTCCTTTTATGTGGATCATCAATATCTATTGTACTTGATTAATAAACCAGTAATACATGGACGAGTTAGCAGGTGGCTCATCACCTTGTAGGAATTTGTGTGTTGAGTGGTGGTCATGCTTGGTAAAAAATATGTAATAGAAGATAATTTATCAAAACTTTGCTCAAGATATCCTATAAGAATGAGTGTATCAGATGTGTTTCTTGATGCTTAGTTATTTGTAATAAATGTGGTACCATCGTGGTACAATATAATTAATCAATACCTATCCATAGTAGATTTACCCCTCAAATTGACAAGTCGATACCTTTTCAATTGATAGCTATATTATTGTATAAAATGGGTGTAGATAGTATTCTAAGAATATGCGTAATGTAGGAAGAAGTTAAATCAATGTTAAAAGAAGCTCATGAAGGTTTGCAAGAGGACATATGGGACCAGATGCTACCACAAGGAATATACTTTTGGTAGGATTGTGGTGGCCTACATTGTACCATGATGTAAAAGAACATGTGCAAGCATGTGACACCTACCAAAGAGTAGGGAAACCATTACATCGTGATTTTATGCCTTTACATACATCTCAACCTCAAGAATTATTTGAAATATAGGGTTTGGATTTTGTTAGACCACTTAAACAACCTAGAGGTAAAAGTGCCAATATATCATGGTACTAATATTATAACTAACCAAATGGGTAGAGGCAAGGGTGCTACCATATGATACAACAAAGAGTACAACCTATTTATTGTATGAACAAGTAATCACAACATTTGGAATTTTACTCCAAATAAAAAGTGATAAGGGTGGTCACTTTGTTAATGAGGTTATCAAGAAGCTAACAACTAACTTCTAAATTTTACATTCATTTTCAATTCTGTATTACCTTAGAGCAAATGGGCAAGAAGAGGCAACTAACAAAATTCTAGTTTCTATGTTGTACAAAAATTATGGAATAGAAGGAGCAGATTAGGAGGAGAGGTTGCCATTTTTTCTATTGGAATATAGAACAACCTTTAAATCAATAATATATCATACATATTTTCAACTCATATATGGTCAAGAGGCAGTGGTGCCAGTAGAGTTCTTGATGCCTAGTCTAGGTAGTTGTAGAACATCATTTAGGTGACCAAAAATATTTAGAGGAAATATTGATAGCATTTAACAAGTTAGATGAAATATGAGTCATGGCACAATGGGCAATTGAAGTAGCCTAAAAATTAAGGAGGTTGTGACATGACAAGAATCTTCAACAATTAGCATTCAATAAAGGTGATTTAGTTCTAAATTATAATGGTAAGTGAGAAATCAAGCCAGAGAAATTGAAAACACTATGACTTTATCCCTTTAGAGTAATGGAGGTGATGAACAATGGTGCGATAAAATTACAAAATTTGGAATGGTACCCAAAATGGTAAATGGTTCAAATTTAAAGCCATATATAGTGCAATGCTTGTTCATTATTTTGAATAAAATAGAACAAAGACAATGACAAGAGGAAAAGTTTTGTGAACAATAGCAAGCAATTAAAAATAATCAGAATCCTTCACAAGAGAACAATGATATTGGGATTGCATATTTATTTGTAGAAGGGGAGGGAACACAGTCGATTATGAAACAAGATAAAATAAATTAAAGAAGAAAACGAAGAATGAATTCCTCCAAATGAAATAAGGAATCAAGATGTGATACCATTGGTAATGAACTTGGAGGTACATGAAGAGGATCCCCAACCATCAAAAGCAATTTTGTATCCTCAATTGGAGCAACAAGAATTACCTCAACAAGTAGAATGATGAAGGATATAACTAATGGTCTAGTATTTGGATAGAATTAATACTTTTGATATGGAAATACCGATTCCAAATTAATGAGGTGATGCAAATGAGGATTTAATGGGACTTACCTCATTATCCCATATAGGTATGATACAACAACAAATGCATCACCAAGCACAACAATTGCAAGAGGAGTATGAGATATTGCAAGCACATAATGCAAGACTTAGGGGATATAACATTCAAAAATTGGATGATACAGTGCAATGACTTGGTGAGAAATAGACTGTAAGCAAAATGAGCTTGAATTAAAAAATAAATAGAATGAAGAGGTACTATGAGTATAAGAGAGAATATAGGAAAATTAGGAAGGCTCAAGACAAAGTGAAGAGGAGAGATCACAAGTGGAACCAAGGGAATTAATGCAAGATCCACAAATTATAGATAATTAGAAGAGATAGTTTGGTAAGATATTGAAGAAGACACCATATCACTTAAATTATGAAGAGGTTGAAAATAAGATTCTAGTGATTCTGGTGATGATGAAATTCCCTTACTGACTAGATAGAGTAGTCAAGATAGTAGTAGTGATGATTATTTTTGAAGAATACAAATACCCCATACTTGTCTTGAACCAAATACTTATGTCACAACATATAGACAACTAATGATGAAAATGAAGGAAGTTAGGAGGCTCCAATGAATAATGGAGATACCACCAGATTGGTCCTCACAATGAGATGATAGTCATAATGACAAGCATTGGTTTTGATTTTTTAGATCGGTATAGGGAAGCCTTGGCAATTTTTTCCCCACAACATCATTTTTAAGAAATAATATGGATAATGTGACTAAGGCATGTGCATCATAGACTAAGGATCCTACGATAATTATCACTAGGAGCCTAGCATAATATAGGATATTTTTCCAATATACAATTTATGGAAGTGACTCCTAGCACATAGGAAATAAGGGAGTCAGGTCATCAATATGATCACCAAAAAGGAATTCTAAGTACTATAGGATGATAGCTAGGTCAGATAAGAGGCTTACGATGAGGGAATAAAGATAGAAATCATTCAGACCCCTTGCCTAGTGGAATGAGGGGAAGAAATAAATCTCCTACTCCAATATGGCTTAGGTAGCATAATGAAATACAACCCAAGTCCTTAAATTTGACAAGGAATACATAATGACGACATATTTTTTGGGGTGGATCCTTGTAAAACCTCAAGTTTTACGTCATAATAGAGGTAATTTAGAGAAACCACCAATGCATCACCAAGGACCAAGAAGGATACAAGTAGGGAGAGGTTTATTCCAAAGAGAGAAAGTTCCATTTAACATTCAACAAAGTTTTATAGCAATGGGACAAGATCGTGGAAGACACACATGAGTAAGAGATCCTACTAGAGGTGAGGTAATATGACCTTAGAGAGAAGAGATTCAAAGTAGGCAAAGAAATCGTTCACTAATTTTGGAGACTAAATTAGTCTAAGGAGATAGGAGAAAAAGACACCCAAACAAAAGTAGGATAACTAGGAAGCCTTCACAAAATAATCATTCAAGGGGACAAAGAGGAAGCCCAGAATGATATATTAGTCAAGGAAGAATCAATGACCAAGAAATTGTAGAAATGGGGAATTGTATAGTTGGTAATTGTACAGTTCCAAATTGTATTGTTGATAATTGTATAGTTCTAAACTGTACAATTGAGAATAATGCATAAGTAAATCATACTATTAATCCATCCTCATTTTGAAAAATATTATGAAACCATAAATTGATTAAACAACAAGTTAAATCATACAAGTATAGGTGAATGTCATTGTATGATGCAGGAGCATCCAATGGCGTAAGAGTGATCTTGCATCACCCAAATTTTTATTTGTTTTATTTTGTTCTAAATTTTGTTTAGTTGTTTAGAGGATGGATAAATAGACCCAAAACTGAAAGAATCATCCCAATATCCTAAGCGGTTTGGGAGATATGTAAATTTTAAGGTCTTCTACCCTGTCAAAACTAGTAAAAATCTTGCTAGTAAAACTTGGAGGTCAATTTTGAAGGCCTTAGAGGCCTTTTTAAGGGCTAAAATATAGCAATAATATGTGTAAATGCATTATTAGGATGCAAACCCCTTCGAGAGCTTTCCAAAAACATACACCAATAGTCATTTCGAGCAACGAGCGATGAGTTATGACCTCGGGAAGTTTACCCCCGAAATTCAAATTTCAAATAGATTGTTCTAAGTGGAAAAGGGGGAAACAAGGTATTTGGGGGGGAATTTTGAATTTGTATGGCATTGGTCTCTGATTCATTCTCCTTAACAAGGAATATCAGAAACTTTTACATTTTATCTGTTTCTGTGGATTGTAAGTGTTTTGGTCAATTCAACTCTGCTTCAGTGTATGATTCCCATGATGGTAAGTGAGTTGGAAAAAAATGTGCATGCAAAAAGTTGAGGTGGTAACCATCTATGCAAAATAATAAAAACACATGCAAAAAGTTGAGGTGGTAATCATTTGTGCATAGGGTAATTAAAGCAAGACCTAGCCTATTAAAGAGGTGCAAGGAGAAATTTAAAATCAATTGAAAGCATAAAGGGCACCAAGGTTGAAGAAATTCTGGAAGTGCAAAGACCTGCATAGCACAAATCTACAAAATACTAGACAAGAAGTGAATACATCAACCAGAATAAGCCTAGAATATTTTTGTCAACCAACCATCAAACAAATTACATAGAAGGGTTATTTCATTTTCTCATATTTATAATAAAAATCTAGGGCACAGATAATTTTTCCTTTAAAAAAAACACAGATAAAATTGGAAGAAAAGAAGGGTAAAAATTGAAACCCTAAACATGCATGTGGAAAGGATTACTGTATACAAGGAATTTTCAAAAATTACAGACTAGAAAGTGGAGGAAGAAAATTGTACAATTAGAAATTTTTTGAATTACCCAATTGAATGAAATTATATGAATTGAGGAGGAAGAATTGCCAAATCAAATGTTTACCAGAAAACCCTAAGGAGAAAACATACAATTATACAATTTTGGAGCCATTTGTATGATTCTAGGGTAGATTTTACTACTTGAGGATAGATTGTATGAATTTTAGATAAATTATATGGTTTGGGGATAAATTATATGATCTTGGAGCTAATTATATGATGTGGGGATAAATTTTATGATTTGGAAACTGATTGTGAAATGTTTGGATAAATTGTATGATTTAACGGTAGATTGTATTATTTCAAAGCAAATTGTATGATTTTAGGACAAATTGTATTATTTCAAGGCGAGTTGTATGATTTAGAGGTCAATTATACAAATTTTTGTGCAATTGTACAATTTTTTTGTGAATTGTATGGATTTTGGTGCAATTGTATGAAATTTTTGTGAATTTGTATGATTTTGATGCAGTTGTATGGATTTTTTAATTAATCATATAAATTGTCATAGACTATATAAATTCTAAGTAGATGTTATGGGTGGAAGTGGAAACATGAAAGGCCTTTGAAGTATGAGCAACGAGTGAGATTTTTGAGCTCATATACAAAGAATTGCGACAAGTGGGATAGAGCGCTCACTAGGTCCAATACATCAAAGAAATCCATGGCCTAGACAAGGAAGAGGATATCCATTGTGACAGGAGGTAACCCACCCTTCATAAGAGTAAGGATGAGGGTTTCAACCAAGATGAGGATGTGGCTACCATCCTTGGAGAGGAAAAGGTTATAGGCCATGGAGGGGATGTGGCAATTGGCATGGAGGTAGAGGAGAAGAGCGATCGTAATTAATAAGGGAATCATAAATAGAACCTTTAAGAGCACATCACAGAGAAATTCTGAGTGAATTTCACAAAGAAGTTACACTAGCAGAGCATAGTGTCTTGCCAAATGAAGAAGAAGATGGTTAAGTAGCATTGCAAGACATCACCTTTACTTAGTCGATAGGTGAATTTTATTAAAAATGATGGAATGAACACCTGAAAAATCACAAGTTGAAGTTGACATTATAAAATGTGGTGTAAGTATTTTGGCACAAATACCTCCCTTTGAAAAAAATTTCTTCAATAAGTACTTGTTGTATATTGTACAATCATATGATGCTAAGAATATTTGCACCATAATATTTTTGGGAAATCAACACCTCAAAGTTGAATATTTGGCTAAAATTTTTAGATAGACATTTGAATTGCCATGAGAAGGACAACATATCAAGAAGTGGTATGTTGATCTAGTTGATACACAGGTTGATCAATGAGTTGATAACGCTCAAGTCTTCAAAAACAACTAAGTCCTTTGGTCCTAGAGGATGAGGAATCAAGTAGAGCCATTTGAAGACAAATGACCTTTAGTGCACCATGAATGTTGTAATATCATGATTGCTAGGAGAAGCAAGATCATAAAAGATGCCATTTTGGATGGCACAATATGTGGAAAGTATTACAGAAGGTGTGTAGTATGATTAGGGCACATATTTGGCTCAATAAATTCAATGACTATTGCAATGCTCAATGAAGAACTTTTTAATGACATCCCATGCGATAGCGGTAATGCTTGATGTAGTATCTCAAGCAAGTATATCATTTTATGGACTAGCCACACTAAGATACCTATCAAAAGATCAAACTTCAATCCTAAGGTAAGTTAAAATAGTTTCAATCAGGAAAGCCACTCTAAAAAAGATAAATAATAAGGTAAAGAAGATGAAACTAGTGATGGTAGAGGAAAGTAATACTTCAGAGGAAGTAGGATGAAATGACGTAGGAAGTTAGACTTAAAATATGATTAGGATGGGAACGCACTTGAGTAGTTGTTCTAGGAGAAACCAATGTCTCAAGAGGAAGAAGATGCAAAAGGACCTACATCTAGCCTTATAAAGATAATATGACAATGGGAACAAGGAAAATAAAGACCACAAGAGAAACCCCCAATACGAAGTAAGAAACAACAAACCTAGTAGATGATATGCACTTGGGATTGGATGAATTGGAATTAACAGATATCAATATATTGTCATGACCTGCCCTGGTGGGCCTTAGGGCATAGAAATTGTGTATTATTTAAAGATAACTTGTACATAGTTTTGTTGTCAGTAAGTAGTTATGCAATGTATAGGATCGACCCTAAGGACTATTATATATGACTATAATAGAAAAATTATATATTATAAATAAAAGAGGTTTATTTATAATTATAATAGGAGAATTGTATATTATAAAAAGAGAGGTTTATTATATATATATATATATAATAGACTATTATATATTATAAATAAAAAAGTTTATTTATAATTATAATAGGAGAATTATATATTATAAATAAAAGAGGTTTATTTATTATATATAATTATAATATAGACTATTATAAATTATAAATAAAAGAGGTTTATTTATAATTATAATAGGAGAATTATATATTATAAATAAAAGAGGTTTATTTATAATATATAATTATAATGCATACTATTATGTATTATAAAGAGGTTTATTTGTATAATAAAAAGTGTGTCCCTTTAAATGTGAAGAGATATTGTTAAAAAAATATATCTTGGTTATTTTAAATATCTTTCTGGCTTATCTAGATAAGGGTGACAGGTTTGTAATCATGAAGGGATGGGATTTTTTGATAGAGGAGGGAATGCATTCATGAAGAAGGGAATGGAATACAATGGTGGTTGGGGAGCCTCCTATAAAAAGGATCAGATGGTAAGCAATAGTTAGGGAAGAGGAGGATGCTTCAATCCAGGGAGGGATGGGAGACGCTTTCTTGGGAATTAGCTCAATGGAAGATCATGGAGAGCCTAGGCCCAACCTTGCAAGAGAAAAATGGTTGGTGGAATTATTTATTTCCCTTTTTACTATGTATGATTCAAATAAACTATCCTTCGTAGTGGCTATAAGTCCTTCCTAAGGTGTATATTCGGCATGTGGAAAGTCTCCAATTGTCTCGCTTGTTCACGACCCTCATAATTTAGTACTATATTTAAAACCCCTTGGCTTAGCTTTCATTTTTAGATACTGAAGTGGTATCACACCTAGCCATCATTGTTTTGCTGTGAGAGTACCTATGGTACCTTTTTTTTCCTCTCTATTGCAATGGTCTGTAATCACCTTCTCCCTATAGTGAATCCATTTTAATCGGTGTCGAGAAAGTGTTTGAAACCCGTGCTTGGGTTGATTACCACACATTCAAAGGAGTTTGTGTGTTAAATGATAGCTTTTTGAGCCTCCCTACATGGTTTTTGGCCACAGAGAGTTGACCCTAAGCAACTAATGCACCTTGTTAAGCACTCAGCTCTGCTATGGAGAAAGGCTTCTTAGAAGTCTCTTGCAAGTTTGGGTAGATAAATGTTTAATGGGTTAATTAGATTTTTATTTGGATATGTGATATATTTGGGTAAATAAATGTTTAATGGGTTAATTAAATGTTTATATGGATATGTGATATATTTATATAGACAACATGTTTTATTTACATATTATGCTTAAAGGAAATGGCATAGGTTAAGCTTAAAGGAAATATTTATGCTTTAAATATTATTCTTAAAGGAAATAACATAGATTAGGCTTAAAGGAAATATTTATGCTTTAAATATTATGTTGAAATGAAATAGCATAGGTTAAGCTTAAAGGAAATATTTATGCTTTAAATATTATGCTAAAAGGAAATAGCATAGGTTAAGCTTAAAGGAAATATTTATGCTTTAAATATTATGCTTAAAGGAAATAGCATAGGTTAAGCTTAAAGGAAATATTTATGCTTTAAATATTATGCTGAAAGGAAATAACATAGGTTAATCTCAGGAAAAATGTATGCTTTAAATATTATACTAAAAGGAAATAGCATAGGTTAATCTAAAAGGAAATATTTATGCTTTAAATATTATGTTGAAAGGAAATAGCATAGGCTAAGCTGAAAGGAAATATTTATGCTTTAAATATTATGCTGAAAGGAAATAGCATAGGTTAAGCTTAAAGGAAATATTTATGCTTTAAATATTATGCTAAAATAAAATAGCATAGGTTAAGCTGAAAGGAAATATTTATGCTCTAAATACTATGCTGAAAGGAAATAGCATAGGTTAATCTTAAAGGAAATATTTATGCTTAAAGGAAATAGCATAGGTTAATATTAAAGGAAATATTTATGCTTTAAATATTATGCTTAAAGGAAATAGCATAGGTTAAGCTTAAAGGAAATATTTATTCTTTAAATATTATGCTTAAAGAAAATAACATAGGTTAACCTTAAAGGAAATATTTATGCTTTAAATATTATACTGAAAGGAAATAGCATAAGTTTATGTTATGCTTAAAGAAAATAACATAGGTTAATCTTAAATGAAAAAGCTTTAAATATTATACTGAATTGGAAACTCTTCTAAGATATGTTATAATGGATTAACATAGGAAGAAATTAGAGATTATTTATATTATGTTATAGTTGGTTAACATAAGAATGAATTGGAAACTCTTCTAAGATATGTTATAATGGATTAACATAGGAAGAAATTAGAGATTCTTTATATTATGTTATAGTTGGTTAACATAAGAATGAATTGGAAACTCTTCTAAGATATGTTATAATGGATTAACATAGGAAGAAATTAGAGATTCTTTATATTATGTTATAGTTGGTTAACATAAGAATGAATTGGAAACTCTTCTAAGATATGTTATGATGGATTAACATAGGAAGAAATTAGAGATTCTTTATATTATGTTATAGTTGGTTAACATAAGAATGAATTGGAAACTCTTCTAAGATATGTTATGATGGATTAACATAGGAAGAAATTCAAGATCCTTTATATTATGTTATAGTTGGTTAACATAAGAATGAATAGGAAACTCTTCTAAGATATGTTATGATGGATTAACATGTTATAGTTGTGTAGACACCTAAAACACATCATGTTGAGGAGGCTACCTATATGAACACCTTTTCAGGCCATATGATCCACCTTGGGCCTCCCCAAGGCTTAGCAATGGTTCTTACCACTCAAACAGGGGTAACCTATCCTTTTGTACCCTGTACCATCATACCCAGGAGTAGCCTATAGTTGTCACTGAACCTTGTGATGGCCAGCAGTCATGAATGCTCCACCCTAGGATTGTTGCACCTGTAACAAACTCGAGCTTATCGAGTTGAGCCAAATTAGTTACAGGATATCTAATCTTGAACGATTAGGCATAGGAATATTCTAGAAGCAATGTTTGGGTTTCCTAGATCCTAACCGAATCTTGGTCTTGGATTCTCTTGCAAGCCAAAATTATCATTTAGAAATATTATAAGAAGAGCCCAAGCTTTCATTAAAATAGATCGAAATTGAATGCAATGAAGTGTTATTGATTTGTGTAATAGAGAGAACATACTCTCATAAGCAACGAAGTGCTACCTAAATCTAGCCATGAAGTTTGCATTTGCATAAATGGAGTCCTTTGGAGTTTGATTATCAAATTCAACCATTGTTCATCATCAATAACCCCAAATTTGAGCCAATTTTTTGGTAGATCAACACGAGAAAATTTTGCATCGATCACGAGAAAATAGGTCTCTATTTAGTGGCCACTTTGCCCTAAATCTGCCCATAGGTGTAGTCATTGTACCCTCTAACATCTAATAGAGCTGACCTCTTTACCCCATGATGGCCTCATGGTGAAATCTACTTTTTATGTGTTTTCTAATTACAATAGCTTTAGCAGTATTTTATTTTTGTTTTAGCATACTTTTACTCAATTTTCATGCATTTCTTTATCATTTTAAGCATTTTTATTTCAATTGCTTATCATGGAAATGGACCTCATCCTAAGAGGTTCCTCATTTGCTACTGATTTATTTTAAGTGTTCTTGTGTGCGGGGTGCAAATCTTAGCAAGAGCTCTTCAAAACCAATATTCATCAATATTTATCTCATCATGTGTAGGTTGCTAAGAAACCCTCTACAATTAGTTTTGAGAGAGCAAATACTCTACGAATTACACCTAAATTTTGATTCTCTATTGTAATTTGTATCAAATTGGTATAATCCCTAAGAGGGATATCTTTGTAACCACTTTGTAAAGAATAATTTCAAATATCAATAAGAAGGATGACATATTTTCTCTAATATTTTGTCTCAATATGGTTACATGATATTATCTTATCAATTTGATTTCATATACTTGTTAGGTGTATGGTTTTTGCTACTCTATAGTGGCGATCACAGTGTGGGACTCTTTCCACATAATATTTTTACAAAATTTATTACTAATATTTTTCTTTCTTGGTTTTCTTGAATTGTAGGTACCATCGCTCTAAGATGGAACAACTCGCAATCTCAATTGTCATACCCCGTGATGGCTAGCAGACCTAGCCACTCTGCCCCTTGATGACCAGCAGACCCAACTACTCTACCTCTTGATGGCCTCAGAGTAGAGTTAAAAAATCATAGTAGTAGCAACTTCATTGAATGTAGGCTTCACCTATGAGTATTTCTGCACTTAATTTTACTTCTTTTCATAGAAAAATATAGAATTGCAAGTTTAATTGAGAAATTTAGAGAAATTATTAAATTTCAAGTTTTTTGCTTGTGAATGCTCCTGGGTCCAACAATCTCTATTACTAGCCACTCTAGGATTAAGTGGCCCCTGTTTCTGATGGCTCCTATGTTAGACGATCTCTAATGCAGATCGTCTTACACAAAGCCCATGTTTTGCTAGTTGTTTGGGTTTGTATGCTTGATGCCTATCTAAAGGATAACATCATTTAGGGTTTGCACTTTCAAATTTTCTAAAACTGAGACATTCTTTTTTAGAAATTTAGAAATTTGAAAAGTATTTTATGCATTATAAAAGATCATTGATTTCTATATGTTGCATCTTTCTTTTTGCATAAAGTAAAAATAAACCACACACATCACGTGGCATATTAAACATTAGTGACTTGGAATTCACACCCAACCATTTATCAAGACTTACAACAGTGGCCTTCATCACCTTGTTAGCTTGCTTATGGTTCTTTGCATCCCATTTTTGCCAAGGCTAGTTCCAAGAACCATCATAGCCTAGGAATATAGCATGTATCTCTCTTCGGGGAGGTATATCGTTGACCAAGGTGAACAAGGTGAGGAACTGATAAGACTTGGACTCCACCATATTTGGAATTCATCACCAAATCTCAATGTGTTTCATGACCTGGACTTCATCACCAGGCCTGTGTGCGAGAGGATACAGGTGAAATCCATTCAACTGAGTAATTCATCAATAAAATCAAAAATCAAACAAGAGAAAGTAATAAATCAATGAATCAAAACATATAAACCAATTTAGGAATCACAAAGAATATTTAAACAAGATAATCATCTTGTATACTTTGTATTTTCCCTTACTATATGCATAATCAACATAAAATGGTTACCACACGTAGCCATGCCAAATCACAGACTGAGGCTACATGAAATGCATGAGGTCCAAAGCACCTTTTTTATAGTCCAACTAATTTACTCATACCTAAAAAATATACTAACAGTCATCGTGGAGATAATTCTACTCATGGGGGATATAATCATTGAGATACCCCTACTAGGATGACACCTATGGGACCTCCCCATGATCAATAAGAGGATCTTCTTAGACCTCATATATCTCATGTCACTTCTAGACAAGATCCACCCATTGAGGGGCCACACAAATGGGTAGCATGAATTCAAGTCCCTAATCGATCCACAAACCCATTTGAGCATGGACCAGAATACATGCCTTTGCTTGGATTAGATGAGAGATGTACTCCTCCTGATCATCCTTATTTGAGTTGTAAGCTTAATCATCTAGATAGATATGACCCTAATGCTACTCATAGATCACCTTCTTCCATCCATACCCACTTTGAGGATGGGAAATATTATGACCTAGTGCATCCTATCCATACATGCAAAGAGTGTTCTACACGGACACATCATACTCCTGCACCATATTTACATGAGGACAACACCCCTAGGGTTGAGCATAGAGTCAACATAGCTTCTATTGATCGAGGGAAGAGGGTAGCCATCCCTACTGCACATACTAAAATATCCAAATCCCATCGTATTGATATGAGAACTTATAGACCTCATACAGTAGATCAAATAGATCGACTACCTAGGCCAAATACCAGTCAAAGAGAGCAATTACTGATGAGGGCATCACGTTCATCTAGACATAGATATTATTTTCTTTCTAGGATTAATTATCTTGCACCTTATTTGTTGGCAACTTATTGTTTCTTTTTATCGATAAATGTTAGTTGTAGATATTTTAGGCATAGTTGGCAAATTTATTTTTATTTGCCTTCCTATTTATGCTCCTACGTGTTTTACTACATGATTTTATCATCTTATTGTTATTTGGGTTATCGTGCACCTATTTAAGCATGATTATTATCAATGGTTCATTATCTTGAGTTTTTATAATTTTAACCCTTATTATTGGTATCACAACTGATCGATCTGATTGGCTCATTTGGTGATTGGTACTTCCAATTGGAATCCATCATTCCATCTAGTTTATGTCATTTGGCTTATTTTGGATGTCACTAAAATTGCATCTGCATCTTGGTGTTGGTAAATTGTGTTGGGCACTTTTTATTAGGTATCAATTTTTGTGTGATGCGACTTAAATATGGTAGCACATTCTATCAAAAAATTTGAATTTCAAAATTTGTTTAATTCAAATTTTGACTAGCAATAAGCGTTGTTGGGTGAGGTCAATTTCAAAAAAAAATTAATTCAAATTTTGACTAGTGTGATGCGTTATCGTTATGCACATCATTAATTCTCAATGAATTTGTCAATCCATGGAAGTGTACAAGGTTGTTTGTGGAAGGAGTGAACAGGGCTATAACTTAGGTCATTTGGGAGCAACAGGTCTTATTAGTGAAATCAATTGTGTGGGGGATTTAGGACATTTTTATCTCTAAATTGTATAAATTGAACTTTAATCTAATTGCAGGAATGAAAACTAATTACTAACTACATAAATGAAATCCTATTTACAATTACAGAATGAAATCTAATTATGTTGCAAAAACAACTCCCTAGTTACAATTGTAGAATTAGAAATCTAATTATGATTGTAGAAATGAAGTCTATTTACTTTTGCAGTAATGGAAACATGATTATAAAATAGAAATTAAGTCCTATCAATGCTCTGTAATAGAAGGTTGTCAAAATTCTATGCAGGGGTTGATAGCAAAACACAAAATGCAGTAAATTGCATAAAACAATAAATTTTTGAAATGACAATCTGTAGTAATTTGAAAGCTTGCTAAAAATGGAGATTACAACCAAACCTATCATTAATAACAAGATCATCCTAATCATGAAATAAAATAAGATTGCAAATACTGTTAGTTGTTTACAAGGAAATGAAATGACAAGTTTTACAACTTATTCTACTGTAGCAAAATTAGAATAAAAACCTGTCGTTAGTCCTCCTCCTAGGTCTGGAAGTGGCCAGCCTCCTTGTCTAGAAGAAGGTATGAGTCTTTCTCTTTATCTATATCTTACTCACACTCATTCACAACAAAATGAATAGAAAAAGTAGTGCACTTTATTGATTCAAGAACATAATTATAGTATTGCTGCTAAAAACCCTGTTACAAGACTGTAACAATCACTTTTCTGCTATTTTCTTATTATTATACTTCTTGCTTATTTTTCCCTACCTAGCTCAACCTGGATGGGAGATATCTATTTATAGATATCCTAAAATCTATTTACAAACTGATAATATCTCATTCATATCTTATAGATCTATTCCTATTATGCTGCAACATTTCCTGGGTTTATCCTAGAAGAGGATCAAAATTGATCTTTTCCATGAATAGTGGCTTTGGACGACAAGGACGGCAAAGTCAGATGGGAGATATTTTCCTTTAACCTTTTCAACCTTCTTTTATTTTTTTCATCGTCAAAAATTAGTCAACAAGTCAAAAAGTGCTTTATGTTCTCATTCCAAAGATAAGTGGCTCATTCCGAAGAGACTGTATTTCTCATTCTGAAGATGTCTGCTCATTCTGAAGAGACTGTATTTCTCATTTCGAAGATGTCTAATCATTTCAAATATCTTCAAAATGAACAATTGTGTGCTCTTCAAGTGATTTCATCTGCATTTCTCTGGTGGGTTAGCTCTCAGGATCAGATTGCAATAGCCTTCATCTCTCTCCATGTGTGAATTCCATGCCTTGCCATTCATTGACAACTAGCTAGAATTTACATTGGAAAACCAGTTTCTGCTGCACAGTAATGAGTTTGCTTGCACTATTTGCTATATTTAGATAAATAAATGCTTGAAACACATAAAAAAAACTAGTGAAGTGTTGCTATCAACCTAAGCATACTTCTCATTTAGCAAATCATGACAAAGTAACATAAAACTATGCAAAAACTATAAAAATAAAAATATAGTATTTCTAGCACATTGATCATGCAAACAATTAATACACAGCATATTAAATCAACTTAACTAGCATATCAGATTAAACACAAGATTTAACTAGCATATCAGATTAAACACAAGATTTTTTAGGCAGTTTCAATGTTCAAAACATGCTATGATTGAGGCATTTCCAAGCCTCATCATTTCCCCCAACTTATATTAATGTATGTCCTCATGCATTCTGTTGGGCTATAGAATCACATATATCCATATTCAAATTCCATGATCTATAGAACAATTTGGTGCCTATATAATATCCCCTATTCTCCTTAAGGTTTCTGAGTCATTCTTCAAACTAATCATCAAGTTGAGAATATTCTTCAAATTAGAAGGGAACTAGAGAAATGATGGTTGGAGGTATAAATTTGAGACCTATCCAGTGATGTTGCATGATTTCAATTAGCTATATCACTCCTTTTGTGCTTCTTATAGACCATTCTAGGTTAATGGGGGAGATAGGTTCCCTTTCTGTAAAGAAATGGAAATTTTTGCCCATCTGTTTCTACAAAATGATAATGTTGGAACAAAACTGTCATTACAAAAATTTTGGAATTTGGTCACACAGTCCCTCAAATTGCTCAAGTACATCCCTTTTACATCTTCCCTGTTCATCATGGTGAAATGTTGTTTGGTGATAAGTGGATGATTTGGTTGAACTGCTCTGACTAACAATTCAACTCTTAATTCAATTTCTTTATTTTATCTTTTCTCCTGGTCCCAGTAAAATTGATTTTGTAAAGTGGACATGAATGCTCTCAGTTGAACATATCCTATGTAAATTTGAGGATGAAACTCTACCTCATTTGGAATAAAGAAGCTGTGTAAAAATAATTCACATAAGAGATTTTTCTATTCTATAGGGCTGTCAAAATAGGCTTCTAAGAAATCTGTAGTTGTTTCCAATTTATATGGGAGACCTGAGCTAATCCTCATGACCTGCCATCTGAGATATTTCTCCTTTAGAATGAGATTGTAAAATCTGGTCGGCCGTCTGAATTGGACCAAAAACTCAACAATCTGACATAAATCAATCACTTTTTCATTCAATGCCTTGATTTCTATTTCTTTTGCTTCTAACTATTTACCTTCCAATTTAAATTTTTCAACTTTAGTGGCAAGTTTTTCATATTTGATCACCCAACTAGCTATGTTTGTATTATATTGCTCTAGGTATATAGTATTGGGTGGTCTAACTACAGGTGGAAATTTGGGTAGCAGATCTACCAGAACCCCTTTTTCTGCTACTTCCACTGGTTGGTCATCTGATAATAATTCTACTTGTATCCATTTTTTTGCTATTTCCATTGGTTGGTCATCAAACAACAATTCTACCTGTACCCCCTTATCCTCTACTTTTATTGAAGGTATAAAAATTTTTAATACAGAAATCTCATTTGAAGGAGTACTTACTTGAACAATTGCATGTTGCTATTTAAACTGCTCCTGTCCTGGTGTTTCCTCTACTGTGACTCATCTCCAATATTCTTTTCTATGTTTTTTATAAATTCTAGAGCATCTTCGAAATGAGAATGCAATGTTTTAGAATAGAAAGGCACTTCTTCATAATGAAAGGGTGCTACTTCAGAATGAGCACCTATGTCTTTAGTCAAAGTTTTAGATGCCTCAATCAAAGTAAAAGAGTCATCTGATATAGATAATCCCATAAGTAACTGAGCCAAATTATCCTCATCAATAGATATAGTTGGCTATTCTTCAGACTGTGACAACCTCTTCCTCAATTCTACCATTTCTTGTTGTAATTCTGCAATCTTATTTTCCTGTATTTTAATGATATTTTCTTTTTCTTCAATCCATTTAGTTTGTGTTTTGATAACACTTTTTGTTGCTCTTAGCTGTTCTATGATGTCCACCTCTATTTCTGATTCAAAATATGATGCAGACAAATCATCTATAGTTGGTTGCTCAATATCTATCTCATCTTCTGCTTCAGCTATCTGCTCTTGTTCAGGAGGTTCCATGAAACTATCTATGATTGCATCCACATCTTCTGTGGCTTGTTGAACTATAGCAACTTCAAAATTGTCTTGCCCAGTCTCTTCCTCAATCATTTGTTCAGGGAATTTTGAAAAATCTTCAGGGGCTAGTTGCACTTATGTAACATCCAGACTGCCTTATCCACCTTCTTGTTCTATCACTTGTTCTTCTATTTCTCTCAAGTGGAGTCTTGTATACCTCCTAGTTCCTGATGCAATTTTTTTCTTCTTGCCCTAATTTTTGGTGACAGCAGGGGCTGTGGGGATAGTTTCATATTCTTGTGGGAGTGCTTCTATTTATCTTGTTGTCTCTTCCCCTATTTTTCTAGGCACTTCACTCCCATGTTCTGACAAATTAGCAACATCTTCATAAAAACAAACTTTCTTCTATTTTTCTTTTCGACTGTCGGTTCCAAGCCCTCTCTTATTTTGTTTCTTATCTTGTGAGGTTGAAGGTTCTGGAGAAATGTGCTCTGTTGCTTATTCTGGGTGTGTTTCCTCCTCTGCAATAACATTTGTGGTAGCATATGTTTCTTCTTCCTCCTCATCCTCTCTTCCAAAATCTATATCATTTAGAGTAGAATAAAACCTATCAAAGCTTCTATGATTTCCTCTAAAATGATGTTGACAGACTAATTTAATAATACCATGGTGGCGAGGGCTCCCTTTTCCTTCCTGATATCATTTTTCCATATTTTTCAACTCCTGGTGTAGATATAGGGGAAGATTTACCCTAACTTCTGGTTGTTGCCTACCATGTCTTAGGTGGTTCAAAATTTTGAAATGATTCCCTGATAAAAGTACATATTGCCCTTCACAAGTTAAAATTTTTATTACCCATGTGGCCACTTCATTCTAGGGTTCTTGTAGGCTAGCCCTTTTTACCCCCTTACATGTGTTGTTGTGTATTAAGTATTCTGGATCCCTATCATTTTCTTTCAGAAATTGACTAACTACATTTGCCAGTGTATTTTTGCTAGTTCTAGAAATTTGAAGACCCTCTAATGGAAGCTTAGTAATTTGACTTAAAACTTTAGGGGTTACCTCAATTGTCATGTCGTTAATGTGTACCTGATTATTTCTAAATGTGTGAGTGAACATGCCGGCCAAATATTCAGAGGACCCATCAAATTTGTCCAAAAATGGCATAAACCCTCCATCTTCAAAAATTTGCAGCACTTCTAGATTTTCTCGAAGGTGGGTGGTATCTATTGGTTCCATATTTGTCTTTCATCCCATTTTCCTATTTTTGTATGTTAAAAACTGCTCACCTCTGCTGCTACTCTTCTACTGGATCGTTGGTTTTTGGTTCTTGCAGACTTGCAGGGTTTGTTTTTAGGTTTTCAATTGTCTTGTTTGTCTTCTTCGAAATGAACTGCAATATCGACACTGTACCTAGTAATAATTTTGCGTTAGCAATTATGTCTTCAAAATGAAGGGTGGCATGTGTCTCTATTTTTGCTCTAAACACCTGTCCATTAATGATTGCACAAATGTCCTTGTCGTCAAATCCACCTCACTTGTTTTTAGCTCATCTATTTTGTTCGCATATTTTTCATGTGCATGGTTATCAGTGTCAAACAATGGTGGCATGTTATTGGTAACTTCCTCGTGATTTTGGTGCTTCCTTAATGGGTGCAAGATAAGACAAATCACATCTCAACTAACACGTGTCATTTATCATATGTAGTTAAATAATTCTATTGATCGTATATTTTCCCCCTCCTTGGATGCCACATGGAAATATCATGTTGAATTCTCATTCTGAAGATAAATTTTCATTCCAAAGACAAGTCCTCATTTAGAAGATCATGCTTCATTATGAAGACAATTCCTCATTCTAAATACAAAGCTTCATTCTGAAGACAATTCCTCATTTCAAAGACAAAGCTTCATTTCGAAGACAAAGTGCAACATTCATTATGTTGTCATTCCGAAGACAATTTCATTACAAAGACAAAGTGCAACAATCATTCTGAAGACAATTTCATTCTGAAGACAAAGTGCAACAATCATTCTAAAGATAATTTCAATTTGAAAACAATACAGTAGTTAATTTGAAGAAAACTTCAATTTGAAGACAATACATTAGTCATTCTGAAGAAGATAGCAGGCACTATTTTTGGCATTCTCATTTCGAAGATTAGGTAGAAACCAATATTCTCCTTATAAAAACATGTTTTAAGTATGCCAACTCTTATGGATACATTTTATGGTAATGGTTAATTGTTATATACTACATAACAATCATTTAAAATGAAGAAATGTAAGAAATATATACCTGATTAAAACAAGTTAATGCAAGTTTTGAAGAATGACTGCTTTTGTTGATGTTCTGCTAAGATTTTCTGCAATATTTCAAAACAAGTGTAGTTGGTGAATTTGTACAATGATGATTCAAAAATTTTCAAGGTTATGCATGCCATAAAACTAGTTTTCATGCATACCAACTCAGTAGTGCCTTAGGAAAGGTTTTCACTGCTGAGCTATTCATTTTTCTCTTTATTTTTTTTTTGTTTTCTTTTTTTTTTACCTCTCCTTTTCTCTCTATTTTTTTTTGTTTTCTTTTTTTTTTACCTCTCCTTTTATCTCTATTTTTTTTTTTTTTCTGATTATGCCTGTGAAGGAATTCATGATTTCCTTGAAATCATGCCCATGAAGGAATTCACAATCAAAATTTATTCATCTTTTTGTTTTTTGCTTTTTCTAATTTTTTTTATTTTTTTGCTTTTCTTGAAATCCATGATCATGCTAATTTTATTGAAGTGGAAGAGGGAATCTCTTCCACCTGTTGTGCATCCAAAATGTCAAGCTGCTACAATAATTCCTCTTTAGTTAGAGGTGTATGCTACACCCTGAGGCGATGTCCATTCACTACCAACTTTCTTTGTGACCCATAAATAGGAGATAGACGAGCTGCTCCATTGTCAAATACCTCTTCAATCTGGTAAGGTCCAAGCCATCTAGTTCTCAGCTTTCCAAGGAAGTCCTCATAGTAAGAATCAAATAGCAAAGCCCAATCTCCTTGCTAAAATTTCCTCTGTTGAATGTGACTGTCATGCCATAGCTTCCTCTGCTCCTGAATTACTTCAATTTGGTGTAGAGCATCCAACCGAAGTTCATCCAATGCATTCAGCTACAGAATCCTATCCGTCTATGCATGTGATAAGTCAATCCCAATTTCCAATGTTGTGTGCAATGTTAGTAGCTCAAATTCAATAGATAGGAGAGGCTTTTTACCAAAAACTAGTTCATAAGGTGTGAATCCAGTAGTGGATTTCCAAGTAGTATTGTAAGTCCAAACTGCTTCAGGTAATTTATCTAGCTAGTTTCTCCTATGAAAAGCTACTATTTTTGTCAATATCCGTTCCAGTTCCCTGTTTGTTACCTCAACTTGGCCATTTGCTTATGGGTGGTAAGGTGATGATTTTCTATGTTTGATTTCATATAATTCTGTAAAAGCCTCAATGAATGTAGATGCAAATTGGGATCCTTGGTCTATGGTGATAGACCGTGGAGCTCCAAATTTCTAAAACATTTGAGTATACAAGAAATTGGTGACCTTATCTTCATGAGCATATTTGAAAGCACGCACCTCTACCCACTTTTTCAAGTAATCAGTGCATACTAGAATATGCACCTTTCCTTGAGAAAGTGGATCAATAGGTCCTACAAAATCAAGCCCCCACCTCTCAAATGGCTCTAAAACCAATTGAGGTTGTAGTGGCATTTCATTTTTAAGAGTGGGTTTCCCCATTCTTTGGCATGCATCACAATGCCTGATGTACTTTTTCACATCCTTGTGAAGAGATGGCCAATAATATCCTATCCCTAAAATTTTTCTAATTGTGCTTTTTATAGAATAGTGTCCACCTGAGGGTTCATCATGACAAGCCCTAATGATATCATATACCTCATACTTTCGGATGCACCTGCATAACACATGGTCAGGACTGCACTTAAAAAGTATACCCTTAATCCACTCAAAGGAAGAACTTTGTTTGATCAATTGTTTTTTCTATTTTGAAGTGAAATGTGGAGGAACTTTTCCTGTGACCAAATAATTGGCTATATCTGCAAACCAAGGTGATTGGACAAATATAGCAAATAAATTTTCATCAGAAAAAGTATCCTCAACTAATTCCCCTTCCTTTGTGTTCTGCAACCTGGACAAAAAATCTGCTACAAAATTAGCTTTTCCTGGTTTGTTGATTATTGTGATATCAAATTCTTGCAGCAACAGTAACCAATGAATAATTCTTGCACTTACCATAGGCTTATTCATCAAATACTTAATGGTTGTGTGATCTATGTGAATGAAAATATTTGATAACCTGTGATGTAATGCCTGAATTTGTTGATGGCATAAATTACTGCCAAGAATTTCTTCTCAGTTGTGGTATAATTTTTCTCAGCTCCTGTCAAATTCTTGCTAATGTAGTAGATGGCATAGTGTTCACCATTATCAATTTGTCCTAATGCTACTCCAATTGTAGTATTGGAAGCATTAGCCTGTATGTGAAATGGTAATATCCATTTAGGTCCTCTTAACACAGGTGGAGTTACTAATTTCTCTTTCAAAGCTTCAAATGATTCCTGACACCTTACAGTCTAGGAGAATTCAGAATCTTTAGTCAATAGGGCAAACATGATATTGGCTATTGTGCTAAAGCTAGGAATAAACCTACCGTAAAAACCAATGTGTCCTAGGAATCTTTTGACATCAGTCTGAGTTTTAAGAGGAAGAAGATTCTTGATAATTTCCACCTTCTTTGGATCAACCTGGATCCCTTGAAGAGAGATGTGATGACCAAGAACTATTCCTTGCTCCATCATCATAAAACATTTGTCTGGATTCAAGGATAACTGGTTTGTTTCACAAGTTAAAACTCTATCAAGGTTTTCTAACGTAAAGTCAAAATTTTGTCCACATATTGTGAAATCATCCATGTATATCTCAACACTGTTGGTAGTCAAATCAGAAAAAATTGCTAAGATCGCTCGTTGAAATGTTGTTGGGCATTACACAAACCAAAAGGTAAAACCCTATAGGCAAATTTTCCCCATGGATAGGTAAAGGTTGTTTTCTCTTGATCTTCAGGTGCAACCTAAATTTTATTATACCCACTAAATCCATCAAGAAAACAAAGTATTTCTTTCCAGTAAGGGTATCTAACACCTGATCTATGAAAGGTAATGGAAAATGGTCTTTGTATGCCACTTTTTTCAGCTCTATATAGTCTACACATACTCTCATTTTTCCATTTTTCTTAGGAACTATAACCAATGGAGAGACCCACTAGCTATCAGAAATTAGGTAAATGAATCCTACCTCCAAAAGTTTTTCAATTTCTTCCTTTACAATATCCCTCAAGGCAGGATTCAGTATTCTCTGGGGTTGTCTTACTAGATTGACTTCTTCAGTATAAATCCTATGGGTGCATATATCATGGTGAATCCCTGACATATCTTTGTAGTCCCAAGCAAAAGCATGAACATGCTTCTACAAAATAGTTATCAATTTTTCTTCCTCTTCCCTAGTAAGCCAGTTGTTAATGTTCAAAAATTTTCCTGGATGGACTTCTATTTGTTTTTTATTTGGAAGGACTGAATTCACTTCTTCATACTTGGTGATTAGGGAGTTAAGAGGGCAATGATGAGATGGGAGGAAATAAGAAGTTTTTATTTCATTGATTTCTAATGGAGCATATCCTATATGGAATAGTGAGAAGGGAAAATCAAGTGATGGTGCCACCCATGTGGTAGTGAAACAGATGTTTCCTGTGATAGTAAAGATGGCTCACCTTTAGAATTTTGGTTCTCCTCATTCCCTAACAACTGATGGATATTTACTACTTCCTCTTCTAACCCTTGTTCATGCAGAACATTCATTAGGATAGTTTCATTCTCTAAAATTTATGTGTCATGGAGGTCTTTTGTGTGTTCCCTTACTAACAAGGTGGCTAGTGTGGAAATAACATCTTCTGGTTCTTCATCTGAGTTAGGAAACCATAAATAACCTAAAAAATTGTTGGAGGGTCTTGTAGGAGGATACAAAGAAATATTTTTTAGATCAATACCATTTGAAATGGTCATTTTTCTAGATCTACAGTCTATGAAGGCTGCTGCAGTTGCAAGCCAAGGTCTTCCCAGAATGATGGGATATCCATGTGCTGAATTTCTTGGCTATAAAACCAAAAAATCTACAGGGAATTCCCAAGAAGAGACTTCTATAGGGACATCTTCAATGATACCTTCAGGTTTTGCAACTGACCTATCAACCATTTCTAAAACTATAAATGTGGGACTGAGATGTTTGAGCTATAATTGTTTCGTTATATCCTTGGTCATGACATTTATTGTAGCTCCTAGATATACTAAGACATTTGATATTGGTACTAATCCTATGGTAACTGTGATAACTGGATTCTCTGGGTCACTATACTTTGGAGGTACTAGTTTTCTGGACAAGAGATCAGCTATCTTTCCTTCAACCTGAATAGTCTTGGGAAATGATTTCTTTTTTCTTCCTGCTCTTCTAATGCATAAATCTCAGACAATACTTTTAATCATTGGTATATCCTTAATGGCTTCTAATAAGGGCAATGATATAGTTAAATTTCTAAGTTCCTTGACCAGGTCTAACTCAGAATTTTCTACTATGGTATTAAATCTTTCAGGATATGGAATTATCCTTGATGAAGGTAATTGTTCTACCTGTGGTTCTATTTTTTTTCTTCTTTCTCTATTGTTGGTTTAACTCTAACTAGTTCCAAAGGTTATTGCTTTTCATTTTCCTTGATTTTAGTTGAAACAGTTTTAGGTACAACTTTTCCTTAACGAAGTTGGATGTTACTACAATCAAGAACATTTATTTCAGCATTTTCTTCAGCTTCAGCCACATAGATAGGGGATGTCTGTATCATGTTGTTTGTATTAGTGACTAGTTGAGCTGGAAGTTGAGGTTGTTTCACCTATTGTGTTTTCTATGGTTGGTTCTATTTTTCTTGAAAATTTTGATTAGGTGCAGGCAACAAATGCTGAGTTTGACCTTGATTTATTTGCTGCCTTGAATAGGATTGGTATTGCTGACTCCACTATGGTTGATTTTGCATCCAATGTGGATTAGTTTGATTCTGATTCTAGGGTGGGTTGTTTTGATTCCATTATGGGTTATTCTAGTTCTGATTCCAGGCTGGATTACTCCAACTTGTTTGTGGCCATTCTTGGGAATTTTTCCACTAAGAATAATTCCAAGGATGTTGGGGTGGTTCTGATTGTCCCCAAGGCATAGTCTAAGGATTATGCCCCCAATTTTTAAGAAAACAAGGGGAATTTTGGTACTGAGAGAAATTTCCTCCTATTTTGGTCCAACATAGTTGAGTTCCTCAGTCTGACTCTCTAACACAGTTTTGAGTTGTGGTAGCAGGTGGCATTTATCAGTCAAATGCTTCTTCGAATAGATACTACAAATGGCTGAGATAGACATTTTATTCAAAGGAAACTCTTGCAAAGCATGTTTATTTCTACATCTTGGGCAATAAATTTCCAAAGGTTCTATGGTTTTTGCTTTCACAGACATTTCTCCCAAAGTTGTTTTCAATTGCACCAGAATATCAGTTTTAAAATTTGCAAGTTCCTCTATTAGGTCCTTCACATTAGTGCCATTTGTACTCTTTTTTCTTCTTCCCTGCTTAGTGTGATAGTAATTCCTATAGAGATCCACAATTTCCTCATTACTGAGAGTATTTACAGCCCCTTTTCCCATCAAATACAATACTTCTTTGGATTCATCTTGTAATCCTCTCAAAAATATGGTTTTGCATAACTCAGGTTCTACAAGTCCACATCTCCTTTGAACAAAGGAGAACCTATCAACATAGTCTTCTAATGTTTCATCATCTTCTTGCTTAATCCTGAATAACTCATCTTTCCTATTCCTTACACGGCAATACTCCTAATATTTGTCTAAAAAAATAGTTTCTATTTGATCCCAGGTTCAGATGGAATTTGACGCTAAGCTCATGAACCAGCATAATGTTGAGTCCTTGAGTGTTGAGGGAAAAACCTTAAGTTTTTTATTGTCATTTACATAGTCATAGGTTTGACACACTACTTTGAATTCAAACAAAAATTGATCAGGATCTTCAGATACAACACCTCGGATTGGAAGTATTGAAGGTGAAATGGTTTTCATGGGGGAGTTTTGTGTTGGATTCAAATGGATAGGATATTAAAATGTTCTGGAAGGTCGGGGCATATCCTGCTAATTTCTTTCATTATGGACATAGCCATGTTGGCCATCCCCATCTAGATTGCCTCTCTCTGCCATAGTTTCTTGTTCCTTGGGAATAGTTAAACCTATCCAAATTTCACTCTTAAGAGGTCCAAAATCCTTTGTTGATGATGAGTCTAATGATTTTTATTTCTCAAGATGTTCTAATGATGATGAAGCTAGTGATTTTTGTTTCAATTTTTCTGGTAGTTCAAACATAGGTGATTCACCCCTTAGGCATGAAGATCTTCTTAATGGAACAATCCAGGGATCCTTTTGAGTAATTCTATATTTTCATCCCTAGGCTTACTCATTCATGTTTACTCTTGAATGACATAAATTATAGGTCAATAGTTGTTACTTTAACCAGCTGTTATATTCAAATTTTATCCTAAATTTTCACAGCTCAATCTAATTAATAGCTATTGGACTATTGTCACCTTCTAGAAACACTATTCCCTAGCAACGGTGCCAAAATGATGCATTGTTGTTATGCACATCATTAATTCTCAATGAATTTTTCAATCTAGGGTAGTGTACAAGGTTGTTTGCAGGAGTGAACAGGGCTATAACTTAGGTCATTTGGGAACAATAGGTCTTATTGGTGAAACCGATTGTGTGGGGGATTTAGGACATTTTTATCTCTAAATTACATAAATTGAACTTTAATATAATTACAGGAATGGAAACTAATTACTAACTATAGAAATGAAATCCTAGTTATAATTACAGAATGAAATCTAATTATGTTGCAAAAATAACTCCCTAGTTACAGTTGCAGAATTAGAAATCTAATTATGATTGTAGAAAGGAAGTCTATTTACTTTTGCAATAATGGAAACCTGATTATAACATGGAAATTAAGTCCTATCAATGCTCTATAATAGAAGGTTGTCAATATTCTGTGCAGGGGTTGATAGAAAAACACAAAATGCAGTAAATTGCAGAAAACAATAAATTCTGGAAATGACAATCTGTAGTAATTTGAAAGCTTGCTGAAAATGGAGATTACAACCAAACCTATCATTAATCACAAGATCATCTTAATCATGAAATAAACTAAGATTGCAAATACTGTTAGCTTTTTACAAGGAAATAAAATGACAAGTTTTACAACTTATTCTACTACAACAAAATCAAAATAAAAACCTGTTGTTAGTCCTCCTCCTAGGTCTGGAAGTGGCCAACCTCCTTGTCTAGAAGAAGGTATAAGTCTTTATCTCTTTCTAGATATTACTCACACTCATTCACAACAACAAGAATAGAAAAATTAGTGCACTTTATTGATTCAAGAACATAATTATAGTATTGCTACTAAAAACCCTATAACATGACTGTAACAGTCACTTTTCTACTATTTTTTTATTATTATACTTCTTGCTTATTTTCTCCTACCTAGCTCAACCTGGATGGGAGCTATCTATTTATAGATATCCTAAAATCTATTTACAAACTAAGAATATCTCATTCCTATATTACATATCTATTCCTATTATGCTGCAACATTTCCTGGGTTTATCCTAGAAGAGGATCAAAATTGATCTTTTTCATGAATGGTGGATTTGGACGACAAGGACAACAAAGTCAGATGGGAGATATTTTTCTTTAATCTTTTCAACCTTCTTTCCATTTTTCATTGTCAAAAATCAGTCAACAAGTCAAAAAGTGCTTTTTGTTATCATTCTGAAGATAAGTGGCTCATTCTGAAGAGACTGTATTTCTCATTCTAAAGATGTTCGCTCATTTCGAAGAGACTGTATTTCTCATTTCGAAGATGTCTGCTCATTCCAAATATCTTCGAAATGAACAACTGTGTGCTCTTCAAGTGATCTCATCTGCATTTCTCAATTGGGTTAGCTCTCAGGATCATATTGCAATAGCCTTCATCTCTCTCCATGTGTGAATTCCATGCCTTGCCATTCATTGGCAGCTGGTTGGAATTTACATTGGAAAAATAGTTTTTGTTGCACAGTAACAGTTTGCTTGCACTATTTGCTAGATTTATATAAATAAATTTTTGAAACACATCAAAACAAAACTAGTGAAGTGTTGATATCAACCTAAGCATACTTCTCATTTAGCAAGTCATGAAAAAGTAACATAAAACTATGCAAAAACTGTAAAAATCAGAATATAGTATTTCTAGCACATTGATCATGCAAACAATTAATACACAACATATTAAATCAACTTAACTAGAATATCAGATTAAACACAAGATTTTTTAGGTAGTTTCAATGTTCAAAATATGCTATGATTGAGGCATTTCTAGGCCTCATCATAGTGGTAAACACCATTGGGTGAGGTCCACCGAAGGCTAAGCTACCTAAGGTAAACTACAATCTGAAACTTGGATACAGATACCTAGGGTGGCAGACTGGTCAACCAAAATAGAAACCTACACTATAGATGATGATAGACCAATGAATCTGATGTGGATAATGGTGACAACACAAAAAGCAAATGTGGGCTAGCAAACCCTAGCAGCACCAGCAAACTGGACAAGTCTGACTAGACTGTATGGAACCCTACACCAGGATATATGTTGCAAGTTTGAGAGGGTGGATTGTGATGTGGTAAACAAAATCTGACGAAATAAGGTAGATAGACCATCGTAAGGTGGTCATACACAAATAAGTGCCCATTTGTTTTTAAAGCACCATATTATGTCTCCACAATATATGTGGGATATTGACTACATAGTGTTGCTACTGCCGATACACTATGTGTGTTGTAGTTTATTTTTTTGCTACCGCGATGGATCCTGAGCGCATAGTGCCTTTCTACTAATAGACTGTGTGTCACAGTTTGATTTTTTTTTTTTTTGGTGGATTTCAAGCAGTGGTCCAATTTTTTGCAGATAAAGTGCTCTAGTTTTTCTATTGATATCTTGTTGCAGGCGTTGATTCAGGGCTGAAGTCCAACATTCTCACTCTATAATTGATTGTAGGGATAGCGTGGTTTGACGATAGGAATATCTATTACTTATTGATATTGAGTGAGATAGATTTCACATTTTGTGAGTTGGTAGAGTGTTGCAGATGTTTTTTTTTATAAGTGTAGTGCTGGTTTCTATCAAGAAATTGAAGCGCTATATACATTTCTATGTTACTGGATACACAGTTCTGCCTGCATGATAGTCAAACATTTATCTATAAGGGAATAGAAGGAGATTTGGATGCCTCATAGATAATTGTGTGGTGATTCCCAATGTAGGCTGAAGCATTTGTGTAGGTTTTATAGGTGTTGTTTGCCTACAGGTTTGATTTCCATTGATGTCGCTCACGTCCAGGTTGCAGGTATTGTCACAAAATAATGCAATCCGTCCATAACAAAACTCAATATGCAAGCATGTTCAAATAAAAAATATGCCCTTTCTATTGATCTGGATGGTTAGGATGATCGGTTCGGGAGTCATGCGCTAGGAAACTGTGACATGCATGGTCTTGGGTTTGAATCCCACGCAGAATAAAAACATAATTTTTGCTTAAAATTTATTTTTATTTAAGTTTTATATAATATTAAATTATCCATTAATTTAATTTATTTTAAAACTTATAATTATTTAAATTGTTTTTCAATTTAAATCACATTGCATATATTCTTTTGCAAATTATTCTTGAGTCAAATTGTAAAAGCCTTAGAGACTCATATTTTGCACATTTCTACAAATCATTGTAAAAAGTAAAATTTTTGCTTAAGTTCTTGAAAATCATAGCATAAATTGCCTAAGAGGCAAATTTTGAAAAGTCTTTTTAGACTTCATTGTAAGTGCTGAAATACACACATTTGTAATTGCCTTGCAAGGCAAATATTGTAAGTCATTTTGTGGCTTATTGTGCTTAGAAATAATAGCATTCTTGTATTTCCCTACGAGGTAAAATTTGTAACTCATTTTGAGATGAGATTTTGTAGCCCTCCTGGCTTACACCAGAGGTCAGATGGCTGGTAATTTGGTGGATCAGGTGGTCATCATAGTTGAAGTTGTCAGGCTCTTGGTTTACAAGGTTCAAAACATGACTAAGCCTAGTCCACCTAGTCCAACTCATAAACCTCGACCTCAAATCAAATGTGATGTTGATATTTATAATGGCTCTCAGGATCCATACATTATCAATAGTTAAATTCTCAACATGGATACATGGTTTGACTACAACAAAATTAAAAAATATGATCAAGTTACATTTGCAAAACTGAAACGTTTTGACATTGCTAAAGTTTTTGTACAGGATTTTCAAAGCACCAAGGATCCCATAGAAACTTGGGATGATTTATTCCAAGAATTAAAGGATACATTCTATCCTTCTGAGGCAAGAACACAACATGAGTGTTCAATATTACATTTGGAAGTTCAATAAATTGAGGATTCTCAATAGCATCCTCGATCCCATGCTCCTATTTATTTTCCTTCCTATTTATTCTCCTACACATTTTACTATGTGATTTGAGCATCTTGTTGTTATTTGGGTTACCGTGCACCTATTTAAGCATGGTTATTATCAATAGTTCATTAGCTTGAGTTTTTATAATTTTAACCCTTATTATTGGTATCACAACTGATCGATCTGATCGAGCTCATTTGGTGATTGGTACTTCCAATTGGAATCCATAATTCCATCTATTTTATGCCATTTGGCTTATTTTGGATGCTACTGAAATTGCATCTGCATCATGGTGTTGGTAAATTGTGTTGGGCACTTTTTATTAGGTATCAATTTTTTGTGTGATGCGACTTATAGATGGTAGCACATTCTGTCAAAGAAAATTGAATTTCAAAATTTGTTTAATTCAAATTTTGACCAGTGGTAAGCGTCATTGGGTGAGGTCAATTTCAAAAAAAAATTAATTCAAATTTTGACCAATGGTAAGCGCCATTGGGTGAGGTCCACCGAATGCTAAGCTACCTAAGGAAAACTATGATCTAAACCCTGGATACAGATACCTAGGGTAGCAGACTGGTCAACAAAAATGGAAACCTACACTATAGGTGATGGCAGACCAATGACTCTAATGTGGAGAATGGTGACAACACGAAAAGCAAATGTGGGCTAGCAAACCCTAGCACCACCAGCAGACTGGACAAGTCTGACTAGACTGTATGGAACCCTACACTAGGATATATTTTGTAAGTTTGAGAGGGTGGATTGTGATGTGGTAAACAAAATTTGACGAAAGAAGGGAGATAGACCATCGTAAGGTGGTCATACACAAATAGGTGCCCATTTGTTTTTAAATCACCCTATTATGTCTCCACAATATATGTGGGATATTGACCACATAGTGCATTGCTGTTGTCGATAGACTATGTGTGTCATAGTTTATTTTTTTTGCTACCACGATGGATCCTGAGCGCATAGTGCCTTGCTACTAATAAACTGTGTGTGTTGCAGTTTGATTTTTTTTTGTTTTTGGTGGATTTCAAGCAGTGGTCCAATTTTTTGCAAATAAAGTGCTCTAGTTTTTCTATTGATATCTTGTTTCAGGCGTTGATTCAAGGCTGAAGTCCAGCATTCTCACTCTATAATCAATCGTAGGGATAGTTTGGTTTAATGACAGGAAGATATGTTACTTATTGATGTTGAGTGAGACATATTTCACATTTTGTGAGCTGGTAGAGTGTTGCAGATGTTTTTTTTACAAGTGTAGTGTTGGTTTCTATCAAGAAATTGAAGCGCTATATACATTTCTGTGTTACTAGCTACACAGTTCTGCCTGCATGATAGTCAAACATTTATCTGTAAGGGAATAGAAGGAGATTTGGATGTCTCACAGATAATTGTGTGGTGATTCCCAATGCAGGATGAAGCATTCGTGTAGGTTTCATAGGTGTTGTTTGCCTACAAGTTTGATTTCCATTGATGCCGCTCATGTCCAGGTTGCAGGTATTATCACAAAATAATGCAAGCCGTCCATAGCAAAACTCAAGATGCAACCATGTTCAAATAACAAATTTTCCCTTTTCTATTCATCTGGATGGTTAGGATGATCGATCTGGGAGTCATGCGCTAGGACACTGTGACATGAATGGTCTTGGGTTTGAATCCCACGTATAATAAAAATATAATTTTTGCTTAAAATTTATTTTTATTTAAGTTTTATATAACATTAAATTATCCATTAATTTAATTTATTTTTATTTTTTATTTTTATTTTGAATTTACATGGTGGAATCGGTAGCCACCACGAATTCAGGCAGGCTGTCCAGCTTTTATGGCCGCCACAGTATTCTACGTTGTCTACCCCAGAAGCCACCACACAGATCTTCATGTAGTCCGCCCCTATAACCACCATGCCACAATCATTTTAAACCTTTTACGTCGTTGAAAGCACCAAGAAAGGGACAAGCATTCAGTCCGACAAGGCCCGATATTTGAACCTTGGACCTCCACCCCCCTTATGGGGTTTGGATGAACCAATTGGTCTACACCTCGGACCTATTAATTTAATTTATTTTAAAACTTATAATTATTTAAATTGTTTTTCAATTTAAATCACATTGCATATATTCTTTTGCAAATTATTCTTGAATCAAATTGTAAAAGCCTTAGAGACTCATATTTTGCACATTTCTGCAAATCATTGTAAAAAGTAACTTTTTTGCTTAAGTTCTTGAAAATCATAGCATAAATTGCCTAAGAGGCAAATTTTGAAAAGTCTTTTTAGAATTCATTGTAAGTTCTGAAATACACACATTTGTAATTGCCCTATAAGGCAAATATTGTAAGTCATTTTGTGGCTTATTATGCTTAGAACTCATAGCATTCTCGTAATTGCCCTACGAGGTAAAATTTGTAACTCATTTTGAGATGAGATTTTGTAGCCCTCCTGGCTTACACCAGAGGTCAAATGGCTGCTAATTTGGTGGATCAGGTGGCCGCCATAGTTGAAGTTGTCAGTCTCTTGGTTTACAAGGTTCAAAACATGACTAAGCCTAGTCCACCTAGTCCAGCTCATAAACCTCAACCTCAAATCAAATGTGAGGTTGATATTTATAATGGCTCTCAGGATCCAGACATTATCAATAGTTGGATTCTCGACATGGATACATGCTTTAACTACAATAAAATTAAAAAATATGACCAAGTTGCTTTTGAAAAACTGAAACTTTTTGACATTGCTAAAGCTTTTGTATAGGATTGTCAAAGCACCAAGGATCCCATAGACACTTGGGATGATTTATTCCAAGAATTAAAGGATACATTCTATCCTTTCAATTTTTCTAAGGATTTGGATTTTCAATGGCTTCGTCTGAGGCAAGAACACAACATGAGTGTTCAAGATTACATTGGGAAGTTCAATAAATTAAGGATTCTCAATAGCATCCTTGATCCCACTCCTAAGCTTATCAATAATTTTAAGAGTGGTTTGCAAGATCAACTCTTTTGAGAGTTGAAATATGCACCTTGTGCCACTTTGAATGAGGTATATAATAAGGCACAACTCGAGGAAGATAAAATTGCTATGAATTCAAGGGCCTCATCCAAGGAACCCAAACCAGGACCACCATAGCAATAGCAATTTGACAAAGCTTCAAAAAATTCTTCTACTTCTCCTTCTTCTTCTTCCTCTTCTTATAATGAAAAAAAAATTGTAATCATTGTAAGAAAAAAGGCCACAATGAAGCTGAGTGATTCAGAAAGAAGATAAATTTTATTGCACAACATCAACAGGAGATACCACAAGATGGGCCTATTGATTGTGTAGGAGAATAAATGGTGTATCCATAACTTTAGGGTAAACTAAACCAAGTGACCCTCCTACATCGAAAAGAACATAGAGAGAGTTTGTTACTCACATGATCACATCTTCTCCCCAAATTTTTTGTGAGTTGCATATTCGATAATGGCTCCACGACCAACCTCATTTCTCAATATGTGGTTGATCATCTCAAATTTCCAGTTGAACCCCATCCTTATCCATATTCACTTGGTTGGAAGGATGAGGGAACTACCTCTGCAATCACAAAATGTTATACTTTTTCATTTGACCTTGGTCCACACTATGTGGATCGAGTCACCTATGACGTGACTCCTATGGACTTGTGTGGAATGATTCTCGGCCAGCCTTATCAATACGATAAGTGAGATTCATATGATTCTTATCATAAAATCTATTCTTTACATCATCATAGTAAGAGCTTTCTTATATGTAATCTTCCACATACAAAATTCTTGGAGTCTTTACCAAGGATTTCTTTAGTCTCATGGCCAAAGGACATTCATCATTCTATTCCTAAGGAGGTTATTCCTCCTCCAGCATCAGTGCCTCCTCTTGTTGCTCATACTGCTCTTCTTGTTGTTCCACATAGAGTACTACAACAACCTCTTTTGATGTTATTTTCTCAGGTTTCATATGTTCAGTAGCCTTTATAGATCTAGAAACAGGTCCTTAATACTTGTCATCACATTTAATTTGGCAAGGGAGTACTCTCCATGTTGTATATCTACACCGACATCCCATGGCTTCCAAGATGTTCTTCTGCCCAGTTATGAGCCTTCATTATAGCATTTGGTGAGTTCACATTCCACTTCTATTGTAAAAGCATTGGATTCCAATGCTTCTTAAGTGGGAGGTATGATGAGGGCATCTTATTCACCTAGACATAGATATTATTTTCTTTCTAGGTTTAAATATCTTGCACCTTATTTATCGGTAACTTATTGTTTCTTTTTGTTGACAAATGTTAGTTGTAGATATTTTAGGCATAGTTGGTAAATTCATTTTTATTTTCCTTCCTATTTATGCTCCTATGTGTTTTACTATATGATTTGAGTATCTTATTGTTATTTGGGTTACCGTGCACCTATTTAAGCATGGTTATTATCAATAGTTCATTACCTTGAGTTTTTATAATTTTGGCTCTTATTAATTACTCCAATCACAATTGGATGATTTTCATGATTTGCATAAAGAGTGATAGAACCTAGATCACAAACATGTATAGCAATAATTATTATACTACCAATGGTAGTATAAGCATTGGCTCTTATTAATTATTCCAATCACAATTGGATGATTTGCGTAAAGAGTGAGAGAACCTAGATCACAAACATGTATAGCAATAATGATTATACTACCAATGGTAGTATAAGCATAGGCTACATGAAGAGAGAATTATAGAACAAATATTACACAAGGATAAATCACATAGGGTAGCCTATAATGAAATTCCCATGCCTAGCACTTACCAGCAACAAATCAAAATGAGGTGCACTATATAACATCATGATTTGCCTTCTAGGAAAACCAACAACCATCATCCTCCCACATTTATTCAATAGTATCAGTCAAGATAGCATCAAGTGCTAAATCCACCAGAATATGAGGCATACAAAGAGATAGAACCAGAGGACCAGGATCAAGCATATCCTGAGTCACTTTGCAAGAATATGGCTGATGATTAAAATTTGCCACCTTAGTCAAATAGGAACCTTCCACCTCCTCCTCCTAGGAGACTACTTCAATAGAATGATATTATTTCATATTAGGCATATAATGTCCTTACAGAGTGAATTCAATCACTAGATAAGTAAGGAGAGGGTTACCAAAATCCTGCATTGTGCAAATAAAATCAACCCTTCAACCCATCAGTTCCTTGTCTTGCTTATCCAAAGAATTTTAAAATACCTAAGCTAGATAAATTTAGAGGAGATGATGATGCTCAAGAGCATGTCACAAGTTTTATGAACTTGTGCTTTCAGTTACAAGATAATTATGCTTTGTTGTTAAGAACATTCATGATAACACTCTCTAGTGCAGCTTTAGAGTGGTACAATCAATTACCATGACATAGCATCTCTAGATTTGAACAGCTAGCAAATGCCTTTCTAGAATACCTCTTCTTTGGCATCAAAAAGAAGGCTAACTTATCTAACTTATCAAACCTATGTCAATTTGATGATGAGCCAATTATGGGCTATAGAAATATATGGAAAAAAATAATGTCAAAACTACCTTTCACCTTACCTATTTTAGAACTAACCCAGATGTTTACAAAAATATGCTCAAAGCATATATCACTTCTTTTGTAGTTGTAGCAATACCAAACATTCTAAGAGGCTTTTGTGCAAGCCAAAGTCATTGACGACATTAAGGTTCATGAGGGAGACATAAAAATCCACAAAAAGGAGTGGAACAAAAATACTCAAAAAAACCATAATCAAACAAAATCGGCTTTGGAAAATTAGATTTTGTAATATGTTCCTAAAGAAAAAAAAAGTGCCACAACAACCTCATTATCAGGCTCAACCTTCTCTAGTACAGTACAATATTCAACACCATATAAAACAAGCACATGATAAGCAATGTCATCCTCCTCACACATACATGCCACTACCTGAGTCTTTGGTGTTCCTCTTTAACAGATTATGTGAGGCTAAGGTGATTACCTTGCTTGAAATTTGTTTGGTAGATCATGCCCATACAAAGACTAAAGGGTACAGAGATGATTTATACTGTGCTTATCATCATCAACATAGGCATGATATAAAATCATGTTATGGTTTCAAAAACCTAGTACAAAACATGGTGGATAAGAATCAATTGCATATTGATAACCCTCTTACCTTGGATAATCAACAGATGAGTATTTTCAAATATCCCTTGCCCACCCATAATATCAAGGGAAATCAAACTAGGTAAGTCAATGAGATACATACAAATACATATACACATGGGTTTGTAAGTATGATAAATATCGTGATGTAAAATAGAAGGTACAACCAATCTGAGCCACCTGCAGCTTCCATTAGAATCCCTTCTACACCTCAACCCTTGACAACTCAGAATCTACTTCCAGGTCCACCACCTCCACCAATGGTAACCATCAGAACCAGGCCTACCCAAATTCTATAGATGGCATCAACCAAGCTCTCCATTTATGAGCTTATTTAACAACATTCTAGACATAGGGAAGCACCCATGGAAATTCTAAAATCTATCGAGCTTCAACCCAGATATCCAAAGGTATTTACCAATTTTTAGGGCATGTCCAAATTTTTAAAGAGCCCATGGTAACCTTCTATGACCATAAAATTAAACAAGTTCCAACTAACTTAGTGAATCCTCAATTACACAATAATTTGTATCAACCAAATATCATACAAGAGAGTGGTGACTTATATAAGCTCATCGATCAACATAATAACAATGACCACTTTAGAATATCTAAGACTTCCAACATCACACATAGTAAATCCCAGACTCGCTAAATATCTAGTACAAACTATCACTTTTACACCAATTATTGAGTCCACCCAAGACATGGGGAGACCTCATGCTCTTTCCTTGCCCATTGGAATGGTGGTTCCCCTAGGTATACCACCCAATAAAATAAATTTCATATATGGTGGTTTTGACAAAGCCATGGATCAGTCACTTGTTATAAATCATGATAATGAATCATTTACAAGAGACATATACTATATGTCAAATCCTAATTTTTCTCTAAGATACTTCTATCATTGCCATTAGTATGTTAATATCTTAGGTTTATATGAGCAGGGTCATAGGACACCCTATCAAACATAATTTTAATTTCCTAAAGATAAATTTATTTTAGGATATTCTATTTGTGTTCCAGATGAACTCCTAGTTGATTTCTTGCAGTGCCTAAGCTTAGGATTTAGGGAAGACATTGGTAGGAATGAATACGCTAATCCCAACCTATCTCATTTATGGAGGGATCATCACCCAATCATAATGGTTGCCATAGAACCCCCTAAATCATATCATGAGACCAATCAAGAAGAGGAAGCTAAAATTGATGATAAACCTAGAAATGATTAGATTGACGAAGATGATTATGAGGATAAAACATAAATTACATACTTAGGCCCTCTTTACCTTTGTTTCCTCAATAATTATACAAGAGATACTGAACCATTTAGGCCCCTTGTTAACATAGATGATATTTATCATAGAGTTTTTCCTCCTCCACCTAGCTGGAGGTAGTTGGTCCCGCCTGAGGACCCAATTATCCTATCTACTCCTAGAGCAGAGCTAGAGATCCCAATGCCTCCTAATCTAAATCTAGAGCATATAGAGAAATAAATAATCAACAAGTCCTACCTGAGCGATAATGGAAATAACCATCCATCCATAAACATGATTTCTATTGACTTAATTGCACCTCTCTGCAATCCTAATGACCCCTCAAAGTCATTGCATCTCAATATTGAGGCCATTGACTTTGATCGCACTGTGTTGCCACCATAACCTAAGGAGTTCTTCCCATGTGAATAAATCTTGCAACCTTTTCATTTCACTCTAGTCCATACCCAAGATGTCTATAATGCTAAGGTTGAATCTGATATGATAGATTTTTCTAACCCAACAAACGACATCCACTTGATCCCTACATCTCATCAGCTTAAAGAGGGATCCCATATGTCAATTGAGGAGAATTTTGAAGTGGATATTAGCAATGACCCTAACCATCCTAAGAAAGTTAAATTTGGAGAGATTCTATCTCCTAAATAGCATGCCATCCTCATACCTATTTTGATAGAGAAATTTGACATATTTGCTTGGTTATACAAAGACATGTCGGGTCTAGTCTGAAGTTGGTTACACATAATCTTACTCTAGATCCCACTATGAAGTCGATCAAGAAAAAGATTAGAAAGATGCATCCAACCATCGCCTTAATGGTGAAGGACGAGTTAAAAAAATTAATGTATGTAGATTTTATCCAGCCCATCGACTATCCAAAATGGGTATCAAACATGGTACTAATAGGAAAACCTAATTAAAGGATCTGTAATTGCATGGATTTCAAATACCTAAACAAAGCAATGCCCAAGTATGTATTCCAATTACCTAACATTGATGCTCTAGTAGATGCCATGTTGGTCATGAGATTTTATCCCTTATGGATGGATTTTAAGTCTATAATCAGATTCGGGTCAAACCTAAAGATCAACATAAGACATTGTTTACCACACCATGGGGAACATTCTGCTATAAAGTTATGTCATTCAGTCGTAAAAATGTTGGTGCAATATATCAGTGGGCCATGACATATATTTTACATGATTACATGCACAAGATATTGGAGGATTACATAGATAATTTGCTCACCAAATCTCTACTACGTGAAGAGCATGCAATTTTTTTGTATAAAGTCTTTGATCACCTAATAGAGCATAATGTAATGTTGAATCCTAAGAAATATGTTTTCAATGTCACATAAATAAAAATCCTAGGATTCATAGTCTCGAAGAGATGGATCTAAGTAGATCCTACAAAGGTCAAAGTGATTCTAGAAATGCTTCCCCCCATGAACATTAAATATTTACGTAGCTTGCAAGGCAATGTAGCATCCATCAAACACTTCATAGTGCAATTATCAGATAAATATCGACTCATGAATCGACTGCTATACAAGGGGGTCCCATTCAATTGGGATGAAGAATGTCAAAAGGTCTTTTACAAGATCAAATAGTACATAGCAACACCATCATTATTAGCTCCACCTCGACTAGGTGTGCCTTTTCTATTGTACATTTCAGCCATATATTTTGCTATGGATACCATGTTGGCCCACAAGAACAAAGAGCACAAATAATAGAATATCTATTACATTAGTTGCACCTTGGTCAGTTACGAGCTAAAATATGCATACATCAAAAAACTCTGCTTAGCAGTGGTCTTCGCTACCAAAAAGTTGTGCCATTACATGTTAAGTCATACCACATATGTCATATCAAAATAAAATCATTTGCGATACATGATGAGTCACACATATCATAATACTCGAACCATAAAGTGGATCATGCTATTGATGGAATATGATATTGAATTCATTAGTCAAAAATCCATAAGATATCAAGTCATAGCTAATAATTTAGCAGAGGCACATCTTTAAAATGACAAGCCTCTTGTGATTGAGTTGCCTGATGATGTAATATTTGCACTATCAAAATCACCCAAACCTAAAAAACTGGAAAACAAAGCAGTCATGGCTTTGTTCTTTGATGGTTCCAAGTGCGATCAAGGGTGTGATGCAGGAATCATTTTTTTCATACTACAAGGATATCCCATGCCCGTGTATTTTAAAATTGATTTCCATTACATTAACAATAATGCTGAATACAAAGCCCTAATCTTGGGTCTCAAAATAGCTATCACCATGAAGATTAAAAAACTTAATATCTTTGGTGACTCCCTGCTCATCATAAACCAAGTCAAAGGCATTTATCAATGTAGATGCCCAATCTTGAAAGCTTACAAAGAACTTATGGACACTTTGCTAGTCAAACTGGAATGGTATGACATCAAGGTATTTCCTTGTACATCTAATCACTTTGCAGATACTATGGCCTCTTAATCCCTCATAACCCTTCTAACAATTTTACTATCATCCATGTCAAAATGCTATCACAATCAATGATGTTGCATGAGGCTTCAAACAAGAAATAATTAGTTCACATGATTCATATAGAACCAAATAACGAGCGGTTCTACAAGGCACGAGATTTTTTGAAATAAGCAGCATGGGGGTCCTTGATCTCACAGGGTCCTGTTGTGGCCATTCCACAACTAGCCCCAAAATTGGGGACCCACATTTTTATTTTTTAGTTTTTAGATGTTAGGGAAAATTTTGGTTTAGGTTGCAATATATGTTCCAAGGTTTGGGTGTGGATTATTGTCTCATTTTAGTTTCTTTTAAGTTGTCTAGTGTGTTGATTAGCTTCTTTATTGTTTTTATTATTTTGGTTAATTTTAATGTTTGAATTAAACCAATTCAAACATTTGAAATTAATTAAATCAAATTTAAAATTAAAAATAAAATAAATAAATAAAAAGAAAAAGAAAAAGAGAAAGGATAAAAAAAATAATAATAATCATGAAAATAAAATAAAAATAAAACCATCAATGTGTTTTTTTTTTAATTTAATTTAATTTCATTAATGGTTTTGTTTTGGAAAAAGTTTAATTTAATTTTATCTTTAGTTTTGTTTTAATTAAATTTTATTAATAGTTTTATTTTAGAAATTTTAATTCATGTGTTTTTCTTTATTGTAGGTTACTATTAAAAAAAAAAAAAACAACACTCAAGAGGAGAAATGTCACATCATGCCAATGGAAAAGAAAATGTTGGAAAGTCAAAAGTTGAAAAAAGAAACAAATTGCCAAATGTTGGAAATTTTAAGAAGAAAAAAAATGTTGGAAAACCAAGAGTTGGAAAAAAAAGTGTTGGAAAGCCAAGAGTTGGAAAAAGAAATGAATAGCCAATGTTGGAAATATTTAAAAACCCATTGAAGCTCATAAACAAGGGTTGGACATTTTTTGGAAGAAGCTGGAAATACTGGTTGTAAAACATAATATTATTTTTAATGCAAATATTTCAGAAACTTGCACTTTGTTAGCAATATGGGAGGAGATTTTTTTTTGCATGTTTGAGCTAACGATTTATCTTTTCTTCCATTTTTTCTTGGCTTATAGATAGTGTTAAATGCATTTAATGGTTACATTATCGAAGGCTTAGAAGAACGGAATTTATTTATTTTTTTTTTTATTTGTGGAAAACATCCCAAAAGGGATGCCACTTTCGGGTAAGACCCAAGGAGGCAGGGGTATCCATTCCGCCAAAAACACCCAGGACTCGGACCTGGCCTACCACCTTTGACATACTCAAGGAGCAAACAAACACACAAAACCAATTTAAAAATAAGTAAATAACAACAAAAATAATAAAATAAAATAAAAAACATGCTCCTTGAGTGTGTCAAAAACAAAAGCACAACCAAACACACACACAATAAGATAAAAGAAACCACAACACGAACCACATAGAAAAACACAAGAACCACATAACAAAACACAAACAAGACAAAAACAACAGAACACTACAAAGACATAACCCAAAAAAAACATGAAAAATAAACACAACCAAAACCTAAAATATTAAAAAATAAAATAAAAATAAAAATAAAAAACAACCAACAATAGACAATAAACAAAAACAAAAAACATAGAAAACACTCACACATAAAAACACGAATTAACACAAACAAAGAGAAACACAAGAACAAGAACGACAAAAACACAAGAACAATAACAAAAAACATAAAAAAAAATACAAAACAACAAAAACACAAGAACAACAAAAAACAACACAAAGAACACAAAAACAAAACAAAACAAAAGAACACACACACCTTAAAAAACTAAACAAAAAAGAAAAAAGAAAAAAGAAAAAAATGAACATAACAATGACCTATCTAGACCAGAAGACTATTAAGGCAAGAATCAACAGAGGAAACAAAAGAAAGAATAGATTGAGCTAGGGAACTAAAAAACCTGAATGAACCAAAGAGAAGCGAAAAAAAAGCAAGAAGAAACTAGGTACCTTCGAACTGGAGCCATCCAAAGAAATGATAGAAAGAAGAGCTTCCCTAATTTGAGAAGCCCACCATCTAGGAGGGTGGCCATAACAAGTAAGATCACCTTTGTCCAAAGCCCAATTAGCTAAAGCATCAACACTCTTGTTTTGATCTCCGACCACATGATTGTAATCAACTTTCAAAAATCCCATCCTGGATTAATTGAATCTTCTCAATAATTCTTTTTATTCTCCAATCCACCTTATGATTCTTAGAAGGAGTCTTCAAGAGATTAATCATAAGTTGAGAGTCGGACTCAACTAACACCTTTTCCCATCCAACCTTAGTAGCCTCCTGAAGGCCTCTGAGGATACCATACCCCTCAACAAGGTTATTGGAAAGAATACCCAAATTCTCAAGCAAAATTAAAAACCAGGGAGCCATCTGAAAGTCTACCAATTCGTCCCACATCGGCTTTTCTAGGGTTCCCTCTAGAGGCTCCATCAGTATTGACTTTTCCAAAATCCTTAGGAGGAGGTTGCCAATTTCTTGTCCTATCCATCTTACTAATACTCACATTCCCTTTAAGTTGGTTGCCCTTAGAATATTTAATCTTCAATATTTGCATCACTTGATCCCATCTTTGGTGGGAGTTTTGGGGGTGATTAAGGAGTTGATGGACTGATTCAACTAAGTTGGCTATGGTATTTTGCCAAATATAGTGAATATCCTTCCTATCTTGATTAAAAATTTGGTTGTTCCTTTCATTCCAAATATTCCAAAGAAGAATGGTAGAACCCATCCAAACTACTCGCCTAATAAAATGATCAACACCCTCTTGATTAGGCCAATCCCTCCAAAGTTGTTCAAAAGTAAAAAAATTGGACCACTGTAAGCCAAGTAAAGTGGCCATTCTCCTCCATAGCTCAGAGGCTAAAGTACACTCAATAAAAATATGGTTGAGAGTTTCTACATTCTCTTCACACATTTCACATCTAAAAGGGCCATGAAAACCACGCTTCATAAGTTGCTCACCAGGAAGCACCCTACGATGCAATAAAAGCCAATTAAAGAACCTCACCTTAGGCCAGAGCTTTTGAGCCCACAATTGAGAAAATATGTCAGAAGAATGGTTGGGATTATTATGGCATAAGGTCAAATAACCTTGAGCAACTGAATACTCACCCTTAGTAGTGTTGTTCCATCCAAAACAATCTTTTTCATGGGACCAAGAGAGAGATCTCATATGAAGGATGCCTTGGATATCTTGTCTTTGCCTTTCTGGGATTTGAATAGGCCAGTCCTCAATAGGGATCCAATATCTACCAACCTTTGAATTACCAGTATGGTACCGATAGTAATTAGCCACCTTTATCCAGTTAGCTCGATGAAGCTCCTCCATCCAAGGCCTCCAATCGGGAAACCGAGTTATCAAAGGCTTGTGACCATCCCAAGAATCTATCCAAAAAATTTCCTATTGACCATTATGAATGATCCAAAATAAATTTTTCTTTATCAAATCCTCACCAGTCTTAAGAACTGCTAAAATGGGAGAACCTTTGGTAGGAAGTTGATAGCGAACAAGGTCTTCAGGACTTTTGTTCTCAACATATTTAGCATGGAGATTATTGGCCCAAAGAGCATTGGGGTTATGCAACATCCTCCAATATAATTTAGTAGCTAAAGCTTTGTTGTTATTAATAGAAGACCAGAATCCTAACCCCCCTTCATTCTTAGGAAGACATAAAGTATCCCATTTCACCAAGGCCCATTTTCTTTTCTCCTTAGTACCACTCCAAAGGAAATGATGATTGATTTGATCCAGTTCTCGAAGAACAACCTTTGGGATATTCAAAATGGAAGATACATAAATAGGAATAGCTTGAAGGACTGATTTTACCAAGGTGATTCTACCCCCATAAGAAAGCCACCTGTTGGTCCACTTTCCAATTTTCTTCTTGACTTTGTCCAACAACCAATTCCAATATTTATTTTTCTGCCTTTGAATATTTATGGGAATACCTAAATAAGTGATTGGAAGGGAGGTCTTCTTATATCTTAATTTATCCAAGACCATGGATTCTTGTCTAGCAGAGCAGTGAAAGAAAATAACTTTAGATTTGTCTTCATTGATCAACTGCCCAGTAGCCTTAGAAAAATAGCTAATGATTTGCTTAATATTAGAAGCTTCCTTAACTCGTAGCTTTACCTAAAAGAGTAGAGTCATCCACAAATTGAAGATGAGAGATAGGTCTAGCTCCATGAGCAATGGTAACTCCCTCAAGGGTTTTGTTTTCCCTCTTTTTGGTTATAGTCCTACCCAAGCATTCAGCAAGAATGATGAATAAATAAGGGGATAGCGGGTCACCTTGCCTAATACCTCTAGAAGCTAGGAATGACTGAGAAGGCCTGCCATTGATAAGAACTAAGTAGGAAACTGAAGAGATACATCCCATAATCCAATCCATCCAATCCTTAGAGAAACCAAATTGCCTCAAAACTTTGATAAGGAAGTGCCAATCCACTCTGTCATAAGCTTTGGATAAGTCTAACCGAATGAACATGGAAGGAGATTTTTGCATATCCATGGAATGGATGGCTTCCTGAGCAAGAACTATCTCATCTACTATTTGACGCCCTTCCACATAACCCCCTTGCTCTGGGAAAATAATCTTATGCAAAAGAGGCTTCAACCTTTCTGCCATGATTTTAGTAATGATTTTGAGAAGAACATTACATAAAGCAATAGGTCTAAAAGTTGAGATATGATCAACCTCTTGAGCTTTTGGAACAAGAGTAATATAAGTTTTATTGATAACCTTCAAAATTTCTTTGGCTTTCCTGGCTTCTTCCACCACCTCTAATAAATCAACATGAAGGATATCCTAGAACTCTTGGTAGAACTCAATGGGAAAACCATCAGGACCTAGGGTTTTCCCTTTTTGCATTTTAAAAACTACTTGTTGAAGCTCATTGATAGTAATAGGAGTAGTCAAAATAGAGTTCTCCTCAGAAGTGATAAGAGAAGGGATTTCTTGAAGAACATTTTGTTGAGAAGTTGAGTCAAGAGGAGTAGCAAGCAAAATTATTGGAAAAGTAATCAACAACAATAGAGTTCATGCCATCCCAAGTATAAACAACATCTCCAGAATCTGATTTCAGGGAAGAAATAAAGTTGTGAGATCTTCGAGCTAGAAGAGATTTGTGGAAGAAATTTGTGTTTCGATCTCCTTCTTTGAGCCATTGAATTCTAGATTTTTGCTTCCATAAGATTTCTTCTCTTTTTTCCCATTCCTCTAACTGAGTTGTGAGTTTAATTTCATTCGCACTTCTCTTCTCTGTGAGGCCATCTAAATGGATTTTCTTATTCAAATTTTCAATATGAGCAATAACTTCATGTTTTTTTTATGAACATCCCCAAACTCTTTCCAGTTCCAAGTCTTGATTTTGGATTTAATGTATTGCAGTATTTTGGCAAAACAGAACATCTTAGTCCCATGCCTAGGTTTACCTTCCTTCCACCATTGTTGCACACGAGGTCTAAAGGAAATGTCTCTAAGCCACATTAATTGAAAATGAAAAGGAGAGAAACTCACATTGGTTTTCCACATTTCCACCATGATTGGCCAATGATCCGAACCAACATTATTAAGAGTCTTCACTTTAGGAATGTGACCATGGATTAAGAAATTTTTAGAGAGCAAAAACCTATCCAATCTCTCCATTATACAAGCTAAGCCTTGCCTTCTATTAGACCAAGTCATAAGGCCATTATCTAGTTGGATATCCACAAGATGGAGGTTTGCAATATATTCGCTCATGAGGTCAGTGCTTTTGTCCAAATTTCTATTTCCCCCCCTTTTCTCATCCAGAGAGAGGATGGTATTGAAATCTCCTCCGATCAAGATCCAAGCTTCAGGAAAATGAGAGATAATATGAGTTATATCCTTCCACTGTCTTCTTTTTTCCTCCAAAGCAGTTGGAGCATAAACAGTAATGCAGAGCATAATTTGGTTGGAATGTCTACTTTGAATAGCTATAGCCAACAAACCCCAACTGCCAACCATATGGTGAATAACTACCTCTTTTGGGTCCCAAAGACAAGCAATGCCACCAGAAGTCCCCTGGGAACTGAGGGAAACCACTTTTCCAGCTGGCCAAATTTTACTGGCAATTGAGTCCATATCCTCCATTGACATCTTTGTTTCTTGAAGGAAAACAAGATGTGGATGATTTATTCGAATCATTCTTCTAATTTCATTTTGTTTTGAAAGACTCCCTTTGAGTCCTCTAATATTCCAAGTGATGATCTTCATTAATACCAGGGCTAAAAAATTTGGGAAGGGCATTAATCTTACCTTCCTCTACAAGCTTTTCACCTTCTTTTACCATATGATATTGATTGGTCTTGCGACCTGCTTTTTTATTAGAATCCATCTTCAATTTTTTTTCCCTATTTCTTGACTTATTCCAATTGAATCTGAGATGGCTTCTAACCTTGAAGAATGCTCGTACACAGCCAAAATTTTACTAGAGGGTTCAACGGAGTCTATATTGGGACCTGTATTATTTGAAGTTTTGACATTTAAAAGATTGTTTTTCTTGTGTAAATTTTCTCCCTTTTTTTCTGTTGAAAACCTTTGATTTGTTGGTTTGTCTCTCGAGTTCTTCCCTTCATATTTAAATTGTGTTTCTAAGATTTTTGTTTCCATTATTTCCTCTTCCTCACTTGGGACATCATTTGTGGAAAGGATTTCAAACATATTAGCAGATGACTTTGATTGATCCTTCATAACTTGTTTTTTCGAGTGTTCTTCTTCTTAGGTATTTGGAAACCTACTGAGTTTATATCTTCTTTCTTTTGATCAAGAATTTTATTTGGGCAAGCATTGGCCAAATGACCATATTCATGGCAAATTCTACAATGAAAAGGAATGTTCTCATAGTCCACTACTTGCTCCCAAGTGTCTTCCCCAAATTGTAATGTGATATTTTTAGGTAGGGGTTTGTCAAAATCCATTAAAACACAAATCCGAGCATAAATAATATGTTCAAAATTTTGAGTACAATCAATAGTCATCATAAAAGTTCCTAAAGAGTTTCCAATTGAAGAAAAAATAGTAGGATTCCAAAATTCAATAGGGAGGCCAAAGAGTCTAACCCACACGGGAGCTATAGAAGGCATCTCTTCTTCAGATTTAAATTTAGTATGCCAGGGCTTCATGAAAAGCCCTGCCCTTCCAAAAAACCAAGGACCCCCTTGAAAATTTTTCTCTCTATCTTCATTATTAGCAAATAAAACAAGAAAATAACCATTTGGATAAATAGAGATTTGTAACTCACCTTTAGTTTTCCAGATTTTTGTAGCCCAAACTTTGAAAGTAGATAGGCTTGAACGAAAACCCACGAACCGACAAATTAGTCCTCTTTTTTTCAAATCTTCAATGCCAGTCTAAATGTTACCCATATCAAGCTTAACAATAGGAGTTCCATCAACTGCTTTAAGACATCCTGACTCCATTTTCCTGGGATCAATCTTAGGCATTCTTAGAGGTTTATGGGAAGCCCTAAGATTGATATTAGCATTGGGCTGAGGTTGTCCACCATGGAGGGCATCCCTAAAATTCATTTTTGGGGCTGAGTCTTCAAAATTCTTACCCTTGATAGGGGTTTTCATAGTAGAATTATTTTGTGGGTGCACCTTAGCACCAGATTCACTTGAGATATGAGCCATTTTTTGATCAACTGCTTGAAACTTGTTTCGTGATCTCTTTAATCCTTGCCCTAGACGTCGTGGAAAGGTATGGTTTTCACTTTTCTTTTGTGCAGCAAATTGGAAGCCGTTGTCACTCAAGTTCATAGTATGATCTATTGAAAGATAAATTTCTAACCCATATTGGATCCCCTGCAACATTTCCTACTAAAATATTGAGCATAAACCACAAAAATATTGGTCGCTAGGGCCCGAAGGCCCTAAAAACCAACCTCTGGAGCTGCTTGCACTCAACCCAGATGAAACCCTCGCATAGCCACTTGCCAAATATCTCGTTCACACATAGGGATGTGCTAGGATCTGTGTTGCTCCAAATGATATGAAAATTGGTGGAGATGTTCTAGGGTTTTTCAGGCATCTACCCTCAAAATTTCAGCTCAATCTGAGTCCGGATGAGTGAGATATGGCCGAAACAAGTTCGACAGTTTGGGCAGTCCTGCGAAAAACGTCCCTCCTCTAAAGTGCAATCATCAAAGACATTAGCTACAAAAGGAGATCAACAAATGTATGCAATGTTGGTGCTACATAAGTTTATTATTGAAGTATTAAAACCAATCTACATTTGCACGGAATTTATTTTTGTTCCTTAGAAGATTGCACCTAATTTATTTTGAACCGTGTGTATGCAGATTCGAATAAATTTGGTTACATGCAAAAAGTCTCACATCTCCGATTTTGCAGGATAGGGTGGCATTAGACTGAGAGTAGTTTGCTTTTAACATTTCCAGATTTTATTTTATTTTTTTAATTTTTTCTAACCTTCTCTTTTTGCAGTTTTTTTAAAGTCGGCAAATAAAATAAAAATTGAAAAAAATTAAAATTTCAAAAATAAATGCAGGGATGTGAAGAATGAGCTTCAATATTTCATCCAAAACAATTTCGATCCCATTCTGAAGCCATTTCGAAATTATAAAAATTATTGAAAATTGTTGTTTTATGGGGATTTTTATAATTTCAGAATTTTACATTATTTTATATTTCGAAGGCAAATCAGATTTCAAGGCTTTGCATGTTTATATTTTCAGCATTCTGGTCCATTTCCAGATTTTATTTTTATTTTTCTAACTTCTCTTTTGCAGATTTTTTTTAAACTTCGACGATTAAAATAAAAATCGAAAAAAATTAAAATGCAAAAAATAAATGCATGGGTGTGAAGAATGAGCTTCAATATTTCATTCAAAACAATTTCGATCCCATTCTGAAGTCATTTTGAATTTATAAAAATTATTTAAAGTTGTTTTATACAAATTTTTATAATTTCGAAATTTCACATTTTTTATATTTTGAAGGTAAATCAATTTTTTAAGCTTTGCATTTTTATTCGTAAGCAATAAATGAACTTCCTTTTATGAAAATTACAATTTCATTAAAGGGGGGTAATTTATATGGCATTCCATAGGCCACCATTTTTAGAGCAATAAATTACCTTTTCTTTATGAAAATTTTGATTTTATTAAAGAGAGGTAATTTATTATTATATCAAAGGCTATTGTTTTGAAAGCATTAAATTATTTCTTCTTTATGAAAATTATGATTTCATTAAAGAGGGTATAATTTATAATGACATTTTAAGGCCATTGTTTTAAAGCAATAAATTGATGTCTCTTTATGAAAATTAATTTCATCAAAGAGGGGTAATTTATTTATTATATTAAAGGCTATTGGCATTTTCATGTTCAAAGCAACATCAAGTGAACCTTTTCATCATTTAAGTTTCAAATTTAGAGATATATTTTAATCTTCTATTTCATTGTTCAAAGCAAGGTTTAAGCAAGATAAAACTTGTCTAAAATCTGCTTAATCAAAGGAAGATAAAATCTACCTAAAATACTCCAAGATAAAAGGAACTAAGGCTTTACATCGTGGTCATATGAGGGCCAATCACATTTTCCTTTTCTTTTAAGTTTCATGAACAGTTACTAGCATAGCAAGATAAAATAAACCAACATAGGCCCCTTGTTAATAGTTACTTGCAAACCACTAAGGTATTCCTAGCACTCATTTAATATATTTTTACAAGATTACTAATACACATGTGCAATGCTTATATAGCGGAACCTTGGAGAAGTTGTCTTTGTTTTTAACTTCTTTGCAAGAGAGGGTTTTGTTATCAAAATCCTAAGGGTGAGTGTGGTTTTGCAATTGGGTAAAATTACCACTCAACATTTTGGCGCTAGAAGGAGGGCCTGAATTGGTTTACTTTATTGCTATTTAGATGCTAAATTGTTCATGTTACTTGAAAGAGTTATTTGAAAGTATTGGTCTTGACTAACGAGGTTTTGTTTACATGTGATCACTTTCATTGATTCTAACATTCTCTAATTGATGATGCATTAATGCTAACCTTTTTGCAAATTGGAGAATGTTCTCTAATGTCATGGTTTAATTGATGCATATCTTTTGATTGATATACATGATGATTTATATGTGAGACATTCGAGGATTGTTAGTCATTTCATGCTTCTTTGCAAGATATTTCTTTGACTAACAAAACTGGTATTAAAGTTGTATTCTTTAAGGTCCACTAATGGCATTCCTTGCTTCTTTGATGGCAGGTTGTCCTTTAAATGTACCTAGGTCTTCACATCATATGCCTACAGATATTTGGGATCATCTACCTCATTTTAGGCATGATGGAATAGAATCGGCTGAGGAACATATTCAGGCATACAAGAACACTTTAATTCAATGGCAAATTTTCCATGAAGATGTTGCTTGTTATTCATTTTCATCTACATTAGATGGATTGGCTTATGATTGGTACCTCAGTTTACCTGTAGGTTCTATCACTTCTTGGGCTCAACTAGAAGCAACTTTTCTTAGGTATTTTGGAAAACCAGTTGACCCAATCCTTATGTATAATCAGTTTGCCACTACCCGTAAAGGACCAAATGAATCTTTGGAGTTGTTCACTAAAAGGTTCCATGGATTATATGCTCAATTGGTGGTACCCTATGTTCCTCCAGAGGGAGTTGCTATCCAAGTGTATTTCAATGCTATTGACCCACTAATTTCTATGTATTTGCGAGGGATGCCTCAAATCACATCTTTGTCCCAAGCTTATACTCAAGCAATGGCAATTGAACAACAATTGAGTGATCAAAATTGTGATGTGGGTTTTGGATCATATAATTCTCAATCATCTAATACCTCCCTTACCCACCCAACTATTTGTGCACCTCAACCTACCATTCAAAATCAACCATCATTCTTAAGTGTGAATCAAGTTCAGAATACAAGAATTGATCCCACTAAAGAAACCCTTGACCCACCAAAATATGAATCTCTTGAAGTTGAGGAGCATGAATCTATAGAAGATGAATTTTCTGAAATTAAGGTGGATAAAGTTGAAAAAGAATTGATAGAGGAATCTAAAGATCATGCCAAAGACACAATAGAGTTTCATCCCATGGATTTAGATGAAAATTTTTATAATGGTTGGGGAAGATATGAAGAATCATTGGTTTTTCACACCCCCATTGATGAAATTTCTATTGACATGCAGGATACTAAAAACTTGGGTATAAATTCTCATGATTGTCTTGAAGATTCTAAGGAAGAAATATCATGGATGGTTAACAAGGAATGGGAACCAAATGATAAAAATGTTGCAAATGTTGCTTTATTCGAAGCAACTCAAGCGATTGATCATGGAGATTTGTTATTTGACACATCATTTGATCAACAAAAGTTATGTTTTGAAAAGGATGGACATGCTTTTGATTGGGTTCCTAATTTTGACATTTTTGATGAACAGGTCATGGATGAAAATGAAGGACTACAAGATGATGAAGATGATAAAGACCATGAAGAAGAAGAAATTGCAAATCTTCACCAAGCCTTGGTAAATGAAAATGCGCAAAAGGTAGAATCTCACTTGTTATGTTCAACCATGCGAACTTCAGGTGAAAGCTTACCTAATTGCTTATGGGATTCAAATGTTATTCATGATGAAATGCCATTGGAGGTGAATGAAGAACTAAAGTTGATTTCTACTCACACCACTAATGATATTGCTTTGTTGAATGAAAGAGAAATTGATGTGCTTGAATTGTTGAATCAAATTCATCAACAATTGATATTGGAATCTAGGATAAAAACCTATAATGATCCTCATTTAATAGATATCCTAGATGCTTGTAAATTATTGCATAAGCATGATTGGCCTAAAGATGTGAAAAATGACATGGCTTCAAAATTTTTAGAAATAGGCTCCTACTTGAAAGATCTCATATTTGAAAAAGAAAGCCTAATTCTAGATAATAAATCGAATTATGAAATTTACATCTTAAGGAATAGACAAGAAAGAATTGAAGATCAATTATTGTCTTATCAATTTGAGGACTTGAAACTCCACTATGGGATTACTAATGGAACTAAATTAAAATGGTGGGGTGAAAGAGGTAAAATAATGATTGTTGCATTTTATGGCTTAATCTTACTTGGGTTGGATTTCTGTAGAGCTTGGCATGCTTATCATGATATGTGTCTATTAAAGTGTGCTAATCGTGTTTGGGATCCAGGGAAATAATGGCCTAAATTTTGCATCATCTTGTACATTATTGTATATTATTGTATATAGTTTTGGTTTTCATGTTTTTGTTTTGGTTTTGTTGTTTTGTTTTGGTTTATGTTTTTAGTTTTGTGTTTTGGGTTGTTCCCTTGTTTTGAGGTGATGTTTTGTGGTCACTAATTTATGGCCTCTTGCCTATTTTTTGTGTTCCTTTGTTAAGTAGGTTGGAATACCTAATCTGAAAGTAGGTGAACCTGAGAAAATGGGGATGAATTATTTTATGATCATGCTCAGATTTTGGGACTAAAATGGTGGAGAGTGGAACAATGAAACATTTTGCTAAAGCTCCACATGTAACTCACATTTTAAAGGGTATTTCTAGAAGTCTTGAAGGATGAAGTTATCTTGATTTGCAAATTAAGGCTAAATTCTAACATGCTCAAATTCAAGTGTTACATAGAGGTTTGCAAAGTTCTCTATAAAAGAAGAATACAAGCAATGCAAAGATTGATCAAATCTATCACCAAGTTTAGATAAACTCCACCGAGGCTATAGACGCTTGACTAGCAGTGGGGCTCTGTCTAGACAAAGCTTGATATAAAAAAAATGAGCATCGAAAAGCTTGATCAAATCAGTCACCTAGTTCAGAAAATCTCCACCGGGGCTATGGATGCCTGACTGGCAGTGGGGCTCTATCTGAACAAATTATGCTCAAAAGAGACTTTGCAAAAATATTATTCAAAATGAAATATTATGAGCAATATTTTATAGCCTAATGCAAGTCAGGTGATGGAATCTGGATGGTTTTCAAGGATACAAAATGAATCACTTTACACACACTGAGCAAAGGTAGATGGATTAGTTATTTTTATTCAAAGTTGTTTACCCCCACCTTCTTGGGACATCACTAAATAATTGTTATTTCACTAATATTTTATGTTCTCATTTTAGATTGGGTTCTTCATCCGAAATGCTCAGGAGCATTTCCCAGTAGAGTCACCATTTGTTGTGGCCATTCCACAACTAGCCCCAAAATTGGGGACCCACCTTTTTATTTTTTAGTTTTTGGATGTTAGGAGAAATTTTGGTTTAGATTGCAATATATGTTCCAAGGTTTGGGTGTGGATTATTGTCTCCTTTTAGTTTCTTTTAAGTTGTTTAGTGTGTTGATTAGCTTCTTTATTGTTTTTATTGTTTTGGTTAATTTTAATGTTTTGAATTAAACCAATTCAAACATTTGAAATTAATTAAAAAAAAAAATAAATAAATAAAAATAAAAATAAAAAGAGAAAGGATAAAAAATAAATAAATAATAATCATGAAAATAAAATAAAAATAAAACAATCAAAATAAAACCATCAATGTGTTTTTTTGAAAGTTAATTTAATTTCATTAATGGTTTTGTTTTGGGAAAAGTTTAATTTAATTTTATCTTTAGTTTTGTTTTAATTAAATTTTATTAATAGTTTTATTTTGGAAAGTTTAATTCATGTGTTTTTCTTTATTGCAGGTTACTATTAAAAAAAAAAAAAGAAAATGGCAACACTCAAGAAGAGAAATGTCACGTATCATGCCAATGGAAAAGAAAATGTTGGAAAGTCAAAAGTTGGAAAAAGAAACAAATTGCCAAATGTTGGAAATTTTAAGAAGAAAAGAAAATGTTGGAAAGCCAAGAGTTGGAAAAAGAAAGCGTTGGAAAGCCAAGAGTTGGAAAAATAAATGAATAGCCAATGTTGGAAATCTTTAAAAACCCATTGAAGCTCATAAACAAGGGTTGGACGTTTTTTGGAAGAAGCTGGAAATATTGGTTGTAAAACAGAATATTATTTTTAATGCAAATATTTCAGAAACTTGCACTTTGTTAGCAAGATGGGAGGAGATTTTTTTTGCATGTTTGAGCTAATGGTTTATCTTTTCTTCCATGTTTTCTTGGCTTATAGATAGTGTTAAATGCATTTTAATGGTTGCATTATTGAAGGCTTAGAAGCACGAAATTTATTTTTGTTCCTTAGAAGATTGCACCTAATTTATTTCGAACCGTGTGTATGCAGATTCGAATAAATTTGGTTACATGCAAAAAGTCTCACATCTCCGGTTTTGCAGGATAGGGTGGCATTAGACTGAGAGTAGTTTGCTTTTAACATTTCCAGATTTTATTTTTTTTTTATTTTTTCTAACCTTCTCTTTTTGTAGTTTTTTTTAAAGTTGGCAAATAAAATAAAAATAAAAAAATTAAAATTTCAAAAATAAATGTAGGGATGTGAAGAATGAGCTTCAATATTTCATCTGAAATAATTTTGATCTCATTCTGAAGCCATTTCGAATTTATAAAAATTATTGAAAATTGTTGTTTTATGGGGATTTTTATAATTTTGGAATTTTACATTATTTTATATTTTGAAGGCAAATCAGATTTCAAGGCTTTGCATGTTTATATTTTCAGCATTCTGGTCCATTTTCAGATTTTATTTTTATTTTTCTAACTTCTCTTTTGCAGATTTTTTTTAAACTTTGATGATTAAAATAAAAATTAAAAAAATTAAAATGCAAAAAATAAATGCATGGGTGTGAAGAATGAGCTTCAATATTTCATTCGAAATAATTTTGATCCCATTCTGAAGTCATTTCGAATTTATAAAAATTATTTAAAGTTGTTTTATACATATTTTTATAATTTTGGAATTTCACATTTTTTATATTTTGAAGGTAAATCGATTTTTTAAGCTTTGCATTTTTATTCGTAAGCAATAAATGAACTTCCCTTTATGAAAATTGCAATTTCATTAAAGGGGGTAATTTATATGGCATTCCATAGGCCACCATTTTTAGAGCAATAAATTACCTTTTCTTTATGAAAATTTTGATTTTATTAAAGAGAGGTAATTTATTATTATATCAAAGGCTATTGTTTTGAAAGCATTAAATTATTTCTTCTTTATGAAAATTATGATTTCATTAAAGAGGGATAATTTATAATGACATTTTAAGGCCATTGTTTTAAAGCAATAAATTGACGTCTCTTTATGAAAATTAATTTCATCAAAGAGGGGTAATTTATTTATTATATTAAAGGCTATTGGCATTTTCATGTTCAAAGCAACATCAAGTGAACCTTTTCATCATTTAAGTTTCAAATTTAGAGATAGATTTTAATCTTCTATTTCATTGTTCAAAGCAAGGTTTAAGCAAGATAAAACTTGTCTAAAATCGGCTTAATCAAAGGAAGATAAAATCTACCTAAAATACTCCAAGATAAAAGGAACTAAGGCTTTACATCGTGGTCATATGAGGGCCAATCACATTTTCCTTTTCTTTTAAGTTTCATGAACAATTACTAGCATAGCAAGATAAAATAAACCAACACAGGCCCCTTGTTAACAGTTACTTGCAAACCACTAAGGTATTCCTAGCACTCATTTAATACATTTTTACAAGATTACTAATACACATGTGCAATGCTTATATAGCGGAACCTTGGAGAAGTTGTCTTTGTTTTTAACTTCTTTGCAAGAGAGGGTTTTGTTATCAAAATCCTAAGGGTGAGTGTGGTTTTGCAATTGGGAAAAATTACCACTCAATAGGTCCTTTAGATAATTGCATGACCATTCATCATAAGGTTGTCTTCCAATTTGCATTTGTGTGTGATGCATTGCAATGGGAACAAGTTGTTTAGTTATTTGAAGAACATGTTTATCAAGATTGGCTAACCTAATTAAAATATTACCTGAAGCTTGGTAATATCCCTCAGGGATTATCGCATACTGTAAAATAAGCATTTAAACAAAAAGCAACTAGGTATGTCTTGCTAGGAGATATTCTTTATAATTAGAGCTACAATGGACTCCTCCTTCATTGTCTCAAGCCCCAAGAATCTACTTGGGTAATCTTGCAAGCTCACGATGGTACTTGTAGTGGTCATTTTAGCAGTATGGCTATCATCAAGTGCATCCTTGTAATGGGATATTATTGGCACACAATGGAGATGGATTGGTGTGCATATCTCAATAAGTGCATAAAGTGTCAACATCATGCCAATCTATAACACCTGCCATCTCAAGCCTTGCAATCGATTCAATCGGTGTGGCCTTTTTCTCAATAGGAATTTGATCTAATTGGGAAGATATCTCCTCCATCTTCAGACCGTCACATGTTCATTAAAATTGCTACTAAGTATTTTACTAAATGTGTGGAAGCAATCCCTTTGATCACTATGATTGGAGCTTGTATTATGGAGTTCATACTGCATAACATTATATGTTGTTTTGGTATCCCATCCAAAATAATATCGGATAATAGAAATTCAATCAAAAACAAATATATGTGTCCTTTAATGTCCAAATATAATATTCAAAACAACTTTGAAACACCTTATTATTCTCAAGAAAATGGACAAGTAGAAGCCTCTAATAAAACTGTAGTTGCCATATTAAATAAAACCATCAAGGAAAATCATAAGGACTGGCACCTTCAATTACATCTAGCTTTATGGGCTTAATGAACTAGCATTCGAACACCCACTAGGGAAACCTCATTTTTTCTAGTTTATGGCACTGAGGCCATTATGCCCTTGGAATTATAAATTCCATCGTTGTGTGTGTCATTGAAATATTTCATAGATGATGACACCTTGCGACAAGTTCACCTCAACAAATTGACCCTTCTTGATGAATGATGAATGAATACTCTCAAGCATCTGTGTGTTTGTCAAGATTGTCTTAAATGAGCTTATAATACTAAAGTCCACTCAAGAGACTTTAAATTTGGGGATCTTATACTTAAATAGAACCAACAAAATTCAAACCTGCCACCTCACCTATGTCTTGCATCCCCTTTGATGTTAGATTCATTAGATGAATCTTTATTTATGTCTTTTAATTTCAAAGCTTATTTCATATTGTAATGGTTCTTCCTTTTCTTTGTCTTTTTCATCATTGTAGTCCATCAGGTTTTTAATCCATGTTGGGATCTTCCTTATTCCACTTTTAAGAGTGTTGCTTAGCATGCTAGTAGACATTTGTATTACCTGTATTCTTTGGGATAGAGTAGACTACCTTATGGCTCCCTACTTAGTGTGTATAAAATCCCAATTAATATAAGCTTGATTTGATAAAACCTTTATTAATCCTTGTTTTGTAGACTACCTTATGTCTCCCAAGTAATGTGAGTATATACTCCTAAGGATTTTAAGTTATGAGGAAATCTTATATTTTGTAACTTGATAATCTATGATAGATGATGATATTACCAAGTTTTTGTAGAATGTATTATGACTCCCTAGTATGCTATGGATAAGATATAGTGCTTTTGTAGAATTATAGTTCAATATTTGATTGATTTTGTAATTTTTTGTAGAATACCAAAATCATTTCCTATTATACATTATTGCTACTATTGAACTAAGAATTGTTCGTAAATTTTAAAGAGGTTATAATGTTGGATATTTTATCTCCTTTTGGGAGGATTGAGACAATAATATTATGAATATCCAACCTATGAAAAAACTCTCTTTATAAATAACCCTTCGGGAGTAAGGTTTAGTGTATATAATTTTCTAATTAATTGATTTGATGTAGTAGCCCTTATGACTCCCTAATATTTGGATAAATTATATCACAATAATATTTGCAAATATTCAATTTTTATCCAAGTAGAAAACATTATTACTCCTAGGTTTTATATTGCAAATATTTGATTCATTTGATAAAATATTCCCCTTGATGTATGGATTTCAATGTAAAAAAATTCCTTTGATTTAAACCTTATAACTCCAAGTAAAGAAAGCACATATAAATGGAAATAGTTTTACCTTTCTCTAAGCAATATTTGACACTGATTTTAGAGAAGCTTGGATTGTAGAATTTATGTAGACGTCATGGATGATGTGATTGTATCCTCCAATGGAAGCACTCTGAGTTTAATGTGTTCCAAATCTGGTGTCTTCTAGTCTCTTCCCTTGACTTTGGTTGCCTTGAGCATTAAAGGCTCTAACACCTTCTTGACATGCTGCAACTCGACCCTTTTCGTACAGACAATGATATAGTAAATTTTATGATGAAAAATGCTTGCTAAATTTTTTCATTAATGTCCTTAAAGTGGAGAGGATTCATATTTGATGTGCCAAGTGGCACGATAATTTCCCTTCAAGCGCTTGAGGAGAGTTTGGTACCAACGAAACATTTTTCTACCTTCTTGTAATGTAAGAACATTACAATATTTAGCAAAATACTTGGTATTCCTCTTTGACAAGTGTATCCCATACACTCAATACACCAGTCTATTCGTGTAACTCCTTCTTGAAGATGAGCACTCTCTTGATTCAAGTGTATGTATTTTTCTTTAGTGAAAAGTGTCATTTTCTTCTCTGCATGGAAGTAGTCTTTATTGCTGGTTTGAATGGACCCTTTGAGACCTTTTTAGCTTCACAAATATCCACCTTTACTTTCATTCACCTGTATATATTACTACTAGGATATGGAGCAATAGTTTGGAGGCCTTGAGCACCACTTTTAGCAAGCGTATATGGAGTAAGTAACACTCCAATAGTGCTTCAAATTTTATTTTGCTTTATTTTTTGTCCTTCTTACTTAGATGTTATTTCTCTTGAATGATGATGTTTCTTCCTTGCTCTTGTACATGTATCTTGTAATTTCAGCCATCTAGGATGTGAGGAGTATGAGCCCTTCGAATATCTCCTTAAGATAGGCTTGAATTGTTGCAAGCATACAACTACTTTCGACTGGTTTTTCTAGCAAGTGTAGTTCCTTTGAGGCACCTTTAAATCTGCCTTCTCTCCCTGTACAATCATTTTATAAATAGTGCAATATAATGTAAAATAGTTTTTATACAAGATAACCTTGTTGCACCTTCTTTTGCACCCCTCTTTGTAAATCTGAATTTTTGGTTTTTGAGGCAGAATATTGAGTGCAATATAGAGGTTTTGAGGTTATATCTTGATTATAAACCTTCACCTATTTTATTGGATATTTTATAAATGAATCCAATATTGTAACCACATGATAGAAGCTATTTTTCTGCACTATTTCTTGTGCTTTGAACATGAGACTCACCAAGTCTCATTCGAGGCTTATTTTGATGCTCTTATGGTGGTTACTTTCTTCTCCAATGCTTGGAGGATTGAGCTTATTGTGTGGCTTCCTTAGGCCACTTCAAAATTGTAAATATCAGTGCATTAATAGTGTCTTTAGACACTTTGACAAATTCTATTTTTGTGCCCTTCTAATGAACACAAACAATAATTTTTTAGAGCAATATAATAGTGCAAATGAATCTAATAATTTTTTACTTCTACTACACTAAAATTTTGACCTTATCACTCCAATAAAATCTAAAAAAATAATGCACTTAATAAATTTACTACAACTAATAAAAAATAATCTTAAATGAATATTCAAGAATTATATTGAAATTTATTTATAATAAAGGTAATAGGAGTTAGTCTTCTTTTTCTTTCCAAAATAGATGATAGGTAGTTGATAGATAGTTTGAGATTCTAAAATCTAATAAACTACTAAAGTGCAAATGAAACTTAAAAAATACTTTCTTTTTGCACATTTGAAGACTCTTAATTCAACTCTACTTTTTGCAACTTTACTCCAATCAAGGTGCTTAAACAAATCTGATAAGCAATCCACTTAATGAATTTACTTGCACCAATAGTTGCTTACCTTTTTCTAAAAGCCCTTTTCATCACTTATGTAAAGGATGTATATCTTGGTTTCTAAGATCACCAAGTTTTTTCATGAGTAAGATCATGCAACTCTTTGTAGGTTGCCTTGAACAGCTTTGTCTTCACCAAAATATGGCCTCCAACTTTCTTTCACGAGCCTAGAATTTTTGTGGCTTGTTCTCTTCTTGTAGTCTCCTCCTTTTGCTATATATTAGAAGAGATCTTTGATTCTAAAGTGGTTCTTTTTTTTGTAAGAGGCAATCTCCAAATATCCTAGATTTGGTAGGCTTCTTTTGTCTAAATATTCCTTCAAACTTCTTGTCAAATTTTAACTTCAAACAAGATCTTCTCAAGATTCTAAATGTCTTGATATCTTCTGAGATTTAGCATTCCTTTCCAAATTCTTCTTCTTGGGCTTGTTGTTATATGGAGACAAGTGTCCCAAATATTTCACTATCTCCAATAGTGAATTTATCCAACGAGTTCTCGTTGGAACTCTAAATATTTATTCAATATGGCTCTCCAAGCCTTTTACTGGATGCTCATAGAGGCATCTCCAAGGCTTTGTAGATTATTCTAGTCTTATTTGAGATATTATCTTCAACCTTCTACTTTTGTAAGTGTTTGTGGTTATATATTTTCTTGGATCTCTAATTTTTTTGCCTCTATATTTGAGCAGGACTCTCCTAGTACTTCTTCATCAATGAGATCTTTGTTGGGATCCAAATTGCCATCAAGTAGAATCTCGATATTATGATTGTTATCTTCCAATTCTTTGATTAGGCATGCACTCACTAATCACAGTTCAGACCACAACATTGGATGGATTAAAGATTGCTCTAATCCAACCTCCAGAGTAGGCTGGTATTCCTTGTCAACTAATAAGATGTTGACTCATTTAAGCTCAATTAAATGTTTAAAGAGTAGGGATAGAAATGAGTAAGGGTTAGGAAATAGTAATCAAATAGTGGATGGATAGAGCTAACAACATAGGCATCTACAGGAAAGACCCATCTTACATAACAATTTCCAGTGTCCCACACTTAGAATTAACAACATTCAAATCAAGTAATCTTCAATATCATAGACAAAACAGAGTTATACTTCAAGGAAGCTATTTCAATATCAAGATACTAATAATCCAAATTAGAAAAATAATATCAGTATCAATATTTAACAGAAAATAACTTCTTGCAAGCACAGATTCAATCATGAAAATATTTCAATTGCTCTAAGTTAGCAATCCAATATCAGTAGAATAGACTAACCATAGTAGCAGTAGTAGAAAAGCAATCCATAGCTTGAATCTCTCCAAAATTATAGAAGACACTAGTTTGAGGCAAACATTCCAAGTAGTGTTCCTTCTATTGATTTACAAATAAATATTACACAACAGGGCAAGCAAACACTCTAGAGCCGACCCTTCAAAATGAGGGTTCGACCTCCTTTTATAGTTTTTACATGTTTGAAAAGAAATTGAAAGAAATGGAACATTACAAGGAAAAAGAAATGCTAGATCAACCAGATGTTGAGGTGGTAGCCTCTGATTTGCATTTGAGAATAGAAGAAACTGCATGATCTTGCGCTCCTCTGCAACTTGGCCTCTACAACTTGTTGGTTCTTCATGGTGGTTTTGCTCCTAGGTATCAAAGCCATGATCTTGGCCATCCTTCATTCTTGTAGACACTATCTACCGTAGATCTACAACTGATTGCAACTACCCTTTCTTGGTTCTTTGGCTTTTTTGATGCTTCATCTGCTAGCTTTCTTGCTCAACCAGTTTATGTTGCAAAGACTCTACTTTTATACATTTGAGATCTTGTCAGAATAACCCAACCATTGATCTATTCATGAATGGCCAATATTAAAACTTGAAATTCTTTGATAGCTCCATGGCATGGAACATGTCGTAGCCCACTCCTCTTGATAGCTTATCACTTCCTTTGACCACTTTGACCATGGGTTGGAGCATGTTAGGCTTTAACATGAAAATGTACTACAAGGTGCATAGAATAGAACATTGCACTAGGTTGTGGCTCTTATTCTTTAATCAGCTTTAGAGTTCATTCACATCCATGATGTAGAACATAGTCTAAAATAAGCTATAATTCACACCTCAAAATTTGTGCCTTCCAGTTTGACTATGGTTGACCGTGGGATATAACATAAGATATATGCTATATAAATCCTTGCACTATTCTACGAATTCATTATTCCATTTTGTGATGTTTGACCATTTTGATCATGGGCTGGAGAATGTGCATTGTACCATGACAGGATACACTTGAACTCTCATGGGATAGAACATTGCTTGAAATAGCCTTTAGCTTGCATGGGGTATAACAATATGCATTGTGTCGTGATTCAAAAGTAAGTGAAAAATTTGAATTATTTGACCATGAAATGGAACCATGTTGAACATCACATGGATTAGAACATTTTGTAGATCGCTAATCTTTAAGAATTAATCCAAAATATATTCTGATCCATGATTTCAAAAATGGTAAAGTAAACTTTTGACCACTTTGACCGTGGGATAGAACATCCTGTCTTGCGTCACTGTAAAATACACTGGATCTTGTATGGGATAGAACATCTTTCTTTGCCTTAGAAAATATTTTGAAAATTTTTCTAAGGATGTGGCCATTTTGGGCCTACATTCTAGCACCTCCTGGGGGGTTTTGCTCACAAAGCCTGAGAACTCAAAGTCTTATCCATTGGGCATCAAGAGTCAAAAATGATGAATTCTACAAACTATGCTTCATAGAATAGCTTCTATGTGACTATTACCCTCTAGAATATTTATGAATATATTCAAAGAGTAACGGTTCACATGGAAACCATGCTAGAAACAATATCCTTTCAAAACTCTCGCCATCAGCATCGCCTTAGCCTAACAATATGAACTTATATCTCCTTTTATAACTTTAGTCAGTTTGACAAAATGCCTTCATGTATTTTTCATTTTCTACCATAGACCTCATGCTTTTATTACAATTTGTTTGATAGTATCATAACAAAAACAAAATACACAATATGTACATGAATGCAAAATTGTTAAAGTCTACTCTCTGCCACAAGGCTACTTTATTCTTTTTTATTCTCCTCTTGGTTCTGTTCTTGGAGCTGCTTATCTTGTACTTTCTCTATATCCTTGACATCCTTCTCTAATTCCTCTTCAGCCTGATATTCCTTAGCTTCTTCTTCTTCTTGAGAAGTCTCATGCTTATCTCTGGGGTTCGGGTCTATCCCAAACAATTGAACCATAATTTTTAGAGTTTGCAAAGCTTGATGCCAAACAATATCAGTAGGGTTGGAGGTTTCTTGAAGTCACTTATGGATATATTCCAACTTAGAGGTCTCTTCATAAGTTGTAGAGTTACCTTTGTTTACTAAGTCTTCCATCAGATCCTTGAGCCTAGTTAAGTCTTTTATCATTTGAGAGACCTGCTCTTGATCAATTGGATCCTCCTAGTTGTCTATCTTAGATTCATCCTGAATGATTGAGGCTATACTCTTTTTTATATTTGTTTATGACAATAAGGTGTTTCTTTCCATCCACAGTCCCCCAAAACCATATTGTGTCATTTCCTTATTGATATCTACAATATCTCGAATTGTATCTTCAATTTTATCAGATAACAACCAACCCTTTTGGAGCCATCTGTTCTTGTCAACCACAACCATAGAAACTAATTTGTAAGTGCTCCATATCTTATTGGGGATGGGATTTGTAGCTTCACTAAATCTACTCTCAGATAGCTTGTATATCTGCTCTACTAGTATCACCATAGGTTGTAGTTCCTCCATGAATTTATCCAAGTATTCCTTGGTATTTTGCAATAAATGGTTGGCATCATCCATGTAGTCGATTATAAGCTAGATTCTTGAGCACTTCTCAAGGATTTTAGACCATAGCTCTTTCCTAACCTTCTTTACTCCTTTTGAGAAGCTTGAGGCTTTGGATTTCTCAATCTAAAGTTGATGCTTCAAATCTTGTATTTCTTTAGCTTGGTCTTCATTATTTTTCTTTTGCTCTTCAACTTGTCCCTTAAGCTTAATAGCCTTCTTGGTACCTATTCTACCAGCTTTTGACTTCATTTCTTATAGCATTTTCTACCTTCTTTTGATTGCTAACTATTTTCTCTAGCTTCTCTATATTTTCTTCCAGCTTGCCCACCTGCTCCTTGTAGATATCGATCTTAACATAGAAAGTTTCAAGATGAGCTTTTTCTATGACCAACTCATCTTCCACTGGTAATTGTTCAATATCTTCTGTATATTCTTCTAGATGATAATCTTGTACAATCATATCTTCTTTAGGTTTTCTCACCAGAGGGGTGATGGATCTTTTGGTCCTTTGCCTTGTCATTGGATCAATGGTCATTGTATTTCTCTTTATAGCCATCTTCTTTGAAGGCTTAGAAAGTTTCTCAACCCAAAAATCTTGAATCTTCTATGAAACTTCCTTTCCCTTCTGTAGAGAAGCTAATGTAGAATGACTTATAAGGGGAGGAGAAGCTATAAGATAAGGGAGAATAGACTCAAAAGTTGATGAGAATGGGGTAGTAGTAATGATAGTTGAAACTATACTGATTGTAGGGGTTGCAATTGGGGAAGACATAGGGATAGAAGTTGAAATCATGGAATGGGTTGGAATGGATGAAATATTTTACCCCTCTAATGTTGCTGAAGGTAATGGCTTTGAAAGAAAAGATGAACTGTCAGGGGATGATGTGACTAGGACTTCAGATGAAGGTGGAGGGGATGGATTGGTTTGACCCTCTATGGTAGTTGATGGACTAGGTAATGATTCATGAGGGGGAGAGGGTACCTTTTGCTCTGAATTTTCTTGAGAATGGGAAGGGGGTTCCTTTGGGGAAAGATAAGGAGAAGAAGGGATAGAAATAATACCTTTGCCTATAGGAGTAGAATGCTCAATAATCTCCTCCATACTTTGGTTTTGTACCTATGGTATTTATTGCTCTGCAACTGTAATAGTGACTTGTTCAACACTCTGCCCCTGGTCCATTTTTTGTTTCTTGCAGATCTATTTTTGAACTTCTTCTACTAAATATTTTATCTTTATATTGCTAACTTGAAACATCATAGGCTTATCACTCTTTGTATATTCCTTAGATTGTTCTTCCTGCAATGCAACTTCAGCAGTCGAAGTTGGCTTAGTTGTAGCTATAGTGGTGAAACTCACAGGGGTGAACACAAAGCTATCATATTTCTTTTTCTAGTATATTTTAGTCACAGGAGGTTCTCCACCCAAGGCTAGGTATTTAGGCCTATTAGCTATCTAGATAATTTTTGTATTTTCTACCCTATCGCTAGAGTAATGCATTTTTCTCATAATTTGAGCCCCTATAGAATACTTCTCTAATTGCTCTTATGAAGGTTTGAATGCTTTTGGGGCTTCTTCAGCCATTGATGGGGCATTGGCCTCTGCCTCCTAAATTTCTTCCTAGGAAGGTGGGGAAAGAGAGTTTGATGCTACTTGATCTTTCTCTTTTTCTTTTGTTTCAGCCCTCATATAGCTTAATACCAAATTCTTGGCATCTTTGGCCTTCCAGGTTTTAATATATTTTTCATATCGATCAGAGAACTCATCATCATCTTGTCAGCCCACTCTGGCCTTATCTGTACCTATTTCCACTCTCATTATCCACCACTCTATAATTTTACCTTCATCCCATCCTTTCTTTCTTTCGATTTCCTTAATCTTAGACTCTTTCAAATAATGGTCTTTGTTCTTTGCAGGGTCAAAATCAACTATCTATTCATAAAAGTCTCTCCATGGGGGTAGTTGCTCCATTTTAGCGATATTCCACTCCAAAGGAGCATTTTATTTATTATTCCTACCCTCTTTGAAGTGAGGTCTTGAAGTCTTTTCAAACTTGAGAGCTTTTTCCTTATTTAGAGCAATGTTCCTCTTCGAGAACTTGTCATCAGGATCATATCTCCATCTTTGTGGGATGTACAACAGACCTAACCTTTCCAAATATTGGGTGATTTGTTCACCTTGACCCTTTCTGGTTATCGTTATATCATCCACATTTCGAGAGTAAGTCAACAAAATTTTCCTCCCTTTTCTAGAGCCAAAATTTATGTTGATAAAGTCTACTTACCTTAAGTACTCCAGGGCCAATAACCTACTAGTTACAAAATGAGGCAGTAGAAATGGTTTACCAGTAAAACCATAGAGTCTGATGATAGTGCCCTTTGTAAGAATATACCAGTCCCCTTATTTGGCGTCCTCTACTCATAACAATTTTCTAGCCAACCTTGGAAACCTAGGGTATTTCCCATACATGATTTTCAAGGCCGGCCCTAGAAATTCCAAGTTGAACCTGTAGTAGGATTATGAGCTCCTTAGATGGTTGGTCCAATAATAAATAGGGATAGGATCTTCTTTATCATTCTTGTATTTCACTGGGATCCAGGGCATCATATGCCTTACAGTAGCAAAGAACATCCATACCAAATTTGAACAATGCCAGAAGGAAGGGTTTTTTGAATATTTTCTCATCCTAACTAACTACTCATGCATTCACTTGGAAAGGAAGGCGGGACAATCAAAATAAATTGGCTTGATGCCCTCTTCTTCTACTTTGGGCTTGTACATTTTCTCATTTGAAATGCAATACACAATAGCTATTTGCCAATCTCTCACATACCAATCAAAATCTAAACCTTCTAAGTAGGCTAGCATGGAGAAAAATTAGGATTTGCAAATTTTTCTATGGCAATTGGGGTTCTAGGCAAGGGATTCTCGATCTTAAACCTTTTTAATTGGCTAAAAACCCATTTCCTAAAAGGCTCTCCTTCATGGGCACATTTTTGCAAAGAATAATACCTAGACTATTCTTTTGTGTCAACAACATTGGGTCTCATAGGTGGTTCTACTCCTAAAGCAAACAAATCATGACAAACTTCGGCTGTGATATTAAATAGGGTTTTACCATTAGCTATCTTAACTACATTTTATCTCAAATCATAAAACTTAACAATTGTGGAAATTAATTTATGACAAGGATGAACTAAATCACAGATGTAGAAAGATAAAAAGGAGCATATACAACAAATACCTTAGCAAATAGATTCACCCCTTTGAGATACCTATAGTCAATATTTATTCTGAGCTTAGTCCTCCTTATCTGTCATTACAATATTTTATAATGCTCTTTTCTGGATTATATAGATTTCCAACTTAATTTTATCTATCTATTCAGGTCCTTGAGCTCTTTTGGAGGCCATTTTCTATGAAATTTCATTGAGTATTCACTCTTTTCTATTTTTTATAAACTATGCCCCACTGCTTTGCTATGATCTCTTTAGTAGATAGATGTGGCTTTTAAAATGTATGGCAACTGGAATTCGAGCTTTAAATCATCCTTCATGCATACCTTTCACCATTAATATGGATATCAAACAACTACTCATTGCACACTTCTCAAATCAAAAGATAGGAGACTTGGCAATGGGAGATATCATGTTTTTCGATGATTGGTCATGGTCTGGCACATGTTTTCAATTATGGTTCTTTTCTATCCCTTTACCTTCTAAGAGCGGCATGGAATATATGTTGTAGATCGCAACCACTTTTAGCATATTGAGTGCGGCATGGAGCTCATGTCATGTCCTACTGCCACCCTTAGCCTTTTTTCATAATCTTGCCTTGTAGCTTTTATATATTTTTATATATATATTTATATTTTGTACAAAAATTTTTAGAATGAAAACAAAAGTATAACACAAATATATACATATGTTACAAGAGAAGATTTATTCTTAATCAAAGTAGAGTTTGAGATGGAAACCATTAATCGGGATTGGCTGAATATTTCCCTCTAGATCTTCAAGCTGGAAAGAGTTGCTTTCTTTAACCTCGGCTACTTTGAAAGGGTCATCCCAGAAAGAATCAAACTTTTGATGATGTCCTGGCTTGGCTCTCTCCACATTCCACTTCAAAACAGAGTCCCCTACTTTGAATTTTTTTAATCTAACCTTTTTATCAAACCATCCCTTAATATCAAATGAATGCTTTTGGAAATGCTCATACGCTTGAGTCCTCTTCTCTTCTAGCTGGAGTAGATGTGTCAATCTAGTCTCAACTAGACTTTGATTAGATTCTTCTTCTGAGTCTACTAGATTGAGAGCTGATATTTCCAAGTGAATAGGTAAGATTGCTTCTTTGCCATACACCAAAGCATAGGGGGAGGTTTTGATAGACTTCTTGATGGTGATCCTATCTACCCATAGAGCCTTTTCTAACAATAGGTGCCAACTCCTTTTGTTATATTCTAATGATCTCTTCAGAATTCTTAGAAGATTCTTATTAGTTGACTCTACTAATCCATTCCCTTGAGGATAGTAATTGGAAGAATTCTTTATGGTGATACCATACTTGCTAGTAAACTCAATGTACTTAGCTCCTATGAAGGCTGGACCATTATCACTTACTATAGATTCAGGAATGCCAAATATTGTAATCAAGCTTTCCATGAAGTCAATTACCACTTCCTAATATAATTTCTTTGTGGGGATGGCTTCTACCCATCTGGTAAGGTAATATGTGGTAGTCAAAATGTATTTATGTCCTACTAAGTAATTTGGGTTAATTGTCCCAATGAAATCTAAACCCCATTGTTGAAATGACTCCTCTACTTGGATAGGCTTGAGAGTGAATGATGCATTCCTGGTTCTTCCCACATACCTCTGACATTCATCATAGGCTCTTGTTACTTTAAAGGTGTCAATAAAAATGGTAGACCAATAATAGACTACTCTAATGATTTTTAAAGCTATGACCCTTCCTAATAAATATCATCCAGATAATCCTCCATGGAATTCTTTAATGATCATCAAATTTTGATCATCCTTCAAGCATCTTAGGAGGACTCCATCCATATTTATCCTATATAGTCCTTCTTGTAGTAAGACATACTTTAAATCTTGAAGCCTATATCTCCTCCTTTGTGATGGATTAAGATCCTGAGGACAAACCCCTATCTTGAAATATCTGGTCATCTGATCAACCCAGTCTGAATCTCCTGATTGAGGCTCTTTGACTTGATCTTCTATTATTGATTAACAAGCTATCATTTATTTAGTAGACATATTCTTTGTTAACCCTTGGCACAATGCTCTACCTCTGACCAACTTGGTAGGATGAATGTCCCCCCCCGGGGGTGGTGTTTTTTTGGGGCCCCCCCCCCCGGGGGGGGGGGGGGGGGGGGGGGGGGGGGGGGGGTGGTTTTTTTTTTTTTTTTTTTTTTTGTGGGGCCCGGGATTAGGTCCCCCGGGGTTTTAAAAATTGGGGGGGGAGGACGCTTGTTATTTTTGGGGCCCCTGGCCCCCAATTCCCTCTGAATGTAAATAATACTTATTTGGATTAAGGGAGATACAAAATTATCTGTATTTCTTAAATACTTGCTCCAAGTGCATCAGGTGATCTTGTTTCTCATGAGAGAACACAGTCATATCATCCAAGTAGATCAGAATGACTTTATTAATCAACTCCCCAAAGGCATAATCCATCGCTCTCTGGAATGTAGCCCCTGCATTGGATAGACCAAAAGTCATCCTCTGATAAGCAAAAGTACCCCATTTGGTAGTAAATGTTGTCTTGAATTGATCCTCATATTTCACCTAGATCTTGTTATAATCGGAGAAGCCATATAACAGTGAGAACCTCTTTGCTCCTACAATAATCTATAGAATCTGGTCAATATGGGGAAGGGGATAGTGATCCTTCAATGATGCTTGGTTTATATTCCTAAAATCTACACATAGGTAGATGTATCCATTCTTCTTCCTCTAACCAAGTTAGCTGAGTGCTTAATTGGATATATAATTTTAGCCTTTAGTAGTTTGAGTAGCTCTTCTCTCATTATAGACTCAATCCTAGGATTCACAGGCCTCTATTTTTGTCTAAAAGGCTTTGCATCTAGTTCTAGCTCAATTGTATGTTGGATCACCCTTTTATCATATACCTTAATATCTTTCTTATGAGCAGGCCGTAATGTCTTGGTATTTTAGGCATAGGGATTTAATATCCTCTACCTCTTCTAGAGAACAGTGGATACCAATTTTGAGCTTCTTTTCCTTCTCAATATCTATCTCCTTATATATCCTCTCATTGATCTCCATAGTTTGGATTTTCTTCCTATCTTCATTATTGAAGAGACTTTCAAGTGTGACCAACCCTCTTGGGATATGATTATTTTTTAATTGGATAACATATTTTTGGTCAACGTCATCTAGCACTTCTTCCTGGATAGTGGATAAACAATCCTCTCTTACCAGCAATTCGATGATTTACCACTCTCAAAGACCTACCAAAAATCTATCTATTTGGAACTACAGGTCTAAAAACCATTTTGACTTTTTTTCTTTAGTAACTCCTAGATCTGTAGAAGGGTTAAAATTAGATCCCCTTACTTCCAATGAATCAACCAACATATTCTACCTTCTAGGGATAAAATAAATGTTAAGGGCATCAAAGGATTCCATCAAATCCCACACCCTATTTCTATATGCTTTCAGGTAATGGTGCTTATTGTTGCACCTTTCTCTTACCTGATTTACTATTAGCTTAGAGTTGCCATATATATTCAATATCTTGATACCCATGCTCTCAGATTGCATTAGCCCTAAGCATAAATATTCATACTCTGTAGCATTATTGGTACAAGACCATGTCAACCTATATGCAAATCTCTTTACACCTTCTTATGGAGACTGTAAAACTACACTAGCACCAACCCCATTTTTACATCTTGCACCATCAAAGTGCATGGTCCAAGCCTCTCTTTCCCTCAAATAATGATTGGATATGGCAAGGATCCTCTTATTTTCTTCTAGAGAGATGTTTTATGTGCCCATTATTTTTCCAAACTAGCTATAATCCTCTTTGAATGACAGCTCATCCTCAACCTCTAGTTCTTCAAAACTTTCCACTATTTCAAAATTATCCAGAGGTGTGAGGTTACACATGTCCTCTTCAATTTTTTCAATATGATATGATACGGGATTCTCAGGTGTGATCCTTATTCTCTTTCCTTTGAAGGGAATTACCATACTGGAATAATCCAAATACACACATCCTCCCAATTTTTTAGTGAACTCTCTGGAAAGGCATAGAATGAAATAGGGCTCTAGGTCTACAACCACAATATCTTGAACAATGGTCACCTCTGGGGCTCTATGCAATCGCATCAGTACATATTTTATTACCCCAACTATTTTTACTGGTGTCCCATCCAACTATAGGACTCCATGATAGGATTTGGTATACTCCATTCCCATCTCATTGCATACTGACTTGGGCATAACTTTGGTAGAGGCTCTTGAATCAATCATACAATTACGAACTATCCAACCCTCCATCCATAGAGGAATATAGAATGGGGAAGGATTATTATTTAAAATAGCAAGAGATATCTTATTAATTCTAGAAGACAATGAGAATGGTAGTGGCCTATTTTTCTTGAGGACTCTTACTCAAAGAAGCTTTCAGTAGATCAATTTGACCAAGAATAAAGAGGGTATCATAGAGGCTAGCCTTGGAGGGAATCCTTTTCATCTCTTCTACAATATTATATTCTAATTTTGTTGAAGTGGGATTCTCAGGCTTTCTCTCTGGCTCATCGTATTTCCTCTTATATTTTTGTGTGGCTTCAATACTTTGCCTCTTACTTATAGAGGGGAATCAAAGTTTTTCTTGTGCTTCACTTTTGGATCTCATCCTCTCTTGGTAATTTTCTTTGTAAGACCTTCTAGGGAAACTAACCTCCTTCTCTTGGCCTTTAGGTACCATATCCCTCCTTTTTGCTTGAGGAATAGGAAATTGATCATTATTTTTCTAAGGAGGATATCTCTTCTTATAAGAAGGGACCTGAAATTTCCCCATCTTTTGTGGATCAACTTGTAATGTTTTATTTCTAGATCTTGTCATGACAATAATGGGTCCCTCATCATCAGGATCTTTCCCAACCATGATCTAATCTAGTTGCCAAAGCATATTGACTCTACCTTTTTGGTTTCTCTCTACTTTTTCCATGGCTTGTTGTACATGATGTTGATACATTACACATGACTCTGAGTCATGGGGTCATTACACACAAGGCACCAAACATTCACAAGGCTAGTTTCAGAGGAATATTTTGGATCTTCTTGAATGACATTAACCCTAATTCCAGCACTATTGCTGGTACCAAGCTTTGATCTCTATTAACATAGGGAAACCTTCTTTGTTGTGATCTCTCTATATCTATTTTTTCCATTGAATTCATCTTGTTACTGAGAGTTTTCAAAGTGTTTTGAATATCAAGAAGCACAGAATATTCTTGGGGTGCTTGAGATGGAAGAGGAGGAAAATAAACTGGAGCAAAATATGATTTGGGGAGGGGAATTGGAGTCATATTAGGAGCTGGTGATGATAGAGGAGGGGGATCCATGTAAGAAGATGTATTTTCCTGATCTTGGGTATTAGGAATTTTATAATAGTAAGGCATTACAGTATTTGGGGTAACCTCCTCATATTGATAAGAATGTTTTCAGCCTAGACAATTGTAGTATAAACCTGGGAAAAAGTATACACCTCTACTTTTTGGGTTTGTAATACCAATTCCAATCCAAGGGCTCTGATATAATACATAAAAGAAAGGGTTGTAGCTAGCCTATCTTCAAGTGGAATTATTTTCTAAGTTTTTCTAAATATTAGATTAAATTTTTAAATTGATTCTTACTAATTTTTTTGCATGAATGTAAATTGGTTTAGTAGGGAGAAGGGATCAGTATATTCATTGAATTCTTCTATGAAAGGTTCTACTAACTTAGCCCATGAAGTAATGATATTTTCCTCTAAAGTCCTGAACCAGTGTACAATATTCCCTCTAAAGGATAGAGCTAGTATTCTCACAATGACGTCTTAATTCTTTATATTATGAATTGCTTCCAAGTTAAGAATATCTTAGTAGTGCTCATAGGTGGTTTTTTCTAATCCATCATAGGTAGGGATGTATTTGGATATGGCTTGGGGAATATCATTCATATGAGCAAGAATCAGGGGTCTAGCTGATGTAGGAACTCAATGTGAAGCCTATTATTATTATCAATAGAAGAAATATATAAGAAATACAATGGAATCTCATGTAGATTAAGTGGTTGTAACAAGTTGCCAAACATGGCCAACCACTTAACTAATAGATAACAATCTGCTAATCTAGGATGACAACTAACTTCTAGAAGACAAGACACATCCTAATAGTTAACTAAACATCCAAACAACTTAACAACCTATTTCCAACATGAGCATACTATGCCTCACATGAATACAAAGTGCAAGAAATAGGAAATTGATAAAATAATAAATAATACTAACTTAGGCTTAAATGGATAAGCCTAAGTATCCTCAACACTCCTCCCAACCATAGAATCATTGGATCCCAATGCTCTCAACAAATGTGGAAAGTTATGGGCCATAAAATTGTGAGGAATCTAGTGAGCCATGTGTGGAAAGTGATCATGATGAGTGATAAGGTAATACGTGGAAGAACCATGTCCATTGTGATGAGTCTTCATATCAAAAACTCTATCTAAAATGATCAAAAAATGACAATTAGGTGCCACTGCTATTGTAGGATTGATGATAGGATTAGATAAAATAGGATTTTGAAATGGTATATCTAGAAAGTGGTGCTTATCCAAAGGAACCAAAAATCTATCTCCAACATGTGATGAGTGAGGATTGTGATGCTTACGCACCACTCTCTGTTGATCTTATGGAGTCTCCTGTAAGTCTTGTGGCATATTGCCTAGAATGCTCAACCGGTTCTCAATGAAGGAAGTGACCTTAGCTTGCTCCTCCATGTGTGCAATGGTGGGAGTGAGAAAATCCAAAGGTAAATTCTATGGAACAAGTGGTTTTGTATCCAGAGGTGTACCTGAAATGATGTCAATAGAATGAATGGCATATTTCTCATGAGTGAGAGTGATGGGTTCCTTAACCAATTGCTCTTGTGATTTTTCATTTTGTGGGAGTGAAACTTCTTTTTTATGTGCCTTTGATGGTGCTTGTTCTTCAACATGTATGGAACTTATGCAAATAGGAGCTAAAATGAGTGCTTGACTTAATGGCTTTCATACTTGCCTACAACTTAACATCAAATTTGATGTGGGTGTAGTGCTTTGTATCAAGTAGGTTTTATCATGCAACTCCAATGTGTATGTATTATTTTTAGCATGATAAATAACATTCCTATAAAATTGATAGGGTTTACCTAGCAATAGTCCACAACAATCCATCTCTATGACATCATATCTGACTTTGTCCACAAAATTATCACTAAAAGCAAAATTCAACGTACAAGTGTGGGTGATGTTATATGTGGAGTCTACATCTTTTCACCCAAGTGCATATGATTGGTGATATGGATTTATGGGAAGCTTCAAATTCTCCATAATGGACTTTGCAATGAGGTTATTTTATGGTTTATTATCTATGATACAATCAACATAGAAATCATGTGTAAGGTGGGCTCTAGTGACAAAAAAATGGTCACAACCCCCTTGAGAAAATACATTTGACATAAGGGTAACTTTTTTTATTTTAACCTTTAAAGTAGGATACTCTTCTTCTATCCTTGTAGCCATAATGGGAACATCATGTGGTTCCTCATGTGTAGGCTGTAAAAATAGGGATTTCATCTTCTTGATTTTTTCAAAAGTAAAGCATTTGGATTTTACATGACCATACTTTTTCCAAAATCACAATACATTGAAGAAGGAGAATATTTAGAATGATAAGAAGAAGAATGTGCTTTAGGATAAGTGGGAGAAGAATAAGAATGAGGGGAATAATGAGAAGTGTTATTCACCTTCTATTGATGTTGATTCCTGCCTCTAGAAGAGCTCTCCTATTATGAACAAGATTTGTGATATGCACCAACTTTATCCTCTGCAAGAATGGCATGGTTGAATGCCACATCCAAGGTGAGGAAAACATTGAACTTGATTTCCCTAAAAATTTGATCTTGCAACCCACAAGTGAACTTATTAATTAAATCCTCTTCTAAATATTTCACACCAAGAAGTACCCTTAGCCTATTGAATTGGAAAATGTAGTCAGAAACAGACATACTATAGGCTTACCTCAATATATACCACTTGGTCATGAGATCACTTTGGTAATTTGGTGGAAAGAATGTGTTTTTCAGAATTTGGATCAATTCCTTCCAAGTCATGGTAGCATTATGGCTTTATCTTTCTATAATTAAAACTTTTTCTAGGCTTGTGAGTTTGACTGTAGAAAATACAACTTGTTCATATTCAACAATTTTAGCATAAGCGAACCAAGTTTGCATATCCAAAATCCATGTAGACAAGACATCAGGATCCCTAGACCCATCATACAATTTGACCTCACATTTAACTTTACTAGCATGATTGTGATGAATTTTGATATCACTAGGAGTTAATTGCACCACAATATCTTTTACCTTATCTGCAAAAATTTATGCTGCTATAGTAAGGTTTTCCATGTTTTTTTTAAGGTCTTGAGCCATTTGGTTTCATGTATATGCCAGACTAGGAGGATTACAAAATGGTATTTGCAAGAACTAATCTAGGCTTTAGGAATTTGATAATTTTCCTAATGCAGAAAGATGCCTAGATTTTCAACAATTTGCCTTCCAAAATTTTACAAAAATGGGCTAATTAAAGTGCTTTTACAAAAATCAATTTGTAATTACAAAAATAGCACTAAAATTGCAAAATTTAGCCCTTCAAAATGCAGAAATTTGACTTATGGAGGTAAAATAATTGATCCAATTTGCAAAGTAATGCCAAAAATATTTGCTGAAATTTGACCAAAATTGAAGAATATCACCTTGTTTTCTATTTTGGCACCAAAATTTTGAATTCAAATTTCAAAATTTGAATAATTGTATCTGGGCAGGGAAAATTGATTTGGCACCAATAATATATTTTCAAATTGGATGGTCAATCCATCGATCAACTACAGACAACCATAAACATAATCTCCATGTGGTATTGACAATCAAATTTTCAAGATTAAGTCAGAAACCAGACCGTATGCCAACTCAAACACTGAGGAAACCTCCATTTGGTGCTAAGCACCTGCACCCAACTGGCATGGCCCGAATACATGCATGGGCCTAGTGACCACCAAGGAGTATTTGTCACTTCCTTATGGGCTTATATGCCCTTTTAAATCCCTATTGGATTGGTTGTGTGCCCAATGTGGGATAAATCTCTCCCTTATTAGGATAAAAATGTGCTTCCCACTTGTGCCCACCAAAACCTATTGATTGCTTACCAAATTTAAAAAATTGTGCCAAATTTCTAAAACAGGCTGAAAACCAATGTAATATTGCTCAAAATTTTTAATTCATGCTAAAAAAATGTAGGTTTCACCATCCACACACCGATCTCACCGAAACTTGGAGTTCTTGTTGGAAGTCTTCAACTTGTTCAAAACTGTATTAGTCACCATGAAATTGATTTTAATCACTGGAATGGTGATTTTGGTTCGCCTAAAGCTGGTAAGAAATGTGACAAAAATGAATTTTTCACTTTCTAAATTTATTCTACCCAAAATTTGTTTTCACACCAGATGATTACAGTGGACATTGGGATACATAAATAGTCTAATCACTAGAAACTAAATGAGCCCTTCTAGAATCCCAGAGTCATCTCAAAAATACACAAAACTAAAAATTTTTAATTCACATAGCTCATAATGGAAGCTTGTGGTGGTAGTTGGAAATCATGTCGATGATCGTATTTTCATCGTTAGGAAGTAGAAGTCTCATCTGTTTTGCATGTTTTGATGAAAAACTGGTAGACTCACTAAAACAAAATTTCACATCGTGAACCTACAATCACAACCTACCACATGTTGTGCACTATGAGGATGAATTTTAGGGTTTACAATCCTCACATTGCAATTGGGCAGGATTTAAACCTTAGGGTGGCAAAAAAATTTCTTCTAATTTTTTATGTTTGTGACTGATTTTGGCCTCTACAAGAAAAACCTTTGACGACACGTAAAAAATGTCCTGCTTGATGCACAAATTTTCTTCATCCATAGACTGCACTAGGGTGGTGGCTTGGTGTTTGCTCAATGCTCATCCAGTACTTGTTTATCAATCGATTCCTAGCAATTTAGGCTTGAGTAGTGGCAGTTCCAATTGCCAATGTTGTCACATGCATTTGTAGGTGGGTGGGGGTGTAGATATGAAGAGGAGAAATGGGAAGGAGGAGTAATAAGGAGGGGAGGGTAGAGGGAGCTTTGGGTGGATTGGGCAGGAGTTTCCCAATATCCTACTGATCACTAGGAGGGTTGATTGGTGGGTGGTGGTCAACCGACAATATTGGCCAACTGGTCTAAGGAAGAAGAGGAAAAATAAGAAAAACAAGGAGAAAATTGGGAGAATAATATCTCAAGATAACTTATCGACCCTCTGTAGCTTCCTTGTACATCAACCCTCCAAAATTTTTGTGCACTAAAATTTTGTTTTATGCACCCTTCTACAAGAACACAAAAACCTCCTTTTGGCCACAATTGGATTCAAAATTTTGGAATCTCTCCTCAAATATTTTGTGTTGATCCTCTGATCTTCAAAATAGATCAACAATTTTCTTCAATGAGAATTTTTTTTTGTGCCCTCACAAGGCAAATATATTTACCCTCTTTTTTCTTCCAAGGATAATTTCTACCCTCTGCCACCTCCTGAAATTCACAAATGATGTTTTGGATGGCCTCAAGCCAATTGCACACAAGCACCTACCTAGGATATGATGCACTAGTTGTAAAACCCAACTAAGCACCTAGGAAAGAAGTGGAAACTTGCCCTCCTTCCTACAAAAAAATTATCCTTGGCTCTTATTACCAATGATGTAGGAACTCAATGTGAAGTTGATTTCTTATTAGCAATGGAATATCACGTAGTTTTAGTGGTTGTAACAAGTTACCAAAAATGGCCAACCACTTAAATAACAAATAATAATCTACTAATCTAGGATGACAACTAACTGCTAGAAGACAAGACACATCCTAACAGTTAACTAAACATCCAAACAACTTAAAAACCTATTTCCAACATGGGAATACTATGCCTCACATGAATACAAAGTGCAAGAAATAAGAAATTAATAAAATAATAAATAATACTAACTTAGGCTTAAATGGATAATCCTAAGTATCTTCAACACTAGTTGTATTCCAACTAGGATACTTCTGTAAGGGCAGTTTTGGGGTCACATTTTTGTTTTAAGCCATGTTTTCGGCTACTGCTCTTGCTCGAGGTGATCTTGGGGGCACCTCGGGTAAAATTTTTGGAGGTATTTCATCTGAATGGAAATTAGGACTCAAATTCCTTAAGACAATAGATCCTCTCAAAGGGAGCTCATAATAGATGAAATACTCTGGGTTATTCTTTGAAGATGACCTAGTATTCATGAAAAATATGAGCTATCAAAAGGGATTTTCTAAATTCTTGAAGTCAGGGAGTTTCTAGGTGAATTTACTAACCACCACTTCAAGGTCAAGATAATTCATCAAATCTTGATTCCTTTAGGAAACTAATAAAGAATAATAGAGTGGGTTAACTAGTGTTCTAGTTAACAAGTCCCACCAAGCATGCCAAAAATTATTGGGATCCAAATTACCATCAGAAAAAACTTGATACTATGATTGTTATCTTCCAATTCTTTGATTAGGTAGGCACCCACTAATCATAGTTCAAACTGCAATATTGGATGGATCAAATATTACTCTAATCCAACCTCTAGAGTAGGTCAGTATTCCTTGTCAACTAATAATATGTTGACTCATTTAAGCTCAGTTAAATTTTTGAAGAGTAGGGATAGAAATGAGTAAGAGTTAGGAAATAGTAATTAAATAGTATATGGATAGAGCTAACAACATAGCCATCTACAGGAAAGACCCATCTTACATAACAATTTTCAATGTCCCACACTTAGAACTAACAACATTCAAATAAAGTAATATTCAATATCATAGACAAAATAGAGCTATACTTCAAGGAAGCTATTTCAATATCAAGATTATAATAATCTAAATTAGAAAAATAAGATCAGTATCAATATTTAATGGAAAATAACTTCTTGTAAGCATAGATTCAATAATAAAAAGATTTCAATTGCTCTAAGTTAGCAATCCAATATCAATAGAATAGACTAACCATAGCAATAGTATCAAAAAATCAATCCACAGCTTGAATCTCTCCAAAATTACAGAAGATGCCAGTTTGAGGCAAACATTCCAAGTAGTGTTCCTTCTATTGATTTGTAGATAAATATTACACAGTAGGGCAAGCAAACACTCTAGAATTGACCCTTCAAAATGAGGGGTAAACACTCTAGAGATAACCCTTAAAAATGAGTGTTCAACCTCCTTTTATAGTTTTTACATGTTTGAAAATAAATTAAAAGAAATAGAACATTACAAGAAAAAATAAATTCCAGATCAGCCAAATTGTGAGGTGGTAGCATCTGATTTGCATTTGAGAAAAGAAGAAATTGCATGATCTTGCACTCCTCTACAACTTAGACTCTATAACTTGTTGGTTCTTCATGGTTATTTTTCTCCAGGCTATCAAAGCCATGATCTTGGCCATATTTCATTCTTGTAGACACTATCTACCGTAGATCTACAACTGACTGCAACTATCTTTTTTTGGTTCTTTGGCTTTGTTGATGCTTCATATGCTAGCTCTTGCTTAACCAATTTATATTGCAAAGACTCTACTTTTATACATTTGAGATCTTGTTATAATAACCCAACCATTGATCTATTCATGAACAACTAAGATTAAAACTTGAAAGTCTTTGATAGCTCTACGACATGGAACATGTCGTAGCCTACTCCTCTTGATAGCTTATCATTTCCTTTGACCACTTTGACTATAGGTTATAGCATGTTAGGTTTTAACATGAAAATGTACTATGAGGTGCATGAAATAGAACATTGATCTAGGTCGTAGCTCTTATTATTTAATCATCTTTAGAGTTCATTCATGTCCATGGCATAAAACATAGTATAAAATGAGTTGTAATTTATGCCTCAAAATTCATGCCTTCTAGTTTTTTTGTGGCTGACCATGGGGTAGAGCATCGCTCTAGCCTGCACGGGATATAACATAAGATATATGCTATATAAATCCTTGCACTAGTCCTCAACTTCATTATTCAATTTTGTGATGTTTGATCATTTTGATCATGGTTTGGAGCATGTGTGCTATATCGCAACAAGATACACTTGAACTCTCATGGGTATAACAATATGCGCTATGCCATGATTCAAAAGCAAGAAAGTGATAACTTTGATTACTTTGACCATGGATTAGAACCATGCCAAACATTTCATGGATTAGAACATGTCGTAGAATGTTGAGCTTTTAGACTTAACCCAAAATATGTTGTGATCCATGATTCTAAAAATGGCAAAGTAAATTTTTGACCATTTTGACCATGGGATAGAACATCCTGTCTTGCACCATTGTAAAATACATTATATCTCACGTGGGATAGAACATATTTATTTAGCTTAGAATATATTTTGAAAATTTTTCTAAGGATGTGGCCATTTTGTGCCTACATTCTTCTCCTAATATATTTTGCTTCAGGTGCTAGATTGATTCTAAAGAAGATACTCTTCCTAACCTTGTTTTAGGAAGCTTTCCCAACTCACTGAATCTCCCTATTCCTGTAAAAAAGTATTAGTACTAAAATATGCTTTTGAATTAGATACTCTCTTCTAGAGTCTTCTTAAAGATCAAGGCTTCTATGGCCTTTTATTCAAGGCTTTTGTGGCCTTTTATTTAGTACTAAGGCTTTTGTGGCCTTTTACTATGGATCAAGGCTTCTATGGCCTTTTATTCTATATAAAGGATTTTGTGGAATTTTATTATTGTGAAGTTTCCAATCTAGCAATGGAGATTTTTTGTCTCCAAACTTCACCACAATTCTTCTCTAAAAGTCTCTTTTGTAGTGTTCTTATCTTGCAACAACTAATATCTACACTATGAAGGCACTCTAAAATTTAGGCAATGAAGTTGAAATCTCCTAGGTTTCTATTATAGGAGGTGTCTCAATCATCTAAGTATTAATCCCTATAATAAAATAACCTTTAGGTTAATTTATCCAAATCTCTTAGATGAGCTTCACTAGTTGATTCATAAAACTAGTGGATCAAGTGTTGAGTCCTAGTCTTCACATGTTTTCCCTTGAAAATATATGGAAAGACTCTAGCCATATGCAATCTCAATATTCCAAAAACTAATATTTCTTTCAATCCTTACCCTTGCTCTCGTTAATTCTACCACCTAGACTCTTTCGAGAAATTTTAATAGTGACTGGTCCAATGGCGTTTTAGGTTATCAAAAACTTAGATTCAATGATAATGGCCATTTTCCTATTGACCTACCATGACTCTGATACCACTGTTAGCTTTTGATGCAGTATGTAATGGGAGATAACAATCACAAGATGCATAATAATATGAAATAAAGTAAATCTATGATATGACTAAAAATATACTATAAATAGAAATAATAAAGATGTTTACAAAAGTAGCTATGGAGGAAATGAACATTCCATGAATATAGCTACAGCTCAAGAATGGGTATTGAGCATATTACATCCCATCACAATACATCAAATTGCTACATCATGCCACACTAGTATACACTACTTCCTAGTGCTCTATCTTACTCTATGTCTATGGCCCTTTATATAGGAAATAGGTTCCTTTGCCAACACTCTACCTACATGTGCAAGGGATAGCTTACACATATAAAAGTTGCACTTTGACATTTGTGTATTTATTACATTGCATGAAGTAACTAGATAAATTCCCCCTAAAGTAATCTAATTTCCTAAGTATGTACTAATAAAGGTACATTTACATGATCTAAATGATGTAATATAGTCTATTTCTAACAGTTCTTACGCATTGTATTGGCATATATTTGGGAGAAAGGGATTATGGATCCTTGTATTTGTAAAAGACCAAACTTATGCAATATATGAAACATATTTGAGGCTGGGTTTTTTCATAAGGGTTTTCCCTAGGATATATAATGTGTTATGGGTATTGAGTCTCTCTTTCTATTTTCTTAATATATCTCTTTATTGTAGTTTCTATAATTGATTTTAATGTATATTTTTTTTGTTGTGTTTTGGGGTGTTACATCTACCAATGGAAACAAATTGGTCAAGAGGAGAAATGGATTATCCCATGCTAATTGATGCCAATGAATGCAAATTGTTAGAGGAAGCCAAACAATGGTTGGATAAAATGGTAAGACCACCATGATCAAAAGTAAAAGTAGTCATGAGACCACCAAAATAGTAGGATAAGAAGAAACTATAATTTTGAATTGTCATGAGAGGTGACAATAGCAATCTAGCGAAGAAGAATGTGATGAAATTAGGAGAATTATCTAATCTGATACTGTATCGCTCCAAATTTTTCGCATCCCTACCTTTAGGCTATTGGATCCGTGCCCATAAAGAGGATGGGAAAAGGATGGTGCAGTACCTCAGACTGAGAGGACTTTGCGAAGGTCCTGCCTCTCAAGGGAGGTGTATTTTGATGATTTTTCGACGAATGGTGGGTTCACCAAAAAACATTTGACGACAGTTTCCAGGCCTAGGTTTTGGAATGTGTTTAGATGAGTTCATTTTAATCTTAAGCATTCATGTCCTAGGTTTGGCCGAATGAATCTAAATTAAACTACATGAAAATGCAACTTTCATGAACATAGCAAATAGATTTGAAAGCAGAAAATAGAGAATTTTATAGAATGACAATGAAGAATACCTGATCCGGATGTCTAAAGAAGATTCTAACGTTTGAAGCAGTCTGGATCGCCTGTAATCTGACAGAATCGCCTGCAATCTGACAGAATCGTCTGAAACTGACAAAATCGTCTAAGATCTGACGAATTCGTCAGACAAATTTGTCAGAGACCTACAAAACAGAAAATAGATGCAAAATACAAGAAATTCTACTATGCTAACAGAGGCAAATTACACCAAATAATAAAATGAATACTGAGCAATAGTTTAAAACAACAATCCTAGCCAATTTTTGTATTTTAACAACAAATCATGAACTTAATGTGCAATCTAAGCTAAATGGGTGAACTCCAAATGCAAAATAATATAAACACTGAGTAAATGATCTAATTTGCAGCATAAAATGACAAAGAAAAGGTTGAGAAAAGCAAACTCCAAGCACTGATTGCCTCAATTTGGATTGCAATCGAGATCATCTTGCATCAGTATGAAATCGTCTCGCATTTGACGGGATCGCCTCCGATCTGAACAGGTTCATCGACGACCATGGATGCTGGCTCCGACTAAAAATCAGTGATGTACCTGCAACAAAATTGCTATGGGACTAGTGCAAAAGCAAGATTAGGATGTTTTGACGTAGAGGGAATCACTTTGCAGAAAATTTCAGCCAGGGGTTGGGGAGGGAAAATCTTAGAGATTAAATAGGCTTAGGGGGAGTAGTTAGGAGGTTGGAGATCATCCCAATTTGGGAGATCTCCAACGAAGGAGGGTCCCAACGGTTCAGACACGCTTCTACCCAGATTGGAGACCCATTGGAATAGATTCCAACTATGCAAATTTAGTTTTGCGACAAGATCGTCTGGACATCCTAGTCCAGACGAAATCGTCAAATCTGGGATGATATCGTCTGATTGGCGACGATATCGTCAAACGGTCAAAACAACCTCTAAAAATGACGTAGAAAAGGGGGAAACGGATTTCTCGGTGGTTAACGGGCGGTTTGGGAGGTTAAATTTGAATTTAAATTTATTTACTAAGGTGAATGTAAATTTTATAATTTTACTGCGCCAATTTTAGGGTTCTACAGATACTTGCACCCCAAGACTAGGTGGAGGAGTAGAAAAATCCACAAGAAGAAGCTCAAGTATTAGGTCAAGAACAATAGTTGGTTACAAAATTCATATACATAGAGGAGATCAAGACAAAAAAAGAGGAGCAATAGGATTTAACTATAGCATAAATTTTTCTATAAGAGGATATTGGGATGAGGCCAGTCAAGGAGATTGAGGAAATATCCCTTCCACAGGATGAAATGGAGGAGAACCAAACATAGGATATGGATAAGGAACTTCAAACACAATTTTAAATTGAAGTACCTACATTTGAAATATTTTATGGGGAAGGAGAAAAAATGAATGAATGGATGGATCATTTTTGAACAGGTAATCGAGATGTTTTTGAGCACTCGATTACAATTTTAAATGGGCTATGTGGGACAACTAAAATATTGGAAGGAATAAACATTCAGTGAGATGGAAAAAATCTTGAAGTGGATACATCAAGAAGATAGGACAAAGAAGATAGCAAAGATATATGTACAACACCCATTGTAGTTACCTATAGGAGAGGTAACAAGCATGTTAGGAATTGGTGACTTACCAAAGGAGATAAATACTAATTACAAAGTACCTCCATGTATGTATCTTGATTTGGATAAAATAAAAATATGCCCACCAAATAGAGTCAATATGGAATACCAAAGAGCACCACTAGAGTTAGTTTTTCTATTCCAACAGTATAATTTCCTAACACATTGGATAGAATGGCTTACCTTAGGATTGAAGCAAATTTATCAATCTAAGAAAGCTCAATAGGGAGAAGTAGAAGTGACACAAAAATAAATGGTTGCAATAAAATTTAAGATAGAGCACAATAAGAGAGAATCAAAAGCAAAAAAAAATGAGATAAAGATAGAGATGAATGACATGAAGAGAGCCTTTGAAGATAAGCTAAAATTTCAAGAATAGCAAAGGCAAATTTTGACACAATATGTGGAAGAATAAAAGAAACAACTATAGGAGCAAGAAGAAATATTATAAAAATATGTTTCATAGTCAAAAAAATAAGAAGATCAATTGAACTCAACTAGTCAGTAACTCAAGCAATAGGATAAGTGACATAAAAATAAGAACAGTTGATGAAACATGAAGATCAGTTAAAAATGTATAATAGGCAATTACAACTGAAGGACCACAAGATGACCGATATGACAAAGAACATATACCATTATAATCATATGATCTTGGAATACAAATCTATACTTTAGCTAAAGGAAGAATAGTAGAAGATCCATCAAATAAAATTGTAGCAACAAGATCAAGTGATTTCTGATAAGAATGAGGAGCTCATCATTGCTACAAGAATAGAGGTATCTTTAATTGAGAAACTTTACAAAGGAACATCTGATTGAGATAAAGCATTGCTACATGTCTTGGATAAAGTAGAAGAGAAAGTAAAAAAATATGGATTAAAGGCCTTAGATCTCAATAACTACACTACCAAATTGCAGGATAGAACAAGTTAGTAGAAACACAAACTAATTTAAAGGGGAGGGAAAATGTAGGCATTAAATCCATCTCGCAAAAGAAAAATAAATTAAAATGTACAATGTAGGGATTTGCACAATTTTGAGTAAATGTACAATGTAGGGATTTGCACAAGTAAAATGAAATGAAAATTAAAAGACATGCAGGTGAAATGTAATTTGATAAAAATCAAATTAGAACCTTAGTAAAATTTAATAAATTTGTTGATCTAAGAAGTTATGGGTGATAGTTGTGAATGGCCTAGGAAAGCATTATGATCCCCCCATTCAAAATTTATAGGTGTTTCATTTGGTTGTTCATGCTATGCTAAGGTTATTCATTGATGTTGATCATGTGTTCATACTGGTGCATAGGAAGTGCATGTTGATATGATGGTTATATTGTTCATATGCTTGTGCAAAGACAATAATGGAGAATTATGAGGCTCTTATGATGCAAATTGTGTATTGTGTGTGATTGTACAATTACTATGTGGAACAACCATGAGGAATATAAGTTATATTTAACTTAGATCTGTGTATGCATGCAATGGGAATGAAGCATATGTCCAATAAAAATATTTTCTATGGAGTTGATTGTTATTGTAGGTATTGATAATCCAATTATGGTAGATATGCATATTCAAGAATTGTACAGTTGAATATGTAATGTTGCAAGAGAACATACAATGAGGAAATACCAAGTTAACTAATGATTGGCTATACTATTCATGCAACCGAAATGCAATTGGAAATTGTAGGATTAAGTTGATATGCAGGTTTATTAAAATATACATTTAGATTATCAAACCATACATTTGATCAATTACCCTCTAATTATAGTATGAATTCATCATTGTACATCTTAGAGTGAGATCGATGATTTTCCAAGTGAATGATTGCAAGATATGACCAATAAGACTAAGTGATTACTAATTGGATTTTTTTTGCAAACTGGATATTTTGAAAATTTGTACAGTTCAATGTTATTGCATATTTTTTACCATACAATCATACATTGTATGTTTTATAAATGTATAGCTGGACATTGTATATTTTGCAAAGTTGTGTAGTTGGAATCATACAACTATACAATTGCTTTGTTTGCATACAAAAGTCTAGAAATCATCCAAAAATCTATCATCACACCCTCCCTTATCACTAATACTGCCACCTATGCTAAAATCCCTACATTCATTTTTTTCATAGGATTATGATCATTTATAAGTCCCCTCAATTGAAATATATTTGTATTCTTCAATTGAATTTTGTATCTCTATAATAAGTTCCCTAACCTCTACATAATTGTTAGCTAAAGTTCCATATGTTTTTTAAGTGATAGAGAAGAATTGTTTCTTTATTATTTTGAAAAACACCACCTCCACCAACATCTCCTAGATTTATTTTAAAATAACCATCAAAATTATTTTTGATAAACCCAATTTTTGGACATTTATATTTTACCATATATCACATAAAATCCTTTGTGTTGACTTCATTATTATAGATGATCCCTCCATGTATATTGAATCTTGTAATAATGATGCTCGTACCTATTCTTATACACTTAAGGCTTCCCATGATAAGCACCATGTTAGTAAACATGTTGCAAGAGAGGTTATAATATGGTTCCAAATTTGGACATAATTTTGAGATTTATATCTAAAAAATTATATTATTTCTTTCAAGAAATAAATTCTAAAAAATAATAGTAGGATAAATCTTCTACATAATACAAAATACTTTAGCTTTGAAATAATTAATCCATCATTTCATTAACTTTTTCAATGTTGGTGGAACTACCAAACATATTTTTACAGTTTTGAAAAAGCAATCCAAAATATTGCAATAAAAGGGACAACGAAGAAGTAAATGATTTTATGTTTCTATATCCTTATCACACAAGGCACACTTGAAAGATCAATAATATACTCTTATTTGTATAGAATATCTAGTAAAAATCTTACCTTGGATTTCTAACCAAAGGAATGTTAAGACCTTGGAGATATTAAAAGTGCAATCTCACTTATGACTAAGGTTGACATTGTATGATGGAATCTTGTATAGGGCTAAGAACAAGGACTGTATAATTGTATTTAATTCATTGTAATATTTTATTATGTAAGCTCTATATGCCACGATTAATCATGTTATGGTTAAGCCTATCTTATGAACCTGTAATTAACCTTAAAGCACTCTTGTTATATCAACTTATGTTAAACTTATTTATGTAATTTGGAAATTAGGTATTGGTATAAATAAATTCTAAACACTCCATCCATTGTATTTAAGTGTTGTGATCCTTATCTATGGATAATATAGTAATTATTTATGATGGATGCACACTATATATTTCTTTTGTCCTTTTTTATGCTTTCTATATAATATTTGAGTAGAGGGATTACGTTTGTTAATTTTTAAAAATAGGTTTAAATTCTAACATGGTATCAAAGTAGGTATGGATTAACATCACTTGGTGATACAAAAAGTCAACTTGGATCCTCAGATTCTTCTTCCAAGTACTAGGATAAATTATCCTATGAAACTTCATAACTCGGGTACAACTCAAAAGGCATTTATAGAATATCATTTTTTAAAATATGTCATGACACTTTTAAAGTGTATTTTTTAGAGGAAATATTTTCAAATTTTGAAAAGGGAATCACCCTTTTTCCCCTTATTTTTGTTAACATAACAAGGAAGTTTGTAGTAAATCCATTAAAATTACCACTTTATTTCATTGAAGCCTTTGGATTCAAGAAATTAGTAGTATTTTCCAATTATAGTGGATGCCAAAATATGAGTTTCATAGTCATGAAAGATTTAGATAAAGTTCCCATTGTGAGCTATCTACATTATGTATGAATCTACGTTATTTTAACACAATTCAAAGAAAATATGAATGCGAGGTGTGTTTATCAATACTAATGGCCATCATGGGCATAATCAAATGGCTTAATACTATGTAAAGAGGTTGAGAAATCAATTCTTGGCCCCAATTTTCATAGTTTTACATTTTAGATCATGCATGCCTTTTTCCCAGGTCAACAAAAACACCTTCATCAATATGAAATACACTTTTCTAACCTATAAACACTTAAGATAATAGTGGTTAGTGAACAAGTACGTAGAACTTGGTGTAATGAGATTAATATTTTGATTCTTAACTCCCATTTTGCTTTTATGTGGGAGTAGAGGACTATTGTTTATTTTTGGCCATGATGAGCTATCTTCAAGGAGAATATCACCTCATCCTCCTAGTAGTGGTAGTTGGAATAAATGACAGAAGGACAATGGAAAAATTATCAAAATTAAGGTCATATGTTCAAAACTTTTGCATGGATTTTTACTTTATAAAATGTCTTTAACTCACCTTAAGAGGTGAGCATTTAATTTTGTCTCCATAGTGTGGGCTTGGATATGTAGCTAGTGCATCCATTCTAGGTCATTTGCTACTCAAATGTCAATGGTTTAAAGCTCACCCATACCTATTTATGTGCACTTCATATTTCTCATTCATCAGTAGCCCAAGGTGGTAGCTGGCATGACAATTGTATAGAGAAAATATTTTTTCTACATTTATATCGTCTTCTAACTATTTAAAATTCTACAAATGACAATTTAGTAGAATGACATCTAGGTGGAATATATTGAGTAGTAGTCATTATTAAATGAGCATATTTCAAATGCCCACTTTGTATTGAGAAATAATTTTAAAAGTTTTTTGAGGTTAATTTTGGCTTCTTTGAGAGTTATTAGCAAAAAAATCTAGAGGCCATAACTTTTGCATAAGGAAGGGGTTTGAGTTTTTTTTCAAATCACACAATTTTTTAATATCTATGCATTGGTGACATCAATTTAAGGATATATTCTAGTGTTAGTAGTTGAAATATTAAAATAATACTCAATCTATTTTTGTAAATTTGAAAGCACAAAGTTACCATATTTATGCAATCAAATATTTGGTGTACCTTTTGGGGAGATGAAGTTGTATTTATGACAATTATAATCGATTTTGAGTCTTTAGAGGCATATGAAAATTGCATTTAAAATATAGTTTAGTCAATCCCTCTTCCTCCTTTGGGCAATTGATTTATCATATTCATGAATATTTGATCATTCGTGATCTCTTCCTTCTTCTATTTCTTGTCTAGGTACTCTTGGAAGTTTGTAATAGCTATTTTTTAAGTCAGTTCATGCAAAGTCTCTTTTGGTGAAGGAAATTAGGTGGTCTAAGGGCAATTTGAAGTTTTCAAACAAAGGTCTCATATGCTAAAAAAGTGAAAGGAATGCATTTCAACTTTAACTTATGTGATTGTTAAATATTGCAACGTATTTTCTTTAGAGGTGCTAATATTGGATTCTCTTCCTTATTTGGAGTATTAGCATAAGTGTTCTTTGGGTATGTAGAAGAGTATTTCATAGTGGAAGTGATGACTATGGTCTAGCCTAAGGATATTTTTGTGTATATGCACTTTTTAGAGAAGTAGATTTTAGATGATGAGGAGGATTCATATGAGTCTACCTTAAGGGCAAAAACCTACTACAACATCCATTGTGGGGGAAAGATATTATTATCACTAATATCTTCCCTCCTTGACCCTTTAGTTCAAATTATGAGGGGGTATTGAAAGTGTAATCTGACTTATGGCCAAGGCCAACATTGTATTATGGAACCTTGTCTAGGCCAAGGGGAAGCATTATATAATTGCATTTAATTTATTATATTATTTTATTATGTAAAACCCTTCGGATGTAGTTAACCTTGCTATGATTAAATCTATCTTTAAGTGCTTTTGTTATCTCAACTTAGGTTGAAGTCATTTATGTAATTTGGGGATTAGGTATTGCTATAAATACTCCCCAATCACTATTGGAGTGTTGCGACTCTTATCTATGGATACTATAGTGATTATCTATGGTTTTTATGGATCCTCATTGTATCTTTCTATATTTTATATTTTTTCACTTTTTGAATAAGATTTGAGTGGACGGATTGCTTCTATTTATATTTAGAAATAAGTTTGAATTCCAATAGGGAGGGCCTCTTGGTATAAAAAAATCCTTCAAAGTGAAATTATTGATCATAGATAATTTTGATTTCTCTAAATCCTCATATCCCAACTTGACTAGGTATCCACCATATTTTGATAGATTCCAAATTAGTTCATCCTTTTGCATAAATTAGACAAACAAAATCTTGGAATTTTTTGAAGTTCATCGGTTACTTGTTTAAGAACTTCTCCTTCAATTAGGTTACTAATAAAAATATATTATTTGGAGTTATTTCTCACATTAATATAATATTTGACTTTTGGACCTTTACAAGTTAGACATACCCAATCCATTTTGAATTAAAGATAAGATGATAAGTCTTCAACTAAGCATTGGACCAAAAATTTACATATTCCTCCTCATTGAATGAACATTTAATATATTTCTTAACTAATAAACTATGTGATATGAATTTTCATGTTGATAATCCTTTAGGCAGATTTTATTTCCTAAAATTTCATTGAGTCAAAAGAACCTTTATATTTTGTAATGTAATATTTTACCCAATGCTTTCCTTGATCATTAAATAAAATCCAACAAATTTTTATCCCTAAGGAAAAACTCATAACTCTATATATTTACAAGCCTCTCCCTCCAATATTATTTTCTTTACAAACCCTATGTGACTAACAAAGAAGAAACATATTGTTTTCCTCGCATGTTTTCTAAAGTAAATATATTTAAATTTTTTCAAACTCAGATGATATACTTGTTGGTAATATTAATGTGACATCATATAAAAGGGGATGGACTATAATGTATGCTTTACATGTGGTAGGCTTCCACCCATTATTAAGAACTTACCATTCTAGTCAACTAAATAAAATTTCATTCTATCCAAAATTAAGTCTCAGTAATCCTTCTTATTTCCTTTATGAGACAACGGAATACCCAAAGATGTTGATAAAAATTTTCTAATTTTAAGCCCTAAAATTCCCACAATACTTTGTTGTAAATCTAGGGCAATGTTAATGAAAAAGATCTTGAATTCGTATTATTAATCAACTATCCAATAACCATATCATAGCATGATAATAATGATTTATACTCCATGACTTCATTGACTAAGGAAGGATCCAAAAGAAAAGTTTTACCAATGTATTAAAGATGATATTCAGAGGGACTACTTATTGCAAATTGAATACCTTTGATTTTTTCTTCCATTTTTTCTTTGAGAAATACCTTTTAATGCCTTTGCAAGAATGATAAATAGATATGGAGATAGTGAATTACCATAGCAAAGTCCATAAAATACCTTAGAGTATCAAGTATGAAATTCATTTATAAAAATAGAATATTTTTTAGTGCTATAGAAATATTTAATCCATTCAAAACAATCTTGATCAAAAAAAAATATTTGAGAATATCATGTAGAAAAATCCAATAAACCCTATCATATAATATGGTCTTATATAATTTTATAAGCACACTTAGCTTTTTCATGGAATGAAGAGAATGTATTGCCTCTTTTGCAATGATAACAATATTAATAATTTATTTAGAATGAACAAAACTACCATATTCTTGTGAGATAACACAATCTAGAGTGTTATTCAACCTATATGCCATATTTTAAAAAATGATCCTATCAATCCTATTTTAAAGGTTTAGTGGACAAATCTCAATTTTCTGGATCCAATGTAATAAAGGTTTCATTGATCTCACTTATTATAGACTTTTTTTTTTGGGCCTCTTCAACTACAACCAAGATATTACAACTCAATAAGTATCAAATTTTGTGAAAGAAAACTATAGGAAATCCATTAGGGTTAGGTGCCTTAGGATGAAAAAAGAAAATTATGTCTTATAGATCCTCTATAAATATCATCTTCATAAAGATTTAATTGTGTCTTTGTGTGATAATTTATGGAAAGGTTTATAAAATTATAACTTATGTCTCCTTATCTTTCCCAACATCTGATAAAATATCTTTGAAGTAATTATTTACTTATTGATATCATTTCTATCCTCAATATTTCTTCTATTTAGAGTTAAATTATTTTTTATGCAATAACAATAAATGTCTACTTTGGCTATAACATGATTTTTTTTTTAAATTTATGTCTATGAGTTTCCCCCAAAAGTGGGGAAAAAAACTCATTCGCCCCACTCCGGGGTAAATGTAATGTTGAAATGAGGAGAAAATATCAAGTCTGGTTAATATGACTTTCACCCCTCCTTGGGGTGAAACCACATCTAAAGGTAAGGTTCGTTGTGGGCCCGAAATTAAGTTTTGAAGGCAACGAAATGGAATACATTCACCCCAAAGATAGGGTTAAAATACTATTCACCCCATCTTGGGGCAAACATCATGAGATATGAGTAACAAGTTGCCAAGTCAACATGTGGAAAAGTCAACTAGAATTTCACCCCAAGTGAGGGGTGAAACTCCTGTTTGCCCCTCCCTGAGGCGAAAGCACGATGTCAAGAAATTTGGAAATTCTACACCATGGGTCCCACAAAGGTGTTGCTTACAAAAACAAAGTCACAAATTTTTTTTCCCTCACTTCGAGAAAATAATTAAAAGTGGCAAGGCTCCAAGACAAGCTTTGAAAATTAAAGGCTTCATTTGCCCCAAGAGAAGGGTGAAATTACCTTTGCCTCTCCTTGGGGCGAACGTGTTTGAAGATAAGAGTGTGTGGTGGGCCCCACAATGGCGCATTTTTTAAAAATATTTTTAAAAGGGTTTTGCCCCAAGCGAGGGGAAAAAATCCCATTCGCCCCTCCTTGGGGTGAACGTATATTTCAAAGGCAAAAATATTTTGTAAAAGAAGGAGCCAGCAGCGCTTTCACCCCAGGTGAGGGGCAAAACTCCCATTCACCCCTCCTCGGGGTGAAACTATATGAAATATATTTCAAGATATTAAATTTGAAAGAAAAGGTGTACAGTAGGATGTTTCACCTAGACTTTCTCAAAATGATTGTTGTCACGCTGCGGGTTATGCATTTGGAGAAATAATGGAAGAATTGCAGAATGTGATTTAATAATGATTGAAAAGGATATCTTTGTTTCTCCCTTAGGAAAAATTATATGGAATGGTGTAAAGCACGGCTCAAAGGCATTGGTTGAATGAAATTATAAATATTATTGTTTTGTGGATGCTCTCCCCATATGGAAGCATGGATAAGAAGGAAGTGGAGAAATTTAAATAGAGTGTTTTTGCCTATCTGTGCCTGTTGTTTTTTTTTGGATGAAATTGATTTCAAGCATCAAATAAGACTTGTCAAAGGTGCTTGGATCAGAAAAATGATGAGAATTTAATGATTGAGGTGAAGAGTGACTACATTTGTTGATTTCATGCTAAAAAGGGTGCAGGATTAAATATCACAGGATGATTTCATGAGTTCCAAGATATTCCCTATTTACTTCACCTCTTTTCAAAATAAGGCTCAGGTTTGGTGGATTTTCTAGACAAGGGTGAATTTCCAAGGAACAATGGAGGTACTAATTCAATGACCATCTTTGTAGTTTTCTGTGCACCAACACCCAAATTTGCTAATTTCTAGGAGTTTTTCCTTAAAAGCTAGATCACCGCTACAAAAAGAATTTTTTGAAGATTTTCGAGGAGAAGATCCCTCTTGCTATTTTCTAATCTAGGGACATTTTTTCTTTTATGTATTAAATGAATAGAGGCAAAAACCTCTATAAATACTAGATATTTTCAATGTAAAAAGGGAGGATAGACACTCTACAAAAAAACACTTCAAGTTTTCTGCATAAATGGAAGGTTTATGGCTTCTAGTTTTGTGAATGATTTTTGTGTGTGCTCTCTTTCTAATTTAAGAATTTCTATTTTATATTCATTTTTTTTGTCTGCTAAGTTTAAATTCTGCATTTGGATTTGAACACGGCTGGTGAGGGGGTGAGTACTGGAATACAACTCTGGAAGTTATCTCTACGAAATTGTAAGTGTATTATTTACCTTCTTTTTGTTCTATGTTGCTATAACACTTGATTTGAATTCCTACTGCTATTTTGTCCCCAATCCTACATATTCTAGCCTATGGCTATATTTTCCATTTATTTCCGTTATTTCCATTTCTTTCCTACAACTCTAAACTTGAAACTAGTATAGGATTAGTAAGGGAGCCATCCCTCTCTGGAGATTGGCCTAGAGGAGATTTCTTTCCTCTGAAATTTTAATGTTGGTCGTGTCTAGGGTGCACAAATGTATATTTGTATTTTAGGTAGATATTTGACCAACATCTTCTTTTTTAGTTTTGAAAAAGTTATGATATATAAACATCATGAAATATTGTAGAAAAGTGAAAATTGGATGAAGAGAACCAAAACCATAGGCCAACATGGCTCACTATCATCCTACCCAAGGAGGAAAAATGTTAGTCCACCCTTGTCCTATGTATAGAAGGACATGACTCTCCACCACCTACAAAGTCAATTTTTAGTATTTGTTTTTCAAATATATATTACCTCCCTCTAAGGCCCATAAGTGACACTGCAAGGGATAGCCAAAATTATTCCTTAGAAAAAATAAAATGTAAAAATAGCAATATGTGGTAGCCAAAGCAATAGAAATAGTTAATTTATGCTATGGAACAAAAAAAAAAAATTTGTAAGTTTTTTATTCTACTATCTATGCAAAAATGGATTAAGGTAAATAGAAAAATTTAGCCAAAAATATGACACAATAAGAAAACATACCTAATACTTATATGTACATGCCCCTAAAGTATTTAACCAAAGGAAATTGGTTTTAACCTGCCCTAAGTGTCATGAAATGAATTTACCTATACATTTACCCAAATAATTGAAAAGCACTAGTTTGGCACAAAATGAGATAAAATAAAAAGTGTAGATGAATTTAGAGCATGCCAACCCCTAGAAGCACTATCCTTTTGCTATCCCTACAAAACTTATGATAAATAAATTTTTTATAGTAAAATATTCAAAAATATATGATGATGACAATTGATGCCCCATGTTCCATATTATATATATGAGTTTTTCCTTTAATTGTAGCAATTTTTTTTGTCTTGTTTGATGATGAGTTTACTTGATGTACTACTTTGTATTGCATTCATTTCATTCATGGTATATATGTATGGTTTACGTAGCTCATAGAGACATGCTAAATATTTTTATGAGACACTCAAGATTTGTGTAGTTCATTACAATATGTCATTTAAAATATTGGATAACACATACTCAGTATTTTTATAGCACATAATGATGTGTTATTTATTCATTTTCATGTATGTTTTGAGTAGAATTCAAATTCATCCATGATGATCAGATAATATGTATGAATTATTTAACATTTAATGATATCCCCAATAAATAAACATTACCTCCCTCAAGGGTTAGTCATGCATGAGGTGGTGTTTCACTCATACATACCACTAAAGTAGATAGGAAATATGCAATATTCAACAAGTGCAAGGTACCAACATACTTGTCACATAGGGTAGACTAGAAGAAACCAACCCATGACATGTATAGATTTAGGTGTTTCACCCCAATCCTAATATTAAACTATAATATAGATATATATGGATACTATGACATTCAATCATGTCTACTCATTTATGTTTGGCACCAAGGGATTCTAATATTTACTATAATTGGTATGCAAGTATATGTCTCCAAATCCAACTCATTCCTAACCATTGATGATGGACATGTTTCTCAAAAAAGCACACCCACCATGATAGGGGAAGAAAATAGATAAAAGTAATAATTGGGGATATATATACACATTGTATGTCACCATAGAGGAGTAATAATCCATGGAAGTAAATTTTCCACGTCCCTATTGCAATGGGGTTCACCATTGTAGTATCTAATCAAATGTGTTTTTCAATGAGGCATACTTGTCACCAGAGTGAGACACAAAAATGAGATGGGATAGATACATGCTAAAAAATTTCCTAGGGGGAGGGAGATCCCATGGGAGGGATAGTCACCATGACTCTACTTTAATTGTGTTTACCACTATAGTATCCAATCAACTGCATTGTTTAACAAGTAATGCTTTCCACTACAATGGAAGACCAAATGATTGATTGATTGGAAAGTTTGTGTTATTTTATTGTATGCAAATATAAAGGAACATTACCTTGGTATAATTACCACTTATCATATAGGAAATAGCATGGTCTAAACTAAGGTGGATTTATTTATGGAACTTAAATAAAGGTAATGACATAATAAGGCTAAAGATATCACAATGCACCATATTGGCAACAACAACACCAAGATAAAGAAAGGTAAAAAAAGCACAAACAAAGTTAAAAATAATAAATGCTAGTAAAATGGATAGAAAACACCAAGTAACCAAATAGTAATGCAAAATTTTATTAAAATAAGGTAGAAGTAAATCTAAATAGTCAAAAATACTAGGATAACCACTTTAATGGGTAGTAATGGTCAGAAAAAAGAAAACAATGAAAATTTCAAAACAACAGACCATGATTAGTAGAAAACAACAATAAATAGGATGACCAAGATCATAACTTTAGAGGGTAATCATGATTAAAAGTATAAGGGATTGGATAGAACACATAAATATGTGCCAAATTAGAGATTGTATAGGACTGACACACACCAATAGATAGTCAAAGTAGTCAAAGAAAAAATAATGAAAAAAAGTCAATAGGTAAACCAAGAAAACACAAAGACTATACAGATAGGTTGGAAGAGGCTACATGTAAAAGTGCTTGACATGCATAGAATTGGTGGGTTCATCCAACTCAAATCCATCTATTTTTGTAATTGTATTTCCTTGAACCCAAACAACTCTTTTATAATAAATGGCCTAATCCATTTTTGTATAAACTTGCCATTACACTTAAAATGCATGTTATTGTTGGAAATTTGAGTTATTTTATGTTGTCATTGATGTCACATGGATCACATTGAGTTTTGGTGGCCAAATGATATTTTGGAAAGCATGGATAAATATAGGGTTTTTGTGAAAACCAAGGCAGGCAAAATAAAAGGTTTTATTTAAAACCATGGATGGTAGATTTGAACTGGGTTTTTCTTAAAACCCAAGTTGGCCTTTCGTTTCATCGAAAAAGGTGCCCCGGTGATGGAGATATTTAATTTTTAATATTTAGTTTAAATTTTAATTATTTAAAATTTAAATTTAAAATTAAATATGCAAGATTTCCGTCGACGTCATCAAAAATAATAAGGAGGCTATATAAAGGGGATACCTAAGGTTCATAAACTTAGATCTGGCTCATGGTTAATAATCGTTGGCTAAGCATCCGAATTGAGCTCGTGCGAAAATATTTTAGAAAGTAGAAGCAACGAATAAACGAAGGTTGGTCGAAGTCCAAAGTCATCGTGGGAAGAGTGGCGCATTGGCAATTGGATTTTGGCTAAGGTGTGTGGCAGCACAAACGTCAAGGTTTCGAATCCCCTTGACTGCGTTCGAAAGGCATTGGAAGAAAAGCGCTCGAAGCGCTTTTGATTTGCGGAAAGGGAGGAAAGGTTTTAAGGCACGTTGTGCCTTTCCCTTTCGAACGAGCGGCTAGCTCGTGTGGCAACCTTAGCCATGGCTAAGGCGCTCGTGGTGTGGGCAAGTCGGGGGTTCGAATCCCCTTGAGGAGGTAAATACGTTTTTGCTCTAATTAATTTTGTTAAGCCCTAAGTTGGAGTTATAAGGTGGTTAGGAATAATTAAAGTTTTTAATTAAACTTTGTTTTTATAAGGGTTGTGATTATTATTTCAAAGGTGGATGAGTTGTTGATTTAATTTGATGTTCATGAAATTGAGAATTAAGATTTAGGAGAAATAAGGAGTTGTTATAAAATAATTTTTGAGAGGTTTATTGATTATTATTTTTGATAAGGGTTTTTATTAAAAAGGACTTTGGTGGATGTGTTTATTAAGTTGGAGTAAAAAGGTGTAAATTGAGTTATGCTTTATCTTGTGATTATTATTTGAAGTCCACTAACCCTTATTGAGATTGGAAAGGAAAGTTGTGTTTAGTGTGGCAGATTTTGTGGACAACTTCTTGGCATCAAAAAGGTATGGGCACATTCTCCTATTGATTGTTTATGGTGGTTGATTTCTGAAATATCATTGGAGTGAAAAGGATTGATTGTGGTTTCCTTTTCGAAAGTGGTTGGTTGAATGCTTCAAGGTTTTCTGGTTTGAGAGTTGTGTTTAAACCTTGTTTTATAAGCATAGTTGTTGAAGCCCATTGGTTATGTAAAGAACTTGAAAAGAACATGAGTATCATTGTTATGTGAGATTTGTGGTTGAGCATTGTTGGAAATATTTGAGTTGGTTGATACATGCTTGGACTAGGGTTTTGTGAGAAAGAGTTGTCCCTTGTGGTGATTGGTTGAGTTGAGTTGATTGAGCCTAGTCAAGTGATTGTGTGAGGTGATTGTTCAAGTCCCATGAAACAAACTATTCTATAATTCTGATTTGAGTTGAGATTGAGCTTAGAACATATTGAGTCTCTAACAATTCTCTTTATGCTTCTATGAGTTGACTTGAGTTGAGATTGATTTGAGTTGAGTTGAGTTGAGATCATTGTGGATCATTGTTGTCATCCATTGTAGAGTGCATTGCCATTCATTGTTGAGTTCATATTTGAGCCTTGCCTTCATATATTTGTGGATGATATTTGAGTACTACTTGAGCATGATTGATTGAGCCTTTGAGAAGGCCTTTGGGATAGATTTTTGGATAGATTTGTGGTAGTTTGTGTATGATTGATTGAGCCTTTGAGAAGGCTTTGTGGACAGTTTTTGGGATAGCTTTGTGGATAGTTTTAGATAGATTTGTGGACATATTTGGGACAGATTTTGATGAGGTTCTGAGTGAGCCTATTGAGTAGAGTTGAGCAAGTTCTTGGTGAGCTTGCTAGAGAAGATTTGGACAAGTTCTTAGTGAGCTTGTTGGAGCAGATTTGAGCAAGTTCTTGGTGAGCTTGCTAGAGTATATTTGGACAAGTTCTTAGTGAGCTTGTTGGAGCATATTTGAGCAAGTTCTGTGTGAGCTTGTTGAGCAGTTTTGGACAAGTTCTGTGTGAGCTTGTTATGCATATTTGGACAAGTTTTATGTGAGCTTGTTATTGCCTAGCTTTGAGCAGATCAAAGAAATCATTGTATTGGATAAGGATCCTTATTTCTATGTGAAATATTATAAGGAGATTATCTTGTGGAGTACCCCACATTGGGGGAACCACGTTAAATCTTGTGTCTCAATTGTGTATGGTGACTTGTGCTCTTGCTTACTATTGCTATCTGAGTTATTAATGCACACTACTATGTTTGGTTATTGCAATTAAGGACATTAATTGATATTGGTTTGGAAAGAAATTAAAAAGTGGTCTTATATTGTTCACCCCCCTCTTAGTATAAGCTTGTGTTCTTCAATTGGTATCAGAGCGGGTTCCTTCGAAAAGGCTAACAGCTTGAGGGCAGATTCTACAAGAACACAAATGGCAAAGAAAGGCAAGAGTAGAAGCATGAGACACAAGAAGAAAAGAACACCTATGGTTATGAAAGAAAAGGAAGATGAGTTTAATATTGTTGTGTTGGGAGGACACATGGAAATAGATTCAATAGATGAATCAAGTAATAGGGAAGTATCCATACTGATAAAGTTTTGTACCAGATGTGGGAACACAGGTCACCATGCAACTCATTGTCCACAAGAATGTTTTGTTTGTGGTCAACTTGGCCATGATGCAAGATATTGTAATGGGTTTAGTAGCAGTGAAGATGAAGATGATATTCTCGAAAATGAAATCCTAGAGATTGGTTCAAGAAAGGATAACAGGGACAATCAAAATAGGTATGAAGAAGAAACTCTATTTTCAGTAATAGAAGAAAAAGAAGATGCTTCAAAAAAATAAAAAGGGAAAGCCACTCTTAAGGAGCTTATTGAATTGAAAAGAGAGAATTTAGAATTGAAGGCTCAAATACAAGAAGATGAGAAATGTAAGACAAAGCTTCTACAGGATATCTCTGACTTGAGAGATAAGTTTGAAAAAGCAAGAAGAGTTGAAGAAGGTATGATTAAACAGTCAAAGGCAAAAGAGATAGAATGTGAAAGGCTTATGATTACTCTTGAAGAACTAAAAAGGGAGAACTCACGATTAAGGGATCAAGCTCAAGAATATGAGAAAGAAAAAGCAAGGTTTCTACAGGAACTCACTAACTTCAAAATCAAAGTTGAAGAGACAAGAAAAATTGAAGAAGGTATGGTCAAAAAATTAAAAACAAAAGATCTAGAGTGTGAAAGATTAGAGCATGAGATAGTTTTACTAAGGTTGGAAGTAAAAGGTTCTAAGGAAAAGCTACACAAGTTTGAGGAAAATTCAAAGACCTTGGAAAGGACTATCAATGCACAAAAGTCATCAGTCACTATAACAGGACTTAGTTCTAAGGAAGAACAAGGGAAACAGGAAGCAGAAAAAGGAGAATCAAGCTCAAACACCAGAAAAGAAGAAGAGTCGAAAGAAGTAAGTAAAAGAGAGAGTGAGACCTCTAAGGATAAGTTGGACAATAGAAAGTTCAACAAGGAAAGGAACAATGCACAAGTTAGGAACAAATGGAACAAGAAACAGGTAGAAGAGACTAAGAGACCAATGGGGTCTAGACAAGGTTTCTTCAATGGAAGATGTTTTTCATGTCACAGGTTTGGGCACATGGCTTCATAGTGCAGGACACATGAAAGACAGGAATATGGGAAAGGACAACTTTTCCATGGGTATTGCTACTCATGTAATGAGTTTGGTCACAAGGCAATGAATTGCATGGTTCATAATAGAAGAGGATATGGCTTCACTAGGAGAAGTCCTAAGATAGTTGCACCTCCAAGGAATAACAACATTAAGTGTTTTAATTGCAATAACTTTGGACATATTGCAAATTGGTGTAGGACTCAATTCCAAACAAGTTCAAGACAAGAAGGTCAAACAGGTTCAAGACAAGAAGATCAAGTAACTCATCAAGAAAAGGATATCAGAAAAATATGGAAGGAAGTTGATAGAGGAAAGAAACAATGTAAGTTGGGAGTAAAAGTACTCCCACCCCAAAATTAATCACCTCAAGAGAGAAGGTGGTGAGGGGGCTATGCTTAAGAGTCATATATTTTAGCCCCATAGGTGTCCCTTTTGCCATTGATGTCAAAGGGGGAGAGATTTGAGTAAGGGGGAGAGCATTGAGTTAGGGGGAGCAGCCTCCAAAGAGAGCATTGAGTTAGGGGGAGCAGCCTCCATAGAGAGTATTGAGTCAGGGGGAGCAACTTTGATTCTCGAGAGATGGTTTTTGCAGTGATTGTGGTTTTTGCATTAGAGGTGTTGCCATCAATGACAAAGGGGGAGATTGTTGGAAATTTGAGTTATTTTATGTTATCATTGATGTCACATGGATCACATTGAGTTTTGGTGGCCAAATGATATTTTGGAAAGCATGGATAAATACAGGGTTTTTGTGAAAACCAAGGCAGGCAAAATAAAAGGTTTTATTTAAAACCATGGATGGCAGATTTGAACTAGGTTTTTCTTAAAACCCAAGTTGGCCTTTCGTTTCATCGAAAAAGGTGCCCCGATGATGGAGATATTTAATTTTTAATATTTAGTTTAAATTTTAATTATTTAAAATTTAAATTTAAATTTAAAATTAAATATGCAAGATTTCCACCGACGTCATCAAAAATAATAAGGAGGCTATATAAAGGGGATACCTAATGTTCATAAACTAATTCTAGCTCATGGTTAATAATCATTGGCTAAGCATCCGAATTGAGCTCGTGCAAAAATATTTTAGAAAGCAGAAGCAACGAATAAACGAAGGTTGGTCGAAGTCCAAAGTCATCATGGGCAGAGTGGCGCATTGGCAGTTGGCTTTTGGCTAAGGTGTGTGGCAGCACAAACGTCAAGGTTTCGAATCCCCTTGACTGCGTTCGGAAGGCGTTGGAAGAAAAGCGCTCGAAGCGCTTTTGATTTGCGAAAAGGGAGGAAAGGTTTTAAGGCACGTTGTGCCTTTCCCTTTCGAATGAGCGGCTAGCTCGTGTGGCAACCTTAGCCATGGCTAAGGCGCTCATGGTGTGGGCAAGTCGGGGGTTCGAATCCCCTTGAGGAGGTAAATACGTTTTTGCTCTAATTAATTTTGTTAAGCCCTAAGTTGGAGTTATAAGGTGGTTAGGAATAATTAAAGTTTTTAATTAAACTTTGTTTTTATAAGGGTTGTGATTATTATTTCAAAGGTGGATGAGTTGTTGATTTAATTTGATGTTCATGAAATTGAGAATTAAGATTTAGGAGAAATAAGGAGTTGTTATAAAATAATTTTTGAGAGGTTTATTGATTATTATTTTTGATAAGGGTTTTTATTAAAAAGGACTTTGGTGGATGTGTTTATTAAGTTGGAGTAAAAAGGTGTAAATTGAGTTATGCTTTATCTTGTGATTATTATTTGAAGTCCACTAACCCTTATTGAGATTGGAAAGGAAAGTTGTGTTTAGTGTGGCAGATTTTGTGGACAACTTCTTGGCATCAAAAAGGTATGGGCACATTCTCCTATTGATTGTTTATGGTGGTTGATTTCTGAAATATCATTGGAGTGAAAAGGATTGATTGTGGTTTCCTTTTCGAAAGTGGTTGGTTGAATGCTTCAAGGTTTTCTGGTTTGAGAGTTGTGTTTAAACCTTGTTTTATAAGCATAGTTGTTGAAGCCCATTGGTTATGTAAAGAACTTGAAAAGAACATGAGTATCATTGTTATGTGAGATTTGTGGTTGAGCATTGTTGGAAACATTTGAGTTGGTTGATACATGCTTGGACTAGGGTTTTGTGAGAAAGAGTTGTCCCTTGTGGTGATTGGTTGAGTTGAGTTGATTGAGCCTAGTCAAGTGATTGTGTGAGGTGATTGTTCAAGTCCCATGAAACAAACTATTCTATAATTCTGATTTGAGTTGAGATTGAGCTTAGAACATATTGAGTCTCTAACAATTCTCTTTATGCTTCTATGAGTTGACTTGAGTTGAGATTGATTTGAGTTGAGTTGAGTTGAGATCATTGTTGTCATCCATTGTAGAGTGCATTGCCATTCATTGTTGAGTTCATCTTTGAGCCTTGCCTTCATAGATTTGTGGATGATATTTGAGTACTACTTGAGCATGATTGATTGAGCCTTTGAGAAGGCCTTTGGGATAGATTTTTGGACAGATTTGTGGCAGTTTGTGTATGATTGATTGAGCCTTTGAGAAGGCTTTGTGGACAGTTTTTGGGACAGCTTTGTGGATAGTTTTAGATAGATTTATGGACAGATTTGGGATAGATTTTGATGAGGTTCTGAGTGAGCCTATTGAGCAGATTTGAGCAAGTTCTTGGTGAGCTTGCTAGAGCAGTTTTGGACAAGTTCTTAGTGAGCTTGTTGGAGCAGATTTGAGCAAGTTCTTGGTGAGCTTGCTAGAGCATATTTGGACAAGTTCTTAGTGAGCTTGTTGGAGCATATTTGAGCAAGTTCTATGTGAGCTTGTTGAGAAGTTTTGGACAAGTTCTGTGTGAGCTTGTTATGCATATTTGGACAAGTTCTGTGTGAGCTTGTTATTGCCTAGCTTTGAGCAGATCAAATAAATCATTGTATTGGATAAGGATCCTTATTTCTGTGTGAAATATTATAAGGAGATTATCTTGTGGAGTACCCCACATTGGGGGAACCATGTTAAATCTTGTGTCTCAATTGTGTATGGTGACTTGTGCTCTTGCTTACTATTGCTATCTGAGTTATTAATGCACACTGCTATATTTGGTTATTGCAATTAAGGACATTAATTGATATTGGTTTGGAAAGAAAGTAAAAAGTGGTCTTATATTGTTCACCCCCCCTCTCAGTATAAGCTTGTGTTCTTCAGTTATTAATCTTGAGAATAAGGTATCCAACCTTGAAATCATGATGACATAATTTTTATTATATTTTTTAGAATCATGACTCTTATAGGATCTATTACACTTAAGATCATGTAGATGCCTCTCATCAAGAGTCGTAAGTTTAGCAATATGAGCCTCCCTATACACCTAATGGTACTAATCATGACTTGAAATTTTTTTCAAATAATAACACAAAGAAGGAAATTTAATTTCAAGTAGAAAAACAACTTGAGTACCATAGACCAAAGGCAAAAATATTTCCCCTATAGATGTACAAATACTAGTGTAGTATATCCACACTATGGGATATAATTCTAAGTGCCAATCTTTCTTTAATTCCTTAACAATTGTTTGAAAAAAATTATAAAAAATGTATTGCTAGATTTAGCTTGGCCATTCCCTTATGGATAATATGGCATAGAATAATGGTGTTGAATCCCTAATTGTAAAGTCAACTCTTGAATTTATTTGTTTTAGAAAGGAATTGAATTATCTAATATAAGAGTACATGGTGGGAGTTATTTGAATTGTTAGTGGCATGGATTATATCCATTTTATAAAATATTATGTGGCTATGATAATTTGTGCCCATCCGAGGACACAAGGGAAATATGTCCAATAGGTTCAAGACCCCATGTGGAAAAAGACCAATGAGACTCAATGGGATGAAGAACCTAGATAGAAGCATGATTTTAGTAAAACTTATACTAATTGCAAGATTTAACATTGTTATTATAATTAGATTTCATAATTGGTCAAAATTAGCCTCATAATAGTTTATGAGATATGAAATAACCACTATTGTATCCTCCATAGTCATGATTATGAAATTTCAATACAACCATGGGTACCTTAGCTTTTGTAGGGCATCATAAGAGAACACCATTAGGATTATGGTAGTATAGGACTCTACCAAGAACAATAAATCTAAATGATCACTTATAAATATGATCCCATTGGTTAGCATTATCCATAGGTGGATAGGATTGATTATCAAGGAAATGTAATATTTTGCCATACCAAGTATCAATAAAAGGGATTTAGTAATCAATAGCATTGACCTTGATTATACGCACATAAACTAGGCCATAAATAATAGAAATTGTAGATTCATCATGAATGTTTACCACAAATTTAGTAGTTGAGGTATCCATCGAGTTAACCTCATAATTCAATCCCTATAGGGAATGATTAATTATAAAATATCTAAAATAATTTATCAAATTAGTATCCACTTTGTGGTAAGAGATCGAATGGGGAGAATAATAATATATACACAAGAAATTTGATGAACCAATAGTTGAGAACTACCTAATACTTTGATGTATTTAACATTCATACATTGGGTAGTTAGGAGTCCTAAAACAAGTGAATCATACTCCACAACATTTTAGTAATGATAAAAAATATCAAGTGAAATATCATAGATACATCTAGGACTATTGGAGACTTGAGAAAGATACTAGCTCTTACCCCAAATTAATTTCTTGCTCGATCAAAGTGAAGCATCCAAGTATCAAGGTGGAGGTATTTATTTGATTATTGATAAATGGAAGGTGTATTGACTTTTTATTTAGAATTAGTTTCATGGCACCTCTTGACAACCTCATAATACCCCAAGAGGACCTTTTCCTACTCAGTACGTTTATAAGGAGTAGAATTATGAATAAAACTAGAGGTAATGGAGAAAGAAAATAAGATAAAATCATGAGAGGCATAAGATATAACCATTATTTCCTCATAACATAGTGCCTCATTTAACTAATATTGTATAGGTTCAAGAGCTACAGCCAATTAATAAACAATTACCTAGGATTTAATAAATTTTATAAAAATATGGAGAACAAATACTTGTATTATGCTTATCCACTTATCACAATGGATGTCATTAGGGATGTACAACTTTTGTAGCAGGTTTTTTAAGGTGTCATTTTTTACTACCATATAAGTTGTGTGACACAACATATAATGGTGTAACTTCTCACATGTAAAATAAATAGCTAATCAATATTTTTCCATGGGAGTGTATTATGTTTCTATTGGAATCATTGTTTAACTAATATAGTACATAACATACTCGTTATTATGATTTTGTTGAGAAAGGATAGATTCCAAGGAAACCTAAGTGGTTGAGGTATAAAATACAAAGGGATTATTTGAATTGGATGGGTAAATATTTGGGGGCCACAAAATAAATTTCTTGAATTCTAGAAAGGTCTTGTTACAACTTTCATCCCACTTGAATTCAACATATTTTTTAAGCAAATGATTCAATGGATAATATTTAAAATCCAACTTAGGGATAAAGTTCCTAAAATATACTACCTTCCTCAAGAAGGATTTAAAGGCATAAAATAAATGGATTTGATCTTGTCTTGATTGACATATATGTCCCTATGAGACACCATAAATCCTAGTAGCTTACTACTAGTAATACCAATACACACTTCTTGGGATTAAGCCTAACCTAATAGTGACATAATCATTCAAAAAATGATGCAAATGTTAGCTAGGTGGTCAGCCAACTTTTAAAAACTATTTCACTATCTTTCCTATCAAGTCATAAAATATCATTATCATAACCCACTGATAAGTAAAACTGATATTTTACAACCCAAAATTCATAATAATATAATAGAATGTTCCCTAAGGTGTAGTAAATTTTGACATACTATCAAAGGAAAAGATATTGAATATCATACCAACCATCAACAAATAATAAATCAACTCAACCCTAGTAATTTGGGCATCATTCTCAACCTCTATCAAATTTACCACTCTTTGTCAAAATTGCTAGTGGTAAATTTGCAATTCAATGGTGTTTTTATAAAAAGTTATTTTTTAGCCCCCTGACCAGTCAAATTGGCCATTATTAAAAATAACCAATTCATGACAAAAATGCCAATGGTTATTTTGACACAGTGTGGAAAATTTTCCAAAATGGATAGAATACTTCAACATGAACCAGAGGCATTCCCTTGTCCCACTACCTCATCTGACCTCACATTCTCTAGCAATGAACCTAGGCCTACAAATTCAAATTTGGTCTAAAACCCTAAGAGCATCTCACACCTAATTTTCTCTCTCAATCCCTCCTCAAAAAATCTATAAATTCAGCCCTTGGATAAAGCATGCCATAAGCAATTTGAATCTAATCACATTCTACCAAAAAATCCATACTCTCTCTCTCTCTCATTAGTATCATCTCATTCTCTCAATCAAAGCATCTTCATAAATAATTTTGGAGAGCTTCAAGCAAGGTAAAGGAGCATAGGAACAAGAGGATCATATTGGAATGATGAGGATCATGTGCTAGGACTGTATATTTTCTTAGCATTTATCTTTTTGTATTTTTCTTATCTTTATTTTTAGCATTTCCCTCTTATTTTGGCCTTGCTAACTTGATTTATCGCTTGGCACTACTAATCCCTTTTCTCTTGTTTATTTAGCATTTCTCACTCCTTCTATAGCCCTTTCATGTGTATTTGCATTCATTTTTCTTCATTTATAGCAAGTTTCGTCTACTTCATATCTCTTTTATCATAGCACATTAACATCATTTTCTCTTTGAATCCATGCACTTTTATCACTAAATTCTCTTATTTTGCAATAATTTATATTCATCTCATCTAACTCATATTTATTTGTAGTCTTAATCTCTATTTAGCATAGTTTCATGCTCATTTATATATTTTTTATAAGTTTATTTGCTTAATTTTTTATTTCATTTCATACTTACATGTTCTTGTCTTCCATGCACTCTAAATAAGCTCTTTATTTCATGCTCTTCATTTCGTATTAGCATTAAAAATTGAATATGTTTTCTTTCAATTTACTTTACATTTAAATGCTCTCTTTGCTTCTTATCTTATATAAGATAGCATAGAAGACTCTATTATAGTTTCAAGTCCACGACAATGATTCAAAACTCTATTATATCATTATATTTATCCCCCTTTTTCTATATTTTAGAAAATTTTGAGACCATCACCTAATATTTTATAAAATCATAGGTTGCAAGCCTTAGGAATTGACCCATTCAATCCCCTTCCTTGATTTCATGTCAAATTGACCCAAATAGCTTTAAATTTTGATCCAAAACTCATTCAGTCTCTATCATAGGGCAAAATCACCACTACCTATAGCCATTGGTGAATTTGACTCTCTAAAATTACATAGAGCAAAAACGTCACACCCTATCTAAAACATTACTAGTGAATTGTCCACTCTACGGTAAATTTGAAAAGGATTGGTTCCATCCCAAAAGGCTCAAAATTCATACTCAAAACTACTTTAACAGGGGATCTAATCAGTTGCAAATATAGCCTATCACCCCTTTGCACTTGGACAAACCCCCAAAATTAATAAATAAACCCTATTTTTTTTGGTATATTTTTGTAGGTTTAAAAAAAGTGACCTTGTTGAAACTTAGTGGTAAATTTGATCAAGCATCAACTTAGGTAAATCTACCACTTGGCATATCCTAGCCTATTGTAATTTCATAACTTTTAGTTTGCAAATATTTTTTTTTTATAAATTGAATATTTTAAGACACATTTTGGAAAATAAAGGAACCTTAGCATAGATCCTTTATTTTCAAAAATACATTTATGCAAAAATTGAAAATAATATAGTTCAAATCCTAATCTAGATTTCTTATTACATATTCCTTTTTCTTCCCTTGAAAGAAAAACTTCTTTAGCATGGACATCATTTGAATCAAAAAGTATACTAGGCTAGTTCTTGTATTCTTACACTTTGTGTTTGCCTTTAGCATACATTTTAGGTGATCTTTACTTTAGGTTTGAATAAATTTTATCTTGTAAAGGCTCAATAAGGATTCATATTAGTAATCTAAAAACCTTAGGTATTTGTTTAATTAAATTATTAAATACTATACGAATAACATCAACACAACCCACGTAGACACCTTGTTTTATGCATGAGGTAGAGCCTACTTGTGTTGATGATTCCCATATCTTTGGGGTCTCCTTTGGAAATATGTCCTCAAGTGGGTAAGTAGGGGTTCTAGTGGATTTCCACTCGCACATGTGTGAGGTTTTAAATCTACATTTTTGTGAACTCAATATGAAAAATTCCCTTTGCCTTAACAAGACAAAAAAATTTTAAACTTAAATAAGATCATCTAAATGAATATAACAAGAATATAACCAAATTTTTAGTCTTATTGGGGGAAGTATAATGACCTATTGAGTAAATCAATTTATGAACCCTATGGGACCAATCTCTCTTGGCTAGTATATTACTATGGGCTAGTGGGATTTATAAGGAGGAATGTTTTCCAAGGTGACAAGGATTTCAAAACATCTTCTCTTCTTTGCTATAAGTACTCTAGAAACAAACCTTTAATAAATTAACTCATTTTTCAAAACCTTCAAACTATGGCTCAACATCCCTATAATACCTGAATCAAGGGTTTAGAATATTCATCCTATGAAGTCTTTATGCATGAACATGAAGACCAAATTGAAAGCCCTTGGCTATGGCTATGAATTTTTGGTAGTCGATGACCGCTTCAAGAAAAAATATCATGATTTTATGATTTTTTGGTAGGCGATGGCCACTCCAAGGAAAAATGTCATGATGGCATGAATTTTTAGTAGTCGATGGCTGATTCAAGGAAAAATGTCATGATTTCATGACTTTTTAGCACTCAAAGGCCCCTTCCAGGTAAAATGTCATGATTTTGTGACTTTTTGGCAGCCAACGGCTACTTCAGAACAGCAAAGATATTTTGGTAGGAAAAATAGTTTTCTCAACTTTTTAAAAGGTACCGTCATAACCTATGATTGGCCAACAATAGAGGTGACATCATTTTATTAGCCCAGGATAGTAGCAGAGCGATATAATTGGCCCAATAGTAATACACGGTAGTTGATTTCTTAATGAGGCACATGAACTGAAGTGGTTGACAATGTTCAAATTTAGCATAGGGATGTGTACCACCAACTATAGTTATTCCATGTCACCTTTGCATTTATTGCATGTAACCTCAGCATGTGCATACACAGCCAATTACATCACATAAAGGTTTTCATCACCCTTGTCATTTTTTGTGTTCTTAATCTAAACCAACCACCGTAATAAGATCTCCAACCACTTCCAGTTGAGGATCCCATGCTCCCTCAACAGCTTCTAAACCAGAATGAGCCTACGGGCATGATGTTGTAACAACTTTTAGTTTTTCTGTTATGTAAAACTCTTATATATAGAATGAGCGACCAAAACAAATGGTCGACTCTTAGGCATTTACAAGGCTATGTATACAGACTTCTGAAAGCTTAATAAAGATCATCCATTCTGGTTCTTGGCTCATTGGTGTTTCAAATCAAGTATGTATGTGTTGTCTATTGCTATATAAATCTAAGTTGAATGTAACCTACGTTAATTCTTATTCTAAATTCCTGCATTAACGTTCAGTTAGATCTACAATTTACTTCATGGATAAGCTATATTTAAATAAGACATTCACCAGGAGTTTTAGTTTCTATGTTTTGGTTCTGTTATGCTTCTCTACAAAAGGTTGTGGTAGTTGCTTTGTTGTTGCTTAATCTGTACCATTTTAATCCTCTAGCCATAGCTATATTTCCCTCTCTTTATGCATTTCCCTCTCTCTCCCTTTTCCTAAAAGAAGCAAAGGAACCAGCCTCCTCTAGAGATTGAACCAGGTAGACTCTATTCTGACCTGGTCTTTCAATGTTGGCAAAGTCTTGGGTGCAAACGTAACCAAAGGTAGATTTTGCTCCAATAGTTTTTGGCATGCCCGGTGGGACCCAAATCCCATACAGTATATAGATCAAAGCCCTGGTGAATAGCTTTGCCCTATCAATATTTTAAAATCACCTGGTGACTCCACACCAGAAAGGAACCCTATAAAAGCCTTTACCCAACTTCTGGTTATGCACCATATTTTATGATAACCAGATCTAAAGCAAAAAATTTAGAAGAACCCATAGAGTTCTTCGAACTACACCTTGGTAGCCTCCGAGCTAATCCTATTTTGGTGGCCAGAATAGCCTCTGCATATACCCATAATACAGGATACATAAATCCTTCCCCTACAGCCCTCCCTAGTACTGCTGCTAGTGGAACTTTAACTCCAGCTACCCGTATAATCGCAATGGCCACAAATCAGCCGATCCTACCTTACCCCATATGGAACCACATAGGTCCCTTAAACCTGGCAGCTCAGCACCCGATTCCTATGATGGCCTTGAAAGTGCTACCCTAGTATGACGGTACTAGAAATATGACTTATGAACATTGTCAAGATGTAGCCATGCTAGCCCCAATCCATAACATCCATGAAGAAGATGTTATGATAAGATTGCTAGTAATTTCCTTGAAAGGAAAAATGCTCTATTGGTACAGAGCTCTTGAAAATTAGACCATATCTACTTGGGCCCAACTCACTGGTAAACTAGTGGAAGAATTCAATGAGCAGGTAGATCCTTTCTCCCTACTAAGTCAGTTTACTATTATCTAAAAACACCCCCAAGAGGAGATTGTAGATTTCAATATCAGATTCAGTCGGACTTGGCTGAGAGTACCTGATGGTTTGAGACCAACTCATGAATAGGTGATGTATTACTATCTGAGAGCTTTCAACTCAGATATAAGTATGGCGATTAGACAATCTCACGTGTTTACCTTCCCTAAGATTTATCAAGAAGCATAGAAGGTAGAGAGAGACCTGATCACTATTGGAAGATTCTCGACCAAAATGATGATGCCCATTTTCCCAGATCTACCCCAAGCATCAAGTGCCCCTTTTCCAACTCCTACTTCAACTTCTAACACCAGTCTTCCCAAATGGACTGGATAACCTAACATCCCAGTAATACAGGCACCCCCTACTCTCCCAATGCTCCCTCCAATTCTTGCACTCCCTATGACAATAGTTCCATCAACTCCAGAGCCCCAACTTGTCATCCTACAAGATCTGCAAGCATCATTCAAAACTCTAGTGAATAAATTTACATCAATGGAATGAAGGGAAGCTAAAATAAATTTCACCCCAAGGAGGTTCCCACAAATAACAAAGGATCAAGCATCCACTAGTGGTAGAAGTTATGACAAATCTAGCACTATTTATGCCAATGAAGATAGCGAACCTAGTAACGCTTCAACAGAGTCAAATTTTTGGTGCTCCACGTGTAATGACCCCCATGGTGAAACTTCTTGCATGATTCACCAACATCAGGTACAAAAGGTAGCCATTGAGAAGGTTGAAAGAAGTCTCAAGGGTCAGGTAAATATGATCAAGGAAGAAAATCAAAATTTTATGATGCCTTCTATTGAACAAGTAGCTGTTCTTACTAGGTCAGGAAAGAAACCCTTATAGGTTGATCCCCAAGATCTCAACCCCTTGAAAGTACCTTCACCTATAAGGAACCCTATTGAGAAAAGGACTTCTTATGAAAAATCTCCCCCATTTCAAGCTATAAATATGCAAAAACTCGTAAGGAAGCACCATGGTAGAAAGAAGCAAAAACATAGGAACAAGCTAGGGATAAATTGAGATACCCCTCACTTACTAAATATCAAAGGATTGATGCTACTCAAGGGTATAGAAACAAGTATGATGCAATAGTGAAGGAAAAGAGTGTTGAACCCCTTCCTTTTAACATAGTTGAGGAAATGAAGAAAACTCCCTCTAAGGCAACTATGTATGAAGCTCTGCAGCTTCCAGGATAGATTGACTTGTTGCAAGAATCCTTGAGGTCTATGAAAAATAAGAATAAGATCCCAACTCAGATGGATTCTGCACAAGCTAGTCTGACATCGACTTCGAGAAAAAATAGACCCCCTCCTTTTTACTTGTCTCTCCAAATGGAAGGGTGGGTTGTTCACAACTGTATGATAGACTCTAGAGCTACAACCACTATGATGCCCAAAGTAATATGTGATATCATGGGCATGGAATATACAAGAAGTAGTCTCAGCATCTTACAGCTAGATGGAACCCCTATGAAAATTGTAGGGGTAATCAAAGATATCCCGATAGTGCTCCATAGGCTGCCCTAGCTCACAGTCATACATGAAGTGGTAGTAGTGGACTTGGAGCCCTATTTTGGTATGTGTCTCTCTAGGGAGTTCACAACTAATATAGGAGGATATTTATCACTAGATTTCTCACATCTGGAAATCTTGTTCAAGGGCAAAAGAGTGAAAATATTCAATGAGAAACCATCAAATTTCCATATCGGAAGACTTGAAGATGAAAATAAATAGTCCACCACTGTGAACATGATGATAGAGGAACTAGAAGACCTAAAATTGATGGAAGAAGCTCTAAATGTATTATAAGAGGAAGACCAGTTCTCTCTCCAAGATTTCAATGCCATGATTGAGACTGACATTGGGAGTTACACAATTCTAAAACCTAAAAAAAGTAATCCCATTTCTCCCCCTCTGGTGAACCAACCCACTGATCAGTTATGGAAGCTTTTCTTTGATGGGGCTAGATGTAAAAATGGAGCTAGAGCTGGTATTGTCCTAATCTCTCCAATAGGTGAGGAAAAGGTTTTTTCTTACCGGTTAACCTGGAGTTGCACTAACAATGCAGTAGAGTATGAAGCACTCTATTTGGGCCTCAAAAAGGCTAAAAATATGGGCATCAAGCAACTACAGATCTTCGGTGACTCTAAGTTGATAGTGAATCAGGTTACTAAAAAATGTGTAAGCAAACAACATTATCTTAAGGCTTACCAAAATAAAGTCTAGGATTTACTAGAATCCTTTGAATCTCTGAACATAAAGGCAATTCCCAGAGAGAAAAATACACATGCAGACTTGTTGGCTTCAGTAGGGGTAAACTTCTGCCCTATAAGCAATGTCATCCAAAAGTTAAAAATAGTCAGACTGATCTATAGACCTTCTGTGCTAGATAGGGATACCTTCTGGCAAGTTTTTGAGAATGATCGATAAATAGTGGACTTCCTCATCCATGAGATGAATTGCTCTAATAATAGGATGGTTGAGGATGAAGAAGATGTGAACATCATCCAGTTGAAAAATAACCATATCCCAAAAGGGTTGGTCACCCTAGAGAGCCTATTTGATAATAATGATAGGTTGACTAGTCACAAAATGAAATTCGACAAACATAGATACAAGGAAACTCAAATGGAGCCTGACAAGGCCATCAAATTAGGAGTGAACACTATGAAAGTAGAAATGGAGGAAATCAGGGAATTATGCAAGGAATTCCTAGACATCATTGCCTGGACCTATGGAGACCTAAAAGTCTACTCCAAAGAGACAATCCAACACATGATTGAGCTCGAGGAAGGTGCAAAGCCATTTTGGCAAAAGCAATGGCCAATAAATCCCAAAATCGAAGCCTTGATGAAGCAGGAGCTGCTAAAGCTACTCGAAGCTAAAATAATTTACCCAATCAAGCATTCGACATGGGTTGCTAACCTAGTCCTAGTTAGGAAGAAGAATGGAGACATCTAGTTGTGTGTCGACTTCCACAATTTGAATAAGGCTTCACTGAAGGACCATTACCCTCTCCCATAGATCGATCAAATCCTACACACAATAGCAGGAGCATAAAGGTTCTCACTCCTAGATGGTTTCTCTAGGTATAACCAAGTATGGGTCAAATATGAAGACCAATTTAAGACCACGTTCACAACTAAATGGGGAATGTTTTCTTACCAGAGAATGCCCTTCGGGTTATCCAATGTCAGAGCAACTTTTCAAAGAGCTATGGATGTGGCTTTCAGAGAACTCATCAATAAAATAATAGTGATATACCTAGATGACATGATAGTGTTCTCTCACCATAAAGGAGATCATATAGCACATCTCAGGAGTGTGTTCGAGAAGTGCAGGGAGTTTGGCATCTCCATAAATCCTAAAAAATCTATCTTCACTATCGAAGGACTTCTACTCGGCCATGTTGTCTCTAAATCTGGTCTAGCTATAGACCCCAATAGGGTGAAAGCACTGTTAGATCTCCCCCTCCCCCCTAACAAGAAGGGCTTGTAGTCATTCTTTGGCTAGATCAACTTTGTGCACAAATTCATAGCTGATTTTGTGCAAATCATCAAGCCTATGATAGAGTTATTGAAAAAGGATGTTGTTTTCAAATGGATAGATGCAAGAAAGTAAGCCTTCCAGTAGATCAAAGAACAAATAGCTCAAGCTCCCATCCTAGTGAACCCATACTATTCTAGATATTTCATCTTATATGCTATAGGTGAACAAGGGAGCTACGCTACAGTGCTCACATAGAAAGGAACTGATAATGAAGAAAGGCCCATAGCTTTTCTAAGTCAGACTATGCAGGAACATGAAGAAAAATATAACTTCATTGAGAAGCAGATCTATGCAATAATGAAATATTTAAAAAATTTAGGCATTTCTTATCACAGAGTAGGATTATCATCTATACAATTCACCTTGATGTACGAAGCTTCATCATACAAGGGGAGCTCGGTGATACAAGAGCTGGTTGGGTGACTAAAATACAAGAATACGATGTAGAGATACACCCAACCAAGCTGGTAAGAGGTAGAGCACTATGCCAAGAGCTCACCAAGCAAGCTGCAATAGATTATATAGCTTGTCATACTCAAGAAGCAATAGTATATGAGGATCAACCTATAGAATAACTTGACTAGGTAGATGAGTTGATCAGGTATTTCCAAACTAGGAAATGCCCAACCAACCTGAATGCTTCACAAAGAAGATGGTATAGGATCCAGGCCCTAAAATACACCCTGCTCCCTAAGGGACTATATAGAAGAATTTGGATGGAGTGTTGCTTCGATGTGTAAATGAAAATCAGAAGTAGAAGATCTTGGAGGAATTCCATGATGGCTCATCTGGAGGACACTATTCAGGAAGGACCACTACCTTAAATATCATCAGAACTGGATGCTATTGGTTGACTATTTTTATAGACACCTTCATAATAACAAGGAAATATGAAGAATGCTAGAGATACGTCGGATGAAATAGGAATGCTTCGATGCCCCTAAAGTCCATTCAAGTTGAAGAACCTTTTCAGCAATGGGGGTTGGATTTTATTGGAATAATAGAGCCCAACTCATCTGTTGGATATAAATACATTCTGATGGCTATCGACTACTTCACAAAGTGGGTAGAAGCAATACCTACCAAGAAAGTGGACCAAGAGGTCGTAATAGAATTTGTGGAAAGCTTAATCACAAGATTTGGTATCCTAGATGCATTAGTCATGGATAATGGCTCATCCTTTGTAGGTGCCAAGATGATTGATTTTGCATGCAAATATGGGATTTACTTAAAGATATCTTCAAACTATTATCCCTAGGGGAATGGACTAGTCGAGTCCACAAACAAAAACCTACTCAAGATTTTGAAGTGAACTCTGAAATATAATAAGAGAAGTTGGCACTCTCTGATAAATCAAGCACTTTGGGCTGATATAATTACCATCAAAACATCCCCCTACTCTCTGGTCTATGGCAAAGAAGTAGTCCTTTCGATACACATAGAGATACCAGCCCTGAAGTTTCTCAATCAAACTAGCATTAAAGAGGTAGAACCAATGGAGAATAGGCTGATCCAACTCCTATAGTTGGAGGAACAGAAGGAACAAGCCTACAACCACTACCAAAAGCATACAATTGCCACAAAGGGATGGTTTGATAAAAAGACCACCCTGAGGAAATTTAAGGTGGGAGACTTAGTCCTCATATGGAATGAGAAGAAGTCTAAACCTAGAAATCATGATAAATTTGATGTATTCTGGGAAGGCCCTTTCAAAATAATAGAAGAGAAGCAACACAACTCCTTCTAGTTGAGATATGAATAGGGCTAGGTTCAACCTATCCCTGTCAATGGCTTCCATCTAAAGTTGTACTACAAGTAACGGGTTTCCTCTACCTTGTATGTATTTTATGTAAATATTTGCTTTCTTTCAAGCTCTAAGTAAATTATCATGATGGAATTTTGGATAAAGGCCCTCCAAGTAAAATGTCATGATTTCATGACTTTTTGGTAGTTGATGGCCGCTTCAAGGAAAAATGTCATGATGGCATGACTTTTTGGCACTCAAAGGCCCCTTCTAGGTAAAATGTCATGATTTCATGACTTTTTGGTAGTTGATGGCCGCTTCAAGGAAAATGTCATGATGGCATGACTTTTCGGCACTCAAAGGCCCCTTCTAGGTAAAATGTCATGATTTCATGACTTTTTGGTAGTCAATGGTTTAAGGAAAAATATCATGATGGCTGATTTTGTCAAGGCCCTTCAAGTAAATTTTATGATTTCATGACTTTTTGGTAGTCGATGGTTGCTTCAAGGAAAATTGTCATGATGGCATGACTTTTGGCCAAGGCCCTTCAAGTAAAATGTCATGATTTCATGACTTTTGGAGAGTTGATAGGCCTTCAAGGAAAATTTCATGATGGCATGACTTTTTGGCACTCAAAGGCCCCTTCTAGGTAAAATTTTATGATTTCATGACTTTTTGGTAGTCGATGGCTACTTCAAGGAAAAATGTCATGATGGCATGACTTTTTGGCACTCAAAGGCCACCTTAGAATAGCTAAGAACTTTTGGTAGGAAAAGTAGTTTTCTTAGATTTTTAAAAGGTCCTACTTTTTAAGGTACCATCGTACCCTCTGATTGGCCAATAGTAGAGGTGACATCATTTTATTGGCCTAGGATAATAGTAGAGCAATATCATTGGCCCAATGGTAATACATGGTAGTTGGTTTCTTAATGAGGCACATGAATCAAAGCACTTAATAATATTCAAATTTAGCATAGGGATGTGTGCCACCAACCATAGTTATTCCACATCACCTTGGTAGTTATTGCATGTAACCTTGGCATGTGCATGCATAACCAATTATATCATAAAAATATTTTCATCACCCTTGTCATCTTTTGCATTCTTTCCATTCTGCTCATCGTACTCCCTGCTCTCCCAAAAGCTCTACAACTCTTTGCTAAGCATGTTCAAGTAGGTTTCATTATAGAAAATAGAAATCAACCATGATGGCCACACCTCTAGCCTCTTCCTCCAAGGGGAAATGAACATCATCTAAAAAGGAAATCAGCTTCGTGGACCTTGATAGCCACATCACTAATACAAGGTTGACATGGAAGGACCTAGGGCAAATTTGGAAGGATATAGTAGCTATAATGGCCATGAAAGTCTCCCCATCGAGCTTGAGCACTTTTCCTTACCACTCTCTACTCTACTGGTATGTCTACCCTCAGGTTCACCCCTACCCCGAGTTGATCAGGGCCATGGTAGAATTCTATGATGCCAAAAATAGGATAGTGAGAAATTCCAAGAATGAGGTCATCTTCACATTGGATGTCGACTCAATTAGGGTCATCTTTTCCTATGGTAGGAAGCCTATAGTTCCTCCCATTTAGCTAGACCCTACTAATTCTATAAAATATTACATCAATACCCCAAACATTCGATTGTTCTTGCAAGAACATCTATCAGACTCTATTCCTGAGGGAGTTGTATCAAAATCCCCAATTCCCTTGGATAAATTAAAAAAAGGAGCTCTTTTCCATGCTGGCAATGGTGGTAGGATTGGAAATAGATGCATAGGTCTACGGGTGGTAGATAGTAGTAGCATAGTGCATTTCCAACCCAAAGTTCTATGATGCATCTCGTGTAGACCTGAGTAGAGTGCCAATCTTCTTTGACTGGCTGGAATACCTGGTCTAACAACTGCATGTAGGGATTTTCAAGCTATAGAAAGGTGTCCCGGATACCTTCAGGTTCTCCTCCTACCTGGTATGGATTTTCTTCTATTTTTAGGTAAAAATATTGAATTTTATCCCTACCACACAAGTAGATCCAAAGGGAAATCTCTTGCCTGTATGTGAATGGACGTCGCTCCTTTCGAATGTGGGTTCATATTATCATTTTAACATGGAGTTCTTAGGCCCTACTTTAAAAATTATGTATGGTGCCATGCTGAGAATTCCTCAACAAATGCGAGATACCTTAAGGCACCCCCATGCAGAAGAGGGGGATTGGTTTATTCTAACATAGGGAGTAGTCATCAGGCTCTATGGCTTCATAGGGAAGCCTTTCTTGTTGCCCTATTTCGTTACCAAGTGATTATTTTCCCTAGAGTACGTAAGGTATATGGATTTCATTAATAATAAATTTGGCATAGGTGCACATTTGATAGGTACTTGCCTCATGCCCTTTCAATACGAGGGAGTGACAATGTCAAAGAAGGGGGATAATGAAAAAATTGCTCGAGTTCTAAGGAGTTTAAAATTGATAGAGCTGCCCCAAAAATGGAAGTACGACCCTGAGGATAAATTTACCCAGAAGAAAACCACCCTCAATAAAGCCCCTTTTAATTAATTCTACTTATCCGATAGACAAGTTGATAAACAGGGCAGAAATAATGATGAAGATCAGCCATTAGAGTGGCATGTTGATAAAATACAACCATTGCCCCCTTGGCATGATTTCTATTTGCACTTATCATATTGGTGCCCTGAGGTGAACCCAACCCACAAGCTAAGTAACAAGATGATCAAAAATGCCAAGAAAAGAGGGGAAGACTGGGATCATGCCAAAATATTAGCTTGGTGGCAAATGCGATGCCACATACAAACCTTCTCCAGGTATGGGACAAATATAGATAAAGAATTTTCTGAGAAGTATGACGAGCATCATGACAACTGGTCTGAGACATTAGCAGATAAGGTTCCTTTGGGAATCAATGACATTCCCCTCAAACAGATTGAAGGTGGTACTAAAAAGGATAAAGGGAAGCAAATCACTACTGATCAGATAGAAGTCCCTAAAAGGAAGCATCGTAACTTCATTCCCCTTTTTGGATCAGACATAGAGTCTGATGATGGTGCTCAGCTCGAGCATAGGAGTAGAATAGAATAAAAAAGTAAAAAGTAGAATTGGAGAAGGGAGGATGCCAAAATAAAAGGAAAATAGAAGAAATACCCTCTAAAGAATCAGAATAAAATGAAGAATCAAAAGTTGATAGGGAATCAGAGGGACACGAAGGATCAAGAGATAAGGAAGAAATAGGGGACCAAGAAGGAATAGGGGAAAGCTTTGAGCAGACTCCTAAATATCAGGAGATAGGTGAAAAAATGGTCAAAATAGTTGAAGAGCATCTCCAAAAGGAAACCCCTAGTAGGGAGCAAACCCTAATAAAAGTAACAATGGGAGTTGATGACTCGGTCCTAAAGCAGATCATAAAGGCCTACACCAAAAAATCATAAGGGACTAGCGACACCATTCCACCAAAGGACTCAGGTATATCTCCTATTAATCTCATTACTCCTTCCTCTTCTCATTCCCATAATAATTCCCCTTCCCATTATGAAAATTGAGGCAATCCTTCTCCCTCATCTACTCATCAACCTCCACCATCACCACCATCACCAAACTCATCAACCTCCACCATCACCACCATCAACTCAATAAACTCCACCAACATCCTCCTCTCCCCCCTATAGGTTCCCCCATTAAGAAATTAAGTATGGAGGCCCCTCTAGCCACCACTCCTTTCCCTTACTCCACCAACCTGCTAAGCTTTCAAGCCATGCAGACTGCTTCTCCTACTAGCAACCCTACGGTTGCTAAGTTCAAAATTTTGAAAAAGGCCACCCTAAATACTGCTACATGGCTGAAGTCATGGAGCTCTAAAAGTTCTAATGATATAGCCTATGTCAGAGAAGGGTCAATGTTGGATCCTATCAGCATGCAACGTTCCACCATGAATATGACCCCACTCGTGTAGAAGCTAGAGAAAGACATGACCCTGGAGGACTATCAAGCAGAGGTAACTATGGAAGATATCACTCAGCTACCAATGGATGATGAGTGGGGCAAGGCCTAGACTCACATGGGGACCATTTATTTAAATGTTGAGTATTACAAAGAAAAGTACTTTCAGGTCGAGCAAGCAAGAAAGTGTTTAGAGGAAGCTCTGCATCAACAAAAGGCAACTAGAAAAGGCTTTGAAAAATGAAGCCAAAAAATGGAAGCAAATGTTTGATGAAGCGCCCCCTACAAAGAAAAGGTAGCAAAGGCTGAAGAGTAGATTCAAGTGTTGCAGCAATAGGTCGAGGACCTTAAACAATAGCTATCCGATAGTGCCGATAAAACTAGTGGGCTGTCCAAGGAAAAGGTAAAGATAGTGAGGAGAAACATGCTTGAAAGCATCAATAAGATGACTCTGAAGGCTAGGCCCACAATCTCATATCTTCTCAAAATCAAAGAAACATTGGGCCAAGTAGAAGATGAATTAGAAGCATCTGTTAAGCTCCTAGCAACAAGGTTGTCAACAGCCAATAAGATTCAAGTCCTGGTAGATAGCATGCAAGCCATAATCGGATACAGAGCATAGGATAAAAATTGGTCCCAGGCCAAATTACTTGCCAGGAATTTCTTCAAGAGGCACAAGATAGTGACCAAAAGTGCCAAGCTCATACAGGAGCTCAAAGCAGAGGTGAAAGCAATTCTCAAACATGTAAGCATAGCTAAAAATTATGGCATGCCAAGCTTCTAGGATAAATATTCAAAGCTCCTAATGGAAGATGAATTGAAAGCCGCTTGGAAGAAATTTGTAGAAGATGAATAAAAAATTGATAGCTGGGAAGAGCCTATTCAAGAAGACCAAATTTTTAGCATGGCTCAAGATATTACCTAGATGAATGCTTGCCTACATGAGCTGAATATGAAGTCAAAAGCTTTATCATATGACAAGGTTGAAGAATTGGAATATCTGTACAACACTTTCAAAGAGAAAATAGATATCGATGAGGAAACCTGGAGGAAAGCCTACATCACCTATAATGAAGTAGTAAAAGAAAAGGACAAATAGGAAAAAGCCAAGAAAACTTTGTCAAGTAGTGCAGCAGCTCCCAGCTAAGGCGAAGCCAAAAAATCTACTGAGGAAGATACTCCAGAAGAATGAACACCCCCAAAGCAGGAAGCTTTTTGTACTTGGTATCATTCCCCTTCTTTCCCCTTTTTTTCTTAGGTTGTTTTTGTTTACTCCATTCCCCAATGGATAAAGGCTCTAGGTTCTAAAATTCTTCTAATATAATTACCCTAGGAGGCACCAAGAATGTTGGTCAAAATGACCACACCTAGGGAAATAAGGAGTAATCTTCTCAAGATTTTGCTAAGTATGGAGAAAAGTCATGATGATGATATTTTGAAGGTCCTAAGATAGAGCTAAGGAGAGAAGTCATGATTCCATGAAATTTTGAAGGCCTAAGATGAAGCTAAGGTAGAGAGTCATGATTTAAAATTTTGAAGGCCTAATATGAAGCTAAGGTGGAGAAGTCATGATTCTATGATATTTTGAAGGCCTAAGATGAAGCTAAGGTGAAAAGTCATGATTTCATGATATTTTGAAGGCCAAAGATGAAGCTAAGGTGGAGAGTCATGATTCCATGATATTTTGAAGGCCAAATATGAAGCTAAGGTGGAGATTCATGATTCCATGACATTTTGAAGGCCAAAGATGAAGCTAAGGTAGAAAGTCATGATTCTATGATATTTTGAAGGCCAAAGATGAAGCTAAGGCAGAGAGTCATGATTTCAATTTTGAAGGAAAGAAAAGGTGGTTTTGATATTTTGAAGGCCAAAGATAAAGCTAAGGTGGAGAGTCATGATTTCATGATATTTTGAAGGCCGAAGATGAAGCTAAGGTGAAGAGTCATGATTCCATGACATTTTGAAGACCAAGTGGACCATGATGTCTAAAGAGGTTAAGGAAGATCATCATAACAAGAAGATCTCCAACCACTTCTAGTTGAGGATCCCATGCTCCCTCAACAACTTCTGAACCAGAATGAGCCTACGGGTATGATGTTGTAACAACTTTTAGTTTTTCTGTTATGTAAAACTCTTATATATAGAATGAGCGACCAAAACAAATGGTCGGCTCTTAGGCATTTACAAGGCTATGTATATAGACTTCTGAAAGCTTAATAAAGATCATCCATTCTGGTTCTTGGCTCATTGGTGTTTCAAATCAAGTATGTATGTGTTGTCTATTGCTATATAAATCTAAGTTGAATGTAACCTATTTATTATTTTTTTTTTTTGTCTTTATTATATTACTGTCTATGTAAGTTGTGTTTAAATAATATATTCACCAGGAGTTTTAGTTTCTATGTTTTGGTTCTGTTATGCTTCTCTACAAAAGGTTGTGGTAGTTGCTTTGTTGTTGCTTAATCTGTACCATTTTAACTCTCTAGCCATAGCTATATTTCCCTCTCTTTATGCATTTCCCTCTCTCTCCCTTTTCCTAAAAGAAGCAAAGGAACCAACCTCCTCTGGAGATTGAACCAGGTAGACTCTGTTCTGACCTGGTCTTTCAATGTTGGCAAAGTCTTGGGCATAAATGTAACCAAAGGCAGATTTTGCTCCAACAAGAAGAACACCTTATTGAGAGAATCAATTTTAACTCTCTAGATCACATTAGAGATTATATTAAAAGGAATAAATATATCTTCCTAGATGTTCTTAGAGATGAACTTGAAGAACAAAATAGGAAATAACCTTCTACACCTCATGATAACCTTGAACATTCTAATGGACAATCTACTATCACACAAATGAATGAAAATCAAAACAACTTTGCTAGTCTTAATGTGGCTATGGCACATCCAATTGATTCTACAACTCCTCCAACCATATCTATAGGTATACCCATTATGGGCATACCATTTTCAACATCATCTCCTAGTATCACAATACCTATTCCAAATCCTAATTCTACAAATCCTTTCTTATCTCATGACTTAGGGGTCAACTATACCCCTCCACTTACAACATCTAATCAAATTACTTCATATTTTATGACCTTACATTTTCTATCTCAATCTCTCTCACAACCCCCTTTGACTTTACCTACTCCACCAAACCCTCCACCTAATAATTTTCAAAACATCAATGCCAAACTCGAACACCTTGAAAAGAGAGACTCTAAGTTTGAAGAGCTTGAACATCAAATTGCTTCTCTTCAAGGGTCATCAAAACAAAAATATTCCTTTGATGAGTTCTATAATGAACCATTAGATCCCATAATAGTCAATCATCCTTTTCCAAAGAACTTTGAAACTCCTAAGTTTCAAATGTACAATGGAAAACAAGATCCCATTAATCACTTGAGACTATTCCAAATAGCATGTAGTGACATCAATCATGATGAGAAATTGCTTATTATGATATTCCCTAAAAGCTTTAATATTTTAGCCTTAGAATGGCATTTCCAAATACCTCACCATTCTATCAAAGCTTTCAAAGATCTTATGGAATCCTTTGTCAAGCAATTTTCCATTTACATAGAAAAAAAGGTCACCATAGATGATCTATACCAACTCAAACAATCCAAGAGTAAACATTTCTTAGATTTCTTGGCTAAATGGAGGGCCTTGGTAGGAAGACTTCAATATATTCCTCCCCCTAAGGAACTCTTGCACATCTTCATAAGAAACCTTCATGAACAATTATCTTATCCTTTAGAAATGATAAACATAACCTCTTTTGAAGAAGTCGTAGACATGGCTAAGAGGGTAGAAGTTATCCTCATAAGATAAGGACAACTTAGCTATAATAAAGAGGAAGAAAAATCTTCCAAAAAATGTCAATACAAAAATAAACATGTTGTAGGAGATGGTGTAATATATTCTTGTCAAAATAATAATGTAAATACAACTCAAAATACTTCTCAAAAGTTAGTAGTATCAAGACAAGACAAATCCAAATGATAATATACAAATACTAGACAAAGCCAAACCACCATGTTAAAAATGCTCCTTGATTAAAATATGATAAACCTCCCACCTATCTGACCTTGGGATACTACCAAAGAGTTACCCAATTGGTATAAGCATGATGAACACTATGATTATCATCACATAGAAGGACACACAACAAACAAGTGCATCACTTTGAGAAACCTCATCCAAGATCTTATAGAAGAAGGAAATATAGTCTTCAACCAACAAGATACTCCTAATAAAAACTTAGAAATTTTTCAAAATCCCTTGCCAACACATGATCAAAAATCTTCCAACTTTTATAGGTACCATTCATCTATCAAAACCATCTTACATAGTAACTAGACAACAAGCCAAAAATCAATCTTCTAAGCAACCACCCTTAGTCATTCCTCACAATACTAGAGTAAATGTTCCTAATAGATCACCTTTGGTCCTCATACCTCCTAAAAATACCTTACACTCTTTTGATCTTTGACAATAATTAGAAAACATACCCACAAAAATCTCTCTTCTAGAATTACTAAAAACATCACCCGCTCATAGGGAAATATTGCTAAAACTTTTAAGTGAACAAGAAGTCCCTCAAGACATATCTCCTAATGACATTACCAATATAGTCGGATTCATTAGGATAAATAGTGCTATCTTAGCATTTCATGAGATAGACACACCCCTTGAAACCATATCAGGAGATTCACCTCTTTATATAATATCCCAAATAGGGGATAAACATATCAAGAGAGTCTTAGTAGACAATGGGTCAACCTTAAATATTTGTAATGTCAAATTTTTATAAAATTTTGACTTAAGCATAAAAGATTTACAAAAATTAGACCTTGTTATTAGAGCATTTGATAATGAAGAAAGAGAGGTCATAGGCACCATAACTTTACCTTTGAAAGTAGGTCCATGTGTCCTTAACACCCTCTTCTATGTTATATCATGTGATGTAACATATAACATGTTACTTGGAAGACCTTGGATACATGCCATGAAAGTAGTACCATCTACCTTACATCAATGTTTAAAATATGAATATCAAGGAAGGATTATCCATATCCTTAGAGATCTAGAGCCTTTTGCCTTATGTAACTTTTTAGACATTCAACAAAAAGAATTTAACCTTTGCCCCTCACTTCAACCAACATTACCATCTACTTCTTCTAAGACAAAAAAAGGGAAATAAGTATTAGAAGAACCCCTTATAAACTTAGGGGATGATCCCCAATCTTCTTCCAAAGAACAAATCAACTTAATTCATCCAAATCTAAATCCCTTTATAGAATTAGTTAGTCTATTCCTTTCCCCTCATGCTATAGGTCTACCTAATAGGAAAGGATTGAAATTCCAAATAGGCACTTGCACTTTCATCTATGGGGGAACTACCTTTGATGAAAAAATCCAAGGTGGTAATTTCATGCCTAGCCAATGAACATATGCATCATGTTACATGTCACCTACATTTTTATATCTAAACAAATGTTAGTCAATATGGGTTATCAAGGCAAAGGCTTAGGTCAGTTTGAACAAGGTATCAAAGAACCTTTAGAAGTTGAACCTTGGCTAGGATGATGTGGGATTGGATATATCCCCAATAAAAATGAACCATCACCTTTATTGGAAGAAGATGATGAAGAAAATTACACCAAATATTTACATGGCTCCCAATGGGGTGATGAAGATGAGAAGGAACTATGGTCACTTCTCAATGAAACACCTCACAAAACCATACATTTTTCTAGCATCAACATGTTAACAATTATCCATCCTAAATCCATATCAGATCAAAAGAAAAGCAACATCAAAGAATCTTGTGATCAAGATCACATTGAAGAATCTCTTAAATAGATCTTCAATTTAGATTCTACCCAACTACCTAAATTAGAAATAAATATTGTTAGATCCACAAGAGTTAAAATACTTAGGGATATTAGCCACCCCTCCTCACTTTGAGGATGAATCACAAACTTTTATTGAATAAATAATAGATATCAACATTGGCACTAAAGAAAACCCTCGACTCCTTAAATTAGGAAAGGTATTATCCCAAGATGAACAAATAGAATACACAAACCTTTTAAAAGAATTCAATGACATTTTTGCTTGGACATATGATGATATGCCTAGACTTGACCCCTCACTAGTAGTGCATCATCTTGTTGTACATCCTTATGCCAAACCAATTAAGCAAAAATTAAGGAAAATGCATCCCAAAATTACTCTTTTAGTTAAGGATGAACTCCAAAAACTATTAGATGTTGGCTTCACAAAAGCTATAGATTATTTAGATTGGATCTCCAACATTGTGCTTATTTCCAAGAAAGAAGGATCCATTTAAATTTGCATAGACTTTAGAGATATAAATAGCGCATGTCCCAAAGATGACTTCCCTTTACCAAACATAGACATGATAGTAGACTTCACTGTAGGATCTAAAATGTTGTCTTTGATGGATGGATTTTTAGGTTACAATCAAATAAATATCACTCCTAAAGACCAATCCAAAATGACCTTCATAACCCTTTGGGAACCTTTTGCTATCAAGTCATGCCTTTTGGCCTTAAAAATGTAGGAGCAACATATCAAAGAGCCATGACATATATCTTTCATGACCTTATGCATAACACTATAGAAGACTATGTAGATGACCTTTTAGGTCACTCCAAGAAAAGAGAAAATCATGTTCAAGACCTAAGATGCATCTTTAAAATATTATGAGAATACAAAGTTAGGCTAAAACCCCAAAAGTGCATCTTTGGGGTAACATCAAGAAAGTTATTAGGGTTTATCATATCCCATCATGGAATTGAAGTAGACCCTTCCAAAATTGTAGCAATAACAAACATGCCACCACCAACAAATTTGACTGAACTACATAGCCTCCAAGGCAAATTACAAGCCATCTAAAGATTCATCTCACAATTAGCAGATAAATGTCAACCCTTTTCTAAATTACTCAAGAAAGATATAAAATTTGAATGGGATAGTGAGTGTCAAAAAGCTTTTGAAGCTCTAAAAACTTATCTCTTGACACCACCTATCTTGATACCACCTAACCCAACCCAACCATTGTTGCTATATATAGCTGCTACTGATCATGCCCTTGGAGCCTTGTTAGCTCAATATGATGACCAACATTGAGAAAGGGCTATCTACTATATAAGTAGAACTTTGGTGAATTATGAAACTCATTATACACCATTAGAAAAGCTATGTCTAGTAGTCATTTTCTCCTCCCTCAAATTAAGACATTACATGCTCAGCCAAAAGACCTATGTCATAGCAAGATTCGACCCCTTATGATACCTCATGTCAAAACCTTACCTATCAAGGAGGACTACCAAGTGGGTCATAGCCCTTAGTGAATTTGATCTTGAATTCATTAGCCAAAAGTCATTAAAGGGGCAAGTTATAGTTGATCAACTTGTCATGGCACCCTTAGAATCAAAATATCCCATAGACATAACCTTTCCTAATGAAACAATTCTAGCTATAGAAGCTCAAAATCCTAAATCCTGGATCTTATACTTTGATGGAGCTCGATGCATCAAAGATGTAGGAGTAAGAATCATTTTAGTCACCCCATAATAACAACTTATACCACTATCCTTTAAACTATAATTCTCATGCACAAATAATATAATAGAATATGAGGCACTTGTCTTAGGTCTTTGAGCCACATTAAAACTTGAAATTAAAACCCTAATAGTATATGATGACTCACAATTAGTGATTAACCAAGTCAACAATGTTTATCAAACCAAAGATGATAAACTAAAGCTTTACAAAGATATTATAGATAAATTAATAGCTTGTTTTGATGAAATCACTATAGAAGTTATTCCATGATCTAGAAATCACCATGTCGATGCTATGGCTATAACAACATCCCTCATCCCCTTAGAACTAGAGGATGAGGAAGCCTCCATTGTCATAAAATCAATAAAAGGACCTTCAACATTAAAATCTTACCTACAACCTTTAAACATCTGCACCATTGAATCAACTTCACCATAAGAACCTTGGTATCAAGACATCCTTAAATTCCTCAAAGAAGGAACATTCCCTAAAGGATTCAATCACCAAAAATATAGATAATTTAGACTAAAATCTTGCAAATATGTCATCATTGGAGATATCTTATATTGATGCTCTTTTGAAGGTATACTCCTTAGATGCATAAATGTAGAAGAAGCCCAAACAATCATTAAAGAAGCCCATGATGGATCATGTGGTAGATATTTTAGTGGACTAGCCATAGCTAGAAAACTCCTTAGGATGGGTTACTATTGGCCATCCATGGAAAAAGACACCTATAACTATGTTAGGAGATGTGACAAATATCAATGACATGATAACCTTGTCCATGCTCCTTCTCAAGAATTACAACCAATTACATCACCTTGGCCTTTCTCCACTTGGGGATTAGACATTATAGGTAAAATTAACCCTCAATCATTAGATGGTCATAAATTCATTATCACTACCATCGAATATTTTACCAAATGGGTTGAGGCCATGCCTCTATCCTCTATAATAGGGATTCAAGTTTCCAAATTCATCACCAACCAAATCATTAGTTATTATGGGATCCCATCTATCCTAATTGTAGATAATGGCACACCATTCAAAAACAAGGAAGTCACCAAAATCTATACCAAATACAAAATTCAGCAAAAATGGTCAACACCATATTATCCGCGGGAGAAGAGAGGGAAAAATTTCCAACAAAATATTAATCAAGATCCTCAAGAAATTGGTCAACAAAAATGGTCGAGATTGGCATTTGCAACTTTACCCCACCTTGTGGGCATATCGTACTAGCATACAAACCCCTATAGGAGTGACACCTTATGCTTTAGTTTATGGCATAGAAGCAATTTTTCCCTTTGAACTTGAAATCCCCTCCCTAAGAGTCTTGTTACAAGACTCCTCAGTCGGAGATGAGTATCGCCTAGGCCATCTACAATAATTAGAGATTTTAGAAGAAAAGTGCATTAATGCCCTAGAACATCTAAGAACCTACCATAATAGACTTTGGCATGCCTATCACAAGAAAGTACACCCAAGATCCTTTGAGATTGGGGACCTAGTCCTCAAAGAAAACCAAAAGAATACCAATGCCAAAGATGAACTCAAAGGAAAATTTGAGCCCAACTAGCTAGGACCTTTCATCATCACTACTAAATTTAGCTCTGGAGCCTATCACCTAGCCACATTAGATGGCAAAGAACATAAAGAACCAATCAACATCATGCACCTTAAAAGGTATTATGCCTAAACATTGCATGACTTGCTTGCTCATATGACTGATTGCATGATTTCTTGATTGCATAGTAGTCTAAAACATTACCCTATTTGCATGACTTCTTATTTTGCTTTATGGTAGAACCCTGAAGGTTCTAGCACAATTTTAATAAATAAATAATTAAAATAGCATCTAAATTAGAAGAAACACTTTTATAAAGAATCACTATTTCACTGGTAGGAAGGCCCCTCTAATGCATTCAATAAACAATTATATATTATTCTTCATGGATTATTTGATATGGATTCCTCTCATATCATATATATAGACTTTTTCAATCATGACTTTTCAATCATGACTCTTCAATCATGAATTTTCAACCATGACTTTTCAATAATAATAAAATATATAATTAAAGTAATAAATAATGATTAATAAGTAATGTTAGGATGTGGGATCCTAACATTCCATACTCCTTAAAAATAGGTTTGTCCTCAAATCCCAAATTAAGGAGCTTCGTTGCTTGTTTTCCCAATTGAATATGTCCAATTTCTTGTACTATCTTAATATCACTTTCTTGAAGGTAAGGATATCTTGAAGGTCGAAGTGTTAGTGATGGGTTTCCAGGAAAAATAGTAGAATATTCCTTAGGAGAATCATGATGATGATGGGAGGGAAACCATTGGGGTTCCTCAAACACTTCAGAATGATGCATCAAAAGTGATGGTAACGCTTTCATATCCTTTTGTGGTTCCTTGGTAGATCCAACAAAGGAGTGTGTAGTCACTCTGTGTTGGTTTCGAATAGGTTTGTTCATGTGGTGAGAACTCACTATTGGTGATTAAGGTGTGTGTAGGTATTGTAGAGTGCATTTTTGGCTGGTATTGATCACTTCGGGTATGTCTACCTCATCCTTGCTTGGTGCATCAATCACTTCCAACATATCAACCCTATTATTGAATTGGTGGGATCAGGTATTTTGGGTATTTCTTGCTCATTGTCCTTGTTTTCTACATATTCCTCATATTTCTCATATTCCTTAGCTTCCACTTTGGTATTTATTAGATACTCGATATCACTCAAAATACCATCAAGAATTTCAATGCTTTTGCTTTTATAATCTTGTTCATTCCTTCTTATTCCATGTTGAGCATTTAATTTATCTTCTGCTATTTTTGCTAATCCAATGGTTTGCATCATGGTATAGGGTTTGAACTTCATCACCTCCATTTTAATTTCCTCTTTCAATCCATTGATGAAGCAATATATGATAAATGCTTCATCCAACCATGTGTTGTGTTTGGTGATATCCTTAAATCAAATTTCATACTCATGCACGGTAGTGTTTTGATGAAGAACCTTAATCAATTCCCACATGTATGGGTCCCACATGGCTTTGATACCAAATGGTAGAACCCTAAAGGTTCTAGCACAATTTTAATAAAGAAATAATTAAAATAGCATCTAAATTAAAAGAATCACTTTTATAAATAATCATTATTTCACTGGTAGGAAGGTCCCTCCAATGCATTCAATGAACAATTATATATTATTCTTCATGGATGATTTGATATGTATTCCTATCATATCATGTATATAGACATTTCAATCATGACTTTTCAATCATGACTCTTCAATCATGAATTTTCAACCATGACTTTTCAATAATAATAAAATATATAATTAAAGTAATAAATAATGATTAATAAGTAATGTTAGGATGTGGGATCCTAACATTCCATACTCCTTAAAAAGGTTTGTCCTCAAATCTCAAATTAAGGAGCTTCGTTGCTTGTTTTCCCAATTGAATATGTCCAAGTTCTTGTACTATCTTAATATCACTTTCTTGAAGGTAAGGAATCTTGAAGGTCGAAGTGTTAGTGATGGGTTTCCAGGAAAAATAGTAGAATATTCCTTAGGATAATCATGATGATGATGGGAGGGAAACCATTAGGGTTCCTCAAACACTTCAAAATGATGCACCAAAAGTGATGGTAACTATTTCATATCCTTTTGTGGTTCCTTGGTAGATCCAACCAAGAAGGAGTGTGTAGTCACTCTGCATTGGTTTCAAATAGGTTTGTTCATGTGGTGAGAACTCACTATTGGTGAGGAAGGTGTGTGTAGGTCTTGTAGAGTGCATGTCTGGCTGGCATTGATCACTTTGGGTATGTCTACCTCATCCTTGCTTGGTGCATCAATCACTTCCAACATATCAACCCTATTGCTGACATTGGTGGGATCAGGTATTTCGGGTATTTCTTGCTCATTGTCCTTGTTTTCTACATCTTCCTCATCTTTCTCATCTTCCTTAGCTTCCACTTTGGTATTTATTAGATACTCGATATCGCTCAAAATACCATCATAAATTTCAATGCTTTTGCTTTTATAATATTGTTCATTCCTTCTTATTCCACGTTGAGCATTTAATTTGTCTTCCACTATTTTTGCTAATCCAATGGTATGCATCATGGTATAGGGTTTGAACTTCATCACCTCCATTTTAATTTTCTCTTTCAATCCATTGATGAAGCAATATATGAGAAATGCTTCATCCAACCCTATGTTGTGTTTGGTTATATCCTTAAATCAAATTTCATACTCACACATGGTAGTGTTTTGATGAAGAACCTTAATCAATTCCCACATGATCAGGTCCCATATGGCTTTGATACCAAATGGTAGAACCCTAAAGGTTCTAGAACAATTTTAATAAATAAATAATTAAAATAGCATCTAAATTAAAAGAATCACTTTTATAAAGAATCATTGTTTCACTGGTAGGAAGGTCCCTCCAATGCATTCAATAAATAATTATATATTCTTCTTCATGGATTATTTGATATGGATTCCTCTCATATCATATATATAGACTTTTTCAATCATGACCTTTCAATCATGACTTTTCAACCATGAATTTTCAATAATAATAAAATATATAATTAAAGTAATAAATAATGATTAATAAATTAATGTTAGGATGTGGGATCCTAAAACTTGATCATAAATTCAAGAGTATTTATGATGATTCAAATAACAATCCTACCCACCATAATAATCACTTGCATTGCATCCACATAGAAAACCTAATGTTGAGTGATCCTCCTAGTCCAATATTTTTCTTGCCTTTATCACAATTTCTTCTACCCCTCTTCTTTCTTATCTATCAATTTTCTTCTCTTCTTCTTCCTCTCTTGGGATAAGTGATGTATGACATGATAATTCATAGCCCTGATGAGCCAGCCTCACCCATTTCTTCTATCCCAATTATAGGACACCCAACATTAGCAAAATCAATTACTCTTGTATCTCCTTTTCTTCTAACCTCCACTTTTTCTTATTTATCACTTGTATTCTCTTCTTTTTACTTGGATTAAGTGATGTATGACATGATAATCCACAACCTTCATGACCCAACCTTACCCCTTTTTTTTGTTCCAATAATATCATCATGCATGCTTAATACACATCACATTCTCTTACTTTATTTCAACATCATTTTCAACAAATCTCCCTTTTTTTCAATTTTTTACAATTAATTAACAGGAAATTTTGGGACACCACTTATTTTCCTCTGATGTACTACAATATTATAATTCTTTGTAGGTATGTCATGCAACAAAGGAGGATTCTAGTATCTCAACATGGCCTATCAAATGTATCATGATATCCATTCATCAAATTCATCAAACATCACTTGTCTAGTGGACTACCTGGGTAGAGAAACCTTATTTATCCAATATCTTGTAGGCCTATAATTATTTATAAGCCTTACCATACACTGGATCAATAGGTTCCTCTTTCCCACTTGTTTTAACACATAAGTATACAATCAAACCCAAATCATAATCTCATAAAAAATTCACTTCTCTAATAATAAATTTGTGCTACAAGGCTATGTCAATCTAATATATTATAGTCTTATAATTACTTGTAAGCCTTACTAGGCATTGTATTGATAGATCTCTATTCCCCACCTAGTTTATCAAATAAGCATGCAATAAAATGAAAATCCTAATATCCATGTGATAGAAATACATGGCTTTAATTGCTCATTAATACAAGAAGTTATTCTCTATGTGTTTTTATAATTAATGGATAGAGAAATTCCTCTTTAATAATTAGCATTAAAATTGACCTTCCTAATTTTCCTTATATATCAGTAACATCCTCAACTTTTCACATCCTATATATCACATATATACAATTTTTGTATACAAACTAGGCAAAGGATAGGCATGGTCAGTGACAATCAGTGATATACTAAGTAACTCAAGATATCATCACCTCATCCTCATCTTGTCATTGGCCTAAAAAATTCTCAAACCATCTTATATATCATCAGGAAAAATCAAGTTTGTTATTTTGTTTCACGTATATATAAACTTTAATATAAGTGCTACACAAAAAAATAGAGATAAAAATTTCATTTTATCATGTGCTAGACAATTCAAGAAATAGATTTTTCTATCTCAAATCATTTCTTCCACCATCACCTTACCCATTCATGGATTGATAGAAAAATATTGGTAGAATTTGATTCACACTGTATATGCCTACAATAATCTATAAGCACACCAGGAAATACATCACCTCATATCAATGTTTCCCATAAATCTATGAATTGATGGAAATAAAAATTAAAAAATCAAGCAATCAAGCTTCATCAATAAAATATCTTCACTGATTTATAGGCCCTGAGAAAACATTGAGACTTAATGATCAACACTTTACATACCCATAATAGTTTATTAGTATGCCAAGTAGTAGATCACTAAATCTCTATGCTTTCTAATGGTCTATAAACTAGCACGAGGATTTTTTCCTTACATTCACAATAAATGTTTAGGCTATGCATCATGCTAGCATATGAACCTTCAAGAAAAGATTATTTATTTTATCCATGCTTTGCATAACTACAATTCCTTGTACATACATCAGGAAAATATGAAGGATTTTATCTTTCCTTGAATATCCATGTAATAGCATCATACCTAGCATATAGATTTGTTATTGTACATTTCTCAAAAATATTAGATTTTTTCATCAAATAATCAAATCCTAATATCTTCTTGCAAAGCATCCTAATATCTCTTGTATCAACAAGAGAATTGAATCCTCATGATAGACACCTCATGTGTCTATAATTTTTACATACACATTAGGTAATTATCACTAGGATTTGAACCTCTTGATGATATATTGAGTGATTTCAGATATCATCATTATTCTCTCACAAAGTCTTAAATCTCTTCACATATCAAATATGGCTCCAGGTCCTTGGTTTTTTCCTCATGTATTTGTAAATATTTACATGTACATTAGGCAAGGGACCTAGTGACTTGAATACCCTCTCTAATGCATCAATATATTCAAGAAATCATCATCAAGTACTTACAATATCTTCCATGTTTGTGATTAGAAGCATAACCCAATGTGCCCTTCAAGAAGACTTGCCCATCATATTCTCTCATACCACATATTTATGATGATATTGTATGTATGATGGTCGAGTGAACATGATTTTCTAATTCACTACCATTAGCACCTTTGGTAATGCTCTTCTAACACAAGTCTTAATTTTATTTACACATCAAAGGTGGTGATGGGTCTTAAGTCCAATTTCTCAAGTGCATGTAATTTTTTGCATGTGTTAAGTAATGGAATTATAGACCCTTATTACCCTCTCTCATATGTTAAGGAACCTAATACACTAGCATTATATCATACTCATCAACACACTTCTCTTCATCAATGATAACATTTTATTTGGGGGTAACCTACTCCTAAAAGTAAGACACTCTCTCTCTTAAACACAACTTTAAGGGATAAGTTACCTCTACCAATATACATATACATTTTTTGAACACCTACCAAGATAAGAACATAATTATTTCTCTCTCATACACTTAATAAAAATCCTTTGGTGTATGCCTCTTAAATCATGCATAAAATACTTAGGGTATGCTTATCAAAATATGCATAAAATTATTTGGGTACACCTCTCAAATATTGTATAAAATCCTTTGGGTATGCATCTCAAAGTGTGCATAAAATAATTTGGGTATGCCTCTCAAAGCATGCATAAAATCCTTTGGGTATGCCTCTCAAATTGTTCATAAAAATACTTCAAGTATACCTCTTAAAGCATGCATAAAAATCCTTCAAGTATGCATCTCAAAGAATGCATGAAGTCCTTTTGTTACACCTCTTAAATAATGCATAAAATCCTTTGTTTACACCTCCCAAAGCAAGCATAAATTCCTTCGGGTGTGCCTCTCAAAGCATTAATAAAATCCTTTGGGTATACCTCACAAAGTGTGCATAAAATCCTTTGGGTATGCCTATCAAAGTATGCATAAAATCCTTTGGGTATGCCTCTCAAAGCATGCATAAAATCCTTTAGGTATACCTTTCAAAGTATGCATTACTAATTATTCACTAACAACTAACTTTACTTACAATACATATATTGTGTACATATTATAGGTACCTCATCATGTCCTAAGTGTTTGTCTTTTATGCAACATCCTAGGCCACCATTTAAGCATGGTGAGATTATAATTCTATTTTCCCAGTGCTTGTCCATTATCATAGCTCTTAGGCCAGAACTCAGGAATGGAATCTCAAACATTTATAAGCATGTGTACCCATAAGTGTTCTCTGGGCTCAAAGGATAATATTTGGATTGGGATCACAATGAGTGCTTGTATTTTATTAGGTCTAGAGACCACTGCTCATATAAACAAATGTATGAGTGCTTGTCTATTAGTAGACTCTCAAGTCACCACTTAGCAAAGGAATTATCATTTACCATTTATCCATTATCTAGTCCTTTAGGCCATCACTAAAGTGATACCAATGATTTTCAAAATGCTTGCTATCTAGTCAATAATTATCACATAAAATTTTGTATATCAAATCAAAAACCAATATAAAATAAACATCACATCATCAAAATACAAATATCATCAACAAATAAACATATAGCATAATATCATAATCACATACAATGCCTCAAAATTATACATGTTTATAAGATATGTATATCACAATAGAAAAACTAATACACTTAGTACATATGCCAAAATATAGGATGTACCACATGGAAAAATTGGTACACTCATTCTTGAAAGCCTAACTCTAATAGCTAGATCTTGTATCCCCACCTCTAAGTGTTGATGGAGGATATAGAGGTCTAAACCAACCAACCTTTGTGAATAATCACTCACATATTAAGTTCTTCATCATGTCCATGATGGAGATTGCTATCACTTCTCTAGAGATATTACTAAATAATAAAGTTGTTGATAATATATAGCTCAATTCCTCTACCTCATTGCAACTACTTTAGACACTCATATATTTTCCATCATCCTATCCAAATCATCCTACATCCTATCCATATCCTCCTCCATCCACTCCAATCATCACTCTAATAGATCAACCACCATAATTATCATGTCTACATCTACCCTATGGACTACCCTCAAAAGGATCTCATCTCTCTCTCAGGTAATGTGATCTAGAGCAACTTGCATCTCAGCTAATTACTCACTACAAGCCACTCACTCTTGTGTCAATTGAGATATCTCCTATCAATCTCTAGCTACCTCCTCCTCTTTTGTAGCCTCCACCACTACCACTACTAACCACTCCCTAACCTCATGGAATCTCCTAGTTAAAGCCTTCATCTTTTCTTGAGTATCCTTTATATTTGTTCTACTAGTACCAACTCCACTATATACTCTAGGCACCATGAAAACCATGGCCAAAGGAGGGAAATTTGCATCCCTAACTACCTACCTCACAACCCTCTAACCCTCTAATCCTTCAATCCTTACCTAACCACTATCATATACACCTAATAATCCTATCCATATCCTTCACTATCGCATCTCATTCCATTGGAGACTTTATCAATGTTAACCAAGATGGAAAAAATCTAGCATACAATCACATGTATCCCTCTCTAACTCTAGGATCATCCATAATTGAATCCAGACCTACATTTATCTCAATATGGTAAAATAGTTCCATAATCTCAAACCATCTCTCTTGCATAATTAGTTGCACTCACACCTCTTCCAACTTAGGTATCTTCTAAACTCCTCCAAACTAGCATAATACTTGATCATACCAGTATAACTCATAAATCCATCCTTTTTCATCTAACCACCAAATCCTCCTCACCTAAGCCAACTCCTCACCATCATCCACCAATATAAATTGGTCCCTCTATAAGTGCTAGGTAACTTATGTAGCCCTTAAGTCATCAATAGCCTATCGAGCCTGTACAAGAGTACATCATCTAAGCCCCACATTGCCTACCTATCGATACACTATGGGCTTATCTACCCTAGTTATCCTACCCTCTATCATAGGTTTCCTAATTATCATATGCTTCCAATCCCACACCTAAATAAGAGTGCAACATACTAGGATTTTACTACTCTGATATGCCACTTTATATAGTATATGGTATAGCCTAGCCAAAATAGCTAGACTATTACAACCCAAATCTAACCAACCCAAGAGATATTTTTTAATTTATAAAATTGATAAGTTTCATAAGAGTATACATGATATAGATATATTTTACTAGGCATAACCGCATTTCGATACTATGATGTTGCAGTCATCCCTAAATTGGACAAGAGAGGCCAAGCTCCCATAGGTACTTGGGGTTTACCTTGTATACCTTTGTGGTATAAAGGATACTTAAAAAAAGTGTTAGAGTATATTACATCATTTGGGTCATGTAAATATACCACCTTTGGTACATAGTTAGAATAGGAGATTACTTTAGGGGAAGTTAGCTAGTTACTTCAAGCAATGTAATAAATGCACAAGTGTCAATGTGCAAGTTGTAATGTGTAAGGTGTCCACTTGTACAACTAGGTAGAGTGTTGGCCAAGGAATCTATATTCCTATATAAAGGGCCTCATAGTGATAGATTATATCAAGCTCATATCAAGATTATATCAAGTTCCTATCAAGTGCATAGTAGATAGGAGTAGAACTCTTGTATGGAGTACAATGTAGTTCTCTAGATGATAATAATGGAGTGACCATTACCTCCATATTGCATTGTATTTTTGTCATTTTTATTTATAGTATATTTTAGTCATATTGCATAATTCCATTCTTTCATATTTTTTGCATCTTATTAGGACCTATGTTAGATATCTCCCACTACATATATCCTCAAAAGCTAATAGTGGTATCAGAGCCATGGTGAATCAATAATAGGAGGACCTACATCCATCATAGTTCCTCTTTACATTTTTGTAAACCGGATTCACCATTGTGCACCACCACTTACAAAATTCATCATAAGAGAAGTCTAGTAGGTCAAGAGGAATAGGGAGAGCCACAATAGTCAATAGAGAGAGTCACAAGTGAGAACTAAAATAAATCTTAGTTACAAAAATTTTGAGATTACATTTGGCTAGAGTCTTTCCACAGAGTTGTGGAAAACGCGTGAAGACTAGGACTCAACATTCATTCCACTAGTTTGATAGATCAACTAGTGAATATTATTATCTCTAGAATTATAAATTCTTTCATTCCAGTTTCTAACAACTTGTTGTAGGAAAAGGAGATTCAAGAAAAGGTTGGGAAGCTTCCTACAAGAGAGTTAGGAAGAATATCTTCTTAGAATCATTCTAGCACTTGCAACAACAAGGAGAAGACTCAATATTTCAAAGACCTAGAAAAATGTCCCATTACAAGAGTTGCAATATTGCAAACTGTATAAGTGAAGAAAAGGCCATAATAGCCTTATAGCAAACTCAAGGTAGAAGAGACTCTAGAAGATGAGTCAAGGAGGAGATAGGAGATTGGTGATCTCCATTCAAGATCAATACCTATATAGTGCAGAATACAAAAAATTCCATAGAAGCCTTGATCCAGAAGAAAAGGCCAGAGAAGCCTTGATCCAGAAGAGAAGGCCATAGAAGCCTTAATTATGAAGAAAATTTCTAAGAAAATTTCTTGATTTAGAAGAATTTTTTGATTTAGAATAAAACTCCATAGAAGAGTTCCTGAAGTAGACTCTAGAGAAGAGTCCATGAAATAGGAGATTGGTGATCTCCTTTACTGATTAAAGACTTCTTTTAGAAGAAGTTGAAGAGATCAGGAGAAGATCTCATTGAAGAACTTCCATTCTTGGAAGAAATAGAAGGACTAGGAGAGTCTTGTTCAAATCTAGAAGCAATAGATTTTAGAGATCCGAGAAGAAGATCTCATCACCAACACTTCTAGAAGTAGAAGGTTGAAGAAAAGGTCTCAGTTGGAAGACTAGAGAAGCTTTAAGATAGAAGACCTTGGAGAGGTCTCAAGGAGTAAAAATAAGAAGGCTTGGAGAGCCTTGTTGTAGATCTCGAAGAAGCATCATCAAAAGAGTTCCTAGGAAAACTCATTGGAGAAATCCACTACCAAGGAGAAGCTCTTGATAGTGAAGGACTTGGGACAATTATTGTCATCCGACAACAAGCCCAAGAGAAGAAGAATTTGGCAAGGAGTGCCAAATCCCAAAAGAAGAATCCAGTGAAGACCTCAAGACATTCAAAATATTGAGAAGAAGAAGATCCTATTTGAAGTCAGAATTTGATAAGAATATTGAAGGAATATTCAAACAAAAGAAGCCTACCAAATCCAGGATATTTGGAGATTACCTCTCACAGCAAGAAGGCATAGTTCAGAGAAAATATTTCTCTGAATCTACAATAGAAAATAGAATATCATTGGAAGGATCAAGCCACCAAACTCTAGGCTCAAGATAGAAAGTTCAAGACCATAGTTTGGTGAAGCAAAAAGCTGTTCTAGATAGTCAACAAGAAGTTGTGAATTCATCCATTACAAGGTAGTAGCTTGGTGAATCAAAACACCAAGATCTACATCATCTACAAAAGCCATTAAAGGTAAGCAACTAGGGTGCATTTAGTTGAACTTCAAATTAGGGTTCATTATCAAATTCCATTAAGCACCATATTTGGATTAAAGTTGCAAGGAGAAGGGCTCATATTATAGTCTTCAAGAAAGTGCAAAAATGAGAATTCATTTTAAGATATATTTGCACATTAAATAGGAGTTGGATATTTTTTGAAAGAAATAAAATTATCACCTACCTATTATCTATCTAGAAATCAAGAAGACTATATCCTACAATATTGATTGTAGTGAAAAATTGCAGAATATTCATTAAGGGTTCATTATAGATTACTCTTAAAAGTTGTAGATATTATTAAGTGCATTTGAAATTATTTTGAGATTTCATTTATAGGAGCAATAAGGTGAGATTATTGTTACCTTTAAAGTGCATTAAGTTGGAGATATTAATCCATTAGCACTACACTAGTTAATCTTTAACTAGTTACTCTCAAAAGGATTAGTTTGTGTTTGTTGATTGTTAAAGATCAAGAGCACAAAACCAACAGATTATCAAAGTGTCTAGAGACACTATTTGGTGCATAAAACCTATAACATTTCATGGCCCAAAGAAGCCACTAAAAATCAGATCAGATTCCTCCAAGGAGTGGAGAAGAAAGCCACCATCAAAATTAGCAAAAGAAGCTACAAATCAAGACTTGGTGAGTCTCAGATTTGAGGTGCACTAAATGTTTTTATACAGGTGAAAATTAGTGCAAAAATTACTTCTACAAGAGCTTCTATCTATAGATTAATCAAGCAAAAGGAGAGAGTTTTCCAGCAAAGGAGACAACATCAAATCAACCCTTGCCTACAAGAAAGCCACCATTAAAACCAATAGAAAGAGATTGTAAAAGGAGGTGCAAAAAGGTATTGTATTTACAAATTTTATTTACATTGTCTTGCACCATGATATTCTATCCTATGTAGGAGAAAGGACAAGGCTTAAGTGTCACAAAGACACATTATTCACAAGGAAGAAGCATCTCAAAGTGGTCATAGAAAAGCATCATCCAAGCAAGGCTAAAAGAGCCATCAAAAGGCTCACATCACCCATGGTTTGGATAGCCACAATAGGTAACCTACAAACACACAAAGCAAAGCACAAGGAAGGAGATATATCATTCACAAAGGAAGAAACCCAATAGCTTGGAAGTAGGAGAAAATCAAAGCAAGCAATACCAGAGCTAGATGTACATCCAAGGAGCATTCTATATCATCATTGGAGCATCACAAAGTCTCCATCAAAGTGTTGCTCATTTCTCTAGCTCAAAGCCACTCAAGCTCCATATAAGCACCTCTCAAAGCCACTCGAGCTCCACCATAGCATTGCTCAGTTGGAACCAACTCAGTGCCATCAAAACACAACAAAGGAAAAGGTGGAAACATACATTGGAGAAGCTTGCAAGAATACGTTAATAAGGTTGGGACATGCAAAGGAAATAAGGTGCCACTTGTCACCTTAGAAGAAACCCTAACACCTTCAATGAGTAAATAATGTTCAAAATTCCACACGCATGAAAGGAATAATCCAAAGAAGTGTTACGCAGGTCAACATTGGGAATATTAGAGAAGGGGTGACACTTGTAACCAAGGTATACAAGTGTTTACATAAATACTATAATGTCTCCATTCTATAGTGAATTCCAAGTGTCTAATAGCATCTTTGAGCATTGAAAGAAACCATCGTGACACTTGTCCTTCTTAAGAAGATCATCCTCCTATTTAAGGTGCCTAAAACCAAGGAGGAAACAACATTCGAAAGCATTTAGAGTAGCAATGAGTTGCAGTAAGAAGAGCATTAAAATCTCTCGATCAAGGTATTCAAAGTAGGTCAAAGAGGCCAAACTTGAGGTACCACCATTCAAGCATTGAATTCAAGGGAGAATCAAAAGTCTGCCATTGCTCACAGTGCCCAAGAGAAACATTGAATGTTGTTATCATACACGTCTAAATCCATCATCGAATACGTAGAGGTTTGAAGCTTTATAAAGGTAAGAGTTTACCTTACTCTAATTTACTTTCATTAAAGGGAGTTATAAGGATATAATATAAGGTTGAAACATTAAGGGAAATCAACCATATTTGAAAGCAAAATTAAAAGGAAAATATATATTAAAATAGCCTAATATTTGCAATCTAAAACATAGGAGAAATAAGGATTTCTACCTGGATAAATTAAACATCTATTATTGCAAATATTATTGTTTTCTAATATTCCATATTAGGGAGTTATAAGGAATACTACACCAAAGTAGGTAATTGGAATTTAGAAACATTAAATATCAAAATATCAAAGGCTATAAAAGAAGGTTCATTAAGGAAAATCAAGAGTTGGAAATAAATTGGTATACTTGTCTCAAAACCATATTAAAGGGATAAAAGAAATCCAACTAATAGAACCTCATCAAATTAGAAAGTGCTTAAGTTCAATAGGAGTAATAAGGTGTAATAGAAGTTGATTTTTTCTACTTACAAAACATTACAAAATCAACTCAAAATTGAACTACTATTCTCAAAAGCACTCTATTAATCATATAGCATATCCAAAATCACTAGGGAGACATAAGGTATTCTACAAAACTTGATAATAATAGCATTCATCAAATATTATCAAGTACTTAATCCATTTGGGAGTCATAAGGTCTCTACAAAAATATAAAGATCTTATTAAATCAAATTCACATCTCTTAACTAGGGAGATATAAGGAAGCCTACAAAACCTAAGCTCTATAAAGGTTTTATCAAATCAAATCCACATACTCTAAACTAGGGAGTCATAAGGTAGACTACTTCAAAAGATTCAATTTAGAGTATTCAAAGGACTTCTATCAAATCCATATCTACAATTCTAAGGAATAGCAAGAAACACTATCTCAAAACCTATCAAGAAGGAATATGGATGAAATAATAAGAAATACCTTTATTAATGAAGAATTATTTCATGAAATGGAATTGTATTCTCAAAACTTGATAGATACCCTTGAAGGATATGAGAATCTATCAACTAGTGATAAGGAGAGATTCTCCTTATTTCTTAAAGAAGCAAAAGAGGGTAGCTTTGAAGCATTAATTGGTTATCTTCATGAAAACCTCTTCAGGGCATGGTGGAATTCACAAAAGATAGTTATATTCACATCCGAGGAGTGTTTGATGATTTACCTATCATTAATTGTGTTTGTACTCACTCAACACATGAAGCAAGCTAGCAATACAAATAAATATTATTGTGATGATAGACTAACTCCTCATGAAGTAGAAATTCCACTAGTATCAATGCAAAATCACAGGAGAAGGAGGAAAAGGAAGAAAAGATATGCTAAAAGAGATCTTAGCAAAGAAGACATGAATAGCAAAGAAATCATAAATATTGAAGAACCCTCAGCTACAACTCTCTTTGCATCATATGAAGACACTAACTACTTGCTTGATCATATTACAGTAAGCAATGAAGGAGAATACAAGTTCTAGTTTTGACTCCAAGAAGAAGAAGAAGAGGAACCAACTCAAGGAAGCATACAATGCAATGGGAATTGAAAGAACCAGATCAAGTCAAAGAGCATCCACAGAAGAAGATCCATATTGAAGATTGAAATATTCAATACCCAAATAATGTAATATAGGGGGTGTTAGAGTTAGAGTATATTACATCATTTGGGTCATGTAAATGTACCACCTTTGGTACATAGTTAGAATAGGAGATTACTTTAGGGGGAAGTTAGCTAGTTACTTCAAGCAATGTAATAAATGCACAAGTGTCAATGTGCAAGGTGTCCACTTGTACAACTAGGTAGAGTGTTGGCCAAGGAATCTATCTTCCTATATAAAGGGCCTCATAGTGATAGATCATATCAAGTTCATATCAAGCATATCAAGTTCCTATCAAGTGCATAGTAGATAGGAGTAGAACTCTTGTATGGAGTACAATGTAGTTCTCTAGCTGATATTAATGGAGTGACCATTACCTCCATACTGCATTGTATTTTCATCATTTCTATTTATAGTATATTTTAGTCATATTGCATAATTCCATTCTTTCATATTTTATGCATCTTATTAGGACCTGTGTTAGATCTCTCCCATTGCATATATCCTCAAAAGCTAACAAAAATATCTCCCCATATTTTTGGCATCCTCCATGAATGTAGACATTTATACCCTAGCGTTAGGATTACCCCTTTTGAATCCTTAGAAAGAGAAAACCAATTCCTACCAACCATAAGTCAATCTATATTTGGTCCTTTAGGTGTAATGCCTTGAGTCTAGTTTAATTTCACCTTTATGGATCCCTTAAAATAAATACTCATCTTCCTCATATCCATGATGATTACTAAGCATCAACTACTCCACGTGATTGTATTCCCATGGACATACAAAACTAGGTGTTGATATCCTAAAATCACCTTAAGTTTATCAAGGAGAGTTTAGACAATGTTACCTTTATATCCCTTCCCAAATAATCCCCAATCCCAAATATTACACTCTCTCTCACACACAAGCACCAACAAAAGAGTGTCTTCTAGAATGGAAGCATAAATACTCTCTTATCTAGATTGAACTTAAGCATGTAAATAAATCTAGTATAATTCCTTTAGATCAAAGTATTAGTTCTAACCAAATGGATAAGAGCCATGAAATAACATTATACAACATGACATTAAGAATAAATAGTCTTAATTCATACAGGTGAATAGTCTTGCTTCCATACAATAAATCCTCTTCCACTAAGAGTGATTTCCAATCTAGACCTTCACAATGTTTCATAAAATAAAAGAAGATTCCAATGTCTTGATCTGCCATCTTCTTCCTCTGGCCTCCATGGAAATTTTTTAGGAAGAAAGGGATTAAAATAGATCATATGTAGGTATGAATGCATTTCTATATGATTCATTGCATAACAATCACAAGAAAAATAAGCCCATACTTATTTTCAAAATATTTTCCACAAATAATTTTCTATCATTACCCATGCATTTCTATAAGATTCAATTTTCTATAGCAACACATGCACAAGAAGCCCATACTTCTTTCAAATATTTTCCACAAATTATTTTTAGTCATTAAGGTAAGTAAAGCATCTAAAGTTCTCTTCATCAATCTAAAGAACCAAACACTTGAATAAACCATTGAAGGATTACATCCGTTGAATCCATCACTAGATTCAAAATACTACTTAGAATAATCTAAAACCAAAATATTGGATAATAAACAATCATTAGTTTAATCCAAGAATCCAAGGTTAATCAGATTAATAATTTGATCTATCTAAGATTATTTCCAAATAACCCATCCTTAGAATAATAACTAATCTATCATCATATTAGTCTAAGATTGTTTCAATTAATCTATCATCTTATTATTAATTTGACATTAGATTAGTCTAAATTCAATTAATCAACCATTTTATTAATAATGAATCTAACATTAGATTAGTCTATATTCAATTAATAAATTATTTGATTAATAATGAATCTAACATTAGATTAGTCTATATTCAATTAATCAATCATTTGATTAATAATTAATCTAACATTAGATTAGTCTATATTCAATTAATCAATCATTTTATTAATAATGAATCTAACATTAGATTAGTCTAAATCTAAGATTAATTCAATTACTCCATATTTATATTGACAAATAATCTATCATTAGACTATAGATTAGTTCTATTAAAACTATTGTTGGGCATTGAATTGACATCAAGTTTTACTTGACACTACAACTGTCTATATTCCAATTCTCTATCTAGGCTTGCACCCGATAGTCACAACTCAACACTCAATATTGGATGGACCAAAGGTAACTTCAATCCAACCTCCATAGTAGGTTGGTTCCTTGTCAACTTAGTAATATGTTGACTCAATTAAGCTCAATAAGGGTTTGAGGAATAGGGTTAGAAAAAGGTTTAGGGTTAGAGAAATATGCATTAATAGTGGACAGATAGGCTAACAACATAAGAACCTACAATAGAAACCTTCAAATAAACTATTTCCAATGTCCCATAACTCAAGATTAGTAGCACCCAAAACCATGAAATCTTCATACATTAAAACATAAAATAGAGATGTGTTGCAAGAAGCAATTCCAATATCCAATATATTGATAATCCAATTTAGCAGAATAGACCAACAATCAAATTTAGTAGAAAAAAATTTCCTACCAAAAAATCTAACTATGAATAGATTTCAACTACCTTCACAAATAGTAATCTAGTGAAAATGGAATGACCTAACCATTATAGCATTGATAGAAATGCAATTCACATCTTCGAACCTCTTAATCGAAATATAGCAAAGATAACACGTCTTGAGTCAAAAATCATATTAATTCTCATTCCATTAGTTTACAAAATATATATACAGTAGGGCAAGCAAAAGTACTAGAGCTAACCCTAAAAATTGAGGGTTCAACCTCTATTTATAGTTTACAATTAAAATATTTGAAGGAGACATTACAAAGATTAGAATTTTAACAACTCCGCAGAGAGCTTTACTAACATCAACTAATTTTCTAGTGGATTCTGAGAAATCCACTGGAAACAATTTGCCATGGTAGCACATCTTTGCAGCCTTGCTAGTCCAGTAATGGTAGTTGGGCCTCAGCCCATTGGAAACTTGATCTGTACCATTCAACATTCTTTAAAGATTCATTCCACCATAGATTTTTAACTGCTCTAGTTCTTGGTTCTTGAAAACCCTTGGATGCTTTGCCTTCCCACTTCAAAATGACTGTTCTCTGAGCCAGCAAGAATTTGCCTTTGTATACTTCAAATAATATCAACAAAATTTCTATTGTTAATACTCTTAGTAGACAGTTGTGATTAAATCTCGAAAATGCTCTGTAAAAAAAAGGGGGAGAAACAAACACCATTTTGTACTTTATTAATGTTGACATCAACTTTTATGAATTTGGCCATCAGAATTGAATATTTGGTGAGAAATGCACTAGGTCACAATCATAATGGAATCTCTCACTAATCCACTCACTAGCCTTCAAATTAGCTAACTTCCTTCTCATGTCCATGGCATAAATTAAAAGTTGCAATCCGCTCAAAAAATATGCTGACATCATCAAAGCTCAGTTTGACTATGAAACCTCCAATTTGCACTAAAAATAGTGTAAAATGATCATTAAGCTATTCCTCTACCTTTACTTCCTTTCAAGCACTTTTTGAATTTCTTACCAAGATTCAGGGAACTCGTCTCCATTCCACTCATAATTAATCTTGGAACCCAATGAAATCGAGCTTCTCAATACTTAGTCGTTGGAGCATGCGAAATGAAGTAGAATCGTCAATCCACATTTTTTATCACATTGACATCATCAGAGCTCATATGTTTTATGGATTTGGAACTTTACCAGAATCCACTACCAAATACACTACACCTTGGGTGGAATAGAGACTTTGTTTATGTTTATGTTGAGCGGATTAGAGTACCCTTTGTGTGGTTCTACTCCAAAATACTCTATATCCTCAATGGAATAGATATTTCATGCCTTAGAATAAAATTTTCAAATTTTTTCTAAGGATGTGGCCATTTTGGGCCTGCATTCTAGCACCTCCCAGGTGGATTTTCTCGCAAAGCCATCAAACTCAGAGTCTTATCCATTGGGCATTAGGAGTCAAAACACACTTATCTTCAAAATATGCTTCAAAGAATAATTTCCATATGAAAACTACCCTCTAAAAACTTTATAGACATCCTAGAGAATAATTTCCATAACCACAAATATCTCCGCTACTCCTTCAAAACTGCACCAATTCTTTAGTAAAAACTCAACTATGTTCTCCTTTTAAAGCTTCTTCAAAATTAATGATATGAATGCCTTCACAAAAAAACTACTATTATCTATATCTCTCTGACCTCATGCTTTTATTATTTCCTTCTAATAATGTCAGAGTAAAAGCGAATCAAACAAAATACAAAAATTTTGAATGACTGTAAAATGTACAAACAAAAAATATTTTAAGCTTGTGTCTCTGGCAGATCTGCAGTAGCTCTATTTGATTCTTCATCCTCTTACTAAGCCTCTTATTCAAAATTATCTTCTTGTTCTTTCTTAGCATCTTCTTCAGGTGAACTTTGCTATTTATTTTTCTCTTCATCATCCTTTCCAAACAACTAGACCATTAGCTTCAAATTTTGCAGGGCCTATTTCCAAATTATTTCAAAGGGATTGGAAGTTTCCTTTAGGTGCTTGTGAATATACTCCAATTTACCAATATCTTCATAATTTTTAGCACTTAATTTATTTACTAGGTCCTCCATAAGATCTCTGAGTCTGGTAAAATCAATAATCATTTGTGAAAATTTCTCTTGATCAATTGTTTCCTCTAGAGCATCAATATCATAATCATCCTGGAGACCCTTGGCAACACTCTTCTTAATATCTTCTACTGAAAACAAAGAATTATCTTCCATCCATAGCCCTCTGAAACCATTCTAAATCATTTCTTTATTTATGTCCACTATATCCTATATCATATACTCAACTTTATCAAACAATAGCCAAGCATTTTTGAGGGCTCTGTGCTTCTTCGCTATGAATCTAGCAGTAATTCTGGCAGTATTCCATTCTTTTTTAGGAATAGGTTTAGTAGAATCACTGAGCATGCTATCTGCCAACTTATAAATTTGCTCAGCTAGAATCACCATGGGTTGTAGCTCTCCAGTGAAGTTATTCAGATCTTTCTAAACATTTTGAAGCAGGTGACTGGATTCATCCATATAATCAATAATGGGTTGTAACTCTAATCATTTTTTTAGAACTTCAAACAATAGTTCTTTCCTTTATTTCTTTAGCTTAGCTTTAGAGAAACCTATAGATTTATCCTTTGCAATTTAAAGTTGCTGCTTCAAGCTCTATATTTATTTGAATTGTTCTTCATTTTTCTTCTTTTATTTCTCTATTTGCTCCTTGATCTTATTGGCTCAAAATTTGTCATACCAGTTCTTTGCCTCTTTTCTAAGAACTTTCTCTATTTTTTTTATTGGTGATTGTATTTTCAAGCTTTCCAATTGTTCACTCTAGCTTATCCATTTTATCTTTGTATATATCACCCTTGACATAAAAAGTGTCCAATTTAGCCTTAGCTATCACCAACTCATCTTTGGTAGGCAACTGCTCAATATCTTCTATGTATTCTTCTAGAAGGTAGTCTTAAGTAGTCATTTTAGTCTCAAGATTGATTACTAGAGGAATTATGGATCTTGATGTCCTCTTCCTAGAAATAGGATAAAAAAATATGCTTCTCCTTTTCATTACCATCCTCTTGGAAGGTTTGGACAACTTCTCTGCCTAGAAATCTTGAATTTTTTGTGAGGCTTTCTTCTCCTTTTGCAAATTTGCTTGGGTATGATAACTCATAGGAGGAGGAGAAGAGGCTATAAGGTATGAAAGAGTAGAGTCAGTAGCTAACAATAGCTTGGTAGAAGTGACTATAGTGGAATCTGTGTGAAATGACCAGAAGTTGAAATTTGATCTAATAACAAGTAATAACACAAGTCATTCAGAAATATAATTCTTTATTCATGATAAATTTGATATTGGTTATAAATAGGATGAATTCTCCTTTTTCCTTTCATGAATACACTATAGGCCTGATGCCTTATTCTTATGTCCCTCAGTTTAGGTGGGCTTCTTTGTATGTGGGACACCGTTGGGTTATTTTTTGTTGGTGTTCTTCTCCTTCAAATCTGTCGAATAACCTGAAAGAAAATTGCAAGGGTCAATACATTGGGGGGCTTGCCTTAGTCAGGACCCATATTTATAAGGATGAAATGACTATAAAACCATAACATAAATTGAAATAAAATGTGCATAAGGTAATAATATGCTAAAACAGAGCTTACCTCCCAAATCTGAGGTGATTTGGGGCCTATAGACACACTTTGCGACCCCGGTCGCTAATTGAGGCTGGATTTGCAAGGCAGGTTGCAAATTGAGTTATGACGCTCCTATAGTAAAATCTCTTTGGTAGATCAATCATAAGGCACCTGGGATACCTCTGTATGCTATCAAAATCTGTATGTGTGCATCAATAATGGACTATTTACTATTGGCTTTCAATTTCTACAAAGTAACTATACTTTGTTGAATTTGGAAATCAGACTTAATTAGGGGTTTGGGACCCATTATTTATAGGAAAATGCAAGGTGCAGGGGGGAGTTAGATAGACTAAACCTAGGTTTGATTCTGACTAGGGTTAGGTTAAGAAATGCTATGTGGCAACATCACATTCCTTATGAGAAATATCTCATCCTCACACATGTGTGAGGATGGATTAGGGCTAATCCTGATTAGGAGGTGTTTAAGCCAATTTAAACATGATTAAAGAAATATTTGAACAAACCCTAATTTCACACATGTGGGAGGATTTGATTAAGGCTAATCAATATTAAATGTTATTTTAATCAAATTTACCCTAAAAAGTGACTTAAGTGAAGTCAAAATTAAATTAGAATTTGATAATTGACTTATTAATTAATTTGGCCAACTAATACCCCATGAGGGACCTAAATTGCATATGAATATACCATTGAATGATATTTTGATGTGTCGCATATAATTTGGAAGGTTTGAGAGGGTTTAGGACATGAAAGCTGGTGAAGTAGTATATGGGAGTCTACACACTGCTATGACAATCTATGGCGATCTACGCATGACTACGGTAATCTACGCAAGTCTAGGATGATCTATAATAGTCTACGCTGGTCTACAATAGCCTAGGGGTACCTAGGATGTCCTATGTAAACCTATAAGTGTCCAGAAGGATCTACAAGTATGTAGGTATAGCAATGTATGACTTTTGGGTGTCTACATTTTCCCCTTTTTGTACTATACTGTGTAGAACATAGTTTAATACAAAAATATGAAGGGTTTGTGTAGAAGTAAAAGGGATAGAGGGAGAATGAAATCCTATCAAATGGTATGTAGCCACTCGAAGCATGACCATACAACATCAAATTTATTTCCATAAGGGAAGAAGAGAGGAAGGAAAGAAGGAAAAGAGGAAAGATAAAAACAATGCCAGTAAGGGAAATGAATGATTATGAATGCAATTATGTGATTTTGTTGAGTTCGTATGACATTTATGATGCCATACCAGTTGCTTCAGAATGACAACTTTTGACAGCTTTGCTTTTGTGACCAGATTAGTGTGGTCCAAAAGTATGATTAGGATAAAAGCATAACTAAATATTTGTTGTTGATTTATTGATTAGAACATGGCGACAAGTGTCAAACCATTTGAGTTAGTTTAACATTTGGATCATCAACTTGTGACCATATCAACGTGGTCACGAAGTCCATTTCCAAATGTTGCACTAGGATTGATCAAATGTATCATCCATTGTGTACTCGATGTACATGAATGCTAGATTGACTTCTCCATGGTGACACGTAACTCTCCTGATGTAAGCCATGTGTGTTTGGGATTGATATTGTAATTGTATGATAATATTTAGCAAAAAAATTTGTAGACAAATGCGCTAACTGCACTTTTAGATTTTTGATGTTGTGGTTGCATGCAAAGCTGAATTTAGATATGAATACCCCCTCAAACGAGGAATCAGTAATGAGATGAATGGAATGTGGTGATTTCATGATGCAATGATTGATAAAGAGACCAATGCATGATGAATATGATTGCTAGTAAGAATATAAAATAATGGGATCTAATCAAAGGTATGTAGCCGCTCGAAGTGTGACCATAAAAAATTGACTTGGATAGCCTAGAAGGAGAAGGAAAAATAATGGGATCTAATCAAAGGTATGTAGCCGCTCGAAGCGTGACCATACAACATTGAATGGATGCCCAAGGGGAGAAGAGAAGGAAAGAAGGAAAAGAGGAAAGAGATAAAAATAATGCTAGTAAAATGAAATGGATGATTGCAGATGCAATGATGTAATTTTTTTGAGTCTGTATGATATTTACGATGCCATACTATTTGCTTGATAATGACAAATTTTGACTACTTTGCTTTTGCAACCAGATCAATGTGGTCCAAAAGTATGAATAGGACAAGTTTATCGGTAAAATGAAATGTGTGTTTGCAAGTGGTGTTAAAAGGCAAGTTTTGGAGGCTCCTAGGGTTTTAGAGGGCATTTCCCTAATTTACTAGGGTTTTGGGGATTTTTTACAATGTTATGTATCAATTCATGACTTGGGTAGTGATTTTTACCTAACTCACGACCTGGGTCACAAATCGGGGTTTAAAGCATATTTAAGCCCAAATTTAAATGGAGGGAGCTCATTTGAACGGTGTGTGACTTTGGAAAGTGGTTTGGGAGAGCATTTGACAACATGAAATGAGCACATTGATGATTGTGAGAGTGACAATGATGAAAGGATGTAGATCAGCTGGCATCAGACGTGGGAACCCACTGGTAAGTGATCTTCTGCCTTGTTTTATTTGTTTTTTTATTTTTCTTGGAAAATATGAATGAGGGGGGGGAGGTTTTCGTCAAGATTTAAATTTTTTTGTAACTTTTAAGTAAAAATTGAAAATGTAGTGATAAACGGGCCAAATGGGTACCCAAAAGTGCGATCGGTTTTTTAATTGGGTTTGTTTTACTGCCAATTTGACTGGGTAATGGGTAGAGTAGGTGTGAAGTTTGACTATCAGTTTTTGAGGTAACGGTGTAATGACATTGATATGTTTTTGCACTTTGTCCACTAAAGTAGGAAATGGGTATTCTGTTATGCGGCTGTTTTATTTTTTTGATTTCTTTTGATGTGATTTTGGAATTTTATACTTTGAGGTGTAACGTGTGAACCCTAGGGTGCTAGATCTACCATGTTAGAGGTAGAATGTATAAAAAATAATGAAACTTTCACTACATAAAGGCAAAATGGGTGTCCAAAATGTTGGTTGTTTTGGTAGCTAACTTCATTTGACATGCCTTTGATTTGCATGCCACAGTGTAGATAGTATTAAACTAAAAATTACCTATAGGGAGCCCGATGTAGACTGTACTCGATGTGAGTTTGAACTTCCACCACTAAATGGGCAAATGGGTATCTAAAAATGTGACTATTATTTTTAGATTGTGTGCCTAGATGTATGTTCGATTTTGGTGTTTTTAGGACAGATTTAATTGCTAGATCTGTGTTGATTGGTGCTTTGTTTCTAAATTTTGTTGACACATTTACCATTAAGTGGGAAAATGGGTATCAAAAAATGTGATTTATTTTTGTATGTCATATTAATTGATCAATTTTTGGATTGCATGCCATATTAGTTGTACAGTTGAGTTTGTTATTGGTTGTTGGGTAACCAATGTGTACTATTTGTCGTATGTGCTTCAAATTTTGCCATGAAATGAAAAAATGGGTATCCATATATGTGATTGTTTTGTTGATGTGTTTTGTCATTTTGTTTATACATTAATTTATCTTGGGATGTGTGCCAAATTAAATGTTTTCAATTTGTAAATTTTGTGTGATGAAGTTGAATTTGATTGATTTGTTATATGGGTTACTGATGCATGTTGTGTTATGTGTTAAACAGATGAAGGTGCTTGAGCCCCATCATTGTGTGAGGAAGTTTAAGAAGGTTTTTGAGAGGTTGATGAAGACCGAGGAGGAGCTACAGTGGTTGTATGATATACATTTCCATAGTGTGTGGGAGTGTGAGATCATCTACACTAATAGGGCATATGTGTCTTCCTTATGTGAGTGGTGGGATGCAGATAGGAACACATTTCATTTTCCTATAGGATAAATGATCGTGATGTTGGAAGAAATTTATCATATCTATCAACTGTCGATTGAGGGTGTTCCTGTGAGGGCAAACTAATATTGGAGGAAGGACGTGGTTTTGGAGAGATTCTTTAGGGCTGGGTGGAGAGAGATCAATATCTCTAAGATGGATTATGAGTGGTTGTGGCTACAAAAGAAGATCTCAGATAGGTAGTGTGTGGTGATGATGATGATCTCCACATATGCCCTTCCTGATAGTTTTGGGGTGTTTTTTACCTGAAACATGCTGGATATAGTTAGTGATCTGGTGGAACACAAGGTTGTGTTTGCATGGGCGCCTGCACTATTGGCCCAAGTATACCATGAGTTTCATGATGTGGTTCGGGGTAGGTAGACAAGATTGAGTGTGATTACCTTGCTGTAGGTATGGGCATGAGAACACATACCCATTGAAATGCCCTCTTTGTTACCTCACCTTGTATATGTGGAGGGTAAGGAGTATCCTTACGCCTTGATATGGAGTACATAGGTTGAGTAGGGTATGAAGAGGCCTCATGAGGGTGACCTAGTTTTGTAGAGGATTAAGTTTGGGGAGCTAAAATAAAGTGGAGACTTTGGTTGGGTGGTGTGAGTTGGAAGGAGGACTATAAGTAGTTGTAGGCCATACGATAAGGTAGATGGTTGGTGGGGAGATATACTCGATAGAATAAGTACTTTTAGTTTGATCAAGTAAAGTGCCATTTTGGTTTGTGGTAGGATGTTCTAGGGACTTCTGTTATTTATTTCATGTGACAAGAAGAAAGAGGAGATCACCCTATTGTACAGCATTGGGTTGGGGAGATGGACCCTCCTATGGATATCCTGGATGTAGGAGATGCAGGGATGATACCTGAGTTTGATGCATGGTAGGCGCTATAGTCTTGGGAGCCTAGGAGAGGTGTGGTGGATCGATGGATGGCACCTACTGCTAGGAAACATCCACCAAAGATGAGAGAAAGCAGGAGGACTCAGGCTAGGGCTATGAGTGTGGCTTCTATTAAGGAGGAGGTTCCTCTATGATGGTCACAATGTCTCGTAGGTGCTTTGGCAAGTACCCAAGATGTGAGGGTAGAGGAGGTGGATGTGGGTGTAGATGGTGGGATAGAGCAAACCGTTGGAGCCCAGGCTGAGGGAGGCAGGGTGGCCGATATGGGTGGTATCAATGATACCATTGATATTGGGGTATTTGCTGATATAGCATAGCATATTCCTGATGACATTATAGAGAGGCAAACTATGGAGGATGTATAGGGATTGCATGATCGAATTCAGCAATTGGAGGTAGACATGATGGAGATGAGGGCTGCTATGTCTAGGTAGGAGCAGATGATCGATACTTTGACTAGTTAGTTGGTGGTTGAGGCCACCAAGAAGATTATGTGTGAGAATGTTTTGTTGGTGCATGGGATTCCTCTACCCAATTATGGTTAGATTATGGTGCAGTCTAGATCACAGTCATAGGTGCGGATGTCATCACATCAGAGTCAGTGTAGTGCTACTACAGTGGGAAAAAGAGGTGCTAGGACTAAGGTGTAGGATCAGCCTACTGTAGATCATATTCGAAGGTTTAGGGTAGAGTCGAGCCAAGCTGTAGGGATGCAAGTGAGCCATGAGGTTCGTGGGGAGACTCCTAGTGGGGGTTAGGATACTTGTGTAGACACCTAAAATGCATCATGTTGAGGGTGACTACTCATATGGACATGCTACAAGACCATATGGAGGATCTTGGACAGACTCCAAGATAGAGTAGTGGTTCTAACCACTCAATTTAGGCATTTTAGCCTAAGCAGTATGAACCGTAGCCTAGACCTATGGTCTCTAGTCTAAATCTTGGTTGACACCTATGATCTATAGTCTGGACTACAACTATGAACTGCGGTCTTAACTGAAGTTCAGTTAGGCCTTCCATCCGATCCAAATCAGTTGGAACAAAAAAAAGATCTAGAAGGAGGTAGTTGAAGGATGGAAGATTCTAGAGGCTTCCATCCCAACTGTCCTAACCACCCTTCTTGTTCTTGGCTTCTCCATGAAGCCACCCCTAGCCCTAGGGGCATGCTATAAATACCCCCTCAAAATGGGGAGAAAAAGAGGAGCAAGCATTGGAGATTTGAGCAACAAAGCCCTAGTGAATTGTACACTCAAATTGAGTATACTGAGAGATAGAGATATTACACTTAATCCTTGACCCTTTTGCCACCATTCATAATGAATTGCATTATGGATGCCCTAGGTGCTTAGGAGGATCAAGATATACAAATCCATGCAAATGAAGGCCCTTCACATCCAATTGATTGCCAAATCAGTCTGAGGACAATGAAGGCGACCCTTGAACATCAATTTGGACAAGAAGGTTAAGCCCATTGTCCTTGGAATTGAGGGCAAGCCTATCAGAGTACTAACCATAGCTGTCAGTCATAGTTTATAGTGCAGACTATGCACTAGAGCTACAGTTTGTAGAAAAGGTATAACCACCTTCCTATTTCTATTTATGTCCCACTAGTTAGGTTAGATTAGCTATTTTATTGATTTAATAGCATTTTAGAAGACTTCTGACCATAGAACCAGGCTATATTCACATTTTATGCTTATGTTTTAATTAGGACTAAAATGCTTTATTTATGCATGTTTATGCTTCATTTTCTATATTTGATCCATGCATAGTGTAGCTGCTATTTTACTTTATGCTATTACATGAATCTTGATTCAATTTGCATAGTTTAGCAGCTTTCTTTATGTTTTCTTGATTATGCATGTTAATGGTGTCATTATGCATTTTACCTAAAAGGGCCTCATCATGAGAGGTTGCCTATATTTTTGACATTCTTGTTGTTTCTTGATTGCAGGGAACAGTTCCAAAGGAGAGTAAACCATCAAATTCCTTCCCCATTGTGAAGAAGAGGTTCATTGACACCCTAGAGTATTTTATGTCACCCTGAGGGGCATTTTGATCACACCTACCCTTGATAGGGATTAGACACTATTGTAATTGATGTATCAAATGGGTATCCCTAAGAGGGACAAATCTGTAATGTGACTCCATTGAAATTAATAAAGGATTCCTTGTATTCATGTTATTTCTTGTTATTAATTTATGCATGCCTATTTGTGTATCTTTATTCAATTTCCATAGTTAGATCGGGTGTGAGCATTTTTGGTGGTTACAGAAGGTGATCACGGTGGAACTCCACATTTGTAGCCCCTGAGTGCTAAAATTTTTGAGTTTACTTATCTCAGGTGCTAACCACAACTAATAGCTACGATTTTTTTTTGGCCCATGGCTTTCACTTGCGGTTGCCACTACATCCCATAGAACAGAGCTATGGTTTACAGTAGAAGCAGCAGACAGTAGAGAAATCACTTGGCATCAGATCAGGAGCTGAGGTAGGCTCTATTTTCATTTTTTTTCTACATTTTCTTCTCTGTATTTTTATAGTAAGTGACAAATTGATGGCAAATTAGGTACATTAAAGGAAAAGGATGAATGAATAGTCCTAATTTGCTTTTGCATTCTTTACATTGGAAAGGCATTTCTAGGAATAGCAGAACTATGATTGCAGTCCGCCCTAGAATACAGTGACCTTGATAAAAATTGTGTGGTCATTTGCATGCTTGAGGCCAATTAGAGGCCATGTCATTGTAATTGCATTGTCATAACATCATGTAGGGCATAACATGCATACATTTGTGAATTTGAAACGTTCCTTATTATGCATATCATGTAGGAAGGATCATATGAATTCTCTTTTATGCATTTGTATTTATGCAAAGTAAAAGGAACCACACACACCACATGCAACTAAATGCTAGTGAGTTGGGCCTCATATCCAACCACTAGTACGGTTCAATTATGTTGGGCATCATTTCCATCCGTTGGCCCAAATCCTACGTACTCTTTGTTACTAGACCATACTAGATCCGAGAAAATTTCGTACCCTAGAAAATTTGCATGTACTTTCTTCGAAAGGTATAACGCTGACTGGGGGAAAATGGGTGAGGATCTAGGAGGACCTATGCTCCCTAACCGTGTGTGGGCTTCATTACCACACATTATAGGTTGGATTACATGACTTGGAGTTCATAACCAAGTTATCGAGCTATGAGTGTATAGGTGAAAGCCAATTAAACTGAGAATAAAATACAACAATTTTGCAAAACATGCGAGAGTTTATCATACTGATACAAAACATTTTGAAACAACATCAAATAGTTCAAGGATCATTTTAAAATTTAAAAATAATATAAACATCAGTGTATACCTTGTTTGATAATAAAAGATACATCTAGATGTTAGGTACACTATGGTGGATACACGGGGTGGTCAACAAAGGCGCAAGCCTAAAGCCAATGACCAAGCCCCAACCGATTCACAAATACACCTGTCTAGACCTCAACCACATTAGAAAACTGAACGAAATTCAGTGAGCATTAGAGGAGACAACTCGACATGAGGGGATCCCATTGAGTGTACCCCTGATAGACTAGCATCAGTGCATTCTGTTAGACGTAGATTAGAGCATGGGACTTCTCAGCCTAAGGGTGCTCCACTCGGAAGCCATTATCGATATCATAGTGCACGCGTGTCCATGGGATCAGTTGAATATTATGTCATGTAGGGGACCAAATTGGTACCCATATACACTAATTATATAGGGTGTACTATACCCCCACCTTTTGAGTATAGAAGGAATAGATATCCACCCATTCAGGGGCAAGTGGATAGGCTCCCTACTGAGCGCAAGTCTATCCATACTCCCACATGTACTATAGCATGCAATATCACCATCAATATGTCGAAGGTGGGAGATAATGGAACATCACCCCATGAGAGGTGGAGGTCTAGATATCTAGACGGTCTAGGTAGTGTGTTAGCGTAGCTAGGCTGCAATCCTTCAGCTCTGCCCACTTGTTCTCTGAGTGAGCATAGCAGGAGAACCATTAGAACTACTAGAGAGCAAGGAGAGGCTTCTAAGTGCCCTCATGTCTTGCATCCACCATATACTCATGGTGGCATGTAGCATAGGACACAGAACAATATCGATGTCATCTTCATAGACAAAGGCAAAGGCACATCACATCAGTTCAATGGATACAGAAACCACAAGGTCGCTCGTACAAAGCAAGCATATCAAAGGCCTTTGACGGTTGACCATGTTGAAAGATCATATCGACTGGCCTCTAAACAAAAATACCAACTCCTCCAAGATCAATTGGAGGATGCTCACCTAGAGAGGAAGTGCATTGAATATGAAGATCTTCAATCATAGAGGCTCATTAGACAAAGGTTGTATGAGCAGCACTTGCATGAGAAGCACATCCTCATCTAGAAGGAGTGTGTAGAGCAGTAAGATAGGTTGGTTAGGGCCGACCTATATTCTCAAGATGAGCGTAGAGAGCAAGTGCATAGGAAGGTTTTTTCACAAACCAAAATGCACCATGAGCATGTAAGAGTTCACACTCATATAACTACCCATCACAAAGATCAATTGCCCTCAGTCGACAATCAGAGGCAGCAACATTATAAGGAACAAGAGGGGAACAAATGCAAATAGGAATATCTCGATATTTCCTGAGCTGAGGAGGAGGAAGAGCAACGCCCTCCACCTTGACAGAAGAGGAGTTTACCTCCTAAACTACCTCCATGTCAACTTAGGGAGGACTTTCTATCTTTTGAGGCTTACAAATATTTGGCTAAGAAGGTCAAAGCAATTGAGAAACAAGGTGTGGCTGTCCAAAAGCCAACATTGAGGAAAATTCACAATGAACCTTTATATCCCTCGGTTCCTATGCCCCCATACCCTAAGCATTTTGAGATGCCCAAGTTAGACAAATTCAAGGGTGATGAAGAGGTGCAAGAATATATCACAAGATTTTTGGATTCTTGCTTTTAGATAGAAAATAATGATGCACTATTGGTGTGTACATTTGTCATGACACTCTATGGGCCAGCCTAAGAGTGGTTTAATTAGATAAATAAACATAACATAACAAAATTTGACCAATTAGTTGATGCCTTTCTTGAATGCTATTCCTTTAGCATCAAGAAATAGGCCAAACTTTCCGATTTGGCTATGCTAGCTTAGTGCGATGATGATCCAATAGAACAGTACGGGAAGAGGTGGAGGAGATTAATGGCAAAGTTGCCATTCTTGATTCCTGCCATAGAATTAACCCAAATGTTTACAAAGAGTTGTGCCAAGCACATCTCACTATTGTTGTAGCTACAACAGTATGCCACATTCGAAGAAGCTTGGGTGCAATCCAAGGTAATTGAGGACATCAAGTTGTAGGAAGGCAACTTGAAGCTCAAAACTAGGAAATAGGGATATAAGAAGAGTACCTCAAAGCAACAGGGCAAGTAGGCCCATGTGAATTAGGTGTTACTAAATATCCAAAATGATGATAAGGGGCAAAAGAAATAGAATTATCATGCCCATCCTCCTATGCAATATGACCAACGTAGGAATAATTACAAGGACAAGAACAAGGAGCAGCGCCCACCTCTCATATTCATGCTATTGATAGAATTATTGACATCAATTTTCCATCAGCTATGCGAGGCCAAGGCAATAATATTTCTTGAAATCAATATGGTTGATCCTAATGAACCCAAGCCCAAATATTATCAAGAAGATTTGTTTTGCATATTTCATAGAGCGAAAGGCCATGACATCGAGGTATGCTGGTATTTCAAACGTATTATGCAAAATATGATAGAAAGTGGATAGCTTGTGGTACCAAGAAATCCCTAGGTATCTAACAAAAAAAACATGGGGATTTTTAAAAAAACATTACCAAACCATGAGGCACCCTGTAACCACACTGGCAACATCAATCAAGTGTGAGTCAAACCACCTACCCAAGGGTTCATCGGTATGGTAAATTTTGTTACAAGACATGGGAGGTATGAATGGTTGAATCAACCTTGTGCTCCCATTCAAATACAAGCTAGGCCCCAATAGCGACAGGCACAAAATATTCCAAGCCCACCAACAAGACCGACGGTGACCATTAGGAGCAGGCTAGTTCAAAACCTGCAGACGAATCCTACAAATTTATAAATATATGAGCTTATACAGTAGTCCCTCAGGCACAAGGAGACTCTTATGGACATTCTGGGGTCCATTGAGGTACATTACTAGGATGCACAAGCATTCAAAAACTTCGTGCGGAACGTATAACAGTGTCAGGAACCAATGATTCAATTCTATGATCACAAAGTGAAAATGGTTTCTGCAAGCATGACTGACCTGCCACTAAATATCATTGCATGTGTTAACCATGTCTCATTCAAAATGGTCTTGATTGAAATTGGTTTGTTGATCAATATAATCATGACTAAGGCACTACACCATTTTAAATTACCTAAATAACTCATCGTACCAACCACATTTACATTGAGAGCGTTTAACGATGCACTATGCTCTATGGTTGGCATGATTGTCCTACCCATTCAGGTGGGACTAAAGACCATTCCTGTAATGTATCACATGATAGAGGATGCCTTGCAATATAATGTCCTCTTGGGGAGGCCTTGGATTCAAGAAATACGTTGTGTTCCCTCGATATTGCATTAGTGTGTCAAGTATATACACGAGGGACAAGTTCACGTGGTTTCATCAGATAAAGAACCATTCAAGTTCATGAACTTAGAATATTTGCCAAGGGGTTTTGTACTCCCGTCAACACACTTGGAAATATGGCCTATGTCACCGATAAGGGTTCTAAGAGGAAAATGGGTGGTGCATGTTCAACCATCAATATTTGTATCAAACATATCTAAACATACCACTGCAACTTCTCTGAGACTGAGTGCATCAGCAATACATTCGGATGATGAGAAATTAAAGGTGAAATTGGGCAGTAAAGAAGCAAAGAACATGTTTGAGCCAGTCACCACTGAGGCTACCACTCCCATGGAGATGGAGGAAGCCCAGGATCAAGTTGAGGAGGCACCTCAGCCTACTTTTCTTGCATCATTAGTAGGGTCATCTGCATTGTAGGTGACTATTCACCTAGCCAACACAGGTCTAGGTGAATATCTTGTGCAAAATGTGACCTTCGGTCCTATTTTAGAGACTGCACGAGATATGGGCCAAAAAATAGCCCATCAATATCTAGTTTGATTCGTAGTACCATTGGGTGAGCCACCCAACCAAACAAACTTCATTTACACTAGGTTGGATCAATTTCCAACATGAGTATCCATGGAGATGGATGATGAGGAATAGTTCACAATGAACATTCGGTACTTGTCCAACCTAGAGTATGCCATGCACATTTTTGAGCTCTATCATTGGCATGGATATGACCTTGGTATTTTCAAACAAGGACAAATAACCCCTCTTGAACCATGTTATCAGTTGGCAACTGATAGGTTTGAATTGAAATTGCAGATTCAGGGACATGATGATTTACTCACTACATCATTGGATCGTTTATACCCGAGTCTAGGGGATGACATGGATTTTAATTCATATTATCCTAACATGTCTAGCCTTTGGGACAGCAACCCAATGGTGTCAGTCATCACCATTGAGAGACCGAAGATTGAACATGAAGAGTTCTTGGAGAAGAACCCCAGAGGTAACCTGGGTCATCAAAACCATATCATAACTGACGATATCGATATGCAGGGGCACAACCCCATAATTATACACAATCTTAATTTAGGAGATCTTTTTAGTGAAGATGTAGAGGAGTACACCTCCAAAATAAGAAGACCGAGTTATGATGCAGATGGCGAGTCCTCAAATGATGATCAATTTGAGAAGGAAATTGATCGAGCCTTCGTGCTTTCGGTATTTCTATGACATTTTATGCCTAAAGAGCAATTAGATGAGATACAAGAGCATTTCATAGTCATAGTGATTATGAATATGAGACATAGCATGCCTACTTAAGGCCTCATCCAGCTAATCTCCCAATATTTGTGGACACGATAGAGTGGTATGCTCATGGTAGCAATCATAGCAATGAGGTTGAGATGACCGATTTGAGGCTTGTATACCCACCACATCTATTGCTTATAGAGTCAAAATATGTTATAGAAGAAGGACCTCTTAACATCGATCACTCTAAAGAGGAAATAGAGTAGGTTTTTGCATCGGTGTTATATATACGATCATTTTATCCAATTTATCTAGATAGTGACGATATGGACTGCAGAATCAGATACATGGGGCCACATCTGGTAGATCGACCCTTGCATATAGGGGGAAGTGAAAGATTATATCTTTACAGTAATGATGAAAATTAATTGGCAATGGACTATTTAGGGATCATCACCTATGTAATCAAAATCCACCTTGGGGTTTACCACCTATCACAGCTGCAGGTTTGCATTGAGAGATTAATATCCAATGTCTCCTCAAGGAAATAATAAATATGGAAGAGGAATATCAAAGACTCTTTCCACATCCACCTACTTATGCCGAGCTACTTGAGTTGAGAAATCCCATTTTGTAATTAGTGGATAGGGAGGATCCAATTATCTGAGCATACCACAGGGAGGACCCATTCATCCTCGTACCATCCGAGCCAGATATTGGATACGAAAGCTACACAGATGATGTAGAGTTTAGTATGTGTGGTCCTGGAGATCAATACCATTCCATCAACATGGTCTCCATTGATTTGACCACTCCACTCTACAATATAGTAGATCCATCCAAACCATTGCATCTAAACATAGATGCTATCTATTGGGATCGTGCTAATTCACTAGTAGATCCTGAATACTTCTTCCCGAATGAAGAGATGTTGCAACCATTTCATTTTGGACTAGGTTGTGCTTATGATGTCTATCACACTGAACATGCTTCCAATGAAGAACATATCAATCAATCTGATGACATCCATTTGATCCCTATGCCTCATCAACTTAAGAAGGGATACCATATGTCAGTAGATGAAACCTTTGAAGTGGATATCGATAACGCCGCCACCAATCCAATGAAGGTTAAATTTGGAATGAGTCTCACTCCATATGAGCATGCTAGCACCATCCCTCTACGGATTTTAGAGATCTCAACAAGGCAACACCCAAAGATTCATTTCCATTTCCCAATATCAATGCTCTAGTATACTCTACAGCTTGTCACGAAATGCTCTCCTTAATGGATAATTTTTTTGGTTACAATCAAATTCAGATTAAGCCCGAAGACCAGCACAAAACCGTGTTTATAACGCCATGGGGAACATTTTCTACCAAGTTATGCCATTTGGTCTCAAAAATATTGGTGCTACATACCAATGGGCCATGACATACATTTTTCATGACTATATGCACAAAATTCTGGAATATTATATCAATGATTTTCTAGCCAAGTCATTGCTACAAGAAGAGCATGCAGAGGTCTTGAGAAAATTCTTTGATCACCTGATAGAGCACAATGTCAGGTTGAATCCTAAGAAGTGCGTATTTGGCGTAACTTCTGGAAAATTGCTAGGGTTCATTATCTCCAAGAGAGGGATCGAAGTAGACCCAACGAAGGTCAAGGCCATTTTGGAAATGCATCCTCCCACCAATATTAAGGAATTAAGGAGCCTTCAAGTCAAGGTAGCCTCGATAAAGCTATTTATCACCCAACTATAGGATAAATGTTGACCCATGAATCGACTACTACATAAGGGTATCCCATTCAACTGGGATGAGGATTGTAAGGTAGCCTTCACTAAAATAAAGCAATACCTGGTGATACCGCTAGTATTAGCTCCACCAAGGCTAGAAAAGCCTTTTTTGCTATATATATCAGCAACAAACTTTGCGTTAGGGACCATGTTGGCCCAAAAGAATGTACAAGGTAAAGAGCAAACCATATATTACATTAGCTGAATCTTGGTGAGTTACAAGCTAGGATATGCATATGTGGAAAAACTATGTTTAGCAGTAGTGTTCGCTACCAAGAAATTGTGATACTACATGTTAAGTCACACGACATATGTGATATCAAAACAAAATATTTTGTAGTATATGATGAGCAAGACATATTATAATACATGTACTACAAATTGGATCATTCTATTGAAAGAATTCGATCTAGAATTCATAAGCCAGAAGTCCATTAAGTGACAGGTCATAGAAGATCAGTTAGCTGAGGTGCCACTATCCAACAATAGGCCTATGAAAATCGAGCTTTCAAATTATGCAGTGTTTGTAGTATTCGAAGCTCCCAAACCTGAAGAACCAGAGAAAAATGCTGATATTTTTTTGTTCTTTTATGGTTTGAAATACGAGCAAGGAGCTGGCATAGGAATAGTGTTTTTGATGCCGCAAGGAACTCCAATGCCCTTGTTGTTCAAACTAGACTTCTTGTGCACCAACAATAATGCTGAATATGAAGCCCTACTTTTGGGCCTCCATACAGTCATTGCCATGAATATCAAGATATTAAACATCTTTGGTGATTCCCTGCTCATAATTAACCAAGTGAAGGGACTATTTCAGTGTCGATGTCCAGTATTGAAAGCCTACAAAGATCTTGTTACCACATATCTAGCTAAACTAGAATGGTACAACATGGAGGCAATCCCTCGTTCATTAAATAGGTTCATAGACACCATGGCTTATTTGGTATCCTTAATCCCTCAAAATATATCTATCGACTTCACTACCATCCATGTCAAGATGCTCTTACATCCTATAGTAGAGCGTGCAACATTTGATAACAAAGAATCAATCAACATGATTAGTGTGGAACCAAAAGCTGATTGGTTCTGCAAAGATGAAGACTTTCTCAAGAAAGCACCCTGGGGGTCTTTAACCTCCCAGAGTCCTGTGGGGAGTGGCACCATCATTCACCACCAGGTTTTTTCCCAGTCTACATTTGCAAAAGTAAATACACATGGGTTATAGGTTGTCTTAGCAGTCAAATCTGAGGTTGATCAGAATTGGATTTCATAGATCCAAGACTTCCTAAGACTTGGTTTTGTCCTGGAGGGACTGTCACGTGCTGCAAGATGCACATTTAAATAGAAAGTGACTAAATATGTCTTGATAGGAGATATTTTATACCACCAAATTTATGATGGAGTTCTCCTTCATTGTCTTGAGCCCCAAGTGTCATCTTGGGAAATTTTAGAAGCTCATGATGGTACATGTGGTGGCCATTTTAGTGGCATAGTCATCATTAAGCGCATCCTTAGAATGGGTTATTATTGGCCCACTATGGAGAAGGATTACAATGTGTATGTCAGGAAATGCATCAAATTTCAGCATCATGCTAATCTTATGCACTTGCCATCACAAGCCTTACAGCCCATCCAAGTGTCTTGGCCATTTGCTTAGTGGGGGTTTGATCTAATCAGTAAGATCTCTCTTCCATCATCAGGCTGACATACATTTATTATTATGACTACTGAGTATTTTACAAAGTGGGTGGAAGCCATTCCCTTAACAATGACTATTGGAGCTCGCATAGCAGAGTTCATAATGGAGCACATCATAAGTCATTTTGGGATACCATCCAAAATTATTTCTGATAATGGAACTTCTTTTAATAACAAAACTGTGCAAGCTTTAACCTCTACGTACCACGTCAAATAGTTTTACAACTCCATACTATCCACAGAAAAATGGGTAAGCTGAGGCCTCAAACAAGACTATGGTAACCATCTTGAAAAATACAGTGCAAGAACACCACAAGGATTGGCATATACAGCTACCCCTTGCATTATGGGCTTATAGGACTAGCATTTAGACTCCCACTGGGGCAACTTCATTTTCACTAGTATATGGCACTAAGGCCATTATGCCCTTAGATTTGGAAATTCCAACGCTATGTGTCACATTGAAAGAGTTCATCGATGACGACATCACACGATAAGCTCACCTAGATCAACTGACGCTGCTCGATGAACGTCATGTGAATGCCCTTGAGCATCTTCATGTTTATCAGGAGTGACTCAAACAAGCTTACAATATCAAAGTCCACCAGAGAGACTTTGAATTTGGGGATCTTGTGCTAAAAGAAAACCAACAGAACTTGAATTTTCTGCCCGATATGCAAGACAAATTTATGGCTAATTGGCTAGGACCCTATATCATATCTAAAAATATTGGTCTAGGTACCTATCGCTTAATGTCGTTAGGGGGTGTAGAAGATCTTGAACCTCTCAAAATCATCCATCTTAAGGCATTCTATGCTTAGAGAGTGTAGCATAAAAAGCTCCAAAGGCATCTATAAACCCTTTGGTCAGTCAAAAGGCACCAAGGATTTCTAAAAACCACTTGGTCAACCCAAAGGCTCCAAGAGTTCCTATAACTACAAGGTCATCCCAAAAGGCTCCAAGCTCTCATTCGAGTGATTTGGTCATATTAGAAAAAACTCCAAAGGCATCTGTAAGCCCTTTGGTCAGTCAAAAAGGCACCAAGGATTTATAAAAATTGATTGGTCAACCCAAAGGCTCCGAGGGTTGCTTAAATCCACTCGGTCATCCCAAAAAGGTACCAAGGATTTCTAAAAATCACTTGGTCAACCCAAAGGCTCCGAGAGTTCCTATAGCTTCTCGGTCATCCTAAAAGGCTCCACGCCCTCTTGCTAAGATTTTGGTCAACTAAAAGGTTCCAAAGGTGTCTATAAGACCTTTGGTCAATCCAAAAAGCTCCAAGGATTTATAAAAATCTCTTGGTCAACCCCAAAAATCTCCAAAGGCATATATACTCATCGTTTGGTCAAATATGAAATCTTAAAAATGCATAAAATTTTAAAAATATATCAAATTCCAAAAAAAAATTAATAAAGCCTAAAATCCAAAAATATTTGCTTTTGCAGTTTGTATTTTCATATATGCATTCACATCATTATATTGCATTTAGGCATTTGTCATTCGTTGCATTCTTTAGTAGAGTGTAATATGTTTATAAAAATCTTACAAATGGTCACACATTTGTGTTTCAATCATGCACCCTTGCATTATCATAATTCATTGCATTCATACACGATACCTATTGCAAAGAAATATGTATGTATATTAAGTTTTCCAGTCACTCAAACATACCTAGTGGGTTCTTGAGATATTGTAGAAATATTGCTTTGCTATTATAGACGAGGTCATTAGTTGAGATAGTGCTTCAACATATCAGAATCCCATCACTAATCAAAACAATATAAAATCCTGCTAAGACAAGAGATGATGAAAGTTGCGAAAGCAGTCTTAGGTATCTAGAGAGATGGGTTTCATGACCTACTTATCTTGCAAATAGTCGGTTTAAAAAGGTGAAATTTGGCAAAAGGACAAGAATTTCCCTTATAAATCCCAAAGTTATAAAGTTTAAATCCAATGTTATAAAGTGCAAATTTCAAAGTATAAATTTCAAATCAAATGTAAAGTGACATAGTGAATCAAAATCACTATAAAAATCCCTTGCTCAAATAAAATGGTAACGCGTGGACTAACAGTGATTTTTATCACTACATATGAGCAAGTAAGAAGGGTGAGAACTTGAATCCCTGGATTTTCCACCTTTTGAAAGCCATAGAGTGATCCTTGATCATAGAAATGGGTTGGAAGAGTCCCACCTACAATTAGAGGGGTAGTTCTATTGGGTGATCCCCAAACGTAGCAATGGGTTGAAAGAGTCCCACCTGCATTTGGAGGGGTAGCCCTGATCAATTTGCAAGATGAGATAGCTCTAGGTACCTAGGACTGTCTAGTTGTATAAGTCTAATTAAATCTGAAATAATGATGGTATGATTGTATGAGGAACCCTATCTCACATATGGGTTGAAAGAGTCTCGACTGACATACGGGGTATCCTTATGGTCTATCTAAAAATAATCATGTGCACACACAGGGATAATGAATATTTGGGTCTATCATGACAAAAGCCTTATCCAATAAATGCCTTGTACAGTTAGTATGTGATTTTTGGAGAAGTCTACTAGGGTGTTTAAGTCTCATGGAAAACCTCAAAAAGTTCTCTAATAGCAATAAGATACCAAATATCATTAGACATCAAAAATACGAGTCATTCATTCATTAGAATGCATTTTACAAAGCACAATCAAACATATAGGATAGATACCGCATGAATATCAGAAATGATGTTTAGACGACCACTGACTATATAGTGCAGCAAAGAGAAATATATAGAATGACATATTCATTCATTAGCATTATACCAATCCATTTCACTGCATTTCATATATGGGTGATTAATTGATTAAGTTCTTGTAATTATAATTATCAATTATTTTGCATGATTGTCATGCATTCTGTGGTGTCGCATTTTAAAATTGATATACACAGTTTACATTCATTATTTATGTTTTAAGTGATTAAAGCATACAGGTTCATTCCCATTAGATCATGATTATGTACATAATGCATTACCATACATTGCATAGCATACCATAACTACATAAAAATGAACACATGCCCACAAAGCAAGAACAAATAGGTGGTCAAAATAAATACTGTATCCATTTGCATCCATCATAAATAGCATATCTAAACATATAGATCACTGCATAACATCATCATCAATTAGCTAGCTAGTGCATGTCATCCATACATTGCATCATATAAACATAGCATCAATATAAGCATTACATCCATGTGCATCAAATAAACATAAAATCAAAATTAAACATCAGATACACATAATGAGCCAAAAATACCAAGTCATATATATATGTGCAAAAAGAGTACATATAAGGAGTATCAAAATTCTCACAGGCTACAAAGTGTGTAGTTCTATGACCTTACACTCAAAATGAATACAGTATAGCAAAAGTATAGTCTGCATCTAGTAGAGACTAGGTCTAGTCTGCTCCCCCTGTATCGGAGCTCTCGTCACCTCCCTTAGCACTGTGCTATGGAGCCTACTCTTCTGTCTACTCTAGCACCCGTGGTGGATCCTACTGTGGGTCCTGCATGCCTCCAAATCCTAAGGCACCCAGCACATGATAAATTGGTAACTATAGTAGGCTAGTCCCCTAAATGGTGGCCCCTAAAGTCTACCCTACATCTCTAGGCTTGGCACACGATGTCACCCCATGTGTTCTAGAGGACATGTGCATCCTATCAGTCCTATGAGTCCTATGACCTAAGCTCACCATAAACCGTCCTAAGGTCCTAGACCTGGTCTTTTGAGACTCTGAGGAGAAAGGATCCTTAGGAACCTGTAACCTATGCATCTCAATATAATTGACTAGCTGATCAATGCGAGGAACCCAAGCTGTGTGCATCTCATTGGTCCTCATGACCATACTATGCAATCGCTCTACCTCAACATCAGATCTTGTACAGTTGTTGGTGCTACTACTGGTGCTATCGAAGGCCCCATAGTAGCTTGAGGAGGTAATATAGCCCCCCTTAATACCTGGAGGAGATCCCTCTCCACCTTTGTTGTAGTCCATTGTGCCTATGCTAACTCTAGAGAAATTTGTAATCTCTAAACCCGGGCCTCTACATCTATAGCTCACATAGTCAGATCCTATATCTGATCTTGCACCTCAGTCAGACACCTATCTCTATCAGATACCTTCACCTCTAGAGTGGCAATCATAGTATCTTGCTCTAGTTTCTATGTATGGAATCATCCTAGATGACTCTACAAGTTAGCCACCTGATCTAAGAGTTGACCCTCTACACTGTCGGAAGGGACCTCATCCTCCTTTGGAGCCTCCTCATCTGGGTCAACCTCAGTGATGGTCATTGTGACCCAATCACCCTTTGTCTTCTAGTGCACCCTGTATCCATCAGTGTCCACCTCTGCCTCTACCTTATTTGGCTCTCAACCCATAGGTCTTGTGTCATACCATATAAACATAGACCACAACCCATCATACTCTAGAGTGGTCCCAATAGTCTTGACTCCAGTCTCCTTGTAGTCATTAGCAGCATCTCCTAGAGGCTCATGAATGATCCACTGTAGATCATGCTCTACAACCAAGCATCAGTATCTAAAGGGGATATCTAGAATATCCTACATGAGCCCAAATTACTGTAGGACCTGAGAGTAGAACTGGTACTCTCGAATCTTGGCCTTATGACCAATCAACCATTTATCATGGCATGTCTATCTCAGCCACTGGACCTCCTATGGCCATGCTAGGCAATCCATATAGGGCCACCACTAAATATCATTCGGGCCAAGTTCCATGAACTTAGTAATATAATGTTGGACTTCACCAACATGGATCCTACTATGGATACCCTCCTCCTCATAAGGCCAGTAGGTGGCATAACATTGACTATCATCAACAATAGCAATGATCCACAGTGGAAGATCTACAGGTTGCTCGATCTAGATGTGCTGCCACCCATAGATCTACAATAGAATACTACAACTGAGGCCCTTAAGGCTATGCTTAGTAATATGGTATAGCTCCTTGTAGAGCTGACATAGTAGGGTGCTCCCCCAAGCTAAAAGTAAAGGCTCCTCTATAGAGCTCTGCAGAACCCTCCAGGCGATGGACAGGAGGTTCCAGGGAATCCTCATGCCCAAGGAGTCTGGAAGGACAATATGTACTATGAGGTGCATGAAGAGGGATTCCTATGTAGAGAAGACATCCTCATGGTACCACTCACCAATGTGCACCCCTCCATGGTCAATAACATCTTGAGCATCCTCGCTCTGGTCATCGAAGATAGCATCAAAGACAACCTCCTTTACCCTGGAGGTAGAGGAGATGATGGCCTCACCATCAATGGGGATCCTGAAGATCCTATAGACGTCCTCTAAAGTAATAGTTATTTCACCTATAGGTAGGTGAAATATGTTGGTCTATGCATTCCAATGTTGGGCCAATGTAGTCAGGTAGGATTGATCTACCCTAATAGTGGGCAGATCCATGACGTATCCGAACCCGAAAGCTCGAAACCAATCCCTATCGTCATCAGATAAAATCTCATGGAGAGTCTTCAAAAAATTCATCTCCCAAGATTTAGAAGTTAATCTTTGGAATAAAAAGCATAATTTAAGACAAAATCTAGCTAACTAGAGCTAAAAACAATGCTAAAAATGATATATAAAAAAAACAACAAACTACAGTTGAAACCTGTGGTCCCCAATTTGCAAATTGGGAACCACAACTGAAACCTGTGGTCCCCAATTTTCAAATTGGGAATCGTAGCTAAAACCTGCAGTCCCCAATTTTCCAATTGAGATCTATAGCTACCAGTTGCAGTTTAGAAGTGACATCCATTTCAAGTACCCTCCTAGACCATTAAGACATTAAATTAAATTCCTAAAGCTAGCCTAGCCTAGTGGGGTTCATTACCAACAGTTTAGTGAGGTTTATTATATGCATTACTTAATGTGATTCATTTTATTGGTATTAAGTGTGAAGTCTTAGTTTCGAGTTACCTTGTCCGCACCCTGGCCTCGGCTAGTAGATGGCTAATCAGGATTCACCATCAAGGTAGAGGAGTGTAATCACGGTAGACTGTGGTAGCATTTTGGATCAATAAAGGTTCTCTCACTATCAGAGCTCTCAAATTGCTAATGCTTACAAGAAAATAATGAAAAATTTCAAACGAGAATTTAATTTATAGGTTTTCCTAGTCTCAGCGAACCGCAGCTGACACTTGCAATTCTAGAACTAAGGTTTTCTGCCCACAGGTCTGACCCACGGTTCCCAAAATTTGGAAATTTAAATCATAGACCGTACCTGTGGTCTACAACTAGCATTAAATGCACTCAAAACCCACCGTGGGAAGGTCTAAAAGAGAAAATTAATGACTTCCATTGGATAAAAATTCAAAATCAATGATTAAAATTGTAAATTTGGTGATGTTAAAAGCACTAGGACCAATCAAATACATGCAAAATTAAAATTAAAAAAATCAAATAATTAAAAACCAAATGCACCTCATATTCAATGATTTATCCTATACACTTGGCGGTTGTAGTGAGTTGTGATCCATGCAATCCGGCAAGATGATTAAATCACCATAAGGACATTTGGGGTAAAATTGTCATTTCTTTTATGACATCTTTTAGCAAATCATCGACAAATATGATTCAACACAAGTCTAATTGCATTTGTATCATTTTTATTCCTTAAGGTGGCTATTGTAGCCTGACTGCTCCATGGGATAGAAATATGTCAATACTACTAAGAGTTGCAATCATAAGCTGAACTAGGCCTAGCCAAGGCATTAAAAGGCTCAAATATTAATTTTTTTAGGATCATTCATTATGGTCAAGCGATTTTGTCGCTTCATACATTGTCATTACCCTCATCGACTCATCGCTTGAGGGGGTAGTCATAATTTCATAATCATAATCAAAGTCAACAGAAGATCCCTGAGATCATAGATCCCCTGATCTTGTCAAAATTGTGTTCATTCTTGCGAATCATTTTCAACAACTATCATAAGCTTCCCCCTTTGCTTGGGGCAAATAGCAAATATCATAATTAGTTTGTAACTCTCATCCTTTATATTTATGGGTCAGAAGATACCCATACTTGGCATTGATGCTATTCGAACGTTTGATGACGAGGGCAAACTTGTCAAAATGTAAGTCTTTCACAAGTTGGAAGCAATGATTCCAAGATGTGCATCCTTTTGTTGGACCTGGGGCATCTAATGTTGATCTGACTAATAATCATCATAGAACATTAGACATCATTTTAGGATGTATATTTTTGCTCAGCGTTGTTCAATCTCACAATGTATCTCAAAAGGGGCATCTATAGACACCTAAAACACGTCATGTCGAGGGTGACTACTCATATGGACATGCTACAAGACCATATGGAGGATCTTGGATAGACTCCAAGATAGAGCAATGGTTCTAACCACTCAATTTAGGAATTTTGGCCTAAGTAGTCTGAACTGCAACCTAGACCTGTGGTCTTCAATCTAAACCATGGTTGACACCTACAGTCTATAGTCTGGACCACAACTGTGACCTGTGATCTTAACTGAAGTTCAGTTAGGCCTTCCATCCAAGCCAAATCAATTGGAATGGCCAAAATATCTAGAAGGAGGCATTTGAAGGATGAAAGATTCCAGAGGCTTCCATCCCAACTATCCTAACCACCCTTCTTGGTCTTGGCTTCTCCATGAATCCACCCCTAGCCCTAGGGGTATGCTATAAATACCCCCTCCAAATGGGGAGAAAAAGAGGAGCAAGCATTGGAGATTTGAGTAGCAAAGCCCTGGTGAATTGTACACTCAAATTGAGTATACTAAGATATAGAGCTATTGCACTTAATCCCTAACCCTTTTGCCACCATTCATGATGAATTGCATTATGGATGCCCTAGGTGCTTAGGAGGATCAAGAAATGCAAATATAGGCAAATGAAGACCCTTCACATCAAATTGATCGCCAAATCAGTTTGAGGACAATGAAGGTGACCCTTGAACATCAATTTGGACAAGGAGGTTAAGCCCAATGCCCTTGGAATTGAGGGTAAGCCTATCAGAGTGCTAACCATGGTTGTCAGCCATGGTTTACAATGTAGACCATGCACCAGAGCTACGGTTTGTAGCAGAGGTATAACCGCCTTCCTATTTCTATTTTTGTCTGGCTAGTTAGGTTAGATTAGCTATTTTATTGATTTAATAGCATTTTAGAAGACTTCTAATCGTAGAACTAGGCTAGATTCACATTTTATGCTTATGTTTTAATTAGGACTAAAATGCTTTCTTTATGCATGTTTATGCTTCATTTTCTATATTTGATCCATGCATAGTGTAGATGTTATTTTACTTTATGCTATTACATGAATCTTGATTCAATTTGCATAGTTTAGTAGCTTTCTTTATGTTTTCTTGATTATGCATGTTAATGGTGTCATTATGCATTTTACCTAAAAGGGCCTCATCATGAGAGGCTGCCTATCTTTTTGACATTATTGTTGTTTCTTGACCACAAGGAACAGTTCCAAAGGAGAGTAAACCATCAAATTCCTTCCCCATTGCGAAGAAGAGGGTCATCGACACCCTAGAGCAGTTCATGTCACCCTGAGGGGCATTTTGATCACACCTACCCTTGATAGGGATTAGAAACTATTGTAATTGATGTATCAAATGGGTATCCCTAAGAGTGACAAATCTATAATGTGACTTCATTTAAATTAATAAAGGATTTCTTGTATTCATGTTATTTCTTGTTATCAATTTATGCATGCCTATTTGTGTATCTTTCTTCAATTGCCATAGTTAGATCGAGTGTGAGCCTTTTTTGTGGTTACAACTTGCTACCTATTGTAGCATACAAGAATTTTTGTTTTTATGTTGGATGATGATGGGCATCATCCTAGGTTGTAGCCTTCGAGAATTTTGTATGGATGATATATATACATATACCTTGTTGAGTTCAGCTATTATATATATGTGTTATTTTGATGGTTTGAAATGTGTTCTTGTTTATGTTTGCATGGATTAGCGTAACATAATTTGTAGATATGTTTGATGAATAGATATACATGTATGACATGGTTTAGATATATTATCATGTTGTGGTATAAATGGATTGTAGAATAGTGTTATGATTGTATTTCCAATGCAACATGATGTGATATCAAATGTGATTTCATAATGAATGTATGTATAGTAAGTGCGATACTGTGACTCGATTTTGAAATGCATATGGGATGCAATAAATGTAATTTGATATGAAATGCATGTAGGATGAATGCATAACTATAATGTGTATCAAATGTATCTGATATAGATGCATGTATGCATGTATGGACTTACTGAAATGCATTGAGGAAGCACTTGTATCATGGCATTGACTTGTATGGATGCTATCCATTCCATTATTTTAGGTTTGGTGGATAATGTAAGGCATGTGTAATGGTTTTGACTAACATAGTTATGACAATCAAATCTCAAACCCCTTAGCTATACAAGTTTTGTGGCAACTTATAACATGATTGAGCTGGTTCAAAGTCTATCTTGGACCTATGTGTGTGAGTGTGTAAGGTTCATTTATCCATTTTTATGGAGGTAGGATTAACCCGTTGTATATGCTACCATACTAGCTAGCTCATCCATCCACAACAATAATTTCTATAAAAGTGATATGCTAATGTAAGATATGTGTTGTCACCTGTAAGATTATTCCACTAGTAGGCAGGTTTTTGGAATTATCCCATAGTATTATGTTGAACCTAAGGACCAAAGATGATAAGCATAACATGTGTGATATCAAGAGGTGTTTCCTTTTGTTTTCTACCCCTGTTCTAGTGTTAACCTATCTGATTATGGTAGTGCTCTTTTAGTTTCTTTTCTTTTATTTTATCCTTTTTTTTATGGGTGATGAAGTTTGTTTTCTACCCAGTTATTTAATTTTGCTTATGCTTGATACCTTTGTTTATCCCCAGGTCATATGTTGACCATGCAGGAGATAGGACGAGCAAGGGATACCATTCACTATATGGTGATATCTACTCAAGATGTCCTCTTTCCTAGGCTCAAAATTTGTTAATGTGTAACCTATTGTGAGTGATCCATGAGAGAAGTTGAACTAGCCTAAAAGACCATAAGAAGAATGTACAAGACTCAGTAGCTATGGGTGACACTTGATGCCTAAACTACAGAGTAGTCAAAATTAAATGTGACACCTATGCATACCCTAATCTTTAAAAGGGGGAATGGACATCCAGGTGGTGATGCTAACAAGTGCGTGTATTATTCCTGCTAAGGCATATTTTTGGGGAGAATGTACAAACATGAATTAAAATTTTAACTATAAAGCATATGAATATGTGCAATGAATATAATTGTAAGTGATGCAAGTGGAGGAATGTGATATTTACAAGAAGAAAATAATGTTGTGTAGAAGGAGAATTTTAGAAGAACCTATTTATAGATGAGTAAAGTATGTAATGATGATAAAGACCACGGTGCTATGATCATGGTTGCCCCAGCTTGTGGGGTATGTGTGTAGTAAATGTATAAGTTGTGAGCTATATAAGTGTATGTAATAGTTACCAATAAGAAGTAAGATGTAAGAGTGGAATGTAAAAGTGGAAGAAATGAGAAGAAATAGGCTTTGGTGACCAATCAAGATAATAGGATCACCAACAGTCAACAATGATAGAAGAGAAGAAATGAATCAGCATATGTAAGAAGTAGAAGAATGATATGGAAGAAGATGAGTAACTAACACTATTGTTGGGTGAAATTGTGTAGATATAGGCGAGAGCAAGATGGTGAAGTGATGACATGGCTAGAACTACGGTTGGAGCCATAGTTGGAAATATTATGAATATAGCGGGTGGGCATTGTTAGGGTACTACGGGGTGGTAAAGTCCTGGGAGTGGTGCGACATGGAGGACTGACAAGTCAACTAAATGGAAAATAATGCTCTGGTGATGGGGTACACTCATCGTGCAACATGTTATACACTAAGGTTTTTAATGATCTACACTCTTTAATATCATGACCTGGCTAGCGATGGTAGATGCAAAATTGATTCTCATTGTAATTGTGTGGTTTAGGATACGAGGGGTCAATAGGTTGAATATTAGGTAGGTCAATAAGACCCTGGTGCATGAGATGATGGAACATTTTGGAAAGAGGTGTATGTGTAATAGGTATAGGATAGACGTATGGCTCTTCTAGATGTGAGCGAGGTCTGGGTGGAAGATAATCTAGTAATGGAGGCATGGGTATGGGTTTTGGCATGGGTCAAGTCTAGGGTCGAGGAAGGGATCCACATGGCGGTGATGATGGATGGGTCATGGGAGACTATCATGGGTGAACGTGGCAATGGTAGTGGCTCATCTACAACTCTAGAGCTAAGATACGGGAGATGAGATTTTGTTTATAATGATATGGCAATGATGGTATTGGGGAATGCGGTGAGTGAGATTCCAAGGTGAATGGAATGGTTCAATGCATGGTAGAAAAAGGATAATGCTGTGATGAGGAAGCAACGGAGTGAAATGACTAAGGTGATTGTAAAATTGGTTGGGGTTGTAAGCCTCGTAGTGTTGAATGTGATTTCTTGAGGACCGATGGCATAGGAAATGGCCCTGGGTGATAACGCAAATGAGAAGGGATGTTTGCATGACCATCTTGAGTAGCTTAGGTCGTGTGGGCTTGCAAAGCCTGGGCTTAGGTAGAATCACCATTGGGAAGGGGAGAAGGTATAAATGTAGGGCAAGGTTGATGAGATGTGTATTCCCTATTAGGTGGGTGGTACGATCCTATGGGATTTTGTGGATAACTTGGAGGTGAATAGTGATGTCTAAGATCATCAGATGGATGGGAGGATGATCCCTATGCTTACGGTTGGGTGGATTCCTCTTTATCATTCAAAGAGGACATGGTAATTTGATTGTCGCTAGAGTGTGGTGAATAGGATGAATCTCGCTAGAAAGAGGAATTATGTCAATATGAGGTGTGGTGATCTAAATGGGACGAATGCAAGGAGCGCCTGGTATGAAGGGCGGTTCGTGGTCAGGCGAGATCGATCGATGTAATGAGTTTTTTCTATGGTTGTAGATGATCCTGCATGGTGGTAGGTGAGGTTGCTATAGAGCTCTCCTGCTAATGATGTGAATCCTACAAAAGGAAAAACAAATACCCTATTGAGAAGCAACACACCCCCACTAAAAAAATGAAATTCCATCCTTTGAAAATATTTAGTTTTCATTTTTCCGTAGGGACCCTCTTGATGTTTTTCAGGTTTTAATTCCAAATTTTGCTTGCCTCCTTCTTCTTCAAGTTTTGCATATACCAAAGTATCTAAGTAGGCTTGCATATGGCTTTGATTTCAATTTAGAATTTATTTGTTATGTTAGAATCATTCTGAGTAAAGAAGATCTTTCACTAATATGTAAAAATGCAGGATACATATGAATAAATTCATTGGAGTCAACCTACAATTTTTGAAAAATTTGCAAAGTGGAAGTAACTTGAGAAAACGTCGCGATTTCGCGACACATTCCATTTTTGGAAAAGTCACGATTTCGCGACATATTCCATTTTTGGAAACGTCACGATATCGCGACATGGTTTAGACAGAAAGAAGCGAAGTGACAAAAATGTCGCGATATCGCGACGTGTCATGTTTGAAGGAAAGGAGTAGAAACGTCGTGATCAGACGTTTGGAAAGAAATCAGGATTTGGACATTTGGTTGAAAAGCAAGGGATAGAAAGTCGAAATCATGAGTTTGGTTGAAGAGATGCATTTGGTTGAAAGAGCCAAGGGATAGAAACGTCGTGAAATCGTGACGCATTTGGTTGAAAGAGCCAAGGGATAGAAACATCGTGAAATCATGATGCATTTGGTTGAAGGACCCAAGCGATGGAAATGTCATGAAATCATGATGCATTTGGTTGAAAGAGCCAAGGGATAGAAACGTCGTGAAATCATGACGCATTTGGTTGAAGGACCCAAGGGATGGAAACATCGTGAAATTGTGACGCATTTGGTTGAAAGAGCCAAGGGATAGAAACGTCATGAAATCGAGACGCATTTGGTTGAAAGAGCCAAGGGATAGAAATGTCGCAAAATCATGACGCATTTGGTTGAAGGACCCAAGCGATGGAAACGTCATGAAATCGTGACGCATTTGGTTGAAAGAGCCAAGGGATAGAAATGTCATGAAATCACGATGCATTTGGTTGAAGGACCCAAGGGATGGAAACATCATGAAATCATGACGCATTTGGTTGAAAGAGCCAAGGGATAGAAACGTCATGAAATCGTGACGCATTTGGTTGAAAGAGCCAAGGGATAGAAATGTCGTGAAATCATGACGCATTTGGTTGAAGGACCCAAGTGATGGAAACGTCATGAAATCGCGATGCATTTGGTTGAAAGAGCCAAGGCATAGAAACATCATGATTTCATGATGAAGTTTGGTTGAAGAAAGGAGTGAAGAACGTCGTGATTTCATGACACGTCACGATTTTGTGACAAAGAAGCCAAGAAAGAAGAGAAGGAAGGAAAACGTCGCGATATCGCGACATGTCCCATTTTTGGACCTGTCTCGATTTCATGATGCCATGAGCTGGGAAGAAGGAACCAAGCCGACAAGGTAATAAAAATTAGGGTTTAATTTAATAATATTAAAATGCTAATCCTGGTTTTGTCTTTTGCAGAAAGCCATCTGGCAGTTGCATACTAGCGAAAGTAATGGCGAAAAAGACAAAATAAGCGTGGATCAAGCGAAGGCCGTCAGATGGAAATGTGAGATGCCAAGAATTTTTGGTCCATCTAGATTTTATAGATCTGGCCACAAAGAGACTTTACGGTGACTAAGCAGCTGCCCATTTAATGGAATATGTCAGCAATTGACCGAAAAATGAAAATATCTACACACAGTTACCGAAATTTGTCGATGGACGCATTTAACAGGAGAATTTATGGTGAAAGTAATGGCATGCAGAGAATTTCAACTCAGAGGCGGCTCTACGAAGATAAAATGTCAGAGAAACCAGTGACTCATTCCGAATTTCTCTGAGGAATTAATGAGACGCTCCCGACAGATGCACTAGAAAGATGAAGATACCTTCACACGCAGTGCCCATTTATGGAATATATCGATGACCGACCAGAAAATGAAGATATTTACTTGCAGTTACAGATGGATGAGAATAATATCAGATCATGCCTTCTCCATTTATGGCAAGTAACTGCACTAAGATTTGCAGAATGGTTAGGTTTTATCGAAACTCTATTTTAAAAGGCCTTATATTGTAAAACCTGGGTAGTAGAGTTTAAGTGATAAGATTTAGGGTTTTGGAAGAAGATATTTCTGAAAAGATCAGGGTTTGTCCTGAGTCTATATATACTTCTTCCGGATGTAAATTCCAGAGGCGAAAACTTAGAATAAAAAGCTATTGGAGCAATTTCCTGCAAATCTTGTTGAATGCTTTGTTCTGGACTTAGAGTTGGTGTGATTTCCATTTTCTGTGATAGCATGGCCAGGAGCCTAATCTCTTTCGGATTGCGATAAGTTCATCTTCTTTTGTTTTCATCTCATTAAGGTTTATTTAATTTATGTTGTAGATCTGTGTTATCAAGATTGGATATGCTGCTAGGCTTCATTCTTTTTATTGTATGCTAGGGAAAATTACAGATTTAAGGTTCAGGTCTGTTCTAATTGCTCTGTCCTCACTGCGTGAGCTAGGCTGCTGGTGAGAGATACCAATTTCAACCGACTTTCCTTCTGTTTATGATTTTCTTTCAGATCTGTTTTATCTCTGTCTTATGCTCTTAGTAGAAGGTGATCTTAGAAAGTTGGACACTTTCCTCTTTGATTTGTTCTATTGTGAAGCTAACTAGTATAACTAAAATTGGTAGTTTTGGTTTTGCAGCTAAGTTAGGTAAATTTCTCTTTCTGCCCTACTCTACTCTCTCTGTTCCACCGATTGAATGATCCATTTTTATTTTCTTTAGAATTTGTCTTTTATTTAAATCTGCTAAAACATAAAGAGCTAGATCAAAGAACTGATTGTAAATCTGAGTGTCCACAAAGATAACCAATTCCAAAAACATTATTGAACGAAGGTCCGAGCCCGTTGTAAGGTAACAGACAGTCCACTTGAAACTATTCTAGAAGCGAAAAAGAGTGAATAGACATTCGACCCAACTCTGTAACTCACACCTTGGATATCCAGCAAGATCCTAAAGTGAGTGGGATTTATCCCTTATAAGTGTTATCGGGTTTTCATGCTCATTCTTCATAGGGTGTGTATAAAAGTCGAACCAACATTTAAAATTGGCGCTAGAAGGAGGGCCTGAACTTTGTTCAGTAGTTTGTTAAGGATTGTAAGGTTGTAAGTTGCTTGTGAAAAAGCTGGATTCTACTTATAGAGTAACAAGGTCCCACTCCAGAGCTGGAGAGCTCCTTGTGCCTGAGTTAGAAACCCCAAGAAGAAGCAGCCTCAAAAGGGCCAAGTCCTTGTCTGAAATAGTTTTATCACCACTTGTAGTTACTCCAACTACAACTGAAAGTATCATCGTCAATCAAGTAGTAATGGCAAACTGGTTGGGTTCCACTGCCTTAAATATCCCTGGTGCAGCCCATGATCTGCCCAAAAATCCTGAGAGGTATCTTCCTAGATACAAGCATGATGGGACTAGAACAACAGAAGAACACCTAGTAGCATTCAAGAATGCTCTAAAATTGTTAAATGTACAGCATGAAGATGTGGCTTGCAGATTGTTCCCGTTCACTCTCCAGGAGGGAGCATACGACTGGTTTTTGAATCTCACTAACGATTCTATTACTAGTTGGAATGACTTGGAAAAGGTTTTTGTATCATAGTTTGGTGAAGTGATAGATCCCAGTGTATTATATCAACAATTTTCTGGTATTAAAAGAGAAATAAATGAATCTGTCAGATCTTACAATGTCAGATTTCAAAAGGCTTATGGTAGACTGACTGGTTATTATGTGCCAAATGCAGACTTGGCATTAGAAATTTTTAGGAATTCTCTAGATCCAATGACTTCTATTTTCTTGAAAAGAGATGCCTCTATTACCAATCTAACAGAGGCTTACAAAGAAGCTTTGGTTCTGGAAAGACAATTGGGACCTCAACCTTTAAATGCTCATCAAATTCCTTTGGTCACACAAGGTACCCCTGTCTTCAATCCCATACCACATCAGATGATGTTGCCAATACATCAAACTCCACCATCAGGAAATCCATTGGCTATAACACCTGCTGAAAATGTACAGAATCCAGGTAAAGAAGCTGATAACGCAAGAGTCGAGGAAGTGTCAAAAATAGTCCAAAAGTTGGCAAATGACTTTTTAAGTTTTAAAAGGCAGGTTTCTACTGGGGAAAACTCAAACAGGTATTCCTATCAGTAGAATAGATTCACTCGGCCCCCATACGAACCCAATAAGGATTATAAAGGTAAAGGGCATGATGTAAATATTTGTGACTTGGCTTTGCCTAACTGGTGCAGGATACATGCCACTTCTCAGCACGGGGAATTGGATTGTTTGGAATTCTGTAACGCCTTTGAAGCTTTATCTGGTGAGTTGATTTCTCCTGAACATCAAAGAAATGCGGATGGCCCAAGTTCATCCAGCCATAGTGCAGCTATGGTCTTAGATTCTTTCACTTTTCTAGGTGAGTCTGAGAATGTAGTGGAGATGCCTATGGATGAGGTGCAGGCTTTTCAACAATACAGGAGGGACAACTACAACCTCAAAAATAGAAATCCGGAGCCCAACACTACATCTACCCCTCCAGACAACTCCCACAATGTTCCTCCAGATCCATCTTCAAGTAATAACCCATCTCCACCCAAGGGAGGAGATCCAAGAGTCCCATATGGATCTATTGCTCCACTCAATAAAGGGTACAATATAGTGGAGGACATGAAGAAGATCAAGGCTAATATCACTCTCCATGAGTTAGCTCAAATTTTGGAACAGAGGGATAACTTGATTAAAACATACTCCGGGCCTACTACCAAACCTTTGGAAAAGGAAAATAAGGTGGCAAATGCAAATGTGGCCATGTATAAAGAGAAGACTAAAGTTCCGCCTTTCCTACTAAATTGTTCGTATATTTGGGAAAAACTTACACAACTGTCTGGTAGATTCGGGTGCTTCAGCCAATGTTATGCCTTTGGCCATTTGTCAACAGTTGGGTTTGACCCCAATGAAGTCTGAAAGAAGAGTTGTCCAATTGGATAAATCTGAGGTTAAAGTAGTAGGTGAACTTCAGAATATTCATATCCAGCTAGCATCTGAGCCAAGGGCACAACACAAAATTGAAATTCAGGTGGTAGATATTCCTGTGGGATACGGGATGCTTCGAGGTCAAAATATTTGAATGGATACTTGGCAACTGATTTTTCACATATGTGGTTGCCATGGAAAGGAGTTGCAAACCAATTAAGGGTTGAAAGAGAACCTAGATACAAACATACGATCATTGAATATAATGCAAAAAATGAGACTGTAAATATTGTTGATGTAGATATTGGGGTTTATAATTTAACAACAGGACAAAATGAGAAGCTTAGTAAAGCTCATCTTGTTCATAATAATGAAGTTTGGACGCTTCATGTGGATGGGGCTAAATCTAAACAGGGTTCTAGTATAGGGGCAGTTCTTAAAGGACCTGAGAGTCAGACATATTTTATGTCTTATCGCCTACAGTTCCCTTGCACAAATAATTTAGCAGAGTATGAAGCACTGGTGCTAGGATTGAAATTTGCTTTGGACAGAGGTGTAAGAAATATCCAAGTTTTTATAGATTCAGAGTTGGTGGCTAATCAAGTTAAAGGTAAATTTCAGTGCAAAGCATCCTACTTAAAAGGATACAAACACCGAGCGTGGGATCTCGTGGAGGATTTTGATGCTTTTAATTTAACGCACATACCTAGAGAGCAGAATTCACGTGCGGATGTCTTAGCTTCATCGACCGCAAGTCTGAAGCCACTTGGAAGAGTTCAAATGGAACAAATTTTTGATCGAGTTAGTCCCTTGTCCTTCGGTCCCAAATAATGTAGATAATTTTCAGGTTTTCTCTGATGACCAGCAGATTATAAACTTTTTACAGAGTACCAATGCGTTTGAAAATGCTATAATCGATGATGGTCAAAGGGATACTCTGCTGGAATAGTTAGACGATGAAAGGGGAATAATAAGGTTGAAAGATAACAGAATTCCAAAAGGGATGGTGGAACTGGAGCGATTGTTTGATGTTGACCAAATTAAGCAAAAGGTGAGTTCTGGGGATTCCATTGGTATAGCAAACGGTGAGACATAGAACCTGAATGTCGGGACTGAAGAAGATCCCCGGCACCTTAAGTTGGCTAAAACTTGTGACCCTAAAATAAAAAGAAATATGATTGAATTTCTTCACAGGTCCAAGGATGTTATGGCCTGGTCTTACAAAGACTTAAAGGTTTTTGATCCGAAAGTTTACACTCATGTAATACCTTTAAAAGAGTTCTGCAAACCCTTTCGGCAGAAACAGAGGCATGTCAACGCTTTGCTAGAGCCCCTCATCAAGAAGGAGGTGGAAAAATTATTGAGTGCCGCCATTATTTTTCCCATTAGGCATTCTACTTGGGTGGCCAATTTGGTGCCGGTCAGAAAGAAAAATGGAGAGATCCGCTTGTGTGTGGATTTTAGAAACTTGAACAAAGCATCTGAGAAAGATAATTATCCTCTGCCTTCCATGGATGAGGTGCTACAAATTGTCAATGGTTCAGAAATGATGTCTTTCTTAGACGGATTCTCAGGGTATAATCAGATACTAGTTGAAAAAGAAGACAGGATGAAAACTGCCTTCACAACCAAGTGGGGAACTTTCGCCTACAAAAGAATGTCATTTGGATTGACTAATGTCGGAGCTACTTTTCAACATGCAATGGATCATGCTTTCAAAGGTCTTATGGGTAAATGCATAGTTGTCTACATGGATGACTTGACAGTTTTTTCCAAATCCTGGTTTGACCACGTGAAGCACTTGGAATCTGTTTTCAACAAATGCAGGGAGTTCGGCATTTCTTTGAACCCGAAGAAGTGTGTTTTTGGTGTAACTGAAGGAAAGCTCCTTGGACACTTGATCACCAAAGATGGCATTTCCATGGATCCTGACAGAGTTGAAGCCATATCAGGGATACCCTTTCCCAACTCTAAGAAAGAGTTAAGATCCTTTTTTGGAAAAATTAATTTTGTCAAAAAATTCATCTCCGGCTTCGCAAAAATAGTCAAGCCACTGAATGACATGCTGAAGGAAACTGCTAAGATCGTTTGGACAACAAAAGCCAAAACAACGTTCCAGGAGATCAAATCTGCCATCCAACAAGCTCCAGTGCTGGTGAGCCCAGACTTCAGTACAGATTTTTATTTGTACTCTTTTTCTTTAGAACACACACTTGCTGCGGTTTTGACCCAACGAAGAGAAACAGGGGAGCATCCGATTGCCTTCAAAAGTACCAACTTAAAGGGGGCTGAGCTAAAATACTCTCGCTTGGATAAGCAAGCCTATGCCTTAGTAAGAGCAGTTAAGCAATTCAGGCACTACATACTAAGAAGCAAAGTCCATGCTATAGTTCTTGATCCAACTGTCAAATACTTATTAAGCCAGGACGAATTGGGTGAGCTGAGAGGTAATTGGGTTACAAGACTGCAGGAATACGACTTAGAAATTTGGCCTACAAAATTAATCAGAGGACTTGGTTTGTCTCGACATATTGTTGAAGTACCTGTACAAGGAGAAATTAATCAGCTGGATTCTGGATTCGATGATTGGTATGGAGATATCATTCATTTGTTGCAATTTGGAATTTGTCCATCTCACCTGAATAGAACCTAGAGAAGAGCACTAAAGTTGAAATCTGCTCATTTTCTGCTCAAAGGAGGCAACTTGTATAGAGAAAACTATGTTGGCATATTCTTAAGATGCATTTCTCAGAATGAAGTCAATGAGGTGATGTCCAGTTTTCATGAGAAGTTAGGGGCAGGGCATTCTTCAGGTTTCGCTACTACACACAAGATATTGAGAGCAGGCTATTACTGGCCTACATTGTTTAAAGATGCACATCAGCATGTGAGAACTTGCCATCAGTGTCAGACTTTTGCATCCAAAGAGGCTAATCGAGCTCTACCATTGCAGCCTATTGTAATAAACAAACCTTTTATGCAATGGGGACTTGACTTTGTGGGTGTGATAAACCCAAATTCATCAGCAGGGCATAAGTATGTTCTAACAGCCATCGATTATTGCACAAGATGGGTTGAAGCAGCAGCCACCATGAGGAGTACAACCCATGAGGTGATCAAATTTCTAGAGTCAAATATCATAACCAGGTTTGGAGTTCCTTTGAATTTGGTGTGCGACAACGGGCCGACCTTTCAATCATTAGAGTTTGCAGAGTGGGCATACCAGATGGGGATAGTCATCAGATTTTCATCCAACTATTACCCCCAAGGTAATGGACTAGTTGAGTCCACAAATAAGAATTTGATGAATGCCATTAAGAAGTCTGTTGTAGACAAACCCAGACAATGGCACACATTATTGAAATATGCACTTTGGGCTGACAGGATAAGACATAAAGTAGCTCTTAAGACTTCCCCATTTGCTTTGTTGTATGGTATTCAGCCCATTGTTCCTATTTCTTTGAAATTGCCCACTTATCAATTTGTTTTAGACTATTTTGAGGATCAAGCAGATGCAGAGGCTCGTATTTTGGATTTAACTAATTTGCAGGATGAACGACTTCAAGCCCTGGAACATTTCAGTCGGCACCAAGAAACAGTCAAGCGCTGGTTTGACAAAAGAGCCAGAGTGAAGGCCTTCAGACTCGCAGACCTGGTGCTTCTATGGGACAAAGCCCATGAAAAGAAAGGTAAACACACAAAGTTGCAACCGCTATGGATAGGGCCATACCAGATTGCCGAGATCCTAGGTAATAATGCATTTCATCTACAGGACCTCGAGGGTAATTTTTTGAACCTTCCTGTTAATGGTCAATACCTAAAGCATTATTTCTCAGCTGTTCCATCCAATACATCGTTTGAATAAATCACAAAGACGTTGTAAAATATGTATATGTTATAAATAAGGTTTGAAGTAGTGTGTTTTTATTTTTGTTTTATTTTAGGTTGAAGTTATGTGTTTTATCCTTTGGGGCCTGGATTCTAAAATTTCTTTTAGCTTTTAAATTTTGTTTGTTTAAGTTTTGCCTAGGCAGCAAAGAAAGAATCAACCTTTAAAATTTGTTTTATTCTGAGTTCAAAATCCTGTGTTCATTTTGTTTTATTCTAATTAAGAGATAGTCTGCTTAAATTGAACAGTGGAACTATTTTGTTATTCAGAACAACAGTAGAAAGATAATTGGATTTTGTGTCTTGCTTGCCACAATTATTTTAATTATAAAGAAACTACTATACTGTTTGGCTGAAGAACTCCCAGGGAATCCAAGAAAAGTTGGTCGTAAGAGGGGACTCTGATTCATGAAATTATTTAAGTGTCCATAGAGGCTATCGGTACCCAGGCTTTCCAGATCGATGAAGAATAAAAAAATTTGTTTTTAAGCAAGGCTTTCCAGATTTCGATATGTTTCAAAAGAGAGAGAGAGAAGGTGAAAATTGAGCAGGGCAACATAAAACTGGCACTCTTTTCTATACAAAAAAAAAAAAGGAGAGAAGAAGTTATGTAATGAAAGAGATAGCCAAGGCTCCAGAAGATGTTTTCTTTTACCAAGTTGTAGATACCACCTCATAGTTGTGGATCAGGGTCATGAAAATCTAAAGAGTAACTCTGTCGAGGTTGTAAAAGGCTAAACTAGTAAACAGAGCCCTACTCGGTTTCCCCTTTCACAATCTAGAAAAGCTGATCAATCCGAAGTAAAACATTCGAAGGCCCAGTCATCCTTGAAGAAAGTTATACGCTTATAATTGCACATCAGAAATCTTCCTTAAGTGATTCAACCTAGTATGTCCTTGGGAAATTTTAACAACTATCAGGTAGTAGTTAAATTATTTTGAAGAATATTTGTGGCAAAGCATGGTACATGGTCTATATTGTTTTGAAACTAGAGTCCTGGATTCTAAAATAGTGCTACTATTTTCCCCGTAGATATCGCCATTTGTTGAGAAGCAACACACCCCCACTAAAAAAATGAAATTCCATCCTTTGAAAATATTTAGTTTTCATTTTGCCGTAGGGACCCTCTTGATGTTTTTCAGGTTTTAATTCCAAATTTTGCTTGCCTCCTTCTTCTTCAAGTTTTGCATATACCAAAGTATCTAAGTAGGCTTGCATATGGCTTTGATTTCAATTTAGAATTTATTTGTTATGTTAGAATCATTCCGAGTAAAGAAGATCTTTCACTAATATGTAAAAATGCAGGATACATATGAATAAATTCATTGGAGTCAACCTACAATTTTTGGAAAATTTGCAAAGTGGAAGTAACTTGAGAAAACGTCGCGATTTCGTGACACATTCCATTTTTGGAAAAGTCACGATTTTGTGACATATTCCATTTTTGGAAATGTCGCGATATCGTGACATATTTGGATTGAAAGAAGCTAAGTGAAAAAAGCGTCGTGATATCGTGACGTGTCATGTTTTGACGTGGCTGAAAGTGAGATGAACTTGGATCGGAGTTTGGAAGCAGAACCATTTGATTGGTTGAAAGACAAGGATAGAAATGTCAGATGTGACGCATTTGGTTGAAGGACCCAAGCGATGGAAACATCGTGAAATCATGACGCATTTGGTTGAAAGAGCCAAGGGATAGAAATGTCGTGAAATCGTGACGCATTTGGTTGAAAGAGCCAAGGGATAGAAACATCATGAAATCATGACGCATTTGGTTGAAGGAGCCAAGGGATGGAAACATCGTGAAATCGTGACGCATTTGGTTGAAAGAGCCAAGGGATAGAAACGTCATGAAATCATGATGCATTTGGTTGAAGGACCCAAGCGATGGAAATGTCGTGAAATCATGATGCATTTGGTTGAAAGAGCCAAGGGATAGAGACGTTGCAATTTCATGACGCATTTGGTTGAAAGAGCCAAGGGATAGAAACGTCAGAAATCAGATGATTTGGTTGAAGGACCCAAGCGATGGAAACATTGTGAAATCATGACGCATTTGGTTGAAAGAGCCAAGGGATAGAAACATCGTGAAATCATGATGCATTTGGTTGAAGGACCCAAGGGATGGAAACGTCATGAAATCATGACACATTTGGTTGAAAGAGCCAAGGGATAGAAATGTCATGAAATCACGATGCATTTGGTTGAAATATCCAAGGGATAGAAACGTCATGAAATCATGACGCATTTGGTTGAAGGACCCAAGCGATGGAAACGTCACAAAATCATGACGATTTGGTTGAAAGAGCAAGGATAGAAACGTCATGATATTCGTGACAAAGAAGTTTGGAAAAGGAAAGGTGAAGGAAATGTCATGATTTCGTGACACGTCGTGATTTTGCGACAAAGAAGCCAAGAAAGAAGAGAAGGAAGGAAAACGTCGCGATATCGCGACATGTCCCATTTTTGGACCTGTCTCGATTTCGTGACGCCATGAGCTGGGAAGAAGGAACCAAGCCGACAAGGTAATAAAAATTAGGGTTTAATTTAATAATATTAAAATGCTAATCCTGGTTTTGTCTTTTGCAGAAAGCCATCTGGTAGTTGCATACTAGCGGAAGTAATGGCGAAAAAGACAAAATAAGCGCGGATCAAGCGAAGGCCGTCAGATGGAAATGTGAGATGCCGAGAATTTTTGGTCCATCCAGATTTTACAGATCTGGCCACAAAGAGACTTTACGGTGACTAAGCAGCTGCCCATTTAATGGAATATGTCGACAATTGACCGAAAAATGAAAATATCTACACACAGTTATTGAAATTTGCCGATGGACGCATTTAACAGGAGAATTTATGGTGAAAGTAATGGCATGGAGAGAATTTCAACTCAGAGGCGGCTCTACGAAGATAAAATGTCAGAGAAACCAGTGACTCATTCCAAATTTCTCTGAGGAATTAATGAGACGCTCCCGACAGATGCACCAGAAAGATGAAGATACCTTCACACGCAGTGCCCATTTATGGAATATATCGACGACCGACCAGAAAACGAAGATATTTACTTGCAGTTACAGATGGATGAGAATAATATCAGATCATGCCTTCTCCATTTATGGCAAGTAACTGCACTAAGATTTGCAGAATGGTTAGGTTTTATCGAAACTCTATTTTAAAAGGGCCTTATATTGTAAAACCTGGGTAGTAGAGTTTAAGTGATAAGATTTAGGGTTTTGGAAGAAGATATTTCTGAAAAGATCAGGGTTTGTCCTGAGTCTATATATACTTCTTCCGGATGTAAATTCCAGAGGCGGAAACTTAGAATAAAAAGCTATTGGAGCAATTTCCTGCAAATCTTGTTTGAATGCTTTGTTCTGGACTTAGAGTTGGTGTGATTTCCATTTTCTGTGATAGCATGGCCAGGAGCCTAATCTCTTTCAGATTGCGATAAGTTCATCTTCTTTTGTTTTTCGTCTCATTAAGGTTTATTTAATTTATGTTGTAGATCTGTGTTATCAAGATTGGATATGCTACTAGGCTTCATTCTTTTTATTGTATGCTAGGGAAAATTACAGATTTAAGGTTCAGGCCTGTTCTAATTGCTCTGTCCTCACTGTGCGAGCTAAGCTGCTGGTGAGAGATACCAATTTCAACTGACTTTCCTTCTGTTTGTGATTTTCTTTCAGATCTGTTTTATCTCTGCCTTATGCTCTTAGTGGAAGGTGATCTTAGAAAGCTGGACACTTTCCTCTTTGATTTGTTCTATTGTGAAGCTAACTGGTATAACTAAAATTGGTAGTTTTGGTTTTGCAGCTAAGTTAGGTAAACTTCTCTTTCTGCCCTACCCTACTCTCTCTGTTCCACCGATTGAATGATCCATTTTTATCTTCTTTAGAATTTGTCTTTTATTTAAATCTGCTAAAACATAAAGAGCTAGATCAAAGAACTGATTGTAAATCTGAGTGTCCACAAAGATAACCAATTCCAAAAACATTATTGAACTAAAGTCCAGAACCCATTGTAAGGTAACAGACAGTCCACTTGAAACTATTCCAGAAGCAGAAAAGAGTGAATAGACATTCGACCCAACTCTGTAACTCACACCTTGGATATCCAACAAGATCCTAAAGTGAGTGGGATTTATCCCTTATAAGTGTTATCGGGTTTTCATGCTCATTCTTCACAGGGTGTGTATAAAAGTCGAACCAACATACCCTAAGCATAAAAATGGCAGAAAGGTGAAATGTACATGTATAGAGAAATAATAAAGCAAAAATAACAGATTCACATGGTGATGTGCTTGGTGATTTACTTCTAATACTATGTGACACTCATGATGGTGACTGTGTTCGTGAATCATGCATTGAAAGCACGAAGGTGTAATATTTTTATGGGTTTAGTATCATTAAGGCCTTCAAGATTTTCCAGACGATATGCTCTTGAATCGTATTTGTGTGTGATAATAAATGGACCCAACCAGTTTGAGGTGAATTTATCTCGTTGTTGGTGAGGTTGACTTGTGATTTTCTAGTTCTCCTTGAGAACCAAGTCACTAATTTGGTATTCACACTTATATACCTTACTATTATAGGAACTACGAAGGTGATCTTGATATACTCGTGTGTGCTCGATGGCATAGATGCGATGTTCATCGAGGAGTTTTAGTTGATCTAGATGAGCTTGGTGAGCAGTTTCATCGTCAATGAAATCTTTCATGGATATCTATAAGGATGGTATCTCAAGCTCAAGGGGCATGCTAGCTTCTGCCCCATAGACAAGTGAAAATGTGTTGCCCCAGTAAGAGTATGAATGCTCGTATGATATTCCCACAAGGCTAGGGGTATTTGATTATGCCATTCCCGATGATATTCCACTAGTTTTATAGATAATAGAATAGATGGTTTTGTTAGTGGCCTCTGCCTAGCCATTTCTTTAAGGGTAATATGGGGTTGAAAAGCTATGATGTATGTGAAATCTATCATGCAAGGCTTGGACAATTTTATTTTTGAAATATTTCCCATTATCTGAAATAATTTTGGAGAGAATTCCAAAGCGGCATATGATATGCTCCATGATGAGTGTTGCATTAAATGGCTCATGTATTTTGGACCAGTGGGATGACTTCGACCCACTTTGTAAAATATTCTATTACTGTAATGATAAATTTATGATTGCTAGAGGATGCAGGTGTAATTTCTCCAATTAGATCTAGGCCCCATTAGGAGAAGGACCACATGGACTGGATTGGTTGAAGTACTTGGGATGGTAAATGTGTTAGGTTGGCATGCTATTGGTATTTGATGCAATATTTGACATACTCACAGTATTCTTGCTCCATTTTAGGCTAGTAGTAACCCATATAGAGAATGTATTTAGTTATTGGCATACCACTTAAATGGCCACAAGTGTCATCATGGGTTTCTTTTACAACTCATTGCGATTCTTTTGGGGATAGGGATCATGTTGGATAACCACTCGGGATAGTTGATGTGTATTATGAAATCAACGTCTAGGAGCTTTTAGAGCTTGGATTTTACTATCAATACGATAGTTGGATGCATGCGTCGCAACTTCTATCCTACTGGTTTGACATTGGGATCTAGTATAATATTATGCACTACTACGGAAGGGTCAAGTCTCAGCATGTCTTTGTGAGACTATGTGAACACTTTTATATACTTGCATAGGAAGTTCATGAAGGTGATGCACTCCTTGGGTGAGAGGCTAGTGGCTAATTTGAGGATGTGTGGATTTTTTGGATCATCATCGATGTCTACATCGATCGTGTCCTCAATGAGCATGCAATATCCATTATGCAACTGTTCAGGGATAGAAATGATATTGAAGTCGTCAATGGCCTCGTTGAACTCGTATTCATCATATATGTAAATACCTATGTGATAGGCCTAAGTTATTTGTGATGACGTGGATGAGGAAGGGGTATTTGCTATCCATAATATGTGAGGAGAGAGAAGAAAGTCTCCAGGTGCTAGTATATATGAGATGTGTGCTAGATCAATAAAGTTTGGGTTTGGGGTATTGTCTTGAATCTGCTGGTGGCTATAACAGAGGGGAGAATGTAAATCTACCTCAACCATGTTAATCAATATTTTAGGTGAAGTAGGTAGGGTAGAATCTGGTGATGAAGGTTGGATAGGTTATGCACATCCTAAGAGGCTCAATGGAGGCCACAAGATGACTAGTGGTGAATTAGGATGAGAGGCTGCTCTCTATAACTATCTATGTATAGGCAAGAATATAGGCAGGCATATCGGTGGTGGGTCAGGTAGAACCAAGTCCAGCTCTATAGGTGGTGGATCAAACAGGAGTGCATCCGACTCTATTGGTGGTGTAGCCAGAGATAAAGTAGCAAAGTGTTTTTCCAATCTCTAAACATCATAGAATAAGGAGGTATCAGGTGTAGAATATTCTTGGAAGAAATCATAGGGGAAGGTGATGGTTGATGTGGGTGAAAGCATGTCTTCTAGCATGTCCATGTCAATGTATTCTTCCAAGGTGTGTGTTGGATGTGGAGGAGGATGCAAGGATAGATATTAGATCTCATCTTCTAATGTATAGATGGCATTTGGGCTATAACATAGGTCGGTTTTGTCAGTAGGTGATCATACATGAGGGTTAATGGGTGTACGTAGGCCTTGCTCATAACGGCCTAATCCAAATCCATGCCAATGAAAGCGTTGTAGGTAGCGCAAGGTAAATTGAGGGTTGGATAGTTGTGTAATTGCATCACCAGAGAAATATTGTGGTGGTGAAGAAGTTGATGAGGGGATCAAAGAGTCTACTCCTGTATACACAAAGTTGGTGTGGTTTTTGAGACTTCCTAACTGTATGATGGTTCCAATAGTCAACACCGAGGTTGAGGGATGACCAAAATCTAGGGTAGATTAGATAGGGATGTCACGTACGTGGGCATCATGTATGTTGTAGTCTCCTAAGATATTATTTGTCATGAAGATGAATATGCATGGCGTAGCATGCTTTGGAAATTGGGGTGGTGTATCCAAATCATATGATGAAGGAGAAAGTTAAGATTCTCTAATGGTGGTAGTTGAAGGGTGTGAAGGTTCATCCGAGTTGGGTGTTGGTTTTTTGGGTGCATGATGTTTGGTTGTTGTAGCTTGAACAGGTTGTTTGTTCTACGTAGGGTATGGCATCGGTGCAGGTGCAAGGATGCATGGAGATGTGAATGTCTTAGGTTTTGGTTAGAAGGGAAGAGGCAGTGTCTGTGGTGTAGGAAGGATAGGGGATTCCATATGCAAGGGTGGAGGAGGTATGTAGTCGGTTGTGTAATGGGTGGCAATGGTGGTTGCGACACCGTGGGTGGAAATTGGAATGGTAGAGGTTGGGAGGATTGTGGAGGCCATAATAATTGTGGTGGGGAAGGCATAGTATCAATTTTAGATCCCCCAATAGATGATGCTAATGGTGCAGATATCAAGACTTGTGTTGTTGATGAACACTAGGATGTTGGGGTGGAAATTGGGGAGGATACCGATGCTCCTACTGACTGGTGAGAAGTGTTGCGGGCCAAACAAGGTGAATGGTTTCCTATTTTTGTCACATGCCCGTGCATTTAATTATCAACCCAGGGGGCTTCGTAAACTTGCGAAGAGTCAGAATTAGGTTACTACAATACCATTGGAGGTGAATCTGCTAATCCTACATTTGGGGGGTGTTCTTGAAATGGTTGTCAATCATTCCCGCACTCCTCAATAAATTACGTAAGAAGAACAAAATTAAATCTACAAAAATAAATCATGTACACATTCCTAAAAATAAATCTACTGAATATACTGGAACTAGCAAACTAATGAACGTTCTTATGAAAGCAATAAACTAATTAAAATAAATAAACAAAAAGGAAATGGGGAAGAAATACTGGCTTGGAGTGGGCCCAGGCTCCAGCAGCTTCTTCCCGATCGAACACGTGCTTTAGAACTTCTGGAACTGTAATATATTTATCAACGTATTACAATCTATCTTACGTAACTCTAAATGGATCTTTATTAATTATTTCTATATATTCCTCAGAACGATCTGCGTGTGTTTATATAACACACCCGTAGAACTTTTGTTACAGAAGTGGTTACAACAATCGATTCTTCCCAGACTAAATTAGAACAGTCTGGCAAATGCAATCGACGTCTGGCATTCTTTTTGATGGCGGCGTGTTCATTTCGGTTCGTGCTTTGCTTGGCATCAGTAAGACGTTTTGATACATTGGTGCTATCTCCAATTTAGCTCTGCATGATGCAGAGCTAGAACTGCACTAGCCGCTACCATCCATGTCGTTCAAATCTGGTCAACGGGCAAAGAATCAGTGGCGCCTTCCTTATGAGGAAGGTACCTTGTTATCACGGTGCCTTCTGGTTGTAGGGAGGCGCTTGCCTTCTATTAGCACCTTTCGGCTGTGGGGAGGTGCTTGCCTTCTATTAGCGCCTTCCGGCTATGGGGAGGCGCTTGCCTTCTGTTGGCACCTTCCGACTATGGGGAGGCGCTTGTCTTTGGTTGGCGCCTTTCGGTTGCAGGGAGGCACTCGCATTCAGTTGGCGCCTTCCGACTGCAGGGAGGCGCTCGCATTCAGTTGGTGCCTTTCGACTGTAGGGAGGCGCTCGCATTCAGTTGGCACCTTCCGACTGTAGGGAGGCGCTCGTCTTTGGTTTGGCGCCTTTCGATTGCAGGGAGGCACTTGTTCCCTTGGCGCCTTTCGGTTGCAGGGAGGTGCCTATGTTCTCTACATTGACCCCCGATGAAATAAAGTGCCAGGTCCATCAAAAGGACCTCGACCGTTCCAAATCTAACTAAATCAACTGCAATTCCACAAAACATACTAAAAGCACACAAATTAGATAACACGCATAATTATATCAAATATCTATATAATCATTCATAAAAGTACGCAATCCTTATTATACAGCCGCATATTGATCAAAGAAATATGTACAAAATATGAGCATTTCTGGTGCTCATCATCCCCCCATGCCTAACATATGCCACGCCCTCGTGGCATCCAAGCTGCAGGTAGCCCTCTGAATTTTCATCGTCGCCATCTCTTGGAGGATTCTGCTGCCCCTGCGGCCCGAGTCTGTCTTTTCGTGTTGGCATTTGAAGGTGTGGTTCGCCTTTGCCTATGGGAAACTACGGCTATCAATTGTCCTCTTCTTGTTCTGGCCGCTACTGGTGGTGGTCTAGCCAGCATTGTTCCTGCCGATTGAAATGCAGCTTCGGCAGCTTGCCAGAGGTCGGCGTCCGGAGGTCTGACCATCGCCAGAGGGATATCCGAGTTATCCCCTCTGGAAGGCACTACTTGGGCCTTGTATAATCCGGCCACTTTAGGGGTAAGCCCTGCATTCTCCTTTGCAATCGTAGCGGCCTCCAATTGTGGGCCATATACTCCCCACCATTCCAAGTACTTCCTCATCATGGAAGGCCACCCTCGGGATGAACCATAGATGTCCCAAAACTGGCTGTCTTCTACCGGACCCCCTTTCCCCGGCCTCCTGGCCTCCTTGGCTCTTTCATTTCGTTGCACCATTGCTCAAAATATTTTTGCCTTTCGACGAACAGTTGCATGTCCCATTCATCCTCTTCGGAGTCGACGAAGGTCACTTTTGCCTTCTGTCGAGCCGTCCTGGGCCTCTTTGCCTTGGCTTCTATAGAAAATGTGGCGGCTTGGACAGGGGTCTCTCCTTTCTCCTTCGGGGACTTCTCCTTGCTCTGAAGGATCGGCTATGCTGCTATCTTCGGGGGTGATCCTTCGTTCTCTTGTCTACCTGGTGTCGACCCCTCAGGCTCTTCTCCTTCTTTAGGCCTAGGGAGGTCCTCCTTATCCTCTGGTCTTATCTATTGCTGGAGACCTTCGTCCTGCTCTGTGTCACTCAGGACAATGATAGGGGGCATGGTAGGACTTCTTTTCTTTTCACCCCTAAAAATAGAGGAATCCTCCCCTACCTCCGGGCTGCTCTGTCGGGCATCCGATCGAATCTCCCCTGAAGAGAATACTCGTTCGACGGATGTGGGAGAGTTCGTCGACACTTCTTCTACCCAATCAGTCTGAGTGGACGCCTCCTGTCTTGCTATTCCTCTATCCTGGAGCATTTGATTTTCCTCCTGCAACTACCGAACCAACTGCTCGAGTTGAGCAATTCGCCTATCTCTTTCCTCCAATTCCCTTTTATGTTGGTTCTGGCAATCTTCCAGAATCTGCTGTGCCATCCAGCAATCGGTTTTCCATTCGAGCGCCTCCTCCAAGGCCGCATCGATCTGGTCGTTACTCCTAGAAGTTCCTTCATTCCGTGGGCTCTAGTTCGTTAATTCTCGGAGGGTTTGGGCGGCAACGTCTATCTTCGGGTCACTCTGTCCTTCCTCTATCAGAGGAGATCGGGTAAGGGGGTCCTTCCTCCTTCAGGAAGGCACCTTCTTATAGAAAAGATGCCTAACCCTAGCAGTTATGGAAGACGCCCTATCATTGGCACGTGATTTCGGCTATGGGGGGATACGATCTCTATGACGACGGTATCTTTTTCGGTATTGCGTATTTATAAATAATTATATAAATGATTTGATTTAGTATGCACGTACCTGATTCGTCATTCCAGTCATCGTGGTAGCCACTGATTTGCTGACTTGTGACACGAGGGAGGGGTATGGTCCTTTGATGCCGCTCATTCGTGCGATGCTTCATTTCGCTCGAGGCGTCCGATAGATGTAAATGTTGCACACGGGAGGCATTCTTTGGTACCTTTCCCATGTGGATGGTGTCCTTGTAGCGCCTTTCCGACGTTGTCGGTGCTCTTCTTCGAACGAATGCGCCTTCCGGTGCTACGAGGTGCCTCTGATTGGTGGGAGGCACTTTTGCCTGCATGCATCTTCCCAATGTGGGAGGCGCCTCCTTCTGGTTCGTGCCTTCCCGATGTTGGAAGGCGTTCGTCTTGATGAATGTGCCTTCCTGATGTTGGAAGGCGTATTCGGTTGGATGAATGCGCCTTCTTGATGTTGGAAGGCTATCAGCTGGATGAATGCGCCTTCTTGATGTTGGAAGGCGTATTCGGTTGGTTTTTTTTTTAAGACTTGGTGCCTTCCTGCCACGGAAGGCGCCTACATATGTATATATATATATATATTTTTTTTTTTTTTTTTTTTATTTAGAACTTCTGAATGGATGGAAGGCATTGTCTTCCGATTTGGCGCCTTTCGGATGCAGTAAGGTGCCTTCTTCTGGATGGGCGCCTTTCGGGTGCAGTAAGGCGCCTTCTTGTGGACTTGGCGCCTTCTTTTGGATGCAGTAAGGCGCCTTCTTCTGGATGGGCGCCTTTTGGGTGTAGTAAGGCGCCTTCTTCTGGACTTGGCACCTTCTTCTAGATGCAGTAAGGCGCCTTCTTCTGGATGGGCACCTTTCGGGTGTAGTAAGGCGCCTTCTTTGGACTTGGCACCTTCTTCTGAACCCTCCCCTGCCTTCTTCTGACTTGGCGCCTTTTGGATGCAGTAAGGCACCTTCTTCTGGATGGTGATTTGACTGGAAAAAGGGTGATCAAGCCTTCCCAGTTTTTCACGTTGCCCAGATTCTACCTACGAGCCGGTGTCGGAATGCTGAGCCGAATCAGGCCTGGTTTCCCAGATACCTATCCCTCGTGTTGTCAGGTCCTCCACCTGCAAAAAGCAACCAAAAAAGAAAGGAAAATAAAGGTAGTTAGACGCGTTCCATGCCTGTTAGGCCCTGGATTAGGATGCCTACAGCTTGCATGCGGGCGTCGTCCCTGCAAAAACACACATTACAAAAAAAAACTATATTAACTAAAAAATTTGGGTGAGCACTTTCGTGCCCACCATTTCACCTGTGAGAGTTCGGTCCAGATCTAGCAAGATGGGGTCTCCCCCACGCCTACTCTGGATTCCACCGTAACGTTTTGGACGTATTATAGGGGCGTAGTCGGTGGCCATTGACTGTGAACATGGTGTTGCTTGCCATCAATTGTCTTAACGTGCACCGCCCCATTCCTAATGAGCTCTGCCACCTCATACGGCCCCATCCACCTCTGCATAAGTTTGCCCTTCCTTTCTTGGAACCGGGAATCGTACAATAGTACCCATTCCCCTACCTGGAACTTCTTTAGCTTGATGTGGTTATCATGCCACTTCTTTCTCTGCTTCTGTATAATCTCTGTCCTCTGCAAAGCATCCAGTCGGATTTCGTCCAGCTGATCTAGCTGGCGAATCCTCTATTTTTGAGCTTCGTCCAAGCTCAAATTTAATTCTAAAGCCGTCCTCAGAGTTTTGATTTTGAACTCGATGGGCATCATCGCATTTTTTCCATAGACCAGTTGGAAAGGTGTGCATCCTGTGGTGGATTTCCACGTGGTGTTGTATGCCCAAACTGCCTCCAGCAACCGTGTGGCCCAATATTTCTTGTGTTGCTACACGGTTTTGGTCAGGATGTTTTCTATCTCCCTGTTTGTCACTTCTACTTGCCCGTTCGCCTATGGATGGTAGGGCATGGTTTTATTGTGCCAAACTCTATATTGCTCCATCAGCTCCTCAATCAATTTGGAGGTGAATTGGGGCCCTTGGTCTATTGTTATCTCCCGAGGAACCCCAAATCGTGTGAAAATATGGGCAAATAAGAAATCGGCGACCGTTCTTTCCTTTGAGTCCCTTAATGCCTGCACTTCCACCCATTTGGTGACGTAATCCGTGCAGACCAGAATAAACCTCCTTCCCATCGAAGGTGGATTAAATGGTCCCACGAAGTCCATGCCCCATTTATCGAAAGGTTCCAGGTGTACACGGGGCTGCGAGGGGCATTTCATCTCGGTGGGTTGGTCTACCCATCCTCTGGCACTCGTCACACTTGCTGGTATACGCTACCGCGTCCTTGAACAGAGTGGGCCAAAAATACCCAGCCTACAGGATTTTGTAGGCAGTTCATTTCCCTGCAAAGTGTCCTCCGCATGGCTCATCGTGACATGCCTTGAGCACTTCTAAAAACTCCTGTTCTGCTATGCATCTTCTTATAATTTGGTCCCGTCCTATTTTAAATAGGAGACCATCCATCCAAAGGAATGATGCGCTCTTCTCTATGACCGCCTGCTTTTCTCGGTAGGAGAGAGCAGGTGAGGTCCTTCCGGTGGCCAAGTAATTGGCTATGTCTGCATACCACGGAGTTTGTTCACTAATAGCGAACAGATGTTCATCCAAAAACTGATCTTCCATTGCTTGATGATCTGCTGGTATCAATCTGGATAGAAAATCCGCCACGACGTTGTCCTTGCCCGGTTTATCGACTATAGTGATGTCGAATTCCTGCAATAGCAATAGCCATCTGATAATTCTGCCACCAATGGCCGGCTTGCTCATCAGATACACGATAGCCGCGTGGTCCGTATGGATGAAGACCTTGTATCCCGTTATATAGTGGCAGAATTTGTTTATTGCATGGACAACTGCGAGGAATTCTTTTTCTATCACTGTATAGTTGAGCTCTACTCCCGCCAAGTTTTTATTGACATAATAGATGGCGTAAAATTCTTCATCGTCTTTCTACTCGAGGACTGCTCCGATCGCACCGTTAGATGCATCGTAGTAAATATGGAACGGTATGGCCCAATTCGGTCCTCTCAAGACCGGTGTAGATATCAATTTTTCTTTCAGCAATTGGAACGCTTCTTCGCAATCTCCCATCCAATTGAACTCTACGTCCTTAGAAAGTAGGGTGTGCAGTGGTTTGGCAATCTTACTAAATTTGGCGATAAATCATCGATAGTACTCGGCTGATCCAAGGAAACTTCTTACCTCCTTCTACGTTCTGGGGCTAGGTAGGTCTCTGATGACCTCGATCTTCCTCTTGTCTACTTTTATTCCTTCCACAGAGAGGTGGTGTCCCAACACGATGCCTTGCATCATCATAAAACATTTTTCATTACTTAGGGACAAATGATTTTCCTTGCTCCTGTCGAGCACTCTTTCCAGATTTGTCATTGCCTCCTCGAAGGTTTCTCCATAGGCGGTGAAGTCGTCCATGTATACTTCCACCCCGTCTCCTATCATATCAGAGAATATGCTAAGCACCGCCCTTTGAAAGGTGGTCGGTGCGTTGCACAGTCCAAAAGGCAATACCTTATAGGCAAACGTTCCCCATGGATAGGTGAACGTTGTTTTATCTTGATCTTCTTCCCCTATCTGGATCTGGTTGTAACCACTGAAACCATCCAAAAAGGAGAAGTATTTTCTTCCTGAGAGTGTGTCCAAGACCTGATCGATGAACGGGAGCGGGAAGTGGTCTTTCTTAGTCACCTTGTTCAATGCCCGGTAGTCCACGTAGATCCGCCATTTCCCATTCTTTTTGGGGACCACCACTAATGGTGATACCCATTCACTATCAAAAATTGGATATATGAATTCGGTAGCCAAAATTTTGTGCAGTTCTTCTCTGACAATGTCTTTCATTGCTGGGTTCATCCTTCTCTGTGGTTGCCGACTAGGAGTTGCCTGGTCATCTAAATAAATCCGATGGGTACATATTTCTGGGCTGATGCCGTGCATATCTGCGTAGTCCCATGCAAATGCTTGCTGGTGTTTTACCAGAAGCTCTTCCAATTTTTCTAGCTGTGTGGGCGTCAACCTGCTGTTGACGTTTAATATCCTCCCTGGCCCAACGTGTATTTGTCGGATGTGCTGATCTTGGGCGCCAGTCAACGGCGATCCAGGTGTGGGGGTGGACGATTCTCCATGGAGAAACTCCATGATAGCACCATCCTCGTCCTCTTCTGCCACCTCCTCCAAGGTCATCATCGGTTGGATTATGGACAACTCCGTAGTTCCATGCTCGGTGATCCTGGGTTCTTCTGCCGAGTCCATAGACTGAGTTGGCGGTGAAATGGTCAGCCTTTTGACGTTTTGCCCATTGGAGATGGTCATTAGCCCATCCCGATAGCTGATGTAAGCGTCAGCTGTTGCCAGCCATGGCCTCCCCAAAATGAGCGGGTAACCACCCAGCCTGGTCTTGGTTTGCAAAACTAAAAAATTGGTTGGATATTCCCATGCACTGATTGTTACGATCACATCTTCCAGCATCCCTTTCGGTGACACGGTTGATCGATCGGCTAACTATAGCACTATCGTGGTTGGCTTTAGGTTCGTGAGCTGCAGCCTCTGCATGGTCTCTTGAGGCATCACGTTGATGGCTGCCCCGAGGTCAACCAATGTGTTGGACAGGGAATGTCCTCCAATTTTTATGGTCAGCACTGGGCTGCCTGGATCTGCATACTTCGGATGACGTGTTCCACCCATCATTAGATCTTCTAGTTTACCCATGACGTTGATAGTCTGGGTAGCTTTTCATCCCGGTCTCCTTAGACACATTTCTCTAATTGCCTTGGTGTAAATGGGGACATCTCGAATTGCTTGAAATAATGGGATTGTCACCGTGAGATTCTTCAAGCTCGACAAGATGTCGAATTTTGGTTGTGTTGTTTTTCTTTGTTCCTGCACTCGGCTAGGAAATGGAGCCTCCGCTCTCTCAAGTGCTTTTCCCTCTTCTACCAGAGGTGTCTCCTCTATTTCTTCCTCCTCTTCTACCAGTGGAGGTGTCTCTACTATTTCTTCCTCCTCTTCTACCAGAGGCGGTGTCTCTACTCCTAGTTGCCTACCTGATCTAAGTTGAATATTGTACATATGATACATCTCACCTTCTACGTTGTATGCCGGCTGATTTACTCTATTGTTCGGGTTTGCTGTCGGTTGTGTTGGTAGCTACGTAGGTCTCACTGCTGGCAATGCTGGTAAGTTCTATTGGATGTGAGCAGGCGCTACACTCTATGGAGTCTGATTCCACGCATTGTGGCCTCTCCACTGTTGCCTAGGATATGGATATGGCATCCATGGCTGCTGATTCGGAAATGTTGTTGGGGGTGCGTTAGTCCAGGGTGATGGTCCCCACCACCCCATATTAGGTGGTTGAGGGGGTCCTTGGTGCATGTATGGCCCTCCCCCATATGATGGCATTCCGGTTGGTATATTCCCCATGGGGGGCTGTGGCCAACTCTTCCTATTGCCTATGAAGTAGGCCTCCATGCTCTCAGTCGCTTCCTGGTTACTGGGCAGTTGTGGGCACAATCGAGTTTTATGATTCAGCCTACAAACTGTGCATACTCTGACCTTGTTTTCTGGACATGCATTCTTTGCATGCCTTCCTCTACATTTTGGGCAGAAATAGGCTAATGTTGCATCATTTTCTTGTTTCTTCTTTTCTAACGATAGCGTATCCATCTGCAGTGCTAGAGATGAGAGCATTTCGCTCTTCAAATCCTCCGACATGTTGCCTATTTCTATTTTGGTGACTAAAGCAGTCGCCTTCATGGTCCTGGCGATGATTTTGCCTCACCTTCTCGAGTAGTTCCGACATAATTTCTGGATGTCGTCCATAGCATGCTGATAGACATCACCTCCAGAGATCATGTTGAGAGCCTCCAGTGACTCATTGGTAAGTCCCCTCAAGAAGATGCTTTTGAGGGACTTATCAGATAGCTTCGAGTGAGGGGACCATTGAAGATTAAAGCTGAATCTCTCCCAATACTCCTCGAGAGACTCATCTTCTCTTTGTGTCATGCTCAGGACCTCCTCCCTGGAGTCTCTTGCTCTCCCGAAATCTTGATATTGCTCTAGAAAGAGCTTCTTCATCTGGTCCCAGGTGGTGATGTGTTTGTCTCCCAGACCGATGAACCATCATAGAGCTGCATCGTCTAATGTAGAAGGAAATAATTTCAACTTCTGCGTGTTTGATTTGTAATCCACGAGACCTGCACAAAACATCAAACTTGAATAAAAATAGGTCGGGGTCCTCAGTCGGGTGTCCTCCGAAGGACGAAAGGTGAGCAGGGGATATGTTTTTCATTTTGGTATCTCCTACTCCCTCCTCTATTGGGAAACTAAATCCAGATGAGACTTCATCGTTATCTACCATTTTTTTGGGAAATGTGGTTTCTAATGCAGCGTTTATGGCCTTCCGGTCGTTTAAAACTTTTTGAGTCAATGCTCTAAGGTTGTCTGGCGAGATCGTCTGATCCTCCACAACCTTCCACAATAGGGCTTCCTCTAGAGGAGTCCTATTAAACAGGGGATTTATGATGATTCGTTCATCCCCTTGTTGATGGGATGAGGCGGCACTTTGCACAAAGTGCGGTTCCTCACTCCAATGGACTGCTGGTAGGTCGGGCGAGTCTAACTCAAATCCAAAATGCTCGGTTGACTCAGGTCTTGATGGATTAGTTCTTATAAAGCGACCGTCAGGTCCTCTTCTTCTCGAAGAACTCATACAAGGTCAGATGGAAGGTTTCAGGGTATTGTAAGTAATCTAATTAAGACGCTTCCCCGACAACGGTGCCAAAATGTTGCGGGCCAAACAAGGTGAATGGTTTCCTATTTTTGTCACATGCCCGTGCATTTAATTATCAACCCAGGGAGCTTCGTAAACTTGCGAAGAGTCGGAATTAGGTTACTACAATACCACTGGAGGTGAATCTGCTAATCCTACATTTGGGGGGTGTTCTTGAAATGGTTGTCAATCATTCCCGCACTCCTCAATAAATTACGTAAGAAGAACAAAATTAAATCTACAGAAATAAATCATGTACACATTCCTGAAAATAAATCTACTGCAAATACTGGAACTAGCAAACTAATGAACGTTCTTATGAAAGCAATAAACTAATTAAAATAAATAAACAAAAAGGAAATGGGGAAGAAATACTGGCTTGGAGTGGGCCCAGGCTCCAGCAGCTTCTTCCCGATCGAACACGCGCTTTAGAACTTCTGGAACTATAATATATTTATCAACGTATTACAATCTATCTTCTATAACTCTAAATGGATCTTTATTAATTATTTCTATATATTCCTCAGAACGATCTGCGTGTGTTTATATAACACACCCGTAGAACTTCTATTATAGAAGTGGTTACAACAGTCGATTCTTCCCAGACTAAACTAGAACAGTCTGGTAAATGCAATCGACATCTGGCATTCTATTCTGATGGCGGCGTGTTCATTTCGGTTCATGCTTTGCCTGGCATCAGTAAGACGTTTTGATACATTGGTGCTATCTCCAATTTAGCTATGCATGACGCAGAGCTGGAACTGCACCAACCGCTGCCATCCACGTCGTTCAAATCTGGTCAACGGGCAAAGAATCAGTGGCACCTTCCTTATGAGGAAGGTACCTTGTTATCGTGGTGCCTTCTGGTTGTAGGGAGGCGCTTGCCTTCTATTAGCGCCTTCCGACTATGGGGAGGCGCTTGCCTTCTATTAGCGCCTTTCGGCTATGGGGAGGTGCTTGCCTTCTGTTGGTGCCTTTCGACTGTGGGGAGGCGCTTGTCTTTGGTTGGCACCTTTCGGTTGCAGGGAGGCGCTCGCATTCAGTTGGTGCCTTTCGACTGCAGGGAGGCGCTCGCATTCAGTTGGCGCCTTTCGACTGCAGGGAGGCGCTCGTATTCAGTTGGCACCTTTCGACTACAGGGAGGCGCTCGTCTTTGGTTTGGCGCCTTCCGATTGCAGGGAGGCGCTTGTTCCCTTGGCGCCTTTCGGTTGCAGGGAGGCGCCTATGTTCTCTACATTGACCCCCGATGAAATAAAGTGCCAGGTCCATCAAAAGACCTCGACCGTTCCAAATCTAACTAAATCAACTGCAATTCCACAAAACATACTAAAAGCACACAAATTAGATAACACGCATAATTATATCAAATATCTATATAATCATTCATAAAAGTACGCAATCCTTATTATACAGCCGCATATTGATCAAAGAAATATGTACAAAATATGAGCATTTCTGGTGCTCATAAAGAAGATATAGGGAATAGTTGGGAAGATGAGAATGAAGGCGCAGGGGTAAGGTCTGCAACATTACAAAACTTAAATGGGTCTCCATCGGCTGGGACATAATGAACAATTCTATTGTGGACATACTTGAGGCAATGGTGCAATATGGATGGGACATACTGCATGTCTCTGATATAAGGGCGACCAAGGAGAATATTGTATTGCATTTCTCCTTGAATAATGTGAAAGAGGATGAGGATCATAGGGATGCCTACATGAATGGGCAAAAATACAGATCCTATGGTAGGTCTCATGGAACCAACAAAAGCACATAGGTCCAAGGAAGGTGTGGTGAAATGTGCTGGAGGGAGGTGTAGGTGATGCAGGGGTATTGTGGATATGATACTAATGGATGATCCTATGTCAAAAAGTACCCACTTTTAGGTAATATCATTTATATTAGCTTGTATGTGGAGGGGAGGGTCGGCTCCTTCACCAACGACTTTTATTATCTCATGGTCATGGAAATTGAAGGTTGAAGACATTGTGGTATGTTCCCTATGAAATTGACAAAAGAATTTATGTCATGTGTCTCTAATTCAATGGAATGTAGGATGTCATTCAATGTCTCACGATGGGGTTGAGACTATTGTAGGAGGTCAAATATGGATAGTCTCACAGGGGTATTATGTAGTTGATGGGTTAGACTACCACGGATGGTAATAAAATTTTGAGGTGGTGGTACGGTTTCCTTAGAAGTTGATAATATCACTAGGTGTGGTTGATTAACTGCAAAACCTTAGTATATTATGTATAGCAACAAATAATGGTTGTGTTGAAAAACACAATTACACACTGTATTAATGGAGGTATGGATTTGAATGATTTGTGTGACAAACTATGGTATCACTTTTAAGGCTCTCATGCCATATGAAATTGTAGTGGATATGAAAATGCAATGCAATGATGTGGATGCGAGATGTGAGATGCAATTGTTTTTGTATTTTTTATTTTTATGTTTTTATGTTTTTTTGCTTAATTTGACCAAAGGGCTTTAAGATTCCTTTGGAGCTTTTTGATTTTTGACCAAGTAGCATGAAGTGCCCTTGGAGATTTTTTATTGATTTTGACCAAGCAGCTGGAATGACCTTGGAGCCTTTTGAATTTATTTTGACCAAGGGGATTGAATTACCCTTGGAGCCTTTGATTGATTTTTGACAAAGTATTTTGAATTACCCTTGGAGACTTTGATTTTATTTTTGACCAAGCGGTATGAATTACCCTTGGAGCCTTTGATTTGATTTTTGACCAAGCGGTATGAATTACCCTTGGAGCCTTTGATTGTATTTTTGAAATTTTATGTTTTTATGATTTGTTTTGTTTTGATATATTTGAATGTTTTTTGAATTTTGACATATTTGAATATATTTTTTTTTATGACATATTTGAATGTTTTTGTGTTTTATGAAATTTTTGAATGTTTTCGTATTTTATAAAATATTTGAATATTTTTTTTAATTTTGACATATTTGAATGTTTTTGTGCTTTATGTGTAGAATACCTTTAAGTGAATGATATTGAGAGGTTTAGGCTCTTCAACACCATCTAATGATATAAGGCGATATGCCCAAGCCCAACTCTCTATGAAATCATGTATGGACCTATCTATTTTACCATGAACTTGTCTCATAGATGCGATGGCAGATTCAGATTTTTCTGGTTTTATTTGTGTACTAGATCTCCAACCTTGAATTCCCTTAAATGAACTTTACTATTGTAAGCTCATGCAAGGTGATCTTGGTAAACGTGAATATGCTCTAAAGCATTCACTCGACATTCATCAAGAAGCATCAACTGATCAAGGCAGCCTTGTCATGCAACATCATCATCTATGAAGTCTAATGTTATGCGCAGAGTCAAAATTTCTAACTCTAGTGGCATGATGGCCTCAATGCCATATACTAGTGAGAACGGTGTTGCCCCAGTGGGCATCTGTATACTAGTCCTATATGCCCATATTGCAAGAGGTAACTACATGTTCCAATCCTTGTGATTATATTACATCATCTTCCTCAAAATGGAGACTATTTTTTTGTTTGAGGCTTCTACTTGTCGTTTGCTTACGGGTAATAAAGTATTGAAAAACTATGCTGAATATGGTATTTGTTCATTAAAGCATGTACATTTTTGTTCTTGAAAGATGGCCCATTATCCAATATTATTTGAGAAGGGACCCCAAAAATACTTATGATATTATGGAGTATAAACTCCGCAATCCTTGGTCCAGTTGTTGATGTTAAGGGGATCGCTTCTACCCATTTAGTGAAGTATTTTGTGGCTATTATGATGAATGTGTGTCAGCCTGAGGATGGAGGTGAGATATTCCTAATCAATTCTAGTCCCCATTGCGAGAATGGCCATGTTGCCTGGATGGGCTACAAATCTTGTGATGGTAAGTGTGTTATATTTGCATGATGCTCGCACTTACTGCATTTCTTGACATACTCGTAGTAGTCCTTTTCCATGGTAGGCCAATAGTAACCCATTCTCAAGATGCACTTAACAATGGCCATGCCACTAGAATTTCCTCCACATGTACCATCGTGAGCTTGTGAAATTTCCCTGGATGCTTTCTGGGGTTCAAGACAATGGAGTAATACTCCATCATATCCTTGTCTATAGAGGATTTCTCCTACCAAGATGTATCTTGTTGATCTCTATTTGAATGTTCACATTTTAGTATGCAAAAAATATTGAGGTACTATTCCAAGCTTTAGGAATTCTCGTAGTTGGGAAAGCCAATCCTGATAAGCCATGGCTTCTATAGAAAGGACAACTTGCTCTTCTTGTATTTTTGAGCTAGTGAACACGGATTGAGAAACAACTCTATGGTGTATGGTTGCACCACACTCCATAGGTCCTTTGGAGATCAATGGCCCCCAAGGTTCCATTTACAAGAAATCTCTGGCTATGAAGGACCAATCCTAATTTAGCTCGATGTTGATCATGTTGACTGATACTTTATTGTCAAAAGCTTCATGGCGTATTGTTGAATGCGAAATCACTTTCACATGAATGGTTGTAAAATCAACGGATGGATTCTAAGGTATTAATGATCCCAAAGAGGCCATGATGTTTGCAAATCTATTCAATGTATGAGGGATTTCCTCGATGTCATACCATTCTAGTCGGGCTAGGTAGGTGTCAACAAGTTCCTTGCAAGTCTTCAGGATTGGGTACCTGCATTGGAATAGTCCTTTGACCTGGTTTACTATGAGCAAGGAGTCACCAAAGATATTCAATCTTTTAATGCCCATTGCTATGGTTGTTTGGAGTCCCAAGATCAATGCTTCATATTTTTTATTGTTGTTTGTGCACGGGAAGTCTAGTTTGAATGATAAGGGTAATGGAGCACCCTATGGTGTGATAAATACAATCCTTGATCCACCTCCTTGTTCACACTTCAAATCGTCAAATAAAAATGACATGTCTCTTTCTTTCTTAGGTTCTTTAAGTTCTGGCATATCTGATAATGCAAAGATCGTATCATTAGGCAATTCTATTGTGAGAGGCTTGTTATCCTGAAGAGGCACCTCTGCTAATTTATTTTCTATGACTTGTCCCTTGATGGACTTTTGGTTTATGAAAACTAAATCAAATTCTATCAATAGCATTATCCACTTTGTGGTATGTGTATTGTGATATGTCTTGCTCATCATGTACTGCAAAGGATTTTGTTTTGATATGACGTAGGTCGTATGGCTCAACATGTAGTGTCACAACTTTTGAGTTGCAAAGACCATTGCTAAACACAATTTTTCAACATATGCATATCCTAGATCATAACTCACCAAGGTGCGACTAATGTAATATATGGCGTGCTCTTTGTCTTGTTCATTGTTTTGGGCTAACATGGTGCCCAATGCAAAATCTGTAGCCGATATATAGTAAAAATGGTATGTCTGGCCTTGGTGGAGCCAATACTGGTGGTGTTGCTAGATAAGTCTTGATCTTTGCAAAGACTTGATGGCATTGTTCATCCCAATGAAAGGGGACCTCCTTGCATAGCAACCGATTTATAGGTCAGAATTTGTCTGATAATTACGCGATGAATATTTTGATGGATGTTATCTTGCCTTGTAGGCTCCTCAAATCCTTAATGTTGGTAGGGGTTGTCATTTCTAGTATAGTGTTAGGACCCTCCTAACATGTCCTAATACTTATATTATTTATTAATTATATTCAAGGGTCACAACCCTTCACTCTTACAACTATTAGACTAGGTATTTAAATGCAATCCAAATAAGGTAATAAGGCATCATCGAACAAATATATTAATTAAGTCTATTGTGGGTTTTCTACCTTACAATCAAAAGTGATTCAATATAAAAATGATTCTTCCTTCCGCACTATTTAGTTTCATAACATCTGGATCAGAGCTAGATCAAGGAGCAAATTCACCATCAATTTTTCCCATCGCACATTTCAGCCCAGTCCACATTCGCGAGGATGCAAACAACATTCAGGCTTCACTGATTCATGTCACAATCTTCATAGAAAATTAAACCTTCTCCTAAGGTATGAATTAAGTTGTCTTACACTCAAATCGCCCGACCTTTCGTGTGGTGACCGGTGGCTATTTTGGAGAAGCTAAAATTTTCAACGCAGCATCAGTGGTTGCGACGTCCGAAACGCAAAGGAAAATTTTTTTTTTTTTTTTTAAGGACTAAAGTCCCACATTCGCGGTGCTACGACTTTGTAGCGCTTTATAGGCGCCAAAAGGCACAAGGAAGAACGTGACTTCGGTCACGCCTCCCCCGTACCTCGCGTGAACCAACCGCTACCAGCCTTCCTCAAAATTCGCACCGTCCATCGACTCCTCGTGTTCTCGGCTGCCACCCCTATGCCTCGCTCACTTGCTGTCATGCTCTATCAGTCCCACCTGCTGTCATCCTCTATCAGTCCAGTCTATTATCGTGCTATCGTGTTGACTCGCCTGCTATCATCCTCTGTCAGTCTAGTCTGCTATCATGCTATCGTGTTGACTCGCCTGCTATCGCGTTTCATGCTCTATCAGTCCCTGCTATCGCGTTAGTGCTCTGTCAGTCCCGGCTATCGTGTTTCATGCTCTATCAGTCCCGGCTATCGTGTTAGTGCTCTGTCAGTCCCAGCTGTCACGTTAGTGCTCTGCCAGAACTCGCCTACTGTCATGTTTCATGCTCTATCAGTCCCGACTATCATGTCATGTTTCCCGCCTAAACACCCGCCTGCCAACCACCGTGCACTCTCGGGGACCAAAATAAAAAGTTGATAGGGCATTGCCCACCAAATTTTTGACAAAAATTGCTAAAACAACTTATAAAGTTGTTAAAACAATTTTTTTTTCTTGCTCACCTGGTACCAAGTCATATTGATCGTTACCTACACCAACTGCAATGGCTGAAGGATGACGATCACTAGATTCCATCCATGAGAAACATGAAAGGCTCACGAAAGAAGTTAAACAGGAAAGAGAGGAGAATGTCCGTAACACAAGAGAACTCTTCGAGAAAATATTTGCAATGGATGTTAAACTTGATGCCATCAGTCAAAATCAGGCAACAACACATGCAAATTCAACCAACAATGGGTCATCAAACCGAGCAATGTTAGGAGGTCCACAAACTTCCATTCTACCATGGACGACCAAATTAGACTTCCCAAAATTTGAAGGCGGAGACCCTACAAACTGGATCTACCGAGCAGAGCAATATTTCTCACTAAATCAAATTCCAGAAATGCAAAAAGTGCATATCGCCTCCTTCCACTTGGAAAATGATGCCATCCAATGGTACCAATGGTTCGAGAAAACTAACGGCACTCCGACGTGGTCAACCTTTACACATAATCTATTAGTGCGATTCGGCCCTAGCAAGTTTCAAAGCTTTACAGGGGCCCTCACTAAATTATGCCAAACCACTTCGGTAAGCGAATACCAAGCAAAATTTGAAAGGCTAGCTAATCGAACATCCGGATTAGATGTTGCCTTCTTTCAAGAATGTTTTGTCAATGGATTAAAAGAAGAAATTCGAATTGAAGTGCAAATGTATAACCCTACAAACATGTTAGAGACCATCGGCTTGGCGAAATTAGCGGAAGACAAAATCAAGGCACGAAATCGGTTCACAAAACCAACTTGGGGGAAACCATCAAACACTTATACCAACCCCAAACCAATGCAAAATGGATGAACCCAAAACTCCTACACAACCCCCAAAATTAACCCCGCTCTACCAATTAAGCGTCTGAGTTTCGAGGAAATGAAGGAAAGACAAGCTAAGGGTCTTTGCTACCATTGCGATGAGAAATTTGACAGAAATCATAAATGTGCCTCACGGAAATTATATATTCTAGATGCCACAGAGGAAGGGAATTCTACTGAAGAGGAACCTGAACTCGAAGTAGAGGTATTATCCAACACACTTGAAAGTGATGAAGAAAATGCACCAAAGGTTTCCTTCAACGCCCTTGCCAAATTTTTTGCCCCTCAAACAATGCGAGTTAAAGGGTATTTTAAGAAACAAAACCTTACCGTGCTCCTAGATTCTGGTAGCATGCACAATTTTATCGATCCAAAGGTGGCTAAACAAGCAAATTGTTTTATATACCCTTGCAATAACTTCGAAGTGATGATTGGAAATGGCGGAAAAATTGCATGCAAAGGAAAATGCAGAAATATAAAACTAACTATGGGGGTTTATAACATGAAAGGCGACATGTACGTCCTACCCCTAGGTGGGTGCGACATTGTACTAGGCGTACAATGGTTACGAACCTTGGGCATAGTCCAATGGGAATTTGATGAACTATGGATGAAATTCACAGCAAAGAACCAAACCTATATTATCCAAGGCCTGAAATCAGGACCTTCCCAAATCGTCAACTCGCATAGAATGGAGAAAATTATCCGAAAAGGAAACAAAGGAATGGTCACCCAATTATTTTCAATTCAACCTAGTCACAAAGAAGACGAGACACCAGAGTTACAAAATATTTTAGACCACCATAAGGAGGTATTCAATGAACCAAAAGGACTACCTCCACAATGAAGTCACGATCACACTATTCCACTATTTCTAGGGCATCAACCTCCTAATATTAGACCTTATCGTTATCCATACCTCCAAAAGACCAAAATAGAGAAATTAGTACAAGAGCTTCTTAAGGCAGGAGTCATTAGACCTAGCAAAAGCCCTTACTCCTCTCCAATTATTTTAGTTAGAAAAAAGGATGGCTCGTGGCGTTTATGTGTCGATTTTTGAGCGCTTAATAAAATGACCATCAAAGATAAATTTCCCATTCCGGTCATAGATGAACTATTAGATGAACTCCATGGGGCAGCTTATTTTTCCAAGTTAGACTTACGGTCAGGCTACCACCAAATACGAGTCAACGAAAAAGATATTCCTAAGACGGCCTTTCGCACTCACGAAGGGCACTACGAATTCTTGGTGATGCCATTTGGCCTGACCAACGCTCCTTCTACCTTTCAAAGTCTAATGAATAAGGTATTTCACCCTTTCCTTCGTAAATTTATATTAGTTTTCTTTGATGACATTTTGATTTATAGCAAAACATGGGAAGAACATTTGGACCATGTTAGACAAGCGTTCCAAATCTTGAAGGAAAATCAACTTTATGCAAAAATATCAAAGTGTTCCTTTGGAAAACAAGAAATTGAATACTTAGGGCATATTGTCTCAAAGGAAGGAGTTATGGTAGATCCTTCCAAAATCGAGGAGGTGAAAAATTGGCCTATTCCAAAAACCTTAAAAGCTCTACGTGGGTTTCTTGGACTAACGGGATATTATAGAAAATTTGTCCAAAATTATGGTAAAATCGTTGCTCCTCTAACAACATTACTTAAGAAAAACGCTTTCAAATGGTCGTCTAAAGCGGATGAGGCCTTTATCACCTTGAAAACTGCAATGTGTACCACCCCTGTTCTAGCCATGCCCAACTTTTCTAAACCGTTCGTCATTGAAAGTGATGCTTCAGGAATAGGAATGGGAGTCGTACTCATGCAGGATGAAAGGCCTCTAGCTTTTATAAGCAAAGCATTTTCTCCTAAGAATTTAGCTCGCTCTACGTATGAAAAAGAGATGTTGGTGATTGTCCATGCTATTCAACATTGGAGGCCTTACCTTATTGGCCAACATTTCATTATACGCACTGACCATCATAGCTTGAAGTATTTTTTGGAACAAAGGACTAATACCCCGGAACAACAAAAATGGGTTACTAAACTTCTTGGCTATGATTATGAAATTACATATAAAAAGGGAAAGGACAACATGGCAGCCGATGCACTTTCTAGAAAATTTGAAGATATGCCTCAAGTCCATGCTCTTTCCTCCCTTATTCCTAAATGGGTAGATGAGGTGCATGAAGAATGGATAAATGATCCTACTATCCACGCCTTAATTCAACAACTTCAACATAATCCTAGTAGCAAACCTCCATACACTTGGAAGGACAATATATTAAGATACAAAGGGAGGATGGTCCTCACCCCCAATTCAACTTATCATGAAAAAATTCTTCATGAGTTACATACCTCACCCACTGCAGGCCACTCAGGGTTCTTAAAAACCTATAAAAGAGCCACTACCTCCTTCTATTGGGTAGGAATGAAAAATTACATCAAAAACTTTGTAAAAGAATGTGAAGTTTGCCAAAGACAGAAGGGGGAGACCCTCGCTATTCCAGGATTACTTCAACCTCTTCCTATACCCACCAAAACATGGGCAGATATTTCTATGGACTTTATTGAAGGATTACCAAAATCAGGAGGAAAAACAACCATTTTTGTAGTCGTTGATCGTTTATCTAAATATGCCCATTTTTGTCCCGTGGCTCATCCTTATACCGCTAGCACTATAGCCCACCTCTTCCTAGATAACATCTTTAAATTACATGGTATGCCCTCCACAATTGTTAGTGACCATGACCCAACTTTCACTAGCACCTTTTGGAAGGAATTGTTCAAATTACAAGGTACTCAACTTCGTATGAGCTCCGCTTACCATCCTCAAACCGATGGCCAAACAGAAGTTGTAAATAAATGCTTAGAAACATACCTTCGATGTTTTGTTTCTACTCAACCACTCCATTGGGTAAAGTGGCTTTCACTAGCGGAATGGTGGTATAACACTTCATACCATACGTCCATCAAAATGACTCCTTATGAAGCACTATATGGTCAAACACCACCATCCCTCACTTCCTATATTCCAGGGACTACAAAAGTCCATGCGGTGGAAACAGAACTTGCTAATCGAGGTGACATACTATGGATCCTAAAAGAGAACCTACACACCACCCAACATCGCATGAAGCAGCAAGCCGATCAACATAGAAGCGAACGTAGTTTCCACGAGGGTGATATGGTTTTCTTACGTCTCCAACCTTACCGTCAATCCTCTCTTAAACAAAAAGGTTCTCAAAAGTTAGCACCCAAATTTTACGGGCCGTATAAAGTTCTCCAACGTATTGGGACCGTTGCTTACAAACTTGAGCTTCCTCCCTCTTCCAAACTTCACCCCGTATTTCATGTATCTTGCCTTAAGCTCGCAGTTGGAGCCCATATCATGACACAAACCACTCTCCCTGAATTTTTTGAGGATGGAGTACTTTTAGTCAAACCAGAAGCTATCTTGGATCGCCGCTCTCGTCACCTTCGTACTCACGATATCACGGAAGTTTTAATCCATTGGAAAGGTCTACCTTTAGAAGACGCGACGTGGGAAAATCTTCAAGATATCCAACAACAATTTCCAAATTTCCAGCTTTGAGGACAAAGCTCCTTTAAGGGGGGTGGCATGTTAGGACCCTCCTAACATGTCCTAATACTTATATTATTTATTAATTATATTCAAGGGTCACAACCCTTCACTCTTACAACTATTAGACTAGGTATTTAAATGCAATCCAAATAAGGTAATAAGGCATCATCGAACAAATATATTAATTAAGTCTATTGTGGGTTTTCTACCTTACAATCAAAAGCGATTCAATATAAAAATGATTCTTCCTTCCGCACTATTTAGTTTCATAACATATAGCCTTTACCTTTTCAGGATCTACTTCGATGCCTCTCTTGTATATGATTAATCCCAAAAGATTTCCAGAAGTTACGCCAAATATGCACTTCTTAGGATTCAATAAGACACTGTGTTCTATGAGGCTTTGTCTAAGGACTTCAGTGTGCTCTTGCCGCAATAGGGACTTGGCTAGTAAGTCATCCATGTAATCTTCTAATATTTTATGCATATAGTCATGGAATATGTATGTCATAGCCTATTGATATGTGGCACCAACATTTTTGAGACTGAATGGCATCACTTTGTAATAGAATTTTCCCTATGGAGTAATAAAAGTAGTTTTATGTTGATCTTCGAGCTTAATTCAGATCTGGTTGTATCCAAAAAATCATCCATTAGGGAGAGCATCTCATGACCTGCGGTTGCATCCACAAGAGCATCTATATTTTGCAATGAGAATGAATCCTTTGATGTTTCCCTATTTAAATTTTGAAATCCATGCAGATATGGACTCTTCCATCAGGTTCCCCATGGGTACCATGTTTGACACCCACTCAGGGTAGTCAACAGGAACTATGAATACTGCATCTAGTAGTTTTTGCAATTCATTCTTCACCATCAAAGCGACGTTTGGATGCATTTTCCTCAGCTTTTTCTTGATCGGATTCTTCATGGGATCCAATGAAAGGTTATGAATGACTAACTTTGGATCTATCCCTGGCATATCTTTGTAACTCCAAGCAAAAAAAATTGGCCTCTCCTTGAGGAGAGGAATTAGGATGGATTTTTCCTTTGGAGATAGACTTTCTTTGAAATTTCTTGGTTGGGTAGGATAATTGTTGATGTCCACCTTGAAAGCCATTTCTATAGCCATATGTGACCCATCCTACAGCTTATGAGGCAAGGGTATTAAATTAATGTTATTAGTGGGATTTACAGGACCTAGTGACTTAGGTTCTAAACCAACATGGAAGATGTCATACGCATAACATGATGCAAAATGAAATGGCTGTAACATCTCTTCATTGTGGAAGAGGTCTTCCAACTCTATGGGTGAATTAGTGTGATCCCAATCAATAGCTTCTACATCAAGATGCAATGATTTGGTAGGATCTATTGGATTATGAATTGGAGTGGTCAAATCAATGGAGATCATGTTGATGGATAGAATGAAGTCTCCAAGACCACATGGGTGCAATCTTGTCTTAGGGGTTTCCCTTCCATACTTGTGATGAGGTTCTAGAGGAATGGGAATTTCTAGATCTGGACCATGAGTAGGATGGACAATAGGATCATTGGGCTCTAATCACTCTTTGAATATAGGTGGAGGGGGATTGACCATCCGGTGAATGGCAGATAGGTCAACAGGTCTCCCAAAAAATCATAGATGAGGGTCTATGGCATGGAGTGTTTCCTCTATCTCTACTAGATCATTCAATTGCCGTAAGTGGTGAGGTCCAAGATAAGCCATCTCGGTCTCATCCTCAAAGTCATCATCACTTATCCAAAAATTGTTAGAATTGGTATGTGGCCCTAAGACAAGGGGCTCATGTCTTGGTCCTAAGTAGGCCATCTCTATTTCATCTTCATATTCTTTGTCACTTATGAAGAATCCATTTGCATTTGTCTCTTGCCCCAAAGTCAGGGGTTGATGGCTTAGGCCTAAGTAGGCTCTTTCTATTGAGTCTTCTGATTCATAGTCACTTTCATATGATGTATACCCACTCTCATCATGGATGGACCATGAGAATATTTGTAAATAGAGAGGCCTCAGGTAGTCTAAACCAAGTTGTGCCTCATCATCACTTGCTTCATATCCATTCTCCTCATCCCATGAGTTGTACCCTATTCGGGTGGAATCAATTGAGATGTTTGGATGATAAATTTTTGGTGGTAGTATTTTTACTGTGGCCACTTGTCTGTTGCTCAAATTTCTTGTTCTTAGGGGATAATAAGGAATGAAATCAATGTCTTCTCCTAACCCTAAGCTTAATATTTCCAATGCCACTGTAAGAGAGTCATATCAACCTCTGATATAATAGTCTAAGCCAAATATGTCAAAGGGAAGCTGATAATATGGCTTGTATGGGCGCCTACACCCCTACTCATATATGCCAAGGCCATAGCCATGCCAATGGCAACGCTCAAAGTAGCGTAGAGAAAACTTAGGGTTATAGAGGTAACAAACATTAATCATGAATAATTTTTCACTATCCTCTTCTATATCTTAAGACTTATGAGCACAGTATAGGTTGACATAGAAAAAATTGGTTTGGTTGGGAGGGATTCCAAGTGGAACCACTATTCCCACAGGTGGCCTCAAGTCCTTAGGCTTTCCTATATTTTGTGCAAACTCAATTATAGGCATAAAGGTGATGTTCTACACAAGGTACTTCCCTATACTTGTGCTCACCAAGTGTATTGATGTATGGGACGTGGATGACCCTACGGATGACACTAGTGAAGCAGGGTGATAATCACTATCTTCATCTTGATCTTGAAGATCTTCTTCTTCCATAGGACTTGGAATTTTAGTGGTGGCTATAATTGGCACTTCCTTGGGTCATTATTCCTTAACTAAGGGTGCCTTTAGCTTTTGATTATCTTTTGTTTTTGATGTTGATGGTACTTTAGAAGCATTGACTACTTTGAGTGCACCAGGAGGTGTTGAAGTGCATGGGTCTTTTATTACCCCTTTGTCTTCGTTATCCACTTGTGTGGTTGGGGATGAAGGTGCCATGTACAGGTGAGTAGATAGGATTACAAATTCTCCTAGAATTTCCACCTGATTGATGTATTTAAAAGGCTCTTCATTGGCCAGAACCACATAGACTTTGTTCTCATGCACATACTTGACACACTGGTGCAAGATCAAAGGCACACACTTCATGGCCCTTATCCAAGGGCACCCTAAGAGGATGTTGTACTACATAGCTCCTTCCAAGATATGACACATCACGGGGATGGTCTTGTGCCCTACCTTGATGAGTAGGACTATCATTCCCATAGTATTGCATAAAGCATCATTAAAATATCTTAATGTGTAAGCTCCTGGAATGATATTGGACTTGGGGATCTTGAGGTGCTCTATTACAGTTGTGATAATGTTTATCGATGAACCTGTATTGACCAAGACCCTCTTGAAAGGTAAGTTATTGATTTCCACTACAATTTTTAGTGGAGGTTTTGGTAAGGCAACAAGAACTATCTTAATCTCATGTTCATAGAATCAAATCATAGGTTCCTGGCATTCTTGCACTTGTCCTACAAAGTGAGTGAATGCATTCACATCTTGTGGTTGGAGCTTAATTATTCTTGAAATCTCCATTAGAGTCCCCCTATTCATTGGGGACTATTGTATGAGCTCATATATGGATAACTTAGCTAGATTCATCTGTAGGTTTTTCTCCAATATACTCTAAATAGTCACAACAGGTCACATTGGTGGACCTGGAAGGTTGTATTACCTTTGCCTAGGAGTGGTTGGGATGTTCATGGGAGTTTTAGGTGGTTGCGGTTGACCATACCATCTAGTCCTTATTGTTATGTTAACAATATCAACCATCCCAACGTATCCATGGGTAGGTATGTCAGCTCAAACCTGATTGACTTGGGCCCCTTTCTCTCTAGGGGCCTCATGATTGGGAAATGGGTTTTTGTATATGCCCATGTATCTATTATCAAGAGCCAGTGGGTTGTCAACTTTGAGTTCTCCCGCCTCAATCATTTTTTGCACTTGATGCTTAAACCCAACACAAGCCTCAATGTCATGCCCCAATATCTTGTGATAAGGGCAAAATTGATCTTCCCTATATCCTTTTGTCTTAGTATTGTTAGGATCTATAAGTGATATATCAAGAAATCTAATCCTCCTGGCCTTGCTCAACTGATTAAATATTGATTGCATTGATTCTGTCACAGGTGTGAAATAACAAGGTGGCTTGCATTCTCAATTTCTTCCCTAATTGTTCTTTTGGTCATAGTTGGTAGACGGAGGATGTGCTTGATAGTTCTGGGGTTTTTGTGCACCCCCATCCTTGGGTGTAGCCAATACGACTTTATTGACTAGAGCAGTATTACCCTACTTTTGCTTATACTTTTCATTCTTACCATTCTTGTTCCACTCCTTTTTGTTTCAAAGTTTAATGGTTCCCTCATCTAATTTTATTTATTTGATGAGCTTGTCCTGTGCCAAATCTTCCTCAAATGAAGGATACTTTTGAATTTGTAGCAAGCGAGAGATGTTTTTAGAGCAAATTTTGGTGAACATGTGAATGATATCTTCTGTGGGAACGGAGAATGATAATTTTGCCATGACTTTTCTCCATCTATTCCCATAATCCATTACTAGCTCGTCATCATACTATTTCAAGTTGGCCAGGTCTAAAAGGTTCACCTTCTTCTTAGAACCAAAGAATAAATGCTTTAGGAATGTGTTTACTAGTTGCTCAAAGTTGGTTATGTTGTGCTTAGGTAGTTGATTGAACCATTGAGTGGCAACACCTAAAAATGTCATTATGAATGTTCTTAGCATAAGAGCATCACTGTCTTCAAGATGAAAACAAGTGTTGATAAAATTGGTGACATGCTCTTGTGCATCCTCTTCACCTTTAAAATTTTCTAACCTAGGCATCTCAAAGTACTTAGGATATGGAGGGCTAGGGATTGATGGACACAATGGTTGGTTGTGTATTTTTCTCAATGTTGGTGAGTTCCCAGTTGCCTCTTGTTTCTCAAAGGTTTTCATCTTTTTAGCAAGCTCTTGAAATACCTTTGATGCACAGATTTTCTTCTCTTGTAAGCCTACTCATAGTGGCAATGGAGGTAACTCTCTATCCATTTTATTTGATCTATTTTCCTCCCTCCTACGAGGGGACTCAAGATTATGATCTTGGTTTGTTGTGTTTTCCCTTCCCCTATTAGTTGGATTTTTTTCATGATTTGGTGGGGGATTTCATTGTGGGTTATCTTGTCTAGTGCACCTCTCCTTAGGTGATTCAGTGCATCTATTTATTTTGTGGTCACCACCATTTTTCTATAAATTGTTAAGAGCTAGCCACTCGGCCTGCTCTCTTAAACACTACTCATATTGGCGCAAGAGTCTTTATCTTTGTTTCTCTTGTTCAAGAGCTTCCACTATCTCTCGCTCCTTATGTAATGCATTTTCTAACCACCTCATTTAGTCAGTTTGCACTGTTACATAAGACTCATGTTTATCTAACTCTGTTCTTATTTTCTTGACTCGTATATTCCTCGAGGAGGTTTCTACTGTATCTGTACTCTTGCTAGCTAATATGACTTTTTTAGTGTACTATTGAGTATCCCTATAGTCAGACTCCATGTGCATACTATGGGGTTGCTCTGAGGTACCCCAGACTGGAAGACATGTTTATAAGTCACAGTTTGTGAGCTTCTAGACATAGAGTTCTCAGTAGCTACAATTATTTGAGTTGGGTGTAGGAAACCGATCCAACCCGTCTAGTTGTCTGGTTTTCCATGGCTGGTCCCGTGGGGTGCCATTCACTCCTATGAGGTCATAGTCTACAAGAATATTTTATTTTGTGTGAAGAATTTCTTCTATCTAATTCCCATGACTATATGTAGCTCTAGTTTCTTGCCCTTTAGTGGGAAAACATGTTTCATTTGTTTCTTGTGAGTCTTGAGGTTTTGCAATTCTTGTTTGCCTTCTTGATGAAGAGGGCTTTGTGGTAACATTTTTTCTCCATGTGGATGGATATGTAGCAGTATCGTCATCCCTATGTGAAGAATAATTTTTTGAACCTTCTTTATTTCCATGTGAGGAGGAAGCCCTTAAAGCTTCCTCACGTCTTTGAGATGTTTCTATGTGTTTATAGGAGGCCCTTGAGGTCTCCTCATGTCTCCTTTATGAGGATGGATGTGAAGCCTCTTTTTGTTTATGTGACTTTGTTCCATGATATGGTTCCTTGCTTGGGGTTTCTCGAGGATATCCTCCAAGGGTTGAATTATCACCCCTTAGGCTCACAGAGCTACACCTCACGGTCTTACAGGTGGGTCATTCAATGTTACTACGACTCTACCTATGGGTATGAGTTGCTTCTGTCTCTCCATCGATATCAGAATAAGGGTGCTTACTTATTTTTTTGACCATGTTGTCCTATGAATTTATATTTTGAGTTGTAATTTAGGAATAACCACACAATACCAAGCAAATTTTTATCTTGATTATCGATTTAAGTGTACCCTAAACTATTTGGTGTGTTTTTAAGTGTTGTTATTTCAATTTCTTTGCTCTTGTTCTTGTATTAAGAATGAGAAGACTCATCCATAGTGACAATCAAGTACACCCATGCCAAACATGATTTTCTCAAAAGAAGCTAGGGTACACCGTTGAAGACCCAATGGAGGGTTTGCCTAGCTCTTCCACTCTGAACCAATGATTTTTCCAATAGTGGAAGACAGTTTGAGCATAAGTAACTTAGTGTCACTATAAGTAAGTTTCTCAATCCATTTCTAGGAATCTCTAGGGGGTAAACCAATGGAAGGAGATGAATTCCAACGTCACTGGACTAAATTGAAGGTTGGTGATGAAATCCAACTCCCTAATGTTTAAATGAGACGTGTGTGTGTGGTGTTCATTTTAAGCTTGTGTAACATAAAGTGCATCATATAGCAACAATGAATATTTCCTATATGCCTAAGTGCAAAAATATGTTTCAATATTCAAAAAGATGCATGAACTACTATGATTTGTATGAGCACACTTTATTTCGTGCAACTATGGCCTCTAGCAGGGCCTCAAAGCAAGCAAACAACATACAATGTCTAGCACGTTGGATTCTAGGGTGAACTTTTCATGCATAAGCCAATGTTTCTAGCAATGCCAAGTGAAAATTTTAAAAGAAGATCTAAGATATGCAAAATGCTTCATTCTTTCTCCTTCTATTCTTTCAATTTCAAAACATAAATGTGCTTTGAGTTCTTTGTTTTAGATACACAGAAGTAGATAGAAAGCTATAAAATATTAGAGAAGTTATACCAACCTTTGATCCAACTTAGAGAGTCGGTGTTTTGACCTTTGCTACACTCCAGTTCTAGCCACTGTTGACCATAGTGGTTGGTTCTTGGTTGTTGTACCTCAAAGCGGCTAAAGCTCTATTGGCCACTATAGCTCAGAGCATCTAATTTTTGGTTGTTGTAGCAGCTAGACCTACACATAAAATTAAGTTAGTATTCTCACATAAAATGAAAAATTAGTGGATATCCCACCATGATTGCCATCTGTAGCGACCCTAGGATGCATGCACCACCCCTTTTTAACCCTAATTGCAATGTTATTAAAAAACCAAGATGAAATGGAAGACAATGAAAAAGCATATAACACAAAAATAACAAATATGGATCTCTTTATTCATATTGAAACTCAGTTACATGCCAGTCCCTCTTCAGGATATCTATTTCGATACAGTAAGTTTACAAATAGGTAAAGAGTACCCCTTTTGCGAAGAGGTGGTATAATTTTAATGGCTTACCAGTTTTGCACACAAAAATGTATGAGGGCTTACAGATGCCTCCTCTAGGTCTATTTCCTAGAGGGATCCCTTTTGCTATCATATGTTTCAAACTTCATTCGATGAACCTGTGGTCCCAGAAGCAATGAAACAAAAACACACGCTTAGATGTCCGAGATTGCCTCCTCGGATGAGGTTGTTAGTAATAAAAGAATTTAATGAAAATATGATAAAACTATGCCACGAAATCATGTAAATCTGTGCTAATGATATGAAAACATGAATAAATAGAATAAAATAAGATATTTCTAAAACCTAAGCTAAGCCTACGGGCCACTGTCCAAGACAGCAGCCGCTAAGGTAAACCTTGCTCTCTTTACCCCAAAGTTATGGGTTAAAGCTTGTATTTGATATCGAAATAATAGGTGTTATGCTCTTCAATCCGTTAAAGCTTCATCGTACACTTGATCTCCAAGGGAACTCTCCAAGTCTCAAAAGTTCTCCTCAAAAGATATCTCGATGATAGAATATGATGATATATGATCTCCTATATGTCCCTTGGTGCTCTTAGGCTTGCACATTTTATAGTGTGAAACCCTAGGTCTATGTCCAAGCCCTAGGAATGAATTTCTCATGTGTAGTGCAAGTTAGCATGAGAATATTTTGTCCTTTCTCTATGTTTGAAGGCCAATTAATTTAAATCTAACTACCCACTTGAGTCTCCTATGCGAACTGGTTGTTAGCATGAGAATATTTTGTCCTCTATTTATGCTTGGAGGTCAATTGACTAAAGTTTAAATGCAAAATCCAGCCTCCTATGTGAACTGGTCATGAAAATGAATGCAAATTTACTCCCACTCACCTTTATTGCATGTAGACTACCAATTTCATCTATGATTAGTCTTGTTTGTTAGCAAAATACTTCTTATGGCTTAGCCATTATTATCTATAGTGGCTAAGATCTGGTTGTTGTCATCTACAACGGCTAAGGTCTGGCCACTCTAGGCTTGAGCGGCTGGGATCTTGTTGCTCTTGGCTTGAGCGTCTAGGATTGTATGGCTTGAAAAGGCCCCAAATGAATGGTGAGAACCACTGTTGATGCTTGGAAAGTCCAATATTATACCTTATGATCTTATGAGTGTGTTTATGTGAGCAGCTCCCCTAAGCATACAATATATATATATATATATATATATATATATATATATATATATATATATATTGAAATGGAATCCATAAAGATAAGAGAAAAATCTTATCCACCATTTCAACCTTCCCAAAGTAACCTTGTGTTAGGAAATATTGATTTTCCTTTAAATCTTCAAGGTAGTTTTTTTTTTAATCCAATTTAAAATTGAACAAGCTCATAAAAAGCAACTACCTAATTTCCTTCTAAAATAAAGGTAATTAAATTAATTAAGCATATTTAAAAAATAAATCTCTACTCTAGAAGTTGCCCAATTTAGCATTAATTGACTTCAAAGGGATACCAACTTAGGATTTAAGTACCATTCCTATACGTAGAAGGGCCTGCAAAAATAGGTCATGAAAATGGCTATCACCAATACTACTTCTAAATTGAAAGTAGAGGATATAGTAGGAACATTACTATCTAATAAAATGATATGAAAATCTTCTAAATATTATCATCAGAAGGATGCCTTGGTTGTGAGAGGTCATTTTCAATAAAGAAGCAAAAAGAAATCAGGAGAAAAAAATCAAAATATAGGGGAAAACTTATTGTTCCTGAAAAAAGGAAATGCTAGAAGTATGGTAAAATAGAGAATTATAAAAGATACTATGGATCTAAAAAGGCTTATGAACGAACATCTACAAAAATTAAGACCACAAATAAAGATTTAGGGAACCTGTTCATAGCTACAGCATGCTCAAGTGAATACCATGACTCATGGTTGATTGACTCAGACACTTCTTTTTATATGACTCCTCATAGGGAGGGGTTTTGTGAATCTAAAAATATAAATGGAGGTGATGTCTTCTTTGGAGATAATTCGACACAAAAAATAATAGGTCGAGGAAGAGCAAAATTGAGGTTAAAATATGGAAGAGTTAAAACCCTTCCTAGTGTGCCACATATTCTAGGTTTGGAAAGGAATTTGATATCAATTAGTAAGATGAATGACTTAGGCATGACTGTGGAATTCAATAAGGATAGCTACAATATGGTTTTTGGATGCTTAGTGTTGGAAAGAGGATTTTATGCAAGAACTTTGTTTAAACTTGAGGCTAACACTATAAGCATTGATTGCAATAACTCTTCAATTGTAGAGTAAATTTATACGGTAGAAGGAGCTCCAAGTATTCATGTAGAGAAAATAATTCTGTGGCATCAATGCATGGGCAACATTTGTGAGAAAGGCCTTTGAACATTGAAAACAAAAGGTATAGTTGAAGATATTTTTGGAAAGAAAACCAGAGTTAGTTTCCAAGTAGTGCTACAAGATATGAAAAAAATTTGCATCTAGTTCACAGTGATGTGTTTGGACCTGCAAAAGTACCATCATTAGGTAAATCCATCTATTTTATAATATTTATAGATGAATTCTCAAGAAATACCTAGGTATACTTTTTATGGTACAAATATAATGTTTTTAATAAATTTAAAAAGTTCAAGGCTCTTGTAGAAAATCAAACAAAGAAAAAGATAAAGATTTTGATAAGTGATAATGGTGGTGAGTATTTCTCTAATGAATTTGAGCATTTTTGCAAGTACTTTGGAATGGAAAGGCATAGAAAAACTCTATATATTCCATAACAGAATGGAGTTTTATAACAGATGAATAGAACATTGATGGATAAGGCCAAAAGCATGCTAAGTGGTACAGGGTAATAAAAGAAATTTTGGGTAAAAGTCATGTTAACTACTTGCTACCTCATCAATAGATCTCCTACCTTAGCTTTGGTGGATAAAACTCCACAATAAGTGTGGACTAGTAAGCAAACTTCTCTTAGTCATATAATGATTTTTGATTGTGGAGCTTATATGTATGTCCCAAAAGAGAAAATGACTAAGCTAGACTATAAATTTAAAAAATGCATTTTCTAGGTTATAGAACTGGTGAAAGGATATAAGATGTGGAATCTAAGAACACAGAAGATTACTTACAGTTGTAATATGATCTTTAGAGAACAAAATAGGTTCCAAAATAGGAAATGCAACCAAGCAAAGGACCAGAAATAGTTCAGGTAAAATTGGAATAAGAGGAAGAACTTATGGTAGAACTTGAATTACAAAGAGAGTCTGAAGAGGAATATTCAAAGGAAGAATGTGAGGAGGAAGTTAAAGATGCAAAACCTATAATTCCAATTTTGAGGAGATCAAATTAGGTGAGAAGACTCCCAGAAAGGTATAGCGCTTCAAATTTTTGTTTTCCAAGACTGTAAAGGAGGCACTCCAGTCAAGTGAGAATAAATCTTGGAAAAGGGCTATGGAAGAAGAAATGGAATCCCTAGATAAAAATAATACATGGGACTTAGTGAAATTACCCCTTGGTAGAAAACATGTTGGTTGTAAGTGGTTATTAAATAAAAAGTACAATGTAGAAGGAATTTGAAGTACAAAGCTCACTTGGTAGCAAAAGGATTTTCTCAAATTGAGGGAATTGACTTTGGTGATATTTTTACTCCTATGGTTAAACTAACATCAATTAGAGTTATGTTGGCTATTTTTGCTGCATAGAACATATGGATGTAAAGATAGATTTTCTAAATGGTGAACTTGATGAAGATATATATATGTAACAACCATAATACTTCAAGGTAAAATGTAAGGAGGACTTGATATGCAAGTTGAGTAAGTCTCTTTATAGGTTGAAGTAGTCTCCAAGGATGTGGAACCAAAAATTTGATAGGTTTGTTTTGACACTTGGGATTGGAAAAATCAAAGCATATCCATGTGTATATTTCAAAAATGAAGGTAAAATATTTGTTATCATTGTATTGTATGTGGATGACATTCTATTAATTGGTAACAATAAGGTGATGATAAAGTTACTAAATCTTAGTTATCTTTTGAATTTGACATGAAGGATTTGGGCGCTGCAAAATTTATTTTGGGTACGAAAATAATAAGGGATCATGCAAATAGAAATTTGTGGTTAAATCAAAGGAAATGTGCTAATTTAGTACTACAAAGGTTTAGGATGCATTATTGTAAACTAGTATGTACTCCATATATGGTTGGTCAAAAGTTATCTATTGAAAAATGCCCTATAATAGATGAGGAAAATGAATAAATACATCATGTTCCTTATGCTAGTGCTATGGAAATTTTGATGTATGTAATAGTTTGTACTAGACCTGATATTACACATGTAGTGGGAGTAGTTAGCAAATATATGTCTAATCAATGAAAGGATCATTGGACTGTTGTGAAGAGAATCTTCAGATACTTGCATGGAACTACAAATTATGTTATATGTTACGAAGGACAATTTGGATGCAATGATATTGTAAATCTAAAATATTTTTTGGATTTTGATTGGGCTAGAGATATTGAGAAGAAAAGATCCATGAGTGCTTATGTGTTCAGACTATTTGGAGGGGTAGTAAGTTGGATGAGTAAATGGTAATAAATTTTTGCCTTGTCCACTACAAAAGTAGAGTACATTACAACAACTCATATTTTTAAATAAGTAATGTGGATACAGAGCCTATGTTCAACGGTTGGCATTAAGTAGAAGGTTGTGAGAATTGATAGTGACAGTCAAAGAGCAATATTTTTGATAAAAAATCTTGGTTTTCATGATCGATCCAAACATATTGATATCAAGTACCATTTTATGAGAGATCTGTTTGAAGAGAACTAGGTGATATTGGAGAAAGTTGATATAAAGAAGAATATTGTTAATTCATTAATAAAGGTTGTACCTACTCAAAACAATTCTTGGTGTAGAAGATCTATAGGCATGGTTTCCAATGATAGTTGATAATGGTAGTTATTAGTCCCTATGTAAGTATTCAACAAGTGGGAGAATTTTGGAAATATGTTGAATATTTTCCATGTTATTTAGGAGGGGTTAACTCTAAAAGGACTTTACGCTCTGTAAACATTTCCTTGTCGAGGTTTGGGGTTTGGGGGTTTAAGTTATTTTTAGACCCATATGGGCATTTTTGGGTTAATGTAATGTTGGCCCATGGTTTTACACCCATGGTATTGTAAAACCCCTTCTTGTGTTGTTGGTATATAAAGCAACACTTGCATGAGGGTTTGGTAATGAATTTTCAAGAAATGTAATCACAAGAAAAAAGTGAGCGAAAGGATATTATTGTATTGGAGATGATCAAGTTTATACAATAAGGATATATTATTGGTAGGTTTTTTTCTTGAAAGGGTTGCCCATGATAAATTCTTCTATAATGTTTTCTTCTTCTCTATATTTCCTTTGATTCTGCAATTACTGCTTTTTTGGATTTTATTTATTGGGGTATTATTTCTCTTCAAATCCTTTGCTATAGTTTCAAATCCATAACAATGGTTCAAAACTTTTTTATAACATTATATTCATCCCCTTTTGTTTTTGCAAATTTTGGAAAATTTTGAGACCATATAAGATTTCGTAAAATTATAATTTGTAGGCCTTAGGAGTTGATCCTTTCAACCCCCTTCCTTGATTTCATGTAAAATTGACCCAAAAAGATTAAAATTTAGATCCAAAAATTATTTGGCCTCTATCATAGGTTAAAATCACCACTACATATAGCCATTAGTGAATTTGACTCTCTAGAATAACATAGAGCAAAAATGCCACACCTTGTCAAAAATACCACTAGCAAATTTGCCACTCTGTGGAAAATTTGACAAGGACTGCATCCATCACAAAAGGCTCAAAATTCATACTCAATTTTTTTTAAAAAGGGCTCTAATCAGTTGGGAAGATATCCTATCACCCCTTTGCATTTAAACAAACCCCAAAAATAAAAATAAAAACCCTAAATTTTTTGGTCTATTTTTGTAGGTTTCAAAAATATCAACCTATCACAAAAATGCCTATGGAAAATTAGGCAAACTATGGTGAATTTTATTAGGCACCATTTTAGGTAACCCTACCACTTAGCATATTCTAGCCTACTATAATTTCATAATTTATAGTTTGTAGATATTTTTTGTTGATAAATTTACTATTTTAAGCCACATTTTCTTTGGAAAATAAATAAACATTAGCGTAGATCCTTTCTTTTTGAAACCGTATTTAGGAAAAAAATCAAAATCATATAGTTCATATCCTAATCTAGCTTGCTTGTTTCATATTCCTTTTTCTACCCTTAAAATAAAAGCTTCTTTATCATAGACATCATTTGAATAAAAAATAATACTAGTCTAGCTCTTGTATTCTTCCATTTTGTGTGTTTGCATTTGGCATATAGTTTAGGTGATCTTTACTTTATATTTGAATACATTTTGTCTTATAAAGGCTCGATAAATAGTCAAATTAGCAATCCAAAAATATTAGGTTTTTATTGAATTAACTCATTAATCATCATATAAACATAACATCAACACAACCCACATAGACACCCTATTTTATGCACAAGGTAAAGCCTAATCATGATGAAGATTCCCATATCATTGGGGTCTCCTCTAAAAATAATCCCTTAAGAGGGGAAGCATTGGTTCCAATGGATCCCCTTTGTGTGTGTACAATGTTCTAAATTTACATTAGATTCACAAAAAATGTAGATTCAAAACCTAACCCAACATGTAGGGGGGATCCACTTGGACCCTTGCTTCCTTGCAAAGGCCTCTTTCCAAAGGAGACCCTAAATATTAATCTTCACATGATTAGGCTCTACCTCCAAGTTTATGTTTAAGTTTATATGTTTATTTTCAATATTATATAGTTTTTTATGTGTTAATTCAATAAACACCTATGTTTTGTCTCTATTAGACCCTTTAAATATTAAATTTTTTAAACTTAAAGAAATGATTATCTAAAGCTGGATGCTAAATGCAATCAAATGATAATGCAAGAAAACAAGATTTCTAACATAAGATGATTTTCAAGTTTCAATTATGAACTATGATAAGAAGGATTTTTCCTTTCGAAGGAAAATGAGGGATTATGCATCAACTTAATTAGCCTAAAATGAAGCTATAAGACTTTGAATTCTTATCTATTTGTATTTTATAAAATAAATTTGACTATCCTAAAGTGTTCCTTTATTTCCCAAGATAAATGTGATTTTAGGTTAAACAAATTATAGAAACAAAGGTAAGAAAGTAGAAAATAGTAGTAAAACTACAAACAAAGAATTCCAAGTGGTATAATTTCTTGTTTTAGTGGCTAAATAGAAGCGATACTAAGAAGAAGAAGTGTCACTAGCACTTTTGAAACCTACAAAATTTGAAGAAAAAAGGTTAGATAGGTCAATATTTGGAGGCCTATCTAAGTGTAAAGATATGATATACTATCTTCCCAACTAATTAGACCCCATTTTATAAAATTTTAGAATAATGTCTTATATTTGAAAGCAAAAATTAAAGTTTCAAAAGATCCACAACTGAGCAAAAGTGCCATTAGTGCTTTTGATGGGGATTGACAATTTTGGACTATGTAAAACCAAATAGTTCGAAGTCCCAATTGCTATATGTTATGATAAAATTGACCTATTATAGAGAATTGATAAGTTGAGGGAAAATTTGGTGCTAATAGGATCTAACTAATTCAAAATCAGATAAAGGTGTTAAAAACCCAATCCCTAGGGCTTGCAACTTGGGGATTTACAAAATTTTATCAAATAATTTAAAATTTTCTCAATACTTTAAATGTAAGTTGAATATGGTAGGGATGAAATTATAATGGCAATTGGTTACTTTATTATGTCTCAAATGAGAATGTGAAGGTATCTAAATGAATGGGAAATTCCCTAATAATTCTTACAAAAGAGGATAAGATGATTATAAAATCTCATTTAGTCTAAGATATTATAAATAAAATGATATTAAATGGATATTATGGAGGTAAAAATGCAATATTCTACTATTAAAAGTTAAGAAATTCTATAGCAAGGATTTGATGATTGTTAAAAAGTATGCAATATAAAGTAAATGTTATAACAAAAACAAGAAAAAGATTATTATGCCTACAATTATGTTAGCATGAGATTAAATCTAGTCATAGAATCTTTGCAAATAAATATAGTATGAAATTGCAACAAACATTAATGATAATAGCATGAAAATGTGAAACTAAATAGCTAAACGAGTATGTAAGCATACAATTAATATGAATATGAGCATAAGAGATAATCCAAATGTAAATAAGCATAAACATAGAACAAGAGTAGATGGAGTGAACATAAAATGCTTACAACACAAATATACTAGAGATTAAATGCTCAAATGAGAGGTGAAATGAAGATTTAATATGCTAAATAGAGAGAAATAAAGCCTGCAAATGATTAGAGATTAGAAAATAAACAAAAATTTCTAAAAATAAGGAAATGGAGATATAAAAAACACTTAGAGAGATTCAAATGGATTTTAGGTTCAAAATATAACAAGTAGATTAAAGGCTTCAATAATGAAGAAACCGAGTTAGCAAGGCCAAAATTAAGGGGAAAATACATAAAACAAGAGCAAAAAAATGAAAATAAAGAGAAGGTAGGAAGTATACTACCTATAAATATATCCTTATTACACCAAAATGGCCTCCTTGATCCAATTACCCCTTTCCTTGCTTCACTTACCCAAATATTTGATGAAGAATGCTCCAAATAAGAGAGAAGGTGAGAAAATAAAAATGAGAGAAGCTAGATAGAATTTTGTGCAGGGTAATGCTACTGAGGATTGTGTTCTAAAATGTCACCACAAGGGTTGCATTTATATATTTTTGGAGGGAAAATTATGGGATGGAAGATGTCGTTAGGAAAAAATACCAAATTCAAATTTTCAAGCCAAATTCAAATTTTCAAGCCAAATTCAAAGTTGGAGCATTCATGGTTAGAGAAGGTAATGGGATGAAGGAATTTTAATGTCTCTGGTTCATGCCATAGATATTCCACATGTTTTCAAAAATGTTTCAATGAATGTCAAATTGGAACTTTTGCACTTGATTGACTATTTTGATCATTGCTTAGGTTGACTAGTCAAATGACCAATAATCGATTTTTTTCAAAAGTGCAACACTTGGTTAAAAGTGCCATTGGAATTTTTGATAGCTAGTGGTATTTTTGAAGAAGGATTGATTTGATGTCTATATTGCTTGGGTTGAGATACTTGACTACTGGTATGATTCTTGGTGTCTTTTCTTGAGGTTATGGTCATTAGGTGTGTTAAAATTAGATGTCTATAGTCTTGAGTATTAGTTAAGGTTGAACATGTACATCTAGTAGGGATGCTACATCGTTGTGACATTCTTGAATGGAACCGGAAAACTATATGTATGGATGTATGTAATGCTTAACCTTGTCAAAAAACTAATACAATTTCATTGTGGTTATTGTGGAAATTTTGATATAGGTAACACATGTATACAAGGAAATCTCAAAGATGATACCACAATGGAAAAAATATTTTTTCAAGATACATTTAAATTACATGAGATATTGGAGATGATAATATTGTTAGTGACATTATTTGATACCTTTAATACCATTGTAAATATTTAGATTAGGATGTGATTTTATTATATAGTATGTGTCAAGATGTGAAGTGTGTTTGTGTCATGTAATCAAGTGTGAGTTATGAGTGAAAGGTGTCATGTGTGTAAGTGAAGAGTCATGTGTGATGTGTCAAGATTAGAAGTAGAAAGTTATGTAATCATGAGATACTTTATCATAATGTAAGAATGGCATATGAAATGTTGCATCTCCCATGAGTTTGAGAAGAGTAAAATTCAAGAGTATTGAAGAGTCTTGTGTATGGTTATATATTGATGATAAAGCTCTATGCAATGTAACAATAGGAGGAGAAGAATTTTTTATGAAGAATTTTACTATCAATAAAGCTTTTATTTTGTACAATATTGGTGTTGTGATTGAGTGAGATTATTTTCAAGTGATTATATGATTTTGGAAAATATAGACCTATGGTATTTGGTCCCATTTGCTAACAAATACTAGATAGAGAGACCAAAATAAATTCTAGATTTTGGCAAAGGTTGATAGTAGTGCCTTGTATCAAACTTAATAGCAGTTCCTCTTATCATCCTAAAATAGATGGGAAAATAGAATAAGAAAATTAGATTTTGGAAGATTTACTCAAAATGTACTACTTAAATCAATAGTACCAATGGGAAAAATATTTTCCTCTTGTAAAATTTATTTATAATAAATATTAATATTCAAGCATAGGAATGGCTTCATTTGAAGCACTATATGATAGGAAATATAAAACAAACCTTATTTGGGATCAATTGAAAGAAAAATAATTGTGTGATTAGACATGTTGAAAGATGTAGACACCAAAATATAGCCACTTGTCATCCATCTAGGTCTTCCCACATTTTTTACCTGTTTATTTATATATATTTATGCATATTTGTTAAATATATATTTAATATTAATATTTTAATATTATATTTTATATATATTTAATAAATATAAATATTATATATGTAAATAAATCCCAACCATATGATTTGACTCAATCCTAACCATCCATCCATGTCAATCCATGCCATGGACCTAGAATTAATATCCACCCTCCGATATGTTTTAATATGAGCCACACAATTTGTGTCGTTGAAACCCTAACATACCGTAGTGTGGATTATTAATAGAGGCCATTTTGATGGATCAAACCCTAAGCAATTGACGCCTAAGAAATCTAAGAATTTCCTAAGTGCTTTCCCTGGAGTATCGAAGCATTCTCACCATCCATCCTCGCTCACCTTAGTCTCTATATTTTTTTCCACCCATTTTGCTCAACCATATCTACTTTTGTAGATCTCCACCTCAGCTCCCAAATACCTCCAAGTGCTCCCTGTCACTATCGAGCATCTCTGAGCACTTCCCTCCACTACAAAGTGCCTCTGGGCACTTTCCACCATCCTCGAGTGCCCATAGGAATTTTTTTTTGTCGTTGCGCACCTACGGGTGTTTTAGAATCTGCTACTAAAGATTAGAAAAACCCTTGGGTGTCGCTAGGGTATCCTCGCACCACTTTCTTTCAACAGTTACAATAGATCAAAAAATAGTAAGTGAACAAGGTAAATCCAACATTGATTATTTCATTTTATGTATTTTTTCATACTTTGTTATTTTTATTTATATTGCATAGCTAGGGTTTGTATTGATTTTTGAGGGTCTCACATTATGAAGCCCTCACAGTTGCTAATGACCTATTTGCTATATTTTTGTGTGAAAATATGGAATTACTACATCTATATTTTGCAATTGCTTAAATTGGAGTGGCCTAGTATTAGATAGCACGAAGCCCACTCACCTCTATTGGGATCAAAAGATATATTGAAGACACCACCAACACTATTCACTAGGCTTTCATAGAACCCTAGTATTGTAATACTTTGCATCAAATAAGAAATCAATTCTTTATTGTAACATTAAATATTTGAAACTCCCCCCATATTAATAAAATCATCTCTTTTTGTGCAATATTTATTGGAAATATGAGCAAGGTATGTTGTCATTGATGTCAATAGTCAATTTTAGTGAGCAGTACAAAAGGAAGGATGTCAAGAGTCAGTTTAAATAAGCAATGCAAGAGAAAGATTTCTTCTAGGCCTAAGTGAAATAATATTATAATATTCAAGGTGGTCAGATAAGGTCTAAAGGAGCAATAGGATGGCCCAAGAAAAATAATATTATAATATTTCATTATAATATTAAAGTTCTAATGGTAAGACCTAAAGTGGTTAAATTAATTTTAAATTAATTATAATAATTTCATTATAAATTAATTTATAATTTAATTTAATTAACATTTAAGTTATTAAATTAATTTGTAGACACCCAAAAGTCGCACATTGCTACTTTTGCATATCCATAGGTGATTCCAGACATCCCTAGGCTATTGTAGGCTATCATAGTCATGCGTAGTCATGTGTAGTCAGGTGTAGTCATGCGTAGTAATACGTAGATTGCCATAATTTGCCATAGTAATATGTAGACTTCCATGTATCACTCCATTAGATTTTAGGCCCTAAACCCTCATAAGCCTTCCAAATCATATCTGGTGCTTTGGGATATCATTCGACGGTCTATTCACATGTAATTGAGGCTCCCATGGGGAATTATTTGACCAAAACAATTAATAAATCAATTACCAAATTCTAATTTAATGTTGACTTCACTTAAGTCACCTTTTTAGGGCAAATTTGATTAAAAGAACCCTTAATATTTATTAGCACTAATTACATCCTCCCACATGTGTGAAATTAGGGTTTGTTGAGATATTTCTTTAATCATGTCCTAAATTGACTTAAGCACCTCCTAATCAGGATCAGCCCTAATCCATCCTCACACATGTGTGAGGATGAGATATTTCCCATAAGGAATGTGATGTTGACACATTGCATTTCTTAACCTAACCCTAGTCAGAATCAAACCTAGGTTTAGTCTATCTAACCCCCCTGCACCTTGTCTTTGCCTATAAATAATGGGTAACAAACCCCTAACTAGATCTGAATCACAAATTCAATAAAGCACAATTACTCTACTAAAATAGAAAGCTAATATTGAAAAGTCATTTATCGATACACACAGTCGAATTTCAACGGTACACAGAGGCACCCCAGCTACCCAGGAGTCGACCCACTAGAAGGATTTTGCAGAAGAGGCATCATAGCTCATATTGCCCCTTGCCCCACAAATCTGGCCTTAGTTTGCCCCTCGGGTGGTGAATTGGGTCTGCAGGCCCTAAATCACTCTAGATTTGGGTGGTAAGCTTAGTTTCATATTATTATTACCTTATGCATAATTTATTTCATGTTTTGTTCTATTTTTATGGTCATTTTGTCTTCATAAATATGGGGCCTGACTAAGGTAAACCCCCCATCGTACTAACACCATTTTGTAGGTTATTCATAGGTTTCATAGCAAATCTCAAGAGGGAAAGTAGCATCAAACCAATAGTAACTCGACGGTGGCCCACATACAAAGAAGCCCACCTACACTAAGGGATGATCGAAGAAGGCATCAAATTGATTATAACATTTTTAGGAAGAGAAATGGATAAAGGGCATCATGTCCAACTTGTAACACGTATCTTTTAATATCAATGGAATCATAGTCTCTTTGTTTAATGCATCATTATGTTTTGTGTTAAATTATCAAATATCATTTTTTGACCGTTTTATGCTGGCACGCTCAGTGGGACCCCCACAACAAATAGTGCTAGGTTCATTTTCTTGGTAAATATGACATTATCCTCTATTTCTATGTCTTGCAGGTACCAAAGCTATTTTCCAGAGAGACCTCCAAACCCCTAGGAAACACCCTAGGTCATCAAAACTCTGATTTATAGCCTCTATAGATGATTCGTCCCCCACCCCATGAACTATCTATAAATTTACCCCCTAGGTGGCGAAGTGCATTTTAGACCCTCAAAACCTGAAGATCTTGATGTCTTAGACCTCTTTACAACCTAATAAATACTTTTGGACTGTCATATATCAGATCTGAGCCTTCCAAACCTAATTCGCCCCTCAATGGCAATTTGAGTGCAAAAGCCTCAAAAATCCCCAAATCAACTAGGGTTATCTTTTCAGGGGCCAAGAAAACCTCCCTTAGCATCATAATGTAGGTATTTTCACCTTTTCTACCTCTGTTGCAAGTTTTGGAAATAAAAAATTCACTAACTAGTTAAATAATCATTGCTAGACATAGTTTTGTTTTCATTGCAAAGTTGTCAAATATTTAGGGTTTCTAAAAATTTTAGGACCTAAAACTTTCCAAAAAGTGTACAAAATTTATTTCTCAAATAAATTTGCATTTGTATTTTATTTTTGCATGTGGCATAAGCCTAAGTTGTTCTTCCTTCATTGATAGCTTCCATTGCTAAAAGGAACTTTACATTCTAAAGTAAAATCAAGGTTTCTAATCCCCTCTTACATTTCTGAAATAATTTTGTATTCTAAAAAGTTCAAGTTAGGGTTTCCTAATCCCATATATTCCAAACACATTTGGATTGCATGTTTCCATGCTTTGCAAAATAGATTAATTTGTTTTATAAAGGCATTTAGGACTAGACCATTTATTTGAAAATAAAGTAAGTTATCTAATCATTTGCTTTTGAAAAGGCATTAGGATTAGTTTTCTTTTGAAAAGGCAACAAGTTAGTTTCTTACCTTGCATACACTGGTAGCAAAACATAAACCCACACACACTCACGTGGTACTTAAACAAGTGGTGATATTATATTTCATCCCCAATCCATCGCTTGAGACTGGTGTGGAACAAGTTGCACTCTCCATAAGCTCACCCCCCTAGACACCTAGTAGCCATAAGAATGTTTTTCTAGATTTCATCACCAGAAAATCCCCCATTTTTATGACTAGACCCTAGATTTCATCACCAGCGGTTACCTACAGAGTGGGATAGGATTAGACACCTTAATACACAAGGCTAATATAATTTGTGGATATGGTAATCATTGCCATTGACTAAGCCCGATCAAGGGTGAAGCGAACGCATGGGCTTGTTTACCATGCATAGCACGTCATAGAAATTACCACCTCTTTTCATGAGAGGATTTAGCAAACTCACTTCAGCATAGTAAGGTCCATCCCTTTAGGATATCATTTTACTGCACCTTCCATACATGTCACCATTCGCACATTGTGGCACCATTATATCCTGTGCATCTTTAGATGTTGTAGGAGGTTTGATATCGATGACACTCTTGACTTGCTAGAGTATTCACTCCATTACCCGTGATTCTACATAGGGAGTATCAACATTACAACACACAAAATGAATAGAACACTTTTATTTTCTCAGCATTTAGAATTGATTCCGGTCTACCGTTGTTTGCATGATCATAGACCGGTCTCAACACACTGCACTATATATTATTTTGCTACACACAACATATCACTTAATTTACACTTACATTAGACAAAGTTGATTCTACATCACATAGGGTTTATTCTTAAAAACCCCTTTTTCACATGCCACTATGCCTATGGTTACTCATAGTAGAGTGCATGAGCAAACACGCTCTATGGAGGAATGGCCTCCCCCTTCATCTAGTTAGTCCACTTTTACTCCTTCGATCATGAATGAGAGGATCATAGACACATTTGATTCACACATAGAATCTGATGTACAATTCACACACATGATGCCTCACGAGGAGACATCAACTTTGAGTGAAATCCTCACTACTTCACTCACAGAATATTACCCGCTCCTTTCAGCCCCATCCTCACCTAATACACCGACCACGTTTTGTGACCATGTAATATACACAACACCAAGACAACCTCCTCCATTATTTACCATAGACGATGAGTTCATGCCCACTTCACCCACATTTGCACATCCCTTCATCCAAAATCTATCTCAATACCTATTTGAGAATGATTCCTCCATCCTAAATCGTACATGTATTGAGGTCACATTATTCGTCCCTACCGTAGGAATGGTGTTTGACCCATCCTACTCCACTGTAGGAATCGAGAATACATCCTTCCAAACTGCACAATATATCCCTTCCCAGTAGGAACCACAAGCATTCCCTCAAACCTCACACCTGTACTCTTCATAAGAGAAACAACCATCATCTTCCCAAGAGCCATTTTTCACCATATTTGAAGGTATCTCTCAATAGCCTATTCAGACACAAGATACACAAAACCAAGAGGGAGTGTACACATATACTTTTCCCTCAATACAAGCTCCTACCTCAGTAGCTTATACCACATTTTCGGTAGCTTTCCCACCAATCTCCCAAGTATTTAGAGTGTATGACACCCAATCCTTGGAGCCACCTTTGCCTATGATGACTTTTAGGATACCGCCACCTATTCATTTTTTGGCTCCCACTACCCATATCCATCCTACCTATGGATTGACAATGGCGGTTTATCCACCCACTCAACCAAATCATTCCACACAATTTATCTTCCCTACTTTCTACCCTCTAGGGTAGATACAAGTCCCATATTTTGATACCTCATCTCGACCACCTCTAGCACTAGTAGTACTGACACCTATATTACCACCAGCTGCACCTAGCTTCTTTACACCTCCTCCAGTTTTGTCATCACCACCCATGGCTCAACCAGTACAATAGGATCTAAATCAACAAGTATCCCTTCCACAACTGCATGTTGCCCAATCACAATACTATTATCCTTAATAGACACCTACCCCACAACCTAGTGTGGCCATAGACACAAAAACACATGTCACCTAGTACCTGCCTTATCACAATCAGGTATAATAGTATTCTCCACAATATTTTGAAGAACAACAATACCAATATCCACCACATCCATAGGGTCAGCCTACCATAGCCCAAACCTTGACTCCTATGACACCCAAACTTCAACTCTTATGAGATGAAGTCAAAAATTTTAACCTATGCACCTCTAGCTATGGGCCACAAAAGCCTTGCTATTATTAACTATGCAACAAGCTGGTTCACCCATTAGTTCCCATTCCTCCCTATCCCTATCACTTTGAAAAAGCAAAATTTGACAAGTATAGAGGTAAGGAAGATCCCAGAGAACATGTGAGCAACTACCACTCGTCCTGCTACCAGCTTCACAGTAGTAACCCTCGTATGTTGCAAACCTTCTCCTTGTACCTTGTTGGGCCAGCATTGGATTGGTACAACATGCTACCACACCATAGCCTATATACCTTTGAGTAGCTAGCCAATTCCTTCTTAGAGAACTTTTCCATCAACATCAAGAAAAAGACTACATTTTTTGATGTCTACGCCTTACGACAGGCAGATGATGAACTCTTTACTGAGTTTGCTACCAGATGTAGAGTGATTATCCATCACCTCACCCATAGCCTCCCAACCTTAGAGCTTGTGACACTCTTTTCCAAGAGTTACCATAAACACATTTCCACATCCCTCCAACTTCACCAAAGTCATACTTTTGAAGATGCTATCTCACAAGCAAAAGTGATTGAAGATATTAAGGTCCAATCTGGGAAGACTAAGTTGAGAGCCAAATCCAACTATAACTTCAAGTTTTTCTTCAATAGACCCGCACCAAATCAACCTTACCCATAGCCACCATAAACCAACCAAGTCGCAGCTACTACCCTAGCACTAGTACTAACTCCTCCACCCTATACACCATAACTACAAGCACTCCAAGATAATTTTCCTGCCCCACATCGACCACAAAAATACCATAGCATGCACCCACAGGGTCCACCGTGCAACTTTACACCCTTATCTAAACCATTACCAACCTTGTTCCATAGATTTTACGAGGGCAACCATCTCGTTCTACTCGAGATCCACCCATAGGATCCAAATTCACCTAAGCCTCATGACTATAATGAGCAGCTCTTTTTTCCCTTTCATAGATAGCATGGCCATAATATCAATTTGTTTCACTCCTTTCAGGGGCAAGTTCAAGACCTAATCGATAGGGGTACTATTCAGGTAGTAAACCCTCTAGCCTCATAGAACCAAAACCTAGGCATTTTCTAAAACCCTCTATTGGATCATAGAGGACCCAATCCTCCTAGACCTCCAATGTTAGGAACCTACTATTGAAATAAAGCTCACACACACGAAATACTAAAATATAATGGAAATACATGCAATAACATAACAATACTATGCAAAAAGTAATAGCAGAATTGAAATAATCTCACAAATAACTCAGAATAGTAGGCCACTTTGAGGGGGAAACCTCCTTCAATATTCCATTAACTTGCAAAAAGAAGATTCGTACATGGCTTCACATATTTTTAAAGAAAGACTTAATGCAAACCCTAACCCTATGCTCAAGAGTTGGCTTACATGCAAAATGCCACTCGAGCTAGAATATTCTACCAAATGTTGGTTACAATATTTATAATGGTTACATCAAATGGCCCCACTTGCCTAGGGGTATAACATGCCACGTACATTACAAAATAACATTATATATGGGATCCCCCATGTTGGAAGTGGGTCATTACATAATAATGAGAATTACAAAATAATGTTAGGATGGGATCCTAACATGTCCTTCCCTTCAAAAAGCTTTGTCCTCAAATTTGAAGGTGAGGAAATTGGTGTTGGAGCTAATGGAGAGATTCCTATGTAGCATATTCTGGTTGGAGTCCATGCCACTACATAAGAACTTCAGTAATGGTTCGATTACGAAGAGTGCAAGTTCGATGATCCAATGGTTGGTTAGGTTCAAGCAAGATAGAATATTATTCATATAACTATTGGAGTGCAGATTGAACCTGTACCTGATTTTCCACCATATTTTTGAGATCAGAGACATGAAAACTAGGATGGAGCTTGGATGTAGGTTGAAGGGCCAATTTTTAGGTTGTGGTGCCAATACGTTGTAACACCTGATAGGGCCCATAGTACTTTATAGTAAGCTTTTGGTATCTAAAAATCTTGAGGTACAACTATTTTTACGGTTGCAAGTGAATGAAAACCATATCACCCACATCAAAACTACACTTAGAATGGTGTTGATCATCTTGTTGACACATCCAATTTTGGGCTACCTCCAAATTCAGCTTTAGTTGACAGAGGATATCAGCATGCTAACTGAGAGTAGTGTTGACTGCATGGACCTTGGAGCTGCCTGGAATGTAGGATGAAGACATTGGTGGAGGGTGCCCATAAAATGCCTCAAAAGGGGTAACCTTGGTGGCGATGTGATAGGAAGTTTTGTACCACCACTCATCCAAAGGAAACCATCTCACCCAGTGCATAGGATGATCTGAGGAAAAGCAACGAAGGTAGGTTTCAAAACATTTATTGAAAATATCTATCTAGCCATCCATTTTTGGATGATATGTTGAACTCATCTTGAGTTGAGTCCCATACAACTTAAACAATTCTTTCCAGAAGTGACTAGTGAAGGTTGGGTCACAATCAAACACAATGGAGGAGGGTAGAACATGAAGGCAAAAGATAGAATCAAGGAAAATTTGGGCAACAGTGGAGGTTGTGCAAGGATGGGAGAGGGGACAAAAGTGAGCATACTTTGAAAGACGATCCACTATAATGAAGATAATAGATTTTTTGCCCGACTTAGGTAAGACTTCAATAAAATCCATAGAAATATCTATCCAAACCTGGTCTGGAATGGGCAAGGGTTGAAGAGTGCCTAGAGAATGTACTATTTCACCTTTCATTCAGTGACAGGTATCACAAGCTACCACAAATTAATGAATATCCTTTTTCATACCCTTCCAAAAAAAGTGTGTTTGAGCCATTTATATTTTGAGAAATCCTGAATGTCTAGCAGATGGATTAGCATGCAGTTTTGTCATGAGAAATTCCCATAGTTAGGACTTATGGGGAACAACAAGGCATTGGTGGTAACACAAATCCTGGCCATCCCAAGTGTATCCTAGACATGAAGTAGACTCCATGGTGAGGGAAGCAACCAAAGTCTACAATTCAAAATCTTGAAGTACCTCTTGGCATAAAGGATCGATCCATTGGGGGATCAGTAATGAAATAGCACACAACATACTGAGAGCTCCATATTGGCAAGAGAGAGCATCGACCACAACATTCTCCTTACCCTTCTTATAGGTGATATCATAATCATAGCCCATGAGTTTAGAGACCCATTTTTTTTATTCAAGGGTGGCAACCCGTTGCTCCAAAAAGTATTTGAGACTCTGATGATCTATTTTAATGGATAAATGTTGCCCAATGAGATATGGTCGCCAATGGGTTACGGCATGCAGAATTGCCATCATATTCTTGGAATAATTTAATTTTCCAAAACTACGGCTAGAGAGAGCTTTACTAGTGAAGGTCAAGGGTCACCCTTCTTGCATCAACACTACCCCAATACCACGACCTAAAGCATCACTTTCAATAACAAATATTTTGGAGAAATTCAGCATGGCTAAGACAGGTGTCGTGGTCATGGCATGCTTCAATTATTGGAAATCCTATTCAGCGGGTCATGTCCATGTAAAAGAGTCCTTCTTTAGCATGGAAGTGAGGGGAGCTGCAATTTTACCATAGTTACAAATAAATTTATGGTAATAACCTGTAAGCCCTAAAAATCCTTGAAGACCTTTGAGAGTGTGAGGTTTTGGCCATTCTTGAATAGCTTGGATTTTCTTGGGATCAACTTTAACACCCTCCTCAGTGACAATGTGTCCCAAATATTCTACTTCGGTCAACCCAAAAGAACACTTGGAACACTTAGCATAGAGTTGATGTTGTGCCAACAACTGAAGAGTCTGATTCACATGAGTAAGATGTTCTTCCCATGAGCGACTATACACTAGAATGTCATAAAAGGAGACTAGAATGAAATTTCAAAGGAATGGATGAAAAATGTTGTTCATGAGGCTCTGGAAGGTGGAAGGAGCATTAGTTAAGCTGAATGGTATTACCAAAAACTCATAGTGACCTTCATGAGTTTAAAATACAGTCTTGGGAATATCCTTATCTTTGAGCCAGATTTGATGGTACCCTGAGCGAAAGTCAAGTTTTGAAAAATGCATAGTCCCATGAAGTTCATCAAGTAATTCATCCACCATCGGGATAGGAAACTTATCCTTGATAGTGATTTTATTGAGCTCTCGATAATCTATACACAACCACCAAGATCCATATTTCTTACGTACCAGTAAAATAGGAGAAGATTAAGGATTGTTGCTTGGCCGAATGACACTGGATTTTAACAATTCTTGTACTAACTTCTCAATTTTTGACTTAAGAAGATGAGGATACCTGTAGGGTCTAATATTGGGTTCTGCATTACTATGTAACAAGGGAATAGCATGATCATGAGAGCGACGAGATGGTAATTCTATTGGCTAAGCAAAAACAGAGTTGTGCTTGGTCAAAATAAGTTGCAAATATTCAGGAACAGAGTCCTCTGAAGAATATGGTTGGATCATAAAAATCTGAGCTATGACACCCAGAGATAATTTTTTAACAACTTCTCCATTTTTTTGGAACTAATAATTTGTGATGACCCTACTTTTAAGCCATGGAGAGTGTAGGATTGTCCATTCTATGAGAATTGCATCCAAATCTCACCAAAGTGCCAAGATATGACTCCCAATGTGCCCAACCATTAAGATCCCAACACAATATCACATCCCCCTAATTGAAGTGTAAACATATCTTGTTTGAGCTCATAGTCCCCAATATTGACCTTAACATTATGAAATTTTCTCTTTCCCTTGCAAGGTAAAGTCCCACCATTTGCTACCATATCCTCAAATGAATTACATGTGTGTACATAACAATTTGCCTTCTTGGCGATGTGGGGATCAATAAAATTATGTGTACTTCCAGAATAAATCAAGATGGTTAGTCGTAAGCATTTGAAATAACCCACAACTTTCATGGTTTAGGATGTAGTAATGCCAGCAAGAGCATGAATAGAAATTTTAGCCTATGATTCATCTAGGTTTTCATCCTCTAGTTTAGGTGGTTCTTCTGATGATTCAGTGTCATCATCACTATGGTTACTGGTGTTAGGTTCATCAACATTGATGAGGAATAATTTCTTTTGGGTGCACCTATGCCCACGAGAAAACTTTTCATCATAATTGTAGCACAACCCTTGGGCACGTCACGCATCCATTTCAGCAATGGTCAAACATTTGGGTGTAGCAGTGGGTGCAATAGGTTTTTGTTCATGTTGATTGTGGAATCTAGGAGGAAAAGAGGGTTTAGCCTATGGAAATTTAGATAACCACCTTTGAGCTGAAAATTTGTAAACGATCCAACTGGATAGCTTGCATCATGGATTGTGGTCTAAACATTGTGACCTCGGCTTGGAGATCTTCCCGCAAACCACTAACAAAACAACTCATAAAAAACCCTTCATTCATTCCTGTAGTTTTTTTGGTCAATCTCTCAAATTGTATTTGGTAATCTTGAACTGTCGAAGTTTATTTTAGCTTTGCCAAATGTCTTGTAAAATCATCATACTCACTAGAGCCAAAGCGAGTGAGTAACTGGGACTCAAATTTTGCCCAAGAAGGATCAAGGATAGTTTTCTGCAACCATTGGTACCATTGTAAGGCTTCAGATTCCAAATTGAAAGAAGCCATTTGAACTCGGTGATAAATGGGGACATCACAGAGTCTAAAGAATTAAGCAACATGACATAACCATCCATCAACATCCTTCCCATTGAACTTAGGAAAGTCTAGTTTTGGCATCTTGGAGGGAGTATCATGATCAAAGTGAAGGTGAGAATCATTTGTTCCCATTCCATGATGATATTCAGACTTTCTTGGACCACCTTGTATTTTATACTCAACATCTGCTAGGTGTTCTTCTATGCAAATTCTAGAGGTATCTCGAGCAACTCTAAAAGTTTGAAATTTTGTCGTCAAGTTTTCAGTTGTTTTCTACAAGCTCCTAACAACACTTACTAGGGTATCCAACATTGTAGCAATATTTTGTTCTACATATTTTTTATTTCCACGAGTACCACTTGCCATTTGAGATAGCCTTGCACTTTTTTACTCAGTTACTAAAAATAGATGTGGGATTTCAAGAGTTACTATTTTTAGTAAGGGTCCAAAAATTTAATTTTGGAAATGGATTGCAACATTGATTTTAGGCTAGGGTCCACTTCGGTGGCTATTTTATCTGAGCACTCAATGAGGAGATATACTAAATTTATTGTCTTTTTGTGAGCTTTGATTGGTTGCAAGGCGATGTCAAGGTAATTTCCTCCACTTGGACTTAAAATTTCAGCAGTGACTCCTTGAGGGTCTTTGGTGTAGAATAACAAGTAGATTCTATTCCTAAAAATTTGGATCAATCTGATTGACCAGTGAAAAGTTATGGACATAGCAAGAAAAATCAAAATTTGCTATTTTTGGAAAATGGGTGCAAAAATTTACCAAGGATAATTTTGTCTGGAATAGAGTGTAGAATTATCTGCTAAGTTTTTGAGTCAATATGATATCTATGTGAAGAGATATCCCTGATTGAGATGAGTCAATCTGAGATCTATTTTTTTTTTTTGGGCTCTAGGTCACAACTGGAAAAATTGAATCAACTATCTCGGGCCTATCAACTGATCACCCTGTCACATGTACTGCAGTTACAGACACTAACGGTTTTTTTTTACCCTAACCACCTGTATTTTCTAACTCTTCCAGTTGATTGTTAGTATTTCTATTGTTACTGTTATTGACTGAACTATTGCTGCCACTGACCTAATTGTTATTGGAATATAGCAGACTGTTAGAGACACTTGTGAACTCTATATTAACTGTTGTTGCATGCAAGATGTATTCTTTTGTGATAGGGTCCACTAGCCACAAGGAGTGCGACCAGGGACCACTAACAGTGGGACACCCGGATTTCGTAGGGGACCAAAGTCCCTTAACCCACTGCATTAGTGCTCAGTTACACCTAAAGTCTTATGACTGGTAAGGACTGAGAATGAGATAGCAAGGGCTATCCACATAGTAATCTAGTCACTGGTACAACATGTCTCTTGGCTATGTGATAGCATCTCAGCCAAAAATAAATATACCCTTTATCGAGAGGACATCTCGGCTTCGGATGCTCAGCAATCCGAGGAAACTTAAATCTCGCCCTTCTTTGTATGCTCGCTTTTTGGGATTGTGAATGTAGGTTTAGCAGAATAGGAAGATGTGTATTTTTATAGGAGAAAGTGTTTAACAGAACTTGGGTATGCTAGGTAAAGAAGTATGTAACACCCATAGGTCCTCTGTTATACCGCAGTGACAAACAATAGTGCTCAGATGAATATTTTAGGGCACTACCCAAGGAGGATTCCACACATACCGCTGAGCACACTATCTGCCTCTTTGACAGTACATGAGGATAATTGTCTGAGATGTTGTGTCCCATGGAATATGGATGATACAAGGCCAAAAAGCTTCCTATTGGATAAAATTTTGTTAACCCTAGAATGGTCTCCCGATACACCCGAAGATGCATAAGAGCTCGATTTTGTGCGTGAGTGCTTTCTAAGGCCTGGGTATTAGAGTCTGATCACCCCTCACTTCACTAGATGCTTTATGGGCTATCTAGCTTAGCAAATAATGATATCTCCTTCACAATATTTTAAAACCCCTGGCACAGGGTTTCTAACCTACCCAACTACTGAAACAGAAACTATATTTTTTGGATTTTTTTTATAAAGGAAAAAAAATAATGAAAAATACATGAAAATTTATACCTAACAGGCAGAATGGATGGCAAGAATCACCGTAGTTGCAATAGAACTCGGCCTTGGAAAGTGCTCTAATACCACTTGTTAGGAACCTACTATTGAAATAAAGCTCACACACACAAAATACTAAAATATAATGGAAATACATGCAATAACATAACAATACTATGTAGAAAGTAATAGCAGAATTGAAACAATCTCACAAATAAATCATAATCATAGGCCTCTTCGAGGGGGCAACCTCCAATATTTCATTAACCTGTAAAAAGATGATTCATACATGGCTTCATAGATTTTTAAAGAAATACTTCATGCAAACCCTAACCCTAGGCTCAAGAGTTGGCTTACATGCAAAATGCCAATTGAGCTAGAATCTTCTACCAAATATCGGTTACAATATTTATAACGATTACATCAAATGGCCCCACTTGCCTAGGGGCATATCATGCCACGTACATTACAATTAACATTATATATGGGATCCCCCACATTGGAAGCGGTTCATTACATAATAATGAGTTCATTACATAATAATGAGAATTATAAAATAACGTTAGGATGGGATCCTAACATACAAAAAATCCTCTAGCACCACCTCACTAGGTCAACAATGTCCAACGTGATCCTCCATTATGTGGAGTAGTAGGTATGACAACCTCACTATGAGGAACCAACAGTACCCATCGTGCCAGACAACACCTATTGTTTCTCCCCTATTTAAGTCACTATAAACACCCCAAATTCCTAATACCGTACCACAACCACCTCAAAATATGATTACCACCCATGGTAGTCTAACCCATCAGCTATGCAATGCCCCCGCATGACTATCTATATTCGATCTCCTACAACAGTTTCAACCCCATCGCAAGGTGTTGAATGACATCCTATGTTCTATTGATTTAGAGACACATGACACAAATTCTTTTGTCAATTTCATAGGGAACATCTCATGATGCCTTCAACCTTTAATTAATTTCCATGACCATGAGATAATGAAACTCATTGGTGAAGGATTCGATCCTCCCCTCCACATACAAGCTAATATCAATGATATTACCTACAAGTGGGTACTCGTTGACATGGGCTCATCCATCAGCATCATATCCATAGCAACCCTGCATCACCTACACCTCCCTCCAGCCCATTTCACCACACCTTCCCTAGACCTACGTGCTTTCGATGGTTCCATGAGACCTACCATAGGATCCATAGTTCTACCCATTCGCATAGGAATTTGTACAATCCCCATCCTCTTTCACATCATCCAAGAATAAATTCAATACATTATTCTCCTCAATTTCCTTTGGATTAGAGACATGCAGTGTGTCCCATCTACATTGCACCATTACCTCAAGTGCATCCACAATGGACTTGTTCACTGTATCCCAACTGATGGATACCCCTTTAAGTTTTGTAATATCATAGACCTTCCCCCTACACCTTTATTCTCATCCTCCCAACTATTCTCTGTATCCTCTCACCAGTCAGTAAAAGCATCGGTATCCTTCCCAATTTCCACCCCAACATCCTAGTGTTCATCAACAACACAAGCCTCAATAGCTGCACGATTAGCATCATCTTCCGAGAGACCTAACAATTATACCATACCTTCCTCATCACCATTCTTATGGCCTCCATAAACCTCCCAACCTCTACCATTCCAATTTCCACCCGTTTTGTCACAACCACCATTGCCACCCATAACACAACCTATTACATTACCTCCTCCACCCTTGAATATGGATGCACCTATACTTACTACACTGCAAACACCTCCTCTTCCCTTCTGAATGAAACCTAAGACATTCACGTCTCCATGCAAACCTGCACCTACACCCATGCCATCCCCTACACAAAATAAATAACATGTTCAAGCCACAACAACCAAACATCATGAACCTGAACAACCAACACCCATCTTGGATGAATCTCCACACCCTTTAGCTACCACCATTAGGGAATCCTAACTTTCTCCTTCCTCATATGATTTAGATACGTCACCCTAGTCGCCAGAGTGTGCCACACCATGCATATCCATCTTCATGACAAAAAAATGCCTAGGATACTATAATGTACACGATGCCCGCATATGCGACATCCCTATCCAATATATTTGGTTGTCCCTTAGCCTCAGTGTTGACTATTAGAACCATTATACAATTAGGAAGTCCTAAAAACCACACCTACTTTGTGTATGTGGGAGTAGACTCTTCGATCCCCTCAACAACTTCTCCACCACCACAATCTAACTCTGGTGATGCAATTACACACCTAGCCAACCATAAATTTGCCTTGCTCTACCTATAGCATTTTTATTGGCATGGGTTTGGGTTAGGCCATTATAAGCAAGGGCTATGTACATCCATTAATCCTTGTGTCCAATCACCCATCGATAAAACTAGTCTAGGTTATCACCCAACAACCATATATACATTAGAATATGAGATCCCAAATCTATCCTTATGTCCTCCTCCATGTCCAACACACATCTTGGAAGAGTACATTGATATGGACATGCTAGAAGACACAACTTCACCCACATCAACCATCACCATCCCCTACTATTTCTTCTAAGAATATTCTATGCCCGATACCTCCTCATTTTGTGATATGAATAGATTGGTAGAACACTTTGCTACCTTATCTCTGGCTACACCACTGATAGAGCCGAACCCAATCCCACATGATCCACCATCGATAGAGCTATACCCGGTCCCGCCTAACCCACAACCGATACGCTTTCTTATATTCCCACCTATACATAGACAACTATAGAGAGCAACCTCTCATCCTCATTCACCACTAGTTGTCCTATGACCTCCCTTGAGTCTCTTAGGATGCGCACAACCTATCCAACCTCCCTCACAAAAATCTACCCCACCTACTTCACCTATAACATTTATTAACATGGTTGAGGTAGACTTATGCTCTCCCCTCCATTATAACCACTAGTAGATTTGAGATGATACCCCAAACCCAAACTTTATCGATATCGCACACATCTCACACACAGTAGTACCTGGAGACTTCCTTATCTCTCCTCATGTCTTGTAGGAAGCAAATTCCCCTTCCTCATCCATATCATCCCAAACCCCTTAGGTACATCACACGAGAATTTACATAGATGACGAGTACGAGTTCAGTGAGGCCATTGATGACTTCAATCTCATTCTTGTCCCTGAATAGTTGCATTACGGATCTCACATGCTCATCGAGGATACTATCGATGTAGACATCAATGATGATCTAGAAAATCCACACATCCTAAAATTATTTGCTAGCCTCTCACCTAAGGAACACAACACCTTCATGAACTTCCTATGCAAGTATATAAAAAATTTTACATGGTCTTACAAAGACATGTCGGGACTTGACCCTGTTGTAGTAGTTCATAATCTTGTACTAGATCCCAATGCCAAATCGGTAAGGCAAAAGCTACAATGCATGCATCCAACGGTCACATTGATAGTGAAATATGAGCTCCAAAATCTCCTAGACGTTGATTTCATAGTACCCATCGACTATCCCAAGTGGGTATCCAGATCGCTCCAAATTTTTTGCACCCCTACCTTCAAGCTATTGGATCCGCGCCCGGAAGGAGGATGGGAAAAGGATGGTGCGGTACCTCGGACGAGAGGACTTTGCGAAGGTCCCGCCTCTCAAGGGAGGTGCATTTTGGTGATTTTTCGATGGATGGTGGGTTCACCAGGAAACATTTGACGGCAGCTTTCCACGCCTAGGTTTTGGGAATGAGTTTTGATGAGTTCGTTTTATTTTTAAACATTCATCCTAGGTTTGGCCGAATGATTCTAACTTAAACTACATGAAAATGCAATTTAAATGCATACAAAAAATAGAAAGGAAAACAGAAACAGAGAATTTGCAGGAGGCCAATGAAGATTACCTGATCCGGAAGTCTGATGGAGTTTCTGAAGCTTGAAGCAGTTTGGATCGTCTGCAATTCAACAGAATCGCCTTCAATTTGATAAAATCGTCTAAACTGACAGATCGTTCGTAATCCGACGAATTCGTCAGACGAATTCATCGTAGACCTGCAAAACAAGAAACAGATGCGAAATACAAGAAATTCTATTTTGCAAACAGGGGCAAACTATATGAAACAATAATATGAGTGTTGAACAATATACAAGAACAAAAGTAAATGCAAATCACTGTGTTTAGATAGCAGTAATATGATCTTAATATGCAAACTAGACAAAATGGGTGAACTCCAGATGCAATATAGTATAAAAACTGAATAAACAATCTAATTTATAGCATAAAATGACAGAAAAAAGAGACAGAAGAGCAAACTCCATGCACTGATTGCCTCGATGTGTGTTGTAGTCGAAATCGTCTCGCATCAGTACGAGATCGTCCCGAATTTGACGAGATCGCCTCCGATCTTGACAGGTTCGTCTACCGCGATAGGTGCCGGCTCCGACTGAAAACCAATGGTGTACCCGCAATGAAATGACTATAGGACTAATGCAAAATATGAATTACGATGTTTTAGAGCATAAGGGTTCAATTTGCATAAAAATTCAGCCAGGGGTTGGGGAGGGAAAAGTCTTAGAGTTAAATAGGCATAGGATAGTTGTTGGGAGGTTGGAGATCATCCCAATTTGGGAGATCTCCAACTGGGGAAGGGTCCCAACGGCGCAGACACGCTTCTGCCCGGATTGGAGACCCGTTGGAACGGATTCCAACTATGCAAATTCAGTTTTGCGACGAAATCGTCTCGGACGTTCTAGTCCGCACGAAATCGTCAACTGGGGCGATATCGTCTCGATCGGAGACGATATCGTCAAACGGTCAAAAAAATTGCTAAAAATGGCACGAAAAAGGAGGAAACGGGTTTCTCGACGGTTAACGGGCGGTTTGGGAGGTTAAATTTGAATTTAAATTTATTTACTAAGGTGAATGTAATTATTCCAATTTTATCGCGCCAATTTTAGGGTGCTACATTTTGCCCCTCTTTAGCGAATTTTCCGAAGAAAATGCGTTAAAGATGAGTTCTTCTCGATCTACGAGAAAGCAAAAAATTATTCCCATTTTTAGGCGACGATTCTTGGTCGAATCGTACGACAGCTTACTATGGTGCCCCCTCCGTGTTTTTACCCAAATCGAACGTTTGCGGTAAAAACACGAAAAAGCAAAAATTATTGTTGAATTATTTTGAATAAAATTAAGAAAAATAGGGTAAAACCCTAATTCATTGTTACTGTTCATTTTACTGTTTTTAGAGCTCTGGAGCAAAAATGGTAGAGACAAAGCACAGATCTGCAGAGGTCCGCCGCGGTCTACGGGTAAGGGTTTAAACTTAGTTTAGATTGATTTAATTTGAATTTACATGCTTGGTAAATAGATTTTAAGATGAATTTTGAGCATCGCGGCCGTTTTTGGCCCTCGACGTTGTCCGACGAAATCGTCTCTAGTTCGACGAAATCGTCTCAAGTTCGTCAATTTCGCCCAAGGGCGAAATCGACGAAAAAGGGACGATTTCGCAAATTAGAGACGATTTCGACACGCGAAATCGGAGACGATTTTGCTCAAATTTCGGACGATATCGGCCAATAGTGGGCGATATCATCAATTGCAAAATTTTGATCTTTAAGTTGCATTATTGATTGCTAAAATTGTTATTAATGATTGTTTGTTGTTTTGGTTGTTTATGCTTGCAGAGAGGATTACTAAAGAGCAGAGAGTGGAAATATGGAGGATTAAGAGATGACTTGGCCGCTCTGACACAGCAGAGCGAGATCACCGGCACAAGCCGGCTTACTACATGTGGCAGAGATGCCACAAGTTTCTACCGACATGGGGCTACTGACGGCCCTAGCAGAGAGGTGGTACCCAGGCTCTTCATGCTTCCAGTTATCGACAGGGGAGATGACTCCCACACTAGAGGATGTATGGAGGATTCTTAGAATCCCCATACAAGGGAGGATGATCACACCTACGGCCAATCAGGGCCACGCGATGGGACGACTCTGCGGTGACCCGAGCTTCGCCCCGGAGAAGGGCGGAGTGAACATCGAGGCACTTAGCCAATGCCTGGGGCATCTACACTGACACGAGTTTTGGCTGGGGTGGTTGGTGGACTTCTGCTGTGCCACCAGAGCGGATGCAGGGTACCATGGATGCTGGCAGATGTGATCTACGACATGCACGACCATGGCTACAGATTTTCTTGGGGCAGCTTTGTTCTATGCCGATTGTATAGGATCCTTCATGGGGTCGTGTACAAGGGCGGCCGATGTCTGGTCATGACATCGCTCCTACAGGTTTGGTGCTGGGAGCACATTGCGGTGCGGAGGCCGGTAGGGCTTCCACTGACAGGGGTTGACGGGGAGAGGCCCCGAGTCTTCTACTGGTGGCTCCGAAAGGGGCACAACGACGGATCGACCCGCCGGTGTCCCGAGACTACCGGATGACTTGGTCCTGCACTGCATCACCTGGAGGCCATGGAGAGAGCATCCAGGGTGGCCAGAGGATGGACAGAGCTGGCTCGCATCAGCGAGTCCGCTAGCTATGGATGGAGAGGGGAGAGGTGGAGCTCCACCGCTATGACCGAGTTTTGCGATAGTTCGGTCTACAGCAGGGGATCCCATCTCTCGTGGATTATGAGTTTTCTCGGACTATCCGGGATAACACCACAGTTAGCGAGGCTCCAGATATGCAACGATTCTGGAGTCAAGACGCGGACGATGCCCCCATTCAGCCAATGGATGGGGACGACGCAGGGGTAGCCGATGGCTACGATGCCTGGTACGTAGGCATCCGCCCTCCTCGGATGACGAGGGCTCAGGGACCGATCCACGCAGTTGTGCGTCGGATAGGGAGGCGGCGCCAGGCGGTGGTAGAGGCAGCCCGGGGTCACGGCAGAGGAGAGCAGAGGAGGCCACAGGCACAGGAGAGGCCGCGACAGAGGGAGAGGGAGAGGAGGGAGGCGAGACCCCCATCTCCACAGAGGCCACCATCGCCTGATAAGGGCAAGGGTGTGGACATTGGAGAGAGTAGCGAGATGGCTACTCTCCGGGCAGAGAGAGATCGTCTGCGAGCTCAGGTGCAGACGTTACAGGATGCAACCGCACAAGCACCAGGCCGAGGTGTCGCAGCCTACGAGACGAGAATGCTCGTCTCAGGGCACGAGGCGGAGGGGTAAGCACTCAGAGCCGCCGCGGTCGGTTTCTCGACCGCATTCTATCATGCGCTATACTACCAGTGCGATGCCGTAGGGCCGTAGGGTACAGCTCGCCACCCGCCATAGCAGATCCTATCAGGACATGGTCGACGAGGAGCTCATCCCGATCGATGACGAGGACTCGCAGCACCACACATACCGCGATGGGACCACCTCGTCCTCCGCAGGGCGGGGGAGGAGATGAGGCCGAGAGCTCTAGAGGCTCTCGAGGCTAGAGGGCGGGATACTGCCACTGATATTGTATTATACTTGTATTGATAGAGGATTGAGTATGCCGAGGTACAGATTGTGGCATACCAATCTAGTTTTGATGATGTATATATTCTCGTTGATATATATAGATGAGATATTTTTGATCATATGACTTGTCTTATGTGATGCTTATGATGCTTTTTATGTTTGATTGATTGATTGAGTTGATTGATGTAATGATTTTATTGATGAGTCATGTAATTATGTCGTTTTGGAAAAAATTATAACTTGGATGTCATGCTTTAAATATTTTAAATGAAATAATCTGATGTAACAAATTGATTGGTTGTAATGAAATGTGATAAAAATAAAAAGAGATTTCTAACAATAATTTCAAAGGACATTGTCGCTATTATAGACCATTTCATGGAGTCGCCGCTCACTCGGTCGTCAAGCTAGTCCCAGGATAGAAATATTGTTAAAAGAAAAGAGTGCTTAAGAGACTGTCTTAAGACTTTGTTGTGATGATGCAAATGATGATGATGATGATGGTTTGTTTTCAGATTTCCATGAAAATATTATGCATGAAATATTGTAAAATGATTTTTGCTAGGCATAAATTCCTAAGTGTGATAAAAATTGTTGAATAATTCCTTAAGAATTATACCATCATTGCAAAATGCAAAGGTTGACATAATGATATGAAATAATAAAAATGTGTTTGCTTTTGAAAAGCATAATTTGTGTAATAAAATGAAGTCATATGGTTTTTATGAATTTTGATAAATTGGGAAAAAATATTGTTACAATGGTTTGCGCTAGGCATAGAATATGTAGGTATAGACTTATACCATCATCGCGAAGATCAAAGAAAATAGATAGTTTTATTGCATGATTGATTTTTAATGAACATAAAAGATGAAAATGAGGACTTGCGCTAAGCATAAAATTCCAATTTTGGTTTTGGAATTATACCATCGTTACGTAAAGTCGATAAGATATATATGATATGTTGTTAAATAATTGTACTTGATTATTCCAAACAAGTTGCAAAATAATATTTCAAAGTATTTTGAAGACAAAAATTAGATTTATAAGGAATCCCATGTGCATAAGTGAATTCATTGCCAATCTTGATTTATCATAATGATAGACAAAATCTCTCAAATACAAATGTGTGTGCAATTGTATGGTTCAGCTACCAGCTTTGAGCAAGATACTATGATACAAGTGATTTGAATAAACCAACTAAGTGTTCATTAACCATGATGTAGATGCATATAACCATACTAGGCTACTATGTAGATCGGATTATCAAGAGCTAGCTAATCCATAAGCAGACATAGGTCTGTACAAAAGAAGGTCGCTAATGTGATAGACATATCGCCACGCTAGGAGTTACCCAAGGCCAAGCAAAGTTGGGCACAAACCACCTGTTATGGGGCTTACCTCACAGTTTTCGAATAATTGAGAATTCCAGTGATTCAAGCTCATTCACCCTTCTTTTCTTTTCAAAGGGTAGGGAAAGGGATTTTATTGCTTTTCTTGCTTTCTTTTGAACTTTGCTTATTTTTCTTTTGCTTGATAATGCTTGGAACATTGTTGTAACGATAAAATAACATTTTTCTTTTCTCTTTTCTTGAATTTTTCTTTCTTTTTCTTTTTCTTTTTCTAGGGATACTTGCTCAGATTAGCTGTAGAGCAAGGGATTTTTATTCTGGGTAGGGGTGAGCTTGTCCTTTTGCCAATTCTCAAAGATTCTAGACCATGTGCATGATAGGATAGCAAGGGAAACTTTTCACTCAAGAAATCAGTTCTACTATGTAGCAAAACATGGAAATTACAAATATAATCATTTTATTGTGAAAAGATGTGCTTGGTTTAAGTAAATACCAAGATCAATTCTCTATGCTCAAACTTTATTTAATTGAATTTTGTGAACTTTGATATAAGAGAGATTAGTAATCATGCCATATAAAATCAAGATATTTATTGTGTGAGTGTGCAAGTGAGGGATGCCAAATAAATGCTAGTTTTATCCAAAATAAGTTGAAACATATAATTGCAATAATTGTAAGAAAATAATGATTTTGAGAAAGTTTTGAGAATGTTGACTCTCTCTTTATTCTGTATATTGTTTTGGTTTCGAAAGAGTCAAGCATATAGCCGTTTTTGGATTTTTATGTTGATTTTTGTTTTAAAGCAAAAGGAACTTTACAAAATAAATGCAATAAATATTTTTGAAGATTTTTGAAGATTTTATGAATGTTTTTGAGGTTTTTGAATAAATTGAAAGAAATACAAGATAATGATTTTGAACAAATATATACATGGATGAAATAATCAAATTTATGCATAATAACGTTTGAGATGTAAAATATTCATGGGTTCTTTAAGTTCTTTACCATCTAAGGTAGACAATTTATATGCTCCTGATTCAAATTTTGCAGTAATGATGTATGGTCCAAGCCAGTTGGGCTCAAATTTACCTTTCAGGTCTTTGGTTGCATTTGTATTCTTTTGATTTTCTTTTAGAACAAGATCGCCAATCTCAAAGGATCGATGACGAACTTTCTTATTATATGCTCTTTTAAGCTTGTTTTGGTATGCACAGAGATGCTCTAAAGCATTGATGCATTTTTCGTCTAGGAGTTCCAGCTGACTGAGTCTCGCAACAGCGTGATATTCATCTCCTACTTCGTGTCTTGAAGTAGCAGAGCCAAAGAAGGAACTTCTAATTCAAATGGAAAACCGCTTCGGCACCATATACCAAAACAAATGGTGAAGTGCTCGTGGGGGTTCGAACACTAGTTCGATAAGCCCACAGTGGTCGGATATAATTGAATATGCCACTCACGGCCGCTTTATTGACTAGTCTTTTGAGAATTTTGATTAGAGTTTTGTTAGAAGCTTCCGCTTGACCATTACCCCCGAGGATAATAGGGAGTAGACCAACGATGTTGAATCTTATATTTTTGACATAATTTTTTAACATCTTTATTTTTGAATGGAGTTCCATTTTCAGAGATGAGATTTGCAGGAATTCCGAACCTCGCAGATGATTTGATTAAAAATGAATTTAGAGACCCGTGAACTCAAGGCAGGAAGCTAAAGGCATAGCTTCAACCCACTTCGTGAAATACTCAAGATGGTTATGATGAACTTATGTCCATCAGAAGACACAGGGTTAATTTTACCAATAATATCCAAGCCCCATTTAGAAAAGGGCCAAGGAGAAGAAATAGCCTGCTCTTGTGCAGGCGCATGGACAAGGTCAGCATGTTTTTGACACTTGTCGCAATGGCGCACATATTCATGTGCATCCGTTTCCATGGTAGGCCAAAAGTATCCTATCCGAAGGAGCTTTTTAGCAATGACGCTACCACTAAAGTGTCCTCCACAAGATCCATCGTGGGCTTCACTCAAGGCTGATTTAGACTCTTCTAAATTTAGACATCTTAATAGGATACCTTCAAAAGATCTCCTATATAAAGTATTGCCAATGATTACAAATCGACTTGCTCGTCGACGTAATAACCGACGCTGGTTGCGATTAGAATTAGCAGGGAAAGTCCCATTTTGGAGGAAATCAAATATGTCTCAGATACTGTAGTTCAGGAGTAGTTTCCTTGATTAGAAACACATCCAAAGGCTCTAAGCATGACTTATGTGAAGCGGGTTCCTCGGGAGTCGACGAATGATGATAGTAGCATATTCGTCGCCTAACTCCAAGGGCAAGAGAGATGCAACAGGGCCATGGCATCCGCCGCACGGTTGCTAGTTCGAGGAATGGCTTCCAAGGTAACTTGATCAAACAAGGCCATTAGTTGTAAAACATAGGCCTTATATGGGCGAAGTTTATCATCTCTCGGTCCGATAAACTTCATTAATTTGGTTTATAACCAATTGGGAATCCCCAAAAACTAAGAGGTTTTTAATTTTAAGTGCTAAAGCGCTCGTAATCCAAGGATTAGAGCTTCATACTCAGCAGGATTGTTGGTGCAAGCAAAGGTTAGTTTGAAGGACAGAGGAATAAGATGTTTTTGCGGAGATATTAAAATAATACCCGCACCACCCCACTCATGCATCGGGCTCCATCAAAGTATAAGGACCATTGTTCAACAAGGTCTCGCCTCTAATTGAAGGCATTCATCAGAAACTCGATAATGAGGGGATGAGTAGACTCTAAGGGTGCAGCAGCCTAATTGATCTCGCTATGATTTGACCCTTAATGTACTTCTGTCCTATGAAGGTGAGATCAAACTCGCTTAGAGCAAGAACCCACTTGGTTGTGCGACCCGATAAATAAGGTCGACTCATGAGATATCTTAAAGGATCATATTTGGCAATGACATACGTTTTTTGGCTAAGCATGTAATGTCATAATTTTTGCGTAGCAAACACGATCGCTAGACATAACTTCTCTAACGTCGTATAGCGGGTTTCATAATCGATGAAGGTGCGGCTAATGTAATAATTAGCACGTTCTCATTTTTCATCATCAAGCTGAGCTAACATAGCTCCTAAGGCATAATCTGAAGCAAAATATATAGAAGAAATGGGCGATCAGATTTAGGCGATGAAAGCACCGGAGGGTTAAGGAGATATTGCTTGAGAAGTTCAAAAGCTTCTCTACATTCTGTGTCCCAATTAAAGGGGACGTCCTTCTTAAGGAGTTTAAGAAAGGGACCAGTTTTGTCCGCCAGCTTATCAATGAAGCGATAGATAGCTTGAAGTTTACCTTGTAAACTTCGTAATTCAGATATATTAGTGGGTGCGGGCATATCAATGATAGCCGCAATTTTGAGAGGGTCAATTTCGATACCACGTAAAGAAACTAAAACCCCTAATAACTTGCCGGATTTAACTCCGAATATACATTTTGCTGGATTTAATCGAATGAGATATTCTCGTAATCGATTAAAAACTTTTCTTAAATCGTCTAAATGATGATCTTCAATAAGAGAGCGCGCTATAATATCATCTACATAATCATGTAGGATATCATGCATCATATCATGAAAGATGTAGGTCATAGCCCGTTGATAAGTTGCCCCGACATTCTTTAGGCCAAAGGGCATCACTTTCCAGAGAAAAGGTACCCTAGGGGGTAATGAAGGTTGTTTTAGCCTGGTCTTCAGGAGCTATCCTGATCTGATTATAGCCGGAGAATCCATCCATTAAGGACATCATCCCACTTTCGACAGTAAAATCAATAATTTGATCCATATTTGGAAGAGGAAAGTCATCTTTAGGGCATGCAACGTTAATATCTCTCAAATCTGTGCAAACCCTAACTTTGGTGGCTTCTTTCTTGGTGACCGGAACTACATTGGAGATCCATTCAAAGATAATCAATAGCTTGTATGAAGATAACATTCAGGAGTTTTTCTAACTCCCCTTTGACTAGCAGAGCCACTTTGGGATGCATTTTTCTAAGTTTTTGTTTAACAGTGTTTAGCATCCGGATGGACCACTAGATGGTGCATGACTACGTAAGGGTCTAGACCCGGCATATCTTCATATGTCCAAGCGAAGACATCTTCATACTCTTTAAGAAATGCAATGTATTGTTCTTGTTTTTCTTGACTTAGTTCCGCTCCAATGTTGATTATGTGAGGGTTGTCCTCGGCTCCAATATTAATTTTAATGACATTTTCTACCTCCATGTGTAGATCTCTTTCAAAATTAGGTGGGGCGTGAAACGCCCAACTCTTGTAACTCTTGTAAAGTTAATTTAGATAATTCGTTCTGAGGGTCGACGGCCTCAAGTTGAGCTATGGTTGGTATAGAACCATCAAAATAAAACCCGTTGTACAACATCTCTTCAACAGAGACATCATGGAAGATATCTCCTTCCAACTCTTCATCGGGGTCAGCAATCATTTCAGGGTATGCTATGGATAGCATGTTGCATGAAAATGACAGATTTTTAAGAGGTAAATCAACATGTCTATCCAAATAGTCTTGATAGCATATGAGATGATCATCATCCTCAAAAGGAAAGGGTTGACCCTTACTAGGTAATAGGCCCACACCACATCGGGCAGTGCCATGGTTCTACCTCGAAAGGTTCTTTCATGCCATTTTGGAAAGGTCCTAAGCCTTTCCCTTTATATCCCATTTTAAGCATCATGGGTTTAGCTTTAATATAATCGTTGGTAAAATAGCACCGAGCATATCCATCATGATGGGTTTTGATATTCTGAGGGATTCTTCCCCAGACATATCCTTTGTACATGAAGGCGCAACTCCCGACTTGGTAAGTACTTCCCATAGGTTGTGGGAGGCCCAAAGTACGAGGAGATGGCGGCAATTGATTTAAAAGGTCTCGAATCTTGCATGAAAGCATTCATTTTTTCTGATATTAAGGTTGTAGATAAATCTGGTAAAAGATCATCATAAAGGGCATAAGATGTAGAAGGCTTATTACCTATGTCTTGAGATGTGGAAGGTATGATAGATGTGTCTGAAGGTTTTGAATTTATGGGATTAGAACTTGAAGAATTGGTTGTAGTTTTAAGAGCTTTTTGAAGTTCTACAATAATTTGTTTAGAAGGTGGTTGATCTATATGGGAAGATGAAGTTAATGGAGGAGGAATAGATGAAATGATGGGTTTATATTTCATAGTTTTAGATGAAGAAGAACTAGGATATGTGGATGACAGAGCAGGGCAAAATTGCACTCCAACTGGTTCTGCCAATGCACACATATCAAAAGGTCTAGGGTCACCATGAATAGTGACCAACTGATTTTTAAACTCAAACTTAACACATTGGTGTAAAGTTGATGGGCCTGCTCGCATGGCGTTAATCCAAGGGTGACCCAAAAGTATATTGTACGATGATAGGCAATGTACAATGAACACAGTTGTCTCAAGGGTTCTAGGACCAACTTGCAATGGGAGGGTAATGACTCCACACGTTTCTTGTGTTTCGTCATTAAAGGCTTTGATAATCATATCAGTCTTCTTCATTTCATCACTTCTAAAACCAAATCGTTGGTAGAAGTCAAAGGTGCAGATGTTTAGAGATGAGCCATTATCAATCAGGACTCGCTTGACAGCTACATCCCCAATTAAAGCTGTAATATACAAGGGATTATCCTTGTGTAAACTGTGTTGTGGGATATCTTTATCCCGAAAGTCAATACAATCAATCTCTCGCGTGATGATAGTATTGGCCATAGCTTCGGGTTGGATGTTTTGAGGTACCATCATCTTGCTCAAAGTAAGCATCAATTCATCCCTATGGGTGGGGGAGGATCTTAATAAATCTAAAAGGGAGATTCTCGCGGTGGTATTAGACAATTGCTCATTAATGTCGTAAGGGGGTTTAGTTTGAACAATAGGAGCATGATTTCCTTTATTAGGATTTTTCAGAACAAATGGAGCTGATCCATCGTTCTGGTTTGGTTCTTGTTGGGGATTTTGAGCTTGTTGTCGAGTGACGACTCCGATGGTACCTACAATGTTATAGTGACGACGTTGAAACGGTCTCGGTTGAGAGTTTATGGCTTGTTCATAAGGAAGGACTTCATTAGAAGAAGGTCGAGTAGTGACTCTTCTGGGAAATGGTTCTTCCTGGAACATTAGCATCTCGTGATAGGTTGAATAGGATCTGATTCATTTTCAGAACTATTCGATTGAATGGTGTCTACTTCACTCTCACTATCCGACTCTATATCGCTAGAATCGAAGTTTGAAAATTATGTAAGGGCCTCGGTTGTAACCAGGGATAAGGTTGTGTCGAATGTGTGAGAGTCCTGAATAGGTAATTGCCCGCTAATGGTTCCTACATATCGGGTAGGAGGGGGAACATTGTGATGTTCAATTTGATTGGCTACCTCTTTACCATGTCTTGGTAAAGGGTGTTGAAATATGTCTAAAGTTTGATTGGCATTCTGATTTTGATTTTGGGGAACAGTCTTTTGGGTATTATTAGGAGGGTTTTGTTTAGGTTGGAAGGCTTGCACTTCCATTTCATTATTGTCAATCAAATCTTGTATTTTATGTTTCAATCTCTTACAAGCGTTGGTAGAATGTCCAGGACCTCTATGAAAATCACAAAGGCAAATCAGCTCTATATCCGGGTATGCTTGGGTCAGTTCCTGGATAGTCGGTAGCTTGGATTAAACCTCTTTCAAGAAGTTGAGGTAAAATAGTTGATAAAGGTTGGTTTAATCTAGTGAACTCTCGAGGAGGCTTATCAAGAGGTTTCAAGATGAATTTTTCTGTTGTTTTTGTTGCATTGACATTAGCAACATTTCTTGTCGCTGACTCCATCACCGACAACCCGTTTGTTTTTATATTGATTTCTAGATGTTTTCTCATCATCCTTCTTTCTAAGTTGGCCTCTCCTAATGAGGGCATCTTCTACTCTTCGAGCTAAGTCTATAGCTTGATCGAAGGTAGTCAAAGTAGTTGTTGATAGCTCATAAGAAAGTTGTTCTTGTAAATTGTTAATGAAAATGTCTAACATTTCCCTGTAGGGTAGCACAAAGTGCAGCTTTCCTGTCAATTGTCTCCATCTTGCTAAGAAATCAGCAAAACATTCGTCTTTATCTTGTTTTAAATTGTATAGGTCTTTAATAGTTACATGCCTCTCGATGTAGGCACTAAATTGATGAACAAATGACTCAGCTGCTTCTTCAAAGTTTCTTAAGGAATGAGTGGGCAATTGATAATACCACTCTAACGCCATTCCACCTAAACTTTTGGGGAACATTTTTAGTAATAGCAAGTCGTTATGCGATATGTCGTGACATGCTATCCTAAACATGCGAAGATGTTCTATGGGATCTTCGGTTCCTTTATAGATAGGCAGGACGGGCATGGGAAAATGTTTAGGGTATGGTTGAGCTACCACTATGGGATCCAATGGTTGGCTACAAATCTCTCGATAATTATACGAGGGACTGGTAGGGATCTATCTCGGTCCATACGTGAAGCCAATTGTTTCACCATAGCTTCCAAACTACTAGTTTGCCCCCCATATTGATTCGGTGGGGCATTGACATAAGTGTTATGGGCGTAGGATGGAGGAACATGCAGATTAGATGCCATGTTACTATTGTGTAAAACATTGGTAGGAAAAATATTATGGAGGAGTTTTGAAGTTGGATTGTGTTGTATTGTAGATTGTTGAAAGTTTGTATTTGGCTTTGTTTTAGATTTTTGTCTATTTAAAGCATTTTGCTCAATAGTTTGGAGGAAGGAAGTAGTGAAGGGAATTTTCTTTTGTGCGGGAGTGATTTTAGGTTGAGTAACAAGTTGCTTAGGAGGTTGGGTGACCCGTTGTTTGGTCATGGCTTGGGCTATAGTGACCATATTCGCATTGGATGGTCCACCCTTATCACTTTCTTGATCAATGAAAGACAAGGGATTAGTTTGCATATCAAGCGCCCGTTCTAAGGCTGTTTGAGCATCACTAATTTCCCTTTATCAATACGGACTCGCCACATTAAGGACGTCGATATGTTGATTAAGAAATTTTTGAAAATGTTCTGCGTTGTCAAAAGTGATGCCTCCATTTGGAGCTATTCTAGGGGACGAAGATTCTTTAACACTTCCTTCTTGTTCCTTATCTTCACCTAAGTCTTCATCTGATTGACCTAGAGTTTCACCTTCCGGATTTGTATCTCCAAGAAGGACATTTGGGTTTTCAGCTTGTATTTTGTAGCCAATCTTCTCCTTCTCCTAAAATTTCTTTACCATTCCTAAGTTTAGTCATGGTGCTAAGTTTTGATTTCAGCAAATATATATATATATATATATATATATATATATGCAACAAATTAAAAGGTATATATTTATATATACCTAATGCAATATTGTAAATGAAATGTTTAAGTTTTTTACTATGTTTTTTGATTTTTTGATTTTGATTTTTAGTTTTTTAGTTTTTCTTTGAAACAATATAATAAAGACAACAAATGAAACAATAAATGCACACAATAATAATAAGGCTGAAAGTAGATGAACTAATCTTCTATGAATAATTTATGAATATCATTAATAGGTTCAAGCTGTTCAGTGGGTCATGAAATGTTCTTCTTCAAATTGAAAGTTTTCTTTTAAGAATTTGATGAAAAGGGCTATGGTGATATTGTCTATCTTAGATGCTGGTTGATAAAAGTAAAGCTCATGGCAATACTATCGATATAGCACAGCTCGCGGAACTCTACTCCATCTTTCCCTATCTATGAGAACAACTTCTTGGTCCTCTACAAGGCCTAGGAATCGGTGTACAATGTCTGCATTCTCGAGGTATTCCTCGAAGCTGAACAACTTTGAAGATACTAAAGCTCTCCTATAGGCTAACCACCTATGGCAAGCTCTTTCAAGTTCATGATAGAACACTAATTGATGAGGATCCAGGATTCTATCCAAGACTAGCCTCTTAATCTGCTTAAGTTGTGTGGACCTAGATGAAATGATACTAAGTCTCCCGATAAGCTCGTCCCACAAGGATTGATTTCTACTTGCTTCATGGACACTAAGGACAGAATTAACTTCTATGGCCGCTAATTGGTTTACTACGTTTATAGTAACTGCTAACCTCTTTTTAGGAGCTACCATCTAAACATGATTTTGAACCTTAAATGTTTTAAAATGCATCTAAGTTTTAGTTGTTCTAATTTTTTTTTTTTGTCTTTGTTTGTTTTTGTTCAAAAGGTTATGATGCATTCACGTCGGGTTCACCAAAATGTATCGCTCCAAATTTTTCGCACCCCTACCTTCAGGCTATTGGATCCGCGCCCGGAAGGAGGATGGGAAAAGGATGGTGCGGTACCTCAGACGAGAGGACTTTGCGAAGGTCCCGCCTCTCAAGGGAGGTGCATTTTGGTGATTTTTCGACTGGATGGTGGGTTCACCAGGAAACATTTGACGGCAGCTTCCACGCCTAGGTTTTGGGAATGAGTTTTGATGAGTTCGTTTTATTTTTAAACATTCATCCTAGGTTTGGCCGAATGATTCTAACTTAAACTACATGAAAATGCGATTTAAATGCATACAACGAAATGTAAAGGAAAACAGAAATAGAGAATTTGCAGGAGGCCAATGAAGATTACCTGATCCGGAAGTCTGATGGAGTTTCTAAGCTTGAAGCAGCTCTGATCATCTGCAATTCAACAGAATCACCTTCAATTTGATAAAATCATCTAAACTGACAGGTCGTCCGAATCCGACGAATTCGTCGACGAATTCATCAGAGACCTGCAAAATAACAAATAGATGCGAAATACAAGAAATTCTATTTTGCAAATAGGGGCAAACTATATGAAACAGTAATATGAGTGTTGAACAATATACAAGAATAGAAGTAAATGCAAATCACTGTGTTTAGATAGCAGAATATGATCTTAATATGCAAACTAGACAAAATGGGTGAACTCCAAATGCAATATAGTATAAAAACTGAATAAACAATCTAATTTATAGCATAAAATGATAGAAAAAAGAGATAGAAGAGCAAACTCTGGCACTGATTGCCTCGATGTGTGCTGCAGTCGAAATCATCTCGCATCAGTACGAGATCGTCCCGAATTTGACGAGATCGCCTCCGATCTTGAAAGGTTCGTCGGCTGCGATAGGTGCTGGCTCCGACTGAAAACCAGTGGTGTACCCGCAATGAAATGACTATAGGACTAATGCAAAATATGAATTACGATGTTTTAGAGCATAAGGGTTCAATTTGCATAAAAATTCAGCCAGGGGTTGGGGAGGGAAAAGTCTTAGAGTTAAATAGGCATAGGATAGTTGTTGGGAGGTTGGAGATCATCCCAATTTGGGAGATCTCCAATGGGGGAAGGGTCCCAATGGCGCAGACACGCTTCTGCCCGGATTGGAGACCCGTTGGAATGGATTCCAACTATGCAAATTTAGTTTTGCGACGAAATCGTCTGGACGTTCTAGTCCAGACGAAATCGTCAAATCTGGGGCGATATCGTCTGATCGGAGACGATATCGTCAAACGGTCAAAACAACTGCTAAAAATGGCACGAAAAAGGAGGAAACGGGTTTCTCGACGGTTAACGGGTGGTTTGGGAGGTTAAATTTGAATTTAAATTTATTTACTAAGGTGAATGTAATTATTCCAATTTTATTGCGCCAATTTTAGGGTGCTACAGTATCCAACATAGTACCTATTCCCAAACCATCTAGTGACGTTTGCATTTGCACAGATTTTTGTGACATAAACAATGCTTTTACCAAAGACAACTTCCATTTACCCAACATTGACTCCCTCATTGACACCATCACAGGTCACAAAATTATTTCCCTCATGGATGGATTTTTTAGATATAATCGAATAAGGATCAACCTAGCCGATCAACATAAAATTTCCTTCACAACACCCTGGGGGACCTTTTGCTACAAGGTAATGCCCTTTGGCCTTAAAAATGCTGGGGAAACCTATCAACGAGCCATGACCTACATATCTCATGATCTAATATAAAAAAATGTGGAAGACTATTTAGATGACCTCATAGCCAAATCAAAGAAACGTGTCGACCATCTCGAAGATCTCTGTCAGATTTTTGATCTATTACTAGAACACAACATGCGCCTCAAACCAAAAAAGTGCGTGTTTGGTGTTACATTAGGAAAAATACTAGGATTCATTATCTCCCAATGAGGCATTGAAGTAGATCCTAGTAAGGTGAAAGCCATCATCGACATGCCTCCTCCTACCACACTAAAGCAATTGCACAGCCTCCAGGGCAAGATTACCTCTATTCATAGATTTATAATGTAATTATCAGATAAATGACAACCATTCAATCATCTCCTAAAAAAAGGAGTACACTTCAAATGGGATGATAACTATCAAGCCACATTCAATGCTATCAAAACTTATATTACATCATCGTCGGTCATGTCACCACTACACCCACAATTACCACTGACTCTATACATCTCAGCCATAGAACTTGCGCTAGGTACACTCCTAGCTCAAAAGAACGCTCTCAACAAAGAGTAGATTATCTACTACATCATTCACACACTAGTTAGTTATGAAATGAGATACGGATACATGGGGAAGCTATGTCTGGCAGTAGTATTCACTACTTAGAAGTTAAGACACTACATGTTAAACCACACAAATTTTGTCATTGCCTAAGATAATCCCCTTTGGTACATGATGAACAATAGTTATCACAATTCACACACAACCAAATGGATCATGCTCCTAACTAAGTTTGACCTAGAATTCATATCTCAAAATTCCATCAATGAACAAGTCATTGCCGACCAACTGGTTGAAGCTCCATTGATCGATAATCAACCCCTACTCATTCAACTCCCCGATGATTCCACATTTCACATAACTGAAGATGATGAATACGTCAAACCAAAATTTATGGCTGACCTCACCATGTTATTTGAAAATTCCAGGTGTCTCCATGTTGGGGGTGCAGGCATTGTCTTATTTACACCTAAAGGAGAACCACTCCTATTTTCATTCAAACTTGATTTCCCTTGTACCAATAATAATGTAGAATATAAATCCCTAATCCTAGGACTAAAACAAGCACACTCTATGCACATAAAATGCCTCCACATCGTAGGTGATTCACTTATGATAGTCAATCAAGTGCAGGAACTCTAGCTATGCAATTGTCTAGTTCTCCAAAAATATAAGAAAATCACCCAACAACTCCTATCCCAATTTGAATGGCATTACCTTGAAGCCACTCCACAGTTGTCAAAACATTTTTTAGACACTATGGCCTCCTTAGGGTCCCTCATCCCATAAAACCCAACATCTAACACAACATTTATATCCATTCATACACTTACGCAATATGCTATATCACCCACACCTCCCATAGACGATGGTGGTGTGTATGTGGTAAACACCGAACCTCATGACCCATGGTTCTCACAAATCAAAGAGTACATCAAAGTAGGTTTCCTACCATGTGATTTGACCCACACCCAACACTGAACCTTTTAACAAAGAGTGATCTACTACACCTTGATGGGGATATCCTTTATCATCGTAGTTATGATGGTATACTCTTGCGTTGCCTAGAACTACAAGAATAACAATTGGTTGTACAAGAAACCCATGATGGCACTTGTGGTGGCCATTTTAGTGGCATGGCGATTACCAAACGCATCCTCCGTATGGGCTACTACTAGCCCAAAATGGAGCAATACTACTACAAGTATGTTAAACGTTGCATCAAATGCCAACAACATGCCAACCTAACACATTTACCATCCCAAGCACTCCAACATATCCAGTCCATGTGGCCCTTCTCCAAATGGGGCCTGGATCTAATTGGACAAATTACACCTACCTCCTCTAGCAATCATAAATTTATCATCACAACAACAGAATATTTTACCAAGTGGGTTGAAGCCATCCCACTGGTCCAAACTATAGGAGCCAAAATCACAGCATTCATCATGGAGCATATCATATGCCATTTTGGAATTCCCTCCCAAATCATTTTTGATAATAGGAAATCCATTAAAAACAAGACTGTTCGAGCCTTGTGTGATAAATTTCACATAAACCATAGTTTTTTGATCCCATATTACCCTCGAGTAAATGGCCAGGCAAAAGCCATGAACAAAACCATATGCTCTATTCTTCATAAAACTATAGCAGAGTCTCACCAGGACTGGCATAATCAAATGCCCCTAGCCTTATGGGCATATCATACCAACATTCATAATCCTATTGGGGCAACACATTTTTCACTTGTATATGGGATAGAAGCTATCATTCCCCTTGATCTTAAGATACCCTCTTTATGGATATCTATGAAAGATTTCATTTACAATGACACTACTCACCAAGCTCATCTAGATCAACTAACACTCCTCGATGAACGTTGCATCCATACCATTGAGCACACATGAGTATATCAAGATCACCTTCATCGTACCTAAAATAGTAAGGTACATCAGTATGAGTTTAATATTGTCAACTTGGTTCTCAAAGAGAACCAGCAAATCACAAGTCAACCTCGCCAACAGCATGATAAATTCACCCCAAACTGGTTGGGCCCATTTATTATCACACACAAATATAGTTCATGAGCATATCATCTGGAAAATATTGAATGCCTTAATGATACTGAACCCATAAACATCTTTCACCTTCATGCATTCAATGCATGATGCATAAACACATTCACCATCATGAGTGTCACATAGTATTAGAAGTAAATCACTAAACACATCACTATGTAAATCTGTTATTTTTGCTCTATTATTTCTTTATACATGTATGTTTCACATTTATGCCATTTTTATGCTTGGGGTATTTTTTTTCCTTTTGCAATACTCACATCATCAGTAGGGGAGCTCTACAATAGCCTCACTTACCACCATGTAGGACCATTCGAAGCCATAGCAAAAACCCATTACATCGGTCGATCTCGCCTGACCACAAGCCACCTTTCATACCAAGTGCTCCTTGTATTCATACCATTTAGGTCATCATACCTCATCTCGACACCATTCTCTTCACTAGCTAGGTTCATCTTATTCACCACACTCTAGCAACATCCAGATCACCATGTCCTCTTTTGATGAAAAAGAGGAATCAACCCAACCCCAAGAATAGGGGTCACCCTCCCACCCGTATGATGATCTCATAAGTCACTATTCACCCACAAATCACCCCCATCATCCCATAGGATCCTACTACCCACCTAATAGGGAGTATACACCTCATCCACCTCACCCTGTATTTCTACCTACTTCACTTCCCAATGGTGAGTCTACCTATACCCAGGCTTTGCAAGCTTGTGTGGTCCAAGCTACTCAAGTTGGTTGTGCAAACATCCCCCCTTCCCATTCGCATCGCCGCTTAGAGCCATAACCTATGCCACCGGTCCTAAAAACACCACCTTCACCACTGCAAGGCATACCATTCCATAAATACTTGCAATCACCACAGTCATTCCACTCTATTGCTTCATCATCCTAGCTACACCTATTTTCTACCACGCATATGGTCATTCTATTCACATTGGAATCTCGATCATCCCCTTCTCCAATACCATTTCCACCACACCATGAGATAAAACATATCATCTCCCATATCGAAGCTCTAGAATTGTAGATGAGCCACTACCATTGCTACATTCACCCATAGTAGTTTCCCATGACCCGTCCATCCTCATCGCCATGTAGACCCCTTCTCCAACCCTAGACTCGACCCATGCTGGAAACTAGATCCATGCCTCCATTACCAGATCATCCTTCACCCAGGACTTGCTCACCTCTAGCAGACCCATACATCTATCCTATGCCTATTCCACACATGTCGTTCTTTGAAATGTTCCATCATCTTATGCATCAGGGCCTTATTGACCTACCCAATATTTGGCCCATTGATCCCTCATGTTCTAAACCATGCAACTACAATGAGAATCAATTTTGCATTTACCATCGCCAACCAGGTCATGATATTGAAGAGTGCAAATCATTCAAAACCCTAGTGCAAAACATGTTGTATGGTGAGCGTACCCCACCACCAAAGCGTTCTCTCCTATTTAGCCAACTTGTCAGTATTCCATGCCGCACCACTCCCAAGACCTTGCCACATTGTAGCACCCTAACAGTGCCCACCCACTACATTCATAACATTTCCAACTATGGCTCCAACCACAATCCTAGCCATGTCATTACTTCACCATACCACTTCCACCCGAATCTATGCTATTTTTCCCGATAGTAGTTTTAGTTACTCTTCTTCTTCTATCTCATTCTTCTACTTCTTACATACATTGATTGATTTCTTCCCTCCTATATTTTTTGGCTTTTGGTGATCCTTATTTTTAGGATTGGTCAACAATATCCACTTCTTCTCACTTCTTCCACCTATACATTCCACTCTCACATATTCCTCCTCTTTGGTGACTATTACATACACTTATACAACTCACAACTTATACATCTATTACACACACACACCCAATACGTTGGGGAAACCATGATCGTAGCATCATGCTTTTTTTCATAATTACACACCTTACTCATTTGTAAATAGGTTCTTCTAAAATTCTCCTTCTACAAAATGTAACTTTCCTCTTGTAAATATCTCATTCCTCCACTTGCATCATTTACATTTACATCCATTGTACATATTCATATGCTTTATAGTTAAATTTTTAATTCATGTTTGTACATTCTCCTCCAAAATGCATCTCAACTGGATAATACGTGCATTTGTTAGCATCACCACCTGGATGTCCATTCCCCATTTTTAGGATCAGGGTATACATAGGTGTCATGTTTAGTTTTGATTACTCTGTAGTTTAGGCAATCAATTGTCACCCATAGCTACTGAGTCTTGTACATTCTTCTTATGGTCTTTTAGGCTGGTTCAACTTCTCTCATGGATCGCTCACAATAGGTTACACATTAACAATTTTGAGCCTAGGAAATAAGACATCTTGAAAGAATGATAATAGACCTAAACCATTCATACATATGTATCTTTTAATCATACATACCTACAAAATATATTATGCTATCTACACAAATATAAAGTCAATACATTCCAAACCATAAAAATCACAAATCATATATAACAACCAAAATCAAGGTATATATATATATATATCATCATCTAAAAATACCCAAAGGCTACAACTAGGACCATGCCCATCATATAGCATCCAAAATTCTCGTAGGCTACAATCAAGTATATAACTCCTAACTATCACCATGAATCTCCCCATACCCCTCCTAGCTTGCTTGCCCACCCGCAATCTGGATCGACTCTACAACGAACTCCGGAACTGGATCTACAACAGGCTACTCCATAGTAGGTGGATCTTGCACCTCAACCCTAGCACCAACCTCTACTATCAGAGAAAAACTATGCCAACTCTAATGTGAGGGTGCTTGCACTCATGACTATGTCCCAGACTGCAACACCACCTGTGCATAATCATGAAGAGGAATCTCATGCACCAATAGATAAGTCTCACATAATAATTTATGGGTAGTCTCTACACCTATCTGACCAGTCAAGATCATAATCATCTAAGCCTACCTCACCATTGTGACCCTCAAATACTCCATCTCAGTCCCCTACCTAACCATATTAGCCCTCAGCTACTCCACCTTAGCCTCCAATTGATAGACTCTATCCCATAGCACCCGTGCCTCATCCTCTACATCTCTCATTTCCAGTATATCAATAGGAATCTGCTATGCCGCATCCACAAATACACCAATATCAATGGTGTCATCCATGTAACCTATAATAGTAGCATCATCTACCTCCTCTTCTGTCCCAATATCCTACCCCATATTCATATCAACATCCACAAACACCTGCTCCACCCTCATGTCTTGGGTGCTCACTCCACCACCCAAGCGGTGTTGTGAGTGCCATAGAGGAACCTCCTCTACATCACCAGTCACATCCTCAACCCAAGATCTCCTACCCATCATCACCTCCAATGGAGGTACCCCAACATTAGGCACCACCCACCGATCAATCATGCCCCTGTCAGGCACCCAACTCTACCAAGCCCACCAGGCCTCAAACTCAGGAGTCATCTTAGCATCTGCCACATCTAGAATATCCATAGGAGGATCCCTATCCCCAAACCATGGTGGCACCACAGGATGCTCTCCTCTATCATCCATTATTTCTTGAAATATTATAGAGGAGAGCACACCACCTCCATATCACTAATCCATATCATCATCCAAACTTGTAATATATGTACAAAAAAAATAGTGATTTTCATCACTACAAAAAAATTAAAAAAATCAACCAAAATATTTTCCTTTTCTACATTGCATGTATATAGCATTTAGTTAAGTGTATTTATTTGTGTTGCTTGCTATTGTCTAGGTTTACCAAGCTCCTATAATTGGTTCCTAGGATCCATTCATCCCATCCATTCCAACCTCATCCATTTCCCTTAAGTCAACATGAATCCTATTGCCTTTTTCACCCCCTCCATAATCCATATGATCCCACTAGGCCAATGTCAATTGACATAAGCCTTATTGATATGGATCGGATTTCCTCACCTCCATATTCTTTTTATTTTGTCCTATATGAGGAATTGTTAAGGGCTTCATCTAACTACATTCCTCCATCTCCTCCACATTCACCTTCAAATACCAAGGTTTTCTAGGTAGATATAGATGAGAAAAAGTTAGAAGAGTTTGATGACATCTTAGATGACATTCATCCAATCCCAATGCCCCATCAACTTGAGGAAGGTTCCCATATGTCCATTGAAGATACCATCAATGTGAACCTTATTTTAGACAAAGATAATCCTTAAATTTTCAAGCTTGGAAAAATCTTATCCAACAATGAACAAGAGTAATTAATTGCTCTCCTCAAGAGGAAGAAGGGTATTTTTGCATGGTCCTACAAAAACATGTCTGGTCTTAACCCTAACTTGGTTGTCCATAATCTCACCTTACATCCTAATGCTAAGTCGAACAAACAAAAACTTAGAAGTATGCATCCTACCATTTCCCTCTTGGTCAAATAAGAGCTCCAAAAGCTACTAGATGTGGGTTTCATCGTACCCATTGATTATCCTGAGTGGCTCTCAAATATGGTACCCATTTGTAAACCTAAAGGGGCAATACACGTTTGTACTCATTTTCAGTATCTTAATAAAGCATGTCCTAAGGATGATTTTCCTCTCCCAAACATGTATACTCTTGTCAAAACTTGCGTTGGCCATGAAATACTTTCTCTCATGGATGGTTTTTAAGTTACAACCAAATTTGAATAAATCCTTATGACCAACACAAAACAACATTCACTACATATTTGAGAATGTTTTGTTACAAGGTGATGCCCTTTGGCCTTAAAAATATAGGTGACACTTATCAACGTGCCATGACATACATTTTCCATGACTATATACATAAGATTATCGAAGACTATGTGGATGATCTCTTGGCAAAATCTAAAACTCGACAATAGCACATTGGTGTATTGGAGAAAGCTTTTGATTGAATACTAGAACATAATGTAAGGTTGAACCCTAAGAAATGTGACTTTGGTATTACCTCTGGCAAATTATTATGATTCATTGTCTCCAAAATAGGCATTGAGGTGGACCCAAACAAGGTCAAGGTAATCTTGGAGATTCCTCCCCATCAAACTTAAAGGAATTGTGTAGTTTACAAGGAAAGATCCAATCGATCCATCATTTCATTGCACAACTTTCTAAAAAATGTAGGCCATTCAATCACCTACTACAAAATGGGGTGTCATTTTCTTGGACATATGAGTGCCAAAAAGTCTTTGATGATATTAAGCAATACCTAGCTTCTCTACCAATATTAGCTCCTCCTTGTTCAGGGTCCCATTCTATCTTTATGTTTTACCAATGAACTTTACATTAGAGACAATGCTTGCAAAAAATAATGAAGAAAATCGAGATCAAGTTGTCTATTATATTAGTCAAACATTGGTAAGTTATGAAACCAAATACGCTTATGTAGAAAAATTGTCATTACATTCTTAGTCACACAACATATGTCATAGCTAGATAAAATCCTCTACATTATATGATATCTTGCACTTACAATAACATCTGCACTGCTAAATGGATAATGCTTCTTACTGAATTTGACCTAGAATTCATTAGCCAAAAATCCATTAAAGGTTAGGTCATAGCTAATCAACTTGTGGAAGCTCCACTAAATAGTGATCATCCTTTGATTATTGAGCTCCTAGATGATTCAGTATTCATTGTCACCGAGCAAGAATAAGATGTCATTACAGAGGAAGCCATCGATATCATACTATTCTTTGATGGATCTATGTGCAAGAAAGGTCAAGGTGTGGGAGTCGTGTTTCATACACCCTAGTGGGTACCTATACCCTTATAATTCAAACTTGACTTCTAATGCACAAAAAATAGAGCAGAGTATAAAGCCTTAATCTTAGGTCTTCAATAAGCTATAGCTATAGGCATTAAGCATATCAGGATATGTTGGAAATATTGAGTATATTAAGTTTTCATTGATGTCAAAGGATGCATGGTACTCAAGGTAGAAATATTCTTCAAGGTTGATGAGGTTCTAAGGTTGGACAAATTATTACAAAGGAATTTTATTGCAAAGCAAGACAATTATTTTTAATGAGTATAATATTTAAATGCCATTATTTAAATATTATAAAAATATGGACAAAGGCTTGAGCAAGGACATATTTAATATTTCAAAGGAACAAAGGTTCAAGAATAAAAACATTTTTCAAATGGACAAAGGTTTAAATACAAAAGGATTTAATATGTCAAAGGGCCAAAGGTTTTAAAAATAATATTATAATATTTAATTTAAATATTCAAATGGATTTAAGTTTAAAAAGTGCCAAGGGCAAGCATAAAATTCAAAAATTAAAGTGTCCATGTCCATGGTGAAAATGAAAAGACACATATAAATGGAGCAAAAATCATATGCAAATCTAAGGTTGTAATTGTGTTATTCGATATTATTCCAATGCAATATTTTCAGCGAACGAAGAGGGCAGGGAGCACAATGAGAAAGTTCATCATTGGGTGAAATATGAAGTAGATAAATAACTAGTTGCTCATATTGGTTCCCACACACCAGTGTGTCCTAGCTGGTTGGTTGGACCTTGGTAGGGCGATGTTGTGCAGAGAGATAGAGGTTCGAATCTCATCGTGAGATTTTTACAGTGTGATTTTTGGGTTGGAGGATAAAGTTGCGAAGGATACAAATATTACCTTCGAGCCCTTATATTTCACCCATTGGACTAGCTTAGTTGGTCGAAGGTCTGTTAGGAGAGTACTGTATTGGGCAAGGTGAGGATATCGAATCTCCTGCACAACATTTTGATAGTTTAGTTTTTGAGGTAAGGGCAATAATATTTTAATTCTTATTAAGTGGGATTCATAAGGTGCAACATTAATAATTATTTTGTATATTATGTTTTGAGTTAGTGGGAGTCATAAGGTGTATGAGGATAAATTGAATATTTTCATTCACACATTGTGTTAGGTGTATTGGGATAAATTGAAGATTGTCATTTGCACATTGTGTTAGGTGTATTGGGATAAATTGAAGTTTGTCATTTGCACATTGTATTAGGTGTATTGGGATAAATGGAAAATTATATTTTGCATGTGATGTGAGGGTGTTATAAGGCATATTGAGATAAATTAAAATTTGTCTTTTGTATATTGTGAAAGTAGGAGTTATAAGGTGTGATTATGGTTTAATTTTTAAATGTATTTTTGCATGGTAGAAGAAGGAAAATTAAGGGCTTAGTCACTACTAAAATATTTATTTTGGGAGACTAAAAAGGAGTCATAAAACATAATTTTCAAGCCTTATTATGTACATCTTTTGAGAAGGCTTTTATTGTGGATGATTTGAAAGAGAGATTTACTAACTAGTTTTTGAGTGGGACAAGAAAGGAAAATTATTTTTGAAGCAGGTTTTGAAGGCACATCATCATCAAGGTAGTTTTAGAGGTATGGTGATTTAATTCCTTCTTAATGTGGTTGAGTTGTCATATATTGGGATAAATAAGGATTTATTGAATTTGCATTACTTTGATAGAAATTGGAAATAAAAGTGCAAGGGCTTGAAAGTAAATTTGATGTGCATTAGTGATTGATTGAAGATGAGAGTGATGGTGAATTATTGTTGAATGAAATTAGAAATATATATGCTAGGTTTTGAGAGCAAATTTCTGCATTAACTTTGAGTCATATTGGGAATGAACTCACAAGGGCTATAGACCAATTTTTTGAAGCAAGTATGTGCATTGGTTTTGGCTAATTTTGAAAGTACATAAGAAGGTAAACTATCAAGTGCTAGACTAGAGTATCCTTTTGAATGTAATGAATATGAGACGTGAAAAAGATATGGACTTAATGAATGTGAGAAGAACATATTAGGTATTTGTAATGCATATCATTCTCTATATGTTCATGAGGAAAAATAATTTTGGGTAGAATATGCTTGAATTATGTTAGTCAAAGAAAGCACTTTTGGGAAAGATATATACAATTATTTCTATGCAATAATTAGGAATGTTTGAGCAGTTTATGAAAGTATGATTGAGGTAGGTTGTTGAGAAAATTTTAGCAGGTTGTTGAGCAGATTTGATCAAGCATTTTGAGAAAGCTTTGAGTAGGATTATGATTAATATTGAGCAGGTTATGTGATCAATATTGAGCAGGTATTGGAAGCACATTTGAGCAAGCCTTGTGTGTAGACTTGGAATATATTTGAGCAAGTTTTGGTGAGCAGATTTGAGCAAGCCTTGTGTAAATGCTTGGAGCATATTTGAGCAGAGTTGAGAGGTCTTAGAGTGAACTAGATCAAAGGGTATTGGTGTCTCCTATGGATAGAGGTCCATGAACCAGATCAAATGGGATTGGTGTCTCTTGTGGATAGAGGTCCATGAACTAGAGTAAAGGGGATTGGTGTCTCCTATGGATAGAGGTCCATGAACTAGAGCAAAGGGGATTGGTGTCTCAAATGGAAAGAGGTCCATGAACCAAAGCAAAAGGGATTGGTGTCTCCTATGGATAAATGTCCATCAACCAAAGAAAAGGGTATTGGTGTCTCCTATGGATAGAGGTCCACAAACCTAAGCAAAGGGGATTGGTGTCTCCTATGGATAGAGGTCCATGAACAAGAGCAAATGGGATCGGTTTCTCCTATGGATAGAGGTCCATGAACCAAAGCAATGGAGATTGATGTCTCATGTGGATAGAGGTACATGAACTAGAGCAAAGGGGATTGGTTTCTCCAATGGATAGAGGTCCAAAAACTAGAGCAAAGGGGATTGGTGTCTCTAATGGATAGAGGTCCACAAACCAGATCAAAGGGGATTGGTGTCTCCTATGGATAGAGGTCCATGAACCAGAGCAAAGGTATTGGTTTCTCCTATGTATAGAGTTCCACAAACCATATCATAGGGGATTGGTATATCCTATGGATAGAGGTCCACAAACTTGAGCATAGGGGATTGGTGTCTCCTTTGGGTTGGTGCCCATAAACATTGTAATAGGGAATTGGTTCCCAAGATATTTATTGAGAAAATTTATAAGAAATATTTTCTCCATGGATGTAGCCCATATTATGTGAACCACATTAAATTTGTGTCTCTTATGTGTGTGATAATATGTGTATTGTTTCATTATTGCAATTGATATTATTGGATAATACTACTTTGGAAATAAAAGTAAAAGGTTTTATCTTATACTTTTCACCCTCCTCTTAGTATAAGCTTATGTTCTTCAATTGGTATCAGAGCGGTTCCTTCATGAAAGCCTAACAGCTTGAAGAAAGATCTTACAGGAACACACATGGACACTGAAGTGATAAAAGTTGCTCCTATGGTTGAAATCAACAAAAGAAAACACAAAAGTATTTAGACTATGAAATATTTTAGCTATGGTAACATTGGTCACTATGCAGCTAATTGTCCATAAAATGTAGGTAGTAGTAGTAAAGAAGAAAATGATTACAAGAAAATAAGGAAAAACTCAAAGGATTTGGATGATATTATCAAAAGACAGAGATCTCCATATATGAAGACTGGACTTGGTTATGAGGAAGGTCAAGAGGTACAAGAGGAGGAGTCAAGCTCAAAATAAATAGAAGCATCAAAGAAGGTATTTTAAGAAGAGCCTAAGACCTATACTGATAATTTGAGAAGTGGTAGTATAAAAGAGGAATCAAACAAAGAATCATCAAGGAGAAAATCAAAGAAAGAACCATGCGATCAAGGCAAGATGAATATTTCTTCCAAGGTTATTATTTCTCATGTAATAATTTTGGTCATAAAGCTATACATTGCAGGGTTCATGATAAAAATGATTATGTCTTCAATAAGAGAAATTTAAAGTCACTTGCACTTTCCAAGGACTACAACATCATGTGTTTCAATTGCAATAATTTTGGTCATAAAGCTATATATTGCAAGGTTTATGGTAAGGATGATTATAGATTCACAAAGAATTTATTTGCACCTTTCAAGGACTACAACATCATGTGTTACAATTACAATAATTTTAGGCATGGATCAAATTGGTGTAGAATAAAATTTTTGGAACTTCCAAAGACAAGCAAGAAAAAGGATGCTCAAAATGTTCAAAGAGGTATGACTTCAAAGGTTTGTAAGAAGATTGAAAAAGAAGAAGAGCATTTTAATTTAGGGGTAGCTTTACTAACATACCAGAATTGATCACCTCAATAAAATGAGGTGGTGAGGGTGCTATGCTAAGTGTCTTATTTTTAGCCCCAAAGATCCCTTTGCCATTTATGTCAAAGGGGGAGAGAATTTAGTATGGGGAGAAGCTTGTCAGGCAGAGCAGATTGGGAATCTAGTTGCAATCAAAGGAAATTTTTTATAGGGTTGCCATCAATGACAAAGGGGGAGATTGTTGGAAATATTGAGTATATTGAGTTGTCATTGATGTCAAAGGATGCATGGTACTCAAGGTAGAAATATTCTTCAAGGTTGATGAGGTTTTAAGGTTGGATAAATTATTACAAAGGAAGTTTATTGCAAAGCAAGACAATTATTTTTAAGTAGTATAATATTTAAATGCCAATATTTAAATATTATAAAGAGATGGACAAAGGCTTGAGCAAAGAAAATTTAATATTTCAAAGGAACAAAGGTTCAAGAATAAAAATATTTTTCAAATGGACAAATGTTTAAAGATAAAAATATTTAATATATCAAAGGGCCAAAGGTTTTAAAAATAATATTATAATATTTAATTTAAATATTCAAATGGGTTTAACTTTAAAATGTGCCAAGGGCAAGCATAAAATTCAAAAATCAAAGTACCGACATCCATGGTGAAAATGAAAATACACATATAAATGGAGGAGCAAAAATCATATGCAAATCTAAGGTTTTAATTGTGTGATTTGATATTATTCCAGCGCATTTTTTCAGCAAATGAAGAGGGCAGGGAGCAGATAAATAATTGGTTGTCCATATTTATTTCCACCCGTCGGTGTGTCCCAATTGGTTAGTTTGCCCTTGATAGGGTGCTACTATGCACAAAGATAGAGGTTTGAATCCCACCATGAGGTTTTTGCTATGTGATTTTTTTGTTGGAGAATAAAGCTATGAAGGATACAAATATTACCATTGAGCCCTTAGGTTTCACCCACTAGGCTAGCTTAGTTGTTTAGAGGTCCTTTGGGAGAGTGCTACGTTGGGCAAGGTGAGGAGATCGAATCTCCTGCACAATGTTTTGATAGTTTGGTTTTTGAGGTAAGGGAAATAATGTTTTAATTCTTATTAAGTGGGAGTCATAAGGTGCAACATTAATAATTATTTTTTATATTATGTTTTGAGTTAGTGGGAGTCATCATGTGTATGAGGATAATTAAATATTATCATTCACACATTGCGTTAGGTGTATTGGGATAAATTGAAAATTGTCATTTGCACATTGTGTTAGGTGTATGGGATAAATTAAATTTTGGCATTTGCACATTGTATTAGGTGTATTAGGATAAATGGAAAATTGTATTTTGCATGTTATGTGAGGGTGTTATAAGGCATATTGAGATAAATAAAAATTTATCTTTTGTATATTGTGAAAGTAGGAGTTATAAGGTGTGATTATGGTTTAATTTTTAAATGTATTTTTGCATGGTAGAAGAAGGAAAATTAAGGTCTTAGTCACTACTAAAAAAATTATTTTGGGAGACTAAAAAGGAGTCATAAAACATAATTTTCAAGCCTTATTATGCACATATTTTGAGAAGGTTTTTATTGTGGATGATTTGAAAGAGAGATTTACTAACTAGTTTTTGAGTGGGACAAGAAAGGGAAATTATTTTTGAAGCAGGTTTTGAAGGTATATCATCATCAAAGGAGTTTTAGAGGTATGGTTATTTAATTCCTTCTTAAGGTGGTTGAGTTGTCATATGTTTGGAGAAATAAGTATTGATTTAATGTGCATTGATTTTATAGAAATTGGAAATAAAAGTGCAAGGGTTTGAAAGCAAATTTGATGTGCATTAGTGATTGATTGAATATGGGATTAATGGTGAATTATTGTTGAATGAAATTGGAAATATATGTGCTAGGGTTTGAGAGAAAATTGGTGCATTAACTTTGAGTCATATTGGAAATGAACTTGCAAGGGCTATAGGCCAATTTTGTGAAGCAAGTATGTGCATTAGTTTTGATTAATTTTGAAAGTACATAAGAAGGTCAACTATCAAGTGCTAGACTAGAGTATCATTTTGAATGCAATGAATGTGAGACGTGTGAAAGTGACAGACTTAATGAATGTGAGAAGAACATATTGAGTATTTTTAATGTATATCATTCTCTATATGTTCATGAAGAAAAATAATTTTGGGTAGAATATGTCTGAATTACTTTAGTCAAAGAAAGCATTTTTGGAAAAGATATATACAATTGTTTCTATGCAAGAATTAGGAATGTTTTAGTAGTTTCTTAGAGTAGGATTGAGGCATATTTGAGCAAGTTTTGAAAATTTGAGCAAGCCTTGTGTGTAGGCTTAGAGTAAATTTGAGCAGGTTGTTGAGAAGATTTGAGCAAGCCTTATGTGCAGGCTTTGAGCAATATTATGAGCAGGATTGAGCAGGTATTGGGAGAAAATTTGAGCAATCCTTGTGTTTAGGCTTGGAGCAGATTTGAGTATGTTTTGGTAAGGATATTTGAGTAAGCCTTATGTAAAGGTTTAGAGTATATTTGAGTAAAATTGAGAGTAGGTCTTGGAGTTAACCAGAGCAAAGGATATTGATGTCTCCTATGGATAGAGATCCATAAACTAGAGCAAAAGATATTGGTGTCTCCTATGGATAGAGATCCATGAACCAGAGCAAAGGGGATTAGCGTCTCCTATGGATAGAGGTCCACGAAATAGAGCAAAGGGGATTGGTATCTCCTATGGATAGAGGTCCATGAACTAGAGCAAAGGGGATTGGTGTCTCCTAGGAATAGAGGTCCACAAACCAGATCAAAGGGGATTGGTGTCTCCTATAGATAGAGGTCCACAAACTAGAGTAAATTGGATTGGTATCTCTTATGGATAGAGTTCCATGAACCAGATAAAATGGGATCGGTGTCCTGTGGATAGAAGTCCATGAACCATAGCAAAGGGATTGGTGTTTTCTATCGATATAGGTCTACAAACAAGATAAAATGGGATTGGTGTCTCCTATAGATATAGGTCCATTAACCAAAGCAAAGGGTATTGGTGTCTCCTATGGATAGAGGTCCACAAACTAGAGCAAAGGGGATTGGTGTCTCCTATGGATATAGGTCCATGAACTAGATCAGAGGGGATTGGTGTCTCCTATGGATAGAGGTCCATGAACTTGAGCATAGGGTATTGGTGTCTCCTTTGGGTTGGTTCCCATAAACATTATAATAGGGAATTGGTTTCCAAGATATTTGTTGAGAAAATTTATAAGAAATATTTTCTCCATGGACGTAGCCCATATTGGGTGAACCATGTTAAATCTATGTCTCTTATGTGTGTGATTATTTGTGCATTGTTTCATTATTGCAATTTATATTATTGGATAATACTACTTTGGAAAAAAAGTGAAAGGTTTTATCATATAATTTTCACCCCCTTCCCTCTCAATATAATATTGTGTTCTTCAGGATATTTGGTGATTTCCAACTTTTTTTCAAGCAAATAAATGGAGAATGCCAATGCAAAGAACCTATCATTAAACTTTATCATGAAGTAGCAATGAAATTACTCTCTAAGTTTGATTGGTATGAAATCAATAGTTTGCAACATTCTACTAATAGATTTGTATATGCAATGGCCTATCTTGGATCACTGATTCCAAAAGACTCCTTAGGAGAGGTATAGCCCCTTATTATTTCAACGGTCTCTAAATCTACAATTTTTCATGTTGAATCTAAGAATGAAAAGGATGTTTTTTTCATCCAATTGGATCCATATGAGAATTGGGCAAGTCAAATATTAGTCTTTCTCAAGTTTGGAACACTCCCATATGACATGTCTTGAATTTCTAAATGCACTTTCAAGTAAAAAGTAGCTCGTTTTATTCTCTTTGAGGATGTGTTATATAAGCATGGTTATGATGGCATCCTTCTTCTATGTCTCAAGACTATTGAGGTAAAAATATCCATAGCTGAAGCTCATGATGGCACTTATGGTTGTCATTTTAGTGGGATGGCCATAATAAAGCATATTCTATGCATGGGTTATTATTATCCCACCATGGAACGTGACTGTTACACTTATGTTAAACATTGTAAGAAATGTCAAGAGCATTCTAATCTAACTCATGTGTCATCACAAGGTTTACATCCTATTCAAATCCTTTGGCCCTTTTCACAATGGGGTCTTGATCTAATTATAAAATCTTACCTCCTTCCTCGAGACAACATACATTCATCATCATAGCCACTAAATACTTCACAAAGTGGGTCAAGGCAATTTCTTTAACCAGTTTGACAGGACCTATAATTGTGGAGTTTATACTTCACCATATCATTTGTCATTTTGGTATCCCCTCAAAAATAATCTTTGATAATGGCAAGTATTTCAAGAACAAGGATGTTTGAGCACTTTGAAAGAAATATAACATCCAACATAGTTTCTCGACTCCTTATTACCCACAAGCCAATGGATAAGCTAAGGCTACCAACAAGATCTTAATTGCTATTCTCAAGAAACTTGTTAACAAAAATCATAGATATTGGCATTAAAAAATTCTCTTGGAATTATGGGTTTATTTAACAAGCATTCACATGCCTACTGGGATAATACCATTTTCATTGGTCTGTGGAGCCAAAGCAATCATGCCTCTTGAGCTTGAGATCCTCTCATGAATTTCTTTGCAAGAATTCATATATGATGATACTGCTAGACAAGCATGTCTCGACCAACTCACACTTCTTGATGAGAGGTGTGTCAATGCTTTAGAACATTTACAAGTTTATCAAGACCTCCTAAAGCATTCTTACAATACCAAAGTTCATCTATGTGAATTCCAAATAGGAGATCTTGTCCTTAAATAAAATCAGCAAAACACCAATGCATTACCGCATCTTCTTGATAAATTTATGGCTAATTGGTTGGGTCCATATATTATCACTCAAAAAGTGGGTAAAGGTACTTATAGGCTTGTCAGTCTAGAGGGAGAAGAATAACCTAAACCACTTAATTTTATACACTTGAGAGTATTCTATGCATAATGTGATTTATATATATGTACACATACATGGCTAATACACAAAAATATTACATTTCATTTGCATTTCATTTCATTTACACACATTTCCTTCAAAATAATTGTATGCATACACTCTATTTCACAAAATTGCTCTTCATACATTCCATCTACATTTCACATCTCATATTAGGGATCATTTATTCAGTTCAAGGTATTAATTTTTCCAATAAATTCATGGTGCCTTAATCATGGGCACTTTCCCAACATCATTTACACCATTCCACCAGTCCAAAATTCCATTTGCCTACATATGTCCATAGTTCCTAAGTATTTTCAATCACTTAGCCACTCCTAGTGTTTTAAGGAAACCATAAATACATGTCAAGTTATTTTTTTAGGACCATTACACATGTTCACTAAGAAAATCTTGAGTTTTGGTAATTGAATCCAAAATATTCTTAAACCAACCACAATTTCACATCTTAAAAATATCTTGTGTCAAATAGAGATAACACCATACTTGGTTTGAACCTTGAAGTGAAAATGGTAATTATCACTTGTCCCATCATGCAACATAGTCCACAAAAATAGTGGTTTTCACAACTATCACAGTTGCTTCTAAATTTAAAATATATAGTAGTAAGGATAGGGTACAATTCTCATCACACTTAGGTTGAGAATCTGATTCCCCAAAGCTCTAAATATTTTACATCACACACCACTGATCATTGGGTTGTAAGGATTGTACTACATTTCTAGTTAGACAATTAAGTAGTCATCCCCAAAACTTAAGAAATTAAAATTCATGAACTATGGAGTCAGCCTCCATTGGAGCTATAAACGCTTGACTAACAGTGGAGTACACTAATGCATGGTGACACGTCTCTTTTAAAGATACCTATGACCACACATATGGAAAAGCTAGCTTCTTGGTTTCATCCATAATAGGTTACCTCCAATTTACTAAAGATGAGTTAATGAACTCACTTTCACACACATTGGTTCTTGATTACTTTGATTCATTACCATGCTCATGATTCGGTAAATGAATTCACTACACACACATTTGGTCCTAGAGGGATTAGGTGATTTTAATGAGTTTGTTTGATGCCACTAGTATGTCTGAGTCTCTACAAAATAGTCATTTTTCCATATCAAAATCCATGTCTTCTTCTATATCAACATCCATACCTTCTTCCATGTCAACATCCATGTCACTTCATGAGTCATACACCACACAAGCCCAAAATTTGGTGCCCCTGATTGAACAAAAATTCTAGAACATGGCAAAGAAATATCTAAACTCTGAATGATCATTAGAACATGTGCATTCCATACCTTACATTAATCATCCATACATTTCCACTTGCATTAATCATCCATAACATATCATACACATTAATCATCCATATAAAAAAAACATTCCACAAAATCATTCACATAAAAATATAACACAAAAGTAAAATCCATGCATATATATATATATATATATATATATATATATATATATATATATATATATATATATATATATATATATATATATATGTATATATATATATATATGTATATATATATATATATATATATATATATATATATGTATATATATATATATATATATATATGTATATTTATATATGTATATATATATATATATGTATATTTATATATGTATATATATATATATATATGTATATATATATATGTATATATATATGTATATATATATATGTATATATATATGTATATATATATATATGTATATATATATATGTATATATATATATATGTATATATATATGTATGTATGTATGTATGTATGTATGTATGTATAAATATCTCATATACAATGAGTGCCCAAAATCCTACATACAATGGAGCACCAAGACTTATATACAAAAAGTGCATCTAAACACTAGCTACGCCCTCCAAGAGGACCCTTCTAACCTAGAAGGAGCCCTAGACCTAGATCTATGCCTAGACTCGCTATGCCTAGTAGCCTTAAATACAAAGGAGGTAGGATGATTAGGAAGTGGAATATGATTCTCCATCAACCTATCCTCCAAAGCTTCAATATACCTATATCGATACTAAAGGTGTGCTATGTCAATATTATGATGTCACCCCCTCTCTAGAATCTTTTCCTGGAGCCTCGTGATCCTCTCATTTTGATCCATCACCATCACATCTCACTCTTCCACTTGTTTCTCCAGCCTTGCCCAATCCTCCTTACTTTGACCTAGAGGTCCATCCGAAATCTCCTCCACATCATCCCCATCTCCACCATCTCCTCCACTCTTGGGAACCTACCTCACTACACCCTTAGTTCTCCTTCTTTGACCATAATATTGAAGGTTCCTCTATCTCTTAGGAGCTTCATAGGTCTCCTCCACCTCAGCATCATCCTCACCAGCTACTACTAGAGTCGATGCCCATGGTGGCTGAGTAGAAAACCATACATTGTACTCCATAGTAGTCCTTACATCATCCACATTAGGAATATTTATATCCTAATCATCATCATAAGCCTCCCTCTATGGCTTAGTACATGGTAGCCCTATCTCCTCCTGATGCCTCCTATAGAGCATCGACTCATCCAAAATCCCTTGCCTCAGGCCAAACTATCGAAGCACCCATGAGAACTAAATATATTTAGCCTCACTTTGATACCTCCCACCACCCACCTAGCTTGCCTCACCAATCATAAATGTTATATATAACCTTTCCACATGGTACCCCACCATGGCCTCCATATCACTTGGGTATATTTCAATCCAAACCATAAATATTGGTACCACTGGCTCATTTACATAGGCTGACTTGATTATACCTCCTCCGCCACCACCCATCTCTTAGAATAGGGCTACCCCCTACCTAAGCCTATAGTTAGTAGACCCTCTAATCAATCCATGCTAAAATACTCCCATCCCTAGTACTATGGTAGCAAGCTATAATCCTACCCCACCTCCTCACCTCATACAAATCTCAGTACACCTATTCCAATAAGGCAGGAGCCCATGCATACACCTACAAGGTAGCCAATATATCACTCACCAACCCTATCAAATTCCAAGGGAACATACAATTGGTATGTTTAGGGCCACGATGTTGGCCAACATAAACATCACCAAAGCTTGAAGGGCATCCAGTTCCTTATCCATATACATGGAAAATTATGGAATTTTTTTCACAAAAACAAAGAGAGCTTCAAATAAAGGACTTACCTCAGCAAAGTGAAACCCAACCCTTACTTCGATGCTCACATCCACTTCTTCCACCACCATAGCTTCTTTGCCCCCTTACTTCACCTCACTCCACTCCACTTCATCCAAATATTCCAGACGTAGCTTCTCAAACTCACAAACGCACAAATGAGCTTCATTTTTTCCATGCAAGCTATTTATAGCTACTTAAGGCACCTTGAAGTACCCATGGGTGTTTTTTGATACATTGAAGCACACCGAGGCATTTGTGAAGCACCCAAACATTGGTAGGCATCTGGGCATGCCAAAAGTGCCAACTAGCATTTGGCATCAAATTTGACAAAAGGTAAAATCAATGCAAATTAGTGGGTTACCCTCACCAAATTACTCCATATTGCATTCATACATCATTTTTATTATGTTAACAGGTTTTGTGAAGGATACAATAGATTTGGATGCATAATTTTTGTTTGTGACCAAAAGTCGTAAAATCACATAAAATGTTCCAAAACGGTCTAAATTTTCACAAAGCAACCACAATCATCATTCTCATCATCAATACTTCATTTTCCACATCATTTTCAATCATCAATCATAACATTTGCATATTTACCAAGTTCAAAAAAAAATTCAAGTGAACCTTGTATTTAGTGGTTTATTTTTTATACTTGGTGATTGCATCGATTTGCATCCATGCAACTCAAAAATATGAATAACCTACCATAAGGAAACTTGGTAATTATTAGCATCCTATATCTCCTTATTCAAAATCACAATCACATATGGTACTTCACATTTTGTGTGAAATCTTGCCAAGAACAATTTTCACAAAAGCTGCCATTGATGGTCTAGTTCGTGGGGCTTAAAGCATGGACAAAATCACATTTCATTATTTCACATATCCTTGACATTCATCATGGTAACTGGCCTTATCTAGGGTGATTAGTCTCGATCATAGGAATTATTTGACAATCACTAGTTGGCCCTCTGAAGTTGACTATTTTAATATTTGCATATTCATTCTTGCATATTAATGATGCCCAAAGGCACATTCTTCAGCAACATCGAATCACCCCAAATTTGGAGCAACCACATATGGTTGTGACTTTCCCATAATGGGATACATCTTACATGATCATGGCATCTACACTTGGCAAAAGTCCCTTCATCTGTTAGGGCAAAAACCAATCAGCCTAATAGTTTGCCAAAGGTAACACCAAAGACACATTTCTTGGAGTTCAACCTTACATTATGTTCTAGTAGTCGATCAAAAAATTTCTCCAATACACCAATGTACTCTTGTCCAGTTTTGGATTTTTCCAAAATATCATCCACATAGTCTTCGATAATCTTATGCATATAGTCATAGAAAATGTATGTCATGGCATGTTGATAAGTGGCACCTACATTTTTAAGTCCAAAGAGCATCACCTTGTAAAAAAAAGTTCCCCAAGGTGTAGTGAATGCTATTTTGTGTTGGTCATTAGGATTTATTTGAACTTGGTTATATCCTAAAAAACCATCCATGAGAGAAATCATTTCATGTCTAGTGCAAGTGTCAACAAGAGCATCAATGTATGTAAGAGGAAAATTATCCTTAGGACATGCTTTTTTAAGATCTTAAAAATTAGTGCAAACGCATATCGCCCTGTTAGGTTTACGAATGGATACCATATTTGAGAGCCACTAATGATAATCAATGGGTATGATGAAACCCACATCTAGTAGCTTTTGGAGCTCTTCTTTGACCAAGAGGGAAATGATAGGATGCATCCTTCTAAGTTTTTGTTTGACCAACTTAGCATCAGGATTTAAGGTGATATTGTGGAAAACCACATTAGGGTAAATATTAGGCATGTCTTTGTAGGACCATGCAAAATATCCTTCTTCCTCTTGAGGAGAGCAATTAATTGCTCTTGTCCATCGTTGGATAATATTTTACCAAGCTTGAAAATTTAGGGATTGTATTTATCTGAAATTAAATTCACATCAATGGTATCTTCAATGGACATATGGAAACCTTCCTTAAGTTGATGGTACATTGGGATTAGATGAATGGTTTCTAAGATGTCATCGAATATTTCTAAATTTTCCTCATCTATGTCTTCCTGGTTGATTGTGTACAACCTCAACACAAATCCCTTCCACTGGCATATTGAGGATGTGGTATACATCCTCAAGTGTAACGGTAACCTCTCTAGTAGGAATATGGAAGGTCCCCCTCTTTGGATCCCACCTCTTCACTAAGGTAGAGAGGTAACCCTCATCCACCCTTACTACATCTATTTGGGCTACCTCTGATAGCCCCATAACCTCCAGCAAATCCCATTCCTCTTTCGCCAATGCCTTCCTCATCCCTAGGATGAGAGGTGATAACCAGTGTCGAGCCTCCAAAATTCTAAGCTACAGTACAAAACAAAACATATGTTATTAACACATGTCCATAATACAAAAAAAATAACTAAAACATAATTTTTTTGCACAAAAACAAAGAGGGCTTCAAATAAAGGACTTACCTAAACAAAGTGAAACCCAACCCCATATTTGGCCCTTACATCCACTCCTTCCACTACCATAGCCTTCATGCCCACCTTGCTTCACCTCACTCCACTCCACTTCACCCAAATCTCCCAAATGTAGCTTCTCAAACTCACAAATGCACAAATGAGCTTCATTTTCACCATGCAAGCTATTTATAGTTTTTGTAGGCACTTGAAGTGCCCATGGGTGTTTCTTGATGCATTGAAGTGCACCATGGCATTGCAAAGCACCCAAACACTAGTGGGTATTTGTGCATGCCAAAAGCACCAATCGATGCTTGGCATCAAAATTGACAAAGGGCCAAATCAATACAAAATAGTGGCTTGCCCCCACAAAATCACACCATATTGCATTCATACATCATTTAAATTATCTTAACAGGTTTGTGAAGGATACAATTGATTTGGATGCATAATTTTTGTTTGTGACCAAAAGTCGCAAAATCGCATAAAAGGTTCCAAAATATTCCAAAATGGTCCAAATTTTCACAAAATAGCAACAATCATCATTCTCATCATCAATACTTTATTTCCACATCATTTTCAATCATCAATCATAACATTTGCATATTTTCCAAGTTCAAACAAAAAATTCAAGTGAACCTTGTATCTAGTGGTTTATTCTATATACTTGGCGATTGCAACAATTTGCATCCATGCAATTTGGCAAGATGAATAACCTACCATAAGGACACTTAGTCATTATCATCATCTCATATCTTCTTATTCAAAATCACAATCACTTTTGGTACTTCACATTTTTTGCATGAAACCTTGCCAAGAACAATTTGCACAAAAGTTACCATTGATAGCCTAGTTTGTGGGGCTTAAAACATGGAAAAAATCACATTTCATGATTTTACATCTCCTTTACAGTCATCATAGTGACTAGCCTTAGCTAGGGTGATTGGTTTTTATCATAGGAATTATCTGACAGTCACTAGTTGGCCCTCCGAAGTTGACTATTTTTATATTTGCATATTCATCCTTGCATATCAATGACGCCCAAAGGCACATTCTTTACCAACATTGAATCACCCCAAATTTGGAGCAATCACATTTGGTTGTGAATTTCCCACAATGATATACATCTTACATGATCATGGAATCTACACTTGGTAAAATTTCCATCATCTATTGGGGAAAAAATAGACACATTTTCATCACATTTCCACAAAACCCTTCATATGTTGGGGCAAAAATAGATGCAATCATTATACATTTTTCACCAATACCCTCTCCCTATTGGGGAAAAAAAGGTATCACATTTACATCATTTATATCATCCATAAATTATTTGCACACATTTTTAAATTGGTTCATGAGATTCATCCACAAACTCATTCACCAATTGAGGGGGTAAGCTACACAAATCCAAATTCTTTAATTCTTTTATCTTCAAGTTCATTTTTCCATCCCAAGAGAAAGCTACTTCTACACCTAGCCCAAGTAGGTGTCTTATATTTTTTCACTGCACTGTGTTTCATGCAACAAAGTACAAAAAGGGGTATCTATAGACACCAAAATCTAGCCACTTATCATCCATCCAGTTATTCTTGCCTTTTTTACCCATTTATTTATATATTTAGGCATATTTGTTAAATATATGTTTAATATTATATTTATATATATTTAATAGATAAAATATTATATATGTAAATAAATCCTAGCCATCTGATTTGACTCAATCCTAGCCATCCATCCACATCAATCCATGCCATGCACCTAGAATTAATATTCACCCTCTAATATGCTTTAATCTAAGCCACACAATTTTTCACTAAAACCCTAACATACCCTAGTATGGATTATTAATAGAGATCATTTTGATGGCTCAAACCCTAAGCAATTTATGCCTAAGCAATCCAAGAATTTCCTAAGTGCTTGCCCTAGAGTATCCAAGTATTATTGTCATCCATCCTCGCTCACCTTACCCTCCATCCATCACTAACCATTTTTCTCATCTAGATATACTTTCTCTCGAATGCCTTCAGATGCTCCCTATCACTATCGAGTGTCTTCGGGTGCTTCCCTCCACTACTAAGTGCCTCTAGGCACTTTTTTCCATCCTTGAGTGTCCACGGGCATTTTCTACCACCATCGAGCACCTGTGGGTATTTCAAAACCTTCTACTAAAGACTAGCGAAACCCTCAGGTGTCACTAGGGTATCGTCGCACCACTTTCCTACAACAATTACAACATATCAAAAAAAAGCAAGTGAACAAGGTAAATCTAGCATTGATTATTTCATTTTATGTATTTTTAGATTTTGTTCATTTTATTTATATTACATAGCTAGGGTTTGTATTGATTTCTGAGGGTCTCACACTATGGAGCCCTCATAGTTGCTACTGACATGTTTGCTATCTTTTTGTGTGTAGATTTGGTAGTACTATACTTACATTGTACAGTTGCTTAAGCTGGAGTGGCCTAGTATTAGATAGCACAAAGCCCACTCACCTTTGTTGAGATCAGAAGCAAGATTGAAGACACCACTATCACTATTCACTAGGGTATCGGAGAACCCTAGTATTGTAATACTTTGTATCAAAGAAGAAATCAATTCTTTATTGTAACATTGGAGATTTGAAGCTCCCCCTCCCATATCAATAAAATCATTTCTTTTTGTGTAATATCATATCTTGATTTCATTTTATCTTGTCATATTTTGGTGTTTCATTTTTAATCCACAAAAGAAATGGATAAGTAGATCAAATGTATAAAATAAATACTGGAAGTAGTTAAAAGAAAGAAAATTTATGCTCATAATAATAGAATCCCAAGGCATTTTATAGTGAGAAATAAGATTTTTCTTAGATTTAAACCTATGAGGAGATCCATTAAATTTATAAAATTAGTTAAATTGAATCTAAAGTTCATAGGGCATTTTAAGATACTAGAATTAATAAACCTGGTAGCATATCAACTTGTTTTATCTCGTACTCTTTCTCAATTCATGATGTTTTTTATGTATCTTTATCTTAACCATACCATGCCAATGTTTCACATAATTTTTATTGAGTATCCTTGTAGGTTTAGAAATGAGATATAGTTTTAGTTGAGTCAATCAAAGTTATGAATAGGTATACTTAAAAATCAAGGAATAGGCATGTGTCATAATGTAAGGTCTAATGGGACAAATATTCTAAAGATAGTGTCACTTGGGAGAATACTAAAGATTTTTAAAACTATACTCTCACTTGCTTTATTGAATATGATCACAAAAGATAATTATTTGTATTATGATCATGTACTTATTTTTATATAGATGTTGTAGAGAGAGAAATTTGGGATATAATCTTAGTTATATTTTTGTTTGAATATGTTTGTATCATGAAAATACTAATAACTATTTTCTTCCAAGTCATTAGGATGATGACTCTTTCAAGTGGGAAAGTATATCACATCCCAATAAATTGTTTTATCTTATAATTTTTGTATTTTGAAAAAATTAATTAAAGTTTCAAAATTAATTAAATCTCATGATTGATTAATATTGAGTTATATGTATCAAATTTATATTTAAAAAAATCAATTAACTTATAATTTTGTTGTAATTCTAATGGGTTGCCTCTAAGAGGTGGAATAGAGAAGGTATTGTTTAGAACCAGGTTAATTCCAATTCATGGTCTAGGTATAATGACCACCTATTATGGTTTTTGAATGTGCTAGATGTCTGCTCTTTGCATAGATCATATAGTTTGGAAAGTTTGAGTGTGGGACATGGCTCTAAGGAAAACCTCTAGGTTTTTTTACCAAGGATGACTCCTTTTTTTTGTGTGATCTTGGCACTCTTTCTCCTAACCTAGCCTAATCTACCTGGTATTATCTAGGATAATAAATGAGAGGAAATCAATAAAAACTAACTAGCCTAGCCTACAATAGTGATACACAAAGAATTAAAATGTTATCTATGCATTTATGGGATTAATAAACATAGTCATAAATTCTATAAATAAAGGTGAGCACAATTCCAAAATGGTATACCTATTTATTATCAAACATGAATAAAAAATGGGACAAATACTAGTCATAACTTTTACCTTACAAATTTACACATACACAAAGAATGAGATATAAATAAAATAGTCATATCTCTTATACATAAATGTTATAACATCCAAATACATATGCCAAAATGAAAGGTCTTGGAGGGCTTATACATATATTGAATCAAGGCTCAATTTCAAATCAATAGACAAAAGACAATTTTTATTTTGTGTCAGCTACTAGGCATAGTAAAATGTCATTCTTCCTCCTTATCTATGATACAAAATAGTTTATTTATACAAACTGAATCTAAATTCAAAATTCAAATTCCCTCCTAAATTACTTGGAATAGGAAATTATGTTTGCTTTGGTTTTTGAGCTTGAGGTACTATGCTACATTCACTCCTAGTGGATCTAGGGGGTGATCTAGGGTCTAATCATCATTAATTCCTTACAAGTATAGTGGCATCCTTCAATAATATCACTAATTGGACTTCTCTTCTTATGAAAACTTGAGCTTTAGGTGACATCAATGTTTTATTTTTTGGGAAGCCTTGTTGCTGATCTAAGATGACATGGGCCCCATATTCATTTTTGTTTTAGTTGTTAAGCCATTGTTCCACTTGGTCTTTCATCATATTCAATTGGTTCCTATGTGGATTGATTCCTACTCGGATCTCTAAGGGCCCTCACATAGGGTGTAGCTTCTAAAATCTCATTTTCCTTTTGGTCCTTTCTTATCTAACCATATCCCAATTTTAGGGCCTAAACACTAGACTTTAGTGGTATCCCTTGGCTGAAGGTTCCTCCTAGGGACTTGGTAACTCCAATAATGTTTTCTTCATGTCAACTTTGTTGTGGAATCTTGGTTTCCACTTTCTTGACTACCTCCCAGTCCAATGAATGTTGCAACTACCACAGCTCTACTCCTTTTTTGACTTTTGATGCTTCAAAGTTGCCTATTTACTAGACATCTTATTATACCTAAGATATTTTCTTTGTCTTTTTTTTTGGTCTTGGTCACTTTGCTTCCTTTTCCTCCTATATTGTTCCTAGTTTTTATTTTCTTGGGTAGCTTTTTGGTGCTATTTTGTATCTACACTAGGGAATCATATAAACCCATTCAAGTGAGGAAGACTTTTTGCTCTATGTGCTCATCATTCAGGTCAATGTATGAGTTTATAGATATCATATGCATAGAAACCTCATTGATAGGAGAACCCTTTTAGTTACCACAAAAAATGCTCTAGGTTTCCTTGTAACAAACCAACTAAACCAACCCAAGATATATATATATATATATATATATATATATATATATATATATATATATATATATATCCGATAGGTAAGGTTCACAAAGAAGTCCCAATCATCCTTAATTATTAATAAGGCATAACCACATTTGAGATATAGTCACTATAGATGACTCTCAAGTGGACAAGATAGGCTAACATCCCATAGTTTCTAGGGTTAACTTTTCTAAACCTCCACGGTTAGAATAGATGCCTTTAGTGGTTACCCCACATTCCTTACACTCTCCTTGAGTATAAGGCAATTTAACCATAGCATAGGGATTATCCCTTTTTAGTCCATAAAAAAGGGGATGTCATTTCCCTAATTCTACATAAGTCCATCTATGTAGAATTATCTAGCATAATGCCTTAAATCCTAGTTATCACACCTACACGGTGAATTTAGTATCTTAGTACTTGATTACCACACCTCTATGATGGGCTAATTAAGTATATTATCACTCTGCATGATAATGTGCATGATCACCCAATCCTCCCTATACCATGTTTCATAACTTAAATGGTTTTACAAATGAATTTCTAACCTCCATGGTAGAACCCTTGTCCAGTCCTCATTTCTTAGAGTGTATCATCCACAAACATCAAAATATTGCATTCTCACAACTTGTCTAGGTTTGGGAAAAACTTAATTCTAGGTTATTCTTCCCTAAGGTTTTGTTGAGCAAGGTGCAGAAATAGTATTGTCATTGTTGTCAACACATACAGATAGATCAATTGATGATGCAGTGGACAGGAGTTCAGAGGTTAGTCAGAGCATGTACAGTGAATTTCCAAAGATAGAAAAGGCACAAGGTAGCGAAAGTGTCACGATTTCATGACATGTTCCATTTTTGTGGGCCAAAGATAGAAAAGGCACAAGGCAGCGAAAGTGTCATGATTTCGTGACATGTTCCATTTTTACGGGCCAAAGACAGAAAAGGCACAAGGCAACGAAAGTGTCATGATTTTGTGACATGTTTCGTTTTCATGGGCCAAAGACAGAAAAAGCACAAGGCAGCAAAAGTGTCACGATTTCGCAACATGTTCCATTTTTGTGGGCGAAAGGCAGAGAAAAGCACAAGGCAGTGAAAGTGTCACGATTTCGTGAAATTTCATGTTTTCGCTGGTGCATGCCGAGAAGAGTGCAAGGAAGCGAAAAGTGTCACGATTTTGTGACATGTCATGTTTTCGTTGGTGCATGCTGAGAAGAGTGCAAGGAAGCGAAAAGTGTCATGATTTCACGACATGTCATGTTTTCACTGGTGCAAGCCAAGTAGAGTGTACGAAGGTGAAAAGTGTCACGATATTGCGACATGTTGTGTTTTCATGCATGCAGGCCGAGAAGAAGACAAAAATGCTGTCAGAGCGGCGGTTCTACTGTCAGAGCTGTAAGAGAACAAAAAAGGCTGTCAGAGTCATAAATGAGCAAATAAGATGATCAGAGTTGTAAATAAGAAGATAAATCTGTCAGAATGGCGGATATAATGTCAGAGCTGTAAGAGAATAGAAAATGTTGTCAGAGCTGTAAATGAGCAGATAAGACGATCAGAGCCGTAAATGAGAAGATAAATATGTCAGAACGGTGGATATATTGTTAAAGCACAGAAAAGGTTGTCAGAGCTGTAAGTAAGCATTTAAGGCTATTAAAAGCATAGTAAGTAGAGTTGAAAGAATGTTTTTGTATATAGTAAGTTGGGGTTAGGGTTGAGCTCTACACATGGCATGAGTTTTGTGTATTTCTGAATAAAAGGAAAAATGAGCTATAAAAAGAATTAGGGGATATAGAGCTAAAATATACAGAAGAGAGGGTTGTAAGAGATAATAGCAGAGCTGAAAGAGAAAGATATAACAGAGTTGTAAGTATATGCAGTTCTTGTAAAAGGGCATTAGACCAATGAGGGTCTTGTAGAAGAGAAGGCATTTTTATGTCATTGAAATAGTTCAAAACTGAAGTCCAAGTTGGTGCTTGGAATTAGGGGGTTGGTGCTCCTTTCTGTTGCTACGAGATAAATAAGGGGTTGGTGCTCCTTCCTATGGGTGCTGGAAAATTGTTTGTAAAGTTGGTGCTTTTCAAAGGCTGGATTTGGATGGGAGTCCAAGAAGTCTAATTTTTGAGGAGTAGCCAAAACTGGTGAACCTCGTTAAATCATGTGTTGTGGAATGCCCTCTTGTTTAATTACTTTATCTATTTTTAAGTTCTCCCTGCTTAAGTTTTAAAGAGTTGTAGATCTAAATTTAAAGAGCTACACTGATTCACCCCCCCTCTTAGTGTCATTGTGAGAATATCAATTGGTATCAAAGCAAGGTTCCTGAACAAGCTCAATTAGCTAAGGTGATCTTGGAAGAAATGCAATGGCCAGTTGTGAAGGATTTTCATCCAAAAAAGCTCCTTTGTTTGATGGAACTAATTACTCTTTCTGGAGACTCAGGATGCAAAAATATCTGCGTGCTTTGGGATATGACATTTTGGAGTCAGTAGACAATGGATACACAATACCCTCTACTCCTCCAATAGATGCTTTTGAGAAGAAAAATTTTGAGAATAACTCTAAAGCAAAGAATGCTATAATGTGTGGGTTAGTAGACAGTGAACTGATAAGGATCATGAGCTGTAAAATGGCAAAAGACATGTGGGACAAATTGTAGAGCATTCATGAAGGAGACGACAAGATCAAGGAAGCCAAGCTACAAACGCATCGAGCTCAGTTTGAAGCATTAAAAATGAATGACAATGAGAACATAGAGGCCTATATGCTAAGAGTCAATGGAATCATTAATGCGATTAGAGGACTCAACGAGGAAATGGAAGATGCGGTCATCATGAAAAAGGTACTAAGAACTCTTCACAAAATATTTGATTCTAAAGTTTTTGCTATAGAAGAATCTAAAGATCTAAATACTTTTAGCAATGGATGAAATGCATGGTTCTTTAACTGCATATGAAATGAGAATAGGACAAACTAAGCCCTCAGATAGAGAAGTTGCTTTTAAAGCACACAAAAATATAAAAGCTAAACAAGAATCTAAGGAAGAAGAGTCTTCAGATGAAATAGAAGCAAACTTTTTTAGGAAACTAATAAAGGGAAAAGAAAAGTATAGAGAAAAGTTACCATTTAAGTGCTTCAACTGTGGAGGCGTCGGGCACTTTGCAGCTAAATTTCCAATGAATGAGAAAAACAAAAATGATGAAGGGTCACACCAAGAAAGAAGTGACTAGAAGAAGAAACCATATTTTAGAAAAAGCAACTTCAAGAAGAAAATTTTCATATCCAAGAATGTCAACTCTTCTGAAGACTGCTCCGATGAGGATTCTAAAGAAGAAGCAGGTGAAGCTCTGTTCATGACACTTGAAGAAAGAAAAATAGAAGAAAAATAGGAATGTAATGAAAAACCTGAGGATGAGGGTGAAGTATATCTGGAAGGTGAGTTGGTTGTTGTACTTAAAGAGCTGAGCACAGAAAGAAAAAAGAATAAAAAGGTTTCAAGAAAGCTTGAGGATGCCAATGAAATAATAAATAGCTTGAAAGTACAGACAGACGAATTGAAGAAAATGTCTAAAGTTCTCGAAGTACAATTAATCATAAAAATAGATGAGTGCAACAAGCTAGAAGAATACATTGTTAGGTTAAGGATGCAGCTAGAGGAGATGAATCGAAAACTGAGTTGTTATCATAAGTTTGAAGAAATTTCTGTAAAGCTGGATAAAATTATAAATAACCAAAGGCCTTTAGGCATCAAATTTTTTTTGGGCTTCGATAAAGGAGAATCATCAAAGATATCAAAGGCCATAAATGTAGAACCCATAAAGAAAGAAGATAATATCAGGGTTGATCAAGAAAAAACAAATCATGCCAAAGAAAGCAATAATGCCAGACTCAAGAGGAGTACTGACAAAGATGGATTCACAAAAGTCACACATCCAAGAAGGAGAAGATTCATGGCTCCTACTTCAAAATGGCAAAGACCTTCACCCAGGTTTAATCACTCCTTTTCTGGTTATTGTTTTAAATGCAATGCTTATGGTCATAATATTTTAGATTGCAGTTATAATGTAGCACAAAGGAATTTCACTAGTAGAAATGTCTTTTCACCATTGATGGATTATGCAGTAGAATGTTATAACTGTCATAATTTTTGACACATTGCAAGAAACTGTAGAAGCACTTTTGCAACAAATAAATATTAGGGTAGAAAATCTCAACCAAATAGATTGAAACAAAACAAAAAATTTCTTGAAAAACAGACACAAGCTAATGAAAGGGGAAAGGCAAAACAAGTAGCCAAAACTGCTATCAAACCAGAATGGAAAGAAAAGGAGAAACTCTAGGAAGAAAAGGAATCTTTGATTGTTCAGACTGATTTTAAATCATAGAACAAATCTACACCATTGATACTTGATAGTGGATGCTCCAGTCACATGACAGGTGACAAGCAAAAATTTGAGAAGTTATAGAATTACGAAGGTGGTTCTGTAAAATTTGGAAATAATGATGGGGCAAAGATAGTTGGCAAAGGATCAGTCAAGATTAGTGACGGAAAGATCAAATCAAAAGAAGTCTTGTTTGTGATTGGTTTAAAGCATAACTTGCTCAGCGTAAGTCAAATCTGTGATAGAGGTCATGAAGTAATTTTTAAGAAGTAGGGTTGTGAAGTGAGAAAAGCTAACAGTGGGAAGTTGATTGATACTAGATCAAGGACTTCTGGAAACCTATATACTCTCTTAGAGACTTCAGAAGGAGCATGCTTGATTGGACAGGAAGATGAAAATTGGCTGTGACACAAGAGGCTTGGTCATATCAGCTTTGACAATTTGGTAAAAATAAGCTCAAAAAGGGCAATAAGAGATATACCCTCCATTGGAAAACCACTAAATAGTATTTGTGTTTCATGCCAAAATGGGAAGCAAACTAGAGCCACATTTAAATCAAAGGAGTACTTTACCAGCAAACCTTTAGAACTAATACATACTGATTTATGTGGACCCATGAGAACACAAAGTATAAATTGTGACAAATACTTTATGTTGTGCATAGATGACTATTCCAGAATGAACTGGATATTATTTTTGAAGTAGAAATCTGAAGCTTTTGAAATGTTCAAGACTTTCAAAAACCAAGTTGAGAATGAAACAGGAAAGAGGATCAAATGCTTAAGATCAGATAGAGGAGGAGAGTTCATCTCAGAGGAGTTTGCGAGTACATCGTCAAAAATATGGGATCAAAAGACAGTTTTCAACAGCAAGGACACCTCAGCAGAATGGTGTTGTAGAAAGAAAGAACAGAACTATGCAGGAAATGGCATGGACGATGTTGACTGAGAGCAAAATTGTAGATAGATTTTGGAAAGAGGCACTCCATACTGTAGTTTATATCCAAAATAGGTGCATGTTGAGGATGCATGAAAGCAAAACCCCTTATGAGCTATGGTTTGGCAAGAAGGCAACGACAAAATACTTCAAAGTCTTTGGCAGCAAGTGTTACATCAAAAGAACTGAAGATAATCTTGGTAAGTTTGAATATAGAGCTGATGAAGGTATTTTTGTTGGCTATTCGTCAAAAAGCAAAGCTTACAAATGCTACAACAAGAGGCTAAAGAAAATTGTAGACAGTGTTGATGTTAAATTTGATGAAGATAGGAAACGAGCAGTCAGCCGTGAAGAAAACTACCCTATTTATGAAGAAGTTATTGAAGGAGATGAAGAAAAGGAAACAGAAAAGAATCAAAAAATTGACCCAGATGATTTAAGTATTGATTCAAGAAGTTGAAGATAACAATAAATTCAAAATAGGAAGCTGGCAGAAAAATCATCCCAGAGAGCACATTATTGGGGACCCCACAGTTGGTGTTAAGATAAGAAGAAGAGTAGTAAGTACCTACTCCCTATAATCCATCATTGAGCCCAAAAATATTTTTGAAGCAAGCACAGATGAAAGTTGGATGAAGGAAATAAATGAAGAACTAGATCAGATTGAGAAAAACAAAACCTGGGAGTTAGTACCAAGGCCTGCAAATAAAAACATAATCGATACTAAATGGATTTTTCAAAAAAAATTGAATGAAGATGAACAGGTTGTAAGGAATAAAGCAAGATTGGTCTGTAAAGGCTATGCTCAAGTTGAAGGTATTGATTTTGAGGAAACTTTTGCACCAGTATCTAGAATCGAGGCAATCAGAATGTTTCTAGCTTTAGCAGTCCACAGGAATTTCAAAGTTTATCAGATGGACGTGAAATCAGCATTTTTGAATGGAAATCTTGAAGAAGTTTATATTGAGCAGCCAGATGGTTTTCAACTTGGTGATAATCCCAACTTTGTTTGCAAGTTGAAGAAAGTTTTGTATGGCTTGAAACAGGCACCCAGAGCATGGTATGCAATACTAGACAACTATCTCACTGAAAAAGGGTTCAAGAAAGGTATGGTGGATAGTAACTTGTATGTCAAAACAGACAATGGCCATCTTATTGTCCTTGTTGTTTATGTAGATGATATAATTTTTTGCAGCAGCAATGATGAGTCATGTAGAGACAACAAATAAAATGCAGAAAGAATTTGAAATGTCTATGATTGGTGAACTTTCATATTTTCTTGGACTGCAAGTTAACCAAAATGAAAAGGGCATTTTTATTTCTCAAGTTAAATATGTGAAAGAAATGCTGAAAAAGTTCACAATGGAGGATTGTAAGCCTGTTAGCACTCCCATGACAACAAGTTGCAAATTGAGCAAGGATGACAAATCTCCAGATGTAGATCAAACCATGTACAGATTTATGATTGGAAGCATGTTGTATTTGACAATTACCAGACCAGATATCTTATAGGCAGTATGCATGGTAGCAAGATTTTAGGCTAGTCCCAAAGATACTCATGTGACAGCTATGAAGAGGATTTTTAGGTACCTCAAGGGTACTATGGAGTATGGGTTATGGTACCCAAAAGGTAAGGACTTCACTCTTATTGTATATTTTGATGCAGATTGGGTAGGATGTATAGATGACAGAAAGAGTACCATTGGAGGTGCATTCTATCTTGGATACAAGTTGGTAGCATGGCATAGCAAGAAACAAGAATCAGTCTCTCTATCCATAGTAGAGGCAGAATGCATTGCAACAACAACATGTTGTACACAGATTTTATGGATGAGACAAACCTTGAAATATCTTGGTATTAACTTCAAAGAGCCAATTTTAGTTAAATGTGATAATACCAGTGCTATTAACATCTCAAAGAATTCGGTTATGCATTCTTGCACCAAACATATTGCAATCCGGTATCACTTTTTGAAGGATAAAGTTGTAGAAGGTGAGGTTAAATTGGATTTTGTTCCAACTACAGAGCAAGTAGCGGATATCTTCACTAAACCGTTGCCCAAGGAAGTTTTTGAATACCTTCGCAGTAAGTTGGGAGTGGTCACACTACCGAAGAATGGACTAGCTATCGGGAACACATTCTCAGGGGGAGCATTTATATATTTGATTATCTATTTGCTCATGTTTGTAATTTTTGCTAACTGTAATATTGTGTTCCTAAGAATTTTGTGCATGGACTCAGGGGGAGTCTGTAGCATCCCTTTGGTATTATTGTCAAAGGGGGAGAAGAATTACAGGAAATTGCACATGTGTTGCCAACAATTCCAAATGGGGAGATTGTTGAGCAAGGTGCAAAAATAGTATTGGCATTGTTGTCAACATAGATAGATATATCAATTGATGATGCAGTGGACAGGAGTTCAGAGGTCAGTCAGAGCATGTACAGTGAATTTCCAAAGACAGAAAAGGCACAAGGCAGTGAAAGTGTCACGATTTTGTGACATGTTCTATTTTCATGGGCCAAAGACAGAAAAGGCACAAGGCAGTGAAAGTGTTGCGATTTCATGACATGTTCTGTTTTCACAGGCCAAATACAGGAAAAGGCACAAGGCAATGAAAGTGTCGCAATTTCACAACATGTTCCGTTTTCATGGGCCAAAGACAAAAAAGGAACAAGGCAGTGAAAGTGTCACGATTTTGCGACATGTTTCGTTTTCACGAGTGAAATACAGAGAAAAGCACAAGGCAGTGAAAGTGTCACGATTTCATGACATGTCATGTTTTCGTTGGTGCATGCCGAGAAGAGTGTAAGGAAGTGAAAAGTGTCACGATTTCGTGACATGTCATGTTTTCGCTGGTGCATGCCGAGAAGAGTGCAAGGAAGCGAAAAGTGTCACGATTTTGTGACATGTCATATTTTCACTAGTGCAAGCCAAGTAGAGTGTACGAAGGCAAAAAGTGTCATGATATCATGACATGTTGTGTTTTCATGCATTCAGGCCGAGAAGAAGACAAAAAGGTTGTCAGAGCAGCGGTTCTACTGTCAAAGATGTAAGAGAACATAAAAGGTTTTCAGAGCCGTAAATGAGCAGATAAGATGGTTAGAGCCGTAAATGAGAAGATAAATCTGTCAGAACGGTGGATATACTGTCAGAGCTATAAGAGAATAGAAAAGGTTGTCAGAGCCATAATTGAGCAGATAAGACGTTCAGAGCCATAAATGAGAAGATAAATCTATTAGAATGGAAGATATATTGTCAGAGCATAGAAAATGTTGTCAGAGCCGTAAGTAAGCATTTAAGGCTATCAAAAGCACAGTAATCAAAGCCGAAAGAATGTTTTCATGTATAGTAAGTTAGGGTTAGGGTTGAGCTCTACACATGGCATGAGTGTTGTGTATTGCCGAATAAAAGGAAAAAGGAGCTATAAAAATAATTAGGGGATATAGAGCTGAAATATATAGAAGAGAGGGCTATAAGAGATAATAGCAGAGCTGAAAGAGAAAGATATAACAGAGCTATAAGTATATGTAGTTCTTGTAAAATGGCATTAGACCAGTGAGGGTCTTGTAGAAGAGAAGGCATTTTTATGTTATTGAAATAGTTCAGAACTAAAGTCCAAGTTGGTGCTTGGCATTAGGGGGTTGGTGCTCCTTTCTGTTGCTATAGATAAATAAGGGGTTGGTGCTCCTTCCTGTGGGTGCTGGAAAATTGTTTGTAAAGTTGGTGCTTTGCAAAGGCTGGATTTGGATGGGAGTCCAAGCAGTCTAATTTTTGAGGAGTAGCCAAAACTGGTGAACCTCATTAAATCATGTGTTGTGGAATGCTCTCTTGTTTAATTGCTTTATCTATTTTTAAGTTCTCCCTGCTTAAGTTTTAAAGAGTTGTAGATCTAAATTTAAATAGCTACACTGATTCACCCCCCCCTCTCAGTGTCATTATGAGAATATTAGGTTTTTGTTCCAAAATCCAGAAGCTATTAATAAAAAAAAAAATCTCCCCTTAATGAGGATAAACATTTATCATATTACAAGAAACCATAACATAGAATGCTAATTTAAAAAATAATGATGTATGGATTTTTATAATGTATATTCTAGTTTAAGAATGCAATAGAAATGTTAAGGTAAAATAAAATGCTTGTGAAGAAGGGTTATGGTTTGTTTATATTTAATAGCATCTTATATATATATATATATATATATATAACTTATTTAAAAAATGAAAAATACCATATTTAGCACTCAAAAGATAGGGGCTAGACTTGGCTCATGTAGATCTTTACTTTCTATTTAAAGCTTTTATAAAACCAAACCTTATATTGTTTTCTTCATTCAAAAATCTAATCTCAAAGGAAAGAGATACTTGTTTACCTACGTCCAAAATTTTAAATATGTACTACATTTCAAGGTCACAATCATTTGCAATAGTTTAAAAACATGAGGCAATAAATATAAAATTCATGCATCTATATTAAAGTCAAACTCTAATTTTAACCCTTAATAACAATAGTGGATATTTTAGAGAAATCATAATGGCAATCTAAAAAATATATATGTTTTCACACAATCCAAACTCGAGTGTAACTCCTCACATCACACTAGCTGACATCTCAAGGAACACTCAATGGTAGACTACATAAACTTGCATCTACATGGTTCCAATGAAATATTTAAAAAAAAATTAACCTTACACACTATACTGGTGCATGTTTTGAGAATAAAAAAATAGAAATTTAAGGGAGATAACACAATAATATATACAAGCATTTTTAAAAACCCAAACAGCTCGTACATTTCAATATAGAATCGTGTATATATCTTGCACAATTTTAAAAATATTTAGCAACTTAAAACACAAAAGCTTATTAATAGAAGATAAACTTCACTGTAGATCTACTCTTGAAAGACTTATAGAAAACTAGTTACTATCGGTTCAAGGAAAATAGGGTAGTCTTCTTTCTATCTCAGGGATGCATTGAGACTAACACAAGAATAAGTCATTACTTAAATTCTTGGGATAAAGTACCCAACCTACTCCCAAGCATGATCCAGGTTTTGAATTTCATTCCAAGTGAAGTTCCACATGAGGATAACAATGATTTAGCAATATTAAACACATGCTTCCTCACATGTTAATGCTTTTAAAAATAATAGACACTTTTTTTTATTCTAAGAGAAACAATACACAAGTGATAACATAGTTCAAACCTGGTGTGCTAACTTAGACGTATTTGGGTACCTCAAAAGCTTATTTTCTAAAGACATCATGCTCTATGGTCTCTTATTTCTTTCCAAATCTACTCATCCCACTTATTTTTCTTTCCTACTTCCTTATTTCCTTGCAAAAGTTGTCTAAGAAGAAGGAAAGTGCAACTGAATTCCAAACTGCTCTTGCTTGTTAGGGAGTCTTGTTTTTGTTTTATTTTATATTATTCATCCAATCATTTAAATTATTGCTATATAATTTACAATGCTTCTTACTATAGATAACTCATTAATTACCAATGTTAAGATAAGATATAACATTTGAACAAATGTAATAATAAAATTAATTACATCCCAAATTAATTTAATTAAATATCAAATGCTAATATGAATCATTAACTTTGATATTAATATTTGGAAATTAATAAAATCTATATATTTATTCATTTCCCCATTTTAATTAAACCTTTGCTAGATTAATTCCATGTATTAAAAATACATACAACAACCACATATGCATTATTAATATAAACCATTGAAATATATTATACCACCACTTATTCTTAATCAAAATATTTCTCGATGATCGTCCATCATCATTTGTCTATTAAGAACTGCTCCCTTGCTCCCGCAATTTTCTAGCTAGTGGTATAATTACATTCAAACACACATTTGAAAATGCAACTACATGAGGGTACAAATTACCTTTAGAGTTGTCATAGACTCGAGCAAGATGCCGAAGACGAATCTCATGTAGAGGTTCATGAACAATGCAAGGTCACATGAAGATTGAAGATAAAGATGCAAACCAATGTTGAAGACTAAATTCTTCAGTAACAAAATAATGTAATACAAGGGTGTGTTAGAGAATATAACATTATTTGGTACATGCTAATGTACATTCATGGTACAATTATAAATATATAATATATTAGGGTTGATTTTATAGTTTAGATGTGTGATTTATTTTTCTCTTTTCTTGTAAGTTTTAATGTGCAAGAAATGCACAAGTGTCATGTAAGAGTGCAATGTGTAGGAAATGCACAAGTGTCCTATAATTTAGAGTACAAATTGTGTATTGAGAGAATGTACACAAGTTTCATGTATGTAAATGTGAATATATGTAATGTGAGGATGTGCACAAGTGTCTTATATTAGAAGTACATGTAAAAGAGTAAGTTTCATATAGAAGTGTGCAAGTATCATAGGTTCAAGTGTGCATGTAATAAGAAAATGAAGAGTATAGTATACAAATGGCAATATGATAAGCCAAAGGTCATGGGACTTGTCATATGGAGAGCAATAGTCAAGTACTTGAAGAATCATATTACTATGGATATATTATGGAGAAAATGCTTCATAAGAAATAATCGAATGGAAATTTGATCATCTGATTATAAAAGGAAGAAAAGTGAATAAATCTTATATACATGTTTTTAAGAAATTAATATTGTAAGTTTTCTTCATGCATGTTCATGAATGATTTAGGCCATTTTACATTCATATTTGATTTTATAAGTGAATGTCATTTCATTACTATATTGGCCTTGATGTACATATTAAATTGCGCATATATTAATCTACTCTTCATTATTAATATTTTGACCTTTAACATTGTGGCTTCTTTATATTGATTCATGTGATATCATATGGTAGTAAGGCTTAAAAGCCAAAAGTTGTACCATGTCATCTAAAATCTGATTTGGTTTCTCTTCATAGGTTAAAGCCTCAAAATAATTGGTATTTATTCTAGTATCCTTACTTATTGGTCCCCATTGTTTATTTACTTTTATCTATCTAGACCTATTTTTTGGAAGTTGAAAACCATCCTCATCCATATCCATATGTAAGTTTCTCTTACGATTTTCTACATATGTTTTCATTGGACTCTTATTATGGCATGATCTCTCAATATGCCTCACCTCATAACATCTTCTACATCTAAAAGATATGTTTTCATAATCCATGGTTTATATCTACAACTTACCCCCATACTTAAGAATGATTTTGGAAAATGTCTATTAATATTAATCATGACCAATACCTAGGCATAAATAGCCAAGACTCCATCTTTTATAATTTCTAAAATATCAAGGAATTCTCTTAAAGTGTTTCCTATTGCCTTAAAGTATCCCTTTTCCATAATTTAGTGGGCAACCTGTATCGCTCCAAATTTTTTGCATCCTTACCTTCAAGCTATAGGATCCGTGCCCGAAAGGAGGATGGAAAAAGGATGGCACGGTACCTCGGACTGAGAGGCCTTGCGAAGGTCCCGCCTCTCGGGGGAGGTGTATTATGGTGATTTTTTGACGGATGGTGGGTTCACCAGGAAACGTTTAGTGGTAGTTTCCATGCCTAGGTTGGGAATGTGTTTAATGTGTTCAATTTTATCTTTAAACATTCGAGTCCTAGGTTTGGCCAAATGAATCTAAATTGTTCTATTATGAAAATGCAGGCTAAATGAAATACAGAAAATAGATTTTAAACAGAAAAAAGAGAGAAAAAGCTAAATTACAGAGCCATACTTGATCCAAATGTCTGATGGAGGTTCTGATTCTTGAAGTAGACAGGATCGTCTGGAATTTGATAGGATCGTCTCTGACCTACAGGATCGTCTGAGATCTGACGAATTTGTCAGAGACTTGCAAACAGAGAAATAGGCACAAAATACAAAAAATGCAGCAATGCTAATAGAGGATAAAGATGTGAAACAATAATAGGAATGTTAATAAGATAATCCTAAATAGGAATGCAAGCAAATTACAATGTTTTAATAGTTAATCATGATTTCATTATGCAATTAAACTACATGGGTGAACTCCAAGATGCAGAATAGCAGAAAATAATGAACAAACTGACTAGATGCAGAATAAAATAGCAAATGAGAAGAGAAAAATGCAAACTCTAGGCACTGATTGCCCCCAACATTGATTGCAATCGAAATCATCTCGGATTGGTATGAAATCATCTTGAATTGAATAGGATCGTCCATGATGAACTGAGCTTGCTCCGGCTAAAGAATGACAAGGTTCCTGCAACAAAATTTGGATAGGACAAGTGCAGATGGTAATTCAGGATGTTTTAGTGCATGTAAAGTCAAGTTATAGGAAATATCAACCAGGGGGATGCCAAGGGGGAGTCCTAAGTTTAAATAGGCTTAGGATGGAGGTTAGGAGGTTGGATATCATCCCATTTTGGGAGATCTCCAATGGGGAGGGTCTCTAATGATGCAGACACGCTTTTGCTCGGATTAGAGACGTCGTTGGAATAGAGGCTAATTGAGAAAAATTAGTTTTGGTACAAAATCTTCTGGACGTCCTAATCTAGATGAAATCATCTGATCTGAGGTGATATCATCTAATCGGCGATAATATCTTCAAACGGTCAAAACAAACTCTAAAAATGGCGCGTGAAAGGAGAAAACGGGTTAAACGGCGATTTGGAAGCAGTTTTGGGGGTTAAAATTTGAATTTGAATATTTACTAGAGTAATTGTAATTATTTAAGGTTTTACTGCACTAATTTTAGGGTGCTACACAACCTATACATCCTGAACTAGACTAGTACTAGGGATAAAGTTATGTTTTTAGGTGCAAAGCCTTCATATGAGCAGGTAAGGAAGAGTTCTTCTCTTCCCATAAACCAAGGAACCCCTAATAGGAATCTATTTTTTTCCTCCCTAGAATATAAAATGGATAGGAAGAAACATTTGGAAAGAAAATATAGACCCACTTTTGGAGACATCCATCTCCTATCAATCCGTTTTCTCATAGTCAAAGACCTTGGCAAAGACCCATTGAATTTACTAATGACTATCTTATCTTTGATAAAAAAGGATCATTGCTCTATGAGGTACTCGCTGACCTATAGTATTAGAGATGATTCTAAAAATTTAGCTATAAATCGGTCCATGGGAAGAAAACTATAACTTGATTTCTACTAAATTTTACCAGTATATCCAATAGTGATTATTTTATTTGAAAATAAACCTACAATAATCTACATGCAAAAATTCTAAGATAATGAAGTAAAAATTTAAACTTATATAAAAACTTATATGCCTAAACAGGATGCCCTAGCTCTCTAATTCCCTAGCCCTCCATTTCTCCTCCCATCATCTGAACCCTGATTGACATATACCTATAATTTTATTTCTTGTGACTTGGAAAATCATCATTGCCCTTGTTCTAGATCGCTAAATTCATAGGGTTGTATCCCCCTCAATACTAATTTAATTCCTTCATATAACCACTCATTTTAAAAATCTTCAAATGTAGCATAAATTGGTCCAAGAATCATATGAATTAGACAATCCTTTGCAAAGATATGGCTCCTAAAAGATGAGATGTTTTTCTTGAAAAATGTGCCCTAACATTGCCCTTATTCTAGATGACTATATTCACATGGTTGCATCTCCCTAAATACTTCTTGGATTCTTTTTTATCACCACTCATTTCAAATATCTTCAAATTATACATAAAAAGGCACAAGAATTGTTTGAATCAAACAACTCTATGCAAAGATATGGCTCCTAAAAGATGAGTCATTTTTTTCAAAAAAATTTATTATACATCGCGTGATGATGATTATTATAAACTTAGTCAAAAATATCTAAGTTATTTAATTCTTCTATAGGTGATGATTAATTATTTGTAAATACCTTAACAACACTTATGGACCAATTTCACCTTTATAGTGTATAATAATAGGAATTTCCTTATTTACATAAATAATTATTGATGTTTGCCACATGAAATCTCTACTTTTCTCCTATGACAAATTTTTTTTTATTTTATTTACCTATATTTTAATTTCTATGAACTTATTTGTTACTTCTTGGAGATTTCTGAACTAAGTTCGTACCATAGTGTAATAATAAAGAATGAAAAAAAATATTTTATTTTCCCTTATAATCAACACATGTTGACTTTGCTTCATGGTGTGACTTTGGAGGTATTTGTCCTCATATTTTACTAGCTCTAATTTATTCTATTTTGTATTCATGGATAATGTGTTTACAATTGCTTTTACATGGCCATTATTTTGGGAGTTAGAATTAAGGGGAGTGTAAAAGTAATGATACCTTCCTATTTTTGATATGCATCTATGGAGTAAGCCTCCATCCCAAATGTATATTAAGAGAAAATATTATTTTATCTACTCATGATCATATGTAATATTGATTAAACTCATTGCAATGTTCTTTGTAACCCTCCAAATAGATAATAAGGAGAGTGTTAAGGATGTTATTCTTTATTTGATCATAGTTTATCCTAGTCTTGGATTTTGTATTGAGAAAATTTATTCTACACCCTCTAAGTGAGATGTCACTCATTCATACATGAGGAAGTTATCTTGACACCTCTTGTGTAACTCTTGTGATTGAGTGTCATAAAGAGCATCTTAGAATGACATATCATAGGAGAGTGTCTTGTGAATTTGGTTGATAGTAACACATATTATGTAACTCCAAGTTATATTCCAAGTTATTATGTAACTCCAAGTTATATTATGTATAGGGAATTCTATGATACTCAACATTACATAATTATAAATATAAGAAGCTATTATGACAAGCTAGCATTGATCCATCGAGAGTACAAGTTGTTTCCAAGATACCTCCCCCTAAAAATCTGAAAGGAGTCATAATAGCAGCTTGTCATAATAGCTTGGAATTCCCATGCACTAATAATATCTACAATATTTACTGTAAAAGCTGCTATTGGAATTCCTTTATATAATATTTTTGAGTATGAATATTCATACTCAAAAATATTATTAGTGCATGGGAATTCCAATCTGTAAGGGATTCCTAGATAGTTCCCCTTAATATCTATTAAATTTACACCAACTCCTACTCTTTTTTGAGACTTTACCCCATCAATGGACATGGTACACATTTCCTGGGTAAGAACTCTATCATATTCTACATCTACTAGTTCTCTGGTTTTAGGATCCATATCTTTTGCATCAGGGACTTCTACCAGGAAGGGATTATGCTAGATTGAGTATACTCCTATTTCCTTCTATTCTATAAAATTGACCAAATTAATCATAGTGTCATCTGGTCTTACCAATTCTACCAAATATTTATTAAATGGTTCTCTCTTTAAGGTCACATTTTCTTTTCCTGAATTAGAGATGATGGCATAAGACAAATCCAGTTTTATGGAACCACCTAACTATTATGACCAATGCCTACTCAAAAGTAGTGATAATAAAAGGTCTACATCAACTACTGCAACATCCATCACTATACCCTTCTTGGGATATTTATCTAAGAAAACCAGTAGACCAATAATAATCCCTACACAAGAAATTTGTCTATTGTCCATTACTGACACAGGTAGAGACTCCTTGGTACAAATTAGTCCTAGTTGTTTACCATTTGTTTGGGCATGATTTTATGGGATGCATCACTATGTATCATTTAGTTGTAGATAACATACCTTTCTCCTTTATTTGATTTATATCTAAGGGACACATAAAATGGTTTGACAGATGAGGGTGTTCTAGTCTCATGATTGGAGGGCTTGACTATATTACAAGACTGTGTTTCTTTTTGTTCAATCAAGCCAAAAGCTTTACACACTTGTTCTCTATATTTTTTAATATTTATTAACTCACCAAAGGTAATGTTAACCTTCTATTTACTGATTTTAGAACTAGCATCAAACTCCATATTCTTAACATCTAGCATTTTCGTATATTCCTCATGCGGTAATGGTTCATTTATTTCTATGTTTTTAGAAGTAGTTTTGCTTATATTTTTTTCTATTTTTTCTTTTTTTACATTATTATTTATAGTAGGTTGCCCCCTAGTCTCCTTGTTTGAGATTTTATCGGTATAATTAGGAACATTCCTATTCCTCAGGTTCAAGGAATTCACGTCTAGTTCTTCCACCTCTTGTGTTGTTGGGATTACTTTCCCTTATTTCATTTTATCATACCTAATTTCTTGCCCTCTTTTTAATATTTTAGTGTTTTCTACAACCAGGATTTTAGGGTGATGATTTGCTTATATTTTTTTCTATTTTTTCTTTTTGTACATTATTATTTATAGTAGGTTTCCCCATAGTCTCCTTGTTTGAGATTTTATCGGTATTATTAGGAACATTCCTATTCCTCAGGTTCAAGGAATTCACGTCTAGTTCCTCCACCTCTTGTGTTGTTGGGATTACTTTCCCTTATTTCATTTTATCATACCTAGTTTCTTGCCCTCTTTGTAATATTTTAGTGTTTTCTACAACTAGGATTTTAGGGTGGTGATTTGAAGCATATAAATCCATATTTTCCTTGAAAAACCTTTCTCTAGATTCATCTTTGAGATTCCATCATGCGTTAATCCTGATGTCCTCTTATGATTCTTCATCCAAGTCTATTGGATGATGGATACCTAGATATATAACACAAAAATATAGATTGTGAGGAGCATCACAGGCTGAACAGTAAGAGGGGAAGTTTTCTTCTAGGTTGATAGTGGGTATAGGATTTAGATCTGAGTCTTGGTCCTTCTCTATTTCTCTCTTCTTCAAACCATTCCCATTATTTCTATTTTTGTTCCCTTCATAAGAATTATTGTTACCCCAATTCCTATTATAACTCCTCCTGAATGGTAGCCTGTTGTCATCATGTTGTCTGTTAACTTGAGGGTGAGAAGATTCACCATTTTTTTCTTTATTTCTCTCTATCTTGGCTAATCTATTGTTCATTGTGTTAAAAATTTTTGTCATTTGATTAGCCAGTTTCTCCATGGGGTCCTGTTTAGTTCTTTTTTGTAGGTTTAATCCTACCTTCTTAGGCTTCCTATCAAGTTGATTGTCCTTTAAATATTATGGTTTCATTTTTCCACTGTTTAACATATTCCTTTCAATTTATATGGCTTTCTCCATGTATTCGTCTATAGTAGTAACCTGTTCTTGTCTTAACTCATAGTTAAATTCTCCTAGGAAGGAATTTTTATAAAAATAGATTGATTATATATTGTTTAGCCTTAGATCAGTGGGGATTTTATTCCTAGATTTAGAAAAACTTCTATTAAAATCACTTACTAACTCATTTTATTTCTTTTTCATTGTTTCTAGGTCTATTAGTAGTGACTATTTATTTTTCCTTTCACCAAACTTCTTTAGAAAAATGGTTTCCATTTTAGAAAAATTGGCAATGTCATTATCTAGAAGAGTATTGAACCATTCTCTAGCATCATTTTCTAAAGTTTGAAGAAAAAATATTAACACTATATCTTCATGTTCTACTTCTAGACTTTCCATAGCATACAGGAAGTTTTTAATGTGGTCCTCTCATAAGACTAAATTGTTTTCTTGGAATTTGGGTAAATTCTTATGAGCATTACCGGGAAGGTCATGTAGCGATGTCAGCAATTGGAAAGGCATGTATCTATTTTTCCTCCATAATTAAACATTATGTGGAGATGGGTTAGCCATATTTACTAGTAGAGGTGTTTGTATTGGATTGACAGGAATCACAATAGGTAATGTATTATTTATTCCATTGCGGATAGTAGGGGGTGTTTCAAATATATTCTCTATTATAACAATATCTATATCACAATGTTTTGGATATGAACTAGAAGGAATAATTCTAAAAAATACCTCTAGATATGATAATTCTGGATACAGCTCCTAAGCAGTTCTTCTCATTCACACCAACACATTCTACTTCTTCTTTTAAATTTTTTTAATATTTTTGGGTTTGATCAATCAGAGTCACCAGCACAATGTGTACAGAAGGAACAAACATCTGGTTGAGATTTCTTGACTAATATTAATCTCAATTACTCAGGGTATAATTTTTTTCAAGAATCATGAATCAAGAAAATCAAGAAACTCAAGAAATCTAAGAAAATAAAAAAAAATCAAGAAAATGATATAACAGCTTATTTCTTGAAAAATAAAAAGTGGAAACTACGAGCATATATAGGAAACAAACTCAAAAATTATTTAATAAAGAAAACTGGATACTCTGGTTCCCTATAGGCTGACTGTTATCAATAAATATTGTTGTTAGGTTCTAAACTATAATGAAGATTACAAGTTTATCCTTAGAAATGGTGCCATTAAACTATTGAGAAATTTTCCTGTATCCTTGGGATAAGCTATCACGCTATAGGAAAACCTACTACCAACGAGAAAATATAGGCTTTGCTTGACTTGCCTCTTTAACCTAGGAATAGAGTTCTTCAATATTTTTTAAATAGACCAGGTATGGTAAGGATACCCTTGAGGTGAACTTAAAGTTTTTAACATTTTATATTCATGCTCTTCTAGATTTATGGTGGTGAATTAAAGTTTTTATAAATTTGACCAAGCTAAAAGTATAATAGTTCAATTATACCTTATGTATGATCGGTGCCTTAATATTTTGGGCTATTGTAGCAAGATTTAATAATAGCTCAATAAAAATAGAAGGAATGAGGAAAGAGAGAATTGGTGCAATTACATTCATTCGAATATCATAATAAATGTAATAGTTGACCAATGAAAGAAATTTTCCGTATGCATTTAAATAATGTAACTCCTAATGAAAACACACAAAACTAAACACAAAGACGTAATAGGAAAGAAGCCCAAAATTATATTAATATTTGAAAATGATTTACATGAAGAGTTGGCTTGAATTCGCCATTGAATTCTTTGAAATATTAATACAATAAAAATCTTGGTTCGAATATCATAACAAGGACTTTCCACTCTCTCATTATAATATTGCAACAGTCGAGTCCTTAGACCTCTGGCTCAATAGTTTAGAAATAATCTTAGCTTCTTGTACACTTTCCTATCAAAACCTCCACAACAATGGGAAGAATAAGTGATGGAAAAGGAATAAGGTAGACAAAGGAATACAACAACAAATAATAAGCACTCAAGTATACCTCTTAGCAAAAATATGCTATATCAAAAGTTTGATCCTCTTTCTAGCTATAGACATCCTTTTTATAGCTATGACGGCTCTGTAACTATAAAAACTACTTTCATCTAAACTGTCCACTTGGAACCATCTCCTACCTTGTCATTAGTTGGGTGTTGTACAACCTATTATTAGCTATCTCAAAATCAAAATTTATTTTTAATATATCAAAAAATTTAATAGGCTAGAGTTCTACCTAGTTTTTATCCACCTTTCCCTTTCCTTTGTATCCTGTTGTGGGTCCCATGCTTCTTGTTGACTTCGATGTCTTTTGACTTTTCTTGATCACTTCCTTTTCTTCTTCACTAGCACCAACCAAATCTGCCATATGTAGCCATATCTCTTTGTCAATTGCACTGAGTGTGTTAATTCTATATAATACCCTTATTCCCTTGGTTGTATCTTCTTTTAAGACTATCTACTTAATCTAGAAAAATATGACTATGTCAAGGGTAATTATTGAGAAAGAGATAATTTGGTCAAATAGTTTATCTTCATAAATTTTCTTGCATGGGAATTCTTGGATATCTTTGATGACTAACCAAATGAACACTTTAGTGCTGAGTAATTTATGGAGACTGAAATTGAGGTATTTTAACCTATTAATTATGTCATGTTTCATATTATCTAGTTCTTTCACTGCGTTATTTCATTGAGGTCTATCTGATCTTAAACTAGTGACATTGCATATTATATTTAACAACTATAACTTTTACCATCAATGGTGACAACCTATTTGTACATGATCTACTCATATCTTGCTTTGCACTTCTTGTATACTAGGGAAATAGTTGTCATCCTTTTATCTGCCTTTTCTATCAGGGGTTTTATATTTTTATTAACTTCTATTAATGCTCCAAAATCCTTACAACAATTCTTAATTATTTTTTATTCTTTTTCTATGATTTTGACCGTATTTTCTTTGTATTTTATTGTAAGCACTAGGCCCTGTAATTTTCTACTCCCTGAAGGCATTTGGTCTTGACCTCTTATGGCTTCAGTATTTAGCTTTTCATTTTTTCCTGTAGTATTTTTGCTTTAGTCTTCCACTCAGTTATTTATTTCTTGATGACCAATGTAGTTTGTGCATGTACTTGCACTCCATGTTTTAACAGGGTAACTATGTCCCTTATATATTTGTATCTCCCCTCTCAAAATTTATTTTGAGTGACTGTACTCCTTGAGTGGGAATAGTGATGGTGGTCTTGTAGCTAGAACATGAACTCGATGAGGAGACTAAACCTTGAACTCTACTTTTTGTGTGACCTTATGTCACCTTATCTTCTATTATAGCTTAGGTATGTTCTTCCTTATCAGAGGTGAATTCTGTGATATCCTCTCTTTTAACTAGAGTGAGGCTCATAGGTTTTCTAGTACCCAATTAAATTCTAGCTCTCTTATGAGGGGGAGAGTTTGAGTAGTCGAGAGTCACCACTTAGTAATCCCTAAAAATATCACCAAGTCCCCTAGATTTTTGTATTTTCTCCTAGGCTACTATAGATATTTTGATTTCTATATTATTTATCCAGAAATCTACAGGTACTGCTTGAGGTGAACCCTTGACCATCTATTGCAAATGTTGTGGGACCATCAAAGTTACTACTAGGCTTTCGATCATGTACTAGCTTGGAGAAGCAAAAGTGAGTACAATATTTTTTCCTTTGTTGATACTATGAAGTTGAGAAATTTAGCTTCTTTTGTAGATTGCATCACTATCTCTAATGCAGCCAATGACTTGGGGTAGAATGCAGGTAGAGCCTTGGGTGGCAGCTTGGATCCATATATTCTAATGAAGCTAAAGTTTTGGGCAAGAAAGAAATCTCTAGATTTATTTTCTTGAATATATTTAACTATGTCTGGGCTCATTCTAGAGGATTGTTTATTGGTAATTAAATGATAAATAGCCACTAAAAATCTACCATAGAATTCTAAGTAAGTTGAGGTACCTTCGTATATGCAAGGTAGCCTATTTTGGATGATTGCACTTGGTACACCCCCTAACTTAGTAATCGAACCATCTTTGAACTGCTCGATGATCAAATGGATGAGAAACAAGTAGTGGAAGAAGCGAGGCATGAATTCTCTATCCTCTTTTATCGCCTATTGTAATTCCTTGAACTCTCTATTGTAGGCCCAAAATGATCACATCCTTAGAAATTTTTTGTAAAATTTTCTAAGTGTTGAAGGAGCTAGTTCTATCCCACATTAGTGGCATAGCGCACATTGTTCTACCCCATGGTCAAAGTAGTAAAAGATCACACTTTGTAATTTCAAGATCATGGGATATAGCATAATTTTATTTTTATGAAGTGTAACAGTTCACAGCATGCTCCACCCCGCACGATATAGAACATTATTTTTTCCTATGGTCAAAGATGATATCACCACTCTCTAAATCATGGATTACAAAATATTACTCTATCCCATGAAAGTTAAAGTGTGTTTCATACCACACGATACAGATCATTGTTCTAGCCTACAATCAAAGCAGTCAAAATTTACGAAGGACTATTCCAAGGAGCAGGCCAATGCAATGTTGCATATTACATAGTTTAATGTTATAGCCCACACAAGCTAGATCAAGTTTCTACCCTGTAGTCAGCATTAGTCAATCTTGTACATGCAAATTTTGAGGTGCAGGTTGTAGCATGGTTCAAAAATTTTTCTACACCATGGATGTAAAGTAAAGATAGATAACCCAAAGATTAAAAGGTATGAGCTAGCACAATGCTCCACCCCATGTGACTCAAATCACATTTATACTTTGAAGTATTATTTGCTCCAGCCCGTATTCAAAATGGTCAAAATATGTGAAAAGTATTTTCGACGAGCGAGCTACGACATGTCTCTACTTTGCCACAAGCTTATGATAATATTGAAGCATTGATCTCATCCATCCATGAGTGGATCAATGGTCAGTTTGTTTTGATGATCTCCAAGGTGCATAAAGGTAGGAAGTCTGTAACATGAGTTGATTGATTGAAGTAAACTAGAAGGTGAAGCTTCAAAGAGATCAAGAACCAAGAAATTAAGGTAGTTGTAGATCTATGGTTGGATAGCATCCACAAGAACAATGAATGGTTTGGATGATGGTTTTGCATAGTTCGAAATACAAACACCATGAAAGACCAACAAGTTGCAGATGCCGAGTTGTAGAGGATGTGCAAGATCCACATTTTCTTCTTTCATCCAAGACAAATAAGAGGCTACCACCTCAACACCTAGCTGATCTGGCATTTCATTTTCCTTGTAATGTTCCACCTTCTTTCATTTTTTCAAAGCATGTAAAACTATAAATAGAGGTCGAACCCTCATTTTTTAGGGTCGACTCTAGAGTGTTTGCTTGCCCTGTTGTGTAAATACTTTTTGTAAATCAATAGAAGGAACATTACTTGGATGTTTGCCTCAGACTGGTGTCTTCTATAATATTTGAGAGATTCAAGTTGTGAATTTTTTTTGCTACTGCTACTATGGTTAGTCTATTCTACTGATATTGGATTGCTAGCTTAGAGCACTTTGAAATATTTCATGATTGAATCTATGCTTGCAAGAGGTTATTTTTTGTTAATCTTGGTACTGATCTTATTATGCTATATTGTATTATGAGTATATTAGATGTTTGAAATGACTTCTTGAAGTATGTCTCTATTTGTCTAAATTGATGAAGACTATCTATTTTGAATGTTGTTAATTGCAAGTGTGGGACACTAGAAATTGATTGTCAAAGGGTTTTCCTGTAGATGCCTATGTTGTTAGCTTTATCCAACCACTATTCAATTGTTACTTTTTCTAACCCTAAACCCATTTCTATCCTTATATTTTAAAAATTTAACTGAGCTTAAATGAGTCAACACCCTATCAGTTGACAAGGAATACCAACCTACTCTAGAGGTTGGATTAGAGTAGTCTTTAATCCATCCAATATTGGTGTTTAGACTATGACCAGTAGGTGCACACCTAATCAGAATACTAGAATATAAGAGTCACAATTTCAAGTTTTTCTTGATGTCAATTCGGATACCAACAGTTTTGGCATGCCCGATGGGACCTATTTACAAGAACATTAGCTAACCCACCCTTTTTATTTTTACCTTTTCTCGAAGGAATCAATATTTAGTGAATTGTCTTGACCTTATTAAGCGGTGAACAATAAATTCACTTGGTGACTCCCTGAATGCAAGAAACTAGAAAATCCATTCCAATAGCTCATAATTTTTCATGAATACTAGGTCATCTGTGAAGAACAATCTAGATTATTTTATCTATTATGAGCTCCCTTTGAGAGGATCCACTATCATAAGAAATTTGAACCCAAATTTCCAATCAGATGAGACTCCTCCAGAACCACCCCTTGAAGTGCCTCCAAGGCCACCTCCAACAAGAACAACACTTAGAAATATGGCTAATAATGCAAATGTGGCTCCAAACCAGCCCCTATAGAAATACCCTAGTTGGAATATAGTTGGTCCCCTGAGGCTTGCCCACATGCATGATATCCCTCAAGCTATATCCAAAGCCATACCTACCTATGATGGATCAAGAAAAACTGCTTATGAGCATTGCCAAGATATCCTAAATCTAGCAACAATTCATAACATAAAAATGAAGATGTCATTGTCAGAATTCTGGCCCTATATTTTAGAGGGAAAATCCTACATTGGTTCAGAGCCTTAGAGGACAATAGCATTACTTCATGGGACAAATTAGCATAGCCCTTTGTATAAGATTTCAATGAGTCTATTGATCCCTTTTCTCTCCTAAATTAGTTTACATCCATGCAAAAACATCAGCAAGAGTCAGTTTTAGACTTCAATCTAAGATTCAGTAGAACCTAGAAGAGGATTCCACTTGAAGCTAGGCCAGCTACAACCCTTGCTTTTATGTACTATATCAGATCCCTTGGATCAGATATGGGTTTACAAACTCAACAATCAGGGGTATACACCTTCCCTTAGGTCTACAATGCAGCTGTGCAAGTTGAAAAAATCCTCATCAATGTAGGAAGATTATCCCCAAAAACTGTGATGCCCTACTACTCTGAAATTCCTAATGTCCAAATTCAGAAGCTACATCTTCTTACATGGACCTCCCTCCTTTGTCATCTCCACTTCCTTATATGGCTCTAATTCCTCTCCCCAAAATACCATCTACTTTAGTTCCTTTTCCACCACTTCCATCTCAAGCACCTCAGGAATCCACTATGCTTCTTGATATTCAGAGTACTTTAAAAACACTCAGTAACAAGATGAATTCAATGGAGAAAAGAGAGATAGAGAGATCTCAACAAAGGAGATTCCCCTATGTAAATAGAGATCAAAGGCTTGGTACTAGCAATAGTACAGGGATCAGAGTTAATGCAATTCAAGAAGATCAAGAATATTCTTTTGAAACCAGTCTTGTGAATGTGTGGTGCCTTGTATGTAATGATCCTCATGATTCAGAGTCATGTGTTATGTACCAATGTCATGTGCAAAAATCCATGGAAAAGGTAGAGAGGAAACAAAAAGGTAGATTTAATATGCTTTGGAAACCATATCAGATCATGGTTGGGCAATATCTTGATGAAGAAGGGCCTATTTCTATCATGATAAGATCAGGAAAGAAGACATTGCAAGTTGATCCACAGAATATGGGTCAGTTTTAGGTCCCTTCTCAAAAGAAGAAATATTCTCCCTGCAAAGTAGTGACCAATTTCCTATCCCCCAAGTAGCTAAAAAGAGGGACACGGTTCCTAAAATCCAAGAAAGAGAGGTCAGTTTCCCTAGGAGATATGACAAAGAAAATGATAAAGAAAGGATGAGATCCAAAAATGAAGCACAAGAAAAGTTGATGTTTCCTTCCATAACTAAAATATAAAGGATCAAAGCCACACAACAATACAAGAGGAAGTATGGTGAACCATAAAATAAGTTTAAGAATTCTCCTTCAGGAAAATCATAGTATAACATTGTGGAAGAGATGAAAAGAATCCCCTCCAAGGCTAGCCTCTATGATACTCTCTTCATTCCTAGTCAAATAGATCTACTTAAAGCTTATTTGAGTAAAAATCCCCAAGAAAAGTAGACTACTACCATCCTTAGCATACCTTCTAGGAAATATAAGATATCTCCTACTACTTTAAAGAACAAACCCCATCCCTTTTACAATATCTTTGAGGATGGAGGGTTGGATAGTATGTAACTATATTATTGATTCAGGGGCCTCTACCATAGTTATACCCAAAGTAGTCTATGAAGAGATGGGTATGGAGTATACCAGATCTTGTCCCAGAGTTTTGCAGTTGGATGGGACACCAGTTAAGATAGTTGGAGTAATAAAATATGTACTAATGAGGCTGCATAGAGCCCCAGAGGTGACCATTGTGCAAGAAATTGTAGTGGTAGATCTAGAGCCTTATTTTGGCCTATGCCTTTCTAGATAGTTCACTGCCAAGTTAGGAGGATGTATGTACTTGTATTACTCTAGCATGGTAATCCCTTTCAAAGGAAAGAGGATAAGGATAACACTTGAGAAGCATGTGTCCTATCACATTGAGAAAATTGAAGAAGATATGTGCAACCTCACACCCCTAGATGAGTTTGAACTAGTAGAAATTTTTGAAGAGTTAGAGGTTGAGGATGAATTACCATTCAAAGAATATTATAGCTAGTTTGGGATAGGAATGGGCACATACAACATTTCTTTAAAATCTAAGAAAAATATCCCTGCTATATCCAATCAATCCTTAAGGGAGATAGAGACTTGGACTATGCATTTTTATGGTGTAAGATGCAAAAATGGAGCTGATATCGATGTAGTTTTGCAGTCTCCCTTAGAAGGTGTAAAGAGTTTTGCATACATACTGACATGGTCTTGTACTAACAATGTTGTAGAATACAAAGCTCTATGCTTAGGTCTAATGCAAGCAGAGAGTATGGGTATCAAAATACTAAATATATATGGCAACTTTGAGCTAATAGTCAATCAGGTAAGGGAGAGATGTAGCAGTAAGCACCATTACCTGAGGGTATACAAAAATAGGGTATGGGATTTTATGGAATCCTTTGATGCCCTAAACATTCATTTTGTTCCCAGAAAATAGAACATACTGGCTGATTCCTTGGTAGTTAAGGGTTCTAATTTTAGCCTTCCTCAGATATGGGATCATCTAAAAATAGAAAGATCAAAATGGTTTTTAGGCTCGTAGTACCAAATAGATTTTTTGGTAGGTCTTTGAAAGTGATGAGCAAATCATTGACTTTCTTGTTAGAGAGGCTTGCTTATCCACTATTCAAGAGGAAATTCTAATGAGATAGATCAACAAGATGTTATCCAATTGAAGAACAATCATATCCCTAGAGGGTTGGTCACCCTGGAAAGCCTCTTTGATAATGAAGATAGGAGGAAAGCTAAAGCTATGGAGATCAATAAAAAAATCTATAAGGAGATCGAGATTGAGAAATAAAAGAAGCTCAAAGTTGGTATCCGTTGTTCTCCAGAAGAGGTAGAGGAGATCAAAGCCCTGTGCTTTAAATACCAAGACATTGTGGCCTGGTCATATGAAGATATAAAGGTATATGATAAAAAGGTGATCCAACATACTATTGAGCTAGAACTAGATGCAAAACCTTTTAGGTAGAAGCAAAGGCCTATAAATCCTAGAATTGAATCCATAATGAGAGAGGAGCTACTCAAATTGCTAAAGGCTAAAATTATATACCCAATTAAGCACTCCATATGGGTGGCTAACTTGGTTCCTATCAAGAAATAATAATGGAGACATCTGTCTGTGTGTAGATTTTAGGAATCTCAACCAGGCATCATTGAAGGATCACTACCCTCTTCCTTATATTGACCAGATTCTATAGATTATTGTAGGAGTAGAAAGGTTCTCATTGTTGGATGGTTTCTCTGGATATAACCAGATCTAGGTAAAATATGAAGATCAATTCAAGACAACATTTACCACCAAATGGGGAACTTTTTCTTACCAAAGGATGCCCTTTAGTCTATCCAATGCAGGATCCACCTTCTAGAGGGCTATGGATTATGCATTTGGAGATCTAATCAATAAGGTCATTCTCATCTACTTAGATGATATGAATGTGTTCTCTCATGAGAAACAAAACCATCTGGAACACTTGGAGCAAGTATTTGAGAAATATAGAGAATTTGGCATCTCTCTTAACCCAAAGAAGTTATTTTTTGCAGTCCATGAAGGGAAGCTATTGGGGCATGTGGTTTCTAAAGAAGGAATGTCTATTGACCCAAATAAAGTGAAGTTAATTCTTGCTCTCCCCTTGCCTATGAACAAGAAAGCTCTGTAATATTTCTTTGGGTAGATCAACTTTGTTAGGAAGTTCATTTCAGACTTTTCTCAAAAGGTAAAGCCTATATCAGAGTTATTAAAGAAAAATGTAGAATTCAAGTGGACATAAGCAAGGAAATAGGATTTTGAAGTCATTAAACAATCTATTGCCACTACTTCAGTTCTGGTAAATCCTAACTTTAGTAAAATTTTCATTTTTTATGCTTATGAAGTTGAAGAGAGTTATGCATCTGTGCTTACTCAGAAGAATTATGTTGGAGAAGAACAACCCATATTTTTCTAGGGTCAAACTCTTAATGAATACCATATCAAATACAACTTTATTGAGAGACAAGTATTTGTAGTGATGAAGTCATTGAAGAATTTTAGGTAATACTTGGATCAAATTAAAACCCTGGTATATGTGGTTCACCCAGATGTAAGAAGTTTTATTTTACAAGGTGAACTAGGAGACAAAATATTTGGCTAGATTACTAAAATCTAGGAGTATGACGTGGAAATCCATCATACCAAGCTGGTAAAAGGTAGAGGATTGTGCCAAGGGTTGACAAAAAATATATTTACAAAAAAAATATCAGCTTTTTAGCCACCAATAGAAGATCAAACTAAATAATTTCCACCAAAAGGTTTAGACTGGGTTGATCATATGACCAGATATTTCCAAACAGGAATTTGACCTTAAGGTCTTAACCTATCACAAAGGAGTAGATATAGGCTTCAAGCCTTGAAATATGTTATACTACTAGAAGTATTATATAGAATAAACCTTGATGGATTTCTCCTAAGATGCTTGAAACATTATCAAAAGCAAAAGGTCATTAAATAGTTCCACAAAGGGTTATTTGGAGGACATTTTTAGGAAGGGTCACAACTATGAAAATCATTAAGGTAGGATATTAATGACCGACTATTTTTGCTAACACCTTCAAGATAACAAGATCATGTGATGAATGTGAAGTAGGGAAAAATGGTGCACCAAATGATATATAAACAATGTGTGTATCTATGTCCTATTGCGTATGAGCATCAAACGGAAGCATGCAAGTAAGATGGAAAAGATAGCGAATAACAAGAAATAAAGCAAAATAGATTATTTCTTATTAATCACATATATCAGATCTAGGTTACAAATATGTCCCCTTTGAGGGCTCAAATGGGTGATACAATTGTTTACAACTCGGGTGCCCAAGGATCAAAATCCTTCAAGAAATTTGGGTGCACATCCAATGTCTTTCCTCGTACCCACAATCGAGGTGGGCGGGCCAAGGTTGCCGCCACTTGTGTATTTGATCCAGATGTCTTATGCTCCTTCCCAATGCACTGTAATGACCTGAACCTACACACAAGGAAACCAGAAACGTCAAATAGCGAGTGCGTGTGATGAAAAGCATGCAATCCCCACAGGGGCAAAATAGCTAATAGTGAGAATAAGCATAAAATGAACTCCAAATGCTGTGAAATTATAGAGGGATGTAAAAAAAAAGGTTTTGGGAAGATATCACCAGAAATTGCACCAAAATTGCATCCGATGGGGCTTCAAAACCCGAATGACCGTTCACAACCTACAAAACCCAAAGCAAGCAATTTTTGACCCTACGCATATCCAAAATGCATGAAAATTGGATAGAATAAATAATATGCTATTATAAGAAAACCCATTTGATCATATTTGCAATATCAGTCATAGTTTGGGTGTTCTCTCAAATGACCACCGGATACCTGCAAGAGACCCTACAAAACACTAAAAATGCAATATCTCGGCCAATATAGCTCAGAACGACATGAAATTTGAACTGTAGCATCATATAAGCATATCTAAAATATCTAATTAAAAATAGTTAGAAAATTATGCATGGATTTCTATTCATTCTGGGGTGGAGCGAATAGCAGGCCTACAGATTGGGGGGCGCCCCGGGGTGCGGCGCCCATAGAATCTCCCTAAATTTTGCCACCAATTCCACTTGGGAATGATGCAAAACCCTATAAAATATGTTGTCATCAAATTTGGTGATGGGATTCACTCAGTTGGTTCAGTTTTGTAACAGATTGCACCTCCTAATTCACTCGCAAACCTCCTTCGCTAGGTAGAGATTTCGAGGGAAAAATGGGCACAAAAGGGTGGAAGGAAATCTCGGTAGCACTCCATTGCTTTTGCTCTCAAAATATCCTCTCCTTTGGTGTGGAAAATATCTCCACTTTATAGCCTAAGGAGGCTTCAGGGGTCAAAAGGCATGCGAGGGCATGCGAGGCATGAGGTGCCACTTGGCCACCAGGGTGGCATGCATTGGAGGGAGAAGAGAATCTCCCAATTTGGCCTCCCTCATGGGCTGGAGCATTAATATGCTGCATGCCCTACCCTCCTAGCCATTATGGACCAGAAATATAACCGTTGGCAGGCACCATTTGTCCAGGTTTGACTTTTTTCCAATCAAACCTGCTATTCGCTCCACCCCGGAGCGAATGCTGCTATTCACTCTGGGGTGCGATGAATAGGTTCTGTATTCATCCCAGGGTGGCACGAATAGTAGCAGGGTGTCCAAAAGGTGCCAAAAGTGGCCTAGAACCTTTCAAACCCTTGAATTAAGTGGTTAGAACCACTGTATACCTCCTGAGGGCTGCCCTAGGGGCCTTGGTGTGTCGCGAAGTCACTACTTATGGTAGCACAATCGGATTGACCAGTTTTTAGTGTCTACAGATGCCCCTTTTTGGGATGCATTGTGTGCAACATAGCACTGAGCAAAAATAGATGACTAAAAATGTTCAATGACTAGGGTTACTCAATAACCTAACCAACTTTAGATGCCCCAATCCTGGAAAGAGCATGCGTCCTTGAATCCTTGCTTTTGATGAGCTAAGGACCTTGCTTTAGCTTAGACATTGTCTGTCATGAAAATGCGAGGCCTATGTTTCCATGATGCCATCAATGCTGAGCATTTTAATTTGATACTTTGTGCTTGTTTACTGCCCCAAGCAGGAGCGTGATTGTCTTTGTCAAAGATTCGTTGGATGAACACAATTTGCATGATTGAGTGTGTGCTTGTTGATTTGACTTGAGTATGACTACCCCCTCAAGCGACGAGTCGATGAGGGAATGACTCATGAGAAAAGTGATGAGTCGCTTGACCCAGATGACTATTGTTAAGGTTACCTTCAGTTGTACTCATTGAAAATTGGAGCAGTTTTGAAAGGATTTGAATGATGCTATGGGGGTTTCATGGAAGCAAGAAGTTGAAAACTTCATTCCCATGGGGCGGTCCAGCCACAATGGCCTTCTTGGGGAGTGAAGTAATAGCTTATCCATGCATCCATGAAAAATTTGTATTCCATCTTGATCCTAAATGAATTCCATCAGATTTGACTTGTTTTTGGTGGGTTTGGAACCCTTTTCTTTGTTACTTCCTGGAGGAAGGAATGAAAAACCTCACTCCCATGGGGTGGTCCAGCCATGGTGGCCTTCTTAGGGATTGAAGTTAAGTTCTTTCCATGCGTTCAGGAGTGTTATTGGTTGCCTCTTGATTACTACAAAAATTTGACCAAAATAGAGCTATTTTTGTGGGTTTTTGGACCCTTTTGGTGCCTTTTGAAGTTGTTTTGCCCTATGAACCCTATATTCACTCCGAGGTGGAGTGAATACACATTATGTATTCATCATAGGGTGGAAAGAATGGGTAAAAGTCCATTCACCCCACCCTGGGGTGAATAGGACTGTTATAGGCCTATATAAACTTCAAAAACCAGTTTTGGGCTCATTATTGCATGTTTGCTTTTGCAGTTTGAGAGGTGAGGAGGAGGAGAGCGATTTTGCATAGCGAAGCGCTATCAAAATCATCCCACATCATCATGAGTCAGCAAGTAGAGGCATCCAGTGAAGGGGCTAGGCCGAAGAAGGTAAATGCTGACTCACGTGACCTCGCTTATTACAAGTGTAATACTTGTTATTTTTTGTTCTTTTTGTTTTCGTGTTTTTGATGTTTTTAATTGTTTTATCTATTGTTTTGTTAGGTGACGAGCCGGTATCACACATCAAAGCTCTTCGGTACCACATGGGCTACCTTGACTGAGGCTGATTAGGAGTGGCTTGATGCCCTAGGGCTCAAGCACGTTACTCGGTTGGAGCCTATGATAGGCGACCGAGCTTATTTGATGGCTTTGATTAGCCTATGGGACCCATGCACCAATACCTTCCATCTATCGATGGGAGAGATGATGGTGATGTTGGAGGACGTCTACCAGATTCTGAGGATTCTGATAGAGGGGTGACCTATCCGATCATCGCACCATGACCTGAGAGATGCAATGTTGATGAGGTACTTCGGGGATGATGCGGATGCGATAGAGTTGGACTACCATACTGGAGGTATACTAGTGGGGTACTGGTATGAGGAGGAGGTGTTGGGGGTGAGGCATGCACTACTGATGACCCTCATCTCCAATATGCTCCTCCCAGACTCATCAGGAGCTAGGTTCCCATGGAACCTACTAGAGCTGGTGTTTGCCCTGGTGGAGTGCCCTACAGAGGAGCCATTGGTGATGGCATGGGGGATGACCCTTCTGGCATAGCTCTATGATGAGCTATACGAGATCCACTACCAAAAGTGAAAGGGCTTAGGGTGTAGTTTCCTATTGTAGTGCTGGGGATGGCAGCACATAGTTATGGGGTGATCGTAGGGCTTACCCTGGTCGACCCGAGCATAGCTGGTAGACCGAGATATAGGATATGGCATCCTATGGTAGATGATGTAGGAGAGAGGATAGAGTCGATGGTTCATGGGTGATGTAGATCACTATGTCGATCTCTTCTCTCGCCTGGCACCAAGGCAGGTGTATTGGCGATCGTACAAGGATTTTCCGGTCTGGGTAGATGCTGGAGAGCAGCTCTAGTGGGTGAGGCAGGGCAGATGGGTTATTTCCCAACATGGGACCGAGTGGGAGTACTTCCCATTTTCTCGGGTCATGCGGTAGTTTGGGCTACGATAGGGGTTTCTCGAGGAGCCGATGGTGTACCGACATCATGGGGATGAGAGGACTCTAGCATGGCCGATTATGGAGGAGGTGAGTGAGGAGTCGGATCTTGTGGTTGACATTCTAGACATAGATGATGTCGGGATGATAGGAGAGTATGACTCATGGTGGGTGATGCACCAGTGGTGAGGGACAGGGACCCTAGGAGGTGAGGTAGCTAGGGCAGTGGATGAGGTGATGTCGGATGCTCCAGGAGAGGACCAGGCAGAGGGTGATGAGTAGGGAGATCTCTTGGACTTGGGAGATCAGGGTGATGATATGGATGTAGAGGATCCTATGGTAGAGGTACCACATGATGCACAGGGTGACCGGTATGTGGAGCTAGAGGTTGAGTTAGCTAGGGTGACGTAGGAGAGGGATCTCCTACGGGACCAGCTGAGGGCTCAGGGTCTAAGGTAGGAGGGATCCAACATTGAGGAGGTGGAGAAGCTATGGGTGGAGGTGTTGTGACTATAGTCCATAGTGGAGACCTATCAGGCACGGGGGCAGTAGAGGTAGGCCTATGTGGATAGGCTAGAGATGGAGGTGGTGCACCTTGGGGGATGGTTGTCGGATGATGGGGAGAGTAGTAGGTCATAGCGATCTCGATGGAGCGAGATGGTGCAGTCTTCTACTCGATAGAGGGAGGACATGGCTGGTGGCAAGGCATGGGGGGTCTCAGTGGACCCGTACCACTAGGGGTAGTGTGAGTCGTAGCACCGATCCTGCGTGATCATGGTGGCATAGACTCATGGGACTATTTTTGGGGTTTTGTTTTTGTTTTGTCGTGTGAGGTCTGAGGACCCACTTTATTGTAGCCTATGGGCATTTTTGGAAACTATGATGTATATTTTTTTTGCCCCATATATATATGAGATTTTTATTATGATCATCATGTGTTTCATTTATTGTTTTATTGTATGGATGCAATGTGTGTATTAAGTTATGCTTATAGGTTAGATGCTTAGTATGTATGCATATGGATGCAATGAGATGGTGATAGATAGATATCATGTATGTATATGTAATGTGGTTTGATTGGAATTGCAACTATCTATATGCATGGATGCACAGTGAGATGAAATATTTGAATGATTGATAAACATGGATTGTGGCTAATGATTTGACATACTATGTGAACACTATAGACTGTACAAAATACATTAACGCTCTTTGTTTTTGCTTCTTTTCTTTGTTTTTGTAATGGAAATGTGAAACCATTATTGTGATGTAGTGAAATGGAGTAAATGAGATGATATGTGAGAAGAATGTAGGTGAGGTTTTTATGAGACTCAAACACTCTAGCTGATGTGATCAAAGGTTGTATACTGACTATGCAAGACTTTTTGACAAGGTATGAATCTTCTAGGACTACCAAGGTACTTCATATCCCTGTGTGTGCAAGTGAGTTCATTCCTGTGAAACGCATAAAGATACCACCATTGCCAGATAGGCTATCCACCAAACCTAGAATGAGGATCACCTTATGAATGTCACCATCCTGGGTTATGTACTTAGTAGGACTAGACCACTAGGCAATCTAGGTTACAAAAGCTAGCTCATCCACATGCAAACATTGGTTTGCACACATGCAAAAGCTAATGTGACAGACATATCGTCATGTGGGAGGCTACCACCATTGACAAGTAGGCTATCCACCAAACCTGTAATGAGGATCACCTGATGGTTTTCCAAATGCTGAGAGTTCTAGGGATTCAAGTTTGACTCCCTTATTTTCTTCAATTTTATTGGGATACTTGCTCATGGGTAGTGATGATAATCATTGTTTATTTTGTATTTTTTGTTTTTTCTTTGGAGCAAGGGATTTGGGAGTTGGGATTTGGGATTAGTGGTGAAAACCACTATTTATTTTGCTTTTGATTTTTGCTTTTTGAACTTTTGCTTTCTTTGATTTTTGATATATTTGGGATGGGGATTTATGGGAATTGGGATTTTTGATAGTGGTGAAAACCACTATTTATTTTGGGGAATTGGGTAGGGAAGATGCTTGTCCTTTTTCCAACTCTCAACATTCTTGAACCATTCGCACAAGGGGATGAGCAAGGATGACCTTTTCTCTTAAAGTAACCTAGACCACTTCATGGATTTCATATTTCTTTGTGCAAAACTTGGATTTATTAATGTTTAACTATGTTTGGGATCTGATGTACACAAGGCATAATCTATGCAAGACTCTACCTCCTAAAAATCAAGATAGCTTTCTACCAAACTTGAAGAGAAGCTAGAAATGGTTGAGTGACCAAAAACCCTAATGACATTCTAAAATAAATGACTAGGTGAAGGGGTGGACACAAATATGGAAAATGGAAAATGTGGGTGAAAACTGACAATTGCAACATTGAACGATGCTTATTTTCACAATATTGATTTTGGGCGATAAGTATTGTACCATCATGGTGCTAGACATGCATGAGCAACTCTAAAATGTAAAGTGCAGATGATGAGTATGCCTAAATGCAAGCGATGATAGAATGCAATGGGATGCAATGTGATGCGATGCTATATTTTTGTATTTTTGATATTTTGATGATGTTTTTGAAATGCAATGTGATGCAATGTTTTTGTATTTTTGATTGATATATATGTATGTACATGTGACCAATGGGCTTATTGGGGGCCATTGGGGCATTTGGGGTGACCAAAGGGCTTATGGATGCCTTTGGGGCTTTTTGGGTGACCTAGATGGTTCTAGACCACCTAGGAGCATTTTAGGTTGACCAAGCGGGATGTAGGCACCCTTGGAGCATTTTGGGGTGACCTAGATGGTTCTAGACCGCCTAGGAGAATTTTAGGTTGACCAAGCGGGATATAGGCACCCTTGGAGCATTTTGGGGTGACCTAGATGGTTCTAGACCACCTAGGAGAATTTTAGGTTGACCAAGCGGGATATAGGCACCCTTGGAGCATTTTGGGGTGACCTAGATGGTTCTAGACCACCTAGGAGCATTTTGGGTTGGGCCATCATGCGCTAGGCATGGAATGGCCACAAATGAAGGATGTTCAAGGGTTCAGGATCCTCGACACCTTCAAGGGAGGCTAGGTGATACGTTCTGGGTCCTATCTGACTGGTAATGACATAGGGACCTAACCAGTTTACCGTAAACTTGTCCCTCAAATGGGGTAGCAAATTAGAATTTTGTTGGTTCTCCTTCAGAATGAGGTCACCAACTTGAAAGTCTCTTGGGTGGACTTTCATATTATAGGCTCTCTTAAGTCACTCTTGATAAATGCATAGGTGCTCGAGAGCATTAATGCGACGTTCATCAAGTAGCGTAAGTTGATCTAGGTGAGCCTACCATGCAGTGTCATCATCGATGAACTCTTGCATGGATATGCGCAGTGATGGTATTTCGAGCTCTAGAGGCATGACCGCCTCGGTGCCATACACTAGCGAAAATGGAGTAGCCCCAGTGGGTGTCCAAATACTAGTGCGATAGGCCCATAGAGCAAGAGGTATTTGTGTATGCCAATCTGTGTGACTCTCTCTAACAGTTTTCTTGAGAATAGCGATCAATGTTTTGTTAGAGGCCTCTGCTTGCCCATTTGCTTGCGGATAGTAGGGTGTCAAAAAATTGTGCTGGATATTATACTTTGTTGTCAAAGCATGCACATATTTGTTTTTAAATGATGTCCCATTATCCAAAATGATCTTGGATGGAATACCAAAATGACAAATGATATTATGTAATAGGAACTCCGCTATGCGGGGTCCCATCGTAGTGGTAAGGGGAATTGCTTCCACCCATTTAGTGAAATACTCGATAGCCGTTATGATAAACGTGTGATGGCCCGAGGATGCGGGGGAGATTTTCTCGATTAAATCTAACCCCCACTATGAAAATGGCCATACCGATTGAATCGGTTGCAAGGCCTGAGAAGGTACGTGTGTCAAATTAGCATGATGTTGACACTTCATGCACTTCCTCACATATGCATAGCAATCTCGCTCTAAGGTTGGCCAATAATAGCCCATGCGAAGAATGCGCTTGGCGATGGCCATGCCATTGAAATGGCCACCACATGTACCATCGTGTGCTTGGGCGATTGCCCAAGTCGACTCTTGATGCTCTAAGCAGTGAAGGAGGATCCCTTCATAGCTCCGATGATATAGAATGTCTCCTAGCAAGACATATTTTGTCGCCTTCCATCTGAATGTTCTTTTAGCGGTGTGCGACAGTCCAGGAGGGAGGTTACCAAGCTTTAGGTATTCCTTGATTTGTGTTGACCAGTCCTATTGTGAAGAAGCCTCGATCGCATGAACGACCTGTCCCTCTCGAAGTTCATCCATAGAAAAATTTGACTGGGAAAGAACTTGTAAGAATAGCGTTGTGCTGCTATCGAAAGGGGCTTGAGGGAACAGAGTCCCCCAATCGGCCTAGTTCAAGCATTCATGAATGTGTGAGAATCTCTCCTGATGAGGTTCAATTTGAATCGAGTGGACTTCCGGCATGACTTGATTGTTCTCACGCTCAACCGCAGATTGCGAGAGCATTTTAACCTGTATGGTAGTCATCTGATCCATAGGGTCTTGCGGGATCAAGGACCCCAGAGAGGCCATTGTATCCACAAAATGATTAGATGATCGATGGAGTGCCTCGATGTTATACCATTCAAATTTTTCCAAGAATTTATCCACAAGGGCTTTGTAGGCTTGTAGAACTGGGCATTTACACTGGTAGATCCCTTTGACTTGGTTAACAATGAGCAAGGAGTCATCAAAGATGTTGAGCTTTGTTATTTTCATGGTGACAGCCATCTGAAGGCCTATGAGCAAGGCTTCATACTCGACATTGTTGTTGGTACACGGGAAATCGAGTTTAAATGATAGGGGTATGGGAGCCCCATGCGGTGTGAAAAACATGATTCCTGCACCACCCCCTTGCTCGCATTTGGAGCCATCAAAAAATAGGGTCATGTCTTCTTGCATCTCAGGCTCGTTAGAGTCTGGCGATTCTGATATCTGGAAGACCCCATCATCGGGAAGGTCCATGCTAAGAGGTTGATCATCCTGGAGAGGAGCCTCTACGAGTTGATCGATGATGACCTGACCCTTAATTGATTTTTTTCCAACAAATTCGAGGTCGAACTCCATCAACAACATGATCCATTTCTCCATGTGACTACTATGATAAGTGTGACTCATCATGTAGCGCAATGGATTCTCTTTAGATACAACATACGTGGTATGGCTAAGCATGTAATGTCATAGCTTCTTGGTGGTGAAAACCACCGCTAGGCATAATTTCTCAATGTATGCGTACTTGATCTCATAACTAACTAGGGTGCGGCTGAGATAGTAAGTAGCTTGTTCCTTATGAAATTCATTGTTCTGGGCTAACATGGCACCCAATGCCATCTCAGTGGCTGAGATGTATAAGCGGAATGACACTCCTGGTCTAGGTGGTGCCAACACTGGTGGTGAAGCCAGGTATTGCTTTATTGCATCGAAGGCCTCTTGACACTCGTCATCCCAATGGAATGTGACCCCCTTGTGCAACAACTTGTTCATGGGGTGACACTTGTCCAACAATTGTGCTATGAAGCGCTTGATGGACGTGATTTTGCCCTACAGACTTCAAAGTTGCTTGATCATGGTTGGGGGAGGCATCTCGAGGATGGCCTTGACCTTGTTAGGGTCCACTTCAATGCCTCGCTTAGAGATGATAAATCCCAAGAGCTTTCTAGATGTGATGCCGAAGATGCACTTCTTGGGGTTCAGTCTCACGTTATGTTCAATGAGGCGGTCTAATACTTTGCTCAAGACCTCAAGATGCTCATGGCGTAACAATGATTTAGCCAGTAAGTCATCCATGTAATCTTCCAAAATTTTATGCATGTAGTCATGGAAGATGTATGTCATTGCATGCTGGTAGGTGGCACTAGCATTTTTAAGGCCAAAAGGCATGACCTTGTAGCAAAATGTCCCCCAGGGCATTGTGAATGCCATTTTGAGCTGGTCCTCTAGGTTGATACGAATCTGATTGTACCCAGAGAAACCATCCATAAGGGATAACATTTTATGGCCCATTGTGGCATCTACCAGGGCATCAATGCTTGGCAAAGGGAAATCATCCTTAGGACTCGCTTTGTTTAGGTCTCAAAAATTGGTGCAAATGTGAATCCTCCCATCTAGATTTTTGATGGGAACCATGTTGGACAACCATGGTGGATAGTCTATAGAAATGACAAACTGGGCATCCAACAACTTTTGTAGCTCATCTTTGACCATCAAGGCCACTGTCGGATGCATCTTTCTAAGCTTTTGCTTGATGGGCTTGGCCTTCGGGTCAAGCGTCAGATTGTGGGTGACTAGATTTGGGTCTAGTCCCGACATGTCTTTATAGGACCATGCAAAAGCTTCCTTCTTCCTGGTGAGAAGGGCTATGTAATCGGCCTGCTCTTCGGGGGATAGACTTTCCCCCAACTTGATATGTTATGGATTTTTTGGATCTGAGTCGATATCTATGTCAATCATAGGCTCGATTGACATATGCGACCCCTCCTCCAGTTGGTGGGGGTTAGGGATCAAATGGATGTCATCCACTGGATTTAGATCATCAGTGGGAACCTCGTGTTCCTCCTCAACATGGAAGACATCATGAGCTGGCCCTGGAGAGAAGCGAAATGGCTACAACATCTCATCGTAGGGCCAATACTCAGAAGGTGATGGGGGTGAATCTCCCCGGTCAAAGTCAATTACCCCCAAGTCGAGGTGCAATGACTTTGATGGGTTATTCGAATCTCGCAATGGCTCAAACAGATCTATGGAAATCATATTGATGGATGAATGATTTCCCCTAGGTGGATGATGGTGACCATGGTCCTCTGGATGCAGCATGACCTGAGGAGGCGGCTACGGAGGTGGTGGAATGATAGGCGGTGGTCGATGTGGCTATGGAGGAACTTGCCCTTCATGAGGTAGAAGCTACCACCAAATGGGCTCTTGTAATGGGAATAGGCATAGAAGGTAATCATCATTCTCATCCCAAGGGATGATCTGCATGCATTCTCCATCAGAGCTATCAGAGTCAATCGGTGTGACCCCATAGTCTGACTCATCATCAGACATCCACTCATAAGGGGACCCTGGATCTTCTTCCTCACCATCGTGGGGAAGAGTGCATGAACCTTCACCTCTTTCGTAGGATTGGATACCATCTCGAGGTGGTTCATCATCTCCCAAGGGCATAGGGAAATAGTCCCCCAACGAGTAGATATGATTAGGGTTGGCAAAGGGATCTCGGGCCAACTCATCTCTATTATTGAGGCATAGGCACTCCATGCCATCAGCAAGAATATCCAAAGGCAGGGGATTGTTATGTCCCAACCCTGACTTATCATATGGCATCTGGTACTGGGGTTGAAATGGAACCCGCGTGCCTTGCTCATACAAGCCTAACCCATAACCATGCCAATTGCATAGGTCAAGATACTTCAGGGTGAAGTTAGGGTTAGACAAGTAGTGGATGTCTTCTCCAAAGGGCTCTTCATCCTCCTCCTGTTGTTGGTTGTTAGGATCCTCCATCCTAACATTATTAGTTAGCATTTCAATTAATTATTATATTATTATAAAATGAATAGTTGCATCCTTTCATTTCGTAGCCCTAGGTTAATATAAAATCTAGGAGGGAGGCATAGAATAGATCATCATCAAATAAAATATAAAATACATCTCCTTTGGAGCATTGGGTAGGGAAACCTCCTTATTAAAAGTGATTCATATAAAAGTGATTTATAATTAAGGAACTAGTTTCCTTACATCTGGTATCAAAGCCTTTTTTGTTGCACCCCTATGCATAATCTCAAATCATCCACTCCATTCATAAAGGATTAAAAATCTTCTAAGTTCACTTCCATTCAAATGCATAACCCAAGTCAAAAACTATTACTTTACCACCATCTATTATAAAATTTAGATGTCATAATTGTGATTACCGCCTGTCGATTTACAATACCATACCAATCATCCAGGATAGTCATAAACCGCCACCATCATAGCTGTATCCGCTATGATCACTTCCACAAGCTGCATTTAGAATTGCTTATGGTCATCTATTGGTCATTTGTGCCATTATATCAAATATTAAAATGTCATAGATCATAGCCTGCATATCACTCTACACTATTCAACTGCATGGACAAAACTTTAGCAATGTCGTCAGCAAAAAGGCATAAAACAAAGGAAAACACATAGGCATACCATCTCATAACTGCACTATACAGCTAAAATCATAGAAATTCATAGCAGTAGAAAAAAAAACACATTAAAAAAAATCATGGCGACGAGTTTCCAGCAACGACAGGGTTTCACAGTAGAAGGAAAAATTTACTTTTTCACTTTCAGATCGACGAAAGGATCAAAATCATTAAGGTAGGATATTAATGACCTACTATTTTTGCTAACACCTTCAAGATAATAATATCATGTGATGAATGTGAATCAGGGAAAAATGGTGCACCAAATGATATATAAAAAATGTGTGTATTTATGTCCTATTGCGTATGAGCATCAAATGAAAGCATGCAAGTACGATGGAAAAGATAGCGAATAACAAGAAATAAAGAAAAATAGGTTGTTTCTTATTAATCACATATATCATATTTGGGTTAAAAATATTTCACCTTTGAGGGCTCAAATGGGTGATACAATTTTTTACAACTCGGGTGCCCAAGGATCAAAATCCTTCAAGAAATTCGGGTGCACATCCAATGTCTTTCCTCGTACCCACAATCAATGTGGGTGGGCCAAGGTTGTCGCTGCTTGTTTCTTTGATCCAGATGTCTTTTTATCCTTCCCAATGCACTGTAATGACTTGAACCTACACACAAGGAAACCAGAAATGTCAAATAGCGAGTGTGTGTGATGAAAAGCATGTAATCCCCACAAGGGCAAAATAGCTAATAGTGATAATAAGCTTTAAATGAACTCCAAATATTGTGAAATTACATATATATGTAAAACATAAGGTTTTGGGAATATATCACCAGAAATTGCACCAAAATTACATCCGATGGGGCTTCAAAACCCGAATGACCGTTCGCAACCTATAAAACCCAAAGCAAGAAATTTCTGACCCTACGCATATCCAAAATGCATGAAAATTGGAAAAAATAAATGATATGATATCTAAGAAAACCCATTTGATAATATTTGCAATATCAATCACATTTTGGGTGCTATCTCAAATGACCGCTGGATACCTGCAAGAGACCCTACAAAACACTAAAAATGCAATATCTCAGACAATATAGCTCAAAAAAACATGATATTTGAACAGTAGCATCATATAAGCATCTCTAAAATATCTAATTAAATATAGTTAGAAAATTGTACTTGGATTTCTATTTTTTTGGGGTGGAGCAAATAGCAGGCCTGTAGATTGGGGGACGCCTCAGGATGCGGTGCCCATAGAATCTCCCTAAATTTTACCACCAATTCCACCTTTAAATTATGAAAAACCCTATAAAATATTTTTTCATAAAATTTGGTGATGGTATTCACTCATTTGGTTCGGTTTTGTAACATATTGCACCTCCTAATTCACTCACAAACCTCCTTCGCTAGGTAGAGATTCCGAGGGAAAAATGGGCACAAAAGGGTGGAAGGAAATCTCGGTAGCACTTCGTTGCTTTTGCCCTCAAAATATCCTCTCCTTTAGTGTGGAAAATATCTCCACTTTATAGCCTAAGGAGGCTTCAAGAGTCAAAATGCATGCAAGGGCATGCGAGGCATGAGGTGCCACTTGGCCACTAGGGTGGCATGCATTGGAGGGAGAAGATAATATCCCAATTTGGCCTCCCTAATGGACTGGAACATTAATATGTTGCATGCCCTACCCTCCTAGCCATTATGGACTAGGAATATAACCGTTGGCATCCACCATTTATCCAGGTCTGACTTTTTGCCAATCAAACCTGCTATTCGCCCCATCCCAAAGTGAATGCTGCTATTCACTCCAAGGTGTGACAAATAGGTTTTGTATTCATATCGGGGTGGCACGAATAGTATCAGGGTGTCCAAAATATGCCAAAAGTGGCCTAGAACCTTTAAAACCCTTGAATTAAGTGGTTAGAACCATTGTATACCTCTTGAGAGCTGCCCTAGGGGCCTTGGTGTGTCACGAAGTCACTACTTATGGTAGCACAATCCAATTGACTAATTTTTAGTGCCTATAGAATGCTAGAGGTATATGGGAAGGACTATAAATCCATCATTCCCCCTCAAACCCATCCAAGTAGAAGAGCCTTTTCATTAGTGGAGATTGGACTTCATTGGAATAATAAATCTCAATTCATCAGTAGGGCATAAGTATATACTAACTACCATAGATTATCTTACCATATGGGTTGAAGCCATTCCCACAAAGAAATTATATTAGGATTTAGTAATAAAATTCATGGAGATCTTGATCACAAGGTTTGGTATCCCTAAAACTATAGTAAATGACAATGGTCTAGCTTTTATAGGAGCTAAATATATTGAGTTTTCTAGTAAATATGTTATAACTTTGAAGAACTCTTCTAATTACTACCCTCAGTGGAAAGGATTGGTTGAGTCAACTAACAAAAATATGCTATGAATTCTAAAGAGATTACTGGAAAACAACAAAAGGAGCTCGCATCTACTGTTAGAACAAGCTTTATGGGTAGACAATATCACCATCAAGAAATATATTAAGACTACTCCTTATGCGTTGGTATATGGTAAAGAAGCCCTATTCACTTGGAAATACCAGTACTCAATTTGGTAAACATAGAAAAGTCTAATAAAAATACAACTAAAACTAGATTGACCCATCTACTTTAGTTAGAACAAGAAAGTACTCAAGCATATGAATATTTCTAGCAACACTCAATTGACACTAAGGGATGGTTCGACAAGAAAGCTAAATTTAGAAAGTTCAAAGTGGGTGACTCTATCCTGAGGTGGGACATATAGAGAGCCAAATCATGTTATCATTAGAAATTTAATTCTTTTTGGGATGGTCCCTTCAAAGTAGCTGAAGTTAAAGAGCAATTATTTCCAGCTCTAGGATCTAGAGGGAAACATTCAACCAATTTTAGTTAAAGGAATACATCTAAAACTCTACTTTAAGTAAGAGTTCATTTAATGTAACATATGTATATATTTGTATAATACTTTTGTTTTCTTTTCTAAAGTTTTATACAGAAAAAAGAGAGGTAGTTCAGTGGTTCACAATATGTCATTGACTAAGATGCAATATTGCAAAATATTAAAGTGTGCTCTATCCCACGATGTGCTCCATGTCGTGCTCAAATGAGTAAAGATAGCCATGGGCTGCAACATGTGCTCCATGTTGCACTAAAAAAGAATAATATAAATATAGCCATAAAGTTGTAATATGCGCTACGTCACTACCAATAAGCAAATAGCATGATGTTTTCTTTCACCAAGTCACTCATATTTTGAATTGAGAAGTGTGCAACAGGTAGTTGTCTACCGACCACATTAATGGTAGAAGGTGTGCATGTATGGAATATTTAAACTCAAATTTCAATTGACATTCATCTTGCAAGCAGTGTCTAGTTACCAGAAAGAGCTAAAGAAGTAGTGAAACAAATCTAACAAGTACTGAGAAGAGAAAATATCTAGTAAGTTTTCTCAAAAAATGGTGACAGTAGCTCAAGAAACTGTACAGCAGGTGACCATCAAAATGCAATTCTATATTTATCAAAAAAGAGAAATAGCAGACACTAAGATGACATGGATAAAAAGGACCAAGCTTAGAAGATATATTGACTATAATTACTTTGAAGGGTTGCCAATTTCCTTCCAAGGTATTATTGCTATAAATTCTTTCCTATCATTTTACATATGTGAATCAGTTCATCATTGCCCCAAATTAATTTTTGGAATAGCCAAATACTATGATCTTCAAACAAAAGCAGTAAATACGACTAAGGGTAAAACCCTTTTCAGTATAACCACTAAATCCTTCTAAGATTTGTTCACCATAGGTGTAGACCCTCCTGCAAGACCTAAACCCTTTGACATATTAGAGCAAGTCAAGTATTACTCACTGTAGAGACGTGCTCATGAAGGAGAATCTTTTAGTAAGTGGGTTTATAGCAAATTTAATACTATCAAGTCTAGGAAATCTTTGCCAAAAGCCCCAATTACCACTAAACATTTTGCTTACCCAAAGCTTTTTACTATGATAGCTTGTCTATAAGGTCTAGATTCTGATCAGTGTGTTAGGGATTGGTAAATAGCCACTATGTATTACATTTCCAATGAAAAAATGTATAAACCTAAAGCACAAGAAGAGGGTATCAAGCCAATTTATTTTTACTGGCCAACCTATCTCTCCAAAAGAATGCATGAGTAGTTGGTTAGCATGAAAAGAGGAACAAATAACCCCTCCTTCCATCATTGTTTGAATCTGATATGGATGTTCTATAGCACCGTAAGACACATGATGCCCTGGATTCCAACTAGGGACAAGAATGATAATGGATACCCTATTCTAATTTATCATTAGACCAATCATTTGAGAAATACATAGTTATACTACAGATTCAACATGGAATTTTTAGGGCTAGCTCTAAAATTTATGTATGGATAATGCCCTAGGCTGCCATATCTTTCTAAAGAGTTATTGCAAGTAGAGAAAACTGAAGAGGGACACTGGTATATCCTTATAGAGGAAACTATCGTTAGACTCTATGGCTTCACTAGTAAACCCTTTCTACTACCTCATTTTGTTACTAACAAGTTGTTGGCTCTGGAATATTTAAAGCAAGTTGACTTTATCAATATCAAATTTGGCATTGGTAAGGGAAGGAAGGAAACTATGATTTACTCTCATAATGTAAATGATATAACCATAACAAAAAAGGGTCATTATGAACAAATTACTCAATATTTAGAAAGACTAGGTTTGTTAAACATTCTACAAGGATGGAGATATGACCCTGATGACAAGTTCTTGCAAAGGAATATTGCCCTAAATGTAGAAAGGGCCCTCAAATTTGAAAAGACTTTGAGGCCTCATTTTGAAAAAGGTAGAAATAACAATGAAAATGCTCCACTGGAATGGAATGTCAGTAAATGGAACAACTACCCCCATGGAGATATTTTTATGAGCAGATAGTTGATTATGATCCTGAGAAGAACAAAGACCACCGATTGAAAGAATCTAATATTAAATATAAGGAGAATAAACATGGCTATAAAAGTGGTAGAATTGTGGAATGTTGACAAATGAGAGTTAAAACAAGTGCAGAAAAGGCTAGATTTGGTCATCAAGTAGACACTAATTTCTCTTAGTTGTATGAGAAGAACATCAAAGCTTGGAAGGCTAAAAATACTAAGAGTTTGGTGCTGAGTTACTAGAAAATGGGAGTACAGGGAAAAGATAAAAATCAAGTATCCTTAGATTCCACTTCTCTACCTTCACAAGAATATTTACAGTAAACAAAGACAAATGCTCCATCAACAACTAAGGAAGCCCAAAAGGCATTTGAGCCTTCACAAGAGCAATTATAGAAATATTTTGTGGGTGCTCAAATCATGAGCAAATTCCATTACTCTGGTGGTGGCCTGGGCAAGGATGAAGTAGGAGATACAAAAAATATTCAAGCAAATAAAAGGCCAAAAAATCTATCCCTGGGTGGAGAACCTTCTCTAAAATACATAGAGGAAAAGAAAAATGATGATAGTTTTGTATTCACCCATATAAAACTCACCACTATAGCTACAGTGAAGTCAACACCTATATCTGAGTTTGCATCATAAGAAGCACAATATGAGGAGAGTACAAAGAAATACAAGCCTACAACTTCTATGGTTTTCAAGAGAAAAGCTAAGGATTTAGTAGGGAAATCCCATAAGGAGATATGCAAGAAATAGAAAATGGACCAATAACAAACTACTAAGTAAACACCTATATCAATTATAGAGCAACAATTGCAGTAGACACAACATCAAAGTACAGATGACATTTTTCAATAGACTACTTTGGTAGGTGAAGGTATGATTTATATTCCTTCTCCTTCTCCTTCCCCAAAAGGATCCCCTTCCCATTATCAAGATAAATTGGAATAAATGGTACCTTCTCCTCCTCATAGTTCACCACCTGCTTCACTAGTCATCATAGAATCTCGATTTAATCCATCTCCTCCACATTCATCAAAAATTCCAGTGATGTCATCACCCATTCATTCACCTCCACCCCCAAGTTCATTGCCATTAGCAACATCAGAAGGGAAATCTCTCCCATATCCCCTAGCTCATTCCATGATTTTAACATCCACCACCATGTCCTTCCTAGCCATAACTTTTATAATAATCATAGAATCTACTATCCTCACAACCACTTCCCTCCCATCAGTGTTTGAGTCTTTTCTCCCTTACCTTATAGCTACTCTAGCCTCTACAAATCATCCCATAGTAGCCTCTTTGCATAAAGGAAATGAGGTTTCACAAAAAATTCAAGATTTTTAGACTGAGAAACTATCTAAGCCTTCAAGGAAAATGGCTAGATAAAGAAATACCATGATCTTTGATCTAGTGATAAGGCAAAGGATAGCTAGATCTATCACTCCTATCATAAGCAACCATAGGAAGACATGATTGTAAAATATTATCATCTAGAGGAGCATACAAAGGATATTGATCAATTGTAGATGGATAATTAGTTGGTTATAGCAAAGGCTCACCTTAAAACCTTCTATGTCAATATTTACATTTATAAGGAGCAATGTGGAAAATTAGAGGAAAATTTTGACAAGCTGGAAAAGACAGTTAGTAATTAGAAGGTGGAAAAGGCTATGAGAAATGAAGTCAAGAGTTGGTAAAATAAATATCAAGAGGCCATAAAACTGAAAGACCAATTTGAAGAGCAAAATAAAATAATGGATCTTAAGCCAAAGAAATACAATATTTTAAGCATCAGCTTTAGATTATAAAGGCCAAACCTACAGGCTTTTCAAAAGGAGTAAAAAAGGTTAAAAAGAAGATATGGTCTGAAATCCTTGAGAAATATTTATAAATTAAACTATAATCGACTATATGGATGATGCAAGTCATTTATTGCAAGCTACCAAAGAATATCTATAAAAATTCACTAAGGAGCTATATCCCATGGTGATACTAGCTGAAAAAATATAAAAACTATCTAAAAACAGATTCAGTGAAGATGCCAAGGCTATTCCTAGTAAGGTATGGAACACTTCTAGACTGGCTGCTAGAATTGTGGTTGATAAGAATAAGTTTCTCTAGAAGGGCTGGTTACTATCAGATAATATTGAGGGCACACTCCAAGAAATTGTAGATATTAATCAAGAGATGATGTTGTATGGTTTTGGAGGACTATGGGTTGAAAATAATAGAAGAAGATATCCAAAATAATGTAGCCTCAATAATCCAAGATGAATATGAGATAGATGCTTGGGAAGATCTAATTGATCAAGAGTAGGTCTCTCAGATGATCAAAAACTTTATTAGGCTCAAATATCTAATGGAGGACTTGGTGAACAAGGGTAATTCTATGACTTATGAAGAGACCTCTAAGTTGGAGTATATTCATAAGTAGCTCAAAGAAACAACCAATTCTATTGAGTTAGCCTAGATCCAAGCACTACAAACCTCAAAATATATGATCCAGTTGTTTGGAATAGATTCAGAACCTAAAGATAAGTAGGAGACTTTCCAAGAAAAATAAGAGGTTGAAGAGGACCAAGAAGATGATAATGAAGAAGAGGAATAAGAAACAAATGAAGAGAAAACTCACCAGGAAGAGGAAGATCAATTAGAAAAGGTTGCTAAAGACACTGAAGAGGTACAAGACGAACAACTCGAGGGGTAAAATCAACAAGAGAATTAATAAGAGTAAATAGTCTTGTAGCGAAAGTGGACTTAAGCAATTTTGTATTCATGTGTGTATTTTTTTTGTATATTGTTTTGATTCTGAAATTGTTAGAGAACAATCATAAAGCATGAAGTTGTAGCAAAACATGAAAAAACCAGGAAGATATTTTATTCAATCTGGTTGGGGTTACAAAATGAAATAGAGTTTCATATAGCTATACTGAGACTATGCCCATGAAAGAAGCTACATAATTTATTGTTTCCTACATGATTTCCATGTGAACCGTTACACTCTAAGTATCCTCACAAATTTTCTATAGAGTGATGGTCACATAGAAGCCATTATATGAAACATAGTTTACTAAATATTGAAGTCTATCCCTTTTCCTCCTCCTCTACTTTCCCATTGTATACACTTTCTTTTTCACTCCATACATATCCCCTTTTTTTTAGAATTTTTCCTTCATTCATCTAGCTACTCTAATATCGTTCCTTTTCATCAATTTTTGAATCCTAATACCCAATGGATAATACTCTGAGTTCTCAAGATTTGCGAGCAAAACCCCCCAGGAGGCACCAAAATGTAGGCCCAAAATGGCCACATCCTTAGAAAACTTTTGCAAAATTTTCTAAGTGTTGAAGGAGTTGGTTCTATCCCATGGTAGTAGCACAACGCACATTGTTCTACCCCACAGTCAAAGCAATCAAAGATCACACTTCACAATTTCAAGATCGTGGGTTATAGCACAATTTTTATTTTTATGAAGTGTAGTGGTTCGTAGCATGCTCTATCCCATGCAACATAGAATATTGTTCCATCTCGTAGTCAAAAATAGTTAAAGATGATGTCATCACTCTCAGAATCATGGATTATAGCATATTACTCTATCTCATGAAAGTTAAATCATGTTCCATACCATGCGATATAGAACATTGCTCTAGCCCATAGTCAAATTAGTCAAAATTCATGAAGGACTATTCCAAGGATCGGGCCAGCACAAGGTTCCATATCGCTTAGTTCAATGTTATAACCCACGTAGGCCAGAGCAAGGCTCTACCCTGCAGTAAGCATTGGTCAACCTTGTACATATAACTTTTTGAGGCATGGGCTACTACAGCATAGTTTGGACTTTGTTCTACACTACAGATGCAAAGTAAAGAAATATAACCTAAATATTAAAATGTGCGGGCCAACGCAATGCTCCATACCACATGAATCAAAGCACATTTATACTCTGAAGAATTATTTTCTCTAGCCCATGATCAAAATGGTCAAAATGTATGAATGGCATTCTCGATGAGCGGGCTACAATATTTCTCTACGTCATGGAGCTTATGATAAAATTAAAGCATTGATCTTATTCATTCCTAAGTGGATCAATGGTCAGTTTGTGTTGATGATCTCCAAGGCACGTAAAGGTAGGAAGTCTATAACATGATTTAATCGATCGAAGTAAACTAGAAGGAAAATCTTCAAAGAGATCAAGAACCAAGAAATTGAGGTAGTTGCATATCTACAAGTGGATAGCATCCACAAGAACAATGAACATCTAGATGATGGTTTTGCACATTTCAAAAGCCAAACACCATGAAATCCCACCAAGTTGTAGAGGTCAAGTTGTAGAGGATTTGCAAGATCCACGTTTTCTTCTTTCATCCAATACAAATAAGAGGTTGCTACCTCAACACCTGGCTGATCTGGCATTTTATTTTCCTTGTAATGTTCCACCTTCTTTCATTTTTTCAAGCATGTAAAACTATAAATAGAGGTCAAACCCTCATTTTTAGGGTTGGATCTAGAGTGTTTGCTTTCCCTACTATGTAAATACTTTCTACAAATCACTAAAAGGAACATTACTTGGATGCTTTGCCTTAGGCTAGTGTATTTTGTAATATTTTTGAGAGATTCAAGCTATGAATGCTTTTCTACTACTTTTGTTATGGTTAGTCTATTCCATTGATATTGGATTGCTAGCTTAGAGCACTTTGAAATATTTCATGATTGAATCTATGCTTGCAAGAGGTTCTATTAGTCTAGGTACTAATCTTATTCTACTATATTGGATTATTAGTATCTTGGATGTTTGAAATAACTTCTTGAAGTATATCTCTATTTATCTAATTGATGAAGACTATCTATTTTTTAATGTTGTTGATTGCAAGTGTGGGACACGAGAAATTTATTGTTAGAGGTTTTCCTATAGATGCCTATGTTTTTAGCTTTATTCGACAACTTTTTAATTGTTACTTTTTATAAACCTAAACCCATTTCTATCTCTATATTTTTAAAAAATTTAATTGAGCATAAATGTGTCAACACCCTATCATTTGATAAGGAATACTAGCCTACTCTGGAGGTTGGATTAGAGCAGTCTTTAATCCATCCAATGTTAAATTTTGGACTATGATTAGCGGGTGTACACCTAATCATAATACTAGAAGATAACATTCATAGTTTTAAGCTTTGATTGATGTCAATTCGAATTCCAACGTCTATCCATTGTATCACACATGATGTCTTGCCATATGTACATCAAAAAATCCCATGTCTTGTTACACTACACTATTAGAAACATGATGCCCGCGCTGATCCAATTCAGGTCTTCAACTCCTATGGCTATGTGGATCAAGTTGATGTAGTCTTTTACCCATATTTGAAGATATGATTGTTGTATGGGCAATTCTGTGGACATTGGTTTGTCATAGTCAAACAACTACCCATAGAAGGTGGTGTCGATCATGTATTGGGCTTGCACTGAGACCACTACCGCATCGTAAACAAGATTTGCTTTTTCTAGTATGAATACTTATTCAATTCTTTTGGGCGTAATCATGTATATGGGATTATTTCTACCATTGACTATAGCTCTAGTTCTTGGATCATACAAAATAGGAAGCCATGATAGTAGTTTAGGAGAGAAGTGCACTCTTGAGCACAATAGCTTTGCTAAGTTGGTCCTCCATTTGTTGCAACGAGGATTGCTCTTATCTTTGTCTACATAGGCCTTCTTTAAAATGTTCTTTAGTAAATTTTGTGGATTTTTTCATTCTTCTATGCTTGATTGGAAGTAGAATTCGGTGAGTTCTTCTTCACCTCACACTTGCTCTCCAATTTTCTTAGCAGTCATCTTCTTGAACAACATCTTATCTTCCAAAGTTTTGACCCTTATCTTAGAAGCAACTGTGTTAGAGGAATCCATTTTTTAAGTCTTTGTGATTGGACTCTTTGAATCTATACTATTCAAGGATATTATAAGCTTTGTAAGTTTCCCACTACTGTTATCGTGTATTTAAGTTGGTTTACGCATGAGGCATCATAAATGTCCTACCAACCACCATTATATTACTGCTATACATGACTTTCCACCTTACTCCTCATAATGATTGATCGATTGTGAATCATCATATTCAATTGATTTGCATGATTGGCCATCTGATTTTACATGTGTCTAATTTTAAGTTGATCTATTAGCTCACGTTGTATTAAAACCTGTGCCTGGATAGATCCAAGGAAGAGGTTTGTAGTTGGATTGTGTGCTTGTTACTTCCCAATTTATTCGTGACCATGTTAGTGATATCATCATTTATTCGAGTGCCCCATTGGATTTCTTTGGTCAAGACCCAAAAAATTTTACTTTGGTGATCATCGGTGGTTGATCAGTCAATCAATGTTTCAATTACTTCTTGTGTGGAAATGATCAACTGGCGATTCATGTGATTTAGTCAAAGTTTTCTTGTTCACTCATTAGACACTTGGTTGGTTAGCCCTCATCTCATATCAATTTTTTATCAATGGTCCTCTTTGATATTACATGAATGGTGATTTTGACCACTCACTATTACTGCTCGATCGAGTGGCTTAGAGTACTCTCATACATGTTGCAATAAAAATCTTGTGATAGCCTTTATCAAGGGGGTCAGTATAATAATAACATTCAACTAAACCATAATGCATGCAAATTTTAATGTCAACGTACCTTGATTTCTATTGAATTTACCTTTATTTGGTTTGGGTGATCTCCACCTTTAGCTTCATTCAGCTGGTAATATTCAATGGCTATGATTTGCTCAACTAATGATCTCTTTTCAACTAAAAATATTTCAACAGCTTTGCTTCGGCCATGTTATTGCTTTGGTCGGCCGATTATTAATTTTGCTTGGTCTTGGTCAACTGATCTATGTTACTCGTTGACCAAGTGGTGTCATCATTTCCATGTGGGCTATTATTCGGTCAAAGGATTTCATGGCTAATGAGTCAATCACCTTCAATGTAATGGTTTGACCAGCTCTTCGACTAAGTAATTCATTGATCGTTGATCTTTGTCGAGCTTTTTCCCATTGACTTCAACCATAGATGAGATTTTTATCGATGATTTTTCTTTGTGCCATGTGTTTGGTTGGTCACTCACTCCTTTTGATCGAGCACCTTTTTGTTCAGCCTTTGACTTCAGAGCTTCCATCTTTGACCAGTTTCTTTGAAATTGGTTTTGACCAAATTATATTTTCACATCACAATGTTCATTTGGTGTGTTACTTGCTTTGATCGAGTGATGACACTCGTATTTATTAACATGGCTTTGACCAACTAGTTGACCTCTTTTGGCCAATGCTTTCAGGTTGGATAGAGAATTTTTATTTTCTATGTTTGGTTGAAAGGTTTCAAACTGCTGATATGTTTTCAGTCAAGTGGTTCTCTTTTATTACAGATTCGATCGATCGATCATTTGGTCAACCGATTTGTTCTTACCATTGTTGAGTACCCTTTTTTATCGATTCTTGGCACTTTTTTTGCTTTTGACTATAATTTTTTTCTCGTCAACTGATTGATGACTTACTTTGTTTTCATTGCTCAGCCGATCGAATTGGTTGTTTGTAATATTTTGAAAGTGTGGGCAAGGAACCCCTTAAGTTTCTTAAAAGGAATTTTTATGTTTCTTAAGGGTGTGAGGTGGTTATGATGTTTCTTGTAATTTTATCTATTTTATGGAGGATGACCAATTATGATGCTAACAAAATTATTTAGAATGAATGACTTAAGCATTTGAAGGTTTTATTAATCTTCAAAGAATATTAATCCATGAGATTGTTTTGAGATAATTAATTGCTTAAAATTTGACTTATTCATTAGCATATCACAAAACATGGATTTTTTAATGACCTTCAAAATTTTAAAATTATGGGTACATTCATGTTGTATCAATTTTGGCTACAACAAGTAGTTTGAAGGTATAAGATTAGTGTTTTATATTTTACATTATTATTGGTACAAGGGAAGCTGAGTTTTAATGACAAGGGCATAGGATCTCCTTGAGGCATGAAGAAGAGAACTTCAACACATCCCTCCATTCACATTTAGACCCATCAAAGAAAAGAACAACATCAGCCTCATCCTCAAGTTCAGCATTTGCCTCCTGCTCTGTGATATTGAATATGTTTTCATCAAGCAACTCAATAATAAGTGGGTGCTCATTTCGTAAGGGAGCTTCAGCGAGTTGATCTACAATTACCTAATATTTGATGGATTTTTGGCTAATAAATTCAAGATCTAATTCTATTAAAAGCATTATCCATTGGGAAGTTTTTCTATTTGTATAGGTGTGGCTCATCTTATAGCATAGAGGGTTTTCTTTGACTATGACATACGTGGTATGGTTGATCATGTAATATTGAAGTTTCTTAGTTACAAAGATAACTGCTATGCATAGATTTTGACATATGCATACTTTGTCTCATAACTAACCAAATTTCAATCGAGGTAATAGATGTCTTGTTCATGGTTAGATTCATTTTTTTGCACTAGCATTGTGCCAAGGACAAAGTCAATGGAGGATATATACAGATAAAATGGGACACCTGGTTGAGGTGATGTCAACATAGGTGGGGATGCCAAATATTGTTTGATGGTGTCAAAAGCATCTTGACACTCTTAAATCCATGTAAAGGTAACCCCCTTTTTCAATAGATTCTTGAAAGGCTTACATTTATCTGACAACTAAGAAATAAAGTGATGGATCGCTTGGATTTTACCTTGTAAACTGCGCATCTCTTTAAGATTCATTGGGAGTGGCATCTCAATGATTGCTTTGACTTAGTTTGGATCAACTTTGATGCCTTGTTTGGAGACTATAAACCCTAATATTTTTCTAGATGTGACACCAAAAATGTATTTCTTGGGGTTGAGTCTCACCTTGTGTTCGAGTAATCAATCAAAAATTTCATGCAAAATATTTATGTGCTCGTAACGTGTTTTCAATTTGACCAATAGATCATCTACATAATATTCCACTATCTTATGCATGTAATCATGGAAGATATAAGTCATGGTATGTTGATATGTTATGCCTACTTTTTTCAAACTCGAATGGCATGACTTTGTAGCAAAATATCCCCCAAGGTGTTGTGAAAGTTATTTTATGTTGGTCATTGGGATTAACTCAGATTTGGTTATATCCTAAAAAATCATCCATTAGGGAGAGCATTTCATGGCCAGTGATAGAATCCATGAGCATATCCATGTTTGAAAGTGGTAAGTTATCCTTAGGGTACATTTTGTTGAGGTCATGAAAATTTATGCAAATGTGTATCCCCTCGTTAGGCTTGCTAACGAGTACTATATTAGAAACCCATTCTGGGTAGTCAATGCATTGAATGAAACCACATATAAAAAATTTTGTAACTCTTCTTTAACCATTAGGTCTATGGTATGATGAAGTTTTCATAATTTTTGCTTAATCAATTTTGCATCAGGGTTCAAAATGAGATTGTGGACCACTAAATTAGGGTCAATACTAGGCATATCTTTGTAATACTATACAAACACTTGTTTGTATTCAGTAATTAGGACAACAAACTATTCTCACTCATTAGAGGAAAGGCTTTTTCTAAGTTTAATGACATGTGGGTGGTATGGATTTGCATTGAGGTCTATATCGATGGTGTCCTTGATGAGCATGTGGGAACCTTCCTCTAATTGGTGGGGAGTAGGAATGAGGTGGATATCATCCACTGCATTTTCAAAAATAGGTGACTCAAATCACTCATGTTGACATGATGAATGGCATACAAAGAAGGTAACGAGGCAGACGGGATGTAGAAATTGTCTTGATGAATCAATTGTCTAGATGGAAGAAAATCAATGGGAGATGGTGAGTAGAAATATTCTCAAAGTTAATAAGACTTGGATCGATGTGGATGGGATTCGATGAATTGCATGGATTGCAAAGGGGTGTGAATAAATCAATGGAGACAATTTTGACTTGTGGGGTTATGGGGTTTGGTAGATTAGAGGAAGTATTTTTAAGGGCATGCTCATGGGGTAGGAGTTGGTCCAACATGGGCAGATGCAAGTTTGGTTGGCTTGGCAGTGGAGGTGGCAGATGTATATGTGCATTTGGATGCTTCCAAGGAAGGAGCATGGAGAAAATAGGGAGTGGAATGGGAAACATTCATTTATAAATATCATTGTCATCCAGGAACTTCATTAGGGGAACTATATGGGAAGAGCCTTCTTTGAAGCTATCAGAAGCAATTGAAAGTGCTTATATTAGTTCATCTAATTCATCTTTTGAGGTATCCAATGAGATGGTGTGAATGGTGGCAACTTGTAAAAAGCCTTTTGGTGGATAATAAATACACTCAATATTAGTGTACTCATTTTCTTTATTCTCTTCAGGGATCGAGGGTAATATGTTGAAAATTTTTCTCAAGGAGGTCATCTGATGAATGGTTGTCATACCCTAATCTAAATTTTTGTTCAAGGAGCTTGTAATGTGGTTTGATGATGTGGTGAGCTCCCTTCTCGTAGTGACCAAGGTTAAATCCTCTCCAATAGGAGTGTTGTAAATATTTTAGATAAAAGGAGGGATTTTATAGGAAGCTAACATCACCAAAAAATGGTGATTCGGGTCTTTCATCAGGAGGGACATCGAAGGAGGTATCAACTCTAGCATACACAAAATTTGTAGAATTGGATGCAGGACACATGGGAATAATGGTGCCTATACGTAGACATCCAAAATCCCTAATCAATTTGATGATGGAAGGCATAAATATGATGTTTTGCACTAAATACTCGCATATTCCTAAACTTGTTATGTGGACTTTGACCTACACAGGTTGGGAAGGGGATGCGAGAGATAGTCCAACATCCTCTTTCAAATGGGATAATGCTATAGATGAACCTAGGGTGATGTCTAGAATGGATGGATCTACAATGGATGCATTCGATAGGGGTGGTGGCTTAGGCTATGTGGAGAAGGAAGTGGCTTGGGTTAGTATGATGGATCGGGACTAGCAGAGGTGGAGGTGGAAGTTGCGATAATTTTTCTAGGAATGGATTAAGGTGCCATATAGGTTTGTATGGTGGGAGGAATATTTTGGTCTTTAATGGATGGATGAGGTAGGTAAGTGTTTGTGGTTGGTTGGGTCTAGTGGAAAAATGGATCGATGGATGATATAAGTGGAGGATATGAAAGCATACGTGAAGGTGTGTTTTTTGAAAGTGGTTGGGTTTTTATAGAAGGTGTGGGATGAATGTGTAGGGAAAAAGAGTACTTTGTGAAGACAAAGGTTTGCTGGGATAGGGTTGGCTTTGCCCAATGGTATGGATTTAGGTGGAAGTTGAGATAAGTGGATGGTAAAATGGAGGTGATGGTGGAGGCTAGGGACTATAAGAAGCAATCGAGGAGATGTAATGAGTTGGATGTAGAATAATAGAGGATAAATGTGAATTGGATGGTGTAGGATGGGTAGGTGGATGGGTAATTAGAGGTGGAAAGGATGGGTCAAGGTGTAATGACATTGGTTGGGGAGTTGGTTCGAGCAAGATCGAGGAAGGTATAGGTGTGTGGAAGGTAGGGGAGGCTCCTAAAAATTGGAGATCAAGTTACAATACTTGAAAGCTTCCTCGTCAATGGAGATGCAATGTACATAGTCCTCATGAATATATTTGAGATAGTGATGTAATATTGAAGGGATGCATCATATATTCTAAATCCATGGCCTTCCAAGCAGAAAATTATATTGCATTTCTCCTTCAAATATGTGACACAAAGTATGAATGGTCTTCCCACCTACTTGAATAGCTAGAATGATCATCCTAAGTGTTAAGAACAATGCATCATTCAAGGCCCATAGAGTGAAGGTGGATGAAACTATGTGTGAAGGTGCCAGATGGAGGTGTTGGAGCACCACAAATTTTATGTTGATTGAGGAACCGGTGTCAACCAAAAATCATTTAAAGGTCTTATGGTCTATATGAGCTCCAATATGTAGTGGAGGACCTAGTGCTTCTATTGGTAAAGTTTTAATCTTGTAATCATAGAATGTGATTACAGGCTCCATGCAAGTTCTAATGTTGCCCATAAAGTTTGCAAAGCCATTTGGATCTTAAGTGTGAAGATAAATGGACTTCAATATTTCCATCAATGCCTTTCGATACAAGGGTGATTTTTGTATGAGCTCATAAATTGAGAGTTTGGCCAATGCCATCTTGAAGCTCTATGTGAGGTGGTTTGTGAGGTATATGACTTGTCATGGGGGGTGTGGTATAGCCTACACTGGTGGGGATGGCATAGTAGCAAATGAAGGCATGTCGAAGGAAGTACTTGATTGGATATATCGATCAAGATAGTGTTGATTTCACGTAATGACGTGGATCATCCCTACAAAGTTGTAATGTTGTGGGATAGTGTTGAGGTGGTTAACCTATTTTGGGGGGTGTTGGTGGTTGGTAGTGCATTAAGTTGTTGGTTTAGACCAGGTTGTGACAAGGGGTCATCATAAATGCCAAGGTTCTGATTGGGTAGCACAATAATATTATCTATGGCAATGACCTCCTTCTCAATAAGGTCTTGGACCAATTTTTTGAAGGAAATGCAATCATTGATATCATGACCCTATCGCCTATGGTAAACACAGTGGTGATATTCTTTGTACAATGTGGGTTAGGCCTTTTGGGATATTTTTGTCTTACTTCTAGCAAATATATTGTATGTGCTTCATAAAGTCATGAAATATAATCAAGTAGGGCTCAGAAAGTGGGGTGAAATTGCATGGGGGTCTAGTAGGATGCCTAGAGTAGTTGTTTATCTGAGGGTTTTATAGTTGGGTAGGAGGTGGCATGGCATGATATGTTGGTTGCTATGGTGGATGTTGATCTTTTTGTGGTTGCACCTACTATGGTTGATGTGGTTTTTGGTTAGGCATGCTTGGGTTGCTCAATACCACCTGATTAACTTTATTAGGTTTTGATTGGTTCTTGGAAGTGCCCTGGAATTCTTATTTGGTCATTCTTTATTTTTGTGTGTTATTTCACCCTCTTGGATTTTAATGTCCTCAATGGTCTTGTTTTTTGCTAAAGCTTCCTCGATTGTATGATATTGTTGGATTTGTAGTAATAATGATATTGGTTTCGAACAAATCTTCATGAATAATCGAGTTACATCTATGATGGGGACATAAAAGGGGATTTTTGTTATTATAGATCTCCATCATGCACCATAATCTAAGATATACTCGTCATAAAATTGACAGATATTATAAATATTAGTGAATGTCATTTTCCTTTTTATAATGATGGTGAAACACTCTAGAAATAGGTTGGCCAACTAATCAAAATTATATAGGTTGTGCCTAGGCAAGTGGTTGAACCAATCTAAGGCTCCTCTCCCAAGGGATAACAAGAATGTGCAAAGCATGAGGGGATCAATATCATTGATAAGGTAGCATGCATTGATAAATGTGCTTATATGATCTTGGGGTCCTCCTTCCCCTTGAATTTTTCAAATTTTGGTATTGCAAACAAGGGAGGATATGGTAATGATGGTACCAAAGGGTGAATGGGATAGTTCTATAGTTGATTGAGCATTGTTTTTTGATATCACAACTTGTAATTCCAAACTATCAACCTTGTCGACCAACATTAAAAATTTATCTAGGGCAACTGGGAGGGTTGTGTGAGATGTGTCAGCATAGAAATCTGAAAATGGATATTGGTGGTATTGAATAGATTGGTGATGGGCATATGTGGGGTGGGTCAATTAATATTGGTTCAAATGTTGGTGATGTGTGGGGGGTGGTTTTTGGTGTTGTTTTTGATGAACGAGTGGTTTTTGGTATTGATGTTGGATGACTTGTTGGTGTTGAATGGATTGTTATTGATGATGCATAGTAATTAGAGGTTGATGTTGTAGTGTTGGTTGTTGGTGTTGGATGGGTGATTTTTATTGATGTTGTGGCATGGGTAGAGGTTGTTGCTACAATTGTTGTTGGTACTATATATGTGGTTGTTGTTGATGTTGTGGCATGGGTGGAGGTTGTTGTTGCAACTACTATTGTTGGTATTGTATGGGTGGTTGTTTTTGATGTTGCGGTGTGGGTGAAGTTGTTGTTGTAGCTATTGTTGTTGGTGATGAGAGGTTATTTACTACTTATTTTTGTATCATATTTATTCATTTTACTGGAATATTTAATATATTTTTACATGTTATCATCAGTTTAATATGAATTATTGATGAAAATGATTAAAAATTGTAATTTAATATTTATAATTAACTTACGTCCAATTTGCCTGAGTTCTGAGTTAAATTTAGGTAATAAGTGAAGAAATTACAAGATTGTACCTCAGATATGAAGAACAACCATTAGCAATTGGAAGAATTCAGCGGATGATCTCAGTTTATGGAAGATAGTTACTAGAAGTAATTACTGACAGTAATTACGTAAGGACAAAAGGTCACTTCTGAAGACTTACCTCCAGATTATTGACCATGGACGATAGCATAATATGAATGGCATAACCAAATGATGGAAATTAAAATATATTCAAATATATCTTGCCTTTCCATTTTGGTTATGAGATTCTCTCCAGCTGATAAAAATTTATGAAAAGGATTTGTAATGTTATTATTTGTCAAATGTCAAAGTTGTTAAGACTTCCTACATTAAAGGAATTGAAAAGTCTTATACAGCCCTATTATGAGTCAGTTAGATAGAAAATATTCCATGTAATGCCACTTGGACCAATAGGAATATTTTTAGGTCCAAGTCAAATAAAATATATTTAGCTTTAGGATATCTTATGATTCACGTACAGTCATCACTCCACATTTTTAGCAAGATACATACATGGAAAAGATTGTACATTGTATTAGTCTTAGTATAAATATACATCAAAAAATAGAGGAACGTATGTCTCTTCTGTTCCTTCTACTGCATTATTGTTACATTTCAATCATGTTATAGAGCTTGTACATTTGAGCCTTCATCAATAAAATAACATTTCTTCAATTATGGTAACTTGTATCATTTCTAGCATTTGTTTCTTCTCTATTTTGAATCTGTAAATACTGTAACCTGCATTCATGAATAATGAATAAACATTAGTATAAATCATAATATTTAGTTACTAATAGAGTAGTTTAGGAGAAAATAACTTACACTATCACTTAGGAGGCAAGGCCCACTCCTAATCGATAGTCCCTGAGATCTTTTGCCCCCTGCATTAGATTAGAATTAGTTAGATCTACATTATAAAATATATAAAATTTAGAAATTGCATAAGGATCCTAATAGTTAAAATTCATAATAAATTGCATTTATTTACCATTTTTTGCATAATTCATACTACATATTTTTATATTTCTTTTTGTACACGTGTACGCATGATTTTTGAACTAGAAATTGAACTAGACTTAAGCATTAATTCCTACGATCATATCTATACTGGATTGCTACTTTTTAAATCTAACCTTGATTTCCCTCGGATTGATAAAATTAAATGTAAGCTTCTACAGTCGATCATTTTGGTGCCATTGTCGGGGAAAGTAGCGTTATAGTAGTTTATTAGAGAAGTCGTTGGTAGTGCAAAGCGAGAGGACTTACTTGTATGCATGAGATCTTGTGGAAACATGAGCCCCTGGTGTGCATACGAGTCAGAGTGGTTATCGACATAGATGGGATGTAATAGCCCTCCCTATTATGGGTAGCTAACAACAAGCCCTGCCTTACGACGTTGTCAGGGTTTTTTTTTCATAAATATTTCATGTTTTAATTGCTTTCCTAGATTAAAATTTGCTTTCCTACAATTTACTTTCCTGCAATTTCTTACTTTGGGTAATTATTATTGTCTAGGTGATGTAGGGTCCTATGGGCAAGTTTAAGAAGTAGGCGAAGGTAGTAGCTGAAAATAACCCCCTATCTTGGGAGTAGGAATTAGTCTATAGTGAGTGACATGACTGTGATGAAAGCCCCCCTAGTAAAATAAAAAATAATAAGTTACCTGTTATTTCAGTACTATTATTTCATTTCCACTAAACTATTACTAAATTGGTTACATGAATTACGTTTACCACGGATTGTACCCAATTATAGTAATACTAGGTTGTATACTTGTTTCTAATGATATTAAGTTTGATTGTATGGATTACGTTTATCACGGATCACACTTGAACTTAGTAGCATTAGGAATTTCCCTAATATTGTTAAAATTAGGTTGTACGGATTACATTTACCACGGATCTCATCCTGGTTTTAATAACATCAGGATTGTTAAAATTATACATATTTCTTTTCTATTAAATTTTTTTGAATTTTATGAATTTTATGTTTTAATAGATAGTAGATCAAAACAGAAAACAAAATCAAAACCTAAAAAAAAAAAAAGACAAAAAAAAAAAAAACAAATGGTTGAAAGTAGTCAGATTGAATTCATAGATCTCAAGAAATTTTTGATTCAGCAAGAGGTTAATATTTTAGTTGATCAAAAATTTATAACAAGCAAGTCATAATGGGAAGCACTGTGTGTAAGAATTGATTCTATCAATGAGAGATCAGAAGAACTTAAAAAGATAAAAAGGATTAATATTGTAAAAACTTTAAGGGTAAATCATCCTACACCTTATGATAATCTAGGAGTAAGTTGTGAAAATTGGCTTTGGGATAGACGAACTATAGTAAATCCATCAATTTATCCTTGGAACCAGTACCTTGAGGATTCCCTCATTGTTCACAATTTTCTTGCAAAAATAGAGAAAAGAGAGTTAATCCTACAATACAACAAAAGGTATTTTAGAATTCCTAGAGCTGTACGTTTTAGAGAATTATGCAAATGTTTATGTTTCGAGCTACAGTTTGGAATTCCTAATTCTATAGCAATTAAAGCTTATCTTTTTCAGCTGATTCAACTGTTGGTAGATCATTTTAATTTTGAGGAAGAACATTTTATGACACCAGATCAACTTGATCCAATCAATGATATACATAAGTTATTTATAGAAGACTAGGTGTTATATTCAAAATCAAAAATAAAATAAAAATACTATATAAAAATATATATTTAGAATATACATGAAAATACTGAGAAACTCTAAAGGAATATTTATAAAAATAGATAAAATAGAAAAATCCCCAAGAAACTTTAGACAACCTGGGATTTTTAAAATAGAAAACACTAGAGCCACATCATCAAATCAAGCTGAAATCCTAGAACAAGATCCCAACACATACTTATTACCAAGTCCTGAGTTTGATGATCATATAGATTCTTCAATATTAATTGATCCTATACCTGATCCAATTATTGAATTCCTATATTCAAGTATGGCAGATGTTGAAAGTGAAGTAGGAGAAGAAAATCATGGAAATAGGGAACAAAGACAAGAAATACCAAGGCAAGAAAGAGATCACGTAGAAAATAGACAAAGAAAAACATTTTCTTTTCCAATTTTACATACAGATGGAACCGCAAGAGATCCTAAATCAATCTCTCTTTCTGTATTACCTACCTTCCATGGAAAACCACATGAATATCCTTATGCCTTTCTCTTTGAATTTGAAGTTGTAAGTTAAGCTTATTTCTACACTACAAATAAGCAAAAGTTAAAATTATTTCCTTCACCTCTTAAAGATGTTGTTATGAGATGGTTTATGGGTTTAGGAGAAGGAGTTTGTAATCATTGGGATGGTGAAAATGGATTAAAACAATTATTCCTTGAGAGATATCAAGACTATTGTAGAGTTAGGGACAAGAAAGATGAACTTTTCTGAATGAATCAAAAGGAAGATGAATCTTTGGAATATTATCTTGAAATATTTATATTTGTAGGATCTAGAGTAAACATAGATCTTGAAGAAGAAATCTTAAAAGAACTTTTTCTGAAAGGATTAAAGGAAGATGTTCTTGAAATCCTAAATCTTATGGCAAAAGGAGATATTCATTCTATATATTTTGAAAGGATTTTAAATCTTTGTAGAAACTATTCAAGAAAAAACCCTTGAGAAGTAATAAATATACATATACAGGAGCAGGAGTAACAAGAGCTGAAATTGGAAATATGTTGGAAGGTTTAAAAACTGATTTATTGAGTAATTTCACCTCATTTTTGGATTTAATGGATAAAAAAACAAAGGACAGTGAAGAAATTTACTACCATAGATGTAGGAAGAAACACAATTAAATAGAATGCCCTCTCAATATAACAAATATATCTAATATCTCTGCTTGTTGCCAAATTTGTGATAAAGATCATAAAACTAAAAAATGTAAATATATCTCTGTTGTTAAGTCTGCCATAAAAGAACCTGAAGTAGAAGAAGCAGAGGATGTTTATTTTGTTGCTCAAATATGAAATGGTCCATTTAATGGCCCATAAAATTGGTCAAACCCTAGTTATCCCAACCAAAAAAGACCTAACCAATGGTCCAATATACCAAACTGGACAAATTGGAATTCTTACAATCAAGATTGGAATATACCCCCATGGGATCAATTTATGTCTAATACTTATGGAGGACAATTCCCATGGAATAAAGGGACACAAAATTAGAATATGCCTGGTTGGAATAATAATCAAGGTGGCACTAATTGGTCTCCAAATACAATGCAACAATAGAATTCTTAAAACCAATTTAGGGGACAAAATACTCAAAATCTACCTCAAAATAGACTTCTTCCACCAATAAATAATAATAATAAACCTCCTAAGAAATTACATCTTCCAGATCAACCAGTTCCCAACCCTAACAACAATAAAAATGTCCAACGAGTCTATGAAACAAATGAAACATGTTCTATATCTATAGCACCTTGTCAACAAATACAATTAAGATCAGGAAAGGTGTTAGAAAATAATGTCAATATTTCTAATGATACAATTTAAAACTTGGTTGAAAATGAAAATTACAACAAGAAGGAAATATAAAGTCAAGAGGAGAACATTCCAACCAAACAACAATAAATTCAAACAAGTAAGGAAATAGAAGTACCATTTCCTCAAATATTGGCAATACCAAAAGAACCATCCAAGCCATCTTTTAATTTTCTTCAAGAAATAGAAGGTGTTACTATAAAAATTCCTTTATTACAAGCTATAAAGGATATACCCATCTATTCTAAACTTATCAAAAGTATATGTTCAAAAATTAAAAAGAAGAATGAATTTCAAACTATTCAAGTTATTGGACAATTATCTGAGATGATGATAGAAGATAAGATGGTACCTAAATATACAGATCCTGGAATATCTATACTCACTGTGCATATTGAAAATATAATCTTACAAAATGTTTTGGTTGACTTAGGAGCTTCTATTAATATTATGACCAAAGAAACAGTAGATTCCCTAGGAATACAAAAATTATAATTAACTTCTATTGTGCTTCAACTCGCTGATAGATCTACTATTAAGCCAGAAGGAAAATTAGAAGATATTATGGTCTCAGTAAGTTCATGGGAATATCCAGTAGACTTTATAGTCTTACAACCCAAAAATAAATTATGGGGGCATCCCTTAATTCTAGGATCCATGGCTTCACTTGATGCCTACATTAGTTGTAGATCGAAACATGACTATTTTTATGTAAAGATACAAAAGATCTTAATTTATTTCTAATCACCAATGAAGAAAACAATTGTGGTATAATTTTCCTCAGGAATATGATGATATCCAAACTTTATCATTTAATGTTCTAATTGAAGAACTTGAACAAGAATCTGAGGGACATTTACCATTGTTGTTATAAAATCAACAAGAAAATCAAGACCAAGACATTAGCAATTTACCTCAATTTTCCAATAATGAAGCAAGCACAAGTCAATCTCAAATAGGAAACTTGGTGGAGAACAGATCTAGCACAAGACAGAAAACAAAAATAACAAGAGCCAAATTTCTTATTCAGTAGCTTCAGAAAGATTTTACAGAGAATATACAACAATCTGCCATTTTGCCAACCCCTTCTCATTACAATCCTTGGGTTTTTATCGAGGTCCCGATCCTCTATGTTTTCAAACTTCCCACGATCTGCAATTGCCACTTGGAACAATACTGGAAAGTTGCATTGATGAGACTCTGGGTGAGGTGCGTGACTGGCTGCCATACCCAACGGGATCTTCTTCTCGAACTGCTGCTTTGCTGTTAGTTGCTATAAATGCGTCTCTAGATATCCTGCATGAGTGGCCAACATGCTCGTTGGAATCTTCCTCTAAAACTGCTGCTTCACTACCGCTAACTTGCCGTGCACGAAGGGACGCCTTTATGAAAGCTTGGAGTGCATGTTTTTCTTTTGGTCGCGATATCGCGACATGTCGCGATATCGCGACAATTCCTCTCTATGCTTTCTCTCTCCTATTTCGGTCGCGATATCGTGACATGTCACGATATCGCGACATTCCTTCCTCCATGCCTTCTCGCTTTCGCTTTGGCCGTGATATCGTGACCTGTCGTGATATCACACCATTTTTCTATCGCGCCTCCATTCTTCAGTTTCGATCGCGAAATCGTGACATGTCACGATTTCGTGACCTTCCGTCCTCCGCGCCTTTGCTCCCTGCGTTGGTCACGAAATCATGACATGTCACGATTTCGCGACCTTCGGTCCTCCGCGCCTTTGCTTCCCTGCTTTGGTCATGATTTCGTGACCTTGTGTCCTCCGTGCCTTTGCTTCCTTGCTTTGGTCACGATTTCGTGACATGTCACGATTTCGTGACCTTGTGTCTTCCGCGCCTTTGCTTCCCTGCTTTGGTCATGATTTTGACATGTCACGATTTCTGACCTTGTGTCCTCCATGCCTTTGCTTCCCTACTTTGGTCATGATTTCGTGACATGTCTATCCACTGCTTCTCTATCTCCTATTTTGGTCACGATATCGTGACACTTTTTGTGTCGCGATATCGCGACACATATTTTTCTTTGCAAAATACTTAGAAAATTTTGGTTGATGCTAGATTGCTCTGCTGCCCTCGGATGCTCCTGCATCAGACACCCGAGGTGGATTGAGAAGTGATCCTCACTTCTGATCTTTGAGAGGAAGACCCAGGCGGTCAACCTCTATTTTTGATAGCCAAGTTGCATCTTCTACAGGTCTGCCCTTCCACTTGATCAAATATTCAGAATACTGTTTGTTCCTTGTGCTTCTGCCTTCACGAGTATCTAATATTTCCTTGATCTCGTCTGTGGTTGGGTTAGATGCTGGAATGCTCCACAATTCTGTACTTGGTGCCTCTGTATTGTTTCCTTCATGGTATTCCACTAAATCTGATATGTTAAAAATAGGCGAAATGTCAAGCCCACTTGGCAATTCCACTTCATATGCATTGCTTGAGTCCCGTTTTTCCAGTATTCTGCATGGCCCAAACTTCTTCATCTTCAACTTGTTATAAGTTTTGGCTGGAAATATTTCTTTTCTGAGATGGACCATGACTTCATCTCCCACTTCGAACTCTTTGAACTGCCGCTTTTGGTCTGCTCTTATTTTATACTGAGTATTCATTTTTGCAATTTGTTTCTTCACTTCTTCATGCAGGCTTTTCATCTGTTACGCAAATTCTTCAGCCTCGGCACTGCACTTTTCCCCTTTCTCTAATTTCCTCAGCTCAGAAACATTTCTTGGGTTGTTTCCATATATGACTTGGAATGGGGACTTGTTTGTACTCTTGTTGATAGAATTGTTGTATGCAAATTCCGCCTGCGGCAAAACCAAATCCCATCCCTTGGGTTTATCTGCTATCAAGCATCTTAATAAATTACCCAGACTTCTATTTACCACCTCTGTCTGTCCATCAGTCTATGGGTGGTATGCAGAACTGAACTTCAGGTCTGTCTTCAACTTCTTCCACAATGTTCTCCAGAAATAACCAACAAACTTTGTATCTCTGTCAGAAACTATGCTTTTTGGTAGACCGTGAAGTCGTACCACTTCCTTGAAAAATAACCCTGCAATGTGAACCGCGTCACTTGTTTTCTGGCAGGGAATAAAATGTGCCATCTTGGAGAATCTGTCAACCACCACAAATACGGAGTCATTTCCCCTCTGTGTTCTCGGCAACCCAAGAATGAAATCCATGTTGATGTCCTCCCATGGCCTCTCAGGTACAGGTAACGGCTGATATAATCCTGTGTTCTGCCTCACGCCTTTTGCCATCTGGCATATTCTGCAACTTTGCACAAACCTTTTCACATCTTGCTGCAGTTGCGGCCAGTAGTAGTTCTCACTCACCAGGGCAATGGTCTTATCCCGACCAAAATGTCCAGCCAGTCCCCCGCTGTGCTTCTCCTTGATTAAGTTCTCCCGCATGGAACTCCTTGGAATGCATAATTTACTTCCCCTGAACAACATTCCATCTTGGATTAGAAAATCCAACCACTTTGTCCTGTCCATAGTAACAGGTGCCAAGCAAGCCATCCAGGCCTCTACAAAATCAGGATCTTCAGGGTACAGACCCTTTAGTTCTTCGAATCCTACCACTTCCACTGTCATTTCAATCAGCAAATTCTGCCTTCTACTTAAGGCGTCTGCAACTCTATTTGATTTTTTGCTTCTGTGCTTTAACACAAAGGTATAGCTTTGGAGAAACTCAACCCACTTCAAGTGCCTCTGATTCAGTTTTGTTTGGCTGTTAATGTACTGTAAGGCCTGATGATCAGTGAATAGAACAAACTCTTTTGGCAACAAATAATGCCTCCACTTCTTTAGAGCCTGAACTATTGCATAAAATTCTTGATCATAAACTGAATACTTTTTTCGAGCATCATTGAGTTTCTCACTAAAGTAGGCAACAGGCCTGCCTTCCTGACTCAGTACAGCTCCTATTGCACTACCACTGGCATCACAATCTACCTGAAATACCTTGTTAAAGTCTGGGAGTGCCAAAATAGGTTGTTCTATGACCTTCTTCTTCAATAGATCAAAGCTCCTATCTGCTCCTAAGGTCCACTTAAACTCTTTCTTATCTCCTCTCATTGTTTCTATGAGGGGTGCACAAATGCTGCTGAAATTTCTAATGAATTTTTTGTAGAAGCTGGCTAGACCATGAAATGATCTTACCTCTGTTGTGCTTCTCGGGGTAGGCCATTCGATGATAGCTCTCACCTTTTCTGGGTCCATTTTTAGACCTTCTGCTGAGATGACAAATCCCAGGTACACTAACTCCTTCTTTACAAAATTACACTTTTTCAGATTGATTAATAACTGCTCCTCCCGCAGCTTCTCAAAAACCCTTCTGATATGCATCAGGTGCTCCTCCAGGGTTTTGCTAAATATTAATATATCATCTAAATAGACAATGACAAATTTGCCTAAAAACTCTTTGAGTACCTCATTCATCAGCCGCATGAAGGTACTTGGTGCATTGGACAGCCCAAATGGCATGACCAACCATTCATACAAACCCTCTCTGGTCTTGAAGGTTGTCTTCCACTCATCTCCTTCTCTGACATGGATCTGATGGTAACCACTCTTGAGGTCAATCTTGGTGAAGTACTTGGCTCCACTCAAACAGTCCATTATGTCATCCATTCTTGGCAATGGAAATCTATATTTTATTGTGATCTTGTTGATGGCTCGAGAGTCTATACACATTCTCCACTCTCCATATTTCTTTGGTGCTAGCACTGTAGGTACTGTGCATGGACTTAAGCTTTCCCGAATCAGTCCCTTCTCCAGCAACTCCTGGACCTACCTGTTTAGCTCTTCAGTTTCTACAGGCGTCATTCTATGTGCAGCTTTATTGGGCAAGCTTGATCCTGGCACCAAATCGATATGGTGACTGATCTTCCTTACTGGGGGTAAACCCTCAGGCACATTATCAGATATAATATCTAGAAATTCCTCCAATAGATCTAGGACTTCTACTGGGGTATCTTTGCATTCTGTATCCCTGACTCTAGGAATTAATGCATAACACATATGTTCATGCTTTAAATCATCTAAAAATTTTCTCCCGTCAACCAAGCAAATTTTGGCACTGCCACATACCTTTTCTTCCACCTCCTTCAGGGGTTTCAGCTTATGACGCATTCCATTCTTTGTCATGGAATAGGTGTTGGCACGGCCATCATGAACCGCACACCTGTCAAACTGCCATGGCCTTCCCAACAGCAAATGGCACGCATCCATGGGCAGAATGTCGCACAGGACCTCATCACGGTAATTCCCAATACTAAATTTTACCAGGCACTATTCATTGACCAAAACCTTATGGTCTTTCTGCAACCACGCGATCCGATATGGATGCGGGTGTCTCTTCCTCTCCAGTTGTAGCTTTGTAACCATTCCCTCTGAAACTAGGTTATCCGTGCTACCGTTGTCAATAATAATATTGCAAATCTTACCCGTGCATTTACACCTTGTGCGGAATAAGCTTTTCCTTTGATCTGCGGCCCCCTCTTCATTCAGCAGGACTCTCCTCGCAATCATTACTTCTCCTCTCTCTGCTTCTTCAGAATGCTCAGATCCAGCATCTTCATCAGCGATCGCGGCTCTGGCATTTCCTTTCGGCCTCCTATTATTCCTTTCTCATTGTTGTGGGCACTCGTATTGGTGATGTCCCTCTTCTCCACACTGGAAGCAAGTTCCATGGAATCTTCCTCTTCCCTGGCCACGTCCAGCTCTGCCCCTTCCCCCTCGGTAATCATTATTCTGATTACGGGGTGGTAGGTATTTTCTCTCCTTTGTTCCTGATTACTGCTACCTTCTCCATTCTTCTGAGAATCTTCATTCCTTCTTCCATCGGTCCTTCCGTCGGTTCTTCCGCCATGACCTCTTCCTCTTTGCTTGTTCTCAAACCTCCTATTGAGCTTTTCTTCAACCTTTAGGGCAAATTGGTAAGCGTCCTCTATGGTGGTCATCCGGACCAGACTTAATTCTTCTTGAATACTTGCTCGTAACCCATTAATGTAATGGGCTACCTTCTCCTTGTTGGCCTCTGAGTGACCTGTTCTGATCATAATTTTATGAAACTCTTCTATGTATTCTTTTACAGACTTACTTGATTGCCTCAACCCTTGCATTTTCTTTAGCAGGTCTAACTCATAATCACCAGGGATGAACCGCCTCTTCAACTTTTCTGCCATCCGTTCCCATTTTGTTATTCTCTCTTTTCCTCTTTTATTTCGCTCCAGCTGCACTCCCTTCCACCAAATGCTGGCATGACCTTTCAGTTTGGTCTTAGCGAATCTGACCCTATCAGGATCCTCAACCTCCTCGTACTCAAAGTACTCTTCCAGATCGTTGATCCAGTCGATCAATTCCTCTGGATCAAGGTTCCCGAAATACGTGGAAACCTCCATCTTCGGCCTCTTCCCAATCTGGGATATGGCTTTGTATAGTCTGGCTTGAGCAGGATCTACTGCTTCTTCTTCTTCCTCAGGTTGGCCTTCTTCTTCGTCATCTTCCTCTTCACTACCTTCATCTCTTCTTGGCTCCAATATTCTACGCATCTCTTCTTGCAGGGCTTGCATTTGCCACTGCAAAGCTCGGACATCTTTCACTGCCGCCATGCCTCTCCCACCAACAGGGTTTCTTCTTGGAGGCATTCTGCTCACTCACTCACAAGCCCTCCCATAGATCCTGGTGTAACTGCCTCACGTCCGGCGATCTGTTACACACTCAGGAACTTTCGGCTCTGATACCACTTGGTGGAGAACAGATCTAGCACAAGACAGAAAACAAAAATAACAAGAGCCAAATTTCTTATCCAATAGCTTCAGAAAGATTTTACAGAGAATATACAACAATCTGCCATTTTGCCAACCCCTTCTCATTACAATCCTTGGGTTTTTATCGAGGTCCCGATCCTCTATGTTTTCAAACTTCCCACGATCTGCAATTGCCACTTGGAACAATACTGGAAAGTTGCATTGATGAGACTCTGGGTGAGGTGCGCGACTGGCTGCCATACCCAACGGGATCTTCTTCTCGAACTGTTGCTTTGCTGTTAGTTGCTATAAATGCGTCTCTAGATATCCTGCGTGAGTGGCCAACATGCTTGTTGGAATCTTCCTCTGAAACTGTTGCTTCACTACCGCTAACTTGTCGTGCATGAAGGGACGCCTTTATGAAAGCCTGGAGTGCATGTTTTTCTTTTGGTCGTGATATCGCGACAATTCCTTTCTGTGCTTTCTCTCTCCTATTTCGGTCGCGATATCGTGACATGTCACGATATCACGACATTCCTTCCTCCATGCCTTCTCGCTTTCGCTTTGGCCGTGATATCGTGACCTGTCGCGATATCGCGCCATTTTTCTATCGCGCCTCCGTTCTTCAGTTTCGATCGCGAAATCGTGACATGTCACGATTTCGTGACCTTCCATCCTCCACGCCTTTGCTCCCTGCGTTGGTCACGAAATCATGACATGTCACGATTTCGCGACCTTCGGTCCTCCGTGCCTTTGCTTCCTTGTCATGTCACGATTTCGTGACCTTGTCCTCCGCGCCTTTGCTTCCCTGCTTTGGTCACGATTTCGTGACCTTGTGTCTTCCGCGCCTTTGCTTCCCTGCTTTGGTCGCGATTTCATGACATGTCGGACATGTCACGATTTCGCGACCTTGTGTCCTCCACGCCTTTGCTTCCCTGCTTTGGTCACGATTTCGTGACATGTCCTTCTTCTCTATCTCCTATTTTGGTCGCGATATCGTGACACTTTTTGTGTCGCGATATCGCGACACATATTTTTCTTTGCAAAATACTTAGAAAAATTTGGTTGATGCTAGATTGCTCTGCTGCCCTCGGATGCTCCTACATCAGAAACATATGCTTATGACTTGAATATTTTTGAACTTGAAATAAATGGAATAGATGCAAATATGAAAAAATGTAAACAAATAGATATTATACCTAGAATAACTCTTAACATCATTAATTAACTCACAAGCATACAAGAGTCACAATTGGTAGATATGCTTAAAAAGCATCAATCTGCATTTGCATGGAACTATGAAGACATGAAGGGTATCCATCCAAGTTTTTGCAGCCATCGTATATTTATCCAAGAAGTTTGTAGTCCTGTAAGACAACCACAAAGAAGATTAAATCCAGCTATGAAAGAAATAGTTAAAGAAGAAATCATTAAAATTTTAAATGTAGGTTTTATATACCTAATTTTAGATAGCCAATGGGTATCACCTTTGGTGATAGTCCCTAAAAATAATGGTAAATGGATAATTTATGTTGATTATAGGGAATTAAATAAATTAACTAAGAAAGACTATTTTCCCTTACCATTTATTGATCAAGTCTTGGATACATTGGCTGGAAAGAAATGTTTTTGTTTTCTATATGGTTTTAGTGGGTATAATCAAATTTCCATAGCTGAAGAAGATCAGGAAAAAACAACTTTGACATGTCCTCTAGGAACCTATGCCTATAATGTTCTACCTTTTGAATTATGTAATGCACCTACAACTTTTCAAAGAGTTGTATTGGCTATCTTTGCTGATTTAATAAATGAATGCGTAGAATTTTATATGGATGACTTTACAATATATGGTACTACTTTTGAAGAAACTTTATCTGGATTGCAAAAAGTTTTAATAATATGTCAAGAGAAAAATCTCTCTCTTAGTCATGAATTTTTTTTCATGATGATGAGGGGTGGTATTTTTCTAGGTCATTATATATCACAATATGGTGTTAAAGTAGACCCTGCAAAAATTCAAGTTATTCAAACTCTTCAACCCCCAAAAACACAAACTGAAGTAAGAAGTTTTTTGGGACACGCAGGATATTATCATAGATTCATTAAATATTTCAGTAAATTTGCTACTCCTATGCTTAATATCTTAATGAAAGACAGTGAATTCAATTGGACAAATGCATGTCAAAAAGCCTTTGATGAAATAAAAGAAATATTAACCACTGCTCCAATCTTAAGAGGACCAAATTGGGAATTACCATAAACATTGTGATGCTTCAAGTTATGCAATAGAAGCAGTATTACAACAAATAGAAAATAGAATACCCTATGCTATTTATTATATAAGAAAAAGTTTGCATGGAGCTGAACTCAATTACACTATTACAGAAAAGGAATTTTTAGTTGTAGTTCATGCTCTTAATAAATTTAAACATTACATTACAGGGTATGATGTTTTTGTTCACACTGATCATTCTGCCATTAGATACTTAACAAATAAAGTGACAGTTGGTGGTAGAGTGATTAGATGACTTATTTTATTACAAGAATTAAATTTTACAATTATAGATAAAGCAGGTAAAGATAATATTATTGCTGATCATTTGTCTCGAATACAATTTTTTTATGACAATGAATTGATACAGGATAATTTTCCAGATGAACATTTATTTGCCCTTTCTATTTTTACTCCTTGGTATGTCGATATTTCAAATTATTTAGTAACATGAAAAATATCTCAACATTTAACACCTTATGAAAAGAAGAAACTAATATATCAAAGTATTTCTTTTACTTGGATTCATGGAATTTTATTCAAACAATGTCCAGATCAAATAATTAGATGTGTACAAGAAAATGATGTATATGATATTATTATGGCAGCACATGAAGAACCTTGTGGAGGTCATTATGCAATCCAAAGAACAATAAAAAATATATATATAACTGGATATTATTGACCTACAATGAATAAATATGCTCATAGATTTATTGATAGATGTGATGCTTGTCAAAGAGCTAGTAATCATACTCCTTCTATGGAAATGCCTTTGGTTCCACACATAGCATTTGAACCATTTGAAAAATGGGGAATTGATTTTTTAGGACCTATAGAACCTCTAAGTGATGGTAATAAACACATATTAGTATGTACAGATTACATTACCAAATGAGCAGAAGTTAAAGCACTTCCATGAGCTAAAGCTGAATTAGTAGCTGATTTTCTTTATGAAAACATAATGCAACACTTTGGTGCACCTAGAGAATTGGTTTTTGATAATGTACCTCAATTTACCTCCAAAGTGATTGAAAATTTTTTCCATATCTATCAAATCAAACATAAAAAAAACTTCACCATACCACCCACAATCTAATGGAGAAGTAGAAGTTACAAATAGAGAACTTGAAAAAATTATCACAAAAACTGTAACTATCAATAGGGGTGATTGGAATGAAAGATTAAAAGAAGGTGTATGGGCATATAATACAACTTGGAAAACTACCACAGGTTTATCACCTTATGAAATGGTTTATGGGAAATAAGCAATTTTGCCCATTGAATTTAAAATTAAACATTACACACATCAGTTCAACTTGACATGGATTTGGATAATGCACAAAAAGAAAGGTTGAAAAAACTAAATATTTTAGATGAAAAGATATTAGAAGCCTTGCATAGAACAAAAATAACTCAAAAACAAAATAAATGGCATGATAAACATATTGTACCACGTACATTTCAATCAGGAGTTTGGGCCTTGTTATTTGACTCCCGTTACCAAGATTTTCAAGGTAAATTAAGAACCAGATGACTATGACCCTATGAAATTGAGGAAATATTTGGAAACGGTGTAGTTAAACTTAAGCCTATAGATGATTCAACAAGAAAACTATTAGTAAATGGCCATAGTCTTAAACTTTATAAGAAGCCATTATCTAAAGAAGAATTCATACATCGGTTTAGAAAACAAAATGATTTACAATGTATTTCTGAACGACAATCAACCACTATTCAATAGACTTTCTTTTTGAAAAGAAATTATATATATTATGTATATAATTATACATATACATACTTATACATATACATATATACATAATAATGTAAATATTATATTAAAAATAAAAAAATGATCTTGCTTCCTTTATTTCATCATGAAGTTTCTATATTCCCTTCTATTTTTCAGTCCTCAAGAGGTTTTTCAAAGAAAATTCTTTATCTTTAACCCTGTAGAGAAATATGACCACACAATGTATAGTACCTTGTTGCTAGATGAAATCTAGGTATTTTCTTCAAATACTCAAATTCTATCTAGTATATTAGGGAAATTCTCAGTGAAAATAGAGCAAATATTTTGAAATGTTATGAGTAACTTCTAATATGATTAAGTTTTCTCTTTTAACCACATACACATATACATTTAAATAACATTGTGATGTTTTGGAAAATTAACTCTTGTATTATGTGTGTCATAAGTGAAAAAAAAATCCTTGCTCATCCATTTATATGCATGGTCTAGATTACTAATGAATTGGAAAAAGGGCAAGCTCACCCTATCCCTTGAAAAAGAAGGAGAGAAGAAAAAAAAGAGTGAAAAAAAAAAGAGAAAAAAACAAGAAAAAAAAAAGAGAAATATTCCCTTGCTCCTCATCTAATTGAACAAGTATTCCCCAAAAATTCTTGTTCTCTATAAATAAACAAGAATTCAAAAGCTCAAAAAGGAAAATATAAAACTCTTGCTTCTCCTCTAAATAAGCAAGAAGCCCAAAAAGCATTATAAAATCCCTTGCTAAGCAAGTATCCCAGACAAAAGTCTAAAAAAAAAAAAAAGGTAAAAAGAGCTTGAATCCCTGGAATTCTTAGTATTTCACATTGTAGACACCAAAACGGCACCAATCCAATTAAGTGACTACAAACACTGATCACATTGACATACACAGCTTTTAGGGCAGCCCTCAAAGGTCAAACAGTGGTCCTAGCCACTTGCACAGCAGTTTGGAAGGTCAAAAAGTGAGCAGAGCAAAGTTGGTCGTTTTAACAAGCCTTTGGCAAACTTCAAGCCTTTTTCAAACTTCAAGCCTTTGGCAAACTTCAGGCCTTAAATCCCTAAGCAATACATTAAACAAAAGCAAACTTCAAAGCAACTTCAAAGCAATATTGGCAAACCTAGCAAAAAGAGGAACCTTGGCCTTAAGCATCGTGATTTCGCGACGTCGTGAAATTGCGACACCTAAAGCCCAAAGGAGAGGCTCGGCCTTAGGTGTCATGATTTCACGACGTCGTGAAATCATGACACCTAAGGTCCAAAGGAGAGGCTCGGCCTTAGGTGTCACGATTTCGTGATGTTGCGAAATCATGACACCTAAGGCCCAAAAGGAGAGGCTCGACCGAAGTGTCACGATATCGCGACGTCGCGATATCACGACACTTCGACATTTTGCGCTTAAAGCAAAAGCATTCAAAGGCATCAATCAGAGGCGACACGTCAGCATTCAAGGCAGACATTTAATCAGTCAAAGGCAGCATTAAAGTGATTCATGCCACATGGCGTCACTACATACCATCTTTGAAGAGACCCCGTGGGTCTATAAAAACGACGGACTTCACCAACTATAGTAATGAGACGAGCAGTCTCAACAACAAATCCGGCCCGATGCCATGCTTCATAACTACTGACGTGAGTTCCCAGCGACAATCTCAGGGCGAGCCATGTCTCATAATCATCTGACAAGAGTCAAATCTCAGCGGTGCCTGCGGACCTAGGGTTTTGACATTAATGTTTCAGAGGCGAAATCCTCTATAAAAACTAGCTCAATGCAATGTAAAAAAGAGACCACAAAGCATTTTCGAAACACAATGAAGTGCTGTTGAACTCGCTACCCGACTACATCTTTTTGATTCATTTTCGTCTACATCCGTGATATGGAGAATATGAATCCGGATCCCTGGATCCACCCATTCGTCGACAAAACTCAATGTATTTTTATTTCTTTTACGTTATAATTTCGGATCTGTCGTAGTTTGTTGTTCTAATCATACATGCGCGTTTTATTTGTTTTTAAGATCGAATGCATATCAACCTGCGGGTTTTATTATTTTTATTTCATTCTAACTAATATGCAGATTTCAAAGTATTCTGAGTCCTCCAATCTACTGTTCTGTTTGTTCTAAAAACCGAATGCTTTGTTTTAACAACAGGTGCTACTAAACTCATTTTTATGTTTCTTTGATCGCAGGAGAAATAGCAAACATCAAGGATTCATCAGGCACAAGTGGCGGCAACACTGGCCCGCCTGTTTCGAATGTGGGCATGCAGAAGAAGATCATTGTGTACTTTTTGTAATGAAAATCAGGCTATTGTAACCGAGTTGGAACCACATGAATAAAAAGGGTTGTGCTCCTACTTTTTGATGTGATTACATCCGTGTTATTTCATGCATCTAGCTAGTTCTGTTTTATTTGCATCTCAGTGTTTTTCTCCTGGAATCTCATGCTTTCAGTGGCGATCACGGTGGGACCGTTCCCAGATTTTTAAATCACAGAAACTAATCCGATTTGTTGTGTTTTGTGCTTAACAGGTACCTTTTTAGCCGAAGGTCAGAAACAGCAAATCCAGGCAGAAAAGAGGTAACGGTTTCTAACTGTCCGTGTCATTTTCTGCTAAGAAATTTTTGTTTATTTTATTTGTTTAAACTTTTACTTTCTTTTTTTTTAATTATTAAAGAAAGGTAGAGAAATTTTTCATAAATTTTTCTTGCTTTATTTATTTATTTAATTAAAAAAAAAAAATTAAATTTTTACTTGTTGTTTTCCGGTTTGTAGTGTTTCTTGCTGTCTTTCGGTTTGCATAGGGAAAGTTTCTTTTTGCTGCTTGTTTCATTTTTATTAAATAAAATGAACTCCACACACTTCACGTGGTAAATTTGAACCAAGGAGCTGGTCGTAAAACCCCAACCCTTGAGCAAGACCAACGGTGGGTTCATCACCACCTTGGCTTAGCTTTGCATCCATTTCCCCGATTGTCACTGTTGTTAGACGTAAATCCTGACGAAAGTTGACCGAGTGTTGCTAGGGTGATTCCCATGCACGCGAGGATAAGTCTTCTATGGTAGGTGTCATTAACAGGACAATCCCCCCTTTCGTACCGCCTATGTTCCACGTACCATCTGCTCTCACGTACCTATAGTTTCCCTCTCGTAAGGGCGGGTATATAGAGAGGTTGGTATATCGGTCCGACAATGGTATATTGAAGGGGCGACCATTTATGGGAGTCATATGAGCCAACATTATGCATTTAAACGTTCTTCAAAAATTGCAAAAACAAAACAAAACATCAAAATGCACTAAACCAGTTTAGGACACACTATCAAATCCTTAAAAGAGATAATCACGGTTTGTGTATGAGTGTGTTCATTTTTGCTTAGTGTAGACAAAAAGACAAATCATCATAAATGAGATAAAATCTGCTTAGCTCGTAGAGAAGCACCACAATGGTGTACACCCATAGCCAAGCCCAATCAAGGGCGGATGCTGCGAAAGGTGCACAAAGAGAGGGCACTGGTCACCTTCGCTTTAGCCCCAAGGATTTGGTCATACCACCTTGGCGGCCTGACACACAAGGCAGTCCCCTCCGTGCCCCGACGGAATGGGACTATAGAGGCACCTCTTCGAGGAGCACTCCTGTTCAGCATAGCACTCAACACACACCCTTCCATGAGGGGTATAGTCATAGGAGAGCTCCCTTAGATGCTCGCTATGAGCGGTCACCGCGCGATGAAGCACTAGGTCAACATAGGGTTCAACGGGAGGAACCACATCATTACACTATCCCTCCTTCACCCCCTCTAGTTGTCAGGACTACAAAGACAAATCCAGAGCACAAGGCTTCTCAGGCGGGGCGGGCCAACTCCACCCGTCCCCTTTTCACTTATGAAAGAGAGCACGAGGAAAACCCTTACCTTCCTCAAAAACAATATACATCGCGGGAGCAATACGCCTCCGCACCCGCTAAATATCATGGTCACACACTGAGGCCAGAGCCTCGGATAAATGCCGCTACCCCAAATAGAGGGAGGTGGCCTATAGATATCTTGGATCACTATGACCAAGATAGATATCTAGGAGAGGCATCTAGGCCTTCTAAACATGAGGCGGTGAGACCAACTATCTTAGAATCTGTCAAGCATTTCGCACATCGGATGCAACTCACGCAACTTGAGCTAGAACGACAACAGTTAGAGCAATGGTATCTTCTAAATAAAGAGCACCTTCAGCACCAGAAGGATGAGTTGTTCCAACACACTATGCAGGAGAAGACTCCAACCCCTCACACACATAAGACAAAACATTTTGAGGGGCACAACCCATGGGGGCGAGACAGGTCATCGCGACCTCATCAAACGCTACCCCCAACACCTCCTAGATAGGAGCGGGAGGCTACCCTCCCGATTCTTGAAGGACATGAGTGGGAGGCCGCTCCTATAACCAATGACGGGTGCCTTCCTCAGACATCCACCCAGGTTTATGAGCCACCCTTAGAAATTCATCAAGAAGCTTCTAAGGAATCTGAGCGAGAAGAAGAGCGGGATGAACTGCCCTATCAAGGCATGGGGGGTGCCATCTGGCCACCCCTCCATAAGCCCCAAGTTCCTCAACAAGAACCAATCAAAGAGGAGGAGCTCAAATCTCCCGATACATGCAAAGTGCTAGAGCACTTAGAGTCGGTAGAGACCAAGATTTTGGAGCTCCCAAGGCCCAACTTACATGAGGCTCTTTTTGAAGAGGATCAACCTTTAACCGTAGGTCTACCTGAGGATGCAGTCCTCCATGTCTCGTAATCTCCAGATTCTGATGAGCTATACTCACTGGTCGAAGGTGAGGATGAAACAGAGATAGCCCATAGCAATCACATGCGACAGCATCGACATCCTATAAATATCGATGAAGCATGTCAACAGATAAACATAATACTAGGGCATGAGTGGCGCGTTAACTCACCGCAGTGGGACCAAGCATTACATCCGACACTTTGGGCACACAAAGATCAATTTCAACCCAGAGACCTCATAGCAACATCAGTGCCGGGGGTAGACCCTGTCCTCCTATCCATGCATAGGGCCGATCCATTCATGTCAATCCCTCCGGAGCCAGATCCCGAGTGCAAAGACCATCAAGCTAGGGGTACCTCTATCCCCTGAAGAGCCATAGTCCAAACCCAAAATGCTCCAAGGATTCTCGCAATCGCTTGGTCACCCCAAAATGCTCCAAGGATTCTTGCAATCGCTTGGTCACCCCAAAATGCTCCAAGGATTCTTCGTAATCGCTTGGTCACCCCAAAATGCTCCAATTGTCCAATCGCTTGGTCAATCCCAAAAGGCTCCAAGGATTCTTGCAATCGCTTGGTCAATCCCAAAAGGCTCCAAGGATTCTTGCAATCGCTTGGTCAATCCCAAAAATGCTCCAAGGATTCTTGCAATCGCTTGGTCAATCCAAAAATGCTCCAAGGATTCTTGCAATCGCTTGGTCAATCCCAAAAGGCTCCAAGGATTCCTGCAATCGCTTGGTCAATCCCAAAATGCTCCAAGGATTTCCATAATCGCTTGGTCAAAAATCAAGAAAATTCAAAAACAACAAAAATCAAGAAAATTCAAAAACAAAAAAATCATCAAAAACAACAAAAATTTGCATCTCATTTCTAGGCATACTCAAATTCATCAATAAGAGAGTTCTTCTCGCACTTCATCTTCATATTCACAAAAATCAATCCATCAAAAATACAAAAATACATAGCTGCATTAAAGCATTGCATCCATACATTGCATATTTGTGGTCGTATAGGTCAAGGGCACCATAGGCTGTAATAAATCCGCTAGTCCATCTTGTTCCACACTGTTCCATTTTACAAAAACAACAAAAACACCATGCATTGCTTTTACCATACTAGAGTCAGTGGTCTTTTAATGTATCAAGGGTTTTCGTGATTCAGTCATCATTTTGCTCTTTAGCCATGTAATGTATCAAGTCAAACAGATTTTACGAAGGTAGAGTCATACTTGAAATACACCTTGTTACGTAACATCCCAACACAAATTAAAACACATAAAAATTCCCAAGTTGTGTGAACGAAAGATGAAACCTGCACAGTAATCCAGGTCACCATAAGCGAAACGGTTATCTTGCTCATCCCCCCATGCGAATGGTTCTAGAATGCTGAGAATTGACAAAAGGACAAGCTCTTTCCTATCCACTCACCTCCATATACAGTGGTTTTCACCACTACCAAATCCCAATCATAGTTGGTTCCCAAAGTTGTAAGGATTTGTACTACACGTCCCTCGCCAAGGATGGGTAGTCATCCCCAAGACCTAAAGGGATCAACACCATTCACAAACAAAATTCCAACAAATCATCATCCTAACACTTTCCATTCACCTTTGGTCTCCAAGTTGTAAGGATTCGTACTATCCGCCCCTAACCAGGATGGGTAGTCATCCCCAAGGCCTAACATATCAATGCCCTTACTCCATAACCTCCATCATCCCCTTGGTCCCCAACGTCGTAAGGATTCGTACTATCCGCCCCTAACCAGGATGGGTAGTCATCCCCAAGGCCACAAGGATCAAAGCCATTCACAACTCAAATTCACAATACTCAAAACACAAAATCAAATAACAATGGTCATCACCACTATTCAAAATCCTTGCTCAAAAAGAATTAATAGAAAATAAACAGTGATTTTCATCACTATATAGACGAGCAACCCTCTAAATCATTCAGCCCACAAACATCCTAAACTTGAATCCCTGGAATTCTCAGCATTCGAAAAACCATCTAGGTGATCCTCATTACAGGTTTGGTTGATAGCCTATCTGGCAATGGTGGTATCCTACCCGCATGACGATATGTCTGTCACATTCACTTTGCGTGTGTGCAGACCAATGTTTGCATAAGGATGAGCTAGCTTATGGTATCCTGGATAACACCGCAGATTAATCTAACTAAATACAACAAAGGAGTTAGTGGAGCTAATTAGGTGATCCTCAATACAGAGTTCGGTTGAAAGCCCATCCGGCACTCGGCGGTATCCTGACAAATACCACATAAATGAACTCAATTGCACACACAGGGATGTGAAATAACTTGGTCAAAAACAAGTCCGATTCATACCTTGTTCAAAAGTCTTGTAAGATAAAGTACAATCATGGCTAGTAAGTTAAAACCGTCTGAGTCTCAAAAAACCTTAGCTACATTTCTAAACCAACTGCGCTATTTTTCATCCTTACAATACCATCAAAAAAGAAAAAAAAAAAACCACATGTATACATACAAAGTCATGTATCACAACAATCGCCTCAAAACAAAATAATGGAGTTCTAAACAGTCTATGGTGCCATAGCCACACATCACAAAGTCCATCCATCCATTTCATCTCTGCATATCACATACATTTGCATTCATCACAACATATGCATCCATCAATATAAAGTAGCATGCATCCATCAACATCAATCATTGTGCATAAAATCATGACATATACACAAAGAAAGAAAATCAAAACAACAAAAACATCACAAAAATGCAACACAAAAACCATAGCAATAAGCATTGCCGGACACAAGTGCTCTTGCACTTAACCTCTTGGCATAAGAAAATCGATGTCGGGGCTCAAATTGTCACTCTCCTACTTCCCCAAGAAGGCTACCATAGCCGGACCGCTCCACGGGAAGATGGGTTTTTGATGATTTCACCCCATTATGGCATCACCAAAAGGGTTAACACCCACCAAAAATAGGTCCAAATGTCGGGAAACTGCACGTGCTTAAATGGTAAAACATCTAAAGGCACCCTAACCTAAGTCATCTTGGGTCAAGCGACTCGTCGCTTTTCTCACGAAGGTCATTCCCTCATCGATTCGTCGCTTGAGGGGGTAGTCACACTTAGTCACCAATCAACAAGCACACACCCAATCAAGGCAATGACATGCATTCAAAGAATCATTGACAAAGACAATCACGCTCCTGCTTGGGGCAGTAAACAAGCAATCATTAAATTGATCAAACACTTGGCATTCCTGAATCATGAACACAAGGTTCCCCTGTGGACAAAAGGTTACGCCCTTTGCCTAATCATGACTGATCAATGTCCAAGCTCAAGTCACACCTCACCAAAATAGGTTAACACTTGAAATCAAATTCCTTAGCTCGTCAGAAGCAAGGATTCAAGAATGCATGCCCTTTCCATACTTGGGGCATCAAAAGTTGGTTAGGTTACCAAGAAACCCTAATCATTAGTGCTTTGGTCGTCTATTTTTCCTCAGCACTGCGTCACCCGTAGCACTTCCCAAAAAGGGGCATCTATAGACACCAAAACAGCACCAATCCGATTAAGTGACTACAAACACTGATCGCATTGACATACATAGATTTTAGGGCAGCCCTCAGAGGTCAAACAGTGGTCCTAGCCACTCACACAGCAGTTTAGAAGGTCAAAAAATGAGCAGAGCAAAGTTGGTCATTTTAACAAGCCTTTAGCAAACTTCAAGCCTTTAGCAAACTTTAAGCCTTTAACAAACTTCGAGCCTTAAATCCTTAAGCAAGACATTAAACAAAAGCAAACTTCAAAGCAAATGTTGGCAAACCTAGCAAAAAGGAACCTTGGCCTTAGGCGTCGCGAAATCGCGACGCCTAAGGGAAGACTTGCTTAGGGTCGTGATTTCGCGCGTCGCGAAATCGCGACGCCTAAGGCCCGAAGGGAGCCTCTGCCTTAGGCGTCGTGATTTCGTGATGTCACGATATCGCGACACCTAAGGCCCGAGGGGGAGCCTCGGCCTTAGGTGTCGCGATATCGCGACGTCACGAAATCGCGACACCTCACGAAATTGCGACACCTAAGGCCCGAGGGGAGCCTTGGCCTTAGGTGTCGCGATATCGCGACATCGCGAAATCGCGACACCTAAGGCCCAAAGGAGAGGCTCGGGTGTCGTGATTTTGCGATGTCACGAAATCGCGACACCTAAGTCCCAAAGGAGAGGCTCGGCCTTAGGTGTCGCGATTTCGCGACGTCGCGATATCGCGACACCTAAGGCCCAAATGAGAGGCTCGGCCTTAGGTGTCACGATATCGCGATGTCGCGATATCGTGACACCTAAGGCCCAAAAGGAGAGGCTCGGCCAAAGTGTTGCGATATCGCGACACTTCGGCATTTTGTGCTTAAATAAAAAGCATTCAAAGGCATCAATCAGAGGTGACACGTCAGCATTCAAGGCAGACATTTAATTAGTCAAAGGTAGCATTAAAGTTATTCATGCCACGTGGCGTCACTACATGCCATCTTTGAAGAGACCCCATGGGTCTATAAAAACGATGGACTTCACCAACTATAGTAATGAGACGAGCAGTCTCAACAACAAATCCGGCCCGAGGCCATGCCTCATAACTACTGATGTGAGTTCCCAGCGACAATCTCAGGGCGAGCCATGTCTCATAATCATCTGACAAGAGTCAAATCTCAGTGGCGCCTACGGACCTAGGGTTTTGACATTAATGTTTCAGAGGCGAAATCCTCTATAAAAACTAGCTCAATGCAATGTAAAAGGAAGGGACCACGAAGCATTTTCGAAACACAACGAAGTGCTGTTGAACTCGCTACCCGACTACATCTTTTTGATTCATTTTCGTCTACATCCGTGATATGGAGAATATGAATCCGGATCCCTGGATCCACCCATTCGTCGACAAAACTCAATGTATTTTTATTTCTTTTACGTTATAATTTTGGATCTGCCGTAGTTTGTTGTTCTAATCATACATGCGCGTTTTATTTGTTTTTAAGATCGAATGCATATCAACCTGCGGGTTTTATTATTTTTATTTCATTCTAACTAATATGCAGATTTCAAAGTATTCTGAGTCTTCCAATCTGCTGTTCTGTTTATTCTAAAAGACCGAATGCTTTGTTTTAACAACAGGTGCTACTAAACTCGTTTTTATGTTTCTTTGATCGTAGGAGAAATAGCAAACATCAAGGATTCATCAGGCACAAGCGGCGGCAACACTGGCCCGCCCGTTTCGAATGTGGGCATGCGGAAGAAGATCACTGTGCACTTTTTGTAATGAAAATCAGGCTATTGTAACCGAGTTGGAACCACATGAATAAAAAGGGTTGTGCTCCTACTTTTTGATGTGATTACATCCGTGTTATTTCATGCATCTAGCTAGTTCTGTTTTATTTGCATCTCAGTGTTTTTCTCCAGGAATCTCATGCTTTCACACATACCATGGGATATTCTTTCTCAAAGGTATCCTTAAGTATTAGCAATAAGTCTGGACAAGACCTCTAGATGCTTATAAGATCAGCTATATTTTGGCATATATAATCCTTGTTGTTCTTTAACCTTTACTCATAATGGGGAATGAATCTTCACTGCACACACGGTTGGTTTTGAAAGAAATATTGAACATATTAGAATAACCTTAACACTAAATTGATTTGTAATAGAAGTAAGTGAGTTTCTTTCAGTATTCTTAGATTGTTGTTTGATGACCTTGAAGAATTCTCCTAGAAACATCCTATGCAATTCCTAGTAATCCATTATTTTTCACAAGTACTATCATTTCAAAATTCTCTCTAAAAACATGGTCTATACTTAATTTTCCTTCTCATTTATCCATGTTTTCTAATGACTGACAATAGCAACTTCTTAATGACATACAGGAAGCATAATCTCCAAAAAAAAAATATCCACTCCTATTACAATTACTACTATCTTTCCTTTGTTTTGGCTATATAGCCAAAATTAAAGTCTGGGGGAGGCGATAAATACAAATATATAGGTGTATAATATAATTTGGAAATGTATATAGCTTGAAGGAAGAAATAATAATAAAATAGAGGAAATTTTTTCTTAATAGTATGTATAAATACCTTCCGTAAATACTATCTGTAAATAGTTATGATAAATAAAACTTTTGTAAATAAATAAAATTAAAATATTGTAAATAAATAAAACTTTTAATAAAATTTTGAAAAAAAATTATATATTATAATCTTTAATTCTAATATATATATATATATATATTGGATGTTTATAAAGGGAAGAAAGTAGATAGGGGAGGGCTCTGGTCCCTCGCCTGCTCCCCCTCCCATGGTTCCTAGTTCCTGCCCAGTCCCTGGCTCAACCCGAGTCATCCCTCCCCGGGGAGTGGTTGTTTGCGAGATGATCTCCTGGGGGGAGATCCTTCTCCACTATCTTCGCCCCTCCCGGCCGGCTAGGGTTTCCTTGGTTGTTTTTTCGGACTGGTGCTTCCCAGGGATCCCTGTTTGGTTGGGGATCCCTTCCCTTTTTCCCTCAGGCTTCCCCTTGGGGTTTTTTGAAGGTTATTCACGTGGATCTGGTCCCCTGCATTTCTCGGTGCAGTGGAGGTGACGATTTAGGGTTTGGACAGCTTCCCCCTTTTTCTTGTGAATCCTCGACGGGCTCTGTGCTTGGACGGGATTCTTGGTCCCTACTGCTGGGATCCTCTTCTATTTTCCCGGGGCGGGTTCCTTATGGTACAACTCTTTGGTCACTTCCTGATGGGCTGGATCCTCTCTGTGCTGGCTGTCGGCTTCCTACAGGATGGCTCTCGCTGAACGGAATGTTTTCCCGGTGGGCGGCTGGTTTCTCCATAGGGCGGGATCCGCCAAATTCGCTGATTTTCCCACGAGGCGGGATCCTTTCTTTTCTGCTGGTTTCCTAGATGGCAAGATTTCCCTATTGCTTCCCGCTAGGCGGGACTGTTTGTGGTGGTTTTGACTGCTTCCCGCGAGGCGGGATTTTATTGTAACAGTTTTTCTTTGCTTCCTGTTGGGCGGGATCTTCTCGATGGTGGTTTTTGGCTACTCCCCGCGGGGCGGGATCTCCAAAACTACTTTCTTTCTTATTTTTTTGTTTCCCGCTAAGAGGGATTGTTTCATGCTTACTGTTACCACTGGGCGGGATTTCTGTTTTGGTGTTCAGTTTCAAGGGATTGATGCCCTAGGCCCATTGCTTATGTAATCAGGTTTTGGGATCCTTGTTAAAACCCACTGTAAATACAAACACTACTTACCAAAAATATATATATATATATATATATATATATATATATATATATATATATATATATATATGTATATAATCCATTCATATATTATAAGTAATATATATATTATAATGTTAATATAACTATCTAACAATATAATAATGAAAATATAAATAATATAACTATGTAAATAATATACTAATAAATAATTATTAATAATATAAATATTTTCGGATATTTTTTTTTTTAATATTAGGATGGCCATTATATTATCTAAAGTCCTAACCTAACTTATTAAATCCGACCAAATTATAAACTATAAAATATCTATTAGACCCGACCAAATTTCATAAACCTAAGATATAAACTAACCTATTAATAGACACAAGACATGAAACATGAGACATATACTCTAACCTATTAATAGACATGAAACAAAACTTAAAAAACCTAAACCTACCTCACAAATCTAGACCCCAAAACCTCGTACCTAGACATACCACACACCCTAAATTACCTCATAAACCTAGACCCTAAACCACACAAGTCTAAAAACACCTAAACCTCGACCGCCGAAGACAAGTAAGGTGGCTTCGCCACGTATTGACATTCTAAACCTGCCATGCATAAAAGCTACCATTCATCTTAACCAATCAACATGAAAGGCCACGGATTAACTTCTTCACCATTGATTACGTATTAATCGACGAATAATCAATGTTTTAAACAAACACAAATTATGATTTATGCTATCATCGATCGTAGCTTATAATTCATTTCTTCGTCGTCGATTATGAATTACGAATTAGGTTTTAGAGGGACTATAAACACCGTTCTCCATCATTGATTACACAAATTTACAACCTCCACCGTAGATTGTAGTTAAAGTAAAAAGGATTAGGGTAAAATGGTAATCAGTTTCACCACTCAGACTCTACCCTGCATTCCTTGTCGCTTAGACTTTACCCTACGTTTTTCCACCATGTAGACCAAGGCATGTGAAATTCTATTCACCTACGTAGAAAATTCATAATACCCTAGTCTTTTATATGTCTTTCTCTGCGATTACGAAGTAGGTAACGAAAACTACTTGAGGGTGGAATATGTAAGGTGGTCACCAGTGTCTTCTGCAACAGCGACAGGCGACAGTTAGGTAAAATATTCCCTTTCAAATTTTTAATTGCCTTTTTGTCACCCTTATCATCACAAAGGTACTTTTCTCTATTTTTAATTCAAATTCCTTAGAGATTAGTTTAAAATAATCGATATTAGGGTGTAAATATCGACATTTAGGATAAAATTTTAAATTTTGGTTGTAGTTTTTCCAAATTTTAATGAATTCATAAAAGCCCTAATTTTTTTTACTCTATATCTGGGAAAAGCCCTAATTTTTTAAACTCTAGAATTTATGGAATTAAAACCCTAATCATTTTTTACGTAATTCCTTTTCGAGTTTCAAAAATTTATCAATTTGTACTGCTTTTAAAAATAAAATTTGTATTCTGTAATTGTTTGTTCTGCATGTATAAATTTGAAACCCTAATCCTAAATGTCTGAAATTGTAAAATTTTACAAAACCCCTAAATTTTAAAAGCCCTAATTTATAAATTCCTAATATTTTGCAGAGTTATAAGAAAAACCCTAAAATTCTGGGTTTCGAATCTTGAAATTGATGCAAACACTGTAATTTGTTTTAAGGGAAATTTAATTTTTTGAAAGTATTCTCAATTTTTCGAAGGAATTTGAATTTTTGGCAAAATTTGATTTAAATTTTGATTAAACATTTCTGTTGGTACAATTAAAATATTTTTTTTTTATTATTTTAGTTTGTACAGTTTAAATTCTGATAAAAGGTTATACAGTTTGTACAAAGATATTAATACAAGAGGTTTTTGTATTAATATAAGAGGTTTCAAATCTACATCAAAATTTTTGTTTTAATAAAAGTTTGTACAGTTAAAAAATATTTTAGTTTTCCTATAAACTTTTTTTCTGAATTCTGAGTTCTTATCTAATCTGTTTGTACGTATTTTCTTCTGTATTTTCTGAGTTCTTGTTTTTGTACAGAATACGTATTTTTCTAAGCTTCTAATTCTGTACACAATACGTATTTTCTGAGTCTGTACAGAATACGTATTTTCTAAAGTTTTTTTTTGTACAATTTACGTATCTCCTAAGTGTATTTGTTTTTGTACAAAATACATATTTTTTTAAAATTTATTTATAATATACGTATTTGCTTTTGAAATCTTATTTCTATGCAAATTATGCCTCTGATGTATGGTTTACATTTCTTTTACCTGTATACTTTCAATATATTAAAAAAAATGCAACAAAAACAACATAAAACTATATAAACATTAAAAAAAATGGTGTTTTACTAAGCAATTCTAGCCTCTAAAACTACTCCTCTGTCTTCCAATATTGCAGGATATCTATAATCAAAATACCCAAGTCCGTTTTCCAAAAGTGCAGCAAACCATCTTCCATTGAAACACAAAGTCCAAGTGACTCTATGATTGAGCTATTTGAAGATGCTCGTTGGTGGGAAGCACTTACCAAATTTAAGGGACATGATGTAGGGGTAGCACAACAGTTTATCTTGAATTGTAATCCTAACACTATGGTCACTCATGTATGGAATCTAAAAATCAAGATAACCCTAAGTTTGATTTTTGAGATCCTAAACCTGCCTGAGGTTGGTACACTCTTTTACAAAAACACTAAAAGTGTCACCCAACTAGTAAAATGATTCGATGAAAAATGTTCACTTATAAAAAAAAAAGAAGGTGTAATTAGAGGAATAGCAACCTCTACACTTCCTCTTCTTTGGCAAGAAGCAGTTTTCCTCATCATTAAATTCTTCACTATCAAAGGTCGCATGTCTATCCTAGCTGCCTATCATATTCAAATGCTTCTTAACCTAAAATACCCTGACAAAGAAGACTATGTTATCAATCTTCCATACTTCTTGTGTCAGTCATTAAAATCTACAATTCTAAGAGTCAAGCCAGAAAATTCTGAAGGACAACCTAAATTACATCTAATTTCTCATCCTGGTCTGATTAAACTAATAATTTTGAAAAATTCCCATGAAGTAAAAGCATCATGGAGTCGAATTGTGGAAGAGTCTAATGCACCTGAAATCTTGGAGAGCTCCGAATTTGAAGATGCACAATCTATAGAAGAGGAAAGTGGCTTCGATGAGCTGTTGAAAAACCTGGAAGTTCAAAGAAAAAATGGAAAAACACTAAATTCATAATAGAATCCAGGAAAGAAACAAAAATAATAGAAAGTTCTAAAGAAGACCAAGACCCAGAATTGTCTGTAGATGAATCTCTTGAAGAAACCTTGTCTTATCTCAGAGCACAGAATGAATCCCTTCAAAAAAAAATTGATAAATTAAGTATGTATTTAGCAGAACAACATAAAATTGTTCATAAATCTCTTTCTGTGTAGTTTAAATTAATCAAACAGCTCATATTTGATAAGGTTGTAGGTCCTACAAATCCTACTAGTCGATCACCACCTGTTGAAACTTCCTCACCAAAATCGTCTACAGTTGAGAGAAAGCCTAAAAAATCAATCAACATTGGTAAGTTTTTATCCACTCATAAAATCATTGACTTTTCAAAAGTTCTTTATGAATATAGTTCTCAACAAACTAATAATATCTCTCAACCAATTGTGCCAACTTTTAAAGGTTCTAAAGACTCCGATGAAGATCTCCCTTCTTCTCAAGATAAGGTTGCAAAACCGAAAGAGAAAGAAAGCGACCAGGAAGTTGAACATATTAAGATTGTAACTGTAGAAACACCATTTACAGTAGCAGCTGCAGACAGGAAAACTAAGAAATAGGTGCAACAAGTTAAGAAGAAATAGAAAAAACCTAGGACAAGAGGAAGAGAGATTCTAGAATCTCAACCAGTGATCAGTGATCATTAAAAACTTTTTAATATTTATCAAAGACTTATATATTTATATGTGGTTTGAAAAATAGTTTTATTTGTATATTTGTATATGTATGGATGGATAGTTAGTATTTGTATATGTTGTTTAAAAATAGTTTCTTTATATATAAATTTGTCTACTGCATGTGTTTTTAAATCTATCTACTGCATGTGTTTTTAAGATCTATCTACTGCATGTGCTTATCTGTCTACTGCATATGTTTTTAAATTTTGTTTTATTGCATGTATTTTAAAATTTTATCTGCTGCAAATCCTTATTATTTTCTGGAGATTATCATCAGGATACTATGTAAAAGATAACATAATTTTTGATATTTAAATTTTGTTCTGGAGATTATTATCAGATTACTGTATTTTGATTTTCATGCAAAAGATGACAGAATTTCTGATGTAGCTGATCTTTAAATTTTGTATTATTCTTATATTATTTCTGCATCAGAATTCTTGCATGATGAATTCCTGTATTTTTTTGGATACAAAAATAAGTACATTTTATAAATTTTTTATATCTCTTAATACTGTAACATTTCTTCTGGAACTGTGCATGCATAAATTTTTTATTTCCTTTATATTTATTTTTTTATGTATGCATGAGGACATGCATAAGCTTTAGTCTGGGGGAATGATGAGAGCTTATTTACTACTAATTTTTTTATCAGATTTATTCATTTTACTGGAATATTTAATATATTTTTACATGTTATCATCAGTTTAATATGAATTATTGATGAAAATGATTAAAAATAGTAATTTGATATTTATAGTTAACTTACGTCCAATTTTCCCGAGTTCTGAGTTAAATGTAGATAATAAGTGAAGAAATTACAATCCTGTACCTCAAATATGAAGAACAACCATTAGAAGTTGGAAGAATTCAGCGGATGATCTCAGTTTATGAAAGACAGTTACTGGAAGTAATTACTGACAGTAATTACATAAGGACAAAAGGTCACTTCTGAAGACTTACCTCCAGATAATTGACCATGGACGGTAGCATAATATGGATGGCAGCATAATATGGATGGCAAAACCAAATGACGGCAATTAAAATATCTTCAAATATATCTTGCCTTTCCATTTTGGTTATGATATTCTCTCCAACTGATAAAACTTTATGAAAAGGATTTGTAATGTTATTATTTGTCAAATGTCAAAGCTGTTAAGACTTCCTATATTAAAGGAATTGAAAAGTCTTATACAACCCTATTATGAGTTAGTTAGATAGAAAATATTCCATGTAACGCCACTTGGACCAATAAGAATATTTTTAGATCCAAGTCAAATAAAATATATTTAGCTTTAGGATATCTTATGATGCGCGTACAGTCATCACTCCACATTTTTAGCAAGATACATACGTGGAAAAGATTGTACATTGTATTAGTCTTAGTATAAATATACATCAAAAATAGAGGAATGTATGTCTCTTCTGTTCCTTCTGTTGCATTATTGTTACATCTCAATCATGTTACAGAGCTTGTACATTTGAGCCTTCATCAATAAATTAGCATTTCTTCAATTATGGTAACTTGTATCATTTTTAGCATTTGTTTCTTCTCTATTTTGAATCTATAAATACTGTAACCTACATTCATGAATAATGAATAAACATTAGTATAAATCATAATATTTAGTTACTGATATAGTAGTTTAGGGGAAAATAACTTACACTGCCACTTAGGAGGTAGGGCCCACTCCTAATCGATAGTCCTTGAGCTCTTTCGCCCCTTCATTAGATTAGAATTAGTTAGATCTACATTATAAAATATATAAAATTTAGAAATTGCATAAGGATCCTAATAGTTAAAATTCATAATAAATTGCATTTATTTACCATTTTTTGCATAATTCATACTACATATTTTTATATTTCTTTTTGTACATGTGTACGCATGATTTCTTAACTAGAAATTGAACTAGACTTAAGCATTAATTCCTACGATCATATTTATACTAGATTGCTACTTTTTAAATCTAACCTTGATTTCCCTCGAATTGATAAAATTAAAAGTAAGCTTCTACAACCGATAAATTGGTATTGGATGGGTGATTATTGTTTATGTTGTGGTGTGTGGGGAGGTTATTTTTGGTAGTACTATTGTGGTGAAAGCTATTGGTACTATTTCATGGATGGAGGTTGTTGTTGGTAGTACTATTGTAGTAGAAGCTACTAGTACTATTGTGCGGGTGGAGGTTGTTTGGTAGTACTTTTAAGGTGAAAGCTACTGGTACTATTGCATGGGTGGAGGCTATTGTTGGTAGTACTGTTATGGTGAATTTTTTTGGTACTATTGTGGTGGGAGCTATTGGTATTGTGAAGTGAACAAAGGTTGGTCATAGGCCTTAGAATTTGGTGGCTGGGTAGATAGTTGTTGGTACTATTGCAAAGGTGTTAAACCCTATATGGCAAGTGGTCGAGTGACCCATGATGAGGATTATGCAAATAACGATTATTGGTTGGCTATGGAAGTTGGGTGGTTTAGCCCTTGGGGTGGCAGTTGTGGCAGATGGGATGAGGTGGGTAGATTAGATGCAAGCAAGTGAGATATATCATTAACACAAGATTTATGGTATTAGTTTGGTTTCACAGATGTGGATATATGACCTACATTATATTAGTGGTTATAACCCCCAAGTAGGAATTATTTTATGGGTATGTCATACTTAGGATGTGGCTCGGTAGGGTGGGTTGTGTGAGTATAAACCTACTCTTGGGTTATGGGGGATACCGAATGGGGTGGAATGGTCAATGGTGATAAGGATGATCACAATGAATCTGGTGGAGGGATAGGGCCACCCTAGAGGTCTCGTGTGACATCAACATTGATGAGGGTAATGTAGCCTGAGGACACAGGTGTCCCTAGACCAATGTATTTAGGAATATTGGTAGGGATGTGGTGATAAGTGGAACCCGAGTTGTGTGTCTCAGTTAGGTTTGTGGTGGTCTAATGGGTGTAGTTGGATAAGCTACCTTGGGGTGGTTGTGAGGCTACCTCCTATTGAGTTAGAGGAGTGATGGATGGATGGGAGATCTAACCATATTGGTCCATTGCAGCTTGGGCTCGAGCTTGGACTTAGACTTGACTTTGAGTCAAGACCATAAGTTGAGTGGGTAATGTATGGAATGAAAGTTTAGGGGTTGATGGTGATGGTGTGGTGGAAGTGTATTCCATTATCTACACAAATAAACAATCAACAAACAATAGTTTTAATGTTCTTCATTTTTGTGTGCTAGTGTTTAATTGATGTTTTTGTGTGATGTGTTGCGATTGTTTTTGCTTTTTATATTTTTGAATTTTTTTTGGAGTTTTATTTTTTATTTTTTTTATTTTTACTTTATTTTGTGTGTTTAATGACTCTTAAACCTAAAAAAAATGAATGGAAGTAGTGGAATGCAATCTAATCAGGTGTGTTTATGCCCACTTCCTTAATAAGAAGTGATACAACAATGGTTGAAATGGCTTCCTATGATGGTTATGGCTTATAGTAACCTAAAGGGATAAATGATCCTCCCAAAAGAGGTTGTTTTGTCTAGGTCTTGCTACTTTTCTTATCGGGATTTCGCTTCACCCTCGAGCGGGCTTAGATAATAACAACAGCTACAGGTCCATTGATTATTAAACCCTATGAAAAAAAGGGTATCTAACCTAACCTACCCTGATATGTCCTCAAGAGTGGTAAGTTTACCGATGATGAAATCCAAAAAACCACTCTTGGGGGCTACTACGGGATCTAGGAGGTGAGCCAATGAAAATAGATGAATTCCAACAAGGTTGGTCTCAATCGATGGTTGGTGATGAAATCCAACTTTGCTAATGTTTTTTGTGAAACGTGCAATGTGTGTGATGCAAATTTCTTTTCCTTTTTTTCTTTTTAAGTTTTATTTTTGCTTTTAAGTGTGATCTTGATTTTAATGCCTAATGCAACTATATTAATGCAAAATAAATAAATATTAATCCTAAAATGATTCTTTTCTTTTTCAATTTTTGCTAATATGTAATGAATTCTATCTTAAAGAAAATACTACTTCTAAACTAAGAAAGGAATACTCGACGATTGAAATAACTAAAACTATTCAAGCCTTCAAAATAAAGAAAATATTATCATCTACCATTCAAAAAGCATAAAGAAACCAAAAACCCTAAATATGTTTATCTAAAACTTTGATTCAAACTCAAAATAGAAATAATAAAACCTCCCTACCTATGATCCTATGCTATGTAAAAGACCAAAGGTTTGTGGTGATTGTGTTCTGCAACCATCTAGGGTTAGACGGCTTCTATCTGAGACCATACCATGGCAAACGGCTAAAAACTATATATGTCCTGGGTTGATAAGTTTCATCTGTGCATGACCTATGTAAAAACCTAAAATAAGAAAATGTGTTAGTGATTTCTAGAATTGAGAAAACATACTTATATTAAGCATGAAAACAAAAACCTAAACTATTACACAAATCAAATCAAAGGGACGGTCCCACCATGATCACCATCTTGTAGATGATAAAAATATGCACCATGTAAAATTAAGTAAAGAAAAACAAGAAATGATGTATGTATTATATTATGTATATTTTTTTGTTTGATTACAGTATTGACCCACATAAGGGTTACACAAGCATTTATGAGATTGGTTTCCTTTTGACAAATAATGATGGTGCCTAGGTCTTTTTGTCACTACAGCACTGGAGGGTGGATTTGTCGTGACTGCTACTTTTATTAGATTTTGGTATTTATGTTTGGGATTGTGTCTGTGTCTGCATCTACTATATCCATATTTGGATGTTAACTATCAGTGGGGTCAACGATCATGTCCTCTGACCATCTAGGTTTCGGATGGTTGTAATATTTGACCATCTAGGGTCATATGGTTGAGTGTTGGAGTCTTTTGTTGCTACATCTAGGTCTACTACTATGTCTAGGTCTGCTCACTTTGAACCTGTATAACTACACACAAGCAAAATACTATTCAATAATACATATTGTGTCTCCCGAGGTGAGGCCCTATTTTCAAACAAGATTAAACACTAGATATGCATAATGAAATGGAGATCTATAAAAGGATGATATTGAATAGAGCATAAATAGATATTATCCTTCTTTTTTATCATTGTTGTCTTTATCATTGTCATTGTGCTACGTTGGGTTACATCATAATGTATCAGGTTGTGTCATGTTGCGTCTAGAGGTCTACATGTGATTTGTATGATGATAATCTAGGTCTAGATGATCGTGAACTAAGACCATCTGAGGTTGTATGATCATGGATTGTGGCATCCTTTCGCTGATGAAAGCTAGATCTGGGTCTATTAGGTGTTACGATCGAGGTCCTTCATGGGACGAGATGGTTTCATGGGATTTACTTTGGGTGTTTGGGTGTGAAGTATGCTTGGGATTTTAGTAGTGCTCTGATACATATACCATACTCATCATATTGAGGGCAAATGGTATGCATTTATAGAATTACTAGGGGGGATGGATGAGGTGGGAGCTTAATCAGTTAAGTTGGATTAACTGATACTTCACTTCTGTATTTATTTTTATCACTAAATATTCATGCTTGCAAAAATAAGATAATCTCACCTCATGATTATCACCAAATTTATGTGCACATTAAACTAGTTGTGCATGATAAATTAGATGTGCATATTGAGTTAAGTGATCCTATTGAACTAAATATGCATGTTGTGCATATTGATTTACCCTATTGGATTGAATGTGTAGGTTGAAATATCCTATGTGTGCAACTGCAAGTTACTAGAGTTCAATTTGTGCAAAAAGGGTGATTCTTTCTTGTGCGTGATCGGTCATGAGATATGAGAGGTGGAACTGGAGTGAACTGTAGATGATGTGGCCATGGGGGATGGAAGGATGAGTGGTCTTATTGAGGAGGGGTGAGTGGTTGTGTAGCTTAGGTAATAATTAATCAATTATTTAATATATTAATTAATTAATTAATTTGTAGACACCAAAAATATGTCACTTTATATCCAAGTTTTGATTAATTCCCAAATTCTTCTAATGTCTCCCAATTCCCATCCAATTTCTCCAAATTCTTCTAATTTCCCTTCAATGTCTCCAAATTCATCTAAATTCCTCTAATCCCTCTCAATCTCCTCCAAAATCCCTAATACTCCTAATTTAATATAATTCCTCTAATTTCTCCCTAATCTCTCTAAATTCCTTCTAATATCTCTAACTTCTTAATTCTCTCTAATTCCCACATAATTCCTCTAATTTCTCCTTAATCCTTCTTAATTCCTTCTAATTCCCGCATAATTCCTCTAATTTCTCTTTAATATTTCTTAATTCCTTCTAATTCCACATAATTCCTCTAATTTCTCCTTAATCCTTCTTAATTCCTTCTAATACCTATAAAATTCTTTGAATTTCTTATAATCCTCTCTAATTCCTATCTAATATTTCTAAAATTATTGTTCACCATCCATTGTTCACTGTTCACTGTTCACTTTTCACTATTCATGATTCACTGTTCATGATTCACTATTCACTATTCATTGTTCACTGTTCACTATTCACTTTTCACAAATTTAATATTTACTAAATCCATTTTCAACACCTAATTCACATGAGCTCAATTCAATGATTATATCTTCTAGATCAACCCACTCATCATTTTCTATATCCACCTCCTCACATGCATGTGCTTAAATCAAGGATTCTAGATCCATCCATTCAATATTTTCTATACTCATCTCCTCACATGCAAATTTTAAGTCAAGGATTCTAGATTGGTGCATTCCATATTTTCTACACCTCCTCACATGCATGTGTTTAAGTCAATATTTCTAGATCAATCCATTCCACATTTTAAAAATCTACCTTCTCACATGCATGTGCTCAAGTCAAGAATTCTATCTTCTAGATCAATCCACTCAACATTTTCTACACCCACCTCCACTCATGCATGCTCAAGTCAAGGATTCTCTCCTCCATGACAATTCATTTAATATTTTTATATTCTCTCACCCATCCAAAATTATTCCATACCAAACTATTCAACATTTCATATTCTTCACCTACCTTATCTTGTTCTCCACTATGTCCACTCATATGCCATAGTATCCTCCCCCTCCCCTCTCTTATAAAATTCTATAAATAGCCTCCATTCCCTTCATTTGGATGAAAGCAAGGAGAGCATATCATCCTTTTGCAAGAGTTGTAATAATAGCATCATTTTAATGTTTTTCTTTGAGTTATTATTTTGATTATTAATGCCTTTTTAATATGTGAACAGGTGCTACTAGCAACATATCCGGTTTGCTTGTGTGTAGGATTCTAGGTTCACTCTCTTCAAAGACACCAATCAACTTCAACTACGAATACAATCCAACTTCAAACCAATATTTGCTTGTAGAAAGAGAAACAAAGACACCATGATCACCTTGTAAAAAGGGGATTGTCCTCTTTATTGGCACATTTTTATTACAAAAACACCCTATACAAGGGTTTATTTGTATCCTCCTTTAACCCTTAACCAATAAATTAATGTCCCTTCAAATCCTAACACCTCTATTCCTCTTACCTCTTTCCAATTCCAAATTCAACAAATCTCACATAATATTAACAATGTGACACCTTTTTTCAATCTCCCTTATTCAAACACTCTACCCTTCATTGGTGTGAATGCTACAACCTCTTATCTTATTCCTCCTCCTCCTCATACTTCTTTTTTCTTAGTTTCTTCTTATCCCTTATCTTCTTATCCTCCACAATATCAACCCTCTCTTACTACTTCTTTTGATTATTCCTCCTTGCAGTAGGCAACTACCAATGGTAATCCTCAACCTTCTCATCCTATATACAATATGACTACTCCTCAACTATCATCTCAAACTTCACATTTTCCACCTTCTTCCAACCCTCTGCAAACTAACATTTTCTATACCCAATCTCCCACATGGGAATCTTGTCCAACCACTATGGAAACATCCTTACCTCCTTCGAATATTCAAAAATGGCCATCGACACAAACCTCTAGCCAAACTCCACCATCACCTAACCAATATCAGCAATATTCTTTCCCAAACCAAACTCAAGTACCCTCCACTTCCACCCAACCCTCACCAGACTATAAAATTACCACTCAACCTCCTATTCAACAACACACCCCTATACTTCATTACCAATCCACTCCAAACCCTAATCAACCTTTACCTAGACCTTACCAAACTCAACCTACTAATCCTCAACCCCATTCCACTCCTTATTCTCAACCATTCCAACACCAAAAACCATCACCTAACCAAGACAAAAATTTAACTCCCACTTAGCCACCACCAAGGAATTATCAGGCACAACATGTTAATACCTAATCATCCTCGCAACATCAAAATAAAAATCCAATATCAACCAACTTCTATATACCCTAAACAACCAACTAATCCATCACATGTACCTCCTACTTATCAACCTACACCCACTATTCCCAATATCCATAGTCATTATCAACAATCACCCCTACAAACTCCCCAAATCCCTCAAGCTTCATCCCATGATCAATCCACATATTCTTATGCTCCTCCTCCTCCATATTACCTACCCCCATATTCTCCCCAAGCAGTTCCATATTTTGTCCCACCAACCAATCCAACTCAACCTGCATAGAACCCATAAGATGAGATTCAAAAATTGGTTAATCGTATGAACTCCCTAGAGCTGCAAATGATAGGTTTTGGTTACCAAAAACCTACTCTTATAAAAATTCACACCCAACCTATCCATCCTTCCATACCCCCACAAATTTATCCTTACCACTATGCATTTTCAAAATTGGACAAATTTAAGGGGAAAGAAGATCCAAAGGATTTCATAAGTAGTTTTATCAATGCTTGCTTCCTTATTAGTGGAAGTGATCATCTCATGCTTTGTACCCTCCCCTTATATTTTGAAATACCTACCTTGGAATTATATAGCAACTTACCTCAACATAGTCTCTATATCTTTAAACAATTGGCCAACCCCTTTTTCGAACGGTTCACCCTTAATATAAAGAAGAAAGCCACTCTAACTGATCTTTATAATCTTCAACAATTTGACGATGAACCTATCTTATATTATGGTGCTCAATGGCAGGTAGTGATCGATAAATTACTATTTTCTTTACCTATTACCAAAATAACACACCTCTTTACCTAGAGTTTCTCAAAGCATATATCTTTATTGTTACAACTTCAACAATATTGAACCTTCGAGGAAGATTTGATGCAAGAAAAGGTCATCGAGGACATAAAAATCCAAGAAGGAGAGATTAAACTCAAAAATAAGGAATGGCCAAATAAAATCCTTAAGAGCAACACCAATAGTTATCCCAAATCACCCCAAATCAATCAAGTGGTCTTGAGCAGCTCAAGCTCCCCTCGCCCTTCATCGCAATAATATTCTTATCTACACCCATGATCAAATTATCAAGCTCAACCCCCTCCACCACAATATAAAAATTCTTCTTCTCAACCTTCTATCTATCCTTGTTGCCCACCTAGACCACCTTGATAGTTCACCATTTTACCTGATCCCTTGTCAAACATATTTCAAAGGCTTTGTGAGGCCATACAATCTCCTCACCAGAGGTTAAACTAGAATATTCCACAAAACCTAAGCCTAAGTAATATAAAGAGCATCTCTTTTATGTTTATCATTTCCAAAAGAGCTATGATTTAAATGATTGCATAAAAATTAAACACTTAGTGCAAGACATGGTTGATAAGTGAGAGATCAAAATTGATAACCCTCTTGCTCCTCCTAATCAAAACCTTGGCATATATCAAAATTCCCTACCACAACATGAGACATCACAACCCTACAATGGAACTCCAACTTCCACCATTCCTTCAAATCAAGTTAATCATGTGAATAATATCTCATATCCCCAAGGTTTTATTGGAATGATTCATATTGTTACTAGAAACCAATGTTATCTTGAGAAGCAATCACAACCAACTAGCCCTTCCAATGTGCCTACCCCTTCAATAGCATCACCTCCACCAGTGAAATCCATTCCATTGCAACCACGACCAATCCTCCATTTGAAAATTCAACTCACTCATAATCTTAAAATGGCATAAGCTAAACTCTCCATTTATGAACTCATACAATAATCACCCCCATATAGGGAGGCATTAATATATATTCTCAAAGCCATTGAACTTCAATCTCAAGATCCTAATACTTTTGCTAATTTTGTGGGAAATATACAAACTTTTACAGAGCCTGCTATTACATTCTATGATCACAAAATTAAAGCTATACCAACAGAGGTTCCAGACCCACCTATGCATATTATGGCATCTATGGATAAAATCATCTTTAAACGAGTCTTGGTTGACATAGGCTCATCCATCAACGTTATCACCTCAACCACCCTTAAAAATAATAACCTTCCTTCATCCCATATTGTCACTACCACCTATACTCTGTGGGCCTTTATTGATGCTTTGTATTTAATGCTTGGAATAGTAGTTCTCCCTATCCAAGTGGGAGAAAAGACTATCCACACCTTATGTTACATCCTTTGAGGTGAAATGCAATATAACCTATTTTTAGGGCAACCATGGATTTGAGATATGTGTTGTGTACCCTCAACTTTACACCATTGTCTTAAATATGTGCTTGAGAGATGTGTTCATTGCATCCCTATTGATGATGAACCTTTTAAATATTATAACATGGTCAAACACACATAGGTCTCCATTGTCATCCCTTCATTTTTCCCTTACCATTACCCAACCTCCCCAATCAAACTCTACTAATTCTTATTCATCCATCCCTCATTCACAACCTTCTCCCTCTACCGACCAACCTTCCTCCTATCCCCCTCACTCCACCAATACTTCCTTGCCAATCACTCTCATTACAAATTCATCCACTAATACCCCTTTTTTACCTACTCCATTTTATCATCCCATTCACCCACTCTACTATCCTACCACTCTTCCCTTACTTAACCCAAGATCAATCACTTCACAACCTCCTAAATGTACAACTTCTTTGCCCATTTTTACTCACATTAATTCTCCTTCCTCTACTTCCTCTTCTATTATACCTCCTCAAACAACAACCTACACCTCTAATTTTTCCATTTCCACCATCTCTCATTCCACAATCCTCAAGCCTACTTCCTCCATCTCTATCTCCTCCCAACCTTCACCTACCACATATTCCACCCTAAATACTAAGGTCCCTATTTCTTTGGATGCTCCAAAAATTTCCTCATCTATTCCTAAGCACGCACATGACACCCCAACATCTTCTTCCTTTTCTTCACTCACAACCACATCAACCTCTTCCACTCACACCCCCTCTTTGACCTCCTATGCTAAATATCCATTATCGTCCTCATCCCCACCTCCTCATGTTGATGTACACATGTCTAAACCTAGTATAGGTGAATATCTTGTACATAATATGACATTCACATCCCTTCCTCTAATATAATCAGTTAAGGATTTATGTCACCCTTGCGACATTCCTTTAGCCATTGGTGCCATCGTCTCCATAGGCTCTTCTTCAAATTACACCAATTTTGTATATGGGGGATTTGATACTTCTTCTGAAAAACCTCCTCCCACACAATATAAACCACCATTTTGTGCCAATATTAATTATTTTTCTAATCCATCCTTGGCCACATGATATTTTCAATGCTTTCATTAGCAAGGATATGGTTTGGGTAGGTATGAGCAAGGCACACGAATATCTATTGAGCCTCAATATCAATTACCTAGTGACAAGTTAGGTCTATGGAATGACAAGAGTTATTTAGTCAACCTCCTTGTGGATTATCTTCAATGAATTACCCTTGGTCTTGAGGAGGATGATGAATACATTAACCCAAAAAACACATATTTGATATCAAATGACTTCTCCTAAATTGCCACCATCCATACTATCATTAATATGATTTCTAGTGATCTCTTTTCCCTTATTTATCACCCAAATGATCCCTCTCAACCTATACACACTAATATTGATGCCATTAACTTTGAAAACATCTCTTCCCCTCCTCCTAATGACTTCTTGCCCAATGACCACTTTTTTTAATGATAAAATGCTTATATTCTTCCTTCCTCTTACTCTATCTACCAATCCAAGGTAATTTATGTCGAGCTACCTCCTCCCACAAGTTTTTTTAATGACTTTCACCTCATACCCACCCCACACTAACTAGAGGATGGTTCTCATATGCTAGTGGAAGATACCATTGATATCAACTTTAAAACTAACCCACAACTTCTTAAACTTGGAAAAGGTATTTCAACTAAAGAACATGAACAATTCACTACCCTCCTAAAGGAATACAAACAAGTTTCTGCATGGTCCTACAAATACATGCCTGGACTTGATCCAAATCTTGTTGTCCACAATCTCATCCTCAATCTGAATGCTAAATCAGTCAAGAAAAAATTGAGGAAGCTTCATCCTACCATTTCTCTCATGGTTAAATAAGATTTACAAAAACTTTTAGATGCAGGCTTCATACTATAGACACCAAATCCTAGCCACTTGTCATCCACTCATCATCAAATCATAGTCATTCATCATTTATTTATATATATGTATATATATATATATATATATATATATATATTTATATATTTATATAAATATATATATGAATAAATCTCAGCCACCCATCACGTCTTAATCCTGGCCACTCATTTAACATGATCCATGTCACTTATCAAATCACAATCACAACCCTTCATCATGTTTTAATCTCGATCGCTCATTGGTGTCATCAAAACCCTAACATGTATTAAGGGGAATCATAAAAGATCATTCATTTTTGTGAATGAGGAGAGAGAAATTAGAAGGTCGGATCATCCATCATCTCGTGAGCCCTAGCATTCTATTATCTCACTTCCCCTTCGCACTTGCACAAACCTCCATCATCGCCATATCCATTGTTCATCCTCTAAACCCTACACCAATTGCCTATAGCATTGTTTCCCCTCCGGATCTAAAATACAGGCATCAATAGGCTGAATGCTTCAAGGTGTCCATGCAACATCATATCAAACCAATAAAAGCGTAGATCAAGGACTCAAGTATTGATAAGGTTGTTATTTGCTTTCTAACTTACATTTCCTATATTTAGTTTATATTTCATCAACACTACACTTAGGGTTTTGGTAGATCTATTTTTTAGAGGGCCTCACATAGTGGAGCCCTCACATATACTACTGATCTATTTTATGTTGTGATTTGTATGTAGGTGTAGGAGATACTTTCATTGATGGTTATTGTAGCTCGAGTGGCCCCGTAGGGATACACAAGCCCACTCACCCTTATTTGGAGCGAAGAAGATCCGAAGACACCACCATTGAGTGATCAAGGGTTTCACCCCTCCCATTGTAAATCATTGTATCAAAGCAAATATTGCTCTATAACCCTTGATTTGGGGCACATCTATGTATAGAGTGGAGATCAAGGCTCCCTCATTTGATTAATATATAATGTTATTCATTTGATGTGCATATAATTGTTATTTGCTTTGTTTTGTTATCTTTATATTGGTGTCGATATTTTCCACTTTACAAAATGGTGATCATGGTGGGACCCCCAAAGGGTTTCACATTTTGATTTGCCTTGTCAATCTTGAGTTTTTTATCTATGTTTTTATGTTTTTATTATAGGTTTTAAAAAATATGATCGCATAAATATCATAGAACTAGGGTTTCTAGGAGTTATGGGATTCAATCTATGGTTGCGTAGATGCCACACTATGTTTGAGGGATGCCATTTAGTGTTTGGGAGATACCATACAACGTTTGACAAACACCACAAAGTATCTGGGAGATTTTATAGAGTATCTGTGAGATTCAATAAAGTATCTAGGAGATTATGTACTACATCTGTGGAGTTGGGGAAAGAATACATAGGCTTCCTGGTAAGTTGTGTTCAAACCCCATTTATGTTTTTTCTTTTTAAAAGAAAAGAGAAAAGAAATGTTTATTTTCTTTGTAAAAAGCAATACATCATGCATTGTTAGGCATTCGTAGGTATTTTTCTTTACAATAATTAAAAAAAAAAGGAAGTGCATTTTAGAGTAGCAATTCATTTGTCATATAGACTGCATATAGGGGAAAATCTACACTCATAAATCAATTTTTAGTTGCATTAGGGCTTTCAGATTTATTTTATGTTATTTCTAAATTTGTATGTCAGAAATAGTCTAAAGTTTATCTGAAATTCATTCACTGCATTTTGGCTCATGTTTTTCTGTTGTTTATGGCATTTTGTTTGTTGTTTGGTTTGCTTTGAGTGTTTTTGCTTATGTTTTAGGCAACAAACTTGAAGAGCATACTAGGTTGCATCTTAAGATAGTTTTTCTTTTCATTTTAATGTTTAGAAAAACACCATAGAGAACAAAAATTTTAAAAGGAACCACACACTCTTCTTTCTTTCTCACTTCTCACCCTTCTAGGTTGGAATAGGTCACTTGTGCTCAAGCTTCCTCCCACTATTGGAAACACGTGTTGATTCAGAGTGGAAGAGCTAGGTGAACCCTCCACACATTGTGGATCTTAAGTGGTGTACCCTAGACTCTTTTGAGGGCCTCACACTTGGCACTAGTGTTCCTAGTCACCACCTTGGTTGAGTTCCCTATGATGTGAAGGGTGGTTTCTTTGCATTTTTATGTTAAAAAAAACACCATAGAAAATGAAAACTTAAAAGGAACCCACACACAACATGTTTCACTGTTAACATCAGTGAGTTGGATTTCATCACCAACCATTGATCGAGACCAGTGATGGTGGGCTTCATCTCCATCCATTGGCTCACCCCCTAGACACCCTAGTAACCCCATGAGTGGTTTTCTAGACTTCATCACCAAAAAATCCCCCACTTTTGAGAGATCCTCAAAGTGGGTTACACTTTAGGAAGCCATTTCAGTCATTTACATTTCATTCCTTGTCAAAGGGGTGAGTGTGAACACACCTTCCACCCACCTTGCATAGTTGTTTTAGGCTTAGGGAGTCTTAACACAAAAACACACAAAACCAAAAATAAAAAAATCAAAATCTGTTGCAAAGACATAGGATACATTTGTTTGCTTGGTTTGTGTATTTTTCATTACACTTTTCACACACGCATCCCCCACATTCATTACCCCAACTTACTCACAGCTTATGGTATTGACCCAAAATCAAGCTAGAGCCATGAGTCAGCTACCTACCAGCCAACCAAATTCATCCATGGAGTGCTCCACTCCTTCCTCAACCACTTTTGTAGCTAACCCAGCCAATGTGGCATAGATAAGCTATTTTGGCTTATCTTTTGGACCTTCTCACATAGTATTCACTTTGAATGTAGATGTGATGCAAAGGGCTATCCACACTTCCATTCCAAAAATAGAACCATCCACACCAACCGACCATCACACCACTTATATAGATATGGATAAAGTTGGAGCTTATTTAAGACCAACCAATCTAGTTCTAGAACCACTCAACATCCCACCCAGACATGTTCCTTCTTCTCAGTAGGAACTTGCTCACTCATACCCCAATAGTTTTAACCAAGTCTTCACCAACCCTCTTTTTGAGGCCACATCCACACTCCCACACCAAATTCCTCCACAACCATTTAGCCAAAGCACCTCCATTCCATTCTTACCTATACCACTACCCACTCCAACCCACTCTATGAAGCACAAGTTAATGTTGCTTCACATATTCCATCCACCATTCCATATACCATCCCTCATTCAATTGTGATTCCTTTCACAACTTACCCTCCATTGACCTCAACCCACATTTCCAACACTCACACCATACCTACATCCACTTCCAACACAACCACACAATCTACATCTAAAATTGCCATACAACAAGCATGGCAACATCTCAATCAACTACTTATGGGACATCAAGATGTCCGTTCTTGCCCACAACAACAATCGTAGGTGGTAGATTCCAAACCTCAATCCATTTTCAACCAAAGCACCTTTTTCACCCCTGATCCATCTTGGGTATCACAATATTCTAAGGTCACTATACCCACACCTCCATTTAACCATATCAATACCACTTCCACAACCCAACACATTCAAATCCCCCAAACTTCATCCCCACTCCATCAACACCAATCACTCCATAACCAAGTCCAACAACACATCCAACATCATCAGATACCCATCAATCCATTGGCCAATCAGAACCACATTTCATCCCAATAGTTCATCACCCAACACACACCACCTCCATACACTCATCAAATAAACCAGGGCTTCCACACACAAATGGAAGACCCTAAGATCCAAGCTTTGCAACAACATATTGATAGCTTAATTATGCACACACCTGGTATGATGTACCAAAAACCTACATTGAGATAGCTGATCAATCAACCCATTCATTCTTCGGTACCATCACCACCTTATCCGATAGACTTTACATTACCAAAGTTTGACAAATTCAAAGGGACTAAGGACCCTAGGGAGCATATTAGTGCATTCATCCATTCATGTTTTAGAATCCAAGAGAATGATACCTTAATGCTTCGAACCTTTCCTCAGATATTAGGGGGATGCCTTAGATTGGTACAACCATCTACCACATCACAGTGTCTATACATTTGAACAATTGGTGGATAAATTCTTAGAAAGGTTCTCCCTCAATGTTCACAAGAAAACTACCTTGACCGACTTGTACAATCTTAGACAATTTGAAGAAGAGTCGGTCTATGATTTTGGAAACCATTGGAGGGCAGTCATCACTAAATTTCCATTCTCCCTCCCAATGGAAGAATTAACATGAATGTTCACAAGGAGTTGTTTGAAACCTATCTCCTTGTTATTGCAATTACAATAATATAGAACATTCGATGAAGCTCTTGCCCAGGCCCAAGTTATCAAAGAAATCAAGATCCAAGAGGGTGAGATCAAACCCAAAAATAAAGAATGGCAAAACAAGGGCCAATCCAAAGGAAACTATAATGGCCAATCAAAATCTGGACAAGTCAATCAAGTGGTCTTGAGTCAACCACAAATGACTCACCAAACCCAAGGTCATCACCAACCACAACCATCATCGCAACAACCACAACAAATATCTTATCAAGTGGTTCCACCCCCACAACAATTGCACAACCCAACACCAACTATGGAAAATAATCAACATCGATAATCTATTCAATAGACTCACACTTACACACCATTATCCGAATCATATACCTCCATATTCCGTAGGTTGTATGATACCAATGCTATCACCTTACCTAAAGTCAAACCAGATGATCCGACCAAACATGACAAGGGCTATAGGGAGCATTTATTTTATCCTTTCCATCGATAGAAGGGGTATGACATTAATAACTACTATTCATTCAAAGACATTGTGCAAGACTTGATAGACCTTAGGGGCCATTAAGTTGGATAGCCCCTTAGCACAACAAAATCAAAATCTTGGTATCTACCAAACACCACTTCCTCATCATGAGGAAACACAATAGACAATAGGGGGATCAAATACTATGACTCCCCCTAATCAAGTCAATCATGTGCAATAGTACCAAGGTTTTGTGGGTGCTATTCATGTAGTCACCCGAGGTCAATGAAGCACAAATCATCAAAATGAACAACCTCAAGCAGTTCAACCTCCTATGGCACCACCAACAAATGTATCTTCATAACCCACCAATCTATCACAACCCATTCACCTTCCAAGTCATCCACCTCAACCCATCCATCTTCCAAGTTTCACCAATCCATCTCAATCCATTCATCTTTCAAATCCTCCACCTCAACCCATCCATCCTCCAAGTTATCCACAATAAATAGGAGTCTTCAAAGACCCCTTGCCAACACATGAAACTAACACAACACTTGCCAATCAAGCAGAGCAACCTAAGCAAGTGAATCAGGTGCATGATAGTCCACCTCACCAAGATTTTATGGGAATGATCAATGTTGTGACAAAGGATCAAGAATACCCAAACCAATCCACACAACCTGTAGCTCCTCCCAACATTCCCTCCATACCACAAGTGTTGCTACCACTAAATCAAGTCACACCTACTCCATCTCACCTAACATCTCCATAGAATCAAGAATAGGTGTACACACTACACCAGGGTGGGGATAACCCAACTACCACAACTGAACATTCCAAGAAGAATTAGGAACATGAGCATGTGGATATACCCACTAGATAAAATCATCATGAACCATTCATATCGGCTCATATGTCGAGGACTTTCGATCCACATTCGCTTAATTGTTTCCTATCACCTGCACCCAGTCCACCTCCACCACCCACCAATTGCCAATAAATTTCATCAACATCCATCCAACAACCCCCTCAACAATACCAGCAGCCACCACCACTGGACTTACAACAAATCTTGGAGTAGTTAGCTAACATCGAGCTACAATCAAGTTACCAACACACTCCAATTTTACATCAAATTTTAACTCAACTTACAAATATTGAGTTACAGTTGAGTCATCATCAATCTCATCAACATCCATCTCAACAACCTCAATAGTTGCAACATCCTTTTCTACAATCCACATCTCAAGTTACACTACCTATGCCACAAACTCAAAATCAATCACAATCGAACAAACGCACCAAGCATCCTACAAAGTTCCTTCATGACCACACATCGCTTTCAGAGTCTTACTCATCCATATTCCAAAGGTTGTATGAGGTAAATAAAATTACCTTACCAACAATAAAACCAAGAGATCCCAACAGGCCACATAGCAAAGGTTATAAGAAACACTTGTACTATCCCTATCATCGACAAGTGGGCCATGACATCAATAATTGCTACACATTTAAAGATGTGGTCCAAGATCTTATCGATAGGGGGCCTCACCATTCCTAGTCCACCTCATTCATCTCATTCAAAATGCTAGCTCCATACCTATACCCCTCTATCCGAGCCCATGTCAACCATATTTCAAAAGTTGTAGGAGGTAAAAATAATTGTTTTACCTAATGTGCACCCTCTCGATCCGAATAAACTTAAATCCAAGTCGTATCAGGAAGATCATTATTGTATCTATCATAGGCAAGTGGGCCATGACATCAATAATTGCTACACATTTAAATATGTGGTCCAAGATCTTATTGATAGGAGGGTCTTTTCCATAGATGATCCACTCACCTCATCTTATCAGGACCTTGGTAGCAACTCAAACAATAGTGGGTATTCTCAAGGTATCACACCTTCCCAATCATTCACATCATCAACCATCACATAAATTAGGGATTCTCAAGGTATCACACCTCCCCAATCATCCACATCATCAACCATAAAATAAATTGGGGATGTTTAAGGTATCACACCTTCCCCACACACAAAAAAAAAATAAAACAACAAAAAACTACACATTGCATTTCATACATCCATTTCACACAATCATATGCATGTCATTTCAGTACATTTTCATCCACCATATTAGTGGTCATTTGCATAGTGGGGATAATTGTGAATCCAATAAGTCTTGTCACCTTAATCAGGGGCACCTTCAATTTTACATCAATCCCATTTCACCATTTCATAAGTCATGTCATCATTTACCATAAAATTCCATCACCCTTAGGTGTTTTCGATCACTCAGCCACTCCTAGTGTTCCAGCAACCTCCATTGCATGTCAAGTTTTCTCTAGGACCAAAGAACATTTTCACTAAGAAAATCTTGAGTTATGAGAGTTGACTCTAACATTCTTGAACCAAACACATCTAACACTTATTAAAAACATCTTGTGTCAAAGAGGGATAACACCATGATTGGGTTGAACCTCAAAGCAAAAAATTCATCTTTGCTTGTCCCATTATGCACATAGTCCAAAATCAAAATAATGGTCTTCACCACTAACAACACTTTTACATAAAATAATGAGTAGTAAGGATAGGGTAAAATTCTCATCACACCATGGTTGAGAATCCGATTCCCCAAAACTCTAACTCTTTTACAAATCACACACCATAGATCCTCAAGTAGTAAGGATAGAACTACATTTCCATCCAGATGGTTAGGTAGTCTGATTCCCCAAATCTTAGAGATCAGATCATTGGACTATGGAGCTAATCTCCATCGGGGCTATAGATGCTTGACTGGCAGTGGAGTACGCTCATGCGTGGTGACATGTCTCTCTTGAAGAGACCTCTGACCACACATAAGGACAAGCTAGCTTCCCGATCTTCTCCATGATAGGTTTCATCTCAATTTTCCCAAGATGAGTAAATGAACTCACTTGCACACACATTGGTTCTTGATTGACTTGAGTCATCACCATACTCATGATTGGTAAATAAACATTCATTGCACACACATTTGGTCTCTGAGAGATTCGATAGAACTTATTGAGTTTGTTCAAAATCACTAGGATGTTTGAGTCTCTACAAAATAATTCTAGATCCATTATCCACAAGCCAAAATAACATTCATACCATACTCACATCATTACATGAGTCTCCCACTTCATATACCACCATTAGATGTTGGTGTCCCTGATTAAGCAACAAAATTGGTCAAGCAAGAGTCTAAAAACTTTTACGAATGATCATTAGAACATGATGCCATTCATTTATTTGCATACATCAAACAATCATCAAGAAACTTGGGGGTGTTTAAGGTATCACACCTTCCCCATCAGTCACCTCAAAAAAAATGGGGGAGGTTCAAGGTCTCACACCTTCTTCAAACAATCACAATCAACAATCAACCAAGCAATCAATCCACTTGGGGATGTTCAAGGTATCACACCTTCCCCAATAAAATAATCAATCAACTAGGGGTGCTTAAGGTATCACACCTTCCCCATCAGTCCAACAAACTACTTCATCAAATCAGTTGCTAGGTTCAAAAGGTTGCATCCTTTTGTCAAAGGTTACACCCTTTTCCTTGCATTCACAATCAATCAATCCATCATCAACCCTATCCTACCAGGGCAAGGGTAGCATCATCTAATTAAAAACCCTATCCTACTGGGGCAAAAGTAGAACCAATCAATCCATCATCAACCCTATCCTACTAGGGCAAAGGTAAAATCATCCTATTTCACTTTGCAAGAATGAAATGCACTTACCCCATCTCATTCCACAACACCCCTCAAATTCGCTCATCAATGCTTTTACATCATCCCCTCACATCATCAAATCCATTTACATTATCAAGTGAACCTTGTATCTAGTGATTTACTCTATTCCCTTGGTGGTTGCAGTGATTGGTTATCCATGCAATTTGGTAGGATGGGTAGATCACCATAAGGATGCTTGCTCATATCATCATCCAACATCCTCTTGTTCAAAAATAAAATCATTTTGATTCCTCATTTTTTGAGTGTGACTACGCTCAAGCAAATTTGCCCAAGGATGTCATTGATGCCCTATCCATGGGGTTATAAACATAGATAAATTTTATTACATCATTTCTTTTTACATTTAAGAATTAGAGCCAGTCACTAGGGATAACAGGCCCCTAGGATGATTGATTCCTTGACTTTATCATTTTGCATCTTCATAATTTTGCATTTCAATGATGCCAAAAGGCATATTTTCCAACAGCATAAAATCACCCCAAACTTGGGGTAACCAAATTTGACTTTGATTTCTAACATCGGGATACATCATACACATCCATTGCTTCATTCAATAAAAAACCCCACTCTTTTGGGGTAAAAATGGAGTCAATCAATCCATCACATTCCCTCTTCTACCATGACAAAGGTATCATCATCCAATAAAAAAACCCTTTTTTATTGGGGCAAAAATAGAATCAATCAATCAATCACATTCATTACATACATTGCAACATTCACATTCATTGTAGCATTCACATTCATTGCATCATACATATTCATTGCATCATCCAATAAAAAACCCCTTTTCTATTGGGGCAAAAGTAGAATCAATCATTGCATCACACACATTCATTGCATCATCCAATAAAAACCCCCTTTTTTTTTGGGGCAAAAGTAGAATCAATCATTGCACCATTCACATTCATTGCATTATTCACATTCATTGCATCATTCACATTCATTTCATCATCCATATTTCTATCAATTGGCTCATGAGATTCATTCTTCACTCATTCACCAATTGAGGGGGTAAGCTACAACCACAATTTTTATTTTCAGAGTCTTCTTGCGCACCGAGGAAAGAATCCATTCCACCAAACTAGGTGTCTCTTGTTTTTGCACCACATTGTGTTTCATGCAATGCGATACAAAAAGGGGTATCTGTAGACACCAAATCCTAGCCACTTGTCATCCACTCATCATCAAATCATAGCCATTCATCATTTATTTATATATATATATATATATATATATATATTTATATTTATATATTTATATATATATATATATGAATAAATCTCAACCACCCATCACGTCTTAATCCTGGCCACTCATTTAACATGATCCATGTCACTTATCAAATCACAATCACAACCCTTCATCATGTTTTAATCTCGACCACTCATTGGTGTCATCAAAACCCTAACATGTATTAAGGGGAATCATAAAAGATCATTCATTTTTGTGAATGAGGAGAGAAATTAAAATGTCGGAATCATCCATCATCTCATGAGCCCTAGCATTTTATCATCTCACTTCCCCTTTGCACTCACACAAACCCTCATCACTGCCATATTCATCATTCATTCTCTACCACCATTGTAAACTAGATCTAGACCCTATCGAGTTACCACAGACTATCTCACCTCCCCTCTCTCAGCTTGGCCCGCGTCTAGCTAACCCTCGGATGCTTTAGGGCATCCACATGATATCAGATCGAACCATCAGAAGCGTAGATCAAGGACTCAGGTATTGACAAGGTTGTTATTTGCTTTCTAACTTATGTTTCCTATATTTAGTTTACATTTCATCAACACTTGCACTTTAGGGTTTAGTAGATCTATTTTATAGAGGGCCTCACACAGTGGAGCCCTCGCATATGCTACTGATCTATTTCGTGTTGTGATTTGTATGTAGGTGTAGGAGATACTTTCATTGATGGTTGTTGTAGCTCGAGTGGCCCCATAGGGATACACAAGCCCACTCACCCTTGTTTGGAGTGAAGAAGATCCGAAGACACCACCATTGAGTGATCGAGGGTTTCACCCCTCCCATTGTAAATCATTGTATCAAAGAAAATATTGCTCTATAACCCCTGATTTGGGGTACATCTATGTATAGAGTGGAGATCAAGGCTCCCTCATTTGATTAATATATAATGTTATTCATTTGATGTGCATATAACTATTATTTTCTTTGTTTCATTATCTTTATATTGGTGTCGATCTTTTTCGCTTTACACATACAACTAGGTTTCAAACATGGTACCTGTTAGAAAACCTAACAGAGGAATTTGCATATGTACTTATTTTCATGATCTTAACAAAGCATGTCCCAAGGATGACTTCTCGCTTCCAAATATTGATACACTCGTAGATTCCATTTTTGGTCATGATATTCTTTCCCTTATGGATGGTTTCTCGAGATATAATCAAATTGACGTTAATCTTGAAGATCAACATAAAATATCATTTACCACTCCATGGGGATTTTATACTATAAAGTCATGTTATTTGTACTAAATAATGTAGGGGCCACTTACCAATGAGCTATGGCATATATCTTCTATGACTATATGCATAATATTTTTGAAGATTATGTTGATGATCTCTTGGCCAAGTCTAAATTTTGACACGAGCATATTAATGTCCTTCAAAAAAAATTTCATCGACTCCTTGAGCACAATGTTATATTAAACCCTAAGAAATATGTCTTTGGTGTCACTTTAGGAAAAATCTTAGGGTCCATTATCTCAAAAAGAGGTAAAGAAGTGGACTTTAACAAAGTCAAAGTGATCATGGACATGCCATCCCCAACAAATCTCAAGGAGTTTCGTAGTTTGTCGAGTAAAATTCAAGCAATTTGTAGGTTCATTGCCCAATTTCCTCACAAGTGCAAGCCCTTCGATCATCTTTTATAAAATGGGGTCTCCTTTAAATGGATAATGGAATATAAATAATATTTTGATGCCATTAGATGCTACCTTACCTCCCTATCTATTTTATCACTCCCCAAACTTGGTATATGAAGAACACAAGCTTATACTGAGAGGGGGGGGTGAACAGTATAAGACCTCTTTTTACTTTCTCTATTTAAATTCAACTTCACAAAGTAATGAACCAATAGCAATATCAAAGAAATGCATAAATCAACACATAATGAGACACCAATTTTAATGTGGTTCACCCAACATGGGCTACATCCACAAAAATTATCTCTAAAAAGCTTTCTCAAAGTTCTTTGGGAATCCTTCCCAATTACAATGTTTATGAGCCTCAGCCCAAAGGAGAAACCTTCCCCTACTCAAGTATTTATGATCCTCTACCCAAAGGAGAATCCTTCCCCTCCTCATGAATTTATAAGCCTCCTGCCCAAAGGAGAATCCTTCCCCTCCTCACGAATTTATGAGCCTCCTGCCCAAAGGAGAATCCTTCCCCTCAGCTCTAGAAATGATACTTCGAAGATCACCTACCTCTTATTCCACTAGTACATGGAAATCCTTTCCATAGAAGACCTCCTGTCCTCAATGCTCAGCCTCAAGAGACCTCTCGTCCTCACCGATCACCTCCACAGAGAACTCATCAACCTTGTACTAAACACGATCAGTCAGTCCAGCACAAGTCTTCCTCACTTTGTCAGATCTGTCCCAAGCTCAACTCATAAAGCTTGAACAAATCAATCTCTACTGCACACAAGACTTCTCAAAGACTTTTCAAAACTATCCTCAGGTTCTTCTCATAGAACCACTTTAACTCTGTCCTCAAGTCCTCTGCTAGGACCTGTCCAAATCAGCTCACAAGTCCTCCCTAGAACTTGTCCAAATCATCTCACAAGTCCTCACTAGAACCTGTCCAAATCAGCTCACAAGTCCTCACTAGAACCTATCCAAATCAGCTCACAAGTCCTCACTAGAACCTGTCCAAACCAGCTCACAAGTCCTCACTAGAACCTGTCCAAATCAGCTCACAAGTCTTCACTAGAACTTGTCCAAATCAGCACACAAGTTCATCAAGAAAAACTACATGAAAAGGAAACTAGTAGACATCCTTTTCCCTCCAAAGATATTTAAACAAAACAGCCACCAACATAAATCACCAATGCAAAGAATAACTTGCTCAAATCAATCTCAATGGAGTAAGACCAAATCATGTATCAAGTAAAAGCATTAACTTGATTAAAACAACCTCTATGGAAGCAACTCAACCATCAATCTCAAAACAGAAAACTAAGGGTTTCACCAACTCAAAGCAAGTAGCAAGACTTACTAACATAAACCCTAGTGCAAAAATGTTTCCTCTTCCTCAACCAGAATTATGCATTCACCCAAAAAACTCATCAATTATTTTAATGCATAAACAATCTTCAATATCCAAAAAATGGGATTTACACCAACAAGAATACCTAGTAGACAACCTTTTTCACTCCAAACTCAATTTCAGAAAATACACAATCAACAATATACATGGAAGAAGTTGCCCATACCTTTGTTTGAGGAAGAAGAGAATAGTTCTTCAACCTGTTACCAACACCACCCTCAACTTTGCCACCAAGTTAGGGTTAGATCATAAAAGTAACCACAAAAATATTTATTCTATAAAACACCTTATGACTCCAATCCTTAGAAGTCAACTACCAAAAATATAAAGCATACAAACAATATATCCTTTTACACCTTATTTCTCCAAATTAATTAAACCATGCTCAAGGAATAATAGCTTCTAAGCAAATCTCACTCAAAAATCAAGACAAAAATCTCAACCACACACTATCAACCTTATATCTCCAAAGAAGCGTTTAACCTTAAAAATAGTTTTAAATAAATCTGCCCAACCACTTCTTCTTTAAAAAAAATGCAGATTTTATTTTAAAAACCTTACCAAAAAAATGCTTTCAAAAATCATGGGTCAACAGTGCCTCCAAAAAAAATAGAGCACAAAAACTCTTCTCACACTCCACGACGAGAGTCGAACGCTTGACCTCCCTTCAAGCGCCTTCGTAGAACAGTCGTTGCCACAAGGCCAACGGCGCTAGCTTGAAGGCTAGCAAGAGTCTCCTTCTCCTTAACCCTTTGGCGGCGGATAAACGTGGCAAAAAAATGATAGCCGTAGCTTTTACTTCCCAACCTTTGCGCAATTCGAATTTATTTAACACCATTGCTTTGGACTATAGGTTATGGCTTATATAGCCAAACTTCCATGCTATGCACGACGTCGACGGGAGGATAATTCAAACTTTTCGAATTAATATTATTTTGGCACCTTCGAAACAACTTTAGGGTTTATGAAACCCTTTTGATTATTTAAAAAATAATCAAAGGTCTTTTAGACCTTAGACCTTAGGTGGAGAACCCATTAAATTATTAAAATAATTTAATCACTTAAATCAAATAATTAATTAATTAAAAAACCTTTAAAAGGTTTTATTAATTAAGTTATTTAATTAATAAGTGTCTCCAGCCTTTGCATTAAGCTGAGAGTGGTTTTGAGAAAAAACCTTAATGCATCCACCTGGTTTTAATAACCCTTAAACCTGCCATGGTTTTGATAAAAACCTTTTCATCTGCCACATGGAATCTCTCCGAAACCTTCTAGAAAACATTCTTTGGAATCTTCAACATTTGAAGCCAATAAATCCTCTTGACATTAATTCTACTTCCTTTTTACATCAATGACAACTCATAGACAAGAATCTGGGATCTCAAACCCAAAATTGCCAACAATCTCCCCCTTTGTCATTGATGGCAAACCATGCTTCTCAACAACACTGAAACTCAAAACTACTGTATAGAAAGCATCTCCCCCTGACTTGAGGCTCTCCCCCTTTTTCATCAATGGCAAAGGTTCATCTTTGGGGCTTGGGACTAAGAATGAGCCTCTTATCTCAGTCCCTCCCCCATATCCTGTTGAGGTGATTAATTCCAGGGTGGGAGTAAAACTCCCATTAGGCACTGATCTTCATCAGTGTCTATAACTGCCTTACCATGTCTTCTCTTGTTCTCCTTGTCCATATTCATATTCCTGTTCATGTCACTATTGTTGTTCTTGTTATCATTCATGTTCTTATCCATGTCTTGATTCTTGTGCCTATTCATACCCATGTTCCTGTTCTTATACCTTGGAATTTCAGCTCTATACTATCTAGCTATGTGACCTTCATTGTTACACTTATAACAACTAACAATGTTATTTCTTTGAGGCATACCTGATCTTTGAATCCATCTGTTCTGACCAACCCTATTCCTGTTATTAGCCTTGCAATACATAGCCTTGTGCCCAAACTATTTACAAGAGTAGCAATGCCCTTGAAAGAAATTACCACCTCTGAATCTGTCATTTACCTTCCTCACTTGATTCATGCAATGTGAAGCCATGTGACCAAACTTGTGACAAGCAAAACATCTACCATTAAACTTTCCTTGATTTGACCTCTTAGGTCCTGTAAACTTTCTCCCCTTTTTTTGATTCTTGTTTTCTAATTTTGTGCATCTATCACTCAAGGACTCTTTTTCTGAAGTACTTTCCTCATTAGAACTCTCTTCCTTTCGAAATCTCTTACTAGATTCCCCAACCTGTTCCATGTGTTTCTTACCAAAACCAAGACCTGTTTTATCTATTGTCCTTCTTTGATCTTTGATAATTGACTTTACCTTTTTGGTGTTATCTTCAAACCTGTAAATATTCTCCTTTTACTCTTTAGTTTCCTCTTTCAAGAAAGTCACTTTCTTTTCCAACTCTCTACACTCAAGAACCTTAGACTCTAACTTATCCTTAATTTATTGTGTCTTAGCTATAGAGAATTCAAGACTTTCTATAAGCTTATCTCTCTCAATACAACATTCATCCAATTTATCATTGAGTCTAGCATTCTTCTTTCTTTCCTTTTTCAAAGCACTAAGAGCACTAAAAATTTTGGCTTCAAGATCTACTTCACCATCCTCTATAACTTCCTCTATTTGTTTGCCTTTTGAAACATCAATGACTTTTTCATATTTCTTATCACTAGAGGTGCTACCCTTTTCTAAAGCCATACAAAGATCTTCCTCACAATTTTTTGAAGCATCCTCATACATAGTATAACTAGAAATCAATCCATCATTTGTGCAATCATCCTCAAGATGTCCAAAATTTCCACATCTAAAACATTTCATAAGGACAAATATATGTTTCTTTTCTTCTTCTTTTTTTGTTAGGAACAACATCTCATTTCCAACATCACTTGAAGAACTTTCACTATCACTACTAGAACACTTACTTGCCTTGTCTAGGTAGAAAATTTTCTTGTGTTTGTGAGAGTACCTCTTTCCTTGATTGCTTTTCTCATCTATATTCTTCCTTTGATACCTATGCCTTTCAGAATCCTTGCTCTTATAATCCTATTTATCTTCATCACTTTCATCCTCGGCAGTAGTACAGTTAGTAGCATAATGACCAAACTTTCCACAATTGAAACACTTGACATATTTCATACCTTTGTGATTTCTTGAGAACTTGCCCTTCTTGTTGTAATATGCCTCTTCATCACTAGAAGACTCATCACTATCTTGAAGCTCTTTACCCTTGGATTTCTTGGTAGCCTTGAAAGTTGCCTCCTTCTTAAAATCAACCTTCACTTGAGTTCTCAACTCAAATGCTGCAAGTATACTATGAAGCTCATCCTTTTTCAACTTATCCAAATCCTTATCTTCCTCAATAGCAAAAATATTTTCACTAAATCTATTTGGAAGAGACCTCAAAATCTTATCACAAATATCATTTTCAGCAAGCTCAAGACCTAGTTCCTTCATAGAGTTAACAATATCATCCATACGAAGCATATAGTCACTAATATTTTCTTCATCATTCATCTTGAGTTTTTCAAACATACCTTTGAAGTGTCTCAACTTGGTCTTTCAGACATTTGCATCACCTGTATGAACCACCTTCAACTGTTTCCACATTTCACTAGTTGTCTTGTAGTGAATCACCTTGGTAAGATCTACCTTCTGTAAATGCTTCAATATTGCATTCATTGCCTTTGAATTGCTATGATGTAGGAGCCTCTCTTTCTTAGTAGAAGTACCATGCTCAGGAATGGTATATTCATCCTCAATCACATCCCAAACATCATTTCCAAGAGCCATAAGATGAACCTTCATCCTAGCACTCCAAATCCCAAAATCTGCCCCATCAAGAATAGGTGTTGCATTACCACTTGTAGATTCCATTGTGTTCTTTACAATCTTTTCCTTCAAGTTGTTAAACTTTTCGAAGGAACCCGCTCTAATACCAATTGAAGAACACAAGCTTATACTGAGAGGGGGGGTGAACAATATAAGACCTCTTTTTACTTTCTCTATTTAACTTCAACTTCACAAAGCAATGAACCAATAGCAATATCAAAGCAATGCATAAAGCAACACACAATGAGACACCAATTTTAACGTGGTTCACCCAACATGGGCTACATCCACAAAATTTTTCTCTAAAAATCTTTCTCAAAGTTCTTTGGGAATCCTTCCCAATTACAATGTTTATGAGCCTCGGCCCAAAGGAGAAACCTTCCCCTACTCAAGTATTTATGAGCCTCTACCCAAAGGAGAATCCTTCCCCTCCTCACGAATTTATGAGCCTCCTACCCAAAGGAGAATCCTTCCCCTCCTCATGAATTTATGAGCCTCCTGCCCAAAGGAGAATCCTTCCCCTTAGCTCTGGAAATGATACTTCAGAAGATCACCTGCCTCTTATTCCGCTAGCACGTGGAACTCCTTTCCACAGAAGACCTCCTATCCTCAATGCTCAGCCTCAAGAGACCTTTGTCCTCACTGATCACCTCCACAGCAACTCATCAACCTGTACTAAACATAGTCAATCGGTCCAACACAAGTCTTCCTCACTCTGTCAGATCTGTCCCAAGCTCAACTCATAAAGCTTGAACAAATCAATCTCTGCTGCACACAAGCCTTCTCAAAGACTTGTCAAAATTGTCCTTAGGTTCTTCTCAAAGAACCACTTCAACTCTGTCCTCAAGTCCTCTTCTAGGACCTATCCAAATCAGCTCACAAGTCCTCCCTAGAACTTGTCCAAATCAGCTCACAAGTCCTCACTAGAACCTGTCCAAATCAGCTCACAAGTCCTCACTAGAACCTGTCCAAATCAGCTCACAAGTCCTCACTAGAACCTGTCCAAATCAGCTCACAAGTCCTCACTAGAACCTGTCCAAATCAGCTCACAAGTCCTCACTAGAACCTGTCCAAATCAGCTCACAAGTCTTCACTAGAACCTGTCCAAATCAGCTCACAAGTTCATCAAGAAAAACTTGCTTAGCATGAACCCACAAAGAGAATTGTTAGAGACCCAATGTGATTCATCAACCTCATAGAAGCATAAAGAGAATTGTTAGAGACTCAATATGTTCTATACTTAACTCCCAATCTCAATCTCAAATCTCATAGAAACATAAAGAGAATTGTTAGAGACTCAATATGTTCTATACTTAACTCCCAATCTCAATCTCAACTCAATCTCAATCTCAAAAGAATAAGATAGATGTAGTATGCTTTTCTCAAGAACATGAAACACAACCCAACAATTGCCAACCATGCAATATCTCATATAACAATGATACTCATGTTCTTTCCACAACCAATATCTTTTCTCAACCAATTAGGGCTTAAACAACAATGCTCATAGACAAGGTTTAACCAACATCATTCAACTCAACATTAACCTTGAAGCATTCAACCAATCACTACATGAAAAGGAAACTAGTAGACATCCTTTTCCCTCCAAAGATATTTGAACAAAATAGCCACCAACATAAATCACCAATGCAAAGAATAACTTGCTCAAATCAATCTCAATGGAGTAAGCCCAAATCATGTATCAAGTAAAGCATTAACTTGATCAAAACAACCTCTATGGAAGCAACTCAACCATCAATCTCAAAACAGCCAACTAAGGGTTTCACCAACTCAAAGCAAGTAGCAAGACTTACTAACATAAACCCTAGTGCAAAAATGCTTCCTCTTCCTCAACCAGAATTATGCATTCACCCAAAAAACTCATCAATGATTTTAATGCATAAACAATCTTCAATATCCATAAAATGGGATTTACACCAACAAGAATACCTAGTAGACAACCTTTTCACTCCAAACTCAATTTCAGAAAATACACCATCAACAATATACATGGAAGAAGTTGCCCATACCTTTGTTTGAGGAAGAAGAGAATAGTTCTTCAACCTGTTACCAACACCACCCTCAACTTTGCCACCAAGTTAGGGTTAGATCATAAAAGTAACCACAAAAATATTTATTCCATAAAACACCTTATGACTCCAATCCTTAGAAGTCAACTACCAAAAATATAAAGCATACAAACAATATATCCTTTTACACCTTATTTCTCCAAATTAATTAAACCATGCTCAAGGAATAATAGCTTCTAAGCAAATCTCACTCAACAATCAAGCCAAAAATCTCAACCACACACTATCAACCTTATATCTCCAAAGAAGCATTTAACCTTAAAAATAATTTTAAATAAATCTGCCCAACCACTTCTTCTTTAACAAAAATGCAGATTTTATTTAAAAAACCTTACCAAAAAAATGCTTCCAAAAATCGCGGGTCAACAATGCCTCCAAAAAAATTAGAGCGCAAAAACTCTTCTCACACTCCACGGTGGGAGTCGAACGCTTGACCTCCCTTCAAGCGCCTTCGTAGAACAGTCATTGCCACTAGGCCAACGATGCTAGCTTGAAGGCTAGCAAGAGTCTCCTTCTCCTTAACCCTTTGGTGGCAGATAAACATGGCAAAAAAATGATAGCCGTAGCTTTTACTTCCCAACCTTTGTGCAATTCGAATTTCTTTAACACCATTGCTTTGGACTATAGGTTATGGCTTATATAGCCAAACTTCCATGCTATGCACGACGTCGACGGGAGGATAATTCAAAATTTTTGAATTAATATTATTTTGGCGCCTTCGAAACAACTTTAGGGTTTATGAAACCCTTTTGATTATTTAAAAAATAATCAAAGGTCTTTTAGACCTTAGACCTTAGGTGGAGAACCCATTAAATTATTAAAATAATTTAATCACTAAATCAAATAAATAATTAATTAAAAACCTTTAAAAGGTTTTATTAATTAAGTTATTTAATTAATAAGTGTCTCCAGCCTTTGCATTAAGCTGAGAGTGGTTTTGAGAAAAACCCTTAATGCATCCACCTGGTTTTAATAAAAACCCTTAAACCTGCCATGGTTTTGATAAAAACCTTTTCATCTGCCACATGGAATCTCTCCGAAATCTTCTAGAAAATATTCTTTGGAATCTTCAACCTTTGAAGCCAATAAATCCTCTTGACATTAATGCCAGTTCCTTTTGACATCAATGACAACTCATAGACAAGAAGCTAGGATCTCAAACCCAAAATTGCCAACAATCTCCCCCTTTGTCATTGATGGCAAACCATGCTTCTCAACAACACTGAAACTCAAAACTGCTGTATAGAAATCAGCTCCCCCTGACTTGAGGCTCTCCCCCTTACTCATATCTCTCCCCCTTTGTCATCAATGGCAAAGGGTCACCTTTGGGGCTTGGGACTAAGAATGAGCCTCTTAGCTTAGTCCCTCCCCCACCTCCTATTGAGGTGATTAATTCCGAGGTGGGAGTAAAACTCCCATTAGGCACTGATCTTCATCAGTGTCTATAGCTGCCTTACCATGTCTTCTCTTGTTCTCCTTGTCCATATTCCTGTTCCTGTTCATGTCACTATTGTTGTTCTTGTTATCATTCCTGTTCTTATCCATGTCTTGATTCTTGTGCCTGTTCATACCCATGTTCCTCGTTCTTGTACCTTGGAATTTCAGCTCTACACTATCTAGCTATGTGACCTTCATTGTTGCACTTATAACAACTAACAATGTTATTTCTTTGAGGCATACCTGATCTTTGACTCCATCTGTTCTGACCAACCCTGTTCCTATTATTAGCCTTGCAATAAACAGCCTTGTGCCCAAACTGTTTACAAGAGTAGCAATACCCTTGAAAGAAATTACCACCTCTGAATCTGTCATTTACCTTCCTCACTTGAGTCATGCAATGTGAAGCCATGTGACCAAACCTGTGACAAGCAAAACATCTGCCATTAAACTTTCCTTGATTTGACCTCTTAGGTCCTGTAAACTTTCTCCCCTTTTTCTGATTCCTGTTTTCTGATTTTGTGCATCTATCACTCAAGGACTCTTTTTTTGAAGTACTTTCCTCATCAGAACTCTCTTCCTTTCGGAATCTCTTACTAGATTCCCCAACCTATTCCATGTGTTTCTTACCAAAACCAAGACCTGTTTTATCTGTTGTCCTTCTTTGATCTTTGATGATTGACTTTACCTTTTTGGTGCTATCTTCAAACCTGTAAATCTTCTCCTTGTACTCTTTAGTTTCCTCTTTCAAGGAAGCCACTTTCTGTTCCAACTCTCTACACTCAAGAACCTTAGACTCTAACTTATCCTTAAGTTTTTGTGTCTTAGCTATAGAGAAGTCAAGACTTTCTATAAGCTCATCTCTCTCAATACAACATTCATCCAATTTATCATTGAGTCTAGCATTCTTCTTTCTTTCCTTTTTCAAAGCACTAAGAGCACTAACAAGTTCAGCTTCAAGATCTACTTCACCATCCTCTATAACTTCCTCTATTTGTTTGCCTTTTGAAATATCAATGACTTTTTTCAGATTTCTTATCACTAGAGGTGCTACCCTTTTCTAAAGCCATACAAAGATCTTCCTCACAATTTTCCAAAGCATCCTCATACATAGTATAACTAGAAATCAATCCATCATTTGTGCAATCATCCTCAAGATGTCCAAAATTTCCACATCTAAAACATTTCATAAGGACAAATCTATGTTTCTTTTCTTCTTCTTTTTCTGTTAGGAACAACATCTCATTTCCAACATCACTTGAAGAACTTTCACTATCACTACTAGAACACTTACTTGCCTTGTCTAGGTAGAAACTTTTCTTGTGTTTGTGAGAGTACCTCTTTCCTTTATTGCTTTGCTCATATTTATTCTTCCTTTGATGCCTGTGCCTTTTAGAATCCTTGCTCTTATAATCCTGTTTATCTTCATCACTTTCATCCTTGGCAACAGTACAGTTAGTAGCATAATGACCAAACTTTCCACAATTGAAACACTTGACATATTTCATACCTTTGTGCTTTCTTGAGAACTTGCCCTTCTTGTTGTAATATGCCTCTTCATCACTAGAAGACTCATCACTATCTTGAAGCTCTTTACCCTTGGATTTCTTGGTAGCCTTGAAAGCTGCCTCCTTCTTAACATCAACCTTCACTTGAGTTCTCAACTCAAATGCTGCAAGTATACTATGAAGCTCATCCTTTTTCAACTTATCCAAATCCTTAGCTTCCTCAATAGCAGAAATATTTTCACTAAATCTATTTGGAAGAGACCTCAAAATCTTATCACAAATATCATTTTCAGCAAGCTCAAGACCTAGTTCCTTCATAGAGTTAACAATCTCATCCATACGAAGCATATAGTCACTAATATTTTCTTCATCATTCATCTTGAGTTGTTCAAACATACCTTTGAAGTGTCTCAACTTGGCCTTTCAGACATTTGCATCACCTGTATGAACCACCTTCAACTGTTTCCACATTTCACTAGCTGTCTTGCAGTGAATCACCTTGGTAAGATCTGCCTTCTGTAAACCCTTCAGGATTGCATTCATTGCCTTTGAATTGCTATGATGTAGGAGCCTCTCTTCCTTAGTAGAAGGACCATGCTCAGGAATGGTATACTCATCCTCAATCACTTCCCAAACTTCATTTCCAAGAGCCATAAGATGAACCTTCATCCTAGCACTCCAAAGCCCAAAATCTGCCCCATCAAGAATAGGTGTTGCATTACCACTTGTAGATTCCATTGTGTTCTTTACAATATTTTCCTTCAAGCTATTAAACTTTTCGAAGGAACCCGCTCTGATACCAATTGAAGAACACAAGCTTATACTGAGAGGGGGGGTGAACAGTATAAGACCTCTTTTTACTTTCTCTATTTAACTTCAACTTCGCAAAGCAATGAACCAATAGCAATATCAAAGCAATGCATAAAGCAACACACAATGAGACACCAATTTTAACGTGGTTCACCCAACATGGGCTACATCCACAAAAATTTTCTCTAAAAAGCTTTCTCAAAGTTCTTTGGGAATCCTTCCCAATTACAATGTTTATGAGCCTCAGCCCAAAGGAGAAACCTTCCCCTACTCAAGTATTTATGAGCCTCTACCCAAAGGAGAATCCTTCCCCTCCTCATGAATTTATGAGCCTCCTACCCAAAGGAGAATCCTTCCCCTCCTCACAAATTTATGAGCCTCCTGCCCAAAGGAGAATCCTTCCCCTCAGCTCTGGAAATGATACTTCAGAAGATCACCTGCCTCTTATTCCGCTAGCACATGGAACTCCTTTCCATAGAAGACCTCCTGTCCTCAATGCTCAGCCTCAAGAGACCTCTGTCCTCACTGATCACCTCCACAACAACTCATCAACCTGTACTAAACATAGTCAATCGGTCCAGCACAAGTCTTCCTCACTCTATCAGATCTGTCCCAAGCTCAACTCATAAAGCTTGAACAAATCAATCTCTGCTACACACAAGCCTTCTCAAAGACTTGTCAAAACTATCCTCAGGTTCTTCTCAAAGAACCACTTCAACTCTGTCCTCAAGTCCTCTGCTAGGACCTGTCCAAATCAGCTCACAAGTCCTCCCTAGAACTTGTCCAAATCAGCTCACAAGTCCTCACTAGAACCTGTCCAAATCAGCTCACAAGTCCTCACTAGAACCTGTCCAAATCAGCTCACAAGTCCTCACTAGAACCTGTCCAAATCAGCTCACAAGTCCTCACTAGAACCTGTCCAAATCAGCTCACAAGTCTTCACTAGAACCTGTCCAAATCAGCTCACAAGTTCATCAAGAAAAACTTGCTTAGCATGAACCCACAAAGAGAATTGTTAGAGACCCAATGTGATTCATCAACCTCATAGAAGCATAAAGAGAATTGTTAGAGACTCAATATGTTCTATACTTAACTCCCAATCTCAATCTCAAATCTCATAGAAACATAAAGAGAATTGTTAGAGACTCAATATGTTCTATACTTAACTCCCAATCTCAATCTCAACTCAATCTCAATCTCAAAAGAATAAGATAGATGTAGTATGCTTTTCTCAAGAACATGAAACACAACCCAACAATTGCCAACCATGCAATATCTCATATAACAATGATACTCATGTTCTTTCCACAACCAATATCTTTTCTCAACCAATTAGGGCTTTAACAACAATGCTTATAGACAAGGTTTAACCAACATCATTCAACTCAACATTAACCTTGAAGCATTCAACCAATCACTACATGAAAAGGAAACTAGTAGACATCCTTTTCCCTCCAAAGATATTTGAACAAAATAGCCACCAACATAAATCACCAATGCAAAGAATAACTTGCTCAAATCAATCTCAATGGAGTAAGCCCAAATCATGTATCAAGTAAAGCATTAACTTGATCAAAACAACCTCTATGGAAGCAACTCAACCATCAATCTCAAAACAGCCAACTAAGGGTTTCACCAACTCAATGCAAGTAGCAAGACTTACTAACATAAACCCTAGTGCAAAAATGCTTCCTCTTCCTCAACCAGAATTATGCATTCACCCAAAAAACTCATCAATGATTTTAATGCATAAACAATCTTCAATATCCAGAAAATGGGATTTACACCAACAAGAATACCTAGTAGACAACCTTTTCACTCCAAACTCAATTTCAGAAAATACACCATCAACAATATACATGGAAGAAGTTGCCCATACCTTTGTTTGAGGAAGAAGAGAATAGTTCTTCAATCTGTTACCAACACCACCCTCAACTTTGCCACCAAGTTAGGGTTAGATCATAAAAGTAACCACAAAAATATTTATTCCATAAAACACCTTATGACTCCAATCCTTAGAAGTCAACTACCAAAAATATAAAGCATACAAACAATATATCCTTTTACACCTTATTTCTCCAAATTAATTAAACCATGCTCAAGGAATAATAGCTTCTAAGCAAATCTCACTCAACAATCAAGCCAAAAATCTCAACCACACACTATCAACCTTATATCTCCAAAGAAGCATTTAACCTTAAAAATAATTTTAAATAAATCTGCCCAACCACTTCTTCTTTAACAAAATGCAGATTTTATTTAAAAAACCTTACCAAAAAAATGCTTCCGAAAATCGCGGGTCAACAGTGCCTCCGAAAAAATCGGAGCGCAAAAACTCTTCTCACACTCCACGGCGGGAGTCGAACGCTTGACCTCCCTTCAAGCGCCTTCGCAGAACAGTCATTGCCACTAGGCCAACGATGCTAGCTTGAAGGCTAGCAAGAGTCTCCTTCTCCTTAACCCTTTGGCGGTGGATAAACGTGGCAAAAAAATGATAGCCGTAGCTTTTACTTCCCAACCTTTGCGCAATTCGAATTTCTTTCACACCATTGCTTTGGACTATAGGTTATGGCTTATATAGCCAAACTTCCATGCTATGCACGACGTCGATGGGAGGATAATTCAAACTTTTCGAATTAATATTATTTTGGCGCCTTCGAAACAACTTTAGGGTTTATGAAACCCTTTTGATTATTTAAAAAATAATCAAAGGTCTTTTAGACCTTAGACCTTAGGTGGAGAACCCATTAAATTATTAAAATAATTTAATCACTAAATCAAATAAATAATTAATTAAAAAACCTTAAAAAGGTTTTATTAATTAAGTTATTTAATTAATAAGTGTCTCCAACCTTTGCATTAAGCTGAGAGTGGTTTTGAGAAAAACCCTTAATGCATCCACCTGGTTTTAATAAAAACCCTTAAACCTGCCATGGTTTTGATAAAAACCTTTTCATCTGCCACATGGAATCTCTCCGAAATCTTCTAGAAAATATTCTTTGGAATCTTCAACCTTTGAAGCCAATAAATCCTCTTGACATTAATGCCAGTTCCTTTTGACATCAATGACAACTCATAGACAAGAAGCTAGGATCTCAAACCCAAAATTGCCAACAATCTCCCCCTTTGTCATTGATGGCAAACCATGCTTCTCAACAACACTGAAACTCAAAACTGCTGTATAGAAATCAGCTCCCCCGACTTGAGGCTCTCCCCCTTACTCATATCTCTCCCCCTTTGTCATCAATGGCAAAGGGTCACCTTTGGGGCTTGGGACTAAGAATGAGCCTCTTAGCTTAGTCCCTCCCCCACCTCCTGTTGAGGTGATTAATTCTGGGGTGGGAGTAAAACTCCCATTAGGCACTGATCTTCATCAGTGTCTATAGCTGCCTTACCATGTCTTCTCTTGTTCTCCTTGTCCATATTCCTGTTCCTGTTCATGTCACTGTTGTTGTTCTTGTTATCATTCCTGTTCTTATCCATGTCTTGATTCTTGTGCCTGTTCATACCCATGTTCCTGTTCTTGTACCTTGGAATTTCAGCTCTACACTGTCTAGCTATGTGACCTTCATTGTTGCACTTATAACAACTAACAATGTTATTTCTTTGAGGCATACCTGATCTTTGACTCCATCTGTTCTGACCAACCCTGTTCCTGTTATTAGCCTTGCAATAAACAACCTTGTGCCCAAACTGTTTACAAGAGTAGCAATACCCTTGAAAGAAATTACCACCTCTGAATCTGTCATTTACCTTCCTCACTTGAGTCATGCAATGTGAAGCCATGTGACCAAACTTGTGACAAGCAAAACATCTGCCATTAAACTTTCCTTGATTTGACCTCTTAGGTCCTGTAAACTTTCTCCCCTTTTTTTGATTCCTGTTTTCTGATTCTGTGCATCTATCACTCAAGGACTCTTTTTTTGAAGTACTTTCCTCATCAGAACTCTCTTCCTTTCGAAATCTCTTACTAGATTCCCCAACTTGTTCCATGTGTTTCTTACCAAAACCAAGACCTGTTTTATCTGTTGTCCTTCTTTGATCTTTGATGATTGACTTTACCTTTTTGGTGCTATCTTCAAACCTGTAAAGCTTCTCCTTGTACTCTTTAGTTTCCTCTTTCAAGGAAGCCACTTTCTGTTCCAACTCTCTACACTCAAGAACCTTAGACTCTAACTTATCCTTAAGTTTCTGTGTCTTAGCTATAGAGAAGTCAAGACTTTCTATAAGCTCATCTCTCTCAATACAACATTCATCCAATTTATCATTGAGTCTAGCATTCTTCTTTCTTTCCTTTTTCAAAGCACTAAGAGCACTAACAAGTTCAGCTTCAAGATCTACTTCACCATCCTCTATAACTTCCTCTATTTGTTTGCCTTTTGAAACATCAATGACTTTTTCAGATTTCTTATCACTAGAGGTGCTACCCTTTTCTAAAGCCATACAAAGATCTTCCTCACAATTTTCTGAAGCATCCTCATACATAGTATAACTAGAAATCAATCCATCATTTGTGCAATCATCCTCAAGATGTCCAAAATTTCCACATCTAAAACATTTCATAAGGACAAATCTATGTTTCTTTTCTTCTTCTTTTTCTGTTAGGAACAACATCTCATTTCCAACATCACTTGAAGAACTTTCACTATCACTACTAGAACACTTACTTGCCTTGTCTAGGTAGAAAATTTTCTTGTGTTTGTGAGAGTACCTCTTTCCTTGATTGCTTTGCTCATATTTATTCTTCCTTTGATGCCTGTGCCTTTCAGAATCCTTGCTCTTATAATCCTGTTTATCTTCATCACTTTCATCCTTGGCAGTAATACAGTTAGTAGCATAATGACCAAACTTTCCACAATTGAAACACTTGACATATTTCATACCTTTGTGCTTTCTTGAGAACTTGCCCTTCTTGTTGTAATATGCCTCTTCATCACTAGAAGACTCATCACTATCTTGAAGCTCTTTACCCTTGGATTTCTTGGTAGCCTTGAAAGTTGCCTCCTTCTTAACATCAACCTTCACTTGAGTTCTCAACTCAAATGCTGCAAGTATACTATGAAGCTCATCCTTTTTCAACTTATCCAAATCCTTAGCTTCCTCAATAGCAAAAATATTTTCACTAAATCTATTTGGAAGAGACCTCAAAATCTTATCACAAATATCATTTTCAGCAAGCTCAAGACCTAGTTCCTTCATAGAGTTAACAATCTCATCCATACGAAGCATATAGTCACTAATATTTTCTTCATAATTCATCTTGAGTTGTTCAAACATACCTTTGAAGTGTCTCAACTTGGCCTTTCGGACATTTGCATCACCTGTATGAACCACCTTCAACTGTTTCCACATTTCACTAGTTGTCTTGTAGTGAATCACCTTGGTAAGATCTGCCTTCTGTAAACCCTTCAGGATTGCATTCATTGCCTTTGAATTGCTATGATGTAGGAGCCTCTCTTCCTTAGTAGAAGGACCATGCTCAGGAATGGTATACTCATCCTCAATCACTTCCCAAACTTCATTTCCAAGAGCCATAAGATGAACCTTCATCCTAGCACTCCAAAGCCCAAAATCTGCCCCATCAAGAATAGGTGTTGCATTACCACTTGTAGATTCCATTGTGTTCTTTACAATATTTTCCTTCAAGTCTGTTAAACTTTTTGAAGGAACCCGCTCTGATACCAATTGAAGAACACAAGCTTATACTGAGAGGGGGGTGAACAGTATAAGACCTCTTTTTACTTTCTCTATTTAACTTCAACTTCGCAAAGCAATGAACCAATAGCAATATCAAAGCAATGCATAAAGCAACACACAATGAGACACCAATTTTAACGTGGTTCACCCAACATGGGCTACATCCACAAAACTTTTCTCTAAAAAGCTTTCTCAAAGTTCTTTGGGAATCCTTCCCAATTACAATGTTTATGAGCCTCAGCCCAAAGGAGAAACCTTCCCCTACTCAAGTATTTATGAGCCTCTACCCAAAGGAGAATCCTTCCCCTCCTCATGAATTTATGAGCCTCCTACCCAAAGGAGAATCCTTCCCCTCCTCATAAATTTATGAGCCTCCTGCCCAAAGGAGAATCCTTCCCCTCAGCTCTGGAAATGATACTTTAGAAGATCACCTACCTCTTATTCCGCTAGCACGTGGAACTCCTTTCCATAGAAGACCTCCTGTCCTCAATGCTCAGCCTCAAGAGACCTCTGTCCTCACTGATCACCTCCACAACAACTCATCAACCTATACTAAACATAGTCAGTCGGTCCAACACAAGTCTTCCTCACTCTGTCAGATCTGTCCCAAGCTCAACTCATAAAGCTTGAACAAATCAATCTCTGCTACACACAAGCCTTCTCAAAGACTTGTCAAAACTATCCTCAGGTTCTTCTCAAAGAACCACTTCAACTCTGTCCTCAAGTCCTCTGCTAGGACCTATCCAAATCAGCTCACAAGTCCTCCCTAGAACTTGTCCAAATCAGCTCACAAGTCCTCACTAGAACCTGTCCAAATCAGCTCACAAGTCCTCACTAGAACCTGTCCAAATCAGCTCACAAGTCCTCACTAGAACCTGTCCAAATCAGCTCACAAGTCCTCACTAGAACCTGTCCAAATCAGCTCACAAGTCTTCACTAGAACCTGTCCAAATCAGCTCACAAGTTCATCAAGAAAAACTTGCTTAGCATGAACCCACAAAGAGAATTGTTAGAGACCCAATGTGATTCATCAACCTCATAGAAGCATAAAGAGAATTGTTAGAGACTCAATATGTTCTATACTTAACTCCCAATCTCAATCTCAAATCTCATAGAAACATAAAGAGAATTGTTAGAGACTCAATATGTTCTATACTTAACTCCCAATCTCAATCTCAACTCAATCTCAATCTCAAAAGAATAAGATAGATGTAGTATGCTTTTCTCAAGAACATGAAACACAACCCAACAATTGCCAACCATGCAATATCTCATATAACAATGATACTCATGTTCTTTCCACAACCAATATCTTTTCTCAACCAATTAGGGCTTTAACAACAATGCTTATAGACAAGGTTTAACCAACATCATTCAACTCAACATTAACCTTGAAGCATTCAACCAATCACTACATGAAAAGGAAACTAGTAGACATCCTTTTCCCTCCAAAGATATTTGAACAAAACAACCACCAACATAAATCACCAATGCAAAGAATAACTTGCTCAAATCAATCTCAATGGAGTAAGCCCAAATCATGTATCAAGTAAAGCATTAACTTGATCAAAACAACCTCTATGGAAGCAACTCAACCATCAATCTCAAAACAGCCAACTAAGGGTTTCACCAACTCAATGCAAGTAGCAAGACTTACTAACATAAACCCTAGTGCAAAAATGCTTCCTCTTCCTCAACCAGAATTATGCATTCACCCAAAAAACTCATCAATGATTTTAATGCATAAACAATCTTCAATATCCAGAAAATGGGATTTACACCAACAAGAATACCTAGTAGACAACCTTTTCACTCCAAACTCAATTTCAGAAAATACACCATCAACAATATACATGGAAGAAGTTGCCCATACCTTTGTTTGAGGAAGAAGAGAATAGTTCTTCAATCTGTTACCAACACCACCCTCAACTTTGCCACCAAGTTAGGGTTAGATCATAAAAGTAACCACAAAAATATTTATTCCATAAAACACCTTATGACTCCAATCCTTAGAAGTCAACTACCAAAAATATAAAGCATACAAACAATATATCCTTTTACACCTTATTTCTCCAAATTAATTAAACCATGCTCAAGGAATAATAGCTTCTAAGCAAATCTCACTCAACAATCAAGCCAAAAATCTCAACCACACACTATCAACCTTATATCTCCAAAGAAGCATTTAACCTTAAAAATAATTTTAAATAAATCTGCCCAACCACTTCTTCTTTAACAAAATGCAGATTTTATTTAAAAAACCTTACCAAAAAAAATGCTTCCAAAAATCACGGGTCAACAGTGCCTCCGAAAAAATCGGAGCGCAAAAACTCTTCTCACACTCCACGGTGGGAGTCGAACGCTTGACCTCCCTTCAAGCGCCTTCGTAGAACAGTCATTGCCACTAGGCCAACGATGCTAGCTTGAAGGCTAGCAAGAGTCTCCTTCTCCTTAACCCTTTGGCGGTGGATAAACGTGGCAAAAAAATGATAGCCATAGCTTTTACTTCCCAACCTTTGCGCAATTCGAATTTCTTTCACACCATTGCTTTGGACTATAGGTTATGGCTTATATAGCCAAACTTCCATGCTATGCACGACGTCGACGGGAGGATAATTCAAACTTTTCGAATTAATATTATTTTGGCACCTTCGAAACAACTTTAGGGTTTATGAAACCCTTTTGATTATTTAAAAAATAATCAAAGGTCTTTTAGACCTTAGACCTTAGGTGGAGAACCCATTAAATTATTAAAATAATTTAATCACTAAATCAAATAAATAATTAATTAAAAAACCTTAAAAAGGTTTTATTAATTAAGTTATTTAATTAATAAGTGTCTCCGAGCCTTTGCATTAAGTCGAGAGTGGTTTTGAGAAAAACCCTTAATGCATCCACCTGGTTTTAATAAAAACCCTTAAACCTGCCATGGTTTTGATAAAAACCTTTTCATCCGCCACATGGAATCTCTCCGAAATCTTCTAGAAAATATTCTTTGGAATCTTCAACCTTTGAAGCCAATAAATCCTCTTGACATTAATGCCAGTTCCTTTTGACATCAATGACAACTCATAGACAAGAAGCTAGGATCTCAAACCCAAAATTGCCAACAATCTCCCCCTTTGTCATTGATGGCAAACCATGCTTCTCAACAACACTGAAACTCAAAACTATCGTATAGAAATCAGCTCCCCCGACTTGAGGCTCTCCCCCTTACTCATATCTCTCCCCCTTTGTCATCAATGGCAAAGGGTCACCTTTGGGGCTTGGGACTAAGAATGAGCCTCTTAGCTTAGTCCCTCCCCCACCTCCTCTTGAGGTGATTAATTCTGGGGTGGGAGTAAAACTCCCATTAGGCACTGATCTTCATCGGTGTCTATAGCTGCCTTACCATGTCTTCTCTTGTTCTCCTTGTCCATATTCCTGTTCCTGTTCATGTCACTGTTGTTGTTCTTGTTATCATTCCTGTTCTTATCCATGTCTTGATTCTTGTGCCTGTTCATACCCATGTTCCTGTTCCTGTACCTTGGAATTTCAGCTCTACACTGTCTAGCTATGTGACCTTCATTGTTGCACTTATAACAACTAACAATGTTATTTCTTTGAGGCATACCTGATCTTTGACTCCATCTGTTCCGACCAACCCCTGTTCCCGTTATTAGCCTTGCAATAAACAACCTTGTGCCCAAACTGTTTACAAGAGTAGCAATACCCTTGAAAGAAATTACCACCTCCGAATCTGTCATTTACCTTCCTCACTTGAGTCATGCAATGTGAAGCCATGTGACCAAACTTGTGACAAGCAAAACATCTGCCATTAAACTTTCCTTGATTTGACCTCTTAGGTCCTCGTAAACTTTCTCCCTTTTTTTGATTCCTATTTTCTGATTCTGTGCATCTATCACTCAAGGACTATTTTTTGAAGTACTTTCCTCATCAGAACTCTCTTCCTTTCGAAATCTCTTACTAGATTCCCCAACCTGTTCCATGTGTTTCTTACCAAAACCAAGACCTGTTTTATCTGTTGTCCTTCTTTGATCTTTGATGATTGACTTTACCTTTTTGGTGCTATCTTCAAACCTGTAAAGCTTCTCCTTGTACTCTTTAGTTTCCTCTTTCAAGGAAGCCACTTTCTGTTCCAACTCTCTACACTCAAGAACCTTAGACTCTAACTTATCCTTAAGTTTCTGTGTCTTAGCTATAGAGAAGTCAAGACTTTCTATAAGCTCATCTCTCTCAATACAACATTCATCCAATTTATCATTGAGTCTAGCATTCTTCTTTCTTTCCTTTTTCAAAGCACTAAGAGCACTAACAAGTTCAGCTTCAAGATCTACTTCACCATCCTCTATAACTTCCTCTATTTGTTTGCCTTTTGAAACATCAATGACTTTTTCAGATTTCTTATCACTAGAGGTGCTACCCTTTTCTAAAGCCATACAAAGATCTTCCTCACAATTTTCTGAAGCATCCTCATACATAGTATAACTAGAAATCAATCCATCATTTGTGCAATCATCCTCAAGATGTCCAAAATTTCCACATCTAAAACATTTCATAAGGACAAATCTATGTTTCTTTTCTTCTTCTTTTTCTGTTAGGAACAACATCTCATTTCCAACATCACTTGAAGAACTTTCACTATCACTACTAGAACACTTACTTGCCTTGTCTAGGTAGAAAATTTTCTTGTGTTTGTGAGAGTACCTCTTTCCTTGATTGCTTTGCTCATCTTTATTCTTCCTTTGATGCCTGTGCCTTTCATAATCCTTGCTCTTATAATCCTGTTTATCTTCATCACTTTCATCCTTGGCAGTAGTATAGTTAGTAGCATAATGACCAAACTTTCCACAATTGAAACACTTGACATATTTCATACCTTTGTGCTTTCTTGAGAACTTGCCCTTCTTGCTGTAATATGCCTCTTCATCACTAGAAGACTCATCACTATCTTGAAGCTCTTTACCCTTGGATTTCTTGGTAGCCTTGAAAGTCGCCTCCTTCTTAACATCAACCTTCACTTGAGTTCTCAACTCAAATGTTGCAAGTATACTATGAAGCTCATCCTTTTTCAACTTATCCAAATCCTTAGCTTCCTCAATAGCAAAAATATTTTCACTAAATCTATTTGGAAGAGACCTCAAAATCTTATCACAAATATCATTTTCAGCAAGCTCAAGACCTAGTTCCTTCATAGAGTTAACAATCTCATCCATACGAAGCATATAGTCACTAATATTTTCTTCATCATTCATCTTGAGTTGTTCAAACATACCTTTGAAGTGTCTCAACTTGGCCTTTCGGACATTTGCATCACCTGTATGAACCACCTTCAACTGTTTCCACATTTCACTAGTTGTCTTGTAGTGAATCACCTTGGTAAGATCTGCCTTCTGTAAACCCTTCAGGATTGCATTCATTGCCTTTGAATTGCTATGATGTAGGAGCCTCTCTTCCTTAGTAGAAGGACCATGCTCAGGAATGGTATACTCATCCTCAATCACTTCCCAAACTTCATTTCCAAGAGCCATAAGATGAACCTTCATCCTAGCACTCCAAAGCCCAAAATCTGCCCCATCAAGAATAGGTGTTGCATTACCACTTGTAGATTCCATTGTGTTCTTTACAATATTTTCCTTCAAGCTGTTAAACTTTTCGAAGGAACCCACTCTGATACCAATTGAAGAACACAAGCTTATACTGAGAGGGGGGGTGAACAGTATAAGACCTCTTTTTACTTTCTCTATTTAACTTCAACTTCGCAAAGCAATGAACCAATAGCAATATCAAAGCAATGCATAAAGCAACACACAATGAGACACCAATTTTAACGTGGTTCACCCAACATGGGCTACATCCACAAAACTTTTCTCTAAAAAGCTTTCTCAAAGTTCTTTGGGAATCCTTCCCAATTACAATGTTTATGAGCCTCAGCCCAAAGGAGAAACCTTCCCCTACTCAAGTATTTATGAGCCTCTACCCAAAGGAGAATCCTTCCCCTCCTCATGAATTTATGAGCCTCCTGCCCAAAGGAGAATCCTTCCCCTCCTCATGAATTTATGAGCCTCCTCCCAAAGGAGAATCCTTCCCCTTAGCTCTGGAAATGATACTTCAGAAGATCACCTACCTCTTATTCCGCTAGCACGTGGAACTCCTTTCCATAGAAGACCTCCTGTCCTCAATGCTCAGCCTCAAGAGACCTTTGTCCTCACTGATCACCTCCATAGCAACTCATCAACCTGTACTAAACAAGTCAGTCTCCAGAACAAGTCTTCCTCACTCTCGATTTTCCCAAGCTCAACTCATAAAGCTTGAAAAATAATTTAAAAAGTTTAAACTTATGTTCTATACTTAACTCCAATCAATCTCAAATCTCATAGAAACATAAAGAGAATTGTTAGAGACTCAATATGTTCTATACTTAACTCCCAATCTCAATCTCAACTCAATCTCAATCTCAAAAGAATAAGATAGATGTAGTATGCTTTTCTCAAGAACATGAAACACAACCCAACAATTGCCAACCATGCAATATCTCATATAACAATGATACTCATGTTCTTTCCACAACCAATATCTTTTCTCAACCAATTAGGGCTTTAACAACAATGCTTATAGACAAGGTTTAACCAACATCATTCAACTCAACATTAACCTTGAAGCATTCAACCAATCACTACATGAAAAGGAAACTAGTAGACATCCTTTTCCCTCCAAAGGTATTTGAACAAAACAGCCACCAACATAAATCACCAATGCAAAGAATAACTTGCTCAAATCAATCTCAATGGAGTAAGCCCAAATCATGTATCAAGTAAAGCATTAACTTGATCAAAACAACCTCTATGGAAGCAACTCAACCATCAATCTCAAAACAGCCAACTAAGGGTTTCACCATCTCAATGCAAGTAGCAAGACTTACTAACATAAACCCTAGTGCAAAAATGCTTCCTCTTCCTCAACCAGAATTATGCATTCACCCAAAAAACTCATCAATGATTTTAATGCATAAACAATCTTCAATATCCAGAAAATGGGATTTACACCAACAAGAATACCTAGTAGACAACCTTTTCACTCCAAACTCAATTTCAGAAAATACACCATCAACAATATACATGGAAGAAGTTGCCCATACCTTTGTTTGAGGAAGAAGAGAATAGTTCTTCAACCCGTTACCAACACCACCCTCAACTTTGCCACCAAGTTAGGGTTAGATCATAAAAGTAACCACAAAAATATTTATTCCATAAAACACCTTATGACTCCAATCCTTAGAAGTCAACTACCAAAAAATATAAAGCATACAAACAATATATCCTTTTACACCTTATTTCTCCAAATTAATTAAACCATGCTCAAGGAATAATAGCTTCTAAGCAAATCTCACTCAACAATCAAGCCAAAAATCTCAACCACACACTATCAACCTTATATCTCCAAAGAAGCATTTAACCTTAAAAATAATTTTAAATAAATCTGCCCAACCACTTCTTCTTTAACAAAATGCAGATTTTATTTAAAAAACCTTACCAAAAAAAATGCTTTCGAAAATCGCGGGTCAACAGTGCCTCCAAAAAAATCGGAGCGCAAAAACTCTTCTCACACTCCACGGTGGGAGTCGAACGCTTGACCTCCCTTCAAGCGCCTTCGCAGAACAGTCATTGCCACTAGGCCAACGGTGCTAGCTTGAAGGCTAGCAAGAGTCTCCTTCTCCTTAACCCTTTGGCGGCGGATAAACGTGGCAAAAAAATGATAGCCGTAGCTTTTACTTCCCAACCTTTGTGCAATTCGAATTTCTTTCACACCATTGCTTTGGACTATAGGTTATGGCTTATATAGCCAAACTTCCATGCTATGCACGACGTCGACGGGAGGATAATTCAAACTTTTCGAATTAATATTATTTTGGCGCCTTCGAAACAACTTTAGGGTTTATGAAACCCTTTTGATTATTTAAAAAATAATCAAAGGTCTTTTAGACCTTAGACCTTAGGTGGAGAACCCATTAAATTATTAAAATAATTTAATCACTAAATCAAATAAATAATTAATTAAAAAACCTTAAAAAGGTTTTATTAATTAAGTTATTTAATTAATAAGTGTCTCCAGCCTTTGCATTAAGTTGAGAGTGGTTTTGAGAAAAACCCTTAATGCATCCACCTGGTTTTAATAAAAACCCTTAAACCTGCCATGGTTTTGATAAAAACCTTTTCATCTGCCACATGGAATCTCTCCGAAATCTTCTAGAAAATATTCTTTGGAATCTTCAACCTTTGAAGCCAATAAATCCTCTTGACATTAATGCCAGTTCCTTTTGACATCAATGACAACTCATAGACAAGAAGCTAGGATCTCAAACCCAAAATTGCCAACAATCTCCCCCTTTGTCATTGATGGCAAACCATGCTTCTCAACAACACTCGAAACTCAAAACTCGTTGTATAGAAATCAGCTCCCCCCGACTTGAGGCTCTCCCCCTTACTCATATCTCTCCCCCTTTGTCATCAATGGCAAAGGGTCACCTTTGGGGCTTGGGACTAAGAATGAGCCTCTTAGCTTAGTCCCTCCCCCACCTCCTGTTGAGGTGATTAATTTTGGGGTGGGAGTAAAACTCCCATTAGGCATCGATCTTCATCAGTGTCTATAGCTGCCTTACCATGTCTTCTCTTGTTCTCCTTGTCCATATTCCTGTTCCTGTTCATGTCACTATTGTTGTTCTTGTTATCATTCCTGTTCTTATCCATGTCTTGATTCTTGTGCCTGTTCATACCCATGTTCCTGTTCTTGTACCTTGGAATTTCAGCTCTACACTGTCTAGCTATGTGACCTTCATTGTTGCACTTATAACAACTAACAATGTTATTTCTTTGAGGCATACCAGATCTTTGACTCCATCCTGTTCTGACCAACCTATGTTCCTATTATTAGCCTTGCAATAAACAACCTTGTGCCCAAACTGTTTACAAGAGTAGCAATACCCTTGAAAGAAATTACCACCTCTGAATCTGTCATTTACCTTCCTCACTTGAGTCATGCAATGTGAAGCCATGTGACCAAACTTGTGACAAGCAAAACATCTGCCATTAAACTTTCCTTGATTTGACCTCTTAGGTCCTGTAAACTTTCTCCCCTTTTTTTGATTCCTGTTTTTTGATTCTGTGCATCTATCACTCAAGGACTCTTTTTCTGAAGTACTTTCCTCATCAGAACTCTCTTCCTTTCGAAATCTCTTTCTAGATTCCCCAGAGTCGCCAACCTGTTCCATGTGTTTCTTACCAAAACCAAGACCTGTTTTATCTGTTGTCCTTCTTTGATCTTTGATGATTGACTTTACCTTTTTGGTGCTATCTTCAAACCTGTAAAGCTTCTCCTTGTACTCTTTAGTTTCCTCTTTCAAGGAAGCCACTTTCTGTTCCAACTCTCTACACTCAAGAACCTTAGACTCTAACTTATCCTTAAGTTTCTGTGTCTTAGCTATAGAGAAGTCAAGACTTTCTATAAGCTCATCTCTCTCAATACAACATTCATCCAATTTATCATTGAGTCTAGCATTCTTCTTTCTTTCCTTTTTCAAAGCACTAAGAGCACTAACAAGTTCAGCTTCAAGATCTACTTCACCATCCTCTATAACTTCCTCTATTTGTTTGCCTTTTGAAACATCAATGACTTTTTCAGATTTCTTATCACTAGAGGTGCTACCCTTTTCTAAAGCCATACAAAGATCTTCCTCACAATTTTTCGAAGCATCCTCATACATAGTATAACTAGAAATCAATCCATCATTTGTGCAATCATCCTCAAGATGTCCAAAATTTCCACATCTAAAACATTTCATAAGGACAAATCTATGTTTCTTTTCTTCTTCTTTTTCTGTTAGGAACAACATCTCATTTCCAACATCACTTGAAGAACTTTCACTATCACTACTAGAACACTTACTTGCCTTGTCTAGGTAGAAACTTTTCTTGTGTTTGTGAGAGTACCTCTTTCCTTGATTGCTTTGCTCATCTTTATTCTTCCTTTGATGCCTGTGCCTTTCAGAATCCTTGCTCTTATAATCTTGTTTATCTTCATCACTTTCATCCTTGGTAGCAGTACAGTTAGTAGCATAATGACCAAACTTTCCACAATTGAAACACTTGACATATTTCATACCTTTGTGCTTTCTTGAGAACTTGCCCTTCTTGCTGTAATATGCCTCTTCATCACTAGAAGACTCATCACTATCTTGAAGCTCTTTACCCTTGGATTTCTTGGTAGCCTTGAAAGCCGCCTCCTTCTTAACATCAACCTTCACTTGAGTTCTCAACTCAAATGCTGCAAGTATACTATGAAGCTCATCCTTTTTCAACTTATCCAAATCCTTAGCTTCCTCAATAGCAGAAATATTTTCACTAAATCTATTTGGAAGAGACCTCAAAATCTTATCACAAATATCATTTTCAGCAAGCTCAAGACCTAGTTCCTTCATAGAGTTAACAATCTCATCCATACGAAGCATATAGTCACTAATATTTTCTTCATCATTCATCTTGAGTTGTTCAAACATACCTTTGAAGTGTCTCAACTTGGCCTTTCGGACATTTGCATCACCTGTATGAACCACCTTCAACTGTTTCCACATTTCACTAGTTGTCTTGCAGTGAATCACCTTGGTAAGATCTGCCTTCTGTAAACCCTTCAGGATTGCATTCATTGCCTTTGAATTGCTATGATGTAGGAGCCTCTCTTCCTTAGTAGAAGGACCATGCTCAGGAATGGTATACTCATCCTCAATCACTTCCCAAACTTCATTTCCAAGAGCCATAAGATGAACCTTCATCCTAGCACTCCAAAGCCCAAAATCTGCCCCATCAAGAATAGGTGTTGCATTACCACTTGTAGATTCCATTGTGTTCTTTACAATATTTTCCTTCAAGATGTTAAACTTTTTGAAGGAACCCGCTCTGATACCAATTGAAGAACACAAGCTTATACTGAGAGGGGGGTGAATAGTATAAGACCTCTTTTTACTTTCTCTATTTAACTTCAACTTCGCAAAGCAATGAACCAATAGCAATATCAAAGCAATGCATAAAGCAACACACAATGAGACACCAATTTTAACGTGGTTCACCCAACATGGGCTACATCCACAAAAATTTTCTCTAAAAAGCTTTCTCAAAGTTCTTTGGGAATCCTTCCCAATTACAATGTTTATGAGCCTCAGCCCAAAGGAGAAACCTTCCCCTACTCAAGTATTTATGAGCCTCTACCCAAAGGAGAATCCTTCCCCTCCTCATGAATTTATGAGCCTCCTGCCCAAAGGAGAATCCTTCCCCTCCTCACGAATTTATGAGCCTCCTACCCAAAGGAGAATCCTTCCCCTCAACTCTGGAAATGATACTTTAGAAGATCACCTGCCTCTTATTCCGCTAGCACGTGGAACTCCTTTCCATAGAAGACCTCCTGTCCTCAATGCTCAGCCTCAAGAGACCTCTGTCCTCACTGATCACCTCCACAACAACTCATCAACCTGTACTAAACACAGTCAGTCGGTCCAACACAAGTCTTCCTCACTCTGTCAGATCTGTCCCAAGCTCAACTCATAAAGCTTGAACAAATCAATCTCTACTGCACACAAGCCTTCTCAAAGACTTGTCAAAACTGTCCTCAGGTTCTTCTCAAAGAACCACTTCAACTCTGTCCTCAAGTCCTCTACTAGGACCTATCCAAATCAGCTCACAAGTCCTCCCTAGAACTTGTCCAAATCAGCTCACAAGTCCTCACTAGAACCTGTCCAAATCAGCTCACAAGTCCTCACTAGAACCTGTCCAAATCAGCTCACAAGTCCTCACTAGAACCTGTCCAAATCAGCTCACAAGTCCTCACTAGAACCTGTCCAAATCAGCTCACAAGTCTTCACTAGAACCTGTCCAAATCAGCTCACAAGTTCATCAAGAAAAACTTGCTTAGCATGAACCCACAAAGAGAATTGTTAGAGACCCAATGTGATTCATCAACCTCATAGAAGCATAAAGAGAATTGTTAGAGACTCAATATGTTCTATACTTAACTCCCAATCTCAATCTCAAATCTCATAGAAACATAAAGAGAATTGTTAGAGACTCAATATGTTCTATACTTAACTCCCAATCTCAATCTCAACTCAATCTCAATCTCAAAAGAATAAGATAGATGTAGTATGCTTTTCTCAAGAACATGAAACACAACCCAACAATTGCCAACCATGCAATATCTCATATAACAATGATACTCATGTTCTTTCCACAACCAATATCTTTTCTCAACCAATTAGGGCTTTAACAACAATGCTTATAGACAAGGTTTAACCAACATCATTCAACTCAACATTAACCTTGAAGCATTCAACCAATCACTACATGAAAAGGAAACTAGTAGACATCCTTTTCCCTCCAAAGGTATTTGAACAAAACAACCACCAACATAAATCACCAATGCAAAGAATAACTTGCTCAAATCAATCTCAATGGAGTAAGCCCAAATCATGTATCAAGTAAAGCATTAACTTGATCAAAACAACCTCTATGGAAGCAACTCAACCATCAATCTCAAAACAGCCAACTAAGGGTTTCACCAACTCAAAGCAAGTAGCAAGACTTACTAACATAAACCCTAGTGCAAAAATGCTTCCTCTTCCTCAACCAGAATTATGCATTCACCCAAAAAACTCATCAATGATTTTAATGCATAAACAATCTTCAATATCCAGAAAATGGGATTTACACCAACAAGAATACCTAGTAGACAACCTTTTCACTCCAAACTCAATTTCAGAAAATACACCATCAACAATATACATGGAAGAAGTTGCCCATACCTTTGTTTGAGGAAGAAGAGAATAGTTCTTCAACCTCATTACCAACACCACCCTCAACTTTGCCACCAAGTTAGGGTTAGATCATAAAAGTAACCACAAAAATATTTATTCCATAAAACACCTTATGACTCCAATCCTTAGAAGTCAACTACCAAAAATATAAAGCATACAAACAATATATCCTTTTACACCTTATTTCTCCAAATTAATTAAACCATGCTCAAGGAATAATAGCTTCTAAGCAAATCTCACTCAACAATCAAGCCAAAAATCTCAACCACACACTATCAACCTTATATCTCCAAAGAAGCATTTAACCTTAAAAATAATTTTAAATAAATCTGCCCAACCACTTCTTCTTTAACAAAATGCAGATTTTATTTAAAAAACCTTACCAAAAAAATGCTTCCGAAAATCGCGGGTCAACAGTGCCTCCGAAAAAATCGGAGCGCAAAAACTCTTCTCACACTCCACGACGGGAGTCGAACGCTTGACCTCCCTTCAAGCGCCTTCGCAGAACAGTCGTTGCCACTAGGCCAACGGTGCTAGCTTGAAGGCTAGCAAGAGTCTCCTTCTCCTTAACCCTTTGGCGGTGGATAAACGTGGCAAAAAAATGATAGCCGTAGCTTTTACTTCCCAACCTTTGCGCAATTCGAATTTCTTTCACACCATTGCTTTGGACTATAGGTTATGGCTTATATAGCCAAACTTCCATGCTATGCACGACGTCGACGGGAGGATAATTCAAACTTTTCGAATTAATATTATTTTGGCGCCTTCGAAACAACTTTAGGGTTTATGAAACCCTTTTGATTATTTAAAAAATAATCAAAGGTCTTTTAGACCTTAGACCTTAGGTGGAGAACCCATTAAATTATTAAAATAATTTAATCACTAAATCAAATAAATAATTAATTAAAAAACCTTAAAAAGGTTTTATTAATTAAGTTATTTAATTAATAAGTGTCTCCAGCCTTTGCATTAAGCCGAGAGTGGTTTTGAGAAAAACCCTTAATGCATCCACCTGGTTTTAATAAAAACCCTTAAACCCGCCATGGTTTTGATAAAAACCTTTTCATCTGCCACATGGAATCTCTCCGAAATCTTCTAGAAAATATTCTTTGGAATCTTCAACCTTTGAAGCCAATAAATCCTCTTGACATTAATGCCAGTTCCTTTTGACATCAATGACAACTCATAGACAAGAAGCTAGGATCTCAAACCCAAAATTGCCAACAAGTATACCATTCCACATGTACATTTTTGCTATCATCTCTGCTCTTGGAACCATGTTGATCCAAAAGAATGATGATAATAAGGAGCAAGCCATTTACTATATCAGTCGAACCTTGGTCAGTTATGATTCTAAATATGCATATGTGGAAAGCTATACCTAGCTATCATCTTTGCCACTAGAAAGCTCCATCATTACATGCTTAATCACACCACATACGTCATTGCCAAAGAAAACCCATTGCGATATATGATGAGTCGCACTTATACAAATACTCAAACTACAAAATGAGTTATGCTTTTAACAGAAAATAATCTTGAGTTCATTAGCCAAAATTCCATAAAAGGTAGGTCATTATTGACCAACTCACAGAGGCTCCTCTCCCATATGACAAACCTCTCATGATTGAGATCCTCGATGATTATGTCTTCAATATTGAAGAACTCGAAGAACATGTCAAACCCGAATATGAAGTAGATCTCACCCTTTTCTTTGATGTTTCTAAGTGTGAACAAGGGAGTGGTGTAGGAGTTGGTTTCTTTATACCACAAGGGGCCCCTATCCCCCTCTCATTCAAACTTAATTTTCCCTGCACTAATAACAATGTTGAATATTAAGCTCTTGTCTTAGGACTTCATACTGCAATAGCCATGTGCATCAAGTGCATTAAAATCATTGTCAATTATGAACTCATTGTCAATCAAGAATGCCCAGTCTTAAAACCATACAAGGAAATTATGGATAAATTACTCACATATTTTGAGTGGTATGCTATTGAAACCTCTCCAAGGTCATCCAACTGCTTTGCAGATACAATGGCCTCTCTTGGTTCCCTTATTCCATAGAACTCTTTTGATAATGTCACTAATGTTCACATTAAAACCCTTTCTTAGTCTGTCATTTTTCGTGCAGCCTCTATGTATGAGAAAAATATCCATTTTGTTCAAGTAAAGCCTTATCACGATTGGTTCTCTCAAGTGAAAGACGTCCTTAAGCTTGGTACCCTACTGATATATTTTTCACCCGCTGCCAAATGCATATTTAAATAAAAAGTAGCATGCTATGTTATCTTACGGTATGTGCTCTATTGTCATGGCTATGATGGTGTCCTACTTCATTGTCTAGAATCCAAAGAGACACAATGGGTGATTTCTCAAGCACATGATGGCACATGTGGTGGCCATTTTAGTGGAATAGCTATTGCAAAATGTTTCCTACGTATGGGATACTTCTAGTCCATCATGGAACAAGATTGTTGTGCATATGTTAGAAAATGTATCAAATATCAAAATCATGACAATTAACCCTTGTTCCTTCACAAGCCTTACAACTCATTCAATAACTTTGGTCTTTCTTCCAATGGGACCTTGATCTCATTTGGAAAATTTGCACATCCCTATTCAAGACAACATACTTTCATCATCATTACCACTGAGTATTTCACCAAGTGGGTTGATGCCATTCCCCTCACTAGTATGATAGGTCCTCGTATTGCAGAGTTCATACTTCATCATATCATCTATCATTTTGGTATCCCCTCAAATATTATCTCTAACAATGGGATTCCCTTCAATAATAAATATGTTCAAACACTTTGCACTAGATATCATATCCAAAATAGTTTATCGACTTTGTATTAACCCCAAAGCAATGGTCAATTTGAGGCTACCAATAAGACTATCATCACCATATTGAAGAAAATTATTAAATAAAATCATATATATTGGCACCTCCAACTCCCTTTGGCATTATGGGCCTATCAAACAAGCATTCGTACACCCACTAGGGCCACCTCATTCTCTCTTATCTATGGTGTTGAGGCTATCATGCCTCTGGAACTTGAGATCTCTTCTCTATGTATCTCCTTACAAGAATTCTTGGATGATGATGCAGCTCACCAGGCCCTCCTTCATCAACTTATACTCCTTGATGAGTGTTGTATTAATACTCTCAAAATATATGTGTTTATCAAGATTGAATCAAAATAGCCTACGAGAAAAAATGTCATCCACGAGAATTCTAGGTTGGCAATCTCATCTTGAAAGAAAATAAAAAAAATCTAGTCTTCCTCCCCATTTGCATGAAAAATATACCGCTAACTGGCTTGGCCCATTCATTATTAAACACAAGTTTAGACCTAGAACTTATAAGCTTGTCACTCTTGAGGGAAGTGAGGAGCCTGATCCCATCAATATTCTTCACTTGAGAGCCTTTTATGCCTAAATCCTTTACATTTACCTTCCTTTTACATAGGCTACACAAAAAAAAAATCACACCATCCCTTGCTCCCTTATTCTCCCTTATGGTAACTCAATATTTTTCATCCAACCATTCTTCAACATATGTTTTAAACAATGACTATTGAGCTCTAGACTACACATGAAGTCACTAATGTGATGATAATCTTGGTGGATCTTGATGAATGATTGGAAGAAAATGAAAAGTATCCCTTACCCTCAATTTTTCTCCCCTATGGTGCTAGCTCCTTTAGATTTTATTCATCCCATATTTCTTCTTTCATGCTCCTTTCATCTTCTTTTTGACATCATGCATCCCTTGCTTGTTCAATCACCCGTTGAAAAATTGGTCTCTTGTTTTGGACCAAAATTTATTAACCCTCCTTAATCAAGGGCATATACATAGTCACTAATATGGTCTTTCTATTCCTCTTTCTTCCCTCCTTTGTTATTTATTCTATCACCTCTTATTCCTTGACTGATGAATCTCTAGAAAAAATTTTAGTCACTCAACCATACCTAGTGTTCCCTTCAAACTTCATCAAAAGCCATCATGACCTTTGGTGATTTGGCCCTCCCCTAGTTATATCGAGCCTTCTCTTGGGTCCACACACATTATCACATCTTTAATCATAATTTTGAGTCTAGGGAGGATGACACCATGACTAAAAATAGCCATGAAGTGAATAGTCTTTCGTACTCATCCTATCATGCGCATGGTTTAAACCCAAGGATCCATGATACAAAAAATATTAATGAATATAAATATCATGGTCTAGATCCTTGGGTATTTTAGACATCTCCATTAGGACTATAGATGTTTGGCTGGTAGTAAAGCAACATTGAAGGACCATGGGGTTATCTCCATCGAGGCTATAGATGTCTGACTAGTAGTGGAGTAAGCCCTCTATGTGGTGACATGTCTAGTAGCTCTCTAAATGGAGGTGGATTGGTATTGACCATATGATGAATGATGTCTAGATATACTGGTCTCCCCAGGAAGCGAAGGTTATTATCTATGGTGTGAAGTAATTCTTCTCTTTCAACAAGCAAATTGACTTGTTGTAAGTGATGCTCGAGGTAAGCCCTCTTGGCTTCATTCTCAAAGTTGTTATTGCTTGTAGAGAAACCCTCATTCCTGGCCACTAGGGTTGGGCACTGACTTGCCTACTGATGCCTAAGATAGGTCATTTTAGTATCATATTCATAATCATCATCACTTATGAAGAATCTATTAGCATTTACTATGGGCCCTACCATTTGGTATGCATGTCTTATGAAGGCCATCTTAGTTGAGTCCTCTGTCTCATAGCCACTCTCATCTGACATGTATCCACCCTCATCTGAGATGTATTCACTCTCATCTGAGATGTATCCACTCTCTATGTGGCTTGTCCAAGTAAGGTTTTGCACATATCAAGGCCCCTGGTAGGCTAGGTCGACTTCATCTATTCTCACTTAGGACATAATCATACTCCTCTCGCTCATATCCATGCATTGGCTCTTCCTCCCATAGGATGGATCCTGATGGGGGTGCTTCTAGAGAGGATTTAGGGTGATACTCATCAAGTGGTGTGATATTGATCATAGACACCCATCCATCATCCAAATAGTTTTTTCTAGGGAGTTTATAGGGATTCCAGTCAATGTCCTACCTGAACCCAATGCTTAGTCTGTCTAGGATGGTTACCAAAGAATCATCATGACTCCATATTTGATAGCCTAGACCACACTTATCAGTAGGTAGTTGGTACTATGATTGGAATAGAAGCTAGCACCCTTGATTGTATAGGCCTAGGCCACAGCCATACCATTGACACTGCTCAAAGTATCTCAGAGTAAACTCGATATTTGATAAGTAATGAACAGTTCATCCTCATCCATTTCAATATCAAGAGCAATATGGGCATAATCTAGACTAGCATATATAAATTTGGTTTGATTAGGGGGAACCCCTAATAGCACTACCATCCCTATTGATAGACTTAGGATTCTTGGACGTCCCATGTCTTGTGCAGACTCATAAATTGGTGTGAAAGTCATATTCTGCATAAGGTATTCACCTAAACCTATGTGGGCTAGGTGAACTATCACCTGGGGTGCAGATGATGTTGTTGATGATGTAGGTGAGGTAGGTTGAGGTACCTCCTTGGCTATTTCTTGGGAATGTTCCTCCTCCATGGGAGTAGGCATTCCCACAACTGCTATGGTCAAAATTTCCTTGGGTCCTTCCTCCACTAGGGGTGCTTTTAGCTTCTACGTGTCTTTTGCCTTAGATTTTGAAGGCTTTTTGGAAGTGCCAATAGTCTTAGTTGTAGGAGGTGGTGCTGATGTGGATGGATCACCACGCACTGATCTGCTTCCATTCTCTAGCTACATGGTTGGGGATGAAGGCCTTATGTACAAATGCATTGATGGAAGGACAAAATCCCCTGGAAAGTCGACTTGATGCACGTACTTGAATGGCTCTTCATCGGATGGAACCACATGAACTTGTCCCTCATGCACATACTTGATGCATTGGTGCAAGATTGAGGGCACACACTACATGTCCCTGATCCATGGATGCCCTAGAAGGATGTTGTATTGCATCACCCCTTCCAACACATGACACATCATGGGGATGGTCTTATGTCCTACCTTTATAGGCAAAATGACTGTACCCACTATGGAGCACAATGCATCATTGAAAGCCCTCAATGTGTAGGAGGTCGGGATAATGTTGGACTTAGGGATATTTAGGTGCCCTATAGCCTTTGTAGTGATGATGTTGATTGATGAGCCCGTATCTATCAGAACCCACTTGAATGGTATGTCATTGATTGATGCGATAATATGCAGAGGTAGGTCTACTAGGGTAGTAGGAACTACCTTGATTTTGTGATCATAGAAATGGATCATAGGCTCTTGGCACTACTGCACTTGCCCCACAAAGTGTGTGAATGCATCTGGGTTCTAGGGCTAGAGCTTGATTGATCTCAAAATCTCCATCAAAGTCTCCCTATGCCTAGGAGATTATTGTATGAGCTCATAAATGGACAACTTGGCTAGAGTCATTTGTAGATTTTGTTCTAGTCTACTCCGAACAGTTACCATAGGTCTCGTTGGTGGACCTAGAGGATTTTTTTGCACCTATCTCTATCGAGGTGCAGTCGAGATATTGATGGGAGCTATTGGAGGTTGTGGTTGCCCATATCTTTGACTCCTAGTTGCCACGTTGACTATCTCAACCATTCTGATGCATCCCTGAATGGGTGGCTTGACTCAAACCTGGTTGACTTGGGTGCCCTGATCTCTAGGGGCCTCATGATTTGGCAATGGGTTCCTGAATATACCCATATCTCTATTATCGAGAGCTAGCGGGTTGTCAACTTTTAGCTCTCCCTTTTCAATCATGTTTTGCACAATATTCTTGAATCCGATACAATTTTTGATGTCATGCCCCTGTATCCTATGATATGGGTAGTATTGATCTTCCCTATATCCCCTTGGCTTGGGATGGTTAGGGTCAAGAAGTTGTACATCAAGAAATCTGATCCTCTATGCCTCACTCAACTGATTAAATATTGATTGCATCGATTTATTTAGAGGCGTGTAATAACGAGGTGGTCGATGTTCCTTATTCTGGCCCTGGTTGTTCTTAGGGTCATAGTTGGCTAGCGAGGGGTGAGCTTGATAATTTTAGGGTTGCTATCCATTCCCCTCCTTTGGTGTGGCCAATACAACCTGATTAACCTGAGTAGGCTTGGCCTACTTCTACTTATTCTTGTCATTCCGATTGTTCTTGCTCCACTCTTTCTTGTTGTGGAGCTTGAGGTCTCCCTCATCGACCTTTATGTCTTCAATAATCTTGGCTTGAGCCAAGGCTTCTTTGAATGATTCATACTACTATAGTTGTAATAATAGAGAGATGTGTTTTGCATAGCTCTTTGTGAACATTTGGATGAGTTCTTCAGTGGGGATGGAGAATGATAGTTTTGCCATGATTTTTCTCCACCTGTCCCCATAGTCCATCATTGGCTCATCATCATACTACTTTAAATTAGCTAGATCAGATAGGTTCACCTTCTTCTTGGTATCGAAGGAGAAGCATTCAAGGAACGCATTTACTAGTTGCTCAAAATTGGTGATGCTATGCTTGGGCAACTGATTGAACCATTGAGTCATTGCACCTGAGAATATCATGATGAATGTTCTCAGCATTAGGGCATCATTCTACTCAAGGTGGAAGCATGCATTCATGAAGTTGGTAATATGTTCTTGCATGTCTTCCTCTCCCTTAAACTTGTCTAGCCTAGGCATCTCAAAGTGCCTAGGATACGTAGGACTCAAGATTGAGGGGCATAGAGGTTGGTTGTGTATCTTGCTCAATGTCGGCTTTTGTCCACCTATGTCCTATTTTTTGAGATATTTGACCCTCTCAGTGAGTATCTGATATGCCTTCAAAGAAGTAATCTCTTGTTCTTGAAGGTTCACTCATGGTGGTAAGGGAGGTAATTCCATGTTTACCCAATTTGGGCATCTATACTCATCTCCCATAACCATGAATGGAGGTTCAGGATATGTCTATTCCTGACCTTCCATCCCTACCTGTTCCTCATTGAATTGTGTTTTTTCAAGGTCTAGGTGTTGTTGATGTTGTGAAGTATGGTGAGCACGCTCATTTCTTTACCTAGTGCTTCTCTCCTACTGAGAATCAACATGTCTCTCATGTTGATATCTCTCACCACCTATGTGTGCATCTGCTCGAGCTAACCTCTCTACTAGCTCTTCATGCTCAGCTCTTTCTTCTCTTGAGCATTGCTCTTGTAGGTGTAGGTACCTCTTCCTTCGCTCTTCTTGCTCAAGAGCTTCTACACACTCTCGCTCGATGCACAATGCTTCCTCTAACCTACGTATACGGTCAGATCGACCTGCTATTGAAGGTTCATGCCTTTCTAACTCCATGCGAGGAGTTCTAATGTTTAGGCCCCTCAGGGAGGCTCCTATTGTGTTCTTACCCTTGTCCACCAGGGTGACTTATTCTATGTACTATGTTATATGTTGAGTACCCCCATGATCAGAAGTAGTGTATGTGTTGTGGGGTCACTTTGAAGCTTCCCCTAGTTCATTGGTGCGTCTAGTAGTTATGCTACATGAACTTCCTAAAGAAGAATGTTTGGTAGCAATGCTTCTTGGAGCTGGTCTCGAGGGAACTCGATCCAACTCATCAAGTTATTCGGGTTCTCCATGGTTGATCCCATGGAGTCCCATTGGCACCAATGAGCTCATAATCCAAGGGTACCCTCCCATCTACAAGGAGGCTATAGGATGTCTTGGGTCTATGACTAGGTGCAGCCCTAGTGTCTTACCCCTTAGTGGGTTGATCTATCCTATGTGTATCATGTGAAGCTTGGGGTCTTGCAACCCTTGCATGCCTATGTGATGATGGAGGCCTTGATGCCTCCTCATGCTAGCATGATGATGGAGGCCTTGAAGCCTCTGCATGTCTATGCGATGAGGGAGGTCATGATGCCTCCACATGTTGGTGTGAAGATGGAGGTCATGATGCCTCTGCTTGTCTATGTGATGAGGAAGGCCTTGAGGCCTCCTCATATCTATGTGATGAAGGAGGTCATGATGCCTCTATGTGTTTGAGTGATGAAAGAGGCCATGAGGCCTCCTCATGTCTATGTGATGAGGAACCAGGATGTGGCTCTCTCGTTGGGGTTTCTCGAGGAGTCCCCCAAGGGTTGAGTTGTCGCCCCTAAGACTTGCCAAACTTCATCCGGTGACACTATGGGTGGGCGGCTCAATGCTAGTGTGACTGTGAGTGTGTGGAGCATCTATTTCCACCTCGATGGTGGATCGAGGGTGGTTGCTCTGAGTGTATACCATGGTGACTTATGAGTTATCTTCTTAGGTAAATTCCAAACCACACAAACAAAACAAGCAGATGTTTATCTCATTTTAAGGATTTATGTATGTGTTCCCTAAACTATCTGGTGTGTTTTGATTCGTTGGATATATAAGCTAACTCTCATCATGTTTTGCATTTTTTTTGGATGGTATACTTAAATTGTTTAAGGTATTTCACCTATATACTCGCACAAGCCAAATATGGTAGTGAAATCCATACTCAACGAGGTAGCATAGGTACTACCAACCCTCACCCAACACCTCGTGCATAGTGATACACCCCTCAAGGAGGAGTGCATGCTATTTTGCATGGTTAGGATAGTTCTTGGGTCGGCCTTGGCCATGGATGGGTCCCGATGATACTCTTTCTCATGAGCCAACCAAGTGGTAATGACCTCCACTATTGGTCTCGATCAACGGGTTGGATGTGAGAGCCCAACGTCGTTGATGTTAAAGATAAGATGTGATGTGTGTGGGGTTATTTTTAACCTTACATGTAAACAAAATGCATCACCAAGAAAACATGATCTTTCCTATATGCCTAAGATAAAAGATGTTTCATTTCAGAAAGATGCATGTATTCAGCTTATATGAACTTCAGAGAATGCATCCTATTTTATGAATTAATGGCCATTGGCTGGGCCACATGCAAGCAAACTAAACACACAAAAGCCTAGCACACTGGAGACTAGGGCAAACCTTACAAGTAGAGGCCCATTGTTCCTAGCAGCACCTAGAGAAAACTAAATAAAGTCCTAGGAAACATCAAATGCATTTTCTTTTTCCATTTTTCTTTATATTTTCCTTGAAAAAATGTGATTTACGTTGCTATTTTCTAGGAAAAAGTTGCAGATAGAAAACATAGAGAAAATAGAGAATGCAACCAACCTCAAATCCTGATCTGGTGATGGAAATTCTACCCTCTACCACACTTTTCTGTCGATCCATTGTTGACCAGAGCGACTGCTATTGGCCACTGACTACAGGAGCGGCTAAGATCTGCTGGTTGCTATCGACCAGAGCGGCCAAAACCTATTGGTCACTGTCGACCAGAGCGGCCGAACCTGCACACAAAAAACCCATAAATGTCAATAAATCGACAAAAAATAAAAACTTGGTGGGGGTCCCACCATGATCACCATCTATGCGACCCCATGGAGCGTGCACCACAGCTAACCCTACTTGCAATATTATTATTATATCAAATGTAAAAATAAAGACAAGCACATATAACATGAAAGTAAAAGAGCAAAGAAATATTCTTTTATTAATGCTTCCATATCTCGGTTACATGTACGTCCCTCTAAGGGATACTCATTTTTTATACAATCTATTACAAGTGGGGCAATGGTGAATATATCCCCTACAAGGGGATGGTGCACCTTCACAGGCCTCCCGATATCGCACACCAAACTTTCTGAGGGCTTACTGATGCCTCCTCTCCTTCTCTTGCCCAGGAGGGATCCCGTGCTCTGAATGTCTTGGACTGGTCCTGTAAACCTATAGATCTGCATACATGGAAACAATAGAGCATGCTTAGTAGTCCGGGCTGCCTCCTCGGATGAGGCTGTTAGTATCAAATCTGATAAGCAAGATAAACAAGCATAATATGATTAAATGCAATGAAACTAATGAAAAACATGGGCATATCTCAAGGAACAATAATGTAAATGCATAAATAAATCAGATCTATACTAGAAATAAATACTAAAGTAGAAAGTAATCAGATCTAATGCTAGAACAAAGGAAACTAATGTCTAAACCCTAGGTTATGCCTATGGGCCACTGTCCAAGATAGCGATCGTAAAATAGACCTTTCTCCTCGTGATCCAAGGGTTGTAGCACCAGGTTCTTTGCTCCAATTGATGTTCAAGGGTCACCATATGTGTCAAATACATGGAATGGTGATGAATAATAATGGATGTGAATAGTGGATGCGTAGTCTCTCCTCAGTCGGATAGCACTTCGTTGCTCCTCAAGGGTGCATAGAGTCGCTCTCCAATCTGACAGGGCTTCATTGCATACTCTAAAAATTGTGGATCTCCTTTGCTCTTTGTGGGAGAGTCCATATGTAGACTTCCCTCTCTTCTAGATCTAGACCTTGGCTTCCTGGAGAAGCTTCAATCCAAATCTCATGCGACTGACCATCCCGGGTGGAAAGCATCAGTCACAAACTGGCATTGAAGGGGTAGTTAGGAGGAACTTAGGTTAGGAGAAACTTAGGTAGTTCCTCACCAAAATCCACCTACAAACAATGCAAAGTGTAGTTAAACTGCATGATCTGGGCCCGTATTCATGGCCAGATTGTGCATGGTGCTAGCCACTATCAAGTTTAGTGGCTAGGTGTGGCCGCTGTAGTCTTTAGTGGCCAGATGTGGCAATCGCTCTGCTTGAGAGCGGCCAGGCCTGGATGGGCTAGAACTACCCTTTTTGAGTGGTTAGGACCATTTCTTGCTCTTGGAGAGGTCCAAGAGGATTCATATGGTCTATGAATGTGTCCATATGGGTAGTCTCCTAAACATGACGTGTTTTAGGTGTCTACACAAAATAATTTGAATTTGTTACATCCTCCCACGTACGTTGATTAGTTGATAACCCCCAATGTTGGTTAAATATAATATGATTCAGCCATTCAAACTCATTAAAATAAGATAAATCAATAGCTTGTTGCATAGCACAATGATAATTATTTACAACCCACACATCAATCACACGCCTAGGACCACTTGCCAACCAGGTAACTTGTTTGTCAATAATGAGCTTGCAAAATAAAAAGTTAGGAATGAATCCCAATCACATCTATCTGTAGCTTGTTTAACCTTTTGACTCCATTGGAGTACTTAGAGGAATCCCTTATAAAATTGGAGGACAAATCTACATGCTATTAGATTTGCCTTAACATATGGGAAATTTAAATCATAACGGTAAAGATTCTAGTCTAGGATTAGTGCTCCTACAAGGTCGATGGAATTATACCAAATCAACTTTTTACACAAAGAGATTACTTCTTACCTCCTCCAATCATGCATATCTCAATTCATGAGATGAACTAGAATCAACCATTCTCCAAAATAAGCAATAGTGATAGGGCAATACAAAGGCTTCACTAATCCAAGTCTAGATGAAATCCAGAATTCTAATGTCATCCCCTTAACCCTAGTGGATATTCATGACTTAAGGGATTGGATGAAATTTACTTTTTGTGAGGCAGTGGAATTATGTGCAAATATTCTCTCTTGAAGCCTGTCAAGAAGGTCAAACACTAAATTCCTCTCAAACAAAATGGTAGAGCCTATCTTATCCATCGAAACCTCCAAGGGATTAAGGATTCTTTGACAACAATAGTCTATACATTGGATATTCACACTTTTACCATAAATGGTACCTAATTTAACTTGGATTTTATAACAAATATTTGGTCCATCCTTCTAGATGATTCCTTCTCAGCCACTCCATGTTGCATGATTTCTTGATAGATGTTTGAAGAATCAACACATAATTTGTCTTTTCAAACCATATTCTTTGTCTAAGTTTCTTTTCATTTACTTTCATGTGATGTTCTTTACTTTTATTGGTTCAACATGTTATTTCCTTTCTCAATATAGCTCTAAAATTAGATTTTAGTTCATATCCTTATGTCTAAGCTAGTTTAAATGTAATGTTTTACTCGCATATTTCTCATTTCATACAATTTACTTGCATTATTCATAAAAAAAATGGGGGAGAAATTATTTCTCTATTCATGCGCAATTTCACTCTCTAATCATCTCATTCTTCCTTTTTCTCATCAACCTTTGTTCTATCAAGTGATTTATCATTGTTGTCCATTTATTACTCCACAAACTCATCACTTGAGGATGTAGGAAACACCCACAAAGTTTTCATTCCAAATCAACTTAACAACCAATTGTTCAATCTCAAAAACTCCTATCAATAGCCCTATTTTGTTGGGACAAAAGCATAATCATCCACTTAATTAGCCCTATTCTATTGGGGCAAAAGCAGAATCAATCGTTTTTTTTTTTTTTTTTTTGGCAAGTGAAATTTGTCTTCCCCCGAGGCACTCTAGACGTTTTTCGCAGGACTGCCCAAACTTCCGAACTCGTTTCGGCCATATCTCACTCATCCGAACTCGGATTGAGCTAAAATTTTGAGGGTAGATGCCTGAAAAACCCTAGAACGTCTCCACCAATTTTCATATCATTTGGAGCAACACAGATCCTAGCGCATCCCTATGTGTGAACGATATATTTGGCAAGCGGCTATGCGAGGGTTTCATATGGGTTGAGTGCAAGCGGCTCCAGAGGTTGGTTTTTAGGGCCTTCGGGCCCTAGCGGCCAATATTTTTGTGGTTTATGCTCAATATTTTAGCAGGAAATGTTGCGGGGGATACAATATGGGTTAGAAATTTGTCTTTCAACGAGATCATACTATGAACTTGAGTGACAACGGCTTCCAATTTGCTGCACAAAAGAAAAGTGAAAACCATACCTTTCCACGGCGTCTAGGGCAAGGATTAAAGAGACCACGAAATAAGTTTCAAGCGAGTTGATCAAAAAATGGCTCATATCTCAAGTGAATCTGGTGCTAAGGTGCACCCACAAAATAATTCTATTGTGAAAACCCCTGTCAAGGGTAAGAATTTTGAAGACTCGGTCCCAAAAATAAATTTTAGGGATGCCCTTCATGGTGGACAGCCTCGGCCCAATGCTAATATCAATATTAGGGCTTCTCATAAACCTCTAAGAATGCCTAAGATTGATCCCAGGAAAATGGAGTCGGGATGTCTTAAAGCGGTGATGGAACTCCTATTGTTAAGCTTGATATGGGTAACATTCGGATCGGCATTGAAGATTTGGAAAAAAGAGGACTAATTTGTCGGTTCGTGGGTTTTCGTTCGAGTCTATCTGCTTTCAAAGTCTGGGCTGCAAAAAGCTGGAAAACTAAAGGTGAGTTACAAATCTCTATTTATCCAAATGGTTATTTTCTTGTTTTATTTGCTAATAATGAAGATAGAGAGAAAACTTTTCAAGGGGGTCCTTGGTTTTTTGGAAGGGGAGGGCTTTTCATGAAGCCCTGGCATACTAAATTTAAAGCCGAAGAAGAGATGCCTTCTATAGCTCCCGTGTGGGTTAGACTCTTTGGCCTCCCTATTGAATTTTGGAATCCTACTATTTTTTCTTCAATTGGAAACTCTTTAGGAACTTTTATGATGACTGTTGATTGTACTCAAAATTTTGAACATATTATTTATGCTCGAATTTGTGTTTTAATGGATTTTGACAAACCCCTACCTAAAAAGATCACATTACAATTTGGGGAAGACACTTGGGAGCAAGTAGTGGACTATGAGAACATTCCTTTTCGTTGTAGAATTTGCCATGAATATGGTCATTTGGCCGGTGCTTGCCCAAATAAAATTCCTAATCAAAAGAAAGAAGATATAAACTCGAGCGGGTTTCCAAATACCTAAGAAGAAGAACACTCAGAAAAAACCGGTAATGAAGGATCAATCAAAGTCATTTGCTAATATGTTTGAAATCCTTTCCACAAATGATGTCCCAAGTGAGGAAGAGGAAATAATGGAAACTGAAATCTTAGAAACACAATTTAAATATGAAGGAAAGAACTCGAGAGACAAACCAACAAATCAAAGGTTTTCAACCAGAAAAAAAAGGAGAAAATTTACACAAGAAAAACAATATTTCAAATGTCAAAACTTCAAATAATGCAGGTCCCAATATAGACTCCATTGAACCATCTAGTAAAATTTTGGTTGTGTATGAGCATTCTTCAAGGTTAGAAGCCATCTCAGATTCAATTGGAATAAGTCAAGAAATAGGGAAAAAAAATTGAAGATGGATTCTAATCAAAAAGTAGGTCGCAAGACCAATCAATATCATATGGTAAAAGAAGGTGAAAAGCTTGTAGAGGAAGGTAAGATTAATGCCCTTCCCAACATTTTTAGCCATGGTATTAATGAAGATCATCACTTGGAATATTAGAGGACTCAAAGGGAGTCTTTCAAAACAAAATGAAATTAGAAGAATGATTCAGATAAATCATCCACATCTTGTTTTCCTTCAAGAAACAAAGATGTCAATGGAGGATATGGACTTAATTGCCAGTAAAATTTGGCCGGCTGGAAAAGTGGTTTCCCTCAGTTCCCAAGGGACTTCGGGTGGCATTGCTTGTCTTTGGGACCCAAAAGAGGTAGTTATTCACCATATGGTTGGCAGTTGGGGTTTGTTGGCTATAGCTATTCAAAGTAGACATTCCAACCAGATTATGCTCTGCATTATTGTTTATGCCCCGACTTCTTTGGAGGAAAAAAGAAGACAGTGGAAGGATATTACTCATATTATCTCTCATTTTCCTAAATCTTGGATCTTGATCGGAGGAGATTTCAATACCATCCTCTCTCTGGATGAGAAAATGGGGGAAATAGAAATTTGGACAAAAGTACTGACCTCATGAGCGAATATATTGCAAACCTCCATCTTGTGGATATCCAACCGAGATAATGGCCTTATGACTTGGTCTAACAGAAGGCAAGGCTTAGCTTGTATAATGGAGAGATTGGATAGGTTTTTGCTCTCTGAAAATTTCTTAATCCATGGTCACATTCCTAAAGTGAAGACTCTTAATAATGTTGGTTCGGATCATTGGCCGGTCATGGTGGAAATGTGGAAAACCAATGTGAGTTTCTCTCCTTTTGTTTTCAATTAATGTGGCTTAGAGACATTTCCTTCGGACCTCGTGTGCAACAATGGTGGAAGGAAGGTAAACCTAGGCATGGGACTAAGATGTTCTGTTTTGCCAAAAGACTGCAATACATTAAATCCAAAATCAAGACTTGGGACTGGAAAGAGTTTGGGGATGTTCATAAAAAAAAACATGAAGTTATTGCTCATCTTGAAAATTTGAATAAGAAAATCCGTTTAGATGGCCTCACGAGAGAAGAGAAGTGCGAGATGAAATTAAACTCACAACTCGGTTAGAGGAATGGGAAAAAAGAGAAGAAATCTTATGGAAGCAAAAATCTAGAATTCAATGGCTCAAAGAAGGAGATCGAAACACAAATTTCTTCCACAAATCTCTTCTAGCTCGAAGATCTCACAACTTTATTTCTTCCTTAAAATCAGATTATGGAGATGTTGTTTATACTTGGGATGGCATGAACTCTATTGTTGTTGATTACTTTTCCAATATTTTTGTTGCTACTCCTCTTGACTCGGCTTCACAACAAAATGTTCTTCAAGCAATCCCTTCTCTTATCACTTTTGAGGAGAACTCTATTTTGGTTGCTCCTGTTACTATCAATGAGCTTCAACAAGTAGTTTTTAAAATGCAAAAAGGAAAACCCCAGGTCTTGATGGTTTTCCTATTGAGTTCTACCAAGAGTTACGGGATATCCTTCATGTTGATTTATTAGAGGTGGTGGAAGAAGCCAGGAAATCCAAAGAAATTTTGAAGGTTATCAATAAAACTTATATTACTCTTGTTCCAAAAGCTCAAGAGGTTGATCATATCTCAGCTTTTAGACCTATTGCTTTATGTAATGTTCTTCTCAAAATTATTACTAAAATCATGGCAGAAAGGTTGAAGCCTCTTTTGCATAAGATTATTTCCCCGAGCAAGGGGGATATGTGGAAGGACGTCAAATAGTAGATGAGATAGTTCTTGCTCAGGAAGCCATCCATTCCATGGATATGCAAAATTCTCCTTCTATGTTCATTCGGTTAGACTTATCCAAAGCTTATGACAGAGTGGATTGGCACTTCCTTATCAAAGTTTTGAGGCAATTTGGTTTCTCTAAGGATTGGATGGATTGGATTATGGGATGTATCTCTTCAGTTTCCTACTTAGTTCTTATCAATGGCAGGCCTTCTCGGTCTTTCCCGGCTTCCAGAGGTATTAGGCAAGGTGACCCGCTATCCCCTTATTTATTCATCATTCTTGTTGAATGCTTGGGTAGGACTATAACCAAAAAGAGGGAAAACAAAACCCTTGAGGGAGTTACCATTGCTCATGGAGCTAGACCTATCTCTCATCTTCAATTTGTGGATGACTCTACCCTTTTAGGTAAAGCTACGAGTTAAGGAAGCTTCTAATATTAAGCAAATCATTAGCTATTTTTCTAAGGCTACTTGGGCGAGTTGATCAATGAAGATAAATCTAAAGTTATTTTCTTTCACTGCTCTGCTAGACGAGGAATCCATGGTCTTGGATAAATTAAGATATAAGAAGACCTCTCTTCCAATCACTTATTTAGGTATTCCCATAAATATTCAAAGGCAGAAAAATAAATATTGGAATTGGTTGTTGGACAAAGTCAAGAAGAAAATTGGAAAGTGGACCAACAAGTGGCTTTCTTTAGGGGGTAGAATCACCTTGGTAAAATCAGTCCTTCAAGCTATTCCTATTTATGTTTCTTCCATTTTGAATATCCCAAAGGCTGTTCTTCGAGAATTGGATCAAATCGGTCATCGTTTCCTTTGGAGTGGTACTAAGGAGAAAAGAAAATGGGCCTTGGTGAAATGGGATACTTTATGTCTTCCTAAGAGTGAAGGGGGTTAGGATTCCGGTCTTCAATTAATAACAACAAAGCTTTAGCTGCTAAATTATATTGGAGGATGTTGCATAACCCCAATGCTCTTTGGGCCAATAATCTCCGTGCTAAATATATTGAGAACAAAAGTCCTGAAGACCTTGTTCGCTATCAACTTCCTACCAAAGGTTCTCCCATTTTAGCAGTTCTTAAGGCTGGTGAGGATTTGATAAAGAAAAAATTATTTTGGATCATTCATAATGGTCAACATGCAAATTTTTGGACAGATTCTTGGGATGGTCACAAGCCTTTGATAACTCAGTTTCCCGATTGGAGGCCTTGGATGGAGGAGCTTCACCGAGCTAATTGGATAAAGGTGGCTAATTACTATCGGTACCATCTTGGTAATTCAAAGGTTGGTAGATATTGGATCCCTATTGAGGACTGGCCTATTCAAATCCCAGAAAGGCAAAGACAAGATATCCAAGGCATCCTTCATATGAGATCCCTCTCTTGGTCCCATGAAAAAGATTGTTTTGGATGGAACAACACTACTAAGGGTGAGTATTCGGTTGCTCAAGGTTATTTGACCTTATGCCATAATAATCCCAACCATTCTTCGACATATTTTCTCAATTGTGGGCTCAAAAGCTCTGGCCTAAGGTGAGGTTCTTTAATTGGCTTTTATTGCATCGTAGGGTGCTTCTTGGTGAGCAACTTATGAAGCGTGGTTTTCATGGCCCTTTTAGATGTGAAATGTGTGAAGAGAATGTAGAAAATATCAACCATATTTTTATTGAGTGTACTTTAGCCTCTGAGCTATGGAGGAGAATGGCAACTTTACTTGGCTTACAGTGGTCCAATTTTTTCACTTTTGAACAGCTTTGGAGGGATTGGCCTAATCAAGAGGGTGTTGATCATTTTATTAGGCAATTAGTTTGGATGGGTTCTACCATTCTTCTTTGGAATATTTGGAATGAAAGGAACAACCAAATTTTTAATCAAGATAGGAAGGATATTCACTATATTTGGCAAAATACCATAGCCAACTTAGTTGAATCAGTCCATCAACTCCTTAATCACCCCCAAAACTCCCACCAAAGATGGGATCAAGTGATGCAAATATTGAAGATTAAACCTTCTAAGGGCAACCAACTTAAAGGGAATGTGAGTATTAGTAAGATGGATAGGACTAGAAATTGGCAACCTCCTCCTAAGGATTTTGGAAAAGTCAATACTGATGGAGCCTCTAGAGGGAACCCTGGAAAAGCCGAGTGTGGGAGGAATTGGTAGACTTTCGGATGGCTCCCTGGTTTTTACTTTTGTTGAGAATTTGGGTATTCTTTCCAATAACCTTGTTGAGGGGTATGGTATCCTTAGAGGCCTTCAGGAGGCTACTAAGGTTGGATGGGAAAAGGTGTTAGTTGAGTCGACTCTCAACTTATGATTAATCTCTTGAAGACTCCTTCTAAGAATCATAAGGTGGATTGGAGAATAAAAAGAATTATTGAGAAGATTTGGTTAATCCGGATGGGATTTTTGAAAGTTGATTACAATCATGTGGTCAGAGATCAAAACAAGAGTGTTGATGCTTTAGCTAATTGGGCTTTGGACAAAGGTGATCTTACTTGTTATGGCCACCCTCCTATATGGTGGGCTTCTCAAATTAGGGAAGCTCTTCTTTCTATCATTTCTTTGGATGGCTCCAGTTACGAAGGTACCTAGTTTCTTCTTGTTTTTTTTTTTTTTCTCTTTGGTTCATTCAGTTTTTTTAGTTCCCTAGCTCATTCTATTCTTTATTTTGTTTCCTCTGTTGATTCTTGCATTAATAGTCTTCGGTCTAGATAGGTCATTGTTTTGTTCATTTTTTTTTCTTTTGTCTTCTTTGTTTTTTTGTTTAGTTTTTTAAGGTGGGTGGGTTCTTTTGTTTTGTTTTGTTTTTGTGTTCTTTGTGTTGTTTTTTGTTGTTCTTGTGTTTTTGTTGTTTTGTTTTTTTTTATGTTTTTTGTTATTGTTCTTGTGTTTTTTTCGTTCTTGTTCTTGGGTTTCTCTTTGTTTGTGTTATTTCATTTTTTTATGTGTGAGTGTTTTCTATGTTTTTTGTTTTTGTTTATTGTTTGTTGTTGGTTGTTTTTATTTTTATTTTATTTATTTTATTTTTTAGGTTTTGGTTGTGTTTATTTTTCATGTTTTTTTGGGTTATGTCTTTGTAGTGTTCTGTTGTTTTTGTCTTGTTTGTGTTTTGTTATGTGGTTCTTGTGTTTTTCTATGTGGTTTGTGTTGTGGTTTCTTTTATCTTATTGTGCGTGTTTGGTTGTGCTTTTGGTTTTGACACACTCAAGGAGCATGTTTTTTATTTTATTTTATTATTTTTGTTGTTATTTACTTTTTTTAATTTACATGGTGGAATTGGTAGCCGCCACGAATCTGGGCAGGTTGTCCAGCTTTTATGGCCGCCATAGTATTTTGTGTTGTCCACCCTAGAAGCCGCCACATAGATCTTCATGCAGTTCACCCCTATAACTACCATGCCACAATCATTTTAAACCTTTTACGCCACTGAAAGCACCAAGAAAGGGACAAGCATTCCGTCCGACGAGGCCCGAGATTTAAACCTTGGACCTCTGCCCCCCTTATGGGGTTTGGATGAACCAATTGGTCTACAACTCGGTCCTATTACTATTTTTTTTGTTATTTACTTTTTTTAATTTGGTTGTGTGTTTGTTTGCTCCTTGAGTATGTCAAAGGTGGTAGGCAAGGTTCGAGTCCTGGGCGTTTTTGGCGGAATGGATACCCCTACCTCCTTGGGTCTTACTCGAAAGTGGCATCACTTTTGGGATGTTTTCCACAAATAAAATAATAAAAAAAAAAAGCAGAATAAATCAATCAACTTATCATCACCCTCATTCTGCTAGGGTAAAGGCAAAATCATCCAATCAATAGCCCTATTCTATGTTGGCAATTTTGGGTTTGAGATCCTAGCTCCTTGTCTATGAGTTGTCATTGATGTCAAAAGGAAATGGCATTAATGTTAAGAGGATGTGTTGGCTTCAAAGGTGAAAGATTCCAAGAGAATCTTCTTAAGAGAATCCGGAGAGATTCCATTGGATAAGGTTTTTGGATAGGGTTTTTATTAAAACCAAGTTAAATGGTTTTTATTAAAACCAATGGAGGTTCTCTTTATTATTTAATTATTATTTAAAACCCTTCAAGGTTTTAATTAATTAATTATTTAATTAATTAAGGGAGAAATTATTTTTAATTTATTAAAAATACTTAAAGGTTTTTAAACCTTTTTTATTCTTAATTTATTAAAATTAATTAAGGGTTTTTAAACCCTTTAGAAAGCAATTTCGATTAAATTCGAAATTACGTTTCTCTGCCACCGACGTGTTCTAAAGTCCACGATTGGACTATAAATATGGGAAGGATCCTAAGGTTTAACTCCTCTTGAGAATTTTGAATGCATTAATTTTTGGCTGCGATCGATGCTCTGTTGATGCCGCGAAAGAAGAGAGCTCGCGTTTGAAAAACTTACGAAGTGCTTGTTCGTTGAAGTGGTAGGAAGTCTGTCTTAGACTTCGTTAGCCCCTTGTGGGCTAGTGGCAACATAGGCTGCGTTTGGGCTTTGCGTAGGCGGAGGTCTGCGTTTCGATTCCCGTGGAGGGAGCTGTGCATGGATTAAGTCACGTTTTTGTTAAAACGTATTTTGTGTCATTTTTGTTTCACGATTTTTGGATTCGTCAAGGGCAGCCATTCCGCGATTTTCGGATTCTTCAAGGGCAGCCATTCTAAGGTGTGATTAATTTCTTGATATAATTTTTGGCATTGTTTAGCATTGTTTAAAAGACATAGGAGAAATAAGGGGATATTTCTTTGGTTGTATTTTTGAGATTAGTCTTTTGCTATGCTAAAGTTTAAAATGGAGATATAAGGTGTAAGTTTTGGTTGTTGTGTTTTTGACTTCTTTGGTGGTTGTTTTCAAAAGAAGAGAAGCTAAAAGGTGTATTAAGGAAAGTTTTTATATATGCTCATTTATCTTGGTTCTAACCCTAACTTGGTTGGAAGTTTGAGGGTTGTGTGTGGTGACAGATTTAAGGATCAATTTTCTTCTACTCCAATAAGGTATGGGCACATTCTTCTTATGAGTATGATTGGTGTATGTTTTCTGAAATAAGGTTGGAGTGAAAAGGTTTTCAACTAGGTTTTCTTTGATTGGGTGTAAATCCTATTTTCTGGTTTGTTGAAGACTACTTATGCATTGTTATCCTTAAGGAGAGTTTTTGATGAATGCATAATTTTTGGTTTGAGATAGTGGAAGCTTTGTGCACTAGGGTTTGTATTTGTGAGTCAAGCTACTTGCATTGAGTTGGTGGAACCCTTGGTTGGCTGTTTTGAGTTTGATGGTTGAGTTGCTTCCATAGAGGTTGTTTGATCAAGTTATTGCTTTACTTGATTCATGATATTGGGCTTACTCCATTGAGTTGATTTGAGCAAGTTATTCTTTGCATTTGGTGATATTGTGTTGGTGGCTGTTTTGTTCAAATATCTTTGGAGGGAAAAGGATTTCTACTTGTTTCCTTTTCTTGTGATGATTGGTTGAATGCTTCAAGGTTAATGTTGAGTTGAATGATGTTGGTTAAACCTTGTCTATAAGCATTGTTGTTAAAGCCCTAATTGGTTGAGAAAAGATATTGGTTGTGGAAAGAACATGAGTAGCATTGTTATATGAGATATTGCATGTTTGGCAATTGTTGGGTTGTGTTTCATGTTCTTGAGAAAAGCATACTACATCTATCTTATTCTTTTGAGATTGAGATTGAGTTGAGATTGATATTGGGAGTTAAGTATTAGATCCCTTTTTGAGATCCTTATTCTAGATTTGATATTGAGATTGGGAGTTAAGTATAGAACATATTGAGTCTCTAACAATTCTCTTTATGCTTCTATGAGGTTGATGAATCACATTGGGTCTCTAACAATTCTCTTTGTGGGTTCATGCTAAGCAAGTTTTTCTTGGTGAACTTGTGAGCTATTTTGGACAAGTTTCGTTGGGGTCTTGTGAGCAGGTTTTGGACAGGTTCCGTTGGGGACTTGTGAGCGAGGTTTTGGACGAGTTTCGGTGGGGACTTGTGAGCAGATTTGGACAGGTCCTAGCGAGAGGACTTGTGAGCTGAGATTGAAAGTTCTATCCAGAGAACTTGAGGACAGAGGTACATTGGTTCTATCAGAGAACCTGAGGACAGATTTGGCAAGTCTTTGAGAAGGCTTGTGGATAGAGGATTGATTTGTTCAAGAGTTGGACAGATCTGACAGACAGAGGAAGACTTGTACTAGACCGATTGACTATGTTTGGTACAGGTTGCTGAGCTACTATGGACGTGATCATAGAAGGCGAGAGGTCTCTTAGGCTAAGCATTGAGGACAGGAGGTCTTCGGTGGAAAGGAGTTCCACGTGTTGGCAAGAGGTAGAGACAGTTGATCTTCTGAGGGATCATATCCAGAGCAGAGGGGAAGGTATCTCCTTTGAGCAGAGGCTCATAAACATTGTAATTGGGAAGGATTCCCAAAAAGAACTTTGAGATAACTTTTAGAGAAAAGTTTTGTGGACGTAGCCCAAGCATTTTGGGTGAACCACGTTAAAAATGGGTCTTCAATGTGTGATGCTCTCTGTCTTGATTAATGTTGTGTTGATGCCACTTGCTATCTAAAGTTAAAATTACTAATTGTTTAAGTCTTATATTGTTCACCCCCCCTCTCAGTATAAGTCCATGTTCTTCAATTGGTATCAGAGCAGGTCTCTCCAGAAAGAGCCTAACAGCTTGGAGAAGGATCTATCAGAGGAACATACAGATTCAGAAAGAGATGAAGAGTTTGAGTTCGATCTCAAAGGTGAATTCTTCTTGGCTTTGAGAAAGCTTGAGAAATTCAGGGAAGAGAATTTTGCTCTCCAACATCAATGTTAGGAAGAAGAGATAGCAAGATCAGAATTGTCTCAAAGTGTTATAGACTTCAAAATTCTAGCTGAAGAAGGGAAGAAGATTGAACAGGTTCGACCAGAGGTTCTCAAAGGAAAGGAAGCTGATTGCGAGAAACTAGAAGAAGAGGTTATGTCTCTTAGAGTGAAGTTGGAACAGTTGGCTCTCAGACAGAATACTCCGTGTGAAAAGCAAAATAAGGATGGTATCACCATTCAAGAAACAGGGTCTTCAAGCAAGATCAATTTTCATCCTGAAGAGCGGTGGATTATAGTTGGTCACAAGAAGGACAATCATCCAAAGCATCAAAACAGGTTACAAAATACTTTCCATGGCTATTGTTTTTCTTGCAAGAAATTTGGTCACAAAGCTATGTATTGCAATAAGTCTTTGAATAGCCATAGTAAGGAAAATGTTAATTCTTTTGCACCTCTTATGAATAAAGATGTCATGTGTTACAAGTGCAATAATTTTGGGCATATAGCAAGGATGTGCGGTTTGGATAGATCTAGCCTTGAGTTCACTAAAAAGAAAAATGAGATCAAATCTAAGTCAATGATAGCTCAAGCTGCTTTTCATGCTCTAGACAAAGTAGAGAAATGGTATCTTGATAGTGGTTGTTCAAAACATATGAGTGGCGAAAAGGAAAAGTTTTTGATCTTAAAAGAAACAAACGAGAGGAACAGTTAGTTTTGGAGATAACAGATCAACTAAAATCTATGGTAAGGGGACTCTTAGTTTGGATGGGAAATCCAAAACAGAAAATGTGCTTTATGTAGAAGGCCTAAGACATAATCTTCTAAGTGTGAGTCAACTTTGTGATCAAGGACACATAGTATCTTTCTTTTCGGATAGATGTGAGATAAGTAAAGAAAAAAATGGAAAACTCATTGCTAGTGCTACAAGGACTCCAAACAATCTTTACATGCTAAGTGAGATAAAAAAGGAAAAGTGTTTTCTAACTCAAGAAGATGAGAGTTGGTTATGGCATAAAATATTGGGGCATTTGAGCTTTGATAATCTTGTCAATATTAGTAACAAGGAAGGAGTTAGAGACTTGCCCAAAATAAAAAGGCCCCATAACATCATTTGTGGTCCTTGTCAACATGGAAAATAGACCAGAACCAGTTTCAAATCAAAAGGGTATACTTCTTCAAAACCATTGGATCTTATTCATACTGATTTATGTGGCCCTACCAGAACTCGGAGCATTCGGGGAGAAAGCTACTTCATGTTGTTTATAGATGATTATTCTAGAATGACTTGGGTTACTTTTCTCAAAGAAAAATCTGAAGCTTTTGAAAAATTTAAAGCTTTCAAAGAAATGATTGAAAATGAGACTCACAAGAGAATCAAATGCTTAAGATCAGATAGAGGAGGAGAGTTCACTTCAAATGAATTTGTGGAATACTGTGAGCAACAAGGAATCAAAAGAGAATATTCAGCAACAAGAACTCCTCAACAAAATGGAGTAGTTGAAAGGAAAAATAGAACTATTGAAAATATGGCTAGAGCTATGTTAAATGAGTCAAAACTTTCAGATGGTTTTTGGAAAGAGGCGATCAGTACAACAGTCTACATTATCACCAGGGCCCAACTTAGAGTCAACCATCATAAAACTCCTTATGAGTTGTGGAAAGGAAGACCAACTACAGTAAAATACTTCAAAGTGTTTGGAAGTAAGTGCTTCATCAGAAGGGAAGATCAGAATTTGGGTAAGTTTGATCCTAGGTGTGATGAGGGAATCTTTCTTGGATATTCCAGCAAAAGCAAGGCCTACGAGATGCTTCAACAAAAGAACCCATACAGTTGTAGAGAGCATAAATGTAACGAGTTGATGAAAAGATAGGGATAAGAGAACCGGTCAAGGAACTCAGTGATGAAATTTGTCAAGAAGAATTCAGAGAGGTTTCAGATGAAGAAGAGGAAAGTCAACAACTGCTTCCCAAAACTCCTTCACGATATGTTCAGAAACATCATCCCAAATATTTGATCATTGGTGATCCAAATAGGAGGCAAACAAGAAGAAGAGTCATTCCCTCACATGATTCTACAAATGTTTCATTATTATCTCAAATTGAGCCAAAATATTTCGATGAAGCATGTGCGAGATAAGTTTTGGGTAAAAGCAATGGATGAAGAGCTAAATCAAATAGAGAAAAGTGAAACTTGGGAATTGGTTCCAAGACCTAAGGACAAGAATGTCATTGGCACAAAATGGATATTCAAAAATAAACTCAATGAGGTTGGAAAGATTGTCAGAAACAAAGCTAGGTTAGTCTGCAAAGGTTATGCTCAAGTAGAAGGTGTTGATTTCGAAGAGACGTTTGCTCCTGTTGCTCGTCTTGAAGCTATCAGAATGTTTTTGGCCCTTTCAAGCTTCAAATCATTCAAGGTATATCAAATGGATGTAAAATCAGCTTTTCTAAATGGGGTGTTGGAAGAAGAAGTCTACATAGAACAGCCAGAAGGAGTGTCTCTCTCGGAACGGTCGGACTATGTGTGCAAACTGAAAAAGGCCTTGTATGGGTTAAAGCAAGCACCTAGGGCTTGGTACTCAAGACTTGACGGGTATCTTCATGAGCAAGGCTTCGGGAAAGGTGTGGCGAGATAGCAATTTGTATATTAAGGATGAAGGTGATAATATGCTGATTATAGTTGTCTATGTTGATGATATTATCTTTGGGGGAAATAATACTCAGATGTGCAAAGTTTTTGCTAACACCATGCAGAAGGAATTTGAGATGTCTATGATTGGAGAGCTGTCATTCTTTTTAGGTCTTCGATTGCTCAATCAAAAGATGGTATATTTCTCTCTCAAGGAAAGTATATCAAAGAAATGTTGAAGAAATTTGGGATGATGGACAGCAAACCAGTGTGTACTCCAATGATTACGGGGTGCAAGATGAGTAAAGATGATGATTCTCCAGTGGCGGATCAGAGGTTGTACAGATCTATGATTGGTAGTTTATTATATGTTACAGCTACCAGACCAGATATCATGCGGGCGAGTTGGGTTAGTAGCAAGATTTCAGGCAGCTCCTAAAGATTCTCATGTTATAGCGAGTTAAGAGGATATTCAGATATCCGAAGGGCACTATGGACTTTGGGCTTTGGTATCCCAAAGGTGATGATTTCACCCTCACAGCTTATACGAGATGCAGATTGGGCAGGCGGTATTGATGACAGGAAAAGCACTAGTGGTGGAGCATTCTTTTCGGGAAAGAGTTTGGTTTCGTGGCTAAGTAAGAAACAACCTTCGGTTTCCTTATCTACAGCGAGAGGTTGAATACATAGCAACAGTGGCTGGGTGTACACAAGTTTTATGGATGAAAACCACCTTGGAGGATTTCAAAGTCAAGCATGAACAACCCATCTCCATACTTTGTGATAATACAAGTGCCATAAGTATTTCCAAAAATCCGGTAATGCACTCAAGGACAAAGCATATTTCCATCAAGTATCACTTTCTAAGGGAGAAAGTGCAAGACAAGCAAGTCAAGGTAGAGTATGTGTCTACTAAAGAGCAGATTGCAGATATCTTCACCAAACCTCTTCCAAGAGATATGTTTGAGTATCTAAGGGAGAAATTGGGAGTTGTACTCCCACCCCAGAATTAATCACCTCATCAGGAGGTGGGGGAGGGACTAAGCTAAGAAGCTCATTCTTAGTTCCGAGCCCCAAAGGTGACCCTTTGCCATTGATGACAAAGGGGGAGAGATTTGAGTAAGGGGGAGAGCCTCAAGACAGGGGGAGCTGTTTATGTTGAGTTTTTGTTGTTGAGAAGCATGGTTTGCCATCAATGACAAAGGGGGAGATTGTTGGCAATTTTGGGTTTGAGATCCTAGCTCCTTGTCTATGAGTTGTCATTGATGTCAAAAGGAAATGGCATTAATGTTAAGAGGATGTGTTGGCTTCAAAGGTGAAAGATTCCAAGAGAATCTTTTTAAGAGAATCCGGAGAGATTCCATTGGATAAGGTTTTTGGATAGGGTTTTTATTAAAACCAAGTTAAATGGTTTTTATTAAAACCAATGGAGGTTCTCTTTATTATTTAATTATTATTTAAAACCCTTCAAGGTTTTAATTAATTAATTATTTAATTAATTAAGGGAGAAATTATTTTTAATTTATTAAAAATACTTAAAGGTTTTTAAACCTTTTTTATTCTTAATTTATTAAAATTAATTAAGGGTTTTTAAACCCTTTAGAAAGCAATTTCGATTAAATTCGAAATTACGTTTCTCTGCCATCGACGTGTTCTAAAGTCCACGATTGGACTATAAATATGGGAAGGATCCTAAGGTTTAACTCCTCTTGAGAATTTCGAATGCATTAATTTTTGGCTGCGATCGATGCTCTGTTGACGCCGCGGAAGAAGAGAGCTCGCGTTTGAAAAACTTACGAAGTGCTTGTTCGTTGAAGTGGTAGGAAGTCTGTCTTAGACTTCGTTAGCCCCTTGTGGGCTAGTGGCAGCATAGGCTGCGTTTGGGCTTTGCGTAGGCGGAGGTCTGCATTTCGATTCCCACGGAGGGAGCTGTGCATGGATTAAGTCACGTTTTTGTTAAAACGTATTTTGTGTCGTGTTTTTCGGATTCGTCAAAGGCAGCCATTCCATGATTTTGGTTCTCAGGGCAGCCATTCCGCGATTTTTGGATTCTTCAAGGGCAGCCATTCTAAGGTGTGATTAATTTCTTGATATAATTTTTGGCATTGTTTAGCATTGTTTAAAAGACATAGGAGAAATAAGGGGATATTTCTTTGGTTGTATTTTTGAGATTAGTCTTTTGCTATGCTAAAGTTTAAAATGGAGATATAAGGTGTAAGTTTTGGTTGTTGTGTTTTTGGCTTCTTTGGTGGTTGTTTTCAAAAGAAGAGAAGCTAAAAGGTGTATTAAGGAAAGTTTTTATATATGCTCATTTATCTTGGTTCTAACCCTAACTTGGTTGGAAGTTTGAGGGTTGTGTGTGGTGACAGATTTAAGGATCAATTTTCTTCTACTCCAATAAGGTATGGGCACATTCTTCTTATGAGTATGATTGGTGTATGTTTTCTGAAATAAGGTTGGAGTGAAAAGGTTTTCAACTAGGTTTTCTTTGATTGGGTGTAAATCCTATTTTCTGGTTTGTTGAAGACTACTTATGCATTGTTATCCTTAAGGAGAGTTTTTGATGAATGCATAATTTCTGGTTTGAGATAGTGGAAGCTTTGTGCACTAGGGTTTGTATTTGTGAGTCAAGCTACTTGCATTGAGTTGGTGGAACCCTTGGTTGGCTGTTTTGAGTTTGATGGTTGAGTTGCTTCCATAGAGGTTGTTTGATCAAGTTATTGCTTTACTTGATTCATGATATTGGGCTTACTCCATTGAGTTGATTTGAGCAAGTTATTCTTTGCATTTGGTGATATTGTGTTGGTGGCTATTTTGTTCAAATATCTTTGGAGGGAAAAGGATTTCTACTTGTTTCCTTTTCTTGTGATGATTGGTTGAATGCTTCAAGGTTAATGTTGAGTTGAATGATGTTGGTTAAACCTTGTCTATAAGCATTGTTGTTAAAGCCCTAATTGGTTGAGAAAAGATATTGGTTGTGGAAAGAACATGAGTAGCATTGTTATATGAGATATTGCATGTTTGGCAATTGTTGGGTTGTGTTTCATGTTCTTGAGAAAAGCATACTACATCTATCTTATTCTTTTGAGATTGAGATTGAGTTGAGATTGATATTGGGAGTAAGTATGATCATATTGAGTCTCTATCTTTTTTTTAGATTCAGATTGAGTCTCTAAGTTAAAACTTCTTGAACATTCTCTTTATGTTTCTATGAGATTTGAGATTGAGATTGGGAGTTAAGTATAGAACATATTGAGTCTCTAACAATTCTCTTTATGCTTCTATGAGGTTGATGAATCACATTGGGTCTCTAACAATTCTCTTTGTGGGTTCATGCTAAGCAAGTTTTTCTTGGTGAACTTGTGAGCTATTTTGGACAGGTTCCGTTGGGGACTTGTGAGCTATTTTGGACAGGTTTCATTGGGGACTTGTGAGCAGGTTTTGGACAGGTTTCGGTGGGGACTTGTGAGCAGATTTGGACAGGTCCTAGCGAGAGGACTTGTGAGTTGAGATTGAAAGTTCTATCGAGAGAACTTGAGGACAGAGGTACATTGGTTCTATCGGAGAACCCGAGGACAGATTTGGCAAGTCTTTGAGAAGGCTTGTGGATAGAGGATTGATTTGTTCAAGAGTTGGACAGATCTAATAGACAGAGGAAGACTTGTACTAGACCGACTGACTATGTTTGGTACAGGTTGCTGAGCTGCTGTGGACGTGATCATAGAAGGCGGAGGTCTCTTAGGCTAAGCATTGAGGACAGGAGGTCTTCGGTGGAAAGGAGTTCCACGTGCTGGCAAGAGGTAGAGACAGTTGATCTTCTGAGGGATCATATCCAGAGCGAGAGGGGAAGGTATCTCCTTTGAGCGAGAGGCTCATAAACATTGTAATTGGGAAGGATTCCCAAAAAGAACTTTGAGATAACTTTTAGAGAAAAGTTTTGTGGACGTAGCCCAAGCATTTTGGGTGAACCACGTTAAAAATGGGTCTTCAATGTGTGATGCTCTCTGTCTTGATTAATGTTGTGTTGATGCCACTGCTATATAAAGTTAAAATTACTAATTGTTTAAGTCTTATACTGTTCACCCCCCCCCCTCTCAGTATAATTCCATGTTCTTCATTCTATTGGGGCAAAAGCAAAATCAATTAATTAATTCATCATCAGCCCTAGTCTTCCAAGGCAAAGGCAGAATCATCCAATCAATAGCCCTACTCTACTAGGGTAAAAATTAGAATCCCTCATCCAACCAATCTTGTGTCATCTATTTTTGCATTGTATTGTGTTTACACACAACACGATACAAAAAAGGATATTTGTAGACACCAAAAATATGTCATTTTATATCCAAGTTTTGATTAATTCTAAAAAAAAATTAATGTCTTCCAATTCCTATCCAATTTATACAAATTTTTTGAATCTCTCTTAAATGTCTCCAAATTCATCTAAATTCCTCTAATCCCTCTCAATCTCTTACAAAATCCCTAATATTCCTAATTTAATATAATTCCTCTAATTTCTTCCTAATCTCTCTAAATTCCTTCTAATATCTCTTTCTTAATTCTCTCTTATTCCCACATAATTCCTCCATTTTCTCATTAATCCTTCTTAATACCTTCTAATTCCTACATAATTCCTCTAGTTTCTCATGAATCCTTCTTAATTCCTTCTAATTCCTGCATAATTCCTCTAACTTCTCCTTAATCCTTCTTAATTCCTTCTAATACCCATATAATTATTCTAATTTCTTCTAAGCCTCTCTAATTCCTTTCTAATATTTCTAAAATTATTGTTCACTTTTCATTGTTCATTGTTCACTATTCACTATTCAATATTCAGTGTTCATTGTTCACTATTCACAAATTTAATAATTATAAAATCCATTTTCAATACCTAATTCACATGAGCTCAAGTCAATGATTTTATCTTCTAGATCAACCCACTCAACATTTTCTACACCCACATCCTCACATGCATGCACTTAATTCAAGGATCCTAGATCCATCCATTTAATATTTTCTATACCCATCTCCTCACATGCAAATTTGAAGTCAAGGATTCTAGATTAGCCCATTCCATATTTTCTACACCTCCTCACATGTATATGTTTAATTCAAGAATTCTAGATCAATCCATTCCATATTTTCAACACCTACCTTCTCACATGCATGTGCTCAAGTTAAGAATTCTATCTCCTAGATCAAACCCACTCAACATTTTCTACACCCACCTCCTCATGCATGCTCAAGTCAAGGATTCTCTCCTCCATGACAACTCATTTAATATTTTTATATTCTTTCACCCATCCAAAAGTCTTCCATGCCAACCTATTCAAAATTTCATATTCTTCACCTACCTTATCTTGTCCCCCACTATGTCCACTCATATGCCACATCATCCTCCCCCCTCTCTTCTAAAATTCTATAAATAGCCCCCATTCCCTTCATTTGGATGAAATCAAGGAGAGCATATCATAATTCTATAGGAGTTGTAAGAACACCATTCTTTTAATATTTTTCTTTGAGTTATTATTTTTATTATTAATGCCTTTTTTAGATGTGAACAGGTTCTACCAACAACATCTCTTATTTGCATGTGTGTAGGATTCCAGGTTCACTCTCTTCAAAGATGCCAATCAACTTCAACTATGAATACAATCCAACTTCAAACCAATATTTTCTTGTATCAAGAGAAATGAAGACATCATTATCACCTTGTTAAAATGGTTTTGTCCTCTTTATTGGCACATTTTCATTACAAAATCACCCTATACAAGGGTTTATTTGTATCAAAAATACTCATTTTAATTTGATTTAATATTTTGTTTTCTATGCCTATGGTGGTTTTTCTTGTCTACATAATTGATACTTAGGCAAGTGCATATTAATTTGATAGGGATTCATATGCTTAATATATATGTTTCTATATTTGTATTATCAATCGTATAATATGAACACATAATTTATCTCCAATAATATTCTAGATAAGGCTTTGAAAGCTATTGATATTATCTACAAACTAATATGTACTTGGATATTAATAGCCCATTTTGCAATGCATTCAATCAGTTCTAAATTATCTAATCTCTCGAGTTTGTCTACTTCTTAGTGTTTCAGTGTGGATTCTTATCAACTAGTATTCATATTGTCAAGTGGGTAACCTTCTGACATTTCCTATAGTCACTTCTTTCACCTGTTGTTGTAGACGTCCATTGTGCATGCTACAGATTGGAGTGCTTCATCATAACCTCCATTGTTGCTCAGGCTCATTGATCACCGTCGCATCCTTCCTTACTGTAATAGGCTTCATTTTTATTCGAGAGGCAGCCACATTTTTACAGCCATGGATGGTAATGACTCATTATTTCCTATGCATCTTTGACTACGATCCATGAAGAACCTCACTATTGCGCTTCGTATAGTGCCATTTGGTGCTTTATTTCAATTTTTGTCCATTTTTTGTCTGCAAATGAAGACATCAATCTACCTTTGGAAACTCTATCCATATGGTATCCACTAGGGATTATTCTTATTTTTATGAACTTGCACCAAAGGCTTCTATTTTCACACAAAAAAAATTTAAACAGTTATTTCGCCTCTTGGTTTGTCTCAATTTGCACCAAGCTGTCACTTGTTCGCATCGTGTCACCCATGCACTTTGCATGCTTTTGTGCTATTCACGTTGGTCCATGGATTGGCATACTTGCTAATTTTTGCTAGATCACATCGTGTTTTGTGTCGCATAAGCCTATTATCAATAAAAACATGCATCAAGTCAGCCATCTATATGCCCAATTTGTGACTAGAATTCAAATGTAGCAGTATAGAAACCTTATTTTTAGATTAATTAAATCAAATATTTGTCTACATATATATAGTGGACTTAGAACTAAACAACGCAACGGATGGAGGAATTAAGGGGATAGGAGAAAGAGATAATAAGGAGAGATAATGGGATATGAAGGAGGAATAAGGGGAGGGAATATAGGAGAAGGAATAGGAGAGAAAAATGAAAAAATGCCTTCTCGATATTTCAAACTCCCATGCGAGTTCACATTGGATAATGACATTTCTTGGTAGATTTGCATCTAGATGTGTTCACATTGTAACATTCTCCCCCTTAAAGTTGAGAGGACTAACTAAACAGTCTCTTAGCTTTATAAATTGAGCTTTAGCCATGCCTTTGGTGAAGATGTCTGCAACGTTCTCCAAAGTGTGGCAAAATTTAAGCTCAATAATATCTTGCTCCACCATGTCTCGTATGAAGTGATACTTCATATCAAAGTGTTTTGTTATGATATGGTGGATTGGATTATATACCAATCGAATGGCACTTATGTTATCACAGTAGATTTTGGTCAGACCACTTTTTTGTTCTCCAATATCTTCTAGCATTTTTCTCAACCATAGGGCTTTAGTACTAGCATACGTGACTGCTATATACTGAAATTCTATAGAGGACAATGCTACAATAGTTTGCTTTTTGGAACTCCATGTAATTAGTCCTGACTCTAGATTAAAATAGTTCCCTGAAGTAGATTTCCTATCATCAATGTTGCTACCCCAATCACTATCACTGAAGCCTACTAGCTTGACAGTCTTACAATTGTGGTAATGGATTCCAAAATCCCATGTACCCTTTACATATCTGAGAATTATTTTAGCTGCTTGTAAATGCAGCTTAGATGGATTAGCCATAAATCATGATACAATAGAAACAACATACTGAATATCAGGTCTTATGTTGGTGAGAAACATCAAACTCCCAACCATGCTCCTGTAAGTGGTCATGTAAACCTTTGGTGCTCCATCATTTTTTCTCAATTGGATTCCACGTCCAACTAGAGTTGCAACTGGTTTACAATGCTCCATGGAAAACTTCTTAATCATATCCTGAGCATACTTATGTTGAAATATGAATATCCCTCTATCTATCTGATGAACTTCCATGCCTAGGAAGTAGTGCATTAAACCCAGATATTTCATCTCAAACTGCTTCATCATGGAGTGTTTGAACTCCATATTCTTTCATTACTACCCATAAATATGAGCATCCACATATAAACATACTATGAGGATGTCATTCCCTTGCTTTAGTGATTTAGGAGCATCTAGTGGCACCTGATGCAGAGGCATCTAGTGGCAGGAGGGCCACTTCGAAAAAGTTGGCTAAGGAGGAAGAACGTCACGATTTCACGACGTGTCATGAAATCGTGACAGGAAAAGAGGAAGAAGGCGAGGGGAAAAATCTTTTGTGATATCGCAACAGAAAAAGTGTCACGATATCGCGACACGAAGAGGAGAAAGGGAGCAACGGAGAAAGTTGTCGCGATATCGCGACAGCAAATGTGTCGCGATATCGCGACACAAGTAGGGAACGGAGCAGCAGCCAAGGGGAAGAAGTTGGGATGTCATGATTTCGTGACATGTCACAAAATCATGACTGTCGTGAAATCGTGACATCGGAGCAGCAGCCAAGGGGAAGCAGTAGGTGTGTCACGATTTCGTGACATGTCACAAAATCACGACAGTCACAAAATCGTGACATCGAAGTAGCAGCCGAGGGAAATAGTTGGAAATGTCATGATTTCATGACATGTCACAAAATTGTGACAGTCACAAAATTACGGCAAAGGAGAGTAGTCAGAGCAGAGCAGTGGGAGATGTCATGATTTTGTGACATGTCACAAAATTGCGATCGTCACAAAATCACGACAAAAGAGAGCAGTCGGGGTAGAGCAGTTGGAGATGTCACAAAATCATGACTATCACAAAATCACAACCACCAGTAGGAGAAAGGAAGATGCCGAAGGAATCATCGTAATTTTGTGACATGTCACGAAATCACGATCGGAACAGAGAAGCAGAGGCGAGGAAGGAAAATGTTGCGATATCGTGACATGTCGCGATATTGCGACCTGAAGGCAAGAAAGACAGCGATGGAGGTAAATGTCGTGATATCGCGACATGTCACGATATCGTGACCAAAAAATAAAAGGAAGGGCAAGATGAGGAAGATGTCATGATATCATGACATGTCGCGATATCGTGACCACTGCTACAGTGCAGCTGGAGGAAGAAGACGATAGAGGTCAAGCGATAGTTGTAGAGCAAGGACGGCACATGGCACCAAGGTGCAGTTAAAGTGGACAAGTACCAAGAAGTGCAAGAAACAAAAAGGATGGGTCACACAGAGTGATCTGAAGGAGGTGGTGGTCAGATGGCGGTGACAGGGGCCATGCGAAGTGTAGTCATAAATCGAGTTGGTGCTTCTATTTTTGTAAGAGTTGTTTTCAGAGGGTCGGGGCCTCTATAAAAACCCAGTTTATGTAATAGATCAGGGGGTGGTGGATTGGGAGATCGCACTTAGAGGATAGTGTTAGGGAGAAAACCAAGCCGAGCGTTGGTTATTGTAAAGCCTACGGGCTATTTCTGTAAAAGAGATTCCAGATTAATAGAAGAAAATTTGGAATTATGTCTATGTGATTTCCTATCCCCCATCAGTGGTATCAGAGCTGGAAGTTCCTGAGTGTGTAACAGATCACCGAACGTGAGGCAGTTACACCAGGATCTATGGTAGGGTTCTGAGAGAGAAGAAAGAGTTTAGGAAGAACATCGTGATTTCGTGATGTGTCATAAAATCATGATAGGAAAAGAGGAAGAATTCAAGGGGAAAAATCTGTTGTGATATCACGATAGAAAAGTGTCACGATATTGCGACACGAAGAGGAGAAAGGGAGCAACGGAGAAAGTTATCGCGATATTGCGACATCAAATGTGTCGCGATATCATGACACAAGCAGGAAACAGAGCAGCAGCCAAAGGGAAGAATTTGGGATGTCATGATTTTGTGACTTGTCATGAAATTGCGACTGTCACAAAATTGCGACATCGGAGCAGCAGCCAAGGGGAAGCAGTAGGTGTGTCGTAATTTCACGACATGTCACGAAATCGCGACAGTCACAAAATCATGACATCGAAGCAGCAGTTGAGGTAAATAGTTGGAAATGTCATGATTTCATGACATGTCATGAAATCACGACAAAAGAGAGCAGCCAGAGCAGAGTAGTGGGAGATGTCGCAATTTCGTGACATGTCGCAAAATTACGACCATCGCGAAATCATGACAAAAGAGAGCAGCTAGGGTAGAGCAATTGGAGATGTCGTGAAATCATGACTATCACAAAATCATGACCACTAGCAGGAGAAAGGAATATGCCGAAGGAATCATCATGATTTCGTGACATGTCGTGAAATCGTGACCGAAGCAGAGAAGCAGAGGCGAGGAAGGAAAACGTTGTAATATCATGACATGTCACGATATCACAACCCAAAGGCAAGAAAGACAGTGATGGAGGTAAATGTCACGATATCGTGACATGTCACAATATCGTGACCAAAAAATAAAAGGAAGGGCAGGATAAGGAAGATGTCATGATATCGCGACATGTCGCGATATCGTGACCCCTGCTACAGTGCAGCTGGAGGAAGAAGATGACAGAGGTCAGGCGGCGGTTGCAGAGCAAGGACGACACGTGGCACCAAGGTGTAGTTAAAGCGGGTGAGTACCAAGAAGCATGGGAAACAAAAAGGATGGGTCACATAGAGTGATCTAAAGGAGGCGACAGTCAGACGGTAATGACAAGGGCCATGCGAAGTGGAGTCATAAATCGGGTTGGTGCTCCGATTTTTGTGAGAGTTGTTTTTAGAGGGTCGGGGCCTCTATAAAAACCTAGTTTATGTAATAGATCAGGGGGTGGTGGATTGGGAGATCGCACTTAGAGGATAGTGTTAGGGAGAAAACCAAGCCGAGTGTTGGTTATTGTAAAGCCTTCGGGCTGTTTCTGTAAAAGAGATTTCATATTAATAAAAGAAAATTTGGAATTGCATCTGTGTGATTTCCCGTCACCCATCATTTAGGTAGTAGAGAGTATGTTCACTTTTGCTTCTTGTGAACCCATATTCCTTGAAATAGTCATCAATGCGATAGTACCATGCTCTTGGTGCTTGCTTGAGGCCATATAGTGCTTTTTTCAATTTATAAACAAGGTGCTCCTTACCTTGCTCTTGAAAACCTTGAGGTTGTTCAACATAAACCTCCTCTATCAAGTACCCATTGAGAAAAGCACTTTTGACATCCATGTGTTGGATTTTCCATCCTTTGTGGGCAGCTAAGGCAAGAACTATTCTGATTGTCTCATGTCTGGATACAGGAGCAAAGGTTTCCTCATAATCAATGCCATACTTCTATGTGAAGCCTTTTGCTACCAATCTTGCTTTGTGTCTTTCAATGCTTCCATCAGCATTGAATTTGGTCTTGAAGACCCATTTACATCCAACACATTTCTTTCCTTTAAGAAGCTCTACCAGCTCCCAAGTATTATTGTTTTTTATAGAGGTCATCTCTTTCACAGCATCCTACCATATCTTCTGAGTACAAGCCTTCTCATAGCTAGAAGGTTCAAGTTGTGCACTAGTCAACAAATCATAGTTGACTACATATCCCCGAGGTTCTTGGGAGTCATCATCTCCATAAAAATGCGTATTTTCAAGTCTTTGCAAAACTGAACTCATTTCACTAGCCTGACTTCTAGTATATCTTCTCTAAAAAAATTTATCCAACATCTGATAAGATGGATGATGTTGGAGTGTTCTCTTACCTCTGGATGGAGAATCAATATCCATATTTGAAATAACTGATTGATCATTGTGGAGGACTTGGAGAAGTTGTTGATGAACTTGAAGTAGAATGTCTACTTGGGCTTGGAGGGGGTGTGTCCTTGTATTTCTTGGGTGATACCTGCTAAATTTGTGAAGAACCTACATCATGGGATTCATCATCAGTAAAAAATTTTGGATGTCCCCACTCTCCCCCTTCATCAAAAATCACATCCCTAGAAAGAACAAACTTTTGGGTCTTCAGATTGTAGAGTCTATAGGCTTTGGTGGACTCAAAATACCCTACAAAAATGCATGCTTAACTCTTGGGATCAAGCTTCTTTCTCTTATCATCAGGAATGTGTGCATAAGCCAAAGAACCAAAAACTCTAAAATGTTTGACATTTGGTTTCTTGCCATACCATGCTTAGTAAGGAGTTATCCCCTTCAGACTTGAAGTAGGACTCCTATTCAAAATGTAGACATCGGTTTTGACTACATCAGCCCAATACATGTTGCTCAAATGCTTCGTTTGAAGCATCGATCTGGCCATTTATACAATGGTGCAATTTTTTCTCTCTACCACACCATTCTGCTATGGAGTATAGGTAGTGGTGAACTGCCTTTTATCCCATTTTATTTACAAAATTTCAAAAATTCTTTGGAAGAGTATTCTCCTCCTCTATTTATTCTAAGATATTTTACATGATATCCACTTTGATTCTCTACATTTTTTTTGAAATCAATGAAGCAAAACAATGCTTCATATTTGTGTTTTAGGAAATAAACCCAATACATTCTAGAGAAATCATCTATGAAAAGAAGAAAGTAAGCATTTTTACCAAGACTTTTTGTTTGCATTGGACCATAGATGTCTGAATGCACTAGCTGAAGTGGATAGTTGGTCCTCCATGCTTGTCCTCATGGAAACTTGGCCCTGGAGTGTTTTCCCAAAGCACATACTTTAAAGACCTTCTTGTGATCTTGAATTTTAGGAAGTTTGGTCACCATCGCTTGAGAAGTCAATAATTTCATACTGGTAGAATTCAGGTGACCATATCTCAAGTGCCAAAGTACACTTGGATTTGCAATAGTAATATTTGCCAGTTGAGCTCCCCCTGGTTGGCCAAAATTTAGGGGAAATAACTTGGTCTTGGTTATTGGTACCTATATGATGATTCTATTACTATTATTATTGTCAAATATTACACATTTTCCCTCATAAAAGACAAGTTTATAATTATTTTCCATCATTTGTCCAACACTAAGCAAATTATGTTGGATTTGAGGGGTGTAATAGATATCATTCACCTGTTTGATGCCTTCTTGTGTTGGAACATCCATGGCTCCAATGCCTTCAACTGACAATGATTTATCATCTCCTAGCTTGATGCGATATTTGTAGGTGGAATCAATTGTAGCAAAGAGTTCTTCTTTGTCACTCATATGGTTGGAACACCCAGTGTCCAAGATCCAAGTGTCATTCAAATTTTGATCTGATTGCCCATAGGAGAGAAATAGATTAGATGTCCCTTACTCTTAACCAAAATGGCCATACTGATTGCTTTGACTATTTCTGCCTTGTGAGGATTTGGACCAACAGTCACGAGCAAAGTGACCTAGTTTACCACAATTGAAACAAACCTTCTTTGTCTTGTCACTTCCTCTTCCTCGACCTGGATTTCTTCCTCTGCTTTGCTGATTGCCTTTGTTTTGACTTCCACCTCTGTTGGGAGATCCTCCTCTACTTGAATTTCCATCTCTTGGGCTGCTCTTGCCTTTGCCTCTTCACTGACCTCTACTTTGGCCTCTACCTTGGCCTCTTTCTTCTTGAGATGCGAAGGCTTTATCATCGCCTCCATAGCTGGTTGAAGGAGATTATTGCAATCTCTCTTCATGTGAAAGTAGAGAACCAATCAAAGCATCAAAGGATAGTGCAGACAAATCCTTCGATTCTTCAATGATAATTGCAACATGGTTCCACTTTGGAAGAAGTGTTCTTAACACTTTCTTCACCATAGTCTCTAGCTTGATTTCATCTCTGAGAGTGATCATTTTGTCTACTACTGCTTTGACTCGCATGTAGTAGTCACCAACTTTCTCGTCTTCTTGCATTCTGAGATTCTCAAAATCTCTTTTCAAAGTTTGAAGTCTGACTTGCTTCACTTGATCACTTCCTTGGAAGCCTTCTTTCAAGGCCTTCCATACCTCTTGAGCAGTTACACAAGATGCAATTCTAGGAAATATTATTTTATCTAAGTTTGCTTGCAAATGATACAGGGTAGAGGAATTATTTTGTTGTGCTTCTTTTCTAGATTTCTTATTAGCAACACTTAATGTGGTCCAGTCAGTAGGGGAGGGTTATGTGTAACCCTCTTCAACTACATCCCACAAACCCTTACCAATGAGTAAGGTTTTCATTTTAATGGACCAATATTCATAGTCGGACCCATTAAACTCTGGAATGGGTAGACTAGTATTCGAGGCCATAGTTACTGACTAGAAACAAACTTTTATTGGTCTAGTACAACAATCAATAGCAAAGAAAAGCAATTACAAATTTAAATCAAATCTTGCTTTCTCTACTCTTTCACTGATTGCTTGATTTTCTTGTTGTGGATCTCCAAGCACTGGCTTCCCAAAGTTGTTAGTGATCAAGTCTTTATCATCGTTGATGAGAATTATTTCAGGGCTTGGCTCAGCTAGTTCCAAAATTTGAAGGGAATCATTATTGTTGATCTATTGGTTTTTTGGTTCCTAGGGTGCAATTTCCATTGAATCTGACTCCTCAACTCATTGTCCAAATATGTTATCCTTAAAATCGGCCTCGTAACCAGAATCAAGGTGTCTCTGATGTGCTATGACGGTGTTCTGTAACTAGCTGAACACAACTTGTAGTCCGTCTCTCCAAAATATTTCATCAAATGATTCAATAGTCTCTCTTAGGAGAAGAGAGCACAATGCATGATAACACCCGATAGATCGGATCATCTACTCATCAATGCAAAAAACAAACTTCCTTAGAGCCTCTGAGGTTACAATTTTCACTCCTTATACAACCACTAAGGCTATTACATAAAAAAAATTAGCCTTGAATGGGGTTCCAAGGGGCAGCTCCAGAAGACTTCCCGTCACTTTTATGCTCCCCCTTTTATAAATATTGCCTCTTAGGCAATTACTCAAATTTGCAAGTTTTTTTTACAAAAACCCCTTGGGCAATTTTACAATTTTGCCTCTAGGGCAATAGGTTCAAAATTTTCTTTTATAAAGTTTAAAAAACAAACTTTTTAAAGTACTTTAATATTTTTAATTTAATAATTAAAATATGCTTTAAAACTATTAAAAAAACCTTTTTTTAAAATAATTATAAAGCATTGTTTTTAATTATTAAATTAATATTAAAATAAACTTTAATAAAGTTTAATTAAACTTTAAAAGAAAATTAAATAAAAAAAATGTGAACCTTTGACAATCGTTCGAGTTGAACTCGTGACCTTGTGAATTCATACGAGCACCCCTGGCCAATGCGCCTGCGGCCGTAGCTGAAATGAATATGGCACTCTATGCCCTTATCCTCAATGAGTGGTAGATCACACAAAAAAAAAGTGTTTTTTTATTGTCGACGGGTTTCGAACCCAATATCAATTACTCCCCATGCCATTGTCTTAGCCACATGGGCTACACATCCTTTGTGAAATCCTTTGCACATGACGGAGATTTATCAAAGCACACGCGATCGAATTTTTTAAAAAACAAAATTCAATTATCCCACATCGGTAGGGATAAGGGATATGGAATGATTTTTAAGAATGGGTGTGTGGATTGTTATTCAATTACCTTCAAGCAATCGACTTTCCACCCTTTTGCTATGACTCAACCAATCAAACAATGCCAACTCAGCATTATTCCTCTGGTGTCATGTGTGCCACGTGTCTGCCCTACTAGCCTCCCCATCAGCAAACTCTTTGTCACCACATGTTTGCCACATCTTCCTCCAATCGACTGCCACATGTCACCTCCTCAATGTCCACGTCAGCAACTATGCCCCTCGTACTGTAACATCAGCATCTGATGCCACATCAGCATTTGATGCCATGTGTCGTTGCCTTTATCTGCACCTACACCTTAGCACCTCGAAGTGCATGTAGCCAGTGTCCAGTCTCCTCATCAGCACCTCAATTTGTGTATCTAAGTGTCTGATAGTCCTACTTCCAAACTGTGCACATCATCTTGGACTGCATGCCCTCGAACAGTGTATTGACCCTTTCGGGAAGCATACCACTAGCTCTCCTTAAAAAAACGTAGACCTCCTCATGGAACTTTGCCTGCACTTGGTGCTCTAATACCAGAGTGTGACCAGAATTCAAATGTAGCAGTAGAGAAACCTTATTTTCAAATTAATTAAATCAAATATTTGTCTACATATATATAGTGGACTTAGAACTAAACAACGCAACGGATGGAGGAATTAAGAGGATAGGAGAAAGAGATAAGGAGAGATAAGGGGATAGGAAGGAGGAATAAGGGGAGGGAATATAGGAGGAAAGAAAAAACAAAAAAATGTCTTGCCGACATTTCAAACTCCCATTCGATTTCACACTGGAGCATGATATTTCTTGGCAGCTTTGCATATAGATGTGTTCACATTGTAACACAATTCAGCTCAATCACATTATCACATAGAAGACTGTGAAATTTTTCTTTTCCCACCAGGTCTGGTACATGTATATCCACACATTTCATGTTGTCTACTACTGCCACCTCATTACTACCACACCATGTCTGCTCCCTACCACATCATCGTTGACGTCTGTCACGTTGGCCTACGCACCCCGCCAGATTTGCTAGTGAAAATTGTGCCTTTTTAGGAAGGTATAAAAATTTAAATTTTCAATTTCAGGCCTCCTTTTCTTTCATAATGTTTGTCAGCCAATATTAGCAGCCCCTATGTTAATATTACATCTAAAAAAAGGGCTTATTTTATTTGAAAAAAATAGGGCTTTTTTTATTTTAAAAAATATTTTTAAGTGCTTTAGTCAATTTAGTTGACTTTCCCTAGCTCAGCCCACCATACATATGGCAACTAATATGGCAATAGCAAACAAATTGCATGAGGTCACCACCTTAGTAGCTTCTTTGGCCAACACCATTAAAGACCTCAAAATGCAGTCTTCCTCCTCCTCTAGTCACCCCCATGCAAAGTGTGAAGTCAAAATTTATGAAGGCTCTAGAGATCCCGATGTTCTCAATAGTTGGATCCTAGATATGGAGACCTGGTTTGCATTTAGTCAAACACTAGATGATGATAAAGTTCCTTTCACCAAACTTAAACTTTCTAGCATGGCTAAGGTTCTCATTATCGAATGCCAAGGAACTCAAAACCCCATCACCACTTGGGATGCTTTGGTCACGACCTTGAAGGCCACCTTCTACCCATCCAATTATGATGAAGATTTTCTCAACCAATGGCTCTGCCTTAGATAGGGAAAGCACCAATCCATTCAATATTATGTCCATCAGTTCAATCGATTATGTGTCTTGCTTTGCATATCAGATCTTGTTGCTTCCCTTATTGCTAAGTTCAAAAGTGGACTTCTAGCACACTTCTATAGAGAGATCAAATACACTTCTTGAACTACTCTTGATGATGTTTTTAATCAGGCACAACTAGAAGAGGAGAATCTCACAACATAGAACAAGGGGACTCAATACTCTTCAAGAGGTTCCAAGCCATCACCTCATCCTCAATAGTAGGCACCAATGAGATCTTCTACCTTCTCCCCTTCTCACTCTTCTCCTAATCCCACTTCTACTCAATCCTCTACTTCTAAGCATACATTTCATGCTTCTTCTTCTTCTTATCATGCTAAGTCTCAAAAATTTTGTAATTATTGTAAAATAAAAGGGCATGATAAATCTGAATGTAGACAATTACAAAATAAGAAGACCTTACTTGTACAGTCTAATGAGGGAACAAATAATAACCCCATCAAGACTACTAGAGAGGATAAGGTCTATGAGGAGTTAAAGGGAAAACTCAATCTTGTCACTTTGATGAATCATCATTCAACTGCTAGAGACCGTGACAATATGTTCGTCACGCGTGCTCACTTGCTTCATGATTTTGTGGTTGATTGTATCATCGACAATGGCTCGCAAAAGAACTTGATCGTGAAGTCCATTGTCGATAGGCTCAAGCTCCCTACTGCACCACATCCTCATCCTTACTCTCTTGGATGGAAGGATAGTGAGACCACTTCACAGATTACACACACATGCACCCTTGCATTTGCTTTTGGCACTAAGTTTAGAGATAAGGTCACTTGTGATGTGACCCCCATGGATTGTTGTGGTTTATTGCTTGGTAAGCCTTATCAATATGATAGGCATGCTCAATATGATGCTTATAAAAATACCTACACACTTTAGCAAGACAATAAACACTATCTCATTGAAGCTATCAAAGAATATACCAAGCACACCACTAATCTATTGCTCAGTTGCAGACAGGCAAGAAAAGCAACAAATCAAGCACAAGCACTTGCCCTCATATTCATTCACCCACAACATAAGCAATATTTAGCTCAAGCTTCTAAGTCCACTAGACCCAAAGCACTTGATAACATATTGCAAAAATATAAAAGTGTTTTTCAAGAGCCCACTTCTTTGCCACTAGAGAGGGCCATTAATCATAGCATTGATATCATTCCAACAACACCTCTCCCTAATGCACCCATGTACAGGCAATCACTTTTGCAATATGATGAAATTAAGAAACAACTTCAGGACCTATTAGCTAAAGGGTTCATCAAACCCAACATTTCTCCTTGTGCCTCTCCTATTCTTCTAGTTCTCAAAAAGGATGGCACTTGGTGTCTTTGCATTGATTTTTGAGCACTCAACAAAATCACTATCAAAAATAGATATCCACTCCCCTGCATTGATGATCTCTTAGACCAACTTCAGGGTGCTAAGTTTTTCACTAAGATTGATCTTAAGAGTGGTTATCATCAAGTCCGAATTCAAGCTGAAGATACATGGAAAACTGCTTTCAAAACTAAGATGGGTCTTTTTGAGTGGCTTGTTATGCCCTTTGGCCTCACTAATGCTCCTGCTACTTTCATGAGGCTAATGAATGAAGTTTTCAGAGAGTGCTTGGATAGATATGTCATTATCTATCTTGATGATATTCTTATCTTTTCTCCTACATGGCAGGCACACTTGGAGCATATTGAGCATGTTCTTTCCATTCTACAACAACATCAATTGTATGCTAATTTGCCTAAGTGTTCTTTTGGGTAAACTTCTATTTCCTACCTTGGCTTTATCATCAATGAGCAAGGTATTCAGGTGGATCCTATCAAAGTAGAAGTACTCCTTAATTGGCCTACTCCCACCAATGCCACTGAGTTACGGAGTTTCCTTGGCCTAGCCAACTTCTATCGCAAGTTCATTCTTGGATATTCCACCATTGCTACTCCTTTGCATAACTTGACTAAGGTAAAATTTGTATTCCTTTGGACTCCTGATCATACTCATGCATTTTCCACTTTGAAAGATAAGCTTTGTTTTGCTCCTATTTTAGTCATTCCTGACCTTAGACAGCCTTTTGAGATTGAAATCGATGCTTCTCAGTTTACCCTTGGTGCTGTCCTAAAACAAAATGGTCATCCTATTGCTTATCATTCAGAGTCCTTTTCCTCAGCCAAGCAAAATTATTCCACATATGATAAGGAACTTTATGCCTTAGTCCAAGCCATCAAATACTAGCATCATTACCTCCTAGGCAAAGAAACCATTGTCCATACTAATCATTTGCCTTTGTAGTTCCTTCAGTCTCAAAATAAGATCCAAGAAGCTCACCACATGAAATGGGCTTCTTACCTTCAACAATTCCACCTAGTCATCAAATACAAAAAGGGTAGTAAAAATTCTATGGCTGATTGTCTAAGTCATCCTCCTTCATCTCATGCCTTAACTATTGTCACTACCTCACACTTGGGTTTTTAGTCTTGGCCTTCTGAGTATCCTCATGACCATGAATTTGCACAAGTTTACTAGCATCTTCAACATCCTTCCTCCTCCAATTTGACCCCTTTTCAAGACTATCATATTAAGGAGGGTTTGCTTTATCGCTTGGACAAACTTTGTGTACCCTATGAGCATCGACCATCCCTTCTTAAGGAGGCACATTCTACCCTCTATGGTGGACATTTTGGAAAACACAAGACTCTCCATCACTTGCAGAGATTCTTCTATTGGACCCACATGCAGCGTGATGTTTTGAGGTACCTACGACAGTGTGTCCCTTGTTGCAGATCCAAGCTAGCTAACAAAAATTTGGGCCTCAGTATGCCTTTACCTCTTGCATCTCATCCATGGGAAAGTATTTCTATGGATTTAGTCAGTGGTTTTCCTATGATAGTCCGTCAACATGATTGTGTTTTTATCGTAGTTGATCATTTTAGTAAGATGGCTAAGTTTATCCCTTGTCGTAAAACCAGTTTCACTGCCAACTTAGCCCAACTTTTCTTTGATATTGTTTGGTGTTCTTTTGGTTTACCCACTAGTATTGTGTCGAATCGTGACTCTCGTTTTGTTGGTCATTTCTGGTGTTCTTTGTGGAAAATTTTAGGTGTGTCTCTTAATTTTTCCACTACTTTTCATCCATAATCTGATGGTCAAACCGAAGTCATCAACTGTACTCTTGTCCAAAGTCTTCACATTTTCCATCATTCATCTCCATCCAAATGGGATTTAAGTCTTACCCATATTGAGCATGCATATAATAGGGTTGTCCATTCCTCCACAGGTCACTCACCCTTCGAAGTATGTCTAGGTTTTCAACCATTAGCACCATATGAGTTACCATTGTCACTTCCATCTCCTATCACTATCCACATGCACAAAGAACAAGATAAAGCCCAATCCTATAAAGCATTAGGGATTTTTCCTACATCCTTGGGATAAGCTGTCATGTTATAAGAAAACCTACTACCAACAAGCAATTACAGGCTTTGGTCGACCTGCCTCTTTAACCTAGGAATAGAGTTCTTCAATATTTTCTAAACAAACTAGGTATGGTAAGGATACCCTTGAGGTGAACTTAAATTTTTTAACATTTTATATTCATGCTCTTCCAAATTTATGGTGGTGAATTAAATATTTTATAAATTTTGATTGAGCTAAACCAATAATAATTTTATTATGCCTTATGTATGACCGGTGCCTTAATCCTTTGGGCTATTGTAGCAATATTTAATGACAATTCAATGAAAATAGAGAGAACAGGGAAAGAGATAATCGGTGCAATTACATTCATTTGAATATCATAATAAACGTAACAATTGACCAATGAAAGAAACATTCACTATGCATTCAAATAATGTAACTCATAATGAAGACACACACAATACTGAAAACAAAGAAGTAATAGAAAAGAAGCCCATAAATATATTTATATGTGAAATATTATTACATGAAGAGTTGGATTGAAACAACCATTGAACTCTTGAAATATCAATACAATAAAGATCCTTGTTCGAATATCGTAACAAGGACCTTTCACTCTTTTGTTTGAATATCGCAACAGTCGAGTCTCTAGACCTCTAGCTCAATAGTCTAGAAATATTCTTAGCTTCTTGGGTAATTTCCTATCAAAACCTACACAAAAATGGGAAGAATAAGGGATGGAAAAGAAGAAGAAATACAAAGGAAATACAATAGCAAATAATGGGAACTCGAGTATACCTCCTAGAAAAAAAAATGCTATGTCAAAGCTTGATCCTTATTCTAGTTGTAGATGTCCTTCTTATAGCTGTGGTGGCTCTGTAACTACCTAAACTACTTTCATCTGAATTGTCCACCTGACACCATCTCTTGCCTTGTCATCGACTGGGTGATGTACATTCTATTATCTAACTACCTCAAAAATAAAATATATCATCAAAATTGGTCGAATTCCTACCTAGTTGTCATCCATATTCTCTTTTCCCTTTTCTCTCATTGTGGATCCCATGTTGCTTGTTGACTCAGATGCCTTTTGACTATTCTTTATTGCATCCTTCTCGTTTTGACTTGCACTAATGAAATTGGATATAAGTACCCAAATTTATTTGTCGATCTCACTAAGGGTGTAGATTCTATCCAACACTGTTATTCCTTTGACCTTGTCTTCCTTGAGGATAATATATCTAATCTGGAAAATTTTGACTATGTCCAAGGTGGTCGTTGATAAATAAATGAGTTGATCAGACAGCTTATCTTCATCAATTTCTTTGCAGGGGAACTCTCTAATGTCTTTGATGGCTAGTTGAAATAACCCTTCAGTGTTGAGTAATTGGTTGAGGTCAACATTGAGATGCTTCATTCTATTGATTGTATCATTTTCCATATTCTTCAGTTCTTTAATTACGTTATTCCATCAGGATTTATCTGCCTTAAAACTTGTAACTTTATCATACTCTACTTGGTAGTTATGAATTTTACCATCACTTGTGACTACCTATTTGGTCTTGATATTTTCATACTTAGTTTTGCATTTCTCATATACTGGGGAAATAGTTGTCGCATTTTTTTCTATTATCTCTATCAAGGGTTTTATTTCTTTTGAAGAACACAAGCTTATACTGAGATCTCTATCAAGGTTTTTATTTCTTTTGAAGAACACAAGCTTATACTGAGAGGGGGGGTGAACAGTATAAGACCACTTTTTACTTTTCTTTCCCAATCAATATTATGTAATGTATAGATATCAATATCAACAACAGTAATCAAAGCAATGCACAAATCACCACATACAATAGAGACACCAAATTTATGTGATTCACCCAATGTGGGCTACTCCACGAAGAAAATATTTCACTCAAATTTTCTCAATCAGTATCTTGGTAATCCTTTCCCTATTACAATGTTTATGTATCTCTATCCCTAATCAAGTTCATAGATCTCTATCCATAGGATAACTCTTTTCTCCTTAGCTTTAACTAGTGATATTCTAGAAGAACTACTGCCCCCACTACTCTAGCTAATGGATATCTATCCACTGAAGACTCTTGTTCTCACTGCCCTGGCTAATGGATCTCTATCCATTGGATACTGTCATCCTCTATAATCTATCACCTTCAAAGCTCTATCTCAAATATACACTTAACACAGTCCTTCGATCTAGCACAAATCTATCCTCAATCTCTGTCTTCTGATCTGCACTAAACACAGTACTTTGGTCTAGCATGAATTTTTCCTCAATATTTATCCTCTGATCTGAACTAAACACAGTCCTTCGGTCTAGCACAAATTTATCCTCAATATTTGTCCTCTAATCTAAACTAAACACAGTCCTTCGGTCTAGTACAATTTTTCCTCAATCTCTATCCTCAAGACTTAACACAAATCTTGACTCAATCTCAAATCAACTTTGTTGGATCTACCCAAAACCTCAACTCAATGTTTGAACAAATCAATCAATCAAATCTACACTCAATTCTTCTCAAATACTTATCTCAAATCTGCCTTGTAATCTTCCAAAAAATCTCACACCAATATATCCACAAGTCCTCTCTAGAACTTGTCCAATTTGCTCAATAAGTCCTCACTAGAACTTATCCAAATCTACTCTTAATCTGTATTGTAAGCTTTCACAAAATCTCACACAAATTTTTCCCAGTTCTTCTCAAATACTTGCCTCAAATTTTCTCAACAAGTCCTCACTAGAACTTGTCCAATCTCATAGAAACATAAAGAGAATTGTTAGAGACTCAATATGCTCTATATTCATCACAATTTTCAATCACTCTTAGAAACATACAAAGAATTTTTAAATACTCAATATGCTTCACATTCACCTCAATACTCAATCACTCTCTTAGAAACATATAGATAATTATTAGAGACTCAATATGCTTCACATTCACCTCAATACTCAATCACTTTCAATCACTCTCTTAGAAACATATAGAGAATTTTTAGAGACTCAATATGCTTCACACTCACAAGACTCTCAATCACTTTCTCAACTCAATTTAGAATATAGAATAATTTGTTTCATATAACTTGAACAATCACTTCAACACATTCACTTGACTAGGCTCAAACAACTCTACTCAACCAATTACTCAATGAAATAACCCTTGATCACAAACCCTAGTCCAATCACATGAAAAATCACTCAATGTTCCCAACAATGCTTATCAACAAATTCTCACATAACAATTATACTCATATTCTTTCCAAATCCTAATTCAAGTTCTTCACTCAACTTAATCACTTCAACAACAATGCTTATAAAACAAGGTTTTATCAACAACTCTTTTATTCCAAAAAAACTTAAAGAATTAAATCAAAACACTCTCAACAATGCTAACCAAACAATCCTTTTCACTCCAACTTTTCATACACAACTTTAAACAATCACTCACTAGGAAGAATATACCCATACCTTTTGTTGGATGTAAAAGTGCCTTTGGAAAAACCTGTCTTAATCACAGTTTCCTTCTTTCCAATTCCAATGGTTAAACACAACAATATCACTTCAATACTTTCACAAAAATATTCCCTTAGACACAAAATAATCACAACTCAAATAAATGCCTTATTGCTCCCTTTTAAAAATAACACTCATCATAACATACATAAAGATAATTTATTTGATACACCTTATAAACTCTAACTTAAAATAATATCCAACACCACAAAATATCAATCAAACACCTTACAATCCTTTCAAAATAATTGAGCAAATAACATTAAAATTTTAATTTTGTAGAACCCTTATAACTCCCTTTGCAACCTTAGAACCAAAAATAAATATGAAAAATTTAATTTTTAAATGGCCAAACTATATTCCCAAAAATTTTGGTGACCAATATTAAAGCATACCTCTTTCTTCCCCAAAAAGGGGATTCGGTGAGATTCGATCCGCCGTCTCCTCTAGCCTAAGCGCCTTAGCACTTGGGAGCCCAACACATGGGCTACTAATGCCCATGTGAAGGAAAGAAGTGTGCCTTCCTCTTATGCCTTTGTCGTCGTTTGACTTTCCAAAAATTTCACACGCTTTTTCTTCCTTGGACGGAGCGCAAATTATAAGGCTCGCAATTTATTTCGAAGGCATGGTGAAGGTTTGGTAAAGTGGGAGTTCCCCCTTATATACACGTTTTTAAACTTCTCCTCATGTCGGCACTTTGTCATTCAAAATCGAATTTCGAATTTTAATTTTAATAACCCACCTTAGGGTTATTTAACCTTAGCTTAAATTAATTAATAATTAATTTAAATAACTTTATAAGTTAAGTAAATTAACTAATAAATTAATTTATAATTAATTTTAAACTTCCTTTGTATAATATTATAAAAGAATATTATAATATTATTCACTTGGGCTTCTTTTTGCACTTTGGACCAAATATGACTTCCTAGAACTAGGTCTTGAAACTGAAACCGAATTATCCTTTTGCATTTATTGGAGAACTGGAAACTAATGTTATCGACTGAAACTGCCACTAACTGGTGTTGAAAGCTTGACATCAATGACCACTCACTCTTGACATCAATGACAAATTATCACTCAAAATTTCCAACATCTTTGTTTGTTTCTATTATTACTTCAAATTCTTCGCAACAATTCGCAATTGCAACTGCCTCCTTTTCTATGATTTTGACCATATTTTCCTTATACTTGGTTGTAAGTACTGAAGCTTGTAGTGGTTTACTCCTTGGAGGCATTTGTCCCTGATTCTTATTGATTTTAGTTTTTAAATTTTCATTCTCTTCCTGTAACAATTCTCTTTGGACTTCCAGGCTGTTACTTCTTTTTCAATGGCAAGTGCAGTCTATGCATGAACTTGCACTCCATGTTTTAATAGGGAGATTGTGTCTCCTACTATCTCCGCATCACCTATATCAAAATTTATCTACAGTGAATGTATTCCCTAAGTGGGAATGGTGATATTTATCTTGGAGGTTGGCTTTGAACATGATGAAGGTGGACTTTGGACCTTGCTCCTGGCCTGAGATTCTATTACTCTATCTTCCATTATTGCTTCAATATCCTCTTCTTCTTCAAAATTGAACTTTATGAAGTCCTCTTTTCTAACTAGAGTGAGGCTCAAAGGCTCACCGGTGCCCATTTCGATCTTGGCTCTCTTATGGGGGGAGAGCTTGAGGTGTCAAGGATTACTACTTGGTAATCTCTAAAGATATCACTGAATCCTCTAGATTTTTGTATTCTTTCCCATGCTATGATAGATATTTTGATCTCTTTTTTGTTCACCATGAAAGCCACTAAAACTTCTTGAGGAGAGCTTGTGGTAATTTGTTGTAAATGTTGTGAGGCCATCAAATTCATTGTCAAGCTTGAAGTTGTGAAGCATCTCAAGGCAATAAAAGTGGGCACAATTTATTTTCCTTTACTATCACTAGGAGACTAAGAAGTGGAAGAGGCACCAGCTACTTCTTCTGTTACTTGATCTTTCACCTTGTTGGAACTAAAACCAGCATCCATAGGATATCAAATTGTCACACTGCCTTATTAGTTTTCTTCCCAACGAGCTATTACAGGCTCTAAGGTGTTTGCCTCTTTATCTTAGCTAAAATACCAATGTTGATTGATTTAAATGTTGCTAAGATAGGTATGGAAACCCTCATTTGCAAATAACCCTAGATATTTATCTTGATTTTTAATCATTTGCACTTCCAGATTATATGAACTTACTAAATATTATAAATTGACCAAGCTAAGAGATAACTATCCTTATAAAGCTCTTAATTATGACCAGTGCCTTGATCCATATGAGTCACTATAGCTATTCTGTAAATGATCCAATGAAAAACCAGAAAGAAATAAGAAGAGAATAATTGATAAAGCTAATCTCATTCAAATGATGTAATAAGATTACTAGTTAATCAATGAAAAGAAAACGTTTAGCATGCATTCAAATAATGTAATACATGAAAAATTCATACACACAGTACTTTGAACAAGGATTTAATAGGGAAGAAATCCAGATATTTGTATTGATATGAAAATATTTTACATTCAGAGTTGGCAAGATGCCATTTAACTCTATGAATATGATCAATACAAATGAAGAGAGGACTATCCAAATGATGTTATAGCCTCCTTTTGTTCTACTGTTCCAATAAGGTAACAGGAAGAAAACTCTAAATCTTCTTGAAATCTAAAGTCTTGGAAATAATCTCAGCTCCTGAGATAGTCCCTGTTGAAAAAACTTGCAAAGCAAAGGGGAAGAAATTCAAGGATGGAAGAAGGGAAAACAAGGAAATACATAAACTCACAAATATGGGCACTCAAGCTATACCTATAGCAAAAATTTTGATCTCTAAGATTGCTCGATCCTTTATTCTGGCCGCTCCTGCTTTTATAGCTATTGAAATGAAACTGCCCAAAACAAGATTGTTGTGTAGTGTCCACTTATCATCATCTACTAAGGATAGGGGAGAACTTTATGTTATCAGCTAACAACATTTTCCTTGCCTTTGTCTGTAGTTGCTCCCATGGAGGTTGATCCTGTAACTGACTCATTAGCTAGTTTCTTAATTTTCTCTATGTCATTAGCTATGGCCCCCACCAATTCAATAATGTGCAGCCACACTTCCATGTGGATGATTCATTTTTGAGAGACCCTTTCCATCATTCATGAAGCCTTGATTCTATTTTTTTTCAAGGTCAAGGCTTTGTCTTGAAAGAAACAGACTTGATTGTGCACGTGTTCAGCTTTAGAAAAGAACTGGGCTGCCAACTTGTCATTATCTTACTCATCAAAGCTGACTTCTTTTAGGTGTTTCATGATGGTCTAGCTGAAAACACCTTGGCCCATCAGTGTGGCTGGATCAATTCCTGATTGTCTCACTATGGCTATCATCTGTTGTTTGGCATTTTCTAGTTCTTAATCATCAACTTATATTTGGATCTCTCATTGATGAAGTTGGTGATTTTTTCATGTTCATCCAAGCAGCTTCGTCTTTGGCCATCTACAGTTATTACTTCCTCGGTCCCAATCTTATCGTATCCAATTCTACACAAATCATATACGAGACGTATAATGGCCACCTTCTTATCAAGGTCTGCTAACAAAGGCTTTATTTTCTTGTTAGCTAATATCAACTCCCTAGCCTCTTTGTAGCAACTATTTATCATCTCTGCGTTGTCATTGATCAAAGTGATGGCCTTTTCTCTGTATTTTTCAATCAAGGTCTCCTTGGACCCTATGGTGCTAGAGACTATTTTTTGTACTAGAGCTGAAGTAGCGACAACTTTCAGCTTCTCGTTTTCTGCCTGTAGTTCTGTGACCTTGGATTTCCAAGTGGATATTTATGATATTACGGCTTCTGTAGTCTGATATTGAATGTTCACTCCTTGTCTTACCATGGCAATGGTATCTCCTGTCACTTCTATTGATTTGGTCTTTAGATTGATCTGTAGAGAAGTGATCCCTTGGGTCGACAAAGAGATGGTCGTTTGGCCACATTCTTATGTTTGGACTTCAGGAAGTTTCTCCACCCTTCTCCCTTCTCCGATGGCATCCAACTCAGCTTCTTGAGCCGAAGTGAATTTTGGTACTTCATCTCTTTTGACCAAATGAAGGCTTATTGTGCCTTCGGCTCCTGCTTCAATACGTGGCTTCTTGGTGGGCGGTGTCTCATCATCATCCATATCTTTTGCCTGATAATTTTGAAAGATTTCTTCCAATCCACCACTCTCTTCAATGGCCTTCCAGGCCCTTTACGATATCTTGGCCTCTTTGTTATTGTATTTTATGGCTATTGGAATGGCCTAAGAGGTGCCTGCGGTAGTCACTTGTAAGTGTCTTGGTGCAAGTAAGGTGAGGGTAAGGTTACCCAGTTCTTGTGGGCCTGAGGTCGAAGCCTCGACAACAACCTGTTATCCTCCTCTAGTGGGACTGGTAGCCTCGATACCAGGGACTTCTTGTGTAGGTGCTTCTACCACCTGAGACACTATCTCCAGTTGCTCGGGTGTGGCAGTAGTGATCTCTACTAATGGGTCATTGAACTCTTTTGGAGGAATTACTGGTCGAGCTGGTGTAATCTTATCCATAGTGGTTTGCCTGACCAACTTGAGTTCTGAGGAATACCGTCCCACCACCTCCAACTGAGTATGGGGACTTTGCATGCTCTTGTTTTTCCAGATAGCTTTCATCTCTTTTTTGTCCTTGCTGGTCCATAGCAGAGCTTTCTCATAATCATCCTCATAGTGTTTCATGGACTTCTTTTCTATCGTTATGTCTTTGTACTTATCTATAGGATCATAAGGCCTCCATAATATTTTAGTGAAACAATATTTCAGATCCTTTCTCTCTAAGGTAGCCCTCAACACTTGGGCTTATTTTGGGAGGATGTTACTTGATTAGGACATGATACATAGCCAGAAGAAAATGGTTGTAGAACTCTGAGAACGAAGATAGGTTCTAGTGAATGACCAGAAGTCGGTCCTGTATCATACAATCGAGGTTTCCCTCAAGTTGTGCTATTGCCTCTCTTTTGAATTGACCCACTATCAGGTGGATCAAAAAGGAGTATTGAGAGAACTGAGGCATTATATATTTATCCTATTTTAATGCCTCTTGGAGTTGCTTCAAATCCTTATCCATGGTGTTGCTCATTACTTCCTCCCATTGATAGCGAGGAAAGCGTCTTTTATTGCATTGAGCAATAACATACGTAACTGGTAAGCTCAACCACTTAAGATATTCTACACCTAAGGCGATTTGAATCATTTTTGAGTAATATTTTGCCCACCATTGCAGCAAGGACTTTGGGATAGGGAAGTCAGTTGATACTGGCCCTTTGAACAAACCGACGTCGAAAGAAGTCCCAAGTATGTGTTGAGCCTACAGTGTTACCACTTTTTTGTCATACAATAAATCTCCCTTGGTTAACTCAAACATCATTCGAATTTGGTCAGTTGTAAGGCAGTAGAGAGCCTTTCCCCTCTCATTCACAATGGAACGGCTTCGTGGATCGTAAGAGATTGTGAGCCACAATAATAGGTCTGGAGAGAAGTGAACCCGAGGACATAGCAACTTTGCCAAATTGGTGTTCCAACGGTTGTTGGCAACACCCTTCTTATCCTTTACCTCATAATCCCTAAAAAATATCATCTTTAATACGTGATGGGGTCGGTTTTGATCTTCCATGCTAGCCAAAAAATAAATTCAGCCAGCTCCTCTTCATTCTAGACCTGGTCCTTGGGCTTCCTGGTCGTCACCTTTTTAAATGACACTCTCTCTTCAAAAGCCTCAATTTTGCCTTTCTTGGCACTTGAACTTGAAGACGCCATTGCTCTCACTTATGTAAATCCTGTCTTTCTAATTTCTCAAAAAAACTCTCGACTCTCGCACACTGCTCAATAACTGTACACTTCTGTAAATACACTAGTGACCATTTTCTTTTGGCAAAATAGAGGGGATTTTATAACCTTTCTTTGAGTTGAGGTCATTTAATGAGGGGAGCTAGTTGGTTTATTACGACCATCCTAGGCTCACCACCTTTTTGATCTTTTGCATGTTTTGTTTGAACGATGTGTCATTAGTTTCTTTTTTTTAAGCTAATGTGCCTGCATGGATCCAAGGATGATCCTTATGTGTCTCGACTGGTCGTGATTGGATGAGAGCTCTGCCATCGAGATTTGCTCTTTGAAGTGGTTGCCTTGTCATCTCTATTCCTTTCAAGACCACCTCGGCTAGTGGTCTGACTAAGCATGCAGTTACATCCTTTTTGGCGTGGAGGTCAACTGGTGCTCAACTTTTGACATGTGTAGCCATTTATTACTCTCAATTAATTATTTCAGCTTCCCTTTGATTTGTGCTAGTTGATGGCAGCAAATCCTTGACCGATCGGCCTCATAAAGTTAGCTGCATAAGAAACCAATAATTAGCAAGGTCAAATTAATTTGATGGGATAGTTAGTCATACCTTATGCTTGGTTCGTGTGCCAAGCTAATTGTGTGCATGATGGCTTCACTTATCGAGGCATCAGTTGTCAGGATTATTTGATTGATTGACTAGTTTTTTTCTCGAGTCGATTGGTCATCGATCTGGGAAGCTTAACCGAATAATGTGTCGAAGGAGTCGATCAAATTCTCTTTGTTGCTTATTTACCGATTGGTTTTGGCTCATAGATATCTCACAAGAGCCGATCGGCTTTTTCTTATCATGCATCAACCAACGATATTTTCGACGAGCGTTTGAAATTTTAGCCCATCCTTATTACTCGGGAGCCAATTGGCTACTTTTCTCTTTTTGCAGACCGATCGATCAATATTTCTTCATCACCGACCAAAGAGGCATTTGTCGGCTTGTCTTTCCTTTGCTTTTTGGGAACCGATCGGCTCTTATTTAAGTAGCGGGGTCTGATCGGTCGGTGGACCCTTCAAGTTTAATCAAATCATTGATGGTCTTTTCATCGTTGATGGATTAGTTGACTAGTTGTAATTGATAGTTGATCGGCTGGCCAGCACTGGTCGGGAACCGATCGGTCGGTTAGTGTAATCTGAGAGCCGATCGACTGGATAGTGTTCAAAAGGGGCCAAAAAGATCTATCGGATGTATTTTAGCATTTGTGAGTCGATCGGCTAACTTTATTTGGCCTTGAGCTGATTTTTAATTTCCTTAGTTCCTCATGGTAATTTTCTTTACCCCTTTGATTTTGTGCCTCCAATTTGATCACCTGTTCTGAGATTTTGCTAGATTTACCTGATCAATATTTCTTTATGTGAAATTTTTCTTTTGAATTGCATTTAAGTGAGTTCTTAAAACACTCTGACAGTAATTTTGAAGAGAAAGCTTTGACTAGGAGGGAGAACCTTTAGTTTAAAAAATTTAAATTGGGTGTCACACAAGTTGGATCATTTTAGGCTCCAACATAGGCTCTGACTGGGACAAGTACTGAAAACTTGAAGCACTTGAGAATTTCCATAATCTCCTGGTTAATGAAAAAAAAAAACAACATTTGGACCAAATATTGAAACTCTTTAATTAAATAAAAATAAACAACACAAATGAACAAAGCCAAAATATGAGTATACTCAAACCAATAAGTCAGCATTAGTCATATTATGCTATTGGTTTAAAATTCAAGAAGAAAAAGGATTTTGATTTCTGTAATGATACTTATTTTCAGGTTCCATTTTGTTCAACAATCTTTTACAACAAAATTGTGCAAGATTGGAAAGGGCTAATTGTTCCATTATAATCTAGTCTAAGTGTGTGCTTAGTGTGTTCATTTTGACTTCTGGACCTTTATAGGACTATGTTTTCTTTGATAAAAATACACAACTTGTTAAGAAATTTGCTCTTTCAAAAAAATTCCCATTTGCAGAGACTCCACTGCCAGCTAAGCGTCTATATCCCTGGTGGATATGCATATGATCTTATTTGGTTTTTCTCTACTACCAATAAGTATCTATAGCCCTGGTAGAGGTTTTCCCAAGATATCTCTGGAACACTTGCTCAACCTTGCATTACTTTGGATTTTCTTTCTCATTAAGAGAAATATATGTATGAATGTAAGGTGTGCAATGAGAGTGTCTAGATTGAGGATCAGATTTTGGGTATTGAATAGAGTGTTTAGATTTTTGGTTGTTAACCAGTTTCTCAAACATAACTCTATATTTTTTATCTGAGTTGTCTTAAACCATTGTCTGATAATATGTGACTAGTTATGATGGATCAACAGCCCTGGCTTTTTCCTACCTAATTTTTTATCATGAAATAATTGTATAAAACTATTGGCTTGTATATAACTTGCATTTATCAGACCTAAAAATCCAGCTCCTTGCACTTGTATGATTTTCCAAGCTTCGAGAAGTTTTTAAGACCTTTTTGTTAACTACTTGGTTTGAAATAAAAACAACAATTAGCTTGTTTTGAAAAAGAAACACAAAAAACTCTTGACAAAACAAAATTACAACACAATCTAAACTATACAATATAAACAAAAAAAGCATAAAAGAACATAAAGGCAAAATGCTAGAAAGAAAATTCCTCTTTTCTTGGTTTTCAAATTTTTTTTTTTTTAACATTTTTCCTGATGATCATCACAAAACATCATTCCCTCTTGACCCCACAACTGGGGTTGTACATCTTCATATGTATGCCATTTATGGGTATTTTAACTGGTTCACCTTTAAGTGTTTGCAATTTGTAAGTGTTAGGGCCAACTACTTGTAGAATCTGGTATGGGCCTATCCATTTAGGTTCAAATTTTTCCTTTTCTCCATGCTTATCATTTTTGGGATCCCAATATATAACAATGTCTCCTTCCAAGAATGGAGTGCCCTTAGCCTTTTTATTAAACAATTTAATAGTTTTCATTGTTTTTTCATGTATCTTGTTTAAGGTTTCCCTCCTTTGTTCTTGGAGCAAAACAATTTGATCCAACCTTCTTTGTAAGGCATCATATTTTTCATGATCTTGGAGTAATAGGGACAAGGCAGCTATTTTGGTCACAGAAGGTAACAAGGCTTTTTCTCCATACACCATTTCATAAGGGGTTCTCCCTGTATTTCTTTTAGTGGACAATCTATCAACCCATAAAGCAAACTTTAGCTGACTATCCCAACTCCTCTTGTTCTTAGCTAGAGACCTTTTAATCCTAGCTATCAGGTTTTTATTTGATGATTCAGCTAAACCATTTCCCTGTGGATAATAATTGGCTGAGTGAGCCAGCTCTATCCCATATTTGGCACAAAAATTTACTATTTCATAAGAAGTAAAATATTTTGCATTATCAGTAACTAGCTTTTGGGGTACTCCAAATCTAGTCAATATATTTTCTTCTAAAAAGTTAATAACTTCTGAACTAGTACAAGTTCTGAGAGGAGCGACTTCTACCCATTTGGTGAAATAGTTTGTTGCAGTGATGATCCACTTATGCCTTCCTGAAGAGTTGGGGTTGATCTCACCAATTAGGTCGATTCCCCATTGAGTAAATGGTGCTTCAATGATCACTGATTTGAGAGGCATGGCCACCAAATGCTTCTTACCTGCAAAAACCTGACAGTTATGACAGTTCCTTACATAATAATAAACATCTTTAAACAATGATGGCCAATAATAACCTACCCTCATAATTTTGTTCGTAGTAGCCTTGGATGCAAAGTGTACCCCACAAAAACCATCATGAAACTCATTTAAAATCTTGGGGACTTCTTTTTCATAGAGACAAGATAGTAGAATACCATCTGGATGTCTCCAGTGTAGCATGCCATTCTATACATGATACTTTTGGGCTTGGAGTTTGACAGACCTCATCCTGCTTGTTGTCATGCCTTTTGGAAAAGATAATGTCTGAAGGTAGCATAAAATATCATCATACCACTTACATTCAGCATTTTCAACCCTCCTCTTATCAAAATGTTCATCCATGGAGATAAGATTGTCAAATTCTTCTCCTTCTTTACATGCCAAGAATTTTGCTAGTCCATGTCCTCTTACAGTTTTAACAATTTTGAATTCCACATCATACTGTAATAACTTGACCATGGCTCTAGCAGGATTGCCAAATGGTTCATATTGAGTAAACATATCTTTGATAGCAATGAAAGGTATGCAACAAATGACTTTGTTAGCTCCAAAGATATTTTTAAAATGTTCTAAGGATTGGGTTACAGCTAGAGCATGTTTTTCAAGTAAGGAGCGTTTGAGTTGTGCTCCTTTCAATCCTAAACTCATGAAGGCAATAGGCCTTTCATTGTTATCATTATCCTTCTGTGACAACACTGTAGCAATTGAATGATCTGAAGTAAAAGGATAGATATTAAATTCCTTAGTGTAGTCTGGACAGTTCAAAATAGGATTTGTAGATATAGCTCCTTTAATCTTGTCAAAAGCAACCATGTTTTCAGCTATCCACCTTATCTCTCCAGTTTTCTTGATCATATCAGTGATGGGTTTAGTAATCTCTACAAAATCAGGAATAAATCTCCTGATAAAGTTGATCTTGCCAAAAAATGATCTGACCCCTTTAATATTCTTGGGAGGAGGAATTTTGGAGATGGCTTCTATTCTTTCTAGGTCAATTCTCACCCCTACTTTTGACATAATATGACCCAAAATTTCTCTTGGGTAGTCCCAAATATGAATTTCTTGTAATTTAGAGAAATACCATTCTCTTTACATCTGGAAAAAATAGCAACAATGTGTTATAAGTGGTCTTCCAAGTTTTTAGATAACACAATGATGTCATCTAAATATACAACCACGATTTTGAACATTAATCCTTTGAAAGCAAATTCCATTGCTCTCTGGAAGGTAGCCCCAACATTCATCAATCCAAATGGCATTCTTAGATACTCGAAAGTGCCCCATGGAGTAGTGAAGGTAGTCTTATGTCTATCCTCCTCATTGACTTCTATTTGGTTGTATCCTGAAAACCCGTCTAAGAGGGACATTCTGGAAGATCCTACTACTGCCTGCAATAGTTGTTCCATATTAGGTATAGGATAATTATCCTTTAGTGAGGCTTTATTCAAATTTTTGAAATCAACACATAATCTGATTTCACCATTTTTCTTCCTCACAAGTACCAAATTGGCAATCCAGGATGAAAATCTGACCTTCCTGATAATTTTGGAATCTAACAATTTGGATACCTCTTGCTGCATGATTGGGTGTAGAGTCGGATTGAATTTCCTCTGCTTTTGTCTAAATGGTTTGGAGTCTTCCTTCAATGGGATAATATGGGTCATTACCTCTGTTTTGAAAGTTTTTAGCTCATCATATGACCAGGCAAAGAATTCTTTGCTTCTTTTAAGAAACCTTAGGTACCCAAATTTTTCTTTGGGTGGTAAAGATGTGTCAAATTTAACTATTCTGGGCTCTTCTTCTGAACCAACATTTACATCCTCAGTGACCACCTTGGCCATGTCTAGTTTGTAGGCCCTATCAAAATCATCAAATAAACTTTCAAAAGAGACTAGTCCCTTCGGGATTCTATTAGTTTTCAATTGAATAACCTCTATAGGTTCCCCAATTATATCCCTCATTTTCCATTCGTCTGCCTCTTCACAGAGAACCTCTACAAATTGATTCTGACACGTCATGAAATCCACTATCTCTATGTCATCTGCAAATACTTGTAGGTAAACTACGTTGTCAGGCACTGAAGGTTTATACACTGATATGGTCGAAAACCTATCCATATATTCTGTTGTGATCGCAGGGTTATCCCAGCTTGATGCATTTACTACTAAAAGGTCAGCTATATGATTCCTCTCTCGAAATGAAAGTGAGATTGAAAACCAAGAATTTTTCAATTTTTGCTAACATTGCATCTTTATATTGTTTTAGCCTTGGGTGTTTAGCTTGGTATTTTCCCTTTATCTGTTGTATAATCAACTCAGCATCACCAGCTACTATCAAGTAGTTGATACCTATTTCTTTGGCCTTTCTTAGACCAAGTAGCAATGCTTCATACTCTGCTACATTGTTCATGCAAGGGAATTCCAGCCTGTAAGGGATGCCCAAGTAATTCCCTTTAATATCAGTCAAATTAATTCTAGCTCCTGCTCCGCATGAAGACTTTGCCCCATCAAAGGTCATAGTCCACATCTCCTGTGTTAGGACCCTATTAGATTCATCATCTATCAACTTGAGGACCTCTGGGTCCATGTTTTATGCTGCTGGAACATGTTTTAGAAAAGGATTGTGCCAAAATGAATACACACCCATCCCTTTTTCTTCTACAGACTCAACCAGATTTACCATTATATTATTACCTTTATCAATCTCCACAAAATGCTTGTTGAAAGGTTCTCTTCTAAGTTTGACAGTTTCCTTATCAGAAATGGGAATAGTAGCATAAGACCAATCCATCTGGATAGATCCCCCCAACCATTTAGCCCAATGTCTGCTTAAAAGTAGTGAGAAGAAAGGATCAACATCCACCACAGCTATATCCATAACTATTCCTTTCTTGGGGTACTGATCTAGATAGACAAGTAATCCAATGATTATTCCCATGCAGGGTATCTGCCTGCTATCCATGACTGACACAGGAGCAGCATCCCTGGTGCATATCAAACCCATTTGATCAGCAACCAACTTTGGCATGATGTTGTGGGAGGCTCCACTGTCCAACATGCAATTATGGATTATGTACCTTTCCCCTTCATCAGGATTGTACTTCAAAGATACATAAAAGGGTCTTATGGAAGATGGTGACCTAGTATCTAGTTGGGATTTGGTGGTATTACAGGTTGGTTCTTCTTTACGTTCTATTAAGCCAAATGCTTTACATACTTGCTCTCTGTAATGTTGCACCTTCATCAGCTCTCCAAAAGTGATGTTCACCTTTTGTTTCACTAATTCTGAACCAGCATCAAATTCAATATTTTTTACATCTAAGGGTATGATGCCTTCTTCTTTGAGTGGTTCTTCCTCAATTTCCACCACTTTGGGTACTATGTTCTTAGGAATTTGATCACTCTCCTTTTTTTTACCCTTAGCAATATTTTTAACGACATGGGCTTTTCTTATAACTTTTTTATTTGCCTTGCTTGTGGAAACTACCTCTGTTTTGTCAGGGATAGTCCTGCTTCTTAGATTCACAGTGTGAATAGCTTCCAGTTCTTATACCTCCTGAGAAGTAGGGATTAGTTTACCTTATTTCATTTTATCATATCTTTTTTCACAAGGCTTCTGCAAAATCTTTGCACCTTCAGCAACAAAAATCCTGGGGTGGTCCCTAGAAGCATCATCTACCTCTTGCATATCTTGTTTGAATTTCCTTTCTCTGGACTCATCCTCCAGTGACCAGCAGGCATTTGTTCTAATATCCTCTTCAGAACTGTCATTGAGGTCAACCCCTATTGTATACTGAGATAAATTCCACACCCTTCTGGGTTATGAGGGGCATCACACACTGGACAAAAGAAAGGGAATCCTTCTACAACATTTATATCGTGGATTGGATTGGGTACTGTGTTCATCTCAACTTTCTAATTTCTATCGTTTTCCCTTTTCCTCCAATCATTGTTCCCAGTGTTTCTATTTTTGTTACCTTCATCGGCATTATTGTTGTTCCCCCAATTTTTGTTAAAGGTTTTCTTGAAAGGGGATCTGATATCATTTTGGGGCTTCTCAGGATGAGAAGTTTTAGCATGAATTTCATGGTTTCTTTCCATTTTGGCTAGCCTATTGTTCATGGTGTTGAACATTTTTGCCATCTGATTGGTGAGTTTCTCCATAGGATCAACATCAGATCTTTTTTGTATGTTGAAACCCACATTTTTCATCTTCCTATCTACTTGATTATATTCTGAAGAGCATGGCTTAAATTTTCCACTGTCAAGCATGTTTCTCTCAATTTCTAGGGCTTTCTCCATGCATTCATCTATGGTATCAACCTCTCTTTGGCTCAAGTCATACTTGAAGTCTCCTATAAAATCAAGCCTATAGAAACAGATAGATTGGATGTCATTTGGTCTGGAGTGTGTAGGGATCTTATTTCTAGTTTTAGAAAATCTTTTGTTGAATTCCAGAATAGTCTCACTTTCTTTCTTTCTCATAGTAGCTATGTTAGCGATCAATGGCTGTTCATTTTTCACTTCTCCAAACTTCTTGAGAAAAATAGCCTCCATCTCTGAAAAATAGCTAATCCCACCCTGGGGTAAGGAAGTAAACCATTCTCTGGCATCTTTATCCAGAGTCTGTAAAAATAGCCTGAGTACCACATCCTCGTCTTCTACTTCCAGACTGTCCATGGCATATAAGAAGCTTTTGATGTGATCTTCCCCAGTAACTGCATTGTTTCCTTGGAACTTTGGTAAGTACTTATGGGCTTTATTGGGGAGATCATTAAGAATTGAAGGCAACTGAAATGGCCTGTATCTATTTGTCCTCCATTAGTGAACTTTTGGTTGAGCCATATTAACTTGAGGGATGATATTTAAATTGATATCAGTAATATTATCACTAGGGTTTTTGGTTTTAATTCCCTCAGTACTCTCTGTTTGATTTTCTAGATTATAATCAGTATGATCTATAAAATGGTTCTCAACAAAATAAGTAGATGTCTCGGATACACTATCTAATATTTGTTCACAAACAAGTTGATCACTAATATCTGATTGACAAGCTATACTTTCCTTTACATACTTTTTGTGAACATTATAAGACCTACTTTGTTGAACTGGATTTCTCAAAATAGGAGTTCTAGATGTACGAGTAAATACCTCTGGGTCTTCATATTCTGGATAAATGTCCTTGCCACTTGCTCTTGTGTGTGCCAGAATTCATTGTTCTTCCTTTGTTATTTATATTTTTTGGATTCAGCCAGCCAGAGTCGCCAGCACCAATGGTGCAGAAAGAACAGTGAATATTTGATCAAGGTTGCTTGATCATTAGGCTCTCATCTCACAGGGGAAAGCAAATCATGGAAATTTAACACAGATTAAGAAAAACCAAAGAGATTTACCAAACTGGAAAATTCAAGAAACTATTAAAATTTCAAGAACTTATAAAAATCAAGAACGCAAGAAATTTTATCAATATTAACAAATTCTTAATTTTTGTGGCTTCCAATTGCCAAATTTATCGTTATTACTCAGGTTCCAGACTTAATATTGATACTTAAGTAGTCTGGGTCCCCGAAAATGGCACCAAAAAATTGTTGGAACTAAAACCAGCATCCATAGGATATCAAATTGTCACGTTGCCTTATTAGTTTTCTTCCCAATGAGCTATTATAGGATCTGGGGTGCCTGCCTCTTTATCTTAGCTAAAATACCAATGTTGATTGATTTAAATACCGCTAAGATAGGTATGGAAACCCTCTTTTGCAAATAACCCTAGATATTTATCTTGATTTTTAATTATTTGCACTTCCAGATTATATGAACTTACTGAATATTATAAATTGACCAAGCTAAGAAATAACTATCCTTATAAAGCTCTTAAGTATGACCGGTGCCTTGATCCATATGAGTCACTATAGCTATTCTATAAATGATCCAGTGAAAAACTAGAAATAAATAAGAAGAGAAGAATTGATAAAGCTAATCTCATTCAAATGATGTAATAATATTACCAGTTAATCAATGAAAAGAAAATGTTTAACATGCATTCAAATAATGTAATACATGAAAAATTCATACACAGTACTTTGAACAAGAATTTAATAGGGAAGAAATACAGATATTTGTATTGATATGAAAATATTTTACATTCAGAGTTGGCAAGATGCCATTTAACTCTGTGAATATGATCAATACAAATGAAGATAGGACTATCCAAATGATGTGATAGCCTCCTTCTGTTCTACTGTTCCAATAAGGTAACAGGAAGAAAACTCTAAATCTTCTTGAACTTTGAAGTCTTGGAAATAATCTCAACTCCTGAGCTACTCCCTATTGAGAAAACCTACAAAGCAAAGGGGACGAAATTCAACGATGGAAGAAGGAAAAACAAGGAAATACAAAAACTCACAAATATGGGCACTCAAGCTATACCTGTAGCAAAAATTATGTTCTCTAAGATTGCTTGATCCATTATTCTGGCCGCTTCTTCTGCTTTTATAGCTGCTAAAATGAAACTACCCAAAACAAGATTGTTGTGCACTGTCCACTTGTCATCATCTGCTAAGGAGAGGGGAGAACTGTCTGTTATCAGCTAACAACCTTTTCCTTGCCTTTGTCCATAGTTTCTCCCATGGAGGTTGATCCTGTAACTAACTCATTAGCCAGTTTCTTAATTTTCTCTATGTCATCAACTGTGGCCCCCACCAATTCAGCAATGTGAAGCCACACTTCCATGTGGATGATTCCTTGTCGAGAGACCCTATCCAGCATTCGCGAAGCCTTGATTCTATTTTATTTCAAGGTCGAGGCTTTGTCTTGAAAGAAACGGACCTGATTTTGTATGTGTCTGGCTTCAAAAAAGAACTGGGTTGCCAACTTGTCATCGTCTTGCTCATCAAAGCTGACTTCTTTTAGGTGTTTTATGATGGTCTGGCTGAAAACACCTTGGCCCATCAATGTGGCTGGATCAATTCTTGACTATCTCACTATGGCTATCATCTGTTGTTCAGCATTTTCCAGTTCTTTAATCATCAACTTATATTTGGATCTCTCATTGATGAAGTTGGTGATTTTTTCATGTTCATCCAAGCAGCTTCGTCTTTGGCCATCTACAGTTATTACTTCCTCGGTCCTAATCTTATCATATCCAATTCTACACAAATCGTATACAGGAAGTATAATGGCCATATTCTTATCAAGGTCTGCTAATAAAGGCTTTATTTTCTTATTAGCTGATATCAACTCCCTAGCCTCTTTGCAGCAACCATTTATTATCTTTGCGTTGTCATTGATCAAAGTGATGGCCTTTTCTCTGTATTTTTCAATCAAGGTCTCCTTGGACCCTATGGTGCTAGAGGCTATTTCCTGTACTGGAGTTGAAGTAGCGGCAGCTTTTAGCTTCTCATTTTTTGCCTATAGTTTTGTGGCCTTGGCTTTCCAAGTGGATATTTTTGATATTATGGCTTTCATAGTCTGAGAGTGAATGTTCACTCCTTGTCTTACCATGGCAATGGTATCTCCTATCACTTCTATTGATTTGGTCTTTGGATTGATCTATAGAGAAGTGATCCCTTGGGTCGATAAAGAGATGGTCGTTTGGCCACCTTCCTGTGTTTGGACTTCAGGGATCTTCTCCACCCTTCTCCCTTCATCGATGGCATCCAACTCGGCTTCTTGAGCCGGAGTGAATTTTGGTACTTCATCTCTTTTGACCAAATGAAGGTTTACTGTGTCTTCGACTCCTACTTCAATACACAGCTTCTTGGTGGGCGATGTCTCGTCATCATCCATATCTTTCACCTGATAATTTTGAAATATTTTTACCAATCCACCACTCTCTTCAATGGCCTTCTAGGTCCTTTCTGATATCTTGGCCTCTTTGTTATTGTATTTGATGGCTACTGGAATGGCCCAAGAGGTGCCTACGGAAGCCACTTGTAAGTGTCTTGGTGCAAGTAAGGTGAGCGCAAGGTTGCCTGGTTCTTATGGGCCTGAGGTTGAAGCCTCAACAACAACCTATTCTCCTCCTCTAGTGGGACTGGTAGCCTCGATACTAGGGACTTTCGGTGCAGGTGCTTCTACTACCTGAGCCACTATCTCTAGTTGCTCGATTACTGTAGTAGTGATATCTACTAATGGATCATTGAACTCTTTTGGAGGAATGATTGGTCGAGCTGGTGTAATCTTATCCACAGTGGTCTGCTTGACCAACTTGAGTTCTGAAGAATACCGTCCCACCACCTCCAATTGAGTATGGAGCCTTTGCATGCATGCTCATAATCATCCTCACGATGTTTCATGGGCTTCTTTTCTATCGCGATGTCTTTGTACTTATCTTTAGGATCATAAGGCCTCCACACTATTTCAGTGAAACAATATTTGTCCATTATGGAGATGGCTTCAACGAGGCTAGGATAGCCTCTGTATACAATGTGGCCAATCTTTGCTGGTGTGGATACCCATGGAATTCTGGTCTGTTTTCTCAAATATCATAGTCTGGCCTCCTCGTTCGACTGTCGCACTACCTCTAGTACTCCTACTGACTTTGGGCAATAGGTGGGTAAGGCCTTTGGGGGCAGCTTTGCCTCGTATGTTCAAATAAACGTAAAGTTCTCCATGAAAAATACATCTCCAGCTCCTTTCTCTCTAAGGTAGCCCTCAACACCTGGGCTTATTCTAGGAGGACGTTGCTTGGTTAGGACATGATACATGGCTAGAAAAAAATGATCGTAAAACTTTGAGAATGAAGAAATGTTCTGGTGAATGATCGAAAGTCGGTCCTGTATCATACAGTCAGGGTTTCTCCCGAGTAGCACTATTGCCTCTCTTTTGAATTGACCCACTATTAGGTGGATCAAAAAGGAGTATTGAGAGAATCGAGGCATTATATATTCTTCCTATTTTAATGCCTCTTGGAGTTGCTTCAACTCCTTATCCATGGTGTTGCTCATTACTTCCTCCCATTGATAGCGAGGAAAGTGTCTTTTATTGCATTGAGCAATAACATACGTAATTGGAAAGCTCAACCAGTTAAGGTCTTCTATACCTAAGGCAATCTGAATCTTGTCTGAGTAATATTTTTCCCACCATTGCAGCAAGGACTTTGGGATAGGGAAGTCAGTTGATACTAGCCCTTTGAACAAACTGGTGTAGAAAGAAGTCCCCAACATCTGCTGAGCCTGAAGTGTTACCACCTTTTTGTCATACAGTAAATCTCCCTTGGTTAACTCAAACACCGTTCGAATCCGGTCAGGTGTGAGGCGGTATAGAGTCTTTCCCCTCTCATTCACAATGGAACGACTCTATGGATCGTAAGATATTATGAGCCATGATAGTAGGTTTGGAGAGAAGTGAACCCGAGGACACAGCAACTTCACCAAATTGGTGTTCCAACAGTTGTTGGAAACACCCTTCTTATCCTTTGCCTCGTAAGCCCTCAAAAATACCATCTTTAATACGTGATGGGGTCGGCTTCGATCTTCCATGCTGGCCTGAAAATGGAATTCAACTAGCTCCTCTTCATTCTAGACCTGGTCCCCGGGCTTCCTGGTTGTCACCTTTTTAAATGGCACTCTCTCTTCAAAAGCCTCAATTTTGCCTTTCTTGGCACTTGAACTTGAAGATGCCATTGCTCTCACTTACGTAAATCTTGTATTTCTAATTTATCGAAAAAACTCTTGGCTCTCGTACACTACTCATTCACTGAACACTTTTGTAAATACACTGGTGACTATTTTCTTTTGGAAATAGATGGGGTTTTATAACCTTTCTTTGAGTCAAGTTCATTTAATGAGGGGAGCTGGTTGCTTTATTATGCCCATCTTGGGCTCCCCATATTTTTGGTATTTCACACGTTCTATTTGAATGATGTGTCGTTGGTTTCTTTTTTTTTAAGCTAACATGCTTGCATGGATTCGAGGATGATCCTTACGTGTCTCGGTTGGTCATGATTGGATGAGAGCTCTGCCATCAAGATTTGCTCTTCGAAGTGGTTGTCTTGTCATCTCTACTCCTTTCAAGACCACCTCGACTAGTGGTCTGACTAAGCATGCGGGTATGTCCTTTTTGGTGTGGAGGCCAGATGACGCCCAACTTTCAGCATGTGTAGTCATTTATTGCTCTCGATCGATTATTTTAGCTTCCCTCTAATTTGTGCTAGTCAATGGCAGCAAATCCTCGATCGATCAACCTCATAAATTTTCTTGCACAAGAAACCAATAATTAGCAAGGTTAAATTAATTTGGTGGGACGGTTAGGCGTACCTCATGCTTGGTTCACGTGCCAAGCTAATTTTGTGCATGATGGATCTACTTATCGAGGCATCGGTTGTCAGGATTATCTGATCGATTGACTGGTTTTTTTCTCGAGTCGATCGGTCATTGGTCTGGGAAGCTCAGTCGAGTAATGTGTCGAAGGAGCTGATCGACTTCTCCTTATCACTTATTTACTGATCGATTTCAGCTCGTAGATATCTCACGAGAGCCGATCAGCTTTTTCTTATAATGCGTCAACCGATAATATTTTTGGAGAGCATTCAAAATTTTAGCCCATCCTTGTTACTCGGGAGCCGATCAATTACTTTTCTCTTTTTGCAAATCGATCAGTCAATCTTTCTTCATCACTAACCAAAGAGGTGTTCGTCAGCTCGACTTTCCTTTGCTTGTTGAGAACCGATCAGCTCTTGTTCGAGTAGCCGAGGTTGATCGATCGGTAGACCCTTCAATTTTAACTGAATTGTTGATGGTCTTTTCATCATCGACGGATCGATCGACTAGTTGTAATTGATAGTCGATCGACTGGCCAGCGTTGATCGAGAGCCAATCTGTCGGTTAGTGTAGTCTGAGAGCCGATCTGTTGGCTAGTGTTCAAAAGGGGTCAAAACAATCTATCGACTGGATTTTAGCATTTGTGAGCCGATTAGCTAACTTTCTTTGGCCTTGAACTAATTTTTAATTTCCTTTGTTCTTCATGGTAATTTTCTTTACCCCTTTGATTTTGTACCTCCAATTTGATCACCTGTTCTGAGATTTTGCTAGAGTTAGCTAATCAATATTTCTTTATGTGAAATTTTTCTTTTGAATTGCATTTAAGTGAGTTCTTAAAACACTCTGACAGTAATTTTGAAGAGAAATCTCTGACTAGGAGGGAGGACCTTTAGTTCAAAAAATTTAAATTGGGGGTCACACAAGTTGGATCATTTTAGGCTCCAACACACCTCAGCTATGATCTCAATTTGTTCATGATATAAAAAATGACTTATGTAATGGGATATCCAAAGTCTTCTGGCAGGATGATAGCCACTTGGGGCATCATTTTGTCTATTGTATCCCATCTCACCATCCTAAGGTCAGAAGAGTAATTTTCTACTTCCTCTATACAAGTATGTGCTCGCAACAGGTTCTAGTTATTCCATATGTCTTCTAAGTTCACTCCGCTTTTCTGAGCCCATAAGAGACTCTTTTCAAATTCATCCTCTTTGGGTATCATTGGCTTGGGCTCAATGATAATGTCTTTGTAATGACCTTTAGGATCGTAGGGCCTCTAGGGAATTTTTGTGAAGCGATAGGAAACATCATGGGTAAGTCCTTTGTCATCCCAGGATACCCTCTATAAACATATTGCCCTATTTTCTCGGGTGTTGTGACCCAAGGAATCCTAGTCTTTTTTTCTTCCATCTTAACCTGGCTTCTTCTATAGATTGCCTTATTATCTCTAAGGTGACCAACGATTTTGGGTAGAAAGTGGGCAAAGCTTTGGATGGTAATTTTTCCCCGTATGTCCTGATGAAACTATAATGCTTAGTGAGAAAGAAATCTCTAGCTTCCATTTCTTCAAGATACTTGATTATACCTAGACTCATTCTGGGGGGTTCCTTCTCTGTGAGTACGTGATACATTGAAGCCAAAAATCACCCACATAATTCAGAATAATTGGAGGTTCCATCATTAATGCAAGCTAATATATCATGGATAATTTCTCCTGGTATGCCTTCCATCTGAGTGATTGCATCATCTTTGAATTATTCAATGATTAAATGGATGGTATGCCACCTATACATTGACATCCTCCAAATTTTGTTATACTGCATGATCAAATACATAACTTCGACGTTGACCTAGTTGAGGTCCTCGACTCCCATTACTATATGGACCATGTCGATGTAATATCTTGCCCATTTATGGAGTTGATACTTATGGATAGAGAAATTTATCGATATCGATTTGTCATAGTCAAACAACTTTTTGTAAAAGGTGGTGTCGATCATATGTTGGGCCTGCTTTGAAACCACTGCTACGTCATAATCTTGTTTAGTTGTTTCTAGTCCAAACACCTACTTAATATTCTCTAGTGTAATCCTATAAATGGGCTTGTTTTGATCGTTAACTATAGCTCTGGTTCTCAAATCATATGAGATGGCTAGCCATTATAGTAGCTCAGGGGAGAAATGTACTCTTGGGCATAAGAGCTTTACTAATTTGGTCCTCTATTTGTTACTGTGGGGATTGCTCTTGTCTTTGTTTGCATATGCCTTCTTAAATATATTCTTCATGAGATAATGTGAACTTCATCATTCTTCTATGCTCGATTGGAAACAAAACTCAACGATTTCTAATTCACCCCACACATGTTCCTCAATTTTCTTGGCGTTCATCTTCTTAAATGGTACCTTTTCATCTAATGCCTTGACCCTTGTCTTGGGGGCAACTTTACCGAAGGAGGCCATGTTACAATGTGAACACATCTAGATGCAAAGCTACCAAGAAATGTCATGCTCCAGTGTGAACTCACATGGGGGCTTGAAATGTCGGCAAGGACATTTTTGTTTTCTCTCCTCCCAATATTATTTCCTACTTATCCTCCTATATTCTCTCCCCTTATTCCTCCTTCCTATCCCCTTATCTCTCCTTCTCCTTATCTCTTCCTATATTCTATTATCTCTGCGACAATTACGATATATAGTTTTAATTAAACTATATAAATTTGTGTAAGCTAAGGTTGCTATTGATTATTGGAAATAAATTAAATTTTTGGTCTACGTCTTAATTTGTCCCTCACTTTGGTATCAGAGCACCAAGTGCAGGCTCAATTTATGAGGAGAGCCGAAGGTCCACACTGTTTGGGGTCAACACGACATAGTTGGAGGTCTTGGCACGCTTCTCGAGATCTAGGAAGGCACCAATTCTTGAGACCTAGCCAGGCACAAAAATCAAGGCAACATGCATAATAGATCTAGCATGTACTTCGAGGTAGATAGAGACTGGATGCTACATGTACTTTGAGGCAGATAGAAAATGGATGTTGCACACACTTTGAGGTGTTGAGGTGGAGGTGCTGAGGTGGCTAACAAAGAGGCACATTAATCGAGATAGATGCGAGGTGATACATGGCATCAAGCCACTGGATAGTTGCTGACGTGGTAGGCACTGAGGGAGCGATGCATGGTAAAATATGCAAAGGACACGATTGCTCGAAGGCAATCGATTTATTAGTTGTGAGTTTACCATTTTATACCACCCGACAGCCCACTGCACTGTGCATGTGGGATAAATTCCCATGTTTTTTTAAAAAAACTTTTAACTCCCCACATGAATAAATCCAAGGGCATCAGTTTTATTACACAGCAAGCGAGTAGCCCGAGTGGCTAAGGTGGTTGTGTTGAAAGCACCAAGTTTTGGGTTTGAAACCCGTCGAGACAAACTTTTTTAAAGTTTTTGTTTGCTCGTCGCGTTGACAAGAAGTAATAGGCACGAGGTGTCGTCTTCGTGTTCAAAGGAGTCGCGGGCGCATTGGCAAAGACCCTCGACTGGGACGAAGGAGGTCGCGAGTTCGACTCGCACGACCATCAAAAAAGGTTCAATTTTTATTTAATTTATTTTTTTAAAAGTTAAATTTAAACTTTATTAAAGTTTTTTAATATTAATTTAATAATTAAAAAAATGCTTTATAATTATTTTTAAAAAGTTTTTTTAATAGTTTTAAAGCATATTTTAATTATTAAATTAAAAATATTAAAATGCTTTAAAAGGTTTGATTTTAAAACTTTATAAGAGAAATTTTGAACCTATTGCCCTAGAGGCAAATTGTAAAATCGCCCAAGGGGCTTGAAAAACCTTGCAAAATTGTGTAATAGCCTAAGAGGCAAGCTTTGTAAAAAGGGAGAAAAAAAAGGTGACGGGAAGCCTTCTGGAGCGCCCGTTTAGCGCTGCCCCTTGGAACCCCGTTCAAGGCTAAAGTTTTGTAATGAAAAACTTGCAAATTGTGTGAGACTTGAAAAGTGAAAATTGTAACCTCAGAGGCTCTAAGGAAGTTTTTTTTGCATTGATGAGTAGATGATCCGATCTACCGGGTGTTATCATGCATTGTGCTCTCTTCTGCTAAGAGAGACTGCTGAATCATTTGATGAAAGAGTTCGAAGAGATGGACTGCAAGTTGTGTTCAATCAGTTACAGAACGTCGTCATAGCACATCAGAGACACCCTGATTCCGGTTACGAGGCCGATTCTGAGGATAACATATTTGGACAATGAGTTGAGGAGTCAGATTCAGTGGAAATTGCACCCCAAGAACCAACAAACCAACAGATCAGCAATAGTGATTCCCTTCAAATATTGGAGCCAGCTTCCCCTAAAATCATCCTCATCAGTGATGACGAAGACTCGATCACCGACAACTTTGGGAACCCAGTGCTTGGAGATCCACAACAAGAAGATCAAGCAATCAGTGAGAGAGTAGAGAAAGCAAGATTTGATTTAAATTTGTAATTGCTTTTCTTTGTAATTGATTGTACTAGACAAATAAAAGTTTGTTTCTAATCAGTAGCTATGGCCTCAAATACTAGTCTTCCCATTCCAGAGTTTAATGGGTGACTATGAATATTGGTCCATAAAAATGAAAACCTTACTCATTGGTAAGGGTTTGTGGGATGTAGTCGAAGAGGGTTACATAGAACCCTCCCCTACTGACTGGACCACATTAAGTGCTGCTGATAAGAAAGCTAGGAAAGAAGCACAAAAAAATAATTCCTCTGCCCTGTATCATTTGCAAGCAGCCTTAGATAAAAGCATCTTTCCTAGAATTGCATCTTGTGTAACTGCTCAAGAGGCATGGAAGGCCTTGAAAGAAGGCTTCCAAGGGAGTGATCAAGTGAAGCAAGTCAGGCTTCAAACTTTGAAAAGAGATTTTGAGAATCTCAGGATGCAAGAAGACGAAAAAGTTGGTGACTACTGCATGCGAGTCAAAGCAGTAGTAGACAAAATGATCACTCTCGGAGATGAAATCAAGCCAGAGACTGTGGTGAAGAAAGTGTTAAGAACACTTCTTCCAAAGTGGAACCATGTTGCAATTATCATTGAAGAATCGAAGGATTTGTCTGCACTATCCTTTGATGCTTTGATTGGTTCTCTACTTTCACATGAAGAGAGATTGCAAGAATCTCCTTCAACCAGCTATGGAGGCGATGACAAAGCCTTCGCATCTCAAGAAGGAAGAGGCCAAGGTAGAGGTCAACGAAGAGGCAGAGGCAAGAGCAGCCCAAGAGGTGGAAATCCAAGCAGAGGAGGATCTCCCAACAGAGGTGGAAGTCAAAATAGAGGCAATCAGCAAAGCAGAGGAAGAAATCCAGGTCGAGGAAGAGGAAGTGACAAGTCAAAGAAGGTTTGTTTCAATTGTGGCAAACCAGGTCACTTTGCTCATGACTGTTGGTCCAAATCCTCACAAGGAAGCAGCAGTCAAAGCAGTCAGTATGGCCATTTTGGTGAAGAGGAAGGGACATCTAATCTCTTTCTCTCTTATGGCCAATCAGATCAAAATTTGAATGACACCTGGATCTTGGACACTGGGTGTTCCAATCATATGAGTGGCAAAGAAGAACTCTTTGCTACAATTGATTCCACCTACAAATCTCGCATCAAGCTGGGAGATGATAAATCATTGTCAGTTGAAGGCATTGGAGCCATGGAGGTTCCAACACAAGAAGGCATCAAACAGGTGAATGATATCTATTACACCCCTCAACTCCAACATAATCTACTTAGTGTTGGTCAAATGATGGAAAAGAATTATAAACTTGTCTTTGATGAGGGAAAATGTGTAATATTTGACAAGAATAATGGTAATAGAATCATCACACAGGTACCAATGACCAAGAACAGGTTATTTCCCCTAAATTTTGGCCAGCCAGGGGGAGCTCAACTGGCGAATATTGCTATTGCAAATCCAAGTGTACTTTGGCACTTGAGATATGGTCACCTGAATTCTGCCAGTCTAAAATTGTTGACTTCTCAAGCGATGGTGACCGGACTTCCTAAAATTCAGGATCACAAGGAGGTCTGTGAAGGATGTGCTTTGGGAAAGCACGCCAGGGCCAAGTTTCCATGAGGACAAGCATGGAGGGCCAACTATCCACTTCAGCTAGTGCATTCGGACATCTGTGGTCCAATGCAAACAAAAAGTCTTGGTAACAATTCTTACTTTCTTCTTTTCATAGATGATTTCTCTAGAATGTGTTGGGTTTATTTCCTAAAACACAAAGATGAAGCGTTTGATTGCTTCATTGATTTCAAAACAAATGTAGAGAAACAAAGTGGATATCATGTAAAATGTCTCAGAACAGACAGAGGAGGAGAATACTCTTCCAAAGAATTTTTGAAATTTTGTAAAGAAAATGGGATAAAAAGGCAGTTCACCACTGCCTATACTCCACAACAGAATGGTGTGGCAGAGAGGAAAAATCACACCATTGTAGAAATGGCCAGATCGATGCTTCAAACGAAGCATCTGAGCAACATGTATTGGGCTGATGCAGTCAGAACCAGTGTCTACATTTTGAATAGGAGTCCTACTTCAAGTCTGAAGGGGATAACTCCTTACCAAGCATGGTATGGCAAGAAACCAAATGTCAAACATTTTAGAGTTTTTGGTTCTTTGGCTTATGCACACATTCCTGATGAGAAGAGAAAGAAGCTTGATCCCAAGAGTCAAGCATGCATTTTTGTAGGGTATTGTGAGTCCACCAAAGCCTATAGACTCTACAATCCGAAGACCCGAAAGTTTGTTCTTTCCAGGGATGTGATTTTTGATGAAGGGGGAGAATGGGGACATCCAAGATTTTTTATTGATGATGAGTCCCATGATGCAGGTTCTTCACAAATTCAGTAGGTGTCACCCAAGAAAGGCAAGGACACACCCCCTCCAAGCCCAAGCAGACGTTCTACTTCAAGTTCATCAACAACTTCTCCAAGTCCTTCTCCACAACGATCAATCAGTTCTTCACCGATGGATATTGATTCTCCATCCAGAGGTAAGAGAACACTCCAACATCATCCATATTATCAGATGTTGGATAAAAATTTTTAGAGAAGATATACTAGAAGTCAAGCTAGTGAAATGAGTTCAGTTTTGCAAAGACTTGAAAATATGCATTTGTATGGAGATGATGACTCCCAAGAACCTCGGGGAGATGTAGTCAACTATGCTTTGTTGACTAGTGCACAACTTGAACCTTCTAGCTATGAGAAGGCTTGTACTCAGAAGATATGGCAGGATGCCATGAAAGAGGAGATGACCTCTATAAAAAACAATGATACTTGGGAGCTGGTAGAGCTTCCTAAAGGGAAGAAATGTGTTGGATGTAAATGGGTCTTCAAGACCAAATTCAATGCTGATGGAAGCATTGAAAGACATAAAGCAATATTGGTAGCAAAAGGCTTCACACAAAAGTATGGCATTGACTATGAGGAGACATTTGCTCCTGTAGCCAGACAGGAGACAATCAGAACAGTTCTTGCTTTAGCTGCCCACAAAGGATGGAAAATCCAACACATGGATGTAAAAAGTGCTTTTCTCAATGGGTATTTGACAGAGGAGGTTTATGTTGAACAACCTCAAGGTTTTCAAGAGCAAGGTAAGGAGCACCTTGTTTACAAACTGAAAAAGGCATTGTATGGCCTCAAGCAAGCACCACGAGCATGGTACTCTCGCATTGATGGCTATTTCAAGGAATATGGGTTCACCAGAAGCAAAAATGAACCCACTCTCTACTACCTAAAGGAAGGAAAAGACATCCTCATAGTTTGCTTATATGTGGATGATCTCATATTTATGGGTAGTAATGAAAAGATGAATATGGAGTTCAAACACTCCATGATGAAGCAGTTTGAGATGAAAGATATGGGTTTAATGCACTACTTCCTAGGCATGGAAGTTCATCAGACAGATAGAGGGATCTTCATCTGTCAACACAAGTATGCTCGGGATATGATTAAGAAGTTTGCCATGGAGCATTGCAAAGCAGTTGCAACTCCAATTGGACATGGGATCCAATTGAGCAAAAATGATGGAGCACCAAAGGTTGACATGACCACTTACAGGAGCATGGTTGGGAGTTTGATGTTTCTCACCAACACAAGACCTGACATTCAGTATGTTGTTTCTCTTGTCTCACGATTTATGGCTAATCCATCTGAGCTGCATTTGCAAGCAGCTAAAATAATTCTCAGATATGTAAAGGGTACATGGGATTTTGGAATCCATTACCACAAATGTAAGACTGTCAAGCTAGTAGGCTTCAGTGATAGTGATTGGGGCAGCAACATTGATGATAGGAAATCTACTTCAGGGAACTATTTTAGTCTAGGGTCAGGACTAATTACATGGAGTTCCAAAAAGCAGACTGTTGTAGCATTGTCCTCTACAGAAGCTGAGTATATAGCAGTCACATATGCTAGTACTCAAGCCCTATGGTTGAGAAAAGTGTTGGAAGAGATTGGAGAACAACAAAGTGGTCCGACAAGAATCTACTGTGATAACATAAGTGCCATTCAGTTGGCATATAATCCAATCCACCATAGCAGAACAAAACACTTTGATATGAAGTATCACTTCATCCGAGACATGGTGGAGCAAGAGATTGTTGAGCTTAAATTTTGCCGCACTTTGGAGAACGTTGCAGACATCTTCACCAAAGGCATGGCTAAAGCTCAATTTATAAAGCTGAGAGACTGTCTAGTCAGTCCTCTCAACTTTAAGGGGGAGAGTGTTACAATGTGAACACATCCAAATGCAAAGCTGCCAAGAAATGTCATGCTCCAGTGTGAACACACATGGGGGCTTGAAATGTCGGCAAAGCATTTTTGTTTTTCTCTCCTCCCTATTTCTTCTCCTATATTCCCTCCCCTTATTCCTCCTTCCTATCCCCTTATCTCTCCTTCTCCTTATCTCTTCCTATCTTCTATTATCTCTATGGCAGTTATGATATATAGTTTTAATTAAACTATATAAATTTGTGTAAGCTAATTTTGCTATTAATTATTGGAAATAAATTAAATGTTTGGCCTACATCTTAATTTGCTCCCCTTAGGCCATTGCTAGAGTCTCTTCTATTGGTATTTTTGGCTCTTAATCAACTCAAGAATACTATAAGCACTGTGAGTTGCTTGTTACTGCTATCATGTATTTAACCTAGTTTGCTAGCGAAGCATCATTAACATCACATCAACCACCACTGTATTGTTGCCATTCTCAGCTCGCCACCTCATTTCTTATAATGGTTGATAGATTATGGATCATCACCTTTTGGTTGATTTGTGTAACTAGCCATTAGATCATACACGCATTAGACCCTGAATCATTTGATCAGAACACGTTGTATTAAAACTTATGCCAAGATAGATTTGAGGTTGAGATCTGTAGTTGGCTTGCGTGTCGACAATTTCCAAATTGGTTCAATTGTGTCAAGGAAACTGTTGGTCCGACTTTTATACACACCTTGTGAAGAATGAGCATGAAACTCTGATAACACTTATAAGGGATAAATCCCACTCACTTTAGGATCTTGCTGGTTATCCAAGGTGTGAGTTACAGAGTCGGGTAGACATTTAAAAATGGCACTAGGAGGGCCCACTGAACTTTGATTAGTATTGTAAATTGTCTCTATAATATTTAAAATTGCTAGAAAAGAGGACCTCAAGTTCAGTAGTCTGTTAAGGATTGTGAGATTATAATTTTGCTTGTGAAAAGCTAGATTCTACATACAGGGTAACAAGGTCCCACCCCAGAACTGGAGAGCTCTCTGTGCCTGAATTAGAAACTCCGAGAAGAAGTAGCCTCAGAAGGGTCAAGTCTCTATCTCAAATAGTTTTATCACCACTGGTAGTTACTCCAACTACAACTCAGAATATCATCGTCAATCAGGTAGTAATGGCAAATTGGTTGGGTTCCACTGCCTTAAATATTCTAGGTATAGCCTATGACCTGCCCAGAAATCCAGAGAGATATCTTCCCAGATACAAGCATGATGGGACTAGGACAGCAGAAGAACATCTAGTTGCATTCAAGAATGCTTTGAAATTGTTAAATGTATAGCATGAAGATGTTGCTTGTAGATTGTTCCCGTTCACTCTCCAGGAGGGAGCTTATGACTGGTTTCTAAATCTCACTAATGATTCTATTACTAGTTGGAATGACTTGGAAAAGGTTTTTGTGTCACAGTTTGGTGAGGTAATAGATCCCAGTATATTGTATCAGTAGTTTTCTGGTATTAAAAGAGAATTAAATGAATCTATCAGATCTTACAATGTCAGATTTCAGAAGGCTTATGGTAGACTGACTGGTTATTATGTGCCAAATGCAGACCTGGCATTAGAAATTTTTAGAAATTCTCTGGATCCAATGACCTCTGTCTTTTTGAAAAGAGATGCCACTGTTACTAATTTAACAGAGGCTTATAAAGAAGCTTTGATTCTGGAAAGACAGTTGGGACCCCAACCTTTAAATGCTCAACAAATTCCTTTGGTCACACAAGCTACCCCTATTTTCAATCCCATACCACATCATATGATGTTGCCAGTATGTCAGACTCTACCATCAGCAAGTCCATTGGCTGTAACACCTGCTGAAAATGTACAGAACCCAGGTAAAGAAGCTGATAATGCAAGAGTTGAAGAAGTATCAAAAATAGTTCAAAAGTTGGCCAATGATTTTTTGAGTTTTAAAAGGCAGGTTTCTACTGGGGAGAACTCAAACAAGTATTCCTATCAGCAGAACAGATTCACTCGGCCCCCATACGAACCCAATAAATATTACAAAGGTAAAGGTCATGATGTAAATATCTATGATTTGGCTTTGCCTAACTGGTGCAGAATACATGCTACTTCTCAGCACGGGGAGTTGGATTGTTTGGAATTTTGTAACGCCTTTGAAGCTTTGTCTGGGGATTTGATTTCTCCTGAACATCAAAGAACTGCGGATGGCCCAAGTTCATCCAGCCACAGTGCAGCTATGGTCTTGGATTCTTTCACTTTCCCAGGTGAATCTGAGAATGTAGTTGAAATTCCTATGGATGAGGTACATGCTTTTCAACAATACAGGAGGGACAACTACAACATTAGAAATAAGAATCCGAAGCCCAACACTACATCTACTCCTCCAGACAACTCTCACAATGTTCCTCCAGATCCATCTTCAAGCAATAACCCATCTCCACCTAAGGGAGGAAATCCAAAAGGACCAGATACATTTGTCCCTCCACTCAATAAGGGATATAACATAGTGGAGGACATGAAAAAGATCAAAGCCAACATCACTCTTCATGAGTTGGCCCAAATTTTAGAATAGAGGGATAACTTGATTAAAACATACTCTGGGCCTACTACAAAATCTTTGGACAAGGGAAAGAAGATGGCAAATGCGAATGTAGCCATGTATAAAGAGAAAACTAAGGTTTCGCCTTTTCTACTGACTGTACGTATTTTTGGGAAGAACTTACACAATTGTCTGGTAGATTCGGGTGCTTCAGCTAATGTTATGCCTTTGGCCATTTGTCAGCAGTTGGGTTTGACCCCAATGAAGTCTAAAAGAAGAGTTGTCCAATTGGACAAATCAGAGGTTAAAATAGTAGGAGAACTTCAAAATATTCATATCTAGTTAGCATCTGATCCAAGGGCTCAACATAGAATTGAAATTCAGGTTATGGATATCCCCGTGGGGTACGGGATGCTTTTGAGCAGGGATTGATCGAGATCTTTGAATGGATACTTGGCAACTGACTTTTCACACATGTGGTTGCCGTGGAAATGAGTGGCAAACCAATTAAGGGTTGAAAGAGAACCCAGATACAAGCATACAATCACTGAATACAATGCAGAAAATGAGACTGTAAATATTGCTAAGGTAGATATTGGAGTTTACAATTTAACAACGGGACAAAATGAAAAATTTAGTAAAGCTCATCATGTTCATAGTAATGAAGTCTGGACGCTTCATGTGGATGGGGCTAAATCTAAACAGGGTTACAGCACGAGGCCAGTCCTTAAAGGGCCTAAAAATCAGACATATTTTATGTCTTATCGCCTACAGTTCCCTTGTACAAATAATTTAGTGGAATACGAAGCATTGGTATTAGGCTTGAAATTTGCTTTAGACAGAAGTGTAAGAAATATTCAAGTTTTTACGGATTTAGAATTGGTGGCTAATCAAGTCAAAGGTAAATTCCAGTGTAAAGCATCTTATTTAAAAGGATACAAACACCGAGCTTGGGATCTTGTAGAAGATTTTGATGCATTTAATCTGACACACATACCCAGAGAGCAGAATTCACGTGCATATGTCTTGGCTTCTTCAGCCGCAAGTTTAAAACCACTGGAAGAATTTAAATGGAACAAGTTTTCAATTGAGTTAGTCCCTTGTCCTTCAGTCCCAAATAATATAGATAATTTTCAGGTTTTCTCTGATGACCAGCAGATTATAAATTTTTTACAGAGTACTAACACATTTGAAAATGCTATAATCGATGATGGACAAAGGGATACTCTACTGGAGTAGTTAGACGATGACAGGGGAATAATAAGGTTAAAAGATAACAGAATTTCAAAAGGGATGGTGGAACTGGAGCGGCTCTTTGATGTTGACCAAATCAGGAAAAAGGTGAATTCTGAGGATTCTATAGGTGTAACAAACAGTGAGACTGAGAACCTGAACGTAGGGACTGAAGAAGATCCCAAGCACATCAAGTTGGCTAAAAACTGTGATCCAAAAATAAAAAGAAATATGATTGATTTTCTTCACAGGTCCAAGGATGTTATGGCCTGGTCTTACAAAGACTTAAAAGTTTTTGATCCGAAAGTTTACACTCATATTATACCTTTAAAAGAATTTTGTAAACCTTTTCGGCAAAAACAGAGGCATGTCAATGCTCTGCTAGAGCCCCTCATCCAGAAGGAGGTAGAAAAATTATTGAGTGCTGCCATAATTTTTCTCGTTAGGCATTCTACTTGGGTGGCCAATTTGGTGCCAGTCAGAAAGAAAAATGGAGAGATCCGCCTGTGTGTGGATTTTAGAAATTTAAACAAGGCATCTGAGAAAGATAATTACCCTCTACCTTCCATGGATGAGGTGCTGTAGATTTTCAATGGTTCGAAAATGATGTCTTTCCTGGACGGTTTCTCAGGGTATAATCAGATATTGGTTGACAGGGAAGACAGGATGAAAACTGCTTTCACAACTAAGTGGGGAACTTTTGCTTACAAGAGGATGCCATTTGGATTAATAAATGTCAAAGCTACATTTCAACGGGCAATGGATCATGCCTTCAAAGGCCTTATGGGTAAATGCATTGTTGTTTACATGGATGATTTAACAGTCTTCTCTAAATCTCGGTTTGACCATGTAAAACACTTGGAGTCTGTGTTCAACAAATGCAGGGAGTTCGACATTTCCTTGAATCCGAAGAAGTGCATTTTTGGTGTAACGGAAGGAAAGCTCCTTGGGCACTTGATCACAAAAGATGGCATTTCCATGGATCCGAACAGAGTTGAAGCCATATCCGGCATACCTTTTCCCAACTCCAAGAAAGAGTTGAGGTCCTTCTTTGGAAAAATTAATTTTATCAGGAAGTTCATCTCCGATTTTGTAGAGATAGTCAAGCCACTGAATGACATGCTAAAGGAAACTGCTCAGATTTTCTGGACAACAGAAGCTAAAACAGCGTTCCAAGAAATCAAGACCGCCATTAAGCAAGCACCAGTTCTGGTGAGCCCAGATTTCAGTGAAGATTTTTATCTGTACACCTTTTCTTCTGAACACACACTTGTTGCAGTTCTGACCCAACGGAGAGAAACGGGGGAGCATCCAATTGCTTTCAAGAGTACCAATTTAAAGGGGGTTGAGCTGAAATATTCTCGTTTAGACAAACAAGCTTATGCCTTGGTGAGAGCAGTTAAGCAGTTCAGGCACTACATACTAAGAAGCAGAGTTCATGCTATAGTTCCGGACCCAGCTGTTAAATACCTATTAAGTCAAAACGAATTGGGTGAACTAAGAGGTAATTGGGTTACAAGGCTACAAGAATATGACTTAGAAATTTGGCCTACAAAATTGATTAGAGGACTTGGTTTGTCTCAACACATTGCCGAAATACCTGTGCAAGAACAAATTAATCAATTAAATTTTGAATCTGATGACTGGTATGGAGATATCATTCATCTGCTGCAATTTGGAATTTGCCCGTCTCACTTGAATAGAACCCAAAGGAGAGCACTAAAACTGAAAGTTGCTCATTATCTCCTCAAAGGAGGTAATTTGTACAGAGAAAATTATGTTGGCATTTTCTTAAGATGCATTTCTCAGAGTGAAGTCAATGAAGTCATGTCCAGTTTTCATGAAAAGTTAGGGGCAGGACATTCCTCAGGATCTGCTACTGCGCATAAAATATTGAGAGCAAGCTATTATTGGCCTACGTTATTTAAAGATGCCCATCAGCATGTGAGAACTTGCCATCAGTGCCAAACTTTTGCAGCCAAAGAGGCCAATCGGGCTCTACCATTGCGACTTTGTTGTAATAAATAAACCTTTCATGCAATGGGGACTTGATTTTATGGGAGTGATTAATCCAAATTCTTTAGCGAGGGCATAAGTATGTTCTAACGACTACGATTACTTGCACAAGATGGGTCGAAGCAGCGACCACCATAAGAAGTACAGACTCATGAAGTGATCAAATTTCTAGAGTCAAATGTCATAACCAGGTTTGGGGTTCCTCTAAATTTGGTGTGTGATAATGGACCAGCCTTCCAATCATTGGAGTTTGTAGAATGGGCATACCAGATGGGGATAGTTATTAGATTTTCATCCAACTATTATCCCCAAGGCAATGGACTAGCTGAGTCCACGAATAAGAATCTAATGAATGTCATTAAGAAATCTGCAGCAGACAAACCCAAACAATGGCATACATTATTGAAATATGCACTTTGGGCTGACAGGATAAAATATAAAGTGGCTCTCAAAACTTCCCCATTTGCTTTGCTGTATGGTACTTAGCCCATTGTTCCCATCTCTCTAAAATTACCTACTTACCAATTTGTCTTAGACTATTTTGAGGATCAAGCAGATGCAGAGGCTCGTGTGTTGGATCTAACTAATTTGCAGGATGAAAGACTCCAAGCCCTGGAACATTTCAACTGGCACGAAGAAACCGTCAAGCGCTAGTTTGACAAAAGAGCCAGAGTCAAAGCTTTCAAACTTGCAGACCTGGTGCTTCTATGGGACAAGGCCCATGAAAAGAAGGGTAAGCATACAAAGTTGCAGCCGCTGTGGATAGGGCCATACCAGATTGCTGAGATTCTGGGTAATATCGCATTTCGTTTACAGGATCTTGATGGTAATTTTTTGAACCTCCCTGTTAACAGTCAATACCTAAAGCACTATTTCTCAGCTGTTCCATCCAATATATCATTTGAATGAGCCACAAAGAAGTTGTAACATGTGTATACATTGTAAATAAGCTTTAAAGTATTTTAGTTTTATTTTATTTTGTTTTTAAAGGTCTGTACAGTGTTTTTCAGTCTGTACAGTGTTTTTCAGTTTTATTTTATTTGTTTTTTTAAGGTTTTGTGTTTTCCCCTTTGGAGTCTGTACAGTTTATTTTATTTTATCCTTGAGGTCTGTGCAGTTTATTTTATTTTAAAATTCTATTTTTTAAGTTTTGCCTGAGCATCAATGAAAAAGTTAGCCTTCCAGAATTGTTTTTATTCTGAGTTCTAAATCCAGTGTCCATTCTGTTCATTATTCTAATTGAGATAGTCTACTTTAACTGAACAGTGGAACTATTTTTTTAGTCAGAACAACAGTAGAAAGATGATTGGATTTTGTGCCTTGCTTGCCACAGTTATTTTAATTATAAAGAAATTGCTATACTGTTTGGCTGGAGGAACTCTTGGGGAATCCAAGAAAAGTTGGTTATAAGAGTGGACTATGATTCGTGTAATTATTTGAGTATCCATAGAGGCTATCAGTACCCAGGCTGAAGCAGTTCCAGACTGATGAAATATTAAAAGAAAATTGTTGTTCTTTTAAGGCTTTTCAGACTCCGGTATATTTCAAAGAAGAGAGAGAGAATGTGAAAGTTGAGCAAGACAGCATAGAGTTGGCACTCTGTTATTTCATATATATATAAAAAAAAAAAAAAAGGAAAAGTTATGTAATGAAATAGGTAGCCAAGGTCTCAGAAGATGTTTTTCTTTTACCAAGTTGTAGATTCTATCTTACAGTTGTGAATCTGGTTCATGTAAATCTAAAGGGTAACTCTGTCGGGGCTGTAAAAGGCTAAACTAGTAAACAGAGCTCTACTCGGTTTCCCCTTTTACAATCTAAAAAAGTTGATCAATCCAGAGTTCAACATTCGAAGGCCCAGTCATTCTTGAAGAAAGCTTTATACGCTTGTAATTGCACATCAGAAATCTTCCTTAAATGATTCAGCCTAGTATGTCCTTGGGAAATTTTGACAACTATCAGCTAGTAGTTAAATTGTTTTGAAGAATATATGTGGCAAGGCATGATACATGCTCTATGTTATTTGAAACTAGAGTCTTGGGTTCTAAAATAATGCTACTATTTTACCCACAGATATCGCCATTTGTTGAGAAGCAACACACCCCCACTGAAAAATGATTTTCCATCCTTTGAAAATATTGAGCTTTCATTTTGTAGTAAGGACCCTCTTGATGTTTTTCAGGTTTTAATTCCAAATTTTTGCTTGCCTCCTTCTTCAAGTTTTGCCTGTATCAAAGTATCTAAGTACTCTTGCATCTGGCTTTGATTTATTTCAGAATTCATTTTTCACATGTTAGAATCATTCATGAATAAAGAAAATCTTTCACTGATCTGAAAAAAATGCAGAATACAGATAGATAAATTCCTTAGAAGCCAAAACTTTCCATTTTTGGAAAGGTAGCGAAATCGCGACACTTTTCATTTTCGAAAATGTCGCGAAATCGCGATGGGTTTTGAAAAAATCGGCTAAGTCCTAAAAACGTAGCGAAATCGTGACACTTCCATTTTTGGAAATGTCATGATATCGCGACACTTTTTATTTTTTGAAATGTCACGAAATCGCGACGGGTCTGGAGAGAGAGAGCAGTGCGTACGGAATGTAGCGATTTTGCGACATGTCGCATTTTCGCGGCAGCAGGAGGCAAAAGGAAGCAAAGGCCAAAAGACATCGCGAAATTGTGACATGTCGCAGTTTCGCTACAGCAAGAGAGAAAAAATGGTTAAGGCATTGAAAGGGCACGATTTCGCGACATGTCGCATTTTCGCTGCACATGAAGAAGAAAGTTGCCAAGGCAAATGAAGGTCGAGAAATCGCAACACATGGAAGAGCTAGAGTGCAAGTCATGGAGGTGTCGTGAAATCGTGACACGCCAAGGGCAACGGGGACCTAGGGTACGGACCGTCACGATTTCGTGACATGTCGCGAAATTGCTACGTGTCACGGTTTCACGACGGGTCCGAACAAAACAAGCTAAGTCAGAAGGAACCAAAGGCAAAGTGTAGCTAAAGCAAAGTCCAAAAAGAACCAAGGCAAGAGTGCATCGTGAAATCACGACGTCACGATTTCATGATGCCTTTGGGACGTCACGAAATCGTGCGCCAAGGGTCCCGAAATCGCGTGCCAAGGGTCCTGAAGTGTCACGATTTCATGATGCCTTCGGGACGTCGCGAAATCGTGACAAGAAAGACATGCTAGAACCAGCAAGGATCGCAAAGAATAGAAGAAGCTAAGCAAAGAAAAATCTAAGGCATAAAAATGTCACGAAATCGTGACGTTTTGGAGAGAAAAGCGCCCAAGGCCCGGATGCGTCACGAAATCACGACAGGTGAAGTGCAACAGGCAGCAAGTGATAAAGTGTAGCAAAATCACGACATTTTTCAAAAGGGGGGCCCAAGGCGTACAGACCGTCGCATTTTTGGGGTGGGTCCAAGTCAAAAGAGGGCCAAAGCCGCAAGAGGGAAAGCAAGGTCGAAAAAGAAACCAAATGAAAGCCAAGGCTGGGAAAGCAAAGACAGGTCTGGGTGTCGCGAAATCGCGACGTCGCAATTTTGCGACGTCGTAATTTCATGACGTCGCAAAATCGTGACACGCTAGAGGGCCAAGGCAAAGACGAGGCTGGGTGTCGCAAAATCGCGACACACCAGAAGAAGCAAAGGGAAGCCAAGGCAACAGAAACCAAAGCAAAAGCTCTAAAGGCAAAGGAAGCCTTGGGTGTCACGAAATCGCGACACACCAAGCGAAAGGGAAGCCAAGGCCCGGCTGTATGAAGCAAAGGAAATGATTAGAGTGCAAAGGTGTCACGAAATCGCGACACAGTCAGCGGAAGGCAGCACAAGGGCAGAATGGGTCACGATTTCGCGACATGTCGCGGTTTCGCGGCCATGATGAGCAAAAGGCGCCGAAGGCAGAAAAGGGGCACGATTTCGCAACATGTCATGAAATCACGACATGTTGCGTTTTCATGACGTGCAAGCAAAAAGTGAACCGAAGGCAGAAAAGGGGCACGATTTTGCGACATGTCATGAAATCGCGACATGTCGCATTTTCATGGCAGAATAGACAAAGCAGCACAGAATGGAAAATAGCTGGAAACAAGGACACGTGTCACGATTTTTTTTGCGACACGTGTCAAAAGGAAGCAAGCCACGTATAATGAACTTTAGGGTTTTGATTTAATAATTAAAGTTTTGATTTAATCTGATTTAATTAAAGTACTAATCCTTCTTTTGTCTTTTTTGCAGAAATCCATCTGGCACTTGCATGATAACGGGAGAAATGGCCAGAAAGACAAAGTTAAGCGCAGATTAATCGAGGACTATCATATTGAAATGAGAGATGTTAGGAATTGCTGTTTCATCTAGATTTTACGGATTTGGCCGCAAAGAGACTTTACGGTGACTAATTAGCTGCCCATTGAATAGAATATGATGAGAATTGGCTGGGAAATGAAAATATCTACACACGGTTACCAAAATTTGCCGATGGACACATTTAATGAAAATTTATGGCAGAAGTAATGGCATGCAGAGATTTTCAACTCGGTGATGGCTCTACGAAGATGAAATGTCAGAGAAGTGGTGACTCATCCAAATTTTTTAAGAAATTAATGAGCACATTTACACACAGTTGTGGGTGGATGCAAGTGGCATTCAAATTCTGCCCTCTCCATTTATGGCAAGTAACTGCACTGATTTGCAGAATGGTTAAGTTTTATTGAAACTTTATTTTAAAAGGGCTTATATTGTAAAACTTGGGTAGTAGGGTTCAAGATGATAAGATTTAGGGTTTGAGAAGAAGATATTTTTGAAAATATCAGGGTCTGTCCTGAGTCTATAAATACTTCTTCTGAATGTAATCGCAGGAGGCGGAGACTTAGAAAAAAGGCTATTGAAGCAATTTCTTGCAAATCTTGTTAAATGCTTTATTTCTGGACTTGGAGTTGAGGTGCTTTTGTTTTCTATGATAGCATGGCCAGGAGCCTAATATTTTTTAGATTGTGATAAGTTCATCTTCTTTTGTTATCCGTTTCATTAAAGTTTATTAAATATATGTTGTAAATCTGCGTTATCGAGATTAAATATGTTGTTGGGCTTCATTTGTTCTATAGTATGCTAGGAAAAATCATAGATTTAAGGTTCAGATCTGTTCTAATTGCTCTATCCTCACTGTGTGAGCTATGCTGCTGGTGAGAAATACCAATTTTAATGGACTTCCCTTCTGTTTATGATTTTCTTTTAGATCTGTTTCATCTTTGTCTTATGCTCTTAGTAGAAGGTGATCTTAGAAAGCTGGACACCTTCTTCTTTGATTTGTTCTATTGTGAAGCTGATAGTATAAATAAAATTGGTAGTTTTGGTTTTACAGCTAAGTTTGATAGACTTCTCTTTCTGCCCTACCCTACTCTCTTTGTTTTACCGTGAAATGATCTATTTTTTATTTTCTTTAATTTGTCTTTTATTTAAATCTGCTGACCCATAAGAGCTAGATCAAAGAACTGATTTTAAATCCGATTGTCAACAAGATAACAACTTCTAAACATTACTGAACAAGTTCAGAACCCCTTGTAATGTAACAGACAACCCACTTGAAAACTATTCCAAAAGTGTAAAAGAGTGAATAGACATTCGACCCGACTCTATAACTCACACCTTGGATAACCAGCAAGATCCTAAAGTGAGTGGGATTTATCCCTTATAAGTGTTATCATAGTTTCATGCTCATTCTTCACAGGGTGTGTATAAAAGTCGGACCAACAGAAACCATCCTTTATTTTAGTGTTGCATCAACTTTTCTTGAGTGAGGGTCCACAAAATTTAGCTTTAGTGGAACATCGCTTTGATTCAGCATTCATCATGAATTACGAGGTACTTGCTCTTCGATTATTATTGGTGGTTGATCGACTAATCAATGCTTTAATTTGACTGAGACTTTTTGGTTTACTGATTGGATGCTTGATCGATTAGCCCATTTTCTTCTATCAGATTTCGATTGACGGATCTCTTTGATTTTGCATGAATGAAGATTTTTATCGCTAGATATCATTACTCGGTTGAATGACTTAGAGTATTTTCACATGCGCTGCATTAAAGAGCTTGTGCTAGCTTTTATCGAGGAGGTCAGTTTATAATAATAATATTTAATTAAAACATTATGCATACAAAATTAAAGGTCAATGTACCTTGATTTTTGTTGAATTTACCTTTTTATGACTTAGTTGATCTGCACCTTTGATTTCATTCGATCGATGATATTTCGATGGCTATGATGCATTCAGTTGATGATATCATATTATTGGTCCTTTTTCGACCAAAAATATTTTAACGGCTCTGCTTTGGCCATGTCATCGGTCTATCCACATAACTCTTCAACTGACCAATGTTACTCTTCGATCGAAAAGACTTTAATCATTGCTTTGTTGGTTCGAGTCTGGCCAAAGGGTTTCGTAATTGATGAGTCAAATGTTTTTTGACTGCTAATCTTTATTGGACTTCAACAAATTGATCTTTTGACTATTAATGAATTTTTTTATCCAATGACCTTTAGACCACGTGTTTGATTGGGTGATTCTTCCTTTCGATCGAGCACCTTTTTCAATTCTGAATTTTACCTCTCGAACCTTCAACTGACTCCTTACTTGCTTTGATCAAATGGTGTAGTTTTGATCAGGTGAATTGATTTGCGTTCGGTCGATACAAATTTTAGTTTGGTTTGTTATCATGGTCAATCAAGAAAAATCATTACTACCCCTTCGATCTATCAATATGTTAGTCGATTGTTGTTTATTTCCTGTCGACCGAACATATTTTTGATCTATCCTTTACATTTTTTTGTACTCAACTACGATTTTCTGCTCGTCAGTTGAAATATGGGTTTTAATGAGTTGAATTCGGTCGGTCGATGTTTTCGATAGATTGACCTTTTATTTTTGTTGACTAGACTGCAATTTTCTCTTCATCAATCGATTAACAACTTTACGTTCTTTTTATGTTTCAGCTATTCAGATTAGGTGGTTGGCTGATGCTTCTTTACTGACGGTCAAAATTTTGTTGCACTAAATTTCTATCGGTTTATCTGTTATGGTCGTTGGTTGAATGTTTAGTGAGTTGGTTGGTCAATCATTCTTAATCATTGACCGAAAATACTTTTTGGCTTTCAGCAGCGCTTTTTCGCTAGTTGATCGATTAAGAATTGAATTGTTTTTCATTTTGAGGGGGACCATTTTTATGCAAATAGCAATATAATGAATGACTTAAGATTTTTAAGGTTTTGGGTTAGAATATTAATCCATGAGATTGTCTTAAAATTTGACTTCTTCATCAGTATTCCAAAAACATGGATTTTTTTATGACCTTCAAAATTTTAAAATTATGGGTACATTTATGTTGTATCAATTTTAGCTACAACATAGGCTCTAACTAGGACAGATGGTGAAAACATGAGGTAGTTGAGAACTCTAGACTCTCTGATTATTGGTAAGACTTTGATGAAAAAGCTATGACCTTTATTTTCTAGATGATTATTACAATAACAAAACAAATATTTAAATAGTCAAAAAGAGAGAAACCTTCAATCAAATAAAATCAAAGACTCTGGTTTAAATCCAAATGAACTTTCACTCTAAAGGTTATATATTCTAGCAATATATTTAAGGTGGTTTTGAACAAAATCAATCAGAAATCACTATCATATCAAGCCTTGGCTCTAAGTGTGTGCTTGTGTGTTCTTTTTATTATTTTCTCAGGTCAGATAGAATTTTAATCAACTTGGAAGGAGTTAGGCATATTAATGATTTCACTCTTTTAAAGATTTTTGCCTTGTCATTGCTCCACTGCCAGTCAAGCATTTATAGCTTTGGTGGAGGTGACCTTAATCCTTTGGACCTGCTCTACTGCTAGACAGGTATCTATAGCCCCGATAGAGGTTATCCAGATAGCCCTAAGCACTTGCTCAATTTGCATTATTGAGATTTTTCTTCTTTAGGAAGAATTTTGATAAATTATAAAATATTTTAGAGTGTGCTTTCTGGGTTGAGGATCTTGAAGGCTATAGTATTGAGTGTATTTTTTTTTAGCCCAACTACCTTACCAAGATTGACTAGATTCTTTGACTTTGGAAATTACTTTTGAGGTCATGATAATATATGGCTTTGGCCTGATGTGTCAGCACTCCCAACTTTCATTTGTTATATTCCATGCCTTATCAGATGCTTACTAAAACTCTTACTTCCTGAGTTGCCAGATCAATTGTACTTGATTCCATATTCTCTTCTCTTAACTAACTAAGGGTAGATCTCATACATATAAAGCAAAAACTTAATAGGGAGACTCAACAAACTTCTAACAATCTAGAATTGCTAAATAGATAAACAAACAAACCTAACTAAAAAGGAAAGGTGAGCTAACATAACACAATTTTTTTATTTTATTTTATTTTATTCTTTTATGGCTCCCCAACATGGGTGGTATAACTTCAGGTGTTGACCGTTTATTGGTATTTCCATGAGATCTCCCTATAAGGTTTACAACCTATAAGTATTTGGGCCAAATATTTGGATTATTTTGTTAGGGCCTACCTATTTGGGTTCAAGCTTACCTTTTATCCATGTTTTTTTATTTTTGGGGTCCCAATATAGAACTATGTCTCCTTCAAAAATGGAGTTCCTTTGGATTTCTTGTTAAAGAGTTGCATGGTTTTTTGAGTTTGTTCAAATATTTCATCCAGTGCATTTCTTCTTTCTTCATGTAAATGTGCAATTTGATCTAATCTCCTCTATAAAGCATCAGGGTTTTCATGATCTTATAGTAACAAGGACAATGTTATTCTTTACGTACGAGAAGGCAACAGGGCTTTTTCTCCAAATACCATTTCATAAGGAGTTTTGTCTGTGTTGCTTTTAACAGATAGTCTATCTGCCCATAAGGCAAATTTTAACTCACTGTCCCATCCATTTTTATTCTTGCCTAATGATATTTTAATTCTAGTAATTAAATTTTTATTTGATGACTCAGCTAGACCATTGCCTTGAGGATAATAGTTAGCTGAATGAGAAATTTCAATTCCATATTTTGCATAGAACTCTATCATTTCAAAAGAGACAAAGTACTTTCCATTGTCTGTTACCAACTTCTTTGGGGCTCCAAATCTGGTTAAGATATTTTCCTCCAGGAAGTTAATGACCACTTTAGTTGTTGAATTTCTCAGAGGAGCTGCTTCCACCCACTTAGTGAAATAATATGTTACCGTGATAATCCATTTGTGTCAACCTGAGGAGTTTGGTTTTATTTCCCCAATGAGGTCAATTCCCCATTGTGTGAAAGGTGCTTCTATGATTATTGGCTAGAGAGGCATTGCTGCTAACTTTTTCTTCCCTACAAACACTTGATAGTTATGGCAACCTCTTACATATTGATGAACATCTTTGAATAAGGAAGGCCAATAATAACCTGCTCTCATGATCTTATTTGCAGTTGCTTTTGGGGCAAAGTGACCTCCACAAAATCCATCATGAAACTCTTCTATCACTTCTAATGTCTCTTTTTCAAACAAACATAGTAATAATACCCCATCTGGATGTTTCAAATAGAGTTTACCTTCTTGGGTGTAATACTTTTGATCCTATTGCTTGACGGATCTCATTTTATTTGCAAAAATGCCTCTGGGGAAAGATAGTGTTTGGAGATATAACAGGATATCATCATAGTATTTGCATTCAATGTTTTTGATTATTTTGATATCATGCATGTCATCAACTGTGGCAATATTCTGCATGTCTTCCCCTTATTTTTTAGCTAGATATTTAGCTAATCCTTGTCCTTTGATTATTTTTATAGCTTTGAATTCTACATCATACTATAGTAATTTGACCATCCACTTGGTAGGACTGCCTATTGGCTCAGGTTGGGTGAAAACATCTTTTATAGCAGTGAATGGAATACAACATATAATCTTGTTTGAACCAAAAATACCTTTAAAATGTTCCAGTGCTTGAATCACAGCATATGCTTGTTTTTCAATCATTTTGAATCTCAATTGAGCTCCCTTGATTCATGTACTCATGAAGGCTATGGGTCTTTCATTCTCTTTATTATCCTTTTGAGAAAGGACTGCAGCAATGGTATGTTCAAAAGTGAATGAATATATGTTAAAATTATTTGAGTAGTCAAGTCAATTCAAGACTAGGGTAATGGTGATAGCATCTTTAATTTTTTGAAAAGCTTCAAGATTCTCCTTTGTCCATTTGATGTCAACATTATTTTTAATCATGTTATTTATAGGTTGAGCTATTTCAGCAAAATTGGGCACAAAACTTCTTACAAAATTAATTTTACCAAAGAATGATCTGACTCCTTTCAAATTCTTAGGGGAGGTATCTTGGCAATAGCTTCTACTCTTGAAGGATCAATGTTGATTCCTTTTTCAAATACTATGTGACCAAGTAGTTTTCCTTATGTTGCTTCAAATATACATTTCTTTGGATTCAAGGATATTCCATATTATTTGCATCTAGCAAAAATTGTGGCTAAATGTTCAAAATGGTCTTCAGGGTTTTTTGAAAATACTATTATATCATCTAAATAGACAACTACCATTTTGAATATTAGTCCTTTAAAGGTAAATTCCATGGCCCTTTGGAACGTTGCTCCTGCATTCATCAATCCAAATAGCATTCTCAAATATTCAAAGGTACCCCAAGGGGTAGTGAAAGCAGTTTTATATCTATCTTCAGGATTTACTTAAATTTGATTATATCCTAAGAATCCATCCAGTAATGACATTCTGGATGAGCCTACTACATCCTATAACAATTATTCCATGTTGGGTAAGGGATAATTATCCTTGAGTGAACTTTTATTTAGATTTCAAAAATCAACACAAAGTCTGATCTCTCCATTTTTCTTCCTTACTGGTACTAAGTTTGCTATCCAGGAAGAAAACCTTACTTTTCTGACTATTTTGGCATCCAACAATTTCTAAACTTCCTTTTGCATAACTGGATGCAATGTGGGATTGAATTTCCTCTATTTTTTCCTAAAATTTTTAGCATCTTCCTTGAGGGGAATGATGTGAGTCATGACATCAATTTTAAATGGTTTTAGGTCTTCATATCTCCAGGAAAAACATTCTTTATTTTTATTCATAAAGTTGATGTATTGTTCTTTTTCTTATTTTGGTAAAGCCTTGTCAATTTTAACAAATCTAGGTTCCTCTTTTATTCCAATGTTCACATCATTGGCTTTTGTCTCTTTGAGGAGTGGTTTGTAGGCTTTATCAAAATCATCGAATAAACTTTCTAAAGAAACTAACCCCTTTGGGATTCTATTGGTTTTGAGTTGAATTACCTCAACTAGCTCTCTAATTATATTTTTTCAAATTTTCTTCATCCTCCTCTTCACATATAACATCAGAGTACATATTTTGGAGGGTCATAAAATCTATGATATCCACATCATCTTGAAATATTTGCAAGTATACAACATTATAAGGCATAGAAGGTTTGTATAGAGAGATAGTTGGAAACATATTCATATATTCAGTGTCAATTCTTGGAAAGTCTACACCTGAAGCATTGATTGCCAACAAGTTTGTAATATGATTCTTTTATCTAGGAATGTAAGAGATGTTAAAAGCCAAGAATTTATCAATCTTAGCTAAGGCTGCAGATTTATATTGTTTTAATCTGGGATGTTTGGTTTGATATTTACCTTTGACCAATTGGATAAGCAGTTCGACATCCTTAGTCACAATCAAGAAATTTATACCTAGTTCTTTAACTTTTCTCAGGCCTAACAGTAAAGCTTCATACTCAGCAACATTATTGGTGCATGGGAATTCTAATCTGTAAGGGATTCCTAGATAGTTTCCCTTTATATCTGTTAAATTCACACCAACACCTGCTCTTGTTTGAGACTTAGCCCCATAAAAGGACATGGTCCACATTTCCTGGGTAAGAACTCTATCAGATTCTACATCTATTACTTCTCTGGTTTTAGGGTCCATATATTTTGCATCAGGGACTTCTACCAGGAAAGGATTATGCCAAACTGAGTATACTCCTATTTATTTTTCTTCTACAAAATTAACCAAATTAATCATGGTGTCATCTAGTCTTACCAGTTCCACTGAATACTTGTTAAATGGTTCTCTCCTTAAATTCACGTTTTCTTTTCCTAAAATAGGGATTGTGGCATAAGACCAATCCAATTGTATGGAACCACCCAACTGTTCTGCCCAATTCTACTTAAGAGCAATGAGAAGAAAGGGACTAAATCAACTACTGCAATATTCATCACTATACCCTTCTTGGGATGTTGATCTAAGAAGACTAACGGGCCATAATCCCTAAACAGGGTATCTACCTACTGTCCATTACTAACACAAGAGGGGACTCCCTGGTACAAATCATATCTAGCTGGTATGCTATCTATTTGGGAATGATGTTATGGGATGAATCGCTATCGAGCATACATTTGTGAATGACATACCTTTCTCCCTCATCTAAATTATATCTAAGGAACACATAAAATTGTCTCACATATGAGGGTGTTCTAGTCTCATGGTTAGATGGCTTGACTATATTACAGGACTGAGTTCCTTTTTGTTCAATCAAGCCAAAATCTTTACACACATGTTCTTTGTATTTCTAAATATTCATTAACTCACCAAAGGTAATGTTAACCTTCTATTTACTCAGCTCATAACCAGCATCAAATTCCATCTTCTTAACATCTAGCATTTTGGTACATTCCTCATGTGGTGATGGTTCATTTATTTCTACATTGGTAGGAGTAGTTTTGTTTTGATTTTTTTCTTCTTTTTTTTTGTACATTGTTATTTACAACATGTTGTTATCTAGTCTCCTTGTTTGATATTTTATCATTTTTATTAGGAATAATCCTATTTCTCATATTTAGGGTGTTTGCTTCTAGTTCTTCCACCCCTTGAGATGTTGGGATTACTTTCCCTTGCTTCATTTTATCATGCCTAGTTGCTTGTCCTTTTTGTAGGATTTTTGTATTTTTGCAACTAGGATTTTAGTCTAGTGATTTGAAGCATATAAATCCATGTCTTCCTCAAACAGTCTCTCTCTAGATTCATCTTCAAGGGTCCAACATGCATTAATCCTGATGTCCTCTTCTGATTCTTCTTCTAAGTCTATAGGATGATGGATACCTAGATAAATACCACAACAATCTGGATTATGAGGAGCATCATAGACTAAACAATAATAGGGGAATTTATCTACCAAATTGACAGTAGGTATAGGATTGGGGACTGAGTCCTGGTCCTTCTCCATTTCTCTCTTCTTCCAACCATTCCCATTATTTATATTTCTATTACCTTTGTCAGAATGGTTGTTACCCTAGTTCCTATTGAAATTTCTCTTGAATGGTGGCCTGTTATCTCCTTTTTGTCTATCGACTTGAGGTTGAGAAGACTCACCATTGCTCTCTTTATTTCTCTCTATCCTAGCCAATCTATTGTTCATTGTATTGAACATTTCAATCATCTGATTGGTTAGTTTCTCCATGGGGTCTTGTTTAGTTCTTTTTTGCATGTTGAATCCTACCTTCTTAGGCTTCCTATTAGGATGATTATCTTCTAGAGAGTATGGTTTCATTTTTCCACTGTGTAACATATTTCTTTCAATTTCTATGGATTTCTCCATGCATTCATCTATGGTAGTGTTGTGGAAAATTTTGATATCCTTAAAATATTGGTTGTCACACTACCAAAACTTCCTAATCACAACAATATGTGAGCTCTGGTAAACTCACCTCTTTAACCTGAAATACTAAATCCTTAAGAACATAGGTTGGGTCTAGACACCCCATAATGAGCCTAATTGATAATGAATTTCAGTCTTGCTAAGCTCTACCAGATCTAATAAATTATAATGGATTTTTATGATGACCAAGAAAACATAGCATTTATAGCTTCAGTTTCAAGAATGCAGACCGATGCCTTGTCTATTGGGTGACTATAGCAAAACTTAACCAATTCTATGAAATAGTGAGAAAAAGAAGGAAAGAACTGACATACCCACATTCATTCGAATAATGTAATCAACATAGGTATTAAATTAGTGAAAGAAACATTGCTTGTGGATTCAAATAATGTAATATACAGACAAGTGACACACACATTGCACCAAAATATACCAAAGAGTAGAAGCTAGAATTTGTATTATGTTCAATGTCATATGATTACAATGTTAGAGCCTGGTAGTGTGCTCAGGTCTCCCAAAGAACACAACATAATATTCACCCCGTTCGAATGTCGTAATAGGGGAATGCAATCTACTATCCTAATTGTAGTGACATATAGACTTTGGCTCCTCAAGAAACTCCTAGGAAATGATCTCAGGTGAGCTACTCAACTCTTAGCAGTACATGTACAAAGGTGAGAAGAATGAAGAGATGGAGAAAAAAGATGACATAGGGAAAATACAGTCAACCCAAACAAAACACTCAAAATACCTTTTGCAAAATTTTGCTATTTTGATGCCCAATGCTAAATTCTAGCTTGAAAGGCCTCTCTTATAGTTTGGATTCTAAAAATTATATTTTGAATACTTGGTTCATATGTAGACACTTGGCATCCTCTCTGCCACTAATTTTTGTGAATGTATTACAACAAAAACTAGGCTATCACAGGCTATCAAAATTAGAGAAACTATGCCACCTATCCTCAAATATCTAGGGTGTTCTTGTTCTATGACTGGCTCTGATTCCTTTTCTCCTCTAGTGGTGGTGGGTCTTGAAGTAACTTTTGGTTTAGATCTACAATTTTAGCCCTTGATCTCTAACTAATTAGAAACTTCTCCATGAAGCTTTAGGTAGCTGAATCATCACATTCCATCTAATCTGTCATGCATCGACTGGTCAACTTTTAGTCCAGGTTCAATGAATATGATTTTTCTCGATAGTTTGACTTCCTTTCTTGACTGTTCAACTTCCCTATTCGCCCCCTATTTTGATCACCTATAGACATAGAAGAAAAAAATCTAATTTAAGACTTTGGTGATGAAAGAAATTCAAAATTTGGTATTATAACTATTAATATTGATGTTTTTAGATTTATTGAATGTCTGCCTAAGGTTTAACATTAGCCTTTTATTTTAATTTTTAATTTTTATTATTTTCTAATGTTTTGGCTTTTAATTTTAATTATTAAATTTTAGGGCTTCCAATATTAAATCCGGATGATTAAAAGTCTTCCTTATTTTACCCAGACTCTCATATTTTAGGCTAAAATCATTTCTATAGTTAAGACTTCAAAAAATCATTTTTAAAATTCATCGGTGATGCAAAACCCTTGTCGCTCATGCATTAGCAATGACTTTGTTCTATCGATGATGATATTAAATCATTAAATTCACATCGCTCATGCAAAGCCTTTGTCGTTTATGGAAGAGCGATGGCTTTGTTATATCGACGATGAATTCTCATTTATTAGCAAAGACACCCTTGTCGGCGATGCGCAAGCCTTGTCGAAGATACATCAACGATGGCCTTCTTCTATCGATGATAAAATTTAAATCCTTAAACTCATGTCGCTCATGCCAATCCTTTATTGCTCATGCATCAGTGATGGCTCCTTTCCATTAGCGATGAGACCTCATTGGATGTCGACAGTGCATGATTTTGTTAGTGATGAAACTTTATTGGCCAAATTATTTATTAAAACACTCGAATTAATTTCCATAAAATTTTATTTTAATTAATTAATGCATCCATTTTCACTTTCAATCGTCATATTGAACGCTTGTCCCTTTCTTGGTTCTTTAAATGATGTAAAAGGTTTAAAATTATTGTGGCATGGTGGTTATAGGGGTGGTCTGCACGAAGATCTGTGTGGTGGCTTTCGGGGCGAACAACACAAAATATTGTGGCAGTTTCTGGGGTGAACAACACAAAATACTGTAGCGGCCATAAAAGTTGGACAGTCTACTCAAATTCATGGTAGCTACCAATTCCACCATGTAAATTCAAAAAAAAACTAATTAATTAATGCATCCACTCATAAAAACCCTTGGCGTTGATGTAAAACTATTGTCGTTAATGCAAGAGTGATCGTTAATGTCTCGAATAGCCCGTTATAACCCTTGTCGTTGATGTGAGACCATTGTCGCTGATGCATTGCCAATGGGATTTCTTGAAGAGTGATTAAGGCTACCAAAAATACACTATCACTGATCAGATTGCATTGTCGTTGATTGCATTGGCAATGAGGCTTTTGTAAGAGTGATTATTAATTTTTAATTTTTTTTTAAGCCAAGACTTTATGCGATCATCGATTGAAATATTCTTCACTGATGTAAGAGTGACGGCTTTGGTTTATCAAGGATAGTTTCTCGAAGTCATTTATTTCTTTCACTGATGGAAGATCTTTGTCACCGATGTAAGAGTGATGGCTTCGATTTATCAATGATAAGCTTTCCCAAGGTCTGAGTTTGTAAACTTTGGCACCAAATTAAAAATGAATAATTTTGCATAGCCAAATAGGAGGTCAGAGATCATGGTAATTTCTATACTCATCCAAGGACTGATTTTAGGCCTGGTTAATGGAGACCAAATCTGACCCGAGCTCTGAGTTATCCCAAAGTGCCAAAAATAGGGTAAAATTCAAAGTGCTCAAAATATTACAAAAATTTCCAAGCATCTAAATGGGCCAAATGGGTACTCAAATCCATTGAGATCATCAAAAAATTCATCATGGTTCATGAGATACATCATTTTAAAGTTCACATGATGCTATTATAAATTGCTATTTTTGGAAATCCCTGATAGTTAAAATTCTAAAAATTTAGTGCCACTGTGAAGATGAGATCAAGCTCTTTCTACCAATTTTCGAATCAGCTCAAACGGATTCTTCTAGCTCGAGTTATGGCCATATCAATTTGCATCAAAATGTAGGGCAAAAGTGACGAAATTGGGGAAACCCTAAAATGAAATTTAATTATTTAGACCTTTAATAAAACTTTAGGACTTGAATTTTCTGAAGTAATCCAACCAAAATAATGTAGGTTATATGCCAGTCTTCAAAGATATTGAATTTAAATGAATGTAGCTAAAGCCCAGTCTTCAAGAATGCAAAGTGCCAACAAATTCAAGACTCTAATGCAATCAAAAATTTGATGCAAGCTAAAAATTCAAATTAAAACCAAAAGTTTAATTCTCTGGAATCATAAAAAATTGAGCCTTGCACCCTAAGTTCACCTAGACATCTTTCAAAAAATTGGGGTGCAAACTAAGTTGTAACTATGGGGTACAACATAGGCTCTGACTGGGACAGGTAGTATGAATGACACATGAATGCTTCTGAGAACTCCAGAATCTTCGGTTGACAATCAAGAGACCACAATAATTTAGACTAAAAGCCGAAAAGGAAAATAAAGGCAACAAAGGGAAAATACTAAAGGATTGACCTTGGTTCTGATCAGTAAAATCTGATGACCTAGTTTAAAAACAGATGAACTTTGACTTATGGGGTAACAGATCTGTTGGCAATATCTTAAGATAGAGTTAAGGAAGATTTATTTAGAAGTTGTTGTGTCATCATGCCTAGGCTTGTGTGTGTTTTGTGCATTCATTCTTATTCCTTGATCAATCAAAATTTTATCATATTGGTAGGAGTTGAGCCTATTAAGTATTTCACTCTGAATGATATTCACCTTGACATTGCTCCACTGCCATCCAAGCATCTATAGCCCCGGTGGAGATGACCTCGATTTCCTCTTGACCTTGCTCTACTACCATCTAGGCATCTATAGCCCTGGTAGAGGTTATCCAGATACCCCAAGCACATAGTTGCTTTACATTATTTATATTTTTCTTCTTACTTGAGAGAATGATATTCACCTTTGTATTGCTCCATTGTCATTTAGGCATCTATAGCCCCGATGGAGATGACATCAATTTTCTTTGGACCTGCTCTACTACCATCCAGGTATCTATAGCCTCGGTAGAGGTTATCCAGATAGAATTATGATGAATTACAAAGCTCATGTTGGGTTAGAAATCTGTAAGGCTAAAAAGAAGAGTGTATATGTTTTTAGCTCAAGGCATCCTATCAATGATGACTTCATTCTTCTTGACCTTGGAATATCCTTAAAATATGTGGGAGATGTGAAGCTTCAGCATAACACATAGTACCTTCCACCTAATCTATTGTAGCTCCAAACTTGTGGGACAATTGCCTAAAACCTAGCCCATAAGATCTCAGTGTCATCTGTCCTTACTCTAGGTCCTCTTTCTTTGACTGATTAGAACAAGTCTATTAAAACTATGGTGCAAAACAAAAACCTTTTAAGGAGACAAAAACATAGCCATGGCTAGACACGAATGGTGATGAGGCAAAAATAAAGTATCATGAAAACCGAGAGGAGGTCAATGCTCCTATTTTGCAAAAATAGCTTTATAACCTCAGGGTGTAGAGTGAGTTCAAATTCCTTTCATTTTTGTCTAAATGGCCTAGGATACACTCTCAACTCTTGATGATTCTAGAGAAGAACAAACCACAGTTGAGCTTTATGCATCCTTTTTACCCTTGCTCTTATCATGATGTCTTTTCTGTTAGACTAGCCAATTCTTGTGGGGTTCCTGATGATGGGTTGGGCATTGGGAATTTTACTCTGAAATGAGGTAACAGATGCGGTATTACCTAGGACTAGGGCTTTGTTAATGAATATGATGGAGAAGTCAGCAAAAGAACCAGCATCATTTTCTAGACTAATGAGTACTGTGAATTTATCAATTTTATCTGATTTGACCTATTTTAATCTAACTAATTTCACACTTAAAATAGAAATAAGGAGATAGTTCTTTGTAGAAGAAAGACTCAACAGATCAACTATGATGTTATATGAAGCTCTATTATCAAGTGGGTGATTGCAGATAGAGTATTCATTCATTGAATCTGACATATATCTTTGGAAAACATGGAGGAGCTTTGTTTTTGACTGATCAATAAGCTTAAAAGATCTAGAAAATTCATCTTCCTTTTGTGCTATGATTCTCTGACCAGTATCTTTTTTAGACTTAATTATACTTTTAGGCTTGTGATTAGTCAGTTCTATCTCATGGTCTTCCTCTGCATTGGGATTCACAAGGAGAACTTCATATTTGGATAAATCATCCTCAGTTATTGGCCTTTCATATACTTTTTCATCTTCAACTTATACAGTTTTATTGGACAATGCTTCTTCCTCTGAATGTTGTTCTAGCATTTCTAATATATCAAAATCATCGATTTGAAGGCTTTTTGGAGCTTCTACTATTATAGATTGATCTTGTTGGATTTCATTAGAACTATCATCAGGAGCTTGATGATGATGTTCTTCTCTAGGAAATAAAGTTCTTTGCTCATTACTGATAAGACAAACATTGATATCTTCTTCAACCCATGGCTTATGATCAATCCATTCTGTTTGGTGGTTCTCTTCTATATTAGACTTAAAAATACCCCCATATTTAGACTCATCATTATTAATTGTTGCCCCTTTATCAATTTCTTCTTCTTCAGTTTGCACTATTTTATTGGATAATGCCTCTACATCTAAGTGTTGTATTTCTTGTATATTGAAATCATTGGTCAGAAGGCTTTTTGAAACTTCTACTATTATAGACTGATCTTGTTTGATTTCATCAAATCTATTATCAGGAGCTTGATGATGATTTTATTCCCTGAGAAATAAATTTCTTTGTTCATGACTGATAAGACAAACATTGATATCTTCTTCAGACTTAATTATATTTTCAAACTTGTGATCAATCAATTCTATTTTGTGGTCTTCTTCTACACCAAATTCTTCAATAATAACCTTATATTTTGATTCATCATTCTCAGTTGTTGACCTTTTATCAACTTTTTCTTCCTCAGCCTGCACTATTTTGTTGGACTGTGCCCCTTCTTCTAAATGTTGTTCTCTCATCTCATCCATATTAGGAACATTCATCTCATCTATTGTACTCTCAAAGTCCATGGCATGGATTTCTTGAAAAAGATCCACTGCTGCTATAAGTGGTTCCCATTTGACTTCATCAAGTATGACATTAGAGGTTTTAGGATGATGTTGCTCTCTTTTAGATATTAAAGTTCTCTGTTCTTGATAGACCTCAATATCTCCTTTATATTTAGGGTGTTTATCCTTGCAATCTAAATTGGTCCTAACTTCTTTACTAGGTCGTTCCTTGAGGTTCAGGCTAGGATGTGAAGCTAAATAGATGGCACAACTAGAAGGCTTATGAGGTGAATTACAGGCAGGGCAATAGAAAGGGAATTTACTACCAATCATATTCCTTTCTACGTGAACAACCTTATTCATGCACTCATCAATAGTGTTTACTTGCTCTTTTCCTAGTTCATAATTGAATTCTGCAGAGAAAGCATTTTTATAAAAGCAAATGGACTGTTGATCACTAAGAGCTAACTTATCAAAAAAATTATTTTTAACCTTGATGAATCTTTTGTTGAAGTCATTAATCGATTCATTTTTCTCTTTTTTTATTGTAGCCAATTCAATTATGAGTGAACGTATATTTCTCTCCTTACCATACCTTTCTAAAAAGACTTCTTCCATTTCCTAGAAATCCAATATGCAATGTGGGGAAGACTATTGAACCAATCTAAAGCATCTTTCTCTAGGGTCTATCGAAATAGCCTAAGAGCCACATATTCTTCTTCGACTTCCAATCTATCTAAGGCATATAGGAATATTTCGATATGTTCTTCTCTAGTGATAGCATTGTTACCTAGGAATTTAGGCAAGTATTTAAGGGCTTTAATAGGTAACCAATGAAGATGAGGAGGCAGCTAAAAAGGCATGTACCTATTGGCTCTCCAGGTCTGAAGGTATTGATTATTTTGGTCATTCATCATGATCATAGGGGTGATGATAGAAGATACACTTATGATCAATTGAAATATTCTTATCAGAATAAATTAAGATGCTAGAACCACTATCTAAAGGAACATCGCTTGTTAACAAAACCTTACCACTATGATATGATTCAATTCTGTAAACTGGGTCTTTCAGTTTTGGATAAATACCTCTAGGTTCTTCAATTCTTGAAATACTTGCTTACCACTCCCTCTCGTATGTGCCAGGTCATATTCTTCTTTCTTCTATCTTTTGGGTTCATTTAGAGTCGCTAGCACTTGGGTGCAATAGAATCTTACTCAGGCTAAGATTACTCGGTTTTTAAGTTTTCTCAATCTCTTAAATACGTACAAAGGTAACCATGGAGCCAAAAACTATGGTATTGATAGGTAAAAACTTTGTCGTGAGGAGACAAACTATGGGAACATATAAACATCAAATAGTCTATCCTCGACAATGGCACCAAAAACTATTGGCATGAGATGAGAGACTGGTATGGTGAAAAATATTGTATGGAGATAAGCTAAAAAGAATATACATATAATTGTAAAAGGCTCTCCCTGACAATAGTGCCAAAAATTGTTGCGTAAGATGATGGGCCAGTATGAATAGATAGTAATAAAATATGTCATGGGGGAGATAGACTACAAAATTAATAAATAACAAAATAGCCTATCCTCGATAATGACACTAGAAACTGTTGTGGAAATATTTGAATATCATTACAAATTGTCACGTTCTTCAAATTCTTGAAGGTCCACAAGCAGATATGTGAGCTCTGGTTAACTCACCACTTTGTCCTAGGATAGCTTGGAAGCTAAACAGGCTAGCTCTAGACACCCTAATATGAGATTATACAATATTTATCAGGAAACCAGCTCAACCAGATTGAAATAAATAGTAAAATATCATTGACCAAACATATGATATATGCATTAAATGTTAAAAGCAGACTAGTATCTTATCCATTGGGTTATTGTAGCAATTTCAATCACTTTTATGAAAGTGAACAGAATGAGAAAGAGAGACTGATAAACCTATGCTCATTCGAATATCGTAATAAATATAAATTCTTTAATCAATGAAGAAATGTTGTCTACATGTTCAAATAATGCAATATGTAGACAAGATAACATACACACATTGCACAAAAGTTCTTTGGAAAGAGAGAACCATATAACTTGTATTATAATCAGAATAAGATGTTTACAATGAATATGCCCAACATAATACTCAAGATTTTCTGAAAAATACAAAACATAGGTTGTCCCATTCGAATAACGTAATAGGGGTCTGTTATCTACTATCCTAAAAGTAGTGACATATAGACTCCAGCTCTCTGGAACAACTTCTAGAAATCATGTCAGATAGACTACCACACTTTTAGCAATACAAGGGTGGGATGAACTTGAGAAGATGACTAAAACAAAGAAAAACAAAGGAGATACGATCAACCTGGACAAAACACTCGAAATACCTTTTGCAAAATTTTGCTATTTTGATGCTCGATACTAAATTCTGACTTGAAAGGCCTCTTTTATAGTTTGAATTCTGAAAATTCTGTTTTGAATACTTGTTTCATATGCAGCCACTTGGCATCCTCTCTACCACTAATTTTTGTGAATGTATTACAGCAAAAATTGGAGAAATTGTGCCACCTATCCTCAAATATCCAGGGTGTTCTTGTCCTGTGACTGGCTCTGATTCCTTTTCTCCTCTAGTGGTGGTGGGTCTTGAAGTAACTTTTGGTTCAGATCTACAATTTTAGCCCTTGATCTCTAACTAATTAGAAACTTCTCCATGAAGCTTTGGGCAGTTGAATCATCACATTCCATCTGATCTGTCATGCACCAGTTGGTCAGGTTTCAGTCTAGGTTCAATGAATATGATTTTTCTTGATAGTTCAACTTTCTCTCTTGATTGTTCAACTTCCCTGTTCACCTTCTATTTCGATCACCTGCAGACACAAATGAAAAAATCCAATTTAAGACTTTGGTGATGAAAGAAATTCAAAATTTGGTATTATAACTATTAATATTGATGATTTTAGATTTATTGAATGTTTGCCTAAGGTTTAACATTAGCCTTTTATTTTAATTATTTTCTAATGTTTTGGCTTTTAATTTTAATTATTAAATTTTAGGGCTTCCAATATTAAATCCGGATGATAAAAAGTCTTCGTTATTTATCGAGACTCATATTTTAGGCTAAAATCATTTCTATAGTTAATACTTAAATAAATAATTTTTAAAATTCATTGGTGATGCCAAACCCTTGTCGCTAATGCATTAGCAATGACTTGTTCTATCGATGATGATATTAAATCATTAAATTCACATCGCTCATGTAAAGCCTTTATTGTTGATGGAAGAGTGATGGCTTTGTTATATTGACGATGGATTCTCATTTATTAGCAAAGACACACTTGTCAACGATGTGTAAGCCCTATCGAAGATACATCAGCGATGGCCTTCTTCTATCGATGATAAAATTTAAATCCTTAAACTCATGTCACTCATGCATCAGCGATGGATCCTTTCCATTAGCGATGAGATGTCATTTGATGCCGGTAATGCATGATTTTGTTAGCGGTGAAACTTTATTGGCCAAATTATTTATTAAAACATTCAGATTAATTTCCATAAATTTTTATTTTAATTAATTAATGCATCTGCTCATAAAAACCCTTGTCATTGATGTAAAACTATTGTCACTGATGCAAGAGCGATCATTAATGTCTCGAATAGCCTGTTATAACCCTTGTCGCTGATGTGAGACCATTGTCACTAATGCATTATCGATGGGCTTTCCTAAAGAGCGATGAATGCTGCCAAAAATACACTATCGTTGATCATATTGCATTGTCACTTATTGCATCGATGATTAGGCCTTTGCAAGAGCGATTATTAATTTTTATTTTTTTTTAAGCCAAGAGCTTTGAGTTGTCCCGAAGTGCCAAAAATAGGACAGCAATCAAAGTGCTCAGAATTTTACAAAAAATTCCAAACATTTAAATGGGCCAAATGGGTACTCAAATCCATTGAGATCATAAAAAATTTCATCACGGTTCATGAGATACATCATTTTAAAGTTCACGTGATGCTACTATAAATTGTTATTTTTGGAAATGCCTAATAGTTAAAATTATGAAAATTTTAGTGCCACTGTGAATATGAGATCAAGATATTTCTACCAATTTTCAAATCAGCTCAAATGGATTCTTCTAGCTCGAGCTATGGCCATATCAATTTGCATCAAAATGTAGGGCAAAAGTGACAAAATTGGAAAAACCCTAAAATGAAATTTAATTATTTAGACCTTTAATAAAACTTTAGGACTTGAATTTTCTGAAGTAATTTAGCCAAAATAATGTAGGTTATATGCCAGTATTCAAAGATATTGAATTTAAATTAATGTAGCTAAAGCCCAGTGTTCAAGAATGTAAAGTGCCAACAAATTTAAGACTCTAATGCAATCAGAAATTTGATGCAAGCTAAAAATTCAAATTAAAACCAAAAGTTTAATTCTCTAGAATCATCAAAAATTGAGCCTTGCACCCTAAGTTCACCTAGACATCTTTTAAAAAATTGGGGTGCAAACTAAGTTGTAATTATGGGGTACAACGGGTAGTAACCTATTTTTGTCTCTACTCATAGTTAAATTCCCCTAGGAAGGTATTTTTGTAAAAATAGATTGATTGTATATTGTTTGGTCACAGAGCAATGGGGATCTTGTTCCTGAATTTAGAAAACCTTCTATTAAAATCACTTAGTGACTCATTTTATTTATTTTTCATTGTTGCCAAGTCTGTTAACAGTGACTGTTCATTTTTTCTTTCGCCAAACTTCTTTAAAAAGATAGTTTATGTTGGACATTTTGAGTCATTAAGTCAATTTTTCATTGATTTCAAGGAATGAAGTCATCATTAATGTCAAGGAATTTTTCAAGAAATAAAGTTGTCAAAGTTGTCATTGATATCTAGGAATAAGCCACTGATGATGTCAAATGTCAAGAAGAACAATGCAGAGGTTAAAGACAAAAGGGCTTCATAATATTTTTAATATTATATGGAAGCATAAGTTAAAAGTTTTTTCATAAAAACCCAAGGAAGATTATTGCAAAGCTAAAGGAAGGTTTAATATTTATTTCATAAGATATTTAAATTCAAATTGAATTTATATTTTATAAATAAATATTATTTATACAAAGGTGTTCAATGAGAGATGGCCTTAATAAAGCCAAAGGGTTTTAAAGAATTAATTTATAAAATTTAAATTCAAATGAATTTAAATAATGTATAAATTAATAAGGTTAAAGGAAAATAAAAAGCGTCGACGTCTAAAAAGTGAGAAGGTAATTCGAGCGTCGACATATATGCATGAGGAGGAAATCAATATATAAATGTTAATGCCTTAGAGGCATTAACATTTATCCTTTTTCTCGATAAAATTAATGCATGCAATTGTGTGAGAACTCATGTGGAAAAGACAAAATGAATTTCGTGTTTTAGCACCAATGAATAAGGTTTAAAGGGAACAACGTCAAATTACCAAGTGCCAACTGGGCAGCATGGCCTAGTGGCAAGAGGATAATGGTTAAAATGTTTGGGCACTAGGTGACCTGCATTCGAAATGCGATGGTAGCATTTTGGTGGTTGTGTTTGTGTTGGAAGAGCCAAAGGAAAGGCGCACATTTTTGCTAGGCAAAGCAGGGAGTCCTTTTGGAGCACGTGGTGCTCTTTACTCCCTAAGCGAGCGCCTAGCTCGCACGGCAGTTGGAGCCGCAGCTAGGGCGCTGGTTGAGGTTGCGTTGTGAGTTCAAATCCCTTCAAAGGCAAGGTAATAAATTTTGATTATTATTTTTGTGTGTTGCCTAAAGTTTGGAGTTAAAAGGGTTGCTTAAAAGGATTTTTAGTTGAAAATTATTTTTGATAAGTTGGAGGAATAAGGTGTTAGCTTTATTTTAATAAAGTGTTTGTGTCACATTGATTTGTTAAAGTCTTAAGAGGATAGAAGGAACTTCTAACATTGAATTATTTTGAAAAGAAGAGTGTATTGAGTATTATTTTAATTGGGATATTATAAGGTGTAAGTGGTGTATTATTTTTGTAAATGTTGATGAATGTTTTCTTAAATATGGAGTGATAAGGTGTATGTGTGTCTTGATATTTACATTGTATTTTGAGGAAGTTTATCATCTTATAATTTTTTTGAGCTTGGCAAAGAAGTGTTTGTGATTGTCACATATTTATGAGATTCCTTCATCATCAAGAAAAAGGTATGAGCACATTCTTCCATAGTTAAGTTGATTGATTGGTTTTCTGGAACATAAGTTTGGAGTGAAAAGGACTTGATTAGGATTTCCTATTGAATGTGTTGTGTTAATGCTTCAAGGTTTTCTGGAATAAAGAGTTGTTGTTAAAACTTTATTTTATAAGCATTGTTGTTGAAACCATTGGTTGTGTGAAGAACTTGAACTAGGGTTTGAGTATTATTGTTATGTGAAGATTGTTTTATAAGCATTGTTTTTGAAGTGAGTTGTTGAGCAAAGAACTTGAACTAGAGTTTGAAAAGAACATGAGTATCATTGTTATGTGATATTTGTTGTTGAGCATTGTTGGAAATATTTTGAGTGAGTGATCATATGCTTGGACTAGGGTTTGTAAGCAAGGGTTGTTTCATTGAGTGTTTGGTTGAGTAGAGTTGGTTGAGCCTAGTCAAGTGGATGTGTGAAGTAATTGTTCAAGTTCCATAAAACAAACTATTATATATTCTGAATTGATTTGAGATAGTGATTGAGCATTGAGTTGAAATTGAAGCATATTGAGTCTCTAACAATTATCCTTATGTTTCTAAGAGAGTGATTGAAATTAATTGAGCATTGTGATAAGTGTAGAACATATTGAGTCTCTAACAATTCTCTTTATGTTTCTATGATATTGGACAAGTTATGTGTGGACTTGTTGAGCAGATTTGAGGTAAGTCTTTGAGAAGACTTGTGGACATATTTGGTGTGAGCTTTTATGGAAGCTTACAATACAAATATTGAGTAGATTTGGATAAGTTATTCAGAGGACTTATTGAGAAGATTGGACAAGTTCTAGAGAGGACTTGTAGAGCAGATTTGGACAAGTTCTAGAGAGAACTTGTAGAGAATATTTGAGCAAGTTCTAGAGAGGACTTGTGGACATATTAGTGTGAGCTTTTGAGGAAGCTTACAAGGTATATTTAAGACAAGTCTTTGAGAAGGCTTGAGAGAAGAGTTGATTGATTGATTTATTCAAACCTTGAGTTAAGGTTTAGGGTAGATCCAATAGAGTTGATTTGAGATTGAGTCAAGCTTTGAGTTAAGGCTTAAGGATAGATATTGAGAACAGATTTGTGTTAGACTGAAGGACTGTGTTTAGTATAGATTAAAGGATAGAAATTATGGATAGATTTTGGTGTATATTTGAGGACAGATTTGTGCTAGATCAGAGACTGAGATTGAGCAGAGTTGTACTAGATCGAAGGACTGTATTTAGTGCATATTTGAGACAAAGCTTTGGAGGTGATAGGGTATAGAGAACAGTAGTCTCCAATGGATAGAGATCCATTAGCCAAGGTAGTGAGGATAGGTTTTTTAGTGAGGACAAGAGTCTTCAGTGGAGAGATATCCACAAGCCAGTGTAGTGGAGGCAGTAATATTCTAGAGGATCACCATCCAAAGCAAATATTAGGAGGAATTCTCTTGTGGATAGAGATCCATGACCTTGATTTAGGGGATTGTTGTCTCCTTTGGACAAATTTCCATAAACATTATAATAGGGAAAGGATTCCAAAGAGATTGATTGAGAAAATTTTAGTGAAACATTTTCTCCGTGGAGTAGCCCACATTGGGTGAACCATATAAATTATGGTGTCTCTATTGTGTGTGGTGATTTGTGCATTGCTTTGATTATTGTTGTTGATATTGTTATCTATACATTGCATAATATTGTTTAGAAAAGAAAAGTAAAAAGTGGTCTTATATTGTTCACCCCCCTCTCAGTATAAGCTTGTGTTCTTCAGTTTCCATTTTAGCAAAATTTGCAATATCATTATCAAGGAGGGTATTAAACCATTCTCTAGCATCCTTCTCTAAAGTTTGAAGGAATATCCTCAACACTACATCTTCATGTTCGACTTCTAAACTATCCAAAGCATACAAGAAGCCTTTAATGTGATCCTCTCCAGTAACTGCATTATTTCCTTGAAATTAGGTAAATATTTATAAGATTTATTATGGAGATCATGTAACGATGTTGGTAACTAGAAAGGCTTGTATCTATTTGTTCTCCATAATTGAACATTTGGTGGTGGATTGGTCATATTAACTACTTGAGGTGTTTGGATCAAATTGATGGGAATTACAGCAAGAGGTGTAGTATTTATTCCACTAGGAATAGTAGGAGGTGTTTCAAATATATTCTCTACTGTAATAATATCTGCATCAAAATATTTTGAAGATGAATTAGAAGTATTAGTTCTGAAAAATACCTCTGGATCTGAGAATTTTAGATATAGATCCTGAGCGGTTCTTCTCGTTCGCGCCAACACGTTATGCTCTTCATTTTACTTTATTTTTTAATATTTTTAGATTTGATCAGTCAGAGTCACCAGCATAATGTGTGTAGAAGGGAAAAATGTCTGGTTGATATTGCTCAACTAATATCACTCTCAATCACTTAGGGTATAGTCTTTTTCAAGAATCAAGAATCAAGAAACAAGAAGATCAAGAAAATCAAGAAAATGATACAACCGCTTGTTCTTGAAAAAGAAAATTAGAAACTGCAAGCATAGGTAGGAAACAGATTTGAAAAAGATTTCAATAATTGACACTCTAGATCTCGTTAGGCTAACTATTGCCAATAAATATTTATCGTTAGGTTCCAAACTGTAATGAAAATTATAAGTTCATTCCCCAAAATGGCACCAATAAACTGTTGGAAATTTTTCCTGCATCCTTGGGATAAGTTGTCACACTACAAGAAAACCTACTGCCAATGAGCAATTATAGGCTCTGTTCGACCTGTCTCTTTAACTTGGGAATGAAGTTCTTCAATGTTTTCTAAACAGACCAGGTATGGTAAGGATACCCTTGAGGTGAACTTAAAGTTTTTAATGTTTTATGTTCATGCTCTTCTAGATTTATGGTGGTGAATTAAATATTTTATAAATTTTGACAGAGCTAAAATAATAAAAATTTGATTATGCCTTATGTATGACCGATGCCTTAATCCTTTGGGCTATTGTAGCAAGATTTAATGACAATTTAATGAAAATAGAGAGAACGAGGAAAGAGATAATCGATGCAATTACATTCATTTGAATATCATAATAAACATAATAGTTGACCAACGAAATAAATGTTCACTATGCATTCAAATAATGTAACTCATAATGAAGATACACACAAGATTGAAAACAAATAAGTAATAGAAAAGAAGCCCATAATTGTATTAATATTTGAAATATGATTACATGAAGAGTTGGCTTGAAACAACCATTGAACTCTTGAAATATTAATACAATAAATATCCTCATTCAAATATCATAACAAGAACCTTTCACTCTTTTGTTCGAATATCACAATAGTTGAGTCTTTAGACCTCTGGCTCAATAGTCTAAAAATATTCTCAGCTTCTTGGGTGCTTTCCTATCAAAACCTGCACAAAATGGGAAGAATAAGGGATGGAAAAAAGAAGAAGAAAGACAAAGGGGATACAACAACAAAGAATGGGCACTTGAGTATACCTCTTAGCAAAAATATGCTATGTCAAAGCTCGATCCTTATTTTGGTTGTAGACATCCTTCTTATAGTTGTGGCAGCTTTGTAACTACCTAAACTACTTTCATATAAATTGTCCACCTAGCGCCATCTCCTGCCTTATCATCGATTGGGTGTTGTATAGTATGTTATCTAACTACCTCAAAAATAAAATATATCATCAAAATTGGTTGAAGTCCTGCCTAGTTTTCATCCATATTCTCTTTCCCCTTTTCTCTTGTTGTAGACCCCATGCTGCTTGTTGACTCGGATGCCTTTTGAATTTTCTTGATTGCATCCTTCTCATTTTGACTTGCACCAATGAAATCGCTATAAGTATCCAAATTTCTTCATCGATCTCATTGAGGGAGCAGATTTTGTCCAACACTCTTATTCCTTTGACCTTGTCTTCCTTGAGTATAGTTTGTCTGATCTAGAAAAATTTGACTATGTCCAAGGTGATCGTTGATAAATAAATGAGTTGATCGGACAGCTTATCTTCATCAATTTCTTCGTAGGGGAACTCTCTAATGTCTTTGATGGCTAGTTGATAGAACCCTTCAGTGTCGAGTAATTTGTGGAGGTTGACATTGAGATGCTTCAGTCTGTTGATTGTATAATTTTCCACATTCTCTTGTTCTTTAACTATGTTATTTCATCGGAATCTATCTGCCTTAAAACTTGTAACTTTCTCATACTCTACTTGGCAGCTATAAATTTTACCATCACTAGTAACCACCTATTTGGTCCTGATATGTTAGTACTTAGTTTTGCATTTCTCATATACTGGGGAAATAGCTACCACCTTTTTGTTTGTTACCTCTATCAGGGGTTTTATTTCTTTGTTTGTTTCTATTATTGCCCCAAAGTATTTGCAACAATTCTTAATTGTTTATACCTCCTTTTAGATGATTTTGACCATATTTTATTTATACTTGGTTGTAAGTACTAAAACTTGTAGTGGTTTACTCTCTATAGGCATTTGTCCCTAATTCTTATTGATTTCAACTTTCATCTTTTCATTCTCTGCCTGTAATAGTTCTACTTTGGACTTCCAGGCTATTTCTTCTTTTTCAATTGCGAGTGCATTCTGTGCATAAACTTGCACTCCATGTTTTAATAGGGAGATTGTGTCTCCTACTATCTTCATATCACCTGTATCGAGATTTATCTACAACAAATGTATTCCCTGAGTGGGAATGGTGATATTTGTCTTAGATGTTGGATCTGAACATGATGAAGGTGGACTTTGGACCTTGCTCCTGGCCTGATATTATGTTACTCTATCTTCCATTATTGCTTCAATATGCTCTTCCTCTTTGAAAGTGAACTCTATGAAGTCCTCTTTTCTAACTAGAGTGAGTCTCAAAGGCTCATTGGTGTCCATTCTGATCTTGGATCTCTTATGGAGGGGAGAGCTTGAGGTGTCAGGGATTACTACTTGGTAATATCTAAATATATCACTAAATCCTCTAGCTTTTTGTATTATTTCCCATGCTATGGTAGATATTTTGATCTCTTTGTTGTTCACCATGAAAGCCACTAGAACTGCCTAAGGAGAGCTTGTGGTCATTTGTTGTAAATGTCATGAGATCATCAAAGTCACTGCCAGGCTTTCAGTTGTGAAGCATCTCGACATAGCAAAAGTGGGCATAATTTATTTCCCTTTACTAGCACTAGAAGACTAAGAAGTGGAAAAGGCACCGATTGCTTCTTTTGTTACTGTCTGTCATATAAGCAACTTGTGTAGGTATAGACCAATGTTTGAATGTGGATGAGCTAGCTTGTTGTAGCCTATATTACCTAGTAGTCTAATCTAACCTAGTACAAAAACTTAGGATAATGAGACTCGCAGGGTGATCTCTAGTACAGATGGCCTGAGTAAATCCTATTTGCACTAAGGCAACCTTATGTGTTATCATGGTAATGAACTCACATGCACACACAGGGATGTTTATTATCTTGGTTATCTTAGTTGGTGTATACTTTGTCAAAAAGTCTTGCATAGTTATTATACAACTTTTGATTAGTTAACTAGAATGTTTGAGTATCCTAAAAATTCCTAAACATATCATACCACACTACATTATCCATTACCAAGTCACATGTTTGTTAAAGTTACAAAATCCATTACATAATGTTATAATAACATGATAATAATACAAATACATTTTGTACAGTCTATGGTGCTAGCATATAATGCGTCAAAATAGTCATCATAAATCCATCATACAAAATTAAATCACATCATCCATTGCATTATGCATTCACATTGCATTTCACATCATCGCATCATCACATCATAAAACAACATATATGCATACATGATAGCCATCCATCAAAAAGCATCATAAAGCATAGCGTAGCATACATATCATAAAGCAGTAAAAGATGACATAATGATCAAAGCAAAGTCATATATATATATATATATATATATATATATATATATATATATATATATATATATATACCATATGTAAAAGCCAAAAGCTACATCATAGTCCATAAGCTACTCGTAGGCTACAATAAATGTGAGTCCTCAGACTTCACACTCCAAAAAACCAAAAAGTCCAAAAAAAACCATCAGAGTCTGCTAGCCATGGTCACACAGGACCAACACCATGACTCTCTCATCTGCCCTTAGTAGGAGTCCGTCGTGAGCTCCTAAATCGGCTACCCTAGACATCTCCATCCTTTGTGTAGAACTCGAAGTCCCCATCTACGCAGACAATTTTCCTATCTCGCTCCTTTGGCTATGATGTGAGCCAATGGTCAATGCCCGATCTGGTATGCACCCCTTAAGGCACACTATCTCATCCTCCATCATATCCATATAGGTCTAATCCTCCTAGCATCGAGTCTGATAGGTCACCACAAAACCCTCGAGATGTACCATCTCCTCCTGCATTGTGGCTACCTCACCACTGCTAGACTCCCCATGGCTAGGGCCCTGTACACCAACATGTGCCTAAAGAGTAGCTATCAAAGTTGCTTGTCTCTCCATATCATTTTGTGCACTCTACACCTGTGCCTATATAAAAGCTCTCTCCTCTGTAAAATACCATCGCATCCTACTGAGATCACCCTATAGCTCTACAATTGTAGCATCTCATGTTGATAAATATGCCTGTATACCCTGATCTTCAAGGTCCTCCCCATCAAATTCTAGTGGATCTTGTACATCAATCAGCTCCACCCTATATGTTGCCACACGATGACGCACAACCCACTCGCCTATGTCTACCTTCCCATCATCTAGAGACTCATCCTGAATTTCCTCATTTGGAGCACCCCTAGCTGCATCCGTTGCTCTAGCAGTTGCATCCCCTCCTAGTGGTCCCTTGCCTCACCACTGACGTATGACCCACCAAGTGTCATACTTTTATGTCATACCTACATCATCCAAATCAAAAACTACACCACAAAATCTGACTCCTCTCCTAGAGCCTCCACAATAGACCATGTTAGAGTCCTCTCAACCCCGTGATGATGATAGATCATCGGCTCCCTAGGAAACCCCTAGGGTAGCCCAAACTATTGTAAGATGCAATCATAAGGGAAGTAATCTCACTCCTTCCCATGTCGCCCTATCAACCACCTACCTCACCAAACTCAGTGTAGCTATACCTCAGCATCCCTCCATGTGGGACAATCCCTGTAGGGCCTCCATAAAATATCTGTCACTCTAATCTGTACAAAAGCCTCTGCATAGTGCTCAACCATCCCAGCATAACAATGGCTCTGGCCTATCTCATGTGACCTCTGCCATGGTACCCCATAACCAATCTCCCTGTTTGATAGCTCTGCTCGAGTAGTCCATGGTAGTCCCCATGGTCGCTCCACAACAATATGCTACCAACCCCAAACCTATAGTAAGAAGCTACAGCCCAATCCCTTTCGCCCATGAGAGTAGATCTCATATAACTCCTAATATAGCTGAGCTAACAGTGTAGGACCCCAAGCCATCACTATAGGCTCGTCCTATGTACACTCCACAAGAGTGAACATCGGATCTATAAGGTTCCATGAGAACCTGACACCTAAAGAGGATTCAATGACATAATATGCTCTACTGTCGGTACCATAGTTTTACCCATCCAGGTGGGGCGCAAGACTATACCAATATTGTGTCATGTGTTGGAAGGTGAGATGGCCTATAACATTTTGCTAGGTAGACCTTAGATACATGATATGAAGTGTGTCCCATCTATTGTACATCAATGTCTTAAATACACTCATGAAGGGCAAGTGCATGTAGTTTCTATAGATCTAGAGCCCTTCAAATATTACAATATGGTGCAACAGATGTCAGAGTCGACATTACCTTCAACTCATGTAGACTTCCAACTGAATACACCTATTCAGAGTCTACCCATTCCACCATCACCTTCCATTTCACCATCTACATCTTCATCTATCCCATCCTCATCATCGACAACTTCAAATAAGCCTTCGACATCGTCAGATCCTCCATCGAGGAACATGTCAAAAAGGCCCATTGATGAGAGCCCACCTCTAGTTTCCACCATATCCACGAAAGAGATTCCTTGTGTAATCAATGAGGAATCACCTCCAAAGGTTCACATTGAGTCACCTCAAACCTCACTTCCATATCATTCACCTTCGCCATCCCAAGTCATAGTGCATATGTCTAGTACAGGGATAGGAGAATATCTAGTGAGAAATGTCACAACGGTTCCATCTATAGAGACAATGAAAGATATGGGACGACCTCATCTTCCCATAGGTAGCATCATACCTCTTGGTCTACCTCCCAATCAAACTAATTTCATATATGCTGGTTTAGAGTATGGAGCTCTGCCAATTCCTTCAAAAGAAGAATATGATGAACCCTTTTCGAAGGAACTGAAGAAGCAAAATTTACGACATCGCCTTAAGGGCTTTTTATTGCAATGTAAAGCAGATTAAAGCAAGCATTCAAAGGGAAAGTGTATAATAAGTAATCTACTAAAATGAAGAGTAATACGTAATAAAAGTGGATTTATCCTAGTATTTATTAACTCGTGGATTCAAATAGGATTACAATGCATCCCCCTTTGAGGGCTTTTCAACTTGATACATTTCAACATTACAATGTATAAGGGATCTAATCCCTTGCAAGGTCTTAATGGTGTGCTCTAATGTTCATTCTCGCATCCCACACTCGAGAGCTAGTCTTGGGCCTATCCTTCTGTGCCTCTTAGCTCCTCCCTCCTATCCATATTACCTACACCTACACACAAGGGATTGAAATTGGTTAATAGCATATGCGTTTATAGATATAAAACCTTAAAAACATAGAAAAACATGAATCTAGAAATAACAAAACTTATCTATAATAAATAAAAATAGCTACAAATGATCTATATTTCAAGCATGATGTTATCTAGATATTTTTGGAAGGATTTGAGCATAAAATGAAGGGAAAATGTTAGCAAAAATAGTGACCATCCCTGACAGGGACAACTAGACTTGCAACAATAAAACCTCCAATTGGACCATCAAAACAGCTCCAAATCTCACCAAATTTGGACACAAGGCTAATATAGACATTCCTAAATGACCTATGGTGGAATTTACTTAAAATTTTCTACTATTTTCTAATCATACATAACAGGTGCAACTAGCTACTGCTAACCGTCCCTATGTGGGACAGTTACAAATTTGCTTGGAATTTATCACCAATTCCAGTGGGATCTAGTCCTAAAATTTCCTAGATGTTATGTCGGAAAATGGGGTCAAATTGCTCTCCAATATGACCAGTTTTGAAATTGTTTTAGTGGATTTCGGATGCCCCTGAAAGCACATTCGAATGAAGAGGGTTTCAAGGCAAAGTGAGGGTAAATTACAATGGCAAAACTAAGGGTAGAATTGGGCAGCACTTCGTTGTCAAAATGCTTCAACTTTTCTCTTCTAAAATTGGATTAACACACCTCATTTTATAGCCCAAATAGGGCATCTAGGGCAAAGGGGTAAGTATTGGCATGCAAGGCAAGTACCGCCACTTGTCAAAAACCTTGCCACGATTGGGTAGAAGAGGTTGTCCATTTGGGGCCTCTAAATGGGAGTTCCTGGTTTCCATGACAAGCTTCCAATCAATTTTTGGTGATTGGGCAGAGAATATGGTATTAATTTATTTCCATTTCTCTACCCCTTTGAATTTTGGGGTGTCTATTTAGGGACCATCCCACCTAGGGATGGTTTTGTATGGTCGTTCCTAGGTGGGAATGTCACTATCTATGAGCGTCCCTTGGTGGGATGGTCATAAGGATATGCCTCAAAACCTCCCAAAATTGTTGGGGACCTTTCCAAAAGTGCTATGGAGCTCTATATTACCCTAGAGGGTTTCCCAATGGGGCCATATGATGTCGATAAGAGTGGTGCAAGTGGCACATTGGTAGTCTTATCCGATTTACATGATTTTAGTGTCTACAATTACTTGATCTTTCATCTCAGCTATGATCTCAGTCTTTTCAGGGTCTAAACTCATGACTTATGCAATGATATGGTGGAATGATAGCCACTTGGAGCATCATTTTGCGTATTGTATCCTATCTCACCATCTTGAGGTCAGAAGAGTAATTTCCTACTTCCTCTATACAAGTATGTGCTCGCAACAGGTTTTGGTTATTCCATATGTCTTCTAAGTTCACTTTGCTTTTCTCAGCCCATAAGAGACTCCTTTTGAATTCATCCTCTTTGTGTATCATTGGCTTAGGCTCAATGGCAATGTCTTTGTAATGACCTTTAGGATTGTAGGACCTCTAGGTAATTTTCACGAAGCGATAGGAATCCATCGTGGGTAAGGCCTTTGTCATCCCAGGATACCCTCTATAAATATACTGCCCTATTTTCTTGGGTGTTGTGACCCAATGAATCCTAGTCTTTTTCTTCTTCCATATTAACCTGGCTTCTTCTGTAGATTGAATTATTATCTCTAAGGCAACCAATAATTTTGGGAAAATAGTGGGCAAAGCTTTGGGTGGTAATTTGCCCTTGTATGTCCTTATGAAACTATAATGCTTAGTGAGAAAGAAATTTCTAGATTCCATTTCTTCAAGATACTTGACTATACTTGGACTCATTATGGGGCGTTCTTTCTTTGTGAGTACGTGATACATTGAAGCCAAAAATCTCCCATAGAATTCGAAATAATTGGAGGTGCCATCGTAAATGCAAGGTAATCTATCCTAGATAATTTCTCTTGGTATGCCTCCCAACTGAGTGATTGCGTCATCTTTGAATTATCTGATAATTAAATGAATTAGGAATGAGTAGTGCGAGAAGTGGGGCATGAAATCTTATCTTCCTTTATGACCTTCTGCAATTCTCTAAATTCTTTGTCCATCATGTTGCATGTTATATCTTGCCACCTATACATCGACATCGTCCAATTTTTGTTGCACTACACGATCACATACATAACTTTGATGCTGACCTAGTTGAGGTCCTCGACTCCCATTACTATATGGATCATATCGACGTAATATCTTACCCATTTGTGGAGTTGATACTTATGGATAGAGAAATCTATCGATACTGATTTGTCATAGTCGAACAAAATTTTGTAAAAGGTGGTGTCGATCATATGTTGGGCCTGCTTTGAAACCACTATTACATCATAAACTTGTTTAGTTGTTTCTAGCCCAAATATCCACTCAATCTTCTCTAGTGTAATCCTATAAATGGGTTTATTTTGGTCTTTAATTATAGCTCTAGTTCTCGAATCGTACGAGATGGCTAGCCATGATAGTAGCTCGGGGGAGAAATGTACTCTTGGGTATAAGAGCTTTGCTAAGCTGATCCTCCATTTGTTGTTGTGAGGACTCCTCTTGTATTTGTCTGCATATGCCTTGAAGATATTCTTCATGAGATAATGCGGGCATCACCATTCTTCTACGCTCAATTGGAAACAAAAATTGATGAGTTCTAATTCACCCCATACATGTTCCTTGGTTTTCCTGGCATTCATATTCTTAAATGGCACCTTTTCATCTAATACCTCGACCCTTATCTTGGAGGAAACTTTGCTGGAGGAGGTCATTGCTAGAGTCTTTGCTACTGTACTCTTTGGATCTTAGTCAGCTCAAGAATACTATAAGCATTGTGAGTTGCTTATTACTGCTATCATGTATTTAACCTAGTTCTTGAGAAACAATGGTGAAATTTTTCTATTGATCAACAATGCATTACATAGTTTTATAGTTCTTGAAAGAACTAAAAATAGACATGGTAGTTGAGATAAATCCTCTTAAACTTATTACAACAAACTAACTTAAAGATAGCTCTTATCCTAACAACATGCTAATCTTGGACTATGGTCAAATATTGATCAACCAAGCCAAAACCTCAACGTATGCTAATCAAATTAACTAAAAATATGTAAATCAAAACATTAAACTAAAACTAAATACTAGGACTTAATACTTAGGACTAAGGAGGCAATGTTGAAAATATTCCAACATTCTCCCCCTTGATGCTAAAGACACTCATGCAAGAGTTCTTTAAGCATCACAAAGTTGGAAGAAAATATTTCTCTTACGTTTTCTCCAATCTTGAATCAAGAAATCAGAATTTATAAAATACTTATGGTGGCACTCCTTCCACTCTTCATGTGGAATTTCCTGCAAATGCTTGAGTGCCTTCTTTTGTTGATTAGCTCCCCCTTCAACAAAAGCATCTCCTCTTGTGGTTTTAAGCAACCACTCTCTTACATATTTATCATTATGGTCTTTAAACCATGCTCTCACATTTTGATCTTCTTTTACATCTTCAACACTAAAAAATACTCCACATGAGTATTTACAATTAATCATCTCACATAGATGATTATACCATACAACTCTTTCACATATTTCCACACAAAATATCACAATAGATATGGCCATATAATGACCAACCACATATGCAACATAAAGTTGCTCCTCACACAAATATTCTCTCACAATAATGACTTTACATGAATCTTTCTCCCAAGGAATTTTGAACACATCATTTTGATCCATGTGACTCAAGTTCTCCATCATTGTATTCTCTCCAAGAAGACTCTTCATCAAAGTTGTCTTAATGAGACAATCACCTTTCTTTTCATTCTTGCTCACAAAAAACAAATCATTAATCATAAAAACATTACCTTTAGTATGAGTAGATTTGGTGCTTCCCATAAAGCTATTTTGTAGCAGTTCTCCTTCAGGGTATGTTGCTTCAAGATCAACCATCAACTCTTCACTAAGAGTTCTACTACTTTGTTCAATCCATGTTGGTGTGTTGAAACACCATTCATTCAAGCAATCATACATTGTTGCCTTTTCAAGACAACTCTCTTTCTGCAATGTAGTCACTCCAAGTGAGTGATCTTCATCCACAATTGCTTCTTCAAGACAATTCTCAATATCCTTTGATGATGCCTCCATTACATCATGAAGTCCATTAATGACTATCTCACTATTTTCTATCTCCTCCTTGAGATAGTCTTTCTCAAAATATTATTTTCCTTTTATTATCTCAGCCTTGAGATAATATTCATTATGGAGCATGAAACTTATGCCCTTCATCTCTTCTTCTTGTACTACACTTGGGAAATCATCCCACATAACTTCTTTATTCTCCTCCATGAGAACTATAGGTGCATTCTCCAAAATACACTCTTCATTTATCTCCTCCATGAGATATTTTTTATCACTTTGCCTTCTATCAACAACAAATCCTCTTCTTCCTCCTTGTCCTCTTGAGGAATACACACCTCTTCTTATCTTTTCATCACAAAATTCAGCAACATATTCTTCCTCCATGAAGCATTCTTCATCTTGTTGATTTTCTACATATAGGCCTTTCTATGTTAGAAATAATTCTCCATTACAAAGCATGACTTCATATGAGTATTTACAAGACTCTTCAAAAACTCCTTCAAAAGGATCTAATTCAGAAACTGCTTCAAGGAAGCAAGGCTCCTCCTTGCTTAAACAATCTTCATGATTGTCACTCATGGATTTAGGGGTGTCCTCATCAAACCCATAAGAATACTTCAACATTTGCCATGCCATTGTAGCTGATATACAATTGGATATGAGAGGAAAAACATTATTTTCCATTCCTCTCCTCAAATCCATAAGAGCTAAGCAATTTGCATATTGTTGCTCCTTATTCTCTTTTCTCTCCTCGCCTTGTAGCTTGCTCCAAGTGGGTTCCTCATAGCCTTCTTGAACTATATCCCATAATTATTGAGCCTTCAAGAAGGTCATCATTATGCTCCAAATAGCATAATTATCTCCATCAAATTTTGGTACAACTAAGTTTGCATACATGGCTTCCTTTTATTTACCAAAGTCTCAAGCACCCAATTTATCATAAATCGTCCAATACTGATTGAAACAAACTATTTTTTTTTTTGTAGACTTCTGATATACTTATCTAAAAATCCACTAAATTTTAGATCCAAATTCATACAAATGAGAAATATGTGATCAATTTACTTTTGCCCTTTCTAGATCTTAGAGTGTTTTTAAGACAACCTCAATGTTCTTCACATAAATCAATCCATACAACTCCAAAATTTTTGAAAATTAAAATCTGTATTCCTAAGAAAATAATATGAAAACCCTTTAAATTTTAGAAGAAAATTTGCAAAGGTGAAAAAAATGTGATCATTTACTTTTTCCCTTTTTATCACAATTCCGGATCTAGGATTTTTGAAGAAACAATCAATATTCACACAAATAAATAAATACAGATCCAAATGATCTGAAATTTTGTTTGAAAAGTTATTTTATCTAAATAATATTTCTCCTAAAATTTGAGAAGCAAATACCCTGTATTTCAACTTATACAACCATTTTATTGAAAAACTCAAAATGCTGATAAAATCTGCAAATTAGCTCCAACTCATCTAAAATTTTGACATAATCCTCTTGATATAATTATATAACAACCCTCAAAATTTCATAATCAAATAACTTAGGATTCATGAGATATTAATTATTTACTAGAGATATTCCTTGCAACTCTGCTGAGTGCTGGCCACTTGAGTTTCTCTAACAAAGTGCGTGCTTCAGATCTCTTCACGCCACTCTCCACAAGTTTTGATCCATCTGAGAAAATATACTTTGATACAAAATGAGAAACAATTGTGAAATTGTTCTATTGATCAACAATGCATTACATAGTTTTATAGTTCTTGAAAGAACTAAAAATAGACACGGTGGTTGAGAGAAATCCTCTTAAACTTATTACAACAAACTAACTTAAATATAGCTCTTATCCTAACAACATGCTAATCTTGGACTATGGTCAAACATTGATCAACCAAGCCAAAACCTCAACATATGCTAATCAAATTAACTAGAAATATGTAAATCAAAACATTAAACTAAAGCTAAATACTAGGACTTAATACATAGGACTAAGGAGGCAATGTTGAAAATATTCCAACAGTTCTCTCATGAAGCATCATTAACATTGCACCAATCATTATTGTATTGTTGCCATTCTCGACTCATCGCCTCATTTCTTATAAATATTGGTCGATCATGGATTGTCACCTTCTGGTTGATTTGTGTAACTAGTCATCAAATCATACACATGCCAAACCCTGAATCGTTTGATCAGAACACATTGTATTAAAACTTGCACCAAGATAGATCTAAGGTTGAGATCTATAGTTGGCTTGCATACCTACAACTTCTAAATTGGTTCGACCACATCAACAAAACATCCTTGATTTGAGAGTTGCATCAACTTTTCTTGGGAAAAGGTCCACAAAATTTGGTTTTAGTGGAATAATGTTTTGATGGCATGGTATATCAATCGATGCTCATTATGAATTATGAGGTACTTGCACTTCGATTGTTGTTGGTGGCTGATCGACCGATCAATGCTTTAATTTGACTAGGGCTTTCGGGTTTGCTAATTGGATGCTCGATCGATTAGCCCCTTTTCTTTTGTTAGATTTCAATCGACGAATCTCTTTAATTTTACACGAATGAAGATTTCAACCACTGGATATCATTACTCGGTTGAATGGCTTAGAGTACTTTCGCATGAGTTGCATTAAAGAGCTTGTGCTAGTTTTTATCAAGGAGGTCAGTTTATAATAATAATATTTGTTAGTTTATAATAATAATATTCAATCAAATTATTACGCATGTAAAATTAAAGGTCGGTGTACCTTTATTTTCGTTAAATTTACCTTTTTTGGCTTGGTCGATCTGCACCTTTGATTTCATTCGATCGATGATATTTCGATGACTATGATGCATTCGATTGATGATATCATGTTGTTCATCCTTTTTCGATTGAAAATATTTTAATGACTCTACTTTGACCACGTCATCGATCAATCCATGTAAATCTTCGGCTGAACAATGTTACTCTTTGGCCGAAAAGACTTTAATCATTGCTTTGTTAGTTCGAGTTTGAACGAAGGGTTTCGTAATTGATGAGTCAATTTTTTTTATTGTTGATCTTTATTAGACTTTGATAGATTGATATTTTGACTATTGATGAAATTTTTGACCAATAACCTTTAGGCCATGTGTTTGGTCGGGTGATTCTTCCTTTCAATCGAGCCCCTTTTTCAATTCTGACTTTTACTTCTCGAACCTTCAATTGACTCCTTACTTGCTTTGATCGAATGGTGTAATTTTGATCAAGCGAATTGATTTACGCTCAATTGATAAAAATTTTAGGTTGTTTTTTTACCGTGGTCGACCAAGAAAAATTATGATTATCCCTTCGATCGGTCGATCGGTCAGTCGATTATTGTTTATTTCTTGTCGATTGAACATCTTTTTGATCGGTCCTTTACATTTTTATGTCCTCGACTACGATTTTCTGCTCATCAGTCGAAAGATGGGTTTTAATGAGTTGAATTCGATTGGTCAATATTTTTGGTAGATTGACCTTTCATTTTTGTCAATCAAAAACTTTTGACTGCAATTTTCTCTTCGTCAACCGATTAACAACTTTGCATTCTTTTTATGTTTTGACTGTTCGGATTGGATGGTCGGTCGATGCTTCTTTATCGATGGCCAAAATTTTGTTGTGCTAAATTTATGTCGACTTATTTGTAATGGTTGTTGATCGAATGCTTAGTGAACTGGTTGATCGATCATTCTTTATCGTTGGCCAAAAATGCTTTTTGGCTTTCAAAAATGCTTTTTCGCTAGTCGGTCGATTAAGACTTGAATTGTTTTTCATTTGGGGGGACCATTTTTTATGCAGATAGTGATATAATGAATGACTTAAGAATTTGAATTTTTTGGGTTAGAATATTAATCCATGAGATTGTCTTAAAATTTGACTTCTTCATTAGTATTCCAAAAACATAGACCTCTTTTATGACCTCCAAAATTTTAAAATTATGGGTACATTCATGTTGTATCAATTTTGTCTACAACGGGGACTTAAGTCTTACCCACATTAAGCATGCATATAATAGGGTTGTCCATTCCTCCATAGACCATTCACCCTTCTAAGTGTGTCTAGGTTTTCAACCGTTAGCACCTTATGAGTTACCATTATCACTTCCATCTCCTATCACAATCCACATGCACAAAGAACAAGATAAAGCCCAATCCTTTATTCAACATCTCCAACAACTCTAGTCTAACATTGTTCAGATTTTGCAGAAAACTCAACAGCAATAGAAGCAAACTATGGATAAACATCATGTTCCAAATCATTTCCAGGTTGGCGATAGAGTTTGGTTGCACCTAGATAGTCGTAGGTTCTAGGTGAAGGCACATAGCAAGATCAAACATCTTCACTTTGGATCTTACACTATTGTGCAGTAGGTGTCCAAGAATGCTTTTTGCCTTGATCTTCCAACCCACTTGGACATCCATGATGTCATCAATGTTGACTTACTTAGACCATACCATGAGTCTACATTGGAGACAACACCTGTCTTCAGTCATCTTGTTAATATTATTCCTAATTTTTAGAGTCCATTAGAGGTTGATCATCTCTTCGACACCAAGACCCACCACACCCGCCAGGGTTCTTCCACTTCCTACCTTATTACTAGACGAGGTCAAATTCCACATCAGGCTCAATGGATTCCTCACACCCAGATGGTTCACGATTTTCCTTCCCTTTTGCACGCATTGGAGCCCAATGCTCCTATGGTGGGGAGGAATGATAGGGATTCATATGCTTAATATATATATTTCTATATTTGTATTGTCAGTCGGATAATATGAACACATAATTTATTTCCAATAATATTTTGGATAAGGCTTTGACAACTATTGATCTTATCTACAAACTAAGATGTACTTGGCTATTAATAGCCCATTTTGCAATGAATTCAATCAGTTCTGAATTATCTAATCTCTCGAGCTTGTCTACTTCTCAGTGTTTCAGTGTGGATCCTTATCATTAATTTAATTAATATTGAATATAATAATTATTTATGACTAATTAATTAGTGTTTATTATACTTTATTTTGGTGTCTACTCTTGTACCTGCATTTTGTGGGATGACAACAAAAATAAAGTGTATGATTTCAATTTTAAAAGTATGACTTTGGAAGGCATAGGATGACTGTGTAAAATTATAGTATAGTTGTGTGTGTCTTGTTTTATAATATTAGCTCCTTGCATAAAAATAAATAGAAACATTGGATTATATGAATATTGGGTTGCAATAGTTTTCATTGGGAATGCACTTTATTTTCCTAAACATCGAAATATTTTAAAGTTATTTTATGTGTTTCATTCAAGTTAAAAAGAAGGAAATGTAGAATGCGGAGTGTCTTTTTTGGTGAGGCACCACAAATAAATGAAAAGAGAGAGCCTTATTGCCAAGTTTTCAATCAGGACATGAAGGATACCTTCAATGGAGTGGAAATCCTTATACACCTTGTTGTCTTACCTAGATGAATCTTGCTCCATGTCTATAGAGAATTCATCATGTCTTTTTAAAAGAAAAATTATGGGTAACTGCCGAGACATTGGGTTATTTTGGAAAAAAAATTGTTTGGAAGGACATGGAGAAAAAAGGGAGGACAAAGAGAAGATAATGAGGGCACAACAATAATTTCAAAGGTGTTAAAACATTGCGATATAAGCCAAGTTATTTCATGCTTTTATGAAGTATTATTGCTCAAGAAGTTGATTGAGGGTATTTTTGTATTTCATTTATTTTTACTTCCTATACTAATAATAATTTTAAGGAAAAATGATTAGGGCATTTGTTTTTAAATATCTCATCTTTTAGGAGGCATATCTTCACAAGGGTTTATCCAATACAAGTGATTCTTGGACCAACTTGTGTGGAATTTTAATAGATTTAAAATATGTGGTCATATGAAGGAATCAAGGTAATATTGAGGGAGATATGACCCTATGAAGTCAACCATCCAGAACAAGGGCAGTGATGATTTTTCAAGTCACGAAAAATGAAATTGCAAATATTTGTTAGCTAGGGTTAGGATGATGGGAGGAGCAATGAAGGGCTGGGACTTTAGTGAGATATTCTATTTGGGCATGTAATTTTTTAGCTAAGTTTATTTTTCCCTTCTTTCTCTTAGAAATTTTGCATGTAGATTATTATAATTTTTTTATCAAATATTATATTTGTTATTGAATATTCTGGTAAATTTCAATATATTTTGAGTTTTAGTTTCCTTTCCATGGACTGATTTATAGCTAAACCCTTAAGATTATCTCTAGTGGTAGATTTTAGTGAGTTTACCATAGAGAATCGACCCTTGTTGCTCCAAGATAGGTCATTTTTTGGTAAATTTAATGGATATTGGTCAGGGGCTTTAGCCTTGAGAAAATGGATTGATAAGAGTTGGAAGTATCTAGGAGTTATTATATCCTTTCTTACCAAAGGTTTCTTTGTAGCCTTTTGTTCTAGGGAAAAAATATATAGAATCCTAAAAGGGGGTCCTTGGTTAATGGGAAGAGCAGGACTCTTCCTTACCCCTTGGTATGAAGGCTTTTCACCTAAAAATATAAATTTATCCCTAGTACCAATCTAGGTTAGGATGTATGGGTTGTCCATTGAATTTTGAAAAATAGATACCTTCAAGGAAATAGGCAACACTCTAGGAGAATTCCTTGAGATTTAAGATACTACGAAATATGTATTCTTGGTTATTATTGTTTAGATACTGGTCATGATTGATATAAGTAAAGCTTTACCATAATCAATCATTATTAATTATGGGGATAATATGTGGACCCGAATAAAAACATATCTTTTAGATGTAGAATATGTCATAATATGGTAAATAATGAGATATCGTGCCCTAAGAAGAGCCCAATATAATCATATGTATAAAACCATAAGAGAAACTTACAAATGGATATGGATGAAGATGGTTTTCAACTTCCAAAAAATAGATCTAGAAAATTGAAAGTAAATAAATAGTGGATATCAGTAAGGAAGGATAGTGGAAGAAATACCAACTCTTTTGAGGCTTTATATTATCAAGAAAAAGTAGATCAAAACTTAAAAAATACAATACAATAAGTTCAACATAATAACAAGAAATCATCTATTCAGTATGATCCTAATTTAGGGACTAACATTCTCAATGGAACTAAGGAATGTGTCTCATCAGATTTTGAAGACTCTCTTGAAGTACCATGCACCATTCAAGAAAAAAAATGGTAAATAAAATGCAGTTTTAGAAGTTAATACCTCTACCATTAATAAGGAAATACCAGAAAATGAGCAAGACAAGTCAAAAGCTTCTATAGCAGAGCCGAGAGAGGATAAATTTGATGAAAATAAAAGTTGCGAAAGAATATTGAGGAATAGAATAATAAGACCTACTTCTGATACAGGCAAGGAAAAAATAGGAAAACCCTCAAATTATCAAGTAAGATCTAGGGAAGCAAGAGCAAACATAGAGAAAGGAACACAAACTAAGTTGGTTGAACTTCTCTTTACCAAACAACAAAATGATATTGGTAATTCATAGGTGGGCCAATAGCCCCTAATGAGACATGATTATCATCTCATGGAATATAAGGGGTGCTAATGCCCCCTCAAAGCATAGGTGTATCAAGGACCTTTGTTTAAGTAATAAGCCTGATATTCTTTGTATCCAGGAAACTAAAATGACAAAAGAAGAAGTTTCAAAAACTATGAAAGTAGTATGGGTGAGATGTGAATGAGATGCTATGGATTTTGAAGGAGTGGCAGGGGGAATTCTAACTTGTTGGAATCCTACTAGAACCTCTTGTGTAACCATTCATAAAACTAGGCATTGGATAGCCTCTTTAGTCACATGCTACTTTGTAGATATTCATTTCATCCTTATCAATGTCTATGGACCTACAACTCAATTAGGTAGATTAGAAGTTTGGAGTGGGATTGAAGCCTTTATGAGAAGTAAATACCAAGAAACTTGATTCATGATCATAGGAGATTTTAATTCCATAACCAAGTTGGATGAAAATTTGGGGGAATTAGGAAATTAACCCAAAGTATGAGAGATTTCTTAGCTTTTATTCAAAACAATAATCTATGGGAGGTTGAGTTTGAAGAAGACAACTATACATGGACCAACAATAGGAGAGGCCAAAACCTAATAGCAAAAAAATTAGATAGATGCATACTCTTAGATCATTGGCTAGATGAAGGAACTTGTGCTAAAATTAATACCTTAACAAGGATTGGTTCAAATCACTGGCCAATAAGAGTTAAAATGGTGGTAAGTGAATTAAAAAAATATTATATTTTAAATATGAGCAGATGTGGGAAGACCATCCTCAATTTGTTGATATGATAGCACAAACATGGAATTCTTCAAGAAACGGTGGGTTGTATGCACTTCCAAAACAAATTAAATCAATGACATCTAGATTAAAAGAATGGAACAAGAACACTTTTGGAAATATTTTTTAGAAGAAAGAAGAACTAAAAGATAAACTTTCAAAATTCTAAAAAGGTGATCATAATAATCCAAGCTCAGAGGAAAGGGAGTTTCTTAGTGAATATCATAATATTTTGAGTAAGGAAGAGAAATTTTGGAGATTAAAATCAAGACATACTTGGTTAAAAGGAGATAAAAAATATAAAGTTTTTTCATAGGATGGCTATAGCAAAAATCAAAATTAATAGAATTAAATCAATAGAAGGGGTTTGGATTGAAGACCAGAGTGAAATTAGAAAAGAGGTAAGGTCTTTTTATCATAATATTCTAGGATCAAAGGAGACTGAAGTTCTTAATGATAAACTTCTTCAAGAAGTACCTTCAATTATAACGAATGAAGACAATAGGAAACTGATGGAGCCTATTACTCTAGAAGAAGTTCATTTAGCTCTTTTCTCTTTTAATAAGGATAAATCCCTAGGTCCAAATGGGCTCTCTGTAGCATTTTACCAACATAATTGGGATATAGTGAAGGATTATTTATTGGTGGTAGTGGAACAGTCTAGGGTAAAACAATACATACCTTATAAAATAAATGCAACATATCTTACCCTAATTCCAAAAAAGAAGGATGTTGAATTGTTTGATTCATTTAGACCCATAAGCCTATGTAATATGACATATAAGATTATCTCCAAAGTGATGGTGAATCAATTAAGGCCATTGTTAGATAAAATTATTTTAGAAGAGCAAGGAGGATTTATGAAAGGGAGACAAATTATGGATGGGATCATAGTAGCTCATGAAGTTATACATTCAACAACTTCAAGAAAAGAGAAAGCAATGATCTTAAAACTTGATATGAGTAAAGCCTATGATAGGGTTAAATGGGATTTTCTTTTTGCAGTATTAGAAAAGTTTGGATTTGGGAAGAAATGGGTTAGATGGATTAAAGCTTGTGTCTCTACAGTTTCATATTCAGTGTTGGTCAATGGGTTAGTAACAAAATCATTTAAAGCCAAGAGAGGCCTTAGACATGGAGATCCTCTATCACCATATCTATTCATTATTATGGTAGAGGTTTTGGGTAGGAACTTGAAGAAGGCTAACAAATATGGGCTTATAAGTGGACTTAAGGCTAGTAATAACATCGACAACATCACCCATCAATAGTTTGTAGATGATACAACCCTTTTTGGAAGGGCAAGGATAAACGAGGCCAAAGCTTTGAATAACTTATTAAAGGAATACAAAAGAGCATCAAGGCAAAAATTTAATAGGACAAAATCCAAAATTTACTTCCTAAACACTCCAACTAAAATCAAAGCAAGGATTTGCAAGTTACTTCAAATGGAGGAGGCAAATTTACCAACAACTTATCTAGGGATGCCCTTATTTGAGGGGAGAATGAGGATAGAATTATGGAATCCAGTTATAAGTAAAGTTTAGAATAAACTACCAGCATGGAAAGGTAGATGGTTATCGTTAGTAAGAAGAGTGCAACTAATTAAGTTAGTCTTACAGGCCATTCCAACATATTATATGTCATTTTATACTATGCCAAAATCAATAGAAAAATAATTAATCTATATTATGTGATCCTTTTTGTGGTCAGGTTTACATGATAAAAGGAAATTTCCTTTGGTGAAATGGAGCAAGGTGTGTGATGATAAAACTAGGGGAGGTCTCGGTTTAAGAGTTCTTATAGATGCAAACTTAGCTCTTAGGGGAAAAGTAATCTGGAGATTGTACAAAGAGAGTCAAAGACAATGGGAAAGAATTCTTCTAAGTATGTTGAGCCCAATGACCCAAGCTTAATATTTATTGCATTCTCTCTACCAAATGGTTATGCACTTTGGAATGGTTTAAAAAATCTATTGATCTAGTGATTAAAGGTTTAAGATGGGTGGTGGGAACTGGAGAAAAAAATTCTATTTGGATGGATACTTGGTGTGATAAAAAACCACTCAATCTAGATCCAATTTTGAAACCTTGGATGAGATTACTTCAAGATAAATATGGTGATAGGGTTTCAAACATTTTGTACAAGGATCAGGAAGGAAGATACAAATGGAAAGAATATTTTTTACAAGTATACAAGACATTGATGCTAGGAGGCAATTGAGTAGAAAGATAACAACTATGATTATTCTAAGGGGAGCCAAGGATAAATTGATTTGGGAGTTGAATAGCTCAAGAGAATACACAACAAGAAGTGGATATAATGTAAAGCACCAACAAAATAGGAATATCACAAGAATATGGAGAGATATTTGGGATAGCCCAAGCATTCCTAAAGTCAAAATGTTTGTTTGGCTAGTAGGTCATAGAAGAATTTTATCCTGGGATAACCTTATGAAAAGGGGTTTTCATGGCCCCTCTCAATGTGTTCTTTGTAAAAAGGAGGAGGAGAGTATAGACCATCTCTTGGGACATTGCTCAATAGTCTAGAAACTATGGCAATGGATTCTTAATATGTTTGGTAAATGCATGGTGATGAATAGCGAGAATTGAAGAATGGTTAAAGCAATGGCAGAGCACTTTTAAAAGTGAGGCTTTATAGACAATCTGGGATATATCAAAAGATACAATACTTTGGATTGTATGGCTAGAAAGGAATAGAAGAATATTTAAAGGAAAGGAAAGCAGTTTAGAGGTAATGAAAAGGAAGATATGTTTAGCCATAGAGGAGTCTAAACCAACCCTATCAACTCACCCAATCCCTAATATGGAAGCAAAGAGCCTTGATAGATGGAGTCAAGTCATCAAATGGAATTATGATGTTGGGTACAAGAGAAACAAAAAGAAGGCAAAGAATATAAAGTGGAAACCACTAGATGTGGAGTTGGTCAAATTGAATTTTGATGGAGCATCTAAAGGAAATCTAGGACCAACAGGAGGAGGAGGAATAATTAGAAATAATAGAGGAGAGATTTTGTCTCATTACGCTTTCAATAGTGGATTTAAGACAAATAATGAAGTTGAAGCTTGGGCAACTTTAGAAGGGTTAAAAATATGCAAACAAATGAAATGGAATAGAGTATGGATGGAAGGTGATTCACTCATAGTAATAAATGCAATTTTGAGGAAAGCAAAGGCTCCATGGAACATACAAGAGATAATTGTGGAAATTCAAGATCTTGCTAAAGAGTTTGAAGAAATTAGGTTTACACATACATTAAGGGAAGGAAACAAATGTGTAGATAGGCTAGCCAATAGAGGGGTTTTAATTGAGGATCGTGAAGTTAAATTCTCTTTTCCTTGGTTAGAGGAAGTAGTAAGTTTAGCTGAAGTTGACAAGAAAATGTTGATTGCTTGAATCAAATAATGATTAAGATTTACTTTAATGTTTTCCATTGGTAATATTTGCTTTATTTTATAACATTAATGTGTTTTCATATAAACTATTTATTATAATTTTTGTGGTTGCACTTGTGTTTTAGGAAGGAAACTAGCAATCTAGATTTGGTAAAGCGGACTATGATAGTGCAATGTTTTGGAAATATTACTCTACTAAGATGCAATGCATAGATAGTAGAGGTGAAGTTTTGGTATTGTGAAGGCTGCTATAGAAAAATTTCAAGAAGGATGTTGAATTTTGGAATATTTGTATTCACACAAAAAATTGAAAAGATCCAAAAATGAAAATCAAGAATTCAGACATTTTATGTAAAATGATGTAGGTTTCTAGCTATAGCATCTCAATTGAGATGAGAAGTGAATCTATTTGTAAACTCTCAAGCTCTAAAGAAGAGAGTTGTAATTTGTCAAGGGTGGGGGACCCGAGTACAACCCCTTGTTATCTAGCAAAAAAATAATAATTTGAAGAGAAAAATAAATTATTTTTCTTTATAGTAGAGGAACTCATTTGTTTTGTATATATGAATTTGAAAAGAGGGTTTATGTTTGAATGCAATTGTTTGTATTTTTTAATTGGAAAATGGGGGTTTATCCTTGAATACATTTGTTTTCATATTGGCATTAGAAAATGGGGGGTTTATCCTTGAATGTAATTGGTTATATATTTAGATTGATAAAATGGGGTTTTACCTTATTGCTTCAAGTTAAAAAGTTTAGCAACCTCCTTAGAACACAAGACTCTGTTATAAATTCATTAATGCCTTGTATGCTTGAAAATTATTCATGTATATTATTAGCATAGAACCCAATTGTACTTCAGCATTGGGATAATTTTATCTTCTCGTAGCTAAAAAGTGTGTTCTCCTTTTAATCGCCTAGTGTTATACTCCATTTGTGTAAATAAATTTGGTACTCTATTCTAGTATGAGAATGTGAACGTGGTTCTAGTGTTGCATACTATAAACTTATAGTTATTTTTGTTCTTTTTATGGCTAAATCTTGTCTTACCCTTATGGGCATTTAAATTTGTTGTAGCCCATATCGGATATATGTTGAAATGGTTGTAGGATGAATATTGAAATCGTTGTGGGCTATATTATTAGATGGTTATGGATTGTATGATTGCAATGGCTACAAGTTGAGTTAGTTGTATAGTGATTTGGCTATCCATTAATTTAGTTGTACATATAGTTAGTTGATCCTAAGTTTATTGTACCTTATTTTTGGTTTTATGGCTTCGTTTTGACTACTCTCTACTATTAAATATGGTTGCCTTTTGATGGACTATGCCCTATTGTAATTCATGGTTGAACCTTATACTTAATCTTTGATTGTAATATCCTATGGCATATTTGAAGGAAGGCAACTACATGCCATGTTTTCTTGTCCAACTTTAGATTGGATAAATTGACTAAGATTGAGTGGTAAGAATGTTGTAACTGATAACACCATGAATTCTTACTTTTATTATAAGGCAACAATTTGTACCTGGTTGTAGATACCTATCATATGACTTGACTTAAACATTAAATGTGAAGGTTGAACTACATTTATTATGGCTATAAATTTTATAGGACAAGTACATATTAGATGGAAAATGGTAGTGGTTGAAATGAATATTTCAATGCTTATGTTATCTCTTGAAACTTTCATTATGCCTAGGCAAGTTGGAAAAAATTAAAGGTCTTTGAAAAATAGTAATAAATATCATAAACTTACTCCTTAATGATTTTTTTGAACCTATAATAATTACAATTATTGTTTAGGATTGAATTGTATATGTGAGTTTGTTAAGAATAGTAGTGATGTGTCCTTGAAAAGCAAAAGTTAATGAATATTCTTAGATCCTTGAGGAATTCTACAATGTTTGACCTTGATCCTTCCTTGGGAAAAAATATGATTTTAATTGTCATTCTTGGAAATTGCATGTAGAAATGATAACAACTTCTTTAAAACATGAAGTATGGATAATGGAATTAAGATTAGTTGTGATTTTTTTGTTCTTATTGCACATAATGTCGATATGTCAATGTGTGTCATATCATAAGAATATTATGCGTAAAATTACTTTAATGTTAATCTTTGGATTGATGACATAAATGATTGCATTGTAGAAAATTTATTAGTTGCATATATGATTGAATGCATTTGAAATGATTCATGTTTAATTGTTAAATCAAGTGAATGAACACCTAGAGGTGGAGAGAAATGGTTAGCAAACAACGATGGTTTGTTGGACAAAATAGTGCACCATGAAAGTGGGAAGTATATGCATAGTAGTTGCATTTCATGAAATCCAAGTTGATCATTGCACTATAACTCTAGTACTAGCATGAGTATATATTCATGAATATTATGGAATTATACATAAAGTATTTTTGAATATATGATCTCTCTAGCTAGGTGGTTCTACATATTTCTCCCTTTGTGAAGGGTATGAGCTTCATGATGTGAAGTTGACATAGGAATATTAAATGAATGTCACTTAGTTGGGCAATAAAGCTCCTGAATAATGTATTTTCTTCTTTGAGCATAAGACTAAATTTGGAAGAAGACTAGAATTGGAACAATTATGTTGTATTTTCTAAAGAAAAAAATATGTGTTGTTTGTATTCATGCAAACTTTGTAACATAATTGATGACAAAATTTTAGAAATGAAACTAGTATCTTTAAATATATCAACTAATTACATTTGAATATAAAAGTTGATGGAAGTACTTTGGGACTGATGTTAAATTGCTTAGCATAATGACATTGAAATGGTTGAAAGATCTTACTTCATGACATGGAAATAATTATTTCCTTTGAGTTGAAATACTACTCTCTACTTTCATAACAAGAGATTTTATACTTGAAAATTTTGAAAGGTTCATAGTTTACTCTTTGACCCATATGGTTGTTCAAAATTGAAATTTTAAAAACTAATAGATTGAAACCTTAAATATAATTGTGCTTATTTGAATATCTATGAACTAGAGTATATCAACTTCCAAACCAATCAAAAACTTAAACATTAATTGAGGAAGCAAATAGTTGTGAAAACTTTGAATATATATATACAAACACACACACATATATACACTACAATTTGAGAAGGGTGATCATACATGCATGACTAACTTAATTCAAGATAATTTAACTTACTATTTGGGACCTAGGTATGGTCATAAAAACTGGAGGTGTCCTCATTAGGTCCAAATAAAGAGCAAATATCTGGAATTGATAGAGAGTGGAATTCCTTGCTCTTAATATATTAAGGTCTTATGGATATCATCCTACACTAAAATTAATTTGTGAAATTAATTGGGATGATATAAATTTATAACTTAAGTTAAGAAGAATGATTATTAGCTATTGGTTATTGTTACACATTTACAACATTAACAAATAATGTTTTCGTAGTCTATTTTTTTATACATAAGGGAGTTGGTTACATCCACACTATATTTAATAACTGCTAAGTACAAGGTTCAAACCACAGGGGCTGCTCCCAAAAAGCCTATACCGCCTCATTATTGTTGATCCATCATGAGGGGAACCATTGATTTATCAAGATTCGTATTGTCGTCTTTGGTCTGACGCGCACTCAAAGGATTCAGATTAAACTACTACCTTTGCAACAGGCATGCCCCCAAGGTTTGAACCTAGTTCTCTTCTTGGTAAATGTCTAGCCAAACAGACAACTACCAACTCACCTAGTCCTTGGGGTAAACTTTATTCGGGTAGTGTGATAAACCCCCATGACCAACACATAGGGCTAAGCAGTCTCCTCCCAACCATGACCCCTCAAAAAGTGGAGAGCTATTTTTATAGTCTACTTGCTGAACCTATTCTCTTAATTTAGATTTTTCTTAAGGGGTTATATAGGATTGAAACTAGCCCCCCTTATTACATTATGACCACATAGTGGTATTAAAATAACTTGACAATATTGAAACCTCTATCTTCTCCTTAAAAGTCGAGGTGTTTAATCAATTGATTTTATGCCATTTTATTCTCTTGATTTAGATTTTGCATTCTACCATTTGTTTAACCAATTGAGTTTATGTCATAATGGATTTTTCAAAAGGTTTTGAAATATCCATGTTAACATGTATCTAAATAAACACAGTTTGCATCTCCTTTCTAAAAGTTGGTGCCTCTTAGATGAACAAACTTAGAATATTACCAATATTCTTTAAAACCTCGTTATTGATAACTTAATAAGTGTCTAAAAGTATTAACCCACGCTGGAAGCCTTTTTAAGAGTATATATATTTTTTTAATAAGCTATGTGTATCTTCTATTGGGGGCCACTCCCATTATAAAACAAAACATTACATTTCTCTAATTACATTTATAGCAAGGCTATTAAAGCATATCCAACTTTACCTTTCTATCAAATATATTCTTCATTTGCCTTTCTATCAAATATATTATCCATATTCCTTAAGAAATTAACTGCTAAGTTTCCACTATCAACTCCTTTTACATTAGATGCCTTCGAAAATTTGAATTCTATCAAGATGAAATTCAACATTGCGAATGACTAAAATATTTGTTGCCCAACTTCTATATCTATAAATATCTTATCTATAACAACCTCAAAATTTCTTAATACCTTCTTTTAGGGTTCTTATTCATTCCCCTAATATTCCAAGATATTATTTTCATTGTTATTTTTTGTTCTTGTTAGCACTTGTGATATTTACTTTTGTTTTCCCATATCAATATCCCTCTAGGTTTCTTTTTCTCTTTGTTTTTGCTTCTTGGGTATTCCTCTTTTTTTTTCATTCCTAACAATACTTATATTCGTCAATCTCTTCAATCTTCTCATATTGCTCATAGTAAGACTTATCATATTTAGGCTTTCCTTGTTCTAAAAGATATGAAGTGCAAGGAATAACCTCAAAAGCACAATTTTCTTTATGTTACCCTAAAAACCCTAAAGTGCATGTATGCTCTTCTATAACAATTATCTTCTTATTATGCTCTAGAAAACCTAAATTGTTATGGGTTTCCTCCATCTTCATTTCTTTATTATGCTGCTATTGAAACCTTAAAGTGTAAGAAATAACATCTTTTACCCTTTCACTTTTATTACCTAAAGAGGATTTTATACTACTTGAGAAAAATGAAGATGATTTACTTGGAATAAAATTGACCTCTTTTGTTGTCTTTGTTTTTGTATTTTTTTCCATGTCTTCTTTTGCACCTTTAAATCCTTCTGAACTTTCCAAATGATATTGTAGATAGGCTTTCTTTACCTCTTCTTTTGGAGTGGAATATCCTTGATCTGATCTAGCTTCTATTCTTGTATGATTTCCTTGCTTTGCAGTTTATCTCATGGCTAGAACTTTTTCTCTTTCTTCATAGTTTTCACTTTGTAAACTTTTGCCATGTGTCCAATCTCATAACAATTATGGCAACGAAATACGATATTTTCATAATCTACTTGTTGATCCCATTCTCTTGATTTAGATTTGATATTAATGGATTGTGGTAAGATTTTGAAATATCCATATCAACACATATTTGAGTATATAGCTTGCTTTCGCTCCTTAGTAGTTAGTCCTTCCTTGATGAATTCCCCTAGGGTATTTCCAATATTCTTCAAAACATCTTTATTTATAAGCTGGTATGGAAGTCCAATAAGCTTAACCCGTACTGGAAGCTTCTTAATATATTTTATCTCAACAAAAAAAATTAATTCCATGGTATCAAATAAAGTGCATCTCTTCCCCTAAACCATGGGCCACTAACCATTATTTTATCCTTAATTTCTAAACTAGAAAAGATGATGAGGAAATAACCTTTAGGAAGAAAAGTGACCAAGTAATTTGAATTTAATCCTCACTTCCACTTTATCCAAAGATGATGAGGAAAAAATATTTAGGGAGAAAAGTGGCAGAGTAATTTGAATTTAATCCTTACTTCCACTTTATCCAATTTTGAATATCCAAAAACCCTGACCATGATCTATGGAACTTACATATTAACCCTCTACTTTTAAGAACCATTATATCATGCTCAATCATATCATCCTTGATACTCACTTCTAGTGTAACATCTACCACTTGGATTAAACTTACCATGTATTCACTCTTCTACTTATCTCCAACTTGGACCTCCATACTTCCAACTAGGGCATCTTGACTTCCCATTAGAGCTTTCAACTATGACTTTTCTTCCATACTAGTTAATGGGGGTTGCTCTTGGCTTGTAGTCTTTCTTGGCTCTCATTCTCTTTCAGCTTATACTTACTCCCAACTTGCACTCTCTATTGCCTTGCACTTGCTTCTGAATTGCACTCTCTCTTGGCTCACAATAGCCCTTGTCTCTTCTTTTTTCTGTCGTTCCTTTGCTTCAACAATTTTTTGAAAATAATGTTCCATGCATTTGTGGTAAGGGTTTGAAGCATTGATGCACTTTGGGTGAACTCGTCGCTCTTGTTTGCGATGATTGAATCTCAACTCGCACAATCTCTTGGCTTACACTTTCTCCCAACTCGCACTCCCTCTTGGCTCACACATTTTTAAAAGTATTTTTATCTCCATAAAAAAAAAATCTTACTCCATGGTCATAAATAGAAGCCAACTCTTTTTTATTTTTCAATTGGTTATATGGGAATGAAATGAGCCCCATCTGTATTACATCATGACCGCATAGTGATATTACAATAGTTTAGCAATTATGCATGTATCCATAGGCAAGATTCACACATTTTTAAGAGTATTTTTATCTCCATAAAAAAAAGCTTACCCCATAGTCTTAAATAAAAGCCAACTATTTTTTTTATTATATTTTTTTAATTTTTCAATTGGTTATATGGGAATTAAAGGAGCCCCATCTGTATTACATCATGATCGCATAGTGATATTACAACAATTTGGCCGATGCTTGTATGGCCAGACACTTATCAAGAAGACACCCAGGTTCAAAGCTCGGGGGCAGCCCATTTTCAAAGGTAGTAGTTTGATTTGAATCCTTTGAGTTCATGCCAAATTGACGATGATATTACAACTCTCGAGCGATCGATGGTCCCATTCATGTTGGTTCAACAATAATGAGGCATAATATGTTTGGTGGGAGCAGCCCCTGTGGTTTGAACCCTGCACTTGTCAGTTACTGGTTGTGACCAAATCTCCTATGTAACCAAAAAAATATTATAACAATATGACAATTACGCATGTATCCATAGGCAAGATTAACCAAAAAATATTATAACAGTATGGCAATTATGCATGTATCCATAGAAAATATTAAAACTTGGGTTTCCTCCTTGGAAGTTGATGAATATAATCAATTGAGCAAATGCTATTTGATAAATACAAACCAACTCTTAAACCATGGGCTGCCACCCATTATTTCATCCCTAACTTTTTTTTTTTTTTTTTGAAAAAATGAAAAACTTGTATTAATACAAAGAACAGTTACAAACGGGAAAGAACACAACCCAACCAAGAGCAAAGAGCAACACAACAAGTGCAGAGCATAGAGACAACACTTTCCAACACAAGGCAAAGAAGTCAACAGGGCGCGAAAAAGCGACATGTCGCGAAATCGCGACATGTCGCGATATCGCGGCAGTCAACCCCGTCTCAACCGCGTCAGCATCACCAGTCGCAAAAATGTGACATGTCGCGAAATCGTGACATATCACAAAATCGCGACATGTCGCGATATCGCGACAATCAGGGCCCTCGGCATCCGATCGCCAAAAGAGTCACGAAATCACGACGGAATGTCTCCAAGTCGCCCAGCCAGCAAAAGCGTCGCGAAATCGCGACGAGTTATCCATTTGACTCCCTGGCCGCAAAAGTGTCGCGATATCGCGACAGTTTTCCTCCAAACCGCTTATGTGCCAAAAGTGTCGCGATATCGCGACGAAATTACCTTTCAGCTTCCATTCCTCAAAACTGTCGCGATATCGCGACGAGTTTTCCATTTGACTCCCTGGCCGCAAAAGTGTCGCGATATCGCGACAGTTTTCCTCCAATCCGCTTATGTGCCAAAAGTGTCGCGATATCGCGACGAAATTACCTTTCAGCTTCCAATCCTCAAAACTGTCGCGATATCGCGACGAATTTTCCACTTTGCTCTTCATCTTCAAAAGTGTCGCGATATCGCGACAAGTTTTCCAGTTGTCATCACCTTGCCAAAACTGTCGCGATATCGCGACGGTTTTTCTTTGCGGCCTCCACACAGCAAAAATGTCGCGATATCGCGACGGATTATGCACTTTACTCCAATTAACAAAAGAAGTCGCGATATCGCGACGGCTGACCTCCATGTCAACCCTGCGCCAGAAGCGTCGCGAAATCGCTACAATTTCCAGCCAAAGGCCGCGATGGCGCACCAAGTCGCGAAATCGTGACAACTTCCCACTCAGAGCCTCAGCAGCAAAACAGGTCGCGAAATCGCGACAATATCTCTCCAAGGGTCGCGATAGCGCGACATGTCGCGAAATCGTGACAGAAACCCGTCGAAGGCCGCGAAGGCGCAACCTGTCGCGAAATCGCGACAACTTCCAACTTGAGGCCGCGACGGCGCTACAGGTCGCGATATCGCGACAAAAAACTCCCTTAGCAAAAAAAACTCTGCACATTATTTCAGAAATCGTTCAAGGCCTTGTCTAATCTCTGCATCCTCCACAGGCATATCACTGTGCAGCTGCATCCCAGCCTCCCTCTCAGCACCCATCTTCGCAAGAAAATCGGCCACCTTATTAAGATCTCTATTCGCATATACTGGTATCACATCATCTAATTCCTTCCAAAGCTCTTTGATTTGGGAGACCAGAATCCGCAACCTCCAAGCTTTCGAGGCAAAGTTCCTCATACAATCAAGAGCGCCCACCAGGATTTGAGAATCAGACTCAATAATTATCTTCCTGTGCCCCTGTTTGACAGCCCAGATGGAGGCAGATTTAATAGCAAAGGCCTCGGCTTCATTGTTTGTGGCACATCCCAGACCCTGCAATTCCCAATAGAGCACTGACCCAGCATGATCACGGCACACAACTCCAATTCCAACACTACCCGGATTGCCTTTTGTAGCTCCATCAGTATTGATCTTGATCCAGCCTTACGGGGAGGTTTCCAACTACCTCTCACCTGTCTCTCTTGATCAACAGCTCCCCCTTTAAGAGGCTCAGAAGCAGACTGGTTTTCCTCCTCAGCATAAATGGCAACCGTTTCCACTACTTTGCTCCAGATGACCTGCCATATTCCATCTAACGAAGAGAAGGTTTCACGGAAAATTCGGGCATTTCTCTCCAGCCACACCTGCCACCAGATAAAAAGTAAACCAAGTTCCCAACCAATTCGAAGAGCTTTAGATTGAAATCTACCTCTTTTCCAGCTTTCCCATAAATTGGTCCGAGTCAAGTCTCTGTTAGCCTGAAGTTTAAAGTGGGAGAACCAGCGTTGCCAAATCTGCCTTGTGAAAGGACATTCAAACATTAGATGATCAGCAGTTTCCTCATTCTTGTGGCATAACACACACTGAGAAGGACCAATGATGCCTCTGCTTCTGAGATTGTCAAAGGTTAGGATTCCATTGTGCATAAACTGCCAGGCGAAGAAGTTCACTTTCGGCCAGCCCTTGGGATGCCATATCTTTCTCCAATCTTGAACCGGAAAAGAGTGTGGGGGGGGTCTGGAAGGATCATATCATATCCCTCCTTCACAGTATAAACCCCAAGGTTCCCATAGCCCCATGCTAGTTCATCCTCTTCATCTCTCCCAGTAAGAAACCGTTCTGACAAAATTTTTTTCAAAGTAGGTGCCAGCTCCGGGGGGATTGGAATTGGCCACTCATCCAGCCGCTTGAACTTTTTGATCTTGTACTCCCCCAATTGGCTGGTATTAAAGTAGCTCTCAATTTGGATCCATCCCTTATCTTCTATAGCAGATTTTATCGGTTGCAATTCAGGAAACACAGCAATGATGGGTGGATTCTGATCCCAGGAATCAGTCCAGAACCGGGCCTTCTCCCCTCTCCCCACTTTCCAGAACAATTGATCTTTGATAAGTTGAGATCCAAGCTTGAGAGCCTGCCACACTAATGAACCATTACCCTCCAGAGGAAAGCGGCCCAAATCATTGGGATGAGCAAAACTCAAATATTTACTAGAGAGGATTCTGCTGAAGAGGGACATTGGCTGGGAAATCCACCTCCAGTACAGTTTGCCAGCTAAAGCCTTATTGTTAACCTTGGAGCTTCTTAGTCCCAACCCTCCTTTTTCCTTGGGCTGGGTAACCTTATCCCAACCAACCAAGGCCCATTTCCTCTCTCCTTTGGCACCTTCCCATAGAAAACTTCTAGCCATTTTGTCCAGCTCTTTCCAAATAGAATGTGGGGCAGCCAGGATGGAGAATTTATAAGTTGGCATGGCCTGTATAACTGACTGCAAGAAAGTTAGTCGGCCCCCATAGCTTAACCATCGATGAGACCAATGATTCATTCTATCTTTGATACCATCCAAAAGGTCCTTCCAAATATCAATTTTTAGTTTTTTGAAATGTAGAGGAACCCCCAGGTAAACTATTGGGAGAGAGGTCCTAGTGAATCCCAAGATCTCAATAACTCTGTCCTGTAACCTTTGGTCAAGATTGAAGAAGACCACTTTGGATTTTTCATCATTGATGACTTGGTTAGAGGCCCGGAGGTAGACATTTAGAGTATCTCTGATTCCTCTTGCTTCCCTGAGGCTAGCCACTCCCATCAATCCAGTATCGTCCACAAACTGTAAATGAGTCAAAACCTCTGCCCCGACTTTAATACCTGTTATCAGACCTTGAAGTCTTCTTCTCAAGAAGAGTCTGCCTAATCCTTCAGCCAAGATGAGGAAGAGATAAGGAGAACAAGGGTCTCCTTGACGAAGACCCCGAGAGGCTCCAAAAGGTGGCGAGGGAAGCCCCTTGATTAGAACAGAGTATGAGGGCGTAGAAATACAGCTCATGACCCAATCTATCCAATCCTGAGAGAAACCAAAGGCTACCAACATCTTTGCCAAGAAGTCCCACTCCACCCTGTCATAAGCCTTGGACATATCCAGTTTAATGAACATTCCTTTGTTACCTGATTTGTGCATTGTATGGATAGCCTCCTGAGCAAGGATCACTCCATCCAAGATCTGTCTCCCTTCAACAAAACCCCCTTGTTATGAGGAAATTATATTGTGAAGGAGAGGTTTTAGCCTTTCAGCCATAATCTTAGTGATTATTTTATAAATCACATTGCATAAGGCAATAGGTCTGAAATCAGATATATGAACCCCCCCCTCACCTTTTGGAATTAAGGTGATGAAAGTATGATTTAGGGCCTTGAGCATTCTTTTATTAGTTCTGGACTCCTCTGTGACAGCCAAAACATCCTCCGCCAGGGAATCCCAAAAGGCCTGAAAGAACTCAATAGGGAAGCCATCAGGACCGGGCGATTTTCCAGTGTTCATCCCGAAGACCACCTTCTTAAGTTCATCTCTATCAATGGGTCTAAGCAGAGCTTGATTCTCTTCATGAGAGATAATAGAGGGAATGACATCAATAACTTCATTTTGGGCTTCCACATCTTGCTCCATACTTTTCTTAAAGAGTTTTGAAAAATACTCCATTGAGTGGGAATGCATACCAGGAAGAGTGTCAAAAGAGTATCCATTCTCATCTTGAAGGAATTCCATGTTATTCATTTGTCTCCTAGCGCAGGCAGAGCGATGGAAAAATTTTGTATTTCTATCTCCTTCTAATAACCAAGTATTTCTTGCTCTCTGTTTCCAGAAAATCTCTTCTTGATTATCAATGTCCTCAACCGCTTTGCGCAGAGCATCATCCTCGGATTTAAGGTGCTCAGAAATGTTTCCTTCCCTGAACTATTTTTGCACCTCATCCCATCTGGTCAACAAGGGAGCCCTTTGGAGCTGGAAGTCTGATTTGTTAGTTTGCCTCCACTGCTTCAATTTACACTTGACAAAATGAAGCTGTTTGTGAAATTTGAACATTGTTGTCCCAAAAGGTAGGCGACCTTCTTCCCACCACTGAGGAATTTTCCTTTGGAGGTCCTCTTTTTGCAACCAAAAATTTTCAAATTTAAATGGTTTGTGGTACTGCCCTGTTATAGTCCCTCCCTCCAGCAAAATGGGAAAGTGATCTGAGACTGGGCCTTCTAATATCTGAAATTTGATATTCCATTTAACAAATGCCTCCTCCGAGACCAAAAACCGGTCTAGCTTTACCTTCCTACTGTGTGGCTCTCTTCTCTTGTTAGTCCAAGTAAAGTAAGTGCCAGGGCCTTTGATATCAACAAGGTGAAAGGCCTGGACTTGGGCAATCAGAAGCCTGTCCCCTGGATCCAAAACTGGGATACCACCTTCCTGATCCCTGGTAGATAATTTGGCATTGAAGTCCCCAGCAATAATCCAATCAAAGTCTTCCCGGGAGGACCTCATGTTATGAACCGCTTTCCATTGAAGTCGCTGGCCATCAAGGCTTTGAGCCCCATAGAAGTTCGTAATTAAAACCTGCTCAGCTGTAACAATGTTCCTAAAAAGAGATGTGAGAACACCCCTCCAAGCTATATGTTCTATTGCTGTCCATTCCAGAGGGTTCCAAAGAGTAACAATCCCCCCCGAGGCACCTTGAGCAGCCACATCCATATATCCAGCGCCCCTCCATATTCTACTAACAGTTTTACACATAAGATCTAAAGACATTTTGGTCTCCTGAATGAGCAAAAAGTCTGTTTTACTTCTTCCTAAAAGTCTTTGAACAGCAGATTGGTGGGTTCTACTGTTTAAACCCCTAACATTCCAAGATTGAATAATCATTGGAAACCTTGGGAGCAATAAGAATCGATTGTTCTCACCGATCCACCATTGATCAGCTTGTCCCCTTGTACTGCTAGTAGATCCTTATTGGATTTTCTGCCCGCCCCTTGGGAATTACTATTTTTAGACCTCTTCTCCACCTGGGTAATCCCTAGAGCTGGTCTTTCTCTGTTCTTTTCTGCACTTCCCATGTTGACATCCTTAATAACTGGCTGTGCTGGGGAGTGGATTACCAATGCCCCTAGGTTTTCCGGCTACAAAATCTCGGAGGGTTCAATCACCTGTTCTAAGACAGGAGTTGATGAGGGAGAAGTATGAGAGTGGATATTATTATCCTCAACATTCCCATCCACTCCTTCCATGACTTGGTCTTCTTGATCCACAAGGGATTTAAAGATTTCATACCGGTTGGTTGGCTTGAGTTGAGCTTGTTCCTTGCCATTTCTCTTTTTGTTTCTCCTTCGCTTCTGCTGTTCAAAGCCATATTTTTGGGCATCAGAACCTTGGGGGATGTTATGTGGTTCTTTGACCGGAGTGAACTTACCCTCTCTGGGGCGATTTGGCATTCCAAACGGAGCCTCCGCTTTTGTGCTCAAGATATTCGGGCAGAACCTAGCCAAATGGCCATGCTTATGGCAGACTCTGCATCTAAACGGTAGGGCTTCATAGTCTAATTGTTGTATCCAGGATTGTCCTGCTAACTCCAGTTCCACCTCGGCTGGTAACGGCTGGCTAATATCCATTTCAACACAAATTCTAGCAAAGACAGCAGTGTTTCCCTCTATGGTATCTTTGGAAACTCCCAAATATCTACCTAGAGAATTACCAATCATCTCAAGAATCTGCTCACCCCAAAACTCCATCGGGAGAGCGTACAGTCGGATCCAAACCGGGACAGCCGTGGGCTCAATGCGAGGATCGAAACCCACTCTCCACGGTTGGACAAATAACCCTGTCGGGCCGTGGCTCCTCTTCTCTGATTCGAATGCTCTGTTTCTATCTGCTAAAGAAGAGAAACTAATAATGAAATACCCGTTGCTTATAGGCCATAAGGAGTACTCATCGATAGGCTCCCAGTTCTGTCTAACCCAGGTATGCAGAAAGTGCAGAGTGGGTCGGATACCCATAAATTTGCAGATCAGGTCATGGGTAGCACGGTAGATGATCGTATCCTCGACCAGCTTTGGTTCTATGACAATCTTAGGTCTGGAAGCGGATTGCGGGAGGCATCCATTAACTCTGTTTGCAGGTGAACCCTTGCCAACATTCTTGAGAAGCGTTTGGTAAGCACTCCGCTGAGTTTCATCGGAGGAAGACGCAGGAGTTTCTTTTAATATCTCAGCATAAGAGCTCTTTTTCCCATCGAGAGATCCTGGAGGAGACCCCATTGGGCCCTCCCTGGGCACCGAACGAGCCTTCAGAGTAGAACAAATTCAACCCACCAGAGTCCCTGGTTGAATCTTCCCACCAGAAACCCAAGAGCTTCGGCCGACGACTGCTTAGAAATTTTCCCGCCAAATCGCCAGAGCTCCCGCCGCGTGTTTTCGAATGGTCTCCACCTCGATCTAGTCTTCATCCCTAACTTTTATATTGGAGAATATGTAAAAAAAAAAAAAACCTTTTAACTAAAAAATCATTGAATAATACAAAGTCAATCCCACTCTCATTCAATCCACTTTTGAATCTATCAATATCCATTGAATTTAAATATTAACTCTTTCATTAAAACAAATATATCATGCTCATTCATCCTATCATTAATTATCACTTTTGATGAATCATTTGTTACTAGATAAGCATTATTATAGATTGTTTTTCTTTTTATTGAATTTTTTCTCTCTTTTTTTTTGTTGGATAATAAGGGTTGTACTCGGGTTCCCATGACAAATTAAAACTCTCTTCTTTAGAGCTTGAGAGTTTATAAATAAATACACTTTTTATCTCAATTGAGATGTTATAGCTAAAAACCTACATCATTTTACATAAAATGTCTAAATTCTTGATTTTCGTTTTTTGAATCTTTTCAATTTTCTCTATGAATGCAATTATTCCAAAATTTAGCATCTTTATTGACATCTTCCTATAGCAGCCTTCACAATACCAAAACTTCACCTCTACTATCTATGCCAAAATATTGCACTATCATAGTCCGCTTTACCAAACCTGGATTGCTAGTTTCCTTCCTGAAACACAAGTGCAACCACAAAAATTATAATAAATAGTCTAAATGCATTATTTACAAAATAAAATAGATATTACCAAAGGAAAACATTAAAGTAAATATTAATAATTAATCGAATCAGACAACATTTCCTTATCAACTTCAACTAAAATTACTACTTTCTCTAACCATGGAAATGATAATTTAACTTCACAATCTTCAATCAAAACCCCTCTATTGGCTAGATTATCTGCACATTTGTTTCCTTCCCTTAATATATGTGTAAACTTGATTTCTTTAAACTCTTTAGCAAGATCTTGAATTTCCACAATTATCTCTTGTATGTTCCATGAAGCCTTTACTTTCCTCAAAATTACATTTATTACTATGAGAGAATCACCTTCCATCCATACTCTATTCCACTTCATTTGTTTACATATTTTTAACCCTTCTAAAGCTACCCAAGCTTCAACTTCATTATTAGTCTTAAATCCACTATTGAAAGCATAATGAGACAAAATCTCTCCTCTGTTATTTCTAATTATTCCTCTTCCTCCTGCTGGTCTTGGATTTCCTTTAGATGCTCAATCAAAATTTAATTTAACCCACTCCACATGTGGTGGTTTCTACTTTATATTCTTTGCCTTCTTTTTGCTTCTCTTGTATCAAACATCATAATTCCATTTAAAGACTTTACTCCATCTATCAAGGCTCTCTGCTTCTAGATTAGGGATTGGGTGAGTTTATAGGATTGGTTTAGAATCCTCTATGGCTAAACATATCTTCTTTTTCATTACCTCTAAACTGCTTTCCTTTCCTTTAAATATTCTTCTATTTATTTTTAGCCATACAATCCAAAGTATTGTATCTTTTGATATATCTTATATTGTTTGTAAAGCCTCACTTTTATAAGTGCTTGTCATTGCTTTAACAAATCTTCAATTTTGCTATTCATCACCATGCATTTACCAAACATAAAAAGAATCCATTGCCATAGATTCCAGACTATTGAGCAATGTCCTAAGAGATGGTCTATACTCCCCTCCTCCTTTTTACAAATAAACACATTGGGAGGGGCCATGAAAACCCCTTTTCATAAGGTATTTCTAGGATAAATTTCTTCCATGACCTACTAGCCAAACAAACATTTTGACTTTAGGAATGCTTGGGCTATCCCAAATATCTCTTCATATTCTAGTGATATTATTATTTTGTTGGTGTTGTACATTATATCCACTTTTTGTTGTGTATTCTCCTGAGCTATTCAACTCCCAAATCAATTTATCTTTGGCTTCCCTCACAATAATCGTAATTGTTATCTTCCTACTCAATTGCCTCCTAGCATCATTGTCTTGTATACTTGTAAAATAATTCTTCTTTTCAATTGTATCTTCCTTGATTTTTTCTCTCCTTAAACTAAAGTATTGTATATTTAATTGAAACAATCTTACTTTCAAATAAAACTTGATAATACAATTTTTTTACTTGTTGCAACTTTTCTTCATAAATGAATATATATATATATTTCAAAAGTCTAAAAAACTCTAAATAAAAGTTTGCTACTTACTCACATTTAATGCTTGTTTTATAATAAATTAGAAGCTTTTTAACCCACAAAGCCAAAATAACCAATGACAAGTAATATTTTAATTATTTTTCCTTCGTTATTATTAATATTTCACTTTATTAGAATGTTTGAGTGGGCTTAATAAAGCTTTAAAACTTCAAATAAGAGATTTAAGGTTTGATCCAATACAATAGAGTTACACCCTAAAGTTATGTTGTTGGACTATTATCCAGGCTATCCAAGTTCAAATTACGGAGAAGAAGGCCTCCATTGTGTCCCCAACAGGGACAAATATGACCTTAGTTGTGCATCAGTTCATTATACTTTGTCTTGCTTAAAAAATAATTAAATAAACATATATTATATAATAACCATCATATGACTTATGGTCCTCTATACTTTAAAAGGTAAACTTTACCTTTTACCAAAATAAACCATTATAAAATTAAAATTATAACTCTTGGAGCATTGTAGTGGTTTAGCTATTGCTTTTTATTTAAAAAAAAAAACAACTTTGGTTCAAAATGTGTATAAAAAATAAAAAATAAAAAATATGTTTTACTTAAATTATAGTAAAAATATTAACTGACAGTTAGGATAGGATACCCAACCCTCAACATCATAAAATTAACTTCACTCAATCATTTAAATTTCTTTCTTTCGTAGTCTTTAAAAATTAATTATCATCCCCGTGAGTGTGGTCTACCGGTAAGGATACCACTTGCATTATTAGTGAGCATTAACGGTGATGTAACCCGGGTTCAATCCCCATGGTGGATGTATATAAGAAGTATTACTTAAAAAAAAATTACTTATCATTTTTTTGAGTGAAAAAGTACTATATTAAATATAAATGCCTTAATCATACAAAAGGGTGGGTGGATGTATATAAGAAGTATTATAAAAAAAAAAATTACTTATCATTTTTTGAGTGAAAAAGTACTATATTAAATATAAATGCCTTAATCATATAAAAGGGTGGGTGGACGGACACCTCAAACCACATAAACAAATTATGCCAGTTGACAAGACAACTAATATAAAGTTCAAAGTACCACCACCAACCGAACAACCACCAACTAGCAAAATTAAGTAAAGCATTAAATCAAAAGATCAAAACACCTTGATCAAAACATATGCATCCCATTAATTATTACTTATCCTTTTAACAAATAAACCATTATAAAATTAAAATTATATTCTAATGTCTCAGGGTATAAAGTTCAAAGTACCACCACCCACGGAACAACCACCAACTGGCAAAATTAAGTAAAGCATTAAATCAAAAGATCAAAACACCTTATGCATCCCATTAATTATTACTTATCCTTTTAACAAATAAACCATTATAAAATTAAAATTATATTCTAATGTTTCAGGGTACAACTCAACGGCTTTAGCTTTGGTTCTTTTTTGCAAGGTCCAAGGTTCAAACCATAGTATAAATGACTTGCCAAGGTTCAAACCATAGTATAAAGGGTGGGTTGACAGACATGTCAAATCCCATAAACAAGTCATGTCGGTTGAGAAGACAATCAATATAAAGTTCAAAGTACCACCACCCACGGAACAACCACCAACTGGCAAAATTAAGTAAAGCATTAAATCAAAAGATCAAAACACCTTGATCAAAACATATGCATCCCATTAATTATTACTTATCCTTTTAACAAATAAACCATTATAAAATTAAAATTATATTCTAATGTCTCAAGGTACAGCTCAACGGTTTTAGCTTTGGTTCTTTTTTGCAAGGTCCAAGGTTCAAACCATAATATAAATGACTGGCCAAGGTTCAAACCATAGTATAAATAACTTGCCAAGGTTCAAACCATAGTATAAAGGGTGGGTTGACGGACACGTCAAATCCCATAAACAAGTCATGCCGGTTGACAAGACAACCAATATAAAGTTCAAAGTACCACCACCCACCGAACAACCACCAACTGGCAAAATTAAGTAAAGTATTAAATCAAAAGATCAAAACACCTCGATCAAAACATATGCATCCCATTAATTATTACTTATCCTTTTAAGAAATAAACCATTATAAAATTAAAGTTATATTCTAATGTCTCAAGGTACAACTCAACGGTTTTAGCTTTGGTTCTTTTTTGCAAGGTCCAAGGTTCAAACCATAGTATAAAAGACTTGCCAAGGTTCAAACCATAGTATAAAAGGTGGGTTGACGAACACGTCAAATCCCACAAACAAGTCATGCCGGTTGACAAGACAACCAATATAAAGTTCAAAGTACCACCACCCATTGAACAACCACCAACTGGAAAAATTAAGTAAAGCATTAAATCAAAAGATCAAAACACCTTGATCAAAACATATGCATCCCATTAATTATTACTTATCCTTTTAACAAATAAACCATTATAAAATTAAAATTATATTCTAATGTCTCAAGGTACAGCTCAACAGTTTTAGCTTTGGTTCTTTTTTGCAAGGTCCAAGGTTCAAACCATAGTATAAATGACTTGCCAAGGTTCAAACCATAGTATAAATAAGTGTGTAACGAGGTGGATATATATTCATGAAAAAAATTATATTCTAATCAAATTATATAAAAAAAATACAAATAAAACATTATAAAATTAAAATTATATTCTCTTAATCAAATCCAAAAAAAATAGGGAGTATGGCCCGCCCATGAACATCTTACAATGGTAAGTTGGAATTATAGAGGTTTCCCTTGGAGAAGAGGACCCGGGTTAGGGCCCATTGCTAGAGACAAAGATATAATCATATTGACATAAACACATGAACACGATGGATGTAGGACTCCAGAATTTGTGGGATACAAAAAAATAGCAATATGGAATAAAGCAACAGAAAATATCAAAGGGCATGGGGGTATTATGGTTTTAATAAAAGAGGAATGGGATAGGGTCATTAAAATTGAAAAACAAGATGAAAACAAACAGTACATCTAGATAAAAATCCTAGAAAATAAGTCAGTTATTAACATAACAACATGTTATTTTGCTCCCAAGAATTCTAAATTCTATAAGAAACATGACCTTAACAGAGAAGACCCATACTTCTCCCTAAAAAGAGACATTTCAATATACAGTAAGTTGGGGGAGATTATATTAATTGGAGATTTCAATGCAAGGACAACAAATAAGCAAGCTGACATTCTAAAAGGTAACGAAGATATTGAGATTAATCCTCTTTGGATGTCAGAAGAGGAAAATCAACAGCCAGGACTTCAGAAGATGAGCATGGGGCTATCACGCAATATGGAGAAGAGTTGTTAGGTCTTTGCAACATATACAATTTGATTATTTGCAATGGGATGAACAAATGAAAAAATTCAGAAAAGTATACATGCAAAACATATAAGGGACAAAGTGTAATAGACTATGTAATATGCTCACAAAGAGGAGCTAGAAGTGGAAGATTCTCCGATGGAACTTAAGTCAGATCACAACCCAATTGTTATGAAACTTCGAATGCATGGATACAAACCAAGGGAAAAACACTTGCAAGGCAATCAAAATAAATATCCTCACAAGGGAAACATTCTCTTAACAGATGAAAATCGGCAAAATTTTAGAGCGGTATTAAATAACAAGTTACAGGAAAGGGAAGAACTACATCAGAGTAGTAGAGATTACAGTAAGAGTGAATGGTTAATGCACGTTATTCAAGAAGCTCTAAACAAATGCAAGAGAACTAAACCTAAAAAGAAAGAAAGGAATAACTTCCCAACCAACCCATGGTTCGATGAAGATTGCAAAAAAATACGAATATTACTAAAGGAACCAACGGGTAAAACAAGAGCAAACAAAAAAGCATATGAGAAACTGGTAAGGGCAAAAAAAGAAGAATACACTAGAACAAGGAGGAAAGAATTGATTTACTTGGGGAAGCATGAACCAAAGAAATTTTAGAAGGAACTAAGCGTGAAAAGGATGTAAACTGAAAATAACATAACAGTTAATCAGTGGTTGGAGTATTCAAAACAACTGTATCAACGCAGTAACCAGCAGGAGACACCCCCTACTATCGTTGTCAAGAAATAACTTTTCACAATTGAAGACATTATTCAAGGGATAAAAAAGTTAGCAACTGGTAAAGCTCGTGACATAGAAAATCTTCAAGCAGAGCATATAAAATGGGGGGTAGATATCTTGGCACCACAAATCAAAGAAATTTTCAATGAGGTCATACAAAATGACTTCTCTACTGAGTGAACAACTAGCTTGACCATTCATTTGTTTAAAAGTGGAGATGTAAATAATCCCTCAAACTATCGAACTATCATGATCAACCCTCTCTTTGCAAAGTTGTTTGAGAGTATGATAGAGCGTAGGATCAACATATGGGCGGAAGAAAAGGGAAATAGAGCAAAGGGGCAAGCGGGTTTTAGGCCCAAGCACTCAACTATTGATCACTGTATAACGCTCAGACACAATGGAAAAAATATGGGACAAAAAAGTGGAGGCTTTTTGTTGTTTTGTAGACTTCAAAAAGGCATTTGACACAGTGCCAAGGAAAAAATTATGGAGCGAGAATGGAAGAGCTAGAGGTTTCAATTCACTACGAGGCAGCAGTTCATAGACTATATGAGCATGTAAAGGCTAGAATCAGAACACAAGAAGGATTATCTGAATGTTTTGGTAGTGACATAGGTGTCAAACAAGGTTGCCCTCTTTCTCCGACCTTATTTGGGTTGTAAATTGACAAGTTAGAAGAATGGATAAACAAATTTGGGGGAGAGGGTGTGCATTTAGCCAAATATGTGGTAAAACTCCTCATGTATGCAGATGATGTAATTCTTGTGGCCAAAACAGCCAAAGATCTAGAAGATCACCTTCAAGCTCTAGAACTCTTTTGTATAGAAGTTGAGATGCAAGTGAACACGAGCAAAACAAAAATTATGATTTTTTCAGCAAAAAGAAGAAGCAACAACTCAAATTTCAGTTTGCAGGAGAACCGCTTGATGTAGTAGTAGAATACAAATACTTAGGCATAGACTTTCATGACAAACTTAATTGGAATACATGTAGGATGAAAAGAACTCAAAGTGGTTGGAAAGCACTATATGCACTTCAAAACAGGTGTAGGAATGCCAAGTTGTGGGACTGGAAGACCACCAAGGTCTTATTTAGCCTACTTGTTACACCGGTTCTGTTGTATGGTTGCGAGATGTGGGCTAGTGGCACAACAAATGCAAAATGGAGGCAAATAGAAATGATTCAAAAATATCTAATCACAAACTTTCTCAAAATTAAGGCCACAACCCCTTATGAAATTATTCTAGCTGAAATTGGAATGTTCCCTTTAGAAGCAATTGCTATGACCAAGTCTGTTATGTTGAAAAAAACGAGAAAACATGACAAATGATAGATGGCCTAGGGCAACTAGGGACGAAGAGTTGCATAGGCGAAAGAATACATGGATGAAACAAAATCAGAAATGGATGAAACATTGGGAAATCAACATAAATGAATGCCCAAATGTCAACAAAGACAAAAAAATTATGTGAATGAAAAGTTCAGAAGTGGAATATAGAAAAATACAAGCAGGAAAATACAATATTATATTGCAAATTTTAACCCAACGTATGACCACAAGGAAAAAGCGTATATAGGCGCTGAAATCAAGTGGAAGGAAAAAATACTCATTGCTCAGATAAGGACTAGCTCTCGTGGGCTTAGATGTGAAACAGAAAGAAAGAAGGACAACGCCCAAAGAACAATGGGAAGAAAGGATATGTACGCTATGCAGCACAGGGGCAGTAAAGACAGAGGAACACTTCATCTATAAATGCCCGAGTTTTTCAGATATCCGTGAAAAATACAAAGAAACACTTGGAAACAAGTTTATGGCAGATAGATTTATTTGAAGACAGTAAAATAAAAAAAGTTGGGGAATTGCTAACACAAATCAACAGGAGAAGGAACAACCTTGTCAAAGATATTAAAAATCATATGATATGATTTGAGTAATTGTACTTCCATCTTTTAGGTCCCATAGACCATATTTGAGTCTCGCGGACTTTATTAAAATCTTTCATTTCATTTCAATATTAACCGTCGTATACATAATATTAGTCCATTCGATACATTTAAAAATTAATCAAACTAAAATTTATAAAAGTTTTTTTATGCAATTAAAAAAAATTAAATTAAAATTCCTGAGGCTCATACCAGACCTCTTAATATTTTTCAATATTCGATTTAGAGGCCTATAAACAACCCGGGGAAGGAAGAGAAGGCCTCCTGGAACCTACATTCAATTTCGTCTCTTTTCACGCCCTAATCTTTTCGTTCCACCAGGGAAGGCTGTCTTGGCCGACATTTCTGAACATCATCTCCAACGGCCGACGAGTTCTGGTAAGAATGAAACGCAGCTAGACATCCAGTTGCAATTTTGTTTTTTATTTTGGTTGGTTGCGTATATTTGTAATCTTATGTCATGTGACAGAGGAATGGGGGAAGCCGCAGAGATAGGGGATCCATCATTGATTGAAAGAGAAGTGGAAGAGGGAGAAATTGTGGAGAGAGAGGGAGAAGGAGAAGGAGAAGTAGACGGAGAAGGCATAGAGAGGCCTTTGGCAAAGAGCTCCCATCCTCTGGAGCATTCGTGGACATTCTGGTTCGACAACCCACAAGGCAAATCAAAACAGACCGCGTGGGGCAGCTCCTTGCGCCCTGTCTATACCTTCGGTACGGTCGAAGACTTTTGGTGGTATGTTTCCATCGCATTGTGGGCTATTCTTTTTTGTTCATTATTTTTAACTTGATTTTACTTTCATTTCGATTGCATCTTCAAGATTTTAATGTTTACTTTGGTCTAAAAGATACCCTACTGGAACATTATTTATTTTTTCTATTTCTGTTCTGAGTCCCAAAACAGAGGAGCGGTTGAGATTGGAAGGCACTGGAATGAGAGGATATCTTTCTGTTTCCGATCTATTTCTAATGCCAGCCATCTGTATGTGATATGTCTGAACAAGTCAACAATCAATTTTCTTGAACCTACCCTGTGCCTAAACTAGGTCTCTGACGGTATGTTATTAGTAATCGGAAAAAGTTGTTCTTACTGGTTCTTGGCATCTACCCTAATTTAAACGTTGTGCAATCCTAAACTTCCCAAAATAAAGTTGATGTTAAAAGTGTTAAATGGAAACATTTTAAAATCAACTTCCAAAATGAGGTCATTTGAAGTACCTGAGAAGCATGTCTGAGTCACTCTGGAGCAATTTAAGGAAAATATTCTGCTCTCAAAAGCTTACACCGTGGGACATCATGAATGATGCTGAGCTGTGAAGCCAAGTTTTGTAGAATTGTCTGCAATGGCTGTATCAAATAGAATAAGCTTGGGAAGGCCAAGGCGCAAGGTCATCCTTGGGATAAACCTTTTGTGAATATTGAAGACTATACTTGTATTCATTTCTCTGTCCATTCCATAAGAAGTTCCGCTCCAGCCAGTCAGTAGATTGTTCGAGATTTTTTTGTGTTGCAATAAATAAAAGAAAACCATATATGTAAGCAAGATATATAAAACAGATTTTGCTAGTTGCATGTAAAAAGGCAAGGATAATAAAAGTAACTAGTCCAGGATGACATTTTTCCAAAAAGCATACTTTGGGAGCATTTCATATTCATCTCAAGAAAACCCTTTCCTGGAGGGTGCCATGATGCAGCAAAAAGCAATTTGGCAATACGTAATTCTAACACTTATAAAAAGGCAAGGATAACAAAAATAACTACTCCAGGATGACATTTTTCCAAAAAGCATACTTTGGGAGCATTTCATATTCATCTCAAGAAAACCCTTTCCTGGAGGGTGCCATGATGCCGCATAAGGCAATTTGGCAATACGTAATTCTAACACTTATAAAAAGGCAAGGATAACAAAATTAACTAGTCCAGGATGACATTTTTCCAAAAAGCATACTTTGGGAGCATTTCATATTCATCTCAAGAAAACCCTTTCCTGGAGGGTGCCATGATGCCGCAAAAGGCAATTTGGCAATACGTAATTCTAACACCTATCTTATCATCTTTTGCATCCTCGTTGATTTTCTGTCTCACTGCAAATTAATGTCAGTCCAAAATGTTCTTCAATCCAGATGCTTTAGAGATGGTTATCCTTTTGATGAGAAGCATATTGTCGGCATGCAAGGGAGGAGTGGCTCTGACAGCCATCATTCTATCAGCAACCTAATGTAGATAAGATCTTGTTTGAGCCTTCTTTGATTACAAACAGATACAGAGATAGAGAAAGTGATTCTCTTTGTTGCAGGAGTTGATGAGCCTCGATAGATATTTTAGTGGGAACAAGTGGACAGGGTAGCTGTGAGATAGCAGTTCTATCCCATATTTCTCACTATGTTGTTAACTCAAACATAGATTCTAATTAATATGAGATATGATTAAATAAAATTTAAAATTTCTCAGTAGTTTGATAGAAGTCAGCAGTAGCTGTTGTGACAATGTTTTCCTTTAGCAGACAAGGGCCATTGAAATCAATGTTGATAACAACCATAGTGTTTAGACTCTCCCAGAGTCTGCGAGTACTAGCAAGGCCACCACCCCCCGCCTCCCCCCAAAAAAAAAGACCTGCCAAAATATCTAAATGAAATACTTTCTGAGATTTTCCCCAAACCTGATTCCAGATCAAAATTACAGGCCTGCTGAGTCCGAGAGAAGTCCTAGTTTCAACACTATGAAAACAACAAACGACTTCTCCAATTAATATGAATCTCTATTGAGGTCATAGTAGAGAAACTCGGACTCGACAAGGCCAATTTTTGACTTGGACTTGGTCTGGGCAAAAAGCTTTGGAAAAACTTGACAAAAACTTGGCAAACAAAAACTGAAGAAAATTCAAATTTTCATTGGAAAAACATCTTTTTTTTTCATGCATATCACAATTAATTAACTTTATACAAATCCAAAATTAATATTGTAAGTGATACAACCTTAAACTATACATGAAAGTGACAAAACACACATCAATGTAACTGAACTATACAACCTATGAAAACAAACGACTTCCCCAATTAATATGAATCTCTATTGAGGTCATAGTAGAGAAACTCGGACTCGACAAGGCCAATTTTTGACTTGGACTTGGTCTCGGCAAAAAGCTTTGGAAAAACTTGACAAACAAAAACTGAAGCAAATGCAAATTTTCATTGGAAAAACGTTTTTTTTTCATGCATATCACAATTAATTAACGTTATACAAATCCAAAATTAATATTGTAAGTGATACAACCTTAAACTATACATGAAAGTGACAAAACACACATCAATGTAACTGCTGGGTGGCTATTTGATTCTTTCTTGGAGCATCTGCAAGTCCTTTTGTTGTCAATTAACATGCTGTTTATTTGTAATTATTTCTTTCTGATGAATATGTAGCGTTTGCTAATATTTCATATTGAGTCAAAGTCCAAAGAGAGTACTTAAGGCTGGTACATATCCCTTCTAATTCCTATGGTTCTCAGATTGTGGCTGCACTAAGGGATGCCTCCCACAGATGAATGGTTATATATGGGCTAGAGGCTGCTGTTAGAAAATACTTCAGGTCATGTTATCTCCCATTCTGGTTATGTGGCCGTACACAGGTGCAATGCTCAAACCAACACTGAATATGGTTGATGCTATTCTTTGGCAGAGTATGGATAGTATATTATCCTTTAAAAGGGTATAACTGCATATCACAATTATTAGTCAACTAGTCTTCCTTAGAAAGAAACCTCGAGGACATTTTGTTCTTCTTCAAATGGCCTCTTGCTCTTTAATGCATGTTTTATAAATCTCACTAGGATTTTGAGAGGGCCCAAGAACTGTACTTTTCTAGTTTTTCACATCTAATTCTTGCCTTTGAGTTGCTTCAAACATTGTGAATGTTTCCTGTATGGGTTAGGATTTCGAAAGCATTTGTTTGTTTGTAGGTCCAGTGATTAGATCAATGTTCTAGAGAATGTATATTATAGGGAAGTGCAAAGAAATTTTGCTCTTGATTATTAAAGGTGTTACACTTTGCATGGGGTGGGACATAATGCCATGGAACTCCGTACAAGATTGGTAAGTTGTCTACCCTTCTGGTTTGAACTTCCATTGTTGATCTTCTTTGACCTTATCTCTGTACTCTACTGACTAATTTTTCTTTTCCTTTCGTTTTTGGTCCTTCGTAATCATGTTGGTCTTGTGGTATTAGTCTTCCTTTTGGTTCTTGTTTTTTTTTACCTCAAATATAACTACTGGGTAGCTGTTAGATTCTTGAAAACTAGGAAAAATTTGGGTTTAGGATGCAGATGAGTGTTTTTTTGGGTCTGATTTCACTGTCTCTTTGCAGTCTCTGCAAGTGGGAACAGCAAAAATGAGGCCAATTTGGAAAAAAAAAATTGATTCTGTTCTTCTAAGTTTTTGCTACCGTGGCCAAGTTTTTTTTCTCAAACTTGTGAGTTTTTGGAGAGTCCAAAAAAACTCGCTGAGCTGGGTCAAAAAACCTGGGAGGGCCAACTCAAGCGTGGGCTCGACGAGTTTTTGAAAAACTCGTCGAGTTTCGTAACTATGATTGAGATCATTATGCTGGAGATCTTCTGTATTGAAATGGAACATTATGGTTGATCAGATCACACATGTCCACAGCATTGAATGCAATATGGCATGAAATGTGTGCCATTGATTCTTCAGAAGCATCTTTTAAAAAGTGTTGGGTTGTATGTATGCAACTTCATGTCACAAATTACATACTCTAGTAGTGCCCATCATGAGTTTTGGACCTTGTTTATATGGGTCTGAGGTTTTACCCTAGCAAGTGGGTAAGTTTAATTGATGTGTTTAACTGGAAATATGATTGCCATCATGGGAATAAGTATCTACTCTATAGAGAAAAAAGGTATTTTAGATTGCAGTCATCTGTGAGGAAATTAAAGAGACCGCACTGCTGTGTAATTCTACATTTTAAATTTTTTTTATTAATCAGTCTGATTACACATTCCTTTACACTTTAGCAAATCCTGGATCATAGCAGTTGCATTTTAGAGTTGAATGTGCTCTACACATGGCAATGCACTGAATGTGCAGATCATTTGAGTTTCTATGGATATCAAGAGGATGTGTTTTTACAGCATGATATTAATTGTTGGGAGACATGACAATGTCACCTTAAGCTGTTTGTAGTAGATTACCATGGTTTTGATGGTAACAAGTTTTTTGTGAGCAAGAATAATAGCCATTCATGGATAGGTTGTTCCATCTTGTTTAAATCATGTGTTTTTGTTATCAATCCATATTGAGGCCATTATGCCGGAGATCTCCTGTTTGGAAATGGGACATTATGGTTGATCACATAACACATGCCCACAGCCTTGATTGCAATGCCGCACAAAATGTGTGTTATCTTTTCTTCAGAAGCATCTTCTAAAATAGTGGCTGGTTGTCTGCAAATTTAGGTGGGGCATCACATAATACTCTTTGCAGCACCTGTCATAAATTTTCAACCTTGTTTATATCGATTTGAGCTAGTACCTTGGTCTGTGCATGAATTTAAGTTTGTGTTTAACTAGAAATGTGATTGCCATCATGGGAATAAGTATATACTCTATAGAGAAAGGAAGATATGTTAGATTGCAGTTGCATTTGAGGGAATTTAAAACACTGCACTGCTGTGTAATTCTACATGCTGGGTGTGTTATTCATTTGAGTTACACATCCCTTTACTTTAGCAAATTTTGGATTATAGCAGTTGCATTTTGCAGACTCCTTATCTTTTGACTGTGCTTTGAACGTGGCAATGTACTCAATTTGTAGACCATTTCAGTTCATATGGCTATCAAGAAGATGTGCCTTTGTAGCATGCTCTTGATTGTTGGGAGGCATGGCAACGTCCCCTTAGGCAGTTTGTAATAGATTACGATGGTTTTGATGGTAACAGTTTTTTTGGGAGGAGGAATGAGAGTTGTCCATGGATAGTTTGTTTCATCGATTGACATGTTTTTGTTATGTTTTTTCTTTCTTTCTTTAGGGCATACATGCCATATTTCAACCATTTAATTTTGTTTGCTGCATATCTACAAGTTCTATAGGAAGGGTATAAATTTTATATTTAGATAGAACTATCTGAAGTTCAATACTAGTCCATGCTTTGATTGATATTGATTTGTTTTAGTTCATAGCTTGATATACTATAAAATTTTCTTTTTTCTTTTTTGACATCAATTTGAGGGGGCACCAGATTCAACATAGATTTCTGTTTTAATACATGGAAAACAGCTATATTTTATATCTCATTATCCATAGGCCTCTGGTGTGCTTGTAGCTATCATGTTTTCATGCTAATGAAGGGCATTTGGTTTATCATATTTGTTAAATTTGATTAATAGTTAGTGACTCTGCTTTTCATAACATTCAAATCATTACTTTTGTCGACATTTCTCTTTTTTTTGTCTTGCTTGTGTGGACAATCTAGTTTAAAACTCTGTCCCTTTATCAATGGATTGCCCAATAGAAGTGCACCTAGTTTATTGTGACAGGACTACTTTTTCTTTGGTGTTAAATGGCTTGCCTTGGTTTTCATTTAAATTCACTGCATTTTGCAAAGTCTTACATTTGCCTGTCTTAGATTTTACGTCAGATAGCAATGAAAAGTTCAATTTCAATTCCTAATACCCCCCCACCCAAAAACAACATTGCGGTTTTTCAGACTTTCAAGGTTTGATTGTTCAGTGGAAGCATGGGGCAAATTACAGAGATTCACTCAAATTGCAGAAACATTATGTCTCTGTGAAGAAGTTGCTTTATCTAATGGAATTGGTTTGCAACCACCTTTTTGCCTAGACAAAGCTATATGTAGTTAGGATATAATAAATTTGCTGCTTGTGTCTTGTTGCCATAATACATAATGTATGTTCAAGCCTGGAAACTGATTCCTTGACCCCCCTAGATTATTTAGTCTTATTAGCAGATTATTGACTTGTTTATTGGAGTGTCAGTTGTCCTTGTTACATAGAATGGCCTTGATGTGGTCCTCTTCTATGATTTGGTTCTTTTTCATGTATATCATTGATATGAACCTGCAGTAAAATTATAACAGTAACATGCACTAACTGGAAAGGAAATAGCAGAAAACACAAGTTGAGGAGCAAATGAGAGAAGATAGCCACCAAAACTGATGATAGACATTCCTTATTGCAATATACTAAATAAATGTACAAGGATATAGACGTGCTTGGTGGATAAGGCAACAAATAAGATGCAAAAGATACGAATTAGAAATCTCTATGTACTTAGTAGAGAGATGCTCATGTACAAACTAGAAAGATGCTAATTCACATGGAGAGAGTATACTACAAAGCATAAAAACATTCTAATATAGAAATATAAATATTAGAATAATCTAATCTCATTATTGCTTTCCTGCTTATTGGAAGTTGTTCCCATCTTCTACAATAGATGAGAAAACTTTGTTGCAAGAGCTGACTCGGAGAACCACTTAGCTTGCATTGGCTAAGTGCATTTGTGGCCCACCAAGTAGTGGTTTGCTTCTTGTGGTTGATGTGAATCCAAACAACAACAAAGTATCATCCACCAAGAGTGGTTGTAAAAAATTGGAATCAGATCCTCAGGCTGAGGGACAAAACTTTTCTCCTTCAAGTGACATGACTCATATTGCTTTAGTTGTCTCACGTTTACAACATCATGAATGCCAAGTTGAGCTGGATATCTGGTCAAAAAGCATGCATTGGGTCTCAGTGATTGGACAATTGTATAAGACTGATACCTAATGGGCTTCAAATTTTGATGGTGTTGATTGTAAAACCGTTGCTTGTTCAAGTGAAGCAGCGACCCTAGGAAAGAATGAGGTATTCGATGGCGGTCATGGAGTGCTTGAATTTGGATTGCATTCAATGAAGAATATCATGAACTTTGGTGTGAATCTTAGCCAAATGTTGCACAAAGGGAGAAGCTTTGTCTTGCTTCTTTTATTCATGGGACATGTGGGATTGGAAGATAAAGCTGAATCTTCTAGAGGCCAAGGGTTGGAAGCCATGACAAACTTCAAAAGAAGAAAGCCCTGTAGAGACATGAGCAGCCTGATTGTGGCTATGCTAAAGAATGTGCAAATAATTGTCCCATTGTTTGTTTCGTTGGTTAGAGATGCGTAAAGCATGGATTAAGGCGCGATCAACAACCTCAGTCTAGCCATTAGTTTTTAGATGAAATGAAGTGAAGAAGTACTATTGACAACCAAGAAATTTTCACCATGTTCTCCAAAGTGACTCAAGACATAGGAGTCATGATCGTAAATAAAATTAAGTGTTAGGCCAAAACTTCTCCAAACATGTTTGAAAAACAAGTGAAGAAGTACAACTGACAACCAAGAAGTTTTCACCACGATTTTCAAAGTGATTCAAGACATAGGAGTCATGATTGTAAATAATATTTAGTGGTTGCCCAAAACTACTCCAAACATGTTTGAAAGACAAGTTGGTTGCTTCAAGAGCATTAGTAGATTTGGTGCATGCCATAAAAATTGCCATTTTGGAAAACCGACTAACCACAACAAAAATGTAAATATGCTAGTGCTGAGTGGTTGGAAGCATGGTTGGAAAAATTGCAACTTGGGATAAACTCGACACTACTCCAGAAAACTCGTCCAAAAAAAAATCGAAAAAAATATTTTAATTAGAAAACAACAATTGGAGAGCCAAAAAGCTGATTTTATATTAGATATTTACAAAAGAGAGTACAATTATAGTTCCTGACCATGAAATCCAGCTAAAAACATCATACAAATTCAAAATTTCAAAATATAAAGCAATTTTTAAACAACTTTTTGTTTTCCCCTCCTCCCCCTTGAACTAGATGGTTGGACTTGGCTTTGGATAGGTGGTCAAATTGGAGGCTCCTTAGGTATGGGATCATCATGGTATATCTCCTCCAATCCTCTCAAATGTTTCGTTTCTGCCTTTGGTGCTTTAATGTCCTTTGTAGTAAACTTGGTATCTAACAGACTTTCGACAATCCAATCTAATAGTGGATCTAGCTCATCCAAGTCAATCACCTCATAGGATTTATTTGCCTCAACTTTTTTTGTGAAGACGATAATTGTATACTACAAATTAAGGTCATTGAGGAGCTCCAAGGTCAACTTATGTGTTTGGCCTCAAATAGATATCAATTGTGTTCCCACCTAGAAGTGCTACAAGGCTGACTCAAGATGTGGATTGCCATCATCCTTGGATTAGATATTTTTGAACCATAATCCTCACACAATAAATCTACAATTTTATTTTCAGGTTATTAATTTTCATTTGTTATTGTGTTGTTTTAAGTGTAAACTATAAGAAAAAAATGCTTAATTTTTTTTTACAAATTATCAAGGATACCAGGTGCGGGGGTGCGGGTGTGGCTAATTTTTGATTAAAATATATATATATATATATATATATATATATATATATATATATATATATATGTGTGTGTGTGTGTGTGTGTGTGTGTGTATTTTTTATCAAAATAATTAAAAAATAAAATAAATATGCACATTGCGAAATAATTAAATAAATGATAAATCATACACATTGTGAAATAAAATAAATCATTCATACACATTGCAAAATAATAAATATTTAAATATGGCATCATAAAACTTAAAAGCATATTGATATATGATATTGCATATTCATGTAAAAAAATGACAGGATGTCAAGTCATAAAGAGTCAAGAGATAACAATATACTATATAATAGTGGACATGTACAAAGATAACATCAAATATATGATATTTGACTCTCATTCGACATATTCCTCATCATCATCTTCTAGGCCCTCCTCCTGTGGATCTAGTGGTGGTAGATCTGAAAAGCCATCATACCTACAGTCATCTCCGGTGTCATCAGGAACTGCATCCCAACGTGCAAAAGGCCCCTCTGTATAACCCTTGTCCCTACGAGACATGAGTCGAAGAGTACTATGGACATACACGAGGTTCTCTGCCCTACTCGCCTCTAATCGACCTCTCCTCGCTGAATGGATAAATCCATATGTACTCCAATTCCTCTCACAAGCTGAGGAATTGGCCACCCGAGACAACAAACGACATGCTAGTCGTTGCAACTGTGGCATCCCATGTCCGTGCAATGTCCACCAATATATGGGGTTCTTCAGACTCCTGTCATATAAGGCCTCAATAGACTGGAATGTACCCCGTGCACAAACAAAAGATGCAAACTGCTCTCTAATCTCTGCTGCCTCCTGTCCAATGCCATATATGTCCTTGACTGCCTGTAGAAACCCTGCAGTCACCTCTGGATCCTGATTTGGTGCCCTCTTCCTTGTTTTTTCTACATCATACCACTTCGGGTTAAGAGCATAAGCTGCCATGTGAAGTGGTGAGTTGAGGGCATTCCACCTCCGATGAATGATGGTCTGTAATTGAGGGTACAAGTTAACATCTTTAACATCAGTAATGGATTTGATTTTCTCACACATGGAATCTATACCCTCGTATATCTCTCCTAGACATTCAGAATCTGCATTAAAAAAATAATAATAATAAAAAAAAACGTTTTTTTTCCTATGTTAATGCCCAAACTGGGCTGGGTTCGGCTGGGTGAACCCTGACTGACCACAGGGTTCGGTCAAAGCTGAACCTTGACTAACAGGGTTCGGATGGGGTTCGGCCCAGCCGTACCCGATCGTGAACCCGTGAACCCGGTGCAGGTGCGGGTTCACGAACCCAACCAACTGGGTGCGAGAACCTGGTTACATTGCAAATTATTAATTTTCATTTGTAATTGTGTCGTTATAAATGTAAACTATAAGAAAAAAAGTTTAAAAGTTTAAATATCTTACCCAATCGAAAGGTTGACCTTGATTCTTTACAGAAGGATGATAGGCTCCCATGAGTACTTGTATAGGTTTGCAACTTGGCATGGATGAGGCAAGGCTTGAGAGTTTCTTGCACGCTCACCCAAAACAAATCATCAAAAACTTGCCTCTAGACCCACTCTTTGTACTCTTTTGAATGAAATGGCAAGGCATACCATTCTTGGCTCACTAACATCTGCTTCAAAGCAGGTGATGCTGCTATAAGGCTCTTCAAGGCGATCAAATTTGAGGGAAATCAAGTGATGAGCACCCATGTGTGGTATAAAAATCATGTAATGTTCTTTGCTTCGTCCACCATAGTCTTAGCCCATGTTAGTTTGCCAATGTCCTCAAGCATGAGGTCAATGCAATGGGTAGTGCATGGGCTCTAGAAAATCGAGGGGTACTTTTCCAGAATCCTACTTGCAAACATATATGTCATTGCATTGTTCATCACAACATGGACAATATTTTGTAAACTACTTCCAACACGAACTCCTCCAACAAATTGAATAGCATCTTTGCATTCTTCACCTCTTGTGAGACATTAACCGACTTTAAGAACCATGGATCCACCCAAAGCCACCATGAAGTTGAGGAGCATGTGGTTCCTTGCATCCATCCATCCATCAGAGAGAATGTTGCAGCCCTTTCTCCTCCATATTTCCTTTTGCTCTTCTACAAGAGCATGTGTTCATGACACTCCAACAATGGCCCACTAAAATATTTTGCCAAAGGTGGCTTAACCCTTTGCTAGCCTTTCTTAATGCCCTCACTAGGGCTTCCCAATAGGGGCTGTTCACACAATTAATAATAAAAATTAGCCACTGCTGTTCTTACTTCCTTTGCCTTCTCCTTCCCCCATGTGGTATTTTGAAGGGTTGTTTGTCTTGTGTTTGAGCCTCGACCAACACTAGAACTCCTCCCACTTCCATTACCTCGTCAGATGCGAGGGCTAAGAACAAACTTTTCACCAACAACATTAACATTCTCCAGTTCGACGTCATTCCCATAAAAAGAGACCCAAGTCTCTACTCCATGTTCAACTGCAACTCATCCTTTTGTGCTTTATTTTTTTTTGCCTCCTTACTACATATCCAAGCCTTCACCTCATTTTTTATCATATCGTTTTTGCTAGGGCAAGGGCCCACATCATGCCCTGGTTGCTCAATCAAATGATATTTGAGGTGATGGATGCCTCCTTGCATAGCCTTGCTGGTGTGTTTACAAAACATTTGATTTGACAATTTTCATTAAATCCCATGCTTCCAGATTGGGTCCCTTTGTGGGCTTGGATTTGGAATTGAATTGGAAGGATTTGCCTCATTGTTGCCGGCGATGGTTCTATGGCCCTCACATAAAGAATCCATCTATTTTTCTGAAGTGAAGAAAAGAAGAAATAAGTAACTAAACAAATGCCCTAGGGTCTAGCCTACATGCTTTAGGAACAACAAACAAAAATAAAACATTGAAAAAAACCCTAGATATTCCCCCCCCCCCCAAAAAAAAAAAAAAACTCTAAATCTCCTTCAAATAGTGTTAAATCCATTAATTCGATCTCCAAAAGTTGTTTAAAATTGGTGGCCAACCTCTAGGAAAATTTCTTTTTGAGTAGGAGAGAAGAAAAAATGGTAAAATGGGGCCAAAACTGCTTTTAAAAATGTCATTTGTCATTTCTGCTGCAAAACATGATTTTTGTTGAGTTTTTGATGAGAAAATGATGAAAAAATTGCTGGTCGAGAAATTTAAAGATAAAATCGGAGCCCGTAATTTTTCACGAGTTTCGCAAGAAATTGTGGGAAATTTGTGATTTTTCCAACTATGGTTGTAAGGTTACTAATGAAATCCATGGAAATAGATTTTTATGGTTGAGAAGGATTTGCCAAAGGCCGATACAATCCAAGCTTTCAATTGGAAGCTTATTTGGCTACAAGCTTCAACTTATTTCCCCATAAAAGGACAATAAAGCTAGCATTGAAGTTGGTGCAAAGCCTTTTATACCCCAAAATGTCCACAATAAGAAGATGAATGAGCCTCCAACAGGAACACAAAGTTGAGTCAACTTGTACAATAACCCCTCTCTCAAGGTATAGTCAAGGAAAGGTGTCTAATTGACTATTGTTGGTTGGTGCAAAGTAGTAAGAATTGGACCAAAATGACGGTTTGTGAAGCAGAGATCTTTCTACTCGTTATAAATTGCACATTGAACATCCAAGATGCTAACCATAAGAGGAGGATGACTAAGAAAATCAGTTACTTTGTTGATGGCAGCTTTCTTGTATTTGATCACTACATGAAATTGTTGCATGTAGATGTCCATTTCATATGTTGATGATCTTGAATGTTTGATAGAGAGAGTTCAAGAATTGAAGGGGTTGGTGATTTATAAGCAGAATGGCCTCGTTACCAACAAGGTAATGTTGCAATGCTTGAGTGCTTGGACTAAGGCATAAATTTCCTTGCAGTAAATGTTATAATTAAGCTTGGTTTAGAATGATAGGCCATTGGATGCCCTCTGTTTTTAAGAACCGCTCCTCTGACATTTTGAGTAGCATTGGTCTCAAGCTTGAATGGTTGCTCTAAGTAAGAAAAGGCAAGCATAGGAGCAGTGTAAAGAGCTTTTTTGAGATGATGAAATACTCAATCAATCGTTGGACTCCAAGTAAGGGTTCGTTGATGGGGAGTTGATGAAGTGGATGGGCAACATCTGAATCATCGCAAATAAACTTCCTATAGAAGTTTATAGTCCCAAGAAAACTCTTCAAATCTAATATACTAGATGGAGTTGGTTGCTTATGAAGTACTTTGACTTTATCCGGATCCACATGTACCCCACACTCATCAATGAGGAAGCCCAAGTACTTCATTGAAGTTTGTCCAAAGAAGGATTTCTTCATCTTCGCTTGGAGCTGGTGTTGGCAAAGAAGATCCAATGTTGTATTGACATGAATCATGTAGTTATCCCATGTCCTATTATAGACCATGATGTCATCAAGATAGTCAATAACAAAATGGCCAAGATGGGGCCTAAAGACATCATTGATGATGCATATAACTGTAGCAGGTGCATTAGTGAGGCTAAAAGGAATGACAAACCACTTGTAGAGCCCGAAATTTGTCTCAAATGTTGTTATTTAGACATCATAAGGTTCTATGCAAAGTTGGTGATATCCAAAATTCAAGTTGAGCTTAGTGCAGTATGTAGCTCCTTGAAGCTGATCTAGAAGTTAATCGATTTGAGGAAGCGGGTAATGCTTTTTCATAGTGATTTTGTTGAGAGCCCAATAATTTGTGACTAACCACAAATACTTATGCTCTTTTGTTGGCACCATAAGAGCAGGAAGTCCACAAGGTGCAGTGTTGGGATGAATCTTGTCATCCCCCAGCATTTGCTTGATTTGGTGCTCTATTTCAACACTTGTAATGGAGGAAATGCGATATAGTGGATGATTGGGCAACTGAGATCTTGACACAAGCTCAATGGATTGCTGAATAGACCTCAAAGAGGAAAAACCTTTAGGCTTCTTAAAACATCATAATAAGCATGGGTAAGAGATTGAATTGCTAGTATTGTCTTTCTTGGCTTCTCTAATGATGCAAAGAGTAAAACATTTGTGCGAATTAACTTGTCAATTCGCAGGTCTACCAGAAAGCCAAAAACTAACAAAAGAAGTGGATTTATACACTTTATCACCCTTTTGCAGTTAGTAGGTCTTGTGAAGGCCATCACAAATAGCCTTTGGGTCATATTGATATGGTGCTCCAAGCAACAAATTACAACAATCAAATGGACTGATATCGCATTCACCAGGAATTGCTCAATGGCAATTGTCACATAACACTTACGTGTGACAAATGTCAATTGCCTGCCCTTCATGATCCATCTCAATTAGTATGGGTGTGGATGTTTTGTAGTTGGCAAATGAAGTGCATCCACTAACTTTTGTAAAATCAGGTTCTTTTGGTTGTCATCATCGAGAATTGGCTCCACCAATTTGTTCTTTATTTGGCAGTTATGTATGAACATAGCTTCTAGAGTTTTTGCATCATAATTATTGATCATGAGAACAAGCTAAAGAATTATTAGTGTTGGCATTTGTCATGTTAGTCGTGGAATATTTCATGGCATGGCTGAGGTTGTGACTTAGCTAGGACATTTTCCTTCTTTGATTTCAAGGCCGAGCATTATGTCCAGTGCACTTGTGATAAGCACAAAAAGTTCTTTCCATTGAAAAAACCCTTAGCATATCCACCTTGGGAGTAACTCCCATGATTGCATAGGGGGTGGGGTTTAAGGTGTTGCTAATGTGGCTTAGCTAGAAGGGCATTATCCTTTTCTGGTTTCAAGACCGAATACATTGTCCAGTGCACTTACAATAAGCACACAAGTTCTTCTTTCCATTGCTAAAATACTTAATAGATCCATGTTGGGAAGAACTAACATGCTTGGATGGGGGCAGGGTTTGAGGTGTTGTTAAGGTAGAAGTGTTCTTTTTCTGAGATGCAAGAAATGGATTGACCTTTTGCTGCCTTGCTTCCACTTTTAGAGCAAGTTGGTAGCATGCTTGTATTTGTAAAAAGAGCACTAACAGCTAACTTTGCAGGTGGTGGAGAGTCTCGTCCTATTTATGGGACAGGGGTGGACTAACTTTGTTAGTCTTTGGGTAGGGTGATAGTGAGCCATGTTGGCCAGTGGGTTTGGTTCCCTTTCTTTGACCATTTCCCTCTTTTCTGCCATTTTTCATGAGGTTTTGGCCTTCTAACTTTCTCCAAACCCGAAAATAAGGATAGAGGCGCGAATAAGGGATGTTGTTACATGTCCCCCAAAGCATGCTCCCTAAAAATCTACTGTGCCTTGATCGTCACTTTAAGTGATGATCGTTGTTGTTCGATTATTTTTAGGGTTTTTGATGTACTGTCATGATTCTAGTATGTTTTTACATCTAGGGTTCGAATGATGCGTTGTTTGGAGTGTCGGCTATGATTTTATGACCATGAAAAGGATGAAAATCAACTGTCGGCTCCAAAGCGAAAGTTATTTCATTTCATCTACAATAAATATTCTTTTCCCCTTACCCCTCCCCCCAAATGTGTTGTACTTTAGAATGATGGATTCCAGGACACATATCATGGCATCATGGTATGTGCATTCTGTTTTGGTAAAAACTGTGATATATGAGTCTTGCAAAGAATTTTTTAATATTGTTTGAACTCTGTTTGGTTTGGTAGGTTAGGCTTTTGTTTCCTCTTGGTTCCTCAAATGTACTGCTCATAAAGAATTCCATATTGCGAAAGGGACTTTGCTTGGTTAGACTGTATTGTTTTTGTTTTTGGTTGGGTTCGGCACGGTTTAGAGTTGATTGGCAGATTAGATACAAATTTGTGAGATTCCATGTGCATACATATTAGAAAAAATCAATACATTATTCTTATATTGTAGTGTATTAAAATATTTATACCTTTTAATAATTACCAGCTTTGTGGAAATGGGCAAATACTTCTCTAGGGTTTTAATGGCTTGCTATGGCACATTCAGCCTGCAAGAACCAAAAGTCCATTCAAAATTTACACACATTAATATTTATAGCAAAAGAGCATTTGTTACTGAATGTAAATACTCTGTTCATATATTGACATATATTAAGCATTTTTTTGCAAGTTGTAATAACTGAAAAATCAATCTGTTGATTTACATATACCTCTATCAAAGACGCTACACATAAAATATGTCCAAAGACTATTTTAAATGCTCTATCTTGTCAGGGATTTGACTTCAGTTACTATGCCCATATTTTTTTTTGGTTAGCGAAAAACCCCTTACGGGGCCGCCTTGGTCTGAGAGACCACGACCAGGGGGTTCTACACCATCAAAGTCACCCGGGAGTCGCGCCCGGCCCTGCCTGCACCAACATTATCAATTGCCCAGTTCAACTTTTTGATAGGGTGGAGATTCGAATCTGGGACCTCCCTTGGAGGATTGCCCTCTCCTCTCCAACTCACCTACAACACCTGGGTGTTACTATGCCCATATTAAAAGCACTAAAGTACATGGCATTTCAGAGGGCAGTATGCATTTTCTAACTTTTCAATGTTAACCCTGTTATGTTTATAACTTTAGTTTAAGCGTTTGTGATGTTAAACATGCTGCCGAGGTGATTGTTTGGGATACTTGGATTAAAATCCAGAGTTCATGATTTAAATAGTATATCTCAATTGCTTGAGATACACATTCTTTCAGAAGAGAAAAATCTGCATAATCGTGATCGATATTATAGATTTTCATGAGAAAAAAAGTACTTAATAATTTTTCATGCATAGACCTTAAGATACAAGTGTATGTATGCAAACATCATATTTGCAGAGTAGCCCCAGTAGTCTATATGCTATAACAAGATTTAAGGCTACTTTACATGAAAACCTTTAATATTGAGGTTTTTCAAGCAGGATTTGGCTTTGCTTGTCAAAGCCAAGTTTTCATGGTGACATAATGATGTCGATTCCTTGTCTGTTTTGGCTTTGACTCAGGTACTTGGTTTCCTTTCCTTTAAAGAACTTTTTTTTCTCCTTTTGTAAACCTATTTTGCTGAAGTCATGTAAACTTTCCATTGTTTAATGTAATAGAAGCTTTATTCTTCATATACATATACCACTCAAAGATACAATACATAAAATCATAAATGTTCATGAAAATTTCCAGGTTGAGTAAAGATTCAAGTTAGGAAAAAGTATCTTTATCATGAAATGGTTATTGTTTACATTAGATAATAATTGATTAACATCTCATACAAAGATCTTTATGCTGACATAGATAATGTCACATGTTTTTAATTCTGATGACTGGATCTGTGTCGCAGTTGTATTGATTTTTTTATGTTTCCTACATGTGGCATGATCTTTCAATTTCAATATGTCTAGTATCAATTCAGGATTTGGTTGACGTCTGTCTGTGGAATTGTAGCCTTTATAACAATATACTTCAGCCAAGTAGATTGGTTCCTGGTTCAGATTTTCATTGTTTCAAAGACGGAATTGAGCCAAAGTGGGAGGATCCTAAATGTGCAAATGGAGGAAAGTGGACAGTTAGCAACACTAGAGGAAAGCCAATTATTGATACCCTCTGGCTTCACACTGTAAGATATCTTGTCATTCTGTTGCATAAATTGGTATTTCTTGCCATGATAAAGGTTTATTTCTGAGTCTTCGTTTTATTGGATTCAGGTGTTGGCAATGATTGGCGAACAATTTGATGAAGGTGATGATATTTGTGGGGCAGTGGTCAGTGTGCGGGCTCGACAAGAGAAACTAGCATTGTGGACCAAGAATGCTGCAGATGAAGATGCCCAGGTAAATTTTGCTATGGCACCAGTTATGTAGGGGTTGAATGGTTGTTTATTCATAGTTTTACCAAGGATTAATTGGAAAGTGAATTGGGTTACGCTTGCTTGGAATATATTTTGAACCAGGAATATCTTGTGTTAATATCCAGAGCTAGGATTTTGGTTTCTCTATTGGCTAGCTGCCACAATAGTTGTGTTTTTTAAAGTATGGATCCATGGATAGTTATCACAACAAATCATCTCGTTAAGTATTGGGTTGTTTTCAGCTGTGATTTTTTTACAATTGACTTATCATTTCGCAGTAGTTGTGGAGAAGACCCATCTTTTGACTACATCTAACTTTGCATGTGTAAGATAAAGAAAAAGTGAGGGAAGTTGGATTGACATCTTACATGTAGGAGTAACAGTGAATGCCTCTTGAGATCGACAAACATTCAATATTATTCTAAAACTCAATCCCTACTATTTGTACATAGGTTGGTAAGTGCTATAGATCTGTGAGGGATAATCGAAGCACTTAAGCTGTATTTACTTTCCCAGTATAGTAAGAATAATGAAATTCCTACATTGAACTCCAACATATTAAGGTTCGTGCTTTACTTTTTAATTTACTCCGAAGCTGTGCACATAAGAAACATTTTTTTTGGGGAGCTTAGAACCACAGCTGAACTTGGGGGAAGTCTAATGCCAAAATGGAACCTATCGGTGTCACTTTTTATTTGCTTTAGTTCATGTCTCTCACTTTTGCCCCCACAACATTTTCATTGTATTCTCATTTCTATACATGCTCTCATGTGTGGTTATATTTGGCCAAGCATAAGATGATGATACAACTGACTTTTTTAATTCCTGATTCCTTTCCTCCATACATGAAATGTACCTTGTGCAAACTTCTTTTAGTTAGTTGCCTTATTGTTTCCATTTGTCAAGCTCTGAGGTAAAAATTAGACTTTAACAAATTCTTGTGAATATAATATTCTGGCAGTTTTGACCTTTCTACTAATATTAGTTTCTTTTGTTAATATATAATAATTTCAGAACTTCAGAAATTTTAACTGCATGCTTTGCATTGTTTTCTTTTTTCTCTAAACTTTAGTGTGTTTTTATACCTATAATATCTTTTATGTTGTAACCGTGGAATTTTGTTCTGGAGTCAATATAACTTTCATAATGCTGTTTCTAAATTTTATTACAGATGAGCATTGGGATACAGTGGAAGGAATTCCTTGACTACAATGAAAAGATAGGATACGTGTTCCATGTAAGTCGAGTTTATTACTTGCTATTTTAGTTGGTCAATGCACAGAATTCTATCATTATAACTTTTTTCTTTGAGAGTGTTTGTTGGGAAGGATACATCGAGTATATGACTTTTTCCATCCCTCTGAATACTCTTGCAGGATGATGCCAAGAAAATGGACAAAATGGCCAAAAATAGATATAATTTGTAGTGAAGTTATCTATTTGTGGTATTGATTATACTACAATTTCACAAAGTTGTACCATGGTTTATGTTTCTGTAACATGTTTTCAAGGTAGTTAGATAAAACTTTTATCTGTTAGTATGTATGATCTCACTTGTTGGGTTTTGTGCTTGTTGAGCAATTTGTAAGGAAAGTAGGTCATTTAATTTCTAAACAGAACAAAATGAACATTGGTGGACTGTCTATGTTTTTTAACATGAAGGTCTGTAAGGGGTTGGTTCAAATTAGATGTAGTAAGGATAGTAAAGATCCATAAGGCGTATTTGGACTGTTTGATTATTGGTTAGATGCTGACAAACTTCGGTATTTGGAAAGGGCTGTTAAACTAGTTTTGCATCCAGTTGAACCTCTTTTTTAAGAGAAGTTAATTTTGTCTTTCTAATATTAGATGTCCATTTTGTCTGCTTCATATCAGAGAATATATATTGAAAACTCTATACTCCACCACTCTATGATTGTTTGAAATCAAAGACCTTTTTATATTCACTTGATGTAGCGGACAAAGGCAGGCAGGAGGCCCAGAATTGAAACATATAATTGATGTGAGGACGGACTTTGGGGTTTGAGAATCTTTCTCAGCATGCCACACCTAGTAAATTTTTCTAAAATAACTGCAATTTGATTATAATGGCCAACAGCACCATAGGCTGATCTGTATGGCAGGCAGGTTATAAAGCATAAGGTACCAAATCCTCATGATATACATTTATATCAACTATTTTTAATTATCATATTAAAATATTGAATTTTCTCGAGTCTGTTTGATAGGGCATCTGCTAATTGGAAGGGTTTATTTAAGGAATTAAATGATTATATGTTGAGCATTGATATCCCACCCAAGACAGATGAACATTTTTTTGCATGTGATACATGGAGTAGAAAATGACCCGCCCTGCTGTTTACTAGTGGACATTAAAGGCTTGCTCTGAACTGGCATTTTCACGTGGGGAAATTTCAAAATGCATTGAATGACAAAAACGCAAAACAAATCATCCATGCACGATTAGGTTCTTTGGGTAGATAATTGTAATGGAAATAGCAGGCATTTTGGCACACCAAACTCTCTAGGGATTTACCCATCTTCACATGGTTAGTGCCTAGGGTTCATCTCTTGCTGAGCTCTAACCAAAGTGAACAAATAGGAGTGGGAATGCAAAATACCATTCCGTTTGCACTTAATATCCTTTCAGTCTTAGGATCGAATTCATTTCATTATCTGCAGATGCTACTGCTAAGACTTTCAGTTATTGCCAAGAATTTACTTCATGTTGATGGCAATGCATTATCTTAATGATTGTTTTGGTTTTGCATAAAGGGGCTAGGGTAATGTTGAGCATCAAATCATTATCTTAGTTTGCATTGAGAGGTGCATTCTATTTTCAGATGGTGTTAACCTGAACGTATGGTAAAGTTGGGTGGCTGAGTACCAAAATATTCCATGCCCGTCATTTTTATAAAAAGGTTATCAAATTAACGGATGCTGGACCCCTAAAGATAGGTGAATCTCAAGATGTCTACTTGATAGCCTTGAATAATAATTCTACTTGATAGCATTGAATCAAACATTGCGTATATAACTTTCCAAAAAATGAGTACAATGTGATCACATGTCTCTCTACTTAGCATTGAGTTTTAGGGTGCCAATGTTACACTTGCACGAGGTTATACACTTTCTACATGACATACGCAACTACGAGGGGATACTTTTGATGTGAAGCGATGCAGTCATATATTACATTCATAGCAGATATTTATAAAAAAATATAGACAAAGATATAGGTTAACTGTAGTAAAATGTGACAATAATCATTAATAATAGTAAAATGAGAAAAGATATAGTATAATATCATGGACATTTTACCGACACATGATCATGATTTGAAATGACACCATCCTATTTGTTAAAGAGGGTCCAACTATTGACCCTTGCCCCTTTGTGAACTTGTTAATTACCTCACTTTTCTTTTTTCCATTGAAAAGATGGATTGACAATTTTTTTTTCAAATGTTTCTAAAGCCCTTTGATAGATGGCTTTTATGTTTTATGCACAAATGCAATGATGTACAGTGGTGGTCTATGGAGATTGTTTCAAATTTTGCCTTTTTCTTTCTTAAAATTTTTTCACAGTGGAGATTATTTTAAAATTTGCCTCGTTTCTTTCTTAAACATTTTTCACAGTGGAGATTATTTTAAAATTTGCCTCGTTTCTTTCTTAAACATTTTTCACAGTGGAGATTATTTTAAAATTTGCCTCGTTTCTTTCTTAAACATTTTTCACAGTGGAGATTATTTTAAAATTTGCCTCGTTTCTTTCTTAAACATTTTTCACAGTGGAGATTATTTTAAAATTTGCCTCGTTTCTTTCTTAAACATTTTTCACAGTGGAGATTATTTTAAATTTTGTCCTTTTGTCTTTTTTTTCATGTGGAGATTACTTTAAGCTAGCTTAAAGTGGAAACCTTGAAACTCTGAATAGAGGTTTAAGATTCAGATCTTGTGGATGATATTGTACACCATGCTTTGGTAATTGGAATATGGTTGGATAACCACATATTGGGTAAACATCTTTTACTATGACTTAGCAAATGTTCAAAATTACTTTTACCTTTTTATCATCTTTTACATTTTTTTCTCCACAAATTATTTTAGATTTTGCCTTATTTCTATCTTAAACATTTTTGCCTTATTTCTATCTTAAACATTTTTCTCTGCATAGATTATTTTAAATTTTGCCTTATTTCTGTCTTAAACATTTTTCTCTGCACAGGTTATTTTAATTTTTCCTTATTTCTGTCTTGAACATTTTTCTCTACAGATTATTTAATTTTTTTTTCCTTTTTCTTTGTGTGAAAATTATTTAAAATTTTTCCTTTTTCTTTATCAAATGTATTTATATTTCTTTTTTAAACATATTTCTTTTAAAAATATATACTCGCAATACTTTTTAAAGAGGTCTAGTTAATATAAATAAATAAATAAATAAATAAATAAAAGAGAACCTTAATGTGTTATATTTTAATAGTATAGTGTTATTAGAACACCTTGGTAATTATGCATGCATGCTTGACAAGATTTGAATTTAAACCTTTTATTTTTTTTTGAAAAATAATTTGAAAAAACTTGTATTAAAACAAAGATCATTTACAAGTTGGGATGAGACTTTTCCCAGCCTTAGTCAAAGAGAACACATGTTTACAACAGTAAAACAAGATTTTCATTGGAGCCAAATCTCTTAAACCATATTTCTACAATGATTGTTCACTTGTTTACAACTATAAAAGAAGATCTACATTGAAACATAAATCTCTTAAACAGTATTTCTGGAATGGTTATCCAAATTAGCGAAGCACTGGATTTGCTCACCAACCTGCCTAATCATCTCATCCTCAATAGCCATGTCACTGTGCCACTGAACGCCTACCTCCTTCTCAGTACTCATCTTAGCCAGTAAGTCAGCCACTTTATTTAGATCTCTACGCACATAAACTAGAATCACATCATCTAATTCCCTCCATAATTCCTTAATTTGAGTGACAAGAATCCTCAACCTCCATGTTTTCAAAGCAAAGTTCCGCATGCAATCTAGAGCTCCAACCATTATTTGAGAATCTGATTCTAGAATTATCCTCCTATGATCTTGTTTTACTGCCCAAATAGAAGCAGATTTGATAGCTAAGGCTTCTGCTTCATTGTTTGTGGCTCTCTCCAAGCCTTGCAGTTCCCAATAGAGCACTGTTTCAACATGATTCCGACAAACCACTTCAATTTCAGCTCTACCCGGATTGCCTTTTGCAGCTCTATCAGTATTAATTTTAATCCAACCTTCTGGGGGTGGTTTCCAACTAGCTCTGTCTTGTCCCTCTTGCACTTCAACTTCCTTCTCCATTGCCCCAATAACAACTTGAGTTTCCTCTTTAGCATAGATTGCCACAGTTTCTGTGACTTTGCTCCAAATGACTCGCCAAACTCCATCTAAAGAAGAAAAAGTTTCTCTAAAAATTCTAGCATTTCTCTCCAACCACACTTGCCACCACAAAGTTTAATCCAAGCTCCCAACCAATACAAAGAGCTTTAGATTTAAATCTACCCCTCTTCCATCTTTCCCAAATATTAACCCGATTCAAATCACCATTAACTTGAATTTTATAATATAAAATCCATCTCTCCCAAATCTAGCGCGTGAATGGGCACTCAAACATCAAGTGATCAACTGTTTCCTCGCTCTTGTAGCATAAAACACATCGAGATGGACCAATGATTCCTCTGCATCTGAGATTATCAAAAGTAAGAATTCCATTATGCATGAACTGCCAGGCAAAAAAGTTAACTTTCGGCCAACCCTTGGACTGCCAAATTTGTCTCCAATCCTCAACCTGATATGTATGAGGAGGAGGCTCCGAAAGGATCTTATCATATCCGTCCTTCACTATATAGACACCAAGGCTCCCATAGCCCCAAGCTAATTCATCCTCCTCATCTCTACCCGTGAGAAATCTTTCTGCCAAGATTTTAGTCATGATGGGTGTCAAATCCGAAGGGATTGAAATTGGCCACTCATCCAACTTCTTAAACTGCTTAAGCTTATAATCCCCCAGCTGACTAGTGTTGAAATAACTTTCAATTTGGACCCATCCCTTGGTTTCTATGGATGTTTTTATTCGTTGCAATTCAGGAAATTCAACAAGGATAGGTGGGTATTGATCCCATGAATCTGTCCAAAATCGTGTCTTCTCCCCTCTCCCCACTTTCCAAAATAATCTATCTTTTACTACCTGAGATCCTAACTTGAGAGCCTGCAACACTAAGGATCCATTACCATCCAAAGGGAAACGACCCACCTCATTTGGGTTTACATGTCCCAAATATTTACTAGTTAAGATTCTACTGAATAAAGAAGTTGGTTGGGAAATCCACCTCCGATAAAGCTTTCCAGCCAAAGCTTTATTATTTAACTTTGATCTTCTCAGTCCCAAACATCCTTTTACCTTGGGCTGGCTTACTTTATCCCAACCTACTAAGGCCCATTTCCTCTCCTTTTACTCCTTCCCATAAAAATTTTCTAGCCATCTTGTCCAACTCTTTCCATATGGTATGTGGGGCAGCAAGGATAGAAAATTTATAAATTGGCATGACCTGAGTGATCGACTGTAAAAAAGTTAATCTACCCCCATAGCTTAACAATTTGTGAGACCAATGATTAATTCTGTCCTTGATACAATCTAAAAGATTCCTCCAGATATCTATTTTTAGTTTTTTAAAATGCAAAGGGACCCCCAAGTATACCACAAGGAGATAAGTCCTTGTGAATCCCAAGATATCTAAAATTCTGTCTTGAAGCCTTTGATCAAGATTGAAAAAGACCACTTTGGATTTTTTATCATTGATGACTTGGTTTGTAGCCCTAAGGTAGACATTAAGTGTATCTCTAATCATTCTTGCTTCCTTGAAGCTGGCCACTCCCACCAATCCCGTGTCATCCACAAACCGTAGGTGAGTCAAAACTTCCTCACCCACCTTGATACCTATTAGCAAACCTTGTTGTCTTCTCCTCAAGATCAGTCTACCCAATCCTTCAGCCAATATGAGAAAAAGATAAGGAGAGCAAGGATCTCCTTGACGAAGGCCTCAAGTAGCTCCAAACGGTTGAGATGGAAGACCCTTGATTAACACTGAGTATGTCGGAGTAGAAACACAACTCATGACCCATTCTATCCAATCTTGAGAGAAACCAAAGGCTGCCATCATCTTTGACAAGAAGCTCCACTCCACCCTATCATAAGCCTTTGACATATCTTATTTTATGAACATTCCTCTATTACCAGATGTTTGCATTGAATGGATTGCCTCATGAGCTAGAACCACACCATCCAAGATCCGCCTACCCTCTACAAAACCCCCTTGCTCCGAGGAGATAATGTTATGTAGAAGAGGTTTTAGCCGCTCAACCATTACCTTTGTGATTATTTTATATATGACATTGCATAAGGCAATAGGTCTATAATCTAAAATATGTACCCCCTCCTCCCCTTTTGGAATTAAGGTAATGAAAGTATGATTTAATGCTTTAAGCATTCTTTTACTACCTTTGGACTCCTCTATAACAACCGTTATATCCTCCTCCAAGTTATCCCAAAAGGCCTGAAAAAACTCAATTGGAAAGCCATTTGGACCTGGTGTTTTTTCGGTGCTCATTCCAAAGACTACATTCTTCAGTTCCTCTCTATCAATGGGTTTAAGTAGGGTCTGATTTTCTTCTTCAGAGATAACAGAGGGTATGACAACAATAACATCTTTTTGAGCCTCTTCATCTTGCACCATACTTTCCTTAAATAGTTTAGAAAAATAATCCATTGAATGGAAATGCATACCGGAAAGTGTCCGTTCTCATCTTGAAGAGCTTCCATGTTGTTCATCTGTCTCCTAGCACAAACAGTCCGATGGAAAAATTTGGTATTTTTATCACCTTCTAATAACCAAGAGGTTCTTGCTCTCTATTTCCAGTAGGTCTCCTCTTGGTTGTCAATGTCCTCAACCGCTTTACGTAATGCATCATCCTCTTCTTTGAGTTGCTCTGTAATTGTTCCTTCCCTAAAGTGTTTTTGAACCTCATCCCATCTGGCCACCAATGGAGCTCTTTGGACTTGGAAGTCTGTCTTGTTAGCTCGCCTCCATTGTTTCGAGTTGATCTTTGACATAATGAAGTTGTTTGTGGAATCTAAACATTGTTGTCCCATATGTTTGGGTGACCTTCTTCCCACCACTCGTGGAATTTTCTTTCGAAGTTCCTCTTTTGTAACCAAAAGTTTTCAAATATAAATGGTTTGTGATGCTTGCACTTGTCTTGATCCCTCCTTCCAACAAAATGGGAAAGTGATCCGAAACTGGACCCTCAAAAATCTAAAATTTTATATTCCATTTTACAAATGCCTCCTCTGAAACCAAAAAACGGTCTAACTTCGCCTTCCTGCTATGTGGCTCCCTCCTCTTATTAGTCCAAGTATAGTTGGTTCCAGGGCATTTAATATCCACCAAGTGTAATGCCCGGACTTGGGCAATAATAAGTCGATCCCCTGGGTCCAAAATTGGGGTTCCCCCTTCCTGATCTCTAGAGGATAATTTAGCATTAAAATCTCCGAGCAATAATCCAGTCTAAATCTTCCCTTGAGACTCTCATGTTATGCACAACTTTCCATTGATGCATCTGACCATCTAGGTTTTGAGCCCCATAAAAAATTGTGATTAAAACATGTTCAGTTGTGACATTATTTCTAAAATGTGATGTGAGAACACCCCTCCAAGCTATATGTTCTATTGCAGTCCATTCAAGAGAGTTCCAAAGAGTAACTATCCCCTCTGAGGCACCTTGGGCAGCCACTTCCATATGACCAGCACCCCTCCAAATTCTGTTAACTATTTTACACAAGATCTAACGACATTTGTCTCCTGGATAAGCAAAAAATCTGTTTTACATTTTTCTAAGTCTTCGAACAACAGATTGATGGGTTCTACTGTTTAAACCCCTAACATTCCATGATTGTATAATCATTGGTTACCTTGAGAGAATTAAAAATCTATTGCCCTCACTGATCCTCCAGTGATCAGTTTGTCTCCTTGAACTGCTATCAATTCCTTATTTGATTTTCTACCCACTCCTTGAGAGTTGCTATTTTTTGATCTCTTTTCCACCCGAGTTATCCCTAAAGTTGGCCTTTCTCTGTTCTTTTCTGCTATGCCCATGCTTGACATCCTTAATTATTGGTCTGCTCTTGGTTATGCACTATCAATGCCCCTGCACTCTCTGATTGCGGTAACTCACTGTACTCAATTACCTGCTCTATGATGGGGGGAGATGAAAGAGGAGCTTGAACATGGATGTTATTATTTTCATTATTCCCATCCACTCCTTCCATGAATTGTTCTTCTTGGTCCATTAGTGTCTTAAATATCTCATACCTATTGGAGGGCTTGAGTTGGGTTTGCTCTTTACCATCTTTTTTCTTTTGCCTTCTTCTTTTGGGCTGTTCAAAACCATCTCCTGTGCTTCTTTACCCTGAGAAATATTCGTTGGTTCTTTGTTGATTGTTGATTCACCCTCCATAGGAAGATTTGACATTCTTAGAGGAGCCTCCATTTTTATGTTCATATTATTTGGGCAAGATCGGGCCAAATGCCCATATTTGTGACAAACTTTGCATCTGAAGGGCAATGCCTCATAATCCAGTTGTTGAATCCAAGATAGTCCTGCAAGTTCAAGTTCCACCTCTACCGGTAGAGGCTGGCTAAGATCCATTTCCACACATAATCTTGCATAAACAATTGTGTTTCCTTCTATTGTGTCTTTAGAAACACCCAAATGTCTTCCAAGGGAATTACCGATAATTTCCAATACATGCTCACTCCAAAACTCCATTGGAAGTGCATACAAACGGATCCAAACCGGGACAATAGTGGGTTCAATTCGAGGATCAAATCCCACTTTCCAGGGTTGAACAAATAATCTTGCCGGACCATGATTCCTCTTTTTCGATTCGAAAGCCCTATTTCTATCGGCAAGTGAAGAAAAACTAACAATAAAATATCATTGCTAATAAACCATAAAGAATACTCACCAAGAGGCTCCTAGTTTTGTTGGACCCAGGAATGCAAAAAATTTAGGGTAGGGTGAGTACCCATGAATTTATAGATCAAATCATGATTGGCTCTATATAAAACTGTTTCTTCAACCATCCTTTGCTCAATGACAATATTTGGCCTTGATTCTGACTGTGGCAAGCATCCATTAACTCGTTGAGATGTTGATCTATTTCCAACAGTCGTAAAGAGCATTTTTAATGCAATTTTTTGTGCTTCTTCAATCTTTGATGAAGATTTATCCTTTAACAAATCTGCAAAAGAACTATGTCTCTCTAGAAGAGGATCCGGAGGTGTCCCCATTGGACCCTCCTAGGGCAGCAATCTTGTCTTCAAATCCACAGTAACCAGAAATCTCTTCGGCTACCCAACTGATGCCCTAGTTTTTCCTTAGCTCCGATTTTGCTTTTATTTTCAATTTAAACCTTTTATAAAATTGAGGAAATAATTGATTTAGTTCATGCTATTTGATAAATGTTAAGGTTCATCTATGAGATTTGAACCTTAGTTTAAGGTATGAAAGTTCTTACTTTTGACCTTTAACCCTAAATCCTTTTGGCGATATTGTTTTATCATTTTTAAAACAATTTTAATATTGATAAAATTAATTATTGTTTCTCTATATGTGATATAATATGTAAGAAGGCTTTAAAAAAAAGTTATAATTATTATAGTCTCTCTCTCAAGTAGTGGAATATTCAAATATATCTCCATTGATGTAGTAGAATATTCACAAGGATAAACAATGATAAACAAAGATCAAGTATGTCATTTTTCATCTATGTAACAGAATATCCATTAGGATAAATAAGAATATATATATATATATATATATATATATATATATATATATATATATATATATATATATATATATATTGTTACCTAATGTTGACTTGTTTTTTTCTTTAGTTAGGATAGTGCACATTAAGGGGGAATGTTAGAGTTAATGTAATGTGCACTATGCCTTCCTTGACACTTGTCAATTTCACTTGACAAGTGTCATGCATTTCATATAGGCTTATGCCTATATATTGTAACTCATTTTTATCAATAAGACATCCCCTTTAGTTTGATTACTCCCAACATTTGGTATCAGAGCGGGCTTTCCCTGCCTTATGAAACCCCTTGAGGGGGGATTTCTCTCATGGAAATCCTCCCTCCCCCATTTTTTTTTAAAGTTTTTACCAAGGGAGTATGCTCTCCATCATTTGATGGATCAGAAACCAGATGGTAAAAAAATTTAAAGTTTATATTTTTTTTAGTTTTTAGGGTTTGCAGATCTTGACGGGGTCGCGGATCTTCAAGAGGCAATGGGCCCTTTGAGAGAAGGGCCCAAACCAATCTGAGAAAGTTTGACGACAGCATCAAAGAGATAGTAATAGCATTTTGCCTAGGTCTTGGCACTAATCCAAGAGTCACCCCATATATAGATGCCATGATTCATCACCAAAATTGCGGTACTTTTTGGATAAGCAGCAATCGCTTCAGCAAGAAATTCTGTCAGCTCATACTCATGGGCTATGTTCCCCTTAGTGCCGACGAAAAAGGAGCCGCCATGAGCAACCGTGTCGTCGCCCAGCTTCAGAACGGTGGTAGAATCCCTATCCATGGTGTCGGCGCCCACGGTGAAAAGCCACGGTGCCCCGTTGTGCATGCTGTGCGTGATTCCTCTCTCCGTCCCGTTGTTACCCGCGGAGCAAACGATGCCGCGGTGAATTTTCTGATGGGAGTGCTTGCGCTATTAATATTTCCAGCGCTCGGCGCTCAGGTTTCATGGGGGCAGCCATTCGAAGCCACTTTGAAGCTGTTGAAGGCATGAGTTGAGCCCAGTAGCAGGAGGAAAGGAGGACCAGATATTTATCATGCTACTGAGTGATGCAAACACTCCAGCTAAAGAGCAGAAAATTTATACTGTAATATGGATAACAACGATGAAGAGCTCTCTAAGAGTAGCCAAAAGCCAACTAGGTGGACGCGAATGTTATATCTGGACGGTGATTTGAAGTATGTGGCTGTGATTAGAGATGGTAACTTTGAGGGCGTCTTCTAGAAACCTTGCAAGGCAGCGCTCCGGGCAGACTGCAGAACGATGGTTGTTGGGCGACGCGAGTGGCCACAGCAACGATGTCGAGCACGGCTTTTCTCGGCCAGAGATGTTCTAGAAACCCTAGGTCGAATCCGTCCAGCTGTTTCTTTCGAAGACAAATCTGCGTGCTTGCCCTGGAACCGGCGAGGCCGATGGTATTTCAACCTGCACCGGGCGATTCTGTCAAATGACGAAAATTGTTATTTCTGTTCTGTTTGCGCAGTATGAAAACTACACGCCCTTTACAAGCAGACATTGGAGATCTGCACAAGTCTGGGTAGGCGGTGAGATTTTTGCCCACTCTCTTTTTCAGTGAAGCTAAGTTGTTAGCTGTGTTTCCTATTTTTTTTAATACTATGATAAAGACGTCGTGGAGGCAGTGAAGTGCGGAGATTCTTGACATTGCCAACTAATGGAGAACTGGAAGTTCGGGCGTTAGATCATTGATGATATTAATTCCCCGACTGTTTGTTAACCATGCCAAGAAATCAAGCACAGGCTACGATTGTATGGGTGGAGCAGCCCCCGAGTTTGGTGGGGCAGATGGACATATATGGTTTTCTCCTCAGTCTTCCCAGCATCTACAGAAGCTACAACTGGTAATGCTGATTCTGCATGCACGGTAGGTGGTGACCAACTATACATGTGGGTAAATTAAAGCAAACTGGTGATAATTGGATGTATCCAAAACCCTTAAACTATCTGTTTAATTGGATGTATTCAAAGTTTGGGGATTAACTAATTGTTTAAATTCCCTTAAATCTTAAATGCACTATTACATGTTGTTTTTCACTAATGGGAGTGGGTCCCTTGTTTTTTTGACTTTAGCAAATGGTGAAAAATCTTGGTGGCCAACCAAGAATATGGGCCACATTATGCATTTAATATGCAAATTTTTAATGTAAAAGGGATATTTGTATTGGCCAACAAAGTGGCCTATTTGGCTATCTTTAATGTATTTCCACAAGGGAGATATTGATGCTGTTTTTTTCCGCTGGAGTGCGATGCCGGGAATTTTTTTCTTGAGGTTAATTTTGTTGCCTAGAGAGGCATGCTATTGTTTTTTCAGCAAGTTAAAGGCCACATTCAAACCTAAGTATAGGGGCATTTATAGTCGTTGGAAACATATTTCCACGACGGACACAATGGTGGTGTCATATTGTAATTTTGAGGCTATTTCAATTGAGTTTTTTAGCCTCAAAATTTTTCTACCTTGGAGTGCACTTTCGGTTGTACCCGACACTCCAAAGGTACTTTCATATGTGATCCTTGTACCTAGTGATCTTTTCTATACACTTGGTGAATGCAGCGGCTGGTTACCCATGCATTTCGGTGGGATGACATGGTCACCATAAGGACACTTATACTAGGGACTACATACAAAGACACCCTAGACTCTATCCGAGGTTTTTTTCGGATCTACTTCTGAAGACTACAGACGAAGACACTTCAGAAGATTCTCTTCTTTTCTTCTTCTCTCCTCCTATTTTGATCTATGGCTCATTTTATTGTATTGAGTGCATTTTCGACAGAGACCGACACTCTTATATGGCTCGTTTTTCCTTTCATTAGGTGCATTTTTGGCAGAGACCGACACCTTCTAGATTGAGTTCACCATGAGGAGGGATTTAATACTCATGGTGAATCTAGTCAGTGACCTACGAGAGGCAACATCCTCTGAGGATGACCTGCAGAGGCAACGAGACCCGAAGTGGCTGACCCTAAGGCACCCATGATGACCCTGAGGCACTTAGACGGCTGACCCAGTGGCAACAGACCTGTGGAAGTTGCTGACCCTGAGGCAACAAACCGAGATGTATACACAGTGAATCTAGCATTATTCACAGTTGGAGAGCCAAGCGCAGAGAGCACGAGCCTAGACCAAATCAGCAATAAAGGAGGATGTAGATTTTTTGTTAGAGAAGTCAACATTAAGGGGGAATGTTACCTAATGTTGACTTGTTTTTTTTCTTTAGTTAGGATAGTGCACATTAAGGGGGAATGTTAGAGTTAATGTAATGTGCACTATGCCTTCCTTGACACTTGTCAGTTTCACTTGACAAGTGTCATGCATTTTATATAGGCTTATGCCTATATATTGTAACTCATTTTTATCAATAAGACTCCCCTTCAGTTTGATTACTCCCAACATATATATATAGTAGACATTAAATTGCGAGGGAGGGAAATGAGCTTAGGTTTGGGGTTACATTTTTTTGGTTAAAGGTAGATGTCTCATGAAGGGAAGTTTGAGTTGACATTCTTGAGTATGAAAAAAGTTTGCTGTAGGAAAATTTATCGAGCAATACTATGATTCTATTGCCAAAACAATCATTGGTAATATTAAAAAAAGACCTTGTTAATAGCGAGGGTTTGGGATAGAATTTCCCTATGGGGTGAAGTGGAAGAAGAGTAATCTTCGTTCTAAATATTTTAAGAAAGTTGGAGACAGAGCGATTTGGAAGGGAGCTAGGGTTTGGGGTAGCATTTTTCTTTGCTAAAAGTGAAAGCCTCTATGAAGGGAAGTTTGGGCCAACATTCTTGTGCGTGAAAAAAATGGGCGCGAAACAATTTATCAAGAACTACTGTGGTTCGTTGCCAAAAAATTCATTGGTGTTCCATGTCTATATAACGAGAGGATGGAGGGGGCGAGGATTCTAGAAGGGAGCGATGGGCAAAAGAGAGATGGGTGGAAACTAGAGGTAGAGGGTTTTAAAAGGGAATGATGTTGGAGACATTGAATGAATAAGGGAGTCAATGGACAAAACAACAATTGGGAAGAAGAAAACAGAATGATTGAAGAGTAACAACACAACGATCAATGGCTGCAAAGAGCCATGAGATGAAGAAAGGGCATTTAGTGAAGATGGCGTTCAAAAGAAAATTGAAGGAGGCGGGATAGGGGCCAATGGTAAAAAACTTACCGAGCAATCAAATTTTCCAAGAAGTTGAAAGTAGAACACCTAAACAAGAGCAAAGCAAAGGGATTATTGGATCAAGGCTAGTTGTATAGAACAATATGGAATGAAGTAAAAGTGGTGGATTATACAAAGGGATCAGATGAACATTCAAAGAAACCAATCTCTTGTTCCCAAGAGGAGCTTATGGAACTTTGGAACAAAAGGACTAAGGTTTCCACAAACTATATCCTCAAAGTAGAGGGAAGCAAATATTAAAACAAATATCTCGAAGGCAACATTTTTTATAAAGAAAAGAAGCTATATATTGATATTCAAATTTGCAAGACCTCAAAGGGCTAGGTGGATTGGTAAGTGCAGGTGTGGATGGGCACTTACCAAGAAGAGACCTAGGTTCAAACCTTGGGGGGAAGACAACCCTTTGCAAAGGTAGTAGTTTGCTTTGAATCCTTTGAGTGTGCGCCAGACTAACGACGACAGTATGAATCCTGAGCGACCGGTGGTCCCCATCTCACTCCAGGTCAAAAATAACAAGACAGATAGGTTTGTTGGGAGCAGTCCCTATGGTTTGAACCCTATAATGGCCAGTTACTAAGAATAGTGATTGTAATCAACTTTCCTATGTAGTAAAAAAAAAAGATATTCAAATTTGCAAAGAATAATTATCCAACAAGCAACTTGGAGGTCACAAGATTGCTGTCCAAAAGGAGGAACAAGCAACGAAGCAAATTTAAAACTCCAAAAAGTGCAAAAGTATACCAAGGGTGCCAAAGATGCAAAGGGTACCATAATCACCTAAAAAATTTGAAACACTAAAAGCTCCAAAATCACACAATGTTCCAGGGTTGTCCAGAGGCATCAAAATCTTCAAAGGCTCCAAAATTGCCATATACTTCTTATCATATGTGCCACTCATGTTTGTTTTTATATTTTCTTATTACTCTGAAATGCAAATAGGCTATGTTTGTGGCCTCATTTGCAAGGTGATCATCCACCATATTATGCCTCCTAATGTGGAGTATTGTAAATAGGCTATGTTTATGTCCTCATTTGCAAGGTGATCATCCACCATATTATGCCTCCTAATGTGGGAATATTGTATATATTCAAACTTCTGCTCCAATTCTCTTAGTCTTCTTTGAACTATTTGTAGTTGGACTGATGAGAAATTCTCCCCTTAGGGCAGAGATCACAAGTTTCAAATCACCATGCACATGGAGTTGTTTAATGCCTTGTTCCTGAGCCAATATTTGTCCCATTTCACAACCTATCAATTTTGCAACATTATTGGTTGTTTTCCCCAAATTGGTTTAGAAATGAAGCATCTCATAGTGTGGTGCCACTAGTATCAAACCACCAACAACTGCATGACTTGGGTTTGACTTAGAGGCTCCATCAAAGAAAAATGCAAGGAACTTAGAGGTTTGATTGTTCTAACTTGTGGTCAAGAATTTAGGAGATTTTGGAGATCTATTTGGTGTAACAGTTATATCTCATTTTTTTAAAACTCTTCTAATGTCTTGTTGTTTATGATATATAGCTTTTGTGTTCAAGAATATCTCCCTTAACACCCTATTGGTTAACACTTGAAATTGGTTCTTTTGTCATCAAATATTATCCTGTTTCTGTCCTTCCATATGTGCCAAATGATGAATATTGGCATTGAATACCATATATGTTTGATAAAGTGCTTGTACTTTAGTCCCCATTTGTACATTTGGCTCCAATTGGTTGGGTAATTTTTTGAGATGAAGGTTCTTGATAGTGTTGATCCTAGTTGGGTTATTTTAATATAGATTTTAACTGCTTCTATACACTGAAGGAATATATATGATATTCCTCTTAATGATGTTGTCTCCAGTAAGAATCTTGTTTTGGAGCACTAACCAAAGAAAGGCTTGAATTTTGGGGAAAACTTTGTAATTCCATACCTTATCTATGGTTAAGTTCTTCTAATCATGTTCCTATAATAATACCCCTTGTTAGAATGTTCCAACACACCTAACCCACTAATAGATCCCCATATAAGTTGATATGGAATTTGGGGAGAAAGTTTAATCCCTTCAATTTGGATGTGTATTTGTCTCCATGAATCTTGGTCAAGATGTGGCAGGGGTGGATCTCTCATCCATTCAATTAATCTTGTAAGAGAGTTAACATCCAATTGTTACAGGTTTGCTTTTATTTCTAGAAAATAATTCTTAATGATTGGAGGTCCTCCCAAGATTGGATCATCCCATTTATTAATTTGTTTACCATTGCTTGCAATCCAAGAGGTATGATTTAATATAATATATAGCTTCCATAATATGTTTCCAAATTGAGGAGGAACTTGCTATACGTTTCACACTTTTTATGAGTTGGAACCCATTAGAGTTGTTTAGATATTTGAATTTTAAGATTTTCTTCCATGTAGAGTCTGGTGGAGCGAGCAGATTCCAAAATAGCTTAGCACTTAGTGCCTTGATAACCATGTTATTTTTTTGATTCCTTGGCATCCTTGCTCCTTTGGCTTGGTAATAATCTCCTAATTGATCAAATGGAACTTTTTCCTATCTAATTGCCTTCTCCCTTGTCATAGGAAATTTCTTAACATTGCATCTAACTTCTACAAGATATATAAAGGTGCATGATACACCAAAAATTGATATATGGGAAGACTTGCTAATATTGATTTGGTAAAAATAACTATTCGAGCCAAACTCAACCAACCATTGCTATAATGTTTTATTCTCATTGATATCTTTTCTAGAATTACATATCAAGTTTCTTGTTTTTATTATTGGAAGCCCATAGAAAGACCTACGTAGTTAAAGGAATCACTACCTTTGTGAAAACCCAAAATATGAGAGAAACCTCTATCTTCTGCTGTTGAAGTATTTATAGTGTAAAATTTGCTCTTTTGGGTGTTTATCTCTGCCCTTGTGGCTGAAGAGAAACAATCTAAAACTTCTTTGATTAACCTGACATTCAATTTTGTGGCTTCCCCTAGTAAAATAGTGTCATCTACAAATTGAGCATGAGTGATTGTTATATATTTTGTAGTTGTTCTAATTCCCAAGATTTCTTTCCTTCTAAATTTGGTCAGGGTCCTCCCTAAAATTTTAGCTAGAAGGATATAAAGATAAAGGGAGAGAGGACATTCTTGCCTTAATCCTCTAGTGGCTTTAAAGAAGTTAACAAGTTCCCCATTGATTAGAGGGGCAATCCAAGGTCCCTTTATGCAAGCTCTTATCCAATCTATCATTTGAGTTGGAAATCCAAATTTGGCTAACACTTGTGTTAAAAAGCCAATGTCTACTTTGTCAAAGGCATTAGCCATATCAAGTTTAATGACTATTCTTTTCTTTTTGGACTTGGCACTTGAGTGTAGGGCTTCATGAATCATTATAATGTTGTCATCTATTTGTTTCCTTGGAATAAAACCCCCTTGTTATGGCTCTATCAAATCATTAATCTTCCTTTTAATTCTATTTGCTATTTTTTTAGTCATTATCTTATAAGATTAATTGCACAAAGATATAGGTCCAATTCTGTCAAAAGTAACTGCATTTTTTTCTTTTGGAATTAAAGCTAATAAAATGGACTTGATTTTTCGAGATAGCTTACCTCTTATCCTTGTCTCTTTTATAATTTCCAATAAGTCATTTATAATTTCATAAAACTCCTGATAAAAATTATTGGTGAATCCATCTGGTCTTGGAGCTTTGTCCTTGGGCAATGACCAAATAACTTCTTCCAACTTTGGTTATTGATGAAGAGAGATATTCTCTCTCTTAGTTTTTTAACAAAAGAGGAATGTTGTTCAAGATTGTGGCTTGAGCTTGTTGATTTACTATTGTCTTTGTGAGAAGGGCTGAGTAATGATATTTTGCTAGTTCCTTTATGACCGCCTGATCAGAATAAATTTCTTCAGTTTTGTGAATCTCTCTAATTGTATTACGTTGGTAGTGTTGCATTGTTTTTAGATGAAAGTAATTTTTGTTTTTGTCTTCTTGAGCCAAATCATTCTTGATCGAAGTCTCCAATGTGCCTCCAATTCTTTGAAAGCTTGATCCATTGCTCGATTCAACCAGAGTCTTCTCTCTTCCTGTTTAGGGGTTGGAGGTTGATCACCTATCTCTTGATTTGCTTCCTCCATCTGTTGTAGCAATATGCTTGACCTATTTTAAACTTTAGTCTTATTGGAAATCCAGTCCCTAATGGATTTCTTGAGATTGGAAATTTTCATTTCCCACATCTCTTGGGGACTTTTTGCACATAAAAGCTGCTTCCAGATACTTTCTACTAAAGGTGCAAACTCCTCATGCTCCATCTATTTTGGATTGTATCTAAAAGGAATCTTCCTTTTTCCAAGAGCACTATCACCCATATCCAAATAGATAGGCTTACAATCTGAGACCAAACTTTGAATTATGTCACTTGATATAAGTGGATACTTGAATAGTATATCTTCTTGTATCAAGAATCTATCTAATCTTTTCTACAATGAATTTAACCCCAGCTCTTTGTTTGTCCATGTGATTTTCCATTTTTGGGGATTATGTCCTGAAGTTTCTATCCAGTTATAATTTGCATAACTAGGTCCTTAGAAGGGTATTTTGAGGGAATGACTCCTTTTTCCTCCCATTAGATTGAAGTCACATTCAAGTCCCCTGATATAATTAAATTTTGGGGTCTTTCCTAACAAATCTAGTGTTGAAGACTTTTCCAAGCTTCTTGTTTTAAGACTAGTTATTTGGTCCAAAAAAATTGACTATGGTCCAAGTCAAGCCCTATGGAGAGAAGAAAAAAGCTGCTATCCAATTTGAGTGTCTTGTTTTATTAATACATATCAGGGTCTATGGATCCCATGCAAGGAGAAGCCCCCTTGAGGCACCTAACAAATCTATTGCTTCTAGGTTTGAGGATCTCCATATATTTCTCCATTCTATTCTTGCTAACTACTTTGTTAATTTAGTTTCTTAAATGCAGATAACCAATGGATTTTGCTGGACTATTAATTGACTTAGGTAGTTTTTTCTAGGGGACTACCCAATCCCATTCCATTCCATAATAGAACCTTCATATCTGAAGTGGCTTCTTAGCCTTGTGGAAGTCCTAAGGTTGTCTAAGCTTTCTTTTGAATCTCTATATTGCTTATTTTGTTCTTATCTCTTGATTAGATTTCCTCCCTCTAGTAAAAGATCTGGTGGTTGGGGTGCCTCCCGGAATCATTGTTGTTGCTAACCGAGTCTCTTTTATTTCTTGGATTTCTCTTCATGAAGGTTTTCTTTGGTAGCCCGAGTTTTCTCCACTTTGTCTTATGTTTAACAATATGATGGATCTTCCCATTTTTAGGTGTCCCTAGATGTTCCTCTTCCTCATTTTGTGATAAAATAGAGAACTTATTATTGTTGTCTTTCTAGCTATGGTTGAGGCCTCCTACTTCTATATATCTGCTATTTTCTTCTTACTATTTGGAATTCTTAATCTTCCTCCTTTGTCTCTTGTTGTACCTTAGTGGGTCAGTTCCATGAGAAATGACCATATTGATGATAGGTAATACATTTAAAGGGAATGTGCTCATAATCCAGTGGTTGGGTATGGATCCAATCCAATATTTTGATACCTATGTTTTTAGGAAGCCATTTTTTAGATTAACTTGAACACAACCTAGCACAAGTTGCAATATTGACCTTCAACGGAGCCTAGTCTACAACTATGCCAATAGAGTTGGTTTATAGTCTATCATCTCAAGAGTTGGTTTTTTCCTTAAATGTAGGGGTAAAAATGACAGTCTTACCCAAATTGAGACTTCTTTTGGTTCTTCCACTTATGGGTTGAAATTGATTGACCAGGGCATCATGTAGAGAGGGCTTGATCCAAGGAACTAGGGACCTCCTTGAAATATTGCATCTCTTTCCTTTATGGAGGATAAAATAACTATGAAAGACCCTCTCTTTTCCATCATGAATTCATAGCTATATATTTTAGAACCCCAAGAAGAGGTGATCCATATTTGAATGGCTATTGGGATTTTAGGTCAAATACTCACAAATTTACAAGCAAGAGCTCTCTCAATTAGGGTGAGGATCGGGATTTCAATATAGTCCAAAGAAATATCCACCATTGGAAGCATTATTCAACTTAGGGATAAAGGAGCCTTTGTTAATTTGTTGGGACTATTGTGGCCTCCTTGCCTTCAAAGCTTTGGTTAGATTTTCTAGTTTTGACTGATTGAATAGAGGTAGCAAGAACAAGGAAAATGATCCATGGTCATTATTCTTGAGTATGGAGGTAGTCATCATGGTAACATACGGGAAGGAGGGTTTGGAGCAGGGAGGGATATCCCCTATCACCATTGCCATGATAGGGCTTCAAAGGTGACCAAACACTAAACTGAGCCAAAAGAGAAAACCCTTACCAAAATCTTAGTTTATTTCTTGGCTCACTTTCTTCTATTAAATTATGGATAGACCATGAAAGAAAAAGCAAAAGTAGAGAAAACCAACAAAGGAAGAAGCATAAGATCTTAAAATAAATAATTGCAAAAAATTCTAAATAGTCACAATCCCTACTGGATCAGGACATGCAAAGAATAATGTGTTGGGTGACATGAACCCTTGTCCAAAAAAGAAGTTCAAGTATAAAAAATAGACAAAAAAATCAAAATTGACACTATTGTAGTGCTTTCCCATCCTAATTTGGATTAGGATTCTTGCTTGAATTCAGTCACTTTCACCCTTGAATGAGTGTCGCGTCCCCACACTAAAAATTATTACCATTAACATAAAATCAATTATCCAAGAGTATTGACCTCCCAAAGTTAGCATTGACCCATGGCTAGGAGTATTTAAATTGAAACACATCTCATATAAATAAGGAAAGAGGCAAGAGAAAACATTGCATTAGAAAACATAAGGAGAATTAAAATTGTGGTGGGGGAAGATCTAATGCTTGAACAAGTTTTACCTTTGAAAGATAAAGCTTTGGTAGGAAGGTTCATGGGACGCTTGATGAAAACAAAACTCTCCATGATTGGATAAAGTCAACATGGTTGGATTTGTTGGGATATCTTCCAACTAACCATCTAATGACAAAAGGTTGGATAGCTTTTATATTTCAAAAATCAGATGTCAAAACTATAAAAAGGGAAGATGGAGATGGGTCATAGTATCCATACTCTAAAAAATGGGACACCTGGGTTTGATACTTACTTTGAGAGGATAACCACACAACCTATTTGGGTCAAGTTACCTCTATTACCATTAGAATATTGAAATTAGAAGATGTCGAGGGAGATAGGGAACTATTTAGAAGTTTTTCATGAATTGGACTCAATTTTTTTTAACATCATTCAAAAATCGGTAGCTCGAGTCTTAGTGGAGATGGACATAAGTTTGGGAGTGCCTGAGAACATGGAAATTTTATAGGGAGCTGGTATTACACATAGAAGTTAGATTACATTGGAGTCCCCTTTTGATGTAGTTTTCACCACCCATATGGTCATATCAAAGTAGAATGTAGACCAGGAAGAAGTAGTAGCCACAAAAAGGGGTAAATAGAAGCTAAAACTACCATTGGTACAAATAGTAGAGAGAAGGTAATATTAATTTTTTTTTAAGCAAATAAGGGACAATGATGTGTACAAGAGAAAGGAATACACCTAAGGACGACCTTACCAAGTAGCAAGTTATCAACTCAACTTATGATCACTAGAAGAACAATAATCACATGTGTGATCAACCAAGTTTCAAGGCGGCCAAGCAAAAAATATTGAGTCTTTTATAAGATGGTAGGGCCAATGATGACAATGTCTTATGATGATAGCTTTCTATAATATGACAAGGTCCATGATGGAAATATCTTATGCATTACAGGATGACAAGGCAATGCCATATGATAGTGGTCCTACAAGATGAAAATATCTCAAGACAATATCTTTGCACAAGATAACAAGGTCCATGGTGGAAAGACGACAAAGACAAAGACAACACACTAATGATATTTACATGCATGACAAGTTTCTTACTTGAATGACATACTCATTCCTTGAATGACATTCATTTGCCAATAATGGATTTCTTCTTGAATGATACACTCTAGTTGAATGGTAATCAATAATATTTTTGAACATCTTTTACATTTGAATGGTTCTCTGTAAATTGATTGTAATTCATAACTTGTGTTCTTAATTGGACGGTAATCACGTTTATCATAAAATGATGATCACTAGAACAATAGGAAAGTGTATTCATAAGACCCAATTCTAGTGCTTCACACTACGTTTAGAATAACCACCACATTATTCACTTCTCCTATGACTTCACCTTGTAACCTGCAATTCTACACATAATATTATGCAAATACTAATTTAACAATATAATGTATTCTTCCTTCATATATTGCACATAATGAATTTGAAGAAGTTATTTAGATTTCATTTGTATGTCGTAATGACTAATTTTTTACAAAAGAGTGGAATACACTTATGCTAACAACTCCCATAATTTTACATGTCCCTCCTTATATATTTCTTCCCCATTCCTATGTTGTTTCTCTCGACACAAAACTATCTATTTGTTCTTCCTCCATATTCCTTCTCTCGATCCTTCTATGCCTGTCAATTTCCCTTCTATTCTTCTCTTTCTTCCTTGGGCTGTCCCTCTCCTTTGAACTTCCCTCTATTCTTCTATTTGCCCCATCATTTCTCCTTCTTCTTGTGAAAGTTAAATGGTCCATCAATATTTTTTAATAACTATTTCATAATATTTATAGGAGGGATGCTCCTGCATCATACAAATTGGGTAAGAGGAAATGTTTCATGAGCGAAAGCTCAGGAACATTTCTTGAAATCGTTAAATGATATGCCATATTTGGTAATATTGAAAGCATTCATCCATGTCATTGTTTCAATTGACCAATTATTTCATTTGACCAGATATTCATAATATACCTTACCTCTTGTCCTCTTGGTTACTTTGGAATCTATTACCGCTTCTATTTCATCTCCCCCCTTCTTTGACAACTGTGATATCCATTCTTTCATTGAAAAATAAGGTGCGACATATTTAGTATCATAATATAGATATAAATCCACCACATTAAATATTGGCAAGATTTCTACTCATTCTAGGAGTTCAATTTTGTATGCATTAGTTGTAAACTTCTTCAAGACCTTACAAGGTCCAATTATTTTCCAATTTAGTTTGTTACAAGTGCCTTTTGGGAATATTTCTTTTCACAAATGTGCCAAAGCCAAATCTCCAACCTAGAATTATTGTGTTCAACACTTAAGGTAAGCATGTTGCTTGTATTTCATGACATTCTTTTCCAAATCGACTTTCACTTCTCAATGTAAATTTTTCATGTAATCAACAAAGTCCTTTGCTACCACACTTGGTCTCTATAAATATACTATACTCTACAACTCATCCACCCCCTTGGATAGATTCCATATGCAAATTTGAATCGACATTTGGATGTACTTCTATTGCTTGAATTATTATATGTAAATTTTGCTTATGCTAAAATGGTATCCCATAAGTTTGGGTTCTTCCCAACTAAGCACCTCAACAAATTTCCAAGGCTTCTATTCATCACTTTGGTTTGTCCATCCGTTTGTGGGTGATAAGATGAATTGAAACTCAATTTTGTACCCAACACATTTTCCATAAGGTCCACCAAAAGTTATCTACAAACTTCACATCTATATCTGTGTAATATTTTTTGGTAAACCATGTAGTCTTACAACTTATCAAAAGAACAAATCAATAATATGAGTAGAATCACTCATTTTCTTGCAAGGTATGAAATGTGCCATCTTTGAAATCTATCTACCACAAAAAAAGTTAAATCATTCCCTTTTATGTTCAAGACAATCCAAGGATAAAGTCCATGCTATGTCTACCATGGTATTTCTGGTGTCGGTAATGGTTGATGCAACCCAATGTTTTGGCTCTTTTCTTTCACATGTTGATAGACTTGACAAATCTACATAAATATTTGCACATATACGCTTATTCTTGGTCAATAATAGCTTTCATAAAGTTATTTCAAAGTTTTATCTATTCCAAAATATCTAGCTAGTCCTCCATTATATTTTTCTCTTATCAAGTTCTCCCTCATTGAGCTCCATGTTATGCATAATTGTTTTCCATTAAACAATAATCCCTCTTGGATGAAATAATCTAGCCATGGCATTCTATCTCCTATGATAGGGTCATTGCAAGCTATCCAAGCTTCCTTGAAGTCTAAATCATCAACATAAAGTTCTTTCATAGCATCAAAACCTACAACTTCAATCCTCATTGCACTCATCAACAAGTTTCTTCTACTCAAGGCATCAACTACCCTATTTTAACTTCCACTTCTATGATTAGAAATAAATGAGTAAAGTTTAAGATACTCCACCCATTTCATGTCTTTGGTTCAACCTGCCTTGACTATGAACTATTGTAATCACAATGACACTGAGAGGGGGGGTGAATCAGTGTGTTCTTTAAAAACTTCTAAAACAATTAGATTATAAAACCAACAGCAATTTAAAGCGAGATAAAAGAGATACTAAATGCATCAAGAAAGCATCACACATAACACAACATTTTAACGAGGTTCACCAATGTGGCTACTCCTCAAAAAGACTGCTTGGACTACCATCCAAATCCAGTCAATGCAAAGCTACAACTTTACATAATCCTTTACCAGCACCAAGCTGGAAGGAGCACCAACCCCTTAACTTTATCTGCTTCAACGAGAATGGAGCACCAACTCCTATTTTACCAAGCACCTCACTGGAAAGAGGCACCAACCCCTTAATTTGCCAGCACCAACTTGGACAAATTGTTTACCAGCACCAACTGGAAAGAGGCACCAACCCCTTAATTTGCCATCCACCAACTGGACTTCAATATTGAATAAAAAAATGTTTGACATATACCTTTGTTATTGCAAGACTCTAACTGGTCTACATCACCTTTGCAATCTCTGTGCACTCTGCTCTCTCTTGCACAATCACTTCACACAGTTTGTTGCACTACTACGACCAGACTTTGCAATCAACTTTGCCCTTCGCGCTTCTCTGCACACTCTGCTTTCTCTGCGCACACGCTTCGCACACTCTGTGTCGTTTCACATTCTGCTCTCTGCTCAACACGAACTTCACTTTCACAAACACTATGCTCGCATTCGCACTTTATCTTTACACCCCACTTTTCAAACTCGAAGTACCCTTGCTTTTATAGAAGAAGTTTTAGGAACAAACCCTAAAAGAACGTCGGTTGAGAAACCCTAGAATTTGTCAGTGCCAAACCCTAAAATCCGTCGGCCGCATTTAACTTTGTCGGCCTCAAACACTTCTTCCACCTTCGTCACTTTCCTGTAGCTTATTGCCGCGAAATAGTAACATGTCGGCCCTTTTAATTTAATTTAATATTTTAATTTAAATTTTAAATAAAATAAAATTTAAACTAAATATTTAAAATTAAATATCTTCATCACCGGGGCATCTTTTTCAACGAAACGAAGAGCCAACTTGGGTTTTAAGAAAAACCCATTTCAAATATGTTATCCATGGTTTTAAATAAAACTTTTTATTTTGACTGCCTTGGTTTTCACAAAAAACCTTTAAAATTTAAACTAAATATTTAAAATTAAATATCTTTATCACCGGGGCATCTTTTTCAACGAAACGAAGAGCCAACTTGGGTTTTAAGAAAAACCCATTTCAAATCTGTTATCCATGGTTTTAAATAAAACTTTTTATTCTGACTGCCTTGGTTTTCACAAAAAACCTTTCCGCTTCTTGACATCTCAGGTTCTGAAGACTTCTTCTTCTCATTCTGAATTATGTTTTCTATTTCTGTGCATCTATCATTTAAGGACTCATGATCTGACTAACTTTTGAACTTTATCCTCTGCATCTGAGTGACTTCTAAACTGCTTGTCCATTGCATCATTAGATCTAACCGACTGTATTGACAACAATGACAATCCTCCTGCAACACCTTGCTCAACACTGAACTCCTATCCATTGTACTTTGGCTGCACCTTGTTGTTCAATAAACTCTTGTCCATTGCATCAATAAATCTGTCTGACTGTGTTGACAACAATGACAATACTATTTGTTGCACTTTGCTCAACAATCTCCCCCTTTGGAATTGTTGGCAACACATGTGCAATTTTCTTGTAAATCTTCTCCCCCTTTGACAATAATACCAAAGGGCTGCTGTAGACTCCCCCTGAGTCTATGCACAATATTCTTAGACACAAATTATTACAATTAGCAAATATTCCAAGCATGAACAAGAAGAAAAACAAGTACACAAATGCTCCCCCTGAGTCCAAGACCACTTCATTTCACTGATTGACAACATCATGATAAGCATAATAGGCATCAATAAAATCAACAATGTGAATAGCAGCAATAACCAGTGAATGACACCATCACCGTCAACTTCACCAATATAACATGTGTAAGAACATGACTGAACCACTGTCTTCTGTGCAACTACCCTCTGTTGCTTTGCAAACTCAAACTTGTCCACTGTTAGTGAAGGCATACAATAATCTTATATAGCCAACTTTTTGTTCTGCAATGCCAGCAACATCCGCATACAACTTCACCATGCATCTTGGATATATTCTCAACAAGCTTGAACCCAATGACAGTTGTTTGTCTCTCTCTGCGAGTGAGAATCCAATGAGGCTACCTCAATCCACTTTCAACTCGTGCAAGTACCAAACACCGTACCACAACACAACCAACATCTTTTCTCAACCAATTAGGGCTTTAGCAACAATGCTTATAGACAAGGTTTAACCAACATCATTCAACTCAAGATTAACCTTGAAGCATTCAACCAATCACTACATGAAAAGGAAACTAGTAGACATCCTTTTCCTTCCAAAGGTATTTGAACAAGACAACCACCAACATAAATCACCAAGGCAAAGAATAACTTGCTCAAATCAAACTCAATGGAGTAAGCCCAAATCATGTATCAAGAAAAGCATTAACTTGATCAAAACAACCACTATGAAAGCAACTCAACTATTCATCACCAGGCTGGAAATCATCTGGTTGCTCATTAAAAATCTTTTTTTTCAATCTTCCCATTCAACATGCTGATTTCACTTTTGTCAACAGAATTGACAAGTGACTCACATCTGTACCAATTTTTGTCCAACACTGCAATTTTGTTGCCAACTCTTACTTTCAACTATGCATGTCGGAAGAAGACATTTTGTCAAACACTTTATGGCCAACCGTAGTGCACCTTACTCGACCTCAAGCTTCTTATCCTTGGACTGGCATTAAATCAATAGTTAAAACAAAACTATCTCGTGAATTAAATATATTCACCAAGGTGTCATGAAAGATCTGGCAATCTTCACATCAAAGAGTAAAAACAAATACATGCTGCTCGAAACACAAATACACAGCTAGGGCAAGCATTCTTTCGTTGAGCAAATTATCCGGACTATTATGATTCGTAATTTTGAACAGTGGTATTAAGAATCATCAACAATACAACAGTGACATATCTCAAAACTACCAATGGTGACAACTCTCAAATTAAACACCACACTTCACGGCATTTCCACAAACCACTATATAAACTGAAAAACACACTTTAACAACTATACAACATTAACCTGACTGCTTACCTTTCATCCTCAGATACCTAGACAAATACATAGGAGCATTAAAATAAAACTTTAATATTGCTCCTCCTGAGGATGTGCCACCTGGAGTTGCTTAGAGCAATGGCAGAGTAGCCTCCTTCAGTCCAAGGAGACACAATTTCCTTTCTTCTGTCTTTCTCCAGACTTTCCTGAACTTGGGCTTGGGTTTTTCAACAACATCCCTATTTTGCTCCTGTTCGTGAACTTGAACATTTCTCTTGTGGGGTTGTCTCTTGTGCATTCTTGATGGATGATTATTTTCTTTTCTTTTATGCACATGATATGTTCCTTGTCGGTGTTGTCCTCTTTGTGTCTGATGAAATCTAGGGTTTTGCCTTAGATTAGATATAGAAGTGCTTGGACAGAACCTTGCTATGTGCCCTTGACCGTTGCATTTAAAACATTGCACATGTTTTATTCCCTGTCTGTATTGCATTCTATGTGTATGATGAAATCTATGGTATTGCCTTAGATTGGATACATAAGTGCTTGAACAAAACCTTGCTATGTGCCCATGGCCATTACATTTAAAACATTGCACAGGGTGTTCACTCAAAAAAATAGAAGTATTTTTATCAACATAACTCTTTGATCTATTGTTCGATCCACAATAAATTGCCTTGTGACCAAAGTGGTTGCATTTAGAACAATAGCCATAAAAAGCATTATTATTAAAAGAGTGAGAGTGAGAGAACCTCTTTTGCTGTGGTTGCTTTGTTGTAGATCTTCTTTGATATTTTCTTCCTTTTGAGGATTCAACTTCAGACTTTTCTTGTTTCAATCCTTCAACCGAGGACTTCTTCTTCTCTGCATATTTGGAGGATGAAGGTTGTTCAACTTCATATCCAAGACCAAACTTAGCTGTGGAGCTTCTTTGTTGATTTATCATTGTATCTAGCAACTCTGTGCTCTTCTCAAATTTGAGATTTATATTGGCCTCTTTTAGTTGTTTCTTCAATGAAACAATCTCTTCTTCTTGTTGGCAACATACAGTCTCTTTCTCATTGATCTGAGACCTAAGAATATCTTCAATCCTTTTGTTCTGTTCTACTTGCAACTTTAGATCAACAATAACCTTTTTATATTCCTCTTCACTTGTGTTGTATACATCATTCTTATTATCCAGCTGTGTCTTCAAGGCTTCTTCTGATTTCTTGGCCTTTTGAACTTGTAGGAAGAGATCTTCAATCTCATCCTCATATTCTTCTAATTTCTTGGATAGTATTTTGTTCTTTTTCTTTTCTATTCTCCACTCTTCAAGAGCAGATATCAACTCTCCTTCAAAATCTACTTCAGCCTCAAGATTTTCATCACAAACTTCAGGATTCACTTCTTCTACCTTTTTCGGTTCAAATTTCTCTTCTACAGAACCGAAACTGATCGGGATGCCTTTTTGGATGAGGATCTATTCTTCTTAGCCATTGTGTACTAATCCAAGATCAACCCTGATTGATTTAGCCAAAATTGGGAACTTGGCTCTGATACCAATTGTTGTAATCACAATGACACTGAGAGGGGGGGTGAATCAGTGTGTTCTTTAAAAACTTCTAAAACAATTAGATTATAAAACCAGCAACAGTTTAAAGCAGATAAAAGAGATACTAAATGCATCAAGAAAGCATCACACATAACACAACATTTTAACGAGGTTCACCAATGTGGCTACTCCTCAAAAATACTGCTTGGACTACCATCCAAATCCAGTCAATGCAAAGCTACAACTTTACATAATCCTTTACCAGCACCAACTGGAAGGAGCACCAACCCCTTAACTTTATCTGCTTCAATAGAATGGAGCACCAACTCCTATTTTACCAGCACCTACTGGAAAGAGGCACCAACCCCTTAATTTTCCAACACCAACTGGACAAATTGTTTACCAGCACCAACTGGAAAGAGGCACCAACCCCTTAATTTGCCAACACCAACTGGACTTCAATATTGAATAAAAAAATGTTTGACATATACCTTTGTTATTGCAAGACTCTAACTGGTCTACATCACCTTTGCAATCTCTGTGCACTCTGCTCTCTCTTGCACAATCACTTCACACAGTTTGTTGCACTGCTACAGCCAGAATTTGCAATCAACTTTGCCCTTCGCGCTTCTCTGCACACTCTGCTTTCTCTGCACACACGCTTCGCACACTCGTGTCGTTTCACATTCTGCTCTCTGCTCAACACGAACTTCACTTTCACAAACACTATGCTCGCATTCGCACTTTATCTTTACACCCCACTTTTCAAACTCGAAGTACCCTTGCTTTTATAGAAGAAGTTTTAGGAACAAACCCTAAAAGAACGTCGGTTGAGAAACCCTAGAATTTGTCAGTGCCAAACCCTAAAATCCGTCGGCCCGATTTAACTTTGTCGGCCTCAAACACTTCTTCCACCTTCGTCACTTTCCTGTAGCTTATTGCCGCGAAATAGTAACATGTCGGCCCTTTTAATTTAATTTAATATTTTAATTTAAATTTTAAATAAAATAAAATTTAAACTAAATATTTAAAATTAAATATCTTCATCACCGGGGCATCTTTTTCAACGAAACGAAGAGCCAACTTGGGTTTTAAGAAAAACCCATTTCAAATCTGTTATCCATGGTTTTAAATAAAACTTTTTATTTTGACTGCCTTGGTTTTCACAAAAAACCTTTAAAATTTAAACTAAATATTTAAAATTAAATATCTTTATCACCGGGGCATCTTTTTCAACGAAACGAAGAGCCAACTTGGGTTTTAAGAAAAACCCATTTCAAATCTGTTATCCATGGTTTTAAATAAAACTTTTTATTCTGATTGCCTTGGTTTTCACAAAAAACCTTTTCGCTTCTTGACATCTCAGGTTCTGAAGACTTCTTCTTCTCATTCTGAATTATGTTTTCTATTTCTGTGCATCTATCATTTAAGGACTCATGATCTGACTAACTTCTGAACTTTATCCTCTGCATCTGAGTGACTTCTAAACTGCCTGTCCATTGCATCATTAGATCTAACTGACTGTATTGACAACAATGACAATCCTCCTGCAACACCTTGCTCAACACTGAACTCCTATCCATTGTACTTTGGCTGCACCTTGTTGTTCAATAAACTCTTGTCCATTGCATCAATAAATCTGTCTGACTGTGTTGACAACAATGACAATACTATTTGTTGCACTTTGCTCAACAATCTCCCCCTTTGGAATTGTTGGCAACACATGTGCAATTTTCCTGTAAATCTTCTCCCCCTTTGACAATAATACCAAAGGGCTGCTGCAGACTCCCCACGAGTCTATGCACAATATTCTTAGACACAAATTATTACAATTAGCAAATATTCCAAGCATGAACAAGAAGAAAAACAAGTACACAAATGCTCCCCCCGAGTCCAAGACCACTTCATTTCACTGATTGACAACATCATGATAAGCATAATAGGCATCAATAAAATCAACAATGTGAATAGCAGCAATAACCAATGAATGACACCATCACCGTCAACTTCACCAATATAACATGTGTAAGAACATGACTGAACCACTGTCTTCTATGCAACTACCCTCTGTTGCTTTGCAAACTCAAACTTGTCCATTGTTAGTGAAGGCATACAATAATCTTATATAGCCAACTTTTTGTTCTGCAATGCCAGCAACATCTGCATACAACTTCACCATGCATCTTGGATATATTCTCAACAAGCTTGAACCCAATGACAGTTGTTTGTCTCTCTCTGTAGTGAGAATCCAACAGGCTACCTCAATCCACTTTCAACTCTATGCAGGTACCAAACACTGTACCACAGCACAACCAACATCTTTTCTCAACCAATTAGGGCTTTAGCAACAATGCTTATAGACAAGGTTTAACCAACATCATTCAACTCAAGATTAACTTTGAAGCATTCAACCAATCACTACATGAAAAGGAAACTAGTAGACATCCTTTTCCTTCCAAAGGTATTTGAACAAGACAACCACCAACATAAATCACCAAGGCAAAGAATAACTTGCTCAAATCAAACTCAATGGAGTAAGCCCAAATCATGTATCAAGAAAAGCATTAACTTGATCAAAACAACCACTATGAAAGCAACTCAACTATTCATCACCAGGCTGGAAATCATCTGGCTGCTCATTAAAAAACATTTTTTTTTCAATCTTCCCATTCAACATGCTGATTTCACTTTTGTCAACAGAATTGACAAGTGACTCACATCTGTACCAATTTTTGTCCAGCACTGCAATTTTGCTGCCAACTCTTACTTTCAACTATGCATGTCGGAAGAAGACATTTTGTCAAACACTTTATGGCCAACCGTAGTGCACCTTACTCAACCTCAAGCTTCTTATCCTTGGACTGGCATTAAATCAATAGTTAAAACAAAGCTGTCTGTGAATTAAATATATTCACCAAGGTGTCATGAAAGATCTGGCAATCTTCACATCAAAGAGTAAAAACAAATACATGCTGCTCGAAACACAAATACATAGCTAGGGCAAGCATTCTTTCGTTGAGCAAATTATCTGGACTATTATGATTCGTAATTTTGAACAGTGGTATTAAGAATCATCAACAGTACAACAGTGACATATCTCAAAACTACCAATGGTGACAACTCTCAAATTAAACACCACACTTCACGGCATTTCCACAAACCACTATATAAACTGAAAAACACACTTTAACAACTATACAACATTAACTTGACTGCTTACCTTTCATCCTCAGATACCTAGACAAATACATAGGAGCATTAAAATAAAACTTTAATATTGCTCCTCCTGAGGATGTGCCACCTGGAGTTGCTTAGAGCAATGGCAGAGTAGCCTCCTTCAGTCCAAGGAGACACAATTTCCTTTCTTCTGTCTTTCTCCAGACTTTCCTGAACTTGGGCTTGGGTTTTTCAACAACATCCCTATTTTGCTCCTGTTCGTGAACTTGAACATTTCTCTTGTGGGGTTGTCTCTTGTGCATTCTTGATGGATGATTATTTTCTTTTCTTTTATGCACATGATATGTTCCTTGTCGGTGTTGTCCTCTTTGTGTCCGATGAAATCTAGGGTTTTTCCTTAGATTAGATATAGAAGTGCTTGGACGGAACCTTGCTATGTGCCCTTGACCGTTGCATTTAAAACATTGCACATGTTTTATTCCCTGTCTGTATTGCATTCTATGTGTATGATGAAATCTATGGTATTGCCTTAGATTGGATACAGAAGTGCTTGAACAAAACCTTGCTATGTGCCCATGGCCATTACATTTAAAACATTGCACAAGGTGTTCACTCAAAAAAATAGAAGTATTTTTATCAGCATAACTCTTTGATCTATTGTTCGAGTCCACAATAAATTGCCTTGTGACCAAAGTGGTTGCATTTAGAACAATAGCCATAAAAAGCATTATTATTAAAAGAGTGAGAGTGAGAGAACCTCTTTTCTTGTGGTTGCTTTGTCTGTAGATCTTCTTTGATATTTTCTTCCTTTTGAGGATTCAACTTGAGACTTTTCTTGTTTCAATCCTTCAACCGAGGACTTCTTCTTCTCTGCATATTTGGAGGATGAAGGTTGTTCAACTTCATATCCAAGACCAAACTTAGTCTGTGGAGCTTCTTTGTTGATTTATCATTGTATCTAGCAACTCTGTGCTCTTCTCAAATTTGAGATTTATATTGGCCTCTTTTAGTTGTTTCTTCAATGAAACAATCTCTTCTTCTTGTTGGCGACATACAGTCTCTTTCTCATTGATCTGAGACCTAAGAATATCTTCAATCCTTTTGTTCTGTTCTACTTGCAACTTTAGATCAACAATAACCTGTTTATATTCCTCTTCACTTGTGTTGTATACATCATTCTTATTATCCAGCTGTGTCTTCAAGGCTTCTTTCGATTTCTTGGCCTTTTGAACTTGTAGGAAGAGATCTTCAATCTCATCCTCATATTCTTCTAATTTCTTGGATAGTATTTTGTTCTTTTTCTTTTCTATTCTCCACTCTTCAAGAGCAGATATCAACTCTCCTTCAAAATCTACTTCAACCTCAAGATTTTCATCACAAACTTCAGGATTCACTTCTTCTACCTTTTTCGGTTCAAATTTCTCTTCTACAAGAACCGAAACTGACTGGGATGCCTTTTTGGATGAGGATCTATTCTTCTTAGCCATTGTGTACTAATCCAAGATCAACCCTGACTGATTTAGCCAAAATTGGGAACTTGGCTCTGATACCAATTGTTGTAATCACAATGACACTGAGAGGGGGGGTGAATCAGTGTGTTCTTTAAAAACTTCTAAAACAATTAGATTATAAAACCAGCAGCAGTTTAAAGCAGATAAAAGAGATACTAAATGCATCAAGAAAGCATCACACATAACACAACATTTTAACGAGGTTCACCAATGTGGCTACTCCTCAAAAATACTGCTTGGACTACCATCCAAATCCAGTCAATGCAAAGCTACAACTTTACATAATCCTTTACCAGCACCAACTGGAAGGAGCACCAACCCCTTAACTTTATCTGCTTCAACAGAATGGAGCACCAACTCCTATTTTACCAGCACCTACTTGGAAAGAGGCACCAACCCCTTAATTTTCCAGCACCAACTGGACAAATTGTTTACCAACACCAACTGGAAAGAGGCACCAACCCCTTAATTTGCCAGCACCAACTGGACTTCAATATTGAATAAAAAAAATGTTTGACATATACCTTTGTTATTGCAAGACTCTAACTGGTCTACATCACCTTTGCAATCTCTGTGCACTCTGCTCTCTCTTGCACAATCACTTCACACAGTTTGTTGCACTGCTACAGCCAGACTTTGCAATCAACTTTGCCCTTCGCGCTTCTCTGCACACTCTGCTTTCTCTGCGCACACGCTTCGCACACTCTGTGTCGTTTCACATTCTGCTCTCTGCTCAACACGAACTTCACTTTCACAAACACTATGCTCGCATTCGCACTTTATCTTTACACCCCACTTTTCAAACTCGAAGTACCCTTGCTTTTATAGAAGAAGTTTTAGGAACAAACCCTAAAAGAACGTCGGTTGAGAAACCCTAGAATTTGTCAGTTGCCAAACCCTAAAATCCGTCGGCCCAGATTTAACTTTGTCGGCCTCAAACACTTCTTCCACCTTCGTCACTTTCCTGTAGCTTATTGCCGCGAAATAGTAACATGTCGGCCCTTTTAATTTAATTTAATATTTTAATTTAAATTTTAAATAAAATAAAATTTAAACTAAATATTTAAAATTAAATATTTAAAATTAAATATCTTCATCATCGGGGCATCTTTTTCAACGAAACGAAGAGCCAACTTGGGTTTTAAGAAAAACCCATTTCAAATCTGTTATCCATGGTTTTAAATAAAACTTTTTATTTTGACTGCCTTGGTTTTCACAAAAAACCTTTAAAATTTAAACTAAATATTTAAAATTAAATATCTTTATCATCGGGGCATCTTTTTCAACGAAACGAAGAGCCAACTTGGGTTTTAAGAAAAACCCATTTCAAATCTGTTATCCATGGTTTTAAATAAAACTTTTTATTCTGACTGCCTTGGTTTTCACAAAAAACCTTTTCGCTTCTTGACATCTCAGGTTCAGAAGACTTCTTCTTCTCATTACGAATTATGTTTTCTGTTTCGTGCATCTATCATTTAAGGACTCATGATCTGACTAACTTCTGAACTTTATCCTCTGCATCTGAGTGACTTCAAACTGCCTGTCCATTGCATCATTAGATCTAATTGACTGTATTGACAACAATGACAATCCTCCTGCAACACCTTGCTCAACACTGAACTCCTATCCATTGTACTTTGGCTGCACCTTGTTGTTCAATAAACTCTTGTCCATTGCATCAATAAATCTGTTTAACTGTGTTGACAACAATGACAATACTATTTGTTGCACTTTGCTCAACAATCTCCCCCTTTGGAATTGTTGGCAACACATGTGCAATTTTCCTGTAAATCTTCTCCCCCTTTGACAATAATACCAAAGGGCTGCTGCAGACTCCCCATGAGTCTATGCACAATATTCTTAGACACAAATTATTACAATTAGCAAATATTCCAAGCATGAACAAGAAGAAAAACAAGTACACAAATGCTCCCCCTGAGTCCAAGACCACTTCATTTCACTGATTGACAACATCATGATAAGCATAATAGGCATCAATAAAATCAACAATGTGAATAGCAGAAATAACCGATGAATGACACCATCACCGTCAACTTCACCAATATAACATGTGTAAGAACATGATTGAACCACTGTCTTCTGTGCAACTACCCTCTGTTGCTTTGCAAACTCAAACTTGTCCACTGTTAGTGAAGGCATACAATAATCTTATATAGCCAACTTTTTGTTCTGCAATGCCAGCAACATCTGCATACAACTTCACCATGCATCTTGGATATATTCTCAACAAGCTTGAACCCAATGACAGTTGTTTGTCTCTCTCTGTAGTGAGAATCCAGCAGGCTACCTCAATCCACTTTCAACTCTGTGCAGGTACCAAACACTGTACCACAGCACAACCAACATCTTTTCTCAACCAATTAGGGCTTTAGCAACAATGCTTATAGACAAGGTTTAACCAACATCATTCAACTCAAGATTAACTTTGAAGCATTCAACCAATCACTACATGAAAAGGAAACTAGTAGACATCCTTTTCCTTCCAAAGGTATTTGAACAAGACAGCCACCAACATAAATCACCAAGGCAAAGAATAACTTGCTCAAATCAAACTCAATGGAGTAAGCCCAAATCATGTATCAAGAAAAGCATTAACTTGATCAAAACAACCACTATGAAAGCAACTCAACTATTCATCACCAGGCTGGAAATCATCTAGCTGCTCATTAAAAAATTTTTTTTCAATCTTCCCATTCAACATGCTGATTTCACTTTTGTCAACATAATTGACAAGTGACTCACATCTGTACCAATTTTTGTCCAACACTGCAATTTTTCTGCCAACTCTTACTTTCAACTATGCATGTCGGAAGAAGACATTTTGTCAAACACTTTATGGCCAACCGTAGTGCACCTTACTCGACCTCAAGCTTCTTATCCTTGGATGGCATTAAATCAATAGTTAAAACAAAGCTGTCGTGAATTAAATATATTCACCAAGGTGTCATGAAAGATCTGGCAATCTTCACATCAAAGAGTAAAAACAAATACATGTTTCTCGAAACACAAATACACAGCTAGGGCAAGCATTCTTTCGTTGAGCAAATTATCTGGACTATTATGATTCGTAATTTTGAACAGTGGTATTAAGAATCATCAACAGTACAACAGTGACATATCTCAAAACTACCAATGGTGACAACTCTCAAATTAAACACCACACTTCACGGCATTTCCACAAACCACTATATAAACTGAAAAACACACTTTAACAACTATACAACATTAACTTGACTGCTTACCTTTCATCCTCAGATACCTAGACAAATACATAGGAGCATTAAAATAAAACTTTAATATTGCTCCTCCTGAGGATGTGCCACCGGAGTTGCTTAGAGCAATGGCAGAGTAGCCTCCTTGAGTCCAAGGAGACACAATTTCCTTTCTTCTGTCTTTCTCCGGACTTTCCTGAACTTGGGCTTGGGTTTTTCAACAACATCCCTATTTTGCTCCTGTTCGTGAACTTGAACATTTCTCTTGTGGGGTTGTCTCTTGTGCATTCTTGATGGATGATTATTTTCTTTTCTTTTATGCACATGATATGTTCCTTGTCGGTGTTGTCCTCTTTGTGTCTGATGAAATCTAGGGTTTTGCCTTAGATTAGATATAGAAGTGCTTGGACAGAACCTTGCTATGTGCCCTTGACCGTTGCATTTAAAACATTGCACATGTTTTATTCCCTGTCTGTATTGCATTCTATGTGTATGATGAAATCTATGGTATTGCCTTAGATTGGATACGTAAGTGCTTGAACAAAACCTTGCTATGTGCCCATGGCCATTACATTTAAAACATTGCACAGGGTGTTCACTCAAAAAAATAGAAGTATTTTTATCGAGCATAACTCTTTGATCTATTGTTCAGTCCACAATAAATTGCCTTGTGACCAAAGTGGTTGCATTTAGAACAATAGCCATAAAAAGCATTATTATTAAAAGAGTGAGAGTGAGAGAACCTCTTTTGCTGTGGTTGCTTTGCTGTAGATCTTCTTTGATATTTTCTTCCTTTTGAGGATTCAACTTCAGACTTTTCTTGTTTCAATCCTTCAACCGAGGACTTCTTCTTCTCTGCATATTTGGAGGATGAAGGTTGTTCAACTTCATATCCAAGACCAAACTTAGCTGTGGAGCTTCTTTGTTGATTTATCATTGTATCTAGCAACTCTGTGCTCTTCTCAAATTTGAGATTTATATTGGCCTCTTTTAGTTGTTTCTTCAATGAAACAATCTCTTCTTCTTGTTGGCAGCATAGAGTCTCTTTCTCATTGATCTGAGACCTAAGAATATCTTCAATCCTTTTGTTCTGTTCTACTTGCAGCTTTAGATCAACAATAACCTGTTTATATTCCTCTTCACTTGTCTTGTATACATCATTCTTATTATCCAGCTGTGTCTTCAAGGCTTCTTCTGATTTCTTGGCCTTTTGAACTTGTAGGAAGAGATCTTCAATCTCATCCTCATATTCTTCTAATTTCTTGGATAGTATTTTGTTCTTTTTCTTTTCTATTCTCCACTCTTCAAGAGCAGATATCAACTCTCCTTCAAAATCTACTTCAGCCTCAAGATTTTCATCACAAACTTCAGGATTCACTTCTTCTACCTTTTTCGGTTCAAATTTCTCTTCTACAAGAACCGAAACTGATTGGGATGCCTTTTTGGATGAGGATCTATTCTTCTTAGCCATTGTGTACTAATCCAAGATCAACCTTGACTGATTTAGCCAAAATTGGGAACTTGGCTCTGATACCAATTGTTGTAATCACAATGACACTGAGAGGGGGGGTGAATCAGTGTGTTCTTTAAAAACTTCTAAAACAATTAGATTATAAAACCAGCAGCAGTTTAAAGCAGATAAAAGAGATACTAAATGCATCAAGAAAGCATCACACATAACACAACATTTTAACGAGGTTCACCAATGTGGCTACTCCTCAAAAAGACTGCTTGGACTACCATCCAAATCCAGTCAATGCAAAGCTACAACTTTACATAATCCTTTACCAGCACCAACTGGAAGGAGCACCAACCCCTTAACTTTATCTGCTTCAATAGAATGGAGCACCAACTCCTATTTTACCAGCACCTACTGGAAAGAGGCACCAACCCCTTAATTTTCCAGCACCAACTGGAAAGAGGCACCAACCCCTTAATTTGCCAGCACCAACTGGACTTCAATATTGAATAAAAAAATGTTTGACATATACCTTTGTTATTGCAAGACTCTAACTGGTCTACATCACCTTTGCAATCTCTGTGCACTCTGCTCTCTCTTGCACAATCACTTCACATAGTTTGTTGCACTGCTACAGCCAGACTTTGCAATCAACTTTGCCCTTCGCGCTTCTCTGCACACTCTGCTTTCTCTGCGCACACGCTTCGCACACTGTGTCGTTTCACATTCTGCTCTCTGCTCAACACGAACTTCACTTTCACAAACACTATGCTCGCATTCGCACTTTATCTTTACACCCCACTTTTCAAACTCGAAGTACCCTTGCTTTTATAGAAGAAGTTTTAGGAACAAACCCTAAAAGAACGTCGGTTGAGAAACCCTAGAATTTGTCAGTTGCCAAACCCTAAAATCCGTCGGCCCGATTTAACTTTGTCGGCCTCAAACACTTCTTCCACCTTCGTCACTTTCCTGTAGCTTATTGCCGCGAAATAGTAACATGTCGGCCCTTTTAATTTAATTTAATATTTTAATTTAAATTTTAAATAAAATAAAATTTAAACTAAATATTTAAAATTAAATATCTTCATCACGGGGCATCTTTTTCAACGAAACGAAGAGCCAACTTGGGTTTTAAGAAAAACCCATTTCAAATCTGTTATCCATGGTTTTAAATAAAACTTTTTATTTTGATTGCCTTGGTTTTCACAAAAAACCTTTAAAATTTAAACTAAATATTTAAAATTAAATATCTTTATCACGGGGCATCTTTTTCAACGAAACGAAGAGCCAACTTGGGTTTTAAGAAAAACCCATTTCAAATCTGTTATCCATGGTTTTAAATAAAACTTTTTATTCTGACTGCCTTGGTTTTCACAAAAAACCTTTCCGCTTCTTGACATCTCAGGTTCTGAAGACTTCTTCTTCTCATTCTGAATTATGTTTTCTATTTTTGTGCATCTATCATTTAAGGACTCATGATCTGACTAACTTCTGAACTTTATCCTCTGCATCTGAGTGACTTCTAAACTGCCTGTCCATTGCATCATTAGATCTAACTGACTGTATTGACAACAATGACAATCCTCCTGCAACACCTTGCTCAACACTGAACTCCTATCCATTGTACTTTGGCTGCACCTTGCTGTTCAATAAACTCTTGTCCATTGCATCAATAAATCTCTGACTGTGTTGACAACAATGACAATACTATTTGCTGCACTTTGCTCAACATGAACTGCAAAGCATGGTGATATATGAACAATATAAATTCCTTTGATAATAGATAATACCTCCACTTATTGAGTGCTTGTACGATGGCATAGAACTCCTAATCATAATATGAATATTTATTCTTAGCCTCATTTAGCTTATTGTTGAAGTAAGAAATGGGTCTACCTTCTTGATTCAAAACTCCTTCAATGGAAGTTCTGTTGGCATCACAATCTACTTGGAAAACCTTGTTAAAGTTTGGCAATGCTAGAACCAGATGCTCTATGACTTTATATTTCAATATTTGAAATCTCCTTTCTATTGCATCTATCCATTTGAAATCATGTTTACCTCCCTTCATCATTTATGTGATTAGAGCACAAATTCCACTAAATTTTATGATGATATTTTTGTAAAAACTTGCCAAACCATAAATTTTTTTAGCTTCAAACATAATCCTTGGCAATGACCATTCCACAATATCCTTAACCTTTGTGGGATCTATATGCAAACCATTATTGGATATGACAAAACCCAGGTATACCAATTACTTTTTCATAAAATTACATTTCTTCAAATTGATCAACAATTGTTCCTCCTTTAAATTTTGTAAAACTAACCTTAGATGCATTAAGTGTTCTTCCTTAATTTTTCTAAACACCAAAATATCATCCACGTAAACCACCACAAATTTACCAAGAAAATGCTTCAAGACTTCATTCATCAATCTCATAAAAGTGCTCGGTTCATTTGCCAACCCAAATGGCATGACCAACCATTCACACAAGCCTTCTTTGGTTTTAAACATGGTCTTACACTCACCTCTTTTGATTCAAATTTTATGATAACCACTCTTTAAATCAATATTTTTTAAATATTATACTCTACTCAGATAATCCATTGATTCTTCCATCCGATGTAATAGAAACCTATATCTTATTGTGATATTATCGATATCTAGGAATTCGTACACATACACCATTCCCCACCTTTCTTGGGTGCTAGTACAACTAGTAATACACACATGCTCATGCTTTTCCTAATCAACCCCTTTTTAAATATCTCTTGGATGTCTCTTCATCTCTTCATTCTCCATGGGTGTCATCCTATAAGCTACCTTGTTTATAAAACTTGCTCTAGGTATGAAGTCTATCTGATGACTAATGCTTCTCATAGGTGGTAATATATTGGGTAATTATTTTAAAAGAATATTAGCATATTCTTCCAATAAATCCTTCACTTTGTGTGGAATATCAACCATTTCATTTGTTGTCCCAATTTCCATGGGTTTAGCAATAAAAGAAAAACATGCTTTCTCCTTCTTTATCTCCTTTAGAACTACTGCACACTTCTCCTTCTTTATCTCCTTCTTTCAAGAATTATTTTTCAGACATTAGACAAACTTTAGAACTACTGCACACTTCTTTTCCTTTGCCCATAAATGGAATTAACACATAACATTTGCCATCCTTGATAGTGAATAAGTGTTTAGTTTTCCATCATGTACTATTTTTATATTAAATTGCCATGGTCTCCCCAACAAAATAGCATGATGTCATATAGAATCTCATCCTTATAAGATCCAATATGGAAATTTACCATACATTATTTGGTTACCAAAATTTGGTACCCATTTTGTAACCACCACGCTTTGTAAGGATTTCGATGCTCCATCCTCTTTAAACCAAGTTTCTCTACCATATTTGTTGACACTGAGCTATCTATGCCTTTTCTATCCACAATCACCTTGTAACACTTGCCTCATGATTTACAAATTGTCCTGAATAGGCTTCTTCTTTGCTTAGGTACATGCACCTCATTTTTTGGTTTCAACAATATCCTTTTCATCATAAAGGATTCTCCATGTTCTGGTTCCTCCATGTGCTTCGGTGAGGCTACACTTTCTTCATTTTATTGTGTAATATGGCTATGGGTTTCCTTTCCATGCTTTTTGAACTATTGTGTTTGAGGGAATTCATATGGCCAATGGATAACTTCACATATGTAACAATTTTTGGAGAATCCTCTACCCCTTCCTCTACCATAACCTCCTTTTCCTTTTGAGAAGCATTTGTTTTCTCTATTATTTTGAGAAGCACTAGCTTCTCCCTCCCACCTTTGTTGTCCTCTTCCACTATGATTTTGTCCTCTTGTACAAGAGGATCATCCTCTTTCTATAGCATTATTTTGTTGCCTCCATAACAACTTGTACTCTGCCTTGAGCGCATACTGATATGCTTCTTCAATAGTTCTGATTCAAATCATATAGATATCATCTTGTATGAAAATATTAGTCCATTTATGTATCTTTCCACATTCTCTTCATCATATTCAATATGACCTACTCTTATGGTCAATTTATAGAACTCTTTTGTATATTATTTTACTCCTAAATATTTTTTCTTGAGGTTTTGGAGTCTTCTAAACAATCCAATCTAATAATCAATAGGTAAAAATTTAGATTTTATCTTAGATACAAACTTGTCCCAAGTTCAAATTGTATCTTTTCCTTTTTTTTGTCTCTTTGTTTGAACATGATCCCACCAACTTGGAGCATGTCCTTTCAACCATGTACATGAAAATTTGATTTTCTTTAGATCTTCCATAGATTCATAATAAAATAATCTATCCATGTCCATTATCCAATAAATCAACTCTTCTAGTTTAAACTTCCATTAAAATTGGGAGTATCTATTTTTGGTTTATGTCTTGTGTTTGAGATTTTTCAAATCAATCATTGCTCCGATTCTTCTCCTTGATATTCATCTCGAGATTTTGCATGAATAGTTTCCTCCTCTTCACTATCACTAATCTCTTCAAGATGAAAAACTCTCCTTTGGGTGGTCTCAATTGTGTCTAACTTGATAATGTTTTCTCTCAGTATTTTTGCTATATTTGTTAGTTAGGGCCCTAGACCACTTGGTCTTCCTCTTCCTCATTGTTCCATCTTCCTTCAATATGTATTGCAAAATCTAGATTTGATATCAAATTATGCAAACAAGATAAAGGAATCCACCTAAGGATGACTTTCTCAAGCAACAAGTTACAACTTAACTTATGATCACTATATGCATGTTAATAACATGTGCGATCATCCAGGTTTCAAGGAGATAAAGCAAAAAACTCAAATATTCTATAATATGACAGGGTCCATGAGGATAATGTCTTATGATGGTAGCTTCTATAAGATGATAGGGTCCATGATGACAATGTATTATGCACTACAAGATGACAAGAAAATTTCATATGATGGTAATCCTAAGAGATGATAACATCTGAAGACATCTTCTCATAAGATGACAAGGTTCATGGTGGCAAGATGAGAAAGAAAAAGATGACACATTAATAACGTTTACTTGCACGACATGTTTCTTATTTGAACGACATGCTCATTCCTCCTTGAATGACATTCATTTGATGGTAATGAATTTCTTCTTCAATGATACACTCTAGTTGAATGATAATAACTAATTTTTTCTCTATAAATTGATTGTAACTTATCACTTGATTTCGTAATTGGATGGTGATCACACGTCCACCATATAATTATGATAATTGAAACAATAAGAAATTGTATTCATAAGGTCCAATTTCGGTGCTACACACTACATTTAAAATAATCACCATAATATTCACCTCTCCTGTGATGTCAGCCTACAACCTACAATTCTACACATAAGGTTATATAAATACCAATTTAACAATATAATGTATTCTTCCATCATATATTATATGAAATTTATTTAAAAGAGTTATTTATATTTTTATCTATCTACTGGAATGACTATTTTTTTATAAAAGAGTGGAATACACTTGGGTTAACAACTCCCATAATTCCCCATGCTCCTCCCTATGCATTTCTTCTCCATTCCTATGTTGTCTCTCGAACCGATGCTATCTATTTTGTTCTTCCTCCCTTTTCCTTATCTTGGCCCTTGTATGTCTATCGATTTTTCGTCTATTCTTCTCTTTCTTACTCAGGATCTCCCTATCCTTTGCCCTTCCCTCCTTTATTCTTCCATCTACCCAATAATTTCTCCTTCTTGCCATAATTAAATGGTCTATAGACACCTAAAAATTGCATTTGGTCGCAAGTTCATCCTTCACGATTAGTTAAGTCATAAACTTTAAAAAATTACACAAATTGATCCCAAAATACCTTACATTCACAAAAGGGCTATCCCTAAGTCCCTTTAGGCCATCTAAGTCATTTCCTACACTTAATCATGGTCCCCATGCGACCACCTTCAAAACCCTAATCATGGTATACCTAGTTCTATTTTAAAAGTTGCTTTATCATTAAAGTGCACTTTATGACTTAAACATGATTAATTAGGGATAATCAACATTAACCCTAATTTTATCCTCACACATGTGTGCACCCACCACTTAGTTAAGATATTTCTAAATATTCTTAACTAATTACAACATAACCTAGGATTTCCCTAATCAGGGTTAACCTCAATCCTTGCTCACACATGTGTGCACATAGGATATTTCTAGATTCCTCTTCAAGGTTAACCTCACCATGGTTGGAACCTAACCTAGGGCTCATGCCACCTCACAAAGGACACATCATCCCTAGCCTTGGCCCAATTTATAAATAGATGGCCATTTTCACCATAAAATAACTCTTTCTCTCTTGGTTTACTTACCAAAACTCTATAGAAATCACTTTAGAACATTCTCCGTCACTTCCACATCCATCATACATCAAGCAACAACATCAGGAGTTCATATGAACAGAAATCTACAAAATCAATCAACAACAACAAGGTTCGCACATTGCCGTGCGAAACCAACATAGAGGTTTGCACACCACCATGCAAACCTGGTTTACAGCAACCCTACAACTAAAAATCAAGTAGGTATCAATTTTTTATAGCTTCTACAACTTTATTTCCTATTTTTATCATGTTTCCTTTAATTTTAATGTCATTTTTATCTTCATAAATATGGGATCTGATAAGTGATAAGTCCCCAAATGCACTAACCCATTTTTGTAGGCCCAAATAGGTACAAAAGGACATTTCTAGCACCCAAGTGATGGCACACACGCAAGAAGCCCATCTACATTGAGGGCACCAAAATACGTCAGGAAATGCACCATATTCATATTGAGAAAAGAGGAAAACATTTCTTGAGAGAGTGTTTATTTTGTAACCTCTTTTTAAATAAATAAAAGGAGCATTCAACTATTATTTTATTAGTTTTGAAATTGGTGACTTCCATGTGTTATATTTTGGCATGCCCGGTGGGACTCGAACCCACAAACTATTTTAGATTAGCTCCACTACGGTCTAAATTACTTTATGGTATACTTTTTTGTGTTACAGGTCCTATAAATCTAGAGGAGAGTCCATAACATCTCGAAGACACACTTCAGGCCTTCTGATACAAAGCTACAACCTTCTACGCTCGGTTCACACACCACCGTGTAAACCTTAGATAGGGTTTACACATCATCGTGCAAACCTCACAAAACTACCTTAGAATAGGTCTCTACAGTGGGATATCTAGTATACTTGGCATCAAGTATTTTACTTAGAGCGACGATCTTTTGACAATATTAAATCAAATTTTAAATTTTTGTTCAAATCATTAAATTAGAGTTCAAATTTCTTTTAAAAAAAAAATCACTAGATTAGATTTCAAATTTCTTTCACAAACCCTTAGCTAAAATTTCAAATTTCTTTCACAAACCCTTAGATTAAATTTCAAATTTCTTTTCAAATCACTAGATTAGATTTCAAATTTCTTTCATAAACCCATAGATTAAATTTTAAATTTCTTTTACAAACCCTTAGATTAAATTTCAAGTTTCCTTTCAAATCACTAGATTAGATTTCAAGTTTCTTTCAACAATCACTACATTAGATTTCAAATTTCTTTCAAAGCACCTTAGGTTAAATTCAAATCTCTTTTCAAAGCACTAGATTAGGTTTTCAATCTCTTTCAAAAACACCAAATCACTTTCAAAGCTCTTCCAATATCATTAGGTTAGTTTCAAATCCCTTTTCAAAAGCACTAGATTAGATTTTCAATCTCTTTCAAAAGCATCAAATCAATTTCAAATCTCTTTTCAAAGCACTAGATTAGGTTTTCAATCTCTTTCAAAATCATCAAATAAATTTTAAATATCTTTTCAAAGCACTAGATTAGGTTTTCAATCTCTTTCAAAATCACCAAATCACTTTCAAATCTCTTTCAATATCATTAGGTTAGTTTCAAATCTCTTTTCAAAGCACTAGATTAGATTTTCAATCTATTTCAAAAACATCAAATCACATTCAAATCCATTTCCAAAAGCACTTAGATAGATTTCAAATCTCTTTTTCCGCATTCTATCTTTATTTCTTTCAAGATTTCTAGAACATATTTCAATTTCAAAAGGCATTTAACTAGATTTATTTTCATATCATTGGTAGTCAACTCACCACAACCCACTCACATTTCATACATAGTGGTAAGATTGGAATTCATCCCCAATCTCCACTCAATACTGGTGACATTGGAATTCATCTCCTTCCACTATCTCACTCCCTAGACACCATAGTAGCCCTCCGGAGTGGTTTTTAAAACTTAATCACCAAAATATCCCTTACTCTTGAGACTGGCTTTCTGGAATTCATCATCGAAAGAGACCTTTAGAGTAGGATAGGATTAGATGCCTTTCTTCACAAGGCTCACATAATTCATGAACATGTAACTGTCTTTCTTGACTAAGCCCGCTCGAGGGTGAAGTGACTGCTCGACTGGACCAATAGCAGGTCTTAGACAGTACCACCTATTTTAGTAAGAGGATTTTGACTCATTAGAGTATTTTGAGTCTCCCACATTTGGATATATTTTTACTGTACCTTCCATTTAGTCACCACTCACCTGTTGAGACAGTTCTATCTTGTGCAACCTTGGGTGTTGCAAGAGGTTCTGTGCTGACGATATTCCTTTTTAGTTTTTTACTTCACTTCCAGTGTCATGTACTAGAGTAGGTACTATCATCAAAACACACAAAACAACAAAAATATTTGATTTTATTTGCTTAAAAATGATTCTAGTTACGTTCTTGTATTACATTTCCACAAAAATTGGTTTCAGCACATTCACTTCTTAGCAAACCCACATTCTAGGTATTCACAAATTGTCATTGTCATTATTTATTTCTATCAGATTTACCCTTTGTTTTAGGTTCACACAATAGTGTGCGAACCTGGTTTTCATAGTATAGGTTTGCACAACAGTGTGCAAAATTTGTTTCAGTACACAAAAACACATAGAAACATACAAAAATACACATAATTCTGCACAAAAAATACACCAGTTCAGATTATCATTTTTGAATATTTTTGAGTACTAAATCATGGTACACATCACCATGCTTGTTTTCACTCATAGTCAGGCACGCGAGCAAGCACACTTTGTTGAAGAGGTTGTCCACTTTACCTCCAACTAGTCTAATACTCCCTCTCAGTTCATGGGGGAGCATTCCATGGTCATACATGATCTTCTCACTAGTTTTGAACCATCTTACTCACATACCATGACCCAAAGCAAAAATTCCATTTCAAGTAATATGCCTACCACATTCACCGGTGAAGATCAACCTCTTCTCCCTCATCCCCCTCTGCTCAATCCACCTTCTACCTTTTGCAATCATGTTATCTATACAACATCGAGAGATCCATATCCATATCTTATTACTGGTGAAGAGACTCCATCTACTTTACCCACATCTTCTCATCCATTTATTCAAGATCCATATCATTTCCTTCTTGGGGTGATCCCTCTTTGCTCTATCATACTTACCCTGAGGTTACATCATCTACCCCCATAGTAGGGATTATTTTAGATCCTCAATCCTCCTTCTGGTACTCATGTGCCTTCATCACAATCAACTCCACAATAGTCATCATCGCAACAAAAATACACCTCATTTGTCTCATCCCATCCATACACTTCACACACACCACAACCCCTTCACAACACTCTATCTTCTATATTTCACTCACAAATTACAAACACCATCCGAATCGCAATAATTCATCTCATCACAACATAAAAAATTCCCATATTCATATCTCTTTGTGGATACACTCACCACTCCATTTCAATCTTCTACATTCGATGCTTATACTCCTTCGTCACTTCCATCGCCTACATTCTTGTCTTCTAGGATGTACGACATACCATATTCCACTCCACTTCCACCCTCATCCACTTCCACCTTTTACATGCCTCCACATCATCCATTTTAGGCTCCAACTCCCATTCCTCTTTATTCTTATAATCCACTTTATCCATCTTATCTCACCAATCCCCCATGCTATTCTACCCAACTTGAGTTTTCTATTCATCACTCATCTGGTCCAGTGCAACTCACATATTTTGGTACATCATCTCGTACTCCACCTTCTTCCTCTATTCAAACACCACTTTCCCCACCAGAATCCAATGTGCCTACATTCTTTACATCGCCTCCATCTTTGTCTTCCACACTAATCACGCAACCATCATAGTAGGTACTAGGGCACCAGTCACATAATTCCCAACCACATTTTTTCCATTCATAGTAGATGTCTACCCCATAGTAGATTCTCCAATAAAATCTCATGTTTCACACTATTCAACTACTACATATGTAGGAATAGTTTTAGTATACCCCCATTTCACAATGGGAGGAGTAGCAGCTACAATACCCTCCTCATTCTTAGTCTTCCACCATTTCATCGCAATTCATTGCACCCCCATCAACTGAACTCCAATTCTTACAAGAACAAATAAAGATGTTGGATCTACACACCAGGCCCTAAAAGCCCACATATAATGAGTTGTGTAATGAACCCATTCATCCTTCAGTTCCCATTCATACTTATCCTTATAATTTCAAGATTCCAAAATTTGATAAATATAAGGGTAAAGATGATCCTTGAGAACATATAAGAAATTATCGCTTTGCACGCAACCAACTTCATGACAATGATCTCCTCATGTTGTGTACTTTCAATCTTTCACTTGGGGGACAAGCCCTCGATTGGTACAATATACTTCCATGCCATAGCCTATTCACATTCGAATAATTGACAAAATAATTTCTAGAACACTTCTCCATTAACATCAAGAAAAAAGATGAATTTTTTTGATGTTTATGCCTTACGACAGGCTGATGATGAACCTATCACAAACTTCATTTCTCAATGGATATTGATCATTCATGACCTAGCTTACAATATCCCATATGCTGAGCTCATCACATTGCTCACTAAAATTTGTCACAAAAACATTTTTATGCCTTTGCAATTGCATCAAAACCGCACATTCGATGAAGCCATCGCTCAGGTAAAAGTCATCGAGGACATCAAGGTCCAATCTAGAAAAATCAAACTTAGATAGAAGACATCATATCACTCAAATTTTTGCTTCAATCACAATATTCCATATCCACCCTTTTCCAAACGGTCTCTCCAGCCTCTTCATTGATCTCATGACCTCCTCCTCCACTACAACAGTTGTTTCATACTAGTGTGCCTCCTCCATCTAATCCACAAAAAGCTCACATCTGTCATCCTCAACATCCACAATGCAATTGGAATTTGCTTTTCAAGCCTCTACTAGCTCTATTCCAAAGGTTTTTTTATGCTAGTCATGTTATGTTACCAGATATTAGACCCGTAGACCCAAATCAACCCAAAAATTATGGGTATAATGAACATGCATTTTATGCTTACCATCGATAGCATGACCATGATGTCAGGTCTTACCACTCCTTTTGTGACTTGGTACAAGATCTTATCAATCATGGTCTTATCTAAGTTTTAAACCCCCTTGCACTACAAAATCAAAATCTAGGTATTTATTAGAACCCATTACCTGAATACAAGGGGACTAATCCTCAAGGTCCTCAATCCACTCAACAAGCCCAATAAAGGTAGGTCAATCATGCCCACCATGATCCTCCCTCACTCAGAGTAGTTGGCATGATTAACCTCACTACTCATAATCAATGATATCTACCACATCCGAATGCACCCATTGCTTCACCTCCATCATAATTTACCTCTCCTCACTCACCTACAACATAAAATGATTCACCTCTACCACGTAATATCATCACTATTCATGGTAGTCTCACCCACTAGTTGTACAATGCTTTAGATAGATTTTCCATATTTGATCTTGTACAACAATATCACCCTCATCGTGAGTCTTTGAACGATATTATTCACTCTATAGAGCTCGAAACCAATGACACTAATACGTTTATCAATTTTGTGGGGAACATTCCATAATGCATGCAATCATTGATCAGCTTCCATGACCATAAAATTATCAAGCTTGTGGCCAAGGGAGCTGATCATCCACTACATATCCAAGAAACCATCAATGACATCACTTAAAAGTGTGTCCTCATTGATATCAGTTCTTCCATAAAAATCATATCTACTGCTACCCTTCATCACCTTCACTTCTACCTACTCATTTTGCTGCACCTTCGATATTTTTATGGTTCTATGCATCCCACAGTAGGTTCTATAATATTTCCCATCTGAGTAGGTGTAAGGACCATGTATACCTTATTCCATGTCATTCAATATCTTAATTGAATGTCCATGGATTCATGATATACAATATCTTACTTAACATCCATGGATTCATGATATACAATGTGTTTCATCTACCTTACATCATTGTCTCAAATACGTGTGTAACAGACTAATCCATTGCATTCCTGTCGATGGTGATCCTTTCAAATTTTGCAACATCGTAGACCTTCCACCAGGACCTTCATCAACCTCTACCCGAGCCATTCCTATTCCTTCACATTGTCAAGCAGAGGTATCCACTTCCACTCCACCCCCTATCTCATCCTCACATCTCCCACCTAGAACATGCACACATGCTTCTGCTTCTACTTACCACATGCCATCATCTTCTTCTACGAATCCTCCTATCTCTTTTATACCTTTCTCACCATATTTTTTATTACCTCATACTCTCTCTAATCCATCTTCTTCTATGGATCCTCCTATCTATTCCATACCTTTCTTACCACCTTCTTCATGGCCTCCTTCTCCCTGTCATCCATATTCTTCTATGGATCCTCCTATCTCTTCCATAATTTTCTTACCACCTTCTTTGTGGCCTCTTGCTCCATTTCACCCATATTATTCTATAGATCCTCCTATCCTCTATACTCCTCATGCACCCCCACTTCCATTCCATCCTCGACCTCAATCTTTCATTTCATCTCATAGTGTGACTCTTACTTGCCCCGCATCACAGTTTCCACATGCTGCTCATCCCATTGCTTCCACCATAGTTGAATGTCACAATTGGGAACAAAAAGCCTCCCATTTGGATTCCCAACTATTCCAATATCCTCATGCCACCATACGTGACTCACAACTCTCATCTTCTTCCTTCGATTCAGACTCATCATCTCATTCACCACCCCATACTTTGCCATAGGTATCCATTTTCATGACCAACTTTCGTCCTAATGAATACAATATTCATGATGCTTGTGTGTGTCCTTCCACAATCCAATATATTTATGACTTTGGTCATCCTTCTACCTTAGTACTGACCATAGGTACCGTTGTTCCACTTGGTCCACTTGACAATTGTATAAATTTCATTTATGCGGGTCTTGATTCATTGCTCCCAACAACTGTACCCACGCCATGCAAATTTAGCTTTTGTGGCACCTTAGACCATATGTCCAATCCACACTTTGATTTATGGTACCTTCAACATTTTCATTGGCATAGTTTTGGGTTAGTACATTATGAACAAGGTTTACATACGCCTATTAACTGCTATGTTCAATTGCTTACAAACAAATCTGGTTTGGGTTATCACCCTACAACCATTCACTCACTAGAAGATGAATTCAAGACATCACTCTTCATCCTTTAGTAGTTCCTACACACTCTTTATAAGATGAACTTGAAATTGATGTCCTTGATTATTGTCCATCTGCCCATTCCACCATCAACATACCATGTACATTCTTTCAAGAATCACCCCTTTTTGTTACCACATCCACCTACTTCATTGACGATATGATCGATAGATTTACTATCCTTTCTCTCATTTCTCCTCGCTCAGATCTCACCCTTTCACCTTCCTATCCATTACCTATACATTCATACATACTTGTGCACAATCATTGGTAGATCCACCATTCTATGACTCAACCCCATTATCCACCCATAGTTTTACGTCCCCTGTTGAATCTCACATGCCATTCACATCCTTTTGAGTATTCATCCCCATGATCTCTATCTTCTATAATATTGACCACCTCTATTAATAAAGTTTTCATCAACTTGTTCAATCCGCTTCACTATGCATCTCATATAGATCAAATGGATGCACCCAATCCAGACTTCATTGACTTCACTCACATATCACCTATGCCCTTATCAAAATATTTATTGCTATTACCACCCATGCTATGCACCACAAATGCTCCTTTGCCATATCCTCCACCTCACATCCCTTAGATTAACCATACATATGTATATCTAGATGATGAATTCAACTTGCCCAAGGCCATAGATGACCTCCATCTCATCCTCATTCTTGCTCAACTCCAAGATGGCTCCCACATGCTTATGAAAGACACTATCGATATTGACATTGGTGATGATCCTAACAAACCTCACATAAATAAACTTACCACCAACCAATCCTTAGATAAGTGCACCCTATTTAACTCCTTTCTCAAGGAATACATCAATGTCTTTGTATGGTCCTACATGGACATGCCCAGACTCGACCCATCATTAGTCGTTCATAACCTTACAGGATGAGGCCTGAAAATGCCTCATTTTTACACTATGTTTGACATATAAAAACTATCATATTATTAAGTTAAATGAAAAATAGTTTATTAGAATATATATTTGTTAAGTGTTTGCATGATTTTATGTTAGGAGCATTATATCTTTGTTTTTGACTATTTTCAGCATTTTGTGACTGCTTTTGCTTGATTAAGTAGCAAATAAAAATATGCATTTCAAACAGCCAAATGTGGTATGCTGATATCCATTAACTTCACAATGGTTTATGAATGTTTTCCTGCCATTCAACTTGTTTTAATTCCACATTGAAGCCAAATTATTAAGACTGTTCTAAATCTGGAAATCTGCAGAAAACAACCATATAAAAATCAGCAAGTTGTCACTTTATAGGAGCACCTTGAATTTGTCAAGCAAAGCATTAGGAAATGGATGAAATAAGTTTAGAAGGACTACAGAAGAGATGATCTATTTAGAAGCATTCCCACATGGTCTAAATAGGCAGCAACAAGGTATAACAGAGCAAGGATAATTGTGCAGCACTGTTGCACTATTTCAGCATGGTTACTTGGTGAATAAAGTGTATAAATTTGGTAGCAACTTGATGTACTTATTCATGTTGATATTTGAATTATTTTTCCATGTTATAATTTTTTGAACTTGCAATAAATGCCAACATTTTATAATTGTGTAGCAAATATGGAAAATGCAATAGTTTACCATATAAATTTCAGCCAGCTACCAATGAATAGCAAGGCATGGAATTCACACATAAAGAAGGATAAAAGCTATTGCAATCAGTTCCTGAGAGATAACCCACCTGAGAAAAGTAGTTGAGATCACCTGAAGACTACATAGTTAGTCAATCTGAAGAACTTCGGATTGACAGAATGCATTTCTTCGGATTGAGCCAGTTATCTTCGGATTGACAACAAAAAGTACTTTTTGACTATTTTTTGATGGTGGAAAAAAGGAAAGAAGGTTGAGAAGGTTAAGGGAAAATATCCCCCAGCTATCTTTGCCATCCTTTCCATCCAAAAGCCACCATTCATGGGAAAAGATCAATTGATCCTCTTCTAGGATAAAACCAAGAAATGTTGCAACATAATAGGAATTGATCTATAGGATAGAAATAGTATATTTTCTATTTGTAAATAAATCTTATGCATCTATAAAAGGATAGCTCCCATGTCGGTTGAGTTTAAGGAGAATAAGTAATAGAAAAATAGATAGTTTTTAGCTTTGTAACAGTCTGTAGCAGTAGAACTGTAATGCCATTTTTAGAGTAATAAATTAAAGTTCTTTTGTCAGATTTTGTTCTGATTTTAAATTAGTTAAGGAGTGTTTTTCACCTCCTTCTAGATCAGGAAGTATGGGCCCACTTTTAGATCTAGAAGGAGGAATTTTATGGCAGGTTTTAATCTGTAATTTTGCTGTAGCAAAATTAATAGATTGTTTGCCAGATTTCATTTTCTTGTTTTTATTTTGTATTATGTGATTGATGTTTTCTATTATATTTGTGTACAATATTTATGTATGTGTCAGCTGACAAATTAGATTAAAAATTTATTTCTTGTTTCCTTTGCTTTCCATGTTCTGTTATTTTTATGTTTTAGCAACTTTCAATTTCCAGTAGATTTCATTTTGCTGTCAATTCCTATAGCAGAAGCTTGACGACCTTTTGTGGTAGGGCATTGACAGGTGTTTCATTTCCAAGCATCACTTCCATTCTACAAGAGTAAACTAGGTTTCAATTTTGCAAGTGTAATTTAGGATTTCATTTCAGCAACATTTCAATTTAGCAATTTCAATTCTGTTATTTCAATTATGCAAAAGTAGATTATATTTCAATTTAGCAATTTCAATTCATGCAATTGTAGTTAATTTTAATTTTTTGAACTTATAATTAGTTTTTATTTCTTGCAAGTTTCTATTTTGTAGATTAGGTTTAGTGTGACACCAAAAGGCCAAACCAAATCTATTTCACCCAATAATTGTTTGAAATTTGAATGCTTGAATTATACTCTGCCCTAACCTTCTATCGTAGATAGCCTTGGACACCACCCCGGATTGATAAATCATTGAGATTAAATGATGAGATTAATGACACTCATAATTTTGGCACCGTTGTCGGGGATCATGGTGTTGTTAGAGGGTAAAAGCAGTCAAATAATTATTATTGTGCTAAGTTATGAAGTTCAGAGTAAAATCTGAATGTAATAGCTGGTATAAATAATAATTATTGATAGTTGCATTTCAGTCCATTTAGAAAAAAAACAACCACAAGGAGGTGATCTTCACACTTGGGGGTTAAATTGCCTATGTTTGAAATTCTTGATAAAAATTGAAAGAATTCATCATCCTCATTATCAAGAAACATAATATCTCTTAAAATTTTTTAGAAGAGCCATCTGCTAGTATTGCTCTCTTTATATCCATATCATCAGGGTAGTATAAACAAATTTGTACTAGGTGTTGGAAAAATATCATGGTAGATATACAAGGCTATCCCTTGAACAAAATAGCCATATCAACTACTTGTAGCATTTGTTCACAGGGACATATCATTGATGAATGCCATTTACTTCCACAACTCAGAGATGCAAAATTTGTTGCCTAATCTGAATTCTTCTCAAAGAGAGATCCCAACAACAACAAACAGGGTAAGTAAATCAACCACCACCTTCAGCCCAACTTGTGGCCAATATGAATAATACAGGACAGGCAACCCCTGTCTATGTAAGCTGAGTCTGTTAAAAAAAAAATCATCACAAAACTTTTGCACAATCAAAATAGAATTTTGGAGCTCAACGATGATCCTAGAGTTTTGCCATTATTGCTTAAATATTGTTAGGGTTTTATCACGCTAAATCGCAACCTATCAATTCTTAGCCTACAAAGACAATAGTTGATCTCATTAGAGGTGATCCTACCTGACAAGTAGTTGATCTGCTAAGTTGTACACTTCTTGTCTTATTATGCAAACCAAAAATATGTTTAGTTAAATTATCTTTTTTAGCCCAACCTGTGATCAGTTTGAATAATACAGGATAGGTAGCCCCTATTTATGTAGTTGAATCTGGTAAAAAAAACTACAGGAAATGTTATTGATTGCAGCAACATCCAACTGTGCTCAAACAAGAACTTACCTGAGCTTGAAGAGATAAAAGTCAATGGAGATACACAAAAACCCTTTAGTCCAGACACAGAAATCAGCTTTGGATAAAGGAGAAAAACTGGAAAAGCTGCACATAGAAAATTTACTTCCATTAAGGATAAATTTTGTCCTCCTAAGAATGAAATAAACTGAAGTACAACCAAGGAAATTCTTGAACATTATTGACCGGTTGAATTATGAACAAAAAATAAATTTTTTTGTTGTTTTGAAATAATATTTCAATCTCTTTGCATAGAATTACAAGGGTATGTCAAGATTTCATCTTGATGTATGCACTTAACATATTTGAGAATTGGTATTGAATTGTTTCAAGTACAAATTGACAAGATTTTGTAGATTAGGAGGCATGGAAAAACACTTGATTGAAGAAATTTTTAGATATGAAGCAATGTTTCTTTCTCCCATTGGTGATTCACAGAGGAAGTTAGTGGTGAATGGATATTTCCTTCGGGTATACCATGCACCATTAACTAAGGAGGAGTTCTTGAGGTGAACAATTGGATGTACACAAAATGGAGGAGAATTTCTCTTCCATGTCAGATTTAGAGTGATGATAAAAGTTTGACAAAAAAAAAAAAAGAATAATATTGCTTGTGAAATTCCTTCATGGGCACAAGAAAGACAAGAGAAAAGTATGAAAAAGAGAAAAAAAGAAAAGAAAATAAAAAAAGAGAAAAAAATCAGAAAAAAAACATGTCCCACAAAATGGAGATACATGAGGACAAGCATCAATTTCAGCATGGAGGAGGAACAATGAAGTTAGCACTTCATTTCCAGCAATAAGGAGTTAAATGATGACATAAGAAGATTCTTACTACTCATCTAGAAAGGAAGGTTGCATCATTGTTACAGATTTCAATAGAAAAAGATGGTGTTTTCATACAAATATTGACATGTTTTTGCAGAATAAGAATTGTTCTCATCCAAATAAGATTGAGAGACATTCTCTCTCATTGTAGCCTCATGAGAGACACTCTTTTATTGAGGCACTTGAAAAAAAAATGATAGAACTTGGTTGAAAACCAGAAATGGCAGCCTCTTCTGATGAAAAAAAAGATGAAAAAAAGAGAAGAAAAAAAAAAAAAAAAGAGAGAAAAAAATGAATAATTCAGTAGTGAAAACCTCCTTGAGGCGCTGCTGAGTTGGCTTGCATGAAAACTAGTTTTTCGATGTGCATTGCCATGTTGATCCACCCATCCTTGTTTCACCATTGTACAAATCTCACACTACACGTGTATATTTATGTTTTCAAATAGCTTGCTAACAATCATCAGAAGCAGCTTGTAAGGTGCATGATCAATTTTCAGGACAATAAGGTATGTGTTTCTTGCATTTAAGTCATAGTAAGAATTTAGCATTTAATGTATGATAATCGGTATTTGGCATAAAACTATTCATACAATATTGACAAGTTGAAAATGGAACATGTTTAAGATGTCAAGAAACACCCCCTTCTGCCCTTAGTTGCATGGGAGCATCTGAAGATTCTATTTTACTACTATTGCAATAAAATAGTAATGAATAACATCTAAAAAAAAGGATAGAGATGATATTTTTGATGTTATGGAAGGCTTACATACCCTAGAGATGGATCCAAAATAGAATTTATAGCTAACTTTTGCATAGAAGGTCATTTTTGCATTTTTGGATGAATCTTCAAAATAAAACAGGTTATCTTCGAAATGAACAAGATATCTTCGAAATAAGCAAAAACTGTACCAAAATTGCTGAAAATGTTGCAGAATAGTAAAAAGAGTAGGGTACAACAAATATTGAGGTTCCTAAGGCTCTACCACATGTAAGTACATCCCTCAAGCATTTCAAAATCAAAATTTTATCAATTTTGTTCAAAAGGTGCAAACAATAGAAATAGGCATTCAAGCTGAAATGTTGTTAAGAACAGAAAATTTCACCAGTAGTAGTGCATCTACCAAATATGGTTCCACAATAAGGCTATTGCAAGATGAATCACATGATACCAAGCCTTTAAGAGGTACCTTGCAACACTAAAACTTGTAGAAGGGCAGAAAAAGAGTTAAAATTGCAGTAGTTGCAGAAATTACAATATTGAAGGATGAAAGTGCAGAAGTCAAAAAGTTGCAAGTTGCAAATGAAAAAAAAGATATGCAAGAAAAGAAAAAAATAGAATAAAAAAAAAATTGAAAAAAATTGATTGAATTTTTTTTTGCAAGGTTGTAGAAAAGTGAAATACCTGTGCTTAAATTGAAAAATGCTTGGTGTAGTGCAACAAGGAGAAATTTCTCAGGTAGTAGGTGGCAAAGGATGTTTTTCACAAGGATAAAACCAACATATTACTACAGTTCAAGCTGGGGGGGATGATGAGGCTTGAAAATACCTCATTTTTACACTATGATTGACATATAAAAACTATCATATTATTAAGTTAAATGCAAAATAGTTGATTAGAATATATATTTGTTAAGTGTTTGCATGATTTTATGTTAGGAGAATTATATCTTTGTTTTTGACTATTTTCAGCATTTTGTGACTGCTTTTTCTTGATTAAGTAGCAAATAAAAATATGCATTTCAAATAGCTAAATGTGGTATGCTGATATCCATTAACTTCACAATGGTTTATGAATGTTTTCCTGCCCTTCAAATTGTTTGAAGTCCACATTGAAGCCAAATTATTAAGACTGTTCTAAATCTGAAAATCTGTAGAAAACAACCATATAAAAATCAGCAAGTTGTCACTTTATAGGAGCACCTTGAATTTGTCAAGCAAAGCATTAGGAAATGGATGGAATAATTTTATAAGGACTACAGAAGACATCTGATCTATTTAGAAGCATTCCCACATGGTCTAAATAGGCAGCAACAGGGTATAACAGAGCAGGGATAATTGTGCAGCATTGTTGCACTATTTCAGCATGGTTACTTGGTGAATAAAGTGTATAAATTTGGTAGCAACTTGATGTACTTATTCATGTTGATATTTGAATTATTTTTCCATGTTCTAATTTTTTGAACTTGCAAGAAATGCCAACATTTTATAATTGTGTAGCAAATCTAGAAAATGCAGCAGTTTACCATATAAATTTCAGCCAACTATCAATGAATAGCAAGGCATGGAATTCACACATAAAGAATGATAAAAACTATTGCAATCAGTTCCTCAGAGATAACCCACCTGAGAAAAGTAGCTGAGATCACCTGAAGACCACATAGTTAGTCAATCTGAAGAGCTTCGGATTGAGTAGACATCTTCGGATTGACAGAATGCAGTTTCTTCGGATTGAGCCAGTTATCTTCGGATTGACAACAAAAAGTACTTTTTGACTTTTTTTTTATGATGAGGAAAGAAGGTTGAGAAGGTTAAGGGAAAATATCCCCCAGCTGTCTTTTCCGTACTTGCCATCCAAAAGCCACCATTCATGGGAAAAGATCAATTGATCCTCTTCTAGGATAAAACCAATAAATGTTGCAACATAATAGGAATTGATCTGCAAGATAAAAATAGTATATTTTCTATTTATAAATAAATCTTATGCATCTATAGAAGGATAGCTCCCATGTCGGTTGAGTTTAATGAGAATAAGTAATAAAAAAATAGATAGTTTTCAGCTTTGTAACAGTCTGTACAGCAGAAATGTAATGCCATTTAACCACCTCTTGCAAAAAGGGGTCACTTTCAAATGGTATGTTCACTACCAACAAGCATTTGATGTAATAAAATCTTATCTTACCTCTCCACCAGTTCTATCTCCATCGCATCAACAATTGTCGTTCTTCCTGTACGTTTCCATCATGGATTTTGCGCTAGGAGTACTAATTACCCAGAAGAATGTGCTCAACCATGAGCAAGCTATATACTATATCAACCGCACTTTGGTCAGTTATAAAACATGATATGCTTACATGGAAAAGCTATGTCTGGTTGTAGTCTTTGCTACACAAAAGTTACGCCATTACATGCTCAACCATACAACCTTTGTAATTGCTCATGATAAACCTCTATGATACATGATGAATAAGAGTTATCATAACTCTTGTACCACAAAATAGATCATGCTCCTTACTAAATTTGACTTCAAATTCATTTCTCAAAAGACCATTAAGGGGTAAGTGATCGCTAACCAACTCACTGAGGCTCTATTACATGAGAACCAACCACTCCTCATTTAGCTTCATGATGATTCTATTTTTCACATAACTGAAGCTGAAGAGTATGTAGAACCAAAAGTGCCAGTTGATATAACATTATTCTTTGATAGCTCCCATTGTGCACACATTGGGGGTGCTGGGATCATATTTTTCACACTTTATGAGGAACCACTCCCCTTCTCATTTAAATTAGGTTTTCCTTGCACAAGTAACAATGTTGAATATGAAGCTCTCATTATTGGCTTAAAATAAGCACTTTCTATGCATATTAGACATTTTAAGAACTTTGGTGACCCTCTCCTTGTCATCAATCAAGTCAAGAAACTCTAATAATGTCATTGCCCTATCCTACAATAGTACAATAAATTCGCTCAGTAGCTACTCACCTAACTCAAGTGGTATGATATAGAGGCCACCCCATGCTCCAACCATTTTGTGGACACCATGGATTCTATGGGTTCTCTAGTTCTACAAAACCCACTTTCTGACATGACACATGTGTCCATTCATACCTTATCCCAATATGCCAATTCACCCTCACTCCCTGCCAACGATGACAACATCCATGTCATCCACACCGAGCCACATGATCCTTGGTTTACTCAAATTAAGGATTACATCAAGTTAGGTTTTCTCCCTTGCAATTTACCTCACGCTCATTGATGAGCATTCAAGCAAAGAGGAATTCACTACATGTTGCTAGGGGACATCCTCTACCATCCTAGTCATGATGGAATCCTTCTGCATTGTCTTGAACCACATGAAGCACAGTGAGTGGTTCATGAAACCCATATGATGGAACTTGTGGTGGCCACTTTAGTGGCATGGCCATTACCAAGTGCATATTATGCATGGGATACTATTGGACCAATATGGAGCATGATTGTTGTGAGTATGTTAAATGATGCATCAAGTGCCAACAACACGCTAATATCACACACTTACCTTCACAAGAACTGTAGCCTATCCAATCCATATGATCCTTATTGCAATGGGGTTTTGATCTTATTGGACAAATAACACATGCTTCATCTAGCAACCATAAGTTCATAATCACTGCTACCAAATATTTGATAAAGTGGGTCAAATCCATCCCATTGGTTTAAACCATAGGAGCCAAAATCGTAGCGTTCATAATTAAAAATATCATCTGCCACTTTGGAATCCCCTCACAGATCATCTTTGAAAATGGTAAACCATTTAAAAATAATAATGTCTATGCATTGTGTGCCAAATTCAACATGCATCATATCTTCTCTACCCCCTACAACCCTCAGGGTAATGACCAAGAAGAAGCTACTAAAAAAACCATCTGTGCCATCCTTCACAAAACTATCATAGAGTTTCATCATGATTGGCATAATCAAGTGCTATTAGCCTTGTGGGCCTATTGAATAAACATTCACACCCCCACTGAGGAAACACCATTTGCTTTGGTTTATGGTACCAAAGTCATCATACCTTTAGAATTTGAAATACCTTCTTTACCCATATCCATGCAAGACTTCATCGATAACAATACTACTCATCAAGCCGAACTCGACCGACTCTTCTAGATGAGCATCACATTCACACCATCGAACACACTCATGTTTACCAAGATTGTCTCCATCGTGCCTACAATAGTAAGGTACACCAAAAATAATTCCAAATCAGTGACTTGGTTCTTAAAGAGAACCAACATATCACTAGCCAACCCCACTAACTACATGATAAATTTGCATCCAATTAGCTAGGTCCTTACATTATCACCCATAAATTTGGTTTTGGGGCCTATTGATTGGCTAATCTCAAAGGTCTTGTAGAACCTGAACCCATCAATATCATTCATCTCTGTGCATTCAATGCCTAACTATGTTTGGTATAATTAACTAGTTATTGTACATACCATCATAGTCATATTGTATATATCATCTCGCTAGCACACCCACGACACATATTGCACCAAACACACACCTCTCACTTTATGTTAAATAACAAAAAATATTTATTTTATGTCATTTTTATATTGTTTATACCTTTTTGTATTGTAGGTTCATCGTTGTCGATCACACCACCTTCGCAGGGGCACATTGAATTAGATTTACATTACGACATACCTTTAGCCCATCATGCAATACTTTATAATACTCCTTCCTTCACCAAATGCCCCTTCTGAACCTACAGAGTCACCTGACTCTGTCCATATTTATAATTCATATTTCTCTTCCCACACAGACCATGACACTCCAATCTAGCCTCCTCTCAATAATAGAGATTCACCTATCTCCCCACTCCATCGATAGTCATGACATCATTTCCTCATTTGCAGACATGGGGGAATGTGTAACAACCCAAAAATAAAGGAATAAGAAAAGTCAAGTACAGAAATAATTTTTTTTTAACTAAGGAGAAGGATACATAAATCCCTATCCAACCTTAGCTTAAATTAATGTTTGACATCCCCTAAGTTTCTCAAGAACTATACCACATGTGTTTTCCCTCATGTAAGTCCCTTCTGTGTAGGCCTATCTTATGTTATGCACACAAGTCCATCCATCTCATCAACCTTGATGAGCTAGACTTATCACCTTCGATCATTGGAAGGTATACACACATCACCATATCCCACACAAACCATCATGTGTGGGTATGCTACGTGTACTACAAGTTAAGCTATCAATATTATCCACTAACAAGCTATCTTAACTTTGGTACAATATTCTAAACCTAGATACCAATCTCCCTAAGGGGGTCTCAAGCCCTTAGGTCATCCTCTAAGTTCACCTAGAACTTGCTAGTGTTCTTTTTTTTTTGTAAAATTCAATAACACAAGAACATAAAATATCTAGATATAAAATCTAACAAATATGGATTATCAAACAAGCAAGGATAACCAAAACATAAAGCAACAATTACCAAATAAACATACAATAAAATATTTAAATAAAAATACATTCAATAAGGAGGTACTAGGTGCAACAGTCCCAATGTTCATTTAATTACATATGCATGTATGGTACACCCCATACTTTCCATAATACTTTACATCCATTTCATTGAGGAAATCTCCCCACAATCTAATCTATTGCATAATTAACAGGATGAAAGGTAGAGAGCAAACTTGTGAATTGGTCCATCTCATAAATTTGGTTCTCCCACTCTTCTGTTGATCAAGTGAGGATAGTAGGCGATCAGGACACTCATGGATTTGGATAGACATGCTTCTAGATGCACTTACTCATTTCATTGCCAAATTGCAACTATACAAATAACCCAAGCAATTCAACTTTCTAATGCATAGTTACTATCATAGAAACTACTCTTTCTATTTCTCCTCTCATCTACTCATGAGAGTCAATCAACCATGCATTCGACCATATGCCCTTATTTGCAATAAATGAACTAACCCTACTTAACAATTGAAGTCCCATACCCTTAATTGCTAAGTAAACTGGGTTCACACATTCTTTCAATTAATGCAACTATTTTAATCTTCCAAATAAACCCTTTTTCTCATTTCATAAAGTAAGGTACCATACCCTTAATTTACAAAAGAAACCATAATCGCATTTGTTATCCAATTGAATCCAATTATTCTAATATTCAAATAAACATTTTTCTTCATTTCATAAAGTAAGGTCCCATACCCTTAATTTACAAAACAAGCCATCATCACATTTATGATCCAATTAAAGCCAACTACTCTAATCTTCAAATAAACCTTTTTCTTCATTTCATAAAGTAAGGTACCATACCCTTAATTTACAAAACAAACCATCATCACATTTATCATCCAATTAAAGCCAACTATTCTAATCTTCAAATAAACCTTTTTCTTCATTTTATAAAGTAAGGTCCCATACCCTTAATTTACAAACAAACCATCATCACATTTAAAGCTTTCACACTTTCATTATCCTAAAATCTACAATTTTAGATAATGAACAATATTTAAAGCTTCTACACTTTCATTACCCTAAAATCTACAATTTTAGATAATGAACAATAATTAAGGCTTCTACACTTTCATTACCCTAAAATCTACAATTTTAGATAATGAACAATAATTAAGGCTTCTACACTTTCATTACCCTAAAATCTATAATTTTAGATAATGAACAATAATTAAGGCTTCTACACTTTCATTACCCTAAAATCTAAAATATTAGATAATGAACAATAATTAAGGCTTCTACACTTTCATTATCCTAAAATCTACAATATTAGATAATGAACAATAATTAAGGCTTCTACACTTTCATTACCCTAAAATCTACAATTTTAGATAATGAACAATAATTAAAGCTTCTACACTTTCATTACCCTAAAATCTACAATTTTAGATAATAAACAATAATTAAAGCTTCTACACTTTCATTACCCTAAAATTGTAAAGCTTCTACACTTTCATTACCTTAAAATCTACAATTTTAGATAATGAACAATAATTAAATCTCATTCTAAATGATAATGAATTATCGACTAGTAAAACACAGGGTGGAAAAATTAGTGCAATATTATTTGAGGCAAGAACGACAAAGGTTTGGTCAAGGTGGCTTTTGCCCTATCATAATCCAAATAACGGATGGCATGCCTACTCCTACGATGCCAATAGTTGTCGTGACATGGTTCGGTCATCCACAGTGTCAGCAAAACTCGAGAGGACTTCCCAACCCTGACTAAAAACAGTGTTGGAAAGGCTTACCCGTGATGCCCAATAGAATATTATGCCATAGGGTTCTATTACCTTAGTGCTAACACAAATATCTATACCACAAGGGGGGTACAAGAAAGGCTTCCAATAATAGTTCTTTAATAATGATACCAACGCGTCTGAATTCACCATAAGGTGATACAAGCAATACTGCCAACAACAGTGCTTTCATAATGATGCCAACGCGTCTGACTTCACCATAAGGTGATACATGCAATAATGCCAATGGTATTGATTTAACAATGATACCAACAAGCAAGACTAGCAACGCCAGTGCTTTAACAATGATGCCAATGCATATGACTTCACCATAAGGTGATACAAGAAAGATAGCCAACGAAAGTGCTTTAACAATGATGCAAACATGTATGACTTCACCATAAGGTGATACAAGCAAGACTGCCAATGACAATGCTTTAATAATGATGCTAACAAGAAATATTGCCAAAGAAAGTGCTTTAAAAATTACACCAATGCATCTAAATTCACCATAAGGTGATACAAGCAAGACTACCAATGATAGTCCTTTAACAATAATGCTAACAAGCAAGACTGCCAATGATAGTGCTTTAAAAATGATGCCAACATGTCTAACTTCACTATAAGGTGATACAAGAAAGAATGCCAATGGCAGTGCTTTAACAATGATGCCAACATGTCTAACTTCACCATAAGGTGATACAAGAAATATTGCTAACGGTAGTGCTTTAACAACAATGCCAACATGTCTAACTTCACCATAAGGTGATACAAGCAAGACTACCAATGACAGTGCTTTAACAATGATGCCAATGCATTTGACTTCACCATAAGATGATACAAGCAATATTGCCAATGGTAGTGCTTTAACAATGATGCTAACAAGCAAGATTGCTCAAGACATGAGTTGCTAAGCTTTTGGGAGGTTGATGCATAAGCAAGAGCTCACGGTTTGAAAATAAAGTAAACTATTGAAAGGAAGTTATTAAGCATGTTTTAAGAATGTAAGAACAACCTGGTTCATCCATGATAGTTGGTTTTCCTGCACTGTTTATATGGATGCCCATCATTTGCTTCTCCCTCCTGGCTTTGCTTATCACTCTTCCTTTCTCATGGTGTTCTCCTCTACTCACTGTGCTTTCCAAAATTCCATTGTACTTCCCAATGCAGTTGTGATCCCTAGTCACCCTGCTCTACTCTCTCCCTATGCGTGTCCCCCTCTCCTCGATCTACATCGCCCCTACCCGCCATTACTCTTCGACCACATCCATCAAGCGGTAGAGTGGACATACCCTTTTTTCTTCCCAAGGTGATTGCCATAAAGGGCTTTCCTCTCACATTAGAGGGGCTTCATATATCTAGCCCGATCGGACCTCCAAAGGGCAACCCAACCCATTCTATAGAAGTATGTCTTATATAATTTATGCCATATGGTTCAATTATGGGTAGAGCAATGGCTCCCCATTAATTCAATGGTGTAAAGCCTGACCCTTGGAGCTTAAAGAATTATATTTATATTTCTTTTTTTTTTTAAATTTATTTTAGGATGGGCTCTTCGTTGCTTAGATGAATCAATCATTTACTAAATCCATCTTTTCTTTGCTTATTTAAATAACTAATGCTATTAAATAAATCAACCAATTATTTCAAATAACATCAACCAATTTTTTTTTAAATAATCAATCACTTATTTAAAGCAACATTTTTTTTTATCTAAATAAATCAACCATTCAATCAAAACAATATATGTTGTTATTTAAATAGATCAATCATTTATTTAAAAAAATATCTTTTAATTTTTAAATAAATCAATCATTTATTTAAAACAATACCTTTTGCTATCTTAAATAAATCAACCATTTATTTAAAACAATATCTTTTTGCTTTTTAAATAAATCAACCATTTATTTACAAAGGCATACATGAAGTTATGAAGGCAACCCATTTACTTATAGCTCACCGATTATCAAGGTAAATAATGCTGAAGTAAAAACAATTATGCAAGTGCATCAAACAAAGAGGGAGTCTTTCCATTCATCTAATCACCTATCTCAGCCTCTAGAACTTACGATGGATACTAGGCCATCAGTTTGTGGCTCAAGGTGGTTAGATATTGATGATTATCCCTAACCGAATACATGCCTATGTGAAGGTATCTATCTGTGTTACCTTCGAGTTGCATTATAATAATTTCCCCCTTCCTCAAGTACTCTCATCTCTAGTGGATGACTCAATTTATTCCACTCACGAGTGCACCTGATCCTACACATTGGCAATTCATTAGTAGTATCATATCCTTCATTATCTAATCAATATTGTAAGGCTACTTAATTGCACAAAATCAAGTATTAGCATTATTCCTTAATACATTATTTTTTTCACATTAAAAGGTCCATATGGGAGGGTCATGAAAAATGTTCCCTCTCCTTGTACCCAAACACGAGGGACCCTTATCCTACCTTCATTGATGAGAGAAATTCATACATGCACGCTTCTTCAGTTCGATGTCCTTCCTTTGTATCTTTTCCTCCCAATAAAGGGAACCCACCTACTTTCTCCCACTTCTTAGGGTTAACTTTACCTCTGGCTAATGGGATGTTACCCTATGACCAATATCTTCACCAACATCTTTCCCATTCTACCCCTTTGTGTACATATCCATCTTGACATCATTGCTCCCCATAATTGTTGTGAGCCCCATCTGTTCTTAGGATACCTCCAGTCCCATTCCATGATACTCACCTTCAACACCTACCACCATTGCATCATCATTACCTATATTAACCTCCCTCACCTTGTTCATCCCCGTATCTATGCCCATATCCCAACTCACCCATCCCATTGGGTTCCCCTTCTCCTCTCGCTTTGATACCATCTCCTCCACCCATCGATCTCCAACACATTCTCACCCAACTTGACAACCTTGAGTTACACTTGAGTAATTATCGATGTCATTCACCTAATTATCATTATGTTATGACTAATATCCCATTGCATCTTCATCACCACACTCAAATTTCACTAGATCCAAGGTCAGTAGTCCACCCACTCACACCTAACCCACCTCCCCTGCGATCATCACCACCCACACCTTACATTTACCCCATGCCTATCCTCTCAGAGCCTCTCTCACACATTCAATAAACTTCTTAATGCAGGGCTCCTAATTCTACCTGATATTAAACCAAATGATCCACATCACCCAAAACCAAGGGGATATAATGAACATCAATTTTATGTCTACCATCGTTAGCCAAGGCATAATATCAATAAGTGCCACTTTTTTGAATACCTCATCCACAACATGGTGGATGGAAATAATCCACCACACTTTGAGCATGCCAGCTCTCCCACTAGAGTTCAGAGCATCCCACCTCATTTCATGCCTAGCTTCACTCTATCACGTACATCATTCAATTCCACACCCCACTACTTACAGCAACTACACAGTCACACAACCTCTCAAGATGATAGTCGTGGTACCACTACACCTAGTCATTCACAACCTGAGCACCACCATTAAACCCATACTTAGTATAATCCCCTATCCTCTTCATTTTCATTTCTTCTAGTTATTTTGTACTATTGTATGATCACACTTCGAGCGGCTACAAACCTGTGCTGTATTTCCCTTATTATTTTGCATTGTTGTATGGTCACGCTTCGAGCGACTACATACCTATGCTAAATTTGCCATATTTCTCCCTATTTTCTTCTTCCTCCCTTCTTTTTTTCTTTTATTCCTTCTAATATGCTTTATACAAATTTGCTTTTGTCCATCATCTCTTTTACCTATCGCTCTTCTTGATATGGTCAATCATACACATCCTCCTATTACATTCATATTTTCTACCTCCTACACATCCCCCATGTTGTGGTAGCTACATCTAATGTTATTCCTTTTCTGTTACTTTCTTTTTGCATATTCACCTATTTCATGATATTTCTCAACCTCATTTCCTTTTAGTCCATGACTTCCTCTTGTACATATTTTACTACATACAAATTTCTTTCATGTTGGTCCAATGTATATCCATTACATCCACATCCATACTTGTACATTCTTCTTGTAGAAATGCACTAATGATAGATTTAACACACACACTTGCTAGCATCACCACTCAGATGTCCACTCCTCTTTTTAGGATTATATATTATACACGTGTGTTGCATGAATTTACCATTCATAAGTTAAGCCAATAAAACGTCACCTCTAGTTGAATTCTCATGCATCTTATAGCTTTCCTTAGTTGGTTTAATTTATTTTATGGACCACTCACATATTTCACATCTTAAGCAAATTTTGAGTCTAGGGAAGACAACACCTTGTGTAGACATCACTATTTAGTGAACGGTTTGCCCTGCTCATCCTATAATTTGCATGATCTAAATTATACTCAAGGACAAACAAAGGGACAAGCGTAAGCAAAAATAGAAAATGAGCAAAAAACAAAAGCCAATACTCACAAAATAAAAATGTACCACAAGAAGAGAATCAAAAGGAAGAGGGGCAGGAAACAAAAGGAAAAGCCTCCAAGAGTATTACCAAATTGCTTGAATCCCTTTGGTCCTTCGATTTAACATAACATCACAGGGCAATTTTCATTGCCAACAATAGGTTCTAAGAGCCTGCCTAGCATTGGAATAGTCTTACAAGTGGTGACACATCTGTCATATTAGCGATCTTCTCTTGTATATATCATTGTGTACTTATCGATGAGCTAGATACTTTGGCTAAGTTTGAAATAGGTTAGTCCCACCTCCCTCAAAATGGATAAATGAACATCACTTATCACACACACTGATCCATGATAGACTTTTGTTTAGTCAGGATAGTTATGGGTTGTTGTTGTACCTTCAAATTTTCATGGGATTTGATTGCTACAACTATGATAGTCAAATTTATTATAAAATGCTCCTTGTCCATCTTACATATCTGAGATAATAAAACAGATCACATTGTCACTAGTTTTACAACGATACAAGTGCTTCCTACATGCATTTTGTCCATATCATACACTCCTGCATATTAGTCGGTTCATTTGACCTCCATGCATTCTCTATTCCACATCCAATTAGATTCATCCATCTACATCGCATCATTTTTTATTACTCTTAATATACAATGATATAATTTTTATACATACCACTACATGCCTACATTTTATTTCACATTACATACACTTGCAATTACCATATTCTACATTATATATACACATAATCCTACACTATTCATTCATCCATGAAAATCATAACACATGTACATAAAGCCACAAAAAAAAACATATATGCATATATATATCTGGTCATCAATACCCTTAGGCTACAAAATCAAGTGTACATAACATACATCCATTATCGACCTCCTAGCCACCACCCCACTCTACAACACTAACAAGCTCTCTCATCCCTACTGCCCTCTAGGAGTCTTTTTGCTCTCCTCCTATCTTATCACCACCTCCTCTACTCTACACTCCTTGGCTTCCCTAATTGACCCTGGGGTACCTCCCACCACCTGTGAGGCTACTGACACTGCAATTCTATGCTCTACCAGCACCATAGAAGGGGTACTTCGCTAACTCTATTGCAAGTGTGTATGAGATCATGATATCAATATTGAATATGACCTTGTATACTCTGGGATATCATAGCCATATGATATCAACCAAGCCTCACACTATGCTCGCATCGATGCCTCCCCTGCATACCTCCCAAATAAATCTACATTTGCTCATCACAAACTATCGACCTTAGCTCGCAATCCTATCGCCTCAACCATGGTATTATTTCTTGCTATCCTAACTTGATCTGCCTCCTCTGGTGCCTATCAATATATCTCTATCTCCTCATAAATATATGCTATCTCTACCTCTATATCTTGCACCACACTTATATCTATCTATGGCTCCTACACTCGCTGTATACTCTCTTGTAGAGCTGTAATCTTGGCTCTCACCCTATCCTCTATAGGCATAGTCTCCTATACCTAACACTATAGCTACCCAACACTCTCTACGTGACTCACCTGCTCAGTTGTAAGATGTGCCCTCACCTCATAATGCTCTACCCTCAATCCATATCTCTCTATGGTCAGATACCCTACCTCCCTCATAGTTTCCACCAATATCTCCTCTATCTTCTACCTCTCCTCGACCAAGACCACTCTATCAGCTACCCAATCCATCTTGCACTTCATCAATCTCCCATCCAAATCATACACTATCTTCCATAGTAGCACCAGCTCATCCTAAGCATATAATATATCTTGGAAGTTGAATATAACATATGGCATAGATCCTTGTCTCTCTCCATCACCATGGCTCCATCCTATGGATGGCCCTCACCACCATCCTATCACTTTGGTGACATAACTCCTAGAGAGCCGAATGGATCATCTGGCACTAATCCTCCCACCTCATCCTCCATCAACACAACCTCATCTAGTGGTTGGCCTCCACCACTCTCCTGTCACTCTAGTGACCCAACTATAGGACCTCACACTCCATCATATTAACATCACCTATATCATCAGAGATGTTCTTACACATCCTCCTATTAATCCATATCTTGTATAGGTATAGATCCTCTTGGTTCCTGTACACCAGTTGTAGGAAATACTCCCACTTGATCCACCCATCCATCTACTACCTCAACTCCTGGTTGCCACCTTTGTGTCGTCCACCATATGTCATACTTTGGAGTCATCCCTACATCATCCACATTAGGGATAACCGTTAGTGGATCTCTCAACATATCCAAGGGAGGCACTACAGGTCGTACTCCTTGATATCCATACCTCCTTTGTATCATGATAGGTGGATCTGGTCACCTCTACCGTAATCTAAACTGACACATCACTCTAATGAAAGGAAAGTACTCAACCTACCACTGATACCTCTCCACTAACTATCTACCTTGATGGATCTTCCCTAACTTCTCGTCATCCTCATCCCATACAACCCCAACCCTCCAGGGTCTCCATAGGATATGCTTAGGACGTAACCTATCTAGCATCCCTCTCCAAAATAGACCATATCCTTCATGCCCTAGATTCACCTGCCTCTCCATATTCGTACGATACCTCAAGGCATAGGGTATAGAATCTCCCATAAATACATGCACCTCATAAGGTAATATTGTGGGTCACTCTATCGTGATGTGCTACCATACCCACACTTGCAACAATGGGCTAAATATCACACAAGGTCACCCTTCCCTCACAATATTGTATAACTATTTGTACACCTATGCTAGTAACACAGGCACCCATGCAAACACTACCTTATGCTCCACCATATCACACACAATACCCATCATATTCTAGAAGAATTTCACCCCTAAATTATTTGGCAGAGCATAGCTTGCTATCATGAGCATCACCATGCAGTGGTGGTTGGACATCTTGCCCTTCCAATAATGCTCATAATCCACCCCCTTATCATGTTGTACCTCTCCCCACCTATCACCAAATATCCACTATAATATCTCAAACTTCGCACCATCTACTATCGCTCTCACCATATTGCCATCTATTGTCAACCGATATATCCTGAATATATCCTCCAGTGTGATTGTCATCTCCCCTAATGGGAGATGAAAGGTGTTCCTATATAGATCCCACCTCTCACACAAAGCTGATATATAAGCCCTATTGACATACACACTCAAATACCATAGGCCCTTAAAGCCTATAACACCCATCCACTTCCCATATTCCTTTGTCCACACACCTCCTAGGGTACCTCTCACTATCAGAATGAGATGCTATGACTTAATATTCCTCACCTGTATTCATTCCAACACATCGCATAAATTTATCATCAGTTTCACATGTATACAAATTCATCATAATTTTTACATGGACACATTCATCATATCACATATCATTCATTAAAAAAAACTAGTTTACGCCCACATGTGCGAACATGGTTTGCACACTGCCATGTGAACCTTCTATGGAGGTCATTTTTGGATACCCATTATGCCCTTTCATGGTGAAACTTTGCTCAAAAAAAAAAAACAAGGCATTTAACATGCATACACATGTAGTCCACCCTCACATTCATGCAATACGAGGCATACATCCACATTGCAATCCAACCATCAAAATGATAAAAAAACAACATTTTTGGATACCCATGCCCTTTTACAGTAAAGATTCATTCAGATATCAAAAACATGTCAATCATGCAAAAAACCAAAGTCAACTCTTGCAAACATGCAATATGACACACAAGTCAAACATCACAATCTGATGGTCAAAACAAAAAATAAACACCACATCTGGATACCCATTTGGCCGTTTTCACACTTTGTGCATACATTTCATCCAAACAATACACATAATCATACATCCACACTCATACATGCATTTTTATAGTTTTCAAAAATTTACGCTAATCAAACAACTTGAATTTTTGTGCACTTACCAGTGGTATACTACCCTCGCCACTTGTACTAGCATGTCTACTCACCATATCTCCGCTCCGACTCAACATCTTGGTAGCACTCTGCTTCACTTCTCTCTCACTCCTCTCCTTCAAAGTTCACACAACACAAAAGATGCTCGCACGTATAAAAATGGTTTTATTCCTCAACATTCACAAGTTCATACCCACACGTACGAACCTGGTTTGTACACTACTGCGCGAACCAACCCTTGCCACATCATATTTATTTTTTTTGACTTTTTTAGATTCATTTCTACTTCCACCCTTGTTTTCCTCATTTTTTACTTTTTTCTACCATCGTATTCTTTCAATCAACTCATCATCACTTTTTGTTTGCTCCATTACCAATTTATCGCTTGAGGGGGTATTCATACAAAAATTCGCTTTGCATGCAATCAAACAACCAAACATCCAATCATGGGTATTATATATGTCTAAGAAATTTTTTGTTGAATATTATCTTAACATAAATCCAATCCCAATCAAACAGTTGCTAAACCACGAACGCCATGCACCTAACAGATACATCTTGATTCCATTCTTTATAGTGGCACATAGAAGACCACTTTCTGAATGCTACACCTAATATGCCCTTGCCTCGCGACTCTAATGGTTTAAAAAATATCATCATGCACTCATCAATCAATCAAAGGTAAAAATTTGAAAAGGCATTTGTTCTATTCACAATTGGAACATCTTGCGTTGATCACAAGAACAAAGTAATATTAAGTTTTCTCCCAAAAGCAACCAATACAATACTACAAAGTGTTGTACTAAATCGTAAATCACCTATTTTATCATCGTGTTTCTTTTGTAATCATTCGCATTTATCACCCATAAATTCTTCATCTTTCCAATCACTTCATCACCTTCATCTATCATATTTTTGTATTAAATCATGTTTTACACATCATAGTACAAAAAGAGGTAAATGTAGACACCTAAAAGTTACATTTGGTGTAAGTTCATCCTTCATGATTAATTAAGTTGTAAAACCTTACAAAATTGTACTAATTGATCCCAAAACACCTTACATTCACAAAAGGGCTATCCCTAAGCCCCTTTAGGCCATCTAAGCCCTTTCCTACACTTAATCATGGTCCCCATGCGACCACCTCCAAAAACCCTAATCATGGTAACCCTAATTCTATTTTGAAAGTCACTTTATCATTAAAGTGCACTTTATGACTTAAACATGATTAATTAAGGATAATCAACATTAGCCCTAGTTTTATCCTCACACATATGAACCCACCACTTAGTTAAGATATTTCTAAAGATGTTTAACTAATCACAACATAACCTAGGAATTCCCTAATCAGGGTTAACCTCAACCCTTGCTCACATATGTGTGCACATAGGATATTTCTAGATTCCTCTTGAGGGTACATGAAGGAATGACTCACCTTCCACTTCATCCTTTTAACCTCACCATGGTTGGAACCTAACCTAGGGTTCATGCCACCTCACAAAGGACACCTCAACCCCTAGCCTTGGCCCACTTTATAAATAGATGACCATTTTCACCATGAAATAAATCTTGCTCTCTTGGTTTACTTAATAAAACTTTGCATAAATCACTCCAGAACGTTCTTCATCACTTCCACATCTATCATACATCAAGAAAAAACATCAGGAGTTCATCCAAACAGAAATCTATAGAACCAGTCAACAATAGTGAGGTTTACACATCACCGTGCGAACCCAAAATAGAGGTTCGCACACCACCATGCGAACCTATTTTAAAAAATCCTACAACCATATATCAAGTAGGTATCATTTGTTTATAGTTTCTACAACTTTATTTCTTGTTTTATCATGTTTCCTTTCATTTTAATGTCATTTTTATATTCATAAATATGGGATCTGATCAGTGATAGGTCTCCACATGCACTAACCCATTTTTGCAGGCCCAAAAGGTACACAAGGATATTTCAAGCACCCAAGTGATGACACACGTGCAAGAAGCCCATCTACATTGAGGGCACTAGAAGACATCAACAAATGCACCACATTCATATTGAGAAAAGAGGAAAACCTTTCTTGAGAGAAAGTCCATTTTGTAACCCCTTTTTAAATCAATAAAAAGAGCATTCAACTATTATTTCATTAGTTTTGAAATTAGTGACTTCCGCATGTTACATGGTCCACTAATAATTTTTAATAAATATTTAATAATATTTATAAGAGAGATGCTTCCACATCAAACAAGCAACGATCTCAAGAGCTCTAGAAGAATATGTCATACACCACCTTGGGCAAGATTTTGGCCTAACAGACTATGCATTAATAAATGACTAATGGATGTCTAGTTTAAATGCTTTGAATGATTAATACATTAGTTATAATATATTTATCTTGAAGAATACGATACTGCTATTGTGTTCACGATGTGCAACACCAGGTAACCCCGTGGATGGAAGAGGGAGAAATACCCACCAAGGACACGGTACTTGAAAAGGGAAGTGATGATTCAGACAACTCGGGGTAACATGGATGACACCCTCATATAGGCATGTATAATTTCTTTAGGAGTAATCATCAACAAGTCGACCACCTAGATTCGAAGTTGGTAGCCTAGTAGCTATCGTAAATTCTTCGATTGAGCTGGGTGACTGGGTCGATGGTAAATCTCCCACCTTGTTTGATGTACTTGATAGTCCGTATTATCTAATTCTTTGTTGTGTGTAAAAATGTTTGGCTAAGGAAATCTATCGAAAAAAGGATTAATGGACATAGAGGGTCCATTATCCCAAGTCTGTTTGAATATACCATACTAATGGTTGATATTAGTATGGGTATATAATTTAAAAATAATAAATGAGTTTTATTTTTTAAATTAAATGAAATATATTTTATTTAAATAATAAATGAGTTTTTATTTAAATAATTAGAATATATATTATTTAAAATAATAAATGAGTTTTATTCTTAAATAAAATAAAAAATATATTAAATAATAAATGAAGTTTATTTAGAATATTATTTATTTTAAATAATATTAAAGTTTATTTAAAATAATTAAAAAAAGAAAAACTTACTTTCTAAAAAAAAAAAAAAAAATGAGTGGAAGGCATCCCCTTTTCAAATAATTTGAAACATGCATGTTTTTATGTGCAAAAAGGGGGGGTTATTTTAAATTAAAAAAAGGGCACATGGTCATTTTTTTAAAATGAATGAAAGCATGTTATAAATCTTATGGAGGAAGCTTGGTAAACAATGACAATTTGTAATATTTTAAAAATAAAAAAAATCTTTTGCCCCCACCTTGGATAAGGAGGCATTAATGGGAGCATGGCCTTTGGAGGAAGGTAGTTAGATCTGCCCTGTTAAGAAGACCAAAATTGGGAAAAAATGGAGGGGAGGATTTACTGGAGCAAGGAGAAAGAAGACTACTAAGGAAATAACAGAATATTGAGCAAGGATTGTTAATTTCCAGGTTAGTTTTTAAAAAAGAAGTATGTTTCATATTGCTTAGTTAAAAATAATTCCTCCATTGTTTTTCCTCTAAGAAAATGTCCCTATGCTTTATTTTTAGGATATTTTAGTTTATGTTTTATAAATAAAAGTTTTTATTATCTAGCCATAGCCTCCCTACTTTGTGAGGGATTTTTTCCTCACAACCTAGTGAGTAGGACATCATGAGCGTGGCATTCACACTCACTACGCTATGATGGTGGTGCCCCCTCAAAACGTAGGGGAGAAGGAGAGTATATCGACTTCCCCTTATGGGTTAGGCACCATGCCATAAACGCGATGTCGCCCACGTGAGGGTAGCCCCCTCACGTGGCGAGTGAAATATCCACTCATTATGAGGGGAAGGCCTTCACATCCCACGTGGATGGGGATGCCACATCATAGATGCGACACAATCCATGTATGGGATGGGTGCCACTAGGGCGATGCCCATACCCACATGAGGGCAACCAACCTCACCCCCTATGGCAAGTGGATGCTTGCAACTGTGAGGGAAAGACCCTCATAGAGGAGTACAATGAACATGGCATCCTCGTGCACGCCCCTCCCCTATCACTACGCTATGAGGGTCGTGCCCCATCACAACATAAGGGAGAGGGGGAGTTTATTGCCTCCCCCTATGGGTTAGGCACCGTGCCATAAATAATGTGCTGCCCACGTGAGGGTAGCCCCCATCACATGGCGAGCAAAATCTCCACTCGTTGTGAGGGGAAGGCCCTCACATCCCATGTGGGTGGGGTTGCTACATCATAGATGCAATGCCACCCACATGTGGGCTGGGTGCCACTAGAGTGATGTCCATGCCCACATGAAGGCAACCACCCTCCCCCCATGTGGTAAGTGGATGCCCGCTCACTGTGAGGGAAAGGCCCTCGCAAAGGAGTGTTGCAGACATGGCGTCCTCGTGCATGCCCCTCCCCTGTAATTTATTTGCAAGGGAGTTAATTAAGGAAAGGTTATAAAAAAAGAAAAAGAAAATAATAAATGTAATTTTATTATTGATTTAAACTTAATTAGAATAAAGAATTTTTTTTTTTTTTATTATGAAATGTATTTTAAAAAAAGAATAGAAATTTCCATTATATTGTAATTTTTTGGAATAAAATTAAAATATAAAAAAAGAGAGAAGGGAATTCTTATATTATTGCAATAGAATTATATAAAGAAGTTTTATATCTTGAAATATAATTTATAAAAAAAAATATTATTTTCTTGCATATAGTTGAATAAAGTTTATATATTAAGGGAGTTTTTATATTCTTGAAAATGGAATTTATGAGAAAGGAGTTTTGTATTTTTGTCTATAGTTGAATGAAATGTATTAAGAAAGGATAGATTTACTTTCTTTAATTACTATGATTGAATTGAATCTTTGAAAAAGGAAAGAATTTAAAGAATAATGAAAGTGTTTGTTTTTAGAGAAAGGGAGAGAGAGTTTAATGTATTCTAATTATTTTGGGAATGATTTTTTTATGGTTTTGGTGGATTAAGTATTTAATTGATTATGGTTTATGGGGAACAATTTGTTTAACTATCTTCAAGGACCCAGTTAAATTTAGGACTTAGGCCTTTTTGGGAAATTCACCCTAGATATCCAAACCAGTAGAACCAAAGGATGGATCCAGACCTGAAGATGTGATTTAGCAAAATTTTAGAGGTTGGCAATGGGTACTTCGTTAGTAAATTTTTGAAGGAGACCAAAGAGAGAGATTTATTTGAGAAGTTTGAGTGGTGTAACCTAAATATTCTTTCCCAACTTTTGGGTTAGATCCTATTGTTAAGAGAAAACAATTGGTGATGGAACCCAAATGATTTATGGGATTCCATGTGAGAGATGTTACACTAAGTAATAGTCACCTCAATCAAACCATCATAAAGATGGAATGATTGAGCGCAATTCATGGTGTAGTGAGTAAATTAAGAGGTTTTACATCATGTTCAAATTATCCTACATTTGCATAGAATTTTAGAAAATGGGGAGACCACATAAAAGCATCCTTTAAACTGTATGGGCAATGTACAAGGTTAACCCCAACAAGCTATGGGAGAGTGATCACTATTATCCACTTGAGGGATTTTTGCAACATCCAAAACTCAAAATGTGGTAAAACCTCTCTAATATTATTTGGTATTGATGTCGAAACTCAATGTGAAGTTGATTTTCTAACAAAAAAACATGAAATATAACAACCTATTTCTAACATGGGCATACTATGCCTCACATGAATACAAAGTGTAAGAAATAGGAAATTAATAAAATAATAATAATAATAACTTAGGCTTAAATAGATAAGCCTCAATATCCTCAATAGAGTGTGCAACTATCATTCTTGACTAATCCCACTTGAGGGTGAAGCGAAATCATGGGTATGCCAGTAGCAGGCCTTAGACAGTGCCACCTCTTTCTATAGAGAATTTTGTATTTTGGTGCATATTATTTTCCTTAGGTTGTACCTTGAGCCATTACCTCTATTAGAATACATTCACTTGTTTGTATACAATTACCCCTTGTGTACCCTTGGGCATAATAGGAAATTATCCACAAACACACCTGATTGTAGAATTTACTCACCACACCCTGTTTTATTTCAGTTTTAGGGATATTCTAACATCAAAATACACTTTTACAAAATTTTAGTTGTTCATGCTTGTTTCTTGTTGTATGATTTAAATTCTATTACAAAACATTCAAAAATAGGTTTTTGAACCCACAAAAATAGGTTTCACCCTTCTCTAGACATAGTTCCAAAACTTTTTTGTCTTTGTCATATTTTTTAGTAATAGTCATAGGGTAACCCTATGATCTAGATCAGTCGCACCCTACCTTGCAACCTAGAATTTTGTTTTACAAAAATTTTGGTTACTTCCAGAACATCATTTTGATTGGTTTTTCACCTTAGGTTTGGCAAAAACTAAGGTTTCTTCTAGTCTGTTACCTTTCGATCAGTGTCCTTACCTAAGACCAAATCTTGTGCACATACATTCCTAGCTATGGAGGCTTTTCCTATGCTACTTCCTCCCCAAACTAGTTCACCAGGTCATTTAGAGGAAACCACCTCTATCCATTCTTGGTATTCATCTATATCCTCTTAGTTTGATAATAGTGCTTGACCTGTCTCCTCTCATCCCCATAACCAAGATTCACAAGTTTTATCTCATTTCAATTATGATATTATATCTATTTATTCTCATTCAAGCAATACAAATCCATCTACTTATTTTCATCTCAGCAACAAGCATCCACCTATCACATCTCATGTTGGCAATAGAAACCCGTCCATATCTTCTCATCATTTAAGCCCACCTCATAGGTCAAGTAATCAAATTTCATCCTATGATAAAGACATTAGGCATTAGGCTCATCACATTGTTCTTCCCCCAAGCTCTCATGGGAGCACCATTCTCTCACCTCCATGCCCATTTCCCTCACATTTTTGCAAATCTCTCCAAACATCATCTTGTACTCCTCTTCTTCCTCCACCTTGATTTCCTTTTATCACTCAGTTGGTGACCACGCTACCACAACCTCATCATCCTCCATTTTCACTTTTTTCCTTACATTCATCTTCATATTCACCCTCATATCTATCATCATACACCACGATGGGTATTCCTACTCGTCCCACCTTTACAACACCATCTGCACCATCACCTCCTTCCATTGATTTGCAACCCATCTTGGCACGTCTCTACAATTTTGAGTTGCACCTAAGCCATTGTAAATTTCATACATCCACCCATCACTCATTCATGACATATTATCCAATAACTTTACCTCCACAAATCCCTCATCCTTGAGAGCAAGGTCCTACACAACCTAGGTAGGCACTCACTCCATCCCTACCTATTCCATATCTCATATAATTATTGTATTATGTGTGCTCCACTCATCTTGCACTCACTCTCACTGAGCCTCTATATCACACTTTTCAATGATTACATCATGCAGGACTCCTAGTTCTACCCTAGGTCAAACCGCTTGATCCACATCACTCAATAATAAAAGGGTACAATGAACACCAATTCTGTGTTTATCATCTCCAGCAAGGGTATGATATCAACACCTATTTTATTTTTTAACACCTAGTCTGCAACATGATGGATGAGGAAGAACTACAATGCACCAATTATTCTTCCTCTTCCACTAAGAATCAGGGTACATCTCCAAATACATCACCCCACACTGTGCTGCCACAACCACACATTAGCACTTCATCATTTTCATCTAGACCTTGCCAAGTTTATCATGTCCACGATCATACATCTTATCAATATAGTAGTCACATTGATCTTACAACTCATATTTCATTACCTCTATGACAATATCCTTCACCAACTTAGCACTTTATCATGCTTTTTTTCTCTCATCCTCATTATTTCCTCAATCTCTATCTTCCCTTCTAAGTTCCTTGTCAATGTTGTATAGTCACACTACAAGTGGCTACATACCTTTGACTTGGTCTGATTTTATTCCCTTCTCTTTCCTTTCCTCTTTGTCCTACCATGTCAATATTGTATGGTTACATTGAATGGCTACATACCTTTGACTTGGTTTGATCTTATTTTCCTCTCTTGTCTTTTCTCTTCTTCTATTTTTCTTCCTATTTTTAGCCACTAGCTTTCCATCATCACTTCTACACATTCCAATCATTCATATGATTGGAGAGAGGTGTTCCCCTTTTATCCCAAACTGTATTTCACACTTGGGGGAGTTTTATCTCCTCCTAACTACATATTCCAAAACTAGGAGGAGTTTTCATATCTCTCTATCACATCTTCCATAGATTGCGGACTTCATTTCCTACCACCTCCTCTTTCACAATTGGGGGAATTTTCCATATTCTATTCCCACTTCCTCTATTTTCTACCTTTTTCCTCTAGAACCTTGTCAATGTTGTATGGTCATGCTACGAGTGGCTACATACCTTTGATTTGGTTTGAGATTTCTTCTTTTTAATTTTTCTTTCTTCTCCTTTTCTCCTCCTTTCCTTATTTTTCTATTTTCTCTATCTTCTCTTCTTTTCCTTGATCCATCCCTATACAATTACCATATTCTTAACTTACCCCATCGACAATGCCTCCTATTCACACCTTTTCATCTACTCATCATTACATTAATTTTTCACATACATTCACATGCATCACTCATGATTGCTACTGCCACACATTGGTATCCCCTTCACTTCACTTGTCCATCCCTCCACATCTGTTTGATTTGATCTAGTACATTGGACACCATATTGGGATACACCACAATTTGTGTGTCTATCTCACTTGTTTTGTTTCTCTCACAAACGTGTTGGTCACATACCACCATGCTTTTTAGGCATTTTGTTGTGTCATGTCCCCTTGTACATATCATACTATATGCATTGTTCATAGTCATGTCCATATCATTCTTGTACATAGACCATCCATCGCTTGTATATAGTACTAATGTGAGGAGTTAAAAATGTATTTGTTAGCATGACTGCCATGATATCTGGTCTTATTCTTCATTGCATGGCAATGGGAAGCTTTTCTATTTCTCAACCATTCATAGTTAGTCTAATCAACCTGCATTTAATGTCATCAAATTCTATAGGATTTCAAGGCTATCCCTAGTTGAATTAAGTTCATTCATGGACCACTCACACATTCCACATCTTAAGAAAATTTTGAGTATAGGAAGGACAACACATTGCATAGGCCTTTCTATTTAGCAAACAGTTTCCCTTGCTCATCATATAATTTGTGTGAACAAAATAAACTTGGGGATAAGTAAAGGGATAAAAAAAGCAAATAGAGAAAGGGGTAAAAAACAAAAGCCAATGCCCACAAAAATAAAAGGACAAAAGAGTACCACAAAATGAGAATCAAAAGGGAGAGGGGAAAAAAATAAAAGGAAAATCCTCCAAGATTACTATCAAACAAATTAAATCCCAAAGGTCCTTAGGTCCAAAATAACATAATTAGGTGATTTCCATCACCAACAATAGGCTCCAAGAGCCTACCTAGTAGTGGAATAGCCTTACAAGTGGTGACACATCTATCACATTAGTGATATTCTCTCGTACATATAATTGTGTGCTTATGGATGAGCTAGATAACTTTGCTAGGCTTATAATGGGTTCATCCAACCTCACTCAAAATGGATAAATGAATATCATGTGCACACACAGGTCCATGATAGACTTAACTTCATTTGGAATAGTCAAGATATCTATAGGATATTGCATGACTATAGACGAGTTTGATCAATAAAGCTATGTTGTTTGAGTGTCTAGAAATTCTTCTACACATTCCCACCTACTTCAGAATTAGGGGTGAATAGCATAACCATTATTTATACATATAACAAGTATCTCATCATCACATTTGTACATCCTCATCCACTACATCTCATCCATGTGTATATTGTACACTCATGTCAGTCCATCTACTCCATGTTTGCTTGTCATATATTCTGGTCATTGGTTAGTATGCCTATGCATTTGTGTTTAATTCATCATAATACATGAGGCAATTTTGATGCAAGGTAGATTTTTATCCATTTTGCTATGTTTATACATTCCACATGTACATATCATTCTATCCTTTACATTTGTATACACCCATATGTGCATATTCATAAATATATAGGTTCATCATACCTCACATTCATCATGTATCAAATCCCACCATACATATGCAATCACTTGTGTTTCAAATTACACACATACATCATTCACATCAGTCATATCAATCACATCACATACATTAAACATAATGTATATACTCATACCAAAATAATCATGTATATATCATATAAAAAAGGAATACACTGTACATAATTACATCGCCCATAGGCTACATGAAATATACAATATGCTACACCATGCCTAATCATGATACAATGTATAAAACCAGTGGCACTCTCTCACCACACCAAACACAAAAACACAAAACAATGCAATGTAGGTTATCTTAGATCTATGCCTCATCATGATGCATCTCTCCACCCCCATATCTTAGGGTAGGAGGCTCCTCCACTCTCCTAGATCCTTCTCAATTGCTCTGATCTAGGTTGACCCCGCTCACCTGTGGTCATCTATCTGACTGCACACTCCTACTCTAGTGGGATCATGATCTAGACTTTGATGATTTTGGGATGCTAATCCCATGAATCATCAACTATACCTATAGTTGATGTACCTTCCTCCCCTCCTTGTAGAACAAACCCTCTAGATGATCCTTCACCTGGTGCATCCCATCCATCTCAACCACCATGGCCTCCATTTGAGCCCTCTCTTGGGTAACCTCCTCTCGTAGGTGAGCCATCTCCACCGCCACGACCTCCCTCTGGGACCTCTCGTGTGTAGCCTCCTCACATAGTTGAGCCACCTCAATAATCATGACCTCCCTATGTGCATGTTACTATGTGAATTCCTCCCACACTCACGTTATATTAGCCCTAGTAGCCTCCACGTATCCTCTCACTTGGGCCACCTCCCTCTTGACCTCTAGCTACCCCACTACCACTTCTTCTCTCTCCACTATCAATACTGCTCACTCCTATGTCCAAGCCATATCTTGCTGGGTCATATGAACCTCTACCTATCACACTCTATTACACAACATATGATTATTCTCATAGGTATGCATCATGTTGGATAAAAATATACTCAAATCCATCCCATCTATGGTTGGATCATCACTCCCCTCAGGGATAACCATCAGATCCTCCCATCCTCCTATAGGGACTTCATATTTCTCCACACATTTTTACACCTATCATAGCAACTTGGCATCAATATCCTCCTTATTATTCCCATCTGCCATATCATTGATCACCATAGCTTCTTGATGGGGGCTACTCACCCCCACACATCCTACATCACTGGACCTCATAGCAGCATATTGAGGATTGCTCACTCCTGCATTAGAATATCCTCTCAAACTCCCTACTCCACCCTCAACATCTCCATCAATCCATCCCAAAAATCCACCTACCATAGCTATTATGGCCTATACATACCTATCAATCACACCTACTCTTGGCTTCTAGATTTGAGTAACCCACCATGCATCATATCCTGGTGTTGTGCCTGCATCCTCCAAATATGGGATATTTAGATCTAGAGGATCCACCATTGGTCATCATCTAGGATCTCCCTTAACCCACCAAATTATGATAGGTACCTTAGGCACCTCCTATAACAATATAAACTATCATAAACATGACTAGATGAAAACCACTCTATCTGGGTGGCCTCCTACCCAATAACCCACCATCCCCACCTCACTTGACATAACTATTGCACTGTATCATCCCAATCTTGTGCTCCCCTCCACAATCACCAGATGATTTCTTGTGGCCTCAATCAACTAAATACCCCTATGTAATAGACCTTACCCCTTATGTGGCCTATGCCATAGTACCTCCATATCTATCCACCACCACAATGCATTGGGTACATCTATCCCCATAGACTCATGTATCATGTATGGTAGCCTCTTTGGTCGCTCCACAACAATATGCTCCCATCCCCATATCTGGAGGAGCAATCCCACTACCATTTTACATCGTTCCACATATCACACTCCATACAACTCTCCATAGGTCTGCACCAAAAAAGTAGGTGCTCATGCATACTGATGCCCATGATCCACCACATCACACATCACCCCCATAAATATCCATGGGAATCAACATCTTGACACATACAACATCACATGGTTGGCTATAACTATCATCACAACGAAGTGTTTCAGTGATATCATCTTCTAATTTCAACACTCCTCATAATATATACCTCCACTAGTGACCCTCTCCTCCTCCCATCTATCACCTAATAATCACTGTAACTTGACCTTCCGTTGATCCCGCATGGTAGTGATCATGGTCAACCCCTCCATAGGTAATCTATTAATCTAAAAGATGTCCTCTAGAATAATTGTCATCTCCTATATTGGGATATGGAAGGTGTTGCAATCTAAATTCCATCGCTCATACAATACCTCCATATATGCATGGTCAAAATGTATCATCCTCATCTCAACCACCCCATGCAATCCCACATCTTGCAACCACTGTAGGTCACCAGCACCCAACATGTCCTTTAGATCCTCTAATAAAGGATGAAAGTGATGCCTCAAATTGATCTTAGGCACCTGCTTCAAATACCACCTTTTCATTAGTACACAAAATAAAATCACACACATTTCATCCATGCATCCATACAATCCCTTCTATGCCCCCCTTGTGGCATCCCAAAAAAAAAAAAATTGTACAGTTGTACGGTCATGGGGTACCATGCGACCATACACAATCGTAGAGAACCCCACGACCATATAGATTTAGGTATTTTTGGATACCCATTTCCTTATTTTTCCCCCCATGGTAAAATTTTTCACACATACCCTCTTTACACATGTCAAATCACACTCATGTAAGTACATCAAAAAATGTGCAACAACATCCAAATGCAAAAAATCACATTTTTGGATACCCATTTGACTCATTCGCCCATACATCAATACATGTTTTCACATAACATCTTACAAACACATGAACATAACACAAATGTATTCACATACATGCATCTTGAAAAACGTGTGTTGTCCAAACAAAATCACATCAACAAACAAACAACAAAAAACACTCCACACATGAACACACATCGATGCAATTTCATTTTCACATGCATAAATTTCTACATCTATCTTTCTTTCCTTTCGTTTTATGCATATCTAAAAAGGTCCTAGGGTTATTTTTAATTTCCCAAATTCAAATTGCACGGGTTTCAAAGTCCACTTATCCATACTACTTACCCTCTACTGTGACCTTGCACCACATTTCCATCCATCCCATCCTTCGTGATCACAATATGGTAGCACTTTGTTACAAATATCTCTCTTCTCTCTCCTCTCTCACAATTTGTAGGTGCATAAATGACATGCATGCTCTATGACCACACTTTTTATAATTGCATCGCATGACCGCATGGTACCATGCGAGCCATCTGAGTCGCACCCTACCATGCGATCGAGCCCAAACTCCTCCAAAGTTGGCCACTAACTCCCAGGTGGTGTTTTTCACCTTTCTTCCATGCATATTCCTCACTTCCCCCCATATTTTTACCATTTAACTTATTCTTTCACCTCATTAACCACTTTGTCAAGTGTTTGATTTCTACTTCCATTTCACCTCTCATCACCTCATTGCTTGAGAGGGTAAACATCTCACTAAAGCTGCTTTACACGGTATCAATAACCAAAAACCCAATATTAGAAATTATTTTTGTCCAAGAAACTTTGCTAGAGATCATATTAAGCCCTTTTTTGCTAGGGCAACTCAAAAGCAAAGTTTATCTTCTCATCAAAACTCCAATCCAAATGAATTCTCTTCTCATAAAAAATCCAATCGAAATGAACATTTGAAAGATCCAATACCCGTGCCTATATGTTAATCATGGATTTCCTTCCTTAAGAATGGTAGTCATAAGATCACTCATGAATGAAGCACCTGATCAAGACCTATCACAAGTTGAATGACTCATCAAATCAAATCAAGCTTAACAAAGCATCAAAGACAAAGTTTTGAAGATATTTGCTCCTTCCACAATTGGGGCATCTTACATTGATCATGATAGTAAGACAATATTACATCTACTCTCCCAAAAACTACCATGGTATGATAAAGGACATCACCATCGGTAATAATTCACCATCAATTATTCTTTCTCCAAATCAAATCATCACCTGGTGTCATAAATTTTTGCACTGCCTTGTGTCTTCACACACTCCAATACAAAAAGGGGTAAATGTAGACACCTATAAATCACACATGGTCACTTACCCTATATCCATGGTTGATTAAATTGTAAAAGCCACAAAATTACATTAATTAACCTTAGAACACCTTGCATTTATTAAAAGGGGTATGCATAAGCAACTTAGGCCACTTAAGCCCTTTCCTACGTTTAACCATGGTCCTCATGTGACCACCATCAAAAGCTTAACCTAGGTAAACCTTTACCTTGGGAAAAAGTTACTTTATCACTAAAGTACACTTAAGGGGCTAATTACATATTTAATTAAGATTAATCAAGGTTAACATTAACCTTTTGATCACACATGTGCGCACTTATGATATTAATAGATATTTAAATATGCTTAATATTTAAGGCATGGAAGAGGTGAGTCACCCTCCACCTCACCTCCTTGACCTTGGTTTAACCTAAGGTCAACTTAATCAAGGTTAACATTAACCTTTGCTCACACATGTGTGCACCCATGATATTAATAGATATTTAAAAGATCCATTTTCAAGGCATGTGAAAGGGTGAGTCACCTTCCACCTCACCCTTAACCTCACCATAGTTGGAATTTAACCCATGCTAAGGGACACCTCACCCCCCTAGCCTCTCCAAAGGTCTATAAATAGTAGTCCTTTTATTATTAAAAAGAATCCACCTCATTTTACATAATAAAACTCTACCAAAATCACATTAGACCATCATCCATCAATCATCCATCAAGTCACCATGACAAACATTCCTTTTGTACCCTATTGTATGCTATTTTGGTAGGTTTTGATAGGTATAGAAGCATATCTGATATTGACCAGGAGCTACTACAGACATAGAACAACATCATCTACTATCATATTCAAAAAAAGATAGTTATAGTCAGAGTCGTAGGGTACCCCACGATCCAAGGTGATCGTACCCTAGGGTACAACTCTATCTAGAGTCTAGTTTTAGGCAACAACAAGCCATAAAACCCTTTTGGTATGTAACTTTTACTGTATTTCAGCATTTACAGTCATTTAAAACAAATATTATTATGCATTTTATTGCTTTATTTATTGTCTTTTGTCTTTATAAATATGGTGTTTGATCCATGATAGGCCCCAAAACATAGTAACCCCATTTTGCAGGTCATACAAGTGTTGAGGATAGGTTTGACCAACTATGACACACTTGCATTAAGCCCACCCATTTTTAGGATCCTTGGAAGATCGATTAAGGGTGTTGTCGACTTGTTTACTAAAAGAAAAGGGATATTCACCTTGTAAAATCTCGTTTTGTAGCCTTCTAAGGCAACTTCATAAAAAAAGGAGGACCTCTTATAACCCATTTTGAGCATATATATTGATATACATTATGCCTATTTTCCACTGTGTTCAGAAACCTTTACCAAGGAAGGAAAATCCCAAAACTCCTATTAGCTATATATAGATGATCCTGATTAAGTTCAGCATCATGACTTTCTAGCTTCATACCATGCCGACGAATCCATATTCTTGAGGGGGATCAAGATACCAAATATTAATCACCAATTTGTTCATCTGGTCATCTTGAATAAATGAGAGTATTTTATCCTATGATATTTTTGAATAAAATAATTATTTCTCAATTATCATTATCTAGTCAAGGCTTGGTTCATATATCTATAGGTATTTGATGTGATGTATATAGATTGGCTCAAATAGAATTTTGATCCTAGTCTCATATCGAGTCCTTAAGACCATTAGGGAAAAATATAGATACAAATACCCTCCTAGTTTAGTAGTAAAGTCCCTTGACAAGAAAATACCAAGAAATATAATGAAGTAAATTGATGCTATGTATTGTGTAACATTCAAGCTTAGATAGGCATACAAAGTCAACAAAATCTCTTTTGCCACTCCCTAAAATTTGGACCACATTATTTTCTAGTTGTACCACTCTTGTTTATTGGTCGATAAAGTGGGCCTAATTCATTCATTACACCTTTTTGCATAACATATGTACTTCCTATTGAATCTATCATGCATTTATGGATCAACCTATCCTTGTAGATTAGAGATAAATAGAAAGAGGGTGGTTTAGGATAGTAGGTATCATATGTTGTCTCGAATTTTTATTTCCCTCCTCCAAGGACTTATTTAGGTGATCCTTTTATCCAAGTATAGATAAGGTATACTATATAGGCACTGCTATTATGGATATATTTATATGACCCATGATGTTGAATGACCAAAGGGTGGTGGTCCTTTGCATAGCATGTGCTACTAGTGAAAGCCTAGGACTAACTCTAGTGGGTTAATGAATCTTGGTTGGTTCTGAATGAGATAATTGCCACTTTAGGATCTTGAAAATATTTTTCTTAACAACCATAGAGGGCTCTTGTACTCTTGGAGTTATAGCTATTAGATGCTTTCACTCAATCCATTATCTTTTCCTAACTGCTTGGAGCCATTTGGTTGCTTTGTATGATGCTAATAAGGGGTATATGCATGTTTAGATTTGGAGGAACCATGGAAGGTAGTTGTTGACTTGATTCGACTAGTCTATTTTGGTTGCTTGGAGCCTTTAGATTTCTCTTTTTTTGCTCCTCAATCACCCACTCTTTGGCCCTCATCAGATAGTCTAATTGGACTTGAGGCCTGGTGCTTGTTAGATTACCCACTCCATTAGATACTACATACACTTATTCCTCACCCCAAGTGACTAGGATTTGCTTTAAATGAGTGTAATTCATCTTATAAAAAGAGGTAGGAGGGGCATATTGGTTTTCCATTTGGGCATCACTTCCTGAATAATATATATATATGCCTAAGAAGGTTTCACTTGACATAGCTATAGGGGGTTGGAAAATTTCTCAAGGATAGACATAGTTGAAGCAAGTATCTAGAGTTAGGCAATACTAGGAGGTAAAATTCTCTACTTAATTTTTTTAAATGTGAGCTATCTCCTATCATGATTAATAGGTTCTTGTTGCATAGGGGTTAGCACCAACACTATTTTCTTGTTTTGACTCTATTCTTGATTATTGGCCTAAAATTGGGATTTGGAGTAACCATTGAATTTAGGTCTATTGCCTTAGTTTCCTTATGAAAATGGAGGTATCAGGTTATTCTAGTACTGATATCTCTAGGCACTTTCTTACCTCCTCATAGACAACACTTTGTTGATGACCAATCTAAGTAGGATTTTAATTGATTGAGATTATGGGTCATTTGAAATACATGGTGTTGGAGTGGGTGGAGGCACTAGTAGGTTAGTAGTTACTACAAGTAAGACTAAAGTTGGATGGAAAGTTGTTGGTTGGATGACTAGAGGGGTATAATATAGAGATTGTATATTTGGATATAAAGGCATAGGATGCCTAGAATATAGCCTTACAATATGAATTAGATCATGTTCAACTTGGATAGCTATGCACTAGGCATATAGTAGGGATTTTCCACCTCTAGCCTTAATCATCAAGGATATTTTAGACTCTAAGGTTGTTAGATAGTAAATAAATATCATACTTAGGAGAGGATGAATCTCTTTGGTATTCTAGGAAATGCATTTTGAAATTAAAGGTTGAAAATATCTTTCACCTCCATAGGAGCTCTGGTCAACAATTATTCTAGGAAATACACCCCATCCGCCTTCTCTATGAATATTTCTATGAATAGGGTGGAAAGTTAGTTCTAGTCAGAAATCATGTGAGATTAAATTATAACATACCATTCATGATCCTTACCTTTTAAATAAAATCACTAGCAATATTAGATCCATATTTTGCTTTGATACATTTTAAAGGGTGCATAGGCTCACCATGTGGTTCAGATGATCGATCAGAGTCATGAAGTCTTCCTGGTAAAATATGGGAGAGATTTTAGAGTAAACATTAGTATCTCATCCCATACTTCATGCAGAGCATGAGGTCTCAAGGGACCTATATCATTCCAAGCCAAAAATTATCTGGGTGTTGGTGGAGCAGCCATATTTTAGCCTTGAGAATTGCTTCATGGAATGGTGTCAAGTGGTGGGAGCAACACTTGAAGGTTGGTGGTAGGAAAGGATATGGTGGCAGGTATCTTGTTCATATGCTTTTGGATATTTTTTTTTAAGTGGACTCATAAAGAGAATATAGCATATGCTCTTCAAGCTGATAAATTGAGATCTTCACCAAATGCATATTTGTTTTGGATATTCATCTTGAGCAGAGTCACTAGGTGAGATTTTCAAATGCTTCAGGCAAGCAGATAGATAAGGACCCTCATAAAAGTCTTAATATATAGGTTATTTTGATGATAGGACTAAAAGATGAATCAATTGGGTCCCACCATGCATACCATTAAATTGTTGTCTTCTCTAATTGTCTTAGCCAGTGGACATAGGTACCAGATGGTAAAGACAATCACACCTTGCAACTAGTAACATAGTAGGGAAAATTTGAGAGCCTAGGGTTTGGCTCAATTGGGTACCTTTGGGGATTTTTAAAAGTCCATATTATTTTAATATGTGATATTCAATGCACTTCCTACTCTATCCTAATCTACCAGCTTTAGGGGGAAACTAGTTAGAGAAATTATAGAAAAAAGATATCAAAAAGGAAAAACCTATGCTAACAAAAGGTGATGCAACAAGATCATAATAATATTCCTTTGCATAATAACAATGAGTGTAATGAGCTAATAATTCAAATATGAAAAATTCCTCTTAGTAGCATGTTAAGAATAATTTATATATAAAGGAAATAAGATAGAGATTTGTTAGTAATAGCCTCCAATATACACACATAAACACATGCATATACATGAAATGGTATAGAAAGAACCAAATAGTCATTGCCTTATTTATGTATATGTGAATATTAAGGTTTATAAATGATGATAGAAGTGGGGGTTTGAAAGATTACTTGCAAGACCATTTAGGGTTCTATTACTGCTATATAGAAGAAAATGAAATGAAAGTTATACAACTCATTGATCCTTTAAAATGCTAAAACAACTGCTATTTATAGATACAATTGAAGGGAATTTCCCTCTAAAATTTTGTAGGAGCCTTTTGATAATCTTAATTATTTTTCCTAGGGATCCTAAAAAATTGAATGAATAATCCTTCTATAGTTAATATTTTCTAGGCTTAGGATCATTGCTATTAGGGTTTCCATGCTATTTCCTTTAATAGTTACCCACTTTTCAATACTAGTAGGTGATCCTTAATTCTCCTCATTGATGGATTATTAACTTAGACCATATACCTTTATTTGGATCTCATGCCTTAGCGTTAATATCCCACATCTTAATCTAATCCCTTATCATTTATTGGTCACTTTTTTATTTCTTCAAAATGAGAGTTTATCAAAAAAATTGCACACCTCTTTGTGTTGGACTTTTCATAAAATTTTGAGGTTGTCCTCTATCAAAAGTTTTTGTGATAGGATTATTTTGTTGATGAACCCTTTCAGTTTATTTGGTTCTTGGAACTTTTGGTTGCTTTAACCTTCCCCATGTTTAAAATTTCCACCTTTTGATATTTCTATTTCCCCATGTCTCTCAAAAATTTTCATTGATCTCCATATTTTAATATATTTTAGTCAAGCTAGCCATTGAAATTTTTATTTAATCCTCTTGGTTGGATATTTTGAGAACCTCCTTTTCCATTTTTTGCATATTTTGGAGCTTCAACCAATGACATGGTTTGTCAAAACTTTTCTTTTTCTTTGGTCGAGAATTTTACAAGCTAGTGTCCATTTTTATTGGAATTTATTTGTCTTAACTATTATATTGTTGCTTCTAATCTCATTACATTATTCCCTTGAGATTGCCTAAGGATAATCTTATAAGTTTAGTAGAAATAACTATAGTAAGTATAACTATCTTATTAGACATTTTGGATTCTCCAAAATGCCTTATGTGCTACCTATGTTCATACTCATTTACTTATTCAATCTTGAATACGTGTGGCAATCAAACTATATGGACCATAAATATGTCAAAGGTCATAAAATATCCACAATTTTTTAGGTAAAGAAAGAAATTATGGATCTGACACCAAAAATAAGATGATGTCATTCATTTAGTAGTAAAAGGATGATGAGTTTAGGGTTGGCCATGATAAAATACTTTCGGTCCTATGAACCATAGAAACGTTTTATAACTAAACTAGTAGTATGGAGCCTTAACACTTCTTAAGCTCATGAAAAGAGGCACAAGGTGGAGAAGTAAGATAACTTAGATAAATATACTATACTAGGAAAATTGGAAGCCCTACATGGTTATGGGTGTGAAATTCAGTAGTGGTATAAGGATCCTTCCCCATGGGAAACCTTCCATGCTAACACCAAGAAGAAAAATGATCTCAACTCTGATCATAATATCAATCATCAAATGATAAGGGAACTTGAATATCAAGGGTATAAGGCAAGGAATATTTTGGCATGGTTGAAGATGATATATAAAATAGACAGCTCAAGGTTTCCTATGCACCAAGGACCCTTCAATGAAGTATTTTATAATGCATTGAATAGGGGTATAGGAAAAGAGGGGCAAAGAGACATCAAATAGAAAATAATTTACCTCAAAAACTTTATATTACTTTCACAACTACCTTTTTAACATTGGAACTTATCAAAAATATAGTGTAGGAAATGGTCTATAAGTACCATATCAAGAAGAAATTGGATTTATGGGGTTTTAGGAAATACTAGAGATGGAATAGAATTTTCCCTAGTTGAAGGAACATCTAAGATTAAAGAAGAAGAAATACTTGAGGAAGGCACACCACAACAAATAATTTATCCATCCAAGGATGAAGCCATGGTAACAAAGATCATGACTTCATAGGCTGCAATAAACTTCACTCCCCTTCCTCTTCTTCTTAAATAAATCCTTCACCATCCACTTCTTCTATCCCCACTTATCAATTTCCCTTTATTTATTCTATACACTTTGTAAATTCCACCTACTTCTTATATTGTGCTCCCATATCCCTTAATAAGCATATTTTTTGGGTCTTCTAGAGTCATGCCACCTCCAATTTCTAGTAAAATAGTCATTGCCTTAACATCTCCCATCACCTCATTCTTCTAATCCATGTTTAACAAGAAATTCACAACCACCTAGTAGCTCATGTAATACTCCATGAGCCCACTCATATTGCTATTATCCATTATACTAACATAGATTTCTACTCAAGTTCAAGTTTTCATAGCTCCATCGACCACCATCACTACCCAATTTGCTCCACCCACTATGTCATCCCATCCACCTCCATTTCCATGTGTCTTTAGCATACCAATTACTTTAAATGGCAATGACATCACCAACATATAATTTACCCTAAATGACTCAGTTAGTCTATACCACCAATGAAACAATAAACTATTGTAGGAACAAGTTAGTCATTTTTTTTAGCTCATAATAAATGACTTAGGAAGTAACAAAAAAAATGTGACTAGCTCCATGAAGTAAACTAAAGAAAGACCAAGGATGAATTTGTAAAAATAAAGTTTTGAATCCCAAGGCACCATTGATCTTATGCTCACAACTTATACATGGTGGAAATAAGATAATTATTATAGAGGTTATACAAAGGGACTTGACTAAGCCCATAACAATATTAGCTAACTACATCACTAGGATGTTTAAGATAGACTTGAACAAGACCAATCCTTTTTAGATGCTATAATTTGTAGGTCAATTTTAGCAAAGGAACAACTATAAAATATGTTGAGGTGGTGATAGAGGCTAAATATCATAAAAGGTAAGTATAAGACAATGCTCAAACAATGGGTTAACTGATGAGAAAAAATAGTATCTCCAATAGGATATAGAGACCTTGAAGAAAGACACAAACTGGTAAAAGAACAAATACAAAAATAGATGAAAGAAATGAAAGATAAACTTCCCAAAAATGAGAATCAAAGGAAACATCTTGAAGACCTTTCAATGCAACTTGCATTAGGGTAAATTTAGATCAAGCAATAGTTGGAACAAAAAAAAAATCTAGAGCAACAACTAAAATAAGTGCAAGTGACATCACAATAAAAATATATGAAAATTACTCAATTGAAAGAGAATCTAGAAAAGGAGGGAAATGTGATATAAAAATAAATCTTGAAAGTTAAATAAATCAAGTCTGTATGGGATGACATAAGATTTGAAGTCACAAATGCTAAGGCCTATTTCAATTTTATTGTGGGAGTATGAGCCATCCTAGACCAAACTACCAAGTCAATACAACAAGTAGAACAACAAGTAGAGGATTAGTTGGTCACAAAACAAATATTAGGAGTTGTTAAAAAATTAAATCATATATCAATAGAAAAATCATAGTAGCTTAGGGTGGTAGATAAGAAAAATATGGTTAAATAGGTGAAAGTAAATCCTAATGTATAGATAAGGATATCGGGGTCACGATGTGGTATGCATGGGAGAGCGGTGCTGAGGAGATATAATTTATTTTGGATCTAGATTTAGGGGATGTTGGTCCAAATAATGTGGAGGGAATTAGTTTTTCAAACATCACTATCCCTGGTGTGACAGTTAGTGGAGCATTTATCCCTCATATTTCTAGCCCTTAGTCGTTTCCCTATACCTCTTTGTTTGCTGGGTTGTAGGAGAATGGGGGGATTGCAATTGTTTATCCTACCTCTATGGATGGCAGAGCTACTGCTAAGGTTTATCGTGTGCTAGGATCAAGGGAATCCCATGTTTCCATTTTATCCAAATTGCTATTGAGAAGGTGGCTAGCTTGTGGTCTGTGCAGTGGTGTGTGTGGTGGGTTGTTTGCCCTAGTTTTTTTGGTAAGCCTTTGCTGGCTGTGCTGCTAAGTTTTTTCCTTTATGGGAGCTTTGCTATTTTGCTTGTCGAAGGGATTTGAACCCACAAGAATTGGGGGTTCTTAGTTTGTGGGGTTTTTTCCACAAGTATTTGGGTTATGGGTCCCCCTCAAAATCTTGCTCCATGGCCTCCAAGTTTTTGATTGTGGAGGCTAGATTAGTGAGTTTTTTGGTGATGGGTGGAGTTGTAGGGTTTTGGCAAATAATTTCTTGGGCTTTCTTCATGATTCATTGGCTTTTTTCATCAGAATATTGACCCCCTGCTTTTGGTTCCATTTGTCAAGGTGCTCTTACTCTGCTCTGCTGCTTTGGTTGAAGGTCCTTTCTCAGGTTTTGAGATAGTGGTTCTAGTGCTCTCGGGCTAGTTTTCAAGGCAATTTTTTATGGACCTCGTGTTTCCATACACTTACTCTGTTTTGGAGCTTGGTTGTTTGACCATTTTCTACTTTTAGATTTAAATCCTTAGTGCTTGCGGGATGGTTTTTAGTGCAAATTTTTGGGCAACGTGCTCCATGCAAGCTAGTTTCTTTGTATCTGGATTTTTCTCGGGTTCAAGTTTCCTCTGCCTTGGTTGTTTTTCGTGGTGGGTCGTTTGGCTCTTGGTATCCGAATTTCGTGATGCTATATTTTCCAGGGCTTTTCTATCCCCTGGTCTTGTATTTCAATTGGTGCATATGTCATCTTCGTTGTTTGGTAGATGTGTTTGATCCATGGTTCTTTGGTTTTATTCTCTCATATCTCGAGAGTTGTTTCAAAATTCTCTGTTCAGCTCAAGTGGGAGTGTTTTTAAATTTTAAATATTTTTTGCTTGGTTCCTTGGTAGTTGGTTTTGCTGGCTCGTGGGTCCCTTCGATCCTCTGATGTTTTTATCCTATCGAAGATGATGTAAACTGTGGGTTGTAAGTCGGGTGTAGTGTCTCTTTGGGTGTGAATATAATCATGTGGGTTGGTTGTCCTTTGTTATGCTCTTGTAGGAGTGGTTGTATTACGGGTTATTGTTTTTTTGGGGAAGTAATCCTTCGGGAGTTGTTGTATAAGGTTGTGGGACCCTTAAAAACCCTCTGTTTTATTAATAGTACCAAAAAAATCCTAATGTCTAAAAAATGTTGTAATAATTCAAAAACATTCATTCCACCCTAAGGGCACCAATGCAAAAAATGGAAAATAAAATCCAAGAATTTATGAGTGTTAGGTTGTTTGATATTTTTGAAAGCTAGAAGAATCTCCTCACTAATGAACAAGTGCAAGAAAATATTGAGGGGGGAAAAAACAAAGCAAAAAGTGACACATCACTTGAACAACTGAATAAGCTAGTCACTAGTAGAGAAACTAAAGGGTTATCAAGGTAAAAGGAGGGGATCTTAGAGAACTAATATGAAGACCTTGCATGAGAAGCCAAGATGCTAACAAAATTGGAATTATAAAGTGATGGTGTTTGATAGCTTTTGATATATGTGTTGCCATGAAGATTAAGAATTGGTAAATTTTTAAATTTCTATAGTACGATGATCCCAGTTTTGTAGACTTTGCACCTAAGGATGAAGGTAACACTTGGGATCTCTTTCCAAACAAGCTTGTCACCCCAATAAGTCATCATAAATATATTAGTTTATCTATTACCTTTAGATTATCAATGATTAGTGGGCCTTGAGGAACAAAAGATTTAAATAATTGAAGACCTAGAGACATTTTTTTAGGCCCCTGGAAATTTGAGAAAATACAAAAATCCATCAAGTATCAAAGCAACAAAATGTTCCTAAAGTGTGATTTGTTTAAGTGTGATCCATCAAAAGGTATGATTTAATTCTAATTAGCAAATTGTTATTTTACATGATAGTGAATTGCTCCTCCTAGATGAGAAAATCACTAATTTTAGGGGCAAGCAGGATAAATAAACACAAAATTTGAGGAAACCATCTTGAAAGCAATCTTTTTTCTTTTATGGTATTGAAAGCAATTTAGAAGTATTTTAAGTAATTTAAGCACAATTTTGGAGGAATACAACATTTAGTGGTGAATCATTATGCTAGAGATGCCCCTAAACTAATAGATTTACTAGAAGTAGAAATTTATTATTTCAAGTAACTTCTAGGTGAATTATTTTCTATAAATATGAGCTAGAAGCTCCCTTGTAGTCATTTTTTGGCCATTGGAGAAATCAAAACTACACTTTGTGGACTTTACATTGTAGTTTTATTATAATTTTGGAATAATAAAAATATTGTACATGATATTTACCTTCTAATTGTAGCACTTCTCTTTTGGATTGTGGAATACATGGTGATTGTGACATTGCCCTCTCATATAAAAGTATGGTTATGGATTCCTATTTGTTATAGACTTCTAGTTGCCAATGACTTTTTATCTTTCCTTCTATTATTTCCAATTTTATATGTTATTAATTGCATTGATGTTATTTGGTTTCATTGAATGTATTGATTAATTGCACACTATCCTTGCTAGAACCACAACCAAATTTTTTTTAGGTGATTTACTTTAATCTCGTGTCCTTACCTTCACAAATTTAATTTATTGTATTTGTTTTTCAATATTTTAGTTAGATTAGTTTATATTAACAAGTTTAATAAGGGTGGACCTAAATTTAAAGGTGTAGAGGCAGATCATCCTTCTTCCAACTATTAAAATAAATTATGGGTTTATTAAAAGTTATACCTTTCCACTAATTCAATAATATGCAGTCTATAAATTCTATGGTATAAATAATACAACATTTCATAAATAGATTTAGCTATTATATACCTACAACAAATGAATGGCATTGGTATCATCTCTTCATCAAATTTTAACACTTCAAAACTTTTATTTATATTTATTTTAAAAATAATATTCAAAATTGTATATGATATTAATATAAATGATGTATGTTTTTTATTCGATAAAAAAATTCATGTACAAAAAATGGCCTTCAAATAAAAAGTAGAGAAGCTTTTTTAAGTTTGATACCTACATCTTATATTCCTGGTTTAATCTTTTTTTATCTTTTTCCTTTTTGCATATATTAGAGAAATCATCTCTTTATGGGTTCAAATTCTATACCTTGTTGTAATTATAACCTTCACTTGTGTTCCCATAAACCTTTTAATATAGTAGGCCACGCTAACATAACACACCCTCTAATTCTAAGAGGCCTTAAAATTTAAACCAAAATTACAAATTAAAAAAAACACTTTACCAACGACCAAACCCTGAGACCCCCATAACTTAATCTCTTGCATTTTAGTTCAAATTAATGACCTTAAAAACCAATGCATGTGACAACTAACGGAATCTAGCAAGAGGTGGTCCTTTTTACATAAAAATTACAATAAGAATCTTAAACAATCTTGCTCTATAGACCAATGCAGGAAGTTCTACATAAAATATAGAGTCGAACTCTCAATGACCATAATTTACTTTGCAATTTTATTCGCTCTTCACATATATCCAAACAGAAACAAACAAAAGTATGGATGGGTTTTCTTCCTTAGAATCACAACTAGACGCACTTAATTTTCAAGCACCTTACCATACCTTATTTGTTGACCTTCTGCATAGATTAATTGTAATTGCCAGCTTGATATTGATATCAATTCTTGCGGGATGCTTCTCGGTAGTTGTGCTCAATCCATTCATTTTTCTCATACCATAAAGTAATATATTATTTTTTTAAAAGAATGAAAAAAGAATAGATTAGTGGATAGCAGTTTAGTGTTTGTTGGTGGGCTGTTTTTATTCAATTTTTTTGGATGGTCGAAGTTTTGTTGATTTCTCTTTCAATATGGTAACTAAAAGTATTGGAAATAAATAAGTTAGTTGACAGCAGCTACATATTTGTTGGTGGGCTGTTTTGATTCAATTTCTTAAACAGTCGAAGTTTTGTTGATTTCTCTTTCAATCATAATGGTGATTAAAAGTATTGGAGAGGAATGAAGAGGAATAGGTTAGTTGATAGCAGCTCAGTGTTTATCGGTGGGCTGTTTCAATTCAATTTCTTAAACAGTCTAAATTTTATTGATTTCACTTTCAATCATAATGATGACTAAAAGTATTGGAAATGAATAGATTAGTTAATAGCAGCTCAGTGTTTGTTGGTGGTTGTTTCTATTCAATTTCTTGAAAGTTTTATTAATTTCTTTTTCAATCATAATAATAATTAAAAATATAAAAAAAATAAATTAATTAATAACAGCTCCATATTTGTTGGTGAGATTCAATTTTTAAACTCTTGAAAGTTCTATTAATTTAATCTTTACCAATAAAAAAGAAAAGAGATTGTGAAAGTTGTAAAAGTAGAATCTTTCACCGTCTGCATATAGTTTTGAAGAGAATAACGACCAGTAATAAAATATGAAGAATTATGAATTTGTTGCCCGTGACGTAACTGGAAGCATGCGCTTGTTTTTTAATACATCCGAATCATAAAGACACTTCCAAATTAATGATATTATCCTATCTTCAATCCTTTAAATATATATAACAACCAAAGAAGTTGGTAATATTCGTAAACAAATATTCTGGATAATTTTTATATAGTTGAATATAATACGCACCAAATGCCTGGCATGGAATATTCCTATAGATTACTCTAATTTTATTTATTTTTTAAAATTAAAATATTCTATATGCCCTAGTTGTCAAGCTATGTCTTGTCTTTTCCATTATTTTGTTCTTGAATGTATAACATGACGTCTTGATCTTTCCAGAGTAAAGTACGTTGGATTTTGTTTATACCATAAAAAATAATAATTTTAGATAATGTTTTAACTTGATGTCCTGATTCTTCCAGCCAGAAGAGCAAGTAGAAAGTACCTAAATTCGAAAAGAAAATATTAGACCGACCAGGTCAAAACATAAAGGAATTCATTATTTTAATGATGAAGTATATATTTTTAATTTAAAATGAGTTTGTTTTTGAAGGTCAATGTGATGTTTGGTCTAGTGAAAGTTAAAAATCAAAACCTTTAAATAAATAAGAGCCAAAATAAGATATTTGAAGTAAAGTTATAAGATTATTATTTTTGTCTTATATTTTATTCTTTTAGCAAAGCAAGAAGATCAATATAACCTAAGATCTAAATGCTCATCATATAAAAGCATTTAAATCATAGAACTCTAATATATTTAGTGAATACGAATTAAAACTATCAATGTTTTAGAAATGAAAGGAATTATTAAAGATTTAATATTTTTAATAGTAATCATTAAAAAGTTTTAATTATATTATGATTGAAAGTGATCCAAACATTTTTTTTTTGTTTTTTTAAATTGTAGAAAAAAATTCAAAGATAAATATAATTATGGATATTAATTATGGATATGTGGTAAAAAATAAAATTAATAGTAAAAAAAAAATATAATTATTTTTTTGATAAGTAGCATTATATTTACAGCGGGTTTTTTGAGAAGGGACCCAAAACCTTATTTACAGAAAAATCCGAAGCTAAAGGAAGTACCACCGCCTGAATCTAATCCCAGGGCAGGAGTCCGGGGCCCGGGGCCCTTTTTTTTTTTTTTTTTTCCTTTTTTTAGCAGGTTTTGAAAGGATCCCAAAACCTTTTTACAACAGGTCAAAAGATCAAACCTAGGTTCAAAAACAAACCCTAGGACAGATCCCACCCAGTGAGAAAATCCGAAAAAGGGATGAAGTTGACAAATCCCGTCTTAGCGGGAAAAAACAGTAAACCCTAAAATCCCGTCTCAGGGAAAAAACAAAATTATTTGAAAAATCCCAACTAGTAGGAAAAGGAGCAAACCCTAAACCGACATAATTGAAAAATCCCGCCCGACGGGAAAACCAGCAGGATTGGAAAACCCGCCCCGCGGGAAAAAATAGTAGGAGCAGAACAACCCGCTCAGCAAGGAAACCAGCAGTAGCTGGAAGAGAAGGATCCTGCTCAGCGAGAAATCTGCCAAAGGAACAAACCCCTGCCCAACAGGAGGCCCGGAGCTGGGAAGCAAAAAACAAGGGAGGGACAGGGAAGCTGTCCCACGAGCGCCCGGGGCTGGAAAGGGAACCTTGGCCAAGACGAGAGCAGCGGAAGACCACTGAAACGACCAGCAAGAGAACAACCAGCCCCAACCATGCCTGGAGGAGACAGAAGCCTAGGAGACATAGCTGCAGGTTTGGCCCCCCCCAGGGCCCAAAGGGCAGACTACAGAAACCGAGGGTCCACCTCAAGACCAGACAAACCCCAGATCTACACGGAGATCCCGAAGGCAAAGGCAACCTGGAGCAACTGAGGAAGGGCCTCATATGCGGGAATAGGCCCCCCCCGAGGCCAAGAAAGAGCACATGAAGATCCCCAAGCGGCAACCAGGAAACCAGAACCAACCCTCTTTCAGCAGCCGCCCCTGGGCAAGCTGAAAACCCGCCAAACCAAGGAACTCGGGCCCAGAAACCGTGGACCCTGCCAAGCAAAAGCAAACCAAGCAACGGGAACCCTGAGCAAACATGGGATCTGGAAAAGCAGGGCAAGAGAGTGCCCGGGGAGGGGGGCAGGGGAAGGGGAAGAGGGACAAGAACCACCCCGCAACGGGGCCCAAACGCACAGGATCCACCCAGCCCAGGGACTAGCCCACCCAGGAGCCAGCCCGCACGGGAACCACCCCGTCCAGGGGCCATCCCGCATGCCAGCAACCCGCCCGGGGTCCAGCCTGAATGGGGACCAATGATGAACAGCTACCAGCACCCGCAGAAGCACTCCGCGCAGCGGCCAAAGAAGACAGCCAGCACAACACCCCCAACCGCACAGCCGCCAGCCAGAACAGGAACCACCCCGCCTAGCATCCACCCCGCACCGAAGCCCGTCGGTGCAGCAGACGTCCACCATAGCAGCCAACCCGCCCAAGCGCCGCCTCGCCCTAACCCGGCCCCCCCTGCAACATGACGAAACTAGGTTTTCTCGCAAGCAAACCCTAGCAGAGCGCCTTCCGATGGAAAATGAGATTAAGCTTTCTGTTCCTTTCAAAAAAAAAAAAAATATATATATATATATATATATATATATATATAATTATGGATATATGGTAAAAAAATAAAATCAATACAAAAGATAAAGGCAATATACAAGAGTAAATAGAGCAAGAAGGTGGAATCTTTCTTACAAATAATTATTCCATTATTCTTCATAGCTTTCACATGTTATACTATTAATCTATTATTTAAAAAATCTTCATATAAAATGATAATAGATGACAAACAATTTGATAGCTTTGCTTGAAGTTTAGAAAGTAAGAATATAATTTGTTTAAAATAATATTATTCATAGGATTATCAAATGACACAAGCTCAAGTGGTTAAAAATGCAAGCTTTAAATGGAAAGACCTAGATTTAAATTTTACCAGCCATATAATACCACTATGTAGTTTATTGAAATACCATGCTAACATACTAATGATGTAATATGGATGGGCCCATTTCAATCCCATATCATCGTAAGACTAATGAAATTTCTTTCATTCAATTTTTTTCTAATCTTAATTAATAAACTTAAATATCCTAACATTATCAAGGAGTATAATGCTTCTTGATCCTTGCTTGAGAAGTATTGAGTTTGAAAATTATGTTGTAATAATAATATTTTATGGTTTTTCAATAGAATAAATATACTAGTAATTGCTCTAGTGGTGCAAAGAGACATTGATATGGATTATGGAAAATTTATTTAGTCTCAAAGATGCTTAATGTTCTTTATACCATCACCTAAGTACTCAATATTTCAACAAACCATATAATGGTATTACAACTTATAATTATGTATATATTGCTTGAAAAAACTTAACCCATATATGCATACGGGGAGCACATGTTTCTATTAATTTATGCCATTGATTGATGATAAGGTTCACCCATGTGATTTTGGTTTATGATGTGAAACTCCTCATTCCCTATTACTTGCCCCAAATTCATGGTCCAAATGAAAGGATATTTTAGGAAAGAAAATATAAATTATAATTACTTTTCAAAATCAATGGAAAGAGTGTGATAAAATGCCATATATATACTTTCTTGCATGTTTGTTCTTAGATTAGTTAAAAGCCCAATTATCATTAACTTCATGAGAAACATGTTAGCAATAATCCATCCTTGAATAATTACATATGCATCCAAGTAGAGAAATTTATCTTCTTACCAAACTTTGAGAATTCTTATTTTATCTATTCATATTTAATAGGGAACCATCTCTCATATTCATTTGATTTCTTACAATGATCTATTAGAAATGGTTAGTTAATTGTTTATATGACTTTTATATATTGAAATCCTTGAACAAATGTTTATTAAAAATAATTATTTTTGATTGGTAAAAATTCATTAAAAGTGGGTTTTGAAAGGGACCCCAAAACCTTTTTACACAAGGTCAACATACCAATCAGAAGGCCAAAGATCAGGCCTTTTTGAAAGAAACATTAAAATCCCACCCAAAGCAGGAAATCTAAAAAATCCCACCGAGGGCAAGAAATTTAAAAAATCCTGCCCAAAGTAGGAGATTTAAAAAATCCCGTCCAGGCAGGAAAAATACAATTTAAAAATCCCCCCCAAGGGGAAAACCGAAAACCATAATCCCACCAAGGAGAAATCGAAAGTCAAAGCCACCTAGAAATAAAATCCACCCCGGGAGAGGCAGATGGACCACAGAAAACTGCCAATCAAACTAGGATGGGCCATCCCATCCAAACAGGGCCGAGACTAACATAAGAAAATAGAAAAAATTGGAATCCCACCCAAGAAAACCAGAAATCACTATAATAAAGTGAGAATAGTTGAAAAACCAAACCAGGATCCCGCCCAGGGACGGCTTGGGAAGGCAGTCCAGGAAGCAGCATCTCGTACAGAGCCTAGAAAATGGATCAGCAAGTCTGAGGATCTCCACAGGCCATGAGATCCCCTTGCATGCGAGGTTGAACTACATGAATGCCAAAATAAACCAAAGTATGCCACAAAAATGAAACCACCAGCCATGGGGAAAGGGGTGGGAAGGTCCCAAGAAAATCGATCTGAAGGAGCCATAGAGTGATCAAAACTGCAAGCAGTACAAGTCCCCCACCAAGACTGAAAGATGTAGCAGATGACCCCAAGCAACCAAGAAAATAGGGACCACGAAAACCCTCTAAAACTACACACGAACAACTTTGGGGAACTAAAATTGGAAAACCAACGAAATCATCTCAACATCAAATGAAAAGCACAAGGCCCCCCTCGAAGGCCATGAAATATGCACTGAGAATCCACCAAGTAGATCAGATCCAAGAAACCTAGGGAGAAGTTTCACTAAATATGAGACACATATTCCCCTCCAGACCAGAAGGATGCAATGAAAACCTCTTGAGAAGCACAAGGATGAGGTTGAACCCTCAAACCAAAGCCACAACACTCTACTATCGAGGAAAACATGAATCTGGAACCAAGTAGAAAACCTACAAAAAACCTAGGAAAGACCTAAGAGCAACCAGGAAAAAGGATCCTGAAAGCTCAGCAAGAAATCCAGAGGAGAACCCAGGGATACCCCAAGTCAAGGACAGAGGTAGAAAACCCTTAAACATGTTGGGAAAGGAGCAGACAAGTGGATCAGGGACTTCCCACCCAAAGAATATCGTCTGCACCAAAAACAAGTCTAGATAGAAGGGCCTGGGATGTGCCATGAAACTGGGATAAAACCAGGGAAAGGGGAGGCAAGGAAGTAGAACGCGATATCCCGTGCAGAGCCATAGCATAAAAGTTCATGACATTGTTATAGAAAAACAAATTCTTTTAAATGTGATATTTCATGATAGTTTTTAAATTAAAATGTTTTTCATTCAAGAAAGAATATTAGGACATGTAAATAATAGGTATAAATAACTTGAATCAAATGGTATTAGTTCAATCATTTAAATTCCTTGACTTTCAAGAAGTAGAACTAGTTTTAAATTTTGTGAGATATTACATGCATAATTACCAAGTTATTGTAATACCACTATTTGATCATGATGTAGGACAAGTGAGATCCATTTTAATCACAAATAACCCATTAACTAACATACTTACATATGTATGTATATATACATACACACATATATAAATACACACATATATATTCTTATACTTACCTCCAAACAATTGCCAAACCCTAATCTCTAAAGACATATCTCGCATTTTGATAAATATATAAGAAATTTTCCTTAAGATTATGATATTTTTATAATATTTTCACTTTAGTAGATAATTTTAACTATTCAATCTTTCAACATTTTCTAAAAAAATCTCAAACTTAAAATTATTAGAATGCAATGGCCTTTCTTAGGATTTAAAATCATGTCAGAAAAATTTAATATGATTTAGTGTAGCTTGCCCATGTGACCCATGTTTGCATTCAAAGAGAAAGTGTGCATATATAAATATTTGTGATGCATAACAACACATATTAAAAGAAAATCAGTATAAACACATAGTGGAACTGAAGCTAATAATGGGAAGGAAGGAGTTTTCCATTATTATATTAGATTCCAATCCCATGGGTAGGCACCTTGTATAGCTGTAAGGAAGCTTAACATAGGGATCAAATTATGTCTATGCATAGACCCAAATTAAACGTATTCACATTATATATGCAATCCCACCTTTATATTCTTTATAATCTTTATACAAAATATTTTCCTTAATCTTAGGGGGTTTGAAACAAGTGGTTAGGTGTGAAGATTTTTTAACCCTAGACTAAGATTCAAATCCCATAGGTGAACCTTACCATTTTTATCAAATGATAAAAGTTCAAATGGTTTAATACATTGAATTTAAAGACAAAGACTAAGGTTCAAATCTTGTTAAACAATATATCCATATTTTCAAAAATAATATAGCAATAGCATAGCAGCATGGTCATGGTGTAATATCAGTGAGTCCTATTTTAATTCCATATAACCAATTAAATTTTTTGTATAATTTATCAATATATTTGATTGCTTTTACCTTGGCATCACCCAACATAAAGCAAAAATGTAGATAACATAGATAGGATTTAGAAATCCCTATTTAATTTTTTGACTTTTTGTATGTAATGTTTGAGAAATCCTTCTCTTATTCCATACATATAGTTTCTTTATGATTAGATAATGAAAAATGATTACATTATAATTAGATGCCTGTATAGGTAGGCTAGTTTTAGGATATTTTCCATTAAAGTTTATAAGAGTTTTACTATAGAGGATTCACTTAAAAATTCATTAAATTTGGAAGAAGAAATGTTGAAATATAGACTATAAAAAATCTAATGTGTTGCTTAAGATTAGCAACTCTGTCCATTAAAAAGCAAATTTACTTATCCATATTTGTCTTCATTGCAAGACATGAGCCATATTCAAAAAAAGGAAAAAAAAAACATTTTTTTATTTGTAGAATGTAATATTTACACAATAATTTCCTTTTGAGATAAACAAAGGGAAAACAAATTCTATCTTTCAAATCTCTTGAAAAGTTACAGGATTGTTGCAATATTTAAAATTTTATTTTATTTAGTTGATCTCTAATACTCTCACTATTATCAATTTCTAAATTAAAAGAAATATTTACTAGTGGATATATTGGAACCAATGATTTGATATGTATCACATGGGCACTTAATTTAGAAATATGAATAGAGGTTAGTTTTGCATCCATTGTACAATGCCTAGCATGGACTTTTGACATATATATATTTTTAAGTTTTTAGAATTATTGTATTTCATACCCTGATAAAAAAAGCTAAATTGATTGTTGTAATTAAGGAAACCTTTATTAAAATGTTTAAAATAAAAAAATAATCTTAGTCTTATTAGAAAAAATATTTAATTTGTCAAAATGCAATATTATATTGTGTTTATCTAAGAATCTATTTGATAAAAAAGTTATTGTTGGTGCTATTCCAAAAACACTCTACACACAATATTATTTTTCTTATCCTACAACTTATAATGATGGAGGAGTTATAAATAGTACTAGATTAAATGACATATGAGATATCATGAACCATTGAAACAAGTTTTGCTTAATAATTATATTTTGGCATTAAACCTAACAAACAATCACCCTTACATTTTGCAAGGACCCATATCAACAAGTACAAGGTAATGTGTTTGATTTGCTCACCTTTGATATCATCAAATATAATAAATAATATCATATGATACTATTAAAACATTTTAGAATTGTTTAACTTGTGTTAATAATTATGGTCTATATCATTTTTATTATAAAAATGAAATGTAAATATTCATGTAAAGGTCATCTCATAGTACATGTGAGATGATAGTTACATGGAAAACATGTCACCAAAGTTATATGCATATAAGAACCCGTATCCAAGTAATTATCATTGTCATACATTTTAGTCTTAATTCTACTTGTAAACCATGATTTCTAAAATTAACACATCACTTATCAAAATATACATAACCCAAAAACATAAGACCATGAATTATCATTACTCTCATGCATTTTACATCTCTTCCATATAAATTTAAGTCTTTTTAATTTTTAAGGTGACAAATTATTAATGTACATCACCTCTTGCATATTATTTGGTAGGTTTTCTTTGTGCATACCATATAACATATAACTATTTTAAGTAGAGTTAAGTATCAAAGAATATATTAAAATTGATAATCAATTATTAAGTAATCCAAATATTGAATAATTTTAAAACAACTGGGTTAAATATTTTCAACATTTACAATAAGCATGTATAGAATTTTTTTATTGATAAAAGAGGGTTTTGAAAGGGACCCAAAACCCTTTACAATCCAAGATAAAAAGACAAATCCAAAAATGGAAACCTCAACAGATAGAAAAAATAACTAAAATAAAGGGGAAATGGGCTGGAACCCAAACCACCCAAAAAGAGATAACAAAAGGAACAAAAATGGACATGTCAGCAAAATAAACCCACTCCAAAATTGTCCCTACACAGCAAGATGATCTTGCTCCTCGTCATAATCATTCTAGGTCACCTCTAAAGTTTGGACCACCACCTTAGGATTCATAATTCGATTGATGACTTTCCTCGCTTGAGTGAGCAAGGAAGAAGCCAAGCTTACAGGATCGTATAGATTGGAAATGAGGTTAGAGTTGTTAGCTAAAGGTATTTGAGACGAGGTTCCACCAGGAGAGAGAATTTTATTAGGGATGACCTTGCAAATTTGTTTCTTATAGCTCAAATAAGGAGTATCAAAGACAAACATGTCTTGATCCAAGATGATGATGCCTTTGCATTTATCACCTGTTGACTTATTTTTGGATTAGGGACGACATGGAGAAGTGGTTTTAGATGAAAATATTAACTTATTCTTGCCCATCCTTTCTAAGTTAGAAAATTCTAACTTAGCTTCAAAGTCACTTGGTTCCTTCCCTTGGGGCAATCCTAGGTTGGACATAGAAGCAATGGGATGATCATCAACTCTCTTCGTAATGGATAGGGCTAGGTTTTGGTCTTGGGCTTGGAACTTGAGCATATGCTTGTATATCATCAAGTGAAGCACTTGGTGCTTCGTATGGGAAGATTTTCCTTCTCTTACATTGGAAATAAACAACATGATCGAGCAGTACAAATACTTTAGAACATTAATTAATTTTATGTCCCTAAGATGGTTGAGGAACGCAAGATGGAAGTTACGAAAAGGTGAATTCGGCTTGTTAGTTGTAAAATATTTCATCATAGGGATAAGAACCCTGTTGAGAAGATCTTTTCTAACCACACCACTATTTTTCTTGGCCAAGTGTTTGCCCTTATCCCAAAAATGCCCTAACTCCATGGCGATAGAGTGCTTGTCCTGATGAATAAAATATCCTTTATTCATCAATTTAGTGACCTCTACGACCAGTTGATAGTAATTTGGAAGGACATCTCTCTGAGATTCAAATTGTTGCTGTCCCAAGTGTGGGCTAGTTCCATGGATAATTCAACATCACTACCACCAAAATTCCTTAAGAACGAAAGGAAACAATGTAATGTTAGTCTCACAATGACACTGAGAGGGGGGGTGAATCAGTGTAGCTATTTAAATTCAAATCTACAACTCTTAACATCGAAACAATGAAAATTTAAAATTAGATAAAGCAAGTATAACAAGAGAGCATTCCACAACACACGATGTAACGAGGTTCACCAATTTGGCTACTCCTCAAAAATGACTGCTTGGATTCTTGTCCAAATCCAGCCTTTGCAAAATACCAATTTTACAATCAATTTACCAGCACCCACTGGAAGGAGCACCAACCCCTGATTTATCTACACCAACAGAAAGGGACACCAACCCCTAATTTATCTGCACCAACAGAAAGGAGCACCAACCCCTAATTCCAAGCACCAAATTCTAATTCCAAGCAACAACTTGGACTGCAATTTTGAGACTATAAGATTGACATAAAAATGCCTTCACTTATACAAGACCCTGACTGGTCTATTGCTAACCCAACCTCTCTCGCTATTCACCAAAACACCACACACACTTAAGGCTCTGCTTACTGCACTTTTACGGCCCTCTTACAACCCTCTTGCTGCGCTTCTTACTGCACTCTTACGGCTCTCATGGCTCTGCTTAACACTCTCTTATGACACTCTTCCAACCCTCTTTTTGCAGCACTTTCACTCTTTTTTCGCAATGTGTAATTCTCCACGTAGACCTCCTTTTATAACAAAGTTTTGACTCTATTTTTAACTTCCATATTTTTGCATGCAACTTATTAATAGAAACTTCTATATGTAACTCCTTTATCACACAATATTCTCTCATGCAGCCTATTAATAGTTACGGCTCTTTGTTTGGTCTTCGACTGATAACTTTCAGCTTAACCGCCGCTCGATGATTTCACTCCGTAACTGGCCCTGTAACTATCGTTCTAACTTTAGTTCACTGTTCTTATTTTAGTTGCATGATTTTTCTCTCATAATCGCACTCATGAATCGTCAGATCGAATTCGGTTAACTCTTCTTATTTTACTTGCATGATTTTCTTCTACAACGACCCTTGTAACTGCCGTATAACTTCAGTTAACTGTCACATATCTTATTTCGATTGGGTTCTCTTCTTAGCTCACACCAAAAAGACCTATCGTGAAATCGTGACACTTCTGCCTCTTTGTCCTCTTCTTAGATTTTGCCCACGAAAACACATGTTGCGATATTGCAACACTTTCGCCTCCTTGCTTCTTTTCTTGGTTTGTACCCGTGAAAACACAACATGTCGTGATATCGTGACACTTTCGCCTCCTTGCTACTTTACTTGGTTTGAACCCGCAAAAATATAACATGTCGTGATATCGCGACAATTTTGCCTCCGTACTCTTCCTCTTTACTTTTGTTGTGATATCGTGACACTTCTGCCTTCTTACTTTCTCTCTCCTCCTTTAGTCGCAAAAATGCGACATGTCGCGATATCACGACACTTTTCTCTCGGACTCTCTCTCTTGCAATATGTCACGAAATCGTGACACTTTTTCTTCCGTACAATCTCTCTTACAATATGTCACGAAATCGTGACACTTTTTCTTTCGGACTCTCTCTCTTACAATATGTCATGAAATTGTGACACTTTTTCTTCCATACAATCTCTCTTGCAATATGTTGCGAAATCGCGACACTTTTTCTACTTGCCTTTTTCTCTTCCAACATGTCGCGAAATTGTGACACTTTTTCTTCCGTACTATCTCTCTTGCAATATGTCGCGAAATCGTGACACTTTTTCTACTTGCATTTTTCTCTTCCAACATGTCGTGAAATCGTGACACTTTTTCTACTTGCCTTTTTCTCTTCCAACATGTCGCGAAATCGTGACAATTTTTCCTGCTTGCACTTTCTCTTCGAACATGTCGCGAAATCACGACAGTTTTTCTTGCTTGTACTTTCTCTTCGAACATGTCACGAAATCGTGACAGTTTTTCTTGCTTGCGCTTTCTCTTTGAACATGTCACGAAATCATGATAGTTTTTCTTGCTTGCACTTTCTCTTTGAACATGTCGCGAAATCGCGACAGTTTTTCTTGTTTGCGCTTTCTCTTCGAACATGTCACAAAATCGCGATAGTTTTTCATGCTTGCGCTTTATTTTCGAACATGTCACGAAATCATGACAGTTTTTCTTTCTTCTCAACATGTCACGATATCGCAACAATTTTTCTTTCTTGCTCAACATGTCATGATATCACGACAGTTTTCTTCCTTGTGATTTTCTTTTGATTTTTAGCATATGGGTCTCTTCGATCTTTTGGAAAATCACTCTGCATCAACCGATCTGTTTGACTGTGTTGACAATAATGACAATACTGTTGTTGCACCTTGCTCAACAATCTCCCCCTTGAAATTGTTGGCAACACACGTGCAATTTCTTGTAATTCTTCTCCTCCTTTGACAATAATACCAAAGGGCTGCTGCAGACTCCCCTTGAGTCCATGCACAACATTCTCAGGCATAAATTATTACAGTTAGCAAAAATCACAAACATGAGCAAAAAGATAATTGAATATATAAATGCTCCCCCTGAGAATGTGGTTCGGATAGCTAGTCAGTTCTTGGGAAGCGTGACCACTCCCAATTTATTGCGAAGGTACTCAAAAATTTCCTTGGGAAGCGGTTTTGTGAAGATATCCGCTACTTGCTTTGTAGTTGGGACAAAATCCAACTTAACCTCGCCTTCCGCAACTTTCTCCTTCAGAAAGTGATATCGGATAGCAATATGTTTTGTGCAAGAATGCATAACCGGATTCTTTGAGATGTTAATGGCACTGGTGTTATCACACTTAACTGAAATTGGCTCACTAAAGTTAATGCCAAGATCTTTCAGGGTTTGTTTCATCCATAAGACCTGCGTACAACACGTAGTTGCTGCAATATATTCTACCTCTACTGTGGATAAGGAGACCGACTCTTGTTTCTTACTGTGCCATGCGACCAACCTGTCTCCAAGATAGAATGCACCTCCACTGGTACTCTTTCTATCATCGATACATCCTACCCAATCTACATCTGAATACGCAATAAGGGTGAAGTCCTTACCTTTCAGATACCATAACCCATACTCCATAGTATCCTTCAGATACCGAAGAATCCTCTTCATTGCTGTCACATGAGTCTCCTTGGGACTAGCTTGAAGTTGTGCTACCATGCAAACTACCTGCAGGATATCTGGTCTGGTAGTTGTCAAATACAGTAGGCTCCCAATCATAGATCTGTACATGGTTTGATCAACATTTGGAGATTTTTCATCCTTGCTCAACTTGCAAACTGTCGTCATGGGAGTGCTAATAAGCTTACAATCCTCCATTGTGAAATTTTTTAGCATCTCTTTCACATATTTAACTTGAGAAATAAATATGCCCTTCTTATTTTGATTAAATTGCAGTTCGAGGAAATACGACAGTTCACCAATCATTGACATTTCAAATTCTTTTTGCATCTTATTTGCTAAATCTTTACACGACTCATCATTGTTGCTGCCAAAAATGATATCATCTACGTATACAACAAGGACAATGAGATGGCCATTCTCTGTTTTGACATACAAATTGCTATCCACCATACCTTTTTTGAACCCTTGTTGAGTAATATAGTTATCTAGCCTTGCATACCATGCTCTGGGTGCTTGTTTCAAGCCATACAATACTTTATTCAACTTGCAGATGAAGTTGGGATTATCATCGAGTTGGAATCCATCTGACTGCTCAATATAGACCTCTTCTTCAAGTTTTCCATTCAAAAATGCTGATTTCACGTCCATTTGATAAAATTTGAAATTCTTGTGAACTTCTAAAGCCAGAAACATTCTAATTGCCTCTAGTCTAGCCATTGGTGCAAAGGTTTCCTCAAAGTCAATACCTTCAACTTGTACATAGCCTTTACAGACCAATCTTGCTTTATTCCTAACTACCTGTCCATCTTCATTCAATTTGTTTCGAAAAATCTATTTAGTACTGATTATATTTTTATTTGCAGGTCTTGGTACTAACTCCCACATTTTGTTTTTCTCGATTTGATCTAATTTTTCATTTATTGTCGTCATCCACCTTTCATCTTTGCTTGCTTCAACAACATTTTTGGGCTCAATGCTGGATAATAGAGAGTAGTTACTTACTACTCTTCTTATTGTTTGAACACCAACTATGGGGTCTTCAATTATTTGCTCTCTAGGATGATTTTTATGCCAGCTGCCTATTTTGAATTTCTTGTTTTCTTCCTCTTCTGAATCACTACTTAAATCATCTGAGTCAAATTTTTGTTTCTTTTTCATTTCCTTTTCCTCATCTCCTTCAATAACCTCTTCATAAATTGGGTAGTTTTATTCATAGCTTATTTCTCGTTCCTTACCTTCATCAACTTTAACATCGGCACTCTCCACAATTTTCTTTAGCCTCTTGTTGTAGCATGTGTAGGCTTTGCTTTTTGTCGAATAGCCAAGAAAAATACCTTCATCGACTCTATCTTCAAACTTACCAAGATTATCTTGAGTTCTTTTGATGTAACACTTGCTGCAAAAAACTTTAAAGTATCTTGTTGTTGCCTTTTACCGAACCATAGCTCATACAGAGTTTTGCTTTCATGCGTCCTCAATATGCACCTATTTTGGATGTATACCGCAGTATGGACTGCCTCTTTCCAAAATCTATCTGCTATTTTGCTCTCAGTCAACATAGTCCATGCCATTTCCTGCACTGTCTTGTTCTTTATTTCTACCACACCATTCTGTTGAGGTGTCCTTGCTACTAAAAACTGTCTCCTAATCCCATATTTTTCACAGTACTCTGCAAACTCCTCTGAAATGAACTCTCCTCCTCTATTTGATCTTAAACATTTAATCCTTTTTCCTGTTTGATTCTCAACTTGTTTTTTGAAAATCTTGAACATCTCAAAGGCATCTGATTTAAGCTTCAAAAATAGTACCCATGTCATCCTGGAATAGTCATCTATGCACAACATAAAGTATTTGTCACCATTTATGCTTTGCGTTCTCATGGGTCCACATAAATCAGTATGTATTAGTTCTAAAGGTTTTCTTGTGAAGTACTCTTTTGTTTTAAATGTGGCTCTAGTTTGCTTCCCCTTTTGGCATGAAGCACAAATGCTATTTAATGGTTTGCCAATGGTGGGAATATCTCTCACTGCCCTTTTTGAGCTGATTTTTACTAGATTGTCAAAACTGATATGACCGAGCCTCTTGTGCCACAACCAATTTTCTTCTTCCTATCCAATTAAGCACGCTCCTTCTGAAGTCTTTGAGAGAGTATACAGGTTTCCAGATGTCCTTGATACAGTTGCTATCAACTTTCCATAGTTTTCTATTTTGACTTCACAACCCTGCTTCTTGAAAATTACTTCATGACCTCTATCACAAATCTGACTTACGCTTAACAAGTTATGCTTCAGACCAATCACAAACAAGACTTCTTTTGACTTGATTTTTTTGTCACTGATCTTAACCGATCCTTTGCCAACTATCTTAGCTCCATCATTATTTCTAAATTTTACGGAATCACCTTCATATTTCGTAACTTCTCAAATTTTTGTTTGTCACCTGTCATATGACTGGAGCATCCACTATCAAGTATCCATGGTGCAGATTTGTTCTGTGCTTTAAATGCTATCTGTACGATCAAGGATTCCTTTTCTTCCTTGGGTCGCTCCTTTTATTTCCACTTTGGTTTGATTACAGTTTTGGTCACTTGTTTTGAATTTTCTTTGTCAGTAGCCTGTGCATGTTTTTCGAGAAATTTTCTATTTTGTCTCAAACCATTTGGTTGAAATTTTCTTCCCTAATGTTTATTTGCTACAAATGTACTTCGACAATTTCTTGCAATTTTCCCAAAATTATGATAGTTATAACATTCTACTGCATAATCCATCAACGGTGAAAAAACATTTCTACTGGTAAAGTTCCTTTGTCCTACATTATACTTGCAATCTGAAATCTTATGTCCATAATCATTGCATTTAAAACAATAACCAAAAAAGGAATGAGTGAACCTAGGTGATGGTCTTTGCCATTTTGTAGTGGGAGCCATAAATCTTCTTCTCCTTTGATGAGTGACTTTGGTGAATCCATCATTGTCAATACTTCTCTCGTGCCTGGCATTATTACTTTCTTTAGCATGATTCATTTTTTCTTGATCAACCTTGATCTTATCTTCATTCTTTATGGGTTCTATAGTTATGGCCTTTGATCCATTTGATGATTCTCCTTCGATGAATCCTAAACCAAATTTTATGCCTGTAGTCCTTTGGTTATTTATAATCTTATCCAGCTTCATAGAACTTTCTTCAAGTTTGTGATAACAACTCATTTTTCAATTCATCTCTTCTAGCTGCATCCTTAAACCAACAATCTCTTCTTCTAGCTTGCTGCACTCATCTATTTTCACGGTTAATTGTACTTCGATATCTTCAAATATTTTCTTAAATTCGTCTATTTGTACTTTCAAGTTGGTTATGATTTCATTGGCATCCTCAAGCTTTCTTGAAATTTTCTTATTCTTTTTCCTTTCTATACTCAGCTCTTTAAGTGCAGCGACCAACTCACCTTTCAGATCTACTTCAGCCTCAGCCTCAAATTTTTTATCACATTCCTGTTTTTCCTCTATTTTTTCTTCTTCGAATGCCATGAAAAGAGCTTCACCTGTTTCTTCTTTAGAATCCTCACCGGAGCTGTCTTCTGAAGGACTAACATTCTTGGATATGAAACTTTTCTTCTTGAAGTTGCCTTTTCTAAAATTTGGTTTCTTCTTCCAGTCACTTCTTTCTTGGTGTGAACCTTCATCACTTTTGTTTTTCTCATTAAGTGGACATTTAGTCGCAAAGTGCCCAACGCCTCCACAGTTGAAACACTTAAATGGTAGATTTCCTCTGCATTTTCCTTTTCCCCTTATTAGTTTTTGAACAAAGTTTGCTTCCATTTCATCTGATGTCTCTTCTTCCTCGGATTCTTATTTTGCTTTTATATTTTTATGTGCTTTAAAAGCAACTTCTCTGTCTGTGGGTTTAGTTTTTCCTATTCTTATCTCATATGCAGTCAAAGAACCATGCATCTCATCCATGCTAAAAGTATTTAGATCTTTAGCTTCTTCTATTGCTGAAACTTTAGAATCAAATCTTTGGAAAAGATATCTTAGTATCTTTTTCACGATGACAACATCTTTCATTTCCTCGTCGAGTCTTCTAATAGCATTAATGATTCCATTAAATCTCAGCATGTATGCCTCTATGTTCTCATTTTCATTCATCTTTAATGCTTCGAACTGAGCTCGATGCGTTTGTAACTTGGCCTCCTTGATATTTCCGTATCATTCATGAATGCTCCTTAGTTTGTCCCACATGTCTTTTTCCATTTTACAAATCATAATCTTTATCAGTTCACTGTCCACTAAACCGCACATGATAGCATTATTTGCTTTAGAGTTATTCTCAAATAGTTTCTTACCGACAGCATCGGTTGGAGGAGTGGTGGGTATTGTGTATCCACTATCTACTAACTCCCAAATGTTGTATCCCAAAGTACATAGATCTGTCTACATCCTGAGTCTCCAAAATGCATAATTAGTTCCATCAAACAATGGTGCTTTGTTTGATGAGAATTCTTCACCACCTGCCATTGTCTCATTTCCAAGATCACCTTAGCCAATTAATCTTGTTCAAGAACTTGGCTATGATACCAATTGTTGGTCTCACAATAACACCGAGAGGGGGGGTGAATCAGTGTAGCTATTTAAATTCAAATCTACAAATCTTAACATCGAAACAATAAAAATTTAAAATCAGATAAATCAAGTATAACAAGAGAGCATTCCACAACACACGATGTAACGAGGTTCACCAATTTGGCTACTCCTCAAAAATGACTGCTTGGATTCCTGTCCAAATCTAGCATTTACAAAATACCAATTTTACAATCAATTTACCAGCACCCACTGGAAGGAGCACCAACCCTTGATTTATCTGCACCAACAGAAAGGAGCACCAACCCCTAATTTATCTGCACCAAAAGAAAGGAGCACCAACCCCTAATTCCAAGCACCAACTTCTAATTCCAAGCACCAACTTGGACTACAATTTTGAAACTATAAGATTGACATAAAAATGCCTTTGCTTATACAAGACCCTGACTGGTCTATTGCTAACCCAACCTCTCTCGCTATTCACCAAAACACCACACACACTTAAGGCTCTGCTTATTGCACTTTTACGGCCCTCTTACAACCCTCTTGCTATGCTTCTTACTACACTCTTACGACTCTCATGGCTCTGCTTAACGCTCTCTTATGACACTCTTCCAACACTCTTTTTGCAGCACTTTCACTCCTTTTTTGCACTGTGTAATTCTCCATGCAGACCTCCTTTTATAACAAAGTTCTGACTCTAGTTTTAACTTCCATATTTTTGCATGCAACTTACTAATAGAAACTTCTATATGTAACTCCTTTAACACAGTATTCTCTCAAGCAGCCTATTAATAGTTATCGCTCTTTGTTTGGTCTTCGACTGATGACTTTTAGTTTAACCGCCGCTCGATGATTTCACTCATGAATCGGCCTCGTAACTATCGTTCGACTTCAGTTCACTATTCTTATTTTAGCTACATGATTTTTCTCTGTAACTGCACCTGTAACTATCGTACTGACTTCAATTAACTCTTCTTATTTTAGTTGCATGATTTTCTTCTGCAACGGCCCTCATGAATCGCCATATAACTTCAGTTAACTGTCACATATCTTATTTTGGCTGGGTTCTCTTCTTAGCTCGTGCCAAAGCGACCTGTCGCAAAATCGTGACACTTTTGCCTCTTTGTCCTCTTCTCAAATTTCGCCCGTGAAAACACATGTCGTGATATCATGACACTTTTGCCTCCTTGCTTCTTTTCTTGGCTTGTACCCACAAAAACACAACATGTCACGATATCGCGACACTTTCGCCTCCTTGCTACTTTACTTGGTTTGAACCCGCAAAAATATAACATGTCACGATATCGCGACACTTTCGCCTCCGTACTCTTTCTCTTTATTTTTTTCGTGATATCGTGACACTTCTGCCTTCTTACTTTCTCTCTCCTCCTTTAGTCATGAAAATGCGACAAGTCACGATATCGCGACACTTTTTCTCTCGGAATCTCTCTCTTGCAATATGTCGTGAAATCGTGACACTTTTTCTTTCGTACAATCTCTCTTGCAATATGTTGTGAAATCGTGACCCTTTTTCTTTGGGACTCTCTCTCTTGCAATATGTCATGAAATTGTGACACTTTTTCTTCCATACAATCTCTCTTGCAATATGTTGCAAAATCACGACACTTTTTCTACTTGCCTTTTTCTCTTCCAACATGTCACAAAATTGCGACACTTTTTCTTCCGTACTATCTCTCTTGCAATATGTCGCGAAATCGTGACACTTTTTCTACTTGCCTTTTTCTCTTCCAACATGTCGTGAAATCATGACACTTTTTCTACTTGCCTTTTTCTCTTCCAACATGTCGCGAAATCGTGACAATTTTTCCTGCTTGCACTTTCTCTTCGAACATGTCGCGAAATCACGACAGTTTTTCTTGCTTGTACTTTCTCTTCGAACATGTCGCGAAATCGTGACAGTTTTTCTTGCTTGCACTTTCTCTTTGAACATGTCACGAAATCGTGATAGTTTTTTTGCTTGCGCTTTCTCTTCGAACATGTTGCAAAATTATGATAGTTTTTCTTGCTTGCGCTTTCTCTTCGAACATGTCACGAAATCGTGATAGTTTTTCCTGCTTGCGCTTTCTTTTTGAACATGTCACGAAATTGTGATAGTTTTTCTTTCTTCTCAACATGTCACGATATCGCAATAGTTTTTATTTCTTGCTCACTATGTCACGCTATCACGATAGTTTTCCTCCTTGTGATTTTCTTTTGATTTTTAGCAAATGGGTCACTTCGATCTTTTGGAAAATCACTCTGCATCAACCGATCTGTTTGACTGTGTTGACAACAATGACAATACTATTGTTGCACCTTGCTCAACATGCAAACCCATAATTTCTTAAACAGTAGCATCCAACTCTAGGTTTTTCAGTTCTAGCAAAGCCATCACTGAACTCCCTCAATACTACTTTATCTCAGAGTCACACCAAGCCACTTCATAGATGTACGAGTGAAGGATAGACACATACAAGATTGGATGGTAAGGAGATCTCTGGCTGTGCAGATTTAAAATATTGCAAGGAGATGAAACACCAAAGGTGACGTAGATTTCCATACCACCAAATTAGTTGTCATCAATAATGAAGAGCAGCTGGTGGACCATCTCGACCATGGATTGCATAGTCACACATGCCAACATGTATAGAAATTTAATTTTTCATTGAGGTTTATATTTTAATTTTTTCTATTATGTTATTCTTATTGAATGTGTACTTTATTTATTTTGTATGATTTATCAATAAAATTTAAAAAGGAGCTATAAATGATGGAGAAATTCCAAGGAGATTCTTTGAGAGAGTTTCCTTTGATAGTTGACAATCTAAGCACTGTGAGTGTGTATGTATAAGAAGGGTGAGACTTCTTAAATCCTTCAAAGAAATAAGAAATGTATTAGAGTCATAGAAGTTGTAATTTCATACAAGCATCATTATATATAAACATAAGCAAGTGTTAAGTATTATCGACTTAGACTAAATATTAGGTTAAGCATTAAAAGTAACATAATATCAAATTTTTGAATTTGAAGAGAAATGAGAAATTTAAATGTCATTGGAGAAGAAGATAAAGAGGAAGGGGTATACATTTGGCATTCCAAGCCCAAGTTTCATTTCCTATTATTGGAAATATATATACTAGAGTTATTATTGCATTTTCTAACTTTAGCAAGGTAGTAGTTAGTAGATTTTTTGAGTTGTGTAAGCTATGTTAGATTATATTACACCATTTGGGTCATATAAATGTGCCACCTTTGGTACATAACTAGAGTAGGATATTACTTTAGGGGGTAGTTAGCTAGAAATCAAAATGGGTTTTCTATCTGTAGATCTAATTATTAAAACCAAATCATATAATCTATGATAAAAAAACAATGGAAAAATATGCAAATTCTTTTTCAACCTTGGAAAGAGGTTGTCTAAAGCTAATGAAAAGGTGGAGCAAGTTCATGTTGCAGTAGAGAAGATAAACATTTACAAAAAGGAGAAGAATGAACATATCAAGATAAAGGAAGGTTTTATAATCCTCTTATATTCCTTTCACTCCATCAACATTTAATATGGATGCTAAGTTTAAAGTTTAATATTTTGATGAAAAGTGAAATGTAGAAGAATTAGAGCATTGGTTGAGCAATTAGAGGTATCCTTTGATGTTCATGGATATAACGATGCATAAAGAATTGTTTGTGCATGATTGAAAATATTCAAAGATGCATTAATTTGGTGGAGGAGCTACACTAAAGTGTTGATAAATGATGGAATTCATCCATATGAAAAAGTGATCTCAAATGAAGTGAAGGATATCATGAGAAAAAACTTTTATCCTCTTAAATATAAGTCTCAAAAAAATAAAAATGACAATTCTAGTCACAAAGGCAAGGAAAAAATATTGAATAATTTACTATTGAATTTTAGCAATAAATTATGTTGATAAGAAAGTCATTGAATGATGAGGAGGTAGCTACAAAATATTTTTATGGATTTCAACCTCATATAGAGAGGATTTTATCATGTTTTTAATTATGACCTTGGAAGAGGCTAGCATCAAATCCCATGCCATTGATGAAAATTACAAAATGGTAGTTTATCTCACCTAACAACCTAAGCAAGGAGAAAGACCATGTAAGAAGAACATTATACTCATTTTTAATCTAGATAGCCATGAAGAGGCTAGATATTGGAAGTCGCATGCAAACATGTGTGAAGAATTTATTTAAAATAAAGAGAAGACTGTGGTTGCTGCTACTAAAGAAAAAGATGTGGAGTATAAATCTAATTTAGATGAGAATATTATTTGTAAAACTAGTAGTTCAAATTAATTATTTTCAAACAAAAGACCAACATTAATGAAGAAGATAATGCTAGTGAAAAAGTAGCCAAGAAGAGAGCACATGAGAAAAACCAAGGTAAGTGTATCGATTTATTCAAGTTCACAAAAAACTATATATGTTTTTGAGAAAATGGTAAAGAAAATTTGTTTGAGCACTCTTCCTCATATTAATACTTATTATTTTAGTTGGGTTCATAATAATGTTTAAATGAATGTTATTGATGAGGTATTATAAAAATGTTGTACCATTAGATGGTTGTGAGATTGTGTTAGGTGGTCCTTATTTGTGTATGGAGAATGTTGCTTTTATGAGAAGTAATCAAAGTTACCTATTAACAAAAGGTGATAACAATACATCATAAATACTTACAAAGGAAAGCCATCCATCACAATTATTTCAACCAGTCAAGTAAAGAGACTAGTCAATACAAATAAAATGTTTGTACTTCTTTTTAATAATATGAAGAAGTTAGGAGAAGTTTTTGAATTTGAGAGCTCAAATTCCAATTGCACTCCTAAAAAATGGGGGTAGACTAAAGAGGTTGCTTTAATCCTTCAATTTAGTGTCTAAAGAAGTTATATTACTTCCACCAAAGAGATAAGTTGAAAATAAGGCTCATTTGTAGCCAAAAGTTCCTTGTCAAGTTTGGGGTTGTATCGTAGATTAATAATGGATAATATTCACAAAGATAGATTAAAAATGTGGTTACCACCAAATTCATATAAAATGGGACACTAGGAAGACATCCTTTAAGATAAATTAGACCTATATAAATGGTTAGTTTTATTTTTGGTATATGCAATGCTCTTGCTAATTTTATGATAGTAATGAATTATATACTCAATCAATATTGATCATTTGACAAAGGTGTTAGACTTGTTGCAACAAAATCAACTTAAGAAAATTTTAATTTTTTTTGAATTTATAAAGCATAGTTTGGTATATCTCAGGTTGATTATAGGTGGAGGATAAATGAATATTGATCCAACTAAATTTGATGTCATTTTGAATTATCCTACTCCCACCAATATTATTAAAGTTAGTGGGTTTCTTGGAGTAGTATGATTTTTTAGAAGATTAACTCCTCACTTTTTAGCTATAGCTACTCCTTTACATGCCTATCTTCCAAGAGCAATAGTTTTATTTATAAGAAATAATATGCTCAAGAATTTGAATAATTAAAGTATATAATAAATAATGCACCTATGTTGAAATTACCTAAATTACAACAAATGCTTAATGTGGAGGTTGATCTATCTACTTATGTTGTTGATGTTATGCTTTTATAGGGGATACGAATAGTTTTTTACCACTCTAAGTTGTTTTACAAAGATATTTAGCATTACCCACATATGAAAAACAAATATATGAAAGTAAGCCATTAAGAGATGGAAGCACTATCTAATGGAAAATAAAATAATTATTCATGTAAATCATCAACCTTTCCAACATTTTCAAACTTAAAATAAACTACAAGAAGTTGGACATTTCAATTTGATGGGTTTCTTGTAGCAATTGCGTCTTGTTATTAGGTACAAAAAAATGCTAATAATAATATGGTTGATTTGTTACATAGACCTCCCATTTCTATAGCTAATTTTGTGATGTAGGTTGAGACCTTTGCACATGAAGAGTTTTTAGAAGAATATTCTCAAGATAAAACTTTAGAAGATATATATCAACATATAAAGACATCCAATGTTTATGAGAGATGAGATGTAGTTGGTTATTGATTTATTAATGATCTTCTTTATAGATTAGACAATCTTTGTATACCCAAGGGTATCTCAATGATGCACTTGACAAGATAAGTCTATACTTATCTTTTTATAGGTTATTTTGGCATGAACAATACCATTGTTATCTTACAATGACATGTATTTTTACCAAATAATGGGATTTGATGTTGGTAAGTTTACGAAGGATTGTGTTTTATGTATTACTAGAAATCCAACATAAAATTGAGGTTGCACATACTATTATCAATTCAATATAGGGCTTTGGTGAGTGTTGCCATGGATATTTTTGGTGGGACACAAAAACAAGGTAGAAGAATATTTATCTACTTGTTATATTTTATTGATTTAGCAATATTTATGCATTGGTTCCCTATAGCAAGACTATTTTAGGTCAAGAAATTACCTACAAATTTTTTATTTAGGTCTAGGTCCATTTTTGGTTTTTAAAATTTGTTATTTTAGATTTAGATAGTTGATTTATCAATACCTTTTGGAGAACATTATAGGACAAGATGGAAAATAAGTTGAATAGGTCTATAGTATTTCATCCCAAAATTGATGGACAAACAATGGTTGTGAACATTGGTTCATTTTTTAAGAATTTATAATCAAAGGAAACTAAAGTCTTATGATGGCAATTTTATTTATATTAAGCATACATACAACTTTTAAAGCTTGTTATGGTTATCTCCTAATTCACTTTTCAATTTGGAATTTAAGTTTTTGTAGAACAATATACATAGTCATAACAAGGTAAAAAAAGCCAATAAATTATTGGAAAATATTAAGTTGACTCATCAAAGGGTCCAACATAGCCTAAAGAAGAGCCAAGCTGACTATAAGGTAAAGGTATGATCAAAATAAGTTTGACCATAATTTTGTTTAAATATTTGAAATTTGATCTTATTAGGCCAAGGCTAATAGTGGTGAAGTACCTATGAGTGATATTGATGTAAGCCTATGAGCAAGTTCTATGTAAGCCTATGTGTATTCTATGAAACCTATAGCCCTATTCATGTAAGACTACAATTCCATTTCATATTTCATCCTTAGCGGTTCTAGTTAATCCACGTTTTTGGATAACTTCATTTAAAAGGTTATTGTAAGGTTAACCTCAAGGTTAAATTTATGTCAGCCTAAGGTTAACCTCTCATTGGAGATTTGGTATCACTATAAATACCCCTTAATGAGATCCATTTGTATCATAATTATGAATAAAATATGATATATTGGGATGCCTATAGGCACCCACCTTATATTTCTTCTTCTTATCTCCATTTGTTTCTTCATATTATTTCTTGTGATCTTCTAATCATATTATCTTCTTTTTTGGCATATGATTGTGGTGAATGAATATTTTGGAATGGTTCTAGAAAATATTGCAAATTCGAACAATATTTTAGGTTTGTGATTTGGTATGGTTACATTTAGGAAAATATAGGATTCATGGGTTGGTAATAAGTTAAAATCCATTTAGTATACTCCTTTTTTATATCTTATAAGAAATAAGTAATGCTTTTGAAATGGCTGTCCTAAATTTTATGAAGATGTACTCTATTGTAAATGTGGAGAACTTAAAGATGTTTAAGCATTCTATACTTGATTAAAAGAAAGAAGGAAAGGTTCTAAAATTATTTTAATATTTTATTTCTAATAAGGATGATCATATAAGTAAAATTTTCATGTTATAGAAGTATGTTTATGCTACCTACCAAGGATAACATGGATATTGACATGTAGTACTTGAAGGGAAACTAGTGAACAAAGCATAATAGTATACTAGAAATTATATGGAGAGAAAGTTTCCTCATCTAGTTTAATTTCAAAGCTTTTCAGGGACCAAAGCTCTCCCACTAGGGAGATGTGATGTAGATTAAATACTAGGTCTGTTAGCATATAGTTTATTTAAATTATTTTGCCATAATTTTCATTAGGTGATATTTATTAGTTTTTGTCATCCAACATCATCCAAAGAATTTTCGGCCAATATTGTTTGGGATATTGCACCATTAGGGGTGATATTATTGGAAAATGTCAGATCATATGGTGATCGCAAGTCAACTTTAGGATATATCTTTCATATTGGATCCAGTCCTATCTCTTGGTACAACAAGAAGCAACAGGTGGTTGCTATCTCATCTATAGAGGCAGAGTATCATACCGCATGAGAAGCAGTGTGTGAAGCGATATGGTTACATCACATCTTGACAAGTATGGGTCATCCATCCAAATCACCAATTCACTTGTTCTATGACAACCAAGGTGTTCTCAACCTAGTCAAGAATCCAGTGCATCATGAACGAACCAAGCACATTGATACACAATGTCACTTCATTCGAGATGAGGTTCCAATGCACCAAATTCAGCTTCAATACATTCCCACCAATGATCAAGTTGTGGATATTTTCACCAAGGCCCTTGCACGCATCAAGTTTGAGTTCTTTCGCAACTCACTTTGTATTGCAAAATAATTTAATAAGGGGGGATGTTAGCATTAAGTTTAACATATTGTTTATTTAAATTATTTTTCTATCATTTTCATTAGGTGAAATTTACTAGTCTTTGTCGGCCAACATCATCCAAAGCATTGTCGATCAATACTGTTTGGGATATTGCGCCATTAGGGGTGATATTATAAGGTCAAACATAAAAAATATAACATAAAGTAAATTTTTGGATTTGAAGAGAAATGTAAAATTGAAAGGTCATTAGAGAAGTAGTTGAAGAGGAAGAAGTATGACTTTTGGTCTCCCATGCCCCACATTCATTCCCTCATTTCTAGAAAGGCATAAAATAGGGTTATTATTACATTTTCAAGCATTGGCAAGGTACAAGTTAGTAAATTTTTTTAGTTGTGTGAGCTATTTGTGCTCTCATTATCTAGGAGAGGCTTTGTCCTAGTTTACACATATTGTACTTCTACTATATTTTATTAATATAAGCTTTTTTTGCTCTTTCTCATGGGTTTTCTTCCCCTAGAAAGTTTTTCCCACTTAAATCCTTGGGTTCCTTGTAGTTTTTTATGGCTATTTTTTTTTTTCAATGGTTATTTAATTCACTATGATATAGTTATGCATTGTTTAATTGATTATTTTTATTTTGATCTATTAAGCAGGCCATTTTATTTTATATTTAATATTCTTGTTGAAAGATTTGTATGAGTAAACCAATTTGAGGGATTCCATGGATCAATTCTAATCTTGACATTACCATCTATGATGTTATAAAAAAGGATAAAAATTTATTGATTAGTGAATAAACATTGATCCAATATTTTTAAGCAAATAATAGTTTATTTCATGGTTAAATAAGTTTTTAATAAGCTTATAGACATGAGTTCTTGTGATAATTTATTCAATTTATTGTCTAGCTATAATGCATGTAATTATAATATGGTTTGCATGTGAAATGAGAATTTAACAAGATAAATATAATATCATGTAAAAACCATGATGATAATCATATTTTAAAAATGTGATTCAAAAATAATAAATTTTTAATAATTATAATAAAGTTACTAGCATTGGCACAAAGGCAAGGGTGGGATACTAGACAACATTAATTTCTAGGTTCATCATCTAATATATTTTAACTTTGTTAAGATTTTATAAGGGGTATGATTTAAACTTGCTAAATATTTAATGATGAATTCATATATAAATAAATTTATTTATTAAAATTGGTAGAAGTAATTAGTTTCATAATTTTTACACCTTATTATACATGTTATAAGTAAGTAGTATAGTGTATGCTCACGTCTAGTATATTTCATATACCATATTGTTGACTAATTATGATGTAAAATTAAAATTTTAATACAATTTTGAAAGTAAATATATTTTATTTTATTTGTTGAAAAATGTATTAAAAAAAGGTAAATTAAATATTTGTAGATCCCAAAATAATTGAAATTAAAGTTTAGATTTCATATATGTTCTTCTTTGTAATTTTAGATTTTAGATCAAACCATTATTACATTTGAACATATGATAAATGAAAACATATTCTTCTTTGTTTTTTTCTTAAAAGGGCTTAGATTTTTTTTGTGTGGTTTATGTTTTTAGTACCTTAAAATTTCTTATGATTTATTTTAGGTTTTTCATAATCTGATGTGATAATTAGTTACATATTAACAAGTTGAAAATCTAATGGTAAAAAAATATTTAATGATTTAGTTAACAATTTTGACACATAAATGATTTAAAAACCACAAACAAGTGGTTAATGGTTTTGATAAATATTTTTGTAGGTGCATGATTTATATACTATGGTTATGAAATGTATTTTCCTCTAATAAAGAGCTTGATGCAATGAAATTTAAAAGTGTATGTATGGTTACAAATAGAATTTATTATTAATCCTTCTTATACAAGTCTATTGTTCAAATATGGCTTATTTCTCTAGAACAACTTTAACACACATTGTTGTTGTTTGATATATGACCTAGGTGCTATACTATATATAAAAAATAGATCACAAACCAACTAGCACTGATATCATGTTGTGATATTTTATAAAGTCATAAGTTAGATGTTTATTGTATATGGAAGAATTAAAGGTCTTCCTTTGGATCTTGATCTACAAAGAAACACACAACTTATAAAATTGTTGGTCGTAGATTAAATAATTGAATTGAAAATCTATGAAGGAAAAACCAAAATAAATAAATTATTATGGTCAAATATTATATAATGGGATAAGGTGTCTCTTATGGTTGTCTTTAAAAAGGAGACGTGGACAATTAAAAGGATCACTATTGTTTGACATACACTCAAGGTATATGCAACAAGACCACATCATGATCATAAGTAGACACAACTTCCTTTGCATATATTAAAGCCACAATAGAGTAAATTGGGTATGACCTTGAAGCCCCTACAATATATGAATCTCGTACTCTCTCCCCCCATACATACATACATACATACCTATATATATATATATATATATATATATATATATATATATATATATATATAGAGAGAGAGAGAGAGAGAGAGAGAGAGATATGGTTTTTAATGAATACGGATATTCAAGTTGAATGCTTGAGTCTAAATTATGTATAACTTTATCAATAACAAAAACAAATAGCCTTATAAATAAATATACATCATAGAAATTAAAATACAAATGTAAAAATTCTATATACTTTTTAGAGATCAAACAAAGCATAGTGTTTTCAACAAGTAATATTCAAGAGAATATATAAGTAAAATATAAAGATCCAATACATGAAAGAGAACAAAATATTTATATCTAAAATAGGAATAAGGTTTTGGTGCCCAAAGACACCCCATGATACTATATACAAGCTAATAGATTGATGCAATAGATCAATGGTTAGGGATATTATGGTAGATACTTAATCCCAAAATTTTAATTTTAGATTATATTAACCTATGCCAATATAAGGATCAAGGCTGAGTCAAGTTATTAAAATTTTAATAAAGTTTTAGCTAAGGATTACCATCCAAGTGGTTTAACCCATCCCTCTAAGGGTGAGTACTGTAGACACCTAAAACACATCATGTTGAGGAGACTACCTATATGGACCCATTTTAGGCCATATGACCTGCCTTGGGCAGCCCTAGGGCTCAACAATGGTTTTTACCACTCAGATAGGGAGGAATTTCCCTTTACATCTAATATCGTCCCACCAAAGGATGGCCTCCAAAGATCGTCTTACGACAAGATGACCTCCAGTCAAGACTGTATCACCCTGAGATAGTTGTGCCAAAAGCAAATTCTAAAAAATAAGACCTAGAATCTTGCACCATGGTTAAAGTGGTTACACGAGCCAGCTAAGCATAACAACATACACAATTAGTTGTTGGGAAGTTTCAAGAATGGGTAGTTACCTTTATTGGATCTAACTACTTCTTGGCTTCCCATGCAAGATTGGACTCCCTTTTGGAAGTCTATATAAAGGCACCCAACCTTCATATAAAGAGAGGAGTTTCATTTTCAAGCAACGAAGTGCTATCGAATTTTAACCATGAAGCTTCCAATTCTTTTTGAATTTTTTTCTCTATAGAAAGCATGCCAATGGATAATTTTGAAGGTTGAAGATCACATCCATATTCTTTATACAATATAATATCCTTGTTTTAGCATTAAATTATACCCCCTAAGTCATTCTCCATGAATGCACCAATTTGTCGACCAATCCACAAATTGAACCCAACAACTCCTTGCATTGACCACAAGAGAATAAATCATAGCTTAGCAATCATATCTATAAAATATGACCCATAGGTATGACCATCTCTCTCAGATATGACCCATAGGTATGACCATATTGTACAGAGATGACCTCCTGGGCAGAGATTTGTTTCTTGTTTTCCTTATTTTGTTAAGCTTTAGCAACATTTCTAGTTATTGTTTAGCATAGATAGATCTCATTTTTACGTATGCATTCATATTATTTTAGTTTCTTTATCATTTTATTTGCTATTAATATGAGCCTTATCTTGAAAGTCTCTGTATATACTTTTAATGTTCTTTAATATTCTTGTGTATAGATCATAGATATCTACGAAGAAGCAATAGCATAAATATTCACATATCATCATCATTGTTAGAATATATTACATCATTTGGTTATGTTAGATTACTTTGAGGGAAAGTTATCTAGTTGCTTCATGCAACATAGTATATGCACAAGTGTTAATGTGCAAGTTGTCCCTTGTACAACTAGATAGAGTGTTGGATAAGGAATCCATCTTCATATATAAAGGGTCTCACTCTATTCATTCAATAAGATATTCTATTCCCTTGATCTCAGTCTCCTATTGTAATGCTGCTAAAGCTATCAATGGCATCAGAGCTATGGTCATTCCTAGAGAGGAATAGGGAAAGTCACTGCTACAGGTTTTGCAAAATAGATGCACCTTTAGACCTGCCACTTATTGTTGTGAGATCGTTTGGAGAGTTCAACAAGAATAAGGAGAAGGTTTTGATAAGTGGAAGATTTGGAAAAATTGTTGCCATTTGATAACAAGCCCAAAAATAAGAAGGTAGAAGACCAGAAGGACATATACCAAATTCATGAAGAAGCTTTTGGCAAGGAGTTCCAAATCTTGAGAAGACGATCTTTCTTGAAGTCAAAATTTGATAAGAAGACTTGAAGATAAAATAAGCTCACCAAATATAGGAGATTTGAAGATTGCCTCTCACAACAAAAAGGCACTACTTCAGAGAAAGAGACTTCTCCAAATCTACAACAGAAGGAGGATACCATCATTTGGTGAAGAAGGAGCTATTCAAGATAGTCTATAAAAAGTTGTAAGGTCCTACTCAAAGTAGAAATTTGGTAATATTAGACACCAAGATCCACATCCTCTACAAAAGTGGAAAAAGGAGCTATAGAAGTTTTAAAAAAGGTATGCAACTACTGGTGCTGACTAACTCATTAAATAGATTACTTATCAAATTTATTGAAACACCTTATTTAGATTAAAGTTGTAAGACAAAAAGTAGATTACAGTCTTCAAAAGTGCAAAAAGGAAAGGTTATTTTTAAGGTTCATTCACACATTAATTAGGAGTTGATTAGATTTCAGAATTATACCTATAATCTACTTTGGAGAAAGAAAAGAAGACTAAGCCCTACAATATTAGTTGTAGTGAATTTGCAGAATAACTCTCGAAGATTCATTTTAGATTATTATTGATTAGTTGTAGTAAATTGATTAAGTGCATTACCTTGAGAGTTGATTGGAGTGATAAGGTGTAATTATTAGTGCATTAAAATTGAAAATTATTAGATTCATTTGCACTATTATTACTATCAAAAGAAATTAGTTTTGTGCTTTTGATAAGGGTACAAAATCTAGTTTATATCAAGTGTCTAAAGACACTTTTAAAGTATATATATATGCAACTCATAGTGTCCAATAGAATCCACTGAAATTGGTTAGTACAATTGAATAAAAACTAACCAAAATAAGCTTCAAATATTTAGACTTGGTGAGTCTTAAATTCAAAGCACTACAGGGTTAAGTGTATAATAAATAAGCTTCTATATATAGCATTTGTAAAGCTTAGATATATCATTATATATCCAATAAAATATGGCAAGGAGTCTATCCAAAGGGATGTCCTCAAAAACCTCATTTGTGCATTCAAAATCTACTACAAAATCAAACTGCAAGACCTAACAAAAGGAGTGCAAAAAGGGTGCAATAAGAATGTATTATTCTCATAGAATATTACAAGGTATTGCACTACATTTTTCATAGGAAAAGGGCAGATTGAAGGTGCCACTAAAGGTACATAAACTACAGGGAAATCCAACTAAGAAAGGTCGAACATCAAGCAAGAAATATCGAACATCAAGCACTCCTAATCCATGAAACAAAGAGCCATTCGAAGGGGCTCACACTTCACATATTGGATGTATGAACATACAAAAGGCAATGCACATATCAATCAATCATCAACCTGCATTTACATATATAGAAAAGGAGCTCTCTTTTACAAGCAAAAAGGTGGCAAATTTTACCTCAATCAATGTGGATAAACAACGTAAAAGGAGCACATTGAAGGGAATAATGAATGAGGAGAATAGATGATATATTCATAGGTTGTTATCTTGGTGAATATTGTCCACAAAAAGAATCACCTACAATGCCATTCGAAGCTCCAAAATTGCCTCAACGATTGACCAACAAGATAAGAGGTTGCTTGCACACCAAGAAACATAGCAAACAAAGAAGAGGTATACAAAAAGGAATACTCTCCTCGGAAGCGTTACAGTGAAAGAACTCCATGAAAAAATTTTGAAAGCCAATTACCATGAATTATCAAAGGCGTCATCCCATTTCTTAATGTCCAAGAAAACTCATTAAGGAGTTACAAGCGCTCACACAAGTGTTCATGCATTACAAGGCGACTAAGAAGCTAGAAGAGCGTTACTAAAGGATTTTTATGTTACAAAGGAGGAGTGCTCATACAAAATGGGTGTGACACATGTCACAAAGCTCAATTTTATTCCTCTAATAAAAGGCATACGAAGTCCAAAGTTCACAACACAACAAAACACAGTCAAATCCAATCAAGCACAATGTGGAAGGTAGGAAGAAGGATCATTATAGGCTCCTTGTCTTAAAGGTCAAACCTTCCTAATTTTGCAATGTCTACATTCAAACATTGAATATGAGCATCTCCATTGATCCCAGTGCCCAAGGGAACTTTAATATTATTGTTATATTTAGTCGAAGGAAGCACCAAAAAGTGAGGAGATTAGCATCAAAAGGTAAGGTTTAAATACCACTTTATTATTGCTTTCAATTTTAGAGAAATAAGGGTTATAAGCTAAGGTTGAAATTTATATTTTGAAAGAAAAAGCTATAAGGGATAACTTACCAAATTAAAATAATATTTTCAACTCAACCTAGGAGAATTAAGAAATTCTACTTGGATTAAATTCTTAATTTACAAATTTTCTAAATTTACAAATTTGGGAGTGATAAGGGTTACAACATCTGAGAAAATAGACTCATAAGATTATGGATCATAAGAACTTACAATACTTTTATAGAAATCCAATCGGTTTGAAATCTCTACTATTATGGAGATCTTACTTGCTCCTACTATGTTTAGAAACACTCTAAACAATTCCCTATATGCTCTCACAACAAAACTAATTTCCTCTCAAATAGTAAAGTTGGTGCAACTATATTTAAATGAATGCTAAATATTTAGAACCTAGATAATTTAGGGAAGATACTCTAAAGTATGCTCTAGAGTCCAACATTCTCCCCCTTAAAGTTGAGAGGACTGACTAGACAGTCTCTCAGCTTTATATACTGAGCTTTCACAATTCCTTTGGTGAAGTTGTCCGCTATGTTGTCCAAAGTGTTGCAATGTCATAACTCAATCACCTATTTCTCCACCATGTCTCAAATGAAGTGATACTTCATGTCAAAGTGATTTGACCTACTGTGGTGGATAGGATTATGTGCCAATTGGATGACACTCATATTGTCACAATACAATATGGTAGGACCACTTTGTCTTTCTCCTATTTCTTCAAGAACTTTTCTCAACCATAAAGCTTGGGTACTAGCATTTGTGATTGCTATGTACTCAACTTCAGTAGATGATAATGCTACAATAGTTTGCTTTTTGGAACTCCATGTAATTAGTCCAGATCCAAGACTAAAACAATTTCCTGAAGTAGATTTTTTATCATCTATATTGCTGCCCCAATCACTATCACTAAAGCCAACTTAATTTATAGAATTACATTTGTGGTAATGGATCCCAAAATCCAATGTACCCTTTACATATCTCAAAATTCTTTTAGTTTCTTGTAGCTAAATTTTAGATGGATCAACCATATATAATGAAACTAGAGAAATAGAATATTGAATATCCGACCTTGTGTTGGTGAGGAATATTAGACTCCCAACCATGCTCCTGTAAGTGGTCTTGTCAAATTTTGGTGCTCCATATTCTTTGCATAATTGTATCCCATGACCTTTTGGAGTTGCAACAGAATTGCATTTCTCCATAGAAAATTTCTTTATCATGTCATGAGCATATTTATGTTGACATATGAAGATCTCATTTCATGTTTGATGTACCTCCATTCCTAGAAAGTAATGCATCAAACACAGATCCTTCATTTCAAACTCTTTCATCATGGAGTTTTTGAACTCCTCATTCATTTTATCATTGCTACCCATGAATATTAGATCATCCACATATAAGCACACAATGAGAATATCTTTACCTTGTTTCATGTAGCAGATAATAGGTTCATTTTTTCTCCTAGTGAATCCATACTTTTGAAAGTAGCCATAAATATGTGAGTACCATGCTCTTGGTGCTTGCTTTAGGCCATACAATTATTTCTTCAATTTGTAGATAAGGTTCTCCTTACCTTATTCTTCAAAGACTCGAGGTTGTTGCACAAAAACCTCTTAATTCAATTACCCATTGATAAAGGCACTCTTAACATGCATGTGTTGAATTTTCCACCCTTTGTGGGCAGCTAAAGAAAGAACTAGTCTAATGGTATCTTGTCTAGCAACAAGAGCAAAGGTCTCCTCATAGTCAATCCTATACTTTTGAGTAAACTCTTTTGCTACTCGCCTTGTCTTGTGTCTTTCAATGCTCTCATCAACATTGAACTTGGTATTATAGATCCATTTACATCCAACACATTTCTTACCCTTAGGAAGCTCCACTAGCTCCCATGTATCATTCTTTTTTATAGAGGTCATTTCCTCTTTCATGGCTTGTTGCCATACATCATGAGTACATGCTTTTTCATAACTAGATGGCTCTAGCTCTACACTAGTCATTAAAGCATAGTTTACAACATCTCCCTTAGGCTCTTGAGAGTCTTCATAACCATACATGTGCAAATTTTCAAGAATTCATTCATTTCACTAGCTTGGCTTCTAGTGTATATTATTTGAAAATTCTTATCCATCATTTGGTAGGAGGGATGGTATTGAAGTGTTATCTTACCTCTTGATGGTGAATCTACTTCCATGGGCATTGAAGAAGAACTTGTTGATCTTTGTGGACTTGGAATAACACTTGTTGTAATTGAAGTAGAACTCTTTCTTGTACTTGGAAGAGGACTTCCATTGCTATTCTTGTTAATGGGCTACATTTGGGAGGAGCTTGCATCTTGAGATCCATCATCAAAAAAAGTTTTTGATGACCCCATTCTTCCCATTCATCAAAAATTACATCTCTTGAGATTAAAACTTTGTGAGTTTTTGGATTGTAGAGTCTATATGCCTTTGAAGACTCACGATACCCAATGAAAATACATGCTTGAATTTTGGGGTCAAGTTTCTTTCTTATCTCATCAAGAATGTGTGCATATGCAAGACAACCAAAAACTTTGAAGTGCTTTACATTTGAATTTTTTCTATACCAGCTCTCATAGGGAGTTATCCCATCTAAAATAGAAGTGGTAATCCTATTCAAAATGTAACCACTTGTCCTAACAACATCAAACCAATACATGTTACTAAGTTTATTTGTTTGAAACATTGATCTAGCCATTTCTACAATAGTGCGGTTGTTCCTTTCAACCACACCATTTTTTTGTGGAGTGTAGGCAGTAGTTAATTGCCTTTTGATCCCACAATCTTTACAATATTTGAGAAATGTATTTGAACAAAAATCTCATCCTCTATTAGTCCTTAATATATTTACAACATACTCACTTTGATTCTCTAAATTAATTTTGAAATCCTTGAAACATTCAAAAGCTTCATCCTTAGTTTTCAAAAAATAAATCCAACACATTTTAGAGAAATCATTAATGAAAGTGAGAAAGTAGGAATTGTTACCCAAACTTTTGGTATGCATTGGACCACAAATATTTGAATGTACCAGTTGTAGTGGATGGATTGCTCTCCATGCTTGACCTCTTGGAAACTTTGTTCTTGAGTGCTTTCCCAAAACACAACCTTCACACACCTCCTTGTGCTCTTCAACTCTTGGTAGTCCACTCACCATAGCTTGAGAAGTCAACAACTTCAAGCTTGAAAAATTAAGATGACCAAATATCAAGTGCCAAAGCACAGTTGGATTTTTTATAGCTACACTAGCAAGTTGGGCACCTCCTTGTTCCCAAAATTTAAGAGGAAACAACCTATTCTTTGTCATAGGTACTTGTGTAACAACTCTATTACAATTGTTTTTCTAAAAAATTACACATTTTCCATTTTTAAAAATAAGTTTATATTTATTTTCCATGATTTGTCCAAAACTAAGCAAATTATGTTGGAGTTTAGGAGAGTAATAGATATTGTTCACCTTCTTTGTGCCTTATTTGTTTTGGAACCTCCATGGCTCCCATACCTTCAACTTGTAGTGCCTTGTCATATCCCAATTTGATCTTTGATTTATATGTGGAATCCATCCTCTTCCTCTTCCTTTTCCTTGGTAGCCACCTCTTGATCTATCTCTTCCTAGGGTTATGCATAAGAGGTAGGACCCGAAAGGTACTTATAAAAAAATGGTGAAACTATTTCGAAAACCCGGAAACCTGTCGAACTGCATGTATGATGGCATGGCGAATGACCTTAATTTTTTCCAAAAAATTGGCAAAAAAGGGTGAATTTCAAAGTTTTGTCTGGACCAGGTCAAAAAGATGTCGACTACGTTTAAAATCGTGGCAAAGGCTCGGACGTAAAATTTGGCCCGATCTTGGACCGGATGCATAATATCGTTCGACCTCGAACCGGATGCATAATATGGTCCGGTCTCGGACCGGGTGCATAATATGTACCGAGCTCGGTCGGATGCATAATATGGTTTGGTATTGAATCGGGTGCATATTATGCATCCGATTTTGATCGGATGCATAATATGGTCCGGCCTCGAACTGGATGCATAATATGGTTCGACCTCAAATCGGATGCATAATATGGTCCGATCTCGGATCGGGTGCATAATATGTATCGGTCTCGGACCGGATGCATAATATGGTCCGACCTTGAATCGGATGCATAATATGGTCCGATCTCGGATCGGTGATAGGATGCATAATATGGTCCGGCTTGATCGGATGCATAATATGGTCTAGCTGAATGGATGCATAATATGATGATTGAATCGGATGCATAATATGATCTGGAGGTGGCCCGGATGCATAATATGGTCCGGTGGTGACCCGGATGCATAATATGATCCGATGGTGCCCCGGATGCATCTTATGATCCGTTGGCACCCTTGATGCATATTATGTCTCGATCATGGACCAGATGCATAGTTTGGTTTGTCCACATCTCGGATGCATACTACAATCCAGCCGCCTACATTTTATCGGATGCAAAAAAGGTTCATCTGCCATGTGTCCAATACTGCATGTCCAGTACGATGCTTCCACGTGTCAAATATATTTCTCAATCTATAAAAGGGCATCAACTATCATTTTCCCATTTCGTTTCTATGACTACTACAACCAGAGCTAACCTTTTCGATCGTCCTTTCAGTTTTGATTCCCAATCCTTTTTCTTCCACTTCCAACTACTTGCAATGGATACCCCTTCCACAATCACACCAAAATTCAAGAATTTTTCGTGCACTTTGATATCAGATCTGATAACAACTCTAGGGATGAAATTTTAGTGGCTCCATAACGTAGGTTTATCAACCCTCATTTCCATGCCACAATTCAGAATAGATAAAGTTCTCCTACAACATATTATCTCTGGTTATGACCATGATAGGGGTACAATGAACATTAAACTATGAACTAGAAATGTGGTTTTCAGCATCACCCCTGGAGATATTCACAGATTGATAGGTCTTCCATTCATTGGTTTTAATCAAGTTTCGATGAGGTCACAACTTTCTCCAGATGACAAAGCACACCTCGATAACAATTACGGTCTTTCATCGGAAGATTTGGTAGGTATAAATCTTGTTAATTATATTTTATTAATTTTCAATGTTTTAAATTTGTAAATTGACATCTAATTTTTTTTATGCAGCTTCTGCCGCCAAATCAAAAAGGGGTTTATCGATCAATGATGTTAACCATCAAACTCTGAAGGCCATTATCAAATTTTTCCAGGCCAGACTTATTCTGTTGGGAAGATCAAAAATTCTATTTTGGGCACTTTATTATATTGTTCAGTCTGAGAAAAGTCACAAGTTCGATTGGTGTACTTATATTTCAGATCGAATCAGGACCGAGTTGTACGCGGTCCAAGTGGCAACCGCCAAGACTCAGCCCATTGTGGGCACTATAAATTTTCTTTTAGCTTTATATTTTGAGTGTTTTCATAATTTGTTGACTACTCCCGTACCAACTGTAGTGCATGCAACACTACAGTCTATTGCCATGACACCAGAGGAATTGAGGGTAATAACTACATCATTGTCCTTGACATACTATTTTATAGTTTACCACATTCCCTTTTTTAATTTTTCTTTTCATCTATATGCAGGCGAAGGCAAAAATTTCAAGGAGTAAATAGATTGCTGCCAATAGGGGTCACAGGCCAAAACAAACAGGTGATTCTGAAGACACGGGCTCTGAAGCAACACCTGGTCCTATGCAGAGGTCACACAAATGTCCCAGGCAAGCAGCTACTCCTAGGGTTTCTCGTACACCTAGGTATGCACAAAATGTGCAAGCCGAATCTAGTGTGGCCAACCCCTCCCCCAATGCAGGACAATTGCAACGCATTTCATCGTCTTCAGGTAAATCTATGTGTAGTTAATTTAAATTAAGATCTTTTTTATTTTAAGCAGAATTCTAACAAAATGTTTTTGACTATTTTTAGTTGATTCTCATGTTCAAGTAGTAACATCACAAGTTAGAGGGCATATGCCGCCACCACCTCCACATGCATCACACTCACCGGTTTCACCACTTCCACCCAATCAACAATAGGCACAGTCATAGCCTCCGACAATGCCTATGCGAGGGCAAGTCGGTGTTGGAAAATGATTGTATTCATAGAGATCACAGGGCACTACACGAAGTTCTGGGCGTGGGTTTTCACACCCATAGAGATCACACATGCCAGCAACAAGTTCTGGGTATGGATTTTCTCAATTTACATTTTCTTCAAATTCACAGGCACCAGAATGTTCTGGACAGGGATTGGATGATATTCCACTTGATGAGGATTTCATGTTGCAGGGCAACATTGTAGGCTTCAAGGCAACATATGTGCTTAAAGATCTAGCACAAGAAGAAGAAGCCCCTGTAGCTGAGCAGACATCAGTACCACCCACTCAAGGAGACAACCCTCATCCTCAGGGTCCTCAAACTGAGGATGATGTTGTCAATTTTAATGAAAATGTTTCATTGGCTGAAAGTACCGAGTCAACAATTAAGGAGTTTGTGTTGAAATATTTGCAGGAGTTGAAAGAATGGGAATATCGGGCAAAGGTCCTTATTAGGGAAATTAATGCCCGATATAAAAATTATGAAAAAAGGGAATCTATTTATTCTTTGGTCAAATATGAACTTGAAAAGCTTGATGGCCTGCTAAAACAGGCTACATCAGGAATAGTTAAATCCGATTTTATTTATGATGATGATGTGTTAAATGTTGTTGTTGGTAGATTGGAGAATGTTAATGTTGAAGCCCAAGCATTTTACAACCAATGGGCTTCTGATAAGGACAAGGTTGCAATTGTTGAGGTTGCAAAAGAATTGGTTGAGGTAAAAAAGTTATATGTATTTCAATTTTCTATTGCATTTAAATTTTTATATTTCTTGAAAATTTGTAATAATTTCAATATATCCCTTTTGAATTAAGTTTTCAATTTGTTTTTGCAGTCAAATTTTGAAAATTTGAAAACACAGGTTAAGAGCATGGATGTCAATATTCATACAACAAAGACATGTTTGATGAAATCAATGGAAATGAAAAAGAAAATGCAGGCAAAGGTTTCAGAAAACAATCGTTTAAAAAAATACATCAAAGAGAAGTTGAGAGAAGATCCGGATAAGGTGCTTGAGAAAATGAAAGAATCACTTCCGACAATACTTGAAGATCCAAACAAAGAAGAAGCAACATGTGTGTCAAGTATTATGAAAGTACGTGACAACCTTGTTAGAGTTGGAGCACTGCCAGAAGAGAGTGTCACATAAGCTGATAAAGGAAAAGAAACGACAACTCCAACCACTAGTGAAGCAACCAAGCACCAATCAAAAGATTGAAAATATTGAAAATGTTTTAAAAATACTGCAATATGTAATTTCTGTTTGAAATTGGTATGTAATATTTGAGACTTGAGTTGGAAAATGTTTTAAAAATACTGCAATATATTAATTTTTGTTTGAAAATGTTATGTAATATTTGGGTTTACAAATGTTTGAACGATGTAATATATTTCTTTTTGAACTAGTTAATATGAAATTTTCTGTTTGAAAATGTCATGTAATTTTTGTTTGAAAATGTTTTAAAAAGACTGCAATATCTAATTTCGGTTTGAAAATGATATGTAATATTTGAGTTTGAAAATTTTATGTAATATTTGGGTTTACAAATGTTTGAACGATGTAATATATTTCTTTTTGAACTAGTAAATAAGAAATTTTTTGTTTTAAAATGTTTTAAAAAGACTGCAATATCAAATTTCGGTTTGAAAATGTTATGTAATATTTGAGTTTGAAAATGTTATGTAATATTTGGGTTTAAAAATGTTGGAATGATGTAATATATTTCTTTTTGAACTAGTTATGAGAATGTATGTAATATTTGATTTTGAAAATGTTATGTAATATTTGGGTTTATCATTGTCAATGAGGGTTGAGACACTAAGACACAAACATACAATTTTACAATCTACAAAAATGATATAAGCCATGTAATTTTAAAACAATAAGAGAAAGAAGAGATAAATCTGCTATCAAATCAATTCTTATTTATTATATAAATTTGGAACAATATTGAGAAATCTGCTATCAAATTAATTTGTGTTTATCATTGTCAATGAAATGAGAGTTGAGACACTAAGACACAAACATACAATTTTACAATCTACAAAAATGATATAAGCCATGTAATTTTAAAACAATAAGAGAAAGAAGAGACAAATCTATCAAATCAATTCGTGTTTATCATATAAATCTGGAACAATATTGAGAAATCTGCTATCAAATCAATTTGTGTTTATCATTGTCAATGAAATGAGAGTTGAGACACTAAGACACAAACATACAATTTTACAATCTACAAAAATGATATAAGCCATGTAATTTTAAAACAATAAGATAAAAGAGATAAATCATCAATTCATTGGTTTAAATCATATAAATTGGAACAATATTGAGAAATCTGCTATCAAATCAATTCGTGTTTATCATTGTCAATGAAATGAGAGTTGAGACACTAAGACACAAACATACAATTTTACAATCTACAAAAATGATATAAGCCATGTAATTTTAAAACAATAATGTGATTTAAAACAACAATTCATTGAAATCATATAAATCTGGAACAATATTGAGAAATCTGCTATCAAATCAATTCGTGTTTATCATTGTCAATGAAATCATGGAAAATTATCACTATGGAAGCTGAAACATATCAGCTTGTCTAGAATCATTATGAAGCATAGCAGAAATTTGTGTCTCCACCATCTGATCACTGGAAGCATCATCATCGTCGTTATCGATCGTATTCAACGTTCCTCTTCTGTCTACCAAGGAACTCCAGTATTCCAATGCTCTGTCATATGGAAATGTATCTAACTGATATGAAGACACATAAATTCTTAAACAATTTTCTAAATTCTTGTCGAGTCTATTGCGGAGTTTAGATTTAACAAAAGCAAGTGCACTAAAAACTCTTTCATCTTCGATTGACCCCAAAATCATTGTTTCACATAATTCATATAAACGAAAGTATTCACTTATAGTATCTTTTAAGACTGTGCTTGGATACAATTTTTGCCACAAACGTGCAGTGGAACCAATCTCATGGACACTTGTCATAAGTGATGTTTGCACAACCATTGTTCTTCCAAAATGCGATGATTGTTCTTTCAAAAGATCACTATTGAGTATACCTTTAATTTCAACACCATTGACTTCCACACTCTTATTGAAATGGTCAATGAGGTTACCCATATATTTAATAAACAACTCATTTGTAGAACTGTATTCAAGTACAAGGTCCCCAAAACATGGGGTTAACCACACCCATGGACTCAAGCAACTCATCTCTCTGAAACCGTTCTCTTATCTCACCTATCAAAGTTTTTGCTATATTTGACAAATTACTCTTTGTTTTCTGTATTACAACATGAAATCTATTATGTGTTACAAGAACTTCTTCAAAATCTTCCACAACTATACTTGATTGCCTTTCAAAACAATAAACATGTATCATCTTTTCATGAACATTAATACAAAGATGATCATTGATGTCAAACTTCAAGAAGCTTTTTGGATTGTTCACGTTTATCAATGTATTCCAACTATCAAATACAGGTTCTGTAAAATCTGCATTAGACACATATAATGTATCAAGAAGCATGCATATTTGTTTTCTCATCCTCATAAAATCAATGATATAGATGGATCTCTCTTGTGCAAGATTAATTAATCTGTTCATTTCTTTTAACATTGGAAGAATACCACATAATGTCAAAAGTGTTTCCAAGTCAATCAAATGGAACAACATATCTTTTGCCTTATCAACTATTCTACGATTTGCATGCATAAACCCAGTCAATGATTGATATTCTGCCAAAACTCTCTGAGCAGGTTGATACAGTGAAATCCATCTTGTATCCACATATTTTAACAATTTTTTCCCTTCTGTAACTCCTAGTGCAAATTTTTGAAACTCTACAAATATTTTCGGACTTAATGAGAAATAAGAATGAATATCACGAATAAGGTTTTCTACTTTAGCAACATTTGAAAATGTGCTCACAATTTTATATGCAAGATTAACTCTATGAGCCATACAGTGAATGGGGATCATATATGGGGCAACTATGGTTTGGAGTCGAACACAAAGACCAGACCTGTGACCTTGCATAATAGCAGCTCCATCAGCTCCAACGCAAATTAACTTTGTTGCTATGTCTATATCATTCATTCCCGCAATATTCTTTAAAATTTTAACAACATTATAAATATTTTTTGCATTTGAACTTTCCACCATCTTATGTATTCCCAACAAAATAGGCCTTCTAATATGATTTTGAAATGTGTACACATGCATGCAAATCCAAGAAGTGTTATCCACAATTGTTACCTCATCAATAGAAAGTGAAATGAATTTGGCAAGTTTTACTTGCTCCCTTAGGTCTTCTTTCTCAACCAAAGATAAACATTTTGCCATTTCCCAACCACTTCGGTCTGACCAATGAGAACTAGGAAGGTTTTGCACATTAAAAAGGCATAATAGCTGCTTATAATCAATAAAATCGGACATTGGTCTACCTTTCTTGAGAATATTGTAAACAACGACAAACTGCTTACTTTTTGAAGCAAAAATAGTCTTCTGTATTTTGTGAAATTGGGCTCCAATTGTTCCACCTTTCTCAACAAGAGATTGTTGTTGCTTTAAGTGATTGTCATATTCTATAGCATATCTTAAATGCATACATTCTGATGCATCCTTCCACTTAACTTCTTTACTAACTTCACCATTACTTTTTATAACTTTTACATAAGATTTGCCAGCATGTTTTTCAATTGTATCAATCTTGTTTTGAAGCCTATGATCCTTACCAAGTCTCCAACTGCAAATTTTGCATCTACATTCTTTTTCATCAATTTGGTTATCCTCAGTCATGACAGGCTCAAGCCAGGGAAATATTTCTACCCATTCTTTCCTAAATCCCCTTCCAAGTATCCAGAGAGATGCTTTTCTTTTTTGGAATTTTTGGTTGAAGATTCAATTGAAGCTTGTAATGATTTTGATTTATCACTTTCATTTTCAATTGTGATGTCATTTTGCGTGTTGTCTTCAGGTGTTTGTTGGATGTCATTTCTAAGGGGATTTTCAATGAAAGGCATCTCTTCTTGGGGAATATCTTCAAGTGGAGGCATATCAGGATCGACAGGGTATTCTGCATAGTAGCATACCATAATATTTTTTATCATTATTGGATAAAAAAATTTACAAAAAAATATTCAAATCGTCAATCAAGCACATACTGGGAAGTCAAAAATCATTTGTACCTTGAATTTGCACAGATGTCGTTGGCTCGTCGCATTTCGAAGTTTGGCTAAAATATTTGAGGATACTCTTTTCAGCAAAAGATTTGGTGCCCATATTTCCATCACTGGGTGACATTTTACTTGTTACAAAAAAAAATTAAAGAGGGTGTACTTTCTGGAGGCCTTAAGATAATATTGTAAATAGAATAAACAATTGTTTGGGTGGTAAATTATACATACTTTTTTCCAGCCATTCTTTATTGTGATTTTATCAGTTTATGCCACTAGTTGTTTTCTGGTGAAAGCACTCTAATAGAGAAAAAGAGCATCAATATGTCAATAGAGAACCAAAGCATTTACTCATTTATAATCTTAGCAAGGAAAAAAATATCTGAATTGAAAGTAAGAATCAAAGAGTTTTAAAACATTCAGAACATGGCAAAACAAAGAAAAACAAGGGAACAGAGCAATGACATTCCAGATGTAGAAGAGGGCTCCGATATTGGTGTGGTGCAGAACAAGATTGAAAAATCATTAAATAAAGAAAAACATGCAGAACTAGGCAAAATAACATGCAGAACATGGAAAAATAAAGAAAAACATGGCAAGCAAAGAAGTGACAAAGAACCTGGTGTGAAAAGATGGTCCGATCGTATGCAGAGAAACTGGTTTCGACCGTATGTAGGAAAAGATCCTGGTAAACGTAATCCCATCCGGATGCACGATAGTTTTTGGATGTAGGAATGGTTATGTCCGGTTGCACGGTTGGATTCGAATGCAAGAAAGGTTGCGTGGGAGAAGGTTGGTGGTAGGATCCAGATGTAGAAAAGGTTCCACCCGGTTGCACGATAGGTTTTGGATGCAGGAATGATTTCGAATGGTTGCACGGTAGGTTTCGGATGCAGGAATGGTGTCGTATAGTTGCACGATAGGATCAGAAATGTAGGAAAGGTTTCGATTCGATTGCACGATAGGTTGGGAGAATGATTTAGGTGACGATAGGTTTCGGTTGCAGGATTTGTTCCTTCAGCTCGCACGGTAGAATTCAGATGCAGAAGTTACTCTGGCCGGTCGTAGAACACTATCCGACTATAGAATTAGTTCCATTCGGTTGCAGAACAGAGCACGATTTCGTTCGGTTGCTGAATTTGTTGTGGTCGATCGTAGAAAAGGTTTCGGTGTTGTGAAGAATTATGTCGGTCTTTTCATCGGGTATAGAACATGGTCTAAAAATGGAAATGTATCCCTGGGGTGTTATTTATATATAGAGGTATACTTGGCGAGTTTGGCGGGATAATTTAGAAATTCTAAAATTTTAGGGCGAAAAGGGTACTTTATTTAGGTGGGATTACTTGCGAATTTTTCAAAATATTCGTGATACTCTCATCAAAGGATGGCTAACCGACAACGAAAATTTATTTTTTCTCAAAAATTTTGGCTACATGGCCGACGTTCGGGTCCCAAAAATTTTACAAATTTGAATTTTCAAAAATGGTTTTTTTCTCCCCAATGGCAAAGTTTCGCCGCTATGCATAACCTTCCCCCTTCCTCTTGCTATTCCTCTTCCTTGTCCTCTTCCTTATCCTCTTCCTTGTGCATTGCCATAAGTCTCACCTTCCTTGTATGAGAATGCTTTGTCATCACCTCCAAAGCTTGATGATGTAGAAACCTGTAGTCTCTCTTCATGGGATATAAAAGAACCAATTAGAGCATCAAAAGTTAGAGTAGACAAATCTTTAGATTCTTCAATGATAATAGCAATATGATTCCATTTATGAAGAAGTGTTCTCAACACTTTCTTCACAACCACTTCAGTTTTTATGTCTTCACCAAGTTTCTCCATTATGTTTACAATTACTTTCACTCTCACACAATAATATCCCACTCTTTCATCATCTTGCATCTTGAGATTCTAAAAATCTCTCTTCAAGGTTTTAAGCCTCACTTGCTTCACTTGATTGCTCCCTTGATAACTATATATCAAGGCTATCCATGCTTCTAGGGCTGTTGAACAAGAAGTAATCCTTGGAAAGATACTTTTATCCAAAGCTGCTTGGAGATGGTAGAGAGCAAATAAATTTTTCTTTTGGGAATTCTTTTTATTGGTTCTATCAACCGCACTCAAGGTGGTCCAATATACAGGTTCATTGTAGCCTTCTTCTACAATATTCCATAACCCCTTGCCTATGAGTAAGGTATTCATATTGATAGACCAATACTCATAATCTAACCCATTAAACTAGGTCTTTAGAAATTAGAAATTAAAATCTAAGGATTATAAAAAAACGTTATTAAATAATTTTTGTTAAGGTTGGAAATTAATAATTTTCTTGTCTCAAAATTTCTCAAAAAGGGAAAAGATAAATCCAAAATTAAAACCTCTTCAAAAATTGGAAAAGTGCTTAGTTCAATTAGGAGTAATAAGGTGTTAGAAAATTTGATTTTTGACCTTTACAAAACTGTACAAAATCAACCATAAATTGAACTATATTTTACAAAAGCACTATCATATTTCAAAAACATTAGGTATTCCATAAGTCCTGATAAAAAAAAAATCATGGAGTATTGGTATATAGATTTAGGTGCAAGTAAGCATATGTCAGGAAACATACATTAGTTCAATTATTTGAATAAGATAAATGAAAAGACAATTGTAGTAGCAGATAGCAAAACATATGAAGTGAAAGGAATAGAAAACATTCCAGATTGTGAAAATCCTAAAATTCACTCTAAATTATGAAATTTGCCCTTGTGCATAACCCTGCCCTAAACTAGCTTATTGTACCAGATGAGTTATGCTTTAGAGTTATGCAAAAAAAAAGAGCACAATAGAATCTTTATCACAAGAATGAATACAAATACAAATATAATATAAAATGTAAGGTTCATGCATCCATGTTGACAATAGTATAAATGCTTTAATGAGGTGTATGATTTGATAGGGGCATATGCATTATATTCCTACATAATGAAAAAGTAATAGAACAAAATATTTGACACTATAGAAATATTCAAGGTCTATAGGATAAGAAAGATGTGAGGAATAGGAAGGAGGAAAAAGGAGATCAAGAAGAACCAAGCTAAGACATTCCTAAGCTATTTACAATAATTATATACAATTAGAAGGTGAAATGATCCACCTCCAAATTGATCAAGAAGTAGTTTCAACAATAATTATAGAATTTTCTTTTTTTCTTCTAGAGATAGTGCCAAATTATAATATCTCAAGTAGCGAGAGTGGATGTTTGTAGTTTATCTTCAATACCTAGTGCTAGAACTATTTTTTTTGCATTTCAACATCTTATGATGACATGTGATATTAATATAATAGGTTTATTTATTTATGTATGTGATCACCATAGGCATCATTGCCAAGGTGGTCATAACACTACATGTTGGGATGGCACCATGGGTAAGTCTGAGACAATGGGTAATGTTGACAGTCTTATATCTAACAAGAAGTCTAGATGGGTATCAATTCCTACAAATTGAAAGTGTTATGGCATCATTATTACTAGATATATGATCAATCCCTCCTTTGGTAAAAGAATTCATCTTCCTAGGGAAGTGATAGTCCCTTATGGATTCAACATCTAATTATAGAAAAAAACTTGAGCTGGCCAAGCATGTATAACTTAACCTAAGATATAAACTGAACTTGCTTGACAATCCTAAAAATTTTGCATGCCCATGGTGAGTACTTTTTCTACTATAACAGGTTCTACCTAAGGTAGATCTATATTTGTTGGATATTGTATCACCCCAAATTTTGGTAAAGGTGTATGGATGTTGTACTACTATGTTTTTAGTAGAGGTTAGATGTATGATAGACTCTCATTCCACATCTAAGGGTGTTGATGGTTGTACATTTGATGTGGATATATTAGCATCTTAGTTACTACCTCTATATGTCCATTAGTTTATGGATGGAAAATTATTAAATGTTATATCTTGGTATTGAATCAATCCTATAGGGATGTCAAAATGGATCCAAATATGCTAAAAGAATAGTCGTGTCAACATTCCTCTTGCATGGGACCATGATCACCATATTTGTGAACTTGTCTATAACCATGAAAACATAATGATGTTGATGCTTAGTGGTTGGTAACCTTGAGAGGTAATCCATGGTGATGGATTCTCAAGGATAAGAAGGAATTGATAGTGGTGTGTATATCCCTCAATTTTTACTTTTTGGTTTTATTTTTCTAGAGGGTGCATAAGATTTTATATTGAGCTCCACTTCTTGGTGTATGTAAGGCTAGTGAAAGTATGTTGTAGTATTGCAAGTGTTATATTGATGTCAAAGTGTCTAATTGCCTTAGAGTAATATGATTTCTAGATGACCAATCATCGTACTATACCAAAATGTACATAGAGCTTTATAAGACAATAGAACAACCCATTCTAGAGGTGGTAATCTAATGCTAACTTACCCTATATTAGTAGACAATGTATAAGGTTAAAGTAAATATTATTAGAGTACAACATCTTGTGACCTTTAGCATTCAAAAATTTTAGTAGCATCTATAGTGGTGGATTTCTTAGGCAATCTATTGTCTCATTTTCCTTGCCCTTATGATGCTTGAACATAAGGTGTAAATGATATAAGTAATTCTTTTATTACATGTGGTATGCATTCTATAATGTACTTTGTGTATGCAAAAATTGTAGAGGCTAATTTTTAGAATGAATGATGTTTTTTTTTACGTATATTAGAGGAATTGATAACTCATTACATTTTTCATCTCCTCTTTGTGGGATTGAAGCCTGCTCCTTGTTGCCATTATAACATCCAGTTATGTCGGGTAAAATTTTTAATGTAGCCAACAGTGCTGACATGACATGCCCTTCGATACTACGAGATCTTGAGATTTGAATTGGTGGAATGATGGTTTTTTACCCATTATGTAATTGTTTCATTTTCAAATAGCTTGAACAAATCCTTCTCATATATTGACTAGTATTAAGTTGTGTCAAAAAGTTTCTTAGAGTGGTATGCCATAAAATTCCATTTTTTAATCAGGATAACACTAAGTGCATAGTATGATGTATATATTAATATCAAAAAACTGAGTGATGTCTAGCATGGTGAGCACTAGTGATGAGATAAAATATGGTTTGATAAAATCATGAATTCTAGTGAAAATTCACATGTCTATGCATGGTATAATTTAGTGGCCATGAGACATATGAGAACCCTAGTACAAACCCTTTGTAGAAGTTGATGGGGTAAAGAAAGTTTCTAATTTCCATTAGTTTTTCTAGATTTGGTCATTCGTAAATGTCTTTTATATTCTCTCAATGTAGATGTATTCCTTGATAGTCAATGATGTTGTCTAGGTAAGATATCTCTTTGACATTAAAGGTTAACTAGCTGATTTTTGTTTGAAGTTTGTGTTGGTGCAAAGTGTCTAAAACTTGACACACATGTTATAGATTCTCTAATGTCTTATTGAATATTAGGATGGCATCCAAGTAGATTATCAAAAAATACCCTATGAATGGTTGTAGGACATTGTTCATCAAATAGATAAATATGGCAAGTGCATTGATCAAACCTAAAGGTATTATCAACCATTCATATAGTCCATCTTTAGTTTTAAGGTTATCTTCTAGATGTGTATGGGATTAATAAGAACCTAATGATAACTTTATTTGAGGTCGATATTTGTGAATATCAGAAACTACCAGAGCTAGTCAATAAGTTCATTAATGCATAAATATTGATACATGTTCTTCATTATAATTCTATTTAAATCCCTATAGTTGATATATAGGCACTATGTACCATCATTATTTAGTTCTAATATAATGGAAATGCAATAAGGGGGTGAAATCACCCTTATCTTGCCCTAATAAATGAACTCCTAAATTTATTGTATGATGCCATAATTCTTCTAAAATAATTGATGATACATAAGATATCAGGAAATTTTAACCCTAAAAGTAAGTTGATTTTATGTTTCATTAAGAAGTATACATGTACTCAATCTAGATACTAAAAAATTCTAGATATGAAGAAAGAATTGCATCCACTTGATAAGTCTATGATAAACATGTTATGACTAGTACAACAGGGGTGAACTCCTTAGTGTCATAGGTCTTAGATTAAAATATCAATATAATTATCTTCTATGCATGAGAAATCAATTTATTTCACTATTTTGTTGATATTGGTGTTACCTTCTGCTTGGGGAGGCACTCTAGTATGTGGTATATCATATATTTAACACATATTGATCATTACTATGAATGATCTTGGTAGGTTTTTGGGTAGCCAAAGAGGTATTAAATCCCAAATAGAACTACACATATGTCCAATGACATCACACCATGAGTGATTGAATCATATACTGACATTATGCCATACTCAAGGGTGCACTAGTACCAAATCTATGTTACTTTTATAAGGTGAGCCCATTTGATGGAGTAAGGGTGTGGATGTGCCATTGTCTAGAAGTCAATTTTTTTTAATTTGTCTTCAGATATGATTTTTTGGATCCTAATTTCAATGTTGATGTGTAGAGGCTTACTTTTAACCAAATAATAGATGTGGATTCGACACATTTTTCTTTAGAATCACTGAAGTTTGAGGTATTTCTAGATTTTTGAGTTTTGGTACTCAAGAAAGTTGTATCTACCTCTTATTCACTTTCTATTATAAAGGTGCAATCATTGACCTTTGGCTACACCACCAAAGACTTTTTTTAATTCTACACCTAGCATCACTATGAGTGTAAGTCTTATGGTTGCTATGCAACTTATTTCCCACATTTTATTTAAGTTTATCCCTCATTATTAGAGGACTCTTAGGCTTAAATTTTATTTATATGACCTTGGTAATTGATGTCATAGGTGGCGATGAAACAATTTTCTTGGTTTTAGGCATAATAGTATCTTATATGTCACTAACATTGAACCCTTCTACTTTGCTCATAGCTTTCTTCCTATTTAAATGTGAATACAAATGCTTATACTAAGAGTTAACTAGAAGAAACTCTATATTTCAATGATTGTGGTAATGGAGCCACTAATTAAATTCGATACCTGATGCTTCTCACCACTATCATGATAAATTTATTGAAATAATAAGTTTATTACTGGATATATTGGTCTCTACATTGATAAAATTACTAGAAAAATATGCACTCATCCTCGTAATAGTAACATGGATAGAAATGAGCAAAAAACAATCTCATGAATATTTTCTAGGTGGTTATGGCATATCCTTTGTCTATGAACTAAATAATAGTGGTTTCTCATCAATATGCAACCAAATTTGATATCTTCAAGGCTATGAATGTGGTCCTTAGAAAAAAACTAGTCCTCTAGTTGTTGGATCCAAGTGTGTAATTCTTTGGTATTTATCTTACTTGAGAAGAGTAGAATATTGATATTTGTGTGTACCTTCAACAAAATATATCTCTAGAAGAGTGTATGTATGATTAGTAGTTATGGACGATGCTCCCATATTGGTTGTAAGATCCGAAAACGGCCCAAAAAAGGTGTTTCTATATTCTTCTAATTCATCTTGAATGAGTTTCTTAACATCCTACATATTCATCTTTGTTGATGATGACTTTTCCATATCTAATATTTATTTATAAATATGGCATTTTTTAGGGTGCTTCGACATGAAACTTAGTGTAATGTCTTTCTTCTAATACCATGAATGTGTATGAGTGGACATCTAGTGATGATGTATACTGGAGGCTATATTTTTTATAAGAACCATTATAGAGTATAAAAAAATATTAATTGTATGTGAAAATGATTTCATACCACTTGATAAACACCATGATACCCAAGATGTGGTAGTATAGAGGATAACTCCCTAAACCAAATTCTAGTGCTAGATGATTTTATGCTTTATAGTTGTGTAGTAGAATAAGGCACAACAAAATATTTTATAAAAATGAAACTTTATATACAAATAATGCAAATATAAATGTGTTAAATAATATAAGGTTCACATAGCCATATTGATAATTATACAAATGCTTAGTATATGTGATGTATGACATAGTAGGGCATAGGTGCACTCTATTTGTAGGTAGTGAAAGAAGTAGTTGAATAAAAGCTTAGGCACTATAGAGACAATCAAAGTCTAGAGGGTGAGAAATTCATATGAGCAATAGGGAAGAACATAACTTTATAGGAATAATAGAAGGGAAGATCAAGAATATCAAGAAGATCTGAGTTAATATATTCCTAAGCTATATAAAAATATACAATATCTATGAACAATTATGAGGTGAATTGATTTAGCCTACCACGATTAAGAAGCAATTTTAATGGTAGTTACAAAACTATCTATTCTACTTATTTAAGAGTCAATGCTAGTCTATACAATGCTAAGTGGAAATATTGGATGGGTACATATTTGTCTCTAATGTGTGGTTCTAGGAAGATTGCTTTCTATGGATTTTGTTGTTTGTGACATGTGGTGTTGGAACCATAGATCTATGTCTTGTACATGGAATCCAAAGGAATTGGTTTCAAAGAGCGTTTGGCACCAATGTGGAGATGATACCATAAATTGGATTAACACCATGGATAAGTGTGATGCCACAGGTAGTGTTGGTATTCACCTATTTTGTGAGAATTTCATATGGCCACTAAGGCCTATATGTTAAGAGTGTTATGAATTCATTATTTATGTATAATAGATAAACTATTATTTTTCTCAAATCAAATCCAAATTAATCATATCCCACATTAGCCTAGAGGACTCCATAGGTAGGTCATCTAACCCTAGGACCTTGTCCATAAGCATTTATCTAAGTGCATCCTTTAATTTATTAATGGAAAGGATTGTCAAGATATATCCTAAGATCAATATCATTTTAACAGGAATATGATTATTGATGTACCTAAGGATGTCCCCGTCCATACTTAGATTAGAATCCTTAGACAAGGATTGAAATATTGGATGAACACTCATGATCCTCTCATTTTTAACTTCATTTTTTTCTATCTCATCCCTAATTTTTGTAACATTTTCCTTTTTTTTCTTTTTTTTGATAAAATTAAAAATAATTTTGATTATTTATCCCCTTGTATAGTCCACTACAATATTTATCTCTCCCTTTCCTCTACATTTTTATATTTTTCAAGTCTAAGGAGGTTCAACTTGCTAATCAATTTTTTATCATGCCAAAACTAAGAGGCGGGGTCTTACACAAGGAATTATCTACAATATCTACACTCCCTAGCCTCATGAATTCCCAAAATGTATAAAAAATGTTGCATTGAGAGAAAACCTCAATTTGCTATTCTAGCCATCCATCTTCACCTTGGGGCCTAATAGTATCATTTTAGATGACTTTTAATGCCTAGATACACTCTGTATTAGATAATAAAGACATATTGAATTTAAAAGGATTACCTTCAAAATGAGTCACAAAAGACTCAACTACTTGAACTATTCAAAGGTAACCGTAAAATAGTATATGCAGTAAAACTAGTCAAGATAACTTAATTTGAACTTTATACCTAATCATTGAATTGATTATTTAAACCAATTTGTTCTATTAACCACTAATGACTTATCAAGTGGATCAAATATCCCTAATTTTTTTTATCACTAATCCAACAACTAAATTAAAAATTTAAAAGGATAACCCTGCCTCCTTGGGTCTTACCCGAAAGTGGCATCCCTTTTGGGATGTTTTCCACAAAAAAAAAAAAAAAAAATTAAAAAGTTAAAATAGAGGGTGATGACACCTTTAACTTCATTCTTGTTGTGATTTAGTCATGTTGAAGTCCCTCAACATCCAATCAAGCATTAACAAATTTGGACCCATCTAGTCCCAAATATTGACCCTTTGTAAAATACTATTTGAGGCATAGAGTAAACAAAAATTATTAGAGAACCTTGGATAGTCATAGTAGTATATAACACTTATATGGAATGGGTCTCACCCCAACTAACAAGAAAAAAATTAAATCCATGAAGGAAGACACAAAACTATCCTTGTGTTTGTCATTATGAGAAGAAGATAGAAAAAAGAAGAAAGGAAAAGAACAGGAAAACCCATTTTTTAAATTTATATTTACAAGGATAATTCTAATCAAATTCCACTAGTACTCTTCACCTTGTGTTACATTAAGATATCATATTTGTGCAATTTTATTATTGAACTTGCTTAATGCTTCCACACATTGATAGAAAACCCCACATTCTAGGACATCACTATGCAATTCATAAAAACCTCTCATTATTATAAGAGCATGTGGCTTGGGCTTCAAGTGAATTGGTGAATTGAACCATATGTCACTCTTTAATAGGTTATTTAGAATAATTCCATGAAAATAAGACAATTGTGCTTGAAATATAAGGGAATTCAAGTATTGTATCATCATTGTCACACAATTTTGCTCCCTAGTATGACTTTTTTGCATCCTATGAAAGGAGTTTTATTCATTTTCCTCTAAAATTCCTTCCATCCCTCAATGAACAACATCTCTATAGGATTATGATAAGACTTCCTTATTTACCCCATAGAAAGAGTAATTATTGGAGTAAGGGGTCAAACTCTCCCCACTTCCCTTGCATGTTTTTCTTAGAAGGCATAATACCTACTATAAAATTGAGGCCTTTACCTCTTGCAAACATTGATAAATCACTAGTAGTTGATTCAAATCTAAAGTTACTATTATGTTCGTGTAAAAATATAATAGGCAATGAACAAATATTTTTAGCCACAAGGAGAACTATGCTCCCATTGACCAAGCACTAGGATACTTACTTGTCCACATTAAAATTCAAATATGAAATCAATACCCATACATAATTATTTAATCAATGCTCTTGATACCTATAAATAAATAAATAAAACTTATAAAAAACTATATTATTAATAAAAATCAAGACTAGCCCCCAAGGGCTAGCTGGATTGGTAATTGTCTATCTAGCCAGAAACTTACCAAGAAGACAACCTATTGAGTGATAATTTTACCTAATTGCAAAACCACACTCACAGTTAGGATTTTGATTAGAAAACCCTCTCTTGCAAAGAAATTAAAATTTCTCCAAGGTTCCTTTTACTTAATGTGTGCTTATATGTTTGTAAAAATGTGTCAAATAAGTGCTAGAATACCTTAGTGATTTGCAAGCAACTGTTAACAAGAGGCCCGTGGTGGTATTACTTTATTGCAATATGCTATTGATTGTTCATGAAACTTAAAAGAAAATAAAATGTGATTGGCCCTCATATGACCATGATGTAAAGTGAATTAATTCATTTTATCTTGAAGTATTTTAGGTAGATTTTATCTTCTTTTGGTTAAGCAGATTTCTACACAAGTTTTATCTTGCATTATTAAACTTTGCTTTGAGAATGAAACAAAATATTAAAATCTATCTTTAAATATGAAAATTAAATGATGGTTGGATTTGTTTTTATGTTGCTTTGTGCATGAAAAAAATAATGAAATGACTAGCTTTAAAATGTAGAAGCCTTTGAAATGCTACATAAATTACCCCTCTTTGATGAAATTATAATTTTCATAAAGAGACATTAATTTATTGCTTTAAATACAATGACATTTGGAATGCCATATAAATTCCCCTCCTTTAATGAAATTGTAATTTTCATAAAGGGAAGTTAATTTATTGCTTGAAAAACAAAATTACAAAGCTTGGAATTTGAAAATGTGAATTCATGTAAAGCTATGAAATTATAAAATTTCTATTAAAACTAAACTTTATAAACAATTTTATACTTTTGGATTTGCTTCAAAATGAAATAAAAATTGCTTAAGATGAAACATTAAAGCTTATTCTAGGATTGAATGCATTTATTTTTGGGATTTTAATTTTTTTAATTTTTTTATTTTATTTGCAATGGTTAGAAAAAATGAAAAAGAGAAGGGTCAAAAAAATAAAATAAATCGAATGAGTTGTTGCAACCCAAAAATTTCCTAGAGACCCTACAAACATTAGTATCCTACAAAAACCAGCATTAATGTGATCTAAATTCATGTAATATAACATTTAATGTGGTGCAATATTCTAAGGAACATGTGCAATATATTGAAATAACAGATGATTCTACCATATTCATGCATAAAAACTCACTACAAGCCCAATATATTGGTAATAGAAATATTTTCAACATTAAACACAAATACATAATACTATGCCCTAAATTGGCATCCTGTGGTGAAATGCTCCAGTCCAACATGGGAGGAAAAAATCCAAGACAAATCCAGCTCCAAACCCTCTGGTTTCACACCTACAATTCTATCCAAAATTTTCCAACCTCTTCTGCTTTCTTTCGATTTTCTATTTAAAATTACCCTTGAAACCTCTAACTTTCGTTTCTTGCTTTGCTTTTCATTTCCCATGCTTTGCTTGGCCTCGTAACAACTTCAATGTTTATTCTCCTTTCGTTAAATGTACCCTTTGATAACGCGTTTTTTTATATAACTTCTCTTTTTAAAAATCGTACGATTATTCCTATTGGCATTTTTGTCCTTTTGTCATTTCTCAGATATGCAATGAGGATGACCTTTTCTTTGTAACTGAAATTCCCCACATTAAGGTTGAATGCTCTATTTTCCATCTTTCGCATATGCTGCCAAATGGACACACTAGCCGCATCGACTGTACGTGTGGGGTTCTTATGATTGTTTCATAGACATGCTTCCATCCACATATGACCAATCCTATCCACCATGGCTTTAACCTTCAAATAAAGTATTGAGGATGTCATCCCATCTGTTATGTTATATCCATTTTGATTTTAAAAATATCGATAATAAAGGGGATAGCTACCGCTTGTAGTAAGACGAAGTATCTCCATATATTGCTATTGGCCTCTCTCCACTCTGTATTCTTATTAGTAGGCATCCCACTATGTTATTTAGTAATCTATCCCATTTGATGCGATAAACACCCTGATCAAGCTGGCTCTAGATTCTTTGGAAAATTAATTAGTGACCGCTTGGTTGACGTCAACCTACCCATTCTCATCCTTTGGTCACTTCATAAATGTTTTTTAATATCTGCTATTCTTTTTGTGTTATCCCTGTATGAGACATAGGGTTTGCAAAGGGAGTGACTTCAAATTGCACCAAATATACATGAGAGATAGATTCGGTACACCAAATATACCACGGGCCTCCATTAACGGGTTTTCTTCCTGCATAAAAACTGCCTCTACGAACCATGAGAAACATGGTCGTTAAGAAGTGTGTGAGTGGTTTCTTCACAAAACGGATGAATGCCTTTCGTTGGCTACTACTGCTCTCCTCTATGACCTATGAATATTGATAATAATAAAATATTCTAATAAAAACAACCATGTATACTCAATAGAAATCATGTCCATTATTCCTAAATTTCATCATTTTTTATTCCAGTGGGTATATATGATAGATATATTAATTTATTCATGATAAGTATCAATACTCCCCTTTGCTCGTGAGTTTTTTAGGTGAATCAAGAGCTTCCAACAACTGGCTATAGTTGCACTCATTATTTGCTCACCCTAGTCTTTTATCATATTCTCTAGTTATGTATATCCTAATTGTTGAATTTCCAAAAATAGATGATAAATTTTGCATGCAACCTACTATGAACATGGTATAAATTATTTATCCTTGATCCCAACGTAAAGATAATGCCATAAATATCATACATTCCCTTGCATTTTCTCATGGCCTACCCTCATGTGCCTCGCACAGTCCCACTGTTCCTCTAGCAACATCTGGCCATTTAGTTCCTCGAATCTCTACACTATAGCTACCTTGTCTAGTCTATCAACTAAACAGTGGTTGGTCCAAATTATTCCAATCATCGAATGCTCACCATGTATCATCGTCTATACAATCAGTTCACATCCAATCATATTTTTGTTGTTTTATGTCTTTTATGTTGATGTCACTTTGTCGCATCAAGTAGTCCACCATGGTGTCCACACTCATGTTACACGTTGTCCATTTTTACGCCATCCAGATCAATGGTTCAAGTCTACTGGTCAGTATCATGTCCTCATTTTTATCCACATCACAATGTAGCTCATTGGTTGGTCCAAGTCATACATCTTTCGAGGGTCCAAGTTGCTACCGTGAAAACCTCCACATCCTTGCCACCTATGGTTGATGACCATTGAATATTGATGGCACTCCTCGAGAATCATGTCGACGTTTTCATCCCTAATACTGCCAATATCAAAACAAATAAACTTTAGTTTGACATGAATTTTACTGAAATCATGAATTCTAATCATAATATATATACACCAAACTGAAATGGGACGAAACATTAGAGTGCTTATAAGAAATAAGGAAAGAACATTTTTAAACCCATTTATTTATATATTAATATATACAAATATTTTATTTTATTTTTTATTATTATTTTATATATCTACTTTTTATATATATGTAGAATATATATATATATATATATATTATTATTTTCTATTTTTATTAAGTTAGGCTTAATTACCCTCAAAGGCTTGAACAACATTTGAAATTGGTCAATGATACCATAATCCTAACTAACAAAGGACTCATTAACAAATAAAATACCTAAACTCACCACTGCAAAAGAGGATAAAAGACACACTTAACCATGGACCTTGGAATCCCTATTGCAAATACAAGAGTAGGGACCTAACATTATCACTCAAAGAAGACCAAAATCCCCAATAAATAAAAATTTGAAGGTGGGTCCCCAATTTTTGGGTAAGTTGTGCAATGGCCACAACAAATTGTGACTTTGCTGGGAAATGCTCCTGAGAATTTCGGGTGAAGAACCTAGTTTTAAAAATAAATAAACCAAGGATTAGAAATACAAACTATTTAGCAACCTCCTAGAAGGTGGGGTAGATAACTTCAAATGGAAACACATGAATATTTGATTTGTATTAATGTGTGTGAAAAGTGATATTATTTTGGATCCCTGAAAATCATATGGATTCCATCACCCATTTTGCATTATACTATAACATATTGCTCATAAAAAGAATTTTATAGACAGAGCCCTACTGCCAGTCAGGCGTCTATAGTCCCGATAGAGTTTATCTAAATTACCCTTGTGTTTGATTGATATTTTGCAATGCCTTTTTTTTTAACAAGCTTTGTCTAGATAGAGCCCTACTACTAGTTAGGCATCTATAGCCCCGGTAGAGTTTATCCAAACCTAGTGATTGATTTTAGCATGTTTTTCTTTGTTTATTTATTTTTTGAATGGCTTTACAAAATTTTATGCACCACATGGGTTAGAAAGTATTTGAAATGGAGCGTATTAGATTTTTGCCTTAATTTTCAAATCATAATGACTTCATCCTTCAATATTTCAAAGCATACCCTTTAATATGACGTGTTTGTGTGTAGCTTTAGTAAAATGATTCAATATTTTGAAATTCACTATCTTATTCCCAAAAATATAGGAGGGGTTACTAAACAATTTCATCCCCTTTTCCTTGATCCATGTGATAGGCAATTCACCCTTCATGACAAAGGAACACAAAAACAATCAAGAGGCCATTAGTAGTGACCAAGAAACATCACATCAAATAGAGGGACCAACCTCAAAATGTAAACTTGTAAACCAAAAATTAGAAATAAATCAACATCTAACCTAACGTAAACTTACAAGAAGACAAAACAAAACCTACCAAACAAAAAAGCACAAAAAAACAAACCTATATACAATAATGTACAAGATGATGCAAACAATTGGGCTATCATTTTACTGGATCCCAAACATAATTAGCACATTTTAAAAGACATATAACATGATACGCATGCCAAGCTTTATAGAAATCCAACCAAAGTAATATTAGGCCAAACAATATAACAATTCTCATTTTGCCTCTTTCTCCCCACCAATTTTATCTAGTTCCATTAGTAATACCATAATGGAGTTTCAATTCATCAAACTGATAAGACAATAACCGATTTTCAATTCTTTCTTACCTTATGCTTAAAATGTAGGTTTCATAATTCAATTCATGATTTAGAATCAGGCTCTCCTTTTCAAAAATGAGATCTTGCAAGTAGGAACCTATTTCTAAAAATTTCAAAGCAAAGTCATTTTCCATGTTTTTAGGCCAATCATATTCATGCAAAAATTTGCAAGCATCTAGGATATCTACTAAATGAGGATCATTATAGGTTTTTATCCTAGACTCAATTGTTACTTGTTGATGCACCTGATTCAATAGCTCAAGCATATCTACTTCTATTTCATTTAACAAAGCAATATTATTACCCATGTAAGGAGAAATTAACTCAGATTCTTTGTCAACCACAAATGGCATTTCATCATTGATAACCTTTGAATCCAACAAACAATTAGGATAAATTTCACCTGGAGCTTGAATGATTGACCACAAAAGGTTGGATTCTACCTTTTGTACACTTTCATTTACCAATACTTGGTGAGTCATTGTGATTTATTCCCTATCTTCATCCACAACAAATGGATCATAAGAAACATTTGCCCTTACTTCCTTTTATCTTTTAGAAAGGTGTTTAATAAACTCATCTTCAAAATAACTGAGCCTCGAAATCTTCTCTATTTTTGCAAATGACTTGTCATTTTTTGACTGCATAGGGATTGCAAATCTTCATGTGAGATAGAAGTTTCAGTGTCCTGCATATCGAGCGAAATAGAACTTTTATCAGTAGGAGTGTGAGAAACCAATTATTCCTCGTACATTTTCCAAAAATTATAATAATGGGCATATAAACCCATGGGATGAAATTCTATTGCATCTTCCTCGTAATTTTCAAACTTTTCAAGAAAATTTTCTTCAAATTATTCATGGTCATTATTTTGAGGATGTTGAAGATTTTGATCATCAATTTTAATCATCTCATCCAAATTTATGGAAGGTATTGATTTGTCATGCACTTCAAAAATAGTCCACTCTAGGATCCCTCCACTGTCTAAGAGGATATCACTCTTAGTTTCTTCAACCTTTGTCTCATGAGGATGATTTGTAGAGTTGTCAAGATATGCATCTTGAGGCATTTGTTCCTGTAATTGAGTGTTGTTTATTTTAAGTTTTAGAACTAGCCTTTGCAACTTGTCTTGCATATCAGGTGAAGCGAGTGCTTCATTAGAAAGAGTGGCAAAGTCCTCCCATTTATTCCACCAATAATAATCATATTCTAAAACTAGGGTGTGATGTTCAACCACTTCTTCACAATCCTTAAATTCAATAATAGACTACTTTTCAAACTCACCTCCATCCAATTTTGAGGGCTCAATTGTTTCTAAGATAGGATCATTTATTTTTCTATGATTATCCCAATCCTCACTTGTAAACAAGGACTCTAAGACTTATAACTAGTCACAACTTGGCTCATGTTGGCTTTCTTGATCATCATAATAATTGTCCTCTGAAAACAAGTGATGAAATTCTATCATGCCTTCTACACAATATTTAGATTCATTTCTTGACTCCTCCTCAAATTCACCTTCAACCACCTTTAGTGAGTCAAGGGTTTCTTCAGTGGGATCCATTCTTGTATTTTGCTTTCTAAGATTATCCCAATCCTCCTTTGTGAATAATGACTCTAAGCCTTTTATCTCTAAAAGCTCACCATGATCTTCATTGGTGTATATTGGTTTTGAAACTTGCACCTCCTCTTGGATGATATCTAGGGTGGTTGTGAAATTTGGACATTCAACTTTATCCCATTGATTGTTCACATTAGACATCATTTGATTCAAGAGTTCTAGATTAAATGGTTGGTATTAGTTGGATTCCATACCTCTAGAAGAATAGTTCATCATGGGAGAAGGTTGTGCATAAACCTGACTCATGGGTGGTATCTGATTTTGAGCCTTAGGGTTAAGTAATGCTAATTGATCCATATCAACCCCTTTTGAAATCCATCTTCTTCTATGGTTATTGCCTTTCTGTAGGCTCTAGACAAGGATGGATTTTTAATGTCTCCTTAGATATTGAGAAGTAAAAGGGTCTAAGGCTTCCAGGTATATTTGGAAGACTTCTTCTAAAATGGTGTAATGTGTCTCTATTTTGGTATACAACCTATGGAACCTATCATTAAATTGACTCATGGATTCATTAGGTTCTTTATAGATAGAGGTAAACTAATTTGCTATCATATCTGTGTCAACCAACTTTTCAAAATATTTGAGAAAATTTACCTCTAATTTATCCTAAGATATAATAGAATCTAGAGTTACGTGAATGTACCAATCTAAGGCAACCTCATCCAGTTTGTATGGAAACAACCTACAAGCAATATCTTCATGCGTAACTTGCCAATACATTAGCATATTATTGTATCTTTGAATATGTCCCTCAATTGATGCCACATCATACCTAAAATAAGGTAAATCTTCCTCTGCACCTTCAGGGATTTGATGGGTAGGAATGTTTAAATGACAATAATAACCATCTAACCAGGATGCAACTCCTACCTTTGTTAGAGTAAACATTGCCATTAGTGGACCTTCAAGAATATCACTTTAGTATAAATTTTGTTAGTCAAACAAATATATCTTGCAACGAAGCATGAAATGATTAACAAATCTTAAATTTTTAACATATAGATCAACAAGTTAGCATCAACCAAAAGATATGCATCAATTAAACCATGACATTAAAGAACATTCTCAAATATGCCAAAGGTTAGCATTAATGCATCATCAATTAGAGAATATTTGAATCAATGAAAGTGAACACATATCAAAAAAATATCATTAGTCAAGACCAATGCCTTCAAATAAACCTTTCAAGTAAACATGAATTATTTAGCATCTGAGTAGCAACAAAGTAAACTAATTCAAGCCCTCCTAGTTCCAGAATGTTGAGTGGTAATTTTACCCAATTGCAAAACCACACTCATAGTTAGGATTTTGATTAGAAAACCCTCTCTTGAAAAGAAATTGAAATTTCTCCAAGGTTCCTTTTACTTAATGTGTGATTGTATGTTTGTGAAAATGTGTCAATTAAGTGCTAGAATACCTTAGTGATTTGTAAGAAACTATTAAAAAACAAGTTGTGGTGGTATTACTTTATTACACTATGCTATTGATTATTCATGAAACTTAGAAGAAAAGAAAATGTGATTGGCCCTCATATGACCATGATGTAAAATGAATTAATTCATTTTATCTGGAAGTATTTTAGGTAGATTTTATCTTCTTTTGGTTAAGAAGATTTTTAAACAAGTTTTATCTTGCATTATTAAACCCTGCTTTGAGCATGAAACAAAAGATTAAAATCTATCTTGAAATATGAAACTTAAATGATGGTTGGATTCATTTTTATGTTGCTTTGTGCATGAAACAAAACAATGAAATGGCTAGCTTCAAGATGTTGAAGCCTTTAAAATGGTATATAAATTACCCCTCTTTGATGAAATTATAATATTCATAAAGAGATGTTAATTTATTTCTTTAAATACAATGGCCTTTGGAATGCCATATAAATTCCCCCCCTTTAATGAAATTATAATTTTCATAAAGGGAAGTTAATTTATTGCTTGAAAAATGAAAGTGCAAAGCTTGGAATTTGAAAATGTGAATTCATGTAAAGCTCTAAAATTATAAAATTCCTTTTAAAACTGAACTTTATAAACAATTTTATAATTTTGGATTTGCTTCAAAATGAAATCAAAATTGCTTAAGATGAAACATTAAAGCTTAATCTAGGAGTCCATGCATTTATTTTTGGGATTTTAATTTTTTTAATTTGCAATGGTTAAAAAAAATGGAAAAGAGAAGGGTTAGAAAAATAAAAATAAAATGAAATAAAATAAATCGAATGAGTTGCTGCAACCCAAAAATTTCCCACAGACCTTGCAAACATTAGTATCCTACAAAAACCAGCATTAATGTGATCTAAATTCATGCAATCTAATATTTAATGCAATGCAATATTCTAAGGAACAGGTGCAATATATTGAAATAGCAAACAATTCTACCATATTCATGCATAAAAACTCACTACAATCCCAATATATTAGCAATAGAAATATTTTCAATATTAAACACAAATACAGAATACTATGCCCTAAATTGGCATACTATGGTGAAATGCTCTAGTCCAACATGGGAGGAAAAACTCCAAGACAAATATAGCTCCAAACCCTCTGGTTTCACACCTATAATTTTATCCAAAGTTTTCTAGCCTCTTTAGCTTTCTTTCGATCCTCTATTTAAAATTACCCCTGAAACCTCTCACTTTCGTTTCTTGTTTTTATTTTCATTTTCCATGCTTTTCTTGGCCTTGTAACGACTTCCAACATTCATTCTCCTTTCGTTACATGTACCTTTTGATAATGCATTTTTTTATAACTTATCTTTTAAAAAATTGTATGATTATTCCTATTGGCCCTTTTGTCCTTTCATCATTTCTTAGATATGCAATGAGGATGACCTTTTCTTTGTAACTAAAATGCCCCACATTAAGGTTGAGTTCTTCATTTTCCATATTTTGCATATGTTGTCGAATGGACACACTAGCCACATCAACTATACTTGTGGGGCCTGCACGACCATTTCATAGACACGGTTCCCACCACATCTGACCAATCTTATATTTCATGGATTTAACCTTTGAATAACATATTGAGGATATCAGCCCGTTTGTTATGTTATCTCTATTTTGATTTTAAAAAATATCGATAATAAAGGGGATGACTATCGCTCACAGTAAGACGAAGTATCTCCATATATTTCTATTTGCCTCTTTCCACTATGTATTCTTATCAGTAGGCATCCCATATAATTCTACCAATTAATTGAATAGAATATGTGTTATTTAGGAATTTATCTCATTCAATGTGATAGACGCCCTGATCAAGCTAGCTCTATATTCTTTGGTAAATTAATTAGTGATCTCTTGGTTGATGTCAACCTACCCATTCTCATCCTTCAGTCGCTTCAATTTTTTTTCAATATCTAATATCCTTGTTGTGTTGTCCCTATCTAAGACATAGGGTTCGCAGAGGGATTAACTTTAAATTATGTCAAATATACATGAGAGATAGATTTAGTACACCGAATATACCATGGGCCTCCATTAATGGGTTTTATACCTGTGTAAAAACTGCCTCTACAAACCATGACAAACATAGTCGTTAAGAAGTGTGTGAGTGGTTTCTTCATAGTATGAATGAATACCTTTTGTTGGTTGCTACTGCTCTCCTTGGTGACCTATGAATATCAATAATAACATAATCTTCTAATTAAAATAGCCATGCGTACTCATTATAAATCATGTCCATTATTCCTGGATTTCATCATTTTTATTCCAGTGGGTATATATGATAGACATTAATTTATTCATGATAAGGGTCAATACTCCCATCTGCTCATGATTTTTTTATGTGAATCGAGCTTTCGATAATTGGTTGTAGCTACACCCATTTTATACTCACCCTAGTCTCGTATCATATTCTCCGACTATGTATACCCTGTATAATTGTTGAATTTCCAAAAATATATGATAAATTTTACATGCAAGCTACCGTGAGAAAGGTATAAACGATTTATCCTTGATCCCAATGTAAAGCTAATATCATAAACATCATACATTCCCCTACATTTTCTTGTGGCCTGCCCTCCCATGTCTCGTACAGCCCCACTATTCCTCTGATAGTGTTCGGCCATTTAGTTCCTCAAATCTCTGTGTTGTAGCTACCTTGTCTAGCCAATCAACTAAATTGTATTTGGTCCAAATTATTCCAGTCATCGAATGCTCACTATGTATCATCATCTATCCAATCAGTTTGCATCCAGTCACATCGCTATTGTTTTTGTTTTGATGTCACTTTACTACATCAAGTAGTCCATAATGGTGTCCACTCTCATGTTACACGTTGTCCATTTTTGTGCCATCCCAGTAAATGGTCCAAGTCTGCTTGTTAGTATCATGTCCTCGTTGTTGTCCATGTCACAGCGTAGCTCGCTGGTTGGTCCAAGTTATACATATTTCGAGGGTCCAAGTTGCTACTGTAAAAACCTCCACATCCTCACCACCTATGGTTAACGACCGTTGAACATTGATGGCTCTCCTCGAGAATTATGTCGAAGTTTTCATCCCTAATCCTACCAATATCAAAACAAAGAAATCATGAATTCTAATTATAATATATATACACCAAACCAAAATGAGACGAAACATTAGAGCGCTTATAAGAAATAAGGAAAGCACATTTTTAAACCCATTTATTTATATATAAATATATAAATATTTTATTTTATTTATTATTATTATTTTATGATATATATATATATTATTTATTATTATTATTTTCTATTTTTATTCAGTTAGGCTTAATTACCCTCAAAGGCTTGAACAACATTTGAAATTTATCAATGACACCATAAGCCTAACTAACAAAGGACTCATTAACAAAGAAACTACCTACACTCACCATTGTAAAAGATGATAACATACGCACTTAACCACGAACCTTGGGATCCCTATTGCAAATACAAGAGTAGGGACCTAACAATATCACTCAAAGAATACCAAAATCCCCAACAAATAAAAATTTGAAGGTGGGTCTCCAATTTCGGGGTAAGTTGTGCAACGACCACAACAAGACCTAGGTTCAAACCTTGGGGGTATACCTATTGCAAAGGTAGTAGTCTTATCTAAATCCTCTGAGTGTGCACTAGATCGACGATGATGTAACAAATACCAAGTGACCGGTGGTCCCCATCATATTGGGTCATCAACAATGAGGTGGTATAGATTTTTTGGGAGTAGAACCTGTGGTTTGAACCTTGCACTTGACAGTTACTAAAAATAGTGTGGATGTAACTAACTCCTCTATGTATCCAAAAAAAAATCAAGAATAACACAAAATATTTTTTAAATAATTACATTTATAATGATAATATATAGACTTCTCCTAAGAGGTATATCGTAGTGGTAAGTCCTTTGGTTTTGATCCAAGAGACCCAAGTTCAAACCCCAGTATTAGGGGACCGGGGCCCCTCATAAAAACCCATGTCTTTAAATCAACATTTTTAGCCAATGAGTCCTTGGTTCAATGATTGGACAAATAGTTGATATAGCCCACACTAAGGTTCAAATCTCAACAACACTAAATAGTTCATATGAAAAAGTTGATGTAAAAGGGAAATAAAATCCTTTCAAAACCCTACTTATAAAAAATAAAAGATAATTAAGAAGACTTACAAGTAATTCAATATAAAACATGGTTTTTCTATCCATCAATTTAAAGATAAGAATAAAAAATAAGCTTAATTACCTTTGGCCTTTGATAGGTTACATTTTTATAATTTAAATATAAGAATCAAAATGGATTACATTTTGCCGATAGGCAGTTGCCTTAGTGGCTAAATATGATGGTTGTTTCTTAAGTGGTCTTGTGTTCAAACCCCTTGAGGGTGGTTGATGTAATTTGTAAACATTCTCCTAAAAAAAAAAATGGATTACATTTTTATAGAAATTAATACTTCCTTGAGTAATTAAGAGTCTTATATAAGCCTCATTTTTGGCGTAGATATCAAATACACCATATGCTTTATTATTAATATTACAAAACACACAAAATGCAACATGCTCCTCGATGTAAACTCATCATAATATCTAGCTACAGTATAAATAAAAACAAGGACCACATATAATCTTGACATGTCCTTGTCTTTATAATTTAATGGAATTAAATTAAATAAATATTTAACATATTATATTAAATTTAAATAAGTTACTTTAAATTTATTGGATTAATAAATATAATTATTTAGCATAAATTCATTTAGTTAAATACTTTCAAAAAAATGTTTTTAAATATTTATTGGACTATGAATTAAAATTGTATAGTATGAGTTGAATTGGTTAAAAACCTTCAACTTTCATGGAGGAGATCCAAGATGGAATCTTGTAAAACGATGTGTTATATGTAATGAATTATTAAAAAAATTATCGTTGCAAAAAAAAATAAAAATAAAAATAAATAAATAAATAAATAAATAAATATATATATATATATATATATATATATATATATATATATATATATATATATTTGGTAAAAAAGAATTTATATTAAGGTATTCAAATAGAAAAGATACATCACCTATCTTTCCGCATAAACAAAAAATTTATCTAGGATTTAACAAATAATGTAGTGTTATATCCTTAACCCATGTGTAATAGAAACAACCTAATACAATAAATTACATAACTAAATACATCTAATGCTCCTACCACCAAGAGATAGGTGATGAGCACCAGAAATGCTCATTTTATATACACTTTTAAGGGGCATCATTATTGGTTTAATTAGCATTTGAGATGTATTTTTATATAACTTATGCATATAATTGATAGAAAATGCAGTATTATGCTTGACTGGTGTTTTTAGTGGAAAATATGTATAAATGTAGGTTTTGCTACTAATATGGTGTTTTCCAGTCTACATCCCACTTGGACCTAGCATTGTGATGGGGGGCACCTTGATCCCATACATTTGGAGGCACCTTGATGTGCAATAAGGTGCCTTGATCCCATACATTTTGAGGCACCTTGATGTGCAGGAAGGCACCTTGATCTGACCAAGTCAACAGGAAGGCACCTTGATCTGACCAAGTCAACAGGGTTTACGCCTTGATGCGCCTTGATGACACCTTGATGTGGAAGAAGGTGCCTTGATGGTACCTTGATGTGGAAGAAGGTGCCTTGATGGCACCTTGATGAGGAAGATGGCGCCTTGATGATGCCTTGATGTGGAATAAGGTGCCTTGATGGCGTCTTGATGAGGAATAAGGTGCCTTGATGTGGAAGAAGGTACCTTGATGTGGGAGAAGGTGCCTTGATGCAGAAGAAGGCACCTTGATCTGGAAGTAGGCATCTTGCTCTTGCCTAAAGTTTGTTGAGAAAATGCTTATGGTTGACCAAGTCAACATTGACTGATTGACCTTTTTTTTTTTTTTTCATTCAGTTGACCAATTTGCTAAGAAGGTTGTTGCACGTGAGACAAAGCAAAAATATTCTAATCATGCATCATGTCTAGAATATTCGGAGGAAGGCACCTTGATCCCAGGTGCACCTTGATCTGGAGGAAGGCACCTTGCTCCCGACGGTGCCTTGATCCATGGTAGGTGCCTTGCTCCCACCTTGCTCCCATTGAGAAGATGCACCAAGTCAACATTGATCGGTTGACCAATGGGCTAAGGAGGTAGTTGCACGTGAAGACAAAGGAGAAATATTCTAATCATGCATTATCATTAAAATAGAATAAAGCACTTTTATTATTGATCGATTGGTCGGTTGACTTTGTAAGGTTTTTAAAAGCATTATTTTTAGGATGCATTATTTTAGGATTTGTTTGTTACGTACACCTAAGGATTATTATATTTATCCTTCTGGTGAATAGACATGCTTTCAATAGGAGAATAATACCTATGTATGAACCGACTGTAACAAATCATGTTATGTGATTAAAAATAGATTGATATGTTATTGTAACGAGATCTGGCTACATCTTATATAAGGATGTAGGCCAGATGAATGAAATCAATGATCAAATACACAGAAGTTATTTTATTTCATTTTCTGTATAATTTCTTAAGAGTGCAAATACTCTTATTTTCTTAAAGCAACTATTATGTGATTAACCGGGTGGACTATCTACGGGAGCCTGGGCCCACTCCTTGTAGTAGTCCTCCCCTATTTTATTTTTGTTATTTTTTTTATTAGATTAGATTTACTGCTTTATTTTAATTTAGTTGTGTGTTTCATTTTCTTGCACATTTAATTTCCTATACTTTTATTTTCAGTATTTTTATTTCCAACATTTTAATTTTTTACACTTTGTTTTATTTGGTTTGGTTGAAATCAAAATGCACAAACATTCCCCACCAAATTAAATAGGTACAGAAGGATTCATTCCCCCACACTGCAGGCATATACTGTGCATGACACTCATAAGTTTACAAACTTACTAGATTGATAATTTATGGAAGAGAAATGATTGTTTTCTAAACATAATTTCTGCTCACCATTTTGGCGTCATTGTCGGGGAGTGTCAAAACTGTAGTGTTATGATTTATAGGTCAGTTAAAAATTCCATTTAAAATTACCTATAGATCTTCTACTTGAGAAGCATGAGTCCACCAAGGGCCTTTTTACAGGGCCAAAATAGTTATTGGTACAACCAGAGCCAAATCCTATAGGCAACGGTTTAAATTTACCAGCTTCTCAGGTAAATATGGGAATGAATCTGATGTACCATATTAAGTGTAGAAATAAGGAATAATTTGTGTTGTTGAAAAAAATTAGAAAATTAGGCAAGAAGGATTTCCATCATATTCTGAATGGTTTCAAGAAATCAAAGAAATGGCACAACCCAGGTCTGATATAGTTGAAAATATTTAGGGATGTGTTTTTACATAGAAACCATTTAAGAAATTATGCCTCAAGAAGCCTAGTTTTAATGATAAAAAAATTGTAGGCTTAACAATTCTCAACATATTGGTAAATTTTTAATGATGACATTAGTAGCAGGAAAAATGATAGAGCAGAATTTAAAAAGAACATCTTGTTATGGAGTATGCTCTTCACTTGCGCTTAAGGTGACCTGGTGAATCAGAAACTAGCACATGTTTTTAAAATATTGCTATGCCATGTTTTCTTCTAGTTGCTAGCCCGTAGATAGTCATTTTCCAGCTTGCACATTTTTCCAATAAGTTGAAAGAGTTTGGTTTTGAGGCCATGGAGGAAAATGCTCTTCTCATGCTACAACATATCCAACTAGTTGATAAAGAAAGAGATGATTTTGAGAGACTAGTTCAATTGTAGGTATGGGGGAGACCCCACCTTCACTATTGCCACCAACAACACAATGAACGCTATCCACAGTGTTCACAAAAAAAAATAGTTAGAATTTTATTTTAATGCCTTTAGTTTAGATTTTTCTTTTATGTTTTGTAGGACAACATGAAGTGTGATGTAGACAAATAAGGAGTTGTCTGTGAAGATTTCATGAAGTGAGATTTATACATGGAGTTTGTAATAGCACTATACAAACCATCTTGTGCACCTTGATCGTGTAGTATCCAGTCCAAACGAGTGAAAGCAAGAAGAGTTTTTTCTTGGCAACATAGGCACCTTAAGGCAGGATAAGCAACCCTGATCAAGCGAAAGGGTTCCAGCCCAAGGTGGTTTTGGAACTTGGGAAAGTTTTGCTACAAAGTGTGTGACTATTACAGCTTGAGTAAATGGTAAACAGAGTCAAATATGCTACACCAAGAGTGGAGTAGAGTGCCAAGATAATGTTCAAGTAATAATCGATGGGCTCCATTTACAACCGCCTCACATTTGTGGGACTGGATCAGACATCGGCATGGGGGAGATCCATATCATACCAATAATTTTGATGAATGTTCACACATTCATTGTGAAAAAAATGAGGATATAAAAAAACTTTGTGAATCCTCCCAATGGTTGGGAGTTATTTCTCAAAAAAAAAAAGAAGAAGAAGAAGCATGGAGTCTGTCTTGCTTAACATAAAATTTCTTTTTTTCTTTGTAGGAAATCATGAACTGAATGCAACTATAGGCACCTTGGGAAACCAGGCCTATCAGGCATGACTGTCATGATTCCTATTTTCCTACTTTTGTGTGTTTTTGATTTTGCAGGTACATTGCCCGCATGCAAGTTGTAGGCATCTTGAGAGCCTAGGGCCTAACATGTATGAATTGCATTGAACTACATTTTACTACTTTTTAGTTTTTCTTGTTTGCTTTTGTAGGTGAAATGGCCTGAATACATGAAATAGGTATCTTGGGAGACAAGGCCTAACCGACACAACATCCATGAACCTACATGTTCTTTTTAGGAGGTAGAAATTTGACTATTTCCATTTGGAGGAGATAGTCCCCATCTAGGCATGGTCATGGGTGTTAATTTCCTACAAAGGAAAGATACCCACCTTTGTGTTTAGACAAAGCAGATGTTGATGTAGCACAAAAAAGAAAAAACTAGAGGGTCTGATCAACCCTACAACAACACTATAGACACGTTAGTGACTGCTGACTTTTCAATAGTAAGAAGGTACCTTGATGCATAAGAAAGTGCCTTGATCTCATGGGTTTTTGGGTACCTTGATGCTCAAGAAGGTGCCCTGATCTCATGTATTTTTGGGTGCCTTGATGCTCATCGATAGAGATGCTTAAATTCTGTGAGAAGTAAAAAAAAATAGCCTTGTGGAGAGTCTAATAGTTGGGAAAGAGAAGAAGCCTTGTGGAAGTGCTAAAAAGAAGTTGTAGGCCTTCCTTGAGAAGAGATTTGCAGACCCACTTTATACCCAGAAGTGCTCAAACTTCTTCTCCCTAGGATGGGGGTGCCTGTTGTTCAGTGTGGGACCTGATGTTCAGAGGGTTATAGACCTGTTGCACAGAGGGACCTGTTACTAGCGATGAGGGCATCACCAACTTAAGTGGGGGAGGATATGGGTGAACTTGAATCTCCTACAAAAAAAAATATTCTGCTAAAAAGGCTCCAAGTTAAAGTGCAAATAAAAAATAGAGCTTTATTTTTTGCTATTTGTTGGAAGAGAGTATCCTCTTTCCCTAGGACCAGCTTGGTCTAGAAGGGAAATGAGAAATCTCCAACCGGTAGCCAAATAAAGTAGGGGAGGAGCCTAGAGTAATCAGATGTCAAATATCTACAAGTAGGCCACATGGTGCCTAAGCATGATCAACCATATGAATGGAGCTCATAGTGGCCAAAAATAGCAACACATAGTCTCAACAATGTGTCTTGTGAAGACATCACACCTGAACACCCGACACATGTCGTAGATGATGATGGATAGATTTGTTTATCCTCACTCCAAGAAACAAACTAGAGGATCACAGTGAATATGGGATCTAGATTTCTTTTTTATTTGTAGAAAAATTCTCATCGAATTTGACCAAGAATCATGTTGATGAAGAAACACATAGATAAAATATTTTTGGCACAACATATATGGTCTGCAATAGTAAAATGCAATTGGTTTGATTCTTGCTGCTTTAATTCTACCTATGAAGGAAATAATTCAGAATTGGAGATCATTTTGATTCGGGCACATGTGTATCAGGACTATATAAAGTTTGATCAATTGAAGAAGGTGACATGTTTAGGAGAACATAGTGAGAAAATAATGATGCACAAAGGTTAATTCTATCGATCCCTAAAATGCATTAAGAGAGTTCAATACTATTGAGATACGACAAAGCAGGATTAAAATATTTCTATATGCGATGTTGATTATGAGCTTGGTGTTTAAAAGTTTGGAGTTGTTGGTTGTCATAAATCCTCTAATAGCGGTATATGGGACACAATTTTTGCATACCAGGTTGAGCAATTACCTGGTTGGACCCTTCAAAGACATCAACTATGGCCTACATGGCCTCCACTTTTAATGCACAATGCCAACATTACAATTTTTTTATGGTAGCATTGCATTTCTGTTAGAATATGTGGGAAAATAAATTATCGAGAAGAGATAAAATTTCACTATGGTGGAGGAGAATGCCACCTTTGCAAAGAGATGGTGGGGATCTGAAATCATGGAGAAGTTTGTTGTCATAGTAAAAAGAGTTTATTATTCTCACAAACAGTTTGGTGGAGAAGATGTTCCAGTACACAACACATTCAACCAAATTCCTAGGATGGATCATTGATAATCCTCCAGCTTGGCCACCTAATTTCAAAATCACCAACTCAAATTGTTGTAGTTGACTTTCTATTCTCTGATGCAGATGATAAAAAAATTGATGAGCCAAGATTGGTCATGCTCCCTTCCATGGCAGAATAGATGATGAAAAAATATTATTACTCCAAGATGCACCAACAATCTCATTTTCTGGTACACCATGATTATAGGCAGCATGAAGACATTTCACACCATCAACATCATACACATCAGGTTCTATGAAATTCACCTAGGTATGTACTGAGTTTTCCATTAATTATGTGTATAGTTATTTTAAAAATCATTTCTATGCTAATACCAGTAGATGCCCCCATAAATTCTCTTTGTCAAAATCTCCCATTAGAGTTCAGCCACATGACATGCCTTGGATATGAAAAAATTCATTACCCCAGGAATAATTAAAAAAAAACTATGGCATTTGGCATTGTTTCATTGTTGCATCATGACAATGGCAGCCAACTTGTGCGAAGACATGTAGATGATGCTACTCTGTACCACAAAGGAGGTTCTAGAGATGGGTCAAACATGTTTTAGATGTGGGTAAAAGTAGCGGCAGATGACCACACTCATCTTAAAATTTGGTCTCACCAAATTTGATCACTGTGCAAAATTGGAACATGCGGCCCTTTGATAGTTGCACGAAGGCTCGAATGGGCAAATACATGGCAATATTTATCAGAATCAGTGTAGTGGTGATTTGGTCTTGGTGTTTGAACAACTATTTACCCGTAGTATGATGGTCGGTCATGACGTGTTTCTAACTTCCGCTAGTGCAGCAGTGCTCAATGGAAGAAAAATAGAGATGCTAAAGGTAGCTAAAAAAAATATCTAGGGGTTGTTGTCATGAGGACATGACAATATTTAGGCATGGGGGGATGATGAGCACTAGAAATGCTCATTTTATATACACTTTTAAGGGGCATCATTATTGGTTTAATTAGCATTTGAGATGTATTTTTATATAACTTATGCATATAATTGATAGAAAATGCAGTATTATGCTTGACTGGTGTTTTTAGTGGAAAATATGTATAAATGTAGGTTTTGCTACTAATCTGGTGTTTTCTAGTCTACATCCCACTTGGACTTGGCATTGTGATGGGGGCACCTTGATCCCATACATTTGGAGGTGCCTTTATGTGCAAGAAGGTACCTTGATCCCATACATTTTGAGGTACCTTGATGTGCAAGAAGGCACCTTGATCCCATACATTTTGAGGTGCCTTGATGTGTAGGAAGGCACCTTGATCTGACCAAGTCAACAGGAAGGCACCTTGATGAGCCAAGTAATATGGAAGAATGGCACCTTGATGAGGAAGAAGGTGCCTTGATGGTGCCTTGATGTGGAAGAAGGCACCTTGATGAGGAAGAAGGTGCCTTGATGTGGAAGAAGGCGCCTTGATGTGGGAGAAGGTGCCTTGATGCGGAAGAAGGTGCCTTGATCTGGAAGTAGGCACCTTGCTCTTGCCTAACTTTTGTTGAGAAAATGCTTATGGTTGACCAAGTCAACATTGACCAGTTGACCAATTTGCTAAGAAGGTTGTTGCACGTGAGACAAAGCAAAAATATTCTAATCATGCATCATGTCTAGAATATTCAAAGGAAGGCACCTTGATCCCAAGCACCTTGATCTAGAGGAAGGCGCCTTGCTCCCGATGGTGCCTTGATCCAGAGGTAGGCGCCTTGCTCCCATACATTGGAGGCGCCTTGCTCCCACCTTGCTCCCATTGAGAAGATGCACCAAGTCAACATTGACCGGTTGACCAATGGGCTAAGGAGGTAGTTGCACGTGAAGACAAAGGAGAAATATTCTAATCATGCATTATCATTAAAATAGAATAAAGCACTTTTATTATTGATCGATTGGCCGATTGACTTTGTAAGGTTTTTAAAAGCATTATTTTTAGGATGCATTATTTTAGGATTTGTTTGTTACGTACACCTAAGGATTCTTATATTTATCCTTCTGGTGAATGGACATGCTTTCAATAGGAGAATAATACCTGTGTATGAACCGACTGTAACAAATCACGTTATGTGATTAAAAATAGACCGATCTATTATTGTAACGAGATCTGGCTGCATCTTATATAAGGACGCAGGCCAGATGAATGAAATCAATGATCAATTACACAAAAGTTATTTTATTTCATTTTCTGTATAATTTCTTAAGAGTGCAAATACTCTTATTTTCTTAAAGCAACTATTATGTGATTAGACGGGCGGACTATCTACGGGAGCCTAGGCCCACTCCTTGCAGTAGTCCTCCCCTATTTTATTTTTGTTATTTGTTTTCAGTAGATTAGATTTACTGCTTTATTTCCTGCTTTATTTTAATTTAGCTGTGTGTTTCATTTTCCTGCACATTTAATTTCTTGTACTTTTATTTTTAGTATTTTTATTTCTAGCATTTTAATTTTTTGCACTTTGTTTTATTTGGTTTGGTTGAAATCAAAATGCACAAACATTCCCCACCAAATTAAATAGGTACAGAAGGATTCATTCCCCCACACTACAGGCATATACTATGCATGACACTCGTAAGTTTATGAACTTACCGGATTGATAATTTATGGAAGAGAAATGATTGTTTTCTAAACATAATTTCTGCTCACCAATGGGATAGAAAGAATATTTTCTCTTATCTTCATTGCCCATCATCTAGGAGGATAATCATAAAAATTGAGGTTGTCTTTATCTAGAGCCTAGTTGATCATTGTTTCTGCAACTCTATTTTGTTATGTAGGGATGTGATTGTATTCCATAGCCAATAAGCTTGCATTTACCATTGAATCTTCTCTATAATTCTTCTTAGTTTTTAGTCAAGTTTCCTATTCTTCTTTGAATTCTTCAAATGGTTGATCATGACTTGTGAGTCAAATTCTATCTGGACCTTCTTCTAGCCTACCTTAACTACCTCTTGGATCCCTCTAAGGATGCCACAACCCTATGTTAGGTTGTTGGAAAGAATACCAATATTCTCTACAAAGGTGAAAATGGATGTCCCATTCGATTGTCTTCCTATCCCTCCCTCACTAACTCTTCTTGGATTCCCCTATGATGCTCCATCTATGTTAACTTTTCTCCAATCCTCTAGGGAAGGCTATCACTTTCCACTCTTAACTACTTTCGGGTGTCTTATGGTCACCATTTGTTGATTATCATCTTTAGGAGTAATTTTTTTTTTGGTCATGAATTGTTCCAATCATTGGTGAGGTTCCTGGGGATACTTCAGTATATGTTAGATTGTCTCCACTATGTTGATTGTGGTCTTTTGCATAATATGGTGGATGTCCATAGAATCTTGTTTGAAGATGCAATTGTTCCTTTCCTTCCATATGTTCCAAAGTAGGAGAGTAGTTCCTACCCATACTATTTGCCTTACATACTAGTCTACTCCATCTTGTGTAGTCCATTCCCTCCATATATGCTCTAGGGTGGTAAAGTTAGACCAATTAATACCAAGTAAGGTAGACATCATATTCCACAACTTTGAAGCTACAGGATACTTGTAAATAAGTGACAGAGTGTTTTGAGTGTTAGGTATCCAAGATAAGTATATAATATTATAATATTATATTAGATGAAAATTATCTCACATGCATTGATAAATGGGAGTGGTGGTGTACCACTCTAAAAGCATACACCTAGGCTATTGCATCAATTATACCAAACATTAAAGCATGAAAATATGAATAACAATGAATTGAACAAGAAAGAACAACTTCTTTATATTATCATTGCAAATATCCTTTACAAATACGTCCCTCTTAGGGATACCAAATTCTTTGATACAATTGATACAATATTTTGAGCCCCTCAAAGGGGATGGTGCAATACGCAGGCTCTTAATGTAGACACGAACTGCTCAAGGCTCAAGGAAGCCTTCTTCTCACTTGATCGGAGGAATATGTTGCCAAGAATGCTTTGAATATGCTCAGATCCTATAAATCTACATTCAAGAAACAACATAAGAGAGTTAGAAGCAAAGGAGGCCTCTCATGATGAGGCTCTTGATAGGAATTTGCATGAATTAGGACAAATATAGCAAGAAAGCATGGAAACTTGTAAATATGATTACAAAACCTCTAAATTATTATAAAGAATGCTAAGAAAGTAGTAAATCTAGCTATTATGATGCATAATCTACCATTAAAACTTGAAATGAATCAAATCTAATGAAACTAGTGCAAATTGACAAAATAGAAGGAAATAGAGCAAAGCTACCTCTAATTTCTATAATTAACCATACAAAAGCATAAATGAAAGCTAATCTATGTTAGATCTACCTAATTGCATGTTTAGAATGAAAATCCTATGGCTAAAATGAGGGAAATTGAGTGTCAAACCCTCACTATGGGTCTAAGGTGCAGTTGGCTCTATTAGCCGTGGCTACTGAGGTGAAAGTGCTCTTTCTCTTGTAATCAGGGCTTGAATCTCAAATTCCTCTGGGGAATTGATGATCAAGGGTCACCTCTATGTTCTGGAATGAATTGGTGATGTAGATTCTTTGAATTTGTAGTGGAAGTGGTTCAATTATGGATGAATGATCTCTTCAAGCTCTTGAAACCTCCATAGCTTCAAATGCAATCATGATTTCCAAATTGGCAGCATGTAGGCACTCCTCAAGGGTTGCAAATGGCTCTCCAATCTGGTAGGGCTTCATTGCATTCAATTGAAATCTTCTCTAGACTTTTCCCCAATTTGGAGGGGGGTCTTATAGCACTCTCAATTCCTAATCTTGGCTTCATGGAGAAGCCAAGATCAAGAACTAGGAGGTTGGAGTAGTTGGGAGGAAGATTCTGGATGCTTCCTCACTTGAAACTACTTGAAATCTATTGCCATGGCCATTGTAACTAAATTTGGCTTGGCTCAGGAATTCAAAATAGTTTTAGGGCTAGTCATGGCTCTTAGGCGTAGCTAGATCTATTAGTCGTGGGTGTCAGCTATGGCTAAGGTTGAGTAGGCCAAATTTACCTAAATTGAGTGGTTAAAACCACTACTCTATCTTGGAATGGTCCAAGATCATTCATATGGTCTGTTAGGATGCCCATATGAGTAGTCCCCTACACATGATATATTTTAGGTGTCTATAGATGCCCCTTTTGGGATGCGTTATGTGAAAGCACAATGTTGAGAAAAAATAGACCACCTAAAGCCATGTTGTAGGTTGAATGATGATCATTGATCTGATCAACATTAGATGCCCTAGTCCTACAAAAGGATGCACATCTTAGAATCATTGCTTCCAACTAAGGGAAGGCTTAAATTTGCAAAGCTTTCATGTATCCATGATGATCGGGTAGTCAGGCTACAATCATTTTGATAGGTGGAGAGCTACTAACTTAACTATCATATTTGCTTTTTGCCCCAGCAAAGGGTAAGCTTATGATAGTTGTTGGCAATGATTCGTAAGATGAATGCAATTTGACAAGATCGAGTGATATTTTGTTGAATTTGATTATGATTATTGATATTATGACTACCCCCTCAAGCGATGAGTCGATGAGGGTAGGACATTGAATAAAGTGATGAGTCACTTGACCAAGATGAATAATTTGGATGATTTAAGACTTTTGCACTTTGTTATTATTTGGCAAGGCCTAATTCAGCCATGATTTCAATTATTAATAGTAATTGTATATCTCTATCCCATGGAGCAGTCTAGTTATAATGGCCTTCTTAGGGAATCAAGATGATAGCAATTCCAATTAGGCTTGTGTTGAATCACTATTTTCGATGATCTGCTAAAAATGTCATAGAAGAAATGAAATGAATGCCTCATTCTCATGGGGTAGTCCACTGTTGTGGCCTTCTTCGAGATTGAAGTGAAGTCATTTCAATTCAATGATGACTAATTTACCCCAAATGGCCTTATGGTAATTTACTCATCTTGTCGGATTGCATGGATCGCAAGTCGCTGCAACCACCAAGTGTATAGGGTAAATAACTGGATATGAGGCACATTTGAATTTTGAATTATGTGAATGTTTTTGTTATTTTTGAAATTTTTGAGGTTTTTGGACCATTGAATATTTTTAATTTTGCATTTTGAAACTCCTCATGGTGAAATTTTGAGGGTATTTATTGTTGGCTGCTAGCCGTGGTTGTCATCATAGCTAGTTTTGGTAAATTCCTTAGCCACTACCATGGTTGAAAACCCTAATTCTATGCTCATGGTTACCATCATGGCTGAGGGCCAAATTGGAAATATAAAAGAAAAATATGTCATTTTTAAATTCATTATTTCCATTTCCAACTAGTGAGAGAGCTCTAGAGAGGTGAAAGTTGAAATTTGATATGGAATGCTCAAAACTTACAACTACCCACCTATGGTTGACCAACCGAAGGCGTCCACTAGTGGTGGAGCCGATGCTACAAAGGTAGCATCTCGAACCTCACTTATTGAATTACCAACTTAAAATGAACCAAATTAATTAATGAGCAAAATGAACTCACTAAACTGTTGGTAATGAACCTCACCCTAGTTAGGATTAGACTAGGCTAGTTAGTTGGGAGGGTTTAATTTTTGGGGTTGATGGGATGGGAAATGACCTCGAACGAGGTTTTTCCATAGTTGTGGGTGGCCATGTATTTGGATTCAAATCCCAATGGTCAAAAATTTGATCATTGCCGTCGTTGGTGCACCAGGTTGAGGAACTTTAGAAATTTTTATTTTTTTTTTTTTTTTTTGAATTAATTGATTTTTTGAAATTTTCCAAGTAAAATTTTGATTTTTTTGAACATTTTGAATGCATTTGTGATTGTTTTTGCCTTTTTGAAGGTTTTTTGAATTTGTTTGTATTTTTAAGTGTATTTTTGATGTTTTTGTGATTTTAATTGATTGTTATTATCTCCCTTTAGACTTTGACTGCTAGAGTGAGGGAGTCAGATCTCCTTCGTGAGCTCTATGAGATAGATATTGATAGAGCTGGTTCGTAGCTATAGGCTTTGGCTATGTGCTACGATTGCCTTCCATCTAGGTCGATCAGGCCTATATGACTACTTTGGCCCATCGTTGGGATGCATGGACCAACACCTTCCACCTACCCATAGGTGAGATTATAGTGACCTTGGAGGATGTCTACCACATCTTTCGTATCCCCATCGATGGTGAGGCCATCACATCTTTGCCTACTATGATGAAGGTTGTAGTGTTTCAGAGGATATTTGATGCTAGGAGTGATGAGGCGTAGGAGGACTTTGAGCATGATGGGGTGCACATCGAGTACTTGGTATAGAGCATGGGTCTTCTCATGGTGATAGGCCATGTTGATGTAGCTCATTATGTAGGTTGTGCTACCTGATACTTCAGGAGTGAGGTTCCCTTGGAACCTCTTGGCTAGGATATAGGACCTTCTAGCTAGCACTACATGAGAGCCATTGATTCTCTCTTGGAGGAGTGCTCTACTCGTGTAGCTCTATGATGAGTTGTATCGCATCACTCAATGGGCCACCTAGAGTTGGTTGTAGTTTACTACTCTAGATATGGGTGTGGGAGCATATCACTATTGATCATCCTAGAGGATTACCACTATAGATTGGTGATATTGATGAGGAGTCATAGTGCTATGCTACTTGCTGGCCTAGGGAGGTCGAGGGCTTTAGGAGTAGGTCATGTAGGGATCTATAGTACTATATGGATCATCTCATAGGGTTGAGGCTAGGGTAGGTTCTATGGTGCCCTTACATGGACTATCCTACATGGGAGGAGGTAGACCACTATCTGAGGTGGACATGATGTGATAGATGGCTTCTCGGGTGTAAGCTCAAGATACATGAGTTCTTCCACTTCTCATGCATCACTAGGTAGTTTGGGATCTGTCAGGACATCCCAGATAGAGCTAGCTATCTACCACCACCTTAAGGTGGAGAGATACTTGGCCTGGCCTTAGGTGACTCCATTAGGAGATGAGGATGATGTCTACTAGGATTTAGGGTTGGTAGATGTAGGGACCATAAGATTATGATGCTTGGTGGACTACCAAGTTATGGTAGGGTGGTGGCCTTCTAGGTAGATCTAGGGATGAGGTAGGTGCAGGTATTAGGTGAGGATCCTATAGGTTTATGCACTTATTAGAGGATAGAGGGTGGATGGGGCTAGGAGTATAGTAGAGGAGGAGCCCTAAGTTGAGGAGGGTGAGGAGGAGCTTGATGATGAGGTGTCCTAATTGAGAGCCTAGGTGGCTAGCTTGTAGTCCTAGCTATATATAGTGAGGATGTATATTTTGGAGAGGGATACCTCCATTGCTACCTTATAGGTATATATGAGAGTAGTCTAGGGTCATTAGAGGGCATAGTGGTGTGGATATGAGGAGGAGAGGGTATCTCTGAGCATAGATTGCCACTATAGATATAGATATAGAGAAGATCACTAGGCAGCATGATCTTCTCTGATTTAATTGGATGTTGTGACTATAGAGTGAGACTTGCTCTGATCAATGAGGGGAGATCCCTCGACTTCTCAGGTTGCTCTTACCACTCTAGATGGGACTAGTAGGGTTGGATATGGGTGTAGAGATCTGGAGATTGCATGCCCTCATCTAGGAGGGTACTAGGTAACATGCATCAGATGTGGCTCACATCACTCTCTTAGAGGAGAGGTCAGGACTATGTGGATAGTGCTAGAGATCCATAGCTATAGGGTCATAGAGGACTAGGACATAGGATATAGGGTAGTCATCAACATGGTCTAGTCATAGGACTCATAGTCGAGAGGTCCATAGGTACCAGTTCTAGGTGGACTCATCGGGAGGGTGGAGATGGTGGAGGAGACTCACAGGTAGGGGTGCAGGCCCTATGTAGTATATATTTTTATATATATGTACTATTTTTTAGTGTAAGGTCTGAGGACCTACACAGTTGTAGCCTATGGGTATTTTGACACACCTATGTACTTTTTGACACACACACACACATATATATATATGATATGACTTTATTTATGACTCATTATATGTGTATTTTTATTGTTTTATGTTTATGAGATGCATATGGATGCAATGCTTATATGTGATGTTGATTTGATGCTATATGATGTGATGTATTGATGACATGCACTAGCTAGCTGATGGATGTATGACTAGATATTGTGATCTAGATGTGTAGATGGACTACTATGATGTATGCATATGGATGCAATGTTAGATGTTAAATGCATGTTTAATTTGATTTACTTGTATGCATTTAATTTATGATGTTATGATATGATGAATGCAATGTATGTAATGCATTATTTACATGATGATAATCTAATGTAAATGAACTTGTATGCTTTAATCACTTAAAACATAAGGAATGAATGCAATATGAGTTTAACAATCTAATGGATGACACCACATAATGTATAACAATCATGAATGTAATTGATAAATCTTATCATAAGAATTAATCAATTAGACATCCATATGTGAGATGAGATGATATATTGTTTCTCCCCCAAATTTTTTTTTTTTTAAAAAATAATCAAAAAAATTTTGGGGGCCTCCTAATAATCTTTTTTATTATCCATCCGATATCTTTTCTATGTTATGAACACCCCTTAATAAATAAAATATCATAAAAAGAAATTGATGATTGATTGATTGATGTGATTTGTTGCTATTTGGGAATTTTTGAGGTTTTCCATGAGACTCAAACACCCTAGTTGACTTATCAAAAGTTGTATAATGACTATACTAGACTCTTGAAAGATAAAGTTTTTGTTATGAAAGACCTAGATATTCATTATCCCTATGTGTGCAAATGAATATATTAGATGAGACATAAGACTACCTCATTCCTAGGTGGGATTCATTCAGCCCATTGTTGTAATGAGGATCACCAAATGTTCACCCTGATCCTAGGTTTGGACTTAGTTGGACTAGACCACTAGGCAATACAGGCCACCTAAAGCTAGCTCATTTGTAAATTGCTTAGACCTACCCCAATGTTAGGTGGGATTCATTCAGCCCATTGTTGTATTGGGGATCACTCTATGATTTTTAAGTATTGACCATTCCAGGGATTCAAGCTCTTCACCCCCTTATTTTCTTCAATTTTATTGGGATACTTGCTCATATATATAGTGATGAAAATCATTGTTTATTTTGTATTTTGTTTTTTTTGAGCAAGGGATTTGATTTGATTTTGGGATTTTGCTCCTTTTTGTAAGCAAGGGATTTCTTGGGTAGGGGGAACTTGTCCTTTTGCCAATGATCAACACTCTAGACCATGCATCACAAAATGAGCAAGTAACAAAACCTTTCACTTAAGGTGACTAGGACCACTTTGTAGTGTTCATATTTCCTTGCCCTAATTAGGATTGTTAATGTGTTTGATTAGTGATGGGATTTTGATATGCTAAGTGCTATCAAAACTAGACCTCATCTTCAAAAGCAAAGCAAGATTTCTACAAATTTGAGAAGACCACTAGGTATGGTTGAATGACTAAAAACCCTAGTATATTCTTCATAGCAATAGGAGGGGTTGTGTTGAAAAACACAATTACTCACAAGGGTGATGGATGATGATGATGCATAGATGCATGATTGAAATACAAATGTGGTGTCATTTGTAATATTGCAAACACAACCTATCCTAATGCAAGGTGTGATGGATGGAAATGCCTAAATGCAATGCAATTAAATGAATGCATGTGCAAAATGAAATGCATGATGCAAATGTTTTTGAATTTTGATGTTTTGCAATGTTTTTAGATTTTATTGCTTTTTGATTTTTATGGATTTTGAATTTTTCCATGTTTTTGATTTTTTGAATTTATGTGTGGAATGCCTTAATATGAAGGATATTGAGAGGTTCAGGCTCTTCAACACCTTCAAGCGATGTTAGGTGATATGTTCTAGGTCCAATCTTCTCTGAGATGATATATGGACCTAACCAGTTAGCCATAAATTTATCTCGTAAGTGTGGTGGTAGGTTTGAGTTCTGTTGGTTCTCTTTAGTACAAGATCACCAACTTTAAAGTCTCTCAGATGGAATTTATTGTTATAAGCTCATTTTAGGTATTCTTGATAAACGAGAGATGCTCAAGGGCATTCACATGATGTTCATCAAGAAGCATCAGTTGATCGAGGTGAGCTTGCCATGCAGTGTCATCATCGATGAACTCTTTCAATGTGATACGTAGGGTTGGAATCTCCAACTCTAAGGGCATAATGGCCTCAGTGCCATATACTAGTAAAAATGGGGTTGCCCTAGTGGGTGTCCGTATGCTAGTCCTATAAGCCCATAATGCAAGGGGTAGTTGTATATGCCAATATTTGTGGTTTTCTTGTACCATATTTTTCAATATGGCTACCACTATCTTGTTTGAAGCTTCAACTTACCCGTTTGCTTATGGATAGTATGGAGTCACAAAACTATGTTGTATATTGTACTTGGATGTCAAAGCCCTCATAGTTTTGTTCTTGAATGATGTTCCATTATTCAATATTATCTTGGATGGTATCCCAAAATGACTTATGATATTGTGAAGTATGAACTCCGTAATACGTGCTCCTATTGTCATTGTTAAAGGGATTGCTTCCACCCATTTTGTAAAATACTCAGTAGCCATTATAATAAATGTATGTCACTGATGATGGGGGAGAGATATTTCTAATTAGATCTAAACCCCACTGAGAAAATGGCCAAGCCACTTGAATGGGCTGTAAGGCCTATGATGGCAAGTGCATAAGATTAGCATGATGCTGACATTTAATGCATTTCTTGACATACATGGTGCAATCCTTCTCCATAGTGGGCCAATAATAACCCATTCAAAGGATGCGCTTGATGATGGCCATGCCATTAAAATGGCCATCACATGTACCATCATGAGCTTGTGAGATTGCCCAAGCTGATTCTTGGGGCTCAAGACAATGAAGGAGAACTCCATCATAGCTTCGATGGTACAAGATGTCTCCTAGCAAGACATACTTTGTCACTTTCTATTTGAATGTGCATTTTGTGACACGTGATAATCCTTAAGGGATTAAACCAAGCTTAAGGAAGTCATGTAATTGTGACATCCAATCTTGATAAGCTTCTACCTCGATTGACAAGATGACTTGTTCCCCTTGTGGTTTGCTATGTGCAAATGCAGATTGGGATACAACCTTGTGGTGAATGGTGGTGCCATTCCCCATAGGACCTTACGAGATCAAAGACCCCTAGGGTGCCTTCTTAAGAAAGTCTCTGGATTTATAGAACCACTCATGGTTTGGTTCTATATGAATCATGTTGACTGATTCTTTATTATCGAAAGCCTCATGCTGCATCATGGCTTGTGAGAGCATATTTACATGAATGGTAGTAAAATTGGTAGATAGATTTTGAGGGATTAAAGATCCCAAATATGCCATAGTGTCTATGAATCTATTTGATGTACGAGGGATTGCCTCGATGTCATACCACTCTAGCTAGGCTAGATAAGTGTTAGCAAGATCCTTATAAGCTTTTAGGATAGGACACCTACATTGAAATAGTCCCTTAACCTGATTGACAATGAGAAGGGAGTCACCAAAGATGTTTAATATTTTAATCTTCATGGTGATTGTTGTTTGGAGGCCCAAGATTAGGGCCTCATATTCAACATTGTTATTGGTACAAGGAAAGTCTAGCTTAAATGACAAGGGCATTGGAGCACCTTGTGGTATGAAGAAGATAATTCTTGCACCACCCCCTTGCTCACACTTCGAACCATCAAAGAACAAAGTCATGTCAGCTTTGTTATCTGGTTCTTCGAGTTTGGGAGATTCTGATAATGCAAAGATTACATCATCAGGAAGCTCTATGATAAGAGGCTTACTATCTTCAAGAGGTGCCTCTACCAGTTGATCAACTATGACCTATCCCTTGATGGAATTTTGGTTGATGAATTCTAAATCAAATTCTATCAATAGCATGATCCACTTTGTAGTACATGTATTATGATATGTCTTGCTCATCATATACTACAAAGGATTTTGTTTGGATATCACATACATCGTATGACTTAGCATGTAATGATGCAACTTCTTCATTGCAAACACCACTACTAAACATAACTTCTCCATGTATGCATACCCTAGCTCATAACTCACCAAGGTGTGACTGATATAATATATCACTTGCTCTTTGTCTTGCACATTATTTTGGGCTAACATGGTTCCCAATGCAAAGTTAGTAGCTGATATATAAAGTAGGAATGGCACATCTGGTCTTGGTGGAGCTAGCACTAGTGGCATTGCTAGGTATTGCTTAATTTTAGCAAAGGCCTTTTGATAGTCCTCATCCCAATTGAATGAGACCCCCTTGTGTAGCAGTCGATTCATGGGTCAACATTTATCTGATAATTATGTGATAAATCACTTTATGGATGCTACTTTACCTTGTAAGCTTCTTAGCTCTTTGATATTGGTGGGAGGATGCATTTCAAGTATGGCCTTGACCTTTGTTGGGTCAACTTCGATCCCTCATTTAGAAATGATGAATCCCAAGAGTTTTCTTGAAGTTACACCAAATACGCACTTCTTGGGATTCAACCTGACATTATGCTCTATCAGGTGATCGAAGACCTTTCTGAGAACCTCAACATGCTCTTCTCATAGTAATGACTTTGCCAATAAGTCATCGATGTAATCCTCTAGGATTTTGTGCATGTAGTCATGAAAGATGTATGTCATGGCTCACTGATATGTGGCACTAACATTTTTAAGGCTGAATGGCATAACTTTATAATAGAATGTTCCCCATGGCATTGTGAATATGGTTTTGTGCTGGTCTTCAACTTTAATCTAAATTTGATTGTAACCAAAAAATCATCCATAAGGGAAAGCATCTCATGACCTATAGTTGCATCTATGAGAGCATCTATGTTGGGCAATGAGAATGAATCCTTTGGTGTTGCCTTGTTGAGGTCTCTAAAATCTGTATAGATATGGATCCTTCCATCAAGGTTTTCCTACAGGTACCATGTTTGATACCCATTTTGGATAGTCGATGGAGATAATAAACTCTACATCCAACAACTTTTGCAACTCATATTTAACCATTAAAGCGATGGTTGGATGCATTTTCTTGAGCTTCTACTTGATAGGATTTTTAGAGGGATCTAGCGAAAGGTTATGAGTAACCAATTTTGGATCTAGACCTAACATATCCTTATATGTCCAAGAAAAAATATCAGGTCTCTCTTTTAGTAGAGGGATGAGGATGGCATACTCATCAGGAGATAGACTCTCTCCAAATTTAACCTTCTTAGGATTAGTGGGATCATCACTGATATCCACATCAAAGGTTTCCTCTACTGACATGTGTGATCCCTCCTCAAGTTGGTGAGGTGTAGGAATCATGTGGATGTCATCAATTGGGTTTAAAGGTCCCACATCGGAATTACCCTCAGTATGATAAACATCATGTGTGCAACCTAGTGCAAAGTGAAATGGTTGTAACATTTCTTCATTGGGGAAGAAATATTCAGGCTCTAGTGGTGAATCAATGTGATCCCAATCAATAGCATCTAGATTAAGACACAATGGTTTAGAAGGATCGGTTAGGTTGTGGAGTGGAGTGGTCAAATCAATGGAGATCATGTTGATGGAATGGATTAGATCTCTAGGACCACGTGTGTGCAACTCTACATTATCTATGTTATTCTCATACCCAAGATGTGGCTCTAGGGGTATGGGGATCTCCGGATCCGGTCTATGAATAGATTGGAACATGGGATCATTTGGCTCAAGGAGCTGCATATATGTAGGTAGATCGGGGAAGACTCTATGATAAATCTCATCTAAATTAGTCGGTCTCCCTCAGGATGCGAGGGCCAGGATATACTCTTCGATACATCTCATCCATGTCGAATGGTTCATGATGATGATGTAAATAGTGATGGCCCAAGATAGGCCATCTCGGTCTCATCTTCATAATCACTATCATCTATGAAGAATCCCTCATTCCTACCTACTAGAATCAGGTGTTGAGTAGTATGTCTAGGCCCAAGGTAGGCCATTTCTATTTCATCCTCATATTCTTCATTGTTTGAGGACTCCTCATCATCATCACTCCTAGAATCACATTCTGGTCCATCTCTTTTAGAAATGGACTCTGCTTTAACTTCCTCAAAAGCAACTTTTGATTTAGTATCTATTGTTAGGCCTAGATTCTGGATTTGCATGCTAGTGTCATCGGTAGCTTCATGACTTTCAATCTCCAAGTTAGCTCTTGGAATATCTTCTGGATTGACCTCTACCATGATGTTGTCATGATAGATCTCAGGTGGTTCTATAGAGATGTAGGTCACTAGCCTATTACCCCTTCGTATGTAGGAAGGGTTAGGGTGATAAGGATTCCAATCCATATTATCCCCTAAACTGAGGTTTAGATGATCGAGAGATGTTACTAAAAGCTCATCCTATCCTCTTATATGGTAGCCCAATCTGAACCTATCAGTTGGCAACTAATATTGTGGTTCATAGGGAGTTTGATGCCCTTGCTCGAATAAGCCTAGACCATAACCATGCCAATGGTAACGTTTAAAATAATGTAAGGTGAACTCTAGGTTAGATAAATAATGAACATTCATTGAGAATGGTTCATCATCATCTTCATCTATGGGCGTGCGATTAGCAAGTTGGTCAAGACCTCCATAGATGAAATTTGTTTGGTTGGGTGGCACCCCTAGTGGTACCACCATCCCTATGGGAAAGCGATGGGCTTGAGGTCTACCCATGTCTTGTGTAGTCTCGATAAAAGGCGTGAATGTCATGTTCTACACTATATACTCTACTAGCCTGGGATTAACCAAATGTATGGTCACCTACGGTGCAAATGACCCAACTAAAGAAACAAAAAAAGTAGGTTGTTGTACCTCAACTTCATTTTGCGTGTCTCCTTCATCCATGGAATAAGAGACTCTAGCATTAGCTACTTTGGGCTTTTCCTTTTTCTCTTTCTTGCCCATATTTACCTTAAGCTTCTGGTCATTTCTAAGCATCATCGATGTTGTAGGCTTTGTAGAAGCTGTTGTTGTATGCGTAGATGGTCGTGGTGCTGATGTCGAAGGTCCAACACACACTTCCTTTAGTTTACCTTCTGGATGTTTGATGGGTGATGTTGGTCATATATCTAGGTGCATTGAAGGGAGAATGAAATCTCTAGGCAAATCTACTTGGTTCACATATTTAAATGGTTCCTCATCGGAAGGAACCACGTGAACTTGTCCCTCATGTATATATTTAATACATTGATGTAAAATTGAGGGAACACAATGCATCTCTCTGATCCAAGGTCTCCCTAAGAGGATGTTATATTGCATTGCACCTTCTAGTATGTGACACATCATAGGGATGGTCTTCAGTCCAACCTAAATAGGTAAGACTATAGTACCGACCATTGAGCATAGTGCATCATTAAATGCTCTCAAAGTGAAGGTTGAAGGTACGATGTGCGATTTTGGCAACTTCAAGTATGCCAATGCCTTGGTAGTAATAATATTGATTGATGACCCTGTGTCAATCAATACCTATTTAAATGGTGTGTGGTTAACACATATAATTATATGTAATGATGGGTCCACTATAGCAGTAGAAACTATTTTAATCTTATGATCATGAAATTGAATCATCGGCTCACTACATTGCTACACATGTCCCATAAAATTTGTAAATGCTTTGGGGTCTTGGGACTAAACTTCAATAGACCTCAAGATGTCCATGAGCATCTCCTTGTGCTTAGGAGACTATTGTATCAATTCATATATTGACAACTTTGTTAGAGTTGTCTGTAGGCTTTGAATAAGCCTATTTCTGATGGTCACCACTGGTCTAGTTGGTGGGCCTAGCATATTGTTTTGCACTGGCCTTTGTGGGGGCATAACTTGAACCCTGATTGGAGCTGGAGGTGGATCTGGTCATTCATACCTCCCTTTTCTTGTGATAATATTTACCATTCTGATGAAACCTTGTGTAGGTGGTTCAATCCACACTTGGTTCACCTGGTCGACATTATTCCTCGGAGGCTCATGGTTTGAAAGAGGATTTTTGAAAATCCCCATATTTTGGTTGTTCAGAGCCTAAGGGTTGTCCACAATTAGCTCACCTTTTTTGATCATGTTTTGCACCACATGTTTAAAACTATAACATCCTTCAATGTCATGTCCTTTCATCTTATGGTATGAGCAATATTGATCATCCCTATACCCTTTTGGTTTGGGTTGGTTAGGGTCTTGCAACTTGATCTCTGGTAAGTTAATGGCCTTAGCCTCACATAGTTGATGGAAGATCGATGTCATCATCTTTAAAAATGGTGTGAACTGGTGAGGAGGGCATTGCTCTTTATTATTACCCTATTTCTTATTATTGCATTGGTTGTATTGCATAGGAGGAGGTTGGGCCTGATAATTCTATTGTTGGCCCTTGTCCCCTTTTTGGAGGTTTAACACTACTTGATTCACATGGGTCGGCTTGGCCTGGTGATTTTGATTTTGAGTGTTCTTCTTATTCCAATCCTTTTTGTTCTAGAGCTTCAAGTTACCCTCCTGTAACTTGATGTCCTCAATTACCTTAGCTTGTGCCAAGGCCTCCTCAAATATCTGGTATTGTTGTAGCTACAATAATAGTGAGATGTGCTTCACACAACTCTTTGTAAACATTCGAGTCAGTTCTATGGTTGGAATAGAAAATGGTAACTTTACCATCAACTTTCTCCATCTATTTCCATAGTCCATGATCGGCTCATCATCGTATTGCATTAGAGTAGCCAGATCAGATAGGTTTATCTTCTTCTTGATGTCAAAGGAGAAGCATTCAAGAAAAGCATTAGCTAATTGCTCAAAACTGGTTATGTTGTGCCTCTTTAGTTGGTTGAACCATTCTAGGGTAGGACCTGAAAGGGTTGTGATGAAGGTCCTCAGTAATAGAGCATCATTGCTTTGTATCTGAAAGCACATATTCATGAAACTTGTGACATGCTCTTGAGCATCTTCATCTCCTTGAAATTTATCTAGCTTTGGCATCTCAAAGTGATCGGGATACACTAGAGTAGGCACTAAAGGGCATAAAGGCACATTGTGTATTTTGTTCAAGGTTGGATTTTGATAAGCCATCCCTTGTTTCTCAATTGCTCTTACCTTTTCTACCAAGGCCTTGTAGGCCTTCGAAGATAGAATCTCCTCTTCCTTGAGAGGTCCTTGAGGAGCCTTTGGAGGTAGATTCTTCTTCGGTCGAGGTGGAGGACTAGGCTCATCCTCCACGTCCACTAAGGAGATCTTAGGATATTCTTGTTCTTGCTCATCTCCTACTACTTCCTCATACTAAGTATGCCCATGATGTTCAAGCGCTTGGTGCTGCAATATGTTTTGGGCCATGTAATGAGTATGATTTCCAATGTGCTCAGGGTGCAATTTGGGCTATGAAGTAGCTCATCTGTGAGGGCACTCCCTGTATTCACTCTGAGGAGGTAAATTGGTGTGAGCCAATCGATCCTCTCTCTCTGCACGCTCCTTTTGGTCAAGGATGCATTGCTCACGCATGCGCTGCTCATATAGACGTTGCCTTAACAACCTCTATCTTTGAGTATCCTTATTTTTGAGGCGTGCTCTCTGCACATATTCCAATTGATCTTGGAAGATCCGTTGCCTTTGCTCTGACACCAATTTTTGTGATCGATCTAGAAGATCGATCGTATGTGGTCTCTAGTGGTTTTTTTCTGGCAGCTTTGTTGGTGTGAGCCCCAATAGACTTGTCTACCATGCTCTTGCCTTTGTCTGTATAGATGACATTTGTGTTCTACTATTGTCTATGATCTATGCTCGCATGGGTTGATGGGGCATGTATACTATGAGAATGCTTTGAGCATTCTCTTGGTTCCCTGATAGTCCTACGTGTACTCTCACTATGAGAACTCATAGAATGAGAATGTGCAGATGAGGCTCTACACCCTAATTGCCCTAGGACTCTATCAAGACCATCAAGTTATCTTGTCTTCCATGGTTGATTTGGTGGAGTACCATTTTCTCCAAGTCTAGCTATGTCAATCATGAACTTATCAAGTTCATTATTGTTTGGAGTTTGTATGGGCCTACGCTCTGAAGCAACCCTCTCTTCCTACCCCTGATTGGGTAGATTTTCTTGTTGTCTATCTTGGGATGGTGGGGGCCTTGAGCCACCCTTAGATCTATCCCTAGAGGAGTGTGCATTACCTCCTCTATTGGGTGTTCTGAATAGAATCCTCATGCATAGAATTATCCCCTCTAATGCTCATCGAACTTCATTCAAGAGGATTCTATGGTTGAGGGTTCGATGCATTATTTTGTGCATTAGGTGGAGCTTCAACTTCGACCTTAGTTCTACAGAGATCGGCCTCTCCATGGATTAACCATGATATGAATTATCTCTTGTGTAGATTTTAGAGAAAACAAAGCAAACAAGGATGATTATCTCTTTTAAAATTTCTTTGTGATCCCTAAACTAGTTTTAGTGTGTTTTAGGTGTGTTGTAATCATAAACTAACTCTCATCATGTTTTCAGATTTTTTGATGATATACTTGTTTAGTTTAATGGATTTCACCTGTATGCTCATAGCTCAACAATCAATAATGAAAGTCATGGTCACGTAAACCCCCCAAAGTGTGGAGATGAAATCCACACCCGGTAGGGAGCACAGGTCCTACCGATCCTCACCCAGCACACTGTGCATAGTGATACACCCCTCCAAAGAGGAATGCAGGCTATTTTGCATGGATAGGATGGATCTTGGAGTCGGTATTGGCCAAAAGAATAAGGTTCATGGGATTTGAGCCAATGGATGGAAATAACTACCATCGTCATTGAACTCTACTAGTGGATGGGTGTGAATTCCACCTCACTAGCATTTAAGTGTTGTGTGGTGTGTGTGTGTTCATTTTAAGCTTGTATGTAAATGAAAAATGCATCACCAAGCAAACATGATCTTTCCTATATGCCTAAAATAAAGATATTTCAAATTTAGAAATATGCATGTATTTAGCTATATGAACTTCAGAGAATGCAGTTTATATGATAAAATTGGCCTTTGATTGGGCCCCAGCAAGCAAACTCTACAACAAATTTAATGCTAGTTTTTTTTAAATTAGTGAAATAATTATAGATAACATGAAATTTTCATTAAATTTTACCTCTTATAGTTTTTCTAAGTGATCTACTTAGCTATTGACAGGAAAAAATGAAAAATAAGAAAATTAGAGGAACAAGATTACTTAGAAATCCTCATTTGATGGAGAGACAAGTTGCTTACTATCTATATTTTTGCTCTACTACTAGTTGCAACTGTTAAGCATGGGACCTGTAACAAAAACAAAAAAAAATCAGTCATCTACAATATAATTTATGGGTTCCCATCATGATCACCATCTGTACCACTCTAAAAGCATACACCTAGGCTATTGCATCAATTATACCAAACATTAAAGCATGAAAATATGAATAACAATGAATTGAACAAGAAAGAACAACTTCTTTATATTATCATTGCAAATATCCTTTACAAATACATCCCTCTTAGGGATACCAAATTCTTTGATACAATTGATACAATATTTTGAGCCCCTCAAAGGGGATGGTGCAATACGTAGGCTCTTAATGTAGACACGAACTACTCAAGGCTCAAGGAAGCCTTCTTCTCACTTGATCAGAGGAATATGTTGCCAAGAATACTTTGAATATGCTCAGATCCTATAAATCTACATTCAAGAAACAACATAGAAGAATTAGAAGCAAAGGAGGCCTCTCATGATGAGGCTCTTGATAGGAATTTGCATGAATTAGGACAAATATAGCAAGAAAGCATGGAAACTTGTAAATATGATTACAAAACCTCTAAATTATTATAAAGAAAGATAAGAAAGTAGTAAATCTAGCTATTATGATGCATAATCTACCATTAAAACTTGAAATGAATCAAATCTAATGAAACTAGTGCAAATTGACAAAATAGAAGGAAATAGAGCAAAGCTACCTCTAATTTCTACAATTAACCATACAAAAGCATAAAGGAAAGCTAATCTATGTCAGATCTACCTAATTGCATGCTTAGAATGAAAATCCTATGGCTAAAACAAGGGAAATTGAATGTCAAACCCTCACCATGGGTCTGAGGTGCAGCTGGCTCTGTTAGCCATGGTTGACAACCATGGCTGAGGTGAAAGTGCTCTTTCTCTTGTAACCAGGGCATGAATCTCAAATTCCTCCAGGTAATTGATGATCAAGGGTCACCTCTATGTTCTGGAACGAATTGGCGATGTAGATTCTTCGAATTTGTAGTGGAAGTGGTTCAATTGTGGATGAATGATCTCCTCAAGCTCTTGAAACCTCCATAGCTTCAAATGCAGTCATGATTTCCAAATTGGCAGCATGTAGGCACTCCTCAAGGGTTGCAAATGGCTCTCCAATCTGGCAGGGCTTCGTTGCATGCAAATTGACAGCTTCATCTAGACTTTTCCCCAATTTGGAGGGGGTCTTATAGCACTCTCAATTCCTAATCTTGGCTTCATGGAGAAGCCAAGATCAAGAACCAGGAGGTTGGAGCAGTTGGGAGGAAGATTCTGGATGCTTCCTCGCTTGAAACCGCTTGAAATCCATTGCCATGGCCATTGTAACTGAATTTGGCTTGGCTCAGGAGTTCAAAATAGTTTCAGGGCTAGCCGTGGCTCTGAGGCATAGCTAGCTCTATTAGCCGTGGGTGTTAGCTAGGCTAAGGCTGAGTAGGCCAAAGTTGCCTAAATTGAGTGGTTAAAACCACTGCTCTATCTTGGAATGGTCCAAGATCATTCATATGGTCTGTTAGGATGCCCATATGAGTAGTCCCCTACACATGACGCATTTTAGGTGTCTATAGGTGGATAGTTGAGCATTATAAATATAGATAAAGATGTAATTATCCCACATGTATGGATAAGTGAAAGTGGTAAGTATTTGGGCATTATAAATATAAATAAAGAATCATAGAGAGGGTATGAAGAGAAGAATATTGTAATTTATCTCAAGTGAGATATATTAAGGAGTGACTTCCTTCTAATAAGGAACATTGTACTGTGTTGCCCTACCTCAAGAATTTGAATATTAAAATGAATACATTGTAGTAATTTACATATTTTTCTTGTTTTACATTATGTAGGTTATTCAATTATGGTCGTTATTTAATATTTTTGTAAATTGTAACAATTTATATGGATGAGCAAAGGTTCATAACAAGTGGTATCAAAGCACTTTTTAGAGTCATGTTTCACTACAGAAGCTTCAATATCAGATGATATTCCAAGGCTGAGTTCAACTATAAAATTCTTGGTGCTTAATAAGAACCTGCATTAGGCTAATACTATTTTGTAGGATCGGGTGTAAGTACCAACCGCTTAACTAGGGGAAGTACTTGGGCTAATAATTGTCTTAAAAATTATTTTGAGGAGTGTCCCAATAACCCTAGAGTAATTGGTTTGAGTGTGTCACCGGTGAAAAGGGTCAACGACCCCATACCCTATTGGTAGTATTTTTACCCTATGAGAGTATACAAAGAGTTTTCATTTAGAGGCAAAACCATGGTTGGTTTCTCAACAATTATTAATTAGGGAAATATTGTTGGTAATCAAAAAGTGATACTTGCTTAGACAACCTTTGTGGCGAGTGAGATTTACCTTAAGCTACTACGAAGCCAAAGTTTGAGGCCCAGTTCATTGTTAATTGTTTTACAAAATTTCCATACAACCATCAACAACAACTTCGACAGGAGTCTTTGCATAGTTTGAAAGTTGAAAATAGTTCCATAGCTTCACTAGAGCAGATAGTTTACAGTCTACCAAAAATTTGAAATTGGTAGTTATTTAAAAAATATAGAGAGACAAGTCTACGATCTGGTCATAGTAAAAAATAGTTCATAGAGCAAGTTGTTATCAGTATGAAAATAAAAAATTGTAGAGTAACAACTTGTAGTTTCATAGTAATCCGTAGAGTAGCAGTCGTAGTTAGGTAGTAGTGCTGAAATAACCAATCTACAATTTGGTGGCAGTTCATTTAAAAATAATTTGCTGTTTGATAATAATTTTTTTTTAATCCATAGTTTAGAAGCAGTCCAAAAGTGGCAATTCATTGAAAGGAAGCACATGTTTTGTGTCAGATAATGTAGATCAAGAAGAATTGTTTGCCACAAAAAATATATATTTTGCAAGTTTATAGCTACATCCAGAGGGAAAGAGTTGTTATTTCCATAAACCCTAGCAGCCAATTTAATTTCATTAATATTATCTTGGCTAAAAATTTGCAGGTTCAAAAAATAAAAAACACAAATCTTGAGGGTGAGAATGTTCACATTTTTCAAAATTTGAAGATTCTTATGGACAAATATGTCTTACACTCAAATTTTTATGCCATTGAGAGTGAAGATATGGATATTGTTTTGGGTTATCCTTGGTTGCAATCCTATAGTTTTATCTTCTTTTTATTGTACCATAGTTTCATAAACTTATTTTGCAAATTAATGTTAAGGAGCAAGGATCCAAAGAAAACCAGGTAGCTAATGTAGGAGAAAAAATAGAACTTGAAACAAAATTTGAGGTAGTACCAAAAATCAAAGAAAAATTAAAGTAAGGGAATAGTCAATGGATGGGAGCATGACAAAAAAACACAAAATAGAGAAACAAAAAAATAAATATTCAAGGGCTAAGGTTGGAGCATATCACCATCCACATCACCATGAGAGGCAACAATCATGGAGACAAGGAAGAGAGTAACAAAGGGTTATTCAATTGTGGTTGTTATTTAATATTTTTTTAAATTGCAATCATTTCTATGGATGAGAAAAGGAGGTTCATAACATCGAGGTTCTCCCCATACATCTCACACTTGAAAGGACCATGGTAGCCTCTTTTCATAAGTTGATCCCCTGTTAGAACCCTTTTATGTAGAAGAAGTCAAATGAAGAATATCACCTTAGGCCATAACTTTTGTGCCCATATTTGGTTGAATAAGTCTCAAAGTGGGTTAGAAGTACTTTGGCATAGAACCACATAACCATGTGCAATTGTATACTCCCTCTGGCTCATGTTGCCCCATCCAAGGGAATCCTATTCTTGAGACCATGAAAGTGATCTCATTTGTAGAGTTTATTGGATATCCATCTTCTGCCTCTTTGGGATTTGAATTGGCCATTAGATTGTGGGGCCCAATTTCTTCCAAATTCTAAATTTTTAATTTGGTACCTATAATAGTTTGCTATCTTTATCCAATTTGCTCTGTGTAGCCGCTCCATCATAGGTCTCCACTCTAGAAATTAAACCACAAAATATTGATGCTCGTCCCAAGAGTCTATCCAAAATTTTGTGTGTTGACTGTTTTGAATTATCCATAAGAGCTCATTTATCATATCCTCTCTTATATTCAAAACTACTAATATGGGGCATCCACTAGTAGGAAGTTGGTGGTGAATAATGTCTACCAAAATTTTATTTTCTACATATTTACCTCTTAGATTTTGGGTCTGTGGCGCATTTGGGTTGTTCAACATCCTCCAATACAACTTAATTGTTAATTTCTTGTTCTTAACTACTAATTTGAATGCTAGCCCCCCTTCATTTTTGTGAAGGCATAAATTTTCCCACCTATTTCCTTTTCTTCTTAGTACCCCTCTAAAGGAATTGATTATTTATTTGATCCAATTCTCTTAACACTACCTTGGGAATGTCCAAAACTATGGAGTTATAAATAGATTTAGATTGAAGGATTGATTTAACTAAGGTTTTTCTTCCCCATGATGATAGCCATAGATTATTCCATTTATCTATTTTCATTTTTATTATGTCCACTAGCTAGGTCCAATCCTCCTTTTGTATTCCTATTTTAAGAGGAATGCCTAAGTAGGTGATAGGGAGGGAGGTCTTTTGGTATCATAGTTTATCAAGAACCATGATCTCCTGTTTGGGTGAGCAATGGAATGAAATTACTTTGGAATTTTCTTCATTGATTTTTTGCCCCATAGCTCTTGAGAAACAACTTATAATATGTTTAATTCTTGAGGCTCCTTCACTATTTGTTTTCCTAATAAATTCATCAACGAACTAGAGGTGAGTGATTGGTCTGGCTCCATTTGCAATAGTGATTCCTATTAATGTTTAGTTTTCCTTATATTTGGTTAATGTCCTTCCTAGGAATTTAGCCATAATGATGAATAAATATAGGGAAAGAGGATTTCCCTATCTAATACCTCTAAACATAGTGAATAATTATTAAGGGTAGTCGTTGATCATAATAAAATAGAACACTGATGAAATACATCCGTTTATCCAATCTGTTCATTCTTGCGAGAAGCCAAATTGACCCATTACTTTGAGGAAGAAATGCAAATCCACCCTATCATATGCTTTAGACAATTCTAATCAGATGAAAACAGATGGATATTTTTGTGCTTCAACAGAGTGAATAGCCTCTTGATCCAAAACTATCTCATCCACTATATGTCTGTATTCCACAAAACCACCTTGTTCTAGTGAGATAATCTTATGCAAAATAGTTTGAGCCTCTCTACCATTACCTTGGTGATCATTTTGAACAACACATTACATAAATATATTATTCTAAACTTGATAATGTGCTTTGCATCTTGTGTGTTTGGCATCAATGTTATATATATTTTGTTGATTTCCTTCAACACATCTTTAGCTTTCCTAGCTTCCTAAACCACATGCAGGATATCCCAAAATTATTGGTAGTATTTAATGGGAAATCCATACATCCAATGAGTCTTTCTTTTCTACATTTTGAAAACCACTTGTTGTAACTCTTTGGTAGTTACTAGTGTAGTCAAAACTAAATTATCCTCCTTTGTTATTAGTGCAGGTATCTCCTATAACACTTCCTATTAGGTTTTCATATCTAGAGGTTCTACTATGAAGAGACTTAAAAAATAGTTTATTGCAATAAACCTCATACCTTCCCAGCTCCTACTTTTATTCTCAATAAGGGTATGGATTTGTGCGATCTATGGGCTAGAAGAGATTTGTGGAATAATCCCGTGTTTTAGTCCCACTCTTGGAGCCATTGGATTTTATGTTTCCTCCTCCATAAAATCTTCCCTTTTTTACCATTCCTCTAGTTGGGATGTAAGTCTAATCTCTGCCATACCCAGACCCTCCATGAGGTCATCTATGCAGACATGTTTATTTAGATCTTTGAGTTGGGCTATCACTTCCAACTTTTTCTTCTTGACATCTCCAAACTCTTCCTAGTTCTAGGTCCTTATCTTGGATTTGATGTACTAAAGCCTCCTCACAAAGTAGTACATCTTGGTTCTATGTTGAGGTTTTTCTTCCGCCATTGTTGCACTCTAGTCTTGAAAGAGTTGTCTTTGAACCATGTTAGTTGGAATATGAATGGTGAGTGTCTGGACTTGGTTTTCCATAATTCTATCATGATTAACCAATGATATGATCCTATATTATTTAGGATCTTCACCCTAGGAATGTATTCATGAATTAAAAAATTATCTGATAGTAGGAACCTACCTAATATTTCCATAATAGAGGCAAATATTTGCCTCTCATTGGACCAAGTCATCAGGCCATTGTTTGGCATGACATCCACCAGGTGGAGGTTTTTGATGTATTCCTTCATGAGGTTGGTGCTCCCATCTAAGCTATTATTTTCCTCAACTTCTCTTCTAAGTACAATATTATATTAAAATCTCCTCCTATTAGGGTCCACGCTTGAGGAAATTAGATAATAATGTAGTTTATGTTCTTCCACTATCTTTGTTTCTCCTCTAGGATAGTAGGTGCATAGACATTCATGCAGAGCATAACTTGGTATGTTTGCCTACTTTGTGTTACTACAACCAAGATACCCTAGATACCCACCACTTAGTAGATAACTACCTCTTTAGGGCTCCAAAGGCATGCAATATCTGCTGATGTCCCTTGGGAGTTGAATGATTCCACTCTTCCAATAGACCACACTTTTCTTGTAATTATCTCCATTTCTTCCACCGAAACCTTCGTATCCTAAAGGAAGATGAGTTGTGGTTGTTTTGTGTGTATCATTCTTTTAATTTGATTATATTTTGAGGGACTACCCTTGAGTCCTCTAATGTTCAAGGATATGATCTTTATTAGTATTGGGGGCTAAAGATGTGGGTAAGGTAATTGACCTTACTTTCTACTATTATATTTTCTCCTTTTTCCACATGGTACTGATTAGTTTTGCATCCAACCTTTTGATTAGTGTCTATTTTTATCTTCTTACTTGTCTCTTGGCTCACCCCTCCTAATTTTGGAATAACATCCAACCCTAGCATATGTGTGTACAACACTAGGGTATTGTTGGTAGATTCGATGAGGTCTTCCCTAGGCTCTGATTTTTTTGTGGTTCCTACCTTTAACATATTATTATTGTTACTCTTATTTTCCCCCTTTTTTTTCGTTGGTAATTTGTTGTTGGCTTGTTTACTACTTCTTGTTTGTTACTCTGCACAACTAAGGTGGTGTTAGGGGTGCTATTTACCTCTTTTGGCATAGATTCCTTCCTTCCACCATGGAATTGTGTCTCCAATACTTTTATCTCCATTGTATCCTCATCATCTAAAATATCGTCAATAGGGATATTGTCAAACATATTGTTTGACACCATTGCCTGATTCCTCATTGTTGATTTATTTTGGGTATTCTTTTTTTGGCACTTGGGACTCTTTAGGATTTGTTTCCTCTCTTCCTTGCTCTGGGATCTTATGTGTGCAATATCTTGCTAAATGACCATATTCATGGCAAATTATGCAGTGAAAAGGTATGTTCTCATAATCCACCTCCTACTCCCATGTTTCCTCCTCAAACTGCAAAGTGATATTTTTTGGGAGAGGTTTGTTAAAATCTATTAAGACACATATCCGAGCATAAATAATTTTCTCAAATTTATATGTACTATAAACAAACATCATAAGTGTATCTAGGGTATTCTCAATTGTCGTAAATACTATCAGATTCTAAAATTCTACTCATAGGCCAAAAAGTCTCACTCATATTGGAGCTGTGGATGGCATCTCTTCCTCCAATTTGAATTTAGTATGCCAAGGTTTCATAAAAAGACCCTCCTTTCAAAAAATCATGGCCCCCATTTCCCTATCTTCTTCAAAAAGCAAAAATAACAAGCAAATAACCATTGGGATAGGCAGATATTTGGAATTCCTTTTTTTTTCACCATTGTTTAGCAACCCATAGTTTAAATGTTGAAAGGAGTGGTCTGAACCCCATCGATCGACATATCACCCCTCTCCTCTCCATGTCTTCTATTACATTTTTAATGTCCTCCATATTCACCTTCACTATAGGGGAACCATCCATCACCTTTAAAAACCTCGATGCAGTTTTCTTGGATTTCGTCTTAGGCATCCTTAAATGTCTTTGTGGTTCCCTCAAGTTATAAATCGTATTTGGAGGAGGTTGTTCCCCATGAAGGGCTTCCTTAAAATAAAATTTTGGGGGTAGCTCCCCTAACTCCTTCCCCATATTGGGTATTGGTAAAGTCGACTCCTTTTGGTAGTTTGCCATATTGGGGAATGGTAAAGTCGACCCCTTTTGGTAGTTTACCCTCAAAAAAATCTTGCTCAAGTTTTGGACCATATTAGTTTTTTGTGCTTTAGCTTATCTGATCTAGTCTGCAAAGTGAATTATATTTTTTGTTCTCTTCAAACCTTGGCCCCATTTTTGTGGTAGACTATGATCTCCTATCTCTTTTTGCACTGTAAATTGAAAGTGCTTGTTGCTTTTTCCTTCACTTTGTGTGGCTTGTAAAAATTGGTTGTCTACTATATTTTGAATCCACTACATTTCCTCCAACTATACCTTCTCCTTACTGTAATCATCCTCATCAAAAAATTCATGCTGGCCACTAAGACCAACATGCCCCATCATTTGTATTTTCTCTACAATTTTATCTGAAACCCTTCAAAATACTTGTTCTAACTCTTTTTGCTTCCTTAATCTATGCTTACTAAGGCTTCTACATGCAATGGTGATGGCATTGCATGCAAACCCTAACAGAACTTTGTTTCCCCTTCTACTTTGCAAAGTGTTAATATGTAAGCTTCTAAATATTGTTGTACTATTATATTAGCATACGATAATGTAATAAGTAATTATAAAAAGTATTATTGTAATAAATATCATATGGTCATTATGCAATACTAACTCAATATTTTCAATTTCATATAATCAATTCAAAATAAATTAAATTAATTTTAAATTCAAAAATATTAACAATTATTTTAATGATATAAAATTATTTTAATATATATTTTTTGTTGAGTAAAAACCTTTATAAGCCCTAGCTCTTTTATAAAGATGAAGTCAATGGGATGACGACTATCTAAGGAATCAAAATGGGGCAGTCCACTTAAGCATTCGACTGCTACCAACCAACCTATCCCTTTCGAGTAAAATTTTAGGGTAAAGTGTGGGTTTTTGAAAGGATCCCAATCCATGTACAGTGGTTTGAAATTGGGTCTCCTAGATGAAAACCCAAAAACATACCTCTACAATATCCCAATGAAAATAAATTTATTTTAATATTTCATTATTTTACTTTTTCATTGGTTATTAAAGTATGCCTCTATATATATTCAATTTGTTAGGATTCACTATATAAACAAAAGGAATTCTTGAAGTAAGCAACTTAATCAGTAACATCAGAAACTATTAACCATCACAGAAGAAGAATATAAACATGCAAGACAAGATAAAACACAACATATAACGTGGTTCACCCAACACTAATCCTTTGTATTAACACCAATACAATCTCTGAAGGGAGTAATCCTGCAACACAACCAGCTACAAATTCCTCTTCAAAACACCAACATCTCCACACAATTACTCTAATAGTAATTCAACATGCAAACACCCTTGCATCAAGCTCTACACCAAGCTTCCTTGTCTCTCTACAAGAGATACATAATCCTATGCACTTCCCATAAACAAGATACTCAAATATATAGAATTATTACAATAGTTTTTCTTAACCATAGACCATGTTTTTTTATCTTTAAATCTATATTTTTTATCCTTTTTGCTTTCTTGGCTTTTTGCTTTTTTTGGGCTTTTTGCTTTTCTTTTTCTTTATACAATTAGAAAAAACTTAATTTTAGCCAAGATCAGACTCCACAACCTAACAATCTCCCACTTGGAGACTGATCCACAACAACTCTACCGTTGTTGCATCCGCCAAAGAACATATTTAAGCCAAACAAGGAATGTCAACTCCTCCAGATTGTTGTAACCATGCTCTGAACCATCACACCGGACTAGTGTCATCCACGCACTTTTATCCTGTGATCAACAAGCAACACATAATATCTCTACCACAAATCAGTGATAATAACAACATCCTCAAAATTACTTTGTATCATGGTGAATCAAACATCACCACCATGGCAAGATCTACATACTATGGATGACCCATAGCATGCACACACACAATATGGCTTTGCCACTAGCTTTGAAAGCACACTCCCCGAGTGTGGAATTACCTTCCAACTTAGGGACTTGGGGTCGCAATGATCCAAAGCTATAACCATATTATGTGTTCCATCTTGAAAAATCATACAATAAATCCTGAGCCATGTCCATCTTCCTAGACATGTCTCCCAGTTCCCACTGCTGAAAGGATCAAATCCTCTTTTTCATCTGCTATGTTTGCTTCTCCTCCATCTCCATTTCGAGACCAGCAATATTTCTTTAGATGCCCCTTCTTGCCGCAATGCCAGCACACCATATTTCCTTTGGACTTGGATCCACCTTGCTCTTCACGATTCCCCGAATTCACTCCTCTTGTCTTTTGTTTTCCTCTGGCAATCAATGCTACACCAGATGATGATTCTTCCGTGCTCTTCCTTCGCATTTCATGACTAAGGACTGCACTCACTGCATCATCAAAAGAAAGAATACCAAAAATAGTACCATTGCTAATAGCCATTACCAAGCTCTCCCAACTATCAGGTAATGAACACAGGAATAGAATGGCCTTCATCTCTTCCTCAATTTTAATATTAACCGAGGCTAACTGACTAACAACCGTATTGAAATCATTTAAATGACTAGCTACAGATCCACCTTCTGACATTTTCAAATTGTAAAGATGCTTCATTAGAAAAACTTTATTTGAAGCCGAGGGATTTTCATACAACCTTTTTAGTGTGTCCATAAGATCCTTCGTAGTCTTCACCTCTGAAATGTTGAATGCCACTGAAGCTGCAAGGCACAAACAGATAGTACCCAATGCCTTCCTATCTAGAAGAGCCCACTCCTCATCTGACATGCTTAATGGTTGCTTCGCTTTACCTTCCAAAGGTAGATAGAGATATTTTTGATATAGATAATCCTCCATCTGCATCTTCCACAACTGATAGTTCTGGCCATTGAATTTCTCCACTCTGAACTTCCCTTCTTCTGCCATAGCTCCCACTCAAGTCAAGCTCCCACTCAATCCTGAATCCCAACCTCACTCTGATACCAATTGTTAGGATTCACTATATAAACAAAAAGAATTCTTGAAGCAAGCAACTTAATCAGTAACAACAAAAACTATTAACCATCACAGAAGAAGAACATAAACATGCAAGACAAGATAAAACACAACATATAACGTGGTTCACCCAACACCAGTCCTTTGTATTAACACCAATACAATCTCTGAAGGGAGTAATCCTGCAACACAACCAACTGCAAATTCCTCTTCAAAACACCAACATCTCCACACAATTACTCTAACAGTAATTCAACATGCAAACACCCTTGCATCAAGCTCTACACCAAGCTTCCTTGTCTCTCTACAAGAGATACATAATCCTATGCACTTCCCATAAACAAGATACTCAAATATATAGAATTATTACAATAGTTTTTCTTAACCATAGACCATGTTTTTTTATCTTTAAATCTATCTTTTTTATCCTTTTTGCTTTCTTGGATTTTTGCTTTTTTGGGCTTTTTGCTTTTCTTTTTCTTTATACAATTAGAAAAAACTTAATTTTAGCCAAGATCAGACTCCACAACCTAACACAATTAATTATATGGGATTGAAATGAGTCCCACCCTTATGACATGGTAGTATATAAAAAAAAACTACTATATTATCCATGTATCTTTTGACAAGATTTAAACCTTAATCTCTTTTTTAAATATTATTGAATCTAACTTATTAAACTAATCTCATAGTTAATAAAAAATATGTTTTTCTTTATTTATATCTAATCCTAAAACAATAGACAATGTACAAGTGTTAATAGTAGCGTGTTATTAGTACAATGTTTTTTTTATAGAAACAAGGACAAACAAAAAAAAAAATGTTTTTTTAAAGAGTGCATGGGTCATTTGGTAAATCATAGTAAACTGGGATGATGTCTTTTCAAATTAAAACATGAATAAGTTGTATACAGCCCTACTTTCAATTAAAAATTAAAAAAAAACTCCAATTTAAAATTCCAACAAAAATCCCCTGCAGATCCAATAATATTGAAATCGAGCAGGCAACACTTTACACTAAAGGATTTGGTTAATGTTGAGGGGAAGGATTGTGTCGGTAAAAAGGCCAGAGACAATGATATAGCTGCACGATCATTGAATTTGGGTATTTTTATTTATTTTATTATAATTATAATAAAAAGAATTGAGTTTATTAATAAAAATTTTAATAAATAATTATACATAGGTGAATTTTAAATCTTTAAAAAAACCAAATGTAGATAAAACATTTTTAATTTTAAATCGAATACCAATTAGCCAAACCTAAGTCAAAACAATAATATAATACCCATGCATTGATGAGAATCTAGGCGTCCAACTTACTTGGTGGAGGTAGGGGCAGTCTCAAACTTTAAAATAATAATAATTTATGCTATTCAAATAGTTGGCCTTACATTCTGACTCGCCCCACATGTTACCTGCCGACGAATATCTTCGATTGTTACTGCTCTCCTTATTCAATCCTACTCCACTTTCACTTTGACGCAGCAAAATCTGTGATAATGTTTTTTCACAAGGGTCGATCGTTCTCTTAAAACAAATCACAGTTTTTTTTTTTTTTTCCTTTAATTTAGAAGAAGACAAGCAGCACATGAAAGCGTTTGCAAGCATCCCGAGCATCCATGGAATTATGGGCCCCTAACAACATGAAATATGTGTGAACGTGCTCTTGGTTTTCTATGCTTTTTCTATGCCTGTCATAGGAGACAGAGAAAGAGACATATTACTGTTGCCATGTCGCAAAGGTTTTCTGCTCTGGATAAAATTAGTAACCCTTCCAACATTGCAAAAACAAACTCACTTTACTTGTATGGAGATTCCATACAGGTGGGCGTTACTCGCAATTTTTGTCTTGTGCAAGCAGAGGATTCTGTTGCCACCCAGGTGGGCTTGATGTCGGTGCCGGCAGAGTAAATAATTGTTTTCTGAGTTCACTTGCAATTGACACAAAGCATACCAGTCGCAGTAACAAACAATAAATGAATGACCCAGTAAAATTTTAGCTAGTATTGAATCCGAAAACTGTTCATCTACCCGGTGAGTTACGTTTGATAGCCAAGAATTTATGACCACCAAGGCAATTTAATCTTTGTGTGTTGGCCAAATGAGTAGTTGAAGATTGGGACAGCAGGTGGGGGTGCAAGAATTTAATGGAGTTGGAGGATAAGAGTCCCACCAAACTTTTAGCTATTTCAAAATCGAGGGGTTTCTTCTCCTTGTATTTTTTACGTGTCATTTTGCATAATGTATATTCTACACGTTTTAACCAGAGATCTTCAAAGCAAATCACCATAAGTCTCCATTGTCGACGAATATTTCAAACTACAATCTCGACTGTAAAACAATTTCGTCTCTATCTTAAGAAAAGTTTTTTCTTTTTTATATATTGAAAATGCACAAGGGAGATAGATAATTAGTCCTCCAGCTAAGTTAGCTAAGTTGATCCGTAGACTCCAAGGAAACTGCCGTTCACATTGAAGAGATTCCAGCCAGAATGTTTTATATATATATATATATTTATTTATTTATTTATTTGAACAATAGTTATAAGGTCAAGTCTCGTTGTCTCAGATAGTAACCTCGAATCATGATGCTACTATTATAACCCCAAGTTGGCGCACATTCAGCTGGCTCAGGTCAGACTACTACCTTTGCACACTCAGCCGGCTCAAATCAGACTACCACCTTTACACAAGTTGAGCATGCCCTGGAGGTTTGAACCTAGGTCTCCTCTTAGTAAGTGTCGTCATCAAACTGACGCACAAGACTCAGTCAGACTATTATCTTTACCCAAATTGGACATTTACTCAAATTAGACATACCCAAATTAAACGTGCCCTCGAGGTTTGAACCTAAGTTTCCTCGTAATAAATGCCAATTCAAGTGCCGTCATCAAGCTGGGGCACACTCAGAAGCCTCAGGTCAGACTATTATCTTTATCCAAATTGGACGTGCCCCTCAAATTTGTACCTAAATTTCCTCTTAATAAATACCCTACGTCTTACCAATCCACTTCCCCTCGACCCAGGGCACATGAAAGCTCTCTTTCCTGCTCTTTTGGTATTTTCCCTAGGTGGGGTACCTGCAACAGGCTTATTATATGTATTATTATAACTCTATGGGACGTTTTAAGAATTCGAATGCCCACAGTTTGAGGTCTAAAGCCTGAGATTGACTGAATTCCTTTGTTGGGATTGGCGGTCATGATAACATCATCATATCTTAAAAGACTGGAAGAAAATTGGATTCATGCACTGTAGCTACCTGTCCTGTCTCGTAATATATCTGGGTGTGACTCTGTTCAAAATACCAAGTCAATGGATGGTGATGTATAACAAAATGTACTTTGCAACTTTCAACCTTGTTGTTTCCGCAGACATTAATTGTGCATGCAATTTGTGTTCTCCATTCTGTTCGTATCTATCTATGAGTTCGTCTAAAAAAATGGGTTTTTTTGGAATCTTTGGGGAATACCTGACGTCTGGAGTGACCGGCTTGTTGACTTCCTTCTTATTAATACAAATCTCACCTGCCAACGATATATCTCTCTCACCACCTTCAAATGCAAGAAATATAATATATTTGTGTGATTAGAAGGGAAAGAGCGAGAGGTCTTTGGAAAACCAGCGATGCTGATATTAAATATTGTGCAGAAAACTGAAATAAATGCCTGTTAGCAGATTAGCCCAATCACTATCATGGCATTGAAACAAGCAGAGATAGACGAAGTATATAATTACGGCTCACCTGCCCACCCAAACGGAAGAAAGCAAATGTTGCCAACAATTATAGGCGCTTCTGATGAGAGGCAGTATACTATACATGGTCAATCCAACGTTACTAGTTTCTGCATCTCCGAAGAGCAAAAATTAATTTGAGAAAGCCCAGAGTGAGGCGCCAGGCTTACCCAGAGGCGCCAGGCTTTGAGATGCCAAGTATAGCCTCGCTACCGAAAAATTGAACCATCCAATGTGAGCTATATTAAATGCCCATTAATTCTGAGCAGAGCGTTCCTCTTATTAGCCCTGCATGCAGGGGCACCCACAAAGGTGGCTCCTTTTGCCTTCATTTTAATTGAATGTACTTGTAATTGAATACGTGGGAGAGATGATGGTTGTGTCCTTCAACCTAGCATGCAGCGGCACTGACAAAGCTGGCTCCTTCTGCCCTCGCTTTAATTGAATGCACCTAGGATTCAATTGTGTAGATTTAAGTGCATGGGACGATCGATATATGTTCTGTTGATGCTCCTTTAGTAAAGAACTATTTGGCTTTCAGATCTGAATCATGGGGATGGGTAGAATGAAGAATTACAGCTTGTTCCTGATGATGATGGTGGTGATATGTTTGAGAGGATTGTGTTCGTCTTTGGAGGAGTCTTGGCTTTTGCAGGTCAAGGAGGAGTTGGAGGATCAATTTGGGGTGCTGGGGAGCTGGTCGCAGTCCTCTAAAGTGTGCGAGTGGGGTGGGATTACTTGTTCCAAGGATAGTTTGGCAGTCATAGGTTTGAATTTATCTTCAGCTTCTCTGTCTGGAAGCATTTCGCCAGCTTTGGGCAGGCTTCGGAACCTCGAATTCCTGGACCTGTCTTCCAATTCTTTAACTGGCTCAATACCTTCTGAGCTTGGCAATCTCTCCCGTCTTTCTGTGCTGCTGCTCTATTCCAATGAGCTTTCTGGAACCACTCCAAGGGAGTTGGGCATGCTGAAAGAGCTCACAGTTCTAAGGATTGGAAATAACCTGCTGTCTGGGAGGATTCCAGGTGAGCTCGGTAAATTGAGTAAATTGACATCGCTGGCACTAGCTGTTTGTTCATTGAGTGGACCAATACCGGGAGAGCTAGGCCAGCTTACGGAGCTTCAGATACTAAATTTACAAGGGAATAGATTGAATGGCACGATCCCCAGGGAGCTTGGAAAATGCAGCAGCCTTCAAGTCCTGTCGCTTGCGGAAAATAATCTGGAAGGTGAAATCCCAGTTGAACTGAGCAATCTCCAGCAGCTTGAGACACTGAATTTGAAAAATAATAGTTTCTCGGGACCAATTCCTCGTGAGCTCGGTAAGCTTGGTAATCTTGTTTACTTAAATCTGCTTGGAAATAAGCTTACTGGTAATGTTCCTGTTCAACTGAGCCTGCTAGTGCAGCTTCAGAATTTGGATTTGTCTAGTAATAATCTCAGCGGTACAATTCCCATAGAGCTTAGTAAGCTGCAGAATCTTGAGTACCTGGTTTTGTCTAATAATTCTCTACACGGCACCATTCCTAGGAACTTATGTGCAAATACAACATGGGCACATCTTTTTCTTTCAGATAATGGCCTCTCTGGAGGCATTCCAGAAGACCTAGTCAGGTGTTCCTATTTAGAAGAGCTAGATCTCTCCAATAATGAGCTCAGTGGCTCAATTCCTCACAATATTGATGAATTAGTCAATCTCACATATCTTGTGCTGCACAACAATAGCTTGACAGGAAGCATTCCTGCAACCATTGGGAATCTTACCAATTTGGAAACACTTTCCATTTTCCACAATCAACTTACTGGAGAAATCCCTAAGGAGATTGGGAAACTTGAGAACCTGCAGATTTTGTATCTGTATGAAAATCAGCTGGGTGGGAGTATTCCTACCGAGATTGGAGGCTGTTCAAATTTAGCCGAGATTGATTTCTTTGGAAACCATTTTTCAGGAAGCATACCCATTACAATTGGAAGGCTGAAAAATCTGAGTTTTTTGCATCTGAGACAAAATGATTTGGATGGTCCAATACCTCCGAGTCTAGGGGAGTGTAAAAATCTCCAGACACTGGATTTGGCGGACAATAAACTTTCTGGAAGAATTCCTGCTACTTTTGGTCTGCTTGAAGGCTTGCAATTTCTTCTTTTGTATAATAACTCTCTAGAAGGACCCCTTCCTCGAGAGCTCTCAAGATGCAAGAGTTTAGCAAGAGTCAATCTTTCTCACAACAGGTTGACCGGAACCATGACTCCTTTGATTACATCAAGCTCTTATATAATCCTGGATTTGACGAATAATAGCTTTGAGGGAGAAATACCAGCAGAACTTGGCAATTCTCCAAATTTAGGGCGACTTAGACTGGGTAAAAATCTTCTCAATGGCAGCATTCCTCCAGAATTGGGCCAGATAAAAGAACTCACATTGCTGGATTTATCATTCAATTTACTCACAGGCATTATACCTGCAAGTCTAGCTAACTGTAAGCATTTGGGTCATCTTGACCTCTACAACAATAAGCTTTCAGGTCCAATTCCTGCATGGATTGGGAATCTGCAAGATCTGGGAGAGCTGAAACTCTCTTTCAATGCTTTCAATGGAACTATTCCTCCAGAGCTTTCCAACTACACAAATCTACTAAACTTGTATTTGGACAACGATCAACTATCAGGTGCCTTACCAACCCGGATGGGAAACTTGGTTGCCCTCAATGTCGTGGACATGCAGAACGACCAGCTGTTAGGAAATATTCCTTCTTCAATAAAATACTGTCAAAAGCTTTATGAACTCAGGCTTTCTAATAATTCACTTACAGGACCCATTCCAGCGGAGATGGGAATGCTTGCAAATCTACAAAGTTTTTTGGACCTGAGCAATAACAAGTTGTCCGGAAGGATTCCTGCTTCACTTGGAAGTTTGATCAAGTTAGAAGTATTGGACCTCTCGAACAATCAACTTGAAGGTGCTGTTCCACAGGAGCTTGCAGATCTCAGTAGTTTGAATGCTCTCAATCTAGCCAACAATAAGCTTGAGGGACAATTGCCTCCAAGTCTTTCCAAGTGGCCTTGGACTTCGTTTGAAAAAAATCCAGGCCTGTGTGGTCATCCTTTGATTTCCTGCATCACTGATGGCTCGGCTTCTGAAAAGAAAGGATTATCAAATGCAGCAATCATAGGTATTTCTATTGCAGGAGTAGTGGGCTTTGTTCTTCTGGTTGGTATCATCGTGCTCCTCTTCATGAGAATGTCATCGGCCTGGGCACCTCCACCTCCTTCTTATATGTACAGTGGTCAGAAAGGTGGGGTAAGCAAAAGAGAAAGCAAATGGACCTTTGGAGATATCATGGAAGCGACAGACAATCTCAGCGATGAATTCATCATTGGTTCGGGAGGATTTGGGACAATTTATAGAGCTGAAATGAGTAGTGGAGAGGTATTTGCAGTGAAAAAGATTGTCTTCAGTGAAGATGACCCACTTCATGATAAGAGTTTCATTAGGGAATTGCAGACTCTTGGCAAGATTCGTCACCGGCACCTTGTCAAATTAATTGGTTGTTGCTCTCACCAAGGCACAAATCTGTTGGTTTATGACTATATGCCAAATGGAAGCCTCTGGGACAAGCTGCACGGCCCTTTGGCCAAGAAGCTATTTTGGGAAGCTCGTCTTAAGATTGCGATGGGCATGGCTGAAGGTGTTGCTTATCTTCACCATGACTGTGTTCCCCAGATAATACACAGGGACATCAAATCCAGTAACATTCTTCTAGATTCTGAAGGAGAAGCACATGTAGGTGATTTTGGGCTGGCGAAGTCTGTGGATGCATCCAAGTCCACATATTCTACGTCCTTGTTTGCTGGCTCCTACGGCTATATAGCTCCAGGTTAGTTCTTGTTTTGGCTGTGTTCCATATGTTTCTGTGTGGGGCTTCTCAGCACTAGAACTTTTTCTCGAGTCTGAAAGGGACTGTTGGCCTGTTCAACTAATTTTCTGGTAATTAGGTTTCTTTCCTGATTGAATCTTGAAGGTGAATTTGAATGTTTGCCATTGTTAGCCGTTAGTCTTGCCAAATAAAAAATCAAGACGATATTTCAACGTACAGAATCCCTGAACAAGCTAACTTTAGCGAATCTTTTGAATAGCAGCTCAGCTCTGAAACACAGCTTTTCTTATCTAATTTCTGCTGACTTAGTCAATTTTTCTCTTGCAGAATTTGCTTATTCAATGAGAGCCACAGAGAAAAGCGATGTTTACAGTGTAGGGGTTGTGCTGATGGAATTGGTAACTGGTAAGATGCCTACAGATGAAAGCTTTCCTGAAGGAATGGACATTGTGAGATGGGTTGAAGCATGCCTTTCTGAGGACTCCATGGGATTGGATGTCTTGGACTCTCGTTTGCGACCATACACTCCTGAAGAAGAGGCAGAGATGTTTCTGGTGCTGAAACTTGCAGTGGACTGTACAAAAACATCTTATACAGAAAGACCCACCATGAGAGAAGTTGCTGATAAGCTCAGCCATGTGAGGAGAGAGAGCAATACCTCACTAAAGAAAAGGTGAAGCTTTTTATGTTTACATGCTTGTTTAGAGAATCCCTCTCTGTTGTTGTAGGCGATAAACTGTGAATTTTTCCTCTAGAAAATTATCAGTCTTTAGTGGCTTTCCATATAGTCCTTAAAATAAGTATGCATACCCCTCCATCAGAACTAATCTTAGCACAGCAAGAGAAAAGTTGCCAGCATCATTATAGTCCATCCCCAGCATGTGTAAACTTCTTTGTGTTAGCCGTTGGAACATGACACATTCAAGGTAATGACATGTCTTTCCAGTTGTCAATTTTTACTGCATATATCTGTGTGTCTTGTTTGTTGATTAAACTTCAAGCTTAGTCATCAGACCATAAGGAAAGGTTGAAGTAAAAGGGAAACAGAAATTGCTACTCAGGGCTTTCTGCTATTCATAAACTAAAAATTTACAGGACAGAGTTAGAAAAATGCAATATTGTTGTATAGTATGAAGAGGGCTTTTATACAATCTGAGCCATTTGTTATAGGTATTTAAATTGATTGCCCAGTTTTCAAATGCAATGGTGCTTCACAAACAGCTGCTTCAGTTGGGATTTTAGATTAGGAAATAGTACGCAGGAAGAGGTTGGAAGTGTGTGGATTGCATTGAACTATGTGAAACATGTTGCTGGTTTCTTGAAAGATTATTGTAGATTGATGTACCTCATATTTAATAAATATTGGAAACAATCCCATCAGAAGTAATGGGTGGCTTTTGTTTGATTTGATTGTTGAAAGGATCTATACAGAAAAAATATGGTGCAATACTTTGTGGAAATACCATCGGAGTGGATGTTGCAGCCTTGTTGTCCAATTTTTCTAGTGATTTGTGCATATTGGACATAATGTCAGATACTCTTGGAAATGATAATGTTAAAAGAAAAACTTGCTTCTACCCAAATTGGCCTTATGTCTAATTTCCAAATATAAACTAAAACCAGGAAGAGAATATTTTGTTAAAGCTGCATCAACACCAAGGTAAGGTAAGGTGTAATCGTTCCACGCCCCTGTCGAGGAGAACTGGCTTCCAAAAGTTATTTATTGATTAACCTAATCTGTTTCGACAACCTAGCTTACCTTTTCCATGGTGTAAGATGGGGAATTTGTGGCTGTAATGTACGGAAGTGATGTTTATGGATTGATTTGAAAGGGTTTTGATGGATTGATTTGAAAGGGTTTTGATGGCACCATCAGACTTAGATTTCAACACTAAGCAATAGTTTACAGGGTTTGAATTTGAGACTTGTGATTTGAGTTTGGGTTTGAATTTGGGTTTGAATTTCAGAATTGTGGTTTGAATTTAGATTTCCTTAACAACAGTCTAAAAATTTAATATTTTAAAAACTCTAATAATAATCATTTTAATTTTTTAATTTAAAAAATATATGCAATTGCATGATGGGCTTGAGTGGCAGGATTTGTTCATTATTTTTATTATTTATAATTTAAGTTCATTTGGAAACCTTGGAAAACAAGCCATGATACTAAATCTAACTTAAACTTTATATGGATTAGATTTCAACCTTTAAAATTTCAAACAAATTCAATTACATGAAAAAATTAAAAGGGGTGTTATTTTAAAAAGTCTGTACAAACTAAATATTTAAGCATATAAAATATCAATTCACTGGAGGATACGAATTCACTCTAAGAATATAATATCCATAAGGATTGAAGATGGCTAATGGTTGAGTGCCACTAGGTTTCAATTAGTCCACGTTGTGAATGAGTAGGCGAAATCATATAGAGGAGACGAAATTGCACCCATCTCAAATTATCCCTCGTTTCAGTGGGTAACACATCAGCCTAATCATCATTCAGTTATGGTGTTGTTTAAAACAGTCAAACTTTACACCACCACCACATAAATAGTAGCGGATAGAGATGGCGTAACGTCTTTGCCACCTACCAAGCAAAATTTAAGATTTATAGAGAATTAGAATTCAAAATGAATAAGATGATAAATTTAAGATTTATAGAGAATTAGAATTCAAAATGAACAAGATGATAAGAAGATACCGTGTAGATTGATAAGAAGATATCATGTTGGATTGGTAAGTTTGATATCTTTTTGAATTGATAAAGAAGATATCTTGTTGGATTGGTAAGTTTTAAGTTTTTATTAAGGCAGACAATTTTTGTTGGGGTAGAGGTAGTAGTCTAACTTGACTTCTTAAAGTGCACACCAATTTTTCTTGGGGTAGAGATAGTAGTCTAACTTGACTCCTTAAAGTGCGCACCTGATTTTGTAAAGTGAAATATCCCTTGTAACTCCGCTAACGATGGTGGTACCAACCTCCAGCTATCAAGGGTATACTGAAAAGATGAAGGGACGGTATGACAATGGTACCAACCCGGAGCTCTGAGGGGTATCTCTCACTTCAAGTCTCATTTAATGAGAAGATGAAAGGGACGGTGATATTAACCTTGAGCTATCGGGGTATCCTTTACTCTGAGAAGATGAAAGGGACGTCATTCCTTGTGTAAAAAAATTACAATAACATATTTTTATGTTAAATTTCGGTCCACTTTAATACTCTTTTTAAATTAAAAAAACGTGCACTTATAAGATATTTCTTGTGTAAAAAAATACTTCCTTGTGTTTAAAAAAAAAAAACCCACACAACAGATATGTATATGTATAAGAAGTATTTACTCAATTAAAAAAAACCACGTATAAGTAAAGTTTGTCTTAGTTTGCACTTATTAATTAAAATATATATAAAAGATTTTTTACAATTTTTCCAAAATCATCTTATTAATATTTAAAGCATAGCTATGTAAAAAGATTGTTTTACCATATTTTACTTTCTTAATTAAGAGATTTATCTCGTATAATTTTAGGGAGTTTAATGTTTATATTTAGTTAATTTGTGTATAATCAAAATTAAGTACTTGTTTTGTCAATTGTATTTAGCACTTAGTATTTATAGATCAATAATGTGTGGAGTTTGTATATAGATTTCTCTTTTTTCTTTATTTTTTTGAAACTTGATTGTTAAAGTATTAACCTATAACAAGATGTTAAGGTCATAAAAATTTTATTGATACAAAAAATTGACATCGTTGGAGTTATTGTAACATCCGATGAACCATAGATGTTCAAAGATAAGTTGATAAAAGGACTCAACAACTTTATTAAACATAACAAAGTAGCCTAACAAACCGTCATACCAACCAAAGTCATGGCAAAAAATGGTAGGATGTCCCCTCAATCATCTCCCAAAATTGTTTTACCACTTAACAAGACCAAAACATGTGCTTAGCTATTTTTAGTCTAGCACAAACTACACATCGCAAGTGAGCAACCCAGATTTTACAAAGACACTTTGGATAAAATTCTAAGATGCAAGACTTGCAAATCCAAAAGCTTATTTGACATTGATTCCCCTAATTTCTAGAGCTTAACATTAAGCTTCCACTAGGAATCTTTAGAAGAATAGACATTCCACTTATCATTTAGCCTATTAACTAGAGGCACACAGAGGATCAAATGCCTATACAAGGTTCTAACTACTAGGGTGCAAATTATTCTTCCATTTGACTAGCACCAATCCCTAAGCATATTTCAAATCAAGGTAGTTGATAGTTTTATCTATAATTCTTGACTAACCAAATCTTGAATTATTAGGACATATTTAAAATGAGTTGGAAGTGAAATTTTGCTTTAAATTCGTGCCATGGTTTCCATATTTGAAGGAAAATATCCCAACGGTCTATGAAGTGATGCACTCCTCTTTTGAAAAGCAACCTGTCCTTCAAGCTTGAACCATAGGACAAAGGACTATCAATGCTCAAAATTTATCATTTCTATCAAATTGAGAATGTGGAAAAACTTGAACCTTGTTTAAGAGAGAATCCATGACACGTTAGCTACCCAGCAATAAATTTCTAGGTCCATTTAAGACATCTTAATGAATGGATCCTCATCCTCTAATTGAAAAGTGCTCATCATTCATCAAAGAGACCAACACCTTACCAAGCACCACTTGTGTGAGAATATTTAATTATAAATTAGACTAAATGTTTTCAAAGATCATTGTCAATTAAAATGTTTGTAACCCACTTAGCCATCATGGTCACCCCTTGATGCTAGAGGTCAATAAGGCCCTACCCTCCCTTAGGCTACATGCACTACCTTCTAGATATGGAAAATTTCATCTAGGTGTCATCCCATAATTTTCTTAAGAAATTTTGTATAATTCTATTAAGCTACTCATAGTGTATCCAACTTGGTAACCAATATGATGAGTAGAAGATGTGAGTGGCTATGAATACTTTTTCCACAACTTGAAACCTATGAGCAATAGAATGATACATTGTGACCTAAAAATCAAGCCTCTTCTAAAATCTATTCATAAACCACCTCCAAAAAATCAACTGAACCAACTTTATATCCAAAGGGGATGGCTAAGTACCAAATCACTTTCCCATGAGTAACATATTTTCATAATTAAGAAGTTAGGGATGTCTAGCCTTATCTTGCTCAATCTTAGTTGGAGATGACGTGGTACCCAATATATTACAAAATACTTCTATAATCACTAAAGCATTATCTAAGACTATAGTCAAGGAAGGAGATGCCTTTAAGTAGCCTCACCTAGGTTTATCTTTCAAGCAGGTATCCCTACACATCCATTGAGATCACATACAATAAAAGAGCAAGGTAAAAACCTTATTGGATTGAGAATTAAAGATTAAAATGTTTGGAAAGAAGGTTGTTGACAAATACCTTAGCAAAAACATCATGAAATAGGAGAGCCACCTTATGCAAAAACTTTGACCCCAATCCTAACTAGTATAACATTTGCAATATGAAAGAATAATGATCACAGTCTTTGTCAAAATCTAGATTAAGGAACAACACATATTGATATGTCCCTCCATACCATTCTAAGGTTTTCTAATCTAGCACTAAATTGTCCATTATTATCCTCCCATGTAGAAATCTAGTCTATTCAAGCCTCATAACATGTTATGCTATAGGGATAATACACCCAATTAATGATTTAGCTATTATTTTATAAGCTACATTAAGAACAATAATCAACCTCTTACTTAAGACTCTCTATTGGACCTTTTTGGGATCAATTTGTTTGGGCCTTGATTAATTACTAGACCTGGTGAGCTAGTCCTATCATCCTCTTTATACATTTCAAAAATTCCTATTTAATAGTGTTAAAAATTATTTTCAAAAATTTATAGGAATCCCATTAGGACTTTGGGGGTTTACCTTTAGGTATGGAAAACATGGGTATGAAAAATGGGCATTAAGCTCTCTCAAAAAGAGTGGATTGTTAAGCCATGTTTGTTGTTCAATATCTAAATTGTAAGAAATGCAATTCACAAACTTCTTCAAAGAATCTTGATCTAATCCATTATTTGTGTATTTGAATACATTTTTAAAATGAGAAATAAAAACCATCATATCCTCCTCATCATCAATTTTAATACTTCCTTGGTTGTCTCTAATCTTAGTGATAGTTTCATCTTTATGCTTATGCTTAATAAAATTAAAAAATTGGACCTCTTGTCCCTTTAGTTAATCGATTGAACCCTTGATCTGATCCTTACACCCACTTCCCTATAATGCTCTAGTATAAGAAAATTATCTTCTACCACAACAAATTGATTCTACTAAAAAGTGAAGTTAGATTTTAAGCAAGGGCCTACCATGCCTTGTAAAGTGAAACCCTTATCAATTTCTCATGCCTTTTACGTTCTTTTTTTTTTGCTTACCAAAGTTATGAAAGATCTTCACACTCATTGTTATGGCACCACCCACCAAGATATCCATCCTAACTCTCCTAATGGTTTTTCCTGCACCACCCACCAAGATATCTATCTTAACTCTCCTAATGGTGTTTCCTTCTCATTCTAAATCACCTAGTTCTTAAAGTTATTTAAGGTCCAAAAGTAGCAATACATTCAATATATAAGGAATACTAAAGAAGTGATTGAAGCCTCTCCATAACAACGATTTATCATTATTAGACAATGATATGATAACATTGTTTCACACACCATGTTTTTTTCTTGATTTGAAATTCTAGCAAAAAAACAAGCTAGAATGATAAAGTTTTTAGATTCTTCCCTTGTCCTTCTATTAACCATGTGAACAAGTTTTTCTTATTTGTAGCATAACAACATCTAAATCAAAAAATCCTAATTGGTTTATGCATGTTAGCCACTTATTAAATTCTTCAACAAAAAATGTAATCAAGAGGAACCCTTACTTTGATTTATATTGAATTTTCATGTTAAAATCCCCTGCAAACACCCATTCTCTTGGGGGTAAGTTATTACTTATCTGATCTCATAAAAGGGACCTCATATTGGCCTAATAAGGGTCATAAAAAAAAGCCTATATAAAAGTATTTGAAGGTAAATGTATCCCATATATTCCTTTGCCAAGGATCTTCCTTAGAAGTGATTAAATGCTCTACATATATATAATCAATAAAAGAACCTCCACTTCCCTTCCCTCTTCATGTGAAGTAGCAAGGACTATGTTGGAAAGGCCAAGATATTTAGTCCATGTATGGAAGGTTGAGAATGGTTCTGGACAAAACTACTTAGTAAACCAGTGTTATCGAATGGTAGACATAGCCTTATCTAGTGGGACCATGAAATGTTGTTTGTATGTAGCTCCACTTCATGCCTTTTATGTAATCCTAGGGATGAATTGGTTACAGGCCCATAAAAACTTGATCAATTTTCAAGATCGATGGATTGAGTAATCAGAGAAATATGGGGAAAATCTAAGAATTCATAGCGAGTAAGGGGTATTCAAACCCCAGATGTTGTTGACCATGAAATTGAAGAAAGCCCTTAAGAAAGGAGTGATAGTGTATACTGTAAAACTTAATGAAGTAGGTAATGATCAAAAGAGAGAAGTGCTAGGAAAGCACCCAATTTTACAAGATTTTAAGGATGTATTTCCAGAAGATTTGCCTGGACTACCTCCTGTATGGGAGTTTGACTTCACAATTGATCTTATGCCAGGATCAAAAGCTATTCATAGATCACCATATAGGATGAATCCTATCAAGATGCAGGAACTAAAAGTTCAATTGCAAGGGTTATTGGAAAAGACACTAATAAAACCAAGTGTGTCACTGTGGGGTACACCAGTTTTATTTTTCAAAAAGGATGGTTCTTTAAGATTTTGTATTGATTACAGGATGCTAAATAAGGCTAAAATCAAGAACCGATATCCTTTACCTAGGATCAAAGATTTATTTGATCAACTAAGATATGCCACGGTGTTTACTAAGATTGATTTGAGATCAGGGTACCATCAAATAAGGATTTGTGAGGAGGACACTCACAAAAAGGCATTTAAGACTAGATATGGGTATTACGAGTTTATAGTTCTACACTTTGGATTGACTAATATTCTAGTTGCATTTATGAATCTAATAAACATTGTGTTCAGAAGACACCTGGACCAGTTTATCCTTATATTTCTAGACGATATGTTAATATACTCTCAAAACAAAGAAGAGCATGATAAACATCTGAAAATCATGTTAGAGTTGTTAAGGGAAAATCAACTCTATGGATATCTAACTAAAAGTGATTTCTATGTTTCACAGGTATGATATCTAGGACATATCATATCAGTAAAAGGAATTGTTATGGATCTCAAGAAAATAGAGGTCATCCTAAATTAGCCACCCCCAACTAATGTGACAGAAGTGCGAAGCTTCATGGGGATAACGGGCTACTATAGACGTTACATAAAGGATTGATCCAATATTGCTACGATGATAACTAACCTTCAAAAGAAGGAAAATGAATTCAAGTGGTCAAAAAAGTGCAAGGTTGCTTTCACATTGCTAAAAAGTAAGCTCACTACCGCATCGATACTAAATATTCTTGACCCTCAAGGGGACTTATCAGTATCCATGAACGCATCATTAGAAGGGTTAGTAGGATTACTCTCTCAAGAGGAGTTAGTGGTGCCATACACTTAAAGGAAGCTCAAGAAGAATGAAGTTAATTATGCTACACATGATTTAGAACTAGCTACAGTGGTGCATGCTCTAAAGGTTTTGTGCCACTACTTGGTGGGAAAGCCATTTGAATTAAGAACTAACCATAAAATTCTAAGGTACATATTCACCCAACCTATACTCAATGCAAGGCAAAGGAGATGGGTTGAATTTCTCGCTGAGTATGACTTTGAGATTGAATACATTAAATGGAAAGAGAATAAGATTTGATGATGCCTTGAGTAGAGGGAAATACATAACAGTCATAACTAGAAGTCACATAGGTCTGATGGATCAAGATAGGAGCAATCTTAGGATGAGTATTACCAATAAATTTGAACTATAATGAATAAAGATCCAAAAAATAATAAGAAATTTGGTATGATAGATGACCTTTTATGCTACAAAGGTAGAGTTATTATACCAAGGACAAGGAAGCTAGTAATGCAAGAGGTCCATAGATCCCCTTATTCTACTCACCTCGAAGGGGCTAAGATGAGAGAAAACATGAAAAGAACCTTCTTCTGGGTAGGAATGAATAAGAACATCATCAATTTTGTCGCTCGGTGTCTCAAATGTTAGAAATTTAAGATAGAATGCAAGCATCCAGCAAAAAAATTGTATCAGCATGATATACCCACAAAGAAATGGCAGATTATATCTATGGATTTTATAATAGGTTTATCCAAAATTCGGTACCAACATGATGCAATCCTAGTAATAGTCGATAGATTGACTAAGGTTGCACACTTTATACCTGGGAATATCAAGGATGATTCTCAGGTAGAGGCTAACAGATTTGTGAGTGAAGTGTTTTGTTTGCATGGTTTTCTTGAGATGTTCATTTTAGATAGATATTTTAAGTTCACTTACGAGTTATGGAACCTACATCGTGCAATGGGCACAAAACTGAATATAAGATCAACATACAACCTTGAAACAAATGGTCAAACAGAACGAGTAAACCAAGTACTAGAGGACGTGCTTCGAATGTACTGCATGGATCACAAGTCTCATTGGGAAGACTATCTACATTTGGTAGAGTTCACCTATAATAACGGATATCACTCCTCACTATGAATGGCTCATTTTGATGCCTTGTATGGGTGGAAGTTTAGAATTCCATTGTCTTGGGATAACCTAGAAGATCGATTTGTGATTGGGCCAGAAATGGTCAGAGAAATGGAGGATCAATTGAAGGTAATTAGGCAAAGACTTAAAGAAATTGCTGATAGGGAGAAGAGTTATGATGATCTCAAGAGAACTCCAAGAGAGTACTCCATTGGAGACAAGTTGTTTTTAAGGGTTAAACAAATGAAGAGTTCTATCAAATCCATGAAGTTGGATCCACGATTTATGGGACCTTTTGAAATCATTGAAAAGATCAGTTCGATTGTATACCAAATTGCCTTACCACCTAACCTATCCAAGATCCATGATACCTTCCACGTATCGTTATTTAGGAAATATGTTTTGAACCCTGAACATGTGTGGGATGTTTCTAATTTGCATATGGTAAAAGAGGCTATCGAAGTAATATTGATAAATATCCTTGAGTTTTGTTCCAAGTATATGAGGAATTAGACTCTTGAGTAATGTAAGGTCTAGTGGTACCGGTTTTTTGAAAGAAATGCCACTTGGAAAAAGTGGATGAAATGCAAAATATTTTCCCTTTTTATTTGAAATATATAATGTTATAACTTTTGTTTTTGTTTGTAAAACTAGAAACATCGGGATGGTGTTTAGTCCAAGGGGGTAGGATGTCATGACCCTCCCTAGTGGACTTTTTGGCACAAAGAAACAATGTATTAATTTATGATACTTTAATACCTAACTTGGGAAATTAAACCAACTATGTGATGTTTAGTTGATTTGAAAGAGCATGGTATTGTTGACATATTGCCAAGATGTGCAGGATCAGGTACACTCATAGGTGGAAGTAGCAGAATCATCCACCAAAAGTGGGGGTACTTGATATTGGTAAAATGATGATTAAGGCAACTCGGGGGTAAAATTGATGGATACCTTCATATAGGCATGCATTCGGTTAGGGATAATCATCAAATAGCTATCTACCTTGAGCCCCAGATTGATAGCCTAGTAGATATTGTAAATTCTAGAGGCTGAGACAGGTGACTAGGTTGATGGAAAAATTCCCTCTTTGTCTATTGTATATATTTGATTGTCTTTTACTTCATCACTATCTACATTGATGGTTTAAGGGATAAAAGCATGCATAAGTAGATTGTTTTTGAAAACTCCTTGTTTTGCTTAAACCCTTCAAAATCTGCATGACAAAAGTAATCGTCAAGAAAACCTTTTATTCTGTATATATATATACACATATATGTATATAACTAATAGAAGTTGTTTATTTTAAATGATAATAGAATTTCATTTATAATAATAGTTGTTTATTTTAAATGATAATAGAATTTCATTTATAATAATAGTTGTTTATTTTAAATGATAATGTAATTTCATAGACATGGTTTATCTTAAATGATAATATATTTTCTTTTATAAATAATAGGTGATAATAGAATTTTATTTATTAATAACCATAGATTTTACATAATGAAAGGATTTCATTTAGGTGACCGCAGAACGGACTATCCCTTTATGAAACTCTGCAAGGTAAAAAGCAAATAATATTTACATGAAATGGATATTTTTAACTATTTCTTCATTGGATTATGGAAATATTATTTAAAAAATAAATAAAGAATGGATCCTTTTGTTTAAATAACTGGGAAACTGTGTAAGCAAGACTTACAAGATCAGATTCGAAAGATCACCTTCTTCAAAGGATCTAATTGATTGGGCAGATAATAGTATCATCGTCGACCTTGGAAAGGTCGTGTGTAAGGTAAAATTTTGGAGAATTGGTTTTTAAACATTTAAAAATGGCTTACCTCATCTGAGCACTAAAGAAAGAGTCAAGAAGTAATGATTGGGTGGAAAGAAGTAATGGTTGGGTGGTAAGAAGTTAATGATAATGGGTCGACCATCAAAGGGCAGAGGACTCGACCCCTTAAGGAAGAAGAGGACGGTGAAGCCAGAGTTCTGGTTGGGATGCACACTAATAGAATACATCTCGATTAATGATAGCAAAGAGGAAAGAATGAGCAGTTGGGAAGGGAAGAAAACGAAGAGTGAGCACAAACCAACACTGGGAAGAAGCGTACAAACTCCATCTCCACCATGTGGTTCTAGAAAAATATCAAGTTGGTAATCGTGTTGCGCAAACCTTGGTTTAGGTTGAGTTTTGTTTGGTCTATTTTAAAGCTTCTATTGTTCGTAACCAACTGGTTACTTCCTTTGCTTTTGGTAAGACGCATCCTAGTTTGTTAGAACTTGCTACCATAGCTCCTTCCCTGGGTATGAGCTGGTTAGACTTGGGCAGTGGCCCTAACTTTTCTAAGAAGCTTTTAGTTACCTTGGGATACCTTGTCTTGTTATAGTTGCTATCCGTGGGATGTATGCTTGAGTAGGAAGCTTGTGATGGACCGCTACGACCAATAACAACGACAAACCTTGCTAAGTCTATGTTTTAATCTGTAACTCTAAACTCCCCTTAACTCTATCTCTTCATTGATGCTCAGTCTAAATCGAGCGACCTATGAAAACGTAGGGTCTGCCTTCACAAGTTTGTCTTTAAGAGTTTAACCCCCCACCTCTTTAGAATCACTGAGGGTGAAGGTCTCCATTGTTGATAGCTACTTAGGGTCTTGTAGATGCTACATTGACAATGATGACCTTCTAAATAGTCTTTGTCAGTTGAACCCAACGATACAACCCTTTTGTCGATCCGTTGGGATCATGATTTTTCGTACATCCTTGAGGTCTATGTTAGGTTGAGGATGCTAGTATGTTGTGTGGACAGAGTGTTGATAGCTCTCTTTCTCTAAGAATTCTTTATTTTTGGGCAAAGCTCACGCTGGTTTTTATTCATTTGGGTGGTCAAATGTTAGAAAGGAAATATTGATGATTAAATACAATCAAAATGGTTGTTTTATTTATTAGAGGAAAGAATTTTTAATTCACAGAACATTATAAATGGTTGTTTTATAGATCAAAGGTTATGGGACTTTGGTTTATAAAATAAAAAGAAAATTATTTATTTAAGAATTGAAGTAGAGGAGCTTTGATTTATTAAATAAAGAAAATGGTTATTTTATAGATTAAAGGTAATGTGACTTTGGTTTATAAAATAGCAAGAAAATGATTTATTTAAGAATTGAAGTAGTAGAAATTTGATTTATTAAATAAAGAAAATGGTTGTTTTATAGATTAAAGGTTATGGGACTTTGGTTTATAAAATAGCAAGAAAATAATTTATTTAGGAATTGAAGTAGAGGAGCTTTGATTTAGTAAAAAAAGAAAAGGGTTGTTTTATAGATTATAGGCTATGGGACTTTGGTTTATAAAATAGCATGAATATAATTTATTTAAGAATTGAAGTAGAGGAACTTTGATTTATTAAAAAAAAGGGGTTGTTTTATAGATTAAAGGTTATGGGACTTTGGTTTATAAAATAATAAGAAAATAATTTATTTAAGAATTGAAGTAGAGGAGCTTTGATTTATTAAATAAAGAGAATGGTTATTTTATTTATTAAATAAGTGAATCTTTAATTCATAGAACATTGTAAATGGTTGTTTTATAGATTAAAGGTTATGGGACTTTGGTTTATAAATTAGCAAGAAAATGAGTTGTTTAAGAATTGAAGTAGTAGAGCTTTGATTTATTAAATAAAGAGAATGGTTATTTTATGTATTAAAGAAGTGAATCTTTAATTCATAGAACATTGTAAATGGTTTTTTTTTAGATTAAAGGTTATGGGACTTTGGTTTATAAAATAGCAAGAAAATGAGTTATTTAAGAATTGAAGTAGTAGAGTTTTTATTTATTAAATAAAGTAAATGGGTTTTCTTATGTTGAAGGTATGGGACTTTGACTTATAAGATATATGAAAGTTGATTTATTTATAAGTTTGGTATATAGGCTCAACTTATGGAAACAAAGAAACCTAGATTATTTAGTCATTAAAGGTATGGGACTTTAATTATTGAATAAGGGTTGAGATAATTTGTTGAAATAGACCATATGATCTAGTTGTATTTTGTTGAAAGACTCTCATGGGGTAATGAGAGAGGAAAATAAAAATCAAGAATTCAGACATTTTATGTAAAATGATGTAGGTTTCTAGCTATAGCATCTCAATTGAGATGAGAAGTGTATCTATTTGTAAACTCTCAATATCTAAATAAGAGAAATATAATTTGTCAAGGGTGGGGGACCCGAGTACAACCCCTTATTATCAAGAAAAATAATAATAGTTGTTTATTTTAAATGATAATTGAATTTTATTTATAATAGTAGTTATTTATTTTAAATGATAATGTAATTTCATAGATGTGGTTTATCTTAAATGATAATATATTTTTATTTATAAATAATAGGTGATAATAGAATTTCATTTATTAATAACCATAGTTTTTAAATAATGATAGGATTTCATTTTAAAAAGAAACAATAAAGATTTCTTCATTGGATAATGAAAATATTATTTAAAAAAGAAAGAAAGAATGGAACCTTTTGTTTAAATAACTGGGAAACTATGTAAGAAAGACTTACAAGATCATATTCGAAAGATCACCTTCTTCGAAGGATTTGATTTACTGGGCAAATAATAGTCTCATCGTCGACCTTGGAAAGGTTGCGTGTAAGGTAAAATTTTGGGGAATTGGTTTTTAAACATTTAAAAATGGCTTACCTCATCTGACCACCAGAGAAAGAGTTAAGAAGTAATGATTGGGTGGTAAGAAGTAATGGTTGGGTGGTAAGAACTTAATGAGCATGGGTTGGCCATCAAAGGGCAGAGGACTCAACCCCTTAAGGAATAAGAGGATGGTGAAGCCAAAAATATGGCTAGGATGCGCACTGATAGAATATGTCTCGATTAAAAATAGCAAAGAGAAAAGAACGAGTAGTTGGAAAGGGAAGCAAATGAAGAGTGAGCATAGACCAACACTGGGAAGAAGCCTACAAACTCCATCTTCACCATGTGGTTATGGAAAAATATTAGGTTGGTAATCATGTTGCGCAAACCTTGGTTTAGTCTAAGTTTCATTTGGTCTATTTTAAAGCTTCTGTTATTCGTAAGCAACTGGTTACTTCCTTTGATTTTGGTAAGACATACCCTGGTTTGTTAGAACTTGCTATCATAGCTCCTTTCCTGGTTATGAGCTGGTTAGACTTAGGCAGTGGCCCTAACTTTTCTAAGAAGTTTTTAGTTACCTTGGGATCCTTGTCTTGTTATAGTTGCTATCCATGGGATGTGCGCTTGAGTAGAAAGATTGTGGTGGACCGCTATGACCAATAACCATGATAAACCTTGTTGAGACTATGTATGCATGTTTTAATTTGTAACTCTGAAATTCCCTTAACTCTGTCTTTCATTGATGCTCAGTCTAAATTGAGCGACCAACACACACATAGGGTTTACCTTCCTGAGTGCATATTTAGGAATTTAACCCCCCACCTCTTTAGAATTGTCAAGGGTGAAGGTATCAATTGTTGATAGCTTCTTAGGGTCTTGTAGACACCATATCGATAGTGACGACCTTCTAAATAGTCTTTACCAGTTTAACCTAGTGATACAGCCCTTTCGTCGATCTATCGGGATCGTGGTTGTTCATACATCCTTGAGGTCTGTGTTAGGTTGAGGATGCTAGTTTGCTGTGTGGACATAGCATTGATAGTTCTATTTAGTTTTGGTTAGATATCACACTGGTTTTTATTAATTTGGGTGATTAAATTTTAGAAAGGAAATATTGATGATTAAATAGAATCAAAATGGTTGTTTTATTTATTAGAGGAAAGAATATTTAATTCATAGAACATTATGGTTTTTTTATAGATCAAAGATTATGGGACTTTGTTTTTTTTGCTTGATAAAAGGGGTTATACTCGGGTCCGTCATCCTTAACAAATTACATCTCTCTTCTTTAGAGCTTGAGAGTTTACAAATAGATACATCTCTCATCTCAATTGAGATACTATAGATAGAAACCTATATCATTTTACATAAAATGTCTGAATTCTTGATTTTTATTTTTTGGATATTTTCAAATCTTTGTATGAATATAATTACTCCAAAATTTAGTTTCTTGAAATTTTCCTATAGCATCCTTCACAGTGACAAAAATTCACATCTACTATTTGTAACGATCTAAAAAGCATACACCTAACTAGTGCATCAATTGAAATCAAGTATTAAAGCAACAAAGAATATACAACAATGAATTTAACAAGAAAATAAGGTTTCCTTTTATTAAAACTTTGTCAAATATAGATTACATATACGTCCCTCTTAGGGATACTCAATTTTTGATACAATTGATACAATTTTGGAGACCCTCAAAATGAGGGGGTGGTGTAATCCATAGACTTTTCAGAAGGTACATGAACTGCTTAAGGCCAAAGATAGCCTTATTCTCCTTTGTATGTAGGTATGTGTTGCCTTGAATGCCTTGAAAAATTATTAGGTCCTGTAAACCCTATGTTCAAGAAACAACATGAAAGGGGTTAATAACAAAAGAGGCCTCTATTGATGAGGCTTTTAAGACAATTACATAAATTGATGATAAAGAAAGCAAGTGAGCATGTAAATCTATGAAGATATGCAAGAAATCATCAAATTACTATAAAGCATGTAAAGAAAGCATACAATCTAACTATTATGCATCCTAATTAGCCATTAGAAATTGAAAAGTATGAAACTAGTCGAAATTAATAATTGAAAGGAAATGGAAGCAAATCTACCTCTAAATCCTAAATTGATCGGTCAAATGTCTGCTAAAATATTAATCTATGCTAGATTAAGCTAATTACATAACTAGAAATGGAAATCTACTGCTAAAACAAAGGAAATTAAAGATCAAACCCTCACCATGGGTTTGAGGTGCAACTGGCACTGTTAGCCGCGGTTGAGCCGAAAGTGTTCTTGCTCTTGTAATCAGGGCTTGGATCTTTGATTCCCTCCATGGAATTGATGATAAAGGATCACCTCTATACCCTAAGACTGATTGGTAGTTGAATTTGATAAGATTCACATTCGATTGGCTTGATTTTACAATTGATGCTTCCTAGTCCTTTGGAAGCTCCATTGATGGGTTCATACTTGTTACTCCATAATTGGGTAGTATTTTGACTCTCCTCAAGGGGTTGTCACTTCATTGTCCATTTCGATAGAGCTTCGCTGCACTCCAACTCAAGATCATTCCAGACTTCTCCCCAATTTGAAGGTGGGTCTTATAGCCTTCCTAATATCTAATCTTGGCTTTGCTTGGGAAGCCAAGATAGAGATCTAGGAGGTTGGATCAGTTGGGAGGAAAACTCTCAAAGCTTCCTCACCCAAAATTGTTTGAATCTTCATTTCTTAGATCGTTTCAACCGAATTTGGCTCTACCTAGGATTCAAAATAGTTTCAACGCTAGCTACGAATTTGAGGTGCAACAAGCTTTGTTATCCGTAGGTGTCAGCCATGACTAAGATTGATTAGGCCAAGATTACCTAAATTGAGTGGTTAAAACCATTGCTTCACCTTGGAATTGTCCAAGATCATTCATATGGTCTATTAGCATACCCATATGAGTAGTCCCCTACACATGATGCATTTTAGGTGTCTACAGATACCCCTTTTGGGATGCGTTGTGAGAACGAACAACACTGAGAAAAATAGACCTTCTAAAACCATGTTGTAGGTTGAATGATGATCATTGATCTAATCAACATTAGATGCCCAATCTTGCAAAAGGATGCACATCTTAGAATCATTGCTTCCAACTGAGGGAAGGCTTAATTTGCAAAGCGTTTGCAAGCTCCATGGTGATTAGGTAGCGTTAGTGCTATAATCATACCGATAGGTGGAGAGCTACTAGCTTAACTATCATATTTGCTTTTTGCCCTAACAAAGGGTAAGCTTATGATAGTTGTTGGCAATGATTCATAATATGAACACAATTTGACAAGATCGAGTGATCTCCTATTGAATTTTATTATGATTATTGATATTATGACTACCCCCTCAAGCGACGAGTCGATGAGGGTAGGGCATTGAATGAAGTGACGAGTCACTTGACCAACATGATTAATTTTAACAATTGAAGACTTTTACACTTTGATTACTTGGCAAGGCCTAATTCAGCCATGATTTCAACTATTAATAGTAATTGTACATCTTTATCTCGTGGAGCAGTCCAACTGTAATGACCTTCTTGGGGAATCAAGATGATAGCAATTTTGTTCAATATTGTGTTGAATCACAATGTGAACTTCCTTCTATTGATTTTTTAATTCTAGGAGGTGCGGTGTCTGCATGGTGCTCCCAATACAATTTTACATGCATGTGGAATGATGTCCTAGACTGGAGCATCTCCATTCCACCAATGATTGGTTTTGCCCCAAATATCCTTATGGTGACTTATTCATCTTGTCGGATTGCATGGATCACAAGTCGCTACAACCACCAAGTGTATAGAATAAATGACTAAATACGAGGCACATTTGGATTTTTGAATTATGTAAATTTTTTGTTATTTTTGAAAATTTTGAGGGTTTTGCACCATTAGATATTTTTGATTTTGCATTTTGAAGCTCCTCATGGTTGAATTTTGAGAACATTTAAGTCTAGATGCTAGCCGTGTTTGTCAAATGTAGCTAATTTTTGTAAATTCCTTAACCGTGGCTCTGACCCGTGATCGACAAACCCTTAATTTTGCATCCACGGCTGCCAAGCACGGCTACGGGAAAAATAAAAAATAAAAAATAAAAATCTATAATTTTCAATTCATTATTTTCCAATTTTCTATTGCTATCAAGAGAGCTCTGAGAGGTGCACATTAAACTTTGACATGAAACGCTGCCGAAACCGAACACTCATACCCAATGATTGACCAACCAGGGGCATCTTCTAATGGAGGAGCCAGTGCCACGAAGGTAGCATTGCATCTCACTTATTTGATTACCAACTTAAAATGAACCTCATTAAGAAATGGGTTAAATGAACCAAATTAAACTATTGGTAATGAACCTCACCTTAGTTAGGATTAGTCTAGGTTAGCTTAGATGGGGAGGGTTTTTAATTTTTGGGGTTGCTCGGGATGGGAAGTGACCTCAAAAGGGGTGTTTCTCTTAGCCATGGGTGGAAGATGCGGCTCCCAATTGATAAATTAAGGGTCATGGCAGGATTCAAATCCCAACAATAAAAAATTTAACCGTTGTCGTCGGTCACGGGTCCCAGTCGTGGCTGAGCAACTTTAGGAAAAATTTTCCAATTTTTTGATTTTTTTGATTTTTTGACTTATTTAATTGATTTTTTTGAAATTTTCTTATGCATTTATGAATGTTTTTGTCTTTTTGAAGATTTTTTGAATTTGTTTGACTTTTGAAGTATGTTTTTTGATGTTTTTGATTGATTTTATGTATTATTATTTACCCTCTTAGCTGACTGCTAGAGCGAGGGAGTCCGAGCTCTTTCGTGACCTCCTCCACCAAATTAGTGATGCCGATCAAGAGTGGTTCATATCTATAGGCCTTGGCTACATTATTCGCCTACCATCCATCAAGGCCGACCATGCCTACATGACTGCTTTGGACCGTCACTGGGATGCATAGACCAATACATTTTATTTGTCGATTAGAGAGATAACAATCACCTTGGAGGATGTATACCACATCTTTCGCATCCCTATCTATGGTGAGGCCATCACTTCTTCACCTACCATGATGAAGCTTGCAATATTTCGATGGATCTTTGGTTCTTGGAACGACGAGGAACTAGAGGACATTGACCATGGGGGTGTGCCCATTGAGCATTGGTACAAGGCACATGTCTTTACAAAGTGATAGGCCATCATGATGTACCTATGCATACATGTCCTACTCCCAGATACGGTTGGAGTGATGTTACCATGGAATCTCTTAGCCAGGATGTAGGACCTTTTGGAGAGTACTAGAGAGCAACTGCTACATACCAAACCTAGTCCATCGGCTAGGTTTTCCAAGTGAAAATAATTCATATTTATTAGATTAGATTTTTTATTTGAAAATCATCTATATTTTTATTCAAAATTTCATCTACACTATTCGCACAATTACCTTTACGACGAGGGAGTGCCCACATCAAGTGGCTAAACAATTTACTTGAATTCCTTTTTGGTTTATCTGCATCCTTGCATTATTATTATGGTTATATGTCATTGAATGATATCAATAAATTAAATATAAATTGTAATAGTGATTTAGAGAGAACTCGTAGGAGTTTCTTTGCATGTGGTATCATCTGTTTCGGTCTTGAAGATATCACACAATCCACTTTTCACCCTGTTCACCTGACGCACACCCTGGCAGCAGTATTCACGATGACATAGTCACGGATGCAGTATTCACGCTCGATATTTTGGTTGGAGTGACCGCACGTTAAGAGCTATGAATGCAACCCAAAACACTTCCAATAAAACAACTGTGCTCGCCAGACACTGAGTTCATGTTTTGAATCAGTATTCAACCAAACCTACATTGTTTTAAACTAGACACTATGTTTTGTTCTGGGGGGCTAGCAAGTCCTCTACACCTCTACAAGGGCAGCGATGAACCTAACGAAATCTAGGAGCATAAAATCTCCATTACCTTAAATATGTTGCAACAAAACCTGAAAATCATCCAGAGATCGTGGGCCAATAAGAACATTGAATTAAAAATTCCAATCACGGAAATATAAGGTTCGTGCAAATTTTTTTCTTTTTTTTGTTTTTTTATCGAGATATTATCCCACATTTCATATGGGGAGGCAAACTAGGTATTTAAAAGATATGGGTCACATCTAATTAATTGTGACTCTAGTCATGCCAGTAGTACCCTGCTCGCTCATTGGTTGCTTCGCTTCATTGTTGGTTTTCTTTCATTTCCTGTGTCACTTAGTCGATATCCCTCCCATTGTGTTGCTTAGTTGGAATCCCTCCTATCGTGTTCCCCGTGGCATCTTGTCGCTCAGTCACTGGTATCCAAAACTCCTTGAGTCAGTTTCCCTCCTGTCCTATCACATGTTCTTCATTTTCCTTCCTATCCTGTCATGTGTTCGTCGGTCTCCCTGAATCGGTTTCTCTCCTGTCACGTATCCATAGTATCATCGTCGTCAAGTCGATCATGTTGGTGTCAAGGTGTGGTATCAAAATAAACATCGTCGTCGTCAAGTCAATCACGTTGGTGTCAAATTATGGTGTCAAAATAAACGTCATCGTCATCGTCAAGTTAATCATGTTGGTGTCAAAATAAAAAATTTCCAAATTGGTTTTAAGTGGTGTGTCAAATTGTGAATAGTTGTTGTGTCAAAGGGTGGTCCTATTGTATGTTTCCACCTACAACATCCGGTGTAGTGTATTAGCAAATAGTCCACACTTGCAAAGGTCATCCAAAGTTACTGTCAAGAAATTGTAACCAAAATTTGTCCAAAGTTGCAAAAGTCACCCAAAATTGCTATAAACAAGGTGAGCCAAACAAAACATTCAAATCGACGTCGCAGTTGGAGCGATAGTTGAAGTGAAAAACAAACAATTTTTTGCACAATTTAACAATTTTTTGCATAAATTTGAAGCTCAAAGGCTCCTAAGAAAGAGATTTCGAAAGGTGCATGAGCAAAAGTTGGACCAAAGGAGTTGACAGATGATTAACAAGCTCAAAAACTCCCAACAACAATGTATGAAGAGCTCATCGAAGCCAAGGTACAAAAAATTCTCCTCTCCTTATGGAATTGGTAGTTTTAATATGAGTCATCCAACGATCAACGCAATGGCATCCAATTCCTCTCCAAATTCTGCACATAAAAACGTCGCCCAAGTTGAAAGTAATCGTTCAGTGATCAATGATGAGGTGTTAAAAGAGTTAATAGTAAATCTTCAGATGATTACTGCCAACTTCAATGCATCTAGGAAACCACCACAACCAAATGCTTCTAGTTTTGATCATTGGAGTACGAATGTGTACTATGATGGCTATACACACCATAGAGGTCAAAATAGTCAATCCCTGAATCACAATGGTCACAAAAATATTGAGGATGGGGGTAATGAAGAAAATAGGGAGCAACAAAGAGGTTTTAACAGACCTTATCAAAATAATAACCAAAGACAGAGGAGTAACGAGGAACAAGATAGAAACAATGTTCACTCCCAACCAAGAGGTCCAACTGGAGTCAATTATCCATGCGTTGACATGTCTACCTTTGAAGGCTAGGATCCACACGGGTGGATTGCAAAAAGGGAAGGCATCTTAGAATTCTACAAATTCTAGGATGGGGAAAAAGTACCTTTTACTATAACCAAATTTGGCACTGAAGCTTACCAGTGGTTTACATGGTATAAACATGATGATCCCCAGTATGCATTATATTGGGATACTTTTAGAAAAACCTTTCTTCACAGATTCGAAAAAGGTCCTATAGGTTCATACACAGTATGATTGTTGTCACTTAAGCAAACATGATCAGTAGGGGACTATATTTCAGAATTCACCAATATGCTTCACTATGCACAAGATCTACAATAGGACGTGGTAGTAGCGGCTTTTCAAAATGGATTAAAAGCACATATTAAAGTTGAAGTAGACCTACACAATCCATCCAAGTTGGATGAGTGTATAAGGATTGCTAATTTTGCAGAGACGAAGGCACACGTAGGCCCATCCACATGACGTGATTCATATGGGCGACCTCCATTTTGCAACAACTCTTTTCACAAAAATGATCAATTGTCATGGTACTTCTGCTAAAAATGTCGCACTCAGCATCAAAAAGACCAAGCATGTACACCACGACAAAATTTTTAGATTAAATATGTCGACAAGGAAGAAGAAGAAATAGAGGAGTATGACGCACCTGAGGATCTCCCAATTGAGGACGAAAATGAACACAATAAAGTTATCGTTGAGGAGGATACTATGACTATTTCAGTACATGCTCTCATGGGGTTATCTTCTCACCATACAATCAAGGTGGTAGGTTTCATTTAAAAATAGAGGGTGACAATATTAATTTATTTTGGAAGTACTCACAACTTCATTTATGTAAAAATTGCAAGGACATTAGGGTTGCACGTCTTCTCTTCTAGTCAAGATCGATTTCAAGTAAAAACTACGAGCAGGGAAATTTCTCAATGTATAGGTAAGACATCTTCGGTTTCATTACAAATGGGTACGTATACTTGGCAAGGTCCTCTTTTTGTTATGGAATTAGGAAATTTGAAAGTTATTTTAGGTGTTGCATGGATGGAACAATTGGAAACCATAGTGGGTTTTAACCATAAACATTGCTTTGTCGAATGGCAATCCAATGGGAGGACTATTCATCTTGAAGGACTATCCACACCTCCATCAAAAGTTGTAAGTTCACATAGCATGGAAAAAATATTAAGAAAATATGGTGGGGGATTCATAGCCCGAATCAATTGCATAGAGAAATTAGACCAAGATGTTCCTTAAATCAAAGAAGATGATCTCCAAATCATTGTGGCTAACTATGAGGAGGTTTTTCAAGAACCAAAAGGATTACCTCCCAAAAGATCTCATGACCATGCCATACATCTAGTGCCTGGTAGTCTTCCACCCAATGGTCGTCCGTATCGATATCCCCAACCCTAGAAAATAGAAATTGAAAATATTGTCCAAGAGCTATTAGACCATGACATCATTCATCATAGTACATGCCCTTACTCCTCACCAGTAGTCTTAGCTCGTCTAAAATATAATTCTTGGTGTATGTGTCTTTATTTTCGTCCTCTCAACAAAATCACGATCAAAGATAAATTTTCTATCCCTATCATTGATGATTTACTAGATGAATTACATGGTGCCAAATTATTTACCAAATTAGACTTACATTCAAGGTTTCACCAAATCCGAGTTAGGGAAGAAGATATCCCCAAAATAGATTTTTGAACTCATGAAGGTCATTATGAATTCTTGGTCATACCCTTTGGTCTCACTAATGCACCATATACATTCCAAAGTATCATGAACCAAGTGTTTCGTCCATTCCTACGAAAAGTTGTTCTAGTCTTCTTTGATGACATATTCATCTATAGTAAATCATGGAAAGAGCATTTACTACATGTGGACAGAGTTCTCCGTATCCTACGCAACGAAAATTTATTTGTCAAACGATCTAAATGCTCCTTTGGTGTTCAAGAAGTTGAGTACCTTGGTCATATAGTATCTCACAAAGGTGTTAAGGTAGATCCCAATAATATTAAGGCAATACAAGATTGGCCCTTGCCTAAAACCATCAATAAACTTTGTGGTTTTTTGGGTCTCATGGGATATTACCTCAAATTTGTGAGTGACTATGGTACAATTGTGGTTCCTCTCACTAATCTCACCAAGAAGGATGCTTTTCAATGGTTAGTAGTAGCTACTAAATCCTTCGAGGCTCTCAAGGAGGCAATGTGTACGACTCTAGTTTTGGCCTCTATAGAATTTCAAAAACCATTTGTCAATAAATGTGATGCCTCAGGAACAACTATTGGTGCAATACTCATGCAGGAGGGTCATCCCTTAGCATTTGAAAGTAAACAACTTTCAGGAAAAAATTTGGGTAGATCCACCTATGAAAAAGAAATGTTGGCTATTTTACATGCAGTGGAAAAATGGAGGCATTACTTACTCAATAGCCATTTTATTATTAAAATTGATCACAACAGTCTCAAACATTTTCTAGAACAAAGGTTCTCGTATCCCGAATAAAATAAATGGTTGACTAAACTATTGGGATATGATTTTGTGATTGAATATAAGAAAGGAAAAGAAAATGTGGTAGCGGATGCCTTATCTAGAAAATACGAAGATGAAGTAGTTATTAATGCCATTTCAGGACCATGTTCATAGTGGGTGTCTCAGTTGTAGGTAGAATGGTTGTCCAATAGTGAAACAACTCAAATAATTCAAGAATTATCTATGGTTTCCTCTAAATACCCTCTTTTCACATATGATGACCAAATATTACGTAAGAAAAATCGTATTTACATCCCTCACAATTCACCAATCAAAGTACAGATTCTAGAGGAATCACATGCTTCTCCTTTAGTAGGACATTCAGGGTTTTTGAAAACTTACATGTGGGTTAAACACTCCTTTTTTTGGAAAGGATTAAAAGCAGAGGTTAAGCAATGAGTAGTTGAATGTGAAGTGTGCCAACGCAATAAGGGAGAAATAGTCAAATCACCAGGATTGCTTCAACCATTACCTATTCCGGATTGCCAGTGGGAACATATTTCCATGGATTTTATTGAAGGTATTCCTCCTAAGTCAGAAGGTAAAATAGTAATTTTCTTGGTAGTTGATCGCCTTTCCAAATATGCTCATTTTTAGGCTTTACAACATCTATTTTCAGCAAGCAAAGTGGCTAAGGTATTTATGGATTCACTTTTTAAATTACATGGAATGCCCAAAAATATTGTAAGTGATCGTGATCCCATATTTACTAGTAATTTTTAGAGAATTATTTTGACTTAGTGGTACCAAATTAAATGTCTTCTGCATACATTCCACAAACAAATGGTCAAACGCAGGTAGTTAACAAATTTTTGGGTACCTACTTAAGATGTTTTGTTCAGGATAAACAATATCAATGGAGTCAATGGTTGTCATTAGCAGAATGGTGGTACAATACTTCTTACCATTATTCCACTAATATGTCTTATTTTTAAGCATTATATAGAACAAAGCCACCAACAATAGCCGATTATGTACCAGGATCTTCCAAAGTGGCCCAAGTTGATGATTGGTTACAGAAGAGACAAGCAATGCTCACTATCTTGAAAGATAATTTGGTCCAAGCACAAAATTGTATGAAGCAGCAATAGGACAAGCAGTGTTCAAAAAGAACATTCAATATTGGTGATAGGGTATTCTTATGTCTTCAAACCTACAAGCAGCTATCATTGAAGCTCAAATCCAGTCAGAAGTTGGCACCACAATTCTATGGTCCTTATAGAATTGTGCATCGCATTGGTGAGGTAGCATATCAACTGGAGTTACCCCAATCCTCTCGCATACATCCAGTATTTCATGTCTCCTATATCAAAAAGGTGATTGTCCAAAAAGTGCATTCTCAGTCAAAATTACCAGTGCTGGATGAAGAAGGGCATATCTATCTACAACCAGAAGAAGTGCTATAAACTAGAACACGTAGACTCAAATTTTGTCACATCCAAAAATTTCTCATCAAGTGGCAGGATTTACCTAAAGAAGATACAACCTAGGAATCTAAAAGTATTTTTCAATCATTTCCAGCTTTGAGGAAAAATATTTACGAGGAGGGAAGTCATGCTACATACCAAATCTAGCCTCTTGGCTAGGTTTTCCAAGTGAAAATAATTCATATTTATTAGGTTAGATTTTTATTTGAAAATCATCTATATTTTTATTCAAAATTTCATCTACACTATTTGCACAATTACCTTTATGATGAGGGAGTGACCACCTCAAGTGGCTAAATAATTTACTTGAATTCCTTTTCGGTTTATCTGCGTCCTTGCATTATTGTTCTGGTTATATGCCGTTGAATGATATCAATAAATTAAATATAATATGTAATAGTGATTTAGAGAGAACTCATAGGAGTTTTTATGTAGCAACCGCTACTTCTATCATGGGGTAGCACCCTCCTCACATAACTCTATGACAAGCTATATCAGATCACTCAACGAGGCCACATTGGGGTTGCCTGCAACCTACTACTTTAGATTTGGGTATGGCAACACATCACTATTGACCACCCAGGGGGACTTCCACATCAAATTGGAGATATTTTAGAGGCCTCCTAGTGCTACAATAATTGCTAGCCCAGAGAGGTTGAGGGGTTTAGGAGTAGGTCTTAGGTAGGGGATTTGTAGTATTACCTAGATCGGTTGACTACACTAGGGCAGGTCTTATGGTGACCTTACGTGGATTGTCCTACATGAAGAGAGGTTGATAGTTACCTGAGGTGGATGAGATGAGACAGGTGGCTCCTCGAGTGCAAGCCCGACATGCATGAGTTCTTTCACTTCTTACGTATCACAAGAAAATTTGGGATCTATAGGATATTCCACCAATGCCTATTCTCTACTGTCGCCTTAAGGTGGAGAAGGATTTGACTTGGCCTACTGTGACTCCACTAAATGAGGAGGATGATAAATGGTAGGATTCAATACTGGAAAACATGGGGACCACTGCTAACTATGATGCTTGGTATACTACCAAGATATGGTGAGGTGGCGACCCACTAGGCAAAGTTGGGGATGGAGCAGCAGGAGTAGAGGCAACTAGGGCAGATGAGGAAAAAAATCATCATGGGAGACGAATGTGCCACTGAATAGAGGTTGGATGGGGTGAGGGTGCAACTATAGAGGAGGAGCCCTAGGTAGAGGAGGAGGGTGAGGAGGATCCAGATGATGAGACCTCATAGCTCAGAGCCTAGGTAGTTAGCTTACAGTCACAACTAGGGATCGCACAGATGCAGATCTTGGTGAGGGACACCTCCATTGCCACTCTATAGGTACAACTTAGAGTAGCTCAGGATCAACTTGTAGAGGGATAGACTCAGTAGTGCAAATACCAAGAGGAGAGGACTCTTCACCTGGCATAAATTGAGAGTGCCACTCTAGCTCTAAAGAATATGACTCTTGAGTGGGATCTTCTACAGTCTCAGCTAGACCTCAAGACTTAATATAGGGATCTAGATATTGTGTGAGGTGGTCCTTCGACTCCATAGGCTACTCCTATGACTCCAGTTTTATAAGGACCTACAAGATTAGATCAATATATAGAGATCAGGTGACTACAAGATTTAGTTTAGACTCACATTAGGTAGTATGCTTCAAATGCGGCCCATATCACTCTCCTAGAGGGAGAGGTCACACTCCATGGTGGTGATATTCCAAAGAGATCTGAATCTCCAGGGACTCATGGGACTCAGACACGAGAGATAGGTCAGTCCTTGGCTCAACCTAGCCACAAGACTCACAGGTCTAAGAGGTCCACCAATACTAGCTCCAAGAGGACTCAGTGTGAGGGTGGAGGCGATGGAGGAGCCTCATAGATAGGGAGTGTAGGCCAGTCATGATTATGCATTGGGCATATTGTATCATTTTTTAGTGTAATATCTGAGGACCTACACATTTGTAGCCTGTGGGTATTTTGGACACACCTATGTACTTTTTGAAACACACACACACACACACACACACACACACATATATATATGATTTGACATTGGATTTATGACTCATTATGTGTGTACATTTATTTATTTTATGTTTATGTGATGTTTATATGATGCTATATTATGTGATGTATGGATGACATGCATGAGCTAGACAATGGATGTATGACTAGATATTGTCATCTATATGTGTAGCTGGACTACTATGATGTATGCATATGGATAAAATGTTAGATGTTAAATGCATATTTAATTTGATTTACTTGTATGCATTTAATTTATAATGTTATGATATGATGAATGCAATGTCTGTAATGCATTATTTACATGATGATGATCTTATGTAAATGAACCTATATGCTTTAATCACTTAAAATATAAGGAATGAATGCAATATGAGTTAACAATCTAATGGATGACACCACAAAATGTATAACAATCATGAAAATAATTGATATATCTTATTATAATAATTAATCAATTAGATATCAATATGTGAGATGAAATGATGTATTGTTTTTATTCATAATATTTTGTAAGTTAAATAACATGCACAACATAGTCAGTGGTCGTCTAAATATCATTTCTGATATCTATTCGATATCTAACCTATGTTATGAACACCCCTTAATAAACAAAATATTATAAAAATAAGTTGATAATTGATGACTTGAAATGAGTTGTTATTTGGGAATTTTTGAGGTTTTCCATGAGACTCAAACACCCTAGTTGACTTATCAAAAGTTGTATAATGATTATACTAAACTTCTGAAAGATAAATTTTTTGCTATGAAAGACCAAGCTATTCATTACCCATGTGTGTTCACATGAATATATTGGATGAAACATAAGCATACCCCAATGCCAGATGAGATTCATTCAGCCCATTGCTATATAAGGGATTCTCAAATGTCCACCCGATCCTAGGTTTGGACTTAGTTGGACTAGACCATTAGGCAATACAAGCCACCTAAAGCTATCTGATTTGTAAATTGCTTAGACCTAACCCAATGTTAGGTGGGATTCATTCAACCCATTGTTGTATTGGGGATCACTCTATGATTTTTGAGTATTGACCATTATGGGGATTCAAGTTCACTCCCTTATTTTCTTCAATTTATTGGGATACTTGCTCATATATAGCGACAAGAATCATTGTTTATTTTGTATTTATTTTATTTATTTATTTATTTTTTGTAGATAAAGGGATTTGATTTGACTTTGGGATTTTGTTCCTTTGTAAGAAAGGGATTTCTTTGGGTAGGGGGGAATTTTTTCCTTTTTCCAATGACTTCTACTCTAGACCATTACACCTCACAAATGAGCAAGTAACAAAACCTTTCACTTAAGGTGACCTGGACCACTTTGTAGCATTCGTCCTTCCTTAACCTAATTAGTATTGTTAATGTGTTGATTAGTGATGGGATTATGATATGCTAAGTGCTATCAAAACTAGACCTCATATACAAAAGCAAAGCAAGCTTTCTACTAAATATAAGAAGACCACTAGGTATGGCTGAATGACAAAAAAAACCTAGTATATTCTTCATAGCAATAGGAGGGGTTGTTTTGAGAAACATAATTACTCATAAGGGTGATGGATGATGATGATGCATAGATGTATGATTGATATACAAATGTGGCATCATTTGTAAGATTGCAAACACAACCTATCCTAATGCAAGTGTAATGGATGGAAAATGCTTAATGCAATGCAATTAAATGAAATGCATGTGCAAAAATGAAATGCATGATGCAAATGTTTTTTTGAAGTTTTGAATGTTTTGCAATATTTTTAGCTTTTATTGCTTTTTGATTTTTATGGATTTTGAAATTTTTCTATATTTTTGAATTTTTGAATTATTATGTATAGAATGCCTTAAGATGAAGGATTTTGAGAGGTTTAGGTTCTTCAACCCCTTCAAGCAATGTCAGGCGATACGTTCTAGGTCCAATCTACTCTGAGATAATATAAGGACCTAACCAGTTAGCCACAAATTTATCTCACAAGTGAGACAATAGGTTTGAGTTATGTTGGTTCTCTCTCAACACAAGATCACCAACTTAAAGTCTCTCAAACAAACCTTATTATTATAAGATTATTTTAAGCACTCTTGATAAATGCGGATATGCTCAAGGGTATTCATGTTATGTTCATCAAGAAGCATCAATTGATCAAGGTGAGATTGCCGTGCAGTGTCATCATCGATGAACTCTGTCAATGCGACACATAACATTGGAATTTCCAATTCTAAGGGCATAGCCTCAACGCCATATACTAGAAAAAATGGGGTTGCCCTAGTGGGCATCCGAATGTTAGTCCTATAATCCCACAATGCAAGGGATAGCTGGATGTGCCAATATTTGTGGTTTTCTTGTACCATATTTTTCAAAATGGCTACCACTATGTTATTTGAAGCCTCAGCTTGTCCGTTTTCCTACGGATAGTATGGAGTTAGAAAATTGTGCTATATATTGTACTTGGATGTCAAAGCCCTTAAAATTTTGTTCTTGAATGACATTCCATTATCCGAGATTATCTTGGATGGTATCCCAAAATGACTAATGATATTGTGAAGTATAAACTCCACAATACGTGCTCTAGTTGTCGTTGTTAAAGGGATTGCTTCCACCCACTTTGTAAAATACTCAGTAGTCATTATAATAAATGTATTCCAGCTCGATGATAGGGGAGAGATCCTACTGATTAGACCTAAACCCCACTAAGAAAATGTCCAAGCCGCTTGGATGGGTTGCAAGGCCTACAATGGCAAGTGCATAAGATTAGCATCATGCTGACATTTGATGCATTTCTTGACATACGCGATGCAATCCTTCTCCATAGTGGGCAAATAATAACCCATTCAAAGGATGCACTTGACAATGGTCATGTCGTTAAAATGGCCATCGTATGTACCGTCATGAGCCTACAAAATTACCCAATCTTATTCTTGGGGCTCTAGATAACGAAGGAGAATTCCATCGTAGCTTCGACGATACAAGATGTCTCTTAGAAAGATATATTTTGTTGCTTTATATTTGAATGTGTGCTTTGCAACATGCAACAATCCTTGAGATATTAAACCAAGCTTCAAGAAGTCATGTAATTATGACATCCAGTCCTGATAAGCTTTTCCATTGATTGATAAGATAACTTGTTCCCCTGGAATTTTGCTATGTATGAATACATATTGGGATACAACCTTATGGTGAATGGTAGTGCCATTGACAATAGGACCTTGCGATATCAAAGACCCCTAGGGCACCTTCTTGAGAAAGTATCTAGCTTTATAGAACCACTCATGGTTTGGTTCTATATGAATCATGTTGACTGATTCCTTATTATTGAAAGCCTCACGTTGCATCGCGACATGTGATAGCATCTTTATATGAATGGTAGTAAAATCGACAGATGGATTTTACGAGATTAAAGATCCCAAAGATACCAGTGTCTGCAAATATATTCAACGTATGAGGAATTACCTCGATGTATTACCACTCTAGTTGGGCTAGATAAGTGTCAACAAGATCCTTATAAGCTTTCAAGATAGGACACCTACATTGAAAAAGTCCCTTCACCTAATTGACTATGAGAAGGGAATCACCAAAGATGTTTAATATTTTAATATTCATGGTGATAGTTGTTTGGAGACCCAAGATTAGGGATTCATATTCAACATTGTTATTGGTACAAAGAAAGTCTAGCTTAAGCGACAAGGACATTGGATCACCTTATGGCATGAAGAAGATAATTATTGCATTACCCCCTTGCTCACACTTTGAATCATCGAAGAACAAAGTCATGTCAACTTTGTTTTCTGGTTCTTCAGGTTCGGGAGACTCTAATAATGCAAAGACTACATCATCAAGAAGCTCTATGGTGAGGGGTATACTATTCTTGAGAGGTGCCTTTGCTAGCTAATCAACTATAACCTGTCCCTTTATGGACTTTTGATTGATGAATTCCAAATTGAATTATGTCAATAGCATGATCCATTTTGTAGTACGTGTATTATGATGTCTTACTCATCATATACTGCAAAGGATTCTGTTTGGATATCATATATTTCGTATGACTTAGCATGTAATTATGCAAATTCTTCATTGCAAACACCACTACTAAACACAACTTCTCTACATATGCATACCCCAGCTCATAAATCACCAAGGTGTGACTAATGTAATATATCACTTGCTCTTTGTCTTGCGTGTTATTTTAGGCTAACATAATTCCCAATGCAAAATTAGTAGCTGATATATATAACAAGAAAGACACATTTGGTCTTGGTGGAGCTAGCACTGGTGACATTTCTAGGTATTTCTTGATTTTAGTAAAGACCGCTTGACAATCCTCATCCCAATTGAATGGGACCCCCTTGTGCAGTAGTCGATTCATGGGGTAAAATTTGTGTGATAATTATGAAATAAACTACTTTATGGATGCTACTTTGCCCTCTAGGCTTCTTAGCTCTTTGATATTTTTAAGAGGATATATTTCTAATATGTATTTGAACTTCACTGGGTCAACTTTGATCCCTCATTTTGAAACGATGAACCCCAAGAGCTTTCCAGAAGTTACACCGAATACACACTTCTTGGGATTCAACCTGACATTATGCTCTATCATATGATCGAAGGCCTTCCTCAGGACCTCTGCATGCTTAGAATGCAACAATGACTTTACCAATAAGTCATCGATATAATATTCCAATATTTTGTGCATGTAGTCATGAAAGATGTATGTCATGGCTCACTGATATGTGGTACCAATATTTTTAAGGCTGAATAGCATAACTTTATAACATAATGTTTCCCATGGCATTGTGAATATGATTTTATGCTGGTCTTCAGCTTTAATCCAAATCTGATTGTAACCAAAAAAACCATCCATAAGGGAGAGCATATCATGACCTGTAGTTGCATCTACAATAGAGTCTATGTTGGGCAAAGAGAATGAATCCTTTGGTGTTTCCTTATTGAGGTCTCTAAAATCCATATAGATACTGATCCTTCCATCAAGTTTTCTTATAGGTACCATGTTTGATACCCATTCTGGATAGTCAATGGAGATTATGAACTCTACATCCAACATCTTCTACAACTCATATTTAACTGTTAAAACATCTGTTGGATGCATCTTCTTGAGATTATGCTTGACAGGACTTTTTGAGGGATCTAGAAAAAGGTTATGAGAAACCATTTTCAGATCTAGTCCTTATATATCCTTGTATATCTAAGCAAAGAGATCAGATCTCTATTTCAATAGAGGTATGAGGTTGGCACACTCATTAGGAGATAAAATTTATCCAAACTTAACCTTCTTAGGATTAGTCAGATCATCTCTGATATCCACATCAAAGGTTTCCTCTACTGACATGTGTGATCCCTCCTCAAGCTGGTGAGGCATATGAATAAAGTAGATGTCATCAGTTGAGTTTAGCAGTTCCACATTATAATTACCCTTAGTGTGATAAAAATCATGTGCACAACCTGGTGCAAAATGAAAAGGTTGTAGCATTTCTTCATTAGGGAAGAAATATTTAGGCTCTAGTGGTGAATCAACGTGATCCCAATCAATAACATATACATTAAGATATACTGGTTTGGAAGGATCAGTCAGATTGTGAAGTGGAGTGGTCAAATAAATGGAGATAATATTTATGGAATGGATTAGATCTACAGAACCACGTTTGTGCAATTCTAACTTATATATGCTATTATCATACCCAAGATGTGGCTTTGGGGATATGGGGATCTCTGGATCTGGTCTATAAATAGATTGGAAAGTGGGATCACTCGGCTCAAGGAGCTGCATGTATGTCGGTGGACCAGGGAAGACTATATGATAAATCATATCCAAATTAGGTGGTCTCCTTCTAAGGTGAGAGCTAGGATAGACTCTCTGATACATCTCATCGATGTCGACTGACTCATTATGATGGTGTAAATAGTGAGGCCCAAGATAGGCTCTCTCGGTATCATCTTCATCATCGCTATCGTATATGAGTCCTTTACCATGATCGACAGGAATCAAGCAATTAGCAAGATGAGGCCCTAGGTAGGCCTACTCTTCATATCCACTATCATCAATGAGGGCTCCCTCATTCTCACCCATTGTCTCCATGGGTAAAAAATAACGTAAATATAGAGGAACTAAGTAATCCAACTCAATATCATCCTCATATCATTCATTTCTTGAGAATTACTCATTATCATCTATTCTAGAATCGTAATCTAGTCCATCACTTTTGACACTAGACTCTGCTTGCACTTCCTCAAAAGTTACTTCTAATTCAATGTCGATTGCTATACCCAGATTCTATATCTACATACCAGTGTCGTCGATAGCTTCATGGCTTTCAATATCCAAGTCGGCTCTTGGAATATCTTCTATATTGACCTCTACCATGATGTTGTCATGATAGATCTCAGGTGGCTCAATAGAGACGTAGGTTACCAACCTATTACCCCTTCATATGCAATAAGGGTTAGGGTAATAAGGATTCCAATCCACATATCCCCTAAACTAAGATTTAGATGATCTAAAGATACTACTAAGAGATCATCCTATCCTCTTATATGGTAGCCTAACTGAAACCTATCAGTTGGTAGCTGATACTGTTGTTCGTAAGGAGTTTGGTGCCCTTGCTCAAATAATCCTAAAATGTAACCATACCAATGGTAATGATCTAAGTAGTGCAAGGTGATCTCAAGGTTAGAAAAATAATGAACATTCACCATGAATGGTTCATCATCATCCTCATCTATGGGCGTGTGATTTGCAAGTTGATCAAACCCTCCATAAATGAATTTTTTTGGTTAGGTGGCACCCCCAATGGTACCATCATTCCCATAGGAAAGCAATGGGATTGATTTTGGCCTATGTCCCATGTAGTTTCGATAAATGGTGTGAACGTCACATTTTGCATGATATATTCTACTAACCCAAGATTAACCAAATGTACGATCACCTATAGTGCAGATGACCCTATTGAAGAAGCATGCGAGGTAGGTTGAGGTGCCTCCTTGACTTGATTTTGAGCGTCTCTTTCATCCATGGGACTAGAAACATTGATAGTTGCTACCTTGGGTGCTTTCTTTGGCTCTTTTTGTCCCATAATTGCCTTAAGCTTCTTATCATTCGTAAGAATTTTGGATGTCATAGGCTTTGTTGAAATTGTTGTTATGTTCTCTGATAGTTGGGGTGCCACCGTAGAAGGTCCTGCACACACTCCTTTTAATTTATCTTTTGGATGTTTGATTGGCAATGTTGGCCATATATCGAGATGCATTAAGGGGAGAATGAAATATCTCGGTAAATCAGCTAAGTTCACATATTTGAATGGCTCCTCATTGGAAGGAACCATGTGAACCTATCCCTCATGTATATATTTAATACATTGATGCAAAATTGAGGGAACACAATGCATTTATCTAATCCAAGGCCTCCCCAAGAGGATGTTATATTGCATGGTGCCTTTTATCACATGACACATCATAGGGATGGTCTTTAGTCCTACCTGAATCAAAAGAACTATAGTACATATCATTGAGCATAGCGCATCGTTCAATGCTCTCAAGGTGAAAGTAGAAGGTACGATGTGTGAATTTGACAACTTAAGATGTGTCAATGCCTTGGTAGTGATAATTTTGATTGAAAATCCTCTGTCAATCAAAATCCATTTGAATGGTGTGTGATTAACAAACACAATTATATGTTGCGGTGGGTCTTCTATAGCAGTGGAGACCGTCTTAATCTCGTGAACATTGAATTGAATCATCAGTTCACAACACTACTGCACATGTACCATGAAGTTTATAAATTATTTAGGGTCCTAGGACTAAACTTTGATAGACCTTAGGATGCATCTCCCTATGCTTAGGAGACTGTCGAATCAGTTCATAGATCAACAACTTCATTGGAGTTGTCTGTAGGCTTTGAACTAGCCTACTCCTGATTGTCACCACCGGTCTAGTTGATGGGCCTAGAAAATTTTAAGTCAGCCTTTGAGGGGACATAGCTTGAACTCTAATAGGATTTGAAGGTGGATTTTCTCACTCATACCTCCCTTGTATTGTGACAATATTGACCATGCTGACGAATCCTTGAGTTGGTGGTTCCACCCCTACTTGGTTCACATGACTAGAATTATTCCTTAGTGGCTCATGATTCGGTAAGGGGTTCTTGAAGATCCCCATATTTTGGTTGTCCGAAGCCTAAGGGTTGTCCACAATTAGCTCACCTTTTTTGATCATATTTTACACTACATGTTTGAAGCTATAACATCCTTCGATGTCATGTCCCTTCATCCTATGGAAAGCGCAATATATATCATCCCAATATCTCTTTGATTTAGGTTGATTAGGGTCTATTAATTTGATCTCCAATAAGTTGAGGGCCTTGGAATTGTATAGTTGATGGAATATCAATGTCATAAACTCCAAAAAAGGTGTGAACTAGTGAGGCAGATGTTGTTCTTTGTTCTTACCCTTCTTGTTATTATTGCACTGATCGTATCACGTAGGAGGAGGTTAGGCTTGATAATTCTATTGTTGCTCCTTATCCCATTTCTAGAGGTTCAAAAACACTTGTTTGACATGAGACAACTTGGCCCGCTATTTTTTATTGTGGGTGTTCTTGTTCCATTCTTTCTTTTTTTGGAGCTTCAAGTTACCCTCCTTGAACTTGATGTCCTTTATTACCTTGGCACTAAAGCCTCCTCAAATGTATGATACTGTTGCAACTACAATAGTATCAAGATGTGCTTCACACAAATCTTGGTAAAAATCTGAGTTAGTTTTATGGTAAAAATAGAAAATGACAACTTTACCATTATATTTCTCCATATTTTCCCATAATCCATGATTGGCTCATCATCATGTTGCATTAAAGAAGCCATATCAGATAGGTTTACCTTATTCTTGATGCCAAAGGAGAAGCGTTCAAGAAATGCATTAGCCAACTATTTAAATTTGGTTATGCTGTACCTCTTAAGTTGATTGAACCATTCTCAGGTCAGGCCTAAAAGGGTTGTGATGAAGGTATTCAACAACAGTGATGAGGCCTGGAAATACCTCAATCATAGCATATTTTGAACATTAAAACTGCCTAAAAACTCTTGTGTTTAATTTGATATGCTAGTTAAATTGATTTAATATGCTGTGTATTAACTGTTTGCATGATCAATGTGTTAGAAATACTATATTCTGATTTTTATAGTTTTTTGCATAGTTTTATGTTACTTTGTCATGACTTGCTAAATGAGAAGTATGCTTAGGTTGATAGCAACACTTCACTAGTTTTTTTTTTATGTGTTTCAAGCATTTATTTATCTAAATCTAGCAAATAGTGCAAGCAAACTGTTACTATGCAGTAGAAACTGGTTTTCCAATGTAAATTCCAGCCAGTTGCCAATGAATGACAAGGCATGGAATTCACACATGGAGAGAGATGAAGGCTATTGCAATCTGATCTTGAGAGCTAACCCACCTAAAAAATGTAGATGAAATCACTTGAAGAGCACACAGTTGTTCATTCTGAAGATCTTTAGAATGAGCAGACATCTTCAAAATGAGAAATACAGTCTCTTCAAAATGAGCGGGCATCTTTAGAATGAGAAATACAGTCTCTTCGACATGAGCCACTTATCTTCGGAATGAGAACAGAAAGTGATTTTTGACTTGTTGACTAATTTTTGATGATGGAAAAAGGGAAAGAAGGTTGAAAAGGTTAAAGGAAAATATCTCCCATCTAACTTTGTCGTCCTTGCCGTCCAAAGCCACCATTCATAGAAAAGATCAATTTTGGTCCTCTTCTAGGATAAACCCAGGAAATATTGTAGCATAATAGGAATAGATCTGTAATATAGGAATGAGATATTCTTAGTTTGTAAATAGATTTTAGGATATCTATAAATAGATAGCTCCCGTCCAAGTTGAGCTAATAAAGGTAGGGAAAAATAAACAAGAAGTATAATAATAAGAAAATAGCAGAAAAGTGACTGTTACAGTCCTGTAACAGGATTTTTAGCAGCAATACTGTAATTATGTTCTTGAATCAATAAAGTGCACTATTTTTATTCATGTTGTTGTGAATGAGTGTGAGTAAGATCTAGAGAGAGAGAAAGACTCATACCTGGACAAGGAGGTTGGCCACTTCCAGACCTAGGAGGAGGACTAACAACAGGTTTTTATTTTGATTTTGTTGCAGCAGAATAAGTTGTAAAACTTGTCATTTCATTTCCTTGTAAACAACTAACAGTATTTGCAATCTTAGTTTATTTCATGATTAGGATGATCTTGTGATTAATTATAGGTTTGGTTGTAATCTCCATTTTTATAAAGCTTTCAAATTACTGTAGATTGTCGTCTTAAATCCCTAATCACCAAGTATGAAGAAGTGAATTTAGTCCTTCCAAATACAAAACAAATAGAAGTCCAGCTAGACAAATTATTGAACATTAACAACTGGCTTACTAGGGAAGAGGAAGAAAAATTTATAACTATTTTGCAGAAGCAAGTTCATGCTTTTGCTTGGGACTACAAAGATATGTCAAGAATTCACCTTGATATATGCACCCACAAGATTTATATTGAAGAAGTCAAACCAGTAAGACAACCCCAGAGAAGATTGAATCTTGCCTTGAGGGATATTGTAAAGGAAGAAATTGAAAAACTTCTAGAGGTAGGATTCATTTACCCAATTTTTGATAGCCAGTGGGTCTCTCCATTAGTTATAGTTCCTAAGAAAAATGGAAAAATGAGAGTATGTGTATACTATAGAGAGCTGAACAAAGTGACATACAAAGACCATTTTCCATTACCTTTCATAGATCAGGTGTTAGATACCCTTGATGGAAAGAAATACTTTTGTTTTCTTGATGGATTTAGTGGGTATAATCAAATTCAGGTTGCACTTGAAGATCAAGAGAAAACAACCTTTACCTATCCATGGGGAACATTTGCCTATAGGGTTTTACCTTTTGGTTTCTGTAATGCCCCAACAACATTTTAGCGAGCGGTCTTAGCAATTTTTTTTGATCTGACTATCAACAATGTTGAGATATACATGGATGATTTCACAGTATGTGGACATACTTTTGACTTTATATTAGAAAATATTGACAGAGTTTTAACTCGCTATGAAACATACTAGTTATACTTGAATCCAGACAAATGTTTTATGATGATGGAGGAAGAAATAGTTCTTGGTCATCACATCTCTCTTCAAGGGATCCAAGTTGATCCAAAGAAGGTGGAAATTATCAAGAATCTTCTTCCTCCTAAAACTTAGACTAATGTCATAAGCTTCCTAGGACACATTGGTTTTTACCGTAGATTTATTCCCAGCTTTAGTACAATAGCCAATCCCATGTTTGCCTTATTGACTAAAGATTTTGAATTCTCCTGGACTGCAAGGTGTCAGGAATCATTTGAAGCTCTGAAAGAGAAATTAGTAACTCCACCTGTGTTAAGAGGACCTAATTGGACATTACCATTCAACATACAGACTGATTCTTCCAATACTGCAATTAGAGCAACATTAGGATAAATTGACAATGGTGAACACTATGCCATCTACTACATTAGCAAGAATTTGACGAAGCCGAGAAAAATTATACCACAAGCGAGAAGGAATTCTTGGCGATAATTTATGCCATCAACAAATTCAGGCATTACATCACAGGTTATCAAATATTCATTCACACAGATCACACAACCATTAAGTATTTGATGAATAAGCCTATGGTAAGTGTAAGAATTATTCGTTGGTTACTGTTGCTGCAAGAATTTGATATAAGAATAATCAACAAACCAAGAAAAGTTAATGTTGTAGCAGATTTCTTGTCCAGGTTGCAGAACACAGAGGAAGGATAATTAGTTGAGGACACTTTTCCTGATGAAAAATTATTTGCTATATTTGTCCAATCACCTTGGTTTGTAGATATAGCCAATTATTTGGTCACAAGGAAAGTTCCTCCATATTTTACTTCAAAACAGAAAAAACAATTGATCAAACAGAGTTATTCCTTTGAGTGGATTAAGGGTATAATTTTAAGTGCAGTCCTGACCATGTGTTATGCAGGTGCATCCGAAAGGATGAGGTATATGATATAATTAGGGCTTGTCATGATGAACCCTTAGGTGGACACTATTCTGTAAAAAGAACAATTAGAAAAATTTTAGGGATAGGATATTATTGGCCATATCTTCACAAGGATGTGAAAAAGTACATCATGCATTGTGATGCATGCCAAATAATGGGAAAACCCACTCATATAAATGAAATGCCACTACAGCCTCAATTGGTTTTAGAGCCATTTGAGAGGTGGGGGCTTGATTTTGTAGGACCTATTGATCCACCTTCTCAAGGAAAGGTGCATATTATAGTATGCACTGATTACTTAACAAAGTGGGTAGAGGTGCGTGCTTTCAAACATGCTCGTGAAGAGAAGGTCGTCGATTTCTTGTATACTCAGATTTTTCAAATATTTGGAGCTCCATGATCTATCACCACATACGAAGGACCCCAATTTGCATATAAAGTCATTGAGGCTTTTACAGAATTATATGAAATCAAATATAGGAAATCATCATCTTATCACCCACAAGAAAATGGCTAGGTTGAGGTAACAAACAGGGAACTAGAATGAATCTTGACAAAAATAGTAGCTTTTCATAGGAGAAACTGGCTAGATAAATTACTTGAAGCAGTTTGGGCTTACAATACAACTTGGAAATCCACTACTGGATTCACACCTTATGAACTAGTTTTTGGTAAAAAGCCCCTCCTACCTATTGAATTTGAGCTACTAACATTGCACACAACATTGGAAATTGGGATTGAATTGTCACAAGCACAAATTGAGAGGATTATGTAGCTGAATGCATTGGATGAAATTCGGTTGGATGCTCTGCACCAAACTGAAGTAATTCAGGAGTAGAGGAAGTTGTGGCATGACAGTCACATTCAACAGAAGAAATTTTAGCAAGGAGATTGGGCTTTGCTGTTTGATTCTCGCTATGAGGACTTTCCTAGAAATTTCAGAACTAGATGGCTTGGACCTTACCAAATTGAAGAGGTATTTGACAATGGAGCAGCTCTTCTATCTTCTATTGACGGGTCATAGAGAAAGTTGGTAGTGAATAGACATCACCTCAGGATGTACCATACACCTCTGACTAAAGAGGAATTCTTGCAGTAGATTGACAGTTTGGATGCACAACAAGTGGAAGAGATTCCCTCTTCCACTTCAATAAAATCAGCATGATCATGGATTTCAAGAAAAGCAAAAAAATAAAAAAAATCAGAAAAAATAGAAAACAAAAAGATGAATAAATTCTGATTGTGAATTCCTTCATGGGTATGATTTTAAGGAAATCATGAATTCCTTCACGGGCATAATCAGAATAAAAAAAAATAGAGAGAAAAGGAGAGGTAAAAAAAAAAAAAAAAACAAGAAAAAAAGAGAGAAAAATGAATAGCTCAGCAGTGAAAACCTTTCCTAAGGCACTACTGAGTTGGTATGCATGAAAACCAGTTTTATGGCATGCATAACCTTGAAAATTATGAATCATCATTGTACAAATTCACCAACTATACTTGTTTTAAAATATTACAAAAAATCTCAACAGAACATCAATAGAAGCAGTCATTCTTCAAAACTTCCATTAACTTGTTTTAATCAGGTATATATTTCTTACATTTCTTCATTGTAAATGCTTGGTATGTAGTATATAACAATTAACCATTAGCATAAAAGGTATCCATAAGAGTTGGCATACTTAAAACATGTTTTGAGAAGGAGAATATTGGTTTCTGCCTAATCTTCGAAATGAGAATGCCAAAAATAGTGTCTGCTATCTTCTTCATATTAACTACTGTTTTGTCTTTAGAATGAAATTGTCTTCAGAATGATTGTTGCACTTTGTCTTCGAAATGAAATTGTCTTCGGAATGACTGTTGCACTTTGTCTTCAAAATGAAATTGTCTTCGGAATGACTGTTGCACTTTGTATTCGAAATGAAATTGTCTTCGAAATGACTATTGCACTTTGTCTTCGAAATGAAATTGTCTTCAGAATGACAACAAAATGAATGTTGCACTTTGTCTTCGAAATGAAGCTGTCTTTGGAATGAGGAATTATCTTCAAAATGAAGCTTTATCTTCGGAATGAGAAATTGTCTTCGCAATGAAGCATGATCTTCGAAATGAGGACTTGTCTTTGGAATGAAACTTTATCTTCGGAATGAGGAATTATTTTTGCAATGAAGCATAATCTTCGGAATTAGCATTCAACATGATATTTCCATGTGGCATCCAATGAGGGGGAAAATATACGATCAATAGAATTTTTTTTGACAGCATATGATAAATGACACGTGTCAGTTGAGATGTGATTTGTATTATCTTAAACCCATTAAGGAAGTACCAGAATCATGTGGAAGTGACCAACAACATGCCACCATTGTTTGACACTGATAACCATGCACGTGAGAAATCTGCAAGCAAAATAGAGGAGCTAAAAACAAGTAAGGTAGATCTGACGACAAGGACATCTGTGTAATCATTAACGGATAGGTGTTCAAAGTAGAAATAGATATGCATGCCACTCTTCCTTTTGAAGACATAATTGTTAACGCAAAATGATTACGAGGTATAGTGCCAATATTGTAGTTCATTCCAAAGAAGACAAACAAGGCAATTGAAAACCTAAAAACAAACCCTACAAGTCTGCAAGAACCAGAAACCAGTGATCCAGCGGAAGAGTAACAGTAGATGCGAGCAATTTTTAACATACCAAAATAGGAAAATGGGATGAAATATAAATATGGAACTAGTATATACCACCCACCTTCGAGAAAATCTAGAAGTGCTATAATTTTTTGAATATGGAGGGCTTATGCCATTTTTGGACAAATTTGATGGGTCCTCTGAAGATTTTGCTGGCATGTTAGCTCACACATTCAAAAATAACTAGGCATAGATTAACGACATGACAATTGAGGTAACCCCTGAATTTTTAAGTCAAATTACTGAGCTTCCATTAGAGGGTTTCAAATTTCTAGAACTGGCAAAAATACACTGGCAAATGTAGTTAGTCAATTTCTGGAAGAAAATGATAGGGAGCCAGAATACTTAATACACAACAACACATGCAAGGGGGTAAAAAGGGAAATCCTACAAGAACCCTGGAATGAAGTGGCCACATGGGTAGTAAAATTTTTAACCTATGAAGGGCAATATGTACTTTTATCAGGGCATCATTTTAAAATTTTGAACCACCTAAGACATGGTAGGCAACATCCAGAAGTTAGGGTAAATCTTCCCCTGTATCTACACCAAGAGTTGAAAAATATGGCAAAAAAATATTAGGAAGGAAGAGGGAGCCCTCGCCACCATGGTATTATTAAATTAATCTTCCAGCATCATTTTAGAGGAAACCCTAGAAGCTTTGATAGGTTTTATTCTACTCTGAATGATGTAGTTTTTGGAAGAGAGAATGAGGAGGAAGAAGAAATAGATGCTACCATAGATGCTATTGTAGAGGAAGAAGAAATAGATGCTGCCATAGATGTTATTGCAAAGGAGGAAACACACCCAACAGAAGCAATAGAGCACCTTTCTCCAGAACCTTCAACCTCACAAGCTAAGAAATAAAAGAAGAGAGGGCCTAGAACCGACAGTCGAAAAGAAAAATAGAAGAAAGTTAATTTTTTTGAAGATGTTGCTAATATGTCATAATAGGGGAGTGAAGTGCCTAGAAAAATAGGGGAAGAGACAACAAGGGAAACAAAAGCACTCCCAAAAGAATCTGAAATTGTCTCCGCAGCCCCTGTTGTCATCGAAAAATAGGGCAAGAAGAAAAAATTTGCAGCAGGAACTAGGAGGTCTACAAGACTCCACTTGAGATAAATAGAAGAACATGTGATAGAAGAAGAAGGTGGAAAAGGTAGTCCAAATGTTATAGAAGTGCAACCAATCCTTGAAGATTTTTTAGAATTCCCTGAACAAATTATTGAGGAAGATATTGGGCAAGACAGTTTTGAAGTTGCTACAATTCAACAAGCCACAGAAGATGTGGATGCAATCATAGATAGTTTCATGGACCCTCCTGAATAAGAGTAGATAGATGAAGTAGAACAGGAGATAGTTGTTGAGAAACCAACTATAGATGATTTGTCTGCATCATATTTTGAATCAAAACCAAAGGAGGTCGACATCACAGAACAACTAAGAGCTGCAAAAAGTGTTATCAGAACACAAACTAAATGGATTGAAGAAAAAGAAAATATCATTGAAATACAGGAAAAGAAGATTGCAGAATTATAGGAGGAAGTGGCAGAATTGAGGAAAAGACTATCACAGTCTGAAGAACAACCAACTATATCTATTGATGAGGATAATTTGGTTCAGTTACTTATGGGATTATCTAGGGCAGATGACTCTTTTACTTTTATTAAGGCATCTAAAATTGTGACTAAAGACATATGTGCTCATTTTGAAGTAGCGCCATTTCATTCTAAAGAAGTGCCCTTCCATTCTGAAGCATTGCCTTCTCATTCCAAAGATGCTCCAGAATTTATAAAAAGCATAGAAAAGAATATTGGAGATGAGTCACAATAGGAAATACCAGCACAGGAGCAATTTAAACAACAACATGAAATTGTTCAAGTAAGTACTCCTTCAAATGAGATTTTTGTATTTAAAACTATTAAACCTTCAATAAAAGTAGAGGATAAGGGGGTACAAGTAGAATTGATGTCTGATGACCAACCAGTGGAAATAGCAAAAAAAGGGGTACAAGTAGAATTGTTGTCTGATGACCAACCAGTGGAAATAGCAAAAAAAGGGGTGCAAGTAGAATTGTTGTCTGATGACCAACCAATATAAATAGCAAAAAAAGAGGTTCAGGTACATCTGCTACCCATATTTCCACCTGTAGTTAGACCACCCAATACTGTATCCCTAGAGAAATATAATATAGACATAGCTAGTTGGGTGATCAGATATGAAAAAATTACCACTAAAGTTGAAAAATTTAAATTGGAAGGTAAATAGTTAGAAGCAAAAGAAACATAAATCAAGGCATTGAATGAAAAAGTGATTGATTTATGTCATATTGCTATGTTTTTGGTCCAATTCAGATGACCGGACAAATTTTACAGTCTCATTCTAAAGGAGAAATATCTCAGATGGCCAGTCATGAGGATTAGCTCAGGTCTCCCATACAAATTGGACACAACTACATATTTTTTAGAAGCCTATTTTGACAGCTCTATAGAACAGAAAAACCTCTTATGTGAATTATTTTTACACAACTTCTTTATTCCAGAAGAGGTAGAGTTTCACCCTCAAATTTACATAGGAGATGTTCAACTAAGATCATTCATGTCCACTTTACAAAATAAGTTTTACTGGGACCAGGAGAAAAGACAAAATAAAGAAATTGAATTACGAGCTGAATTGTTAGTCAGATCAGTTTAGCAAAATCATCCACTTATCACTAGACAACATTTCACCATGATGAACAAGGAAGATGTAAAAAGGATGTACTTGAGCAATTTGAGGGACTGTGTGACCAAATTCTAGAATTTTTGTAATAACAGTTTTGATCTAGCATTATCATTTTGTAGAAGCAGATGGGCAGAACTTTCCATTTCTTTACAGAAAAGGGAACCTATCTCCCCCATTAACCTAGAATGGTCCAAAATAAGAGCAGAAGGAGTGATACAGTTGATTGAAATCATGCAACATCACTAGATAGGTCTCATATTTAGGCCTCCAACCATCATTTCTCCAGTTTCCTTCTATTTTGAAGAAGATTATCAACCTGATGATCAGTTTGAATAATGGCTCAAAAACCTTCACGAGAATAGAGGATATTATATAGGCACCAAATTGTTCTACAGATCATGGAATTTGAATATGGATATATGTGATTCTATAGCCCAACAGAATGCATGAGGACATGCATTAATATAAGTTGGGGGGAAAATGATGAGACCTGGAAATGCCTCAATCATAGCATGTTTTGAACATTGAAACTTCCTAAAAACTCTTGTGTTTAATTTGATATGCTAGTTAAGTTGATTTAATATGTTGTGTATTAACTGTTTGCATGATCAATGTGTTAGAAATACTATATTATTATTTTTACAGTTTTTTGCATAGTTTTATGTTACTTTGTCATGAATTTCTAAATGAGAAGTATGCTTAGGTTGATAGTAGCACTTCACTAGTTTTTTTTTTATGTGTTTCAAGCATTTATTTATCTAAATATAGCAAATAGTGTAAGCAAACTGTTACTATGCAGTAGAAACTGGTTTTCCAATGTAAATTCTAGCCAGCCGCCAATGAATGACAAGGCATGGAATCCACACATGGAGAGAGAGGAAGGCTATTGCAATCTGATCCTAAGATCTAACCCACTTGATAAATACAGATGAAATCACTTGAAGAGCACACAGTTGTTCATTCCGAAGATCTTTAGAATGAGCAGACATCTTTAGAATGAGAAATACAGTCTCTTTGGAATGAGTGGACATCTTCGAAATGAGAAATACAGTCTCTTCGGAATGAGCCACTTATCTTCGAAATGAGAACAAAAAGTGCTTTTTGACTTGTTGAATGATTTCTGACGATGGAAAAATGGAAAGAAGGTTGAAAAGGTTAAAGGAAAATATCTCCCATCTGACTTTGCTGTCTAAAGCCACCATTCATGGAAAAGATCATTTTTGGTCCTCTTCTAGGATAAACCCAGGAAATGTTGTAGCTTAATAGGAATAGATCTATAATATAGGAATGAGATATTCTTAGTTTGTAAATAGATTTTAGGATATCTATAAATAGATATCTCTTATCCAAGTTGAGCTAAGAAATACTGTAATTATGTTCTTGAATCAATAAAGTGCACTATTTTTATTCATGTTGTGAATGAGTGTGAGTAAGATCTAGAGAGAGAGAAAGACTCATACATTTTTTTGGACAAGGAGGCTAGCCACTTCCAGACCTAGGAGGAGGACTAACATCAGGTTTTTATTCTGATTTTACTGCAGTAGAATAAGTTGTAAAACTTGTCATTTCATTTCCTTGTAAACAACTAACAATATTTGCAATCTTAGTTTATTTCATGATTAGGATGATATTGTGATTAATGATAGGTTTGGTTGTAATCTCCATTTTTAGCAAGCTTTCAAATTACTGCAGATTGTCATTTCCAAAATTTACTATTTTTTGTAATTTACTACATTTTGTGTTTTGTTGTCAACCCCTGCATAGAAGATTGACAACCTTCTATTACAGAGCATTGACAAGACTTAATTTCTATGTTATAATCAGGTTTCCATTACTGCAAAAGTAAATAGACTTCCTTTCTACAATCATAATTAGATTTCTAATTCTGCAACTATAACTAGGGAGTTATTTCTACAACATAATTAGATTTCATTCTATAATTGTAACTAGGATTTCATTTATGTAGTTAGTAATTAGTTTCCATTCTTGCAATTAGATTAAAGTTCAATTTGTGCAATTTAGAGATAAAAATTTTCAAAATCCCCCACACAATCGATTTCACCAATAAGACCTGTTGCTCCCAAATGACCTAAGTTATAGCCCTGTTCACTCCTTCCGCAAATAGCCTTGTACACTGTCGTGGATTGATAAATTCATTGAGAATTATTGATGTGCATAATGACAACGCATCAAAAAGATCACAAATTCTTTCTATCCCAAAGCACATATCCATAAAGCTCGTAACATTTTCCTGATCATCCTCCTCTCCTTGGAATTTCTCCAGCTTTGGCATCTTGAAGTGATCGGGATATGCTAGAATGGGCACTAATGGGCATGAAGGATCATTATGAATCTTGTTCAAGGTTGGGTTTTGATAAGCCATCCCTTGTTTCTCTATAGCTTGAACCTTATCTTCCAAGGCTTCATAGACCTTCAAAGATAGAATTTCCTCTTCTTTGAGAGGTCGTTGAGGAGCCTTTGGAGGTAAAATATTCTTCAATTGAGGTGGAGGACTAGGCTCATCCTCCACATACACTAAGGAGATCTCAGGATATTCCTGTTCTTGTTCATCTCCTGCTACTTCTTCATATTACTTATGTCCATGATGTTCTAGCGCTTGACACTGCATCATGTTTTGGGTTGTGTGGTGAGTATGAGTTTTAATGTGCTTAGGGTGCAAATCGGGCTATGAAGTAGCTCGTATATGAGTTGATTCTTGTATTCACTATGAAGGGATAAATTGACATGAGCCAATCGATCCTCTCACTTAGCACACTCCTTCTGATCAAGGATGCATTACTCATGCATGCATTGCTCAAAAATATGTTGCCTTAGCAATATTTATCTCTAAGTATCCTCATTTTTGAGGTGCTCATGCTCTACGTAGATGTATTACAACTAATATTGGAAGATCTACTGCCATTGTTCTAAAACCAGTTTCTATGATCGATGTATAATATCGGTCGTATGTGGTTTCTAGTATATTCATTTTGTCTAAGCAGCTTTTTCGATATGACCTCCAACAGACTTGTTTGCCATGCTCTTTCCTTTATCTATGCAGATGACATTCATGTTCTATTGTTGTCTGTGTTCTATGACTACGTGGGTTGATGGGGCAAGTATACTATGAGAATGCTTCGAGCATTCTCCTGGTTCTCTGATGGTTCTATGTGTGCTCTCACTATGAGAACTCACAAAATGAGAGTGTGCAATCGAGGTTTTATACCCTAGCTGCCCTAGGACTTTATCTAGACCATCCAATTGTCTAGTACCATTGACTCCAACCTTAGACATATCAAATATGAACTTACCAAGTTCATTATTATTGGGAGTCTATGCAGGCCTATGCTTTGAAGCAACCCTCTCTTCCTACCTTTGAATGGGCATATTTTCTACTTATCTATTTTGAACTAATGGGGGCTTGGAGCCTCCTTTATCTCGAGTACATATGGGAACCAACTTGGTTATAGTTCCTTCCTCAATGATGTACTCTTCAGCGGATCCAGTGGATCCACAAGGTGTACGATCGTGATATATGCTCCTATGCTTGAAGGTCCCATGTTGGGATCTTCCATACTTGGATTTGTATTATGAGGCATGTGCATTACATCCTTTGGATGGGGTATTTTGATGATAACCCCTATACATAGATTTTTCCCCTCTAATACTCACTGAACGTCATTTGAGAGGATCTTGTGATTGAGGGTTTGACACGTTGTGTTGTGCATTAGGTGGAGCTTCGACTTTGACCTTGGTTTTGCATTGAGATCGAACTCTTTTTGTTCTAACCATGATGTGTATTATATCATATGTAGATTTTAAATAAAACAAAGCAAACAAGAATTATTATCTCTTTTAAAAGTTTCTTTAAGAGCCCTAACTAGTTTGATGTATTTTGAGATTTGTTGAAAACTTAAACTACTCTCATCATGTTTGAAATTGTTGATGTAATGCTCAATAGCTTAAGGTTTTCATTTGTATGCTTGTAGCTCAACAACTGACAATGAAAGTCATGGTCACATAAAACCCCCAAAATGTGGAGATTAAATCCATACCCGGGCAGAGAGCATAGGTCCTTCTGATCCTCATCCAACACCCCATACGTAGTGATACACCCCTTAAATGAGGAATGCGTACTATTTTGTATAGTTATGATAGATATTAGAGTTAGTATTGGCCAATAGTACAAGATTCGAGGGAGTTGGGCCAACAGATGGAAATCACTACCACTGTAATTGAACCATACTAGTGGTTGGATATGACTTCCAACTCACTAGCATTTAAGTGTTACTTGGTGTGTGTGTGTGTGTGTGTGTGTGTTCATTTTATACTTTGTGTGAAAGAGAAAATGCATCACCAAGCATACACTGCTCTTTCCTATATACCTAATGATAAGAGTGTTTTAATATTCAGAAAGATGCATCTAAGTATTGAATGATTTTCAGAGAATGCAGGTAAAATGTTCTAATCGGCCTCTGATTAGGCCACCACGGGTAAACTCTACAAAAAAAAATTCCCTATTAGCCGTAGGACAAAGCTACAGGTAACAGTGAAAGTTGTGGGACAAAGCCACGGGCCAAGAATTTAGCCATGTTTAACCAGGTGCAGCTAACAAAATAAAAATTGCATTGAAATTCATTCACTTTACTATTTTCTAAGTTTTATAATTACCTACAATAGTGAAAATAGTAAGCTAAAAAATTATAGAGGATCAGGGTTACCTGAATTTCTCATCTGATGGTGAGACAAGACAATTATTGTCTATAGATCTACTGCTAGTCATGGCTGTCAGGCATGGCAGAGACTGTGCACCATGATTGTCAAGCACAACTGACACTTGCAAATTTTTTTTCGAAAATCCATTAGTTCTTGCAGAATTTTTGGGGTTTTCACTATTATCACCATCTATAACAATCTAAAAAGCATACACCTAACTAGTGCATCAATTGAAATCGAGTATTAAAGCAACAAAGAATAGACAACAATAAATTTAACAAGAAAATAAGGTTTCCTTTTATTAAAAATTTGTTAAATTCATATTACATATATGTCCCTCTTAGGGATACTCAATTTTTGATACAATTAATACAATTTTGGAGACCCCCTACACAAGGGGTGGTGTAATCTATAGACTTTTCAAAAGGTACATGAATTGCTTAAGGTCAAAGATAGCCTTATTCTCCTTTGGATGGAGGCATATTTTGCCTTGAATGCCTTGAAAATGATTAGAACCTGTAAACCCTACGTTCAAGAAACAACATGAAAGTGGTTAATAACAAAATATGCCTCTCTTGATGAGGCTTTTGAGATAGTTGCATAAATTTATGATAAATAAATCAAGTGAGCATGTAAATATATGAATATATGCAAGAAATCATCAAATTACTATAAAGCATGTAAATAAAGCATGAAATCTAACTATTATGCATCCTAATTAGCCATTAGAACTTGAAAAGCATGAAACTAGTCTAAATTGATAATTGCAAGGAAATGGAAGAAAATCTACCTCTAAATCCTAAATTGATTGGTTAGATGTTTGATAAAATAATAATCTATGCTAGATTAAGCTAATTGTATAACTGGAAATAGAAATATACTATTAAAATAAAGGAAATTAAAGATCAAACCCTCACCACAGGTCTAAGGCACAATTGGCACTGTTAGCCATGATTGACAGTTGTGACTGAGATGAAAGTGTTCTTGCTCTTGTAATCAGGGCTTGGATATTTGATTCCATCCATGGAATTTATGATCAAGGGTCACCTCTATGTCCCAAGATGTATTGGTGGTTGAATTTGATAAGATTCATGTTTTATTGGATTGATTTTGGGATTGATGCTTACTAGTCCTTTGGAAGCTCCATTGACAGGTTCATACTTATCACTCCACAATTGGGTAGCATTTTGACTCTCCTCAAGGGATTGTCACTTTGTTGTCTGTTTCGGCAGAGCTTCACTGCAATCCAACTCAAGATCATTCTAAATTCTCCCTAATTTGAAGGGGGGTCTTATAGCCTTCCTAATATCTAATATTGGCTTTCTTGGGAAGCCAAGATCAAGATCCAAGAGGTTAGATCAGTTGGGAGGAAAAATCTCAAAGCTTCCCCTCCCAAAACCATTTGAATATTCATTTCCTAGACCATTGCAACCAAATTTGCCTTGGTCTAAGATTCAAAATAGTTTCAACGCTAGCCACGACTCTGAGGCATAGCTAAATCTGTTAGCCATGGGTGTCAGATGCAGCTAAGAATGATTAGGCCAAGACTGCCTAAATTGAGTGGTTAAAACCACTAATTCACCTTGGAATTGTTCAATATCATTCATATGGTCTATTAGCATACCCATATGAGTAGTCCCCTACACATGATGCATTTTAGGAGTCTACTCTATCTATGCCTTGCATCTTAGTAGAGTAATATATCCAAAACATCGTACTAACATAGTTTGCTTTACCAAATCTGGATTTCTAGTTTCCTTCTTGAAATACAAGTGCAACCACAAAAATGATAACAAATAGTCTAAATGAACAAACATTATTGTTACAAAATAAAATAGATATTACCAATGGAAAACATTAAAGTAAATCTTAATCAATAATTGATTTAGGCAATCAACAATTTTTGTCAACTTCAACTAAAATTTATGCTTCCTCTAACCATGAAAATGAGATGTTAACTTCACGATAATCAACCAAAACCCCTCTATTGGCTAGCTTATCTGCACATTTGTTTCCTTTCCTTAATATACGTGTAAACCTAATTTCTTCAAAATCTTTAGCAAGATATTGAATTTCCACAATTATCTCTTGTATGTTCCATGGAGCATTTTATTTCCTTAAAATTGCATTTATTGCTATGTGAGAATCACCTTCCATCCAAAATCTATTCCATTTCATTTTTTTACATATTTTTAACCCTTCTAAATCTTCCCAATATTTAGCTTCATTATGTGTCTTAAATCGACAATTGAAAGCATAATGATACAAAATCTCTCTATTATTTCTAATTATTCCTCCTCCTCCTACTGGTCCTGGGTTTCCTTTAGATGCTCCATAAAAATTCAACTTAACCCACTCCACATCTGGTGGTTTCCACTTTATATTATTTATCTTATTTTTACTTCTCTTGTACCCAACATCATAATTCCATTTAATGACTTGACTCCATCTATCAAGACTCTCTGCTTCCAAATTAGGGATTGGGTGAGTTGATAGGGTTGGTTTAGACTCCTCTATGGCTAAACATATCTTCTTTTTTATTACCTCTAAATTTCTTTCCTTTCCTTTAAATATTCTTCTATTCCTTTCTAGCCATATAGTCCAAAGTATTACATCTTTTAATGTATCCCACATTGTTTGTAAAGCCTCACTTTTAAAAGTGCTCTGCCATTGCTTTAACCAATATTCAATTTTGCTATTCATCACCATGCATTTACATAACATATTAAGAATAAACTACCATACATTCCATACTATTTAGTAATGTCCCAAGATATGGTCAATACTCTCCTACTCCTTATTACAGAAAACACATTTCGAGGGGCCATGAAAACCCATTTTCATAAGGTTATCCCAGGATAAAATTCTTCTATGACCTACTACCCAAACAAATATTTTAACTTTAGGAATGCTTGGGCTATCCCAAATATCTCTCCAAATTCTAGTGATATTATTATTATGTTGACGTTAAACATTATATCCACTTCTTGTTGTGTATTCTCCTGATCTATTCAACTCCCAAATCAATTTATCCTTAGAACCCATCGAAATAATTACTATTGTTATATTTCTACTCAATTGCCTCCTAGCATCAATGTCTTGTATACTTGTAAAAAAAACTTCTTTCCATTTATATCTTCCTTCTCGGTCCTTGTATAAAATGTTTGAAACCCCATCATCGTAGTTATCTTGAAGTGATCTCATCCAGGGTTTCAAATATGGATCTAAATTGAGTGGTTTTTATCACACCAAGTATCCATCCAAATAGAAAATTTTCTCCAATTCCCACTACCCATCTTAAAACTTTAATCATAAGATCAATACATTTTTTAAACCATTCCAAAGAGCATAACCATTTGGAAGAGAGAATGCAGTAAATATTAAACTTGGGTCATTGGGATCAACATACTTAGAATAATTCTTGCCCATTGTCTTTGACTCTCTTTGTATAATCTCCAGATAAATTTTTCTCTAAGAGCTAAGTTTGCATCTGTAGGAGCTCTTAAACCAAGACCTCCCCTAGTTTTATCATCACACAACTTGCTCCATTTCATCAAAAAAAATTCCTTTTATCATGTAAACCTGACCATAAAAGGATCGCATAATAAATATTAAACTTTTTTCAATTGATTTTGGCATAGAATACAAAGACATATAATATGTTGGAATGACTTGTAAGACTGACTTAATTAACTACACTCTTCTTGCTAAAGATAACCATCTACCTTTCCAAGCTGGAAGTTTATTTTGAACCTTACTAATAACTGGATTCCATAAATATATCCTCATTCTCCCCTCAAATAAAGACATCCCTAGATAAGTTGTTGGTAAATTTGCCTCCTCCATTTGAGGTAAGCTATAAATTCTTGCTTTAATATTAGGAGTGTTAAGAAAGTAAATTTTGGATTTAGTCCTATTAATTTTTTGCCCTAAAGCTCTTTCGTACTCTTTTAAAAATTTATTCAAATATCTGGCCTCATTTATCCTTGCCCTTCCAAAAAGGGTTGTATCATCTACAAACTATTTATGGGTGATGTTATCAATGTTATTATTGACCTTTTGTCCACTTATAAACCCATATTTGTAAGTTTTATTTAAGTTCCTACTAAAAAATTATCCCATAATAATGAACAAATAAGGAGATAGAGAATCTCCTTGTCTAAGGCCTCTCCTAGATTTCAAATATTTTGTCACTAACCCATTGACAAACACTAAATAAGAAATTGTAGAGACAGAAGATTTAATCCATCTAACCCATTTCTTCCCAAAATAAAACTTATATAAAAATGCAAAAAGAAAATTCCATTTAACCCTATCATAGGCTTTAATCATATCAAGTTTTAAGATCATAGCTTTCTTTTTTATTGAAGTTGGTGAATGTATAACTTCATGAGCTACTATGATCCCATCAAAAATTTGTCTCCCTTTCACAAAACCTCCTTGCTCTTCTGAGATAATTTTGTCTAAAAATGGCCTTAATATATTTGCCATCACTTTGGAAATAATATTATAAGACATACTCTATAGGCTTATGGGTCTAAAATAATCAAACAATTCAACATCCTTATTTTTTTGAAATTAGGGTAAGATAAGTTGCATTTATTTTATAAGGAATGTATTGTTTTACCTGAGACTGTTCCACTACCACCAATAAAGAATGCTTCACTATATCCCAATTATGTTGGTAAAAAGCTATAGAGAGCCCATTTGGACGAGGGGATTTATCCTTATTAAAAGATAAAAGAGCTAAATTAACTTCTTCTAGAGTAATAGGTTCCATCAGTTTCCTATTGTCTTCATTTGTTATAACAGAAGGAACATCTTGAAGAAGTTTATCTTTAATAACTTCAGACTCCTCTAAACCTAGAATATTCTGATAAAAAAACTTAGCCCCTTTTATTATTTTACTTTGATCTTCAATCCAAACCCCTTCTATTTATTTAATTCTACCAATTCTAGAAGAAGATCTATGTACTATAGCCATCCTATGAAAAAAAAATGTATTTTATCTCCTTCTTTTAACCAATTCTATCTTGATTTTAATCTCCAAAATTTCTCTTCCTTACTCAAAATATTATGATATTCACTAAGAAACTCCCTTTCCTCTGATCTTGTATTATTTTCATCACCTTTTTGGAATTTTGAAAGTTTATATTTTAGTTCTTCTTTCTTCTCAAAAATATTTCCAAGGATGTTCTTGTTCCAATATTTTAATCTATATGTCATAGCTTTAATTTGGTTTGGAAGAGCACACAATCCACCATTACCTAAATAATTCAATGTTTAAGCTATCATATCAACAAAATAAGGACGGTCTTCCCACATCTACTCATATTTAAAATATGATATTTTTTTGAATTCACTAACCACCATTTTAACTCTTATTGGCTAGTGATCTGAACCAATCCTTGTTAAGGTATTAATTTTACCATAAGTTCCTTCATCTAGCCAATGATCTGAGAGAATGCATCTATCTAATTTTTTTTTCTATTAGGTTCAGTAATATCCTGTTGTTGGTCCAAGTATAGTTATCTTCTTCAAAATCAACTTCCCATAGATTAATGTTTTGAATAAAATTTGAGAAATATTTCATACTTTGGGTCAATTTCCTAACTCCCCCAATTTTTTTTTTCAGCTTGGTAATGGTATTAAAATCTCCAATGATCATGAAATGGGTTTCTTGGTCTTTACTTCTCATAAAGGCCTCAATCCCACTCCAAACTTCTAATCTACCTGATGAGTTGTAGGACCATACACATTGATAAGGATGAAGTGAATATTAGCAAAGTAGCAAGTGACTAAAAAGGCTATCCAATGCCTAGTTTTATGAATGGTTACACAAGAGGTTCTAGAAGAATTCCAACAAGTTAGAATTCCCCCTGCTACTCCTTCAGAATCCATAGCATCCCATTCACATCTTGCCCAAAATACTTTTATAATTTTTGAAACTTCTTTTGTCATTTTAGTTTCTTGGATACAAAGAATATTAGGTTTATTACTTAAACATAGGTCCCTAATACACCTATGCTTTGAGGGAGCATTAACACCCCTTATATTCCATGAGATGATAATCATGTCTCATTAGGATCTTTTGGCCCCTCTTGCATATTACCAATATCTTTTTGTTGTTTAGTAAAGAGAATTTCAACCAACTTAGTTTGTGTTCCTTTCTCTATGTTAGCTTTTATTTTCCTGAATCTTGCTTGATAATTTGAGGGTTTTCCTCATTTTACCTTGCCTATATCAAGAGTAGGTCTTATTATTCTATTCCTCAATATTCTTTCACCATTTTGTTTTTCAACATATTTATCCTCTCCTGGCTCTATCATAGAAGCTTTTGACTTATCTTGCTCATATTTTGGTATTTTCTTATTAATGGCAGTGGTATTACTTCTAAAACTACATTTTCTTTACAAATTATTTTCTCTTGAATGGTGCATCGTACTTAAAGAGAGTCTTAAAAATTTGATGAAACACGTTCCTTGGGTTCATAGATAACGTTCTTCCTTAAATTAGGATCATATTGAATAGACGGTTCCTTGCTAATATGTTGAAATTGTTGTCTTGTGTCCTCTAAGTTTTGATCTAATTTTTCTTCTTAGGCTAAAGCCTCAAAAGAATTGGAATTTCTTCCAGTATCTTTTCTTATTTGTATCCACTATTCATTTTATTTTATTTTTCTAGATCTATTTTTTGGAAGTTGAAATCCATCTTTATCCATAACCATTTGTAAATTTCTCTTATGATTTTCTACAAATGATTCAGCTGGGCTCTTCTTAGGGCATGATCTCTCAATAAGCCCCACCTCATGAAATATTGTACATATAAAATATGTGTTTTCATAATCTATAGTTTGAGTTCACATATTATCCCCATACTTAAGAATGATTGATTCTGGTAAAGCTTTACTTATATCAATCATGACCAATATTCGAGCATAAATAGCCAGAAACCCAACTTTTGTTGTATTTAAAATCTCAAGGAATTCTCCTAGAGTTTTTTATATTGCCTTGAAGGTATCTATTTCCAAAAATTCAATGGGTAATCCAAACATCCTAACCCATACTGGTACTAGGGATATATTTACATTTTCAGGTGAAAAGCCTGCATACTAGTGAGTAAGGAAGAGCCTTACTCTTCCCATAAACCAAAGATGCCCTTTTAGGATTATTTATCTTTCTTCCCTAGAACAAAAAATGGTTAGAAAGAAACATTTGGTAAGAAATTATAGAATCACTCCTAGAGACTTCCAACTCCTATCAATCCATTATCTCAAGGTTGAAGCCCCTGTCCAATACCCATTAAATTTACCAAAAACTGCCCTATTTTGGAGCAATGAGGATCTCTCTAAGGTGTGCTCACTAACCTCTACCACTAGGGATGATTCTAAGTATTTAACTATAAATTGATCCATGGAAAGAAAACTAAAGCTCAAAATCTGATGAAAAATATCTGAAAGTTCTATAAAAAATATAATATTTGATAAAAACTTTATAAACTTTTCATGCACAATTTCTAAGATAAATAAAGGGAAAAAATAACTTAGCTGAAAAATTCTTTGTCCAGATAGAATGTATTGCCTCTCTGAAGTCCTAGCCCTTCATTGTGCTTCCCATTGTTCGAACCCTAGTTGGAAAATATTTACAATTTATTTTTTTGTGATTTGAAAAATTGTCACTGCCCTTGTTTCAAATGGTTGACTTTACAGGGTTGTATCTCCCTCAATATTGTTCATATTTTTGCATATGACCACTCATTTTAAAGCTATTCAAATTTGTACAAGTTGGTCCAATAATTTAGATAAATCTTCTCGAATATATAGCTCCTAAAATATGAGATGTTTTTCAGGAAAAAACCCCAATCCTTTGCACTTTGTAATTTTATTTTTTGTGATTTGAAAAATTATCACTGCCCTTGTTCCAAATGATTGACTTCACAGGATCATATCTCCCTTGATATTGCTTGGATTTCTACATATGACCACTCATTTTAAAGCTATTTAAACTCTGCATAAGTTGGTCCAAGAATCAGCTGAATCATATAACTCTTTGTGAAGATATGGCTCCTAAAATATTAGATGTTTTTTAAGAAAAAATCCAAATCCTTCGTACTTTGCAATTTTGTTTTTTTGCGATTTAAAAAATCATCACTGCCCTTGTTCCAAATGGTTTACTTCAAAGGGTCGTATCTCCCTCAATATTGCTTGGATTTTTGCATATGACCACTCATTTTAAATCTATTCAAATTCTGCATAAGTTGGTCTAACAATCAACTGAATTAGATAACTCTTTGTGAAGATATGGCTCCTAAAATATGAGATGTTTTTTAGGAAAAACCCTAATCCTTTGCATATTCTTCTGATTTTTTTTGGAGATATAATATTTGGATTTCCTTGCAAGGGGAAACTCTATCTTGGTATTCCATGGGAATTTGGTTTATAAAATAAAAAGAAAATGATTTATTTAAGAATTGAAGTAGAGGAGCTTTGATTTATTAAATAAATAAAATGGTTGTTTTATAGATTAAAGGTAATGGGACTTTGGTTTATAAAATAGCAAGAAAATGATTTATTTAAGAATTGAAGTAGAGGAACTTTGATTTATTAAATAAAGAAAAAGGTTGTTTTATAGATTAAAGTTTATGGAACTCTGGTTTATAAAATAGCAATAAAATGATTTATTTAAAAATTGAAGTAGAGGAGCTTTGATTTATTAAATAAAGAAAAGGGTTATTTTATAGATTAAAGGTTATGGGACTTTGGTTTATAAAATAGCAAGAAAATAATTTATTTAAGAATTGAAGTAGAGGAGCTTTGATTTATTAAATAAATAAAATAGTTGTTTTATAGATTAAAGGTTATGGGACTTTGGTTTATAAAATAGCAAGAAAATGATTTATTTAAGAATTGAAGTAGAGGAGCTTTGATTTATTAAATAAAGAGAATGGTTGTTTTATTTATTAAAGAAGTGAATCTTTAATTCATAGAACATTGTAAATGGTTGTTTTATAGATTAAATGTTATGGGACTTTGGTTTATAAAATAAAAAGAAAATGATTTATTTATGAATTGAAGTAGTAGAGCTTTGATTTATTAAATAAAGAGAACGGTTGTTTTATTTATTAAAGAAGTGAATCTTTAATTCATAGAACATTGTAAATGGTTGTTTTATAGATTAAAGGTTATGGGACTTTGGTTTATAAAATAACAAGGAAATGAGTTATTTAAGAATTGAAGTAGTAGAGATTTGATTTATTAAATAAAGTAAATGGGTTTTCTTATGGGTTAAAGGTATGGGACTTTGACTTATAAGATAAAGGAAAGTTGGTTTATTTATAATTTTAGTATTTAGGCTTAACTTATGGAAATAAAGAAACCTAGATTATTTAGTGATTAAAGGTATGGGACTTTAATTATTGAATAAGGGTTGAGAGAATTTGTTGAAATAGACCATATGATCTAGTTGTATTTTGTTGAAAGACTCTCATGGGGTAATGAGAGGGGAAAATGAAATTGGTGTTCTTTATTGATATCAACTATGCATTAGATGGTTAATCTCTTGGATTAAATTTGTATAGTTGCAATTTGGTAAAGAAATTAGTATATGCATTTAGAGCATGTCTATCATGGAACCATGAGTGCCCTGATCCCCTGCTACCTCAACTGATCGATGGAAAGTGAGGAAGGACCAAAGAGGTAGTTGGAACCAATGAATCGGTTTGAATCTATTTATAATAATTTACTTATGCTCTAGTAGATTAGAATTGTGGGGATATTTCCTTGATGAAATTTATGTAATATGTTATTCTTTAAGAGTATGGAGGATTTACCATACTAAGATGCATGTAATAATTGTAAAATGATGAATATTGTATCCTTTAATTTATTGCTCGATTTATTTATGTTTGATTTAAATTCCTTTTTGATTATGGTTGCTCCTTTAAATGTTGCTTATTTCTTGGTATCTTTGATTGTTTTTGTTAGATTTAGTATCTAGTATCTTCCTTGTCTTCTTGCCAATAAATAGAAAAAAAATACTTAAGAAATAAGTTCTAGGGTGAACTTAGAGGATGACCTAAGGGATTGAGACCCCTTAGGGTGAACATAGGAAGACCTAAGGGATTAAGACCCATTAGGGAGAATGGTAACTATTTTATGGGAAGTCTACATATGAGTTAAGATATATCCTTGTGGAGATAAGATGGATAACTTAACTCACAATACTCGTAGCATACCTACACAGACTGACTTGTGTATGGTATGGTGATGCGTTTAAACCTTCGATTGATAGAAGGTGATAATTTTAGCTCATCAAGGATGATGAGATAGATGGAATTATTTGCAGTAACACATGGTATACCTACACATATGGGACTTGTGTGAGGGTACCTCGTGAGATGTAGCTCTTCAGGAAAACTTAGGGGAATTAAACAAATAGGTAAATATTAGATTGGTTAGGGGTTTATGAATCCCTCTCCTTAGTTTAAAAAAATATATTTTCTTCTTTTTGTGTGTTTTTTTGTTCATTGTTTTTGGGTCATTACATTTGGTATCAAAGCTCTAGGTACGAGGGTATAGATCTTCTTATGTGCTAAAGGAATTTGGATGTCCCCAATGAAGGCTCGCTTAAAGTATAAGCTAGATCTAGGATGATCTATAATGCCCTATTTTGCTAGAGTCTAATGGGATCTAATCCCAAGGGTGAATGGATGTTAGGGTACCTTAGTATGGGCTTTGGTATTAATGATACATCATAACCTTGGAATGCTACCCTAGTTAGATTCTTGATACTTTTAGCAAAAGAAATTTGTATTGTGGCTTGGATTAGTAATGCAGTTTAAGGTGAAGCTGTAACCTAATATTTCTTGGTTGTAACCAGGTTAAAAATACCACCTAAGGCTAGGAAAGAGAGGCCTACACCTAGACAAAATTCAAAAAATAATATCAAATAAGAGGTCTGAGTCAAAGAAGATATTCAAAGGAAGGATCTAGAGAATTCCAACAGAAGGATAGAAGACCTCACTGCTATGGTCGCTACCATGAAGGATTAGATGAGACAAGTGTTGGAAAGAATTGTGAATTAGAAACCGTAAGCTAAATATTTAGAGATTGGCCAAGATGAGATAAATGTAGAACAATTATAAGCTAGAGCCCTCCTAGAAAAGGAAATAATTAGGGATCTAAAAAATATTTGTATCTCCAAGTTTGATGGAGAAGGAGAAGGGGATGCAGTTGAAGCATGGCTAAGAGAATTAGAGGTTTACTTTATAGTAAAATGTTATTCCCCAGGAACCCAAATGGTTTGGGCCATGATCAACTTAGAGGGGGCTGCTATAGATTGGTGGGAAACCCACTATGAGAAGATTAAGATTGAACCTATTGATATTCCATGGAAATAATTCATAGTTATCTTCAAGAAAAGGTTCCTAACAGAGCATTTTTATGTGCTAAAATTTGAAGAATTTTCTAGCCTATGGCAAGGAACCAAAATAGTGGAGATATACTATAAGAAATTGGTATGACTACTTAAGTATGTACCTGCCTATGATGAGAAAATGAGGGTTCATAAGTTTATCCATGGGTTGGAATCTAGAATAAAGCATGATGTGAACATGCATGAACCTAAATCACTGCAAAATATGTATGATTTAGCAAAGAAATTAGAGTTGCACTTCCAATTTAACTATGCCATATTATCCGAGCAAGATCAACAAACACTAAGGAAGAGGAATAGTCAAGGATTATTTAAATGGGAAGAGAAAGAGGACCAAAATACCAAGAACCCTCCAAATTTCAAGAAGATAAATGACAAAAAAATGGAAATTTTAGAAGAAATCTCTAAAAGAAAACCAACAATAATTCCAATAATGCAAATCCTCACCATCAGAAACTGTGAGTTTCGGCTCTAGTAATTAAAGTGGAGCAGTAGAAATAAAAAAAGAGGCAAGGAACCAAGGATAGGTTCTATCATTTCATAGGTCTGCATTATGCTAATCAATGTCCACATCAACCAATACCATGTTCATCCAACACCAAGGGAAAGGAACCTGAGCATTGAATTTATGTTTCACCTAGGAAAAAGAAGTTAGAGAGGCAAGTTACCCCATTGCTTGTAAAAGGTAAGATTTTTAATAAGAAAGTAAAAGTTTTAATTGATAGTGGTTCCAAAGATAGCTTTATTTCTTCTAGTCTAGCAAGGACTATGTCAGAAAGGCTAAGATATTTGGCCCATGGATGGAAGGTTGAGTATGGTTTCGGATAAACCTACTCAACAAACCAATATTATCAAATGGTAGACATTGCCTTATCTAGTGGGACCACTAAATGTTGTTTGTATGTAGCTCCACTTCATGCCTTTGATGTAATCCTAGGGATGGATTGGTTATAGGCCCATAAAGCCTTGATCAATTTTCAATATCGATGGATTGAGTATTCAGAGAAAGGCAAGGAAAGGCTAAGAATTTATAGCGAGCAAGGGGCATTCAAACCCTAGATGTTGTAGGCCATGCAACTGAAGAAATTCCTCAAGAAATGAGGGAAAGTGTATACTGTAAAACTTAATGAAGTAGGTAATGATTAGAAGAGAGAAATTCTAGGAAAGCACCCAATTTTACAAGATTTTAAGGATGTATTTTCAGAAGATTTTCCTAGACTACCTCCTGTATGGAAGTTTTACTTTATATTATACCAAGAACATAACCTCTTCATAGATCATCGTATAGGATGAATCCTATCGAGATGCAGGAACTAAAAGTTAAATTGCAAGGGTTATTGGAAAATGGATTGATAAAACCAAGTGTGTCACCGTGGGGTGCACCAGTTTTATTTATCAAAAAGAAGGATGGTTCTTTAAGATTGTGTATTGATTATAGGATGCTAAATAAGGCTACAATCAAGAACTAATATCCTTTACCTAGGATCAAATATTTATTTGATCAATTGAGAGATGCCATGGTGTTTACTAAGATTGATCTAATATAAGGGTGCCATAAAATAAGAATGTGTGATGAGGACACTCACAAAATGACATTTAAGACTATATATGAATATTACAATTTTATAGTTCTACCCTTTGGACTAACTAATACCCCAGTTGCATTCATGAATCTAATGAACATTTTGTTCAAAAGATACGTGGACCATTTTATCCTTGTATTCGTAGATGATATCTTAATATAATCTCAAAACAAATAAGAGCACGATAAACATCTCAAAATCATGTTAGAGTTGTTAAGGGAAAATCAACTCTATGGAAATCTAGCTAAAAGTGATTTCTATGTTTTAGAGGTACGATATCTGGGACATATCATATTAGTAGAAGGAATCACTATGGATCCCAAGAAAATAGAGGCCATCCTGAATTGGCCACCCCCAACTAATGTTATGAAAGTGTGAAGCTTCATGGGGCTAACGGGCTACTATAGAAATTACATAAAGGATTACTCCAAGATTTTTGTGGCAATAACTAATATTTAGAATAAGGGAAAGGAATTCAAGTGGTCAAAAAAGTGTGAGGCTACTTTTGCATTGCTAAAAAATAAGCTCACTACCACATCGATACTAAATATTCCTAACCCTCAAGGGGACTTCTCAGTATGCACATATGCATCATTAGAAGGGTTAGGAGGAGTACTCTCTCAAGAGGAGTTTGTGGTGGCATACACTTCAAGGAAGATCAAGAAGCATGAAGTTAATTATAATACACATGATTTAGAACTAGATGTAGTGGTGCATGCTTTAAAGGTTTGGCACGACTACTTAGTGGGAAAACCATTTGAATTAAGTACTGACCATCAAATTCTAAGGTATATATTTACCCAACCTATAATCAATGAAAGGCAAAGAAGATGACTTGAATTTATTGTTGATTATGACCTTGATATTGAATACATTAAATGGAAAGAGAATAAGGTTATTGATGCCTTGAGTAGAAGGAACACATAGCAACCATAACTAGAAGTCACATAGGTCTAATGGATCAAGTAATATAGGAGTAATCTTAGGATGAGTATTGCCAAGAAATTACAAATAAAATGAATAGAGATCCAAAAAATAATAAGGAATTTGGCATGATAGATGAAATTTTATGCTACAAAGGTAGAGTTGTTATACCAAGGACAAGGAAGCTAGTAATGCAAGAGATCCATAGATCCCCTTGTTTTACTCACCTCAGAGAGGCTACGATGAGGGAAAACATGAAAATAACCTTCTTCTAGGTAGGAATGAATAAGGACATCATCGATTTTATCACTTGGTACCTTTAATATCAGAAAGTTAAGGCAGAATGCAAGCATCCTGTAGGAAAATTATATGCGCATGATATACCCACAAAGAAATGGCAGGTTATATCTATGGATTTTATAATAGGTTTACCCAAAACCCAGTACCAACATGATGCAATCCTATTAATAGTCGATAGATTAACTAATATTGCACACTTTATACCTGGGAACATCAAGGATGATGCTCAAGTAGTGGCTAATAGATTTATGAGATAGGTGTTTCATTTGCATGATTTTATTGAGGTGTTCATTTTAGATAAGGATTTTAAGTTCACTTCTAAAATATAGAAGTCCCTACATCTTGAAGTGGGCACAAAAATGAACATGATCTTAGCATAACACCTTGAAAGGGACAATAAAATAGAACAGGTAAACCAAGTACTGGAGGACATGCTTCTGCATGGATCACAAGTCTCATTGGGAAGACTATCTATATTTGGTAGAGTTTACCTATAGTAATGGACATCACTCCTCACTAGGAATGACTCCTTTAAATACCTTGTATGGGTGGAAGTGTAGAACATTATTATGTTGGGATAACCTAGAAGATCAAGTTGTGATTGAGCCAAAAATGGTTAGACAAATGGAGGATCAATTAAAGGTAATTAGGCAAAGACTTAAAGAAGTTGCTGATAGGCAGAAGAGTTATGTTGATCTCAAGAGAACTCCAAGAGAGTACTCTATTGGAGATAAGGTATTTTTAAGGGTTAAACCAATGAAAAGCACTATAAAATCCAAGAAGTTGGATCCATGGTTTGTGGGACCCTTTGAAATCACTAAAAAGATCAGTTTGGTTGCATACCAACTTGCCTTACCACCTAACCTATCCAAGATTTATGTCACCTTCCATATATCCTTTCTTAGGAAATATGTTTCTAACCCTAAAAATATGTAGTATGTTTCTAATTTACAGATGGTAAACCCAAAGGGTATGGAAGTAATGCCGATAAAGATCCTTGAGTTTCATTCCAAGTCTATGAGGAATAAAACTCTTGAGCAATGTAAGGTCTAGTGGAACCATTTTTCTAAAATAAATGGCACTTGGGAAAAGTGGATGAAATGCAAAAATATTTTCCCTTTTTGTTTGAAAATATATTATGTAATAACTTTTCTTTTTGTTTGTAAAACTGGAAACATCGGGACGATGTTTAGTCCAAGGGGGTAGGATGTCATGACCCTAAAATGGGAAAAAGCTACTATTTGCTCAAACATAAAAATAAATTAAATGCACATGTCCAAAAAATTTCTCTTTATTCATTTAAAATGGAATTCATAGGTTACAATAAGGATTGTAAGGAATCCTTTTCATAATGAACATCAAATAGACTGATAGCTGCTCTTGGGTTCCTCGATGTAGGTGGGCTTTAGTGTGTGGGGGCCACCATTGGTGTTGTTGATGCTGATTTTTCTCCTTTTCCACCTGTTGTATGACCTAAAAAATGGGGTTAGTTGGTTTAGGGGCTTGCCTTGGTCAAGCCCCGTATTGATAAAAGACAATAAAAATAGTTAATTAAATTGAACTAAAATGCTGTAAAAACTATGGAAAACATCATAATATTGTCAAATAAAGATTACCTAACAAAATTTGGGTGATTTGAGACCTGTAAACCCAATTCACAGGCCGTGGGGTGAACTGGTACCAGATTCACAAGTCGGGAGGTGAATTCAGTTGTAAGTGCCTTATGAAGGAAATCCTCACGTGGATGGGCTCCTAAGGTGCTATATTGTTACTGTTCATGTTTAGATTGTTGTTTCTATACTTTTGTATGCATTTTGGTAGAGTTTATATGCTTTGGATAAAAGGAGAGAGAGAGGTAGAATGAGGGTTTAGATCCTCTATTTATAGATAAACCTAAGGGGCAGGGGGTGTGGTTAGGAGAACTAAACCCTAAGGTCAGGTTCTAGGATGGTTAGGTTAGGGTTTGTGAGGTGTCATCATCACATTCCCTTAGGAAATATCTCATCCTCACACATGTGTGAGGAGAGATTAGGGTTAACTAGGATTAGTCAACTATAGGTTAGATTTGGGGTTAGGTTAGGGTTTCCTAGAAAATATCCTAACTAACCTAGTGCACACACATGTGGGAGGAAATAATTAGGACTAATTATGGTTTAGAAACCTAATTAATATTTATAATCCAAAAATTGCACTTTAAGTGAAGTCACTTTAAAATTAGAATTTGGATTAACTTTAATTAAGACTTTTTAGGAACTAATAGTCTCGTGGGGTCCTAATTAAGTCTAGTAAGGGCTTAAGTGGCCTTAGGTGATTGATGAGCGATCATTTGATGGATTCAAAGTGATTATGACATGAATTGAGTAGTTTAGTAGGGTTTTGTACCTATAAACTAGTGATGTAGCCTATATAAGTCTACGATATGCTATGCTAATCTAGAGCTATCTATGCTAGTCTACGCATGTCTACAATAGCCTACGTAGGTCTAGAACCATCTACAATAGTCTATGCCAGTCTAGAGGTGTCTAGGATGGCCTATGTAAACCTACAAGTGTCCAAAAGGATCTACAAGTATGTAGAGGTAGCTATGTGTAACTTTTAGGTGTCTACATTTTACCCCTTTTTGTACTATACTATGTGGCACACAATTTAATACATAAATGTGATCGGAGAAAGTAGAAGATGAAGAAGATAAGATAATGAGATCCAATCAAAGGTATGTAGTTGCTCGAAGTGTGACCATACAACATCGATTGATAGCCAAGATGGGAAAGGAATGGAATCCAACCAAAGGTATGTAGCCGCTCGAAGCGTGACCATACAAAATTGATCTAGGATCCAGGGAGAGAAGAGAAGAAGCAAAGAAGAAGAAGAGGGGAACGAAGAAAGAGAGAAAATGAAAAACAATACTAATGCATGGAAATGGATGATTGCGAGTGCAACACGATGGTTTTTCGGAGTCTGTATGACATTTTTTGATGTCATATTGGTTGCTTGGGGGTGGCAACTTTTGATTGCTTTGCTTTTGCGACCAATCCAGGATGGTCTAAAATATGAATAGAACAAATGCCTATTCAAATATATGTTGTTTATTAATTGATTAGTATGTGGCGACAAGTGTCAAACCATTTGAGTTAGTTAACATTTGGATTATTCAAACATGTTATTCATTATGTATCATGAATTCCAGAGTGAAATCCTTCTCCAAATGTTACGCTAAATTAATCAACCATGTCATTCATTGTATACCATGAATGCCAAAGTGACCTATCCATTGTTACGCATAACTCTCCTGATTTAACAAATATCTGGTTGTAATTGAGATTATAATCATAATATAATCTTCAACAAAACATTTGTAGATATATGTGATATCCATGATTTGGATGTTTGGTTGTTTGGTTGCATGCGAATCTAGATGTTGGATATGAATACTCCCTCAAATGAGGAATCAACAATAAGGTGAATGGAATATGATGATGTGGTTATGAATCATTTGATAGAAGAAAAATACATGAGAGAATTGATGAAAAATCAGATAGGATAGGAAATAGGGATGATTTCCAAGGGTTTGGAACCAAAATTGGATCAATTTGGGGCCTCTAGACTCAATTAGTAGGTTGGGGGATGAATTGGATCTAGATTCATAGGCCGGGGAAAAATTGGGCTAATTTGCAGGTTGGGGGGTGATTTGGGTTAAATTCGTAGGTCAGGGGGCAAATTTGACCTAATTAGAGTTTTTTGGGTGTATTTAAGCTTTTTTGGAAGCGTGGATGGTCATTTTGACGTTGGTAGAGTTTGAGAGTGAGGAGGGAGTGACGTTTGGTGACATGGAGTGCTTGTAGTTGATCGAATCGAGGTGCAAGATGACAAGAGGACGTACTAGCATTAGATATTGATGTGGTGATCCACCGGTAAGTGTTATATTTCTTATTTATTTTTTATTTTATTTCCCGTAAAGCATGAAATAAATGGGGAGGTTTTCATGTTATTTTAAAAATTTGGATAAATTTTTATTAAAATTGGAACACAAAGTGTTAAACATGCTTAATGGGTACCCAAAAGTGTGATCGGTTTTTAGGTTTGATCCTTTTTCACTGTAGTTTGATCGGGTGACAGGTAGAGTAGTCTTTCAGTTTGACTTACCATTTTTGGAGTGATGGTGCACTATTTTTGCAATGTGGTTGAATTTCCTCTATAAAAGTAGGAAATGGGTATGTGATTGTGCGACTGTGTTTTTAATTTATCCTTGTTTGACATGTTATCTGAATGTGGGCCATTAGGGTGTAAATTAGAAATATTTTACTGTTAAGTTTTCCACTATAGGTACACTATTTCTTAAAACCGTTGACACTTTCACCGTAGAATGGCAAAATGGGTATCCAAAAATATTGTTTGTTTTGGTATACGATTGCATGTGGTGTGTGTTTGATTTACATGCCAAGGTGTAGAGAATTTTGAATTTAAAATTGATTGTTGGGAGCCTGATTTATACTATTGTTACTGTTTGAACTTTCACCCAAAAGTGGGCAAATGAGTATTCAAAAATGTGACTGTGTTTGTGATGTTGTGTGATTTGGCATGCTTACTATTTTGGGGAGGTTGTGTTAATTTTGAACTTGAACTTTGTGTAGATTTGTATACTATTTTTGAATTTTGTCGAAACTTTTACCATAAAGTAGGCAGATGGGTATTCAAAAATATATTTTGTTTTTGTATGTTTGATAAATTGACATGATTTTGTATTTTGTCCCACCGTAAGTATGTGGATAATTGTAAATTTGACTATTGGGAGCCAAATATGCACTATTTTTCGTATTTTTTCGAACTTATACTATGGAATGGAAAAATGGGTATCCAAATATGTGACTATGTTTTTGATTTGTTTAAAAATGCGAATTGTACACTGTTTTATGTCTCGACGTACGTATCAAATTAAATTAAATTAATTTTTGTGTAAAATGTGCTTAAATAAAATTAAAATTTAATTAATTGGATGATGATCCATTAGAGTGATGTGAATTTTGTTGTTTTTTGTGTATGAACAGGTGAAAATGATTGAGCCACATCATCGTGTATGTATGATGAAGTGTGATTTTGATAAGATGATGGACAATGAATATGATAAAAAATGGTTGGATTCCATATGGTTTAGAGGCATGTGGGAATGCAAGAGCATTCATGCCAATAGGGCATACATATCCGTATTATGTGAGTGATGGGATGCGGATCACAACACCTTCCACTTTTCGACGGGTGAGATGACTATCACCCTGGAAGATGTGTACAGGATTTATAAATTACTAATTGAGGGTGTGCCAATGAGGGTAGCACCAGATAATACAAAGGAGGTTGTGATGGAGCACTTCTTTGGTGAGGAGTGGAGGGATATATATATCAAGAAGATAGATTATAAGTTGTTGTGGAATAGTGAGAAGATATATAAGCACTAGTGCATAGCTATGATGATGATCTCAACATACGCTCTTTCTAAAACTTTTGAGATATTGTTCACCTGGAATATGTTGGACATTTTTAGCGATATGGTAGATCGTAATACTATGTTTGCATGGGCACCTACGTTGTTGGATCAGTTTTACAGGGAGTTGCACGATGTGGTGCGTTCTAGGTATAAGGGTTTGAGTTGGAATCCCTTGATATAGGTGTGGGCATGGGAGCATATTTCTATTGAGAGGCCATCATTATTGCCTTGTAAGGCACATGTAGAGGGATAGGAGTATTTACCTTATGCTCTCAGATGGAGGAAAGATGAGGAGAAGGGGGTTCAAAGGCCACATGAGGGTGATCCTCTATTTTGGAGGGTCAAGTTTGGGGAGTTGATGTCTAGTGTCATTGAGTGGAGGCCTTGGATGGGTGGGGTAACTCAAGAAAAGGATGATGAGTAGTTGGGATTAATCCATCGAGGGAGGTGGCTAGTGGGATGATATGCTCGGTAGGCTAAGTATTTTTAGTTTAATTGAGTCAGGTGATACTTTGGCTTACAATAATATATTCTAGAGGTTCCTATTGTATATTATAGGTGATAGGGTGACAGGGGGCAGCCACCTATAGTGTTGCCATGGATTGTTGAGAGGGACCCACTGATTGTGATCCCAGATGTGAGTGATGTTGGGACTACATCCGAGTTTTGTGCCTAGTGGGCTATGCAGATTTGGGAGATAGGTGTAGGTGTGGTAGACCGATGGGTACTGCCTAGTGGTGGGGTGCCTGTAGTAGGGAGGAGGGCAGCGAGAGGTACTTGGGTGAGGTTGCATGATAGACCTAGTGGTGAGATAGAGGTACCTCTATGACACTCTAGGTGATGGTTGGGTGATGCCTCAAGTTCATCTATAGAGAGGGTAGAGGAGGTTCCTACGAGTGGTGGAGAGTAGCCTTTGGGGGAGATTTTGGTTGTGGAGGAGATTCCAGCTATGGAGGAGTTAGGTAGAGGTATGGCTATGGGTGGCTTGGATGATACCCTAGACATGGGTTTCTCTGATGGGTTGGAGGAGATTTCCATCGATAAATAGGAGGGGTAGGAGGTCGAGGATGAGGTACTATTGTTACATGATCGAGTACAACAATTGGAGGGAGAGGCATAGGTGGGCTGAGATTATGGACTTGGAGGAGAGGTTGATATATTTGGAGATCTCTAGTGATGTTGCTCAAAATAATATTGAGGATAGATGTGCTCAAATGGTAGCATATATGGAGAGGGGCCGATTTGCATTGGCTACTCAGGATGCTAAGATTACAGAGCTATGAGCTGAGTTGGTGAGGCAATGCAAAGGATAAGAGAGGATTGAGGGAGCACACGTGGAGGCTCTAGATGATGTGGCTACTCTGAGAGCTGAGATAGAGTAGTTGTAAGAGAGTATTAAGTTTGGGAGAGGGATGTTTTTTGTGGAGGCAGCAATGTGGGTGGCTTGCGAGTACTCTTTGGGGATTAATAGGATACCACTCTTGAACTATGATCAGGTGGTGTCACAGTTGGGAACACAAACATGTGTACAAGTGATTTCAAAGGATTGTATGTTTAATGCACTATAATATGATGTGATGTGATGCAATTTTTAGTAAATGCATGTAACATAGATGCAATGATGCATATATGAGAAGAATAAAATGTGCAAAGGAAGCACTTGTATCATTTCAAGTACCTATGTGAATGTGATCCATTTCATAATATCAGGTATGTAGGATGGTATAAGGCATATGTAACGACTTTGAAAAATGTAGTTTTGCTAATCAAATTTTAGACCCAAAACTATACAAGTTTTTATGGCAACTCATAACTAATCTGACTGGTTCAGAGTCTGTCATGGACCTGTGTGTGTAAATGAGTGAGGTTCATTTATCCATTTTGAGGGAGGTAGGATTAATCCATTTTAGATATGGTTGAACTAGCTAGCTCATCCATAAGTGTATAGTGATCTGCACAAAAGTAGGTCTCTAATGTGACGAATATGTCACCACTTGTAAGACTATTCCATTGGTAGGTAGACTGTTAGAGCCTATTGCTAGAAATGGAAATCATCCCATGATGTTATGTTGAACCTAAGGACCAAAGGTGATGAAGCATAACACTGGTGATATCTAGAGGTATTTCATTTTGTTTTTTGCCCCTTGTTTATTGTTCTTGTATGTTTTTGTGGTGCTCTTTTTCTTTATTTTATTTTTTTTGTATGGGCGTTGTCTTTTGTTTTTGGCCTAATTTTCTTACTTTTGCTTATGCTTATACCTTTGTTTATCCCCAGGTCATATGTTGATCATGCAAGTAATAGGATGAACAGGGGAAACCTATTCGCTAGATGGTGATATCTACTCAGGGTGTTATCTTCCCTAGACTTAATTTTTTTTTAATGTGTAACCTATGTGTATGGTCCATGAGAGAAGTTGAACCAGCCTAACGAACTATAAGGAGTGTGTAAAACCTATCAGCTAGAGGTGACATTTGATTGACTAAACTAGTGAGTGATCAAAGCTTAACATGACACCTATGTATACCCTAATCCTAAAAAGTGGGAAATGGACATCCAGGTGGTGATGCTAACAAGTGCATGTATTACTCCTATTGAAGGTGCATTTTGGAGAATAATATACAATTTATGAAAGAAATTGTAATAAAAAACATATGGATATATGCAATGGATGTAATGTAAATGATGCAAGTGGAGGAATGCAATATTTACAAGAGGAAGCTCATGAGGTGTAGAGGGAGAAGTTTGGGAAACTTATCTACAGATGAGTATGGTGTATCGTCATGACAAAAGCACGATGTTGTGATAATGGTTTCCCTAGAATATGGGGTGTGTGTGTAGTGGGTGTGTATGATGATGGTTGCCCCAGCATGTAGGGTGTGTGTGATGATAGGTGAGTAAAATGTGATCTATGGGAATGCATGTGATAATGACAAAAAGAGGAAGAATGTGAAGATGGGATTTACAACTAGAAGAAATGAGAAGAAATAGGCATTGGTAACCAGTGAGATGAGGGGATTACCAAAGACTAATGAGGATAGAGGAAAGAAAATAGATCAATGTAGGTATGTAGTTGCTCAAAGCATGACCATACAAATACGCGATGAAGTAAGAAGAAGAATTAGAAGAGTGGAAAAGAAAGATGAAAAGAAACTGCTGATGAGTGAAGTGACGTGGGTCAAGTTTTGAGAGGGGAGGTAAAGTGATAATGCTTCTTGGGCTTTGGTGATTTATGTAATTGGACATATGGTGAATATAGTGAGATGGTACTATCAAGGATTCACGTGATGGTAAATTTTAGGGTACAATGTGATATGGAGGACTCTTAAGTTGGATGGATATACGAGAACACTTATATGATGGGACATGATCACCAATCAACATATTGTCTACCAAGGTTTCGAATGTATGACAAACATCAATATGATCACCTGGTTGTTGATGGTATATATAAAATTGATGTTCATGGTAATTTCAAGGTTTGGGATATGATGGATAAATAGGCCTAATTTCAGGTAATACCAGGAGGCCTTGGTGATGGAGATGGTGGAAAATTTTAGATAATGGTGAGGGTGGGATAGGTGTGGGGTAGATGTAGGGGTCCATTGGAGGTGTGTAGTAAGTGGATGGATTCAAGTCAAATGGTAGAGGTACGGGTCAGGATTCAGATGTGGGATGAACCTTGGGATGAGGAATGTACTTGGGTGGAGGTGAGGATGTACGTGGCATGGTATACTGGTGAGTGGATGCGAGACAATGATAATGGGTCAAATGTAACTCGAGGGCATTGAGTTGAGCTAGGATGTGTTGGATATTAGGATACAAAGATGACAAGGTCGAAGAAGGTGGAGAACGAGACTCCAATATATAGGGAGTAGTGTGGTATGCTTGGGAAGAGGAACTAGCATGAGGTGATAATGGGTGTGAGTGGAATACATTCACAGAGTGAGAGGTTGGATGGAATGGTAGGCCATGAAGTGGTGAGGGTGGCATCTGTAGGATGGTTTGCATAGGAACTAACTATGAATAAAAGCGTGTGTGGGATGGAGGTATGTGCATAGAAGTGGCTTGGGAAGCACTTGAATGCAAAGCTTGAGAATATGGAGGCATCCCACTTGGGAGTAGGGGAGGTAGGCATGAAGGACGTGTAGGATGAGGTGTGTATCATCGATTGGGAGTGTAGTAGGTTCCTAAAATATGGTAAGGCAGAGAGGTCAGTGAGTAGGGGTTCCTTGCATTCTCAGGTGGATGTGGAGGAGACCCCTGGGTATGGATATGGGAGCTTTCCTCATTTTTGTCAAAGGAGGATAGGGAGACATGGTTGTCTCCTAAACGAGGTGATAAGGATGACCCCCTATGATGAGGCGAGAGGCATTGGGTGGAGTGTGATGGTTTGAATTATGTTAGGAAAAATTCAATATTTATACCTACAAGAGAAACCACAATAACAAAAAATATAGAACACAGAAACAACAACACAAGTGACACAAAGATTTATGTGGAAACCTGTAATGTGCAGGAAAAACCGTGGGGTAATGGCAACTTCTTCTTTTCTAATTTTCAACAAAATTTACATCCACATATTTCAATGTTTTCAACAACCTCTACATATTCCAACGTATGCAAGGGATCACATCCCTTTTATAGAGCTGAAGGAAGACTCCAACTGTTCATTTCCTCTCCCGATGAAAACCTCCAAAAATTGTTTGTTTCCACTCCCAAGGAAATCCTGAACCTATTCATCTTCCACGTTAGTCATCTATCTGGACGTCTACTTGGCTTAACGCCTACTTGGTATGATGTCTACTTGGCATGATGTCTACTTGGCTAAACATCAGGCCTAGACTTCTACCAGCCTAGATGTCTGGCAGCCCAGATGTCTGGCCTAGACTTTTGCCAGCCTAGATGTATGGTATTCCAAACTTCTGGCCTAGACATCTTCCAGCCAAGACGTCTGGCAATCCAAATATTTGGCCTAGACATTTGATAGACCAGATGTCTAGAAATCTAGCAGATCAGCTGCCTAGATGTTTGGCCTAGACGTCTATCAACCCTACTTCCTAGATGTTTGGCCTAGATGTCTAGCAACCCTGTTGCCTATATGTCTAGCCTAGACATCTAGTAGGTTAGACGTCAGGCCTGTTTCCTAGAAATTTGACCCATACATCTAGTAGGTCATATGTCTAGATAACCTGCTTCCTGTATGTTATATTTATACCTAAAAAATAGGAGAAAGGTGAAGAATTTTTTATTTGAAGAGTAACAAGTGGTCTGGCCAAATCGGCCAGTGTAATCGGTACTGGGGGTGGTGTTGTATGGTCCTGCATGGTGGGAGGTTGTTATGCTAATGGTAAGTGTGTACCATCATGTATTATTATTGATGGCATAGTGGTAGATGATGTGAATCTTGTACAAAGAAATAGATACCAACAACATATAAATGACAAAAAACAAAAATACATGTATGATGTAATTGTAAAGTAAAGGCATGCGCATATCATGGTGTGCATGGTGGGCGGTGTGTGTGTGAATAGTAGTGTGTGCTATTTGTGACAATGAATGCCTATGTGGATTAGGCATTGCATGCACAAAGGTGAAGGATATTGATCGATTTGGGCTCAGCGAGACCCTTGAGAGTAGCCAAATGATAGGCACCTGAACCAAACTTGTGCATGATGATGAAGGGGCCAAACTAGTTTGGGGTAAACTTGTCTCATTGTGGGCGAGGCTGAATTATGATCTACTGGTTCTCTTTGAGAACTAGGTCACCAGTTTGTAATTTGTGTTGATGTACCTTACTATTGTAGGCATGACGAAGGTGATCTTAGTAGAAATGTGTGTGCTCGATGGCATGGATACGATGCTCATAAAGGAGTGTAAGTTGATCAAGATGGTCTTGACGAGCAGTTTCATCATCAATGAATTCATTCATAGATACTATTAAGGAAGATATATCGAGTTCAAGGGGCATGATGGCTTCGATGCCATAAAATAGTGAGAAGGAATTGCCACACTCGGAGTACATATGCTCGTACGGTAAGTCCACAAAGCTAAGAGTATTTGGTTATGTCAGTCTTAGTGAGATTTTATTACTATTTTGTGAAGTACTGAACATATTGTTTTATTTGTAGCTTTTGCATGACCATTACCCTATGGGTAGTATGGGGTAGAGAAACTATGATGGATGTTGAATTTGGCATAGAGGGCATGGATAGTTTTATTATTGAAGTATTTCCCATTATCATATATGATTTAGGAAGTAATTCTGAAGCAACATATGATATGGTCTATAATAAATTTTGTGATCTTGGCTCCTGTGGTTTGGACAAGTGGGATGGCTTCGAACCACTTTGTAAAATATTTTGTGGCTGTAATGATGAATTTATGGTTACTTGATGAAGCAGGTGTGATTTTTCCAATGAGGTTGAGGCTCCATTGCAAAAAGGCCACATGGATTGGATTGGCTGGAGCACTTGATATGGAAGGTGTGTGAGGTTTGCATGTTTCTAGCACTTGATATAATGCCTCACGTATTCACAATAGTCATGCTCCATATTTGGCCAGTAATATCCCATGTGAAGGATTCATTTTGTGATTGCCATACCACTGAAGTGACCACTGTAAGTACCATCATGGATTTATTTTACAACCCATTTTTATTCCTAGGATTCTAGGCAATTCAAGAGGATGTCAGTTGCCTATACGTCTAGTAGGTCAGATGCCTAAACATCTAGCTAGATTTCTAGAAACCCTACTGCCTATATGTTTGTCCTAGACATCTAGTAGGTCAGACGTCAGACCTGTTGACTAGACATCTAAACCAGATGTCTAGTAGGTCAGATGTCTAACCCAGATTTCTAGCAAGTCATACGTCTATCTGACCTGCTTCCTGTATGTCGTCTTCATACCTAACATTCTCCCACTTGAAGTCAGTATTCAAGAATTCTTCTACTCAAATTTTTTTAGCAAGTGTCAATTGCCCAATGCTGCCCTTGTTACTTTTTTAGCAAGCCTAGATAAGTTCTGCACCACTCAAAATTCTCTACCTTGATTGGATTTTTAAGCATATCTGCAGGATTCAATTCAGTGTCAATTTTTTGCAATAGGATCCTACCTTCTTTTGCCACATTTTTGATAAAGTGGTACTTGACATCAATGTGCTTTGTGCAATCATGAAATGTTGGATTCTTCACTAGATAAATAGCACTCTGACTATCACAATGCAGTGTAATTTTCTCTTGCATTACCTTAAAGTCACCCAACAATCGCTCTAGCCAAATTACCTCTTTGTTGGAATGATTCGATGCAATATATTCTGCTTCAGTGGTTGATAAATCCACAATATATTGTAACTTAGAAGCCCAAATCACTGCTCGTCCAGTAAGAGTGAAGGTATATCCTGTAGTGGATTTTCTCCCATCTCTATCTCCACCATAATCAGAATCCATAAAACATGTAACTTGCAAATATTCCAATCCAAAGTAAATGGCAACATCTAAAGGGGCTCTTAAATATCTGAATATCCACTTCACCGCATTCCAATTCTCCTTACCAAGATTTACCATGTACCAACTGACTACTCCCACTGCTTGGGCAATATCCGGTCTAGTGCTCACCATGGCATACATGAGGCTTCCTACTACTGATGAATACGGTACACAAGACATGTTTGTATTCTCTACTTCCATTATAGGACACTGGTTGGAAGACAACTTTAAGTGTGGAAGAAGTGGGGTACTAACTGGTTTAGCATTCTACATATTGAAGCATTGCAGAATATTTTCCACATATGAATTTTGACTTAACCATATATTTCTTCCTTTTCTGTCCCCGTGTATCTTCATCCCTAAAATTTGGTTTGCTGCTCCTAAATCCTTCATTTCAAATGTCCTAGCCAATTGAGCCTTAAGATCAATTATTTTATTCATGTTGGGGCCTGCAACCAACATATCATCAACATACAATAGAAAAATAATAAAACTACCATCGTCAAACCTCTTACAGTATGCACAATGGTCATCTTCACTCCTGCTGAAACCTTGGCTCTTCATGAACATGTCAAATTTCTTGTACCACATCATTGGTGCTTGTTTCAACCGGTACAGTGATTTCTTTAGTCTACAAACCAAATGCTCTTTACCTCTTTATTCATAGCCCTCAGGCTGATCCATATATATCTCTTCCTCGAGATCACCATGCAAGAAAGTAGTCTTTACATAAAGCTACTCCAGTTCCAAATCCTGTGTAGCTATAAGTGCAAGTAGAACTCTAATAGTAGTCATCTTCACAACTGGAGAGAAAATTTCATTAAAGTCAACACCTGACTTCTACACATATCCCTTTACCACCAAGTGAGATTTATAGCGTTCCAATAGCCCATTGCTATTCTTCTTCACTTTGTATACCCACTTTTTTCCAATAGTCTATCTTCTAGGTGGGAGATCCACAAGTCCCCAAGTTTTATTCTTTCAAAATTCCTCAATTTCCTCCTCCATGGATTTCCTCCACTTTCCTACATTTTTAGACTCTCTAGCTTCCTTAAATGAACTAGGTTCATCATCATCATTTAACAAAGCAAAAGAGGATTGATACACATGACAATACCTTTTTGGACACTTTTGTGGATGTGTAGATATTCTAAACTAATGATCTATCGATTCTAGCTCTTGGTATTGTGATCGTTGTGGTTGCTCTACTTGTTGTTCTGCATGCTGATCGAAAACTTTAGCATGCTGATTTTCATATTCATCTTTACACATTTCTACTTGAACTGGTACAAAATTAGGAGTTTGTTGTACCTCCTTCATTTTCATGGATTTTTCATCAACAATTAAATCCTAGATAATAATTACCTTGTGGGCATTAGGATCCCATAGTCTATACCCCTTCACTATATCTCCATAGTCGAGAAAAACACATTTTCTTGACTTAGGGTCAAGCTTGGATATTTTTTCTTTGGGTACATAGGCAAACATGTCATAGCCAAATGTGCACAAATGAGAGTAATCAACTGTATTACAACACCAAACCTCCTCCGAAATCTGTCCATCCAATGTAGTTGTAGGTGACCTGTTAATAAGATAAAAAATTGTATTAACAACCTCTACCCAGAACTTTTTCTCCAACATGGCTATGCTAAGCATGCTTCTTGCACATTCTATGATTGTGTGATTCATCCGCTCAGCCACACCATTTTTTTGTGGAGTGTATGGTATAGTCTTATGGTGCTTAATACCTTCCTACATACAAAATTTATCAAATTACTTGGAGCAATATTCACCCCCATTATCTGACCTGAGACATAAAATTGACTTTCCTAAACTCTTTTCTACCCGTGCTTTGAACTCCTTAAATTTTTGCAAAGCTTCTAACTTCTTCTTCAGAAAATACACCCACACTCTCCTAGAATAATCATCTATAAAATTCATAAAATAGATGGTGCCATTCAAGGACTAAGTTGGGACTGGTCCAAATATATATGAATGTATAAGTTGCAAAAAATAAAAATTCTTAATAGGACTCGTAGTAAATTCAACCCTCTTCTATTTACTAAAAATACAGTGCTCACATAAGTCTAAATTACAAGAATTAATCCAAGAAAGCATACCTCTGTCATGCAAAATTTTTAGGTCTTTTTCACTTATTAGGCCTAGGTGTTGATACCACAACATTACTACATATTGAACAGAATTTGCTACTGTTGCATGGTTTGTCACTGTATCACCACATAAATGGTATAAAGTACCATAAGATTCTCCCTTTGCTACTACAATATCTCCTCTGGTAATCTTGCAGTAGTTGTTATAGAAGGTGAGAGAATACCCTATCTTATCCATCATTTTGATTGAGAGTAAATTCTTCCTCAAAATGAGAACATGTTGCACATCACATAACATCCTTTCTCTACCATCATCTAGCTTGATCCTTATATCCCCTCTTCCCACAATTTCTAAAGGATGATCATCACCCAAATAGACCTTTCCACCATAGTATGGCTGATATTTTTCAAACCAATATTTGTGGAGAGACATGTGGAAGGATGCACCTGAGTCTAAAACCAAGGTATATAAAAATGATCTACTGTTACTGATATAGAAGGCTTCACATGTTGTCATTTCTCTTGAAGATGTTGCACTGGCCTTAGTTGATGGCTGATTTTGTTTTTTACCATTATTTAATTGCCAACAGTCCTTGGAATATCCTGGCTTCCCACAATGCCAACACTTCCCTTTATAATTATGTTCTTTAGACTTAGATCTAGATTTTTTTCTACCTTGTTTACTCCCATCGAAGGATCGACCTCTCGCAGATAGAGCTTCATTGACCGAGGATTCCAAAGATGTTTTTCACCTCAACTCTTCTGACAAAAAAGCAGCTACCACATCATCAAATTTGAGAGTTCTTTATGATGAATTACTAATGGTCATCACCATATGATCCCAAGTGTTTGAGAGGGAACAAAGTAGGGTGATAGCTTTATCTTCATCCTCCATCTTCACATTAACTAAAACTAGTTTACTAATTAGAGTATTAAACTCATTCAAATGATCTACTATGGATGAAATTTCCTTCATCCTCAAGCTATAAAGCTACTTTTTTAGAAAAACCTTATTTGTTGCTAATTTTGTTTCATACAACTTTTCAAGATTTTTCCAAAGGGATTCTACGGTCTTCTCTTCAGCTACATTGAACAAGATGGAGTCCGCTAGGTAGAGATGAATTGTAGAAATTGTCTTCCTATCAAGCATTACCCACTCCTCATATTTCATACTGCTTGGTTTACTCATGACCCCTTCCAAGGCTTGAGATTGGTCATTCTGAACCAACAAATCCTCCACCTTCATCTTCCATAAAGTGAAGTTCCTGCAATCAAATTTCTCAATTTTTAACTTGGTTACACCCTTTATCATTTTTGTAGCTCCCACTTGCATAAAAACTTAGGTCTAATACCAGATTTTAGGAAGAACTTCAAGATTTATACTTGCAAGAGGAAGCACAATAAAAAAAAATATAGAACACGAAAATAGCAACACAAGTGACACAGAGATTTATGTGGAAACCTGCAATGTGCAAGAAAAACCATGGGGTAATGACAACTTCTTATTTTCTTATTTTTAGCAAAATTTACATCCACGTATTTCAACATTTTCAACAAATTCTACATATTCCAACGTATGCAAGGGATCACATCCCTTTTATAGAGTTGAAGGAAGACTCCAACTATTCGTTTCCTCTCCCAATGAAAACCTCCAAAAACTATTTGTTTCTGCTTTGAAGGAAATCTTGAACCTGTTCATCTTTCATGTTAGTCGTCTATCTAGATGTTTTCTTGGCTTGACGTCTACTTGGTATGATGTTTACTTGTCATGATGTCTTCTTGGATAGACTTCAGACCTAGATGTCTATCATCCTAGACATCTTGTAGCCCAAATGTCTGGCCTAGATGTTTTCTAGCCTAGACCTTTGGCCTAGACGTCTACCAACCTAGATTTCTGGCAGTCCAGATGTCTGGCCTAGACATCTTCCAGACCATACATCTAGATATCTGGCCTAGACATCTAGTAGATCAGCTTCCTAGACATCTGGCCTAGACGTATAGCAACCCTACTTCCTAGATTTCCAACAATCCTACTGCCTAGATGTCTAGCCCAGACATCTAGCAGGTCAGACGTCAGACATGTTGCCTAGATGTCTAACCCAAATGTCTAGCAGGACAAATGTCTAGATGACCTGCTTCCTGTATGTTGTCTTCATACCTAAAAAATAAGAGGAAGATGAAGATTTTCTGGTTTGAAGAGTAACAGGTGGTCTGGCCAGATCGGCCAGTGTAATTGGTACTAGGGGTGGTGTTGGATGGTCCTACATGGTGGGATGCTATGATGTTGGTGGTAAGTATGTACCATCGTGTATCATTTTTGATGACGTAGTTGTAGGTGATGTGAATCCTACAAAAAGAAATAGATACCAACAACATATAAATGACATAAAAATAAAAAATACATGTATGATGTAATTGTAAAGGCATGTGCATATCATGGTGTGCATGGTGGACGATATGTGTGTGAATAGTAGTGTGTGTTATTTATGACTTTGAATACTTTCTGGATTAGGCATTGAATGCACAAAGATGAAGTATATTTATCGATTTAGTCTTAGTGAGACCCTCGAGAGTAGCCAAACGATAGGCACCTAAACCAAACTTGTGTGTGATGATGAAGGGGCCCAATCGGTTTAGGGTAAAATTGTCTTGTGGGTGATGTTCACTTGTGATCTGCTAGTTCTATTTGAGAACTAGGCCACTAGTTTGGAATTCGTGCTAATGTACCTTACTATTTTAGGCATGATGAAGGTGATCTTGGTAGACACATGTGTGCTCTATGGCATGGATACGATGCTCATCAAGGAGTGTAAGTTGATCAAGACAAGCTTGACAAGCAGTGTCATCATCAATGAATTCCTTCATAGATACTCTCAAGGAAGGTATCTCAATTTCAAGGAGCATGATGGCTTTGGTGCCATAAACTAGTGATAAATGGGTTGCCCCACTGGGAGTATGTATGCTCATATGGTAATCCCACAAAGTTAAGGGTATTTGGTTATACCAATCTCAGTGAGATTTTGTTACTGTTTTGTGAAGTATTGAACAGATTGTTTTATTTGTAGCTTCTACCTGGCCATTACCCTATGGGTAGTATGGGGTAGAGAAACTATGATGGATGTTGAATATGTCATAGAGGGCATGGATAGTTTTATTCTTGAAGGATTTCCCATTATTAGATATGATTTGGAAAGGAATTCTGAAGTGGTGTATGATATGGTCTATAATAAATGCTATGATCTTGGCTCCTGTGGTTTGGACAAGTGGGATGGCTTTGACCTACTTTGTAAAATATTTTGTGGCTATAATGATGAATTTATGGTTGCTTGCTTAATTAGGTGTGATTTTTCCAATGAGGTCGAGGCCCCATTGTAAAAAATATCACATGGATTAGATTGGCTAGAGTGCTTGAGATGGAAGGTGTGTGAGGTTTACATGTTGTTGGCACTTGACACAATCCCTCACGTATTCACAACAGTCATGCTCCATATTTGTCTAGTAATATCCCATCTGAAGGATGCATTTTGTGATTTCCATGCCACTGAAGTGGCCATCACAAGTACCATCATGGATCTCTTATACAACCCATTGATATTCCTGGGGTTCTAGGTAATGCAAGAGTATCATCATAACTACGATGTTAGATGATGTCCCTAGAAATGTATAGAAGATCACTATTTTCTTGAATTCTTGATGTTGAGAATGTGATAATTCACATGGTGGGAATCCTAATTTAATATAATCTTTTATATACATAAACCAAGGGTCATATGGTTCGATATTGACCACATGAATGTCATCATCATCTATAGGAGACATAGGTGATATGGCAGATTAGGTGAGTGCATGAATGGATACTAATGTGGTATTTGATAATGGGTTTTGTGATATTAATGATCCTAAGGAAGCCATTGTATCCACAAAATGGTTTGATGATCGTGGAGCGACTTTGATGTTGTACCACTCCAATCGGGATAGGAGTTGTACGATCTGCTTGTGTTTTTGGAGAATTGGACAACGATATTGCTAGGTCTCTTTCACTTGATTCACTAGTAGGAGGGAATCACCTATGATGTGGAGGCATTTGATATTCATGGCATGGGTCTATTTTAATTATAGGAGAAAGACTCTGTATTCCATAATATTATTTGTACAAGAAAAGTCCAACTTGAATGAGAAGGGGAGCGGTTCCCCTTCAGGTGTGAAGAAAATAATGCTTGCACCCCTAGCATGAGTGCATCAGGAGCCATCAAAGTATAGGGTTAAATTGGCCAATGATTCAGGCTTGACATATTCTTTAGCTTCTATGATGTGGAATATGGAATCATCATGAAGTTGAATGAGTAGAGGTTGATCATCAGGAAAGGGAGCTTCTGTAAGTTGGTCTACGATGACCTGTCCTTTAATAGATTTCTATAAAATAAATTATAGGTCAAATTTAGTTAGGAGCATGATCCATTTTGTTGTTCGAGAGTTGTGATAACTTTTGTTAATCATGTACCAAAGGGTTTGTCTCGGGTGATGAAAAAGGTTGTGTGGTTTAACATATAGTGGCATAGTTTCTGGGTGGCAAAGACTACAACTAGGCATAACTTTTCCATGTACCCATATCTAAATTTGTAGCTGACTAGCGTACGACTTATATAGTATATGGCTTGCTCTTTGTTGAGTGTATTATTTTGAGCTTGCAATGTACCTAGCACAAAATATATAGCTCAAATGTACAAAATTAGCGATAGTTATGGGTTTGGAGGAGACATAACTGGTGGGGAAGTGAGGTAAGATTTGATATCATCAAAGACCTATTGGTAGTTATCGTCTCATTTAAAATTTACTCCTTTTTGTAAGATATGGTTGAACAATTTGTACTTATCTAAAAATTATGCAATAAAGAGACGAATGGAGGTTATCTTGCCCTAGAGGCTACGTTTTTGTTTCAAGGTAGTAGGTGGGAACATCTCAATGATGGCCTTTACTTTGTTATGGCCTACCTCAATGCCACATTGAGTGATATTGAACCCTAATATTTTTCTTGAAGTAACTCCAAAGACACACTTCTTTGGGTTAAGGCAGACTTTGTGTTCTAATAAACGATCAAATATCTGGTGGAGATCGTCTAGGTATTGCAAGCATTTCTTAGACTTCATAATGAGGTCGTCTACATAATATTCCATGCTTTTGTGCATGTAATAATAGAAAATATAAGTCATGGCATTCTGGTACATATCCCCAACATTTTTATGGTTTTGGAGGTGCTACATGGGGGAGTGAGGAATCAACTCCTGCATAGACAAAGTTGGTATGATTATCAAGGGATCCTAGTTGTATAATGGTTCTAATGTTCAACACCAAGGCTGAGGGGTGGCTGAAGTCTTGCATGTACTAGATGACAGGTAAACATACATGGGCATCACACACATTGTAATCCCTTGGGCCTGAATTTGTCATAAAATTTGAAATTTATGGTGACATACGCGATGGTGACTAAGGTGGTGAGTCTAAATTAGAGGATGATGGTGCGATATAAGACTCTCTTATAGTGGTATAGTAAGGGTGTAATAGCTAGTTATCAAGGTGAGAAGCTCAATATTCCCAGTCATGGCATTTAGCTATGATAGCTGGGATAGGGTGGTTTACTTGTGGGAACTGTGAAGGAGGAATAGAGGGTGTCGACATTGGACTACACTAGAAAGTGAATGACCTAGGCTATGGGTAAAATGGAAGGGGAGGTGTTTGTGAAATAGGAAGAATAGGGGTTTTCATAAGGGATGACAGGCTAGATGAAGTGGTAGGGCATGAGGAAGAAGGTGATGATGGTCATGGTATCGCAGGGAGCATTGTGGATGATGATGGCTATGATGGTGGTGGTGGCCATAATGACGGTGGTGAGAAAGGTATGGTAGTAGGGTTAGGTTCTACTGAAGGTGGTGCTAATGGTGTGAAAATCAAGGTGTGTGTCCATGATGAGGCTTGTGGAAGTGAAGTGGATGTTGGGGAAAATTTTGATGCTCCAATAGATTGATGGAAAGAGACGGGAAAGAGTTGCATTGAATAAAAGGAAGGTGTTTATGGGAATTCTGCTATGTTGTAGAACTTAAATGGATCCCCATCAGAAAGAATGCAATGAAATAGTCCATTGTGGACATATTTAAGGTAATGATATAGTTTGGAAGGGACACACTGCATGTCCCTAATCCCTGGGTGACCAAGGAGGATGTTATACTGCATCTTCCCTTGGATGATATGAAAAAGTATGGATATGGTATGAATGCCTACTAGGATAAGTAAGACAATGGATCCTACCATGGGTCTCATGGAACCCTCAAAGGCATGAAGTTCAAGAGATGGAGTACCAAAATGGGCTGGTGGTATATGCAAGTGATGTAATTTTGTTGTAGAGATAATACTAATGGAAGAATCGTTATCAATGAGAACACGCTTGTAGGTGATGTAATTGATGGTCACTTGGATATGGAGAGGAGGATCTACTCCTACTAATTCTATAATATCATGATCGTGGAAACTAATGGAGGGTTGTAGGCATCGTGGTATGTTCCCTACAAAGTTTACAAAGGCATTTGTGTCATGTGGCTCCAGATCGATGGAGTGTAGGATGTCATTCAATGCCTCACGATGGGATTGATATTGTTGTAGGAGGTAAAAAATGGATATCCGAGTGGGGGTGTTTCATAATTGGTGGGTAAGGCTACCATATATTGTAGTGACATTTTGCAATGGAGGTGGTATGGAACTAGGAATTGTAGAAAGTTACAGGGATGTGAGTTGGATCAGTGGGGAAACAATAGGTGTTGTTTGGTGCAATGGATATCGTTGGTTGTGCGTATTAAGGTTGATCATACCCACTATGTTGCATGATGGAGGATCCTGTTGGATGTTGTTTACTTGCCTAGGTGGTCCTGGTGGATTGACTAGTGGTATTTCGACGTTAGCTCCCCTATGATCTGGTAAGGAGTTCTAGAAGATCCCTAGGTTTTGGTTTTATGGGGCAAGAGGGTTTGAAACCTAAATGGTACCTCTATCAATTATATCTTGAACTTGAGCATGGAAAGAGTGACACAAATTGATATCATGGTCGTGCTATCAGTGGTATTGGTAGAAGGTTTACTCATTGTATCCACTAGGCTTAGGTAGGTTTGGATCCAATGGTCAGATCTCGGGTAATAATATGTGACCTCCTTCATATAACCTCTAGAAGAGGGTTGGCAATGGTTCAAAAAGTAGAGTGAGGTTGTGCTATTGGGCCTGTGATTTGCATACCGCAAGGCTACTTAGGCCTAGAAGGAGGAGGCACATTGGTTTGAAATATTTGGCATTGAGGAAGAAGAGGTTGTGAAACTAGTGTGGGTTCTAAGGTAGCAACTGCCACTTTATTAGCTTGTGGTGATCAAGGGAAAGGTTGGTTGGGTTTATTTCTATTAAAATGGAAGTTAGAATTGTAGTTGGGCTTCGATATTAATTTGATTTTACTTGACCGGACCTTGATGTCCTCAATTACTTTGGCGTGGATAATAGCTTCTTCAAAGGTATGAAATTGGTGAAGTTGCAGGGAGGTGGAAATGTGTTTGTGGTAAATCTTGGAGAAGAGTGTCACTAGTTCAGTTTTAGGTAGGCTATGGGTTAGATCATGTATGATCAATCACCATCTCAACACAAATTTTGTGATAGGTTCATCATAAGCCTGTCGTAATGTGTAGACGTCTGAGAAGTTAGTCTTCTTCTTAATGTTTATGGTAAAGTGTTCCAGGAAGGAGTTGGCTAGTTGTTTGAAGGTATACATGCTTTGGTGTGGAAGCATGTTATACCAGTCTAAGGATTTCCCTGCAAGGGAGACGGAGAAGGTGCGCAACATAATGGGATTGCTACTATGAAGCTGGTAGCAAGCTGAGCAATAGTTACTAACATGTTCTCTATGATATTCCTCTATACTTGTTGAACTTTGGGATTTTGAAGCAGTATGGGTAAGGTGGGATAGGTACTGATGGATGAATTGGCTCACTGTAGAGTTCATTGTATGTCATTTTTTATGGCCCATAACTAGTCATGCACAATTTTAACATCTTAAATTCATCTCATAAGAATTTAACCTCAGGTGTTAAGGGTGTGGAGGACTATGATACAATAGGTTGAGCTTGGGAATGTGGTGGGTATTGTAATTTTTGTTCTTCCTAGTACTGAGGGGAGAATTGTTGCAACTGGTCCTGGTAGGGTGGGTGTTAGTGACGTATGGTATCGCGGCTAGTGGGACACTATGTTGTGGAATGGCTATTGATTAGGGATAGTAGTATTGTGATTGTGGGATGTATTATTATGGTATGGGTATCTATTGGGTAGGGATCTACTATGTAGGAGCTTGTTGTATTGGCTGGGCCATAGGTGGTGATGACCATGAAGGGGGAGGCATAAAGAAAGTAGGTCCAGTAGGTAATGGTGGAGGTATCAAGGCTACCAGTTCTAGGGATGGTTGAGATGAGGTTTTGAAATATGGAAACTATCTCTGTCCTGGAGGATGGGAGGTGGCATAGCTAAATTGTGTAGAGTAGCCTAGATGGATAAGTATGTAAACTATGAGTCTTGATATGTAAGTGGGAAGAATACTAGTAGTTAGGTCCTAAAAAGGAGGAGGAGGAGGTAACCTAAATGTTGATTTAGATGAAGGTTGAGCAAAGGATTGGGTAGGGTACATTTCGAACACTTGAGATAAAGGTGGTAATGATGAGGAGGAAGGAGGGTAAGGCTCTAGGGTAGGAGCTTGGAAAACTAAAGAGAGGAATGTGTCCACTCTTGATTGGGTGGGGATTTTTGGTTGTTGTTGGTATTGTTGTTTTTATTTTTGAGAAGTGGTTGTGATAGGTACTCAAAAATTATAAAGAATGGTTGTTGGGATGGCGATGGTTAGGATTCTTAAGAAGAGTATGGATGTGATGTTTGAGGGGGTGCTTGGTGTTCCTACAAGGGGGTTTGCTATTGCATGGTTTGGAAGGATGATATTTGGGTACCTGTAGTAGAGAAGGAAGGGTTTGATACCATACCTACAGTAGGGGAAAATGATGCCACCTCATGTCGAGTGTGGTTCAATAGGGAAGAGTCATTCTCAAAGAGGGATTGAGATAAATTTTGGAAGAAATGATGTGCAAAGGTTGGGGACGTAGGTGGAGTCTCCTCATATATGGTAAAAAAATTATTAGGTTGTCCTAGAATAATGTAGATCACATGATCACAGAATGTGGCAGGTGGATTGGGTGATGATACAGGGAAAATGAGTAGATAGTCTTCTACAAGTAAAGTAGTGAGGGCTTCACTCAAAGTGGATATCTCACCATGAGTCATCGTGTGTGGATAGCATGGATCAAAATTTGTGAGTGGATCATGTGTGTATGTGGACTTCCCCTTCATGATCGAAGGAGGAGGGATGACCTAACTATAAGGGATGCTAGGTGCCTCCTCTATAGGGTGCACTTGCTTGTACGCATGGCTACGGGTAATAACTAGCATGATGATGTATGAAGGGGGTTGGTGGCAACCTTGTGAGGTATGGACTCAAACTAAGGTGATAAGCTACATGGATCTAAATGATAAAGTGTTGCATGGTGTGATGTGCTAAAACCAGTTTATGATAATGCAAACAATGCTAAATTAGAATCAGTTCTAAATGCAAGAAATAACGTGTGTTGTTTGTTTTGGTGTATTTTTATGTTGATACTTCCTAGGTAGAATCATAGGTAGTGGATTGAATACTCTAGAAGATAAGGAATTTCATCTGTATTGAACCTCTTGCAACACCCAAATATGCATAGAATAGAACAATATTGTAACATGCAAATGGTGACCTGTATGGAAGGCACGGTAAAATGATAGCCTATAGGGGGGAACTCACTATACTAAAATGAGTTCACTATATCCTCTCATGAGAAGATGTGGTACTATCTAAGACCTACTACTAGCATACCCATGCTTTCGCTTCACCCTCAATTGGGCTTAGTCAAGAATGACAGTTATCGTGTCCACAAATTATGTGAGACTTATGGATGAAGGCATCTAATCCTATCCCACTTTGAAGGTAACTTCTGGTGATGAAATCCAGGAGCTCAATCTCAAAAGTGGGGGGTATTTCGATAATGAAATTTGTAAAACCTCTTGTATGGCTACTAAGTGTCTAAGGAGGTGATATGGTGGAGGGTACTACTCCTGCCACACCAGTCTCAAGCAATGGATTGGGGATGAAGTCCAATCTCACCACTTGTTTTTGAACCATGTGTGTGTGTGGGTTTGAGTTTGCTAACAATGATATGTAAAGTGATAAATATAACTAAATGCTCTTTTGAAATAAAAGCTAGCCCTAGGTACGTTTTTGGAAGCAAAGGCTAAAGTAAGATGTGTTTCGTAAAATAAATATAGTCCTAAGTGCCTTTTCGAAATAAAACTAGGATTTATCCTATAAAAGCATGTAAACAAGCAATGTAACACATGTGAGGAAAGGGGTTTATGGAACCCTAATTTCAAAGCATGAAATAAATGTAAGAAGGATTTATACAAATATAAATAGGTAATCTTAAACTAAATATGTAGAAATAAATATAACAATTATGATTTACCCAGGGGATTTGTGAAAGAAATGGGGAAATCCTAGTTTAATGACAATATAAGGAATCTGAAATTTGTATTTACAAAAAAGAATATGAAATTTTATTTAATTAAATATGCAAAAAGAAACTTGAAAATTCCTAATTCTTAACTGCATGAAAGGAATTTGACTTTGATTTTTGTACAAACAAGGAATTAAAATTTTCTTCAAAGGAAATGTGCAAAAGGGATTTGCAAGAAATCCTAATTTTAAATCTAACTTTTAGAATTGAAATTTGAAATGCAATTAAAGGGGAATTGATGTAATGGAACAAGAAATAAATGCACAACTTATGCAACATGCAATTTGCAAAAAGAAATGAAAATTTTCTTGAAAATAAAGGAAGTTGAACTTTCTAGTTTTGTGCAGGTTTCTACAACTAAAGTAAACATTCAAAGCATTATGGATGTGTAAGAAAATGCAATTTACTGAATGTAAAGATACATTTAATAGTAAATATTTATTGGCACATCAATATTAGAATAGAGAAATTTCTTGGAAATACCTGGATTCTAATGCTACAGGTGGTCTGTTTTGCTTCTCTACTACCCACCCCTACAAATTTGGGAGGTTTTGAGGCTTCTAGGGTTAATTTGTGGGCTAGGGAGAAAAATGGATTTGAATTTGTAGGTCGAAGGGTGAATCAGATCTGGAGGCATGAAATACCCATTCTAAAGGTTTGAAGGGGTTTTTAGGGCTTAAGGGATATCTGGGAAGTCTAGATTTGTACCTATAACAACACAAAAAATGGAGTTTGCGTTAGATTTGGATTAAAAATTATTCCAATACAATCCTGTGTGGGGGTCCCACCGGGCATGCCAAAATGAAATGGGTAAAATCTGCTATTTGCTCAAACATAAATACAAATTAAATTCACATTTCCAAAAAATTACTCTTTATTCATTTAAAATGGAATTCATAGGTTACAATATGGATTGTAAGGAATCCTTTTCATAATGAAAATCAAATAGACTAATAGCTGATCTTGGGTTCATTTATTTAGGTGGGATTTAGTACGTGGGGCCACCACTGGTGTTTTTTATGCTGATTTTTCTCCTTTTCCACCTGTTGTATGACCTGAAAAAGGGGGTTAGTTGGTTTAGGGGCTTGCCTTGGTCAGGCCTCGTATTGATGAAAGACAATGAAAATAGTAAATGAAATTGAACTAAAATGCTATAAAAACTATGGGAAACATCATAATATTGTCAAATAAAGCTTACCTAACAAAATTGGGGTGATTTGGGACCCGTAAACCCAATTCACAAGTCAAAATGTGAACTAGTGCCAGATTCATAGGTTGGGGAGTGAATTCATCTGTAAGTGTATTCTAAAGGAAATCCTCATGTGTATGGGCTCTTTAGGTGCTATACTATTACTGCTCAGGTTTAGATTGTTGTTTGTGTGCTTCTGTATGCATTTGGCAGAGTTTTTATGCTTTGGATAAAAGGAGAGAGAGAGGTAGAATGAGGGTTTAGGTCCACTATTTATAGATAAACCTAAGGGGTAGGGGTGTGGTTAGGAGAAATAAACCCTAAGGTCAGGTTCTAGGATGGTTAGGTTAGGGTTTTGAGGTGTCATTATCACATTCCCTTAGAAAATATCTCATTCTCACACATGTGTGAGGAGAGATTAGGGTTAACTAGGATTAGTCAACTCTAGGTTAGATTTAGGGTTAGGTTAGGGTTTCCTAGAAAATATCCTAACTAACCTAGTGCACACACATGTTGGAGGGAATAATTAGAACTAATTAGGGTTTAGGAACCTAATTACTCTTTATAATCCAAAAAGTGCACTTTAAGTGAAGTCACTTTAAAATTAGAATTTGGATTAACTTTAATTAAGATATTTTACGAACTAATAGTCTCGTGGGATCCTAATTAAGTCTAGGAAGGTCTTACATGGCCTTGGGTGATTGATGAGTGATCCTTCGATGGATTTAAAGTGGTTATGACATGAATTGAGTAGTTTAGTAGGGTTTTGTACCTATAAACTAGTGATGTAGCCTATGTAAGTCTATGGTATGCTACGCTAATCTAGAGTGATCTACGCTAGTCTACGCATATCTATAGTAGTCTACACATGTCTACACATATCTATAATAGTCTATGCAAGTCTAGATCCATCTGCAATAGTCTACATTGATCTACAATAGCCTAGAGGTGTCTACGATGGCCTATGTAAACCTACAAGTGTCCAAAAGGATCTAAAAGTATGTAGAGGTAGTTATGTGCAACTTTTAGGTGTCTACAGACCCTCCCTAGTGGAATTTTTGACACAAAGAAATGATGTATTAATTTATGATACTTTAAAACCTAAATTAGGCAATTAAATAACTATGTGATGTTTAGTTAATTTTAAAGAGCATGGTATTGCTGACATATTGCCAAGATGTGCAGGATCAGGTACACTCGTAGGTGGAAGTAGCAGAATCATCCACCAGAAGTGGGGTTACTTGAGGTTGGGAAATGATAATTAATTCAAATTAGGGGTAACATTGATGGATACCTTCATATAGGTATGCATTCGGTTAGGGATAATCATCAAATAGCTAGCCACTTTGAGCCTTAGATTGATAGCCTAGTAGCTATCATAAATTCTAGAGGCTGAGATAGTTGACTAGGTTGATGGAAAGATTCCCTCTTTTCTATTGCATATATTTGATTGTTTTTTACTTTATCACTATATACATTCATGTTTTAAGGGATAAAAGCATGCATAAGTAGTTTTATTATGAAAAATCCTTTTTTTGCTTAAATCCTTCAAAATCTGCATGACAAAAGTAATCGTCAAGAAAACCATTTATTTTGTATACACACACACACACACACACACATATATATACATATATGTGTATATAACTAATAGATGTTTATTTTAAATGATAATATAATTTCATTTATAATAATAGTTTTTTATTTTAAATGATAATGTAATTTCATAGATGTGGTTTATCTTAAATGATAATAGATTTTCATTTATAAATAATAGGTGATAATAGAATTTCATTTATTAATAACCATAGTTTTTAAATAATGAAAATATTTCATTTTAAAAAGAAACAATATAGATTTCTTCATTGGATAATGGAAATCTTAATTAAAAAAGAAAGAAATAATGGAGCCTTTCATTTAAATAACTAGGAAACTGTGTCAGCAAGACTTACAATATTGGATTCAAAAGAACACCTTTTTTGAAAAATATGATCGACTAAGTAGAAGACAGTCTCATATCCAACCTTTGAAAGGTCACATGTAAGGTAAATTTTTGGGAAATTGGTTTTTAAACATTTAAAAATGGCTTACCTCATCGACCACCAGAGAAAGAGTCAAGAAGTAATAAACACATCCACCAAAGTCTTTTTTAATAAAAACCCTTATCAAAAATAATAATAAATAAGGCTCTCAAAAATATTTTATAACAACTCCTTATTTCTCCTAAATCTTAATTTTTCAATTTTATGAATATCAAATTAAATCAACAACTCATCCACCTCTAAAATAATAATCACAACCCTTATAAAAATAAAGTTTAATTAAAAACTTTAATTATTCCTTAACCACCTTATAACTCCTATCCTAGGGCATCAACGAAATTAATTAGAGCAAAATGTAATTACCTCCTCAATGGGATTCAAACCCCCAACTTGCACACATAGCAAACACCTTAGCCATGGAAAAGGTTGCCACACAAGGTAGTCGCTCATTCGAAAGGAAAAGGCACAACGTGCCTTAAGTCCTTCCTCCCTTCCATGCAAACCAAAAGTGCTTTGAGTGCTTTCCTTCCAATGCCTTCGAATGCAGTCAAGGATATTCGAACCTTGACGTAAAGTGCTACCACACACCTTAACAAAAAAATCAATTGCCAATGCGCCACTCTGCCCACAATGTCTTGGGATTTTGACCAACCTTGGATTTATTTGTTGTCTCCCTTTTCAAAATTATTTTCGCATGGGCTCTCTTCGGATGCTTAGCCAATGATTAACATGAGCAAATATTAATTTCAAATGAACCTTAGGATACCCATTTATATAGTCTTCTCCTCATTTTTGATGACATCAGCGCATTATTGATTTTCCCTCTTTCTTTAGATGTCGGCACTAACTTTAATTTTAATTTTAAAATTTAAATTTAAATTTTAAATAATTTAAATTTAAACTAAATATTTAAAATTAAATATCTCCATCACCGGGGCACCTTTTTCGATGAAACGAAAGGCAAACCTAGGTTTTAAGAAAAACCTATTTCAAATATGTCATCCATGGTTTTAAATAAAACCTTTTATTTGCCTGCATTGGTTTTCACAAAAACCCTGAATTTATCCATGCTTTCCAAAATATCACTTGCCCATCAAAACTCAATGTGATCCATATGACATCAATGATTCATGTGACATCAATGACAACATAAAATAACTTAAATTGCCAAAAATATTCCCATTTTTCATTTATGGCAACACCTCTAAAGCAAAAACTACAATCACTGCAAAAACCATCTTTGAGAATCAAAGTTGCTCCCCCTGACTCAATACTTTCTATGGAGGATGCTCCCTGTGACTCAATGCTCTCTTTGGAGGCTGCTCCCCCTAACTCAATGCTCTCGCCCTTACTCAAATATCTCCCCCTTTGACATCAATGGCAAAATGGACACCTATGGGGCTAAAAGATATGACTCTTAAACTTAGCCCCCTCACCACCTTCTCTCTTGAGGTGATTAATTTTGGGGTGGGAGTACTTTTACTCCCATCTCACATTGTTTCTTTCCTCTATCAACTTCCTTCCATGTTTTTTTGATATCCTTCTCTTGATGAATTACTTGACCTTCTTGCCTTGAACCTATTTGACCTTCTTGCCTTGAACCTATTTGACCTTATTGCCTTGAACCTGTTTGGAATTGAGTCCTACACCATTTTGCAATATGCCCAAATTTATTGCAATTAAAACACTTGATATTGTAGCCTTTGGATGGTGCCCATGTCATGAATTCATTATTAGAATAATTTTCATATCCATTCCTTTCCTGAACCTTGTATTATGAAGCTCTATTTTCATGACCATTATGACCATGACTTCTGAATTGTGTAACTCTAAAACCAAAACCATGTTGCTCATTTCCTTTGCACTAAAAAACTATATGACCAATCCTGTTACATGAGAATCAATGCCCTTGAAAACCATACCTTCTTCCTTTAAGGTTTCTTCTAGAAAAATCAAACTTCTTTGATCCATAGACCCTACAGTGTATAGCCCTGTGTCCAAATCCATTACAATAAAAACAATGTCCTTGAAAATCCCTTTGTTCATGCCTTGGTTCTTCATACCTTTCTTGACCAGTATCCTTATGATAATTTTCAACTTGTGCATTGCATCCTTGAACCTTATTTGTAGCATCTAAAACTTCTTCCTTAGTTTCTTCCTTGATTTTATCTTCAAGAATTTATTTTCCCTTTGAGCTTGATTCACCTCTCTCAAAACAAGAATCAAACTGAATATTTGGAGCCATATGAACTTTGGAATTTTCCTCACAAATATTAGGTGCTTCCTTGCTTTCATTTTTTATAACTTCCTTTCCTTTTGAGTGTGATTTTTCTTGGAAGTAAGATACAACCTTAAAATAAGTTTCCACTCCTTTTTGAACCTTTTCATCTAATGTATCATGTATTGCCATGGTTACCCTTAGTTCTTCATTCATCCTTTCTTCTATCCTTATTGCATTTTGAATCTCTTCTCTAATATTATTGATTGTTTGAAGTAGTTCTTCTATGATTTTGACATATGTTCGAATCTTGTTTTCAATATTCTTGTATTATTCTTTTAGCCTTTTGATTTATTATTTTTGTTTACTTATCTCATCCTCTTCCTTTTATATAACCAAAAGTGATACTTCTTTGTTTTCACTGTCATTGAGACCATTATAATCTTCTATAGCAAAAAAACTCTCAAGATTTCTTTGACCATGTTTGTTTCCTTGATGTGTCATCTCATCTTCACTATCACTGAAACCATTGCAATATCTTGATCTATGATCTCTTTGACCACACACAAAACACTGCTCTCTTTCATCTTCTATTCCTAGAAATAGATGTTCTTCCTTTTCATCATCTTATTTGTATCTATCACTATGATCTGAGCTATCACTTTCTTCTACAATGTAGTAAGATTTCTTTGCCTTACAAAAAAATTTCTTCTTCTCATACCTGTTTTGCTTGTATCTATCATTTTTGTCATGCTTATGCTTTCCATATTCTTTTCCTCTTTGACCCTATTTTTCATCATCACCATTTTCTTCATGTGAAAACTTGTATGCATATTGACCAAGATCACCATACTTGTAGCATATGACTTTCCTTATATCCCTAAAATTATTTGAGTCCTTATTCATTTTTATGAAGTTAGCTTCCTCATCATTATCTAAACCTCTACTTGTTTCTAAAACTTTCCCTTTCTCTTTCTCTGAAGCCTTGAATGCAATCTCTTTTATTGGAACCTAATGCTTACTTACCCTCATCTCATAAGTTGTGAGAGTACCTTGCAATTATTCTATTGTTAGCTTGTTGATATCCATTGTCTCTTCTATTGCTGAAACCTTGGCATCTTAATTCATGGGAAGTGATCTCAAAACATTTTGAGTAACTTATGATTCTTTCATATCAAAACCTAGGCCTCTCATGGTGTTATTAATATCATCAAATTGAAGTAAAAACTTTGCAATATATTCAAAATCTTCCATTTTCAATTCCTCAAATATTTTTCTATGAGTTTGTAGTTTTGCCAAATTTACCTTGGAATCTCCTTCATAAGTATTCTGCAACTTGGTCCACATTTCATTAGCTAAATTACATACCATGACCTTTGTAAAATATGTCTCACGAAGCCCACTCAAAATACAATTCATTGCTCTTGCATTGATCTCAACCAATTTACTTATAGTCTTATCTGCCTCGGGATCACCTTCAACCCTATACTCTTTTTCAACCATTTTCCATACCTCATATCCTTGTGATATCAAGTAGTTCTTCATCCTCATGCTCCAAAAAGCATAATTTTTGCCATCAAATAATGGATCCTTATTTGTAGATGATCCATTTTGTGAATTCATATGTGTTATTGTAGAATCTACCCTCAAGCTGTTAGCTTTTTTGAAGGAACCTACTCTGATACCAATTGAAGAACACAAGCTTATACTCAAAGGGGGAGTGAACAATATAAGACCATTTTTACTTTCTTTCCAAATCAATATCAGTTAATTTCCTTAATTGTAATAACCAAATATAGCAGTGTGTATTAATAACTCAAATAGCAGTAGTAAGCAAGAGCACAAGTCACTACACATAATTGAGACACATGATTTAACGTGGTTCCCCCAATGTGGGGTACTCCACCAAATAATATCCTTATAATAATTCACATAGAAATAATTATCCTTATCCAATACAATGATTTATTTGATCTGCTCAAAGCTAGGCAATAACAAGTTTACACAAAACTTATCCAAATGTGCTCCAACAAGATCACCAAGAACTTGTTCAAATCTGCTCTAAAAATCTCACCAAGAACTTGCCCAAATATGCTCTAGCAAGCTCACCAAGAACTTGCTCAAATATGTCCACAAATCTATCCCAAAATTGTCCACAAAGTTGTCCACAAAGCTGTCCCAAAATTATCCACAAAGTTGTCCCAAAACTGTCCACAAAGCTGTCCCAAAACTATCCACAAAGGCCTTCTCAAAGGCTCAATCAATCATTATCAAGTAGCACTCAAATATCATCCACAAATCTATCAATGCAAATCTCAAATATGAACTCAACAATGAATGACAATGTCCTCTTCAATGGATGACAACAATTATCCATAATTATCTTAACTCAACTCAACTCAAATCAACTCATAGAAGCATAAAGAGAATTTTTAGAGACTCAATATGTTCTAAGCTCAATCTCAACTCAACTCAACTCAAATCAATCTCAACTCAAATCAGAATTATGGAATAGTTTGTTTCATGGAACTTGACCAATCACCTCACACAATCACTTGACTAGGCTCAATCAACTCAACTCAACCAATCACCACAAGGGACTATTATTTCTCACAAAGACCCTAGTCAAAGCATGTATCAACCAACTCAAATGTTTCCAACAATGATCAAACACAAATCTCACATAACAAGGATACTCATGTTCTTTTCAAGTTATTTAACAACCAATGGGCTTCAACAACTATGCTTATAAAACAAGGTTTAAACACAACTCTCAACTATAAAACCTTGAAGCATTCAACCAACCACTTTTGAAAAGGAACCCACAATAAATCCTTTTCACTCCAATGATATTTCATAAATCAACCACCATAAATAATCAATAGGAGAATGTGCCCATACCTTTTTTATGCCAAGAAGTTCTCCAAAAATCTGCCACACTAAACACAACTTTCCTTTCCAATCTCAATAAGGTTTAGTGGACTTCAAATAATAATCACAAGATAAGCATAACTCAATTTACACCTTTTTACTCCAACTTAATAAACACATCCACCAAAGTCCTTTTTAATAAAACCCTTATCAAAAATAATAATCAATAAGGCTCTCAAAAATATTTTATAACAACTCCTTATTTCTCCTAAATCTTAATTTTTCAATTTCATGAACATCAAATTAAATCAACAACTCATCCACCTCTGAAATAATAATCATATCCCTTATAAAAATAAATTTTAATTAAAAACTTTAATTATTCCTTAACCACCTCATAACTCCTATCCTAGGGCATCAACAAAATTTATTAGAGCAAAACGTAATTACCTCCTCAAGGGGATTTGAACCCCCAACTTGCACACACCGTGAACACCTTAGCTATGACTACGGTTACCACACGAGCTAGCCGCTTGTTCAAAAGGAAAAGGCATTATGTGCCTTAATTTCTTCCTCCCTTCCACGTAAACCAAAAGCACTTTGAGCACTTTCCTTCCAATACCTTCAAATGCAATCAAGGAGATTCAAACCTTGATGTAAATTGCTGCCACACACCTTAACAAAAATCCAATTGCCAATGTGCCACTCTACCCACAATGTCTTGGGCTTTCAACCAACCTTGGATTTATTCATTGTCTCCCTTTTCAAAATTATTTTTGCATGAGCTCTCTTCGAATGCTTAGCCAATGATTAACATGAGAAAATATTAATTTCAAATGAACCTTAGGATCCACCTTTGTATAGTCTTCTCCTTATTTTTGATGACGTCGACACATTATTGATTTTCCCTCTTTCTTTACACGTTGGTGCTAACTTTAATTTTAATTTTAAAATTTAAATTTAAATTAAATATTTAAAATTAAATATCTCCATCACCGGGGCACCTTTTTGGACGAAACGAAAGGCTAACTTGGGTTTTAAGAAAAACCTATTTCAAATCTGCCATCCATGGTTTTAAATAAAACCTTTTATTTTACCTGCCTTGGTTTTCACAAAAACCCTGAATTTATCCATGCTTTCCAAAATATCACTTGCCCATCAAAACTCAATGTGATACATATGACATCAATGATTCATGTGACACCAATGACAACATAAAATAACTCAAATTTCCAATACTTAGGGTCTTGTAGATGCCACATTTGCAGTGACAACCTTTTGAATAGTCTCCGCTTGTTGAACCCAACAAGATAGTCGTTCCGTTGATCCATTGGGATCGCGACTGTTCACACATCCTTGAGGTCTATGTTAGGTTGAGGATGCTAGTCTATTGTGTGGATAGAGCATTGATAGCTCTCTTTCTCTGAGTGTTCTTTAGTTTTGGGTAGAGCTCACACTAGTTTTTATTCATTTGGGTGGTTAAATGTTAGAAAAGAAATATTCATGTTTAAATAAGATCAAAATGGTTGTTTTATTTATTAGAGGAAAGAATATTTAATTCATAGAACATATTAAATGGTTGTTTTATAAATTAAAGGTTATGGGACTATGGTTTATAAAATTTTAAAAATGATTTATTTAAGAATTGAAGTAGAGCAGCTTTGATTTATTAAATAAATAAAATAGTTATTTTATAGATTAAAGGTTACTGGGCTTTGGTTTATAAAATAGCAAGAAAATAATTTATTTAAGAATTGAAGTAGAGAAGCTTTGATTTATTAAATAAAGAAAAGAGTTTCTTTATAGATTAAAGGTTATGGGACTTTGGTTTATAAATAGCAAGAAAATGATTTATTTAAGAATTGAAGTAGAGGAGATTTGATTTATTAAATAAAGAAAAGAATTATTTTACAGATTAAATATTATGGAACTTTCGTTTATACAATAGCAAGAAAATAATTTATTTAAGAATTGAAGTAGAGGAGCTTTGATTTATTAAATAAAGAAAAGGGTTGCTTTATGGATTAAAGGTTATGGGACTTTGGTTTATAAAATAGCAAGAAAATGATTTATTTAATAATTGAAGTAGAGGAGCTTTGATTTATTAAATAAATAGAATGGTTGTTTTATTTATTAAATAAGTGAATATTTAATTCATAGATCATTGTAAATGGTTGTTTTATAGATTAAAGGTTATGGGACTTTGGTTTATAAAATAGCAATAAAATGAGTTATTTAATAATTGAAGTAATAGAGCTTTGATTTATTAAATAAAGAGAATCGTTGTTTTATTTATTAAATAAGTGAATCTATAATTCATAGAATATTGTAAATGGTTTTTTAATAGATTAAAGGTTATGGGACTTTGGTTTATAAAATAGCAAGGAAATGAGTTATTTAAGAATTGAAGTAGTAGAGCTTTGATTTATTAAAAAAAGTAAATGGGTTTTCTTATGGGTTGAAGGTATGAGACTTTGAAATATAAGATAAAGGAAAGTTGGTTTATTTATAAGTTTGGTATTTAGGCTCAACTTATGGAAATAAATAAACCTAGATTATTTAGTGATTAAAGGTATGAGACATTAATTATTGAGTAAGGGTTGAGAGAATTTGTTGAAATAAACCTTATGATCTAGTTGTATTTTGTTGAAATACTCTCATGGGGTAATAAGAGGGGAAAATGAAATTAGTGTTCTTTATTGATATCAACTATATATTAGGTGGTTAATATCTTGGATTAAATTTTTATAGTTGCAATATGGTAAATAAAATAGTGTATGCATTTAGAGCATGTCTATCGTGGAACCATGAGTGCCCTGATCCCCTGATCCCCTGATACCTCAATTGATCGATGGAAAGCGAGGAAGGACCAAAGAGGTAATTAGAACCAATGAATTTATTTGAATCTATTAATAATAATTTACTTATGATCTAGTAGATTAGAATTTTGGGGATATTTCCTTGACAAAATTGATGTAATATGTTATTCTTTAAGAGTATGAAGGATTTACTACACTAAGATGTATGTAATAATTGTAAAATGATGAATATTGTATCCTTTAATTTATCACTCTATTTATTTATACTTGATTTAAATTCCTTTTCTATTATGGTTTCTCCTTTAAATGTTGCCTTTTTCTTGGTATCTTTGATTGTTTTTGTTAGATTTAGTATCTAGCATCTTCCTTGTCTACTTTCCAATAAATAGAAAAAAATAATTAAGAAATAAGTTCTAGGGTGAACTTAGATGTTGAATTAAGGGATTGATACCCCTTAGGTTGAACATAGAAAGACCTAAGGGATTAAAACCCCTTAGGGAGAATGATAACTAAGTTTTGGGAAGTCTACATCTGAGATAAGATAGCTCATCGTGGAGTTGAGATGGATAACTTAACTCGCAATACTCATAGCATACCTACACGGACTGGCTTGTGTATGGGATGGTGACGTGTGTACACATTCAATGGATAGAAGGTGATAAGTCTATCTCATCAAGGATGATGAGATATATGGACTTATTTGTAGTAACACAAGGTACACCTACACTAAAAGAACTTATGTGAGGGTACCTCGTGAGATGTAGATCTTTAGGAAAACTTAGGGGAATTAAAAAAATAGGTAAATATTAGATTGGTTAGGGGTTTATGAATCCCTCTTAATTAAAAAAATATATTATTTTATTATTTTTGTGTGTTTTTTGTTCGTTGTTTTTGGGTCGTTACACAAGGTTAACCATGACCCATTGGGCTTACATAATAAAATATTACAAAATATTAAATACATTGCACAGTAAAATTCCCTTAGGCCTATCTAATACATCACACAATATCGACTCTTAGCCATGAATTAGATTACAATTTCAACCATACTATGGGAAACATTATGAATAACTAACCTCAATTTATATATTACAAAATTTGTCCTTCATATATGGTAATTGTGCAAAACAAGCATTTTCATAAACTTTTTGCAATAGAGGATTTAAATTTAAACATATTTTCAAAACTTGTAACTATCACATTCCATTTTCTTGGATTGATCTAACCATATTATAATCTCATGGTCTTTCCAATAAAATGATAAGAATAATCACCAACATTTACTTTCTCTTTAGGTATCTTTTTCTACATTTAGAAAGTAAGAGCTTTCTACAAATGTTGTCATGATTCTTTTGCCACAATATTCCCAAGGGTGAAAGTTACAAAAAAATTAAAATATATGCTCTTCCCTTGCACAAAAACAAAAAAATTAAAATTAAAAGATCAATGTTTGTACCTATTTTCATGATATATACTTTCTTGTGCATTATCTATTGAATATTATATTATAACATATTTTTTGAATTCTTTTTTGAGGTTTCTCTTCCCCCTTTAAACAAAGTGTGGGACAATGGTGGTTTTACCTCTTGTGTATTGAAATGCGTACCTACATTATTCATGTATAAATCCTATTTCCCAAGTATCCATGACCTATATTTTAAGGCCTAAAGAAAACCTAAACATGATCTTCTATTCCTTGGACATGCATGCCAAGTCCTTGGCCTTGATAATCTATCTTATTCAAAATATTGGAACCTATTCCATTAGTATACACCTCAAAAGTAGCAAATGAGTTACTATATTTATCTAAAATTATAAAATACAAAATTTATTTTCTTACCACACTTATTTATATAATGGTATTATATTATTTTGTAGAACAAGGATAAATATTGTTCTCTTTCTCCATATATTTTCACTTGATTTGGATTTGGTCCAACAACTTGATGGAATAAGGGGGAAGAAAAACAAAAATAAACTACTCACCATGTATTCCTCTAGATAAAATACATGTACAACCATCATTTTTATACAACATGGTGTCTCTGAGTTTCAAGATACCCTTCAATGTTTCACCTTCATCAATGCTTTTCTCATTCTCTCTCATGGAAGATTTCTATTCACCCACAAATGGGATGAAATAATTAACATTCCCCTAAATGTAATAATTACATTTACATAAAAAATAATGTATTCAAGTCTAAAAATTGCATTATTTTGTATAAATATCAATACCTCCCATGATTCTAAGGGTGGTACACTAGAATTGTGATTTGTCTTTGGTGGCTCTAGCTCTATTATCTCTAGTTTTAGATAACCTCTACTATATATCCATCTTTGGATCATTATTTGGGTTTACCTCTAGGTCTTTGCCTTAGGGTCATAATTACCTTTGGGTTACCTCTAGGTCATCATTGTCTCTAAATCCTTTGCCTCTAGGTTTCCTTTGGATCATCATCATGTCTAGTTCAACCTTTGGATCTACCTTTAGGTCATAATATTTGGAAAATTACCACTATATTATATTTTTAGAATCTTCCACATCTTCAAAATCCTCCAAATAATGTTTTATTATAGGCCCTATCACTATAGGTCTTCTAAGCATTGCTTGGGTCATATACTGATAGAAATATCATTTATCTCATGTTTTCCAAGATTACATTTTTTTCATAGGAAAATTTATATTTCTTTCATTCAAAAATATTGGTCTTCTTTTATTGAAACCATTCAAAAAAAAAATTTATTTTATCCCATTTTAAAAAATTTGTCCATCCACTATTCATTTATATTTTGTTAGTCACTTTCTCTTTGTGCCAAAATTTTATTTTGGAGTGATTATTTCCTCCACAAATCTCACAAGGATACAGGTTCGAACACCTTGCTATCATGTGTCCGAATTTTCCATAATGGTTGTACAACCCATCCTAGGAAATTTTGCATATAATTCTCTTATCACAAATTTTGTACTATAGCTACTTCCTACTTGACCTTCATATCCAATGCCTTCATTCTTTAGTCTTATATCTAGCATCATGGGTAAAATTCACATCTTGCCCATATCTTCTCAAACATGTACCATTGTATCCCATTTTTCTCATTATTTTTAAACCAATACCTTTAGTATGATTTTCAAAGCATCCAATTTCTTCATCACCACTTTTATTGCTATTAATATCATTAACAATATTCAAACACTCAATTTCCTCATTTCCACTATGGTCTTTACCACTATCATCAACAATATTGAAATACCACACATCATCATCACAATGACCTTCAATGCACTCTAAATTATCACTATCACTTTCAACTCTAACAATATCGCCTTTATAATGACCTGCACAACCATATTATACATGATCTTTTCTCTCATAAAAAATCTTCAAATCACTTATATCATAAGCTATATCTTCCTTTTGAAAAAGATCACATCTATCACAACAACCATCTATCATCATGGGCCTCAAATCACTAGTATCATAATTGAAATCCATCCTTGGAAGAAGATCACTTGTGTCACAACAAAAATATTTCATCATGGACTTATGCTTCAACTTTTCAATTATTTCTATTTTATTTCTACATTGCACTTCAAGGATTTCAATAGTGAATAGTTCCATACACATTCTTTTTACAACACAATTTTCAAAGTTTCCTTCATCAACCTTTCTAAGTATTGATTGTAAACAAGACTTAAGTTTTGAAAACTCTCCATCTTTGTCATGACCCTCCCTTGGAAAAAATTTCATGTGATGGACTCATGGATTAATATGTTATTTTTTTGATTTAATGAGTAAATATTTCATATTTAGTTCTAAAAAACATATATTTTGTTGAAGAATGTGATGCTGCTAATGAATTTCCACTTTTGCAGGAACTAACCTTCTCATGGGTGGAAGAAATACTTAACCACCAAGAACAGGATGCCTTTTAAAAAAATAAATGATGTGATAGTTTATTCATCAAATAACGGGGTGATATGGATGAATGCTCTCCTTTCATATAATTTCATACCGTGTTTTACATGACGACAAATTATATATATATATATATATATATATATCAAGTTTTGAATGAAGCTTGTTTGCTAACTGATAATTTCCTTTTAGATGAGATTTTATCTATTATGAAGGAATTATTTACGAGAAAAAGAATAAACATTTATGTTATGGTTTCTTCTCTTAAAAATAAAGGATATTTAAATTTAGACTGATATTATTGTATGAAGCATTTAAAGGAAGGATCATTATGCTTTATTGAATTCTATATAGATTGTGAATTTTAATTATTACTCTTATCTATAATTTTTGTTTGCATCAACCATGGAAAAATGAAGTATTTATGTGAAGGAAGAGACTCCTTAAGAGGGGATTTATTGACCTCAATTTCGATTAAAATAGAAAATATTTTACCCTATCATAAGTAGTTGTTAGTTCGAATATGGTAATACTTGAGTTACTATTAACTATAGTTTGAAATTTGGTAGTGCAACGTCATACGTTCGATTGGTAATCACCCACCACTCTGAAATAGGGGTAGTCATGCATAATGGCAGTTGGGGATTATGCATAATCATGGAATAATGATGCCTAAAAAATCAAAAGGAGAAGTGGGGGAGGTATTTCTAGAGGAAGGAGAAGAAAGAAACAAGGAAGAGGAAGAAAGAAGGTTTGAGCTATTCATAAGTGAAGTGCACTAATTGATCAATTGGCGGTGTTTCCATAACAATTTTTTAGGTTAGTTTCGATAAGCTTGCTTTAACCGATTTTTAAAGAGTTTGAACAATTTACTAATCTAACCCAGCTGGTTTTTGAAACACATGATAGCCTATGTAGTTGGTTTACAAGATAATCCCGAAAACGTATTTAAATTTCCTCTCATTATTTACTGAAATTTTTAGTCTTCCTAAAAATGGATTGTGAAAGTTTATGTGCAATATCCTAAAAGTAGGACCTAATGTTAATTATTTGAAGGGAAATTAATGTGTATTTGAGATGGTGGTTCAATTAAGGTAAATCACACGGTGACACAAGCTACTACATCAATAGTAGTAGAAGATAATGAATAGATAAGATATGATACATTTGGTATAATATCTTTCAAGGTGAATCTTGTTGGCATGGATAGAGATTTGTTAGTTTAGTGTTCTCTAGCTTGACATTTATCGAGACCTATTGAGAAAGACTAGCTCATAATGGAGATGATATTGATAGCATATTTCCAATGTACTTAGTACACCTACATATATGGACTTATGTATGGTGTAGAGATTGGTATGGTCCTTTCGATAGACTGAAGGGATTAAGCTAGCTCATCAAAATAAGGATGATATTGATAGCTTAAACTTACACTTTACCTAGTACACTTACATAGATAGATATATGTATGTTGTAGGTATGGGTATATCTTGTGGAGAAAGTAGAAGTGAAATAAACCACGAGGAGACTAATTGATCAATTTAGTGATACTAAGATCTTGAGTAGATTCCATGCCATGTATAAACAAAAAAATATATATTTCACGATTGAGATAGAAAATTTTGGATTGTAATATTTGGTATCAGAGATCATGGTTATAGGATTATAAGCTTCCTTCTGTAAAACCTAGGTATAATCGAACCAGGTGAATGACAAAATTTGTAGTTGTACAATCATAAAAGGAATTTGCCTCACAATGTTTAAGGTAATTGATGATATACAATGCTATTGAATAACTAAGATTAACTAAATAATTAATTAGTAGTATGAGGTAAAATTTAAAAAAGGAATTGTTGTCTATTCCCAAATTACTCTCTTATGTGGCTAGGGACAATATCACCAAAAATGAGGAGAGGGAGTGTTTTTCCATAAATGAGGTAGACATGATGAACTAATATTGATTTCAGGACCTTAGAATTAGGTGCAAGAAATCCTACTAATGATAGGAAGAGCCTCATTGTAATAGTTGCACTACTTCAAGAATATATGGAACAACAGAGATAACTGTTGGAAACCATAGCAAATCAAGATTCATAAGATGGGAGCTCTAGGGTTAGACAAGCTAATGAACCTCTTACAGAGGCACACCATGCTAGAATTCAGTTGGAGATAGAAATAGTTAAGGATTTGAAGCATGTAAATTCCTCCAAGTTTAATTAAGATTAAGGTGGTGATGCAACCAAAGCTTGGCTGAAGGAATTGGAAACTTTCTACAACATGAAGAATTACTCCACTAGAACCCAAACATCATATGCCACCTTACACTTATAGGGTGTTGGTATGGATTTGTGGGAAACATTTAGTGGAAAATGAGGAATTGAAGTAGCATTTGATCTAAAATAGGAGGACTTTGTGGTAGCCTTTAAAGAGAGGTTCCTCATAGAACATTTTTATGCCAAGAAATTTGAAAAATTCATCAATATTTGGCAAGGAAAAAATATGGTGGAGTTCTATTACCAAAAAATTTTTAATCTCTTGAAGCATGTGCTCATGTATAATTAAAAAATAAAAATCCACAAATTCATAGGGTATGAAGTGAATATGCATGAGCCTAATACCCTTTAGAAGGCTTACAACTTGGCTAGGAAATCTAAGACTTATTTAAAGCCCTATTTTGATTATTAAGGAGCTTCCAAGCAAGATAAACAGACACTCAGGAAAAGAAACAGTGCAAGTTTCATGAAATGGGAAAGAGAACAGACAAATAAAATTTCCAAAAGAAATGATAGAAAATAGGGAAGGTTTAAGAAGAAATTCTAGGAAAAGAATAACAACTGTAACAACAATAATGACAAGCCACCACTGCAAAGGTAGCCTAACCCTCCTCTAGTAGTGAAAGTAGAGGGACAAAAGTAAAAAGTACACCTAGTCCCTAAGGGTGGATGCTTCGATTGTGGAGGTCCATATTATTCCAATCATTTTCCGCTCAGATTAAGATCGAGTTCTAAGGGAAAAGAACCCACTTACAAAAAACCTACACACAAATAACTTATTCATAAGATTTACGTAGTGATAGGAAGTCAAAATCTGAAATGGTAAGCCACTCCTTTGCTTATAAAGGGTAATATTTTTGGTAGAAATGTTAAAATTTTGATATATAGTGGAGCTACAAATAGCTTTTTTCTACTAGTTTGCTCAAGGATATACTAGAAAGACCTGGAATCTTGGCACATGGATTGAGATTCAAGTATGGTTCAGGAGAAACCTACTTTATGGATCAATGCTATCCTCTGACTAAAATTACCTTACCTAGTGGTACGACCATTGGATGTCTTTATGTAGCACCGCTACATGCTTTTGATGTAGTCTTAGGAATGGATTGGTTACAAGCACATAAGGTTGTGATCAATTTCCAAGATAGATGGATTGAGTATTCATAAGATGGTAGGAAAAGACAAAGAGTCTATAGTTTGCAAGGGACTTTTCAGCCCTAGATCCTCTTTGCAATGCAACTTAAGAAAGCCATTAAAAATGGAGGAATAGTTTATGTAGTTAATATAAATGAAATTAAAGAGGAAAAGAAGGAAGAGGTTTTTGGAAAACATCTAGTATTTCATGAATATGGGATGTGTTTCCAAAATATTTACCTAGACTTACTTTGAAGCATGAATTTGATTTCACTATTGAGCTAAAACCTAGGACAAAGCCTATTCATAGGGCTCCATATAAAATGAATCCCATTGAGATGTAAGAGTTGAAAGTACAACTACAAGGGTTGCTAGAGAAGGGATTGATTAGGCCAAGTGTGTCACCATGGGGTGCACCAATGTTGTTTGTTAAGAAAAAGGATGGTTCCTTGTGATTGTGCATAGATTACAAGATGCTCAATAAGGCAACCATTAAAAATAGATATCCTCTACCCAGGATTGAAGATATTTTTGATCAGTTAAGGGATGCCACCATCTTCTCAAATATTGACCTAAAATCCAAATATCATCAATTGAGGATCCATGAAGAGGATACCCATAAAACAACATTTAAAACTCAGTACAAACATGATGAGTTTATAGTCCTACCATTTGGACTAACGAATGCTCCAACAACATTCATGAACCTAATGAATAGTGTATTTAGAAGGCATATGGATAGATTCATACTTATATTTTTGGATGATATTTTGGTATATTTCCAAAATAGGATGGAGCACTATAGACATATTAGAATCATGCTAGAGTTACTAAGGAAGAATCAACTATACAAAAATTTATCTAATGAAGAACACAAGCTTATACTGAGAGGGGGGTGAACAGTATAAGACCACTTTTTACTTTTCTTTCCCAAATAATATTAATCAATATAATCAATGGCAATATCAATAGCAATAACCAAAGCAATGCACAAATCATCACACACAATAGAGACACCAAATTTAACGTGGTTCACCCAAATATGGTTACCTCCACGGAGAAAATATTTCTTCTAAATATTTCTCAATTAATCTCTTGGGAATCCTTTCCCAATTACAATGTTTATGGACCTCTATCCAAAGGAGATGTTGATCCCCTAAATCTAGTTTGTGGATCTCTATCCACAGGAGAACTCCTTCTCCTCTGCTCTGGTTGGTGATCCTCTAGAAGATTACTACCTCCACTACACTGGCTTGTGGATCTCTCTCCACTGAAGACTCTTGTCCCCACTCAGAAGACCTATCCTCACTACCCTGGCTGATGGATCTCTATCCACTGGAGACTCTGGTCCTCTCTGCTCTATCACCTCCAAAGCTCTATCTCAATTCTGTACTAAACACAGTCCAATCGGTCTAGCACAACTCTACTCAATCTCTTACACTAAACATAGTCCATTCGGTCTAGCACAAGTCTACTCAATAAGCTCACTCAAATCTGTACTAAACATAGTCCATTCGGTCTAGCACAAATCTACTCAACTCTTGCACTAAACATAGTCTAGTCGGTCTAGCACAAGTCCACTCAAATCTGCACTAAACATAGTCCAGTCGGTCTAGCACAAATCTGCTCAATAGGTCCACTTAGAACCTACTCAAATCTGCTCAACAGGTCCACTCGAACCTACTCAAATCTGCTCAACAGGTCCACATCAGAACCTACTCCAAATCTGCTCAACAGGTCCACTAGAACTTGCTCAAATCTGCTCAATAGGTCCACATCGAACCTGCCCAAATCTGCTCAATAGGTCCACAAACCTTCAAATTCTCACAGTCTCTGTCCAAATTCTCAAAGCTCACAACTTGTCCAAATCTACTTAACAAGCTCACAAGAACTTGTCAAATACTCAATAAGTCCTCTCTAGGACTTGCTCAAATATGTATTGTAAGCTTCCACAAAAGCTCACACAAAATCAGTCCACAAGTCTTCTCAAAGACTTACCTCAAATCTGCTTAACAAGTCCACACAGAACTTGTCCAATCTCATAGAAACATAAAGAGAATTGTTAGAGACTCAATATGTTCTTTACTCAATGCTCAATCACTTTCTCAACTCAAATCACTCATAGAAGCATAAAGAGAATTGTTAGAGACTCAATATGTTCTATACTCAAAACTCAATCACTTCTCAACTCAATCTCATAGAAGCATAAAGAGAATTGTTAGAGACTCAATATGTTCTATTCTCAAAACTCAATCACTTTCTCAACTCAATCTCATAGAAGCATAAAGAGAATTGTTAGAGACTCAATATGTTCTATTCTCAAAACTCAATCTCAACTCAAATCAGAATATAGAATAGTTTGTTTTATGGAACTTGAACAATCACTTCATACATCCACTTGACTAGGCTCAATCAACTCTACTCAACCAATCACTTCAAGAAACAACTCTTGCTCACAAACCCTAGTCCAAGCATGTATCATCCAACTCAAAATGTTTCCAACAATGCTCAACAACAAATCTCACATAACAATGATACTCATGATCTTTTCAAACCCTAGTTCAAGTTCTTTGCATAACAACTCACTTCAACAACCATGCTCATCAAACAATGTTTTAATCACAACTCTCAATTTCAAAAAACCTTGAAGCATTAACTCAAACACTTCACTCAACCAATGATCTCAACAACAATGCTAATAAAACAAGGTTTTAATCTCAACTCTCAAATCAGAAAACCTTGAAGCAATAACTCAACCACTTTTGAAAAGGAAACCCTAATCAAGTCCTTTTCACTCCAAACTTAATTTTCAATAAAGCCAATCAATCAACTCAACCAAGAAGGAATTTGCCCATACCTTTTGAATGACAAGTAGTTGATCTCACAAATCTGCCACACTCACAATTACTTCTTTGCCAATCTCAATAAGGGTTAGAGGATAATTTTCTTCAACAAAACATATCACAAATATAATATCAAAATTACACCTTATCACTCCAACTTAAATAATAATCAATATCCTCACAATAGTCACAAAAACCCTTAATTCAAAATAACATACTACCCACAAAGTCTTAATCTTCTAATATTCCACAATAGCAATTTTAAGACTTTAAAAATAAAAATAGAATTCTCCTTATAACTCCTAAAGGTAATTCTCAACTACCAAAAACTTTATTACAAAGCAACCTTTCCAAACTCAACCACTAAACAACCTTATACCTCCAACTTAGGCATTTAATTAAAATTAAAATCAAAATATTACCTTTGCCTTTGGAGAGTTTCGAACTCTCAATGCAGCCCACTCTAACGTCTCAACCATGGCACCAACAACCACATGAGCTACACGCTCATTGAAGATAGGTGAAGCACCACGTGCTTCAAAAACTTTATCCCCTCCTTGTTTCACAAAATGTGCACCTCACGATTGGCGCTTTCAACACACCTACCAAGCGCTTCCGTCGAGACTCGAACGTTGGCCTCCTTGCACACAAAACGTAAGCCGCAACCCTCTTGCCACTAGGCCAAGGTGCCTAGTTGGCTTCCAACTATTCGACGCTGTCCCTTTTGTTTCTTTCACTGGCAATTCAAACTTAAAATTTGCACATCCATTTCATGAGCTCTGCATTAATTAATTTGTATGCTATCTTTTCAATCGAGCAAGGATAATCTTAATGCCCTTTGGGCATAGGTTTAAATATTAATCTTCCTCCTTTGCTTTAGAACGTCGGTGCTTCAAAATGCAATTAACCCACATGACGTCGATGAGGATAAACCTTTGTAACATGCTTCGAATATTTAAATTCTAACACCCATCTTTGGGTGTAGTAAAATATTATTATTAATATTTTACTTTGGGCTCTTTTTCACCACCTTACTTAATATTATAATAACTCATATTATAATATTATATCCTTTGATAAAGTACCTTTAATATTTATTTATAAAATTTAAATTCACATTGAATTTAAATAATTTATAAAATAAATATTATAACTCCTTTTTAACTTCTATCTTTTGCACTGTTTCACTTGATCTTTGGCCTTCTTCTTGGATATCAAATAACCATTTTTATCCCCTTTATTTCCTACTAAAATATTTGGTATTAATGATGACTTCATCTGGTGACATCAATGACAACTTTGACTTAGGGACTCAAAATGTCCAACAATCTCCCCCTTTGTCATTGATGGCAACCCATACTCTTCTTACTAAAACCTGACCTTTCTTTTTCCTTCTGCTCCCCCTGGGACATTGCTCCCCCTGGCTCAATGCTCTCTCAAATATCAAATCTCTCCCCAATACACAAATATCTCCCCCTTTGACATCAATGGCAAAGGGTCACCTTTGGGGCTCGGGGCTAAGAATGAGCCTCTTAGCTTAGCCCCTCCCCCACCTCCTCATGAGGTGGTTAATTCTGGGGTGGGAGTATTTCTACTCCTCGAAAGCATTGTTCTTTTTCTTTTACCTTTATTTTTCTTTTTTTTTTTTAATCCTCTTCCTTATTATCTAAATTTTTTTATTCTTCTCACTATTTCTATCTATGCCTATGTTCCTATTCATGTCATCATTCTTGTTCTTGTTCATGTTCCTATTCACATCCATGTTCTTGTTCTCATCCATGTTCTTGTTCTTGTTCCTGTTCTTATCCATGTTCCTATTCATGTTCTTGTTCCTGTTCATACCTATTTTTGGAATGTCTGCTCTACACCACTTTGTTGTGTGACCATCATTATTGCACTTATAACACTTAATGTTATTATTCCTTGGAGGTGCAAATGTCTTAGGATTTCTCCTAGTGAAGCCATATCCTCTTCTTTCATGAACCCTACAATTCATTGCCTTGTGACCAAACTGATTACATGAGTAGCAATACCCATGGAAAAGTTGTCCATTCCCATATTCTTGTCTTTCATGTGTCCTGCATTGTGAAGCCATGTGCCCAAACCTGTGACATGAAAAACATCTTCCATTGAAGAAACCTTGCCTAGACCCCATTGGTCTCTTAGTCTCTTCTACCTATTTTCTGTTCCATATGTTCCTTACTTGTGCATTGTTCCTTTCCTTGTTGAACTTTCTATTGTCCAACTTATCCTTAGAAGTCTCACTCTCTCTTTTACTTACTTCTTTTGACTCTTCTTCTTTTCTGGTGTTTGAGCTTGACTCTCCTTTTTCTGCTTCCTGTTTCCCTTGTTCTTCTTTAGAACTAAGTCCTGTTATGGTGACTGATGACCTTTGTGCATTGATAATCCTTTCCAAAGTCTTTGAATTTTCCTCAAACTTGTGTAGCTTGTCCTTAGAACCTTTTACTTCCATCCTTAGTGAAACTATCTCATGCTCTAATCTTTCACACTCTAGATCTTTTATCTTTAATTTTTTGGCCATACCTTCTTCAATTTTTCTTGTCTCTTCAACTTTGATTTTGAAGTTGGTGAGTTCCTGTAGAAACCTTGCTTTTGCTTTCTCATCTTCTTGAGCTTGAACCCTTAATCCTGAGTTCTCCCTTTTTAATTCTTCAAGAGTAATCATAAGCCTTTCACATTCTATCTCTTTTACCTTTGACTGTTCAATCATACCTTTTTCAACTCTTCTTGCCTTTTCAACCTTATCTCTCAAGTCAGAGATATCTTGTAGAAGCTTTGTCTTACATTTCTCATCTTCTTGTATTTGAGCCTTCAATTCTAAATTCTCTCTTTTCAATTCAATAAGTTCCTTAAGAGTGGCTTCCTCCTTTTCTTTTTCTGAATCTTCCTCTTCTTCATTTCTTCTATTATCGAAAGTAGAGTTTCTTCTTCATACCTGTTTTGATTTTCCTTGTTATCCTTTCTTGAACCAATCTCTAAGATTTCATTTCTGAGAATATCATCTTCATCTTCACTGCTACTAAACCCATTGCAATAACCTGCATCATGGCCGAGTTGACCACAAACAAAACATTCTTCACCTTCCTGTGAACAATAAGTTGCATGGTGACCTATCTTCCCACATCTGGTACAAAACTTTATCAATCTAGATATTTCTCCATTACTTGATTCATCTCTTGAATCTATTTCCATTTTTCCTCCCAACACAACAATATTAAACTCATCTTCCTTTTCTTTCATGACCATATGTGTTCTTTTCTTCTTGTGTCTCATGCTTCTACTCTTGCCTTTCTTTGCCATTTGTGTTCTTGTAAGATCTTCCTTCAAGTTGTTAAACTTTTTCTGAAGGAACCGACTCGATACCAATTGAAGAACACAAGCTTATACTGAGAGGTGGGGTGAACAGTATAAGACCACTTTTTACTTTTCTTTCCCAAATAGTATTAATCAATATAATCAATGGCAATATCAATAGCAATAACCAAAGCAATGCATAAATCATCACACATAATAGAGACACATATTTAACGTGGTTCACCCAAATATGGATACCTCCATGGAGAAAATATTTCTTCTAAAAATTTCTCAATTAATCTCTTGGGAATCCTTCCCTATTACAATGTTTATGGACCTCTATCCAAAGGAGATGTTGATCCCCTAAATCTGGTTTGTGGATCTCTATCCACAGGAGAACTCCTTCTCCTCTGCTCTGGCTGGTGATCCTCTAGAAGACTACTACCTCCACTACACTGGCTTGTGGATCTCTCTCCACTGAAGACTCTTGTCCCCACTCAGAAGACCTATCCTCACTACCTTGGCTGATGGATCTCTATCCACTAGAGACTCTATCCTCTCTGCTCTATCACCTCCAAAGCTCTATCTCAATTCTGTACTAAACATAGTCTAGTCGATCTAGCATAACTCTGCTCAATATCTTGCACTAAACATAGTCCATTTGGTCTAGCACAAGTCTGCTCAATAATCTCACTCAAATCTGTACTAAACATAGTCTATTCGGTCTAGCACAAATCTGCTCAACTCTTGTACTAAACATAGTCAAGTCTAGAAAGTCCACTCAAATTTGCACTAAACATAGTCTAGTTGGTCTAGCAAAATCTGCTCAATAGGTCCACTCAGAACCTACTCAAATCTGCTCAATAGGTCCACTCAAACCTGCTCAAATATGCTCAATAGGTCCACTCAGAACCTGCTCAAATATGCTCAATAGGTCCACAGAACCTTCTCAAATCTGCTCAATAGGTCCACAATATGACTCAATTCTCAAAGATCCCAAGAACTTGTCCAAATTTGCTCAATAAGCTCACACAGAACTTGTCCAAATCTGCTCAACAAGCTCACATAGAACTTGTCCAAATCTCTCAATAAGTCCTCTCTAGGACTTGCTCAATTTTTAGCTTCCACAAAATCTCACACAAAATAGTCCACAAGTCTTCTCAAATACTTACCTCAAATTGCTTAACAAGTCCACATAGAACTTGTCCAATCTCATAGAAACATAAAGAGAATTGTTAGAGACTCAATATGTTCTTTACTCAATGCTCAATCACTTTCTCAACTCAAATCAATCTCATAGAATCATAAAGAGAATTGTTAGAGACTCAATATGTTCTATACTCAAAACTCAATCACTTTCTCAACTCAATCTCATAGAAGCATAAAGAGAATTGTTAGAGACTCAATATGTTCTATTCTCAAAACTCAATCACTTTCTCAACTCAATCTCATAGAAGCATAAAGAGAATTGTTTATAGACTCAATATGTTCTATTCTCAAAACTCAATCTCAACTCAAATCAGAATATAGAATAGTTTGTTTTATGGAACTTGAACAATCACTTCATACATCCACTTGACTAGGCTCAATCAACTCTACTCAACCAATCACTTCAAGAAACAACTCTTGCTCACAAACCCTAGTCCAAGCATGTATCATCCAACTCAAAATATTTCCAACAATGCTCAACAACAAATCTCACATAACAATGATACTCATGATCTTTTCAAACCCTAGTTCAAGTTCTTTGCATAACAACTCACTTCAACAACCATGCTCATCAAACAAGGTTTTAATCACAACTCTCAATTTCAGAAAACCTTGAAGCATTAACTCAAACACTTCACTCAACCAATGATCTCAACAACAATGCTAATAAAACAAGGTTTTAATCTCAACTCTCAAATCAGAAAACCTTGAAGCAATAACTCAACCACTTTTGAAAAGGAAACCCTAATCAAGTCCTTTTCACTCCAAACTTAATTTTCAATAAAGCCAATCAACCAACTCAACCAAAGAAGAATTTGCCCATACCTTTTGTTTGACAAGTAGTTGATCTCACAAATCTGCCACACTCACAATTACTTCTTTGCCAATCTCAATAAGGGTTAGAGGATAATTTTCTTCAACAAAACATATCACAAATATAATATCAAAATTACACCTTATCACTCCAACTTAAATAATAATCAATATCCTCACAATAGTCACAAAAACCCTTAATTCAAAATAACATACTACCCACAAAGTCTTAATCTTTCAATATTCCACAATAGCAATTTTAAGACTTTAAAAATAAAAACAGAATTCTCCTTATAACTCCTAAAGGTAATTCTCAACTACCACAATTTTATTACAAAGCAACCTTTCCAAATTCAACCACTAAACAACCTTATACCTCCAACTTAGGCATTTAATTAAAATTAAAATAAAAAATATTACCTTTGCCTTTGGAGAGTTTCGAACTCTCAACGCAGCCCACTCTAACGTCTCAACCATGGTGCCAACAACCACACGAGCTACACGCTCGTTGAAGATAGGTGAAGCACCACGTGCTTCAAAAACTTTATCCCCTCCTTGTTTCGCAAAACGTGCACCTCACGATTGGCGCTTTCAACACACCTGCCAAGCGCTTCCATCGAGACTCGAACGCTGGCCTCCTTGCACACAAAACGTAAGCCGCAACCCTCTTGCCACTAGGCCAAGGTGCCTAGTTGGCTTCCAACTATTTGACGCTGTCCCTTTTGTTTCTTTCACTGGCAATTCAAACTTAAAATTCGCACATCCGTTTCACGAGCTCTGCATTAATTAATTCGTATGCTATCTTTTCAATCGAGCAAGGATAATCTTAATGCCCTTTGGGCATAGGTTTAAATATTAATCTTCCTCCTTTGCTTTAGAATGTCGGTGCTTCAAAATGCAATTAACCCACATGACGTCGGCGAGGATAAACCTTTGTAACATGCTTCGAATATTTAAATTCTAACACCCATCTTTGGGTGTAGTAAAATATTATTATTAATATTTTACTTTGGGCTCTTTTTCACCACCTTACTTAATATTATAATAACTCATATTATAATATTATATCCTTTGATAAAGTACCTTTAATATTTATTTATAAAATTTAAATTCACACTAAATTTAAATAATTTATAAAATAAATATTATAACTCCTTTTTAACTTCTGTCTTTTGCACTGTTTCACTTGATCTTTGGCCTTCTTCCTGGATATCAAATAACCATTTTTATCCCCTTTATTTCTTGCTAAAATATTTGGTATTAATGATGACTTCATCTGGTGACATCAATGACAACTTTGACTTAGGGACTCAAAATGTCCAACATCTAAGTTTGACTTATATACATCAGAATATAGTACTTAGGGCATATAATATCATAAGAAGGATAGCAGTAGATCCTAATAATATAGAGGCTATACTGAATTAGCCAGCATCCACAAATGTGACTAAATTGTAGAGCTTCATGGGTTTGATTGGATATTATAGGTTCTATGTGAAAGATTACTCCAAGATAGCCTCTGTAATAACTAATTTCCAAAGAAAATGGAATGATAAGTGTGAAGCAAATTTTAACTTTCTCAAACAAAAAATCACTATAGCACCCATATTAAATATTCCAGACCGCCAGGGTAATTTGCATATTAAGAAGGATTGGGTGGAGTGCTCTTATAGGATGGGGTAGTTGTAGCTTATGGCTCAAGAAAGCTCAAGAGGTATAAGGTCAACTATGATACTCATGACCTAGAATTAGCAGTAGTTGTATACGCTCTCAAAGTATGGTGACATAATATGGTGGGAAGACCTTTCGAACTTAGAACCAACCATTAGAGTTTGAAGCATATATCTACTCAACCTTTTCTTAATGTCAAGTAAAGGAGATGGATGGAGTTCCTCATCGAGTATGATTTTGGGATCGAATACATTAAAGGAAAAGAAAATAAGGTTATCGATGCCCTAAGTAGGAGAAAACACATTGTTGCCTTGACCTGCATCCATGTAGACTTGATGGATCAAGTCAAAAAAATGTAATATCAAGATGAGTATTGCAACCAAATTTGGGATAAAATGAAAAGGAAACCTAAATAAAACAAAGAATTTGGCTTCAAGGATGGCTTTCTATGCTTCAAGGATTGGGTAATCATTCCTAAGATAGGTGATCTAAGGAAAATTATTATGAATGAAGCATATAGATATCCTTTTTTCACTCACCCAAGGGGAGCCATGATGAGGGAAAATATGAAGAAAAAATTTACTAGCCAGGAATGAAGAGATACATCATTGAATATGTTACCTAGTACCTTGAATACTAGAAGGTTAAGGCTAAATATAGACATCCTGTAGGACTATTGTATCCACATGATATACCCATGCAGAAACGATAGGTGGTTTCATTGTATTTTATTGTATGTTTACCTAAAACAAAGCTTCAACATGATGTAATCCTTGTAGTGGTCAAAAAATTGACAAAGGTTGTGCATTTTGTACCAAGAAATACCAAGGATGATACCATGATTGTGGCTAACATATGTGCCAAAGAAATATTGGAAAATATTTTTCTTGAAGTGATTTTTTTAGATAGGGACTCTAGATTTACATCAAAGTTTTTGCAAGCTCTACATCTTACCCTAGGTTTCATACTAAATATTAGTTCTGCATATCACCCAAAAATCAATAGATAAACAGAAAGGGTGAATAAGACATGCTTCACATGTATTGTATGGATCAAAAAACTTTATGGAAGGACTATCTACACCTGGTGGAATTTTCTTATAACAATGGTTACCATTCAACCTTAGGCATGGCTCCATTTGAATCTTTGTATGGTAGGAGGTGTAGGACACCGTTGTCATGGGATAATCCAAAATTTTGGGTTGTACTTGGACTAGACATGGTTAAGGAAATAGATAAATGGTTAAGGATGATTAGAGAGAGGTTTAAGAAAGTTGTAGATCATCAAAAAAGTTATTTTAATCGTAAGAGAGTTTTTAGTGGGTGAAAAAGTGTTTCTAAGGGTGAGACCAAAGAAGAGTTCCATAAAATCCATAAAAATCGATCCTCGTTTTGTTGGACCCTTCAAAATCACAAAAAATATTACTCCTATGGCGTATAGACTCACCTTACCACCCAATTTGTTTAATATCCATGACACCTTTCATATACCCTTACTTATGAAATACATTGCTAACCCTGATCATGTATGGGATTTCTCTAAATTGTATATGATGGACCCAAAGACCATTGAGGTACATCGGTGAAGATCCTTGAATTCTTTTATGAATCGATGATGAAGGGAATTTTGGAGTAGTGTAAGGTCTAGTGGGACTGCTATTATGAAAGAAATACTACTTGGGAGAAAGTGGTGGATATGCAAAGATATGTTTTATTATTATTTGAAAAAGAAATGTAACTATTGTTTAATGTTTAGATTTGATGAAACATAGAGGACTGTGTTAAGCCTAAAGGGGTAGGATTTCATGACCTTCTATTGGAAAACTTTTAATGTGATGGACTCATGGATTGATATGTTATTTTTTTGATTGAATGATTGACTATTTCATGTTTAGTTCTACAAAACATATATTTTATGGAAGAATATGATGTTGCTAATGGATTTGTATTTTTATGGAAATTGACCTTCTTGTGGGTGGAAGAAAGACTTAACCATAGAGAATGGGATACCTTTTAAAAACAATAAATGATGTGATACTTTATTCATCAAATAGTGGGATGGCATAAAAATATGCTCTCCTTTCATATAGTTGCATAGAGTGTTTTGCATGAGGAATATATATATATCAAGTTTTGAATGAATCTTGTATGCTTATTTTAGATGAGATTTTATCTATTATGAAGGAATTGTTTGCAAGAAAAAGAATAAATATTTTTGTTATGGTTTCTTCTCTTAAAAATAAAGGAGATTTAACTTTAGACTGATATTATTGTATGAAGCATTTAAAGGAAGGATATTTATGCTTTATTAAATTCTATATAGATTATGAATTTTAATTATTACTCTTATCTATGAATTTTGTTTGCATCAACCATGGAAAAAGGGAAGTATTCCTATGAAGGAAGAGACTCCTTAAGCGGGGATTTATTGACCCTAAGTTTGATTAAAAGAGATAATATTTTACCCTATGGTAAGTAGTTGTTAGTCCAATAAATGTGGGAATACTTGAGTTACTCTTAACTATAGTTTGAATTTTGGTAGAGCAACGTCATACATTCGGTTGGTAATCACCCATCACTCCAGAATGGAGATGGTCATGCATAATGACAGTTAGGGATAATGCATAATCATGGAATTATTATGCTCAACAAATTGGAAGGAGAAGTGGAGGAGGTACTTCTGGAGGAATGAGAAGAAAGAAACAAGAAAGAGTAAGAAAGGAGGGTTGAGCTATTCATAAGTGAAGTGCGCTAATCGATCAATTGACAGTGTTTCCATAGAAATTTTTTAGGTTTGTTTCTATAATATTATTTTAACCGGGTTTGAAAGAGTTTGAATAATTTACTAATTGAATCTAGCTAGTTGTTGAAACACATGATAGCTTGTGTAGTTGGTTTGGAAGAGAATCCTAAAAATGTATTTAAATTTCCTCTCATTATTTACTGAAAGTTTTAGTCTTCCTAAAAATGGATTGTGAATGCGTTGTTCCTTTTGGAGTAATACCTTAGACAAATCTCCCAAAAATAGTCTCCTTTTCTATATACCACCAATTCTATTTACCAAATATTTTAGTATGCCCACTCTTCCTATACACCCATTGGTACATGGAAGAAGCTAGTCCTCTCTATAAATGTAGGCATACGTGAGATAGACCTTAAGGTATGTGAAGAAGAGTGATATATGGTACCAAGGTAGTATTAAAAAGGATTCATCCTATTAATGTCACCTTTAAATATAAATCCTCATATGTGAACATAACTTCTCTATATTCTTAGATTTTATTAATTTCAAGATTTAAGTCCAATGATAGTAACAAATGGAGTAATATTTTGAGTGAAATAAAATATCACCAAAATGTGTCTATATTTCTCCTAGAAAATTTATAGGATTGATGCCCAAACATCATTATGGAAGGTATATCAGGCATTAGATACAATAACTTAACATGATAGCATTAACTATAAATGCAAGTTAGAGACGTTGTATATACTAAATGCTATAATTTGTGCTTAAGCATGATTTCATTCAATTTTGAGACAAAAGAATGTTTTTCATGATATTAAGATCCATATAAAATTTCACCTTTTTTACATAAAATTTACTAACCTTTTAATTTTTTGCAAAATCGTGTTTACTATAGTCTATATTTATTTAAATAAAACTATTGCAAATTCCAAAAATATAATAAAATTTTCTTCTAAGGTAGTAATATCAACTTTGGTGAATTTTGAACTCTTCTCATAGTAGAGATACTTCATATTTTTTATATTCACAACCTTCACTTCTGTATTAAAACCTTATCATCTAGCAAAAACTTCAAGATATATTTTCATGCTTGATTTATTCCTTTTTATGGTCTATAGAGGTAAAGGAATACCAAGTGGTGTCCTTGCTTTAAACCAGGACAACTTTAGAAAAGAATTTAATTATCATATTTTTTATTTTAGCACAATTAACCTCATGACCTTAGCATCATTAATTTAACAAATTACTCCAGCATCATTAATTTAACATAGTATTGAATAACCTTCTAAATAAAGGACTGCACTAAATAATTATTTTATAGGAATCAAATAAATGTTAACTACATTTACAAAAATGGTAACTACATATTCTATAGATCCATTATGTGCTCAATGCTTAATAAAATAAATCATTTTATCACCAAAATAACTCTTCACTTGATCAAGAAAAGAAATAACATGTCTTGAGTTTCTCCTTGAAATGGATACTGAAAATGTATACCTCGTAAGGTGAGATGCTAAATTTTAATAGAGTAAAGCTTTGACCAAAACACATTAAAAAAATATTGGCTTGGTAAAAAAATATAGTGCTAGAATAGAAACACAAGGTGATAGCTCTTGCTCTAATTATTTTCTATGTTTCTAGAGATGCCTCCTCAGATCGTCTTCAATATCGAATGTGAGATCTTCTATAATCTCTCTAATATATTAATAACACGGGCATACCACTGGATGGTGATGATTTTCCCTCTTCAAAATCTCACATCTATTTTCTATGCTTAGATACTCTCTCTTTCAAAAATGACCTATTGCTCTGATACCAAATGTTGGAATCAAGGGGAATATAAGCAATAATATTTCATAATCTATTCACCATGTATTATGCCAACTCAAATATATGTATAACCATTATTTTTAAACAACATGATATCTCTTAGTTTCAAGAGATCCTTCAATGCTTCACCCTCATTAATACTTTTCATCTTCTCTTTCTCTCTCATAGGAGATTTATGTTCTCCCACATAGGATGAAATAACTAACATTCCTCTAAATATAATAATTAAAGTTGGATTAAAGTCGAATCTACTTGCTAAGATTTATGTTATATTAAAGTTGAATCTATTTGCTAAGCTTTATGTTAAATTTAAGTGGATTCTATTTGCTAAGATTTACATTAGTTTTAAAGTTGAATCTTTTTGCTTTCTCTTAGAAGCTTTATGTTGAGTTGATCTTTAAGCCTTTCTTATAAGGAAATCCTTATTCTTTTTATCTTAGAATGATAAGCTTTGAAAATAAAGGTAGCATAAAGTTAGTGGTCTTGTGAGACTTGTATAATAACTCTCAAGACCCTTCTAGGTTAGAGAATTATTATACGAAGAAGTATGGGCTTCTCTATTTGATGTATTGTTGGTCTCTGGTTTTGGAAAATAGACTTATATAATAGTTTTTGAGACCCTTGTGGGTTAGAGGGTTATTATACATAGAAGTATGAGCTTCTCTATTTGTTGTATTATTGATTTATAGTTTTCAAAGAAACTACTTTATTTAATTTCCTGAGACTTACATGGATTAAGGATTCATTAAAAATAGAAGTATGGGATTCTCTTGTATTGTTTTGGAAGGTTGTGAATTTTTGTTTTTATGCATGGTTGTGGCATAATAGAGAATGACATGAGTAGAAATGCATTGCATGAAGAGCTATTCTGATCCCCAAGTATACCTCTTAACACTTTGGATGGTAATATTATTTCAAAGAGACTTGTTGGTTTGTGGTTGGTTTGAGGAATTGTGGGAACGACTTTCTAGTGATTTGAATTATTAGTTGATTTGGAAGAAAATATTTGTAAAGATTGAATTGTTTATTAAGTTTTGTAAAAGTTATTATTGTACAAACTGAAAGTTTATGATTCATAAATTATTTTTGAGAAATCCTTATTGGGGTTAATTTAGTTTGGTGTTATCAATTATAAGTTTTAAAACTGTGATTTAAGTATTTCTTGTTGGCACTTACTTTTAAAGAAGGTAAACTTTATTATGGAATGCTTGGTTAATTTTGTTCCAAAATTATGTTTTATGAGCACTTGAACTAATTTCAAGTTTGGATTAATCTAATGTGGCTTTTGGTTATGAGGAGATTTTGGTTTACATTTCTAACATTTCATATGTGTTGGTATGGCATGCTTATTGTTATTGTTATCTTTGGTTTAAATGTTGCAATAGCTTTTCTAACCTTGGGATGGGTAGAATTCTTCCTCTAGTATTTTTAAATCCCAATCCTTGGAGGAGTTGCGTGAATGCATTAACCATGTAGATATGACTCCTAGAAGGATTTACGAGAATGCAATAGCTAGGGACTCATAAACCTAGAAGGAGTTGCATGAATATAATAGCCATGGTACCTGTGAATTATCACACCTTGAATATGTAGGATCAAGTGTGTCCCATATAAGAGATGAGAAGACCATTCACCAAGAAAAATGATGATCCCTCGATTGTGTAGGGTCAATGGATCATGTTAGTTGCAATCGAAGTGACAATGACCTTAGTTAGCCCATGGAGGTGTGGTAACTAAGCACCAAGGCCCTACACTTGGATAACCTACCTAAATGGGATGGACTTAGATTAAGGTTAGGGAATGAGCATCCAACTTTAAGTGTTATGGGTCTTAAAGGATAATCCCTATGTTTTGGTTAAATGGTTCCTAGATGATGAAGGTATGGAAAATATGGAGAAACCACTTAATGGTGTCCTAACATATGCAGGTTTTAGTAAAGTAAACCCCAAAATATTATGGAATTTGGCCACTTCTGTCATTTGAGTGTCATTTGTAGTGACTTAGAACTCAAATTTGGTGGAGCCTTGCATGCTGAAATGAAAGAAAGGTTCCTTCCTTATGAGCCTTTGTAGTAAGTGCTCCTTTTAAAAAAAATTGGGTAGGTATATTTTAGGTTGTTACAGTATGGTAGACTAGGGTGAGGGGCCCTAAGCTAGAGTTAAAGTGTAAACTAGGGTGAGGTGGACCTAGGCTAGGTAAGAGGGATGGTCACATGGTGACCATGGGCTAGGTGTAGGAGGGGTCTTAGTGGGGAAAAGGGGCTAAGATGGCTAATTAGTATTTTAATACAAATTAATTGGATTTTTAGGATTGTTTGTAAATCAATTAATTATTAGCATTGCACAAGGGATAAATTTATATTTGTAGATATCTATGTTTACCTATATTTATATTGTGGTGTGTGTAAACATGATGTAGTGCAAAAATATATGATACTAAATGGGTGGCTAACTATGACAAAAATGAGTTGATAATAGATGATCATGGTTTACCATGGATTTATGTTGCAACAATAGTTGAGGGAGGAGACATAAGGTTATCTCAAATCATGAACAATGTAAGATGCCCCAATTGTGGAAGGGATGAATATCCATGAAACTTTACCTTTGATATATTTTTTAGCTTGATTGAGTAAGTTAACCAGCCATAGGTAGGTATCCTCATGACACTATGAATCGATTGTAAGTGAGCTTAGGTTACCACATCAATGAAGAAAGTGTGTAACCATATAGACATTGGCATGGAGTATACCGAATTAGATTGGATTAGATTTTGAGTTGAGAGAAGACGAAGAAATAAAGATATTCTACTTTTACCCTATCATAGGAGGGCTAGTGATAGTCTTAGGCAAAGTTCTTGGACAAACATGATTCCAAGATCGATTTTTTGATGTTGAACATGTTCAACCCAACATTGATGGGTAATATATTCCCCATCAAATGATGATTTGATGAGTGAAGAAGCAAAATATAACAACTAAACACTTGATAAAATGTCATTGCATAACCATGGAGTGGGAATGATGGAAGAAAATAGTAAAATTTTCTTGTAGGAATAGGAATTGCCTAATCAAACCAAAACTATAAATTCAATGAGGGAGCTATGTGGATTGTACAAGATAACCATTGACCATCCTAGATGGCTAACAACCATACGGTATGATCAAGGAGCATGCCAAACTATAAAGGAGGTCATGAGGCATAGGAGTTCATGTGTAACACATGATTTGAAAGAAGAGAGAGTGAGAGAGATGGGTGAGGTTGAGAATTTAATGTAAAATACTATCATATTTGACATGTAGGTCGACGAGATGGTGGAGGATGATGTAGGACCAAGCGATGGAGGGAGTGCAATACTAGTAAGTTGGTTTTTGTCTCTTTTTCATGTTTTTATGTTTTCAAAATAAGATAAACCTTAGGGTTTATTTCAATGAAATAAAACCATAGAATCTTAGAATAGCATAGGAATGGTAAAATGAATGTGATATTTTGTGAGTTGGTTGTGGGGTTTGCTATTTTTTAATTTTTTTTTGTTTGTTTTATATTTTTTGGTGTTTCATGGAAAAGGGTTTTTGAAATAAATATCAAACATGAATAGTCCATATCGGGGCATTTTTCATGTGTGTACGTTGTATGGAATATACAATCATACATATAGTTACAAAGGCTCACTATTTATCTCGTGTGCAACAATTGATATGGGTGATCTATCTTAAGGGAACTTAGGTCAATTAATTTTAGTATACTCAAGTTTTAAGATAGTTCAGACTAAGGCAACAGGTACCAAATCCACTTGTGGATCATAGATGAGGTTAGGCTGGCATTGTAGATAGATCTATTATACTTAGAGGTGGATGAGGTGGTATCGGCCCTATATATAGATGATGTTGGTATGACACCAAAGTATGATAGATGATGGGCTACATAGGAGTGGTGGATAGGGAGGGTGGTGATGGTGAGGCTAGTAAAGGGAAAGGAGGGGCAAATAGAGAGAGAGGAGGATGATAAGGAGAAGCCACTCAAGAAATGAGTACATCATCAAGTAGGTGAGTGATTAGGCCCATCAAGGGTGATAGCTAAGGAGATGCTAGTGGTGGATGTTGGGATTGGGGAGGAACCCAATTGTGATGACACCAAGGAGTTTGGTGGGATGATGCTAGCGACAAATGAGGCTAAGATGTTAAGGGAGTGAGTATGATAGTTAGAGGTTCAACTAGTAGACCAAGAGGCAATAGGAACACTACAAAGGATAGGGTTGTAGGAAAAAAGGGATGGGTTATAGGGTCATCTAGATGTAGTGACTACTAAATGAGATAGAATCCAAATAAAGAGAGATAACCTATAGAGAGAGAGGGATGACCTACAAAGGAGTTTATATATAGTGACTACCAAGAGGGATAGACTTTGATAGGAAATTAAGAAGTTGAGGGCACAACCACTAGCAATAGAGGATGGGGGAGACATGGAAATCATGCGGGTTAAGATTATATAGTTGTAGCATGCCAAGAATGAGTATAGGATGCTTTGGTTGTGAGAGAGGGAAAGAGTGTAATAATTCAAGGATATGATGGTGAGCTAGGGTGTGACTATTCCATTATACTTAGTATCCCAATCTTGATGGAGTTACAAGAGTACACCATCAATGGTCCCAATAGTGCCCTATTTTATTGAGCTAGCAACGCCACAGATGTTAAGAGCATCATTGTCATAGGGTGGTAAGAGGTATCAAAGGAGTAGGGGTGAAAGGAAGGGAGGGTAGGAGGGAAGTGCATATACTCCTAGAGATCAGTAGCCATGATTCAATTTTTTGTGTGGTAGATTGGCCATGATTTTGTAGAGTAGTTTTGATGATATATGATGATGTATGTAGTATGACATGTATATATGTATGTATGATGTAGCCTTAAGGGGTAGTTTTTATGTAGCCTTATGTGCATATATGATATATTGATGATGATATGTATGTTTTATGGATATTTTATGAGTTGCACTTGTTGGACATTTTGAGTAGATGAGTTGTCATTGATGTCAAGAGTGAGTGGTCATTGATGTCAAGCTTTCAGCACCAGTTAGTGGTAGTTTCAGTGGGCAGCATCAGTTTCAGGTTCTCCAATAAGTGCAAAAGGATAGTCCACCTTCAGTTGATCAAGACCCGGTTCCAGGAAATCAGATGAGGTCTAAAGGGCAAAGAAGAGGCCCAGGAAAATAATATTATAATAGTTTATTATAATATTAAAAAGGAAATTTAAATTAATTATAAATTAATTAATATAATTTTATTATAAATTAATTTATTAATTAATTTAATTAACTTTCATGTTACTTAAGTTAATTATAAGTTAATTTTAATTTAATTATAAATTAATTTTTATTAATTTAAATAAACCCTAAAAGGGTTATAAAGCAAAGTTTATAAATCAAATTTTTAAATTCGATTTGAGCATCGACGTGTATAACATCAAGGCACTACATATATATAAAGGCAAAACCTTTGCCTTAAGACTCCCCACTAAATATTATTTGAATGCCAATGTTCTAATTTATGCGTAGAAAGAGAGCAACGATTTTCGTGTTTAAAAAGTGTTCGATAGAAGAGAAGGGACAAATAGGAGCTAGGCTCCTCTCACCTTGCACAAGCACCATGTAGCACAGTTGGTGACGATAGAAGGTGTTAAGACGTTTGTGGCAAGGAGGACGCAGGTTCGAATCCCGTGGGGTTCACGTTTTGCAAGGAAGGAAGGTCATCATTTTCTTTTGGAAGCGGTGCCAACGAGGAGATAAAGGGGGGCAAGCACCTTCCCCTCCTCGTGGGAGCGCCTAGCCCACGTGGTGGGCTAGCACCTTGGTAAGGCGCTCGACGGAGAGGTTTCGGGGTCAAAACCCATCGAGGCCTTTTAGTGGTTGAGACAAAGGTATGCGTTGATGATTGTTGGGTTTGTCGCTTAATTTGGAATGTGCTAAGGTTGAAGGAAAATAGAAAATATTTTTATGTGCCTAAGGTTGAAAAATAATTTTTGAGGGTTTGTAAGATTTAATTTTTGCCTAAATTAAATTTGGTTATTAAGTGTTTTGAGGGAGATAAAAGGGTAGGCAATTATTATTTCTGAAGGGTTATTTTTGAAAGTTTGATTTATTAAATTGGAGATTATAAGGAGCATTTTGAGTGATTATTTTTATGTGTAATTTGATGATTGCTAATTTCAAGGAGTAATAAGGTGTATTTGGGATTGATTATTTTTGTGTTTGAGAAATATTTTGAAAGAGAGTTAATGTGATATTTGTCATCTAACTATTGAAATTGGCAAAGGAGAAAATTGTGATTGAGACAGGTTTTTCTAAGGGCACTTCTACATCAAACAAAAGGTATGGGCACATCTTCCTAGTGAGTGATTGTTGAAAGTTGTGAATGCAAAGTTGGAGTGAAAAGGATTGTTTGGTAAGCATTGTTGAGTGTGTTTTGAATTAATGCTTCAAGGTTTTCTGGAATAAAGAGTTGTTGATAAAACCTTGTTTTATAAGCATTGTTGTTGAAGTGATTAATTGAGTGAAGAACTTGAACTAGGGTTTGCAAAGATCATGAGTATCATTGTTATGTGAGATTGATTGATAAGCATTGTTGGAAATATTTGAGTGAGTGTTCATATGCTTGGACTAGGGTTTGTGAGCAAGGATTATTTCATTGAGTGATTGGTTGAGTAGAGTTGGTTGAGCCTAGTCAAGTGGATGTGTTGAAGTGATAGTTCAAGTTCTATGAAATAAATTGTTCTATATTCTGAATTGATTTGAGAAAGAGGTTGAGTGTTGATGAGTGTGAAACATATTGAGTCTCTAACAATTCTCTATATGTTTCTGTGATAAAAGAAGAGTGATTGAGAGTTTGTGAGTGTGAAGCATATTGAGTCTCTAACAATTCTCTATATGTTTCTAAAAGAGTGATTGAAAGTAATTGAGCATTGTGGTGAATGTGAAGCATATTGAGTCTCTAACAATTCTCTATATGTTTCTAAAAGAGTGATTGAAAGTAATTGAGCATTGTGATAAGTGTGAAGCATATTGAGTCTCTAAAATTCTCTTTATGTTTCTATGAGTTTGGATAAGTTCTAGTGAGGACTTATTGAGCATATTTGGATAAGTTCTAGTGAGGACTTGTTGAGAAGATTTGAGGTAAGTCTTAGTGAAGACTTGAGAGTAGATTAGGACAAGTTCTAGAGAGGACTTGTGGATAGATTAGTGTGAGATTTTGTGGAAGCTTACAAGGCAGATTTGAGATAAGTATTTGAGAAGACTTGTGAGCAGAGTTGATTGATTGATTTGTTCAAACCTTGAGTTAAGGTTTGGGGTAGATCTAGCAGAGTTGATTTGAGATTGAGTCAAGCTTTGTGTTAAGGCTTGAGGATAGATATGAGGATAGATTTGTGCTAGATGAAGGATTATGTTTAGTGTATATCAGAGGATAGATATTGAGGATAGATTTGTGCTAGATTGAAGGATTATGTTTAGTATATATTTGAGGATAGATTTTGGTGTATATTTGAGGATAGGTTTGTGCTAGACTAGAGATAGATATTGAGTAGATTTGTGCTAGATCGAAGGACTATGTTTAGTATATATTTGAGATAGAGCTTTGAAGGTGATAGAGTATAGAGGATGATAGTCTCTAGTGGATAGAGATCCATTAGCTAGGGTAGTGAGGATAGGTGTCTTTAGTGGATAGAGATCCATTAGCTAGAGTAGTGGGGGTAGTAGTTCTTCTAGAAGATCACTAGTCGAGCTAAGGAGAAAGGAGTTCTCCTATGGATAGAGATCCATGAACTTGATTAGGGGATTGGTGTCTCCTTTGGACTGAGGTCCATAAACATTGTAATAGGGAAAGGATTCCCAAGAGATTGATTGAGAAAATTTTAGTGAAATATTTTCTCCATGGAGTAGCCCACATTGGGTGAACCACGTAAAATTGGTGTCTCTATTGTGTGTGGTGATTTGTGCATTGCTTTGATTACTATTGTTGATATTGCTATCTATACATTGCATAATATTGATTGGGAAAGAAAAGTAAAAAGTGGTCTTATACTGTTCACCCCCCTCTCAGTATAAGCTTGTGTTCTTCAATTGGTATCAGAGTGGGTTCCTTCGAAAGAGTTTAACAACTTGAAGGAAAAGATTTCAAGAACACAATGGATTCTAAGAATGTGTCCTCAGATAATTCAACACCAATATTTTATGGAAGTGATTATATATTTTGGAGTATGAGAATGAAGATTCACCTGATGGCACTTGGCAATGAAATTTGGGAAGCAGTTGAAAATGGATACATACCACCAGTTGATCCACCTATAGATAAGGAAGGTAAGCTTCTACAACATTACAATTCAAAAGCAATGAATGCAATTTTGAGAGGTTTGCATAGAACATAATCAATAAAATTTATGCATTGTAGAGATGCAAAAGGAATTTGGGATAAGTTGCAAAGCATATATGAAGGAGATAAAAGTGTCAAAAAGGCAAAGATATGAAATCTCAAAGGGCAATTTGAAGAGTTAAGAATGAAGGATGAGGAAAACATTAGTACTTATCTACTTTGGGTAGATGAGGTTGTTAATGCCATGCAAGGACTTGGACTTAATGTTGAAGAATCAGATGTTTGTGATAAGGTCTTAAGATCTCTTCCAAAAATATTTAGTGAAAATATTTCTGCTATAGAAGAATCAAAATATGGTGATTCTTTGACAAGAGATATGTTACTTGGTATTCTTACAACTTTTGAGTTAAGAACAAAAGAGGAACCTAATTCTCGGAAGGAAGCAACATTCAAAGCTACTAAGAAGACAAAGGGCAAAAAGTTAGATTCAAGCAATGAGTCATCCAATGATGAAGAAGCTAATTATGGCAGAAGGAATAAGGATTCAAGAAGATTTAAAGATGCAAAATCTGTTAGATGTTTCAATTGTGGAAAGTATGGTCACTATGCAACTGATTGTCAAGAAGCTAAAAATAACAATGATGAAGAAAAATAGGATCACAGGAACAGGGAATCAGAAAGATACAGGTACCAAAAGAAAGGCAAGGATGGACAAGGCAAACAAGGAAAGAAGTTCTTTCAAAGACAAAAGAGGAGCTACTATGCAGACAAGGCAAGTAAGTACTCAAGTGATAGTGATAATAGTTTTTCAGATAATGATAAAGATGAAGTCTTATTTCTGATTGAAGAAAAAGAAGAAGTTAAGAAAAGGTCACCAATAATTCTCAAGTGTTTTAGATGTGGTAATTTTGGACATCTTGAAGATAGTTGTACAAGGAATGGTTTTAGTTTCAGTGATGATGAATATGAAGATACACTTGAAGGACCAGAAGAGAATATTCTAATGGCACTAGAAGAAGAAGAAGGTGATCCTATAGAAGACAAGTCAAAAGAAAATGAAGATGTTGACAAAGGTAAACAAATAGAGGAAGAATCAGAAAAAGGAGGAGTTGATCTTGAGGGAGAGCTTATTTATGCTCTTAAAACTTTAAAGAAGGTAAGAAAGCAAAACTCCCAACTTGAGATTCAGTTTCAAGAATGTGATGAAGAGAGAGGAAAGCTTATAGAGGATCTAAACAAGTCAATGGCTAAGACAAATAAGTTCAAGGATAAGCTAGAAGCAAAGGTCTTAGAATGTGAAAAGTTAGAACAAGAAGTAGCTCTACTAAGGGAAGATTTAGAAAAGTCCAAGGATAAGCTACACAAGTTTGGAAAGAGTTCAAAGATTGTAGATAAGATGATCAAGGTACAAAGAAGGTCAACAAACAAAATAGGTCTTGGTTTTGAATAGGCTCAAAGGAAACAAGAAGAAGAGTCAACCTCAAGTTCTGAAGAAGAAGAAACTTTAGAAGAAGATAGAATGTAAGAGAAAGTGAGACTTCTGAGGATGAGTTGGACAATAGAAAGTTCAACAAGGAAAGGAACAATGCACAAAGAAGAAATAGATGGAACATGAACCAACATAGAGAAAAAGAGACTAAGAGACCAATGAGGTCAAGGCAAGGAAATTTCAATGGATGATGTTTCTCATGTCATAGATTTGGGCACATGGCTTCACAGTGTAGGACACATGAAATATAAGAATATGGGAACTTCAGGAACATGTAACTTTTCCATGGGTATTGCTACTCATGTAATCAGTTTGGTCACAAGGCAATGAATTACAGGGTACATGACAGGAACAGATATGGCTTCACTAGGAGAAATCCCAAGACATTTGCACCTCCAAGGAATAATAACATTAAGTGTTATAAGTGCAATAATGATGGACATACAACAAAGTGGTGTAGAGTAGACATTCCAGAATCAAGCATGAAAAGAATAGAAACAAGAATAGGAATATGGACATGAATATGAACAAGAATAAGAATATGGACATGAACAGGAATAGGAATATGGATAGGAACAAGAACATGGACATGAATAGGAATAATCAAAGGAATCAGAAGGATCAGATGAGAAGGAAAGAGGACAAAGGTAAAGACCAGTGCTTGCTGGGAGTAGAAATACTCCCACCCTAGAATTAACCACCTCAAGAGGAGGTGGGGGAGGGGCTAAGCTAAGAGACTCATTCTTAGCCCCGAGCCCCAAAGGTGACCCTTTGCCATTGATGTCAAAGGGGAGAGATTTGAGTAAGGGGGAGAGATTTGGTTTAAGGAGAGAGCATTGAGTCAGGGGGAGCAGAACAAGAAAAAGGTCAAGTTTTGGTAAAAATAATTTGGGTTGCCATCAATGACAAAGGGGAGATTGTTGGACATTTTGAGTAGATGAGTTGTCATTGATGTCAAGAGTGAGTGGTCATTGATGTCAAGCTTTCAGCACCATTTAGTGGTAGTTTCAGTGGGCAGCATCAGTTTTAGGTTCTCCAATAAGTGCAAAAGGATAGTCCACCTTCAGTTGATCAAGACCCGGTTCCAAGAAATCATATGAGGTCTAAAGGGCAAAGAAGAGGCCCAGGAAAATAATATTATAATAGTTTATTATAATATTAAAAAAGAAATTTAAATTAATTATAAATTAATTAATATAATTTTATTATAAATTAATTTAATTAACTTTCATGTTACTTAAGTTAATTATAAGTTAATTTTAATTTAATTATAAATTAATTTTTATTAATTTAAATAAACCCTAAAAAGGGTTATAAAGCAAAGTTTATAAATCAAATTTTTAAATTTGATTTGAGCGTCGACGTGTATAACATCAAGGCACTATATATATATAAAGGCAAAACCTTTGCCTTAAGACTCCCCACTAATATTATTTGAATGCCAATGTTCTAATTTATGCATAGAAAGAGAGCAATGATTTTTGTGTTTGAAAAGTCTTCGACGGAAGAGAAGGGACAAATAGGAGCTAGGCTCCTCTCACCTTGCACAAGCACCACATAGCGCATATGGCGATGACAGAAGGTGTTAAGACGTTTGTGGCAAGGAGGATGCAAGTTCGAATCTCATGGGGTTCATGTTTGCAAGGAAGGAAGATTGTCATTTTTTGGAAGCGACGCCAACGAGGAGATAAAGGGGGCAAGCACCTTCCCCTCCTCGTGGGAGCGCCTAGCCCACGTGGTGGGCTAGCACCTTGGTAAGGCGCTCGGTGGAGAGGTTTCGGGGTCAAAACCCACCGAGGCCTTTTAGTGGTTGAGACAAAGGTATGCGCTGATGATTGTTGGGTTTGTCGCTTAATTTGGAATGTGCTAAGGTTGAAGGAAAATAGAAAATATTTTTATGTGCCTAAGGTTGAAAAATAATTTTTGAGGGTTTGTAAGATTTAATTTTTGCCTAAATTAAATTTGGTTATTAAGTGTTTTGAGGGAGATAAAAGGGTAGGCAATTATTATTTCTGAAGGGTTATTTTTGAAAGTTTGATTTATTAAATTGGAGATTATAAGGAGCATTTTGAGTGATTATTTTTATGTGTAATTTGATGATTGCTAATTTCAAGGAGTAATAAGGTGTATTTGGGATTGATTATTTTTGTGTTTGAGAAATATTTTGAAAGAGAGTTAATGTGATATTTGTCATCTAACTATTGAAATTGGCAAAGGAGAAAATTGTGATTGAGACAGGTTTTTCTAAGGGCACTTCTACATCAAACAAAAGGTATGGGCACATCTTCCTAGTGAGTGATTGTTGAATGTTGTGAATGCAAAGTTGGAGTGAAAAGGATTGTTTGGTTAGCATTGTTGAGTGTGTTTTGAATTAATGCTTCAAGGTTTTCTAGGAATAAAGAGTTGTTGATAAAACCTTGTTTTATAAGCATTGTTGTTGAAGTGATTAATTGAGTGAAGAACTTGAACTAGGGTTTGCAAAGATCATGAGTATCATTGTTATGTGAGATTGATTGATAAGCATTGTTGGAAATATTTGAGTGAGTGTTCATATGCTTGGACTAGGGTTTGTGAGCAAGGATTATTTCATTGAGTGATTGGTTGAGTAGAGTTGGTTGAGCCTAGTCAAGTGGATGTGTTGAAGTGATAGTTCAAGTTCTATGAAATAAATTGTTCTATATTCTGAATTGATTTGAGAAAGAGGTTGAGTGTTGATGAGTGTGAAACATATTGAGTCTCTAACAATTCTCTATATGTTTCTGTGATAAAAGAGATATTGAAAGTGATTGAGATTTTGTGAGTGTGAAGCATATTGAGTCTCTAACAAATTCTCTATATGTTTCTAAAAGAGTGATTGAAAGTAATTGAGCATTGTGATGAATGTGAAGCATATTGAGTCTCTAACAATTCTCTATATGTTTCTAAGAGTGATTGATATTGAGTTGTGATAGTGTGAAGCATATTGAGTCTCTAAAATTCTCTTTATGTTTCTATGAGTTTGGATAAGTTCTAGTGAGGACTTATTGAGTATATTTGGATAAGTTCTAGTGAGGACTTGTTGAGAATATTTGAGGTAAGTCTTAGTGAAGACTTGAGAGAATATTTGGACAAGTTCTAGAGAGGACTTGTGGATAGATTAGTGTGAGCTTTTGTGGAAGCTTACAAGGTATATTTGAGATAAGTCTTTGAGAAGACTTGAGAGCTGAGTTGATTGATTGATTTGTTCAAACCTTGAGTTAAGGTTTGGGGCAGATCTAGCAGAGTTGATTTGAGATTGAGTCAAGCTTTGTGTTAAGGCTTGAGGATAGATATTGAGGATAGATTTGTGCTAGACCGAAGGACTATGTTTAGTGTAGATCAGAGGATAGATATTGAGGATAGATTTGTGCTAGATCGAAGGACTATGTTTAGTATATATTTGAGGATAGATTTTGGTGCATATTTGAGGATAGGTTTGTGCCAGACTAGAGATAGATATTGAGCAGATTTGTGCTAGACCGAAGGACTATGTTTAGTACATATTTGAGATAGAGCTTTGAAGGTGATAGAGTATAGAGGATGACAGTCTCCAGTGGATAGAGATCCATTAGCCAGGGTAGTGAGGACAGGTGTCTTTAGTGGATAGAGATCCATTAGCCAGAGTAGTGGGGGTAGCAGTTCTTCTAGAAGATCACCAGTCAGAGCTAAGGAGAAAGGAGTTCTCCTATGGATAGAGATCCATGAACTTGATTAGGGGATTGGTGTCTCCTTTGGATTGAGGTCCATAAACATTGTAATAGGGAAAGGATTCCCAAGAGATTGATTGAGAAAATTTTAGTGAAATATTTTCTCCGTGGAGTAGCCCACATTGGGTGAACCACGTAAAATTGGTGTCTCTATTGTGTGTGGTGATTTGTGCATTGCTTTGATTACTATTGTTGATATTGCTATCTATACATTGCATAATATTGATTGGGAAAGAAAAGTAAAAAGTGGTCTTATACTGTTCACCCCCCTCTCAGTATAAGCTTGTGTTCTTCAAGTACTTCATGAGCTTTGATCTTTTCATGATATATATACATGAAAATGATTTGATGTTTGTCATGATGTGATGTATGTATGAATGAGGTGATGCATATGGTTAGGTTATTTTGATGTGTAGGATTAATGGATGTATGTTATTATATAGATATGACATGCTAGATGACATGGATTTGATATGCTTATGTGATGGATGATGGTTCCTATATGATTTACATGGTTTAGACTCACATGTGTTTGTTTAATCAATTTTTGGATGTGTGTATGTGAATTTCACAATAAAAATGGTTTAATTAATCAATGATAAGTTAACTATCACAACAAATTAAATTTGAACCTAATAACAAGCAACAATGAACATAAGAAACAAAATAAATGAACATTGGAAAAATGATTTAAGGACATAGATAGTAAGATAAAATGCAATGGATTATTTTCTAACCAAATAAGTAATGGACAATAACTAATGATCAATGACATGGATTGATTTTGAGGCCATATTGACAGTAAATTGAGGCTACCCATGATGTGATTTACCTGTATACCCCAGGGTTTTGGGATGCTAAAATAATTTCAAGAAGGTCAAACACCCTAGTTTGAGCAATCCAACTCATCTAATGGTTAGTAAATATCCCATAGAAATATAGACTATCCCAAATAAGTGTTAGACAATATATCATATTATTGGGTACATATCAATGTACCACCTTTGGTACATTACTAGAGTACGAGTTTACTTTAGAGTAAAGTTAAGTAGTTACTTCAGCATGTAATAAAGGCACAAGTGGTAGAATGTTCAATGATGTAAATGTGCATGTAATCCACATGCACATAAGTCATAGGATAGATTCAAATGTATATTAAGGGCCAAGGAACCTATTTTCCTATATAAAGACCTTATAGTGAGTGGTATACAAAAGAGAGAATATAGAGTGTGCATAGTATATATTGGTAGTGTGGTACAATATAGATACTTTTATATTAGTTTATGAAGTGTTCATATCCTCCATTATACTACATTGTACTATTTTTGTGAGCTTTTATTAATGGTATATTTTGAGTTATTGCAAAATTTTACCTTTTTATTTTCCTACATATTATAGTGTCATTATCATATAGACATCATAGCTTGCTTATATTACATCTTATGGTTGCATTCCTATATCATATACTCATAAAAAGCTAACAATGGTATAATAGCACATGGTATATCAAATAGGAAATAGGGAGAGCCACAAGTAAGATTGAGAGAAATCTAGAAATCTCATTTATAAAATTTCTAAGATTACATTTGGCTAGAGTATTTCCATAGGGTTGTAGAAAAACTTGTGAAGACTAGGAATCAACAAGGATTCCATTAGATTGACAAATCAACTAGTGAAGATTGTGAAGAACACAAGCTTATACTGAGAGGGGGGGGTGAAAAATATAAGACTGCTTCTACTTTTTCTTTCGATTCAACTTGCAGTTCAATATTATGTAGTGAATATATAACAATATCAAAAACAAAAATCAAAGCAATGCACAGAATATCATCCACAATAGAGACACAACAATTTACGTGGTTCACCCAACGTGGGCTACTCCATGAATAAAAATTTTACTAAATTTTATCACCTCAAATTCTAGGAAACATGTCTCGATTACAAAGTTTATGGGCACCAACCCAAAGGAGATACCTTCCCCTAGCTCTGCTCAATCTGGTGATCCTCTAGAAGACCTCTGCCTCTGCAGCCCTTAGCAAGTGGAACTCTATCCACATAAGACACCTATCTTCCCTACTCTAGCTGGAGACCTCTATCCTCAACTCTATCACTGCACATTCGGTCCTCTTATCTGCACCAAAACATAGTCCTTCGGTCTGGCACTATTTTCATCGAACTTGCACCTCTGCACAATTACAACACTTGATCAAATATCCACTTATGCACCTCTGTGCAAACATAGCAGCAATGTATTGGCACACTCTGCTCTTCGACGATCGAACTTCTCCCCGCACTCTGCTTCTACGAAAGTCGCACTTCAAATGCACACTTCAATCGATTCGACTCGACTCGCTCTCTTGCACTCAACAGAATTTACTTGCACAAATTTGACTCACACATTCGATCATCAAACTCTTCGAACAACCCTCCTTTTATACTGACAATCTCAAGATTAGATTCTTGATCTTAGTCGGCTGTATATCCCTAAAATAATGTCAGCTGCACAACCCTACACTTCGTCGGCTCAAGGTTAACTCTATCGGCTTCAACCGCCTCTACTGTTCTGTAGCTTTTCTCGTGAAACTACATGTCATGATATCGTGACACTTTTACAGTCGTACACCTTCTATAGCCTACTGTTACGAAATCGTGACACCTTGGCCTTTGTCAACTTCCTTTGTGCTTCTATCGTGAAATCACGACACCTTTGCCTCTTGCTGACATCATCTCACTTCTGTCGCAAAATCATGACACTTTAGTCTTCATGGCCATCCTCTCAGATTTTGTCATGAAATCATGACATTACTGACACCGTACAGTCTCTCTCCTCTTAGAGTCGCGAAACTGCAACATGTCACAAAATTGTGACATCTTCCTGCACTGGAGTCTACACTTGCCTTCTGGTCGTGAAACTGTGACATGTCACGAAATCATGACATCTTCATCCTGTTGGCTTCTTCACTTCTGCCTATCATGAAATCATGACACTTTCTGCATCCGTACATTTTTCTTTCATCCTATCACAAAATCGTGATGCTTTCAGCTTCCAAAAGCTTTTCCTACAACCTATCGCAAAATCATGACACTTCTGGCTTTCGTACGCTTTCTCCACTGCCTGTCACAAAATCGTGACACTTCTAGCTTTCGTACGCTTTCTCCACTGCCTGTCGTGAAATTGCGATGCTTCTCATTTCAAGATTTTTTAGCATGTCACGAAATTGCGACAGTCCTCAACTTGACCTTTGCAGCATGTCGCGAAAACGTGATAGTCCTCACTTGGAACTTTGCATCATGTCGTGAAATCATGACAGTTTCTGAATAACTTTCTCTCTCTTCGATCTTGTCATGAAATCACGACAGCTCACACTGCGGACTCTCTCTTCTGCAACATGTCATGAAATCGCGACATTTTTTCGTCTGTACAGCCTCCTTTGCAGAATATCATGAAATCGTGAGACTTTTCTTTCTCTGCCTTCCTACACTTTTTGAGTTGCGAAAATGCGACATGTCATGAAATCGTGACACTTTTCATCTTGCTCTTCTTCTCTTCCAACATGTCACAAAATCACGACAGTTTTGCCTGCTTCATCTCTACCTACCAGCATGTCACGAAATCGTGACACTTTTGCCCGCACTTTCTCTCTCCTCAAACATGTCGCAAAATCATGACAATTTTTCCAGAACTTTCTCTCTCCTCAAACATGTCACGAAATCATGATAGTTTTGCTAGCACTTTCTCTCTCCTCAAACATGTCGTGAAATCATGACAGTTTTGCCAGTCGCCTGCATACTTTTTCTTACTTGTCTTTTTCTTGATCTTTTTGCAACTGGGCTACCCTGATCTTCTTGGAAACTCACTGTCCATGCTGAAACCTTCATCAAGACACATTCTTTGACATCAAACCAAATTGCTTCAAGACCTTCTTGACATCAATGACAACATCTACACTTAGAGCAAAGGCAATATACCCAAGGTACCCAAAATTGCCAATAGATTGATCATCTCTAGATTTAGAATTTCATCCATTACATTCCTAATACTTTGTTGCAATAAAAAGGGGATTCAAAGAAAATTTGGGAAGCTTCCTACATAGCGCTAGGAAGAATATATTTATTAGAATCATTCCAACACTTGCAACAACAAGTAGAAGAATGAATATTTTAGAGACCTAAGAAAAGGTCCCATTGCTAGAGATTGCAAACCTATAGAGTGTAGATGAAGAAAAGGCCATAGTAGCCTTATTGTAGACTCAAGGAAGAAGAGACTCCAAAGATGAGTCTAAGAGGATATTGGAGATTGGTGATCTTCATTGAATATTGAAACCTATAGATTGCAAAAGAAAATGCCATAGTAGCCTTACTACTGATTCAAAAGACTCCAGAGAAGAGTATAGGAGAATATTGGAGATTGGTGATCTCCATTGAAGACTACAAGTAGTAGATTGAAGAGACTCCAGAGAAGAGTCCTGGTGAAGATAGGAGATTGGTGATCTCCATTGAAGATTGAAGACTTCACCTTGAAGGAGTAGAAGAAATCAGCTTGAGAAGCTAAAGAGACCTACAAGAGGTCCTATTGAAGAATTTCTAGTTTTAGAATATTGGAGGTTGGTGATCTCCATTAAATACTATAGATTGCAGAGTAAAGAGGGACTAGCAAAGGTCATGTTCTAGACTTCAAAAGTAGAAAATTTTAGAGATCCGAGAAGGAGATCTCATTGCAACACTTCCACAATAGAATGTTGAAGAAAATATCTCATTGAGAAGACCAAAGAAGCTACGAGGGTGAAGACCCTAGAGAAGAGGTCTCAAGGAGAAAGAAGGAGAAGGCTTGGAGAGCCTCATTGAAGGAGATTCAAATAAGGCCATTGAAGGAGTTCCTAGGAGAACTCATTGGATAAATTTACCACCAAGGAGAAGTTCCTAATAAAGGAAGAACTTGGGACAATTGTCGCCATCCGAAAACAAGCCCAAGGGAGAAGGATTTGGTAAGAAGTTTGCCAAATTTTGGAGGAGATTGGTGAAGACCTCAAGACTTTCATATTCTTGAGAAGAGGGCCTAGATTGAAGTCAAAATTTGATAAGGAGGTTGAAGGAGAAAAGAGCCAAACATTACTACCAAACCTAAGAGGTTTGAATATTACCTTTAAAGGCTAGAAGGCTCATTAAAAGATAGGGGTTTGATGAATCTTCAACAAAATATTGAAGGGTTCTTGAAAGAAAACTTAGCTACTATTTGGAGGAATTCCCTACCAAATTTTTTAGTTTCAAGGACAACATTTCAGTGCAAAAATTGACTATGAAAGGGTAGCAATTAGGACAACATTACTAGTTATGAAACTTTAGATTTCCAGGATACATCCTGAAGGAGAAGTTGAAGTCACCTACTACAGATTCAGGGCAACAAGTTAGAGGGTTTCAAAGCTGCATATAGGTGAGCAAAAGAACTATTTCAGATAGTCAAGAAGAGCTACAATTCCATCCAATAAAAGGTAGCAATAAGGTGAATCTAATCACCTTGCAATCCTTCATCTATAGATTTCATTAAAGGTAAGCAACTTTGGTGCAAAAGGTTCATTAGTTGAACTTTAGTTTTTTGGTTCATTATCAAATTCCATTAAGCACCTTATTAAAGTTTCAAGAAGTTGCAAAGAGAAGGTTGCATATTATAGTCTTCAAGGGAGTGTAGAAGATAGTTTCTTTTAAGGTTAATACCTGCACATTAAAATAGGAGATTAGATATATTTTGACAAAAATAAAAATATCATCTTCCTATTGCTTAAGTTGAAGCAAAGGAGACATTACTCTTAGGTGAAAGTTGCAGAAATTATTAGTGCATTTGAGAGTTCTTTAAGAGTTACTATTAGTGCATCTTGCAAGTTACTTTGAAGGAGAAATAAGGATTACTATTACACTATTTTAGTTATTCATAACTACATTAAACCTATTACTCTTAAAGTATTATTATGTGCATTGGTTGTTAAGCTAGAGTGAAAACCAAAGTGCACAAATCAACATATATCAAAGTGTCTAGAGATACTATTTGGTGCACAAAACTTGCAACTTATTATGGCCTAGAGAAGCCACCAAATAGGTTGATATTCCTCCAAGGAGTGGAGAAGAAAGCCACCATATCTAAGAAGCAAATGGAAAAGATTCAAAAGAAGACTTAAGGAGACATAAAATCTTCAATGAAAATCAAAGTGCCTTATCCTATCTATTGCAAATATTTTGCATTACATTGACACCAACTTTATCCTTTCAAACATAGCGAAAGAGGACAAAATAAATAGTGTCCTAAAGACACTACAATAGGTAACAAAGAGTAGTATCCAAGTGGCCATTTCAGGTAGGAAAAGTGAGCCAACCTAGGGCTCATAAGCATCAGGTTTGAGGTATCTAAAGACACCAGGTCAAGCACCATCGGTTCATGGAAGGAGCACTTATCACATTGGAAAGCTAGTGACCTGCATCATCATCAAAGAATCCATGTAAGGGAGAATAGTTACCTATAGCAAAGCAACGTAAAAATATTGAGGTGGAAGATATAAGTGTGTTACCCAAACAACCAACTAAAACCACCATCGCGTGAAGACAAACGACCAACTAGAATCATTGTTGCTTGGGTAAGATGAACGACCAGCTAGAGCCACTATTATTGTGTGAAGAATGCCAGCTAAGAGCGTTGTATAGAAGCACCATGGATACACCATCACTGAAGCTAACTTGGTGAAGAAGGAACACCATCAGTTGTAAAAGAAAGAACATTGGAAGCAAGCCGAACAACTTGCATTAGTTGGCATTGAAGTGTTGGAAATAAGAAGGTGTTGGAAGCATGATTGCATGCAAGGGAAGACGTTCCACTTGCCATATCAAATCAAGGAATATTGTACCACTTGGCACAATGAAAGGTAGTGTTTTATACATCTTCCATAATGCCCATCTCATAATGGATATGAAGGAGGAGCCCAATGAAGAAGTAACACTCATTGTGGAGCATTGAAGATAAAGGTAATTATCACATTGTGGAGTGTTGGAGTAAAGAGTGTAACCTCCATTTATCTGAGCAACATAAGCACCACATGTTCGAAGCATCAAGAAGGAACATAATCTAAGTAACGCAGCCAATGAAGTGCATTAATAACTCGAGTGAAGAAGCTCGCAATACGGAGGATCGACGAGCTCAAAATTAGCATCTCCAAGTCCATAGAGAGAGAATTCAAGGTGTGAAATTCAAGGGAGTCAAAGGAGAATTAAAGAGGATGTTCACTATCCATTCAAACCACCATCCATTAGCAAGAAATACTACTATCATATGTCTCGAAATTATAGCATCCACCTTGAAGGTAGAAGTCAAGTCAAAGCACTCACTCAGATTCATAAAGGTATTACTTCTACATAGATTAATATTTGCTTTTCATAAGGAGAAATAAGGAGTAATATATAAGGTTGAAACTATCATTATCATTTGCATTTGAAGTTATATGCAAATCAACCTTAATAGATTTGAAATCAAACCAAAGGAGTTCATATTCTTATCCTTAAATAGTATTTCAAATCACTCTAGTTGAAATACAATATTTGCAATTAATATCTTAGGAGGTATAAGGCTTTCTACTTAGAAATAAATTATTATTGCAAATATCATTGTTTTCTAAAATTCTAAAATTAGGGAGATATAAGGACTACTACATCAAACTTTAATTAATTGGAATTTAGAAAATAAAACCTTTGGAAAATTTAAGGATAGAGGAGGAAAAATTATTGCTTGGATAATTGAGTTGGAATTTATTGTACATTCTTGTCTCATAGTCACATTAAAGGGATAAAATAAATCCAACCATAGAGAACTCCATTAAATTGATAAGTGCATAGCTCATAGGAGAAATAAGGTGAAATAGGAGTTGATAATTATCATTCCAAAATCAACTCAAAATGTGAACTATTACTTCCTAAAATCACTTTACCAAGATTAGAGTATATTCTAATCACTAGGGAGACATAAGGATCCTACAAAACCTAAGCCTTAGAAAGGTTTTATCAAAGTAGTTCACATACTCTAAACTAGGGAGCTATAAGGATGTCCACTCCAAAGAACTCATTAAATAATATAATTAGAAAAGGAGCAAGGAAAATACCAATATGGCTTAAAAGCATGATTGATGTTGCAGAGAATTCAATTGATAATAAGGAAGATGCAAATGGAAGAAAATAATCAATATAATTTAAAATATGTCTGAAAAATCACAAACTAATAGTTTGGTGAAAGTAGATTCTTTAGGAACATCTTCTAGTAAGATAGTAAAGGGAGTTGATGATAATTATACTAATGAAGATATTGAAGATCATATTCAAAAGGTAGAAAATAATATTGATGAAAAAGACCTCATACAAATTTATGAAATAAGTAAATATGGAATAGCTTCAATTGTACACACATGGTTTAATTATTTCATCAAGGAAATAGATAAACATGATATTCCTAAAACAGACAACAAAGGAGCTAGGATATTTTTACTATGTTCCTATTGCAACCAATTTGGTCATGAGAAGGTAAACTGTTGGAGTTTCCATCCTTGTAAATATTGTGGAGGAAAATCTCATTCATATTACTCCTATTACTACAAAGATAAGTACTATAAAATATTTGAGGAAAGACTAATATTCATATTAGATTGTTTCTTCCAAGTTCTTATTTTAGAAGCATCCACTAACAATGAGTTCAAGCTTGACATTTTTGAAGATCAAGGAAACAAACCATACAAAAAACCAAGGAACAAAAAAGGAAATAGTGTTGATCCACTTATGGCTTGCCATATTATGAGATCACTAGTTCATCAAAGACACCTAGAAGACTACAAGGTCAAAGACTCTTCCAAATACCTTGAAACAACAAAAAGCAATGGAATGAAAAATATAAGAAGAGACAATATGAAGATAGAAGCAAAAGCAGAAGAAGAATAAGAAGAAAAATTAGAACAAGATACTCATCTAGATTCAGACAAAGAAGACAATGAAGGAAGCAAGAGAGAAGAGCTCAAATTCCAAAACCAAGATGAAGATCCATATTGAAGACTAAAGTCTTCAATACCCAAATAATGTAATACAAGGGGGTGTTAGAGAATATATTACATTATTGGGTACATATCAATGTACCACCTTTGGTACATTACTAGAGTAGGAGTTTACTTTAGATTAAAGTTAAGTAGTTACTTTAGCATGTAATAAATGCACAAGTGGTAGAATGTGCAATGATGTAAATGTGCATGTAGTCCACATGTACATAAGTCATAGGATAGAGTCAAAGGTAGAGTAAGGGCCAAGAAACCTATCTTCCTATATAAAGGCCTTATAGTAAGTGATATAGAGAGGAGAGAATATAGAGTGTGCATAGTATAGATTGGTAGTGTGGTACAATGTAGATCCTTTCATATCATTTTATGGAGTGTTCATGTCCTCCATTATACTGCATTGTACTATTTTTGTGAGATTTCATTAATGGTATATTTTTAAGTTATTGTAGAAGTTTATCTCTTTATTTTCTTGCATATTATAGTGTCATTATCATATAGATATCATAGCTTGCTTATCTTGCATCTTGTGGTTGCATTTCATATATCATATACTCATCAAAAGCTAACAATAAGATCAAGAGTATCATGGACCAAGGTGTGTGCAATGAATTTTATTTTCCATCTTAAGTAAGGTTGGACTAACCAATTGTGACTCAAGCCAATATACGCTAGCTCATCCATAAGAGTGAAAAGTTCTATACAAAAGAAGGTCACTAATGTGATAGACATATCACCACTTGAAAGGTATACTCCATTGTCAGATAGGCATCTATAGCCTTTATGGAGGTTAGTCTCATAATTATTATATATAGCTCACCAGATAAGAATATATAGCCCCAATGGAGGCATCTGAAATACCTGAAGGAACCAATATTTGGATATTTTATTTTCTCTTTTCTTCCATTTGCTCTTTTTTTTGAACTTGCATTTTGGATCCTCAGGTTCATATTATGCAAATGATAGGATGAGCGAGAAGACTTTTTCTTTATGGTAAGACTACTCATGGCATTGTCTTCTCTCAACTCAAAATTATGATATGTGATTGGTCCAAGAAATAACTCCAATCAGTTAGGGGAAGCAAAAAATCACTTTATAACACAACAAAATTTGACAAAGGCTGATTGTAGTAACTAGGAATAGTTGAATAACATAAAATATTTATATTACCAAGCAACCTAAGAATATGATTGAGCAAGATATCGGCATGGTTAGGAGAACTAGTGGATGCTTATTGACAACTTGTGAAAGATGAAAGAGATGTTTGTGTGCTAGAAGGTTGACAAGAAAACATGAAAAAGGACAAAATGCTACACTTAGATGTATGACAATTATACAAAAACATAAGGCATACATATGGGAATAAAATATGTGACATATATGTTATCAGGGTTATGCATAAGGGGTCATCCTCAAAGTGTATATATAAAATAAGGGTGAATATAGTGCTAAGGTGTATAGGAATCGGGGCAAATATTTTAATTTGTTTGCATAAATTTTATCAAATAGTGGTGATTTTTTGAAAAATATGCAGCACATTTTTTAGCCTTAAAAATAACGACTGATAGAAGTGACTAACACAAGGCGACTAATAGAAGTGACTGTCAAGGAGTGACTACCAAGAGCAACTGCCAAGGAGTGACCGCCAAAGGCGACTGTCAAGTGGTGGCTAAAAATGCAACTAAAAAAAGTGACTGTCAAGTGGCGACTGGAAATAAAGAAGCGATTGACAGCTACGATTGTCAAGAGGTGACTTCCAAGAGGCGAATGTCAAGTGGTGACTGGCAAGTGGTAACTGGCAACCGTGATTTTCAAGAGGTGAATGTCAAGATGTGACTGTCAAGTGGTCACTGGCAAGTGGCGACTAGCAAGAGGCAGTTGTTAAGAGACGACTAGCAAGTAGAAATCGGCAAGTGGTGACTAGCAAGCGACGACTGTTAAGAGGTGATTGTCAAGTGTTTACTACCAAAATGTGACTGGCAAGATGCGAATGCCAAGAGGCCACTAACAAGATGCGACTATCAAGTGGCGACTATCAAGGGTGACTTTCAAGTGGCGATTGCCATATTGTGACTCGTGTGTCTCAACTTTCATGACGTAACTGCCATGTTACAACTATCAGGTGGCGACTGTTAGGTGGCGACTGTTAGGTGGCGACTATCACCTGATGACAAGAAGAATGCCACCACAAAATACTGTCAATAATATTCTACCACGTGTCCTCTCATTTTCCATGTGTCACGCATCCATCGACTTTAGGCATGTAGACTTCTATAAATAGAATAGCAGTGTCATTTTCACCTTTCACACGATGATTTCCAAAGCAATTTCAGATCTTTTCCAGTATTTTTAGTGTGTTTTCTACAATAGTTTTATACCTTTTCCAGGCATTTTTCTTAGCATTTTTTGATCATTTTTAGGGTATTTTTAGAAATTTTCCAGGCAGTTTTTTGAGCGTTTTTTGATTATTTTCAAGGTGTTTTCCCAATGTTTTCCCAGCATTTTCAAAAATGGCTAGCGGTTCCTCTCCTCTCCCAACCAAGGTATCATTCAAGAGTTACTATTTCTTGAAATTCAAGAACATTTTTAACATTATCCCGCCCATTTGCATAACCTTGTATGTTATTGATTAATTATGCCAATCCAGATTGAGGAACACATATCCATGCATCTAAAAGGTGACCAAATTAGCATGTTACAAGTTTTGATTCAGTTGTGTATGAATTTTATGAATGAATGCAATACAAAGAATAATTAAAGAGAAGCCCAAATAATTATGAGCATCATCATGAATTTATTGAAAGTGGAAAATTTGAGTTTGGGAGCAGTGTCAACTCCCCTAAACAAAATATTGGTTTGAAGGAACTCCCCCAGTCATGAAATTGGTTTGAAGAGGAGATAAATGAGGAGGAAAATAATGTTGAGGGAGGGAATAAGAATGAGTAAAAGAAGTTTGAGAATGAGAAGAAGGTTGACGAAAGGAAGAAGGATGAGGAATAAAATAAATTTACATGACACATGTGCATTTCTTGCATATTATTACATTACATAAAATATTTACTCACACTCTAATCTAGGACACAACCCTAATCTAATATTTATAAGGTTAATTGGTTCAACCAAACCCCATAAGGGGGGAGGTACAAGGTTCAAATCTCCAACCTCGTCAGACTAAATGCTTGTCCCTTTATTGGTGATTTCAATGGCATAAAAGGTTTAAAATTATTGTGGCTTGGTGATTATAGGGGCAAACTACACGAGGAACTATGTGGCAGCTTTTGGGGTAGACAACGTAGAATACTATGACAACCATAAATTTTAGATAGCCTACCCGGATTCATGGCAGCTATCGATCCCACCATGTAAAGTCAAATATATATATATATTTACAAGGTTGTACCATGATGGTACATTAGCATGTACCAAATAATGTAATATTATCCAACATATATTTTTATTTTTCCCATCAGAGGATGGCTAATGATGGTCTTAGGCAAGGTTCTTGGATAGACAAGTTTCAAGAATGAGTGTTTGGATATTGATCATGCTCTTGATAGCATTGATAGGTAATTTCATCCAACTCAAGAAATGATTTGATGGGTGATGTGGTTTGACTTGAACTTGCAAATGCAAGAGTGGCCACTAATAATATATGGATGGATATGGTTGCTACATAGGAGCTAGAGGTTAAGTGGGAGTCTACAAAGGAGGGTAGGCAACAAAAGAAGATTGATTAGAAAGGAGAGGAGGGATTGGAGCAATGTGTAAAGAAAGATGAATATGAGTATGCTACAAAGAATAATAAAGAATAAGAAGGTTGAGGATGAGAAGAATATTAAATAGAGGAAGAAGAATGAGAAAAAGAAGAGTGAGGAGGGAAAGAAGAAGTAGCATGCATGCCAAGTGAAGGGATATTGGTGAGAGAAAATAAATATATAAAAGGAGGAGGATGTGAGAGTGGATTCTTGAGGTAAAGTGGGAGGATGAAAGGTGATTTTGGATTATATAAGAAGTAGCATGTGAAGTAGCATCGACTCGTAGACTAGGTAATGGATGAGGATTGATGAAATCATACAAGGAAAACATCCAAGGGGTGTGATTTTGTATGATGCTACTACATAGAATCTATTGTTCTCAAAATTGGCTATTTTGTAGAAACCATCTAGGTATAGATGATTCAAAGAAAAAAACATCCTTGTCTAGATGATTTAGAAAAACTACCCTTGTATGGATGATTTACAACAAAAATCATCCCTGTCTAGATGGTTTATGCTAGGAGAGATTTTTGTATTGGGGGATAAGTAGAGTGATTGGCAATGGAAAAGAAGAATAGGTGTGGTTTGTTTTTTTTTTCTCTCTTTTTTATTGTTTTTATTATTTTTGAATAAGGACCTAAGAAAACAAGTAATAAAGTGTACAATAAACAATTAATTTGAAGAATTTTAGGTATGATTTATGTTTTTTAGTTTGAATTTGCTTCGGTATTGACTTTTTTTGTTATTTTCTATGGTGTTTTTAAATTTTTTTGTGTGTTTTTATTTTAATGACCCCTAAAATCAATAAAGGCTATAGGAATAAATTTTAAAGGTGTGTCAATGCATGCTTCCTAATATACTTGAATGTATGTGGAGAGAGATAATGTGCATAAATAAGCAAAGGTTGCCTAAGGTATAGATGACTTAGGGTATCCCAAAAAGGCAAAAATATACCTCTAGTATCCTTATGAGGGATTATAAGAGGTGGCACTATCTAAACCTACATCAATCCATCCATCCTTCACTTCACCCTCGATTGGGCTTGGTAAAATATGATAGTTACACAATCATTATCTCTATAGCCCTATGAGCGAGGGCTATAACCTAGACTACCCTAAGATAGTCCCAAGGATAGTGATTTTCCTAGTGATGAAGTCTAGGAAACTATGCGCAAGCTACTATGGTGTCTACGAGGGAAGTTGAGAGTTGGAGATGAAATCCAACATCATCATTCTCAATAAAAAATTGATGATGAAATCTAACGTAGTTGACCCATGTCTAGAATTACATGCTATGTGTGTGAATTTACTTCTAAAAATGTTATGCAAACAAATTCTACCTTGGGAATGCAAATGCAAACTTTGATTTTTCCTAGACTAAGTGCGATAAAACAAATATTAAACTAGGAGTGATGCTTTCCTATCTATAATGCAAGGCAAGAAAATCTATCCTAGGAAACGAGAGTGCAATTTTATTTTAAGAAAATGGACAAGAATTTAAAACCTATGTTAGGAAAGTAAAGTCTAAGTATAGGCAAGCAAATAAAGTAAAAGTAAACCTAGTCCATGGAAAGAAAAATTTAAAAACATAAAGCATTTGAAAGCAAACCTACTCTATGGATGGTGAGCAAGAAATTAAATGACTTTTGAAGCATATATATGCTAGGGAAAAGGAAAGGGAAAAAAATGAAGTAATTGAACTTTGGAATCAAATCTATGCTAGGGGAAAGGAAAGGGCAAACAAGTAAGTAAATGAATTTTTGAAGCAAATCTATGCTAATGGAAAGAAATATGCAAATATAAGAAGGAAATTTTATTTTTGAAACAAATATATGCTAATGGAAAGAAATACGTGAAAACAAGAAGGGAAATGGATTTTTGAAACAAATCTATGCTAATGAAAGAAAATATATGAGACAAGAAAGCAAATGCAATGAAAGGAAATCATATGCTAAGGAAATGGAAGATGTGAAACAAAACATAAATGACATGAAAGGAAATCCTATGCTAGGAAAAGGGAATATATGAGATAAGAAAGGAAAAGGACTTGAAAGGAAACCTAGGCTAAGGAAAGAGGAGTGTGAGACATGAAAATAAAAAATATGAAAGGAAATAAAAATTGGAATTTGACTTAAAAATTGATCCAAAAATACCTACCTTAAGTCCTATGCTCTTTGGAATTTGCATGGGGTTGCTGCACAAGCTCTATCTTTCCATATTTTGTTGTTTGGTAGAAACTGTTTGGGTCTAGATGATTCACAACAAAAATCATCCGTCTTTACGATTTATGTCGAGATGAGTTTTTGGTCCCCCTCTCTATTGGGGTTAGGTTGGCTACTATAGAGGATTGGTTTTTGTGAGTTTTCTTATGAAAATAGAGAATAAAAATGTTAAAATTTGCATGTTAATCTAGAAAAATGCAAGAAGCAATTTGATCCTAAATAGCTTAAATCTACATGCGATTTAGATTAACTATTCTAATGAAAACTACAATCTATGATAAAATAACAAAAATTGTAATAGAAGATATTAAAATGACTAATTTTGGGGGAGATGATAGGTGAGAAATAGCACCTTCGAATGCCTCCAACTATGATGAGTTGGTCTAAGTCACCTGATTGTAATGATGAAAAATGATAAGGCAAGGAATTTTACCTTATACCTACCTGAAGCTGCTATGATCATTGTGTAAAACTAGTTATCTACCTTGATGGGTCCCAATTTTTAGCTCTACAAAAACCATCTAGGTCTAGATGGTTCGAGTTGCAAAACCATTTGTGTTGACAATTCTTAATGTAAACCATCCTAGTTTGGACGATTTCTACCAGGAGGATTTTTTTTGTACTAGCTATGATGGGTCCTAGTTTGGATGGTCTATGGTGCATTTTGGACCTGCAAAATAGATAAAAAACACAAAAATTTAGCAAAATGACTAAAAACTAACAAAAAAAAATACACAAGGCAAAAGTGAGAGAATTTGTGGGAATCAAAATTCTACAACCTAAAAATTGTTTACCTATGTATGGTGTAGGGTTTAGAGGTCCCACTATGATCACCAAAATGTAGTCAAAGAAAACATGCCATTTTATTAACATAAAAGAGTGTGACAATTTGAATCTTTTACAACTACCCCTTGGGCTACAATGAGAGTCTTCTAGTGAAGAAGACCTTTTAAATCATGTTTTATGGCACTCCATGCTTTCTATGGCCACCTCAAAGGGGGGTGGGTTTATGTCTACCACCATTGGTTGAGTGAGTCTCCAAAACCTACACACAACCAAGACAAGATATTAGTAACACCTGCGGGTCTACCTTAGTTAGACCTAAATTTATAAAAGAGTACAAGAATGAAACTTAAATTATTGCACTAAAATAGAATTTCAAATAAATTAAAATACATTAAAATAATCTTACTCACCTCTGCTTCTGGTTTCCTAGTTTGTATATGACTAAAATTGGTTCTTACAAGGAACCATCCTTGTCTGGATGATTCTATTTGTAAATTATCCTTATTTGGATGATTCTAGATGTAAATTATCCCTATCTAAATGATTTCTATTGGTTGAACCTAGTGAAATTTTCTTTGGTGTAACTCTTCTTTTGGTGCCTAGGTAGCTTTGGGATGAGCCTAGTAGCTTCTAAAATTTGAACTTGTAAGTAGTTTATAAAACAAGGGGGTGCACAAAGGGGCATACAATAGCATCCATGAGGTTGGCACAAAGGAGGAATTGAATGCAAATGGGGGCTAGAATGATTTTTGACAAAGTTTCTCTAATCTATTATCACATTCATCTTAATGAAATAAATGGGGGTCTATTTATAGAATTTGGCAAGGGTTAGGGGGTAAGGTGGCATGTGAGGTGGCATGGGTGCACCATGCCTCATCAATGAGTTTGGGTGGAGAAAGTCCTCACCCCACCCATATGCATTAAATGGGCATGGGTGCACCATGCCTCATAAATGCATAGGGGTGGAGAAATTATTCATCCTATTTATGGCATGTGGATGAAAGTCTTCATGTCATTAATGCACATGGGTGGAGAAATTCTTCATCCCATTTAAGGTATTGAATGAGCATGGGGATGTGGAGAGTAGGGGGTAAGGTAGGCTAGGGTGAGGTGGACCTAGGCTAGAGTCAAAGGGTAGACTAGGGTGAGGTGGACCTAGGCTAGGTAAGGGGGATGGTCACATGGTGACCATGGGCTAGGTGTAGGATGGGGCTTAGTGGGAAAAGGGGTTAAGATGGCTAATTAGTATTTTAATGCAAATTAATTGGATTTTGTGGGTTTTTTGCAAATTAATTAATCACTTGCACTGCACAAGGAATAAAGTGATATTTTTTGGTGTCTACAACAAATATGAACCTTTTATTCATGTTTGATATGATATAAATAATATGGAACTACGTTCATCTCATGAATATAAGATCTATTTGAAAGGGTGTTATAATACAAATCACAAGGCATGACATAGAAGAGTGCATCAATGATTTTATAATTGGATTTGAGTGGCAAGAATATTGAACCACTAGCCTTGTGATTCCCATTATTATTACCTTATGATGATTTTGAAGATTATCTAAATTCAAGTAACCAATAAATTTAATATTATAGATATTAAGTCCTAATTTATTTTCAAACTAGATCCTTTTAATGAGCTTATCACTAACTTAAATAGTGATATATGAAGGTCAATTGATTTGGAATATCATCCTCATAGGAGGATATGCCTATGTAATATTCCCTTATCATTCCAATTAGGGAGGTTAATACATTTAAGAAAACTTACGGAGAAACTATTCGTTCACTAAAATATTTGATCAAGGTATCGTAATAGATTGAAGATGAATGTAATGGGTCCATAATTAAAATATTGTTCATTGTTTGTGTTCAAGTGAATGATAATTTATTTTAGATTTAGTATTTTATTGATTTTGAATAACAAGAGGAAGTATATTTTGGAATATGTGGTGTTAAGCTTTGCTTGAGGCCATGAAATTTTTTTGTCTTATATTTATCATATAACCTTTTGGGACCTTGTACACTTTGTAGAGTTGGGTTTATTGTAAAATTTCATTATTAAAACTAAAGGTCAATTATTTAACCTTGATCTAAAGGTATATTGTAATTGGTTATTTATACCCATCTCTACCAACCATTTCATATTAATTGAAGTGTAATTATTTTCCTTTAGTTAAATTTTTTATGTCTACAAACACACTTCATTTCTAAAAAGTATTGTGAAATCCAACCTGTTAAGAGTATGTGTAAATATCCATTATTCGATTACTTAAACATTTTTTATTCTATTGTCATTTCAAGGAATAATTCATTTCTAGAGGTAGTTTGTGGAATCTCTTCATGTTGTTGAAAATTTTCTTTATAGTTTATTTATAAAAAGCCCTAGGTGGACTTGGATCATGAGGATCTCATTATGTTGCAATAGTTTTATTGTTTCAAGATAAATATTAACCAATAGGTTTGTCTTTACCTCTCTTAACATTCAATCCATTTTTTAGTTTGGCCAAATTGTCACATCCCACCTTAAAGGACTATATTTAAGATGTTGTTTGTGTAGTGATAGCTAGTTTTAATGCCTAATATATTTGCAATGTAATTGTCAAAATAAATGATGTTGTGTTGCTTGATTGTAGGAACATTTATTCTCATAGGTGGAAGACTGACCACTAAAATATGAGAAGGGAAATGATGACTATGTAAACTCAATAGGTAAAGCTCATATTCCTATCATCACTAGTTACCTCCTTGATGGTGGTGTTACTTGAGTATTACTCTAAAAAGTCCCACCCAATCAAAGGAAAAACGGTGATGGGGGATACTGGGCACATGCATCGAGTGCTTGTATGTCATTTGTGTGTGATTTATGTTTGATTTCATGATTAATTTGCATAATATTGGTTTAATTGAATTTTACTTTGAAAATGCACATTAATAATGTTTTGCATTTTACAAAATATTCTAGAAAATATTGAAAAGAATATCATGCAATGATTTTGTGAAATCTTTAGATTGAGCAATTTTTAAAGTAAAGGATTTATTTTTTTGATCATGCTTGTTGGATCTAGTTGATCCTATTTTAGAAGGAAATTAGGTAGTTTGTTTTTATGAGCTTGTTCAATTTTAAATTGGATTAAAACATGAAAAGAAAAAAAAACTACCTTGTAGATTTAAATAATCAATTTTTCCTACACATGCATGGCTACTTTGGGAAGGTTGAAATAGTGGATAAGATTATGCTCTTATCTCTATGGATTCCATTTCCATTAAAATATATTTATATATATTAAAGGAAGCTTTGACTTGGGGTGAGAAAAAGAAGATAAAATAAATAATATATATATATATATATATATATATATATATATTTATTTATTTATTTATTTATTTATTTATTTATTTAGAAGCATATTTTATGAAATAAAGAAAGCAAAAAAAAATAATAATAAATAAAATATATATATTTAGAAACATATTTCTTGTCTAATAAGAAAGAGAGCTATAAATCACCATTGATATTGAAAAAAAGGGGCTATGTTATGTGGGAAGGAGAAAGCTGGAGAAGAAGAAGAGCTTAAGGAAGCACAAGGGAAGCATTCAACTGCTGGAAACTCTAGGTTGGGACTTTCCTACTTACATTTTGCTTCAAAAGAATATTTGTGACTAGATTTCATAGGGCTAGATTATTTCTTTCTTGCTTATCGCCATTTGAATCCTTCTTTTCTTATGTTTTGATCTATGCAAGGTTTATGTCAAGTCGAATTGATTTCTTTTGCATCCGAAGCTTTTAGCTTGTTGACAAAATTGCATTACTAAATAGATAGCTAGTCGTGTCATATTTTATCATATGATCAAGTGCCTAAGTTTTGGGCTTACGTAAATCAGCCTCTACTTTGTCCTATGTGATACCCAACTATTGTAAATTTTATAATCATAGGGTATGGTCCCTAGATCAAAATTGGAAACTTTATGGGGTTTAGACTTCTGATGCCAGTCCTCCTAATTGTTGTAAGTAAGCCAAAAGTATACCTTATCCAGGACGTAGTCCATGAGTGTAGATCAAACTGCCTCTTACAAGTTTCAATAACGCCATGTTGTCTCAATCCATGACTAGATTATAGGCCTCGAAATTGTGTGTTTCTATTTATGTTGTTTATGTGACCACTTATGCTCCAAATGCTAATTTGAGATGGCATAGCAATTCTAATAGCATCACCATGATGTAGGTAAACCCCTGATGTATGAATCAATGAAAACTACTAGATACTCCTCCACCAGATGAATTGAGCCCTTGATAGGATATGTTTGCCATCACGAAACCATCATAGTACTTTGCAGATGGTAGCACAATGTTTGGCTCCTCATAAATTAAGTTTGTTCACCTCTTTCGTTGGTGTTTTTTACTACGCATAGATTATAAATCCAAGGGGATAGCAATTATGATTTAAAAAATTGTTTTACAAGCCATGTTTCCTTAGCGTCGAGGCTTATGTTTGTTTTCAGAATGGTTGAGCAGATCATAGTCATCGTGCCATAGTATCACGTGGAGTGGTCTCTCACTTGTACCTTGCATATCTATCTGAATCATATATGCCACCTGTTCAACCTTAGAACCATAGTTTCATCATCCATAGGAGAGTAAATTAGTATTTAAGATGCTTTAATCATGACTTCTATATCATTTTTTCCAATGGGATTGGTGGAGGACATCATTCGCATGTAGTATGAAGAATGTTACACATGTGTCTATAGGAAAATATAATCATAATACTCCAGGTTGACCATAATGTCTACATTCGAGCAAATCCAAAACTTAGGGGTGTCTTCAATGTTTGTTTGCAAAGAATGGAATGGTTTTGTATAATATAGAAACCATTAATATTAGTTATTTTGATTAAGAACTTTTATTTCAATTTGAATGTAATATTAAATAGGATTCTTTTAAGTTTAAGTTGCAATAATTAACTTACTATGAGCATTGGATTTAATATGTGGAAGTAGAAGAGGGAAATCAACTGAATAAGTTGTATTTGCTTTATAGATCTATTTCCCTTATTGATGAAAATATGGGTTTTGTTATCATAAAGTAGAACATTTTATAAACTTGGAAATCATATGTATTTTGAATAGAGGTTTAGAATCTATTAATTAGATTAATTGAATGAACAAAGTAATGATATATTGTGCATCATATGTGTTATAATGAAAATTGTAACTGAATGGAATTAACTAGAAGAGTGGAAGAGTGTCTTCTAGTTTTGGGAAAGGATGGATTGGTGTCCTTTCCTTGGGAAGAGGTATGGGACTCTTCCTTATGTTTGGTGGTAATCCAAACAAATAATGGTTGGGATTATGAATTAATCCTTATTGTGAGAATACTAAATATGGATGATTATGTGATTCATGTTTGGTGATTTCTTAGAATGTGTTATACATTTGGTAAATGTTTGGAGCATGATTGCATATATATGATTAGCATGTTTGCTTACAGTGCATTTGGAATACTTTGCATCCAAGTTGTCATGATCCCTTCACTATCATCTCTCACACCATGGATATTCAAGACATTCCAAAGAAGTGTGGGTTTGGTGGGGGGGATGATGTGTGTTTTTTTTTTGTTTTGTTTTTTTCCGGGGGGGGGTTTTTGTTTGTTTTTTAAATTTTCCAAAAAAGACATTCCAAAGAAGGACCAGACACCAATTATTGAATACTATTATACTATTCATTTTGTATAAGCATGTTTTGAGATAGTTTCATAGTAATTATGGATAGCTGAAATTATTGATGTATAAACAGCCATGAAATGTAATATTTGAGGTATTTTGGATTACAAGATTATGTATATATTAAAAAGAAGACTTCTAATGTAGTATTCACCTCCAATATATTTTAGATGATATATGATTTGGATATTGATCAAGTAATGGGAATTCTTTGATTAATATATATTTTGTCAAATGTATGGTCTTTAATGAATGATTGCAGTTCTTATCTCTTATTGATTACAATAGTGTAGAGGGAAAATTATGAAGGACCTACACAACAATACTAGACAGATCATTACCATTAATTTAAGTAAATTAGAAGCAAACCAAGCACTCAATACATTTGGGAGGATGACAATCAATCACCAAACAAATAATATGGCATTCCAAGGATTATGTAATTTTAATCACATGTAGTGATTTTGTTATCTTAGTGACCCCATCGAGAATATTTGGGTAGGAATATAAGATATATGAATAACCATTGTTGAGGTTATTTCATTATGATGGTTTTCCATCTTCAAGGTATTCATCGATATGCTGGTCTTGGTGGATAGTATGGTTAAGGGTGATTTCCCTTTTTAAGAGGGATGTAATATAAAGCTTGGCCAACGTTCTCATATACGAGGGGTATGAGGGTTTTGTAGAATCTGATCACTTCTACTCAAGAGTGACTCTTATAAAGTCTTAAAATCTCTTGATGTTATTTGCCTTGATAATTTACAATCCAAATGAAATGATTTTATCTTAGATTATGATTGTGTACCTTACCTCATGAAATATGTATTTATATATAAAAAAAATGTGGATAAGAGGGTGTAACAACTGGGGTTATTACACAAATGGTTGCTCTAACCTTTGAATTGAATTTTTGAGGATGTTTGAAAATATTATTTATATTTTATGGATTTTTTAAAAACATCAATTTTATTTCTCCTTCAATATGTAATGTAGATGAGAGAAAAATCTACAATATTGAATAAGGGAAGAAGAGGCTAAATAATTATTGGTAGCCTTTGTATACTAGAAAATTCATGGGTAGACTTTTGTATATGCAAAGTATCTCTTATCCACTTGAGAAAGTTGTTAATAAGGCAAAAGAAATTATTTTTTATATTGGCAAGGGAGGATAGACTAATTTTTTGCACTTAAGAAAAAGTTGTACAAGGCAAACCATGGTAGATATAGATCAACTCCCAATATTTTTTTATTTTTAAACATATTTAAGGGTGGTACCAATTCAATACTTATGTTTATTTTATCTCTAGGTATATCCTTTTTGGAATTGAATTTTTTTGTCTTCCCTCATTTTTTCATATTTCTAAAATAAAAAAAAAGTAACATTTTGAGGAATATTTTTTATAGAGAAAAAATCATATGAAAAATAGGAAGCATGAGGCATTCACTAAAAACCATGATTCCTATTGCTACAATGGATGGTTAGTCAAGTTTGATTTTATTTAAAGGTAAATTATGCAAGTTAAGATAAATATGTGGGATAACAAAGATAGGTCTTGTATCCCTTAGCATGTCTATGTGGATGCTATTGTTTCTAGTCTATTTCCCATGGTGGGGCCATCCCCACCAAGGTGTCATGGATTTGTCCCCTATGGGCCCTTAAAATATAAGCACTTGGAATGGAAAAAGGCATTAAATAGGAGTGACCCTCTTTTACTATTGACATATTAATATCTAGCAAAGGTGTTACTAAGACTTGACCTCTAGGAGATCTTATTGGCATAAAATATGCCTATTATGTGGGAATGCACCTTGGACTTTAGCCAAAATTTTGGAAGAACAAGATTTATCTTAGTTCAACCTCTATAGGAGGTTGGCTCCTTGTTATACTTGTAAAATTAAAATAGAGGTTTAAGCTGAGGGTAAGAAAATAAAGGGTTAATAGAAGGTAAGGTTTTAGAGAAATGAATAAATGGTGGATAGGGTATAGCATAACAACATTGGGTGGACCTATAAGAGCCTATTTTAATCAACTTAAAATGATATTTAATAGATCAACCATTTTCAAGAACATAATAAAGTTAGATAATTATCAATTATATGCTTAAATAATTCTAAATAATTTAATAAAAAGTAATCCAACAATGATCCAAATTACATAGTAAATTAATAACAAAGTGTAACAGAAATAAATTAAAAACATAAACTTATTCATAAAAAACTACAACACCAACAATGGAGACCAAACATCTATCATTTCGCATTAATTAGAAATAAATATAATATAGTAGACACTCAGGCAAATGCTACAAAGTCAATCCCTATTCAAAAGTCCATAGAAGTATATATAAGTTACGTATGAATCTTGCATTGTAATATGTACAATACAATTACAAGTTTGTTATGCACAATAGCCTATCAAAGAATGTTCTAAAGATACTATCATTTTCATGTTGTTTCATTGTTGAGGTAGTTTGCTTTGGCTAAATATTATGCTTGGATTTGATTTTTTCTATGATTTTCTCTATAGATCTCCAACTGTCTTCTATAAATGGTTGAACCATTACAACTGATCTATCAAAGATGTCATTTTTGTGCCTTAACAATGTGAGATTGAATAGGTGGAAGGCACTAAGGTAGTTATGTCTCTAAAAAAAAAAAATAGAGTGTCATGTATCGAAGCTAGACTTTTGATCTACTTGAAGAACTCTTCAATGTGAGTAGCATAGAGCGAACATTAACATATTATTGAAATATGAAGTGCTTAAATAATACAATTGTAGGCTATGAATAGCCTTAGGATATTCTATGAAATAATATCCTTAATTAATTCTAACTAATGCGCTTGGAGAAGGAAGTGCTAACCTACTAACCAACTAGGAAATTAACATAGTCAAGTTTACTACAACTACCTAGTTACTGCAAGATATTCCAAAAAATGAATATATTTGAGGTAAAACGTAAAAGTAAATGTAATAATCTAGTAGTAAATGCACTAAACTACATTTTACCCTAAAATCCCCCTTTTATTACATTAATTTCATATACAAGTATTATTGTGGAATAACTCAAATTTGACATGTGCTAGTGCCTTTTTGAAGATGTCTCCAACCTGTTCATCGGTGGGAATGTAGTAACTTATATCTAATTTAACAAAAAAATAGTAATTACCTAATATAGGAATCTAGATATTATCCAAGATAGGAATCTATATATTATCCAAGTAATGGGATAATTACTCTAACATCCCCCCTTAATGTGAAGGAGATAAAATGAAAGATGTTGGTCTACTGGCTCTTGCTCTGGCACATGGCTCTAAGTGTACCTCTAGATGAGTACCTCTAGGACTATCTTTGGATCTGTGTCACTGGATCTACCACTGGGTCTACCATAGGTTTTACCTTTCTTGTAGAAGCCATACAATATTTCTTTCATCTTGGTTGAGCTGCTATTGCTCATGGATCTAGCTGCTCTTGCTTAGGTCCACCTCTGGGTCTAAGAAAAAATAAGTACTTCCAAAGAACTTAAGTAAAAGTGGGTCATCCCTAACTTTTCTTTAACAATTAATGTACTTATTGTAATCTTTTCATTCTATCGTATTGCATGGATAACTAGTTGCGACAACCACTAGGTGTACTAGAGTAGATCACTACATACGAGGTTCATTCTATTACAATATGATTTTACAAAAGTTTTGATGAGGTAGCTAAGGTGTCGATCGCTAACGAAAATGCACCTTTATAAGTTTCCCCAATATTGCAAAACATGTTGTAATGGAACTTTTACAAGAATTTTGACTAAGGTGTCGATCTCTACCAAAAGTGCATCCTTATAAGTCATCCTCCCTTTTTAGAAAAATATTCTGTTAGGTAGGAAATAATTTTTTATCCCCCCTTAAGTGCAAAATATTTGCAACTTATGAATCTTTCTAAGGCTTTTACAAAGATTGCCTCCTAGGAAAATTTCAAACATTTCACCAGAAAAATGCCCCCCTTTATTACAAGTACTTAAAACAAAAAGAGTTTGCTATTTATGAAGCCTAAAAAGAGGTACAATCCCCCCTTTGTTGCAAGTACTTCAAAAAAAAATTTGCTATTTATGAAGCCTAAAAAGAGGTTTGCAATGGTGTTGCCTAGGTTTACAATTTATTTCCCTTACAAAGTTGTATAGGTCATGAGCACCTTGTGTGTTCTTTCTTAATTAAAATTAGAAACCTCACTAGCAACATGGCCTCTTTGTTGTCTATTTTGTCTATGTGGTGTGTCTTTGCCCTTTTTGTCTTGCTAATTTTTAAACCAACACTGATTGGTATCATGGTTGTCCTTTTGACAAGTTGTGCAAAACTTCTTTTCTGATTGAGGTTGCTTGCCCTTATCTTTAGAAGATGACCCCCTCTTTTTCTGTTAACCTTGTATATGTGTATAAAGTGCACTGTTGGACACTTAATATATTTGTAGCTAATTTGCTTATTCAGTTTGAAGCAAATTTACTAACTCCACAAAGGTCACATGTCTTTGAGATACTTAAAGAGATGTTATTAACATCTTGGAGGAGTCTAGAAGAGTCCTTAAAATTACCGAAGTCAAGACCTTATCTTCAAATTTTTCTCCCAAAGAATTCAGTTTTGCTTTTATTTTTACCACTCTACAGAGGAATAACTCTACTATTTCACCTGAATTCATATGAAGAGCATAAATTTGTGATTGAAAATTAAAAATTATGACTTCATTTTTCCCTTCAAAAATGGTAGATAAAGCATCCCATGCTTCTTTACCATTTTAAGCATCACAAATGTGAGGCTGAATTTCATCAGTAGTAGCTAGCAAAACCAGCATGATAAGTTTGTTATCCCTTTTATTTTATGCCTTTTGATCTGGTCCTGGTGTAGTGGGTCTTTTTACTATGTCTGTCACTATATGCCAATTCCTCTATAGTAAGAATGGTATTCATTTTAGTTTTCCATGCTGAATAATTAGAACCTTTAAGAAACTAGGTATCATTGAGATACTTGTTTATAGTAGCCATTATAAAGGTTTCCTATTGCACCAAAATGGTCTCTCTTTCACTCTAATTGATATTTAATGGCACCTGCCTTAAAATCCTCCTAAATAAGGATAATTAATTTAAGGAATTTTAAGCCAAATAATAAGTAACGAAAGAGAATTCACTCTAATTGATATTTAATGGCACCTGCCTAAAAACCCTTTTGAAAAATGATGATTAGTTTGAGGAGTTTAAGCCAAACAAGAGGAGTGAATTAGGGTTGTATATGGAGTGAATTATAAAAAAATTAGCTTTTACCTGTGTAATAATTTTACACAAATGGGTGTAGTTTGGGGTCTTATGCTTGCTTGATTTTAACTTAAGATGTAATTGTAAAAACAAGAATTTGAATGCAATAATCCATCAAAAGTACCCACAAATTTTTAACACTTAGGTGTTGCATTCTACCAAAAATGCACCTAATTTAACAATACCAATTTAACAAAAGGTGTCAAATGCTATAAAAAATGCACCTTATTACAATAATTTTTGCAACAAAATTTTGATTTGTGTTGTGGAAAAATTTAGATATTCAATTTCTCCCCTTGTCTAAATATTTTGCAAAGAATGTGTCAAAAAAATAATTGCCTTTCCTTTTTGTGTTGCAAAATAAACAAGTTTCAATGTTTCAACCCTTTGATTTTCACAATTTCCCCATGTGTTACAATTTTGTAAAACAAGAATCCAAATCTTGGTTTGTCCTCCCTCTTGTTTGCAAAATAAACAAGGTTGTGAAAATTTAAATCTTCAATGTAATGAGATCCTTCTGCAATTTGCAAAAATATAAATATGCAATATTCTATGTTATATCCCAAGGTTTTGAGAAAACAAAAATGCACAAATTGCTTTTGATTTTGCAAAAAGTTTTGACTTTCAAGTGCCCCCCTCCTTGTGTTACAAATTTACAAAAAATAATTGCAATTTCTTGTCTCCCTTTTGCTCTATAAATTTAACAAGGTAGCACTCCTTTCAAGCTAAGTCGACACACAACAAGCTTTTGAAAGGCTTTCCAGAACCAGTCGACACACGACATGGTTTTAGTGGACCCAAGGTCTATTTGTCATAAGAAAAACTCTTACTCTCAAAAAATTTTGAGAAAGTTTTAAATCTCCTAGATTTGCAAAAAATGTGCTATTTATTTGTATTACATCCCCTCTTGGAGAAAACAAAAACACTCTTTTGATTGGTTTTCCAAAAAAAATGGGTTTGCTATTTTTCTTCTTTTTTTTTAATTTGCAAATAAAGTAATCAACAAATTTAATTAATAATAAAATAAATTTTGTTTAAAAATCAATTAATTTTAACAATAAAATTGATTTTTAAAACAAAAATAATATTAAATTATTAAAAAAAATTGAAAAACTTAAACAAATTTGCAAAAAAAATTAAAAAAAGAATAATTTTACCTTGTTTTTTTGCTACCTTAATTAAAAAACAATATTTATAGGGCCCGCGAGGATTGATCCCATGACCTCACGGGACAGAGTGTCCTGGCCACAGATGCTCTGCCATATCGACTAGAGGCCCATACGAGTGTTGATGAGAAGCCCTACAAGTTTATCCACTTCGTTTTTGCGAAGAAAGAAACAAAAAAAATTAAAAGTTTTTTGGGACTTTTTTTCCCACATCTGCATAGTGGATGCTCCTTTAGCCTCTTAAAAACAACATGGCACTCAGTTAATATTAATTACCTTTGGGTAATCAAAGACCACTCGTTTTGCCATTTGAACCACATATGAGAAGTCACCTCAGTGCCCCTGTCAACCAATCGCACAATGTCAACTCAACAAGATCCTCCATGCCATGTGTCTGCCAACTATCATGCCACATCATATGCCAAGGTAAATGTGTCTACCAGGTTAGCACCAGCTAGATCGTGCCATGTTAGCTCTCTCAATTTTCACACTAGGCCAGCTCAGTGCCACGTGTCCATCTCCTCGGGAATCACACCAATTCTGATTGACGTGCAGGTTGGGATCCATGTGTTGCACTAGATTTTGTACTGAGATCTTGGGATAGGTTGAAAGATTCTACCAAAATATGTTAGTATCATAATCAATGTGTATCGCCCAAATTTTTTGTATGGGGATGCGAGAAGGATGGGACAATACCTCGGATGGAGAGGCCCTTTGAAGGTCGCGCCTCTCGGGGGAGGGGTATAAGGGTGAATTTTTGATGGATGGTGGGGTTCACCAGGAAACTTTGAGTGGCGGTTTCCACGCCTAGGTTGAGAATGGGTTTGATGTGTTCATTTTATATTCAATCATTCATATTCCTAGGTTGGCCAAAATGAATCTAAGCTATTCTATATGAAATTTTGGGTTTATATGAAGACAACAAACATGAATGAATCCTAAATACAGAGACTATTGTGAAATGGAGAGGAATACACCTGATTCCCGATGTCTGATGAAGATTCTGAAGCTTGTAGGAGTCCAGATCATCCCGGATATGACAGGATCATCTGTAATTGTACAGAATCATCCCAAATCATAGGCGATCATCTGAGATCAGACAAGATCATCGATGACTTGACGAATTCAAGAATTCGTCAAAAACCTGCAATCATGGAAACAGACACCAAAAACCAAAAATGCAATTGCAAGAATGATGCAAAATGATAGAAATAATAGTATAGATGCTTAAATAATGAATCTAGATAGCAAATCAAATGGGATGCACTATTTTAATAACTTATTTTAAATTTTATCATGCAAATATGCTAAATGAGGTGAACTCCAGGATGCAGAACAGAAATAAATCGATCTAATGCATAATTAAATAAGAGAGAAAGGTAGAAAATGCAAACTCAGGGCTCTAGTTGCCCCTAATCTTGACTATAGTCGAAATCATCTGCAATCGTACGAGATCATCACCGATCTCGTCAGGATCATCCGAAATCGTGTTGGATCGCCTACGATGATCCGAGCTTCCTCCGACTGAAACACAGTAAAATCCTGCAATAAAACCTGAAAATACAAATGCCAATGATGGGGCGAGGATGTTCTAATACAGCAAAAAACTAGAGTTGCAGGGAAATGATCAGCCAGGGGGATAAACTAGGAAAATCCCAAGTTTATATAGGATTAGGGGGAGGTTAGGAGGTTGGGGATCATCCCAATCTGGGAGATCTCCAACGTAGGAATCTCCAACCGCATAGACACGCTTCTGCCCGAGTTGGAGAGGTTGTTGAAATAGAAGCTAATTATGAAAATTTGGTTTTGGGACGAAATCGTCTGGACGTTCTGTCCTAGATGAATTCATCCGATCTGGGAGACGACGATATCGTCCAACGGTCAAAACAAATTCTAAAAATGGCACAAAAAATGAGGTGAGCGGTTAACGGGCGGTTTCGGGGTTAAAATTCAAATTTTTGATCTTTTTACTGATGGTTTAACTGCGCCAATTTTAGGGTGCTACATTTTGCCCCCTCTTTAGCAAATTTTTTGAAGAAAATGCGTTAAAGATGAGTTCTTCATGCTTTATGAGAAAGCAAAAATTTATTCAATTTTTTAGACGACGATTCTAGGTCGAATCGTACAACTGCTTGCTATGGTGCCCCCTCCGAGTTTTTACCCAAATCGAACGTTTGAGGTAAAAGCATGGAAAAACAAAATTTAAAAAAATGTTGTTTTTAAATAAAAATAAGAAAAATAGGGTAAAACCCTAATTCATTTTTATTGTTCACTTTCATTGTTTTAGAGCTCTATAGGCGAAATGGTGGAAACAACACACAGATCGACAGAGGTCCGACGCGGGTTGCGGGTAAGGATCTAAACCTAGTGTATTATGTTTTTAACTTGATTTGTTTAATTTTTTAGTTGAATTTTAATTGTTTTTGGGCGTCGCGGCCATTTTTAGGCCGTCGACGACGTCAGGATGAAATCGTCCAATTCGAAATCGTCCCTAGATCGCCGATTTCGTCTGAGGATGAAATCGAAGAAATAGGGGCGATCTCGTCCAATAAGGGGCGATTCCCAAATTGACGAATCGGAGATGATTTCATCCTATTAAGGATGATTTTGCTAAATTTGGTACGATATCGTCCAATAATGGGCGATATCATTTTTTTATGAGATGAAATTAATTTTAATCGATTTTAATGATTATGTACTAATGATTTTTGTTGTTTTATTGTTTATTTTGTAGAGGGGATTACTAAAGAGTCGAGAATGGAAATACGGGGGGCTCAGAGATGATGTAGCCATGCTCGATCAGGCCGAGCGAGACAGGCTAGCGGAGGTTGGATTACAGCATGTGGCAGAGATGCCATAAATTCCTATGGACATGGGGCTACTGACGACCCTAGTAGAGAGATGGTATCCGGGATCATCCTGCTTCTGGCTACCGATAGGGGAGATGGCTCCCACTCTAGAGGATGTATGGAGGATCTTGAGGATCCCCATACATGGGCGATTTATGACTCCTTCGGCCAATCAGGGCCATGCTATGATGCGACTGTGCATGGATCCGAGCTTCACCCTAGAGAAGGGTGGAGTGAACATCGAGGCATTGAGGCAGATGCCTGGGGCATCTCGATTGACCCAAGTTTTGGTAGGGGTGGTGGGTGGCCTACTTCTATGCCACCAGAGTGGATGCAGGTTACCGTGGCTCCTCTCAGATGTGGTCTACGACATGAGAGACCACGGTTACAGGTTTGCTTGGGGTAGTTTTGTACTATGTCACTTGTATAGGATCCTCTACGGGGTCGTATACAAGGGAGGTCGATGTCTGGTACTGACATCGCTACTACAGGTTTGGTGCTGGGAGCACATTGTAGTACGAAGGCCGGTAGGGCTTCCACTGATAGGAGTTGATCGGGAGAGACCCTAGGTTTTCTATTGGTGGCTCTAGAGAGGGTCACAATGATGGATAGATCTGTCGATGTCTCGAAGGTTGCTAGATGACCTCATCCTAGATCAGATCACCTAGAGGCCATGGAGAGAGCATCCAGGGTGGGGAGAGGATGGACAGGAGCTGGCTCACATCAGGCGAGTCTGCTGGTTGAGGATGGAGTGGGGAGAGGTAGAGCTCCACCGCTACGACCAAGTTTTGAGGTAGTTCGGTCTATAGTAGGGGATCCCTTCTCTTAGGGATTATGAGTACTCTCGGACTATCCGGGATAATACTACACTGAGCGGGGCTCTAGACATGCAATGGTTCTGGAGTCAGGATGTTGATGATGCCCCCATTCAGCTAGTGGATGGGGATGATGTGAGGATAGAGATGGATATGATGCCTGGTATGCAGGCATCCACCCTCCTCGGATGATGAGGGCATAGGGTCCGATGCATGCTATTGTGCAGTGGATGGGGAGGCGGTGCCAGGCTACCATCGATGCAGTGAGGAGTCATGGAGGGAGGGATCAATGATGGCCTCCTCAGGAGAGATGTCGGAGAGTGCCACAGGCTCCGGAGAGACCGCAGCAGCCAGAGAGGAGGGAGGAGGGGCTCCCTTCTTAGTAGAGGGAGAGGCCACCATCGCTCGATAAGGGCAAGGGTATCGAGGTGGGGGAGAGCAACGAGATGGTGGCTCTTCGAGCGGAGAATGCCCACTTACGAGCTCAGGTGCAGATGCTACAGGATGAGGCTACATGACTCAGGGCTCAGAGCGGAGGGGCGAGCATGCGGGAGTTGGCATGGGCTATTGCTCAGACCACATTCTATCAGGGAGCATACTTCCAGCTGGTTCCAGAGGGCCAGAGGTTACAGCTGCCAGCCGACATTGCGGAGCCGATCAGGATGGGGTCATCGAGGACATCCTCATGATCGACGTCGAGGACCCATGACATAGGATGGACTTCGATGGGACCACCTCCTCCACCTCAGGGTGGGAGAGGAGATGAGGCTGAGAGCTCGAGGGCTTCTCGAGACTAGCTACATATTGACTATAGATTGTATAGTTTTGAGAGGATTGAGTATGCCAGGGTATAGATTGTGGCATACCAATCCATTTTGATATGATGTACATATATTTCTTGATATATATATATATATATATATTTTTGTGATATGACTTGTGCATATGTTTTATGATGCTTTAATATTTTAATTGTTGATTGATTATTCATGTAATTATGTCATTTAAAAATATTATAATTTTATGTCATGCCATAAAATTTAAATGAAATAATCTGATGTAAACAAATTGGTTGTTGTGGTGTGATTTGATGAAAAAATAAAGTGACTTCTAACAATAATTTCAAAGGACATTGTCATTGTTACATGACCATTTCATGGAGTCGCCGCTCGCTAGGTCATTAAGCTAATCCCAGTAGAGAAATATTGCTAAAAGTAAAAGGGTGCTTAAGAGACTTTCTTAAGACTTTTGTGTTGTGATGATGAAAAAAATGATGATGGTGATGATTTGTTTTCAGATGTCCATGAAAATATTATGCATGAAATATTAAAAATATGATTTTTGCTAGGCATAAAATTCCTAAGTGTGATAGAAATTTGAACAATTGCCTAGGAATTATACCATCGTCGCAAAACTGAATGTTGACATAATGAAATGAAATAGAAAAGGTTTTCATTCTTTTTAAAGCACAATTGTGTAACATAATGATTTAAGCCATATGCTTTTATGGATTAAATAAATGGAAAATAAAGTTAAAATGATGATTTGCGCTAGGCATAGAATTTTTAGGTATAGACTTATACCATCATCGCGAAATCCAAAGAAGAAATTGATATAATAGTTTTATTGCATAGTTGATTTTTGAGTTTAAGATAAACAAAAAATATAAGATGAGGACTTGCACTAGGCATAAAATTCCAATTTAGGTTTAGGAACTATACCATCGTTGCGAAAGTCAAAAATATATAAATGTGACTTTATAGATGTTCTCAAGTAAGAAAAATCAAATTATTCCAGAAGATGTGCATAAATATTTTAAATTATCTCAAAGACAAAATTTAGATTTATAAGGAACCCCATGTGCATATGTGAGTTCATTACCGATCTGGATCTATCATAATGATACAAAATCTCTCAAATACAAATGTGTGTGCAATTGTATTGTTCATTTACCAATTTTGAGCAAGATAATTTGATACAAGTAATTTGAATTAACCAAATGAGTGTTCGTTGACCATGATTTATATGCATATAACCGTACCAAACTACTATGTAAGTCGGGTCATCAAGAGCTAGCTGATCCATAAGCAGACATAGGTCTGTACAAAAGAAGGTCGCTAATGTAACGAGACATATCACCACGCTAGGAGTTACCCAAGGCCAAGCGGGTTGGGCACAAACCACCTGTTATGGGGCTTACCTCACAGTTTTCGAATAATTGAGAATTCCAGGGATTCAAGCTCATTCACCCTTCTTTTCTTTTCAAAGGGTAGGGGAAGGGATTTTATTGCTTTTTGCTTTTTCTTTTCTTTTCTCTTTCTTTTTTTTTTGTATTTTTGCTTGATACTGAGATAATGCTGAAATATTGTTGAGATGGTACAAAATGCTACTGAAATAATGCTTCTTTTTCTCATGATTTTTTTCTTGATTTTCTTTTTCTTTTTCTTCCTATACTAGGGATACTTGCTCGGATTGGTTGTAGAGCAAGGGATTTTTATTCTAGGCAGGGGTGAGCTTGTCCTTTTGTCAATTCTCAAAGATTCTAGACCATGTGCATGATAGGATAGCAGGGGAAACTTTTCGCTCAAGAGACCACTTCTACTATGTAGCATCATTTTGGAATTTGCAATGAAATCATTTTAATGTGAAAAGGTATACTTGGTTCAAGTAAATAACAAGATCAGTTCTCTATGCTCAAAACTTTATTTAATTCAACTGTGGACTTTGATATAAGAGAGATTAATAATCATACTAAATAAGATCAAGATATTTATTCATGTGAGTGTGAAAGTGAGGGATTCCAAATAAATGCTAATTTATCCAAAATAACTAAAAATATAACTGCAATACTTCAAGAATTGACAAGTGCAAAAATAAAAGATGTTTGTGAAGATTTTGATTATTTTGATTTTTTTAGATTTTGATTTTGATTTATGAATTGAGAGAATACATAATATGACTATTTTTGAAATTTTTATATGAATTTACTAAGAATGAGACAAGATGTACAATATATATAGTGATGAAATTACCAGAATTATGCGTAATAGCGCTTAAGATGCATAATGTTCATAGGTTCTTTAAGATATTTACCATCTAAGGTAGCTAATATGTATGCTCTCGATCCAAATTTAGTAGTGATGATATATGGCCCAAGCTAGTTAGGTTCAAATTTACCTTTAAGGTCTTTAGTTGCATTAGTATTTTTTTTATTTTCTTTTAAGATGAGGTCATCGATCTCAAAGGATCGGTGATGAACTTTCTTAAGATATGCTCGTTTGAGCTTGTTCTGGTAGGCTCGAAGATGCTCCAAAGCATTGATGCACTTCTCATCTAGGAGTTCTAGCTGACTAAATCTGCCAACATGATATTCATCTCCTACTTCGGTATCTTGAAGTAGCAGAGCCAAAGAAGGAACTTCTAATTCAAAGGGAAAAACAGCTTCAGTGCCATAAACCAAAACAAAAGGTGAAGTGCCCGTGGGAGTACGAACGCTAGTTCGATAAGCCCACAAAGCAGGATATAATTGAATGTGCCAATCTCGGCCAGATTTATTGACCAATATTTTGAGGATTTTAATTAATGTTTTATTAGATGCTTCCGCTTGGCCATTACCCTGAGGATAATAGGGAGTGGACCAACGATGTTGAATTTTATATTTTTGACATAGTTTCTTTACATCTTTATTTTTGAAACAAGTTCCATTATCCGAGATGAGATTTGCAAGAATTTCGAACCTACAAATAATTTGATTAAAAATAAATTTGGAAACTTGGGTTCCAGTGCAAGAAGCTAAGGGCATAGCTTCAACCCACTTCGTAAAATATTCGGTGGTGGTTATGATGAATTTGTGTCCATCAGATGACATAGGATTGATTTTTCCAATAATGTCTAAGCCCCATTTTGAAAAGGGCCAAGGAGATGAAATAGCCTACGAGTTCTTGTGCAGGCGCATGGACAAGGTCAGCGTGTTTCTGGCACTTGTCGCAATGGCGCACGTAATCATGTGCATCATTCTCCATGGTAGGCCAAAAATATCCTATCCTAAGGAGCTTCTTAGCAATGGCGTTACCACTAAAGTGTCCCCCACAAGATCCATCGTGGGCTTCACTCAAAGCTGATCTAGACTCTTCTAGATTCAAACATCTCAGTAGGATACCTTCAAAAGATCTCCTATATAAGGTATTGCCAATTATTACGAAGCGACTTGCTCGTCTACGCAATAACCGACGTTGGTTTCTATTAAAACCTTCAGGGAAGGTTCCATTTTGAAGAAAATTGAGGATATCAGTGTACCAAAGTTTAGGAGTAGTTTCATTGATTAGAAACACGTCCAAAGGTTCCAAGCATGATTTAATTGAAGCGGGTTCCTGGAGTCGATGAATAATGATGGTAGCATATTCGTCATCTAACTCCAAGGGTAAAAGAGATGCAGCTGCGGCCATGGCATCAGCCACACGATTGCTAGTTCTAGGAATAGCTTCCAAGGTAACTTGATCAAATAAAGATATTAATTGTAATACATATGCTTTATATGGGCACAATTTATCATCTCTGGTCTGATAAACATCATTAATTTGATTTATAACAAGTTGAGAATCACCAAAAACTAATAGATTTTTAATTTTTAGTGCCATGGCAGCTCGTAATCCAAGGATTAGAGCCTCATATTCAGCAGTGTTATTAGTACAGGCAAACGTTAATTTAAAGGATAGAGGTATGAGGTGTTTCTATGGAGATATCAAAATAATACCTGCACTAGCCCCACTCATGCATCGGGCTCCGTCAAAGTATAAGGACCATTGCTCTGAATGATCTACCTCTAATTTAAGGCATTCGTCAGGAAACTCAATGATGAGGGGATGGGTGGATTCTAAGGGTGCAGCAGCTAATTGATCTGCTATGATTTGACCCTTAACAGACTTTTGTCCTATAAACATGAGTTCAAACTCGCTTAGCACAAGAACCCACTTTGTTGTGCGACCAGATAAATAAGGTCGACTCATGAGATACCGCAAGGGATCAGATTTAGCAATAACGTATGTTTTTTGACTGAGCATATAATGGCATAATTTTTATGTAGAAAATATGATTGCTAGACATAACTTCTCTAATGTTGTGTAGCGGGTTTCATAACTAATTAATGTTCTGCTAATGTAATAATTAGCACGCTCTCTCTTCTCATCATCAAGTTGAGCTAACATAGCTCCTAAAGCAAAATCTGAAGCAAAAATATACAAGATAAATGGGCGATCAGGTCTAGGTGGTGAAAGTATAGGTGGGTTAAGAAGATATTGTTTGAGGAGTTCAAATGCTTCCTGACATTCATTGTCCCAATGGAAAGAAACATCCTTCTTAAGAAGCTTAAGAAAGGGTCCAGTTTTATCCGCCAACTTATCGATGAAGCGACGGATGGCTTGAAGCTTACCTTGTAGACTCCGTAATTCAGATATATTTGTGGGTGCGGGCATATCAGTGATAGCCATAATCTTGAGAGGGTCAATTTTGATGCCACGTAAAGAAACTATAACCCCCAATAATTTATCGGACTTAACTCCGAATATACATTTGGCTGGATTCAATCGGATAAGATATTCCCTTAACCGATTAAATACTTTTCTCAAGTCATCTAAATGATCATCTTCTTCAATAGAACGAGCTATAATGTCATCTACATAATCATGTAGTATATCATGCATCATATCATGAAAGATATAAGTCATGGCTCGTTGATAGGTTGCACCTGCATTCTTTAAACCGAATGGCATCACTTTCCAACAAAAGGTCCCCCAAGGGGTAATAAAGGTTGTTTTAGCCTGATCTTCAGGAGCTATCCTGATCTGATTATAACCAAAAAATCCATCCATTAAGGATATCATTCCACTCCCAGCAGTAAAATCAATGATCTGATCCATGTTGGGAAGGGGAAAATCATCTTTAGGGCATGCAACATTAATATCTCTAAAGTCTGTACAAACCCTAACCTTAGTAGCTTCTTTCTTAGTTATTGGAACTACATTCGAGATCCATTCAGCATAATCAATGGCTTGTATAAAAATAACATTCAGGAGTTTTTCTAACTCTCCTTTGACCAGTAAGGCCACTTTAGGATGCATTTTTCTAAGTTTTTGTTTAACAGGTTTAGCATCCGGATGGACTACTAGGTGATGCATAACTACAGAAGGGTCTAAACCTGGCATATCTTCATATGTCCAAGCAAAGACATCTTCATATTCTTTAAGAAATGCAATGTATTTATCCTATTTTTCTTGACTCAATTCTGATCCGATGTTGATTATGTGAGGGTTATCCTCGGTTCCAATGTTAATTTTTATGACATTTTCTACTTCCATGTGTAGATCTCTCTCAAAATTAGGTGGGGCGGGTGAGACGCCCAATTCCTGTAATTCTTCCAAGGTTAGCTTGGATAATTCATCTTGAGGAGTCATGGCCTCAAGCTGGGCTATAGTAGGTATAGAGCCATCAAAATAAAATCCATTATGTAATAATTCCTCAATGGAGACATCATGGAAGATATCTCCCTCCAACTCATCGTCGGATTCAGCGATCATCTCAGGATAAGCTATAGATAGCATATTACATGTGAATGGCTTATTCGTTAAATGCAAAACATCACGTTCATCTAAATAATCTTGGTAACTTATAAGATGGTCATCATCCTCGAATGGCTGACCCTTACTAGAAAATAGGCCCACACCACATCGGGCGGGCCATGGCTCTACCTCAAAAGGTTCTTTCATACCATTCTGGAAAGGTCCCAAACCTTTCCCTTTATATCCCAATTTAAGCATTATAGGTTTGGCTTTAGTATACTCATTAGTAAAATAACATCGAGCATATCCATCATAATGAGTTCTGATGTTTCTGGGTATTCTACCCAGTCATATCCCTTATAAATAAAGGCATAGCTCTCGACTTGGTAAATACTTCCCATAGGTTGTGGGAGGCCCAAGGTATGAGGAGATGGTGGCAAATTATTTAAAACAAGGGAATCTTGCATAGAAGCATTCGTTTCTTCTGATATAAGGATTTTAGATAGATCGGGTAAGAGCTCGTCAGTAAGAGCATAAGAGGTAGAAGGAACATTTCCTACGTCTTCTGATGTGGAAAATATGACTTTGGTGGATGTAGACGGTGTAGAGGTGTCAATAGATGGGTCTATTATAGGTATAGAAGTTATAGGAGTAGAACAAGAGACATTGGTTGTGGGATTAGGATCTTTCTTAGGTCCTAATGCGGTTTGTTCAGAAGATGGTTGAGCTATATGTGAAGGTGCATCTGATGGAGAAGAAGTAGATGACATTGTGGGTGTGAGTTTCACACGTTTAGATGGATAATGAGAATTAGGATGTGTGGATGACAGCATGGGGTAAAATTGAACTCCAATGGGTTCTGCCAAAGCACACATATCAAAGGGTCTTGGATCACCATGAATGGTAACCAACTGATTCTTAAATTCGAATTTAACACATTGATGTAAAGTTGAGGGAACATCTCGCATCGCGTTGATCCAAGGGTGACCCAAGAGTATATTGTACGATGCAGGGCAATGTACAATAAACACGATCGTATCCAAGGTTCTTGGACCAACCTGCAATGGAATGGTAATAACCCCACACGTTTCTTGTGTTTCATCATTGAAAGCTTTTATAATCATATCAGTTCTTTTCATTTCATCACTTCTAAACCCAAATATTTGGTAGAAGTCAAAAGTGCAAATATTTAAAGATGAACCATTATCAATCAAAACTCGTTTGACTGCTACATCTCCAATTAAGGCGGTAATATATAAGGGGTTATCTTTATGTAAACTATGTTGCGGTATGTCTCTATCCCGAAAGTCAATACAATCAACTTCATGAGTTATTATAGTATTGGCCATGTCTTGAGGGTGAATGTCTTGTGGTACCATCATCTGCTTAATGTGAGCATTAATTCATCTCTATGTGTGGGAGAAGATCTTAAGAGGTCCAAAAGGGAAATTCTAGCTGTAATATTTGATAATTGTTCATTAATATTATAGGGAGGTTTAGGTTGAACATTAGGTGCATGATTCCCTTTATTAGGAACCTTCAAAACAAATGGAGTTGATCCACCATTCTGAATTTGATCTTGTTGAGAATTTTGAGCCTGTTGTCTAGTAACAGCTCCGATGGTACCCACAATATTATTCTATGGATGATGAATGGGTCTTGGTCTAGCGTTTATAGCTAACTCATTAGAAAGTAATTGGTGGGATGATGGTCTAGTAGTGACTCTTCTTGGAAATGGTTCTTCTGGAACCATATGACTTGTGATAGGGTGAATAGTATCTGATTCATCTTTAGAGCTATTCGATTGATTTGATGTGATTTCCATATCACTCTCAGTCTCATATTCTGTATCACTAAGATCAGATATCTGCATATTATATAGAGGCCTGGTTGTAACCATGGATAAAGTTGTGTCAAAGGTTTCCAGATCATGAACAGGTAAATGCCCACTAATAGTTCCTACATATCGGGCAGGAGGAGGAACATTATGATGTTCAATTTGATTAGCCACCTCCTTACCATGTTTTGGTAAAGGATGTTGAAAGATGTCTAATGACTGATTGGCGTTCCCGATTCTGGTTTTGTGTGATGTTCTGTTGAGTGTTATTAGGAGGATTTTGCTTAGGTTGAAAGGCTTGTACCTCCATCTCATTGTTATCAATCAAGTCCTGTATTTTATGTTTTAATATTTTACAAGAGTTGGTAGTGTGTCCAGGTCCTCTATGGAAGTCACAATGTAAATCTGCTCTGTATCCGGGTATAGTTGGATCAGGTTCCTGGATATTTGGTAATTGAATCAAGCCTCATTCTAATAATTATGGTAGAATAGTTGATAAAGGTTGATTTAACCTAGTAAATTCTCGAGGAGGTCTATCAGGAGGTTTCAGTACAAACTTCTCCGTTGTCTTTGCAGCATTAACATTAGCAATATTTCTGCTATCAGTGACTCCATCACCCACAACTTGTTTATTCTTATATTGATTTCTGGATGTTTTCTCATCGTCTTTCTTTTTAAGCTGACCTCTCCTAATGAGAGCATCTTCCACTCTTCGGGCTAAGTCTATAGCCTGATCGAAGGTGGTCAAGGTAGCAGTTGATAATTCGTAAGATAGTTGCTCTTGCAAATTATTAATAAAGATGTCCAACATCTCCCTATAAGGCAACACAAAGTGCAATTTTCCTATCAATTGTCTCCACCTAGCTAGGAAATCAGCAAAGCATTCATCTTTGTCTTGTTTTAAGTTATACAAATCTTTAATGGTCACATGTCTTTCGATATAGGCACTAAATTGATGAACAAAAGACTCGGCAGTTTCTTCGAAATTCCTCAAAGAATTAGTGGGTAATTGATAATACCACTCTAATGCCATTCCTCCCAAGCTTTTCGGGAACATTTTTAGTAATAACAAGTCATCATGTGATATATCATGACATGCTATCCTAAACATACGAAGATGCTCTATGGGATCTTCCGTTCCTTTATATATGGGCAGGACAGGCATAGGAAAATGTTTAGGATACGGTTGTGCTACAACTATAGGATCTAAAGGCTGACTACACATCTCTCGATAATTGTACGAGGGTCGGTAGGGATCTATCTGGTCCATGCGGGAAACTAACTGTTTCACCATGGTTTCAAGATTACTAGTTTGTCCACCATATTGGTTCGGTGGGACATAGGTATGGGATTTATGAGTGTATGATGGTGTGGCATAAGGATTAGATGCTATATTGCTATTATGCAAAGTGTTGGTAGGAAGAGTATTATGAAGGGGATTTGTAATAGTATTATGTTGTATCCCAGATTGTTGGTAATTGGTGTTTGGTTTTGTTTTGGGTTTTTGTTGATTTGAGGTATGTTGCTCAATAGCTTGGCGAAATAGAGCAGTAAATGATGGTTTCTTTTGTGCGGGAATGACCCTAGGCTTGTTAACAGGCACTTTAGGTGGTTGGGTAACCTGTTGTTGTTGCATGTTCCGGATCGCAGCTACTATATCCAAATTGGATGGTCCAACTTGATCACTCTCTTGTTCAATAAAGGACAAGGGATTAGTGCGTGTGTGAAATACGTCTTCTAGAGTTGCTTGAGTGTCACTAATTCGATCCTTGTCCATATGGACTGCTCTATTAAAAACACCAATATTTGTGTTAATGAACTTCCAAAATTGTTCCATGTTTTCAAAAGTGATAGCTCCTCCCGGAGACATTTTAGGGGATGAGGATCCTTCCTCTCTATTAATTTCTTCTTGTTCATTTGCTACAACAAGCTCTTCTTCTTGCTGGTCTAGGATTTCTTCTTCCTGAACTTGGTCCTCAGGAGGGACATTTTGGTCAATTAATGGTCTTCCTAACCAATCTTCTTCTTCTTCGGTTTGTTTTCCATTCCTAAGTCTAGGCATTGTGCTAAACTTAGGTTTTAGCAAATATATATATATATATATATATATATTTTTTTTTATATATATGTGATAGGGTTGAGAGGTATATATTTTAACTATATACCTACTATAATACTTAAAAAAGGAAATGTTTTGTTGTTTTTTTTTGTTTTTTTTTGTTTTGTATTATTATTTCACAAGTATAAAAATAACAAACAACATGCTAGTTGTAAGAAATAACAATATTAAAAAGAATGACTTAGTTTTCTATAAATAGTTTATGGATATCGTTGATAGGATCAAGTTCATCGGGAGTCATGAAATGCTCCTCTTCAAATTGGAAGTGGTTTTTCAAGAACTTGACAAAGTGTGCTATGGTAATATGATCTACTTCAGACTCTGACTTGTAAAAATAAAGTTCATGGCAATACTCTCGATACAACACAGCTCTAGGAACTCTATTCCATATTTTTCTATCCGTAAGAATGACTTCTTGATCCTCTATACGAGATAGAAACTTATGTACTACAACTGCGTTCTCAAGGTATTCCTCAAAGGTGTACAATTCTGAAGACACAAGTGCTCTTTTATCTGCTAACCACCTATGGCAAGCTCTCTGAAGTTCATGGTACAAAGTCACCTGATCGGGATCCAGGATTCTATCTAGGACAAACCTCTTAATTTGCCTAAGTTCTGTAGATCTAGATTCAATAATACCCAATCTCCTATCAAGTTCATCCCACAAAGGTTGGACTCTATTTGTTTGAGGTACTCTAAGCACGGAAGTAATCTCTATGGCCGTTAATTGATTTTCAACATTTATGGTGACAGCTCGTCTTCTATTATAATCTACCATCTAAATATGATATGCAAATTTAACAGTTTTCTAATGATTCTAGATGTTCTTAATAATGTGTTTTTTTTTTGGATTGTTTTCAAAAGGTGTTTTAGTTTCACGTCGGGTTCACCAAAATGTATCGCCCAAATTTTTTGCACCCTTACCTTCGGGCTAAAGGATCCGTGCCCTGGAAGGGGGATGCGAGAAGGATGGGACAATACCTCGGATGGAGAGGCCCTTTGAAGGTCGCGCCTCTCGGGGGAGGGGTATAAGGGTGAATTTTTGACGGATGGTGGGGTTCACCAGGAAACTTTGAGTGGCAGTTTCCACGCCTAGGTTGAGAATGGGTTTGATGTGTTCATTTTATATTCAATCATTCATATTCCTAGGTTGGCCAAAATGAATCTAAGCTATTCTATATGAAATTTTGGGTTTATATGAAGACAACAAACATGAATGAATCCTAAATACAGAGACTATATGAAATGGAGAGGAATACACCTGATTCCTGATGTCTGATGAAGATTCTGAAGCTTGTAGGAGTCCAGATCATCTCGGATATGATAGGATCATCTGTAATTGTACAGAATCATCCCAAATCATAGGCGATCATCTGAGATCAGACAAGATCATCGATGACCTGACGAATTCGTCAGATGAATTCAGAAACCTGCAATCATGGAAACAGACACCAAAAACCAAAAATGCAATTGCAAGAATGATGCAAAATGATAGAAATAATAGTATAGATGCTTAAATAATGAATCCAGATAGCAAATCAAATGGGATGCACTATTTTAATAACTTATTTTAAGTTTTATCATGCAAATATGCTAAATGAGGTGAACTCCAGGATGTAGAACAGAAATAAATCGATCTAATGCATAATTAAATAAGAGAGAAAGGTAGAAAATGCAAACTCAGGGCTCTGGTTGCCCCCAATCTGGACTACAGTCGAAATCATCTGCAATCGTACGAGATCATCGCCGATCTCGTCAGGATCATCCAAAATCGTGTTGGATCGCCTGCGACGATCCGAGCTTCCTCCGACTGAAACACAGTAAAATCCTGCAATAAAACCTGAAAATACAAATGCCAATGATGGGGCGAGGATGTTCTAATACAACAAAAAACTAGAGTTGCAGGGAAATGATCAGCCAGGGGGATAAACTGGGAAAATCCCAAGTTTATATAGGATTAGGGGGAGGTTAGGAGGTTGGGGATCATCCCAATCTGGGAGATCTCCAACGTAGGAATCTCCAACCGCGCAGACACGCTTCTGCCCGAGTTGGAGAGGTTGTTGAAATAGAAGCTAATTATGAAAATTTGGTTTTGGGACGAAATCGTCTGGACGTTCTGTCCCAGACGAATTCGTCCGATCTGGGATGATATCGTCAGATCGGCGACGATATCGTCCAACGGTCAAAACAAATTCTAAAAATGGCATGAAAAATGAGGTGAGCGGTTAACGGGCGGTTTCGGGGTTAAAATTCAAATTTTTGATCTTTTTACTGATGGTTTAACTGCGCCAATTTTAGGGTGCTATACAGTGCATTAGTTTTTGTGATTCCCCAGATTCTATGCACCATAGTGTTCAGGATCTCATACATTGTGTTAAATGGAGTACCCATCGATGACGTATGGGTTTCAACACGCAATGGTCAAAGTGAAATCAGGTCAATAGGTCACCGATGGGATCTACACCCTACTATTTTTAGTGGATGATAGAGTCCCAGGAGTTTTGTGAAGGGTCAGGCATCACGAATTTCAACACCAATGGTATCTATGATGTCAGCTCCCGCTAGTGGAATTACTTTTGTTAAAAGGTATAGGCATTGAAATCACTTCAAGAGATCTTGTTTTTCAGAGATCATTATCTTCACCAAAAAATGATCCTATAATTAACACAACCTACAAAATTCTATGTTAGCACTAAACGAAACACAAAAATTTTGTGTAAACGCTGGATTTTGCAAATATTCTATGGATGATGCATGTGCCTCAATTTTTGTGCTACTTTGGGAAATGAGCTCTATACCTCAAAAAATGTGTTTATGTGTGGATTTCCATGCAATCTTTAGGAGGGGGTCCTAATTTGGGATTTTGGTCCCGTTGTCTAGGTAAGCTGCTTGCTCGCCCAAGTACGCTCTGATACCAATGTGAGTAGAATAGAGCGAACATTAACATATTATTAAAATATGAATGGCTTAAATAATACAATTATAGGCTATGAATGGCCTTAGGATATTCTATGAAATAATATCCTTAATTAATGCTAACTAACATGCTTGGAGAAGTAAGCGCTAACCTACTAACCAACTAGGAAGTTAATGTAGTCAAGTTGACTACAACTACCTAGTTACCACAAGATATTCCAAACAGTGAATATCTTCGAGGTAAAAAGTAAAAGTAAATGTAATAATCTAGTAGTAAATGTACTAAACTACATTTTACCCTAACATTCAAACAAATCTAGACCTCAAAGATGCTTTGATGACATCACTTCTAGAAGAATCTTGACTTTGTTCTTGATTTTTTGGTCTTTTTTGGCTTGGTCGACACTTTTGTCATAAATAATTATCATTTTTTCAAATATGATCTCTTTTGCATGATTCCAAAATTTATCATGAGATTGTTGACATCATCATAAAAAATGGTTTAACTTTGTTCCATTCTAGCTTTGTGTAAATAGTTTGTTTCTTGACCAATGTCAAAGATGCATTATCTTACTTTTGGAAAATCTGACTTTGTTTTGTATTTATGCATTTTTGAACTTTTAGTACACAATGTTGATATAATTGCTTTAAAAAATCCAAAATTATTCATGTCTAGACTCATGCATTATTGTAGCCTTTAGTGAGTCGACTTTGTGCAATAGATGTCATTTTCTTGCAACAATCTGGATTTGAACATTTTTGGATTTGATCATTACCTAAGTTTTTAGACTTAGTCTACCTAACCCTCAAATCATAATTTATTCTAGTGACTTTGGCCTTGCTTAAAATAAAATCACACACTTGCACCACAAGAAAATATAATGGAGAAGGATGACAACCCAAGGATAGAACCACCTTGCACAATCTAAGGCCACTCACAACACAAGTAACTATCTTGGCTACAATGCCCACCAAACAACTCTACTTAGTCACTAGAGAAACAATCAAACAAGCAAATAGAACATACATACATCAAAGGAAAAGCAACATTAACAATAAATGATCAATATAGTGCTCACAACATAGGCAAAAAATAGGCCTACCTCTTAGCACTTATTTTCCAAGATCGAGTCTTGCACCCTCCAGCTCCTTGCTCCCCTCTCCTTGCTCGTAACCCATGCAACCATTCGTTGAGCCTCTTAAAATAAATTTGAATCCTATTAATAGGTGGGATTCTCTTCCCATTACTTCTTGGATTCGGTGGCCACCATTGCAATCATGCTTCCAACTTTATGGTAACATTTTTTAGGAGTACTAGAAAGACTCATCGAGGTCCAGCTAAGGAGTCATGGATTGTGTGCTTTGATGAAGATAATATAGATTCAAAAAGAAAATATTATAATTAATTTCCATACCTTAGGAACCTTGGATTAATTTATCCTTAATCATTCATATCTTTAATTATTAAGCATGATTTATAAAATCAAACCATCAATTACAATAATTAATCTAAGATAGAATTTCTCTTATCATTGTGGAAGAATAGATTATTAATACCACATGTCAATATAAATTATTGATGGTGGTTTTAATATTAATAATTAATGATACTACCCTTATTAATTATTTTCATTGATCCACCATATAATCCAAAATCTCAAGCACAATCAAGACAAGGATTTACCATTCACATAAATCATACAATGTTGCTTTATCTCCAAGTAGATGTCTTTTTAAGACAACTAGAATGTTATCCCCATCCTACTATAGATGGATCCTTCGCTAAAGCAATATCTTGGTCCAAGGTTGTATTTATCAAATAAAGCACCACTATAATGCATCTACATGAAGGTAAATATTTACCTTAGAGTTTTTCATGAACAAGTCATTGCCATCATTTTCCAAAATCTCTCTCATCTAGGTGGTTATCCTCATTAATCCATCAGAGAGAGCACTTGGTCTTGCAACCACATATTCATCAATAGTACCATATTCCAAAAGTATAATCAACTACCCAATCATTTTAACATCATAAAATAAGCTATGCATTAGATATCCACACCAATATGTAATATTTTGTCAACAATGAGTCTTGCCAAGGAGGATTTTTATATGCACGTAACTGAAACATTAAATTATTGTTTGCTTTTGATGCCATTGTTGTACATTAACTGATCCTCTAAGATATACTTGCTTAGGTGTTATGTTTTGGTCTTTACCTCATCTTGTTACTTTTCCACTCTATTAAGTTCTTAAATCAATTGATGGGTCATGGCCTTTAGCTCTTGTTCCATCTAGGATTGTGGCATGGGTATGGTGTGAGTGGACTACATTATGGATGGAGGGAATGAAAATAACTTTAATGTCTTATTTTGTAGTGAAATATGGACATGTGGATTACTAAAATAATTTTGGGAGGTTTCCCATATGGCAGTTCTAGGGAGTTTTCTAGCAATAATGAGCATATTTTCTGCCATTATAGCCTTTTGAAAATTTTGTGGGAATCTATTTTCTTTGGATTACTAAATTAGGATATTCAAGTCAAAATTGAAGGCATGGATATAGTAAATATATGCTTGGGCATGGGAGGGTCAAATTTCTTGGGGAATTTGTTTCCAAGTCCTTTTGAACTAGATATTAAAATTTGTAATTCTTTCATGGGGAGCTCTTTAAATGGAGGAAAAATGGGTGAGTAGTAAAAATGGGTCTCTAGGATCATCGAAAACTAATATGAGAGATTCAACTAGTTCAGCCTAGGTGATAATGCTTTTGTCTTTTAGAATCTTACCCTAAAGAGATTGAACTAGTAATTTGATCATTACATATTCAAAGATAATAGTATAAGTGGTGGCTAAGGCAGCTATATCTTGATAGTGCTCATATATCATTTTTTTATTTCCACTATAAAACGGTAAATATTTGAGAGAAACCTTGGTAATTTCATGGATAATTGAAATATTAAGGGGATCGATGTTATCTCAGGTTGGACAAAATTATTTAGCCATAAGAAATGAGAGAGAAACTCTCTATGGTAATAGTGTCCACTTTACATCTTTAAGTGATTCTATATTTGATTGCTAATGGAGTCATTGATTTTTTTTGTTCTTTCATTAGTGGAGTCACAATGTGAACATGCATTCTCTACTTATGAGGTCAAGTCTATTCATAGAACCTTAAGTCCTCTAGGTATTAATATGAATAAACAAAAATTTATCCCATCTAGTGTGCCAAAAATAACTATTATCGTAAAATCTACCTAGTCTACAAAATGCACCCTAGATTTTAGCCAATGTTTTGCATGAACAATATTTCTCTCAATTCAACCTCTAGAGAAGGTTGACTTCTTGTTATACTTGTAAAATTAAAATAAGGATTTAATATAAGGGTGGTAAAATAAAGGGTTAAGAAAAAGTAAGGATTTAGAGACATGAGTAAATGGTGGATGAGGTATAGCGTAATAGCATTGGGTAGACCTGTAAGAGCCTATTGTAATCAACTTATAATGATATTTAATAGACCATCCATTGTCAATTACATAATAGAGTTAGCTAATTATTAATTATATGATTTAATCATTCCAAAAAATTTAATGAAAAGTAATCCAACAATGATCCAAATAGTAGAATTCATTTTTTATAGAATAAATTAATCACAATGTGTAATAGAAATGAATTAAAATATTAACTTATTCATAAAAACTATAATAACATCAGTAATGGAGTCCAAAAAACTATCACTTCTCATTAATTGGTAGCAAAAATAATATAGTATACATTCAAAGATAAAAATAATATAGTATATAGTATTCATAAGATTCATAAGCTGCTTATGAATCTTGTAGCATAAAATTTACAATACAATTATAAGTCTATTATGCAAAATAGCCTATCAAAGGTTCTAATGAGTCTATCATTTTCAATCTATGTTTATTCATTGTTGAGGTGGCTTGCTCTATATTAATCTTATGCTTGGATTTAAATTTATTTGTGATTTGCTCCATAGATCTCCAATTGTCTTCTACAAATGGCCAAATTATTGCAACTGATCTATTAGAGATGTCATTTTCATGCCTTAAAGATGTTATATTTAACAAATATAAGGAACTAAAGTAGTTGTGGCTCTAAAATAAATGTTTCAGAGTGTTGTGTATCAAATCTAGAGTTTTTATCTACTCAAAGAACTCTTCAAAATAAATCTAGACCTTAGAGATGCTTTGATGACGTCCCTTATAGAAAAATATTAGTTTTATTCTTGATTTCTTGGTCTTCTACCTTTCTGCATTCTTTGGCTTGGCCAGTGCTTTTATCATCTTGGTCTTCTACCTTTGTACATTCTTTGACTTGGTCGGTGCTTTTGGAATCAATAATTCTAGTTTTTTTCAACTATGATATCTTTTGCATGATTCTAGACTTTACCATGAGAGTGTTGCCATCATTGTTGAAGATGGTTTGACTTTGTCCATTTTGTCTTTGTACAAATAGCATGTTTCTTGATCAATATCGAAGGTGCACTATCTCGCTTTCAAGAATTTTGGCTTTGTTCTATCTTTGCACATTTTTGGACTTTTGGTGCATGATGTTGATGTCATTTCTTTCAAAATTTTAGAATTTTTCATGTGTAAAATCATGCATTATTATAGCTAATAGATACCCTTTTCTTATATAATTTTACCCGAGAAAAAACCTTATGCAATAGTATATTCAGATTTGATCATTGCCTAAATTTTTACATTTAGTCTACCCAAGCCCCAAATCATACTTTATACTAATGAATTTGACCCAACTATAGAACATTGTAACCTATTTACAGTATAGCCTGACTTCTTTCATTATGCATCCTATACAAATCAAAATGGATTATCTATTGAATTTAGGCAGACTTTGACAAATTGACATGATTTGCAAGAAATCACAATATAGGTAACATTTTGACCTACAGGTCCAAGGTTTAAATATCATGCACATATTTTTGAAGGTTGGTATGATGGCATCAAACTCAATGTTGTATCACCACACAATATGGCACTTTATTATGTGTCACTTGATGATGTGAAACTTGATGACATGTTACTTGTTAATTCGTTGGTATTATATGAAGGTATGGAATTTTATGATGTGTAAGTGGTCAATGTGGCAATGACTAATGTGGAAATTTTACATATAAAAAGAGGCTTAACTAACCAAATTTAGACAACTAATAAATTCCTCTATTCAAATCATTGCATAGTTAACAATAAATATGGTAAACTTTAAATCTATTTTGGTATCAAAGGAAATATATGGCATAATATAATTTGTTGGTACCTGTAAAATTACTCTGAATCCACATGGGCATGGAATGACCTGAGTATCTTTCCAAAGGAGACATGAATACCTTCACTCAAGTTTTCCTACTTCCATGTACATGTATATCCTATGTATATGTTTTTGTTCATGTAGTTTTTGCTAAATTTATTGAAAAACACCTAAGGGTTTTGTTGGTAAAAATCCTTGAAATATAAGAAAAACTAAAATTGAGAAAAGTCATGTCTAAGTTTAAAATCTAGATGCAATAATACAAGAATGCAACAAACAATGTTCCTAAACTAACATGCCTTTTCAATTTGAACGATTTGCTATAAGCTAAAGGAGCCTTTCTTTTCAAAGGAAAAAAAGAGATGCAACATTCAAAAATATCCTAAAATGAAACTATATGCTCTTAATATTGCTTTCCTAAGTACTTTTGAAATAGAAGAATTAAACTATTCTAAGATTCATTGATTTATCCTAGAATAGATGTGTTTTAGGCTAATTTATAAAAAATAAAGAGCATAAAATAGAAAATAGTAAAGTAGAGGTAAACAAAGGGTTATAGAAATTGAAATACCTATTTTTTAATGGTTGTGCAAAGCACTAAAGTTTACAAAAATGCTACACCAGCGCTTTTAAGGTGAACAATGGAATATCTAATTAGACTAAGCAAACCCCTTTTAATAAAACAAATTGGATTTTACCTCAAATTTGGAAGTTTGATTTGTGCAAAAGCATTACAATCAAAATTTTTGTCGGTGCTTTTTCCAATGGTGATTTTACTTTATCTAAAATAGAGAGGTAAAAGTACTGATTTTCTAGAATCAATGCTTTTGTCCCTATAATAGGCTATATAAGCTTTTTGTAAATAAATTTGATGTTAATTGGGTCCAAATGCAACTAAAATTGACCAAGGGAAAAAACCCTATTTCCTAATGCCTGAGAACTTGGATATTTACAAAATTGTACTAAATGACTTCCAAATTTTCCAAATATTATGAAAATAGAAATATATGGAAGAGATAAAAGATATATGATAGTTGTCTATTCAATTTGGCTAATATTGAGATCGAAGGATGCTTAGACAACAAGAACATTACCCCAATATGGCTTCAAAACAATGTGAGAAGCCTACAAAACTTGATGTGCTAAGATTAAATAAATTGGGAGTTGATATGACTAGGGATGAATGTTAGATTAAGTAATATACTATTATAATGTCTAGATAGGACCTACAACAACATTTTGGAGAAATTTTGAGATCAATAAATGAGCCAATGATGAGGGAAGCTAAGATTTAATGATGCAATAAAAGGATGAGAAGATTAAAGAGCTATTATACCTACAAATAAGATCAAAGTAATAAAATAATATATAAAAATATCTATAAATTTCAATGATATGAGTTATAATAGATATTAATAATCAAATAGCATGAAAACAGGGATATTAGTATATAAATGAAATGTGTGTGCCTGCAAAGAAAAGCATCACAAATGATTATGGATATAAATAGACCTATAATAAGATTACATGGAATAAGTATAAACATAAATATCTATAAAATAATATCACAATAGATATTTAATTGATTATAAGTGCATAAAAAACAAAATTAGCAGTGATTTGATAAACAAATAGAGTAAATGACCTTGCATAAGATGATTAAAAACATAAACTATTATAGATGGAAATTAAGGAGATACAATATAATATTATAAAATTAAAAAATAAATATTATAAGCATAAACTAAGAATAAACATGAATATTCACATCTGTAAAATAGAAAAACAAGTAATAGCAAGGCTTAAACAAGAGGAAAATGCATAAACAACTAGCAAAGGAGATGAAAAAGGAAGGGATTTAAGAAATTTTATATCCTAGTAGGGCCTACTCTTATAACCAAGATGATATCCTTTCCCCAATTCCTCCTTTCCTTGCTTTACTTGCCCCAAATGCTTGATTCAAGTCCACAAATTGCTAAAATAAGAGAGATAGAATGAGAGAAAAATTTGGCAGAGTATAGCTAGCTTAGATTTTTTTTTAATACCTCTTCTATGGCATCTAATTAAATATTTTTGGAGGGCTGATACTTGGAGGAAAATAGAGACAAATATTCCATTAGGACAATAAATAAATTTAAATTTTGTAGGCCTAATGAGAGGATGAAGCATGCACGATTAGACTAGAGAGTGAGGGAGAAGGAATCTACATGCTTCTGGCTCATGTCACAAATATTCCACTCATGTTAGCAAAATTTCTAAATTTTTCAAAAGCACTCGTGTGGCATTTTTGTTCAAAGATCATGTTGACTAGTCAAAATGCTAAAATAGACCTATTTTACAAAAGCATTATACTCAAGAAAAAGTGCTATAATAGTGCTTCTACAAAAATGTCTAATCTAGCTAGTTAAGTCTCTTGACTAGTGATAAGTTGTTTGGTTTTTTGCTAGAATATGTGACTAACTAGGCTTATAAAAAATCGGTGTCTATATTTTTTCCTAAATTTATGTGTTTATTGTATGTTAAATGCATCAAAGGTATATCATAGAACTCCAATTTTGACACCAATATGTATGTTGATATTGAAATATGGTGTGTTGAAGAAATGATTGCAAAATAAGTTTATTTGAAAAATTATAACTAATTATTGCATGTATGCCTCATGGATGCCCCCTCAAGATTTGTCTCAAAATGATTATTTTGAGAGAAAACTCAATAAAATAGGGTACTAGGCTGACTAAAATGAAATAAAGTGTAAGTGAAAGCAAAAGGTTTTTAGGGTGGGTGGGTGCATAAAATAGAGAAAGGGGGTGCATAAAAGAGGAAAAGGGGTAAAAATGAGTTCATTTTTACCATTTGAGATTACTTATTGAGAGATCACTTAGTTTACCTCTTAGGATTCTATGGTATATTTTAGGAGATTGATACATCATGTGGATCTATTTTGAGGGTTCGCTTGGGAATTGGCAAGGGTCTTACAGGTATGCCCTATAGTGAGTTTTTTGTACAATAGTCAAATCCATCCTAAAGAAAAAAAATTGAGTAGAATTACTATTTGAAGGTAATCAAAATGAGATGTCTAGAAATATCTCCCATCTATTCAATAGTTGATAAAGAAGATTCCAAGGATGCCAATGAAGAAGAGACTACTACAAAACTTGTTAGACAGTTCAAAACTCCTATTTCCATGAGTGAGGTTGGCCATCCAAATCATACAAATAAGGGATTGTAGCCTTTCTAGTGGTAACTAGGCTACTTCTCACCTTAGTTAGGGCCCCCAAGGCCTTTATAATTGTAACTAACTAGGATCCATTGATACCAAAAATCATATCTACTCAATGAATACGAACCCACTTGTTATCTTGAGGGGTGGATTCAAGATGATATAAATAATATACCCACGAAACCAAACCCAAGAACCATTGAGGAGAAAGAGAGGATAAATTTTTTATAATAATAGGATTGGTAATCCTGTTGGGTAGACTAGACCATATAAATATTTCGTTGAATGATCATGGCAAAAGAACATATAATAAGCTCTCACTACGCTCACAAAAAAAAGGCTATGATAAAATTTCATGAGATAAAATTGGCAAGAGATTAATTGATAGACAAGTGTGGACAAGGGTTCTGATTAAAATTTCTAAAATTCAAAAAGAAAAATAAGGCACATAAGGTAGGGTTGCTCAAATAATGAGAGCTCCAATAAAATTGGTGACACCATGGATAGCTCCATTGAACCAAAAAAATTGATGGTAGGAGGTATCTAGGACTAAAAGGAGAAAGGGAGTCCTAAAAGGCATAAGAAGAATAGAATGCCTAACAATAAAAAGTTTTGAAACTTTTAACACAAATAAAAGATAAAAATTTTTGATAATGAACAACTTTTAAAGTCTCAATAATCAAACCATATAAAAATCCAACAATAGGAATAGGTGAGAGTGACCATCTAAAGAAAATCCACAAAATCAAGACATGTCTCCCAAAGGTAGTTGTTGAGCTAATAAAAATAGAAGAATTTCAAACTCGCCTACCTAAACACCTAAAACCTGGCATGACTAGAAGAAGAATTAGCATACTAAAGGCAACAACATGGGAAGCTCCAATTAGAGCAACCCTAAATCTAGAACATTAATTATAGATATTTCCTACATCCATACTTTAGGGTTCTCCAAAAAGGAGCATATGGCAATGGTTGGAGCAATATTTCATCCAAAGGCTCAAAATTATCTAGCATTAATGAGCTCAAATCCATAGACCCTAAAAGAACTAGTAACTTGAATGTGGATGTAATCTAGCACATGAAACAACAATCAACCTTCAAATATCCTTGCAATTTTGGAGGGAAAGTTTTCCATTTTGTAATCCATAGATAGTAGTTTTAGCATTGTAAAGGATTGATAAGTTGTATAACTTTTCCTTCATTTCTCTCTGTATAACAATATGTGTATCTCTAGGTTATCTTCTAGGAAACCTAAACCCTTATTTCTACCATAATATTTGTAATACTTTTTACTTGAATATATAAATACTCTGGATACCTATGCATCTATATGGTTTCATTTGTTTGGTTCTCATGCCTTGACCTATCACTTTTGTGTGTGTATGCTTTTATTTCAACTTGTTATTATATATGTCAAGGAGAGGAAGTGTTCATGTCAGTGCATTATGATCAAAGTTGTGTAAGGTAATCGTAGTTGATATTTCACACATTACCTTTTGTTAGCTTAGATTTTTCCTTTTTGCTATCTTTGTTTTTTATTTCTATAACCCTTTTCCTCCCCCCAAGCTATTAGATTAGGAAACGTGAGTCTAAGATCCTATCTTATAAAGGATTTGGCCTTTGTAAAAAATCTTAAAGGCCCTTAACTGAACCAAAGCATGTGCTCTCAATATTGTCCCTATTGTGTCACTCCACATGAGGTACTATATCCCTAACCACCTGGTCCACACCCTATCTAACAATTGAGACAATCAGAGAAGATAGCATTTTCATGCCATGCCTAGTGAGACCCCATTGACTGGTGAGGATCTATACCTATTTCTATTTTTTGAATCATTCCAATATCACCTAGTGTCTTTGCTCTTGAACAAACACCCAAAAAATCCACTATGAAGGATACTAGATCAAGGATCTAGTGAAGGACTTAGTCTAACTACTCCTAGAGCACAAGTTATGTTCACTTGGTGACTCCATTACAATCCAAAGGACCTAAATACCTAAATATATTCACTCTACCACTCAAATTATACTTTAATTAGAACAATGTGATCCTACTATGACCTCCAAATCCACTAGTCATATGGGAAAACCTACCAAATTTTATGTTGGAAATCCTTCTAGACTACATCGATGGCAGCCCAACAGCCCTATTAGAGCACTTGCCAAAAATGGTCTTCTTATACCAAGTGGATAATGTTATAGGGAAAAATATAACTCTTAGACTATTGGTGGTTTCACTAAAAGGCAAATATTACCAAAGGTATGAGTCTCTTTTTCCACATTCAATTATTTATTGGGACCAACTCGCTGGCCTGATCATGAAAATATTTGAGGAAAAACTAAGGGAATGGCTTCCCAGCTAAAAGTGATCTAATCCAAGAAGAAAAGCTACTTCCTAAGCCTCTTATACTTTAGTCTACAAAAATCTAGATAACATCAATCATTCGACCTAACAACCCAAACAAAAGTGAGAAGGAAAATGCAAAGGAGCAAGAAGTGATCCCACTAGCTCAGATGAGCACCAATGCATAGCAAATTCAGCCCAATTAGGTAAAAGGTATACATTAGAGATCAAGGAGAATACTAGTCAAAGATAAGGAGGTTTAGGAAACCAATCCAAGAGAAGGAAAGAAATATGTAACCAAATACGAAGGGGCCCACCATCTATCACATGAAGAAGAAGAATGACCACACAAATGATGATGGTTCTTGGTGCTCCCATAAGAAAACCAAACATCTAAAACACTAGGAGGAACTAATGAATAATTTGCAAATAGGGAGAGAATTTATCATGCATAATTTAAGCATAATAATCCAAGTATACCTAGTAAATTATCATCTTCCAAAGATAATTACCCATCAACTCTTGGCTACAACTACTCACATGTTCAAGCCAACAAACCAATGGGAGCAACTAAAATTTAGAATAGTTTGGTCATGGAATTGTAGGTTATGATGAGGGGACCTCATAATAAAATATCTAACACTTAAAATGAGCTAAAGACCTTGTACTTTATTATAAATCTATGATATTTAAATAAATTAAAGAAAGGTAAAGTGTTGCATATCTATTGGCTAAGCTAAGTAGTGGGATGTGAAAAGGAATGGCAAGTCAAGGTGCTCATATGGAGCATTTTTTGAAAATACACTAGGGAGTTCATGTGTGTTGGAATATGTAATGCAACATTGTGTAAATTATTCTTAGACTAAAATATAAAGGCTAGAGAATAATATTTGAATTAGAATTAATTATATTTTATGTAAAAATATTCCCACCCAATTAATAAATAAAATAAGGGTGCTAGGAATATTTAATTTGTGGGAAAAAGTTATTTCCCCTTTTTCTAGCAAATATTAAAAAGTAACCAATCACTTTTTAATATTTGATAGATGCCACTTGTCACACATCTCAAGATAATATTGTGATAATATTAGGGCAATTTTAGGGTTGTAGTAGAAAAGCTTCTCTTTAAATAGGGGTGTTGTCTACTACATATTGTCATATCATGTTGATGCATATTGTTGCATAACATTGAAGCATTTTTGTATTGTTGAATCATTGAGTAATATAGTGAGCTTCATAGTGGATGTTTCCCTTCTTCATTTGAAGTAGGGTTTTACCACTTAATATTGGTGTTGTGGGTTTTCCTCTTTTGTGTGTGATTGATCTTGTGGAGCATTCTTCGATCTTGGGGAGACTTTTCTTGTCTCACATTTGGTATCAGAGCGGTTGGGATCTCCATCAAGTGTCTTCAATATTTTGAGGTGAAAAACCCATTAAGGTATATATATATATATATTTTTTTAATGCATGCATTTGATATTTGGGTATTTTATGCATTTGATATTTGGGCAAACTTATTTTTTAAATCTGCCATTAGGGTTTATATATTTATTGTGTTTTTTTTTATCTAGTTGTTAGATCTTTTGCAAATGGTGTTTTCATTTTAAATCTATAAAGTTTTGGCATTGACCTTTTGCTGGAAGGGTTTTGGAGCCAAATGGATCCCATAGTTGCGTCCGGAAGGCCCAAAAACCCTATTTCCATATATTATTTGCCCTATTTTGGTGAAAAATAAATTTGAGGCAAAAAAAATTATTTGGGGGCCAAATGGCCCCCCACCCATTTTGTTGTACAGTCTGAATTTTTTTTTTATTATTCTGTTTTTTAATTAAAAAAACAGTCATTTAATAAAAAAAATAGTCATTTTTTATTATTCTATTTTTTAATAAAAAATAGTCATTTTTTTTATTATTTTGTTTTTTTAATAAAAAAGCAATCATTTACTAAAAAAAACAGTCATTTTTTTATTATTCTATTTTTTAATAAAAAATAGTCATTTAGTAAATAAAAAACAGTCATTTCTTATTATGTTTTTTAATATAAAAAAATAGTCATTTATTATTCTGTTTTTTAATAAAAAACAGTCATTTATTTTATTTTAAGACCTAATAGTCATTTTTTTTTTTGCATAAATTGAAATGCATTTTTTATTATTGTATAATGCAACTAGAATCCTTTTATGCAAATTTTGACAAATTTTTAGTCAAATTGTCAAATAATTTAGACCTTATAGTCATTTTTTTCTCACATTAACAATGGTTGTTTGTGAGTTTGCTTGTTTTGCAAGGTTATCCAAGTATGTTTTGGAGTATACAAGGCAATTTTGGATCAAATTTTTCACTCTCTTCCCCCTATTTTTATTAATTTCTTCTAATCTCTCTCAAGCATTTGCTTGAAGCATAATGTAAAAATGTAACTTGTATCTCTCATAATGAAAGTAAAAGAGAATGAAAGTGAGAGAGAGAGAGAGAGAGTGTGTGTGTGTGTGTGTGTGTTTTGCCTATTTTGCATCTCAACTAATCTAACTACTAACTTACTAACTTGCTACTAAAAAATATACTAACCAACTAACTTGCAATTTACTAATTTTCATATTAATCAAGAAGGTTAAAAATGAATCAACTTACTAACCACAACTTTAGTATTTGATTAAAATTTACTTAATCTTGCAACACAGTTTATATTTGCTAAACACCTATTGAATCCAAAAGAATCTACTCTATCGATAGCAAGTCCTTTTTGGGTCCTCGTACCCATACCCTTTTGGGTAGCTTGGTTGACCTTGGGTGAGATGAATTGGCAATTCATTAGGCTATAGCAAAACCTTAAAATGAACACTAACTTATTGACTATCTAACATTTAACAAATGTTTTATGGTTCAATTCAAGTTAGTTTATTTTGTTGCAAGATGATTGTTATGGTTAGTTACCTTCTTATTGCAAGTTAATCTATTGCAAATTGATCTTGGTTTATTTCCTTTATTCAATTGCAATATGGTTATAGTAGTTCATGATGATGTTGATTATCTTTCATGATGATGCTTGTGTCTCTTGATGATGCTTAATTTTGATTATATTTCATGATGTTTATCTTTCATGATGATTATCTTTGATGATTGAAAAGTAGATTACTTGAAAGTTATGTTTTTTTTTATATATGCAAGTATGTTTATCTACTTTCTTATTGCATCATTTATTTCCTTTATCAATGCATCTTATGTTTTTATTATGTTCACTTTCTAGAATGGCTAATCATGGAATCTCCTTCACACCTAAGCACATCCTTTATGGATCAAATTTTAGAATATGGGAACCAAGGATGAGGGTTGAATTTCAAGCAAGAAATTTATGGCCCATTATGAATGGAGATGAAGCAATCCCAACCCAAGCAAGGGCACTTGAGACATACAACAACAAGAGTCACCTTGCACTTTCCATGATTATCAATAGTGTGAGTGATGAGATATTTCTCACTATAAGCCATTGTGAGCATGCTAAATATGCATGGGATTTGCTAAAACAAGTCCATCTAGGGTCCAACACATCAAGGAAATTCAATTTATTGTCCAAAATTCTTAGCACTATGCAAGGTGAAGAATAAAGTGCCTTGATATTCCTCTCAAATATGAAAGACATGAGAACTCAACTATTGGCTTGTAATTATGATTGGATAAGTGGGAAGCTCTTAAGATTTATCATTTTGAGGAACTTGTCAAGCAAGTTCAAGAATTTTGTCACCATTATTGATACTAGGCTAGAGCAAGAAGAGGATGGTATTCCTCTCAACACTATTTCACAATTATTGATTCAACATGAAGAGTCTCTTAATAGAGACAAAGTGAATGGTAAAGTTGTCAAGGATAAGAATGTTGCCTTGAGTGCCACTAAGGCTTACTTCAAGAAGAAATACAAGGGAAATAAAAATCAAAATATCCAACCCAACAAGCCTAGAGTTGATTTAACTTGCAACTTTTGTGGCAAGAAAGGCCACAAGGAACAAGATTGTTTCAAGAAGAAGAAGATTGCATAAAATGAAGAGCAAGAAAAGGCTAAAGGACAAGGACCTAAGAAATGGTTTGGCAAGGAAAAGAAAAATAACAACAATGTAAAGAAAAATTCTAATAAAAATGCCTTTGTTTGTGTCCTCTACTCCATTGACTCATCTACTTCTAATGAATGGGTGTTAGATTCTGGATGCACTAACCATATGTGTTTTGAAAAGGATAATTTTGTGGACTTTCATAAGCACTCTTCAGATTCAGTTGTCATTGGTGATAATACTAGAGTTCAAGTAGAAGGTGTTGGCAATGTTGTAATTGAATGGAAATTACTTGATAATGTCCTATATGTGCCTAACATTCAAAGAAATTTAATTTTAGTTTTGCAAGTTGCTAGAAGTGATCACACTATTGATGTCAATGCAACTTCATGGAGCATTAGGAAAGGCATGCTACCAATCATTACAGGTTATGTGAAGAATAATCTTTATGTGTTAGGTGATGCTCCTCCTAAAGTGTGTTTATCAACTAATGTTTTTCCTAGTAGCAAGCTTTGGCACTTAAGATTAGGCCATACAAACTGTCAAAATATTCAAATGAGGAAGTCCAAAAATTTGGTTGAAGGTTTGCCTAACATTTCACCTATTCATGGTTTGTGTGAAACATGCATCTTAGGCAAGATGAGCAAACAAAATTTTGCAAAGGACAAGTCAACAAGGGCCACACAAATTCTTCAACTCATTCATACAGATATTATGGGTCCATTACATGTTAGATCACTTGGTGGTGCATCCTATATTCTCACCTTTATAGATGATTATTCAAGAATGATATTTGGGTATCTACTTAAGAATAAATCATATTTTTTTGAGACATTCAAGGAGTTCAAAGCTTTGGTAGAAAATCAAAAGGGAGCAAAGATCAAAATGATTAGAAGTGACAATGGATGGGAGTACAATAGCAATGATTTCAATGAGTTTTGTTCTTCTCATGGGATCCAAATGTAGTTTACTTGTCCATACACTCCTCAACAAAATGGTGTAGCAAAGAGGAAAAATAGGACAATCATGGAGATGGTAAGATGCATGCTTGGTGACCACTTACCTCAATTTCTTTGGGGTGAAGCAACCAGTATAGCAATCTACATTCTTAACAGGTTTCCTTCAAAATCAGTTGAGGGGAAGACTCCTTATGAGGTTTGGAATGGTAAGAAGCAAAATTTGTCACACTTAAGAGTGTTTGGATGTGATGCATTTTCATATATTCCTTCAAAAAAGAGAAATAAATTGGACAAAAAGTCTAAAAAATGCATCTTTATTGGCTATGATGCAGAACATAGGGGCTACAAGTTATACTCACCTTCTTCACGCATTGTATTTGTTTCAAGAGATGTCAAATTCAATGAAGACCTTCTTGAGTTAGAAAAGGGTGGGCCTTGTTTCAAAAGGACCAAGTGGTTGGATCATTCTAGGGGTCCTAAAGAGCATAATTCAGTTAGCCAAAGGATAACTAGAAGTATGACCCTTAACATGTCTCTTCTAGCTAAGATAGAGAATGATCATGAGCCTACTTCTTACCAAGAAGCTTCACAACACTCTTGTTGGATTGATGCCATGAAGGTTGAGATGGATTATCTTCTAAAGAATAAAACTTGGGATCTAGTGCCTTATCCTAATAAGAGAAATATTATTGGGAACAAGTGGGTCTATAGAATCAAGTACAATTCTAATGGAGAGATAGAAAAGTATAAGGCTAGATTGGTTGCTAAGGATTATGCTCAAAAATATGGCATTGACTATGATGAAACCTTTGCACCAGTTGCCAAAATGCCCACCATTCAACTTCTCATTGCTATTGTTGCTGCTCAAGGTTGGCAAATTTTTTAGCTTGATGTGAAAAGTGCCTTTCTAAATGGTGATTTGGATGTGGATATCTACATGAGTCAACCACAAGGATTTTTTTTACAAGGTAAGGAAACACTTGTGTGTAAACTAAAAAAAAATTTGTACGGTCTGAAGCAAGCACCTAGAGCATGGTATATGAAGATTTCAGGTTACTTCTTGTCTCTTGGTTTTGATAAATGCTATTCAGATACAGATCTCTATGTGCTTAGGAAGGATAACTTGGTCATTTTAATTGCTCTATTTGTTGATGACCTTGTTATTATTGGAAATGATAATGAGGCCATTTTTCATCTCCAAATTAAAGTCATAGTATGAAATGACTGACCTTGGTCTTCTACACTACTGTCTTAGCATGCAAGTTTATCAGCATTAGGATTACACCTTTTTGAGTCAATCCAAGTATATTGAATATCTTCTTAAGAGGTTTTATTTGGAGGATGGCAATCCTACTTCCATTCCTATTTCTACAGGGGTTAAGTTGGAAGTAAGTACAAAATCTTGATTGGCTAATGCTACATTGTATAGGCAGCTCATTGGTAGTCTTTTGTATGTTACCATCACAAGACCAAATATTGCTTTTACAATTGGTATGATGGCTAGGTTCATGTAGAAACCTTATATTGAGCACTTACAAGCTACCAAGAATATTCTAAAGTACCTTTTAGGTACTAGATATTTGGCACTCAAGTATTCTAGGCTTCATTCCTTTGCTCTTTCTAGCTATGCTGATTCTGATTTTGGAGGGGATAGAATAGACAGAAAGTCTACCACAACATATGTTTTTAGTATTGGGTCTACAACTATCTCTTGGTCTTCCAAGAAGCAATATACAATTGCTCTTTCTACAATGGAAGCAGAGTATAAGGCTACAACAGTAGCTGCATAGGAAGTGGTTTGGCTTCGTACCCCCATGAAGGAAATTGGCTTTGAGCAATTTGGTCCTTCACGTTTGCTCTCCAATAATCAATAAGATATTACCTTTCTAAAAATCCTATAATACATCAAAGGACAAATGAAATCCAAGCCCACTTTATTAGATATAAGGTATTGGATGGGACTATTCAGTTGGAGTATTTCCCATCATCTTCTAATTCTACTGATTTGTTCACAAAACCTCTTCCCAAGGAGCAGTTTTGTAATCTGAGGGACTCACTTGGTTTGGTGAAGTTATCCTCAAGGGGGAATGAAGTGTAGTTACACTTGTGTGATGACAACTTCATCCTTATGAGGTGTTTTGTGCTATATATATGAGTTGATCTTTGGTGGTATAATTACTTTTTGCATATCTTTTGAACATGGTACTTTCTTGTTTGCCTTGTGCAACTTTTGTACATGTTACTTTGTAGATGGCATTGTGCAATTATGGTATATGATGCAATTGCTTTATGCGACTCTTTTACATGGTACTTTCTTGTTTCCTTGTGCAACTTTGTACATGTTTTTATGTAGTTGGCATTATGCAATTGGTTTATCATAGTACTTTATTGTTAGCATGTATGCTACTTTTGTACATGATATTATATGGTTAGCTTTATGCAACCGGTATGCACACTTTATTATTTTCATATACCTTATGCAACTCTTGTACATGGTATTTTTTTGTTAGTCGTGCTACTTTTGTACATGGTACTTTAGAGTTTGCATTATCATGGTACTCCTTGTTTGCTTTATGCAACTTTGTACATGATATTTTTTTATCAACTATATAGCACGTGACTATAAGTATGGTTTGGCATCTTTTTGTGATGACTTATAGTTCACTATTTGTTAGATCAATTTTTTTATTATATTTGGATATTCATATATGCTGTGGTGAATATATTTTTGATGATGTATCTAACTGATATTATGTTGAGTTGCTTGTAGCTTGCAATTACTTTCGTTTGGGGTTTTACAGGCTTACTAAAGACACCCTTGTGATGTTTTCTTCTTGTCATTTGCAACCACTAGTGGTTTATGGATGGTTTTGTAAGCTGCTTGTATCTGAAGCTACTCCGTTGGGGGCTTGCAGTCTCATTTTGGCCCATTTTGTATTGGTGCCTTATTGTAGACCATTCTTGGTCATAGAATCTCATTGTAACTATATTACTCATTTGATTCTCATCCCTATTTATATCTTTAGGGGGAGAATGTTTCTTTGTTTCATAGTTCCTTTTCCTAATATTGCATTAAGGGGGAGTGTTGGAATATGTAATGCAACATTGTGTAAATTATTCTTAGATTAAAATATAAATTCTAAAGAATATTATTTGAATTAGAAAATAATTCTATTTTATGTAAAAATATTTCCACCCAATTAATAAATAAAATAAGGGTGCTAGGAATATTTAATTTGTGGAAAAAAGTTATTTCCCCTTTTCTAGCAAATATTAAAAAGTAACTAATCACTTTTTAATATTTGATAGATGCCACTTGTCACACATCTCAAGATAATATTGTGATAAGATTTGTCACACATCTCAAGATAAGATTGTGATAAGATTAGGGCAATTTTAGGGTTGTAGTAGAAAAGCTTCTCTTTAAATAGGGGTGTTGTCTACTACATCTTGTCATATTGTTGCATAACATTGAAGTATTCTTGTATTGTTGAATCATTGAGTAATATAGTGAGCTTCATAGTGGAGGTTTCCTTTCTTAATTTGAAGTAAGGTTTTACCACTTAATATTGGTGTTGTGGGTTTTCCTCTTTTGTGTGTGATTGATCTTGTGGAGCATTCTTCGATATTGGAGAGACTTTGCTTGTCTCACAATGTGAAGGGTCGAGAAATTATCAAACAAGCCAATAAAGCAAAGATCTAGTTGCCATAACTAAATACAAGGTGAGTGAATATATAATCATGCCTTTTGTTGGTTCAATTACAATTAAAGGGACATTTCCCAATGTGCTAGAGGAAAATTTAAAACAAAATGGATAAATAGGGTAATGGTCCTCTAAATGACCTTTCCTAGTAATAAATGACTATAAAAAGGGAGTTCCTCTTGCTATGTCCCTCAAGATCCTGAGCAAGATACCTTAAGAAAAAATCCCTCGCTTGCCCTTGTATTTACCTCTTTAGACTTTACACCCAATAATGATCTTGTTTTCTAGGATCATCTCCTTCTATAGGTAAAAGTCCCATGTGAGTCACCAAATTGTAGTGAAGTTCCAATACAATAGGCAAATCCATACTAAAAATTAATTAAAATTATTTTCTAGACCCAATCAGGATGAGAGGACTGGAAGTCTCTCCCATCTATCCATTAGTTGATATCAAGAATATGCCAAGGATGCCAATGAAGAAGAGCCTATGAAAAAATTTATTATCCAGTTCAAAGCTCCTAGCACCATGACATGAGGTTGACCACTCATATCATACAAAGAAGGTATGATAGCATTTTTAGTGGTAACTAGGTCAAGCATCACCTTGCTAGGGCACCTAGAGCCTTTCTAGTAGTAATTAATAAGGCTTTGTTGATAGCTTAAATTCTATCTACTTAGTAAATATGAATCCACCTCTTCTTCTAAGTGGTGGATTCAAGAGAAGAGTCACCATATTTTGGTAATTGGGTTTCGATGCAACTACTTCAAGATGATATCAATAACATACCCATGAAACCAAACCTAATAACCATTGAGGATAACGAAGGTGGGAAATAATAATAGGATTGGTAAGCTTGTCAAGTAGGCCAAACCATCTAAAGGTATATTTGAATTATCATGGAAAAATAACATATAATAAGCTCTCACTGCACTCACAAAGAAAATGCTATGGTGAAACTTCATGAGACTAACTTGGTAGAATATTAAGAGATAGAAAAGTGTGGGATAGGGTTCTAATTAAAATTTACAAAATTCAAAAAGCAAAAGAAGGCATGAAATGTAAGGCTACTTAGATAACACTCTAATAAAATTGGTAGCACCATGGATAGATCCAATGAAGCAAAACGTTTGGATGGCAAGAGGTATCTAGAACTAAAAGGAGAAAGGAAGTCCTAAAAGGCATAGGAAGATCAAAAAGCTCAAAAATCAAAAGTTTTGAAAGTTTTAACACAAGGAAAAGATAAAAATTTCTAAGAATGTATGATTTAAAAAGTCACAATAATCGGACCATCTAAAATTACTATAATAGAAATAAATAAGAGTGACCATCTAAAGGAAAGCCACAACATCAAGACATGTCTCCAAAAGGTAGTGGTTGAGCTATTAAAAATAGAATAATTTTTAACTCACCTACCTACACACCTAAAGCATGGCATGTATATAATAATAAGTGGTGTATAAAATTCAATATCAATTGAAGCTACAATTAGAGCAACCCTAAATTTATAACATTAATGTAGTGAAAATTCACTAGACTATGCAAATCCTAGTAGAGAAGGTGATTTTGATCAAAGTGCCACCTTGAAGCTAAAATGAAGGGGCCCAAAGCTTCTACTACTCACAAAGTATCTAATGATAAAATACCATCCAAGGTTCCCCCAATGAAGAAACCCCACCATTTACTTATGCTAAATCTAAAGCTCCCCATACCATAAAATCTAGCCAAACCACTAGACTAGAGCAAAGCATGGTTCAAAATTCATTCTAGTGGTGGCTAAGGTAGTTTCTATTATTTATTGGAGTACTCAAGCTATTTTAGTTATGAATAAAAGGGATCCACCTTTAACTAGACCTTGCTTCATCTAGTACCTATAGCTTTTTCTTCTTTATAGAAGGTAAAGGCTCGGGGTCTAGCCACTTCCCACATCTAAGGGTATTCTCTAATCCTAGATGAAATTACAATTTGATACCACCAATGATTACTAGGGACTAAGTTCCATTACTTATATAAGAGGGAGGAAGATCTAAGGAGGTAGAATATAGAGGTGGTAAGGCAATTCCCTTACCTTCCCCAAAAGGAGCTTAATACCTATATGACAGGGAAGAATAGAATATATTAAAAGGTCTTTGGATGTAACATCTTCCCTAAAATTTTAGGCTTTCTAGCTCCCCAAAGGCCTCCCCAATATCCATGGTATAAGAGGATTATCAAGGAGCAAAAGAGAAAAAGTGCAAGAGGTAGCAACCACAACTCCCAAGGTGACACACAAACATAATCTTCATCAAAGGGACTAGTCAGGAGCATGGAGGAGGCAAAGTCCTAGTTACCACCAAAACCATCACAATAATCCATAGCAATTGGACATGAGAAAAGGGATGATGATTTAGTTCTAGTTTTGGCACTCAACAAGTGGACATGGTTTCCTAGGAAACAACTAGAGTATTTAAAGTGGCAACATAGATGACAGCCCAAGGGGCAATATTAAACCTAATATATAAATGAATAATGATCCTAGAGGTCTAATCATGGGAATTTTTAGCATGAAGTAGCTTGGTGAAATAGTGATAAATCTATCAAACCAACTAGCTAACCACTTTTATGGTTGTAGGTCCCCAAGGCCTCAAGGATCATTCATTGTTGATGTTGACTAGCCTAGGCAATTTTTAACTAAATAATTTTGAATTGCTACATGAGTTTTGGGGGAAATAATTCCTGCTTCTTATTATAAATACCTTTTTGTTCCTCATTGTAAAGGATCAAAAGCAAGCCATACCCATGTCTAGTATCTAGACTCGTATGATATTTTCCTTCATTTTCTTTTGTATCATGCCCTGGCTTGAGATTTGTATTGTTTCAATTTATTAGTTTTGAGCCTATTTATTTGGCATGTATGTAGTCAAGCATTTAAATTAGAAGCTATGACTACATAAACTACTATCAATTATGATGCATGTGTTTATTCATCCCATCATGGTATAAGGAGTTTTTAGACCTCTAGTATATCACCCCTTTAGCATAGGTTTACTTTCTATTATTTAATTTTAGTCATTTACTACTTTCCTCCTAACCCTTTTCCCTGGAAAAGACCGCATCACAAGAGGCTATCTTAGGAACACAATGAAGCACCAATGTCACATCCAAACAAGGAGTTAGCCTTGGTAAAGATCTAAAGGTCATCTAAATTATCCAAGTCTCATGCTCCCTAGACTTCTTAAGACTAGCGCTCCATGCAAGGCATGGGAACTGGACACACCCAACAAAAATAATATTATAGGTGATCATGATGTATGGGGCATAGGAACTAGATCTAGTACTCAAAATTCAAATATGCATTCCTAGTGGAACTAAACTTAGAACAATAAGTTGAGGTTTTTTTGAAGGCCTTAGTCATCTACTTATTGAAGCGTTATAATCATTGACTCCCTTGGTTAAAAAATCATTCAAGTTTAATGGCTCTACTAGAAATGACCTAAGAATATACCATATAATAATTTATTGATAAGGATCCTAGTTGAAATCCCTATTCATCAGCTTTTTGAAGTAGCACCAAAGCACCACCCCTTGTCTAGTAACCCTGTGCCAATCAGGATATGGCCATGTAGCTAAACCATAGGAGAATCCCAACATGGAATGACCAAGATCCCTTGGTTTCCATAATTCCATCTGACACATGGGATCTAATTTCTATTATAGCTCTAAAGTCCTTGACCAAATTCACTAAAGAATATATAACTACCACATTATAACACTTGCATCATATGGTAACTGTCTATATTATGCACAATGTGGTTCAACAAAAATGTGGCACTAAGGCTTCTAGCAATATTTTTCAAGGGCAAAGCATGAGAGTGGTACATGTCCATTGCCACACATTTAATAAGATATTTAGACTATTTGACACCTAGATAGTGAATAGATTTGTGGAGAAGGTGGATGGAGCCTCACTTCTAGCACACCTGATGAATATCAAATGAGATCCTCTATAGGTAATAGAATATTTCAATATCCAATTCCAAAAATCCTAGTATAGAATCCTAGATGATATCAAACCCCCCAAGTATGACACTCATTTTTTATCTCATATTTTAACTTATATATTGCTTTGATGGTTAATATCCAAGGAAGAAAATCCTTGCTAGCAGCCTACCAAATAGCCATTTAGGAAAAAAATAATCTCATACAAATAATTAGGTTACCTCCAATACCCCCAATACCTTTATTTCCCCAACCCATGTACCCACCACTATCATCCAAGCAACCCATCATCTCACACCACACATTCCCCATTAATTTGGCCTCCCCCTTTTTTTCTTCATGGTTACCCCAAATTTCCCCATCTAAAGCCAAAATGGATGAAATGAGAAAGGTACAGGCACTTTTCAAGTAGTTGCATACCTTGAGAAGGTAGTAAATTGACCAAATTTTTCCCTACCTATAACCATAGGTTTTTTCCCCCAAACATCTAAATCAAGAATATTCATTCATGAACCACCAACTAGTTCTAGGGGCTTATCTCGGTCATCAACCTAAGAAAATTTTGGTCTCCAATAGTAGCACAAAGAAAAGAAGTACCTATGGCACCAACCTAATACTAGACGACTTGCCATTAGGCCATATATCGCCCAAAAAATATTGCATTGGAATAGGTTCTAGTGTAGACATGGAAAATTGACCCACTTTGAGTGGGTAATATTCCTTAGTTCCCATAAGAGACCCTCAACCCTTGCCAAGAGCAATGAAAGACCTATTTGCCTCATTTTTTTTAATTTGTTTACCTTTTAGAAAAATTGTGCCCGTCTTTACGAGGCACGACTTCATGCCATTGATATCGCTCCTCATCAGGATGGCACGACTTCATTGTTTAACCTAGTTTTTTTAATTTATTTTATTTTATTACTTTTGAGCCTGCTTAGACCCAGGTTTAAACCCTCTCACGTGTTTTGGTGTCGGCTGTGAGTTTATTTGTGCCCACTTTCTCCCTCCAATTTTGTCTATAAAAAGAAGGATGTTTTTGCTTAATCATATCAAGAATAAGTGCAAGTGTGATATGTGAACTTTTGTGTGATCTCTATGTGAATTGATTAAGCTCAAAATTTATAGTTCATTCTTATTTATTTTCTCTACTATAAGTTAACCATCGAAGTGCGAATTTTGAATTGATATTCTATTACATGGATTGGATTGATTTGGTTGTGTAACTTGGTGGATCTGTGGTGTAGCTTGGAGAGATAAAGTGCCCATCTGGATACTTGGCTCTCTTTTGTCTACTTCTATGACGTCCATTAGGGTTTGATTACTTTTGTGTTTGCATTTATTTCATCTTTTGCATTCGTTTCTTATTTTTCTTTAGTTTGTAGCAAAATTGCGCCTGGAATTAGCAAGGCGTGACTTCGCTACTGCATTATCGTGCCTGCTCTAGGTGAGGCACAATTTTGCCCTAGGGCACATCGGGGGAAATTTTCAAATTTTGCTTTCACTGTTGCATTCCATTATGTTTCTAGATTATATTGTTGTACTTTTCTTTCTATTCTCTAATGTTATATTTTTTATTTATGATTAATTCTCTAAAGGTCAATTTTCACTTTTGTATTGCAAGGTCATATAAAAGGACCTAGGGGGCTTGACTACTGCTAGATCTGTCACACAGCGGCTTATGCAGGCCCCATAATACTAATTCTATTTTTTAGTGTTTCATGAGCGGTTTTGCAAAAACAGGTATTCTTGATATCATTGGACAAGAGGCATAAAAGGCTAAGTCAACCACCAATCTAGATAAGTGCTCTATCAATTCCATTGGTTGAAAATTTGGTTTTATTGTTGATTTTTAGGCATCTAAAAGAGAAAGGCATCTAGCTTGCATCTAGGGATAATTTTTGTGTAATTTTCTAGTGCATATTTGTTTTAAAGTTTTTCTAAAATAAACCCTATATTAGTGAGCATTCAAAATAAAGAATCATATTAGGTTAGCTCTTGTATGCTTGCATTCTATTTTCAGCTATATTATTCCATTTTTTGCATTGTCCTTTATATTTTCTAGCTTAGATCTATAAAGGCTAAACTTAGGTGATTGCCTAAACCTGAATACATCAAACTATCCCAAAATCCTGAGGACTTGGAGTGAGTCCTTAAATCGTTCCTAGTGAACCCTTCCCCTAGCATCGAGTGTAGAGCACAACATACCCCCGTGGTTTACCCCACAAAAGGTTCCCTTCTTACGGATCCAATATTTTGTTTAGGAATTGTACATGGTAGGGCAATTTTCCCCCTCTACATATTTGGTGAACCCGACATGAACACCTCCTTTCCTTTTAAACACTAAGCAGGATCATTAATTTTGTTTGGAAATATCTTTAAGTAATCAAGAATTTGTTTGTTGGTGTTTTCCCCTATTTTTTTTTCACTACTTCTAATGGCTCATTTCCTTAGAATTCAGAGGAAACAATTAGAACTTGATTATGTTCCTGTTGGAGCCAAATTTGACTCAACTTTGAAACCCCCAAATTTAAATTTTTGGTTTCAATCAAACTGCTAACTCTGCTGGTCATTGCTTAAGTTGTTGTGAGTAATTCAATTTTTCATTGGTTGGTTTGATAAAGTCTAACCTTAGCCTTTTTAATAATGTGGGCTTCATGGTATAAATCAAAGTACCTCAAATGGTTAGGGAAGAAATTTTCAAATTAAAAACCTAAAGCCAAAGTTCGACCTTCATAAATCTTTCCTTGGGCCTAAAACCGATTAATAAAGTCCTTAAATCATAAGTCGGTTAAGCATTCACCATGGTCTCAAAATATGAAAGGTCTAAGGTTAAAGCAAATATTAATTAATCAAAACCTAAGGGTATGCACCCCGCCAAGCTAAAAATTGAGCACCTTATATTTAATCCAAGGGTTGCGCTCGATCCGAAAGAAATCAGATGACAGCGCTTTAATAAAATCGAACCAAAGGACAAGTCAAAAGTCAAGCCATGGTCAAAAAGTAAAAATATCACACCTTAGGCTTAATCGGATGGTAGCACGTCATCATGAATAAATCTAATGGAAGCGCATTCAAAATAAGTCCGAAAGATAAGTCAAAGGGTCAATAAGGTTTAACCTAAGGTTTAAAAATTGAGCATCTCTCATTAAATCGGATGAAAGCGCATTGTCTTAAAAATCCAATGGATGCGCTTTCACAATAAAACCTGAAGGTTAAGTCATGAACCAATAAATGAATGTGATTAAAGTCCTTGCACCTTCGACAAGATTGACAAACGCGTTGACCCCAAGATCAAATCAATGGCTACGCACTGTCCAAAAAGTCAAAGCATTAAACATGAGCCATAATGGTCAAAGGTTCTGATTAAATAGTGAGTAAGTCTAAATAATTGGATGGTAGCACTCAATCATCTTTAAAATCAATGGTTGCACATCCTCTAAGAGGTCAAAGGTTTAATAAAAGTCATCATGGGTCAAGTTCAAGTTAAAATTAGAGTAGGTCTAACAGATCGGATGATCGCGCCCATGCGATATCCAGATCAACGGTCACGCATGTTCCAAATTAATCACCTATTAAAAGTCAATATTAAAATAATGTGCCCCCTTGATTAATCGTCGAGCAAGTTACCAAGATCAAACGGTTGCGCTTGATCGGTTTTTAATCTAACGGTGGCACGCTAATTGAAAATACATTAAGGAGTGTTAAGATTCAGAAAATATTAATTAATGATAATCATGTTATTAACAAGGGTTTAATACATCAGCTAATTCCCCCCTTTCGGCTTAAACATGATTAGTATTATACACCCTTGATTAAACTAACTTGTAGGTTGACTTAATCCGACGGTAGCGCTTGTCTCCACTCAGATCCGATGGTCGTATCAAAATCATGAATGGTAAGATGAAGACTAAGGTAAAGATAAATATTAATTGTGTTTAGTGAGGGTTTAATACGTTGACTAATCCCCCCTTTCACCTTAATCATGATTAATAAAAAATCAAAAATTTTTACATTGATTATATGGTGGGCATATTATTGGCAATCTAATGATAGCGCCCAAACTAATCTAAAAATCAATGATTGTGAAGGCTTGTAGTGGCGGCAAAGAATTAAAAGTTATGATAAGTAAGCAACAAGAAGAATTAAATAAGAAAGATGCTTCAATTGCCCAACCCCCTATAGTGACCAAGGTTCAAGATCATGTATATTATTTGAATGTAATGAAAAAGGACATGTACAGAAGAATAAAAGCTCAAGCCAAAGGTTTTACTGAAATGTTCAGGCAAATAAGGGTGATTCAAATAACTGCTCAAGAAATCATGACCTTGATGCAGGAAAGAGAAAAAAATTTTAAATTCATTCACCCAACCCTGGACTTCATAGGGGATCATTTTGAAGAACTACAAGGACAAGAAATAATGACACCTGATGGCAATAAGATTCAAATCAATTTTGAATTTTTCAAAGCAGCCTTGTTTGGATCAAACCAAGAAAAATGGACAAATTCTATGACTGAGATGAATGACCTGATAAAAGATGCTATAGATAAACTAGCAGATATTGGCCTATCCTTAGATCAATTCCTGGAAGCATCAAACATAGAGGGAATATTCAAAGAAACCCTTGAGATATTTGACTGTGAACTAGGTGATGAGGAGGAAATGATTAAACAAACTACACTCATGGTGAATGCTGCAGAAGCTTTACTACTTCAGTATGACAAAAACATGCATGTTATTGTTATACATAAAAACAAAATTTTGCAAGAAATGAATATGCTCAGGATTGCAGCCACTTTTGACACAGAAATATGGAGGTTGATTGATGAGCATATAAAAGGGTTGCAAAGGAGTTTAAAGGGGAAAAAGGTCAATACCTGCAAACAATAAAAAGTAGATTCTGCACCACAGATAGCTGCAATAATAGGAGACATATCTGGGGTAGTTAAAGGGTCAAAGGATCAAGGAAAGGCAACTCAAAAGAGGCCAGTTTGGAAAGCAGTAGCTAAACGCACCGAGAAGTAGCAGAATCAGATGAAAGTTCTTCTCATACTTAAATCACCAGTTTAGTGGGAATTTGTTTGAACAAGTCAAAGAAGGGAGCACAGTCAAAACCTCAAAGCCAGTTGGATAGCACCAATTTTGGAAATTCAATCAGATGATGCCAAGTGTACAGCCAGAATTCAACCAAAAATAATAGAATCAAGAACCAACAACTATAAAAGGAAGCAGGCAGGTCTGGATTCTGCATCAAGCAATTAGAGAATAGCATTTTTGCTAAGAGGTATACTTGAGTGCCCTGTTAGTTGTGCTGTTGTATTTCTTTGTGTCTATTTTCTTTTATTCATTCTTTCTTCCTCCCCTTGTTGTGCAAGATTGTATGATAGGAAAGCGTTCAAGAAGCTGAGAATATTTCTAGTCTTATTGAGCCTAGGATTCAGAGATTCTTCTATTACCAGATTGGAATAAGGAGAGTAGGAGAGACCTGTTACATCATTTGAACAGAGTCTTCTCCATTGTATTGTTGTATTCTTTTGAGAAAAACAGAGTTAAAAGGCATTCTTCCCACTCTGCATGTAATTTTTTCCATGAATCAATACAATTCTGAATCTTATTCCTATCATTTCTTTGTCTCAGTATTGTGTGTATCTGTATAATGGGTTACATTATTTGAATGCATTATACACGTTTCTTTCGTTAGTTAACTTTTGGTTTTGTTACGACATTCGAATGAAATCAAGAATGCTAATTTCCTTTTCCCCTTCTCTCTGTTCATAATTAAAATTATTGTTAAATTGCTATAATAGCCCAATGAATCTAGGCACCAGTCTACATAAGGCATAACAGTTGGTTATTTTCATGCTTGGTCATTTTAATAAGAATACTTATAGTTTAATATAAATCTGGAGCATGCAAATTAGAAGTTTAATTAAAGAATTGTCATTGGGGTTTCCTTACCCATTCTGCCATCTTCTTTAGCAATATTCGGGTTTAGCATAACATGAGGCAGGTCGACCAGAGCCTGTAATAGCTCGTTGGTTTCAAACGGATTCTTGTAGCATGACAATTGATTTCCTACGGATGCAAGAATCGGTTCCAATAGTTTTTTGGTATCGTTGTCGGGGAGGACTTCTTAGAAAGATTCAATTATCTTCTTAAAGTTTTCTTCAATGATTATTTTTAATTCAATGGATGACCAGTTAAAGTAAAGAACCAATGTTTTAATTTTCACTTTGTTAGAAGTTCTTTATTTTTCCTATGTCTGTAGTTTATGTTTTGAAGTAAGTTTTTATGTTCTTGATTTTCTTGAAAATTCTTGTTTCTTGATTTTCTTGAAATTTCTCTTTCTTGATTTTCTTGAATTTCCCCAAGAACCCACTCCTGTGAGGATGAGAGATAATATCAAGCATTCTTGATAAGAGTATACGTTATTCTTTCTGCACCTAGTGCTGGCGACTCTACTGGATGAACCTAGAAGAAAAATATAAAAAAAGGAGAGAACAGAATGTGCTGGCGAACACCAGGAGAAGTGGTAAGGAGCTATTCCTAAAACTTAAAAATCTAGAGGTATTTATACATACCCAAAAATCACCATTTTTTAAGAATTCTACATATTATAGTAGATCTAATTCTAGCAGTAAAAAGTACGTAAAGAAAAATCAGAATATTATTACTACTGATATTACTGTTGATGAACGTTTAAATCCTATTGTAGAAGATATATGCAATTGTTCTCATCATACAATAAATAGTAATACTATAGTAGATAATCAATCTGATTACATTCAAGCTACTCAAAACCATACCACCGTAGGTACTACATCTATGAAATTAAATTCAATAGTAGCTATGGCTCAAGGTAATGTTCATTTGTGGAGAACTAACAGATATAGGCCTTTTGTATTACCAATAAATTTAAATGCCTTACCTAGTAAAGCTCACAAATACCTCCCTAAGTTTTTAGGAAATAGTGCAGTAATTGGAGAGGATCATATCAAAAGTTTCTTATATGCAATGGACAGTCTGGAAGTTGAACATGAAGATGTAGTATTAAGACTATTTCTGTAGACTTTAGAAAAAGATGCTAGAGAATGGTTTAATTCCCTTCCTAACAATGATATCCCAGACTTCACCAAAATGGAAGAGGTGTTCCTAAAGAAGTATGGTGAAAGGAAAAATGAACAATCATTGTTAACTGAGCTAGCCACTATGAAGAAGAAATAAAATGAGGTTGTTAGTGATTTTAACAAAATATTTTCAAAAACAAGAAACAAAATCCCTGCCAACCTTAGGCCTAGTGATATTCAGTCTATTTGTTTTTATAAGAATGCTTTTCAAGGAGAGTTTAACTATGAATTAAGGCAAGAACAAGCCACTACCATTGATGGTTGTATGGAAAAAGCAATGGATATAGAAAGAAATATGCTTGACAGTGGTAAGATGAAGCCTTATTCTTTAGAGGTTAACATGCTTGAGAGAAAACCTAAGAGAGTGGATTTTGATATACAAAGAAGAACTGAAATTGATCCTGTGGAGAAGTTGACTAGTCAAATGATAGAAATGTTCAACAACATGAGTAACAAGTTAGCAAGAATTGAAATAAATGGAAATAATGATGAATCTTCATAGATAGAGCGACCACATGTTGACAACCGTCCCCCATTTAAGAAAAATTACAACAAGAATTGGGGAAACAACAATGGTTTTGAAGAAGGGAATAGGAATAGGGGTAATGGGAATAACAACTGGAAAAATAGAGATTCTAATAGGGATCAGAACAATGTCCCTAACCCAATGCCATCTGCCAATGTAGTTGAAGGTTTTCCTTATTTTTGCTCTACTTGTGATGCACCCCATAACCCTGATGCATGTGGAATACACCTGAGTGATCAACGTAATGTAGATATGCATGCAAAATCAGAAGAGGATATAAGAATCAATGCATGTTGGTCCGTTGAAGATGAATCCAGAGAAAGGTTGTTTGAAGAAGACATGGATAAATATGCTTCAAATCATCATCCTCAGATCTTAGTAACTGAAGGAACTAAAATCTTGTAGAAATCACATGAGTCAAGATATGATAAGATGAAGCAAGGGAAATTGATTCCCACTGCTCAAGAGGTTGAAGAATTAGAGGCAACCCATGTTTTAAATTTGAGGAATAGAATAGTCCCTAAAAAATAGAGAAATTATCTACAAATGAAACAAGAAGATAAACTTTCACCAATAAAAATATCAGTAAAGAGAAAACTGATAGGAACCCTAACAAAATTACTCCTGAGGTAATAGAATCAGTGGAAGAGATTCCCAAAGAAGAAAGTAACAAACCATTGGATATAAAGAAGATAGAATTTGATGTTGGGTCAGAACTCAGTAAGCAAAAAGTTAATATCACATTTGGTGAACTTATGAAAGTTCAAACATACAGAGAACAAGTATGCAGAGCTTTTGGATTAGTAGAGTAGAAAGAAGACCCTACTTGTCATGTTGCTAGACAAAATCAACATGATACAAGATCACCATATTCTGTCAGACCCTTCTACGTGTCATTAAGATATAATTCAGATGAAGGGGAAAGATATGTGATTCATAATTGCATGCTTGATAGTGGAGCTTCACATAATATCATGCCTAAGTTAATAGCTGACCAAATGGGATTAATCTGTACTAGAGATTCTGCCCCTGTTTCTGTAATGGACAACAGACAAATTCCCTGTGTAGGGGTGATAACTGGATTATTAGTTTTCCTAGACCAACACCCCAAAAAGGGCATTGTCATGGATGTAGCAGTAGTTGATGTTGACCCATTCTTCTCACTATTACTCAGTAGACATTGGGCAGAACAACTAGGGGGATCAATACAACTAGACTGGTCTTATGCTACCATCCCCATATCAGATAAGGAGAATATAATTTTGAGAAGGGAACCATTCAAAAAACACTCCATAGAGTTAATTCAAACAGATGAAACCATGATTAACTTAGTTAACTCTATGGAAGAAAAAGGGATGGGAGTCTATTCAATATGGCACAACCCATTCTTGATGGAAGTACCAGATGCAAAGAACATGGATCCAGAAGATATGAGAATAATTGATGCTGAATCAAATCGAGTATTAACCCAAGAAATGTGGACCATGTCATTTGATGGGGCTAAATCCCAATCTGGAGCAGGTGCAGGTGTAAATTTGATTGATATTAAAGGAAATTACCTTGGTATCCCTTACAGATTGCAATTTCCTTGCACAAACAATGTAGTTGAGTATGAAGCTTTACTATTAGGGCTAAGGAAAGCAAAAGAGTTAGGTATTAACTACTTAACTATAACAGGGGATGCAAAACTTATTATACTACAAATAAAAGGCAAATATCAGACCAAGCATCCTAGACTTAAGCAATATAGAAATGCAGTACTGGAAGAAATTGATAAATTTTTGGCTTTCAATATTTCATATATTCCTAGAGAACAAAATCATGTTGCAGATCTCTTAGCTATGAATGCCTCAGGTCTAGATCACCCAGAAATAACTACAGAATATATGGACATATTTCCAACTATCTCAGTCTATAAACCTTCTGTGCCAGATAACATAGTCTATCTTCAGGTCTTTCAAGATGATATAGATATTAAGGATTTTATGACTTTGCAAAATCAGTATGCAGATGTCATCTGTGATGAAAAATATGAAGAAAAGCTAAAAGATCAAATAGGAGAACCAATAGAAGTAATCCAGTTGAAAACTAATAGAATACCCAAAGGATTGGTGTCTCTTGAAAGCCTATTTGATGATTTTGACAAAGCCTATAAACCTATACGTAGAGAAGTGATATCTGAGGATATTAATATTGGCTCAATGAAAGAACCCAGAATAGTGAAAGTAGACATGGCACTACCTGCTAAAGAAAAAGTTGGATATATCAATTTCCTAAAAAGGAACAAAGAACATTTTGCTTGGACCTATGAAGATCTCAAAACTTTCAAAACGGATGTGATGACACATATAATACCCTTGAAAGAAGAGGCCAAGCCATTTAGACAAAAACAGAGAAAGTACAATCCAACTCTGCACCCAGTAATGCAAAAAGAGGTTCAAAAATTGTTGGACTCCAAGATAATAAGAAAAGTCAGATTTTCCTCCTGGATATCCAACTTAGTACCAGTTAGGAAAAAGAATGGGGACATTAGACTATGCGTGGATTTTAGAAATTTAAACAAGAGCTCACTAAAAGACAATTACCCATTGCCTAACATGGAACAACTGCTACAAGCAGTGGTAGGTTCAACTAGATTGTCCCTGTTAGATGGATTTTTAGGGTACAATCAAATTATGATAAATCCAGAAGATAGACACAAGGCAGCATTCACCACACCCTGGGGCACATTTGAATATTTAAGAATACCTTTTGGATTGATGAATGCAGGTGCTACTTTCCAAAGAGCGATGGACTTTGCTTTCAAAGGACTAATGTTCAAAATTGTAGTAGTGTACTTAGATGATATCACAGTTTTTTCTAAAAACCCAAAAGATCATCTAGAACATTTGACTATAGTTTTTGCCTAATGCAAGGAATTTGGAATCTCTCTAAATCCAAAAAAATGCATATTTGGAACTACACAAGGAAAATTGCTAGGTCATATAGTTTCAGAAAAGGGAATAAGCATTGATCCAGAAAGGATAGAAGCCATTTCTAAAATTCCCCCACCCAAGAATCTAAAAGGGGTAAGGTCATTCTTTGGAAAAATAAATTTTATCAAAATATTTGTCCCAAATTTTGCAGAAATGACCAAACCCATAAATGATATGGTGAAGAAAACTGGAGAAATAAAATGGACATTAGAAAATATGGAAGCATTTAACAAGATCAAAGAAGCCATATCAACCACTCTAGCCCTAAGTTGCCCTAATTATGCAAAGGATTTTAATATTTATTCATATGCTTCTGAACACTCTATTGCAGTAGTCCTTTCACAAAAATATGAAGAAAATAATGAAAGGCCAATAGCCTTTATGAGTTCAGGTCTAAAAGGAGCACATATCAAATACACCTTACTAGAGAAACATGCTTATGCAATCATCCAATATTTGGAACACTTTAAAGGTATATTTGGATCAAATAAAGTTTATTGTTGTATTCCTTTCATAGCAATAAAAGATATCTTTTCTCAATCGAGCCATTAGGAAGACCAACAAGATGGATGGTAAAACTTTTGCAATATGATGTTGAATTCAAAATAGTTAAAACAGTCAAAGGGCAGGGTTTAGCTAAACTATTGGCTAACAAAGAAGAAGCAGGATCTGAAAATATTCTTACCATAGATCAGACATATGATGATAGAAGAATAAAAAATGAAGAATGTAAATGGTATGAAGAAATATTGTCATACTTACAAACGTTGTCTTTTCCTGGAGATATGACAATAAACAGAATGAGGTCAGTCAAACTTCAAGCTCAAAAGTATTATATACAAAATGGAGTATTATATTGGAAACATCCTGATGGAGTATTATTAGTCTGCTTATATGAAAGAGAAGTCCCCAAAATAATTAATGAATTTCATAATGGTTTCTATGGAGGACACTTTGCTCCAAGAGCTACAACCAATAAAATCATGAGAGCAGGATATTATTGGCCATCCCTTTTTAAGGATGTATATAAATATGTTAGGAATTGTCATAACTGCCAAGTTTTTATAGGGAAAAAGCATCTACCAGCCATGCCCCTCAAGCCAATAATCATTGAAGCACCTTTTGCTCAATGGGGCATTGACCTGATTGGAGAGATCAAGCCTAATTCATCTGGCCAACATAAGTGGATCATAACTACAACAGATTACTTCACAAAGTGGGTGGAAGTTGCACCTTTGAGAACATCTACATCTACTATAGTCATCATATTCATAGAGGAAAATATCTTGACCAGGTATGGAGTTCCTAAAAATCTTGTAACTGATAATGCTCAATATTTTGTGTCATATGAAATGGTAGAATTTTGTGCTGAATATGGAATTGAATTATCTCATTCTGCTAATTATTATCCCCAAGGAAATGGTCTAGCTGAGTCATCAAATAAAAATGTAATAACAAGAATAAAAAGGTCATTAGGCAAAAAAAAAAGGGGATGGGACAATGAACTTAAATTTTCTTTATGGGCTGATAGGCTGTCTGTTAAAAGAAATACAGGAAGAACCCCCTATGAGATGGTTTATGGAGAAAAATCCCTATTGCCCCAAAAAATGGAAAAAATGGCACTTTTCCTTTTATTGCAAGATCATGAAAACCCTGATCCCATTCAGAGAAGGCTTGACCAAATTGTCTTGTTAGAAGAACAAAGAAGAGAGACCCTCAATAGAATGATGGAACAAACCCAAAAAACTATAAAATTGTTTAATAAGAAAGCCAAGGGTACTCCTTTTTCTCAAGGAGATATAGTCATCTATTGGGATCCTAAAAATGATAAGCATGGTGAAAAGGGTAAGTTTGAACCTAAATGGATTGGCCCATACCAAATTGCCCATGTTATCAGTCAGAATACTTACAAGCTACAGACTTTGCAGGGAGAAATAATGGCTATCCCTATTAATGGCCAACACCTCAAAATGTACAATCCCTGTTGAAGGTGTACTTACAAAAAAAGCATTACACAAAAAAATAGAAAAAACAAAAATCCAAAAACAGAGTGGTGTATTTTGTTTATTAGTTAAGCTTCCCTTTTTGTTCTTGAATAATTTTGAGTTTACTGTACACATGATATCTTAGTTTGATGAGTATATCTAACTGTTTATTCCACCAAAGACAATAAAAAAAAAGGAGATTTATTTTAGATGTTGATGAGCTTTACAATTCTGTCAAAAATGAGTGTTTATGCAATAGTTGTTTGATATGAGATAAAACAGATAGAAAACAAAGCTGATTGAAACATCATGTCAAGCCTCACATTACAAATGATACTTAAAGTGACTTCAAAGGTCCAAAGAACTGAGTTATCTTTGAGAGGGTAGTTGAGCCAAAAATTATTACACTCATATTTTATAGCCAGAAACTAATCCTCAACTCAGGCATACTTATTGCACAATTTGCTTATATATCCAAACACTTCTCTCACGAGAAAGAAAAATAAAAAATAAAGTAAAATTGAGTCACTGCCTGAGATATCTTGGAAAACCTCTACCGGAGCTATAGACGCTTGACTGGCAGTAGGGTAAAACTAATATGGGATTAGAAGCAACTCCACCGAGGCTATAGATGCCTGACTGGCAATGGAGCCCTATAGAATGGTGAAAATTTTTAAAGAGTGAAATCACATATTAGGCTTGGCTATTTTGCTCAGATATGGTAAAGTTCTGAAAGATTTAGAAATCCAAAAAAGAATGCACAAACACACACATGGGAAAAAATATGATGAGACAAATGGTTGTGACAAAATCTATGTAATCATATCTTATGACTTAGCTAAAACAAGCATTACAATATTTCAAAATAAAACTCATTGATTTCTAAAATTTCTAACCTTTGTTTCCAAATTGAATGAAAAGGGATCTACAGTTTTTCATACTCTACTTGCTTTGATATCATGTTATTCATATTTGTTTTTCAATATATAAAAAAAATTATGAAGAAAAGAAAGAAAAAGAGGAAGGAAGTTTTTTCATTATGCATTTCAAGTTTTGCTTAGCAATCAAAATTTTGTTGTTTTTTGTTAAATTTTTGCAAAATAAAACCAGGATATTCTATGGTTCTCAAGTGCTTCATGTTTTCAACACATTGTCCCAGTCAGAGCCTATGTTGGAGCCAAATTTGACTCAACTTTGAAACCCCCAAATTTAAATTTTTGGTTTCAATCAAACTGCTAATACTGCTGGTCATTGCTTAAGTTGTTGTGAGTAATTCAATTTTTCATTGGTTGGTTTGATAAAGTCTAACCTTAGCCTTTTTAATAATGTGGGCTTCATGGTATAAATCAAAGTACCTCAAATGGTTAGGGAAGAAATTTTCAAATTAAAAATCTAAAGCCAAAGTCCGACCTTCATAAATCTTTCCTTGGGCCTAAAACCGATTAATAAAGTCCTTAAATCATAAGTCGGTTAAGCATTCACCATGGTCTCAAAATCTAAAAGGTCTAAGGTTAAAGCAAATATTAATTAATCAAAACCTAAGGGTATGCACCCTGCCAAGCTAACAATCGAGCACCTTAGATTTAATCCAAGGGCCGTGCTCGATCTGGAAGAAATCGGATGACAACGCTTTAATAAAATTGAACCAAAGGACAAGTCAAAAGTCAAGCCATGGTCAAAAAGTAAAAATATCGCACCTTAGGCTTAATCAGATGGTAGCACATCATCATGAATAAATCTAATGAAAGCGCATTCAAAAAGAAGTCTGAAAGATAAGTCAAAGGGTCAATAAGGTTTAACCTAAGGTTTAAAAATCGAGCATCTCTCATTAAATCGGATGAAAGTGCATCGTCTTAAAAATATGATAGACGTGCTTTCGCAATAAAACCCGAAGGTTAAGTCATGAACCAATAAATGAATGTGATTAAAGTCCTTGCACCTTCGACAAGATCAACAGACGCATCGACCCCAAGATCAAATCAACGGCTGCGCACTGTTCGAAAAGTCGAAGCATTAAACATGAGCCATAATGGTCAAAGGTTTTGATTAAACAGTGAGTAAGTCTAAATAATCGGATGGTAGCACTCAATAATCTTTAAAATCAATGGCTATGCATCCTCTAAGAGGTCAAAGGTTTAAGAAAAGTCATCATGGGTCAAGGTCAAGTTAAAATCAAAGCAGGTCTGATAGATCGGACGATCGTGCCCATGCGATATCCAGATCAATGGCCACGCATGTTTCAAATTAATCACCTATTAAAAGTCAATATTAAAAGAATGTGCCCCCTTGATTAATCATCGGGTAGGTTACCAAGATCAAACGGTTGCGCTCGATCAGTTTTTAATCTAACGATGGCGCGCTAATTGAAAATACATTAAGGAGTGTTAAGATTCGAAAAAGATTAATTAATGATAATCATGTTATTAGCAAGGGTTTAATACATCAGCTAATTCCTCCCTTTCAGCTTAAACATGATTAGTATTATACACCCTTGATTAAACTAACTTGAAGGTTGACTTAATCTGAAGGCAGCGCTTGTCTCCACTCAGATCTGATGGTCGCGTCGAAATCGTGAATGGTAAGATGAAGACTAAGGTAAAGATAAAGATTAATTGTGTTTAGCGAGGGTTTAATACATTGACTAATCCCCCCCTTTCACCTTAATCATGATTAATAGAAAATCAAAAGTTTTTACATTGATTATATGGTGGGCATCTTATTGGCAATCTAACGATAGCGCCCAAACTAATCCGAAAATCAACGATCTCGAAGGCTTGTAGTGGAAGCAAAGAATTAAAAGTTGTGATAAGTAAGCAACAAGAAGAATTAAATAAGAAAGATGCTTCAATTGCCCAGCCCCTTGTAGTGACCAAGGTTCAAGATCATGTATATTATTTGAATGTAATGAAAAAGGACATGTATAGAAGAATAAAAGCTCAGGCCAAAGGTTTTACTGAAATGTTCAAGCAAATAAGGGTGATTCAAATAATTGCTCAAGAAATCATGACCTTGATGCAGGAAAGAGAAAAATATTTTAAATTCATTCACCCAACCCTGTATTTCATAGGGGATCATTTTGAAGAACTACAAGGACAAGAAATAACGACACCTGATGGCAATAAGATTTAAATCAATTTTGAATTTTTCAAAGCAGCCATTTTTGGATCAAACCAAGAGAAATGGACAAATTATGTGACTGAGATGAATGACCTGATAAAGGATGCTACAGATAAACTAGCAGATATTGGCCTATCCTTAGATCAATGCCTGGAAGCATCAGACATAGAAGGAATATTCAAAGAAACCCTTGAGAGATTTGACTATGAACTAGGTGATGAGGAGGAAATGATTAAACAAACTACACTCATGGTGAATGTTGCAAAGCTTTACTACTTCAGTATGACAGAAACATGTATGTTATTGTTATACAGAAAAATAGAATTTTGCAAGAAATAAATATGCTCAGGATTGCAACCACTTTTGACATAGAAATATGGATGTTGATTGATGAGCATATAAAAGGGTTGCAAAGGAGTTTAAAGGGGAAAAAGGTCAATACCTACAAATAGCAAAAAGTAGATTCTACACCACAGACAGTTGCAATAACAGGAGACATCTTTGGGGTAGTTAAAGGGTCAAAGGATCAAGGAAAGGCAACTCAAAAGAGGCCAGTTCAGAAAGCAGCAGGTAAACGCACCAAGAAGTAGCAGAATCAGATGAAATTTCTTCTCATACTTAAATCACCAGTTTAGTGGGAATTTGTTTGAACAAGTCAAATAAGGGAGCACATTCAAAACCTCAAAGCTAGCTAGATAGCACCAATTTTGGAAATTCAATCAGATGATGCCAAGTGTATAGCTAGAATTCAACCAGAAATAATAGAATCAAGAACCAGCAGCTATAAAAGGAAGCAAGCAGGTCTGGATTCTGCATCAAGCAATTAGAGAATAGCATTTTTGCTAAGAGGTATACTTGAGTGCCCTGTTAGTTGTGTTGTATTTCTTTGTGTCTATTTTATTTTATTCATTCTTTCTTCCTCCCCTTGTTGTGCAGGATTGTATGATAGGAAAGCATTCAAGAAGCTAAGAATATTTCCAGTATTATTGAGCCTAGGATTCAGAGATTCTTCTGTTACCATATTGGAATAAGGATAGTAGGAGAGACATGTTACATCATTTGAACAGAGTCTTCTCCATTGTATTGTTGTATTATTTTGAGAAAAACAGAGTTAAAAGGCATTCTACCCACTCTGCATGTAATTTTTCCATGAATCAATACAATTTTGAATCTTATTCCTGTCATTTCTTTGTCTCAATATTGTGTGTATCTGTATAATGGGTTACATTATTTGAATGCATTATACATGTTTCTTTTGTTAGTTAACTTTTGGTTTTGTTATGACATTTGAATGAAATCAAGAATGCTAATTTCCTTTTCCCCTTCTCTCTGTTCATAATTAAAATTGTTGTTAAATTGCTATAACAACCCAATGAATCTAGGCACCGGTCTACATAAGGCATAACAGTTGGTTATTTTCATGCTTGGTAATTTTAATAAGAATACTTATAGTTTAATATAAATCTAGAGCATGCAAATTAGAAGTTTAATTAAAGAATTGTCTAAGGGGTTTCCTTACCCGTTCTACCATCTTCTTTAGCAATATTCGGGTTTAGCAGAACATAAGGCATGTCGACCAGAGCCTGTAATAGCTCGTTGGTTTCAAAAGTATTCTTGTAGCATGACAATTGATTTCCTACGGATGCAAGAATCGGTTCCAATAGATCCTTTGGAAAATGATCAGATTAATAGGGAAAACCCTAATGTAGATCCAGAAGATCAAGAAGAGGTAGACATGGAAATTGAAACAAATTTTGATCCTTTTGTTGGACCTAATTGGAGTTATTTTTCATAATTTGATCACATTTGGGAATTCATGAAATATCATAAGAAAAAAATATTGGAATATGTGGAATGAGAAGCTCGTCTTGAAAAATAGGGTGCTAATCCTTCTTCTCCCAATAGGTTTCCTTTGCTTCATCATGATATTCCTACATATCAATCCTTGCATCAAAATAATTTTAAGGACCAAGTGACTTGTGCCAATACTAATACCACCAATTTTGGAGAGAATTTGCAAGTCATTCTAACTAGTAGTGGCCCAAAAATTTATTTCCAATTTCCTCCTGCATCCTCTAACATCAATACTATTGCATCTATTCCACCAAATTTTAGTTGTCCTCAAATTTCCACATACAACCAAGGTATCCTAAGTTTGAATCCAACATCAGGGTTTCAACATGCATACATTCCTCCTTTTGGAATTCTGGGATACACACATGGTAATCCAAAAATGGAGAATTTGGCAAATATTGTGAATCAATTGGTTTTAAGAATTGATATGATTCAACCATCAAGGTTTACATACAACTATAAGTAAATGTGTAGTCAGCCATTGGATCCTATTATTGCTGCTAGGCCTTATCCTAAGCATTTTTCTATGCCAGTATGACCAATCTATAAAGGGGCCGAAGATCCAATAGAGCATTTGAGAGGGTTCATAATAGCTTGTCATTATATTTTTTATGATGATATACTTTTATTGAAAATGTTTCCTAAGAGTCTTTCTGGAGTAGCATTAGAATGGTATTATCGATTCCCCAACTATTCTTTTAAAAGCTTTAAGAAAACTGCAGAGATGTTTGTTCATCAGTTTAGTGCTTACATTAAAAAATAAGTAACAATGAGAGATTTATATGATTTAAATAAAAGTAAAGAGGAAATTTTTTCAATATTTTTAGCTCGTTGGAGGAGTTTAGTTGGCCTATTAATACAACCTATGTCTCAGAAAGATATGTTTGATATATTTATAGAAATTTTACAAGAATAGTTATCTTATGCTCTAGAAACTACTACTGTCACATCTTTAGATCAAGCAATTGAGTTAGCAAGAAAAGTGAAACAATATCTCATCAAAAGAGGTCAAATCAAGGTTAAATAAGATAATCCTATTAAGTCTCAACCTAATACTAAGCATATAGGAGGTAATAGTGATAGCAGACCTGTTAACAATGTTAATAATAGCCTATAGAAGATTGTGCTTCAAAAACCTCCTCAAAGATATTTCACAAGACTTAATATCCCTATGGAAGTAGTTTAGAAGCAACTACTAGATGTTAAGGCAATAGAATTACCTCCATTAATACAGCCAGATACTACAACTCATTGGTATAAGGTAGGTCAATATTAAATTTATCATAGAGCAGAAGGACATTGGACGAACACTTGTAAGAAATTGAAGCATACGGTTCAAGATTTATTTTATGTAGGACACATTGATTTAAGAAATCTCCAATCACTGAGTGGTCAAAATCCTATTCAAAAAGCTTCAACCACAAATCAATATATGGGAATATTTAAGGATACCTTACCTAAGCATGAGCAATAAGCAACTAATCAGGTGGCTCACCAAGATGATTCCCTATGCCATAGAAATGTATTTGGTATGGTTGGGGTAACCACAACGAAATAGGCTCAAAATCAACAACATCAGCAAGGATAGAGTTTGATATCTCAGCCCAGTACAGTTTCGAAGGAAGTTCAGAGAAAATATTCAGCTACAAGGATTCCACCTATAGTATTGAGACCACAGTCACAAGTTTCATTTGATCTTCAAAAGCAGCTAGCTAGTACCCTAGCAAAGATATCAATGTTAGAGCTTTTACAAACTTCTCCTTATCACATAAATACTTTGATGAGATTTTTACAGCAGCAATCTATTTTCCCAGACATTCCTCATGATGCCATAGTTGACACTGTAGGTTATTTTGGGATACATCATGTCTCATTATTAGATAATGATAAACCTTCCTCAAATTTACATAGAGATTCATCACTTTACATCACCACACTTATTGGGAATACCCTTATCAAGTGAGTGTTGATTTATAATGGCTCATCCTCAATTTGTGTACATATCAATTCTTTCAAAATTTTGGATTAAAAGAGGAATATTTAACAAAAACTGATATCATCATTAAAGCTTTCAAAAATGAGTCCCAAGAGGCTTGTGGTATCATATCTCTCCCATTGAAAGTGGTACCAAGGATATTGGATACTTTGTTCTATGTGGTACATTGTCCTGCATCTTTTAATCTTCTTCTTGGGTGATCTTGGATCCATGCTATGAAGTTTGTCCCTTCTACTTTTCATAAATGTCTCAAGTTTGAATTCAAGAATCAAGTTATCACCATTTTGGGCGACCCTTGACCATTTGAATTTTGTTCAAATATGGAGTTAGCCCAATAGATTCTTATTTGTGTCCTTCTATTTCTTCAACAACTTCCTCATGTTCCTCCTTTCAATTTTATGAGCATTTTCAAATTTTAAAAGTGAGGAACATAGGACCCATATTTTCCCCTCAGATCATGATAATAAGTTTCTTCAAGAGCCTCTACTAGATCTAGCCAAGCTACCACCTTCACCTAGAACTATGGGCTTGCCTCATAAGAAGGGTAATTTTGTACACTTTGGCACATGTACTTTTATCTTTAGGGTTATGGATTCTGAAGAAAATCTTCATGGTAGCAACCCATCTCTCAATGAGCTCTCTTTTGCTCAATGCTATCTCACTAATGATTATCCCCTTCCTAAGAAAATCCTATCCAGTATGGGATATGCAAGTAAAGGATCGGGACCGTAGCATAAGGGTATTGAAGAACCCTTAGATGTTGATATTTGGCCTCGGAGATGTGGTATAGGTTTTATACCTAATAAAAATGAACCTTTACCTTTTGGGGATGATGACCATATTATGACTTATGCAGAGTATATGAAGTATAAAAAGTTGTCAATAAATGATAATAAAAGTGTTTATATTTCTTTTCCTTCAAAGATAATGTCTTGTAATATGATTGGTTTTTTCTGTTATAAAGATAACTTTACTTCTGTATTAAAGAATGGGGAATATTTGTATAATTTCTTTTATGTTAATAAGAATGGTACTATTATAAAATGTAGTGATTATCGTGCCATGGATGTTAAAATAAGGGTCTTGGAAGAACTTTCTCATGCTTTTCATCATCGATAAAATGCACTCCTTGGGGATATCTTCGATCTGACACCTCATGGCATGTTAATCCATTTTAATAATATGAATGTTACCTTTAGGTTTTGCATTGATTTCAATTCTTAAAAAAAAACTTTCATATAGTTGAACTTTCATTTTCATTGCATCTGCTTGCTTGTTCATATTGCATTGTTACTTGTCATCTTTGCATGATTGCTTGACATCTAATTTAACACCTTGCATGTTTTCTTGTCATAAGTGCATGATTGCTTGTTCATGACTGCTTGCTCATATAGAATTTGGGGATATTACAAAAATGGCATGTGATGACACATAGTTAGGTCATAGCTAACATGCATTGCACTTTTCACTAGGACTCTAATGCTTAGCAAGATCCCCCCTACGGATAATTTTCCTCCTTTTATTCTTATGATCGTTTATTCCTCTTTTCTCGTTTTCCTCATAATTGTAGCCAAAATTTTCCTCATAGTCCCACTCTGGGATAGCACTTGCATAGCATTTTTACATATATATTACACCCCATATAGGATATTTATACATCCTAACGGGTATTGCACTATTCATGATCTTCTATCGGGTCATACTCTCTTTTGACTCAGCAGGATCAACACCCCATCATAGGATAAGCTCCTTGGTCATTTTCAGTAGACCTCAGCATACACCCTAGCAAGTAATCACCTCATAGAAGTCAATAAGGGAGCAACCACCCATAGTGTGTCAAACCTCCACATACTTGTTCACATTAATACAAGTGTTGTACCCTTAGCGGGTCTAGCAACTTTGTTCATCTAATCTATAGTATATGGTTACACTAGTTCGTAGCAACCTACACAAGCCTCATACTGTGGGTCATTCATTCTTCTCCTTTTTTGATGGTTGACCTTTGGGCCTCCCTTATTTTCTCTTCCCCTTCTTCTTCTTCTCTTCCTTTTTCTTCCTCTTCTTCTTCTCTTATTTTTTCTTCCTCTTCTTTCTCCTTCTCTTCCTTCTCTTCTCCTTTCTCTTCCTTTTCCTTCTTCCTTTCTTTCTCTCTTTGTTTTCTTCTTTCTCTTTTTTTGTTTTTCTTGCTTGTTTCTTCTTCTATTTTCTTTCCCTTGTTCTTCTTCTGTTTGCATCTATTTTCATCCTTCATATAGTGTGCATTAGGATAGTTTACATACATGAAAATACTTAAATAAAACAAAATAAACACATGCATTAACTCATCACACATAAACACATAAAAATATAAAATTCATAGCTATGTATTACTCGTAGGACAAAAGAGTACATCATGTGAGGTTGGTGTACCACAATCCAAACTCGATACACTCAACCTAGGGATGCACACCACAATAAAAACTGGTGCATCATCTCGATCCCTAGCTAGCCTATCCTAGCTCTAAGAGCCAACTCCCTCTGGCCCTCCTTGGGGTGGAGGTAGTCTCAGTTGTGCCACCAACTACTGAGATGTCAAAGATGCTCGTGATCGAGATCGCAACCTGCTCACTGACTAAAGGGATGGATGAAGCTCCATCCTCCAATTTGGAGGGACAACTATGTAATAATCCATCTCAAAGAACATGGCCCTTTGAATAGTTGTCTCTAGCCTATCACCAGTACACCGCAACTCTACCTGAAGGAGTTGCATCAAATCCCCTCCCTAGATACTCCCAACAGTAGCCATCATCTTAGCTCGGTCTCACTAGCACTCTCCATCCAGCTGGACCACCTCTCCCTGCAGCTAGGAAACCTTTGCCAGTGCAATGTCCCTCTTCATCTATAGTTGGGCCACTTGTGTCTGTAGAGAAGCTAGTTGTACCTATAGCTCCCCTATGCCCTAGCTCTAACCACCCATTGTTTCTGATTTAGATACCTCCCCAAGGTCTCTAGCTCATGGCCCTTTTCCTGTAAGGGGGTATCCCCCATCCCTCCCTCACTAGTCCCTACTCCTAGGATGGTCTCCTCCACCATCCAGATCTAGACCCGTGTTAGCCCCTATATGGGTGCAGTTGGAGCTTGTTGTACCCTCTTAGTGGCCCTATGAGCTACCTCTAAAAATACTTGTTGAATGCTCAGGCCCATCACCTAGCACCTCTGTACCAATACAGGTGGTGAGATCATTTGAGTTGCAACCCCTTTATACCATCACCTATACCCAATGGCCACCTCTATGTCATCTACCCCTGGGTTAACATAAGGAGGATCATCCTGGTCCTCCTCGACCCACCTAGTGAGTTTTGGCTCACCTCTGACCCTTGTTGGGTCCTAGGTCATCCTTTGATACCAATAGTCCCCTAGGTTTGGGATTCCCTATAAGATCTTGAAGTACCATTGGACTCAATAAAATATGAGCACCTTTGGCTCTCCCCGCTCTGACCTCAACCATCTGACCCTCCTCACCTGTACTAGGTTTGTCTTGTCATCTACCCAGCCAAGGTAAAGCCTCCATGGTCGTCAGATTAGTTGCACCTCCTACAACTCATCGATCACCCACCTTGCTAGTGGTATGTTCCCTGCATAGGACCTCATAGTCCTCTCCAAGGATCGAGGCCATTTGTATGTTCTTGTCCACTCTAGGTCGGGCAATGGTCCTGGTAGTGCTAATGGTATCCGAACTGCAATGTGATCCCAATACCACACCTGGAGCAATATCATACAAACTAGTCATGTACATCGTTTATACACAATGTTGTACAATATCCTATATAAATAGTCCAACATATAAGGACCCCATGTGAAGCAAACTCTCTATAGTTGTATGTCCTACCACTACTCTCTCCAGTGCCCATGGCAAGTATCTTTTGCTAGTGTGGTAGGTAGAGAGGTCTGCCACCACCCCTACAAGCACCGCAATAAAAGGATCTACTTTGTAGTGGCCAACTGGATCATCAACTACTATGGTGCCCTCCAACACCTGGTGGGTGAAGCCTATGGAAAACTGTTGTAGAGCAACAACCTTCCCTCAGGCCTTGTAAACCTCTCTCCCCATGATGGGGATCCTCAGGATCCACCACATGTCCTCCAATGTGATAGTCATCTCCCTTGTTGGTAGCAAGAACGTAGAGGACTCTAGATACCATCGCTCTACTAGGGTAGTCAACATAGCCATGTTTGTCTCGATCTATGGCATCCTTGCCATATGGTCCAACCCAATCACCTCTATTCTAGATCTCTCTACTGGCCCTAGAGTGTCTAGCTCTACCAGTGTCCCTGCTCGCCACTCCCAAGTATCGAGAACACCTAGCTGCATTTAATAAAAAAACACAAAAATTAATTAGTTTCATCATAAAAATCAAATAAATTAATTAAAATCCTACTTCAACATAAAGAAATTTCAATTTGTCATTCATGCTTTGGATTTTCTTCTTTCTTTTAGCTTCTTCTTTCTTTCTTATCTTTTCTTTTTGTGAAGTCACTCCCCATTTTTAGGGCACGCAACTTTGCTTTCATGAAATCGTACCCCATGTTTTCCTAGTGCAACTTCGCAAAATCGCGTTTGGTTTTTCCCAGGCATGATTTCACCATGTTTCACCTAAAGCAAAATCAACCCTGGGTTGCAAAGTCACACCCAAGTCATGGCATAAATTTTACTGGTTTCTAGGGTGATTTTCCAAAAACAAATCCCTAAAACCTAATTACGCGAACTGAGAGAAAAAAATAATATGAAAGATGAACAACGATGATTATTACCCATTCTCAAGCCCTAACCTCATCCCTCGCAGTCACTACTCAGTGAACCAGAAGTGTCATCGCTATTTTTCCAAAGCCCTTTTCTTCTCCTCCTCACAATAAAAATGAATCAGGGTTTTACCCTTATTTCCCTTTTTAACCCTATTTTTGGTTTCCTCTCTCTTGTTTTTTTTCTTTGATTGATTGTCACTCATTCTCTCTCTCCTTTATTCTATATCAGTTCTTTCGAGTTCTTATGAAATATTGATTTTTCATAATCACTCAAGGGAGAACCTTAGACATAGATGCATTAATGATAGTAATACCTCACCCTTTTGCCCAAACCTAGCCACCTCTTCCTTGCACTTGTTGTGTGCTTGTTGTATGCTTACCCATAGGAATCTACATCCTTTCTTTAATGCATTAAGTAGGCCCTAAATGCATCAAAGAGGGGGAAAAATGTAGATATGGAAAATTGACCCACTTTGAGTGGGCAATATTCCTTAGTGTCCCTAAGAGGCCCTCAACCCTTAACAAGAGCAAGGGAAGACCTCTTTGCCTCCTTTTTTTTAATTTGTTTACATTTTACCAAAATCATGCCCCATATTTACGAGGTGTAACTTTGCGCCAGTGATATCGCGCCCCATCAGGATGGGGCACAACTTCGCTATTTAACCTAGATTTTTTAATTTATTTTATTTTATTATTGTTGAGCTTGCTTACCCTATCGCGTTTTTTGGCATTGGTTGTGAGTTTATTTGTGTCCACTTTCTCCCTCCAATTTCATCTATAAAAAGAAGGATTTTTTGCTTAATCATAACAAGAATAAGTGCAAGTGTGATATACGAACCTTTGTGTGATATCTATGTGAATTTATTAAGATAAAAATTTATAGTTCATTCTTATTTATTTTCTCTGCTATAAGTTAACCCTTGAAGTGCAACTTTCGGATTGATCTTATATTATGTGGATTGGATTTATTTGGTTGTGTAACTTGGTGGATCCATGGTGTAGCTCAAATAGATAGAGTTCCTATCTGGATACTTGGCTCTCTTCTACTTGCTTCTATGATGTCCATTAGGGTTTGATTACTTTGTTTTCTACATATATTTCATCTTCTGCATTCGCTTATTATTTTTCTTTAGTTTATAGCAAAATCACATGTGGAATTAGCGAGGTGTGACTTTGCCTATCCTAATTAGGGTAAATTTATTCATAGAAGAAAAATCATGCCCCATCCATATAGGGTGTGACTTTGTTGTTGTGTTATTGCGCCCATTCTAGGTGAGTCGTAATTTTTCCCTAGGGCACACCTGGGGTAATTTCCAGATTCTACTTTCACCATTGCATTCCATTTTGTTTCTAGATCATACTGTTGTACTTTTCGTTATGTTTTCTATTAATGTCTTTCTGATTTATGATTAATTCTCCAAAGGTCAATTTCTGTTTTATATTGAAAGGTCATCTAAAATTACCTATGGGGCTTGACTGCTGCTAGATATGTTACACAACACCTGGGGAAATTTCCAGATTCTACTTTCACCATTGCATTCCATTTTGTTTCTAGATCATACTGTTGTACTTTTTGTTATGTTCTCTATTAATGTATTTCTGATTTATGATTAATTCTCCAAAGGTCAATTTATGCTTTATATTGAAAGGTCATCTAAAAGGACCTAGGGGGCTTGACTGCTGCTAGATATGTTACACAACGGCCTATGCAGGCCCCTAATACTAATTCTATTTTTTAGTGTTTCATGAGCGATCTTGTAGAAACAGGTATTCTTGATATCATTGGACAAGAGGCAAAAAAGCTAAGTCAACCATCGGTCTAGATAAGTGCTCTATCAATTCCATTGGTTGAAAATCTAGTTTTATTGTTGATTCTTAGGCATCTAGCTTGCATCTAGGGATAATTTATGTGTAATTGTCTAGTGCATATTTTTTTTAAAGGTTTTCTAAAATAAACCCTAGATTAGTGAGAATTCAAAAGAAATAATCATATTAGGTTAGCTCTTGTATGCTTGCATTCTATTTTTAGTTGTCTTATTCTATTTTCTGCATTGTCCTTTATCTTTTCTAGCTTAGATCTAGAAAGGTCAAACTTAGGTGATTGCCTAAAACTGAATACATCAAACTATCCCAAAATATCAAGGACTTGGAGTGAGTCCATAAACCATTCCTGGTGAACCCTTCCCCTACCACCGAGTGTAGAGCACAACATACCCCCGTGGTTCACCCCATAAAAGGTTCCCTCCTTGCAGATCTAGCCTTTTTTTGGGAATTGTATGCAGTCTGGCAGTTTTCCCCCTCTACATCTAGTCACATGGGAAAGAAGAATAGTATATATGACAAATGATCAGATCTACCAATCACTACGCTCGAAATACCAAAATCAACCAGCTTCCGTAGGGACAAATTAACCCAAAGTCATTAAGAATTCCTAAGGAAGTTATCTAACTAGACTAAGAGGGGCATCCACCACCAAAAGCATTATGAGGCTATATCCATCAAATCCTCCAGTAGACACTAGCATTAACACATGGGTCCTCTTAGAAGCTTCCAAGCTAGTAGTGGGAAGACCTAGACCTTGGTTGCAACTAGAATCCCTACTAAAAAAGGACCTAAAAGAAACATGGGTAAAGTAAGGTGAGGATGAGGTAGAGCTACCCACATAAATTAAAGTAGATTCTTTCCACCTAACCCTAATGTACAAGGACAGACTAATCCAAAGATGCCTAATTGATCCTATGCTCATCACCTCCACCTTACCAAAAGCAATGGTAGATGCATTAAAATCATCCCTATGGTTGACCAAAAATGAAGTAGACCAATTGGACAAAGGCTTTAACTTGGTGGTCAACCTCCCAATATTTATTTAAGACTACATTCATGGGGTACTAGACCTAGATCCATGAGAATATTAGATAATAGGGTAGGCACAAAAGGCCCAACAAATAGAATCCAATACTAGGACCATCTCTAAAATATTACCTAATATAAATAAGAGGAGCTACCCACAAAAGACCCAATGGAGGAAGAGAGGAAGGCCCAACTCTAGGGTGAAACACATTGAGCCCATATAAGGAAGTGTTAAGTTACTAAGGTATAGGACGCTAGTTTTGGAATAATATTTGACCACATCGACATAGGGTATGTGCCTAATGCAAAGGTCAAACCCCCAACCCTCTAGGCCCTTATATATAAATAAATAACTAAAAATAAGAATCATTGTTATTTTATGCATGTATCTAGTTTTTATAGGGTATGAGTGTGTTAAGACCCATAAAAAGTGAATTAAATATATCATATTATTGAAGGATGGTTTTGACAAGTTCAAGGCATGCACATCGTTCCTCTTGGGATCAGTAATTAAGGTCAATGATCAATAAAATGATAGTCACCATAATCATGCAAAAGGAAGCATGAAGGATAATGACATCCCCCACTATCTAAGCATAAGAGAAATATTTTATCTATATCCACCTGTTATCAAAATATCAACATAAATGGGAATGAACCTTTATATTAATCCCAATTGAGCCACACCCCCATTCTAGTCTTCACAAAGTCCCAAGCATATTTACCTCTAGCAACATTCTTCTCCAACATCCATATGTACTACAAAAGCCTTAGGATTTACCCCCATTTAGAATCCACATCCAATGGAAAATGCCCTTTTTATTTGGGTTCCTTGACTCTTACTAGAAGGAGTTCCCCTGTGAGTCACCAAAGTTGTAGTGAAAATTCACTACACCAAGCAAATCCTGCTAGAGAAGGTAATTTTGATCAGAGTATGACCCTGAAGCTAAAATGAAGGGTCCCAAAGCTCCTACTACTCATGAAGTAGCTAATTCTAGAGAACATCCAAGGTGCTACCAAGGAAGAAACCCCATTACAAACTAATTCTAAATTTGAAACTCCCCATGCCATGAAATCTAGCCAACCCATCGAACAGAGCAAAGCATAGTTCAAAAGCCTTTTTGATAGTGGCTAAGGTAGGTTATATTATTGATTAGAGTACCCAAGACATTTTAGTGATGGTTAAAATAGCTCCACCTTTAACTAAACCTTGCTTCATCTAGCACCTAAAACATTTTCTTCTCCCTAGAGGGTAAAGGCCATGGGTCTAGCCCTTTTCCAAGTCTAAGGGTGTTCCCCAATCCTCAGTGCAATTACAAGTTTACACCACTGGTGAATCTTGGGGACTAAAGTTCATTCCTCGTATAAGGAGGAAGATATTAGGTGGTTGATTATGGAGGTGGCAAGGTAAACCCCTTAGCTTCCCCAAAAGGAGCATAATACCTGGAGGACAAAGAATAATAGAGTAGCTCAAAAGGTCTCTAGTTGTAATATCTTCCCTAAAATTTTAGGTGTGTTGGCTTCCCAAATGTCTCCATGAGATCCATGGTATAAGAGGAGTATCAAGGAGCAAAAGATAAAATGTGCAAGAGGTAGCAATCATAACTCCCAAGATAGCACATAAACATGGTCTTCCTTGAAGGGGTTTGTTAGGATTATGGATGAGGCCAAGTATTTATTACCACTAGAACCACCAAACCAATCCATAGAGATAAAACAAGAGGAAAGGGATTATGATCTAGTTCTATTTTTAGCACTCCATAATTGACACAGATACCCAAGAAATAGCTAGATCATTTAAAGCAACAACATAAAGGGTAACCTAAGGGGCAACACTAAACTCAAGATATTAATGAAGAATGATCCCATGGTTATAATCATGGGAATATCTAGTGCAAAGAAACTTAGTGAAATAATGAGAAACCCATCAAGACAACTAGCTAGTTGTATTTATGGATACAAATCCTTAAGGCCTTGAGGATCAAGCAATTTTGAATTAAATGATTTTGAATTCCTACATAAGTTTTACAGGGAAATTTTTCCCACTTCTTATAAATACCTCATTTTTTCTCATTGTAAAGGAATAAAATCTAGCCATACCTATGCCTAGTATCTAGCCTCGTGGGGTTTTCCTTCATTCTCTTATGTATCATAGTCTAGCTCAAGCCTTGCATTGTTTAAGTTTATTTATTTTGAGTCTCTTTATTTGGCATGTATTATTAGCTTTTGATGAATAATCACTCAATAATATGGCCTCTAAATCAACTCAATATGAAAGAAATAATAATGCTAAGCAAATAAACTTATATTCATAATATGAAATAACTCAATATTGCTAATGGCAAATGCTAAAAAATACAATAAAATTTTATTGAATAAAAGACCTCAAATTGAGTTCTCATCATGTAATATAGAAATTATTCCAAGTAAAGAATCTTAATATCTAAATTCTAGTTGTTCAAGTCATATGAATGATAACAAGGAGTATAATATTTTGGAGGAGATATTGCACAGTTTGGGGAGATTGGGACAGCAGGAAGGTTTTGTTGCTCATCGTTGGCTTGAGTAACAAGATAAAAATGACTTCACTGGTAATGAAGAGAGGAGTGGCCATGGAAGGAAGAGGAGGATCTGAAGGAGAGGAAGGAGGAGGAGCAGAATATGAAAGGAATACTAGTTCAACCAAAAATAGTGACCACAGTACAAGTCACAAGGAAAGCAAGGACAGTAAAATCTCAGGCACCAAAGACAAGGATGAAAACTCTAAGGATAAGGAAGAGGTATACAAGGTCCTATTCTGGGGAGATGAACCTCCTGACACTGGGTCCCTTCCTCCAACCAAGGGTCCCACTGTTAGCAAAACCAAAGCAACTTCCTATACCTGCATTTTGTCCAACTCTAGACGAGGTCCTTACAAACATCCTACCATGTCAATAGTTCCTGATGGTCAAAATATAAACATCCTTGATGATATTGTTGATAGCTACCTTTCCATGGAACATCATACATTAGTGGGAAAGTTCATTGGAGGAAGACCTGATATCGAGACAATTTGTAGGTGGGATGTCACCAAATGGAAGACTCTAGGTGACTTGGAACTAGTTGTCTTGTCTAGAGGTTTTTTTGCCATTAGGTTGAGCAATGATGAAGACATGAAGCGCATCCTCACTAGGGACCCCTGGTTCTTAGGGCGTAAAAGTTTATTTCTAAGGAAATGGGACACTAACTTTGAACCTGACACCTAAGATATAAACTTTACACCTATTAGGGTTCATATCCCAAACCTTCCCTTCCATTATTGGCATGAGGATATCCTCTTATCCATTGCAAATGCTATAGGTGAACTCCTTGCCATTGAACCTATGACCAAGGGCCGAAGGCGTATAAACATGGCTATAATTTGTGTAAATGTCAATTTGGCCTCAGAGCTTCCAACATATGTCAATCTGACTCATAAGTCTTTCTGCAAGAAGCAACCCTTGGAATATGAAAACAAACCGGCCTTCTGCATAGAATTTCATACCCAAGGACATATTAGATCATAGTGACCTATCCTCAAAACCCAGACTCTTGGGCAGAAGACAGAGGTACCCCAACCTAGCGAGGCCAACATTGATCACTCCAAAGGCAACAAAAACCCACACAACATTGGGTATCATAAAACCCAGAAGAAATAATAGCAACATAACAAGGTAGGAAAAATCCACCAGCAACATCAAAATCCCCCCAATCCTAAAGAAGGGCCTCTCTCTTTCAAAGGTAAAGAAACGGTGAACTACAAACTCCACCAAGTAAGTTCCCCTGTCACATCTCATAACAAGTTCAATATCTTAAATGAATCTGATAGGTTTCTCCATGGAGATGCCCCCATTCCTCCTATCCCAAATAATTCCTTTGAGGATTCTCAAAATGTTGTTGTTGTTCTCTAGCCAGATCCTCAAATACCCCCTGAGCTGAACATTGATCTTAGTTTTGTCAACACCCCTTCCAAATTAGGATCATCTCACAAACCTCTATATGAAATGGTATCCATCTCCAATCATATTTCTATGGAGGAAATTATTTTACTTAGCTTAAACCAAAATACCAGGCCTTAGAGCCCTGTTCTGGAATAGATCATTCCCTATAATTTCAGCCCCAAGTAGACTAGAAGCACCACCAAATCTCCTGTAGATTGTGGTAGTGATAAAAAAAGAGGCAGGCCTTCTAAAGAGGAAATCAAAAATTCCCAAACTGCAGATGATATTGCAAATGGAATCCAAAAAACCCTTTTTCCTAACATTACTTCTCAGCCCAAGTATGAGAGTAAAATCTCCAAACCCCCTCACCGTAATGAATGAGGAGGCAAGAAACCTCCCAAATCTTCTAAATGAATATTCTATCATGGAATATCAAAGGCCTTAATGGGCTAGCCAAACAAAGACTTGTTAAGTCTATGAGAAAGGATATCAAACCTTCAATAATCATCATGCAAGAAACAAAAACCAGTTCCAATAGTTCCACTTCAATGGCTAAGGAAATATGGAATAATGCAGGTGTAGTGACCAGTGATGCTAGAGGAATGTCAGGAGGTCTTATGTGCTTATGGGACAAGAATTTAGTTGAAGGACGACTACTCCAGTCTAGTGAGAGGCTCCTTAGCATCTTGTTCCACGATGTCAATAACAACTCGTCTTGGATTCTTACCAATGTTTATGCTCCCAACACCATTTTTGTAAGAGCGTAGCTATGGGACGACCTGACTAGTATGAAAAACTCACTTCAAAACATCCCTTGGATTGTTGCAGGTGATTTTAACACCCCTCTTTACTCTTCAGATAAAAAAGGAGGCTCTAAAACTCCAGCTAAAATCATGGAGGACTTCAATGAGTTTGTCAATGCAAATTGTTTAATGGACTTGAAACTCATAAAGGCCAAATATACTTGGAGTAATAGAAAAACTGAATCACATCACATTTAAGTCAAATTAGATAGGGTGTTCCTCTCACAGGAAGCTGTTCAATATTTTTGATATGCTGCTCTATATCCTCTTCCTAAAATTGGATCAAATCACAATCCTCTTATCTTGGACATTGACAAATCTAATCCCTATAAAAGGTCTTTTAGATTTGACTCTATGTGGCTACATCATCGAATTCTTCATCAGAGAGTATCTCATCTATTTCTATTCGTTCCTGATATGGACATCTACTTCACCATTCTGAATTCTATGCTTGATGTGGTCTAATATTTCTTTGAGTGATTGTTTATTGGCAAATAAGTTGCCAAAAATTTCCAGCGAAGAGACCTACTAGCCCCAAAAATCTAGAGCTCTCTGGATCAAATAAGGGGACTCAAATACTAAGTTCTTTCATGTGTCCACCCTTAGAAACATAAGCAATAATCACATCAAGGAACTGACTAAAAGTGATGGTAATATTACATCAGATATAGATGAAATTAGGAATGAAGCCAACACTTATTTCAAAACCTTGCTTGAGGATGATAACCTCTGTTCAGTTGCAGCCCAAGAAGATTTACTTCATCACATTCCTTCCAACTCTATTCCTGAATTGGTCAATTCCTCTCTTATCACTCCTGTCCAAGATGATGAAATTAAAGCTTCCCTCTTCTCTATGAATCCTGATAAAGCCCCAAGACCAGATGGTTTTCCCCCTTGCTTTTTTCAAACCTTATTGGATATTGTTGGTCCTAATGTTTGCAAAGCTATCAAAGAGTTCCAGTCCTCCAAAATAATTCCTCGAGGTTTCAACTCCACATTCATTGCCCTTATTCCTAAAATTCTAGCTACCAAATCTCTACCTGACTTTAGACCCATTAGTATTTGCAATGTTGCATACAAAATCCTCACTAAAATCTTGGCCACTAGAATGCAAAACATCTTGCCCAAAATCATTGAACCTTGCCAAGGAAGCTCTGTTCAGGGCAGGTCTATCCTTGATGGTATCATCTCCATACATGAAGCCCTTCATTCTGCATCCAATACCAAAAATCCCACTTGCGTCCTCAAGCTTGACATGAACAAAGCTTATGATAGGGTCAATTGGAACTTCCTTCTAGATGTCCTTCACAAGTTTGGCTTCCATCCTGATTGGGTTGACCTTATCAGTAGTTGCATATCCTCCCCCCGGTTCTCTGTCCTCATCAATGGTTCTCCAACAGGTTATTTTAAAAGTAGCAGAGGTCTTTGACAAGGAGATCCTATATCTCCATTCTTATTCATCATCATAGCTGAAGCTTTAGGCAGAACTATTCAAGCAACATGTAGAATAGGTTTGCTATCAGGAATCAAGGCCTCTTCACAGACTAATCCAATTTCCCACCAAAAATTTATGGATGACACCATTCTATCAACTAGTGCATCCGTTTTTGAAGCTAAAGTTATCAAATATATCCTCCAAGTCTATGAAGCAGCTGCGGGCCAGAAATTCAACTTCAACAAGAGCAAATTGTATTTCCTAAATACTCCAATGCCAAGACAACTAAATATTACAAGGATTCTAAACTACTCTATAGCTAATCTCCCAACCACTTACCTTGGTCTATCTCTCTTCTGTGAGCAACTGGCAGCCTCTCTGTGGAACAATGTTATAGAGCGCATCCATAAAAGACTTGCAGGATGGAAAGGTAACCTACTGTCCCAAGCTGCTAAAAGTACTCTGACTACTGCTATTTTGTAGAGCATCCCAGTTTATTTCCTATCTATCTTCAAAATACCTACAACAACTGCCTCAAAGATAGAGCAAATTCAAAAAAAAATTCTATGGACTGGAGCAGAAAACAAACAAAGAATCCATCTGGTTGCTTGGGAAAAGGTCTGCAAACCCAAAAACAAAGGAGGAATAGGGCTTAGGAGAATCCATTCTCTCAACACCGCTCTAATTTCCAAGCAAGCTTGGAGATTGATTTTAGGAGAACACAACGAGTGGATCTCCATAGTCAAAATAAAGTACCTCCAAAATAGTAACTTCCTCAGTGAGGACATTCCAAGCAGGGGGTTAGCTTTTTGGAACTCTTTAATTGGTACTAAGAACCTCATTAAGAAAGGAATAAGATGGAAAATGGGAGAAGGGACTAATATTGACTTCTGGAATGACAAATGGATTACTCAAGAACCCCTCCTTAATGATCCAATTCTAGCCAAACTTAAACCCTTTACGGATGTTAGGATAGGACTCAAGGTTTCTGATTTCCTCAATGATCAAGGTAGGAGCCCAAGATGGACCCTCATTTCCAATCCTAATTTTTCTATTGAGTCCAATTTGTTGAACTCTCTCCTCTCTTCCACTATTATTCCCTCTTCTAACAGGGAGGACCAGCTTATTTGGGAACCTACTGAAAGTGGAGAATTTTTTGTCAAATCGGCTTATCTTCTCCTCCTTGACCATGAGGATCAGTTACTTCCTTTTGACTGTGTTTGGATCAAGCATCTAATTCCTAAAATCTCCTTCTTTTCATGGCTTGCCATCCAAGAGAAAATCCTTACCATTGACCTTCTCATGAAAAAAGGATTACCCATCCCTAATAGATGCTACCTTTGCCACTCTACCTCAGAATCCACCTCTCATCTCTTCCTCCATTGCCCTATTTCTTCCACCATCCTTGATTCCATTTTCCAATCCTTCCACATCCAATGGGTTAGACCATGCTCCATCAATGACATGTTCATCCATTGGCCTTCCCCCTTCCATGACCCTCGCCTCAAGTTCTTCTGGAAGGTATCCCTTCATCATTTCCTCTAGCAAGTTTGGCTCAAAAGAAATAGTAGAGTGTTCTCTGGCAAGCCCAAGGTCCCTAAGCTCATTTCCTCTAAAATCTTGGCCTCTACTTTGGAAAATGCCTCTCTTATTCCCCCAGCTTCCAAAACTTCATCCAAAGTTGAGTCTGACCTGGGTCTAGAGCTGGGTTTACCCTTAGATGAGCTTCGCCCTCCTACTAACATCTGTCCTAAGTCTATTTGGAAACCTCCTCCGTTAGGATGGCACAAACTCAATTTTGATGGAGCTGCTAAAGGTAATCTTGGAAAGGCTGGGGCTGGAGGTGTCCTAAGAAACCACAAAGGAAAAATCATCCTAGCCTTTGCAGAAGGGTTGGGCGACCAGACTAATCATGTAGCTGAGGCCAAAAGCATGTGGAGAGGTTTATGTTTCACCAAGAACTACTGCACAAGACTTATAGTTGAAGGTGATTCCCTCAACATTATCAACTACCTCAAGAATAGAAATTGCAGACCTTCATGGAGAGTCAAAGAGTACATTGAGGAAGCTAGGATCTTAGTCCTCAATCTACAAGAAGTTATATTTCAGCACGCCTTCAGAGAATCTAATAAGGTCATAGATAAGCTAGCTAACATTGGGGTCAACATGGCCAATCCTCAAACTTGGCACGACAACATCCTAGAGGAAGTTTAGATACTTGCAGATCAAGAGAGACAACAAATCAACCTTCCTCAGTAGGAGGTCCTTCCTCAGGATAGTCAACCTTATCCTCATGAATAAATTCATAGGGCCAGCTGTTAGTGTCAAGGTCCACGTGGTCATTCCTATTCTTTTTGGTCTTTGGATTTTTGCCCCCATCATTCGTAAGGGTGACTGCCACCTCATCATCCACATGGCCCACTACTTTCCCCGTAGCCCTTCGCCTATCCCCACCACCCCCTATCACCACCACTCATTTTTCCAATGGCTAGGCCATGTCATCTTCCACTACCCCCACCACTTTCCCCCCACTCCATTGGCTACCACCTTGCAATCCCCCTTTGGGTCTCTTTATTTGGAATGCACGCTAATTTAATTGTCAACCTCTGGCACTATCGTTTCAACCCTTGTAGGTCCCGAGTTGCGGTTTCCAACATAGATAGCAAGAATATGGCTAGAGATGCATTTTGTTCCACTAATTCACATAAAATTTGGAGCTAGAACCTCACCTCCTACGGCATGAACATCTCCATTCACCGATCCACTATAGATACCCATGATGAAGGCATTTCCCACACTCATAGTGACATGACATGGCAGAATAATATGATCCATATTGTGGCTAATGGTCAAGATAGGTTGCATTCGCATACCTCAAAGTACTCCACTTCTTTTAGATTGGGATGTGTGCCTTTCCTTACTGGTCCTCCTCTAATTCTCTCGACGGTTTTTCTTTTCAGTGGTAGGTTTCCTAAGCCCACCTTTTGCATTGATTCATGTCTCTGCATGAGGTGGTTGCCTCGTCATCCATGTGATTTCCCCACTTGTCATGAGCTACCTCTCACCAGCTTCCATGCCTGGTCTTCCCCTCACAAGCCTCGTCTGGTTATGTTCCACCTCGCTGGGCCCCCCCATCTCCATATCCTTTTAAACCCTATCACTTCACCTTTTGCCCACTCATGGCCCCCCATTGTTGCTCAGTATTTATGTCCTTGTCTACATTTTTCTAGCCATTCCCCCACCCCCACCATGTCTAGTGAATTTGTGGAGCCCAATTCCCTCGTCTGTGATGATATCACAAAAAAGGTCCTCTAGGATAGACAATTTATGCCTTTCTTCCTCATGTTTTCTAGAAATGACCCCGAAATCACCATTGCCTTCCTTGAGACCTGGGATAATGGGGTTGTCTTTGTCTAAGGCAAAAACTTCATGGTTGATGTCCACATTTTAGCGACTATTACTGGCCAGAACCCCGTAGGTCATTCCATTCACCGCCACAAGCATAACTGGGAGGTTGAATTAGCAGAATTTCAAGGGAATGACAAAATCCTCAAAAAAGCCAAGAGTCCTGACTTTTTAGAAGTGACTTCAATTCACCATGGGATTTTGTAATGAAACCAATCATGGAGTTCATTACAGTAGACAACCCTGAAAAAGCCTTCAAGACTTATCACCTGGCTTTCATCAATCATTTTAGATAAATTAACCCCCTCGGCATTCCCCTGTTCCTCCTCAACTCCTTGAACCATGCCATTCCCAACTGTAGGGACAAGAAAAACCATGACCTCCCCCGACATCAGGGTTTTTTCAAAGTCATCTATACTTACATCCTAGCCACCAGCCCTAAGCCTAATCCTATCATGGCTAGCTCTGCTAAATCCCCTATGGCCAAACTTCCCCTTGCTGAGAGGAAGAAAAAGGCCATGCAAAATGTTGCCAAATTAAGGGCAAGGAAAAGTATTAGTTTTGAAAATGTCGAGGAACCAGTAAGGAAGTCTACTAGGCTCCAAAACATGGCCACCATGGGGAGTGTCATCGACATTTCAAATGATGAGGAAGAACCGTAGGATAAAAAAAAATAGCTGAAGGACTTCATCATTACCTCCACCATGACAATGATGAATTCAATGGTGAATTACATACTGGACATCAGAGAAGGACTTCAGATGCTATTCTACGGTGGCCAACCTAATTAGGAAGTGGAGGAAGGATCTGAAGTGGACAAGGTCACAGTGAAGACCGAACCCAAGGATGACAATCTTGAGGACACTGAGAAGGATGATACCAAGGAAGAGGAGAAGACCTCAGTTGAGGAATAATTTCCACCTTCTTTTTTGTTGTTCCCATGATTACCTGGTTTGGTTCGGACTTTACTAGTTTTTTGTCTTCATGTCTTTCCTGTGTGGTAGTATACCTGCAACCTATTATAGCTTTTTGTCTAAATTTGTTATCTTCTCTGGTTATTTCCTCAAGTCTGAGGTAGGGTCCTCCTTTTTTAAGTTATGTCTATAATGTTTGGAATTCCAAGTCTGAGGCTGCATCCTCATATTTTTCTTATGTTACTACAGACTCTGCTACAGTCTTTAAGCGCTTATATTACTATGACTATGCCATTTTGGCTGCTTTTGTAAATAGGTTAAGGGATCCTTTAAAACCCTATCAGTAATATAAAGTACCTTATTTATCAAAAAAAAAGACCTCAAATTCATCATATTACATCACCTTCCATTGCTCCATGGATGATATCTCATCTCTTGATCTTTCCTTTGTGATGCTCCACTATTACAAATGCACATCCATATATAGGATGGAATGTGACTCTTCATATCATGTTTCTTGGCCTTCACTCTTCCTATGACTCTTCATATTCCTATGCATGATATACATGTGTAGACATGCATACCTAACTAGGACACTTGTTCTTCCTATTCTAAAGGACTCATGTACACATGGACAATATGCACATTTACATCATTGCACATTCTTGTGCATTTGTTCCATTGCATAAACTAATTCCTAATCTAGACACGTACCAAATAATGTAATATTCTCCAACACCACCCTGTATTACATTATTTGGTTATTGAAGACTTTAGTCTTCAATATGGATCTTCATATTTTTTCTTGAACCTGTATTCTTCTTATTATTTTCCACTTCCTTTGTCATGCTTCATGTTTGTATCCTGATTAGTATTTTTATAAAATATTATATTTTCTGAAAATGCTTTGGTTTCATGTTCTTCTGTAGTATCTTCTAGTTCCTGTATCTCTTGGGATAAATGCCCATTTTGATTTTCTTCTTTGTATTATAATTGAGGTTGATTGTACTGATGCTAAAGTAATTTCTGATGTAGTATTTTCTACCTTCTCCAGTCTACTACCTTTCTGTATACTTGATTAAATGAATAGTTAGAATTTTTCAGTCTTTGTAGCTTCACGATTACAAGTTTCTCAAGCTCTTTCATAGTCATCAAATTCTTGTATAAGAATTTATCCTTTCCCTTCATTCTTAGAATCATAATATTCTTGGTTTTTCTATATAGGAACTTTTGTCTCATCATCTCCATTCTTTTATTCTTCATTATTTGGTTCACAACATAATTGATCAATTTTTCTTTTCTAAATATTATGTAAGATGTTTTCCCGTTTTGAATTTCAATAATTGAACACTCTACTTTAGACGATGCTCTTATAGAATCTAAATCAATTTTTGATTCCTCTAAAGTCTTTCTAAACCATATTGGTTCTTCTCTTTTAATCATACTTTCCATATTATTATCCATTGAATTCTCTGAATTGTCAATCATACTTTCCATATTATTATCCATTGAATCAAGCATATTTATGAGCCATATTGGCATTTTCTTTGCTTCTTTTCTAATCTCATTTTCCATATCATTATTTAATGTTATCTTTGAAATAGACATCCTTGTGAATCCTTAATTTAATTTATCAAGTAAAAATCACCCTTCAAAGTTTCCTTAGCTTTGAGTTATAAGCTAAGGATAATATTTCTCACGTTTCAAATATTGTTCTTTCAATTATATGTTGTGTAGAAACCCTTGTATCTCCCTAATACAATTTTTAATATTAATCAACAACCTTTATAAATCTTCAAATCTCTAATAATTTTGAACCTAGAGATTAATCTATCCAATGCAATATTTTCAATATGTAGGACTCCTTTTATCTCTCAAATTTATGAATAAAATATTTAATTCTAAATTTCATATACTTTTTTATATGTAGAAATCCTTATACCTCCAAAATTAGAAATTTTGAAATTTTGAAAATAATATTTGCAATATTTTGTAATTATATTTTGTTGTAGAATCCTTATTTCTCCAACCTTAATAATTTTGCAAATATTTAATTGGTTTTGTAAACTATGGTATGCAATTTTATAAAACTCTAATATGACCTTCAAATTCTAGAAAAATCTCTTCAAAAATAAAACTTATCACTCCACTTTTGCTTTTAATAAACTTTGAACTTAGAATATATTCCCTTCTTATTCCTCCTATAAATATAAAACTTTAATATATGGTAAAATGTTATGATAAATACCTCAATTATTTAGGTGCTCCTTGTTGGTCTTGCTGGGCACTTTTCTCTCTAGTCAAACTTGCTTGGAATGCTTCGTATGACTCTTCAAAGATTCTTTGACCTTCTTTAATGCTTCTCCTCTTGTGTTTGCTATGTAAGGCACTAGAAAAACTTCTATATAATACATTTATGGCTATATGAGTGCTTCACATTTCTTTGGATGTGTGCCATGTGGTGTAAACATTATTTGACTCCTTTTCTTTCTTTCTTGGTGGTGCTAACATTCATGAATAGAACAAATTGGACACTTGTTACCTTTTTCCTTGCAACTTGGGAGTTACGCAGTCTTCTTCGACACTTGGATAATAATGAAGAATATTTGAATGTTTGAGTGCTCTTTTCTCATGTAGTGTTACGTTCCACCTTATGCACCAACTTCTATCTTTAGTACCAAGTAGAAATATTCCCTTATATTGGAAGAGACAAGTGTAATCAACTCTTTGTGCATGCACTATTTTTCCAAATGTATGGATTTTAAGGCTTTTGAATGTCTTTACTCTTCCCAAACTTATTCTTGCTCCTTGTAAAATGTATTCTAGCTTCTTAAAAATGTATTCTTGCTGGAGTTTCTCCTTCCTTTGGATTATGGTGGAATTGATCACGGATGGCTTCAACCAAAGAACTTCTTGTATGCTTCAATGGTGGCCTTATGGTAATTACTTTGGCAGTTTGATATTTCTATATTTTTCCTTTGATAGTGCACCTTGTATTTTGTAATTAGCCCTGTTGTAATGTCTCTTTTGCAGGTTGTAGCTGACATTATCTACGTTCTTGGGCTAGACAAACTTTGAGCCTAATGTCTTTAATCACTTATGTTGGTGCTTATTTCCTACAATTGGGTGGACGTATGATGAAGAACTTGCCCCCTATAATCTGCTGCTACATGGTACAATTTATGGTGGTGGTTTTCACCACTTCTTTGGTGGTTGTCTATACCACTCACTAAAATATATTTAGTGTTTTTAAATACCTAAAATTTGCTCATATTTTAAAACTCTTTTCCTTTTCAAAAATTGCTTTTCCTCTTCAAAAATTATTGTAATTTTTAGGAATTTTCTTCCACACTAAATTAGGATAAATTTCTTTTAAATTTACTCACAAATCAGCATATACTATTCACTTAACTAGAGAAAAGCATGGTTCAAAAGCCTTTCTAGTGGTGTCTAAGGCATATTCTATTATTGATTGGAGTACTAAAAATATTTTAGTGATGAATAAAAGGGCTCCACATTTAGCTAGACCTTGCTTCATCTAGTACCTATGGCTTTTTCTTCTTTATATAAGGTAAAGGCTAGGGATCTAGCCACTTCCCACATCTAAGGGTGTTCTCAAATCCTCGATGCAATTACAATTTGATACCACCAATGATTACTAGGGACTAAGGTACATTACTCCTATAATATGGAGGAATATCTAAGGAGGTAGAATATGGAGGTGGTAACGCAAGTCCCTTACGTTCCCCAGAAGGAGCTTAATACCTAGATGATAGGGAAGAATAGAATAGCTTAAAATATCTTTAGATGTAACATCTTCCTTAAAATTTTAGGCTTGCCAGCTCCCCAAAGGCCTCCCAAAGATCCATGGTAGAAGAGGATTATCAAGGAGAAAAAGAGGAAAAGTTCAAGAGGTAGCAACCACAAGTCCCAAGGTGACACAAAAACTTAATCTTCATCAAAGGGAACAGTCAGCAGCATGTAGGAGGTCAAGTCCCAGTTACTACCAAAACCATCACACCAACCCATAGCAATTGGACATGAGGAAAGGGATGATGATTTAGTTCTAGTTTTGGCACTCCACAAGTGGGCATGGTTTTAGGAAGCAACTAGAGCATTTAAAGTGGCAACATAGACGACAGCCCAAGAGGCAACATAGAATGATCCTAGAGGTCTAATCATGGGAATGTATATCAAAGCATAGTTCAAAAGCCTTTCTAGTGGTGGCTAAGGTATTTTATATTATTTATTGGAGTACTCAAGCTATTTTAGTAAATAATAAAAGGGCTCCACATTTATCTAGACCTTGATTCATCTAGTACCTATGGCTTTTTCTTCTTTATAGAAGGTAAATGCTAGGGATCTAGCCACTTCCCACATATAAGGGTGTTCTCCAATCCTTGAAGCAATTACAATTTGATACCACCAATGATTACTAGGTACTAAGGTCCATTACTCATATAAAATGGAGGAAGATCTAAGGAGGTAGAATATGGATATGGTAAGGCAAGTCCCTTACCATCCCCTAAAAGAGCTTAATACCTAGACGATAGGGAAGAATATAATAGTTTAAAAGGTCTTTGTATGTAACATCTTCCCTAAAATTTTAGGCTTGTTAGCTCCCCAAAGGCCTCCCCAAGATCCATGGTAGAAGAGAATTATCAAGGAGCAAAATAGGAAAAGTGCAAGAGGTAGCAACCACAACTCCCAAGGTGACACACAATAATATAAACTACCTTAGCCACCTGTTATCTTAAGGGATGGATTCAAGATGATATAAATAATATACCCATGAAACCAAACCCAAAAAATATTTAGGAGAAGGAGAGTGGGTAAATTATTCATAAAAATAGGATTGATAAGCTTTTCGGGTAGGATAAATCATCCAAAGGTTCCTTTGAATGATCATGGAAAAATAACATATAATAAGCTCTCACTACACTCTCAAAGATAAGGCTATGATAAAATTTCATGAGAAAAACTTGGCAAGTGATTAATTGATAGAAAAGTGTGGACAAGAAATCTGATTAAAATTTCTAAAAGTAAAAAAGCAAAAGAAGGCACAAAATGTAGGGTTGCTCAAATAATGAGAGCTCCAATAAAATTGGTGACACCATGGATAGCTCCAATGAACAAAATAAAATTATTGTAGGAGGTATCTAGGACTAAAAGGTGAAAGGAAGTCCCAAAAGGCATAATATGAGTAGAAGGCCTAAGAATCAAAAGTTTTGAAACTTTTAACACAAAGAAAAGATAAAAAGTTTTAAGAATGAACAATTTAAAAGTCTCAATAATCAAACCATATAAAAATTAAACAATAGGAATAGGGGAGAGTGGCCATATAAAGGAAAGCCACAACATCAAGATATGTCTCCCAAAGGTAGTTGTTGAGCTAATATAAATAGAATAATTTCAAACTCACCTGCCTGAACACCTAAAACATGGCATGACTAGAAGAAGAATTAGCATATTAAAGGCAACAACATGGGAGGCTTCAATTAGATAAACCATAAATATAGAATATTAATTATAGATATTTCCTACATCCATACTTTGGGGTTATCCAAAAAGGAGTATATGGCAATGGTTGGAGCAATAACTCATCCAAAGGCTCAAAATTATCTAGAATTAATGAGCTCAAATCCATAGACCCTAAAATAACTAGCAACTTGAATGTGGATGTAATCTAGAACACGAAACAACAATTAACCTTTAAATATCCATGCAATTTTGGAGGGAAAGTTTTCCATTTTGTAATCCATAGATAGTAGTTTTAACATTATAAAGGATCAATAAGTTGTATAACTTTTTCTTCATTTCTCTATGTATAGCAGTATGTGTATATCTAGGTTATCTTCTAATAATCCTAAACCCTTGCTTCTACCATAATATTTGTAATACTTTTTACTTGAATATATATACTCTAGAGACCTACGCATCTATTTGGTTTTGTTTGTTTGGTTCTCATGCCCTAATCTATATCTTTTGTGTGTGTATGCTTTTATTTCAACCTATTCTTATATATGTCAAGGAGAGGATGTGTTCATATCAGTGCATTATGGTCAAATTTGTGTAAGGTAATCTTAGTTGATCTTTCACACATTACATTTTGTTAGCTTAGATTGTTTCCTTTTTGCTATCTTTGTTTTTTCTTTATATAACCCTTTTCCTCCCCCCAAGCTATTAGATTAGGAAACGTGATCTTAAGATCCTATCTTATAAAGGAGTTGTCCTTCGTAAAAAAATTTAAAGGTCCCTGACTAAACCAAAGCATGTGCTCTCAATATTAGCCTTATTTTGTCACTCCACATGAGGCACTATATCCCTAACCACCTAGTCCACACCCTATCTAACAATCGAGACAATCAGAGAAGATAATATTTTAATGCCATGCCTAGTGAGACCCCATTGAATCATCATTGGTATAGCAATCTATAACAAGTTAGGGTTAGAATTTTATGAGGATCTATACCTATTTATATTTTTTTGAATCATTCCAATATCACCTAGTGACTTTGCTATTGAACAAACACCCAAAAAATCCACTATGAAGGATACTAGATCAAGGATCTAGTGAAGGCCTTAGTCTAACTACTCCTAGAGCACAAGTTATATTCACTTGGTGACTCCATTACAACACAAAGTACCTAAATACCTAAATATTTCACTCTACCACTAAAATTACCCTTTGACTATAAAAATGTGATCCTATTATGACCTCCAAATTCACTAGTCATATGGGAAAAACTACCAAAATTAATGTTAGAAATCCTTATAGACTACATGGATGGTAGTCCAACAACCCTATTGGAGCACTTGCCAAAATGGTCTTCTTATACCAAGGGCATAATGTTATAGAGAAAAATATAGCTCTTAGACTATTGGTGGCTTCACTAAAAGGCAAATATTACCAAAGGTATGAGTCTCTTTTCCCACATTCAATTATTTATTCGGACCAACTCTCTAGACTGATCATGAAAAAAATTGAGGAAAAATTAAGGTAATAGGTTCCTAGATAAAAGTGATCTAATCCAAGAAGAAAAGCTACTTGCTAAGCCTCTTATACTTTAGTCTACAAGAATCTAGATAACATCAATCATTCGACCTAACAACCCAACCAAAAGTGAGAAGGAAAATGCAAAGGAGCAAGAAGTGATGCCACTAGCTTAGAGGAGCACCAATGCATAGCAAATTCAACCCAATTAGGCAAAATGTATACATTAGAGATCAAATACAATACTAGTCAAAGCTAAGGAGGTTTAGGAAACCAATCCAAGATAAGGAAAGAAATATGCAACCAAATACGAAGGGGACCACCATCTATCACATGAAGAAGAAGAATGACCACCCAACTGATGATGGTTCTTGATGCTCCCATAATAAAACCAAACATCTAAAACACTAGGAGGAATTAATGAATAATTTGCAAATAGGGAGAGAATTTCTCATGAATAATTTGAGTATGATAATCCATGTAGACCTTAGAAATTATATCTTCCAAATGCAATTACCCATCAACTTTGGGCTACAACTACTCATATGTTCAAGCCAACAAACCAACAGGAGCAACTAAAATTTAGAATATTTTGTTCTAGGAATTATGGGTTTTGATGAGGAAACCTCATAATAAAATATCTAGCACTTAAAATGAGCCAAATACCTTATACTTTATTATAAATACATGATATTCAAATAAAGTAAATAAAGGTCAAGTGTTGCATAGTTATTGGCTAATATAATTAGTGGCATGTGAAAAGGAATGGCAAGTCAAGGTGCTCATATGGATCATTTTTTGAAAAATACACTAGGGAGTTCATGTGAAGGGTCAAGAAATTATCACACAAGCCAATAAACCAAAGATCTAGTTGCCATAACTAAATACAAGGTGAGTGAATAAATAATCATGCTTGTTGTTGGTTCAATTACAAGAAAGGGGATATTTCCAAATGTGCTAGAGCAAAAATGAAAAGAAAAATGGATAAATAGGGTAATGGTCCTCTAAATGACCTTTCCTAGTAATAAATGACTATAAAAAGGGAGTTCATCTTGCTATGTCCCTCAAGATCCTAAGCAAGATACCTTAAAAAAAATTCCTCACTTGCCCTTGGGTTTGCCTCTTTAGACTTTACACCCAATAGTGGCCTTGTTTTCTAGGATCATCTCCTTATATAGGCAAAATTCCCATGTGAGTCACCAAATTGTAGTGAAGTTCCACTACAATAGGCAAATCCATTCTAAAAAATAAAGTAAAATTATTTTCTAGACCCAATTAGGATGAGAGGACTGGAAATATCTCCCATCTATCCATTAGTTGATATCAATAATATGCCAAGGATGCAATTGAAGAAGAGTCTATGATAAAAAAAATTATCCATTTCAAAGCTGCTAGCAACATGACATGAGGTTGACCACTCATATCATACAATGAAGGGATGATAGCATTTTTAGTGGTAACTAGGTAAAGCCTCACCTTAGTTAGGGTACCTAGAGCCTTTCTAGTAGTAACTAATAAGACTTTGTTGATAGCATAAATTCTATCTACTTAGTGAATGTGGTGGATTCAAGAGAAGAGTCACCCTATTTTGGTAATTGGATTTCGATGCAATTACTACAAGATGATATCAATAATATGCTCATGAAACCAAACCTAAGAACCATTGAGGAGAGGTAAGGTGGGGAATAATAATAGGATTGGTAAGCTTATCAAGTAGGCTAGACCATCTAAAGGTATCTTTGAATGATCATGGAAAAACAACATATAATAAGCTCTCACTACACTCACAAAGAAAATACTATGGTGAAACTTCATGAGACTAACTTGGTAAGAGATTAAGTGATAGACAAGTGTGGGATAGGGTTCTAATTAAAATTTTGAAAAGTCAAAAAGCAAAATAAGGCATAAAATGTATGGCTACTTAGATAACACTCTAATAAAATTGGTAGCAACATGGATAGATCCATTAAAACAAAAAAAATTAATGGCAGGAGGTATATAGAACTAAAAGGAGAAAGGAAGTCCCAAAAGGCATAGGAAGATGAAAAGGCTCAAGAATTAGAAGTTTTGAAAGTTTTAACATAAGAAAAATATAAAAATTTCTAAGAATGTATGTTTAAAATTCAGAATAATCGGACCATCTGAAATTCCAATAATAGGAACAAGGAAGAGTGACCATCTAGAGGAAAGCCACAACATCAAGACATGTCTCCAAAAGGTAGTGGTTGAGCTAATAAAAATAACATAATTTCATACTCACCTACCTACACACCTAAATCATGGCATGTATAGAATAATAATTGGTATATTATATTCAATAGCATGGAAAGTTACTTCTAGAGCAACCCTAAATTTAGAACATTAATGTAGTGAAAATTCACTACACTATGCAAATCCTACTAGAGAAGGCGATTTTGATCAAAGTGTCACCCTGAAGCTAAAATGAAGGGGCCCAAAGCTCCTACTACTCACAAAGTAGCTAATGCTAAAATACCATCCAAGGTTCCCCCAACGAAGAAACCCCATCATTTACTTATTCTAAATCTAAAGCTTCCCATACCATAAAATCTAGCCAAACCACTAGACTAGAGCAAAGCATGGTTCAAAATCCTTTCTAGTGGTGGCTAAGTAATTTTTTATTATTTATTGGATTACTCAAGCTATTTTAGTGATGACTAAAAGGGATCCACCTTTAACTAGACCTTTCTTCATCTAGTACCTCTATCTTTTTCTTCCTTATAGAAGGAAAAGGCTAGGGATCTAGACACTTCCCACATCTAAGGGTGTTCTCCAATCCTTGATGCAATTACAATTTTATACCACCAATTATTACTAGGGACTAAGGTCCATTACTCATATAAGAGGGAGGAAGATCTAAGGAGATAGAATATGGATGTGGTAAGGCAAGTCCCTTACCTTCCCCAAAAGGAGGTTAATATCTAGAAAATAGGGAAGAATAGAATATCTTAAAAGGTCTTTGGATGTAACATGTTTCCTAAAATTTTAGGCTTGCTAGCTCCCCAAAGGCCTCCCCAAGATCCATGGTAGAATAGGATTATCAAGTAGCAAAAGAGGAAAAGTGAAAGAGGTAGCAAACACAACTCCCAAGGTGACACACAAACATAATATTCATCAAAGGGACCAGTCAGGAGCATGGGGGAGGCCAAGTTCTAGTTACCACAAAAACCATCACACCAACCCATAGCAATTGGACATGAGGAAAGAAATTATTATTTAGTTCTTGTTTTGGCACTCCACAAGTGCACATATTTTCCTAGGAAACAACTAGAGCATTTAAAGTGGCAACATAGAGGACATCCCAAGGGGCAATACTAAACCTAATACATTAATGAAGAATTATCCTAGAGGTCTAATCATGGGAATGTCTAGCATGAATCAAAGTGCCACCCTGAAGCTAAAATGAAGGGGCCCAAAGCTCCTACTACTCACAAAGTAGCTAATGCTAAAATACCATCCAAGGTTCCCCCAACGAAGAAACCCCATCATTTAATTATGCTAATTCTAAAGCTCTCCATACCATAAAATCTAGCCAAACCACTAGACTAGAGCAAAGCATGGTTCAAAATCCTTTCTAGTGGTGGCTAAGTAATTTTTTATTATTTATTGGAGTACTCAAGCTATTTTAGTGATGAATAAAAGGGATCCACATTTAACTAGACCTTGCTTCATCTAGTACCTCTGTCTTTTTCTTCCTTATAGAAGGAAAATGCTAGGGGTCTAGCCACTTCCCACATTTAAGGGTGTTCTCCAATCCCCGATGCAATTACAATTTTATACCACCAATTATTACTAGGGACTAAGGTCCATTACTCATATAGGAGGGAGGAATATCTAAGGAGATAGAATAAGTATGTGGTAAGGCAAGTCCCTTACCTTCCCCAAAAGGAGGTTAATACCTAGACGATAGGGAAGAGTAGAATAGCTTAAAAGGTCTTTGGATGTAACATCTTCCCTAAAATTTTAGGCTTTCTAGATCCCCAAAGGTCTCCCCAAGATCCATGGTAGAATAGTATTATCAAGTAGCAAAAGAGGAAAAGTACAAGAGGTAGCAAACACAACTCCCAAGGTGACACACAAACATAATCTTCATCAAAGGGATTAGTCAAGAGCATGGAGGAGGCCAAGTTCTAGTTACCACAAAAACCATCACACCAACCCATAGAAATTGGACATGATGAAAGGTATTATGATTTAGTTCTAATTTTGGCACTCCATAAGTGCACATATTTTCCTAGGAAACAACTAGAACATTTAAAGTGGCAACATAGAGGACATCCCAAGGGGCAATACTAAACCTAATACATTAATGAAGAATGATCCTAGAGGTCTAATCATGGGAATGTCTAGCATGAATTAGCTTGGTGAAATAGTTATAAATCTATCAAACCAACTAGCTAACCACATTTATGGTTGTATATCCCCAAAGCCTCAAGGATCATTTATTGTTGATGTTGACTAGCCTACGTAATTTTGAACTAAATAATTTTGAATTCCTACATGAGTTTTGGGGGAAAATAATTCCTTCTTCTTCTTATAAATACCTTTTTATTCATCATTATAAAATATCAAAATCAATCGATACCCATGTGTAGTATCTAGCCTCGTATGGTATTTTTCTTCATTTTCTTTGGTATCATGCCCTGGATTGAGATTTGTACTATTTCAATTGAATAGTTTTGAGCCTATTTTTTTGGCATGTATGTAGTCAAGCATTTAAATGAGAAGCTATGACTACATAAACTACTATCAATTATGATGCATGTGTTTATTCATCCCATCATGGTATAATGAGCTTTTAGACCTTAGACATATCACCCCTTTAGCATAGGTTTACTTTCTATTGTTTACTTTTAGTCATTTACTACTTTCCTCCTAACTCTTTTCCCTAAAAAATATCCCATTAGAGTAGGCTAGCTTAGGAATAAAATGAAGCACCAAAGTCACATCCAAACAAGTATTTAGGCTTGGTAAAAAATATAAAGCTCATCTAAACAATCCAAGTCCCATTCTCCCTAGAGTTCTTAATACTAGTGCTCCATGCAAGGCATGGGCACTGGACACACCCAACAAAACTAGATTATAGGTGGTCATTATGTATGGGGCATATGGACTAGATATAGTCCTTAAAAATTCAAATTTGCATGCCCAGTGGAACTAAACTTAGAACAATAAGTTGAGGTTTTTGTGAAGCCCTTAGTCATCTACTTATTGAAGCACTATAATAATTGACTCCCTTGGTTAAAAAATCATTCAAGTTTAATGGCTCTACTATAAATGACTTAATAATATACCATATAATAATTTCTTGATATGGATCCTAGTTGAAATACATATTCATCAGCTTTTTTAAGTAGCACCAAAGCACCACCCCTTGTCTAGTAACCATGTGCCAATCAAGATATGGCCATGTAGCTAAACGATGGGAGAATTTCAACATGTAATGACCAATATCCCTTGGTTTACCTAATTCTATCTTACACATGGGATCTAATTTCTATTATAGCTCTAAATTCCTTGCCCGAATTCACTAAATAATATGCAACCACCACATTAGAACACTTGCATCATATGGTAACTATCTACATTATGCACAATGTGGTTACACAAAAATGTGGTACATAGGCTTCTAGAAATATTTTTCAAGGGAAAAGCATGAGAGTGGTACATGTCCATTGCCACACATTAAATAATATATTGGAACCATTTGACCACCTAAATAGTGAATATATTTGTGGAGAAGGCGGATGGAGCCTCACTACTAGCTCACCTGATGAATTTCAAATGATATCCTTTAGAGGTAATGGAATATTTCAATATCTAATTTCATAAATCCTAGTATAGAATCCTGGATGATATCAAACCCCCCAAGTATGACACTCATTTTTATCTCATCTTTTAATTTAGATATTGATCTGATGGTTAATATATAAGGAGGAAAAACCTTGCTAGTAACATACCAATAGCCATTTAGGAAAAAAATGATCTCTTACAAATAAGTAGGTTACCTCTAATGCCCCAAATACCTTTATTTCCCCAACCCATGTACCCATCACTACCATCCAAGAAACCCATCATCTCACACCTCACATTTCCCATAAATTTGGTCTCTCCATTTTTTTCTCCATGGTTACCCCCAAGTTCCCCATCTAAAGCCAAAATGGATGAAATGAGAAAGGTACAGGCACTTTTCAAGTAGTTGCATACCTTGAGAAAGTAGTAAAGTGACTAAAGTTTCCCCTACCTATAGTCATAGGGTTTTTCCCCCAAACACCTAAATCAATAATATTTAGTCATGAACCACCAACTAGTTCTAGGGGCTTATCTCGATCATCAACCTAAGAAAATTTTGGTCTTCAATAGTGGCACAAAGAAAAGAAGTGCCTATGGCACTAGCCTCATACTAGACGGCTTGCCATTAGGCCATATATGGCCTAAAAAATATTTTACTAGAATAGGTTCTAGTCACATGGAAAATAATAATAGTATATATTAGAAATGACCAGATCTACCAATCACTACCCTAGGAATACCAAAATCAACCAGGTTCTATAGGGAAAACTGAACCCAAAGTCATTAAGAATTTCTAAGTGATCTAACTAGACTAAAAGGGGCATCCACCACCATAAACAAGCTATTGCCATCAAATGCTCTAGTAGATACCAGCACTAACACTTGGATCCTCCTAGAAGCTTCCAAGCTAGTGGTCAAAAGACCTCGACCTTGGTTACAACTAGAATCCCTACTAAAAAAGGACTTGAAAGAGACATGGGTAAAGTAAGGTGAGGATGAGGTAGAGCTATCCACATAAATTGGAGTATATTATTTCCACCTAACCCTAATTTACAAGGATAGACTAATCCAAATATGCCTAATTGATCCTATGCTCATCACCTCCACCTTACCAAAATCAATGGTAGATGCATTAAAATCAGTCCTATTATTGACCAAAAAGGAAGTAGGAAAATTGGACAAAGGCCTTAACTTGGTGGTCAACCTCCCAATATTTCTTTAAGACTACATTCATAGGGTCCTAGACCTAGATCCATGAGAATATTATAGAATAGGGTAGGCACAAAAGGCCCAAAAAATAGAATCCAATACTAGGACCATCTATAAAATATGACCTAATATAAATAAGGAGCTACCCACAAAGGACCCAATGGAGGAAGAGAAGAAGGCCCAACTCTAGGGTGAAACACATTGAGCCCATAGAAATAAGTGTCAAGCTACTAAGGCCTGGGACTCTGGTTTTGGAACAATCTTTGACCACATTGGTATAGGGTATGTGCCTAATACAAATACCAAACCCCCAAACCTCTAGGCCCTTATATATAAATAGATAACTAAAAAGAAGAATAATTGTAATTTTTTGCATGTATCTAGTTTTTATAGGGTATGATAATGTTAAGACCCACAACAAGTGAATTAAATATCTCATATTATTGAAGTATGGGGTTGACAAGGTCAAGGCATACACACCATAGCTCTTGGGATAAATAATGTAGGTCAATGATCAATAAAAGGATAGTCATCCTAATCAAGAAAAAGTAAGCATGAAGGATGATGACATCCCCCACTATCTAAGCATGAGAGAAAGATTCTTTTTGTATCCACCTATTGTCAAAATATCAACATAAAGAGGAATGAACCTCGAGATTCATACCAAATGACAAGGCATATAAAATGAGCCGCACCCCCATTCTAATCTTCACAAAGTCCTAAGCATATTTACCTCTGACAACATTATTCTCCAACATCCATACGTACTACAAAGGCCTTAGGATTTACCCCAATTCAGAATCCACATCGAATAGAAAAGGCCCTATTATTTGGGTTCCTTGACTCCTACTAGTAGGAGTTCCCCTGTGAGTCACCAAAGTTGTAGTGAAAATTCACTACACCAAGCACATCCTTCTAGAGAAGATAATTTTAATCATAGTATGACCCTAAAGCTGAAATGAAGGGTCCCAAAGCTCCTACTACGCATGAAGTAGATAATGCTAGATAACATCCAAGGTGCCACCAAGGAAGAAACCCCATTACCAACTAATTCTAAATTTGAAACTCCTCATGCCATGAAATATAGCCAACCCATTGAACATAGCAAAGCATGGTTCAAAATCCTTTTTTATAGTGGCTAAGGTAGGTTCTATTATTGATCAGAGTACCCAAGCCATTTTAGTGATGATTAAAAGGGCTCCACCTTTAACTAAATCTTGCTTCATCTAGCACCTACAACCTTTTCTTCTCACTATAGGGTAAAGGCCATCGGTCTAGCCCTTTTCCAAGTCTAAGGGTGTTCCCTAATCCTCAATGCAATTATAAGTTGACACTGCATGTGAATCTTGGGGACTAAGGTTCATTCCTCATATAAGGAGGAGGAATATCTAAGGTGGTCGATTATGAAGGTGGCAAGGCAAATACCTTACCTTCCCCAAAATGAGCTTAATACCTGGAGGACAAGGAAGAATAGAGTAGCTCAAAAAATATCTAGTTGTAATATATTACCTAAAATTTTAGGTGTGTTGGCTTCCCAAAGGCCTCCAGGAGATCCATGGTAGAAGAGGAGTATCAAGGAGCAAAATAGAACAAGTGCAAGAGGCAGCAATCGTAACTCCTAAGGTAGAACATAAACATGGTCTTCGTTGAAGGGACTTGTTAGGATTATGGATGAGGCCAAGTATTTATTACCTCTAGAACCACCAAAACAATCCATAGAGACCAAACAAGAGGAAAGGGATGATGATCTAGTTCTACTTTTAGCACTCCATAATTGACACAGTTCCCCAAGCAATAGCTAGATCATTTAAAGCAACGACATAAAGGGCAACACTAAACTCAAGATATTAATGAAGAATGATCTCATAGTTCTAATTATGGGAATTTCTAGTGCAAAGAAACTTAGTGAAATTATGATAAAACCATCAAGATAACTAGCCAGTTGTATTTATGGATACAAATCTTTAAGGCCTCGAGGATCATTCATTGTTGATGTTGACTAGTCCAAGCAATTTTGAACTAAATTATTTTTAATTGTTTGTATAATTTTAGGGTGGAATTTTTCCCACTTCTTCTAAATACCTCATATTTTCTCATTGTAAAGGAATAAAATATAGATATACCTATGCCTAGTATCTAGCCTCGTGGGGTTTTCCTTCATTCTCTTATATCATATTCTAGCTGAAGCCTTGCATTGTTTCAGTTGATTTGTTTTGAGTCTCTTTATTTGGCAAGAATTGTTAGCTTTTGATGAATAATAACTCAATAATATGGCCACTAAATCAATAATAATCAACTCAATATGAAGGAAATAATAATGCTAAGCAAATAAGATTATATTCAGAATATGAAATAACTCAATATTGCTAATGGCAAATGCTAAAAAATACAATAAAATTTTATTGAATAAAAGACCTCAAATACATCATATTACATCACCTTCCATTTCTCCATGGGTGATGTCCCATATCTTGATATTTCCTTTGTGATGCTCCACTATTACAATTGCACATCCATATATAGGATGGAATGTGACTCTTCATATGGTGTTTCTTGGACTTCACTCTTCCTATGACTCTTCATCTTCCTATGCATGATAGACATGTGTAGACATGCATACCTAACTAGGACACTTGTTCTTCCTATTCTAAAGTACTTATGTACATGTGGACAACATGCACATTTACATCATTGCACATTCTTGTGTATTTATTCCATTGTATAAAGTAATTCCTAATCTAGACATGTACCAAATAATGTAGTATTCTCCAACACCCCCCTGTATTACATTATTTGGTTATTGAAGACTTTAGTCTTCAATCTGGATCTTCATCATATTCTTTCTTGAACTTTTCTTCTTCTTCTTTGTCGCTTCCTTTGTCATGCTTCATGTTTGTATCCTGATTAGTATTTTCATAAAATACTATATTTTCTAAAAATACTTTGGCTTCATGTTCTTTTGTAGTATATTCTAGTTCTTGTATCTCTTGGTCTAAATGCCCCTTTTGATTTTCTTCTTTGTATTGTAACTGAGGTTGATTGTATTTATGCTGAAGTAATTGTTGATGTAGTATTTTATGCCTTCTCCAATTTGCTACCTTTCTATATACTTGATCAAATGAATAGTTAGCATATTTTAGTCTTTATAGCTTCACAATTACAAGTTTCTTGAGCTCTTTCATAGTCATAAAATTCTTGTATACGAATTTATCCTTTTCATTCATTCTTAGAATCATATTATCCTTGGTTTTTCTGTATAGGAACTTTTGTTTCATCATCTCCATTATTTGATTATTCATTATTTGGTTCACAACACAATTGATCAATTTTTCTTTTCTAAATATTCTGTAAAATTTTTTCTCTTTCTGAATTTCAATAATTGAACACTCTACTTTAGATGATGCTCTTATGGAGTCTAAATCAAATTTGTATTCCTCTATAGTCTTTATAAACCATATTGGTTCTTCTCTTCTAATCATACTTTCTCTATTATTATCCATTGAATTCTCTAAATTGTCAATCATACTTTCTATATTATTATCCATTGAATCAAGCATATTTATGAGCCATATTGGCATTTTATTTGCTCTTTTTCTAATCTCATTTTGCATATCATTATTTAATGTGTTCCTTGATGTAGATATCCTTGTGACTCCTTAATTTAATTTATCAAGTAACAATCACCCTTCAAATTTTCCATATTTTTGAATTATAAGCTAAGGATAATTTTTCTCATATTTCAAATATTGTTCTTTCAATTAATATGTTGTATAGAAACCCTTGTATCTCCCTAATATAATTTTTAATAGTAATCAACAACCTTTATAAATATTTAAATATCTAATAATTTTGAACCTAGAGATTAATCTATCCAATGCAATATTTTCAATATGTAAGATTTCTTTTATCTCCCAAATTTATGAATAAAATATTAATTCTAAATTTCATATACTATTTTTTATGTAGAAATATTTATACCTCCAAAATTATAAATTTTGAAAATAATATTTGCAATATTTTGTAATTATATTTTGATGTAGAATCCTTATTTCTCCAACCTTAATAATTTTGCAAATATTTAATTGGTTTTGTAAACTATGGTATGCAATTTTACAAATCTCTAATATAACCTTCAGATTCCAAAAAATGCTCTTCAAAAATATAATTATAGGCTTCAAACTAATAATTTAATTTTATAAGGTTATAAAGATGCTTATCACTCCACTTTTCCTTTTAATAAACTTTGACCTTAGAATATATTTCCTTCTTATTCCTCCTATCAATATAAAACTTTAATATATGGTAAAATGCTATGATAAATACCTCAATTATTCATGCGCTCTTTGTCGGTCTTTCTAGGCACTTTTCTCTCTAGTCAAACTTGCTTGGAATGCTTCGTATGACTCTTCAAAGATGCTTTGACCTTCTTTAATGCTTCTCCTCTTGTATTTGCTATGTAAGGCACTGGAAAAAATTCTATATTAATACCTTTATGGCTATATGAGCGCTTCACCTTTCTTTGGATGTGTGCCATGTGGTGTAGACATTATTTGACTCCTTGTATTTCTTTCTTGGTGGTGCTAACATTCATGAATAGAATAAACTGGACACTCATCACCTTTTTCCTTGCAACTTGGGAGTTACACTATCTTATTGGATGATTGGATAATAATGAAGAATATTTGAATGTTTGAGCGCTCTTTTCTCATGTAGAGTTATGTTCTACCTTATGCACCAATTTCAGTATTTAGTGCCAAGTAGAGATATTCCCTTCTCTTGGAAGAGACAAGTGTAATCAACTCTTTGTGCATGTACTCTTTTTCCAAATGTATGTATTGTAAGGCTTTTGAATACCTTTGCTCTTCCCAAACTTATTCTTGTTCCTTGTAAAACGTATTCTAGCTTCTTTAAAATGTATTCTTGTTGGAGTTTCTCCTTCCTTTGGATGATGGTGGACTTGATCACGGATGGCTTCAACCAAATACCTTCTTGTATGCTTCAATGGTAGCCTTATGGTAATTACTTTGGCATTTTTATCTTTCTATATTTTTCCTTTGATAGTGCACCTTGTATTTTGTAATGTGCCCTATTGTAATATCTTTGTTGTAGGTTGTAGCTGATGTTCTCTATGTTCTTGGGTTGGATAAACTTTGAGCCTAATGGCTTCTTCTCTTTAAGCACTTATGATGGTGCTTATTTCCTGCAAGTGGATGGACGTATGATGATGAGCTTGCCCTCCTATAATCTGCTACCAAATGGTGCAATGTATGGTGGTGGTTTTCACCTCTTTTATAGTTGTCTATACCACTCACTAATATGTATCTGGTGTTTTTAAACACCTAAAATCTGCTCGGATTTTGAAACTCTTTTCCTTTTCAAAATCTGCTTTTCCTCTTCAAAAATTGTTGTAATTTTTAGGAATTTTCTTCCACACTAAAGTAGGATAATTTTCTTTCAAATTTACTCACAAATCAGCATATACTATTCACTTATATCTCCTTTTATAAACTCAATTTAATGTTGTAATAATCTGGCAGATTTCTCAACTAATAAGAGTAAATTTATCCCACTAATAAATGTTAAGCAAATCTGATTTTTCTTCTATTAAAAAACAGCATATAATCAACTTCTTATCACTCCAAATAAACTATAATCTTGTTGTTTATAATATGTAATATTTCACTAATTTCAATGGTGTGAAATAATATCCTTTTGAGCTTAATGGTACCTTAAAAACTTCCTCTTAGCTAGCTCTAAATAACTTCAAAAACTGATGCTTTAAAAACTCTTAACAAACTCCTTTACAACCTTTGCAATGATAAGTTATATGGCATCAATTTTACACACCTTTTTGTAGCTTATTTCTTCTTGGCTTGTTGTCTTGTATTTGCTGGATTTTCACCCTTCAATTTGTTGTTTATATATCCTTCAATTTGCAGCAATAATGGCTGCCTCAAAGCTTGCTTTCTTTTCCTTTAAACAGGTTCTTTCTTCTCCTTCAAACAAGTGTTTTTTTCTTCTTCAAATAGGTGCTTTCTAACTTTGATTTTTACAGCTTCAAATGTTGTCCAAATGCACTCCAAATCTGCAATCAACCTCCTTCGTAGGTTTTGCTACTAATACTTATGTTTTTTTGTCCAAATCTATCTCAAATATTTCTGAAAGCTTCTTTCAAATACAACTAATTTTGTTCTTACAATGCTGCCCAAAAATGCAGCTTAAACACCTTCTAATTGTTATTCCAAAATATGACTTGATGAAGTTTACTAACCTTCAAATTTGCTGCTCTCTTTGATATCAAGCCTTCTCTTAGTTGGCTGTCCAAATATTCCTTGAAAGCTTCTCCAAAGCTTTTCAATATGCAACTTTATGCTTCTACTTTCTTCTAAAAATCGGCAACTTGTGCTTTTACAAATTACCCTACAAAATTTGTGTGGTTATCTTCAAATTTCTCAAATTTATGGCTTTTGCAGTATTCTTGCTTTCTTTTGACTTCTTGTTGAATTATGTATTCAAATATAACCTATTTCTCTATCTTCTCTCTCAAGAATCTAAATGTCTTGACTTATTCAAAATCTTCTTCAAATTTAACATACTTCTTGCCAAATCCTTTTTCCTTGTAGGCTTCTTTTCGGATGGTGATAATTATCCCAATTTATTATGGTCAGGTACTCTTTCTTCTTGCAATATTTTACCATAAAATTTACTTCAAATATCCTTTAATAATGAATGTTTCAACTTCTGCAATAAGGATTTTTTGTCACCTTCTTTTCTTCTTCAAAATATTCTTTAGGCCTCTATTCTTGGGTCATGTAATTTTGTAGCATTCGATTCTATTTTCAATGAAACATTACCTTGGTTTATTCAATTTTACACTATGGGAAATTCTTCAATTGGATCTCTTTATGGATCTCCAAAATCTGCAATAGGACTTTCAATAGTCTTTCTATCTTCAGTCTTCAATATTTAATTTGTTGCTTCAATCTTCAATCTTCAATCTGCTGCTTCAATCTACAATAGGACTTTCAATAGTCCTTTAATATTCAATATTCAATATTTTGCTTCAATATGCAATAGGACTTTCAATAGTCCTTCAATATTCAATTTTTTGCTTCAATCTACAATGGGACTTTCAATAGTTCTTCAATATTCAATATTCCAATATTGAAAGTTCTTCAATATGACCTCTCTTAGGGTCTCTTCAATCAGGAGTATTGCAATGAGAACCTCTGCTTGGTTCTTATCAATATTCAATTGGGACCTTCTTCTTGGACCTCCTTCAATGTCTATTTTCTATAATAGAACTTAAGCAACAATAATATATTCAAATTTCCAAAAATAATAATCTTCACTAGCTATAACTAGTGGAATCAAATCAATGTTGAATTCTAGTCTTCACGGGTGTTCCTTCAACCTTGTGGAAATATTCTAGCCAATAAATAATCTAGAATCTATATTCTTTCAATCAATCAAATTTATCAATAGGACCTCTTCTAAGGGTCTCTAAATCTTCAATATCAAGGTTTGTCTTCAAGACCTGTAAATTTTCTTCTATTCTAATTTTGCTCTTGGAATAGGTAAATCTTTAACTTTCACTGGTTTTCTTTCAACCTAGTGTGAAATGCTATCTTCTTTGGTTATCTTTTCCATACGTAATTTTCTTTTATCTTATTTTATTCTCTTTCTAGAGGTAATTTTATTTATCTTCTCTGGTTTCTCTTTCTATCGGTAATTTCCTTTATCTTTACTAGTCTCTTCTTAAATAGTAGAAATTTCCATACTTCCAATCTATATAATAACTTTTATCAAACGATATCAAAACCAACAATTTTTTCAAGGGGTAGGTCCAAAGGTGCGTCTAGTTTGCAAAAACCCATCAATGGTGTTGAATAATGAAAAATTAGAATAGTTTCTAGTGGCTCTCTCAATTCCTATCTAGACCTATTGTGGCTAGATCTACCATGGCTTTGATACCACTATTAGCTTTTGATGAATAATCACTCAATAATATGGCCACTAAATCAATAATACTCAACTCAATATGAAGAAAATAATAATGCTAAGCAAATAAGCTTATATTCAGAATATGAAATAACTCAATATTGCTTAATGGCAAATCCTGAAAAATACAATAAACTCTTATTGAATAAAAGAACTCAAATACATCATATTACATCACCTTCCATTTCTCCATGGGTGATATCCCATATTATGATCTTTCCTTTGTGATGCTCCACTATTACATTTTCAAATCCATATATAAGATGGAATGTGACTCTTCATATGGTGTTTCTTGGCCTTCACTCTTCTTATGACTCTTCATCTTCCTATGCATTATAGACATGTGTATACATGCATATCTAACTAGGACACTTGTTCCTCCTATTATAAAGGACTTATGTACATGTGGACAACATGCACATTTACATCATTGCACATTCTTGTGCATTTATTCCATTGCATAAAGTAAATCCTAATCTAGACATGTACCAAATAATGTAGTATTTTTCAACATGTATGTAATCTAGTATTTCTATATATGAGAAGTTGTGAACATTTGTCTTTCTATCTTGGTTACATATGTGTGTTTTTTTTGTGCAACTCATGTATGGATAAACTATATTCCTTGTGCATTGTTAGTTATGATGCATGTGTTTATTCAACCTACCATGGTATAGGGATTTTTTAGACCTTTGGGACATCATCCCTTTAGCATAAGTTTACTTTTTGTTATTTAATTTCATTCATTTACTACTTTCCTCCTAACCCTTTTCCATAGAAAATATTGCATTAGAGGATGATAGCTTAGGAACATAGGAAAACACCAATGATTGCATCCAAACAAGGATTTGACCTTAATAAAAATGTTGGAGGTTGTTTGAACGAGCCATGTCCCACACTACTTGGACTTCCTAGGATTTGTGATCCACACGAAGCACATGCATTGGTTGCACCCAACAAAAATTACATTGCGGGTGGTCATGGCACCCAATGTGCATGGACCAAGTCTAGTTCCCAATAATTAACTATAGATATTTCCTACATCCATACTTTGGGGATCCCCAAAAAGGAGTAGTTGGAAATGATGGGATCAATGGCTTATACAAAGGCTCACAATCATCTAGCATTAATGAGCTTAGATCCATAGACCCTAAAAAAACTAGCAACCTGAATGTGGATGTGATCCAACAAATGAAAGAGCAGTCAACCTTGATATCTCTATGTAATTTTTGGAGGGAAATTCCTCCATTTTAATCCATAAATAGTAGTAATTTTAGAATTGCAAAGGATTGGTGAGTTATATAATTTTCCATTCATTTCTCTCTATATAGAAATATGTTTATCTCTAGGTGGTCTTACAGACAACCTTAACCCTTGCTTTTGACATAATATTTGTAATACTTTTTACTTGCATATATATACTTTGGAGTCTTATGCATCTATTTGGTTATATTTTTTTGGTTCTCATGCCCTAACCCAATCCTTTGTATGTGTATGCTTGTATTTCAACCTATATGTGTCGAGGAGAGGAAGTGTTTATGTCAATGCATTACGGTTAAACGTATTGTGCAAGGGGATCTTATTTTATCTTTGGTATATTTTATTTTGTTAGATTAGGTTTTTTCCTTTCTACTATCTTTTTTTGTCTTTCTCTAACCCTTTTCCTCCTCCCAAACTATTAGATTAGAAAACATATACCTAAGATTCCATATTATAAAGGAGTTGGACTTTACAAAAACTCTTGGATACCCCTAACTAAGATGAACCCCACACTCTTAGTACTAGCCCTATTGTGTCACTCCATGCAAGGTATGATAGCCTTGACCACCTAGTCTACATCCCATTTAATGATTGAGGCAATCAAAGGGAATAACATTTTAATGAAATATTTGGTGGGATCCTATTGATTCATCATTGGTCTAGCAATCTAGAATAAGTTAGGGTTAGACTCTCATGAGGGTCTCTATCTAATTTTATTTGTTGAAGCATTCCAAGCTCACCTAGTGACTCCACTCCTAAATGAACACCCAAAAAAATTGATTGTAAAAGATACTAGATTGAGGCTCTAGTGAAGGCCTTGGTCTATCTGCTTCTAGAGCATAAAATTTATTCACTTGATAACTCCATTGTAATCCAAATGACCCAAAGACCTAAATATATCCACTCTATAACTTAGATTATCCATTGATTAGAACAATGGAATCCCACTATGGCATCTAAAGCCACTAGTCGTATGGGGAAAACTACCAAAAGTAGTGTTGGAAATCCTTCTAGACTACGCCAATGAAGGTCCAATAACCCCACTAGAGCACCTACCAAAAATGGTATGCTTATAACAAGTGCATAATTTTAATGAGAAAAATGTGGCTCTTAGACTATTTATGGCTTCACTAAAAGTCCAAGCTTTCCAAAGGCATGATCCTTTTTTTCCACATTTTATTATTGATTGGGACCAACTTGCTAGCCTAATCATGGAAATTTTTGAGAAAAAAATAGAGGGGATGGCTTTCCAACTAAAAGTGATCTAATCCAAGAAGAAAAGCTACTTCATGATCCTCTTATACTTTAGTCTATAAGTAGCTAGATATCATCAATTGTTTGACCTAACAACCCCACAAGAAGTGATAAGTAAAATGCAAATGAGGAAGAAACAATCCCACTAGTGCCAAGAGGAACACCAATGCATAGCAAGGCCAACCTAATTAGGCAAAAGGTAGACATTAGTGATCAAGGAGAATACCAATCAAAGTTAAGGAGGTATAGAAACCAATCCAAGATAAGGGAGAAAATATGTACCCAAACATGAAGGGGCTCATCATCTATCACATGAAGGAGACGAATGACCACCCAACCAATGATTGTTTTAGATGCTCCCATAAGAAGACCAAATAGCATCTAGAAATCTAGGAGGAACTAATGATTAATGTACAAATGGAAGTAAATTTCCCATGCATAATTTGAGCATGATAATCCATACATACCTAGGAAATTATCACCTTCCAAATTCCATTACCCACTGAATCTTGGCTACAAGTAGTCACATGTTCAAGCCAACAAACTGGTGGGAATGGCTAAAATTCATAATAGTCTAGTCTAGGCATTGTAGGATTTGATGAGGGGACCTCATAATAAAATATATGGCATGTAAAATGAACCAAAAACCTTGTACTTTAGTGTAAATACATAGCATTTAAATAAGGTAAATAAAGGTCAAGTGTTACATAGGTATTGGCTAAGCCAAGTAGAAGCATGTGAATAGGAATGGCAAATTGAGGTGCTCATATGGAGTATTTTTTTGGAAAACACACTAGGGATTTCATGTGTAGGGCTATGAAATTATCACACAAGCTAAGAAGCCAAAGAGACAGCTATTATAACTAAATACAATGTGAGTGAACAAATAATCATGTTTGTCATTGATTCAATTGTGAGAAAAAGGATGTTTCCTGATATTGTGCTAGAGAAATTTTTAAAAAGAAAGAGACGAATAGGGTAATGGCCCTCTAAATGACTTTTCATAATAAGCAATGACTATAAAAAGGGAGTTCCTCTTGCTATATCCCTCAAGATCTTAAGCAAAATACCTTAATTAAACATCCTTGTCTTGTCCCTAAATTTACCTCTTTAGACTTTATTCCCAATAGATAAGGCATTATTTTTTAGTATCATCTCCTTCTATAAGCAAAATTCCCCTATGAGTTGCCAAACTATAGTGAAGTTTCACTAAAATAGGTAAAACTATACTAAAGAAAACATATGAGTAGAATTGTTGTCTAGATTCAATCAAGATGAGAGGACCAAAAATATCTCCCATACATCAAGTAGCTGATATCAAGATGCCAAGGATGTTGATGAAGAAGAGCATATAACAAAATTTGTTAGCCAGTTCAAAGCTCCTAGCACCATAATGCAAGGTTGACCACCTCGATCATACAAAAAAGGGATTTTAGCCTTTTTAGTAGTAACTAGGCTAGGCCTCACCTTAGTTAAGGCCTCATTTTCTATGGCAACTACCAAAGATCCATTGATAGCAAAAATTATATTTTATCAGCAAATACAAACCCATCCCTTATCCTAAGGGGTGGATTCAAGATAAGAGTCACACTCTTTTGTTTATTGGGTTTTGATTCAATTATTGTAAGATGATATCAATAAGATGTCCATGAAAATAAACCTAAGAACCATCTAGGAGTAGAGTAGGAATAATGTTCATAAGAATAGGGTCGATAAGATTTTCAAGTGGGTCAAACCATCTAAAGGTACCTTTGAATGACTGTGGCAAAAGAACATATAATAAGCTCTTACTACACTCATAGATAAAATTCTATGGTGAAACTTCATGAGATAGACATGGTAGGAGATTAAGTTATGGAAAAGTTTGGTAAAGGGTTCTAATTAAAATATTTTAAAATTAAAAAGCAGAAGAAGGCATGAAAGGTAAGGTCGATCAGATAATGAGAGCTCTAATAAAATTGATGACACCATGGATAGTTCAAATGACGCAAAAATTTCTAATGGTAGGAGGTATCTAGAACTAAAATGTGGAAGTCCCGAAAGGTATAGGAAGAGAAAAATGCCTTAGAATTAGAAGTTTTGAAAGTTCTAACACAAATAAAAGATAAAGTTCCAAGAATGAACAATTTAAAAGTCTCGATAATCAAACCATCTAGAATTCCAACAATAGGAATAGAGAAGAGTGACCATCTAAAGGAAAGCCACAACATCAAGACACATCTCCCAAAGGTAGTGGTTGGGCAAATTAAAAAATAAGAATTTCAAACTCACCTACCTACATACATGAATCATGATGTGTCAAGAAGAATAATTGATATATCAAAGTCAACATGGGAAGCTACAATTAGAGCAACCCTAAATCAAGAACATTAATTATAGATATTTTCTACATCTAAACTTTAGGAATCCCCAAAAAGGAGTAGATGGAAATGGTGGGATCAATGCCTCATGCAAAGGCTCAAAATCATCCAACATTAATGAGTTCAAATCCATATACCCTAAAAGAACCAATGACTTGAATGGAGATGTGACCTAGCACATGAAAGTCAACCTTGAAATCTCTATGTAATTTTTGGAAGGAAATTCCCTTGTCTTATAATCCATAAATGGTAGTAGTTTTATTATTGTAAAGGATTAGTGAGTTGTATAAATTTTCCTTTATTTCTCTTTGTATAGCAATACACGTATCTTTGGGTGGTCTTTTCAGCAACCCAAACTCCTGCTTCTAACATAATCTTTGTAATACTTTTTAATTATATATATATATATATATATATGCTCTGGAGTCTTACATGTGTATTTGGTTCCATTTGGTTGGTTCTCATAGCCTAACCCATCTCCTTTGTGTGTGTATGCTTGTATTTCAAATTGTGCTTATATATGTTGATGAGAGGAAATGTTCATGTTGATGCATGATGATCAAAGTTCATGTGTAGAGGGATCTTATTTGATCTTTGGTGCATCATCTTTTGTTAGATTAGGTTTTTTTCTTTCTACTATATTTTTTTTTCTTTCTCTAACCCTTTTCCTCCCTCCAAGATACTATATTAGGAAATATGCATTCAAGATTCCATGTTATAAAGGATTTGGCCTTTGTAAAAAATCTTGGAGACCCTCAACTAAGCCAAACTCCATGCTCTCAATTATTGACCCTACTTAAATACTCCATGCAAGGCATGATAGCCCCCACCGCCTAGTCCACCCCTTGTCTGATGGTTTATACAATTAGAGAGGACAACATGCCCCAAAACCTAATATAAAATTTTTTATTTGGGCTATTTTTATGCATATTTTGTAAATAGAAACACTTTTACTTTGTGTAGAACTTTTACTTTAGGTAACACTTTTACAAGTAGTGCTTTTTCTATTGGTAGTGCTTTTGCAAAGTAGCACTTTTGAAAACATCAATGCTTTTGATTTTGATATGCTAGAAATTGAAGGAATATGATGAATTGGACTAGTTTGATTTTTGTCAGGGTTTCCAGGGTTTAGGAGTGTTGGCTTGTTGGGAGCAGTGTCCTAGGGCCTTGGGAGTAACACTAGATCTAGTTGATGATATAAATATTGGAGTATTAGTGGTGACTATGTTATACCATGTGGCTATTATGCCTAAAGTATACTTTGATAACTTATTACTCATAGCTTTAGCAGAGGTGGTACTCATAGATGAGTACTTTTTAGTTACTCATAGGGGAGATGATGATTACATTGGAGGACGTTTGGTAGATCCTTCAATTTTTTATTTTAGGAACTCTTATTCACTTAGAGAGTGATGAGAGGATATGCATGGAGAAAATAACAAGAAATAAGGAGTATCCTAGAGTCAAATTAGGGATAAGTATTGATGATGCATACCAGGGAGGTCATTGGGGTCTCATCATAGCTTTACTTTATGCCCTAGTATTAAAGGTTTTGATGGCAAACAGTAGTTGATGAGTGCTAACTTGGGAATGGGAAGAGGTGATAATGAGGCTACAAGATCAATAGACTATTTTTGCTTAGGGGCCAGCCATTCTAGTAAGACTATACAAGACTCTTCATAGGGTAGTGTGGACCAATGCAATCTACCCACATAGATAGGTCCTAGAAAAGTTTTCTATACTATCAATATTTAAAAATTTTGTTGCATAAATGTAGGAAAACGTTGTCAGATTTGATAATTTTTGTGAATGATTGGCCAAAATCCCAAATGATTCTTGCCAAAATCAAAAAATTTCTCAAGCAAAGAAGTCAAACCACTTCTTAGATCTCTCCATCAGCAAAGCAAGAATGGTAGAGGATTTTCAAAGCCAATGTTAGCATAAGTCTTTAGAAGTTCCAGCTAGTCAAGAGTAGATAATAGTTAGAGGCCAAGGATTTTTCTTGATGATATCAATAGAGATGCTCTAAAGACCTATATGGTATGAATTACGGAGCAAGAGTGGTTAGGATTTTTAATGATAATTTCAGCAAGATAATTCTAAACTCCCTACTAGTTGAAATCCCAGAGTGTAATAGTGGTTGGGGTTTTGTAAATATGTTGCCAAAAAACCTATAAAAACTTCTAACCAATCAATAGTCAGGAAATTACTAGTGGTCAGAGTTTCTAAATAATGACATTAGCAATAATGCTCTAAAGTAGCCAAGTCTACTAAGATTCGGCAATGTACAAATAAAAATAGCCTAAAAGGTAGGGTTGGTTGGATAATTCCAAGGTAACATAAGCCAAATATTTCAAAATTCTTGACCACAAAGCTTAACCAAAGTAGAATAGCCCAAAAACATTAGTGGCTAAAAGATATGAGTGTTCAAATATTTTGAAATATAACATCAACTAAGCCTTCCAAAAATCTTGTCTAGGTTTCTAAGGCCTCGACAAGGTATTTTTCAACAAATATCATGTGTGTCAGAGACTTGGACCACCTAGTCACTCCTCAACCACCTAGATCAAAGTAGTTAGGTGAGAATGTGATAGCCAATCTTCTATAACATATAATAATGATGGTCATCCCTAGTGATTGTGAATGGAAGTGCCTATAATTTTGATAGTTGGCATAGAAATAAGGCATAGTCATGAAGATTTTAAGCCTACTATAGACACATGGCTACTAGGATTGTGATTGGTTGATCAAAATAGTAAGGCTAAAATTTAGAGCTCTAATTGTGGTAGGGCAAGTAAGTGACAAACACTATTCTTAAGCATGTTGATTGCATACAAGCCTTAGACTAGGTCAAATTGTTCCCACTCATGTCAGGCCTATGATAGGGCATCCATATAATCATTAAGCTAGGCTAGCATTGTAAAACACTATAAATAGCTCAAGTTACCTCAGTATGATGGTTGACACTTTCAAGGTTTGCATGTTGTAAAATTTGTATTTTTCTCTACTGTTAATAAAACCATATGTTGTTTTACCTCTACCAGTGATGTGTTGTATATTGTGATGTGTGTGTAAATTATGTGCTTCTAGATATTTTTGTTAAAGCTCTGTGGGTGGTGTATTATGTTAGGAAAATTCTTTTGATTTTGGATTGTTGTTAAGATTATCTTTTGTAAGCTATGAGAGTTTTAGAGGATGCATAACATGGGTTAAATATTAATTCTATAATTTTTTATATGGTAGTTGAGCTATAAGGCTTTGTCTAAATTTATGTTGTAGGGTATTTGCATAGTGAGCATCAATGTTGTTACCTAATATTTGGCCACTAACATAAGCAATCTCTTCAAATATCTCTCTCCCTTGCTCCCTTATTTCTATCTTTAGTATTTTACATTTATTTGGTTTGGTATAAGCAAAAAACCAACCTTATTTGGAGGTATACTCAGAAGCAATTGTGAGTTATCCAATATTGACCTAGTATACTTACTTTTATCTTTTAGAGAAAAAGTGTTGATCTAGTATAGAGCTCTTGATGAGAGTAGCATTACTTCATGGGATGAGCTATCTAAGCCATTCATCTTAGAATTTTATGAGGTTGGAGACTCTTTTTTATTGCTCACTCAGTTCACTTCTATTCAAAGACATCCACAAGAAAATATCATTGACTGCAATATCAAATTCAGCAAGAGATGGAATAGGATCCCTCAATATAGAAGACCTTCTTAGCCTTATTTCTACATATGTTATATCCAAGCCGTTTTCCTAGACTTGGTCTACAAATCTGTCTAGTCAATGAGATGAGATTCCCACAAGTGTTTTAGGCTATAATATTTGTAGATAATGATCTAATGTTAGTTTACAAGTTGCATCCTAAGATCACCATGCCCTATTCTATAGAGTTATCCCAACCAGCCCAATAGATATTAGCTTTGGCCACATCATTGTCCCAAATTGCTCTTGTACCTACACCTAAAGCATTGCCTTGACCATCTATAACAACATTACCTATGTTGCATGCTTCAAAGCCTAAAGATAACACAAAGGTGCAAGAATTAAGAGCAATTTTAATAAATCTTAACAATAAAGTCATTGTGTTCAAGAGGTAAAATGCTAAGGATATATCTAAAGGCTATAAGCTTAGAATATTGTCTTATGTCTCAAAAGACCAAGGAGATTCTAGAAGCAATATGGCTGGAAAGACAAATGTTTTCTATAATAATCAAGAGAATAGGCCATATTCTTCCTTTTCTCAAGAGAGTTATTGTTGCTTGGCCTATAATGACCCCAATAATAGAGATACTTATATGGTCTATCAGTGCTAAGCCCAATTGGTAGTTGCACAAAGGGCTAAAAAAATAGAAAGGAGTGGTAAATATGATAATGGACCCAAACTACATCATGATAGCTAAAGATCCCATAAATAGTGAGTGCAGGCAAGTGTTGACAAGGTCTAGAAAGAAACCCCTACAAGTGGAACCATATAAATTAGAGCCTCTCAAGGTGCTTGCTCAATCATAGCAGGAGTAAATAAAAGATCAATCAAGACCATAGAAAGTAAATGGAAGCCAAGAATATCTTATATATCAATTCCTAAAGAAGATATAATACCCCTCTATAACTAAAAGATAGATACTAGAAGCAACTAAGTAGTATCAAAAAATGTTTGACAAGCTTGAATGGAAGGAGAAAAATATTTCAAAAGTGTTTGAATATAGCATAGTTGAAGAGCTCAAGAAAATACTTCACAAAAATAGTTTCATTTTGTTATGAACTGTAAGCATAGTTGCATTTTTTAACCTAAAGGTAAGCCAAGTACCCATGTCCACCAAGAAGAATGAGCTCCAAGACCACATGGAAAACATTCATGACCTACAGCTCACAATTAAAGCAAAACATTTTAGGGACACAATGGAGCAGAAAATCATTAGCTACTCAAGAGGTCATTTGGCCTCACTTGCATGGCATTCTTTGTTGTCACTGTATCTACCTAGGCATGTGCATCATTTCTCATAGATGGTAAAAGTGATCACAAACAATTATGATGCCAGAACCAAAACAGTGTGCAACAATAAAGACCGGGTACTTTTTCCCTTAGACCTAAAAATTTTACAACAATGTTTACAATTGTGTTTGCCTTGACAATCACCCCAAAGCATTCAAAAAGGAAAACCAAAGGGTATACTATAATAATATATTGTCTCCTTGTCTCAACAACCAATTGTACCAGCACCTCCCCAAAATTTTTGAAGACCCTATAAAAATTGCTAATTTTAAATTTCTGCAAGATATGTTTGTCATGCTAGCTTTCATTTTTGGGTTGGATAGTGATCAATATTTATATAGCTACAAATATCTATGGCATACACTATGACCAACCCTAAAATCCCCATCTATTTTTATTAGGCATATCACCTTAGTTCATCCATACATGCCCAACTAGTATAGTTTAAAAAGAATTAATATAGGTTGTTTAGGTACCCTTCATACTTGGCATGGTCGTTTGTGTATCATAAAGCAAATATTTTCTTAGGTTTAAAAATAAGCAAGCAAACTAAAGATCTGATGCGATGGAATGTATTAAAGTTTGTGTAGTTTTGATGTAATTATGGGTTGTTGTCAGAATGTATATGAAGATTTTAGTATGTATTAAATTTTTTGTAAGAGAAAAAATTGAATGTAAGACTGGATAAGACCAGTCTAGGCTTGTAAAAGGATTTGGACCCTTTTGAAATCCTATTTTACCAATATCAAAAAACATAAGCAAGCAAACCTCAATAGTGAAGGCCCTGTCAATGGTGGATTGGACACTAGTGCTCAAAACGTCAAAGCCTTATATGGAGTGTAACAAAAAATTATAGGCCCTACTCTAACCTGTATCTAAGGTGAAGTGCCTCAACTAACTAAAATAGCAATAGCTCATCTCTAGACTCCTAAATAGGAAACCGAATATTGGTATTTTCTCAAGGATGGTACAGTAATTAGGGTATAAACTTTAATAGGGAGCCCTTCTTGCTTCTATATTATGTAGTTGACTGGATATTTGGGATGGAATTCTATTGGCAAGTGGACTACATAGATGTCAATTTTGGATTAAAAGTAAAAAAATCCTTCACATATGATCTTCCTCTAAATTATGGGCCAATCATCTTAAGAACCTAAAAGGAAAATGAAGCTCTAAAAGCTAAAGTGCAAGGCCTAAAGCTAAAAGTGGTTTAGGACAAATGGAGGTATAATCTAGATGGCATTTTTTAGGCTAAACTAAAAAAGGTAAATAATAAGCCTACCATTTTCAAACATGTCCAAAGTTCAAAGATAGAGGCTTATCGAAATAAGCCAAAAAAGGATGAAGTAGATATAGACATGAACAAAGAAAAAAATAGGCTACCTTGGAGGAGTTTTTATGATATTGTAGATACATATGATCCTCCCAACAAAAAAACTATGTCCTGAATAAAAAATGAAAGAAGCAATGGAAAATAAATAAGAGTGGGATAAGGAGAAAATCTAGGAATGGTGGTTTTTAGGTTTGAAAGTGGCTTATAGAAAAAGGATTTCGATCTTGACCTAGACCAACAATTTTTGAAGTGTTAATATGAAAATTATAAAACATGGGTAGGTAAAGGTGATGAGGAAGTTGAACCTCTAGAAAAAAGTGATGAATAATATGACTTAGAGGAAGAGGAATAAGTAGGTTTTGAGAAAAGTAGGCAATTTTTAGAATAGGTAGATTCAAAAGAGAACCAGACTACAAAAAAAATACCAATAGGAAGGTAGTCTGAGAGAAATAGGTTTGGCCAAATAATAGCAACTAGAGGAATTTTGATGTAAATTCACTGCAGGAGACCGACAATGGACTCCAAGGGTAAAACTACAAGACAGGACATCATACAAAATATGCCAGTAAAAGAAAACCTGCAAATAATTCTTTTCATTATCTGAATTCACACCCCCCTTACAATAGAATCTCCAACTCCTTACACTCCCCAAAAAGAAAAACCCTAGCCTACGTTACCCCCTTACTATTTTTAGTCACTTTATATTTTTAGAAACACACTTGCTATTTTTAGTAACCCTAAAAATAGGGCTCGGATGGCATCCAAAATGGAATCATGCACTCGTTATTCAATAACACCTGCTGCCCCAAGATAGCAACCCCCCTCTAGTTCTACACTAATAATTATGATCACTTTTCAGTTGCAAAAATATAAAATTACATTAAAAGCTAATTTTGGGCCTCCTAGAGGTATTTTTGGCTCCGCAAACATTTGGGCCACTTTTCTTAAGTTCTCCATGCAATTATGCACGTTCTAGAAAAATAACGGGCTAAAACGGATACTCGGAGCAAAAGTTATGGCCCTGTCAAGGTGCATTATTCTCCTCTGGTTGAAAATGAACTTAGCTCCTGCGAGTTCTGCTATTCAAACTCCTGCAATTGTTGACCAATGACTTCAGTGGTGGTGGCCAAGGATTAGGTCGATCTGTATCATCTTCCAGCAAAAAAAAATTTCCACAACACAATATTCAGAGCATGCAAACTGACATCAATTTTTTCTTCATCTCCAAAAACATCTACAATAGTAGAAGAAATTGCAATGGTAACAAGATTTTCCATAAGTAGAATAATTGCAATACCATCAACATCACCAATATTAACTGCAATGTCATCAAGAACTGCAATAAGATCTACTTTTTCTAGATCTGTAGTAAATAAAACTTTAATCGGATCTAGTGCCTCCATGGTTGCAACAACAATATCAACAACAGATATAACATCCTTAAAATTGACACCTATATTTTCTTCTATCAAATCTTCAACTTCTTTAAAAACTCATTGCTTCAATAGTAGAAGTATGGTCCAAGGGAAGGACGATGGGCTTCATGTTCATAGATCCTGGTTTGATTCTAGGTACTACTTCCAATTTTTCTTCAAAAATTTCTTCTTCCACAAGAAAAAAAAATTGCAACAAATTCTTCCACAAGAAGAATTTCTTCTTCTCCAGCAATTTTTGCTTGTAGATTTGTAGTACCCTTATCTATTACCTTCTTCGCTATCAAAATATAACAAAACCTTATTTCTTGTGCCTCTATGATAAACTCCTTTGCAGTCAGCAAACTCTCACCCTGCCCTTCTTCCTTAAGAGGTAATAGTACTACCTTTGCACCATCCTTCCAGAAGGTGTAAGTATTTCAACCTCCATCATGGATGACCTTCCTATCATACTACCAAGGCCTCCCCAATAGTATGTGATAGGCATCCATAGGAATTACGTCACACCACACTTCATATTTATAAGTATTCCCAATTGAGAATTTTATTAAACATCTCTTATCAATAGTCACCTCATTCTCTTTCTTGATCCATGAAATGCGATAGAGGTGTGGGTGCTTCTCACATTTTAGATTCATTTTATCTACCATTATATTAGAGACCATATTCTCACAACTACCACCATCAATTATTACTTTGCATACCTTTCCTCTCGATGTGCATCTTGTGTGAAAGATATTTGTATGCATCCAAGATTCACCACCCTCATCTGCTTGCATGTTCACCTTCCTTGGAGCAATCAATGTTCTCTTTATCATGAGATTCTCACTCACATTTGTAGTAAATTATATCTCATTTCTGTCCTCTTCCTCAACCAGGTTGACTCTAGCCTGTCCTCCCTGATTTCTCTCTTCAACATCATAGTGGGTGCACTCAAATGCTCTGTGACCTTCCTCACCACATCTAAAATAGGTATATGGTTTCCATGACCCATTCCCATTTCAACCTCCCCCATTACCTTGACCTCTTTGATTTTATCTTCCTCTTTGGTAGGTACCATGACCTTGCTCTATCTCTTCTTGTTTCTCTGTATTCGAGGATTCTCCCTTGGATGAGCTAGATCCACCATGCCCCTGATTTGGAGAGGATGTCATTCCCTTCTTCCCTCCTCTTCTATAATTGCTCCTCTTATGCTTCTCTTCAGCCCTTAAGGCCATATGATACGCATCTTCTATAGTAAAGGTACGATGCATACTTACTTATCTCATTTGAATAGCATAACTTAGGCCATTTACATACCTTGCAACCCTTTGTTATTCGGTCTCATTATGCTCCACCCGAATAGACAGTTTGTAGAACTCGTAGGTGTAGTCCTCAATGCTTTGGTCCTTCTATCAAAGGTTCTAAAATCTACAAAATAAAATTTAATAATAGTCTACAGGCACAAACTTTTCTTGTAACTTCTTCTTCATCGTATCCCAAGCCCTGATATTTCCTTTTCCTTTCCTCTATCATTCCGTCTATAGATGATCCCATCAAATTAGAGCATGCCCTTTCAACTTCATGCATGCAAGTTTCACCTTCTTTTCCTCAACCAAATTACTCCATTCAAAATACTTCTCCATACTATTTACCCAATCGATTAGCTCCTCTGGTTTTAACCCACCAGCATACTTGAAAACCTCAATCTTGATTCCATATTAGCTTCCTTTAAGTCCTTCCAAGGCTCGGATCAGCCTGCTTTCAAAATGTTCTAGTTCTTCTTCTGCGTGATCCTCAGATCCACCTTCCTCATCCATGATGTCATTATCATATCCTAGATCTGGGTCCACATTGGTGTGGGTCTCCATCATGTGGTTAATCACACCAGTCAACCATGTTATTTTTGCATGTAGATCCTCCATCTACCTATTCATTTGGGCTTAGATCCCTCGCCCTCTTCCTCTTCTAATAATCTTCTTTCCACTAGTGAGATCTCACCCGCTCTGATACCAATTGATGTAAATTCATTGGAGGAGACCAACAATGGACTCCAAGGGTAAAATTGCAAGACAAGACATCATACAAAATACACCAGTAAAAGAAATCTAAAAATGCTTCCTTTCATTATCTAAATTCACATCCCCTTACAATAGATTCTTCCACTCCTTATATTCCCCAAAAAGAAAAACCCTAGCCTACGCTACCCCTTTACTATTTTTATTCACTTTCTATTTTTAACAACTCACTTGCTATTTTTAGTAACCCTTAAAAAAACTTCGATGGCATCCAAAATGGAATCATGCATCCATTATTCAATAATAACCACTATCCCAAGATAGCAACCCCACTCTAGTTCTACACTAATAGTTATGATAACTTTTTCAGTTGCAAAAATTGAAAATTACATTAAAAGCTAATTTTGGACCTCCTAGAGGTTTTTTTTGCTTGCAAATACAAAGGGTGAATCTTTTTAAGTTCTACATGCAATTATGCACATTCTAAAAAAATTACGGGGTAAAACGGACACTCGGACCAAAAGTTAAGGCCCTGGTAAGGTGCATTAAAGTCCCAACCTGATAGCAAGAGAGTTGATCACCCTCTCCATAAGAACTGTAGCAAAGATATTTAGTGAGAAAAAATCATGCAAAAATGGGCTATATTTGAGTCCTTGGGAATGTTAGGATTAAATAATAAAACACGAGCAATAATTAAATGTGAAAATAAAATTCAAAAGAATACAATAATAGAAGAGGCACAGATTTACATGGTTCACCCAATATGGGCTATGCTCACAAAGAAAAATAACCATGCCTTTTTATTTTGTCCAAAAAACTGAAGGCATACAACCTACACCAGATGTGTTGTCATTTTCTCTTCTTTCTATTGTCATAAATTACAATACGTGCACTAAACTTATTGCAAATTCTTTCCTCCCCTTTGGGGGGTGTTCAAACATTCATCATTCTCAAACCCTCATGCAAGTATTGTTTTATATACCAACACAAGAAGGGGTTTTACAATACCATGGCCATAAAGCTTGGGTTCAAATATATTAACCCAAAACCCAATTATAATAACATGGAAAATATTCAACATATTTCCAATAGGGAAAACTTCATTAGGCATGCTAATTTTCAGGTTCGATTACATCTACCGATTGCTAATTTTCTTATTTTTTTGTTTGTTTGTTGACAAAAACCAATTTTGAAGAATAGAGAGTGGAGATACAGTGGTCTCCAGGGAGATTTGAGTGTCCTATTAGATGCAGAGAGAAACACTCTAGAAGCTACTAGGTTCAGACATGTGGGAGAGATGCCATAAATTTTGACAGATTTGAGGTTGCTGATGGCATTGGTCGAGCGATGGTATCCGGGGTCTTCATGTTTTTGGCTACCGACAGGGGATATGGCCCTGACATTAGAGGATGTCTCGAGGATACTGAGGGTGCCAATCAAGGGCATGTTTATAGTTGCATCTGGAAATCAGGGCCAGGTGATGCAACGATTTTTTGGAGATTCAAGCTTCTTGATCGAGAAGGGCAGAGTTAGTATTGAGAGACTCAGCCAGATAGCTGGGGTCTCTCGACTGATAGTGGTTCTCAATGATACAGTGGCAAGGTTACTATTGTGCCATCTCAGCAATCACCACCTACCATTGACTCTAGCAGAGGTCATGGCTAACATGAGAGATCAAGTTCTACAGTTTGCATGGGGTCCATACATTTTATTTCGATTGTATAGGATGCAATTTAGGGTTGTTTACAAAGAAGGTAAAGCATTGGTGCTTACCTCTTTCCTACAGGTATGGTGCTGGGAGCACATAGCAGTGAGGATACCTGTAGGGCTGCCATTTATAGGAGTGACGATAGAGAGACCTAGAGTGTTTTACTAGTACTTGCACATAGGACATCTAAGGTTGGCTAGCCTCAACACAGCTAGGAGGTTGGTGTATGATTTGATTGTGGGTGACATTCGGTGGAGGCCTTGGAGAGAGCTTCTAGGGTGGGGAGAGGATGGATTTGATTTGGATCGCGTGAGGTGAGTTATCTGGCTCTAAATGGAGCGGGGTGAGATGGAGTTGCACCGTATAGACTGGGTTCTATGGTAGTTTGGGCTCTAGTAGGACATCCTTGTGACTAGGCATGTCACATTTTTGATGGTGACACGAGATACTGTGATAGTGAGTCGTGCTTCGTATTTGGCTCGCTTTATGGATCCTCTATCAGATGATGATGTGGTGGCCACAGTAGAGGGTGATGATGTTGGAGCGACTATGAGATATTTGTAGTGGTATGCTAGCATTCGTCCTGCACAAATTACCAATTCGAGGGGCACAGTTCATTAGGCAGTTGAGCAAGTTATTTGACAGTGATGCTTTGATGGCCATCAGTAGAGGAGGACATAGGTACCCCCTAGGAGAGAGGTACCTCGCACTAGAGGAGGGTGTCTGATCCAGAGGATGACCATATTAGAGAGGGTCTTAGGGATAGAGGAGAGGCCTAGTAGGGTGGAGGAGGAGAGAAGATAATCTCCTCAATAGGATGTGAGACCTAATTTTCTCGAGAAGGGCATGGACACAGAGGTGGGAGAGAGGAGCGATGGCAGCTCTGCGGGAAGAGAATGTAGGTCTGAGAGAGCATATTACAATTTAGAAGACCAGGATCTAGACCTTAAAGGTAGATCTTGCACAGGCACGAGCCCAGGTGGCTCAGGGAGCCAGGGTATTTGTTCTAATATCTTCCCAATCGATTCAGTCGGGGATGAGCGAGTCATGGAGTGAGGCAGCTCGAGCTCTTCAACAGGCAGCTTTTTATCAGGAATTATACTTTGCGACAGCACCTACGGATCGAAGATAGCCATTACCCGAGGATTTTGCGACTCCAAGCCGCTCAAGATCAGTGTCTTGCTCTGCATATAGGACAGCTTCAAAGGCACCACAGTTTCAACCATCATGACCCCCTAGTGGGGATGACAATGCTAAGAGCTCTAGGAGCTCGAGGGGAGTATAGGGATGATAGACTGAGATAGTTTTTGTGGTATATCACTTAGTGATTGAGTATGCCAATTCTTCACTTTGTAATTATATTTTGAGATATATATATATATAGATCCTTTTTGTTTATGCAACATTGTATGATTTAATTGGATGATTTATTACATTTGCTTATGATGGTTGGATTACGTAATATTTTGTAATTATGCTTTTATTTTTGAACATTTTTTATCAAGCTTAACTTGAAAAAGGAGTGGTTTTGCAAAGTGTTTTTGGAAGACAAAAGATGTTTTGTGAACTGATAAAATTGATGGATTAGCAATGAACCTCAAAAGGATGTTGTGTTGTCATATGATCGTTCATGGAGATTAATGCTAACTACGTCATGAAGTGTATCCTGTTGTGAGGAATTTTTGAATTGCTAGTAATAGAAAATATTTTTGGGGTCAAGAGTAACCTTGAGGCTTACAATGATGACAAAGGATGGTGATTCCTTGAAGAGAAGTCGATTTTAGGAAAATAGGTTGATAGAGATTGTATTTGTGAGAAATATAGAGTAATTTAAGCATGCAATTTTGGGAAGGATGACTTGCACTAGGCATAGAATTCCTAGTATGAATTTTGAAGTGAGAGTTATTACTAGGAATTATACCATCATCGCGAAGTCAAAATGCAAATGCATAATAGATGATTATGTGTGATTTGAAATGCAAGTTTTATTTGAAAATAAATCATCATGTTGCATGTTGAAATTTTTGAAGATAATATATATATATATATATATATATATATATATATATATATATATATGTATATTATAATTGCTAAAATGAATTGATTTGTGGGGATTAATGCAAATGGTTACAAAAACTAATGTTTTCTAGCAAATTTTAAAGAAATGTTTTAAATTATTTCAAGGATAAAGTTAAATTTATCAAGAACCAGTGTGTGATGTGTGAGTTCATTATCCATATTGATTCACATAATGATACAAAATCTCTCAAGGATCAAATGTGTGTGCTTTGTGAAGTTGATTTACCATTTTTGAGTGAGGTAATGATACAAGCCAACTTTTATGAATCAATGTGTGTGCAAGTGAAATATTCTTTAACCATGATTTTATGCATGCAATTGTACTAAACTACTATGTAAGTCAAGTCACCAAAATCTAGCTAATCCATAAGCGTATATTGGTCTATACAAAAGAAGGTTGCTAATGTGACAAACATGTCGCCATGTGTAAGGATACCGCCACATCTTGATGCCACATAACCTGTAATAAGGATCACCCCATAGATTTCAAATGACTAAGGAATTCTAGGGATTCAAGCTCGTTATCCCCTTCTTTTCTTTTGATTTATTTGAGTAGGGATTCTTGTTCATTTTGTTTGTGAACAAGGGGATTTTATTGCTTTTGTAGTAAAACTACTTTTCTCTTTTTCTTTTCTTTTTCTATTTTTTTTTCTTTTTTGGGATACTTGCTCAAATTAGACAAGGAGCAAGGGATTTTATTCGAGTAGGGGAGAGCTTGTCCTTTTGCCAATTCTCAGTATTCTAGACCATGCCCATAATAGGATAGAAAGGGAAACCTTTCGCTTAAAGAGCTAATACTACTATGTAGTATCATATTTCGAATTTGCAAAAATCATTTTAAGATATGAAATGTGTTCTTGGTTCAAAAAGGTAGCAAGACCAATTCCCAAAACTCAAAATTTTATTTAGTGAAGTAATAGTGGTTTTGGTTCAAGAGAGATTTATAATCAAAATGACAAAATCAATATTTAGTAGAAATGTGAATTAGTTAAGTGGTTCAAGATAACTTTTGAGTTTATCCGAAAGAAAATGAAATATAACTTGAATTTTGAGAAACAACAATTAATGATGCAAGATGATTTAACAACAATTTAACATATTTTTCATATTTTTTTATTTTTTTTATTTGATGAATAAAATATATGATAATTGCAGACTGAATGATAAAATATATGAACAAGCTATTTACAATTATATACAATGATGAAACCTTTGTTTTTATGCATAATATCTCTTTAGATGCATGATGTTCATTGGTTCTTTGAGATATTTTTCATCCAAAGTAGCCAAGCGATATGCACCAAATCCAAATTTTGTAGTGATGACGAATGGTCCAAGCCAATTAGGTTGAAATTTACCTTTAATATCTTTTCTAGCATTAGTATTTTTTTTATTTTCTAAGAACTAGATCTCTGATCTCAAAAGATCGATGATGAACTTTCTTTGAATATGATATTTTGAGTTTATCTTGATAAGCGTAGAGATGTTCTAAAGCATGTATGCGCTTTTCATCTAGAAGTTCCAACTGACTTAGTCTACCAGCCCGATATTCATCTCCTACTTCGACATCTTGAAGTAGAATAGCTAAATAAGGGACTTCTAATTCGAATGGGAAGATGGCTTTAGCACCGTAAACCAAGACAAAATGGGAAGCACCTATAGGAGTGCGAACACTAGTTCGATAAGCCCACAAGGCGGGATATAATTGAGTATGCCAATCACAGCCTGATTTATTAACCAATATTTTTAAAATCTTGATCAAAGTTTTATTTGATGCCTCAGCTTGACCATTTCCTTGTGGATAATATGGAGTGGACCATCGATGTTGAATTTTGTATTTTTGACAAAGTTTCTTAATGTCTTTATTCTTGAAACATGTTCCATTATCCGAAATAAGTGGTTATGGAATCCCAATCTACAAATAATTTGATTAAAAATGAATTTAGATACTTGGGTTCCTATGCAAGAAGCTAGTGGCATAGCTTCTACCCATTTTGTAAAATATTTGGTTGTAGTTATGATGAATTTATGGTCATCTGAAGAGATGGGATTGACTTTACCAATGATATCTAGGCCCCATTTGAAAAAGGGCCGAGATAATATGGCTTGAAGTTATTGACCAGGAGCATGGATAAGGTTTGTGTGTCGTTGACACTTGTCACAATGGCACACATAATCATTGGCATCCTTTTCCATGGAAGTTTAAAAGTACCCCATTCGTAGGAGTTTTTTAGCAATAGCACTTCCACTAAAGTGGCATCCACAAGATCCATTATGGACTTCACTTAGCGCCTTCTTAGATTCATCTAAATTGAGGCATCTTAAAATAATACCTTCAAAAGATATTTTATATAAAGTATTTCTAATAATCACAAAGCGAACAGATCGCTTACGTAACAACCTGCATTAGTTTCTATCTAATTCTTCTGGAAAAGTCCCCTTTTGGAGGAAGTTAAAAATATATGTATACCATGGTTCTAGAGTTATTTCATTGATTAAAAACACATCTAAAGGTTCCAAACAAGATTTAGATGAAGTTGTCTCTTGAAGTTTACGAATGATGATCGTAGCATATTCATCATCCAATTCTAAAGGCAACAAAGAAGCGGCAGTTGTCATGGCATCTGTAGCACGGTTGCTAGTACGAGGGATAGCCTCAAGAGTTACTTTCTCAAACAAAGAGATAAGTTTTAAAACATAATCTTTATAGGGATAAAGTTTCTCATCCCGTTTTTGATACACATTATTGATTTGATTTATCACATATCCATGAGAAAAATAACATCGAGCAAACCCATTTTGATCAAGTGTAAAGCTCATTTGAATATTAATTTTGCCAGGATCATACCCTGCATAGATAAAGGTGCAACTCCCTATATGATAGATGCTTCCTTGCCTTCGTGGCAAGCCTATCATCTGAGGATATGGCAGTAATTAGGAGAAGAAAAGAGAGTTGTGTACATCAAAATTAGCATATTTTGTGGTTGCTAGTACAACAGATTAATTTGGTAAAACTTCATCTAAAAGGAGATACGAAGTAGAAGGATTATCTATTTTAGTTGTGATACAAGGTGATATGGGTTTAGTTTGTGAGGGAGGATTTTTAAGAGGGGTAGGATTTGTTGAAGATAAAGCAGGACAGAATGGGATGTCGATTGGTTCTGCCATTGCACACATATCAAAGGGTCTAGGGTCACCATGGATAGTGACCAATTGATTTTTAAATTCAAATTTGACACATTTATGTAAAGTAGAAGGAACAGCTCTCATTGCATTAATCCAAGGTCGGCCTAGAAGAATGTTATATGATGCAGGGCAAGATACAACAAACAAGGTCATGTCTAAGATTCTTGGACCAACTTGCAATGGGATTGAAAACACTCCACAATTTTCTTGGGTTTCATCATTAAATGCTTTGATGATCATTTTAGTTTTCCTTAAATCTTCAACTCTAAATCCAAATCTTTGAAATAAATCATATGTGCATATATTTAGTGATGAACCATTATCAATCAGGACTCTTTTGACATCCACATCCCCAATTAGGGCCGCAATATATAAAGGATTATCTTTGTACATGCTTTGATGAGGAATGTCTTTATTGTGAAACTCTACATAATTTGTATTGTGGGAAACTACAGCATTAACCACAGCAGTAGGTTCTATATCTTGAGGTACCATCATTTTGCTTAAGGTACCCATCAATTCTTCTCTATGTATAGATGAAGTTCTTAAGAGATCTAGGAGAGAAATTATGGATTTAGTATTAGCTAATTGTTCATTAATATCATAGGAAGGTTTTTGTTGTGGCTTTGATAAATTATTTTCTTTTATGGGTGCTTTTAGCACAAATAGAGGTCTTTCTTTATCAGTTGTTTGAGTTTGCGATTGGGAATTTTGATTCTGAACTTGTTGCCTAGTGACGACTCTAATAGTATCCACAATATTGTTGGTTTGTGAGTGACCCAAATAAGATTTGGCAGTCGTTGTCTGTTCAATTGGAAGTATTTGTTGAGAGGAAAGCATGTAGTCATTCTTCTAGGAAATGGCTCTTCTGGAACCAATAAGTCTGTGATAGGAAGGATTGGTTCTGACTCATCTTCGAAACTATTTGAATTATTAGAAATAATGTCCATTTCACTTTCTGTTTCACTTTCTGAATTGCTTCTTGTATCTTTTATCTTTTGAAGATGAAAATTGAATATATTGAATTGGCCTAACTGTGATTGTAGATTCAGTAGGTACATAGGAGGTTTGTGGATTTTGATACGGTAAGAAATTGTGGTTCCCACATATCGAGTTGGAGGAGGGACATTCTTATGATCTAATTGATTCACAACTTCTTTACCATGATTGGGTAAAGGATTTTGGAAGATGTCTAAGTTTTGATTAGCATTTTGTGTTTGTTGCTTTTGAGCATTGTTTGGAGGATTATTGTTTGGAGGGAAGTTTTCTACTTCCATGGCATCTTTATCAATTAGATCTTGTATCAAATGTTTTAATATTTTGCAAGAGTTGGTTGAACATCCATCCACTCGATGAAAATTGCAATGTAAATCAGCTCTATATCTAGGTAAAGTGGTTTCTGGTTTTCGTATTTTTGGCAATCGTATCAAACCTTCTTCCAATAACTAGGGTAAAATCAAGGTTAAATGTTGGTTCAATCTTGTGAATTCTCGTAGAGGTTTATCAGGAATATTTAATACAAATTTCTTTATGGCTTCGGCAATATTGATATTTGGAGTGTTTCTACTATCAATAACTCCGTCACCAACCACTTGTTTGTTTTTATATTGGTTTTTGGAAGATTTATCTTCATCCTTTTTCTTGAATTATCCTCTTCTAATAAGGGCTTCTCCTACCCTTCTTGCCAAGTCTATAGCTTGATCAAAATAAGTTACTGTAGTAGTGGCAAGTTCATAAGATAATTGCTCTTGGAAGTTACCGATGAAGATTTCTAACATTTCTGTGTGGTAAAGCAAAGTGTAATTTCCCTAGAAGTTGTCTCCATTTAGCTAGGAATTCCACAAAACTTTCGTCTTTTCCTTGTTTTAAATTATATAAGTCTTTAATGGTAACATGCCTTTCTATGTAAGCACCAAATTTATGAACAAACATTTTTGTAGTTTCTTCAAAATTTCTTAAGGAATTGGTTGGTAATTGATAATATCATTCCAAAGCCATGCCTTTGAGGCTTTTAGGAAACATCTTTAGTAACAACAAATCATCATATGAAATATAATGACAAGTTGTCCTAAACATACGAAGATGTTCAATAGGATCTTCGGTCCCTTTATATATCGAAAGAACTGGCATGGGGAAATGTTTAGGATAAGGTTGGGCAACAACAATGGGATCCAATGGTTAACTACACATTTCCCTATAACTATATGTGGGACGATAAGGATCTATTTGATCTAAGGATGAAGCTAATTGTTTGACTATAGCTCCAAGTCCTTGTGGTTACCCACTAAATTGATTTTGTGTTATCATATTGTTGTGCATTTGATAATATGGCTATGTCGCTATATGAGGATTTCCAGTAGAAACATTATTATGTAGAGTATTTGTAGGAAGAGTATTGTGAAGTTTAAATGGAAGTGCATTTTGTTGAATTTTCTGTTGATTTTGTATTTTTTTAGCCTTTAGTGATATGGATACTTTTTTATTAAGAGCTTGAAAGAAAAGGGAAGAAAATAGTTGTTTTATTTGGTGTGCACAATAGTAGATTGTGTTGCCATGTTTTGATTGATGTTTTGATATGGATCATCTTGATCGACATCTTGCTCTATTCTACTCATGTATGTCAATGGATTTGCATGCATTCAGAAAGCAGATTCTATAGCTGCCTCCGTTGAATAATCTCCTTTTGGGAGTAAATGTTCTGTCTTTAACACTTGATTGATATCATCTATATTACTTTTTAGAAATTCAATAAAATGTTGGACGGATTTGAAACTAATATTGCCTTGAGGGTCTATTGTAGGCTTCATAGGATCTTCTTCTTCCACTTCTCTATTGTCATCCTCATCTTGTTCTGTAAGTCTATCATCTTCAATATGTATCTTATCATCAAGATTTTCTTGATCTGGCTCTTCTGCTGAGCCAGATTCTATTTGTTTACCATTTCTCAGGATTCTAGGCATTTTGCCTTTGGGTGTTTTGTTTTTCAATGGTATATATATATATATATATATATATATATATATATATATATATATATTAGCAAAAAGTTAAAAAAAAGAATTATAATATTCTAGATAATAAGCTTAGTCTTCCTGAAAGAGTTTATGAATGTCATTGATAGGTTAAAGTTCTTCATAAGTCATATAATGCTCTTCTTTAAATTGAAAGTTTACTTTTAGGAATTTGACAAAATGAGCTATAGTAATGCTATCAATTTTAGAATCTTGAGAATAAAACCATATTTCGTGACAATATTCACAAAAATGGATTGCTCTAGGAGTTCTCTGATATCTTCTCTTGTTTTCCAAAACTATCTCTTGATATTCTATGCGTGCAAGAAATCGGTGTACAGTTATGACATTTTCATGATAATCCTCCAAAAGTGTAGATAGACGAAGAGATGCTTGCTCTCTTATCAGCTAACCATCTCTCACATGATCTAAGTAATGAGAATAGTGATCGGGTCCCAGAATTCTAGCTATGTTGAATCTCTTGATTTGACTAAGTCTTTGTGTGTTGGCTTTAATGATGTCAAGTCTTTTCCAAAGTTCAGCCCACTCTTCTTGAGATGGGATAGCAAAGCGTTCAACCACTAAAGATATTTCTTGTGTAGATAATAGTGTTCTAATGTCTATAATTGCGGATCTTCCTATATTGGAATCTACCATCTAAGAAATGAATCTAAAACATACAAGTTTAAATGATGATTTTTTTTTGTTTTATGTTTTTGAATCAGAATGATGCTTATGTAGTTCACGTTGGGTTCACCAAAGAATGTAGTCCTAAAATTTTCACACTCCTTTCCTTCAGGCTAATGGATCCGCGCCTCGAAGGGGAATGGAAAATAATGGGTCTACACCTCGGAGGAGAAGCACTTGATGTCGTGCCCTCTTTGGTGATTGTCGATGAATTGGGTGGATTCACCAGGAAACATTTGTATGGCAGTTTCCACACCTAGGTTGGGAGTTGTTTGATGAGTTCATTTTAATTCATTCACATTCACCTAGTTTGGCCAAATGCAACTAATTAATACTATATGCAATTTTATTTTCAAATGAAGACAATATAGAGCAGAATATGGAAAATGAGGATGATGCAATGCTAATTTGAAAGAAATTAAATGCGTACCTGACCCGGATGTTTGATTTGGAGTCTTTTTATCTGATTTAAGCAATATCGAACGTTGCAGGTCGATATCGAACATCCGATCTGGTATCGATCAATCCGATCTAGTATCGAACGACTCGATACAGTCAGAAACCTGCAACTACACAAATTGATGCTGAAATACGAATTTACAACATAATATGCATTTGATTTAAATATGAATTAAGCTGAGTAATATTTACTACTTGCAATGCTCAAAGAAAAATGGTCTGAATCTATGCTACAATTGCAAATGATACGAAACGAAATGCTATATTGGTGAACACCTGGTATGACGAATGAAATCTAAGTTCATATGAAATGATAAACAACATATAAATACTATTAAATAAAGATAAGATGAGAAAGTTGCAAACAATGCTCAGAAGTTGTCCCCAAGTGCTCTGCAGACGATATCGGACGAGTTCTGGCGAAATTGGATGATCCAATATTGTATCGGAGATCCGATATCCTATCGTACTAGTCGATGCACAGTTCGGATCTTCAAACCTACAAAAAAGTATAAAAATGGTGAATGCGCTATAACATTAAGGAGCAAGAAGGATCAAGGGCCAAGGGAGATCTAGGAAGGGTGTTTGGATTTAAATAGGCAAAGCATGTTTTGGGGGGTTATGCTAAAAGACAAGGGAAGTTATGCTTTCCCCTATTTTGGACGATATCGGATGATCCAATATCATAACCTTCGTATCATTGGCCTGATACGGACAAAGAGGGTTACAATAGTTTTTTTGTCTTTTTGTTGTTCTGGGCAATTTTCAATTTTGGACAAAAACGGACAACCAATTTTGTGTTGATGAGGTACGTTATCATACCGAAAGACATATCATTCAAGCAGAGCCGATATCGTCAGGAGGTTAAAATAAACTTGATACGGGCACAAAAATTGAGGCAAGAGGTTTGAAAGCGATTTTAATGCATTTTTTGAATGTTTTGGGCTTAAGGTAAATTAACATGGGTTAATTTTAGCCTATTACAGCCAGGATGGTGGAGGTACCCTCCTTGATCAACCCCAATGATTTAGGTGTAGTTGATGCATGCATTGCTAGTTTCTACAAACAAATTATTAACTAGATGAAATATGCATGTGATGATTTCTTGGCAAGTTCAATGGAGCAATGGTGTACATGGACTATTCACATGGTAAACGAGATCAACTTGTATCATTGGTCTTGCAATGACACCAAGTGTAGCTAGTTGAAGGACTTCACTACTAGTTGAGCATAGGAAACACAAGAGGGCACCTAAATGAGATTCCTACTTGGCCAACCATAGTTGCCACTTGAGACTCCCCTCTACATATTTTTGTCATCCATTTACCCAATGGATACTTAAGCCATCGAGTACTTGAATCCTATGGTGAAGAGATATATGATTGTTGATGACCTTTAGGTGCCTTTTAGGCAACTCTATTACTTAGCATTCCTCATGTAGTGGTTATTAACCAACACTAGATATTTGAATGAGTTATTAACACGTGTTTGGGTAGTTCAAGAGGGAATTATAAGCTCAACAACTTGAATAGGAGCTACAACTCTTACGAAAGATAGTCAAATTGAGCGGTTCTACAATAGATTGAGATATAAACCTTAGGTCACCAACACTAGGTGTGGCTATTTGAGCCAGATTAGTAGCTTGTGGGCAAAGGACAATGGATTAGTGTTCTAGAGTCTAAAGCATGAGATGTGGATTAACAATTACCTCTTTCAAGCAAGATTTACAAAATATGGAAAGCAATGAGCTTGGCATGCAAACTTCAAAAAAAGATACATTAGAAGTATTGCAATCAATAGTTACAAGGATGCCAACCTATTTAAAGGGAGGAAATGTAGGTGGCATATCTGACATTACACCACTCCATTTGCCACCGTAGCAATGAGTTGCCTAATACATGCTCATGACTTGTATGAGTATTTTGACCATGTATATCGTTGGATATATGTTGTCATGTGTGGGTTCATGACACCATTTTGTATTAAGGGAATAATATTCTCTTATGTGGATATGAATATCGACAAATTGTTAGTAGTTAGATAACTACCAATTGTCTTCCATGATGATCATCTTATGTATGCAACCCTTACTTTCTTAGTTGGAAGTAGTTGGAATTTGAGTTGTTGCTAACATTGGATACATAAACATTGTTACATGTTGCTTTGTTAATCTAATGTGTATATTGTTCAAGCATTGTAGGAGAGTTACTATGCATACTGATGGATTGTCTTTGTGATTAATGTTAGCATATATATTTGTAATTTGTTTCCTTTTTATGCAAGTGTACACTACTTTCAATTGTGTATGAAATACAAAACCATTGTGCTACATAGGTTTCTCTTTATGTGGAGAGACTTGCATTCAACCTTGGCCCCTTGCTTTATGAGTTTATCAAAAAAATTACTAAAATATTATTTTTTCTTCGAAGATGCATTACATTATTTTTAGGTCCCTCCAGCATGTTTATATTCTTCTTTGATTTCACCAAAATACCCAACACCAACATGTTGAGTCCTTGCTAAAGTTTAAATGAAGCATTTTTTTTCTTTGATTGTTCTTGCCATGTCTTTAACCATTATAATACATTTTAAAGATTTTCTTAATTTGCTTTGTGTTGCTCAAAGTTAGCAAGAAAAAATCATTTAATTCTTCAATTGGAATAAATCAGTTGTGCCTTACCATATATTTTGGTCTTGTCATTTGATAAAACACTTGCATGAGCAGTAGATCCTTCTTTCACTTGCATCTCTGCAAACAAAGTTCAAAGCTTTGCAAATAAGTCCTTGGATACCAATTCTTGTTACCACCTTTCCATAGCTTGCATACATCTTCCTTCTACTTTAGTATCATTCCTTTATAATCAAGTCTAATGACTTAAATCGTGTTGTTCCACAAGTAGTCTTCTTGTCCTCATAGCAAGGAGTTCTTGCTTGTAGAGTTTTAGTTACAATTCCCAATTCTACTTGAATTTTGCAATCACTCTGAAGTGTTTCCAAGCTTCTTGCAACATTTCTTGAACATTCAGCTTCTCTTGGAGCTTTCCATTCCTCTTTTTTTTACCCATGCTTTTGGCTTGCATTCAACTTGGACAAATACATGGACTATGAAACAAACACACACAAAACCTTTAATATGTGATGAAAAAACCATCACAAACCACAAGGAAAAGCAATCTAATACAAAAAATACTACAAAATCACACCTGAAAGGGAATTAACAATACATATATTTAGTGCTTTGCATTGACATACTATGCTCTTACTTTAACGGGTAGCAAAGTTTGCTTTATTTTCATTGTGTGAAACGAAGACACCAATTGTTTAATGTGGATAAAACCTCCAAAGAGAAGTCTATGGGTAAATAGGAATAATTTATTTTTGGCTCATATAATAAATAAATTGTAAAAAAAAAGAACTAAAAACAAAAGCTCCATGTGGCCTTGAGAACTATGAACTCCTCTACAGTTTGCTTTAAGATTTGGAAGTATGCCCTGCTCTCCTCTCTTCAACATACTCTATGATAACTATTAAAGTGTATCTTCAACATTCAGGTCTAAAGATGACACTTCAGTTCCCTCTTTTACTTCTTTCAACCTTGCAATTAATTTGTCCAAATTATATACGTGTAACAAAGCAATCTTTTCCTTTATAAGTGGCTTTATTTACATTTGGATGCAAAATTCCCATAAATTTCTGATGTAACATTTAGCTCCCTCAACTACCTATTGGCTGAAGCAAGGGTTGATCCCATCAATTTTCAAAGCCGACTTCATCAACTTCTCAAGGGAATCTCACCATTCACAAGGTAATAATCACACCCTCAGCAACCTACCTATTTGATTTTTGTTCAGAATGCCTATTTTTGGGGACTTGAGGGTCCTTATCAATGTTTCACATGATTCTTCAACAATTGGTCATGTTTTGAAGCTTGAAAATACCTCAAGTGATCAAAATCAGCCTCAAAGTGAAAGAAAGTTTGACCTCCTTTTTACTTTGATTGGTCATTTTTGACCTTGGGTGGAAAACTCCCTAGAATGAACTCAAACATATCTGGATGAGCATTCCTCTATACTCCAAGTGATCCCAAAATTCCATAATCCCAACAATGTTCCATGTGATCTTCATGCTCCCTATATCATTTGTTGACTGATCAACATGTACCTTTTGTGCTTTGCAGTGAAATAGTAAGCTCTTAAGAAATTTTGACCTATTTTCATGATGTAACACAATGCTATCAGCACAAATTGAAACATAACCCCCAAAAAAAAAGCTTTCAGATAAGATGCCGTATAAACCCTCTTAAGATAGAAAATTTGCCGCATGAAATGTCACTTATTTGAACCATATAATACAGAAATCATAAAGAAATGCCATGAAAACAAAGCTCCTAAAGGCCTTCAAACATATGAATTTTCCTCCAGAGTTCACTACAGTATTTGGGAACTCTGTTCCTCTCTCCTCTACTCAGAATGCCCAGTGGTAACTACGGAACCATATCTCCCAAGTTCAGGACAAAAGATGACTCTTTGATTTCCCATCTTTCAGTCCCAGTGAATTTATTCATTGTGGAGAGCAATCTTTTACTTTTTAGTGTCTGAGCTTTATTTACATTTTGGATGCAAAGTTCCCTACACATTTCTGATGTGCCATCTACCTTTCCAAACTACCAACTGGCTAAAGCAAAGGGATGACCCCATCAATGCTCCAAGACGACTTTGCTTGAGGTAGCATTGCACTTTCTAGACCAAGAACTTTTTTGGTCAAAATGCCTGTTTTCAAGAGAGGTTACTTATCATTGCCTCATTGTGCCCCTCCTTGGCCAGCTTGACCCCCCATCACTCTTTATTTGACCCTAAATTCTTTATGTGATCCCCTTACAGTTCCATGCAATCCCATGCGTCCCATATTGGTATCCCCTTAATATTTGATGCCATATTCCCCATATCTTTCAAAACCCATTTAAACTAGACAGATTCTTTAAAATACAAAGACAGTCTTCAAGTTGTTGCAGCTGTGATCAAAACTAAATCCATTCCCCACCAACTCAAACAAATTGTTTAGTCCATCCATCCTCGATTTTAATTTATAATTCAATATTTTAAATTCAGCAATATGTTCACAGAATTGACATACTGCAACATTTTCCATTGCAATCTCCAATATTTTTCTCAACGGCAATACCTATAATAAATGTTAAATCAGAAACCTCGAACACTCGATAAACATCATGAAGAAATATGTCAAATGACGATGACCTCTTAACAGAATTCTTGTTATTCTATATTTAAATTCTGTCAAACTCAATGTACCATACTCAATGTAATCAGCATGAATAAAAGGTAGTAGGCTGTTCACAAAATCATTTGCAAATTATACAAAAAGAAGTTCCTTAGGACTTACATCTTGTGTACAAAAATTTTCCAAATTTTGCCCTTGCTCATATACAAAAGAATTTCTTGGAAGTACATGATTGATTACAATAAATGATAGATTTAAACAAGAACTGCCTGCTATGTGTATAGTACTGCAAAAATGTCCTTCCACTTATATCCCACAAGAATAATGGTACTGCACCGGAGACCTTATAAAGAGTGGTAAAGTAATTTTTCTCCTTGTACACTTTGTCCCTAATATTAGATGTAACAGAACCTATTTAGGAAAAGACGGAATCAAATAATCCCAAATTCGCTCTCACCAGCATTTGCAAGTCTGCTTATAGATGAGGCTCTCCAATTCACGTTGAGTACAGAAAAGTTGCAATCAAACTTCCTTATTCTGGTCTACCTGCACCCACAGTAAGTGAGGACAAAAGACCTGCAGCCTGTACAGGTAGCATATCACCAAATGTGGACATGGCAGCTGCTGATTTATCTTTCAATTTACCAACTTGACCATCACTTAGCATTGAACCCAGCCTGAATGTTCCCTCTCCAAACTTGCTTCCCACCTAACCATGAAGAACTTGAAAATCAATAAATCTAAGATCCTCACATATGATAAAACACAAACTGGAAAACTATATTGCAGCATAAAACCAGAAAATGTCATCAGATGAAACGTCGAAAATGCAACTAAGTCAATGCATTCAGAAATAACAGTGAAAAGTAGAATCCCTGCCCCCTCCAACTTTCATTCTGCTATACAAAACATCTACGATGCTTTCACCCTAGAGTAATAGTTCTAGTACCTGGCTCATGAGTGACTTCAATAGAGGTGTTGCAACCCCAAAGCTTGATGTGTCTTCAAAATCAAACTTTGAAGAAAGGCCACCATTGGAATAACCTTTCCATGAGCTCCTTGTAGCCAAGTCATCTGACAATTTCTGGTGCAAATTTGATGATGTTCCACTGGCTGACAATATAGGTGCGCTGTACAAATAGACAATGTTTATTGCATTTACAAATTTCATACTGAATCCATTCAGACAACAATTAACGAAAATTTTCCTCTTGCTACTAAAAAACATTGGTTTCTAGTAACACCTTCCATTTATTTACATAAATATTTGTAAGTTACTTTTCTACAACACTGTATAGTATAACGTAATCAGTAGAAAACTCAATGTTCTAGGAAGTATGATTCAAATTTTATATCTGATAACTATATTACACATTTAACCCCTTTACAACAAATTAAAAATCTTTATCCGCATAAACTTAGCTAACACTAAATGGCATTATGACCCCAAATTGCTATTGAAGAAGTGCAAACTTTTCAAATATTTCACATGACAAAATATTACCCTGCATGGCTTGAAAGATTGGTTTGATTAAATACTATAGTTATTGCCAATAATTTTTTTCAAATGGAATTATGCTTCTAAACTCACACATATCAACACTCCTTTTATATCCACTCCCTTATCCTCAACCAAATCCTCTTGCCAATTAAGCACCACACCTATGGCTCAAACAACCAGTTCAAGTCATCTAGTAACTATTAGCATGCATTTGTAATGCCCAGAACATAGTGATCTAAAGATTTCAACAGAACCAACAAACCCAGACAATTGCCGTTCTCATGATTTGCTTACATATATTAATGAAATAAGAAATGAGAATAACAAGGATCCAAGTCTATAGCTTGTTTATAAAAGATTGCAGAATCCCTCTTTTTTAAGCTATGAAAGATAACAAATTAGTAATCTCTAGAAGCTTTATTATGAATTCCTCATGACAAATGTTAAACACTGGGAAAACACAGGATTGTGCAAGAAGGTGAAGCCCAAATTCACAAATTCCAAAACAACATAATAAAAGAAGCATCTGTTTGATTCAGAATGGAAGGATGTTAAAGATATCAGCAAAACCCTATACATTGAAACCTGAGACCTGGCAAAATAACATCAGCAACTAAAAAAGTGTCTTTGATAGTGAAGATGTATTAAATTGCAAAAACAGCTACATTATTGAAATCATAGTTGAGAAAATTGGAATCGGATCGAAATTGGCATGGAAAAAGAATCAGAAAAAATCGGGAATTGGCAAAAAAAAAAAAAAAAAACGAAGAAAATGCAATTTTTCATTGAAAAAAAAAATGTCATGCATATCACAATGAATTAACATTATGCAAAAAAAAATTTAAATACTGAAGTGATACAAGCTTAAACTACACATGAAAGTGACAAAACACACACATCTTAAATATAGGAATTTAATGCATCCAAAATTCAAAAATTCTTGTATTGCTTATAATATAAAAAAGGTACGAATTACAAAATGTATTATGAGTCATGACAAATACAATGCCTCAAGATCCTTATATGCCTTTTCCCTTTGCCCTAGCAAAAAAATCTAGTCTCTCTTTGTCATTGTGCTTGTGCCTCTTCTTGTACCTTGGCTGCTAACGCCCATCATTACCTGTGTCAGGGGTCATCAGGACGGGAGCCCCCTTGCAGAATCATCAAGGGGCAGTCACCCTTGCTTGATCAAGGGGCAGCGCCCCTTGCAGGATCAAGGTTTAGCGCCCTTGGCAAAAAGGATGCTGCAATTACTAATTTAGGACTTCAACAACACATAGGCTGAATAAAACACCAACAAATTAACTTAAATGATGATTGCGATTGATTTTAACTTTTGACTATCTCTTAAGACCCATGTGGAACCTACAAAACAAATAATCACTTGTGTTTTTGAATATTACTCCTATATACAAGCATATTGAAAAATGAAATCTCCAACCTTCGTAATGTTACAGGCAAAAATCTCAAACAAAAATCTGTTAAGGTAGCAGATCTCAAACAAATTTTACATAGTAACGTTACAAAAATCTGTAAAAGTGTCTTTGATATTAGGCTTCCAAATTTGTCTTTCGCAAGGTGTTTTAGGCTTTGTGTAACAGTTAGTTTCACTCTGCCTATTAGTTCCAATGTTTGCAACACCGATTTTTTCTTTCTAGGATAACAAAAATTGAGCAATAAGTTTGGACTGATAGTTCAACATCTTTTTATGGAGAATTTCATTAGTTAATAATGTATAGCATTGTTGTTGGTGGCTGCCAGATTCCTTCAAACTGCAAAAAATCTGCTGTTAGGATGCACTTTAGTGTTTTGTTTGGTGTGGTAGCAGGTAGGCAGACCCCTCTCTCCAGTTTGGAACAAGCAAAATGAGGCAAAATGAAAAAAACAAGGTATTTATGCCCTTTCCCCAACCCATGCTGCCATGGCTGGTCTTTTCGGCAAATCACAATTGTTTGCCGATTTTTTCAGAATCGCAATTTCCAATGCAGATTTTATCAGTAAGGGCATATTGGAAGCGGAATCGGCAAAAACCGGGATCACACTGCAATATGAATGATGGATCACACTATCTATCTTCTAACATCATGCCTTGACACCTAACATCAGGTGACCTAAAACAATATCCCCCTTGATCCAAAAAACAAATTACCCAAAAGACCAGGGGTAAACCTTTTCTGCCCTCTGCTTTACAAGATAGTCTCTATGAATTCTTTCCCAGATTCAAGAAATCAAAATGGCCACAGAACTACAAGAATATAGTACACGATGCACGTGCTAGTTCCTGAAATATGTGATATCACAGAGACCTTATCTGCCAAAAGGATTTTGCTATTGTTATATTTTTTGAGTTTTACCTGCCACTTTAACAAGCAACCACACCCACATATCCTTGGTGAAAAGGTTAAATAGTAAGGCAATCCCCAACTATCTTACTTTCCAGAATCTATTTCTAAAAGGAATTCCCCCAAATCTTGAGACAGCACCCAATGAATTTACCCAAAATTCGACCTTCGATAAACTTGGCACTTGAAACAATACAGAAAACATCCAAAAATGGCAAGGTACCTGTCACTGAAAGCTAAGTTAATCTAGAAGATAAATTATCAACAAGATGGGAATTGATAAGTTAAGAAACTCCCCACCATCTAATAAATATGTTTATTTATCTGTTTATATGGACAAATTTGAATTTAGCAACAAAAACCCATCTAGAATAGCATGTCAAGAATTAAGTCCTACTCAAATTTCTCATAGTCTTTGGGTGTGAACTTGAAAATCTGACTTGGACATTTCTTCGGTTATGTTTAATGTCAAGGATGATGAACATCTACTTCATGTGCCTTCCTGTTCGAGCTACTAAGCTGTGTCTTATGGTTCTATTGTTGACTTTTAGTATTTTATGATTTCAAAGATTAAGAGCTAATATTATGTTAAAATCCATGTGGTTCTTTTTGGCATGAAATATATAGCCTCAAGTATAAATACTATCTTTTGATATTACGCATTGTAATTTTATATGGGATTAAATTACTTGATTCATATATTTAGTGTATCTATCTTATTTAGTTATTTCTGTCTGAAAACTTGTTTTTTAAATTTGTTTTAAATAGTTGTTTCTTTTATCCCTTACCCACTTTCAGAGGGCTTTGGGGCTCACGTTTTCAAAAGAACTTCCACAATTCCATTCAAGGAGCTTATGTATAGAGTCACCATGACAACCAAAAAATATGTCAAACCTGCCAAGAATCCTACCGTCTTCTCAGCGTTTATTTGACCAAGAATCTCCTATCTCTTTATCTCTGTTCCTGCTACCAATTATTTCAATTATGTTCAATACTTGCCATGCCTGAAAGATATCCAACCTATCTTTGAATGTTTGACAACCTAGCTAAAGATTCTTCTCTATCTCTAGCCCACAACAGTACTGTAGAGGAAGATTGCTAGCTATCCAATCCAGTAATATAATTTTCTTCTGGACAAAAATTGGATGACATACAAATCAAAAACCATGTTCATCAACAACACCAAAAGCATCTGACATGAGAATCTTGTTGTTTTGCAAGGAAATTGCTTAGTAATGAAAATTACCACAAAGTTTCTCACATTTGTTCTGCACATATTCTGGGAACCACCCTATTCAATTGCAAATAAACTCGGTGAATGCATTTACTCTAAACCATGTGCTTCTAATTCTTGACGAAACAATGTGTAATGCATTCAGTCTAAACCATGTGCTTCTAATTCTTGAAGAAACAATGTATTGGTTTCAGGCTTTTCTTGACATTACTAGAAACTATCTGGTATTCTCACATTTAGTATTTATTTTTATTTAAAATGTCAAAACTTCCCAAATGCCTCAATTGAATGGGTTAATAAAATACTACCATCTTTGCAAGAACATATCTCATAGATAATCAACTATGGGAATTAAAACTCAAAATTCCACATGAAGATAGATCATCATGAATACAACCTGAAACGAAGAAGACCTCTTCCGCATCACCTAACCAAATAAAATCCAGGAAGAAGCTTATTTTAGAGTCAGAGAGAAAGCTCCTTCCATATTCTGGGAGAAAGTTACATTGGAGACGAGTTTTCCTCTCACCTCTTAAATTTTCTTAAAAGAGGCACTGGAGAGTTGTTAAGAACTGAATGCCTGTGATATTTCTCGGTTTTCTGTTTGCCTTTTCTGCCTGCTGTTTCCAATCTATCTTGAAATCCTCCTATGCTTCTCTTGCTTAGGACTCGGCTTTTGGAAACATTTGCACGATATTCTAAGCATCGCATACTCTTCCATCAGAATCATTTCTTGGAAAAACAATTAAGGACTATATATTTTTTTTTTTTTGGTTTCCCTTTCCTTCTTTTTCCCAAAGGAACAATAAAAGGGTTGACAGATACTGTACATATTAGATAGCATCATTCAAAAAGATGTTATCCTTTCTTAGAAAAGTTACTGCTTTCTTTGCAGCAAATATGAAACTAAAAGAAGTGGCCTTGGAGTGGGAAAAAAAATTGACTTTGACTCCATGATTTATGAATCCAAAACAATAGTGCAAAAGAATAAACTATCAAAGAAACTGTTAATTAACATCTATAATTATTTCACTTTTCTAGGTAGTTTGCATATCTCCCAATTAAAGGTTGCCTTAGAGTTCAGACACTGTGTTACCTATCAAAGTGGACCAGCTTGCTGGTAAAGCATGCCCTATAGCACATTATGAGATACTGCAAAGGGAAGGTTAGATAAGCATCATACAAGTGGACATACACACAGTATCTCCTAGCTAGCTACATAATTTCCAACAACTTGCCAACACAGTACTTCCTCGGCTCTATTTTCTCATGAGAATTTTCAAAAGATCCATTTTATATCGCCTTCAAAACATGAGTATTATAATCCATTAAATGATAGTGACACAGTCAATAACCAAGGAAATGAGAGGAAGAACTTCAGACTAGAGTTCTCAAGAATTTTAAGTCCTAAATAATCTAAATGTATAATTTTTTTGTCTGCATCAATGCATCTTGTTTATTTGTGATCTGGATGTTCCATATATTAGTAAAGAGCCTCTAATACTTATTGTCTATCAAATAAAACTCATAGTTCTCCTAATGTGAATTGCTGCTAGACCAACTGTAATATACATGAGCAGGAAACCACACTTACTTGGCTTACCTGGATCTTTTAACAAACTTCATGCACCTCTGTCCAAATTAACTTGTTAATATTTTAAGGAGCATCAAGATTGAAGTTCCAAGACATGGTAGGGGTTTTGGAGTCTTTAAGTCAACAGCAACAGGGCAGCTAGAAGTGAAAGAAGACTAGACATTTATCCCTCAATGAAACAATTGCATAAGCAGGTTATGCTTGTAAATGTCTCATCAATCATCATAACAAGTAAAAATCACAAGCCCAGATCAATGCTAGTATTCATTTTTGAAGCAGGTAAGAGACCCACCAAGAAGTTTTTCCAAGCTAAAGCATAACTGGGTAAATAATTATTGCCTGAACTACAATAAAATCAAATCTTCTCAAAAGCAATAGAAAGGTCTCAAACCACATTGCTAAAGTTCTTCAACTGAATGAACTCAAGAATTATAGACAATATATTCAGCAGATCACATGGGTTGCAACATCTCAGCCTCTTAGTTCTAAGTTGGCCTTCTACACTACACATTTCATGAGGATTGAGAATGGCATTATTACTCGTCTTGATTATGTTCAGCGAAGCAACATTGACGCACAGCCTTAGGCTTCCTCTTGGTCAGCTCAGAGCATGCTCACATCAGTCCCGAGTGGAGACAAACCACCATATTCCTTGAGAGCATAGGGTATGTCATCTTTACTCTCTTTGTGAGGAGACTGAATAAAAATTCATCTTCAGGTGTCCTGTTTATTATGAGATTCAAGAGAGATACTGTTGCTTGCATAGAGATTCAGGTGGATTGTTTGCCACTTTTTAGCTATCTTAACCAAAGATGCTTGGCGCTGTATCTTTGGGAATCCATCACTCTTTGATGTCAGTTATTCCAAGGGAGATCGACTACTACTTGACTAATCATTTCATTCTGTCACTCTATCTCTATTGTTGAGAGTAACAAGCACTCATTTGAAGCTACAACTCTCCAAAATGTCAATGACACATATTTGTGCCCTTGTTTGCATACAAGAGTGGCTACTAGGGCTTCGGTTCTTTCTTTTTCTTGCATGCAGCAGGATGCAACTGCAATCTCTGGCATCAGGTTTTGGCCACCCCTCACAAATCAGAAGAGTTGCAGACAGACGCAGCTTACCAGTTTCCTATCTTCTTCTATTGGTTCCATGAATATGGATGCTAAAAGAGTTGAGAGGGGTCGAACTCTATGTCCTTCCAGGATTAGCCAACCAGGCCCTCTTAGTCCTGGCCATTCCCCTGGAAGCATCATCAGATCCTGTGCTGGCCCTTTTGGGATAGTTGGGTGCTTCTACTTTACATCCCACTAGAGATCAGTGTTGCTGCTTGGATTCACTAGAGCTCCTCTCTTTACCTCAACTGCTGGCACTCTCTTCCTTATTACTTAAGCATGTTAGGGTTTATTCAGTTTGGTTCCAATGTTGAAAGCTGTAATTTAATGCCACAAAGTTGTTCCACCTAAGTGTAATTTATGCTAGGTTCTTTACTCCAGTTTAACCTATTTTCGTAGTTCTTTTTGGTTACTATAATGCATTATAACAGCTCTTTTCAACATCTCTCATTGGCCTCCTTTGGCCACCTGTGGACATTAATAAAATTATCTTACCTAAAACATTTTATGAAATGTCACTCCATTCTAGTGTTTTGATGAATGCCAACCATTGTCCCTAAAAAGTCAATATCAGATTTTGGCAAAACTTATGGCATACCCAGAATGTTAATATAAAAAATGTACAAAGTAAGAGACACAGAAAGCAACACATTTAGGTGGAGGTCAAGTCATTACATAAAAGGAAAGGACTCAACCTATCCTTTTAAGGTAGGGATGTGGAGGCAACAGAATGAGGTGTCCTAGTTGAGTCTCAATTTCATATTTTATTATTTATACATCATTGAAGTTAGGGAAGTAATTGCCATATACTTAATAGGTGTATAACCACCTAAATTTGATATTATAGCTAATGATATTATTAAGTATCATGACATTCTTAATGGCATCTCATATTTTGTCAATGAAGTGAATAGATATTATAGAACTAAACTAACACATAAACAATACGAACTAAAAGCAACCCCCTTTCCCCCTGCCATGAACGTCAAGAAAACTCCATTTAAATAATCTCAAATCTTCAATTTGAGGGCAGATTGAATATAAATATGTGCTTCCTCCAAAGCCTTCAAGAAAAGCTGCTTCCTTCATCCAAAAGTCTTCAAATGGCATATTTTTCATCATCGTCACCAAGCTCCAAGTTGGATAAAGCAAAAAACTGCTAAGGACTTATAAAACTCACCAAAAACAATTATCCATCCAAACCATAGAATAAATATCATTTCATGTAACCAAATATTTCACTTACTTGTATACAAGAACTATGAATCCATTTAAACATCCAAACATTTCTTCCAAACTTCACTACAAAATCAAGATAAAATTGCAGCTATGGACTTACGCTAAAAATAATAAAAAAAACGCAAATTCATTTGGTGAATCTACAGAATTCCATCAAAATTCGCAACAAATCATCATAACATCAATTCCTAGGGGCATCTTCTTTTAAAGGGAAAACAGAAAACTTGTTAAGACCTCCATTCAAGAGCATTCAACATTATACAGTATGCCTCCTCTCTTTGCTGGAAAAACAGCATTCATTCAAAGCTACTAAAACAAAAAACACTTCTGTTTGATACAAGTTGAGGTAATAATGCTATCGTGGCCTCTTTCCACACTTCAAATTCTGTCACATCATTAGATAAAACTGCTGACTACACACTTCATGCTGCAGGTTTGACGCAACTTTGCTCTTCACAGTTGAAGTCTGTCCACGAAATAACATAGACCTTTGTCCAAAAGTGCTAAAGTCCAAATTTTCTTTCTGCCTAGGCTTAAATAGGCGTCTGTAACTGATAACTACTATGTGACTGAAATATTTTCACATAAATTCAAAATTCTAATTTGGATCCATACTGATGGTGTCTTACTGCAAATTCTCAGCAATCTATTTCGCAAGCATGTCTGAGCAAAATACAGGCAGATTTCAGGTATTCAATCAGCACCATGGGCCCCAGGATGTGGTGGAATGGGACCATTGTAGAGCATCTCAGACTCAGCACTTGCCAGGGCCAATTTTTGACTTGGACTCAGACTCGGCAAAAAAAATAAAAAAACTTGGCAAAAAGAAAAAACCGAAGAAAATGCAAACACCGAAGAACTTTTTCTGCCGCGGCCGAGTTTTTTTAACGGACTCGCAAGTCAAAAAAGAAAAAGAAACGCAAGTTTAAAAAACTCACCGAATTTCATGGCTATGCGGGGGACAACTCATGGGGCCAGCTTGTGGCACCTGCAAGTTATGGCAGGGTTCTGCTGCAGGAAGGAGAATGCAGGGGTGGTCTCCTTCTAGACCAAAGAAGAAATGCACCTTATACAAATTAATAAACAGAATAGATGACGATGATGCAAAAGCACTACAGAATACAAGACTCTTGTATTAAATATAATTCAACATTACAAACGTTTTATACAAGGGCATGGCACTGAAGGATGCAAGGCACTCTGTTCCACCAGGTTGGCAAGGAACAATCTATGGAAGAGATTTGCTGAAAAGAGAGCGGAAGCAAGTGAAGGAAACTCAAAAACAAGAAGAAAGAAGATGGAACATAGAAAAGTGTTCCCACTCTGATCTATATACAAGTTTTGTGCAACACTTACAAATCAGTTGGAAGATGGACCGCTTCAGATTCCAACAAGAAGAAGTTTCAGAAACAGTCAGCAAATTGTCCCTTCAACTTCCTCTGCTTTGGGAGCCTGTCACTCGATGTGCAGGTGACTTCACTGATCCGCTCTAGAGATGTGCTAGGCATTGGCCGTTTCTGTGTGCATTATTGCCCTGAGGCCAAAGGGTGACACATGGTACTGGCACCATAGTTTTTATCCCATAGTTTTTATCATCTTCTGCAAATTGATACCAAAGTGGTTGGTGCCACAAGCTGGCATCAAAAAGGTCATGGCACCACAAACTATGTTACCGTTGGCTCTTCTAAAAAATATCCCAAATAGGCACCAAGGTGTGCAAGCTATGTTCACGATAACGTCATGCTCTTTAGGACTCTAAGCAACCCATACTTTACTCAGATTATTCATCCCCCCTTGAGAAACAATGGTCCTCATTGTGTCAATCTCCTACTGTGGAAAAAGGCGTCTGATTTGATCAAGTGTGTACCATTTCATCTATTAAGGAAATTGCCCCTGAATAGGTTATATGTCCCCTGGCATGTGCTTTTGTTGTTGACTGTAGTCGGTTTGCTTCAACAGATTCCAAATGAGTTAGATCTAGATCTGTGAGATGTTGCACTGCCACAGGCTTTAATAGGGAAGGAGTGTACGGCTTGAGGAGTTCTGCATGGAAAACTGAAGGCATCCCCAAGTATGGTGGCAAATCAAGAACAAATGCATTCTCACTTGATTGGTGCTAAATGATGTATGGACCATAGTGCAGTGGTTTGATCTTTGGATGTGGGCTAGAGAAGCGTTCCTTCTTCAAATGGAGCCAAACATTATCTCCAACCTGAAAAACATGACTTTGATGTTGACCATGGCACTCCTTGAATTTTTGTTGTTGTCACTACAAGATCTACTAGACTCGAGAATAAATGTTTTGTGCCTGTTGCAAAAACTTTTCAGCCTTGTCTACTTCCTTTCCTTGAGCTGACGTTATGGCGCCAGTCCAAATGTGGAAAGCGACATCCATTGGGGAGCTGTGCTGAAAACCCAAGCATGCTTGAAACATGTTGTGACCTATAAAAGTGTGAGTAGCCCTATTGTAGGAATGTTTGATGTAGGGCAAATTTTCATCCCACATGCCAGGGTGGCTTGGATTGTACATTTTTAGAAGGTGCACCAACATTCTGTTAACCACCTTTGTTTGTCCATCAGTCTGCGAATGCAATGCAGTGGAATGTTGGAGCTTGATGTCCAAAAAGGTTCCAGAAATGGCGCCAAAAATTGTTAAGGAATCTATTGTCCCTATTTGATATAATCGAGTCAAGTAGACCAAAGTGAACCCAAACCTGCTGAAATAACATACATGCAATCTACAAGAGTCAAGGTTTTTGTTGCAAGCAGCCATGATAGCCATCTTACTAAACCTGCCCACAACCACAAAAACAGTCATCTCGATGCTTATTGGTCAGCAACCTTGAGAGAAAATCCATACTGACGGATTCTCAAAATTTGGAAGGAAATGGCAATGGAGTGTATAGTCCGAGCTTCCTCTTTGTTGGTTTAACAATGTTTCATGGAGAACATGATCGAACATACAACACTTCCTGGCACATGTGAAGCCAGTGAAAGAATTGTTGTAGCACCGCAAGTGTTTTGCTACCACCAAAGTGTCCAACTACTTTTGAAAAAATGTGCCTCCCAGATAAGCAGCTAGGGTGGTTCACCGTATGGCACACAAAGCTTTCCAAGAAGGTACAACCTGTCCCGAAGATAGTGATCTAGCGTCGACTTGCAATCTGTCAATTGACGATGGATTTCAGCAAAGTCTATGTTAGTAGGATATAGCGCCTACCATTCTTTGGCGCCATGTCCCCTTGTGTTTAGAATGGACATCAAAATCTATACCATTGGACGTTACTTGGTTCTCCTTGTTAGGGTAAAATAGGTAGTATATTGCATTATACTACATAGGTTATTACATTTACTTTTCTACCATAGGAGATAGTTACTATGCTACGAATTACTTTCTAGTTACTATGGTTAATAACTAAATATCTTATGATATTTAGTTAGTTTGTTAGAATAATCTATTATTAAACGACGTTAGCGCTTCTAATGCTAAGTCGTTAAATAATCTATTTTGTAACCTATTTATACTTTGAAGTTAATGGCAAATCCTAATGTTCGATTGATTATTTCCTAATCTAATTCTCGTTCATTTTACATCATTGGTATCACGGAAAATTAAAGGGGTAGGTTTTGAAAGACTTCTGATTGTGCTCTCTAAGATATTTAATGGCACCTGCCTTAACACCCTTCAAGAAGGATGGAAAGTTTGAGGACTTTAAGCCAAACAAAGAGAGTTAATCAAGGTGTTTTGAATTTTGACTTTTGATGGGGAATAAAATTGACTTTGTTTTAACTTGTGCAAGGTGTAGCACGATTTGGAGTGAAGTTTGGGTTTTGTGAAATGCTCCTTCAATGTTCTATCTGATTGTTTAATTGCACACAAAAAACATTATTGTTAGTGCAACCCAAATTATTATCACTCTAGGTGTCGGATGCAATCGAAAATGCAACTAGTATAGTCAATTTTTAAGAGAAGGTGTCGAGTACAATCGAGAATGCACCTTTCTTGCTTTGAAATATCCCCCCTTTCTCTTTACAATTTTGCAAAAAAATAGAATCACAAGATATGACTTCTATCACCCCTTAATTTTTACAAAATTGAAAAATTAGAGCACTCCTTTCAAGACAAGTCGACACACGACCCGCGTTTGAAAGGCTTCCAGACCAGTTGACACACGACTTTGGTTTTTGTCTTCCACACTCAAGCATGAGGAGCAAAAAAAATAGGATTGAATAGATCTCAAGTTTACAACAAAAAAATGCTATTTTATGTTTTATGTCTCCTTACTTGAAGGAGAGAACAAAAGCAAAGTTTGAAGGTTTGTGGAAAATGAGATAACCTTTATGCTTCCTCAATCATGGCATGCTATGTGTTTTGCAATAGAATTGTTGAGTTTCTATGTCTTATATCTCCAAAAATAAATGAAGAAAACTATAGAACTTTTGTGGAGTTTATTGCAAAAAAATGTTGAAGCAGGTTTTTAAAATTTGCCAAAAAGAGGTTCCTATGTTTCTTTTGTCTCCAATTGAGAGAAAACACTATTTGATTTTTGGAACATTTAAGGCAAAAATTTTGTTTGGATTTCAAGTTCTCTAAGTTTGATAAAGCAAAAAAAATATGTATTTAAGATGAAATTTCTATAATTTAGGAAAAATTTGGAAAAAAATGGTCCAATTTGATTAAAAATTGAATATTTTATGCCAATTTGAAAATAAATTATAAAAAAAAATCAAAAAATAATATTTTTAATGCTGAAAAAACTGTAGAAAATTAAAAAATTTCGAAAAAAAATTATGAAATCTATTAAAAACCTTTGTATTTGGAGGCGTTGGGAATCGAACTGGTGCCTCCACGGATGCTAGGCGGCCGCGCTAGCCAACCCAGCCACCGCCTGGTTGGAAATGTCTCCGACACGGCTGCAACTTAAGGTGGCCGCCGGTGATGAGCCTTTGTGGGATTTATCCCACATGCATCCCAAAATGGGATGCATAAGGCTTTATAAGCCGCGGCACTCCCATCCAACGTCGATTTCCTGCGGGCAATCGACGAGTCTCGCCCGCCCTTTTTGGACGCCGCCACGTGGTGCCAGGGGTGGGCCTAGTCGAGTCCAAGTCAGTCTTGTCGTCCAGTGGTTGTCCGCCACGTGTTGAGTCTGAGTCAGTCCTTCGGTCCAGTCAGCATCCAAGTGGCGCGTGGTCGTTGTGCCACGTGTCACCTAGTCAATGGTCCAGGTTGCGCCTCGGGGTGCGTGCAATCCAGAGATCGTTAGATCTCGCCACTTGTCGCGTCGTGATTGGTCAGGTTTAGGGATCGGAGGGCCTCCTGCCCTCGCGGATCCCAAGGTCAAGGCCCACGTGTGCGTCCAACTGGGAGGAGAGGGCGCTCCTGCCCTCTCGGCCCTCCCAGATCTGTGGAGGCCACGTGGGTCTGCGGGCAGGCCTATGGGCCTGCGCGTCGCCTGCGAGGCCAGCAGTCTGCTGCAGGGGGTCCAGTGGGCCTGCGCGACGCGTGCGGGCCTAGTGAGCCTGCGCGTCGCGTGCGGATCCTGGAGGGCCTGCGCGTCGCCTACATGGGGGCCAGCAAGGCTGCTCCTGCGATCCGGACCTGCGGGCCTGTGAGCCTCGTGGAGAGTGGCGGAGATCCAAAAACCGCCTGGGAATCCGTGCGAGGAGACAGCAGGTCTGACGGTGCAGAAGATTCAGTAGGGAGGAGGCAACACAGATGCCAGGTAACCAGGTGGAACGAGCGATGCTCGTGTTATCCACCCCAACGAGGATACCAATGATGTAAAATGAACGAGAATTAGATTAGGAAATAATCAATTGAACATTAGGATTTGCCATTAACTTCAAAGTATAAATAGGTTACAAAATAGATTATTTAACGACTTAGCATTCTCCTTCCCCCTGATGTAATGTTTCCACTGTCACACAACTTGAACAAAGGCATAAAACTCCTTGTATGTCAAGTAGCGTTGAGTTGTGTCACTAAGAGTCTCAAAATGATATGCCACTAGATGCTCATTCTAGATCAGGCCGGTGCCTAGCAAATGGTCAAATGGATCTATCAAGCATGGCTAGAACTAGCATTGAATAGAGTCGTTGTTGCAATTCATCGAATGCTTGCTACTACTATGAATCTAGTGAAACTTCACCTTCCATGCATGACCTGATTCAAAGGCCATGAAACATGTAAAAAGCACAAGACAAACCTATATAGGCCATGGAAACTTCTTAGCTCTATTAGTTTCTTAGGCATTGGTCATTACCAGATGATGTTGATCTCCTTTGAATCTACACATATTCCCTAATGATAAATGATGTAGCCCAAGTATGAGATTTGTGTTAAGCCAAAGGTACACTTGCCCAAATTCACTTGCAATTTGTGCTGGCATAGAGTGTCTAGAACTTGGCACACATGTTGTAGATGTTCTTACCATGTCTTGTGGAACACAAGGATAATCATCCAAGTAGATGATTACAAAGGACCCTCTGAATGGACATAGAATGTCATTTATTAGGTGCATGAATGTTGTTAGGGTGTTAGTCAAGCCAAAAGGCATAAACAACCACTCATACATTCTTTTGTGTGTCTTGAAGGTCGTCTTCCTTATGTCTGTGGGGTTAAAAAGTACCTAATGATAACCTGATTATAAGCCGATCTTGCTTAAGTATTGTGCCCCCCAAAGCTGGTCCAACAAGTCATCAATGTGCAACAATGGATACCTATTGTTGACGATAGTCTTGTTAAGCACTTGGTAGTCAATGCATAGGAACCAAGTACCATCCTTATTAGATGCTAGCATGATAGGACTACCACAAGGTGAGGATCTAGGCCTAATCTTCCCCCAATCAATCAAATCTTTGTATTTGGAACATGCTTTTATTGTTCTCCCAAACTAATCAACAATATAGAGGACTATTGGGGAAAGCTAATCTTGGGATCAATTCATTCTGATGCTTCACTGAACAGTGCAATGGAACTCCCCTAAGGTCTTGGAAAACATCATAGTATTGACAAAATAAGGCATCCATCTACTGAGACTGAGCAAAGCAATCTATAGTTAGCATGGCAAGGGTGAACTTATTGGCACCATGGTTCTCAAGATGAACCATAAGCAATACAAATTTTTGTACATGAGAAATCAATTTCTTGCATTGCTTAGCAAAGACTAGAATTACCTTTCTCGATAGGTGATACTCCAAAATCTAGTACGTGATCTCTCCAACGAACATGGACCTTTGCATAGGGAAGGCTTGGTAGTTCGCTTCCTGGTCAAAGAGATATGGTCTTCCTAGTAAGACATCACAGATTTCCCATGGCACCATGTCACAAGTGATTGTCAGACATCAGTGTGATGCCATATGTGAGGGTGCATTGGTGCTTAACCTCTATACCTTTTCTTGGATGAAGCCAACCCAAAGAGTAAGGTTGAAGATGAGTTGACGTCTCGAAGTTAGGATGCTTAAGTATGTCTTGTGCGATGATATTTTTCAAGTTCCTAGTGTTGATAATACAATGGAGAGGTATGCCCTTTACACAACAACAGATGTGAAACAACTGCTCTCATTGTCCAAAGGGATAAAATGTTTAGGCATTAGCTGCCTGTTGAGCTCTAGTGCTCAAGCATGTGGTGTCTACCTCGTATTCCCCATCTAAATCATGTAATCAGCCCTGATCCTTTGGATGAACCACCAAAGTCTTCTAGTGAACCCTACACTAAACATCATTGTGTGTGTCTTATGGTGGTTGCACCACTTTCCACTCACCTTCTATTCACCTTTGTCGTGTTGTAGATGCTTTGGGCTTCCTTGATGCCAAAGGTCCCCTGGGCAGTAGTGTTGTTGGTGGCTTAGCAACTAGTGGCTTCTTTTTCTTTTAAAGTTTACACAGGTTTTTATGAGGGGTCCCAGTTCCCTCATACCGAGTGGGGTTTGAACCTTGGACCTCTCAAAGAGAGGCTAAAGCCCTTACCACTACAGTAAGCTTGCAGCTTCAACTAGTGGGTTCTATTTTGGCATCAACGTTATATACTTTTGTTTGGCTCAAGTTGTTTCCTCCAACTTCGATGCGAAGCGATATGCTTACACCAATGAATTAACTGGAAGAAGTTCCATTCCCAAGCAAAGATGGTATTGCAATTGACTAATGTATTTGAGAACCTGAAGCTTCTCAACATCATCAATGTGAAGGCGGCTAAGAAGTCTGTTAAACTCATCATCGTACTGTTGGACAGATTGATCTTTGCATTGGTGAAATTGCTGAAAACGCATGTATTCATCTTTGTAGTGGTGGAGGCGACAGAATCAATCACGCACCAACTAAACAAAGGTTGTCCAAGAAGTGGCTGGTTTTGACTCCTCAAGCCTGCTACTAGTGGCTTCCTACCAACAAGCCCCCAAGTTAGACATCCTTAAGACTGCGAATGCAATCTTGTCAAAGTCTAACAATCGATTGTCAGCATAATAGGCTTAAGAAGACTGGAATGTTGATGTTGGTCAATACCTCCAATGGGTTGTGGCTCTAGAACGGCACAAGGTCATCAGCTGTAAGGGATATCCCATATCGATCATGAGATCCTGAAACTGCCTAGATAGGGTGTTTCTCTATTCATCAAAGCATATCGAATGAGCTTCTTCACGTTTGGGGTGGTGGTCTGGGTTTTTGGATGTGGCTGATTTCTCTATTTATGGTGTTCCTTCGTAGAGAGTCTAGAGACAACACACTTGAAAGCACTCATATTCAATGTCTAGTGTGTTGCCTTTCTTCTTGTACCGCAAGCAGTTGCAAATAGGCATCCAGTGATGAAGCATACTAGAAGGTTCAGCTATGAACAAGGATGTCTGCAAATATGGATGAGATGGAGAGAATCATAGAGCAAGGAAAACTGCTCTGATAGCACTTGATCTGCACTATGGGACCCAGGATGTGTTGACGCAGAGGTCGGCTCACAGGGCCATCTTGTGGCGCCTACAAGTTGTGGGGGAGTTGCACTGTGGAAAGCAGAATGCAGAGTTGGTCTTCTAGACTGACAAAGAAATGCACCTCATACAAATTCATAAACATAATAGATGACAATGATGCAAATGGACTGCAAAATACAAGATTTTTGTATTCTATATAATTCAACATTATACATGTTTAATTAAAGGGCGTGTGACTGCAAATTGCAAGGCACATGAGGAAGGAACAGTCTATGGCAGAGATCTGCAGAGAAGAGAACAGAAGCAAGAGCAGAAAACTCAAAAACCAAGAAGAAGGAAGAATGAACTTCCGAGAGAATAGAAAGGAGTTCCCACAATAATGTATATATAAGTTTTGTACAACAGTTACAAATAAGTTGGAAGATGAACTGCTTCAGATTCCAACTGATCAAGCAGTTTCAGAAACAGTCAGCAAACTGTCCCTTCAATTTCCTCTGCTTTGGGCACCAGCCACTGGATGTGTAGGTGTCACTGGTCTGCTGCAAAGATGTGTCAGCCATGGGACATATTTATGTGCGTTGTTGCCCTGAGGCTGCATGGTGACACATGGTACTGGCGCCACAGGTTTTCTTGTCTTCTGTGGATTAGTGTTAAAGGGGTTGGCACCACAGGCTGGTGCCAAAGAGTTTGTGGTGCCACAGACTATGTTGACGCTGGCTCTTCTACAAAAGATCTCAGATAGGTGCCAAGGTCTGCAAGCTAAGTTCATAATGGCACCATGCTCTTTAGGCCTCTGCGCAACCCCTGCTTTGCTCAGAACAGTTTTATTTACAAATAGTCTGGATGCAGGTCTATATGCAGAACTTTTAGATATCTTGATTCTTGACTATAAAATCAGAGATTGACTTCATAATCGCAGATTTATTCTTCACGATGTTTGAATTATCCAGGGTGAAAACCTAAGCCTGAAAATGATCAAAGAAGTTCCCAGTGGCATCAATAGCAGCACCGAAGGCATGTTCAGATCATCTTTTAGGTTGATCCAACTTCTTGTTTAGGTCAAAAAAGTGCCCTCTGTTTTCAGGCTGAACACCAAAGATGTACTAACAAATTCTCAGTTTCATACCACCTATACAATATGTCCAGGGCAAAAGACCAACAGCTCATTACAGGCATTCAAGAAGGAAATTCAACACAGTTGCGCTTCTGGGAATCTTATGTTCTACAACAACTGAAGGTGTTTCTTGATTATATTCTTTGTTTTGACTAAGGGCTTTAAACATTTGCATCAGAATGTACAAGTAACTCCATTCAAAATGATGCATATGCTACTCAAGTCTTTATAATCATCCACCCTCTATAGAATAATGTCCATTGCTTAATGTGAGAAAACTAGGACGTGCATATATGGCACTCATGAAATCAACACCCGCATGCTTACGTGCCAAATCTGTCCCATTCAGAAATCTAAGCTATTTCAGTGTCTTATATAACAGGCTTATTAAAATTGCCTCCAATATGCTCATAGACTTAACTTTGATCTCTCAATATGACTTTATAAACATTATAATATATGAACTTGAAGCAAATATTGAATGTTTAATTTGTTATAGGATTGTAGACTCTGTTATGAGTTTTGTCTACACGTACGCCTTCATCAAGATCTAATCTCAACTCAGAAACCCAACTTCTTTGGCACCGGTGCCATATAGAAAATTTACATTCAAAATGACAGACAAAAAGCAATGCGATAAAAATAAAGAGAAGAGAATAAGGTGTCCTTATTTGTGTCAAAATCATTTTTATATGTCATTGAGTTAGGTATGTAGCCACCAAAGAGTAATTCTGTGTATAACCACCTCAATTAACTATCATACCTATATGTTGTTAACTCTTATATCATTCCTAAATACGTCTTGTATTTTATTAATAAACTGATTAAATATTATAGACTTAAATTAAGATAAATGGGCAATGTTCTCTAATAGTTATAAAAGCTTAATGAAACCTTAATAGAATTATTGATAAGAAACCATCTCCAATAGACAAATTTTCTTATAAAAATTTCAGAGAATTGTTTGAATACCATAAGCATGATTTGTTGAAATTCTTCGAAGAAGCAACTAGCAATGAAACTCCCAGAACCAAGGGAAATAGAGGCTAGTTGAAGCTTGTTCCAAAAATGATAATCCAAAGTTGCTATCTAGATGGCCACATAATATATTATTCAATATCTGGCGACATCCTTGCCAAAGTTGGGAGAACAAAGATGGATTATCTTTTCAAAAATTATAAGACCTGAACAAATCAAATCCATCAAAGGTAGATATTCACCTGGATATTACCCTACCAATGTGGCAAGACTCAATATGAGCAAGAATAACCTGAAGAAGATGTTTTTCTTCTTGAATTTGAATGTAAATCAAAAATCTTAATAACTAATCAATGTAGCATGTTTCAGCTTTCATAAGTTATCATCTTAATGATAAGAGATTTGCAGACAAATGTATCTGCTTTGGTAATTATAAATGGTATCAATAGTAAAACAATGGTTTCTGTCTCTTGAGATTCAATAGGCAAGGTTGTCCAAGTGCCCATCCTTGTGAAGTATTAAGACTCGGTAGCTTTATTTCCTGATTGACACAAGCCTGTCTAAAGTAAAATTGACACTTCCTTTTGATGCATACAGTTGGTCAAAGCTTACACTCTTACTCAGACCAGGATTATCATGTATGCTAATTTAATTAACAAGAGTTGGCCGTGAGGAAAGGTATGACATAGCCCTCTAAATTTTACAAAAAAAGAGAGAGTTATCATAGTGCTTTTGGCCTGAAATGGTGTTCGCAGCATTATCTAAATCTAAGCTGTACAAAATTCCCTCAAAATCCTAATCTCAACATCCTTTTTGCTACCTAATGGACTAATATATGGTCATGAAAACTGGAGATATATAGAACGCTTTTGATTCTAACCGGGAGAGAGCTGTTAGGATAGGGAGGGGCCGGCGACAGCGAACCTTTAAAGCGACGCTTAAAGGTAATTTAGTCCTTGACTTTGGAGTCTAAAATTCTCATACAGTCTGTCCTTAGAGGTCTCAGTGAAAGGCAGCTCTCAAAAATGCAAGACATTAAACAGCTCTCATACAATGTCCAAAAATTAGAAACAAAAAGATCTCATATGTAGAAGAATCAGATTTTACGAGGAAAGAAAGGACACTTTTTATTAATCTCAAATATTCCTTGCAAGTACAGAGAGGATTCAAGTCTCAGTTTCTCACCCATATTAGCGCGAGGTGGAATCAACTCAGACTTAACATGACCAACACAACTAGCTCACAAGGATCAAGCATAAAATCACCGTCAAAAACTAGGGAGAAGACCAGGCTACTCCAGCTGAGATCTTTGACCAGCAAATAAGAGGATTTTTTCTCTTTAAGTAAAACAAGGTCTCATACTTGGAATCAAAGATTTTGCTGAGACTCAGAAACTCCATAGAGATGATCCATTTCAGCTCGTTTTGGGTCACTCACAATGCAGACTCAGGCACTTTCTGACTGATTTAAAGAGTCATACAACTACAGTATCGCCAAACCTCAGCTCAAACTTTGACCTACTTATCAATTTACAAGAATCCATTCAAGTTACACCAAAGGCCAAGAGTTCTTATGTAATAGTTGTTGAAGTTTAAACTAATTTTTCCACATCAGGTTTCTTGTATTGCTAGTTTTTCCAACACTAGTAAGCATGCAACTGCTACTTCGCATCAAATATCCCTAAATTTTACAGTCATTCGTAAGTTCAAAAATAAAATCTATTGAATGATTTTGACTGCCTCTTTCTATAATTGATTTTGACTGAACCAGTAGATCTCATGCCAGATGCTCCCTTGTTCATCTGTCTGTGATGTTGCCCCTCTATTCTACTTATATATACAAAAGATAAGTCTTTTTCCATCATCTGTCCCCTTGTTTTTTCCTGCACTAGACAATCCTAATCTACTAGTTACCCAAATGTAATATGTTGAATCTGTCATTACAAAAAACAGAATAAATTTTTTGGTCCAAAGCATTGTGTAGCAAATGTAAATGGGATGAGATCATATGAGTGTGACCCAAGTTTAAATCCCCACAACGTGATGGACACTCCTTTGATAAGGTGGCCCATGATAATTCAGTTTGTTATAATACCACGATAATATGGTCTGCTGATAGATGTAATTGGGGTGGAGCCTGCTTAACCCTTTTTAATTAAAATTTAATATATTGAATGCAGAGACCTCTAAAGATAAAGTTCAGAATAGAGATCTTTTCATTCATATTGACTAAAAAATCATTGCCTAGCGTATAGGCTAGTCATTTATTTCATTTCTAAACTCTTGTAATTACTAGGGTTTACTTCGATTGTTAGAACCCTTACATCCTAACTTTTATTGTTATTACTTTATGAGCATTGTAATAGTCATAGTTTAATTATTTGGCAAGAGCACCTATTTTGTATGCAGGGCTGACCATTGAGGATTAGAGTTAGGTTTAGTTAGCTCGAGTGCCTATTTTGTGTATTCAGCTGACCCTTGAGCATTAGGATTGGGGTTTGTGATGCCTATATATTGGATTTGAATGAAGGGATCATCATCTTGAATCATATTTTGTATCGGAGCTCTGCTCGTAAGGAAGTTGCACCCTCAAAGAGGCCTGAAATACTTTGTAATCTATTCATGAATATATCTTACAGCTATTCTTCGGCACATTGAGCATTCTATCTTTTTGCATATTGCTGTTTTTGGTTTCAATCATATTTTGCAAGAAAGATCGTACAAACTAGTATTGGAGTTATTTCCAAGGCCATGTTCCAATGTAGCGGCAAAATTTTTGGCCACATTTTTTTCCCCTTGTAGTAGTTCTCTAGGTTAGAAATCTTGTGCCAGGGATTTTAAAATATCATAGAGTTGTAGTTATTGGCTAAGCATGTTTTGGAAGTGAGGTGAGACTCAACTCACCAATACCGCGGCCTCAAACAACATCTATATATAGACTTGAGCTTCCATGTACATTTAGGTACATCAAAAGACACTCTAGGGTTTAGGAGAAACTTAGAAATAGGAAGCCATCAACCATCTGAATCTGTGGTGCACAGATAAGCGATTAGTCCCAGGAGGTTACTCTCTTCATACCTCGAAGACAGGATAGTGCGGCCATCAGTACGGTGGAACCCTCCATAGTTAGAGCTCTGAAGTACTGGGCCAGTCTTCTATTTATGAATGGAATAAGTATATCAGAGAACTTATAGACCATATACACCCTAGCCTTAAAATTCCTTGCATAAACCCTAGTTGTGAATAGAACTAGGCATTTTTTGTCAGAGATTGGTAGAGTAGAGTAGATTTGTACAGTTCCAAAGAAATCCATGTGGATCCGAACATATTCATGTAGATCCAACCAGATCAGAGTAGAACATGGTAGAGAAAGGCAAATTAGTACAAGATAGTGGGTCAATGCATCGCGGAGTTCGAAACAAAGGTACCATGACAGTTGAGTCCCAAGTGTTCAAGTCCAATACAGTCCAAAAGTTTGTATCTTCGAAGACAATTATCTCACAAACTACGAAGAATTTAGATGTTATGACAACACAACCCCCCTAAAGGTAAGGAAATGAAGTATAGAGGGCAAAAAAAATATGGGCCAATTGTTTTCGCCATTTTGCCACCTATTCCAAATAAATCCTCTTTCATGCTGATCGTTTTGGTATAACTCTTTGGTAACCCCTCCGATAGACCCTAGGTGACCAATAGCTTTTGGTCAATGATCTCAGGACCGTACCTTGGAGAACTTGGATGAGGAAATTAAACAAATACAGTCAACGCAAACCAATACACTCCAACAACTGTCCAAATTGGACAAATTAGATAAATTGATGATATTGACAGCAAACTGACTAGAGCTTGCAATCCATCTCCAAAATATCTCTATTCACGCAGGTCAAAGGAATGGAGATTTTCTTGGTGCCGGCTCTCTAGCCTTTTTTCGGGTGTTCAGCCTAGAGAGGGTGACCTTAAAATGGAGAGGGCCCCTCTCTATTTTAAAAAGGGCAGTTCTCTATACTCATTCATCCTTGCCTTTGAAAGCCAAGGGGGAGGAGAAGGGTTCACTCATTGGAAAGGAAGAAAAGCTTTTTGAGCTTGCTCACTGATTTCTCGAAAGTATCTCATTCATTAGAGAGGCTCTTACTAACTAATATGAATGGAGATCATCATCGTGCTTAATGAGAAGGGGAGAAATGCCAGGTCCATTGACTTGGGGCTAGTGAGTGATCTGTGACCTTGATGCCAGATACATAAGCCAGCAAATCCAACAGTGGTTAGTCATCTATGGGACATAGTTCTAGCACCAAACAGCAATTTTTAAGTGGAAGGCATGCTTAACTAACGCACCTATATCTTGGAGGGATACAACTAACACCTAAATAGGATTTCCCCAATTTTGATGGTGTTGAACCCACAACTTGGTTGCATAGACCATAACAGTATTTGTTCCTCAATCAAACTCCCACAGATCAAAAATTTCCACTTCGTTCAACCTGGAATATGAAGCTAATCAATAGTATCAATGACTTGAGAAAACATAGAATGCGTGCACTCACATGGGATCAATTTGGTTAAAACTTACTCATCCAATTTGACCCAAGTGAATATGAAAACTTCACAAGGGCACTGACTAAATTAAGATAAACTCATGCTGTCCGCGACTGCCAGACAGTTTGAAAATTTGGTAAACAGGACAAAAGTGCTAGATGATACTTTTTTCAAAAGTCGCTTTATCAATGGCCTAAAGGAAGACCTCCATGTCGTAGTCAAAAGGTTTAAACCCACCAACATGATGGAAGCTATCAGATTGGGTAAATTAACTGAGGATAAACATGCAGCCCAGCATCATCCATATAAACCACCGTAGGTGAGAAATCCACAACCATTCCGATCAACACCAAATTAGGGCATGTAACCTACACCAATCAAGAACCCAACTCATGAGAAGATGGTTGCTTGCAGAGCTGAAGGGTTGTGCTACAATTGTGATGAGAAATATACACAGGTTTATAAATGTGCAAAATAGAAGCTATACCTACCAGATGTTGTGGCATATTCTGCGTTTGACAAGTTGGATGCCTCCGGTGACAGTTCAGTTGAGGAACAATCCAAAGAAACTGATCTGAATGATGACTCTACCCTTGAACTTTTTGCACATGCATTAGCAAGCATCACAACAACCCAAACTATGAAGGTGTTGGGATACTTCAAGTGGCATCGAGTAACCATCCTCATTGACTTTGGCAGCACTCATAATTTCATTGACCCTTGGGTGTCCAAGCAGGCATATTATTATGTTCATCCATGCAACAACTTTGAGATGATGGTAGCTAGTGGAGATACATTGGCTTGCAAGGGCAAACGTTGAAATGTTGAGGTTTCTAGGGGTGAAGACAATTGAAATCCAACATGTTCACACTTCCGTTAGGTGGTTGTGACATTGTTTGGGGAGCTCAATGGCTTTGCACATTGGGACCCACCCTGTGGGATTTCGCTGAAATGTGGATGCAATTCACAACTAATGAGCAACAATATACCCTAAAAGGAATGATAGTAGAACCCATCCAAATTAATAGTTCACATCACATGGAGAAGTTAATGAAAGTGCTCTCAAGGGGTCATGGCTCAACATTGTGTTGGGCAACTAATAGAAATGGTGGACTCAGCTAAATCCTTGGACTTGAAATTATTCCTTGAGAAGCACTCTCAAGTATTTGCAGAACGTCAAGGACTACCACCTCGGCATTCACAAGTTGATGCAATACAATTAGTTTCGAGTGGTCAGCCTCCAAACATTCGACCATTTCGATACCCCTATATGCAGAAAACAGAAATTGAGAAGATGGTGCAGAAATTGCTTAAGGTAGGGTTAATTCGACCGAGTGTTGGGCCTTATTCCTCCTCAGTACTCCTCCCTATTCCTGTGATTGATATATTGCATGGAGCCCATTTCCTCTCCAAGTTAGATATATGGTCCAACTACCACTAGATTTGCTTACAAGAAGAAGATATCCCTAAGACAGCTTTCCAAACTCCCAAGGGCCACTATGATTGGTATGTCATTTGGCTTCACAAATGCAACATCCATATTCCAAAGTCTGATGAACCAAATTTTTCAGCCATCCCTTGAGAAATTCATGTTGGTCTTCTTCAATGACATTCTCATTTACATCAAAAAATGGGAAGACCACCTAATTCGTTTGGACCAGACCTTGCAACTCCTATCAGAAACCAGTTATGTGCAAAGCATTCAAAGTGTTCTTTTGGTACAACAGAGGTTGAATACCTCAGGCATATTGTCTCAGTAGAAGGTGTTTATGTGGATCCTACAAAAGTTGAGGATATGCAAAAGTAGCCAAAACCAAAAACTCTTAAAAGCCTTCAGGGATTTTTAGGTCTCAGCAGAACATGCCTTTGACCTTTTAGACATGCCTGTGAACCACACCTATGTTTGCAATGCTAGATTTTTCCAAACCTTTTGTCATTGATAGTGACGCTTTGGGGAAAGGAATTGGCACAATATTGATACAAGACAGAAGACCCAACAAGGCACTCGCAGGTAAGAATCTGGTAAAATCTATCTATGAGAAAGAAATGTTAGTAATTCTTCATGCGGTAACTCATTGGTGGTCATATATTGTGAGGCAACATTTCTATGTCAAGACAAATCATCATAGCCTTATATATTTCCTGGAACATCAAGTCTCTTCACTAGAACAGCAAAAATGAGTCACTAAATTATTGGGTTATGATTATGGAATCATCTACAAGAAGGGAAAGGAGAATGTCGTGGCAGATGCCCTATCTCACAAATTCAAAGACCATGGGACATTAAGTGCTTTATCCTTGCCAACTCTAGATTGGGTGTAGGAGGTCAAACAAGATTGGCAGCAAGATGCACAAATTCAGAAGCCAAGGTACTCTTGGGATGGCCAATACTTGTGCTATAAAGGGCATATTGTACTTTCTGGAAACTCCACTCTTCAAGATGAATTGTAACAAGAATTACATGCATCACAATCTGCAGGACATTTTTTCTTCTTAAAAACGTATGAAATAGCTAAAAGAAACTTATTTTGGACTGGCATGGAACATGTTATCAAAACATTTGTTGAGGAATGTGATACATGACAACAGAAAGGAGAAACCATCAGGACTTTGAGCACTCTACAACTGTTACCAATTTTGATTGCAGTATAAACTGACATCTTCATGGATTTTATTGAGGGGTTGCCTAAGTCAAAAGGCAAATCAATTATTTTTTTGGTGGTTGATCGTCTATCTAAGTATGTCCATTTCTGTTCATTGGCTCACCCTTATAAAGCCTCTACCATTACACAAACCTTCAATAAACAAATATTCTGCCTCCATGGTATGCCCACTCCCATTGTTTGTAACCGTGATTCCACCTTCACTAGTAACTTCCAACAATAATTATTTAAACTATAGGGAACACAACTGAAAATGAGCTTGGCATATCACCCACAAAATGATTGTTAGACAAAAATAGTTAATAAATGCTTGGAGACCTATTTAAATTGCTTTGCTTCAAAGCAACACACTCACTAGGCTAAATGGCTACCTCTTGCCAAATGGTGGTACAACACCTCTTACTACTCTTCGTCCAAGATGACACCATATAAAGTCGTTTATGGCCAACCACCACCATCTCTTGCATCCTACCTTCTAGGCAATTCTAAGGTACAGGTCGTCCATTCAACTCTCAAACATTGGGAAAATATACTCCAAACTCTCAAGGACAAGTTAGCATTGGCTCATAACCATATGAAACAACAGGAAAATCAACATTGTTCAGAGTGCACATTCACTGAACAAGACGTGGTTTTCTACACCTACAACCATATAAGTAGACTTTCTTAAAGGTCAACGACAGTCAAAAATTAGCACCCAAATTTTATGCACCTTACCGAGTGCTACAACAAATTACCCAGGATGCGTAGAAATTGGACCTACATTTATCTTCCAAGATACATCATGTTTTCCATGTGTCCTGTTTGAAGGTCCTTGGAAAATGCGTTCATGCTCAATCAGCACTTCTCGAATTGGAAGACAAAGGATCCATCATCCTTGAACCTTGCCTTTTATGGATAAATATTCACACAAACTCCGTAACTACACCATCATAGATGTTTTGGTCTAGTGACAAGACTTGCAACAGGAAGACACAACCTCGGAACCTCTCCACTAGTTTTAGCAACGATTTCCACAGCTAAAGCTTTGAGGACAAGCTTTTTGAAAGAGGAGGGCATGTCAAGACCCTTATGTCCTAACCTTTTATTATTATTACTTTATGAGCATTATAACAGTCATAGTTTAGTTATTTAGATCCAACACCTATTTTATATGTGGGGCCAACCCTTGAGCATTAGGGTTAGGATTAGTTAGCTCCAATGCCTCTTTTGTGTCTTTGACTGACCTATAAGCATTAAAGTTAGGGTTTGTGATGCTTATATATTGGAGTTGTAATGAAGGGATCACCATTTCGAATCATATTTTGCATCAAAGCTCTGCTCTGAAGGAGGTTGCCCCCTTGAAGAGGCCTGACATACATTGTAATCAATTCATGAATATGAGTATATTTTGCAGCTATTCTTTGGTTCAATGAACATTCTGTATTTTTGCATATTAATATTTTACGTTTTGATTATATTTTGCAGTTAAGGTTGTACCATTGATCTTGACTTGGGTTAGTATAATCTAGGTACCATAGCAAGCACATCACAAGTCAAACTTCAAACTAGTATCAATGCAAAACTATAGATCTATGCGAAGTATAAGCCAAGACAAGTCAAGAAAACTCAGCAAAATCAATAATAAGAGAGAAGAAAGCCCCATTACAACACTCCTAAATAAGATGTACAAGATGAACTGCCACTAAAAAAAATGAAATCCAAAACCTTTGCAACAACAGCCATGCTTCTTTACTTCATCTCTATGACCACAAATAAATGCTTGGAGAGAATTTATTTTGAGACTTAAGTAGAAAATCAACATAATGCTACATGATTATACTTCTTTTAAATGAATATAATTGCGCCTTATTGCCTTTTAATCTGATGTTTTGCAGGCTGTCTTTTAAAAAACAATGATATCATAATACCTCTCAAGTTTTTTTTTTTTGATTGCCTTGGCACTAATATATATATATATATATATATTAGAAATTGTATCTTTATGCCAGCTTTGAAGGCAACTTCAGCCTATGAGATAAAGAGACTTGCAGGACTTTTCTGGACTGACTTTCCAGCTAGCACAAAATGGAAGAATACAACCTCATCAATCCAGTGTTGTTAGCCCAGTAAACATGAACATTGGAATAATCCTGTTGTTTCTTAACTGAAAACATGCTTCACTTTGATATTGTGACTTACTTCAGGATGAGAGAAGACATTACTGACTGTCCATAGAGACCAGTATATTACTCCTGCTTTTTGTTCACCATGATTAATGACTAAAATTAACAGTGGCACTTCTTTCAGATATGGCCAGAGCACCGTAAGACTAAATAATATTACCTTTACAACAACAAAAATAAAATTCCATGTCCCGTGGCATGGACCCATGTTCAAAAAGTCAGCACGAACATTTTATCAAACGATATGCAGAGCAAGTTCTAGAGTCCTATAGGAGTGGGTACCAATGAAAACTTCTCTTGAATATTCACATCCATCAAGCAATTAGACCCTATGTAACAAGATTTTGCAAATTTAATATATGTTCAAATTTCATTAAACTTGAAGACTAAACAATAAGATCATCAAAGATGCAGTTCATCAAAACTTTCAATTTGATAAAAATTGTCAGTTGTTGGGTGACTTAGGTTAATTGGCCAAAATATTTAAAAAAAAAAAATTAAAAAGAGGTTGTGAAGCCAATGAATTTGCCAATGTCGAGAACAAGAATTTCATTGTCATGGCCCTTCAACTTTTGATTTTGAAAACATAGCAAGTGCCCACTAGCAATGTTTATGTGGTTTTAGGCTTCCATGTATCGAACTTCTTCGTTGAACTTGAATTTGAACATGAACCTTGTGACTTAGTTCAGACCTAATCCACCTAATGAAAACCAGCTCATCTTATCAAACATGGCTCAAAAAGTTGATTTAACATATTTCCTGTGTCATCTACAATGGAGATGTCTTTAGCATTTCCATTGTATACTGCACTGGATGTAGTGTCGAACATCATTTCTAATGTATATAGTATAATTAGTTTCTTTATTTCTGTATTAGAATAAACTGATTGACTTGGAAATGTTCTAATTAAACCAATGGGCAACTCAGTATGACCCATCCCAAAAAAAAAAAAGGACAGCCCTTGTAAAATTTGGACCCATTTTGATTTCCTAGCTCCCTAATGACAGTCAACCTGATGGTGTAAGGTGCAAAGTAGCTAATAGGCTATAGATCTTATACAACTATTATGTAATACGTGATCAACAGGCCATAGATACTCAGACTTGACAAGCTAGTTTTCTTTGACCCAAACTCGGCCCCCAGGAAATACTGGGGGAGAAAGTTGGGAAAACAAAACTTGGAAAAACAAGAAAAAAATAAAATATAATAGATTTAACAGAAAGATACTCGGAAAGGGTCAAAATGACTCAGCTGGGTCATTCAACTCACAGAATTGCTAGTACTCACAGACTCGGGGAGAGTCTAAACACTATGATCAAGATAATGTCTTCTTCAAGAAAGGCCCTTTTTGAGAAACGACAGATGAACTTCCAGGATTAGTGATATGACATAAAAAATAGTAATGTCTAGAAATGACCAAATTGAATAAGAATGAAATTAAAACCATGAACTATGCACCAAAGAAGTGGGTTAAGGAAACACTAGCAAATGGTAAGAATATTATTAAATAGATATTATATAGCTGCCTAATATGGTATTAGCTAAGCATAAACCAAAGTCCTTTGAAACTAAAAGTGGCTAGCAGAACTGAGTATAATGCATCAAGATAATGTCTATGGCATCCCCAACCTAAGTCCAGACACCAACAAGGATAAAATAAGATAATATGTAAATAATATTTTGCAAAAGTGATACTACAAGCAATATTTACTTCATCCAACCAAGGGACCTTCAAACAATATTTACTTCATCCAACCAAGGGACCTTCCCATTATTATAAAATCTAAGAATTTTTAAAGCAATAGTTCCCACAATCTTCAATAGAGTATTGAATATGAATATTCGAGTGAGCAAATACACTACTTTAAGCCATTCGTATTCAGACAAAAGTATGGCCCAGACGATCTCTCCAGAAAAGCAGAAGAATTAAACCACAAATAAAGAATGTGTTAGCTATCTGTACACAACAACTAAGAATAAATAGTCCAAACTGACCTGATTGGAAGGTATGTGAACCGGGGAACTGCTGCATTTGTCTTCAGGGTGTTTGTATCAGTGTTTGTTGGCAGTTTTTGTACGGTATCAGTATACATTCGATTGAGTTGAACCAAGAAGCCAAACAGAACAGCACCACGTTGATAAGATTGCCTTTCATTCTCCCAAAGATATGGCTCATATCTGTTTCAATTTGAGAATCACATCTTCAAATTTCCAATCAAGCAAATATGCCAATCATTCACTTAGATAACATTTTAAGAATTTCAATCAACTAAATCGCAATTATTTACTTAGATTACATTCTAAGTTTTTCAATCAAGAAAAATATCACAATTATTCAATTAGATCATACACAGGTAAAAATTGCAGCTTCCATGTACATGTGCCAACAATGATGCAAATTGAGAACCAAACATCCTTTCCAGACGATCTTTTCTTTTTATTTACCTTTAGTAATGGATTTTTTATTTGCATAATCTCACTATAATTTATCTAAGAATTTCTAAATTTTTGAAGAACACAACACAGCCTTATAGTGATTTCATCTTTGGATTATCTAATTAAAATAAATTAAATTGATATGTTATACAGTTTCACAGTATAAATGGTTTATCCATAACTATATTCTATTAGCATATTAATTGAAAGACAATGAAATAACATATTAAATGGCATGACCTCAAGTGGTTAAAAATGTGAGCTTCCAATGTGAAGACCCAGGTTCAAATCTTGTCAGATGATACACACATAACTGCCAAAATTGTTATTCTAAAACCACCGTGGTTTGTTGAAATACCATGGTAGCACGGTGAAAATTTTGAAAAAGACAAATAAAAAGACCATGGAATAAGATGCTTACGTGGCCCAGTCTATTGGATCAAGCTTGCTCGAAAGATTTTGAATCAAAGCAGAAACACGCTTTCTCATGGAAGCTTCCGATGCTTCAGATTTTGTAAGTTTTCTTTTGGAACTTGTTCGTGAAGTAAGATCTCTATCAGACTGATTATCTGTTCTTTCAAAATCAATGGTATCCAAGGGTACATCTTGACCACCAGAAAGCACATCTGCCACAAAACGCAAGTCAAATAGGATTTGTAAAAGTCCTTTTTCTGAGACCTGTTTCTGAAAGTCCTCTGCGGACATAAGAAAATTTTCATATATACTCAACACCTGCACATAAAAAGTATTTCCGCATCAAAATTTAAAATTTTTCAAATATACTTATTTAGTATTTTTATCTACAAAATCTGAAATTGACAACTGTACTTACCATTACCTTACAAAGGATAAATATAAATCAAGCAAACACATATAGAGTGGTGTAACAAGAAAAGAGAAGTATGTTTGGATGCATTTTCAAGAAATAAAATTAGCATGCAATTCTCTTAAAGGGCATAGCTTTAGGGCCCTTCACTCAATGCCCAAGAAGCAGTCAAGTTTAAAGCCTTAAATGGTCTCAAATATTTTTAAGCATAGACATACAGATTTTAACTGATGGATTATAGGGCCCCCGGGCCCCAATCATTGGCAAAAATTCTGGATAATTCATTTAGAGCTTAACTTAAATGCAATTTCCAAAAGCAACCCTAAAATAAAAGACACAAGAATTGAACTCATAATATTGTACTAATGGATATAGGTCCTTCACTAAAAGCCCAATACACAGTCAAGTTTAAAGCCTTATTTGGTCTCAAATATTTTTAAGCATAGAAACACAGATTTTGTTAGGAGGTGAAGTCAATTTCCAGATCTCCGATGTTCTTCAACTAAGTGGAGCATGGTGGTGCAGCTTAGAGTAACCCAATACCGGGCACTGCTCGTATGCATCGGGCGTTCCGAGGGGGGTCGAAAAAGAACCGGCCAGGTTCCCCCCTGCCCGAAGGTTCGGGGGCTCCGACTCTAACCCGAAATTTTTCGTCCGTACAACCGTACGATGCGGGTTACTAAAACGCAATAAAAGTGCGTTTGTCATAAAACACAGTAAAGCGCTTTTGTCATAAAAGCAGTAAAGCGCGTTTTTTTTAAAACGCGGTTAATAAAGCAGTTTTTTTTTAATAAAGCGCGTTTATTTGGAATGTGCCATGGCTTTTTGGAATCATGCTTTGTATTTCTATAAAAAGGCATTATTACAATGTGAATGTATGAAAGCTTGCTGAGAATAATAAAAGAGAAAAGTTGCCTTTTGCCCCATGGTTTTTCCCTGCACACTGCAAGGTTTTCCACGTAAAATCTCGTGTACTGTTTAATGTTGTTTAGATTCTTTGCTTTTAATTTCCTAACATCTGGTATCAAAGCGAGGTTCTTTGAAAACTCGTTGGTCAGGGTTTTGTGCGAGTGGGAGCTGCAACAATGACAGGAGGTGTAACCAAGTTCAAGATTGAGAAGTTTAATGGTAAGAACTTCGCCCTATGGAAGATGAAGGTGGAAGATTTGTTGGTTCAAAACGACCAAGCCCTAGCCTTGGAAGGGCTCACGAATAAACCTGACAGCATGTCAGATGAGGAATGGTTAAAGCTAGACAGGAAGGCGATGTCTACAATTCGTCTTTGCCTAGCAGACTCTGTCTTGTTCAATGTTGTTGAACAAAGGTCCACAGAAGCCCTCGAGAAAAAGCTTGAGAAGTTATATGGGTCTAAATCAGCAACAAATTAGGTCTTCTTGAAAAAGCAGCTTTATAGCCCGAGGATGGAGGGTTCATCTGTGGCAAATCATTTGAATGAGTTTAATACTCTAATCAGTAAGTTGGTGTCTCTTGATGTGAAGATAGAGGATGAAGATAAAGCAATCACCCTACTTTGTTCCCTTCCGGACACCTAGGATCATTTGGTGATGACCATCAGCAATGCATCATCTGGAGCTCTAAGAGTTGATGATGTTGTAGCCACTTTGTTGGTAGAAGTGTTGAGGCTGAAATCGTCTCTGGAACCCTCAACCAATGAAGCCCTAGTTGTGAGAGGTCGATCTAACAAAAGGAGTCAACAAGGTAGATCACAGTCCAGATCTAAGTCAAAAGGACGCAAGCTAAAAGGGAGGTGTTAGCATTGTGGGAAGCCAAGGCACTTGAAGGATTGTTGGCATCTAAAAAAGGAGAAGAATGGTGAAAAGCAAAATCAACCATCAGCTGAGGCCAATACTGGAGATGCAGTAGAGATGGCAACATGTGAGGCCTTTTGTACCAGTAGCAGCAAATCTATTTTATATACCTGGGTTTTGGACTCAGGTGCATCTTTCCACGTCTCCACATAGAGACTGGTTTGTCAAATATCAATCTTATAATGGAGGGATGGTCTATTTGGGTGATGATCATCCTTTAGAAATTGTGGGAAGAGGGGACATAAAGATCAAGCTGGATGATGGTAGAGAAAGGATGTTATGTGATGTGTGACATGTGCCTGCTTTGCGGAAGAATTTGCTCTCAATCAAGATGATGGACAAGCTTGGGTATTGTACTACTTTTGGTAACAATTATTGCAAAATTACCAGAGGATCCCTAGTAGTAGCAAAAGGAGAACCTTATGGGACCCTATATCGTTTGTGTGGTGATACGGTGACAAACCATGCAGCAGCAACAACTTCAAGCAATGCTCAAGATGGAGTAATGCTATGGCATCAACGCCTAGGGCATATGAGTGAAAAAGGATTGAAAATTCTGCATGACCGAGGTATGATGTCTGGGATTAAGCCTTGCAATTTAGACTTGTGTGAGCATTGTATTTTTGTCAAAAAAAAGAGGGTTCGATTTACTACGAGTCTTGGTAAGAGTTCTGATTTTTTTGCAGCTTATACATTCTGATATATTTGGACCGGTCCCCACTCAGTCCTTAAAAGGTACTAGATATTTCTTAACATTTATAGATGATTATTCTATAAGAGTGTGGGTTTATTTTCTGACAAAGAAGTCGGAAGCTTTTGAAAAATTCAAAGAGTTCAAGGCAAGAGTAGAGAAAAGTTTGGGCAAACCTATTTTATGCCTCAGGTCAAATAATGGGGGAGAATATTACTCCAAGGAGTTTGATCAATTTTGTACGTAGGAAGGGATTAATCAACAGAAGACTATGCCATATACTCCACAACAAAATGGTGTAGCTGAGCGGATGAATCGCACAATCATGAACGTGAAAGAAGCATGCTCACCACATCTAGGTTGGAGAAAAGGTTTTGGGCAGAGGTTGTTAATACAGCTGCTTACCTTATTAACAGGTCACCTACAGCTGCGTTGGATGGACAAATTCCGAAGGAGGTTTGGTGTGGTAAGCCAATTAATTACTCTCATTTGCATACCTTTGGCTATGATGCATTTGCCCATGTGCCCAAAGAAAACAGGTCCAAACTTGATCCAAAGTCAAGAAAAATGTGTTTTTCTCGGCTATGGAGATACAGTGAAGGGGTATAGACTATGGGATCCTACTGCCCACAAGGTAATTATTAGTCGGGATGTTATTTTTAATGAAAAATCCATGCAAAGGAAGGAGGTACAGCAAACACCTGAAGTTGTACCTGTTGAAGTAGATATGAACAAAGCTGAAAATGAAGATAAGGTTGTTGAAGTTTTTGATCAGCATGTAGATCAGCAAGTTCAGCAGCCTGAATAGTCACAAGACCAAGAGCCACAACCAACTGAACATTGGGTTAGAAGATCTACACGTCCACAAAAACATCCGGACAAGTATTCTCCTGATTTTCAGTCCTCTTTTGCTTTGTTAACTGATGATGGTGAGCCTAGCTCGTTTTAGGAAGCTGGAGAATCTGAAAATGCAGATAAGTGGAGGAAAGCCATGGACGAGGAGATGGAATCACTATGGAAGAATGAAACATGGGAACTTGTGGATCTCCCACCTGGAAGAAAGGCTGTTGGTAACAAGTGGGTTTACAAAGTAAAGAAGAACAATGATGGGCTGTTGGAACGATATAAAGCTCGCTTGGTGGCAAAAGGTTATGTGCAGAAGTCAGGTATAGACTTCAATGAAATCTTCTCTCCAGTTGTGAAGCTGACTACTGTTAGAGTTTTACTTGCACTTGTGGCAGCACAAGATTTAGAGCTGGAGCAGCTTGATGTAAAAACTGTTTTCCTGCATGGTGATCTCAAGGAGGAGATTTATATGGATCAGCTTGAGGGCTATGAAGAAAGAGGTAAAGAACATTTGGTTTGCAGACTCAAGAAATCTCTGTATGGATTGAAACAGGTGCCAAGGATGTGGTACAAAAAAATTGACACCTTCATGAAGAGCCAAGGTTTCAATAGGAGTGAAGCTGACCATTGTGCATATTATAAGAGGTTTGATGATGGCAGTTTTATTATCTTGTTGTTGTATGTTGATGATATGCTAGTTGCAAGCCCTAGCATGAAGAAAATCAGTGATCTTAAGGCTTAGATAGCTAGGACGTTTGATATGAAGGATTTAGGAGCAGCAAACCAAATTTTAGGGATGAAGATACACAGGGACAACAGGAATGAAGATCTGGTTATATCAAAAGACATATAGAGAAAATATTCTGCAGCGCTTCAATGTGTAAAATGTTTAATGGGACAATAATGTTTAAGAAGAAAGTAAGGGTAAAAGAAAGAAACCCTCAAAACCGAAATGGAGAAAACCAACTAACAAAAACACATTTAAACCATGAAAATGAAAATCACAAGAAAAAAAGAGGCAAAAACCTTGAAAAATATGAACATATAAAAACAAGTGCATATGAAAATAGCTCAAAGATAAGTACCATGGCTTGCAGACCACAAATGAGGAATAGAGATGGAAGCCAAAGTAATGAGGTGACATGGTAATGTGTCTGTAGCAGGAGTATGTGCCAAAGAGTCAACGATATTGCTTTCCACCATGTTGAATGAGCCAATGCACGATTGAATTAGAGACATCGCATCCAAAAGGGCAAAGGGACAGGCTGAGCAGTAACGCAAAGGAAGCAAAGCACTTCCCTTAAACCCTCTTTTAAAATTCATGCTCAACTCTCTTAAAAAGAGAGGAAGTTGGTGATGCATGCCAGTTTTCAAGGCCTAAGGTGTTGTTAGATGAACCAGAAGGTCCCTAACATCAAGGCAATATAGAGCCATGTTGCCTATGTTGTTATTAAGAGGGGAAATGGCATTCTGTCAACAATCTACAGAGAGGAGGAACGTCCTCTCACAAACCTATATCCATCACTCTGAGAAGTGAGTCAAGGGACCATGTCTAAAGGATGCTTAGCACTTGTAATAACTGAAATGGACTGTAAAAAATAGGTATTGACTGCCATACCAGTCAATGGCAGTCTATATCAGTAACAGCTTGTGTGAGTTGTGGCACAAGAGGATGGGGCACCTGCATCATAGAGTGTTGCCTATTCTAAGGGAGATAGTCACAGGTCTTCCAGAGTTCAGCATTGAGCAATAGGGAGTATGCAGAGGGTGCACGCTTGGCAAGCATGCCAAGGTTGTTTTCCCAAACAGCGAGCATAGGTCTAAGGAGATACTAGATCTAGTACATTCAAATGTTTGTGGACTGATGTCAGTAGCATCAATTTCAAGTAGCATGTACTATGTTTCCTTTATTGATGATTTCTCTCACAAGACATAAATCTACTTCTTAAAGACCAAGGATGAAGTCTTTAGCAGGTTTCAAGAGTTCAAAGCTCTACTTGAGAACCAAACAGAGAAGAAGTTCAAGGTCTTGAGATCAGACAATGGAGGTGAAAATATATATATAACTTTTATAATAAGGATTGTCAAAACAAAGCATCATTCAATTATATATAACTTTTACCTTGTACAACCAACATATACATAACTTATATTGCTGGAAAGATGTTTCAAATACGCTTGCAACAGTATCAAGTTTTGCTAGATGAAACTTCACAATGTAGCTGTGTTGCCCATTAAACAATCTAGATCCCTACCAAAACCATGGATCCGTGAGATCTGTGACCAAGTCTGACTTCCCATTGTCCCAAAACTCTATGCCAACAGCATAAAGAGTATTTAGATGTCTTGAATCCATCAGAATGTGTATGTTCAAGATTTAGCAATCAAGGGTACTTAGTTGCCCATGTGGCTCCAATGGTAACCCAAGCATCCAATCCAAATCAGTCTTCTTTTAACACGATTTTGGTAATTATATGATTTTTTCTTTCTCACACATTCAGTTTTGATCCATTTGGAGTTTACTCATCCTAGTTAGATTCCTTTCAGACTAGACTTTTGTTCTTAGATTTAGTCTTTCTTTCTTTATTTTAGACTTTGGAGCTTTTCTTTATTTGGGTCCCACCAGCTATTCTAATTGGTTTTACTTGCAAGACCCATCAAACTACTTTGGTCTATTGTGGACATTAATATAATTTATTTCTGTCTGTCTTCTAATAAATTGTCCTGCAATATGTTTTAGTTTGTTCTTTTGATGTGATATATTGAGAACTATTTAAAAAGGAACTCCAAAAAAGGATTAGTCATAAACAACACAGTTTATTGTTTAATTGTTAGGGAGGTCCTCTTTCTTCAACATTCTAGGAGAAAGGAAAAGTGACAAATCTTTGGGAAAAGGGTAGGCTTTGGGACTTGAAAGACAATATGGGGTTTCGATAGAGAATATGAGAAGCCTAAACTGCAAGAATGTAAATGGGGCAGAATCCTGGAGACAAGCAGTCCCTTTTGCGGCTGTACATGGCATGGAAGCCAAAGCCACATATATCAGTATAATCTCTGCAGTTTGGCTTAAAGCAACAGATATTCTGTTGTTTATAGACATCCATACCAATGTTTTCAATAACTGACAAATCTGTGAAAGACAGAGTGATATGAGTGGAAACAGAAAGATGCAGCAACCTCCTCCTTGCTCTTGTTGGTTACATCTTTATTTTTAAAGAAATTATATGGTTATTGAAGAATTTTCATGAATCTAGCTATATACAATTTGCTTAATATTCATTTATTAATAGTGTCAAATCTTGCGTTTTCAGTAGAGTGGAAATCTCAAAAGCGATGAAGCAGCAGACGAGATTCAAACATTTTGTCTAATATACATAATTATCAACCATATTTGAAATCTGTTCAAGAATGTGATTATTTAACAGAATCAACTAGAAGTGACCAAAGAATATAAAGGAAATTAGCCCTAGCATTAAGGGCACAACATTCCTTATGTTTTATCAAAATCTCATTGTTCATATGCAGAATGTATGTCTCTAGTGAGGGGGGTCTTTTAATGCCTCGTTTTAAATAACCCCAGAATAACAAAGAAGTACAACGGTTACCAATCCAAACTTTGTTGAAGATATAATTATTAATGACATAGTTGGAAAACTCGCAGCTCGGGATAAACTCGACATCTCACTTTTGGAGATTCTATCAGCAACTTGGGAAAACTCAGCACAAACTCAACAAAAAGAATGAGGAAAATTTTTCAATTTAAATAAAAAAAAAAACATTTTAAACAACAATTGGAGAGCCAAAAAGCTGATTTTATATTAGATATTCATAAAAATGAGTACAATTACAGTTCATGATCATCAAATCCAACCAAATACATCATACAAATGCAAAATTTCAAAATATAAAGCAGTTTTTTAACTGCTTTTTGTTTTTCCCTCCTCCCCTCAAATCCTCCCCTCAAACTAGATGGTTGACCTTGGCTCTGAACAAGTGGCCAAATTGGAGGCTCCTCAAGTACGGGATCATCATGGTATATCTCCTTCAATCCTCTCATTTGTTCTGCTTCCTCCTCAAGTGCCTCAGCTTTGCAGTAAACTCAGTATACGGCGAACTCTTGGCAATCCAATCAGATAGTGGATCTAGCTCATCCAATTCAATCACCTCATAGGATTCACTAGCCTCCACTTGCCTGGTGCGAAGCCAAATATTGTATTGTATGAACACAAGGTCATTGAGGCACTCCTGGGTCAACCTATTGCACTTCTTGGTGTGTATGGCCTCAAATAGAGACCAATTATGCTCACACCTAGAAGCACTACAAGGCTGGCTCAAGATGTGCAGAGCCATCCTCTTCAGATTAGGTGTTATTGAACCATAAACCTCCCGTTATAAATCTACAAAAAAAATTATTTTCAAAGTATTAATTTACATTTGTAATTGTCTTGTTGTAAATGTAAACTACAAAAAAATCTAAAAATATAAAAATGTTAACATTAAAAGTTCAAATATTTTACTTAGTCGCAAGGTCCACGTTGCTTCTTTAGTAAAGGACAATGTAAACAAGCTCCCATTAGCGGCCTTATAAAGTTGCAACGATGTTTAGCAAGGTCATCTATCATCCTCTTTGTGCAAGTATAGAACCCCACCTAAACCTCTCCATCACCACTAAGACTGCTAGTGTAAAAGAATTTGGGGTTCAAGAAACACCCCGCTACATGAATAGATCGATGGAGTTTCCTTGTCCATCTCTTATCAATGATACACCAAATTGGTTCATACTTGCATTGGTTGCCACCGTAATAGTGTTTGATGGCCTCTTTGGCTCTATCCATTACCTCATATAGATAACCCATTGCCAATTTTTTGCCATCTACAAGGCGAAGAACCCTTACCAAGGGTTCTGTCACTTGCAATTGAACAATAAATACTAAAAATTTAGAAAAAGAAATACTAAATTTTTAAAGTATAAAATAATATTTTAAAATTTAAATTTGAATAGCCAATTACCTTGAGAATTTCCTGGACACTCACCCAAAATGAATCATCAAAACTTGCCTCTAGATTCGTTGCCCCTCCTCTTTTGAATGAAATGGTGAGGCATCATGAACATCCGCTTCAAAGCAGGTGATGTCGTTAAAAGGCTCTACAAAGCAATGAAATTAGAGGTAAATCGAGTGATCCCTAGGCAAAGAATGTCCCTTTTGTCATTATGCCCACATCAAGCTGAGCACCCATGTGTTATTATATATAAATCATGTAATGTTCTTTGCCTCTTCTACTACAGTCTTGACATGTCATTTTGCCAACGTCCTCAAGCATGAGGTCAATGCAATGGGCACCACATGGGCTCCAAAAAATAGAGGGGTACTTCTCCTCAAAAAGTCTACCCGCATATACATATGTTGTTGCATTGTCTATCACTACTTGGACAACATTTTCCACTCTTATTTCCAGCACGACCTCCTCCAACAAATTGAATAACATTTGTGCATTCTTCACCTCTCGTGAGGCATCAATCAACTTCAGGAAGACCATGGATCCACCCGAAGCCACCATGAAGTTCAAGAGTGTGCGGTTCCTTGCATCCGTCCATCCATCAAAAAGAATGTTGCAGCCCCTTGTCCTCCATATCTACTTTTGCAATTCAAAAGCATGTGTATTCATGACACACTCCAACAAATGTCCCACTCAAATCTTTGACTGAAGGTGGCTTAACCCCTTTGCCAATCTCGCTCAATGCCCTCACTAGGACTTCCTAATAGGGGTTATTTGCACAACTGAAAGGAATGTTGTAGTAATAACAAAAATTGGCTACAGATTTCCTTACTTCCTTCACCTTGTCCCTCTCCCATGCAGTATTTTGAAGGGTTGTTTGTCTTGTATTGGATCCTCATCAACACTCGCACTCCTCCCACTCCCACAACCTACCCAGATGGGAGGGCTATGAACGGATTCTTCAACAGCGGCATGAACATCCTCTAGTTTGGCCTCATCCCCATAAAAAGAGGCCCAAGGCCCTACTCCATGTCCCACTGCAACTCTTGTCCTTTTGTGCTCTATTTTTTTGGCCTCTTTGCTGCACAACCAAACCTTCACCTCATTTTTTATCAAATCATTTGCTTTAGGGCAGGGGTCCACATCATGCCCTGGTTGCCCAAGCAGATGGTATTTGAGGCAATGGATGCCTCCTCGCATGTCCTTGCCGCAGTGTTTATAAAAACACTTGATTTAGCAAGTTTCCTTTAATCCCATGCTTCCACATTAGGTCTCTTCTTGGCTTGAACTTGGGGTTGCACTTGAAGGAGTCGATTGGTTTGCAGTTGAAGGAGTCGATTGAGGATCATTGCTGCCAATGACAATTCCATGGACCTCACCTAAAAATAGATCTATTTTTCCGAAGGAGCGGAAAAGAGAGAGAGAGAGAGAGAAAAAAAAGTAACTAATCAAATGCCCTAGGACTTCGACTACATGCTTGAGGAGCAACAAACAAAAAGGGAAATTTGGGGAAAAAAACACTAACAAACCCTAAGATTTTCCCCCCCCAAAAAAAAAAAACTCTAAAATATATAGAAGGTGACTGAAGTATTCTCTAAACGGTGTAAAATCTCCAATTTGATCTCCAAAAGTGGTTTAGATTTAATGTTTGACCTATGAGAATAATTTGTTCAAAATCGAAGAGAAGAAAAAATGCAAAAATGAGGCCAAATGGCCTTTTAAAAATTTCATTGGCTGTTTTTTGGGGTACTGCATGCGTTTTGACAAGTTTCTCACAAGAAAATGGTAAGAAATCACACGAAATATCACCGTGAGTCAGTGATTTTCTCAGCACCAAGAATATTAAAAAAAAAAAAACTCTCAAACTGCAATTTCTCGCAAGTTTCACAAGAAACCATGGGAAACCAGCGATCCTTCAAACTATGATTAATGATATAAGAAAACTCAAAACTATTAACATAAGAAACAGATGCAGCCAATCTTCGGTCTACAGTGCCAACCTCTAGTTATCCTATAACTTGAAATTAAGCAACACATATTGTTAACGTTACCACAATGGGTAATTTTCTCTTCAATCTGTATTCTTTACAAACCAAATTAATTTGAGAAAATCTTTAATAAACTACCACCTTGCAAAAGGAGGTAAAGACGAGCCTAGTTAGCTCATTCACTGCATATCAGTGCATATCATAAACTTTTAGCTGTCTAGCAACCTTCCAGTGGTATCCTACTATATAAATTTCGAGAAAATAATGCATTTGAAAAGGAACTACATGTAGGTAATGATCAGGTTGCAGATTATTTTTGCTATAGAAAGCAATACCATAGGCACTATTGGAGCTCAAAGGTCTATATATTTTAGATGCATGGTCAAACGCAAAGGGAAGGCATGAATTCAGGTCGTGATCCTCCTATGTTCTATTGCATGCCTCTCTAATAGGACATCCGATGCATGTAATAATCATAAAATTTTAGTCAGAAATCGCATGTCCATCTAGTATTCAAGAATAAGATGCAGTGATATAAAATGGCATAAAAAGTGATTAGAAACATGGACTTTCAATGCATAGACCTAGGTTCAAATCTTGCCAGGCGCTATATGCATAATTGTGAAATAACTATGTGGTTTGTTGAAATACCATGGTAACAGTGATATAAAATGGCATAAAAAGTGGTTAGAAACATGGACTTTCAATGCATAGACCTAGGTTCATATCTTGCCAGGCGCTATATGCATAATTGTGAAATAACCATGTGGTTTGTTGAAATACCATGGTAACATGGTCGTGATGTAATACAGCTGAGATTTTTTTCAATCCCATATAACCAATTTAAAAATATATAAATAAATGAATAAGTTGTGATGTTAGCACGACATAATTGAAAGCAGAGTAGCAGAGTTGTAGCCATAGGTTGGGAAAAATACCAAGCAAGAAATCAACTTGATACAGATAGATAGATAGATAGATATAGGAGCATGAAAATTGAGTCTTACATTAATGAAAGAATACCTAGGAGTCAACTCAATTTAAATCAAATCTGAATTAAGGAACAAAAATATCAGTTCAAATTCTTGTTCATAGATCTGTTGTTTGATGTTTGATGACATAAGGAGGAGTGAAAGAAGCCTCTCCTATCTATATTTCTATTTCTGTGATGGTGTTCAATGTTTCTGAAGGCAACATAATTGCAAATATGAAAGAATATTTATGACTTTAGATGTGACTCATTTGCAAAAGTGCACCACACAATTGATAAAGGCCATAGAAGTATCTTGCACTCATTTAGCTCACCAGAGAATCATCCAATCAATTGAAACTTTCAATCCTATGGAAGTTATTGATGTGATAATGCCTAAGAATGTCAAATTTACTTATCCTTCACAAATTTTTGTATCTCCATGTAAGTGCAATACTAGCCTGAGTAGGAATTAATGCAAAGGATATAAAGAATCCAATGCATCTATTTGGATTACAAAATGCCTGGCCCTTATTATAGTTTTTGCTTCCTCCTTCTTATCGTTATTTCTAACACTGAGCTGTATATTAGTGTCATTATTAAGGATATAATGTCAGAATCAACATGACATTATTATTGGGCTGATATTAGTGTCATTTGGCTTTCTCTGTCTATAGGCCCTCCAGGCCTTTCAAGCCCTTTAGACACTATAAGAATACGAAGTCCTGCCAATAATTGACTCAGTACAGTTTTGAACAAAGTTAAATGGTCCAAAGCATTACATAATGTATTTCCTTTATTTAAATTTAATTTTAGAATCCTACAGGCTTAAAAGAAATACTAACTTACATTAAACTGTTTATCCAACATAATTATGCATGCATCCAAGTCCATGGACTAACTTTTACGCCCAATGAACCTTGTTAACCACTTTTGTGCCACATGGGTTCTGTCAGGCCTCTGCAACTATTTACACCTTGTGGAAGTACAAAGTACCAATCAAAGAGCACAACTAAATTGCGACCATACCACTCCAAGCAATTATTAAATTAGTACTATCAATGGTCTGAACAAACAGAATAAGGGTTTAACAACAGGAATTCTCATCAAGGGGTCTTTGAGTTTTTCCAGCATGTTCACTATAGATTACCTCACATTGAGAGAATACAAGATTTGTGAATAATATATATCCCAAATACCATGGTAATACGCTTTTCAATTGAGCAGCATTTGGCCTTTTATTCATTTATTTTGCTAATTTTGGCTTCTTTGTACCTCGCTTTAAGGAAATTTGGTCAAATGCTTCTTTCACATTTTGATATATTCAAACTCTTTTCCTGCTAAAATGTCTCTATGGGGGATTGTACTTTTTACCAGGAATTTTCTATTAATATAAGCAACCAAGGAATGGCATTTCTGAAATCTATTGTAATAAGGCCAAGACAACAAAACTAATAAAGAAATGTCCATACCTTCTCCATTAATCTCCAAGCAAATAGTTGCAAGATAACTTTGTCAAGGGTATGACCACCAATTCTATATATCTCTTGGCATCCCTGAAAAAGAAACACAATAATATACAGTGAAGGCATAGCTGGCAGAGATATCTTAGTCTCCAGCTGCCCCTCGCCCTCCTGCTCTTGTTTCATTACAGTATCTTCCCAGCCCTACAAATCACAAATTAGTAAATACTAAGAGGCAACCAAGCATACAATGAATAGATTACAACTTTTTCAAAGGAAAATGAAAAAAGCAAAAGACAGTTTATTACAGTTAGAGGACATGTTCCCATACTCCTTTAAAGAAGAAATTACAGATTAAATAATTTTATGCATTAAGTTCCATGTAACCGTTTTGATGCTAGCAGAATTATATACAGATTTTCCAAATATGAAGTTTCCCAAATGTTAACCATCACATATTATAAATAGAAAACACAGATTAGACCTCCCTTTCTTGTTGGCATTTGTCTGTTACACACAAAGATGCAAATCAGACCTCTCTGCTCATTATGAATTGTAAAGGTTGATAGATCACACATTGGTCCCTTCCACTACAAGGCATTTAAAAGTCCACAGTGACTAAAGAATCATATTTGTTCTTTATTCTATAGTCTTTTACTCTTCAAAACTTTCCATTACAAGGCATTTAAAAGTCCACAGTGACTAAAGAAACATATTTGTTCTTTATTCTACTACTTTTCAAAACTATGTTCATTTACTTATCACAATGCAAGACCCAAAAAAGATTATTATAATCAAACAAGAAGATTAATTTGTTTAGAGTAAGTATGAAAATGATATGGATGTCATTGCCATAAGCCAAGGAAAACAGGTATGAAATGCAAATAACAATACAAACCTTCAAGGAGGTGGTTGTGGATAAAGAATCATCCTCCAGGAGATCTCTTGTAAGAATGCTAGAAAGTTCTTCAGTTATCCACAATATCCACATGTTATGAGATCTGATACAAAGATGTCGCATAGTTCTTCTCAAATCTTTCAATTTGGAGTTTTTATTTGTATCAAACGAATCAGGCTTCAAACTAACCCCTCTCATAGACAATTGTCTTCCAGAATTATCTATAAAAGAGCTGTCAAAATCAGTACTAGGATATCTGAAAAGTGATGATCCTTTTCCTGAAACCACAGACTTGTTCTCCACAAACCACAGCTGGGACGAGCCAAGGATCAATGGAATGGAATTTGAATGAAAACCGATAGCAACTAAAAGCCTTCCTAAAAAGAGAGCCCTTTCTACTATAACTGGTGGTTCTAGCTTTCCTGGCATCTCCTCAATTTTCATTTCTTGATTCAGAGCTTCTGAAAGCCATGTCAAATGCTCCTTAAGCTCAACTACCAGTGTTGATATACAATGGAAGCACTGCTCTTGCAAATAAGGCGCTAGTTCGTTTGTCCTTGAAGAAGATTTAGAAGCATGGAGAAAAGCAATGAGATCTTCCAGTATGTTTTTAAACCCCTCATCTACGGTATCTTTGATTTGACTAACCTCCGTACCAAAATAAGCATTAAGACGACCATACCAGTCTTCATCATTCGTCACCATAAACCTTAAACTCGTTCCACCCTTCTCATGACTCAAATTAACACTCTTTAGACCCCCTCTCTCAAAAATCCAGCCCCCACTAGCATTCAATTTATGCAAACCTCTACCAACATTCGTGCTCCCTGTGGGAGATGTCACAATGGCTTCAAGGCATTTGCTAACCTGCACTCGTTCGTGCAGATCTGCGAATCCAAAACCAATGACATCTTTCATCCTACCAACAAACAGACTTTCGAAAAGCTCATCCCACAGGCTCTTGGACTGCTTCAAAACAAGCTCGCACACACATTGCCACGGCAACTCAATCTTCGAACCGAAGACCTTCTTTAACCACTCCAAGCTACCCTCAAAAGCCTCCGCACTGTCCAATGTTTCTCTGATCATCCTCTCAATATCCGCAAGCTCCTTGCCGCTTTTCACAAGATCAAGCAAATACTTCCCCCCAATTCTCTCTGCAGAAAACAAATCCTCTGCACAGGACCTAAGCCACGCCAAGCAAGAATCGGCTATAAAGTCAGCGGGCAAAATCGTCATTGTAGCCTCGAGCTTCTCCCTGTGGGATTTCCATAGCAGCACCTCATTCTCTGGGTTAGGGATTCCCCCGAACAGCTGCGATCCGGGCGGCACTGCCAACACGGTCTTGTAAAACAAAGGCAACTCATTCAACACCTCCAAGAAGAGCTCCCCGGCTTGACAGAGAGTTCCCTGTATAATCCTCGCCACATTACACAGCACCGAGCTGACGGTAGCCACCGGACCACCTGAACCTGAAACAGACCCTCCCAATCCTAATCCCGACCTGTGGCGCAACCACGATCTCCTCGTATCCAAAAACAGAGAAAATACCTGTTTAGGGTTAAGCTCGTCGATGACGGCAACGGCGGCCAATGCAACTGCATATGATTCGATACCAAGACGTTGCTCGACCAAGCGATCCCTGCTTCTCTGCGAAATCTGGGCCCGGAAATTCTCGACGAGCTGCCACTGGTGCCGAAGTAGGGGAAACGATTTCTCCAAAAGCTCTTGGTTCTTGTCCACAAGCAAGCTGTAAACTTCCTTGGCCCTCAGGTACCTTCCAGAAGCTTCCAGAAACATATGCTCGTCCAAGCAGCCCCATATATTTTCCGCTGTGTCCACCAGATACTTAACCCTACTCCCGATCCCATACAATTCCCCCATTTTCTTCTTTTCCTTCATCACCTGCCGTCAGTAAACATCCTCAGGATTCCGTCCATTGCAGAATTTCATTAAAATTTTTGAATTTGTTTTGAGAATTCCCTGCATTGCAGAATTTTATGATGAATTTGAGTTTGTTTTATGTGTGCGTACCTGGGGAGACAGAGGGCCGGCCTCAGAGATGGCTCTGTTGAAAGATCCGAAACCCCTTTCGATGTTTAGGATGTTTTGCGAAACCGCCTGGCAAGATTTCTTCATAAGGTGGATGGAATTGGTGGATTCGATCAGATCCCGGTAGCTGTGTCTGACCAGCTGGCGGAGCTCCTCCTGCTTCTCCTGGATTCCTTTCCTCGTTTGCGCCTCCACCTCCCGGATTTCTGATATCCTCCGTGTTTCGAACAACGCTTCAGCATTTCGTATGTTGGCATCCTGAACGTTCTTCTGGTGGAATCTCCCTCCCCTCATGGCTATGCCTGCCACTGCCCCTTCCTCTTTCGGATTCGGATCCGAATTAATTTATTGGCTACCAATCAGACATTGAAGAATAGAGGAGGATCCAGAATTCGTGTGTTCCGATCTCGCCTGTCAACAATCGAGGTCCATCACTTGCTTGCAGTATGCATCGTAGGGAAGAGAGGGATTCGAACAAGTCAGTCGTGAATTTCTATTGACGATTGGATTTTTCTGGGCATTTTGGATTTGATTTCTAATCTACCTTGTAAACATGGTCGACGCCAAATTATTTTCCTTTAATTTAATACATGATATTCAAAAACCTCGTTTTTGTTTGACAACTACGCCGTAACATTTTCGTTTCCATTCCAGAAACAGGTGCATTTGATTCATCTATGGTTATGATTGAAAATGTGTAATGATAAATTTATTTATATTTTAATAAAAAAATTGTATTTGACATTTTAAATTTTATTAATATTTTAAAATTTAATTAAAGATTAAATGTCATTATGGAGTGATACTAGTTCAATCTTTTAAATTCCTTAACATTTTAAGGAGGAGATCTAAAAGATGGATATATAATATTTAGGCAGACCCAACAGATGGATGGATAATATCTAGGCTTTGTTCTAATACCACCATGTGATGATGATGTAATAAGGGTGAATAAATAATCAAATGATACTACTTTTAGAAGTTAAAAATGTAGGTTAACATGGTTCAAAGGTGATACCATGATAGAAAGTTCGTTGCAATCTACCATGTGATGATGATGTAATAAGGGTAAATAAATAAAAGTTAAAAATGTAGGTTAACATGGTTCAAAGGTGATACCATAATAGAAAGTTCGTTGCAATCTACCATGTGATGATGATTTAATAAGGGTAAATAAATAATCAAATGGTACTACTTTAAGAAGTTAAAAATTTTGGTTAACATGGTTCAAAGGTGATACCATAATAGAAAGTTTGTTGTAATCTACTATGTGATGATGATGTAATAAGGGTAAATAAATAATCAAATGGTACTACTATAAGAGGTTAAAAATGTAGGTTAACATGGTTCAAAGGTGATACCATAATAAGAAAGTTTGTTGTAATCTTGAGAGGTAGAAGAGGTATTAAAGTGGAATAAAATTCCAACATAGAAATATACAACTGGAATGAAATTTTTTAAAAAAATTATAATAGTCTTTGGGAGACATCGTAGTGACATGGTCTTGGTTTGGATTGTCGTTTAGAAGCCCAAATTCAAACCACAACGAAAAGTGTGAGTGTGTTTAAAAAATAATAATAATAGTAGTAATATATGTGTTAAATAACTTTGATACGACTTTATAATTTTGAGATGTTGGTTGCAATGGGGATGTTGAGACAAAACGATGTTGGCTTCAAAACGAATCCTTATGTAGTGAGGGAGATTTTTTGTTGAGAAGGTTGTCGAGATAGATCTCTTTATAATTGCATAGCCAAAATTTGTCCACTTCAAGCTTCTTAATGGCCTCGTTGTTAGAAGGTCTTGGAAAAGCTAAGTTTTAGAATCTATTGTCCATCGTTGATGCTTGGACTTAGTTTTTTGACAAGGGTTCATGCCACCTGGTGCATTAGCATGCCCAAATATAGTAGGCATTGTGGATTTTTACAATTTTTACCTTAAGATCTTCTGCTTCTTTCTTTGTTGGTTTGCCTCTGCTTCTTCTTTTGCTTTCATGGTTTATCCATGAATTTGATTGAATAAAGCGAGCCAAGAAATTAAATCTCTTTGATTTTGGCAAGGGTTTTCTCATTTGGATTGGATTAGAGTTTTGGATACCTTTGAAACTTTGTCATGGCAATGGGAATGGGGGATCCTTCCCCCCAAACCTTCATTCCAGGATGTTACCTAAAGCGTTCTGCTTCATAAATCAATTAAATATGAATATAAAATATTAATCAAACGAATTTAATAAATAAATCAATACGCCACTTAAGGAGGGCAAAGTCCTGTAGCCACTTAGAGAGGGTGGAGTCTCTTGCGAATACGCAAATGGATAAATGATCGATGATGATAAATCAAACATACTTTACTCCTATTTATACATGAATCAATGAATAATAATTAAGTTGGAAATATAGCCGACTAGGCTATATTAGGGTTGTAACATGGCTCCCCTCCTCGAAAAGCTTTGTCCTCAAAGCTGGAAATGACTGGAATATATTTTTTGATTCCCATGTAGCATCTTCTTCTGGAAGGTCCTACCATTTAATCAAAAATTCTTGAATCTAGCGAGATCGAAGATGACGTACTCTAGTTTGCAATATTGCTTCAGGTTGAAGAGTTATTCGCCCTTCTTCATCTAGTATTGGAAGCTCTGTCTGGGATTGCACTTTCTGACCAATCACTTGTTTGAGACAAGATACATGAAAAACTGGATGTATACGAGAAGAGGGTGGAAGCTCCAATTGATATGCGACTTCACCAATGCGACGAACTATCTTGTAGGGCCCATAAAATCGAGGAGCCAACTTCTGACTAGACTTGATCTTCAAGGATAATTGCTTATAAGGTTGTAGGCGCAAAAAGACCATATCTCCTACATTGAATTGTCGTTCTGAATGATGTAAGTCGTGTTGTTGCTTCATACGATTTTGTGCCTGGATCAAATTGTCTTTAAGAAGGTTGAGCATTGTCTGACGATGTTGAAACAAGTCATCTACCTGAGCTACTTTGGAAGATCCTGGAACATAGTCTGTGATTGTTGGTGGCTTCTGACCATACAAAGCTTCGAATGGAGACATCTTGAGGGAAAAATGGTAAGAAGTGTTATACCACCATTCTGCTAATGAAAGCCATTGAATCCAGTGATACTGCTTATCTTGAGCAAAGCAACGAAGATAAGTACCCAAACATTTGTTAACTATTTTTGTTTGACCATCAGATTGGGGGTGGTATGCGGAAGACATATTCAACTTGGTACCACTGAGATGAAATAATTCTTTCCAAAAGTTGCTAGTGAATATGGGATCACGGTCGCTCACAATAGTTTTGGGTATACCATGTAACTTGAAAATGGAGTCAAGAAATACCTTGGCCACTTTACTTGCTGAGTAGGGATGTTGTAGGGCACAAAAGTGAGCGTACTTGGAAAGACGATCCACAACCACAAAAATCATTGTTTTACCCTCTGACTTGGGAAGACCCTCAATGAAATCCATGGATATGTGTTCCCATTGGTGGTCTGGAATTGGTAAGGGTTGCAGTAGTCCTGGAGATTTAACTGTTTCACCTTTATTACATTGGCATACCTCACATTCGACCACAAATATCCTGACATCAGATTTTAAGCCTTTCCAAGAAAAATATTGTTTCACTCGCTGGTATGTTTTCAAGAATCTCGAGTGTCTTGTTGAAGGGGATGCATGCAATTCTTGGAGGACCATAGATTTAATAGTGGAACCCTACGAAAGGTAGATGCGATATTTCTTGCGAAGCACACCATCTAAATATGAGAAGTAAGGATGCCTTGATGATCCTGTATTCATATCTTGAATAATTTGAGCAGTTTCAATATCAACCAACCATTCTTCTTGAAGTTGAGACAACCATTGGGGACAAGGACCCGAAATGGCATTGATGGAGACCTCATCCTCATATTTGTGAGATAATGCATCAGCTACCATATTTTCTTTGCCTTTCTTATACTCAATCATGAAATCATACCCCAAAAGTTTGGTCATCCACTTATTCTGTTCAGGGCATGAGAGACGTTGTTCTAGAAAATGCTTAAGACTACTATGGTCAGTCTTAATGATGAAATGACTACTTATTAAATAATACCTCCATTTCTCAATGGCATGTAAAATAGCCAACATTTCCTTCTCATAAGTGGATCACCCCAAATTCTTACCTGAAATTTGCTTGCTCTCAAAAGCCAAGGGGTGACCTTCTTGCATTAAAATAACACCAATCCCTGTACCCGAAGCGTCACACTCGATGATGAAAGGTTTGTTAAAATTAGGAGTAGCCAATACTGGGGTAGAGCACATAGCTTCTTTGAGAGATTGGAATGCTTGAGAAGCTACTTCATTCCACTTAAAAGCATCCTTTTTGGTAAGTGTCGTGAGAGGTGCTACAATTTTGCCATAGTTGCGTATAAATTTCCGGTAATAGCCTGTAAGACCTAGAAATCCCCTAAGTTTTTTGAGGGATTTTGGTAAGGGCCAATCTTGAATAGCTTTGATTTTTTGAGGATCTACTTTGACTCCTTCATGAGATACGATATGACCTAAGTATTCGACTTCTTGGACCCCAAAGGCACATTTGGATCTTTTAACAAAGAGTTTTTCCTTATGTAGTAGATGAAGGACCTTGTCAACATGGATTAGGTGATCCTTCCAAGATTTGTTGTAAATTAGGATATCATCAAAGAAAACTAGGACAAACTTACGAAGATATGGCCTAAAGACATGGTTCATAAGGCTTTGAAAGGTTGATGGAGCGTTAGTAAGACCGAAAGGCATGACTAGGAATTCATAATGACCTTCATGAGTTCGAAAAGCGGTTTTAGGTATGTCCTCTTCCCTAACCCAAATTTGGTGAAAACCTGAACGAAGATCCAATTTAGTGAAATAACTAGCACCATGTAATTCATCTAATAAGTCATCAATGATAGGGATAGGGAACTTATCCTTGATGGTAATTTTGTTGAGAGGTCAAAAATCTGGACACATGCACCAAGAGGTATCCTTACGATGTACCATTACTACTGGTGATGAGTAAGGACTGATGCTAGGATGAATGATGCCATGTTCTAACATTTCTTGGACTAGCTTCTCTATTTCTATCTTTTGAGGTTGAGGATAGCGATAAGGACGAACATTAGGAGGAAGACTTCCAGGAACGAGATGTATGGCATGGTCATGTGATCGTTTAGGAGGTAGACCCTTTGGTTCGTTGAAGACTTCTTCATAATTATCCATAATATCTTGAAGATCCTTTGAGAGAATTGCAGGAGTATCCAAGGATTGAGCTTCCATGGAATTTATTTGAGCTATAAAACCATAAGCACCCTTCTTTAGTAACTTCTCCATGCAATGTGAACTCACCACCTTGGATGGTGGAGATTGAATTCCTTGAAGACAAATAGTCTTCCCATTCTCTGTCCACTTGATGTATAATTTTTGAAGATTAAGAGTAACATCATCGAGTTGAGATAGCCATTCTGCACCCAAAATGACATCTGAGCTCCCTAAGTTCATAATGAAGAGAGTTCCCCACCAAGTATAACTTCCCATTTGTATCAAAACTAGAGATGTTCGGCCCACACATTGAGCATTACCTCCATTTGCAATTAATACTTGAAACTTATCTTGATTAGAAGTATTCATATACAAGTTCAAGGATTTGGCAGTTTTGAAATCGATAAAGTTATGTGTACTACCTGAGTCAATCAACACATTAATACGTTTGTGCCTAATAAATCCTTGTACCTTAATTGTATGATGAGCTTTTAAACCCATAAGTGCATGTACTAAGAGAGCAATAGTATCTTCTTCTGGTGTTACTTCACTAGTATCTATTGGTTGTTGTTCTGTATCAGTGAGTGACTCTAGTTGAATTATATCTTCTTCTTCATTAGTGTCATATTCCACTTGAAAGGTTTGACGTACTACACATGCTTGATCTCTTGGATGATAGGAATGACATTTAAAGCAAAAAAATCTTGAGGACTATTCATTATTGTGAAAAGGATGACGAAAATTAGAATCACGTTTATAGGGTGCCACATCTTGAAGTTTATTTTCGGTTGCTTGAGCTATACGGGTGGCATCATCAAGAGTACATGGATCATGCATGTCGACTTCCTTTCTTATTTTATCCTTGAGACCATGATGAAAAGCGAATACCACTACTGCTGGATTCAATTCATGTGTATAGGTAAGAAGACTTGTGAACTCAGTGACATAGTCTTCTACTAAACCGGTTTGCTTGAGTTCCATAAGGTGAACCACATATGATGAGGAAGAACCTTTATCAAATATTCTAAGGAAAAGTTCCTTAAATTTAGGCCACATAAGGGAGCGATTATGTTGATGGAGCTGCCATAACAACCATTGATAGGCCTGGGTACCCAGTTTACAAGATGCAAATGCAACACGACCGATCTCTGGAATATGGTATAGATGAAAAATACCATCCATTTTGGCTAACCAACCTCTGGGATCATATCCCTCAAAAGTGGGCATGTCAGTACGAGGAACTTGAACATCATGAGGCCATTCTAAGAATCGAGAGGCATCACCTACTGAAGGATCAAAATCGAAAGAAGTTTTTGGAGGTACTGATGCTTGACGAGTATTTAAAGGTTGAGGGTTGACAATATCTTGAGAGGCTTGATTATCTGGAGGGAGAAGTTTAGACACTGAATCCCGTATATCTTGTAGTACTGAATACATAGTAGCAAGATCTTTTTGTTGTTGCCCTAGACAATGACGCACACCGACGTCCACACTAAGGGGAATTTTAGCGACAAGGTCTTCTCGAATAGAGACAAGGTCTTCTTGGTTAGACGAAGTGCCATTGTGGTCTGGAGTAGGAGGAGTGGAATTGTTATGATTTGGAGAAGCCATGGACCAGTGGTGAGGGTTAAAACTATTAATTCTAAAAGGAGAATTATGTTGCGTACCTTTATTTTATGGCTGTCTTTTTGGTGTATTCAGGGACCCTTCGTTTGGTCTATCTGTGCGTTGTAATATTTCGTTTGCTCCTCTATTCCACTTGTTTGGAGTGGTTTGATCACTCATGCACTTGTGGTGCTTGCTAGAGCCGGATTTTCAAATTTGAAGTGTCTTTGAAATGGTCGAAACTTGTCTTCCTTTGTAAAAATTTAATTTCACTTTTGAATGTTGGCACCAAATTTTGAACCAATGGCTAATTGGGCTACTTCGACAATTTCTTCCATGACTACTTGGTAATTATCCAATGGTTACTTTGGCAATTTATCCAACGACTACTTGGTAAATTTCCAACAGTTACTTTGGCAATTTTTGGCAATTTCTTCAACGGCTACTTGGTAAATTTCCAACGGTTACTTTGGCAATTTCTTCAATGGCTATTTTGGTACTGCGAACTTCAGCAATTCATCAACGACTACTTGGATGTAAATTTCCAAAGGTTGACTTTAACTGTGAAAATTTTGGATGACACTTGGATTGGTGGGGACCATAATACCTTGGGAATAGGTAAGTGGCAAGGTGTGGAAGTGGGCATGTGGGCAGTGAACGATGAAAATCTACGTGGGGTGGCTACGGATAGCTTGTAGCTATGCGGATGACATCACGACTAGCAATCTACGCGGGATGAATACAGACAGCTTATAGCTACACAAAAGACAACACGACTAGCGATACCCAACGACACAAGAGGTGAACAAGTGCGAACCTTGGAACACGTAGTATTGACACAAGATTGGATAGCCATTTTGAGACACTAACAAGCACGAACCTCAAAACACAGAGTACTGGCACGGAGTTGGATAGACACTATGAGGCACAAAATACCATGATAAATATGAGAAATAGGAGAGCACGGAGGGTAGGGTAGATTGACCATCATGAGTTGATCAATAAATTATAAGTGCCTTGTTTCTTATATTTAGTTATCCTCCCTTAACTTGGAAGATGTGGGATATTATCCCAAACAAAAAGAAAATATAACAACAACCACTCGATCGAACGAATGGCAAACGAATTGAACGAAACCACGTGTCGAAATGGAATTCGTAGAAGGTTAGGGTTATAATAATTAAATTTTGAGACTTTACGGAATTGCAAACGTTATAAATTTTGACTTGTCTGTGTAATTATGTGGACGAATTACATTTTGAAACGGGTTCTAAAATTACTCGGGTTGAATTGCACCTGGACGTATTTGGATTCGAGTGATAAAAAAGTTTGAGAATGCTCCTTCTTGCTTGTAATCCTATGTGAAATACTGCGACAAAAGTTTCCAGGTTCTTTTGACTACGAGTGATGTAAATTTATATACAATGCGAAAAACATCTTTGTAATCTGCGGCAACCTTGACTAAAAAATTAATCTTAATTCTTCCTTGGTTGCACTATTTTTGTAAATGACGCGTTCTTGATAGGAACTAGAAAGAAAAAATTATGAAATACTAGGAACAAAAATTGATGAAACGCTTGCAGGAAAATGGAAACTATGACTCCCATCTACTGGAATAATGGTTGCTAGATTTTCTCCAATGAAAGTTCTTAAAAAAATTTGAGCGCAGTGTTCTAGGAGTTGCTTTGATACCACTTAAAGCGTTATGCTTCGTAAATCAATTAAACACGAATATCAAATATTAATCGAACGAATTTAATAAATAAACAATACGCCACTTGAGGAGGGCAAAGTCTTGTAGCCACTTAGAGAGGGCGGAGTCTCTTGCGAATACGCAATTGGATATATGATCGATGATGATAAATTAAACATACTTTACTTTTATTTATACACGAACAATGAATATTAATTAAGTTGGAAATATAACCAAGCTATATTAGGGTTGTAACATTACCATGATGGCTACCACCATATTCAAGAACATTGACCATGGTTCATTTTCCTTGTTATCACTACTCCTATGTTTGACTAGTCAAAACTATAAAATATGACCAAAGCTTTGAAGGTGAGAAGGCCACAACAATCCTAACCAAGTAACAAAGTCTCGTTTGTTCTCAAGTTGGATGATACTCTAGTGGTAAATATCCCTTTAGACTATATTCAAAGCCCGATCCTCACCCTAACAAAGAGAGCCCTTTCTTGCAAATTTGTGGGTATTTGGCCAAGGCTTATAACCATTTAAAGATGGATCACCTCTTCATGGTGATCTAAAATTTATAGTTATGAATTCATAATGGCAAGCAGAGGATATTTTATAATTTTTTCTCCTTTGTATATGAAAGAGATGAAATATTTCAAGGAGGATCCTGGTTCCTTAGATCAAGCCCTCTCTACATGATCCCTTGGTCAGGGACTTTTGACCCACAAGTGGAAGAACCAGAATAAGTCTCAATTTGGATAAACTATCATTTTTACCTCTACATCTATGGAATAAATCAACTGTTGAGATGATAGGTAATTGTATTGGCACATTTGTAGACTCAGCTCCTCCAAAGGTCAATAATGCAGCTTGTGATAGGCTATGTGTTCAAGTTAATTTAGAAAAAAGAGTTTCCTAAAAACATAGATATCAAAGTCCTAGACTAGATCCATACCCAGTCGTTGGATGATGAGCACATACCCTTTAAATGTATTACTTATCATCAATATGGTCATTTCTCAAGGAATTATCCCACTAAGGCATAGCAAGAGATAAATAAGGAAGATCAACACTTCCAACTAGTAAGAAAAAATAACTGAGAAGATCTAAAAGGAGACCTCAACTAGAGTCAGAAAGAAAACATAATAATAAGTTATTTGTTTTATTACAAAATGACAAAGAGGAACATTTAGGGCCCTCTAAAAAAGGGGAAGATCCATCAGATCTTGAATCAGAAGATGAAGTGGAAAAAACACAGGCTACCAAAGACAACCTTTAGGAAGAGGAGATTGAAGAAATGAAAGAACCTCAATTACTAGCAACACTGATTCCAGGAGGCACCCCAACCACTAGATATTCTACTAGCGGGAATAATTTAAATCATGAGGTAAGGACATAACAAATAAATATATAGATTCAAAAGAAACCACAAACAACCTTAGAATTTAGCAAGTCTAAAAAGCCAGTTAAGATATGAAGGTCTTATCATGGAATGGAAGGGGATTGGGTAGTCCCCTAAAGAAAAACTATTGAAGTCACTTAATAGCCCAACATAAGCCAATGGTTATGTGTATTCAAGAAATTAAAATGACAGAGTAGACAACAAGAATAAAATGGAAAAACATATGGAGATCCTTAGACCTAGAAACAATAGATTCGTTAGAAGCCTTAGGGAGGCTTCTTCTTGCATGGAATCCATAGGCCTTGACATGTATTAACAAAATAAGATACTAAAATTGGAATTTATATGGACCTAAATGACATAGTCTTAAAACACGAGGCTTGAAAAAGCCTTTAGCACTGGATTCATCAAGAAATATCCCCAAAATTAATCATATTAGAGGACTTGAATGTGACTTTACTCCAATGGGAGAAAAAAGAAGGCATTCCCTCAAAAAAATATTTTAAGGACTTGGTTACACAAATTATATCTAAGCAAAAGATTCATGATATAATCCCCCAAAATGGAAAATTTACATGGACAAACAAAAGAGTTGGGGTTAAATTCATTGCAAAAATATTAAATAGATTCATGATATAAGAAGATATATTATTTAAGTATCCACTAATATCAAGTGGCATAATTCAAAGTCTAGTCTCAGATCATAAGCCTATCTATTTGGATATGGGTGATAGTGCTCTTGGGAAAAGGAATATTTCTTTCAAATGCAACTCAGAATGGATGGAGCACAAGGAGCTTGCACCATTAGTAGAAAGTATCTAGATGCAACATGTCCATGCAAACAGTCCTCTGGAGGTATAAAAAATAAAAACTTTCAATCTCAAGAAAGCCATTAAAATTTGGATTGCCAATAAGATTGAAGTTCAAAATAGGTCAACCATATTGTTGCAACAAATGGAGGAAGTTGATCAATAGATAGGTGATCGATTTGTAACCCCTCAATAAGAAGAGAGAAGACTCTAGTATAACCAAAAAATGCATCAAGCTTTCAGAAAATAAGAGGTGCATTGGAGACTGCGATCAAGAATGATCTGGATCAAGAAAAGAGACAAAGACAAAGTATTTTCCTTTAAAATCCATGTAGCACTACCAAAAAAACACAATTAGAGATTCACAAAGTTGAAGAAATTTATTCTGATGAAGTAGTCATAAAGGAGCCAGCAAGAGATCATTGCTCAACCCTTCTCACAAAGACAACAATAAATCAATAGGCTCAAGCCACTCTCTTGAACATTGCTTTTTTGATAAAAGGAGACAGAGAAGAGCTCTCTTCAATAGTAACTAGAGAAGATTTTGAAGATGTTATATGTTTATTGCCCAAGAACAAAGCTCCAGGACGAGATGGTTTCACCAATATTTTTTATCAACAATTTTATGAAATCATAGGAGATGACATGTTGGCAATGATATAAGAGACAAGAATAAGAGGTAAGTTATATGGGATGACCAAATCCACTTTCTTAGCTTTAATTCTAAAATAAAAAATGCAGTTACCTTTGACAAATTTAGACCTATATCTCTTTGCAATTGCTTTTATAAGATAATGACTAAAACAAAAACAAACAAGATTAAAAGGAAGAATAATGATTTGATAGAGCTAAAACAAGGGGGTTTTATTCTAGGGATATGAATATATGACAACATTATAATGATTTATGAATCCCTACACTCAAGTGTTAAGTCCAAAAAGGAAAAAATAGCCATTAAAATTGATATGGCCAATGCCTTTGATAGAGTAGATACTAGCTTTCTAAAATAGGTGTTAGCCAAATTCAAATTTCTAGTTCAAATGATAAACTAGATAGGAGCTTGCATAAAGGGACCTTGGATAGCCCCTCTAATCAATGAGGAACCTATTAACTTATTTAAAGCCACTAAAGGATTAAGGCATGGGTGTCCTCTTTCTCCTTACCTTTATATCCTTCTAGCTAAAAATCTAGGGAGGACCTTGACCAAATTGAGAAGGAAAAAAATCCTGGGAATTAGAGTAGCCATAGGATATAGAATAATCATTCATGCTCAATTTGCAGATGACACCATTTAATGGAGGAAGCCACAAAACTAAATGTTAGGATGATAAAAGAAGTTTTAGATTGCTTCTTTTTAGCCACAAGGACATAGATAAACACCTAGGAGAGTGTATTTTACACTATAAATACTTCAGCAGTAGAAGAAAGAGGTTTTTCTAAGATTTTGGGATTTCACAACGATAGTGATACCTTCAACTACCTAGGTGTAACTATGGGATTCCATTAAAAAATATGAAACTTGGAATAAAATTCTAAAAAGGATGTCAAGGAGAAGACAATAGTATAGCAATGGTTTGTTCAACTTGGTTGGAAGAATTATTTTAATCAAAACAGTACTAGCAAGTCTTCCCATATATCAACTATAGGTGTATCATGTACCCTTATATATCTTGCAAAATTTAGATGCAATGCTAAGAAATTTACTTTGGAAAGGGGGGAGGCAATTAGATAGAAAAAAATTCCATTTGGTTAATTGGGATACCATTACCAAGCCAAATGAGTAGGGAGGTCTAGGAATCAGGAAAACAACAGTTGTTAGCAAGGCACTAAGTGCTAAGCTACTTTGTAATTTGTTCACTTTACCAGGATCTCCATGGAAGCAAATCCTATAATGCAAATTTTTAAACAACTCTAATGGGATCCAACTCCTAAAGAGTGTGTAAAGTATAGCAAAATCCTCCTTAGATTGGAAACATATTATGGAAGATAAAGACATTATATCAAATCATACCTCCTGGCTTTTGGAGGATGGTAAAAAAATTAATATATGGATGATTCAGTCTTGGAAGGATCCCTAATCATTAAGAGTTGTTCCTTAGAATTAAAAGTGGACTTACAACGTTCTGGTGTTAACTCTCTTACAAGTTGAATTGAATAGATGGAAGATCCTCCCCTGCCACATCTTGACCAAGAATCATAGAGACAACTACACATCCAAACTAAAGGGATTAAAATCTCTCTCCAAATTCTAAATTAAATTGTATAGGACAATGTTATTACAACAATAAGGTCAAAAGAACTCCACCATAGCCAAGGCATTGAAATTACAAGGTTCCCCCAAAACTTCAAGCCTTTCTCTGGTTAGTGCTCCAAAACAAGATTCTTATTCGAGACAACCTCATCAAGATGAATATCACGGGGTCTCATATTTGCCACAATTGTCTCAATAACAATGAAATAACATCACATATATTCTTTTAGTGTACAAAAGCAACTAAAATTTGGATTGAAATAACCCAACTACAATCAACAATCTCAAGAACCTTCAACTCATAAAATTTCCAAACTAGTTGGGACCAAATATACAAATGGAAACTAAAGGATAAACATATTATATGGAAAATTTGATATTCAGTGTCAATATTCATTATTTGGCACATTTGGAAGGGAAGAAATAGAATTATTTTTATAACAAAATGACCAATTTTTTAGTGTTAACCGAGTGTTAAGGGAGATAGTTTTAAACACAAAAGCTCTATATCATAAAAACCAAGACATTAGGAGATTAATAAAAAGAGAGATACAAGTATTATACCAAATGGAACTCCAAAATCTTCTAAATTTTAGGCCATAGGTTAGAACAATCAATCCTCCAAAGATAAAGTTCCCAAAACTTTTATTTGATGGAACCTCTAAATCAAATGTGGACCATGCTCTAGCTGGTGGAGTAATACTACTAGCACTACACGGTGAAATTCATAAGTTCAAAATTAATTTGGGAAAAACAACCAATAATGTTGTAAAATTAGAAGGATGAAATGGGATAAAAATTGGCTCAGGAACAAGGCATTAAACAACTTCATGTGTATGGTGATTAGAGACTTGTGATATTTTCCTTATTTAAAGGGAAGGAATTCTCATTAGTGCAACTTTGAATAGCACAAAAAATATTAAGAGAACTAGAACAAAAGTTTGAATATATATAATACTTTCACATTCAAAGGATGCATATTATGGTGGTTGATCACCTTGCAAATGAGGCCATAAATATAGTCGTTTTGCATTTCAGAGTAAAAATAAAAAAGAAAAATAGACAACATGAGTGGCATAGATGATAGGAAGCATATGGTGGTTTCAAAGCATTTGTTGTTTTTGATGCCTTTGAATATTTTGGAGCACTTGGAGATTTTGGAGCCTTTGAAGATTTTGGAGCCTTTGGAGATTTTAAAGGCTTTGAAGATTCTGATGCCTCTGGAGATTCTCGCACCTTTGGACAACCATGGAACACTCGGTGATTCCAAAGCTTTTGGTGATTTAGGTTTTCTCTATGAATATGACACCCTTTGTATTTTTGGCATCTTTTGTTTTTGAGTTTTTAGTGCTCTCTATATTTGGGTTTTTATTTACTTTTTGGAGTTTTTTATTTTGCTTTGTTGCATATCCCTCCTTTTGGACAACAATTTTGTGACCTCCAAGGTGCTTGTTAGATAAACTTTATTCTTTGTAAAATTTAATATTAATACACAACTCCTTTTCTTTAAAAAATTGTGTTAAAAAACATTTGTTCTATTATTTATTTATTTTTTTGTAATAAGTTATACGTGGTTTCTATTGAGGGTCACTTCATCAAAATACCAAAATAAAATTTGTTGTTAGGTCAATTAAACCATATTTATTACAAAGTTTGAAGAAACCAAGTTTACACATGCATTAAGGGAAGGGAACAAATGTGCAGATAGGCTAGCCAATAGAGGGGTTTATATAGAGGATCATGAAGTTAATTTCTCTTTTCCATGGTTGGAGGAAATAGCAAGTTTAGTTAAAGGTTGCAAGAAAATTTTGAAAGGAAAAAATTCAAAATAATGTTCCAAAGGATTACAAAAAAATTTAGGGGATCCATTCATATGTCAATGCATTGGAGGAAACTAATAATCTAGATTTGGTAAAGCAGACTATGATTTCATGAAATGAGTAGAAGTTTTGTATGCTAAAGCAAAAGAAGATGATATCATATGGACTTCATGGTTGAATGGATTATTTGAGTTGTTGGTTGGATTATGGGATAGAGTATGGATTGGAACTTTCAACTTTTTGAGACTGCTAAACTATTTATTAAAATATTACCATTATGATTTGTTAAAATTTCATTATAATATGAATGAGATTTATTTCATAACTCATTAAAATGATAAAATGATTTTTTAATTGATTATTTATGATTAAATGAATTCCACTTGTAGTATATAATGACCCATAGTTTAGTTATTATGCATATATCCTTTGATAATATTTAAACATGAACTTTCAACTTTTCTAGACTACTAAACTATTTATTACAATTTTTGTGGTTGCATTTATGCTTCAAGAAGGAAACTAATAGTCCAAAATTGGTAAAGTAGACTATGATAACATGATGTTTTGAAAAATTTACTCTACTAAGATGCAGTGCGTAGGTAGTAGAGGTATATATTTTTTGTATTGTGAAGATTGTTGTAGGAAAATGTCAAGAAGAAGGATGTTGAATTCTAGAATATTTGTATTTACAAAGAAAATTGAAGAAAATCCAAAAAATAAAAATTAAGAATTTAGACTTTTTATGAAAAAAGATGTAGGTGTCTATAGCTATAGAAACTCAATTGATATGAGAATTGAATTTGTTTGTAAAATCTCAAGCTCTAAAGAAGAGAGTTATGATTTATCAAGGGTGGGGACCGAGTACAACCCCTTTTTCTCTAGCAAAAGAAAAAACCATATTCAACATTCTTTTTTTATCACAAATATTTTCTATTTTTCTATCAAATATATGCTTCAACTTCCTCAAAGTGATATGTTTCTACAATCAACTACTTGACATCATTTTGAATAAGGGATAAATTTTCACCTAGCCAATTGCCTTCTAAAATTTGAATTTCATCAAGATGAAGATCAACACCATGATTGGCTAAACTATTTGCTACCTCATTTCCTTCTCTTTAAATATGCTTACATTTCTAATATATTACCTCCAATAACAGATGATGAACATCAATAATAATATTAATTTTTTATCCAATCTCCGCATCCATTTGTGTTGATTGCATTAATGATAATTTGTGAATACCCTTCAATTGAAATATATTTCCATCATTTTTCTATTGCAATTTTAATCCTTGTAAGAATTGCCCTAACCTCTACATAGTTGTTAGTTGAAGTTCCATATGTTTATGAGAAAGTCAAGGAAATTTTGTCTTCATTTTTTCAAAAAACACCACCTCGACTAGCTTTTCTCATATTTCCTTTAAAAGCACCGTCCAAATTAATTTTGATAAATCCAATTTGTAGATATTTTTATTTAAACCTAGATTGAAGTGGATCCTTTGTTTTAATGTCATTATTGTAGATGACTCTTCCATGTATGTTCAAATCTTGTAACTAAGTTGTTACCACCTCTTTTTCTACACTTGAGACTTCCCATGATGAGCACTATATCTATAAACATTATACAAGAGAGACAATAATACAATTCCAAACTTGGGCATGATTTTGATATTTATTTTTAAAAATTTGGTTATTCCTTTCAAGCCATAAATTTCAACAAATAATGGCAAGGTCAATCCTCCATGGAATGCATCATATTTTAGCTTTAAAATAATTAATCCAACATTTCATAAAATCTTTCAATGTTGATGGAGCTCCCAATAAATATATATATATATATATTTTTTTTTTCAAAAGTAATCCCCAATGGTGTGAGCAAAGGGACAACGAAGAAGTAAATGGTATGATGTTTCTAAATCCTTCTCACACATGGCATATCTAAAAGGCTTATAGTATTCTCTTCTTTATAGACTCTCTCTTATAATAATCCTACTTTGGACTACTAACTAAAGGCTTTTTGAGGCCTTAGGAGGAGCCTTTAGTGACCAAAATTCTTCCAAGAAAATATTTGGGAGTAGGAAATTTTGATTGCTCTAAATCCTCATATCTCAACTCGACCAAGTATCCACCATATTTTGATAGATTCCAAACCAACTCATCATTTTCTATAAAAATCAACAAATTAAATTCTTGAAGCATCTTTTGAAGTTCATATGCACTTTGTTTGAGATCCTCTCTTTCAACGTCATTACTGATAGAAATCTATGATTTGGATTTGTTACTCATATTAATATAGTCTTTGACCTTTTGATCTTTATAAGCTAGGCATGCCCGAGCCAATGGTTTCCATTTTGAGTCAAAGATAAGAAGATAAGGCTTCAACTAAGCACTCACTACACAAAAAGGGTCTTTAAGGGCGGTTATTCAACCGTTGTCTATGAGGGTATCATAAAAAGTTTGCGTCATACGATGGCGGTTAAAAATTGTCTTAAAACCACCCTCTTGGGTCTATTAGGGTGGTTTAAAATTGTCCTCTTCGAGTCTATTAGGGTGGTTTAAAACCATCCTAATAAACCCTAAGAGGGCAGTTTTAAACCGCCTTATTAGCCCTAAGAAGGTGGTTTTAAACCACCCTCTTAGCCCTAAGAAGGTGGTTTAAAACCACCCTCTTAGAGGTCTAAGAGGGTAGTTTTAAATTGCCCTCTTAGCCCTAAGAGGGTGGTTTTAAACCGCTCTCTTATAGTTTGTTCTACTTGCTATATTAATTCAAATAATCCACCAATAACTTTGTAAAAATATTAGTTAGAATCTCTGCTTCAGGCGAACTGCTTGATTCAAGATAGTTGAAATCCAGCTTGATGTAAGCCTTTGGAGTGAAGAACATTATGTCTGGTTTGTACCACAACCATGAAAATTTAGATTTCCACAGCAACACAGGATGCTTGACCTGTTTATCATTGTTTAAGGAACTGTTAGGTCCATGCAATCAAGGCATGTCAGGCTTATGAAGCCCCATCAGAAGGCCTACCAACAATAGAAATAAATGATATAAAGCTGAAATATGTTAGTGGGGTATTCTCTACAACCTTTTCCTCCACTTGTTTGAGAGACAAGTTAGTAGGTATAAACACATTGGGTGAAGGTAATCACAATTTAGCATTTGGTTGTGAATTTTCCCATTCCTGCACAAAGTAGACAATCAAGATTTCTGTAAAGGAAAATAACTGGAAATAGACTATCCATCAATATTGAAACCATATCATTTTTATTTTCTATGCAAAAAACACATAATGAGGACAAACCACTGATTGAGTTCACCTTCTTTGGTCTTATACAAAATGAGCTTTAACTAACTAGCAAAGAAAAATCAATAGCCTACATCAATCCCAATTTTCACATAGACCACAACATTTTAAATTGTGCTATTTCATTTACTCTTCCTATAGACACAGAATCAACCTTTTATCACCCTCCAATAAACTATGCAACACTAACACTTGATGGTATTAATAATGTTCTTAATGGTTTTATGCACCTTTACTAATTCAACCTTGATTTTCTCAATGGAGAATGTAGTTCTATACCATGGTTTAGTTTCATTCGTTTGACCTTCAAACTATTTTGATGCCTAGAAAATTTTGTCACAGAAGAACAATGTTTTAGCGTAGTTATCTCTTGTTCTAAAAAATATTTAAAAAAAGACTTAAAAGAGTTGCCCTAGTGGCTAAGATGATGGTTGTTTCTTAAGTGGTCTTGTGTTCAAACCCCTTGAGGGTGGTTGTTGATGTAATTTGTAAACGTTCTTTTTAAAAAAACACAATTTTAATTTTAATTAATTAAAGTCCTCCATATTTAAAGGAACATAAACTAAGAACCTTCAAGATAAAGTCTCCAATATCTTTATCTTTGTTGATAATGTTTTATCTTACAATTAATTTATAAAATATATGTTGTTATGAAAAATAATATTTTATAAAATCAAAATTTAAAAATTGTTGTAAAGTCCTCCATATTTAAAGGAACATAAACTAAGAACCTTCACGATTAAGTCTCCAATAGCTTATCTTTATCTTTGTTGATAGTATTTTATCTTATAATTAATTTATAAAATATATGTTGTTATGAAAAATAATATTTTATAAAATCAAAATTAAAAAATCCTTGTGTTAAATCAAAATTAAAAAATTTTAGCATGACAAAGTACGTGAGGGTGAGTGTGTGTACGATTGTATTTTTTTCTTTTTTGATTACGTAGGAGAGTTGGTTACATCCATTATTTTTAGTAATTGGCCAAGGTTCAAACCACAGGGATTGCTTTCAACAAACCTATTCATCTCGTTCTTGTTGACCCAATATGAAATGGGGACCATCGGTTGCTTGGGGTTCGTACCAGCGTTGTCGGTCTGGTGTGCACTTAGAAGATCCGGAGCAGACTAGTAACCTTTGCAAAGGGTTAGCTTCTCCCCAAGGTTTGAACCTAGGTCTCTCCTTGGTAAGTGTCCAGTCACACCTACACTTACCAATCCACCTAGTTCTTGGGGATTGAAATTTTAGTTTAGTGTAAGAAACCCCTACGACCAATGCACAGGGCTGAGCAATCTCCTCCCAACCATGACCCCTTGTAAAACCGAAAGCTATGCTTATCAATAAGGAATTTAACACACAACCTTTGTGTCCCCCTTTGCATCACAGAGGTTTGAACCGTGGACCTCCTGTTCAACAGGGCCAAGCTCACCTTCTCCACTTGCACTACAAAGATGGATAATATTCTATAAAATCAAAATTTAAAAACCTTAGGCAAGTGCGTGAGAGGGTGGGTGTATGTATAACTATGTGTTTGGTCCCTATTAATAAGCTCAACTCTCACCTTTATCAGATATTGGGATGAGGATACTGTAGCACCCTAAAATTGGCGCAGTAAACCTTAGCAAATAATTAAAATTACATTAGTAATAATTCAAATTCAAATTTCAACTCCAAAATCGCTCCAAAATTGCCTGCTACCCGTTTCCTCGTTTTTCATGCCATTTTTAGGATTTGTTTTGTCCGTTGGACGATATCGTCGTCGATCAGATGATATCACCTCAGATCGAACGAATTCGTCTGGAGCAGAACGTCCAGACGATTTCGTCCCAAAACTGTTTTTTCATAATTAGCTTCTGTTTCAACGACGTCTCTAACTTGGGCAAAAGCGTGTCTACACGGTTAGAGACTTCCCCCATTGGAGATCTTCCAGATTAGGATGATCTCCAACCTCCCAACCTCCTTCCTATGCCTATTTAATCTTAGGCCCTCCCCTTGACATTCCCCTGGCTGAAATTTTTTGTAACACGAGTTCTATTTGCATTAGACAATCTTAAATCACCATTTGCCTTCGTATTTTTCCAAGTTTGTTTGCAAAAACTTCATTGTTTTTCAGTCGAGCAAGCTCAGATCGTCGCAGACGATCTTGTACAATCTCGGACGATCACGCCCCAATTCGAGACGATTTCGACTGCAGCCAACATTAGGAGCAATCAGTGCCCAGAGTTTGTGCTTTTTCTATACCTTTCTGCTATTCTATTCTGCATCTAGTTAGTTTTATTATTATTTCTTATTATTCTGCATCTTGGAGTTCACCCATATAGCTTAAATACATAATAAAATCATGATTAGCTATTAAAGCATGATAATTTACTTGCATTTCTATTTGGGATTATCTTATTAACATCATTATTATCATTTCACATCAATTTTCTTTATCAACATAGCTGCATTTTCTGCATTCTGTGTCTATTTCTATGATTGCAGGTCTTTGATGAATTCGTTTGACGAATTCGTCAGATCTCAGACGATCTTGTCAGATCAGAGACGATCCTATCAAATTCTAGACGATCTAGACTGCTTCAAAAATCAGAACCTCCATCAAACATCCGAATCAGGTATGGTTTTTCTCACTTAGCTTGTTCTCTGTATTTTCTGTTTAATTATGTTTTTTGTATTCATTTAAATCTGCATTTCCTAATAGAACAATTTAGATTCATTTGGCCAAACCTAGGACTTGGATGATTAAAGCTAAAACTGAACACATCAAACACACTATCAACTTAGGCGTGGAGACTGCCACTAAACGTTTCCTGGTGAACCCCACCATCCGTCGAAAAATCACCTTAATACTCCTCCCCCGAGAGGCGGGACCTTTAAAGGGCCTCTCAGTCCAAGGTATTGTCCCATCCTTTTTCCATCCTCCTTCTGGGCACGGATCCTATAGCCTGAAGGTAAGGGTGCGAAAAATTTGGAGCGATACAGATACCCAACCCTAAGTGTGGTTGTAAAAGTAAACCAGTTTGTAAAAGTTTTTCACATTAACCTCAATTAAAAAAAAAAATTAAAATTAAAAAGGAGTTTGTAAAAGTTTTTCAAATTAACCTCAATTTAAAAAAAAAATTAATATTAAAAAGCAGTTTGTAAACAATGGAAAGAAAGATATGTACTCTATGAAGCATAGGGGCAATAAAAACAGAGGAACATTTCATCTATGAATGCTCGAGTTTTTTCAGACATACAAATACAAATAACTTGGACAAGGGTCTATACCAGAGTTATTTGAAGACAATAAAATAAAAAAAGTTTGAGGAATTGCTAACCCAATTCAGTAAAAAAAAAGAACGACCTTCTTAAAAAATATTAATATTATGCAACTTCTCGTCACTGGTCTCATTTTCTTCTACATGATTGCTGCTCTTATGTTTTCTGCTAGCTGATTCCTGATATTCTGTTCAGAGATATGTTAGGTGATATGTTTGTTGCAGATAGTGTGACTTTTCTTCATAGTTGTAATAGTTTTTCTTGGTTGATTGGGGTGTGTTAATCCCACCCACTGTTTTGTATGATTAAGCTTAATTAATACAATTTTGGCTTTTTCATTCAAAAAAAAATATTAATATTCATATAATTTAAATAACCGAAAAATCGCAAAGTCTATGTTTTAGGTCTTTCGGAGTAATTAAAATCTTTCCTTTCATTTCAATTCAACCTTCCCAGTATGCGTAGGAAAACTATAACCGTCTTATATACTAATAAATATAATTAAATTTACCGATAAGTAAAGTTAAACATCATTGAATTAATCACGTTTCGTCCTTGCATCGAACAATTTCCAGCATAAAGGGCACGAAATTCGAATGCTGTGGGCACTTACTAAACATTGCATCGAACAATTTACAGCATAAAGGGCACAAAATTCGAATGCTGTGGGCACTTACTAAACATAATGTGTGCATGTACAACTTGCTTATATAACATTGCATGGAATTCGCATTTAAAAGGGAACAAGCTCACTGGTCCTGAAACTGCAGGATAGAACATAGTAGTCTTATCTTTGTATTTTCAGACGTCTCCATCTATTTTTATCAATATTGCTGAAACCCAAGGTAAATTGTTTTCTGCTGTATTGCTGATGAATGTAAAATATTATGATCTAGCCCTCCTCTTAATTAAAGTTATTTTTAATTTTAATTTTTTAATTTAATTCCCTTAAAAAACCCTCTACGAAGTTATTGCTATAGCTACCAACATGCAAAAGCGATTACAAGTGAAAATTAAAATGAAAATGCAATGCTTTGCATGGAGGAAATTGCGGGTTAGAGTCTGTAAGGCCTAAAGAACCCTTAAATTTGGCTCCCTTAGGTAGTAAACATCTGTAATATCGTGTACTAGTGCAATACAAGGCCATCAAATTGCAGAGTCTGCAACAAATTGTTTGATAGAGTCTCTAAAATGCTCTACAAGTTCTTCAAAGTTGAGAATTGCTTTGTGTATGACACCATGTTCTGGTCCAAACACAGTAACAGGCAGATCATCAGGCTATTTACATTTATTTATTTTCTTTTCTGGTTAAGAACTTGAGAAGCCAACCATCGTATCATGCCAACCTCAGATCAAATATTAACTGAAAGCAAATTCAAACGCAACATGCATTAAGCTGCAAAAACATAACAAGTATTCAATGTGGGGATGCCCCCATAGGTTTTTGAATTTGAGTGATCCTTATAATAAGTTACCCCATTTCGCTAGGAGACCACATCCCCAAAGACCTTGAGTGAACCTTAGGGTTCCAATTTTTGGTTTTACATGAAGAAAACTTGGAGGTGGACTCGGGTGGGAAAGAAGGTTACATGGTGTCCACGCATATAACCATAAGTCCATCAACGGAAAGGAGATTCATTCGAAGTCAACTCCTCTACAGGGAAAATTTTAAGAATTGAAATTTGTTTACTAGTACAGAATATGAGGGAATCCTTTCATTTCAAAGAATACAAAATATATGTGTTACATTCTAGTATTTTAGGAAAAATCATAAACTCAGTAGTATGACTATGACATACAAATAATGACAAATCTACTGTTATTATCCATATTTTATAGAAAAACTGACGTACATATTTTCAAAATCTTGCTTATTCTGGCAAAGGATGTGCATCTTGGGCGTTGTACTTATTTTGTCATATGGATGAGTGTCCCCATCTTATTGCCAGAACATCTTTTAATGGACCCTAGGACACAGATTGGAGAGGACATGGATGTTTTGGTCCATAATATGGCTAGATGTATACACACTTATTGCCATAAGTTTATCCCTTGCTTCTTTTAAGTGTTCCTTAATGACATGAAGGGTGCCTTGGGTCTTACCCGAAAGTGGCATCCCTTTTGGGATGTTTTCCGCAAACAAATAAAAAAAAAAAAAAAAAAAAAAAATATGACATGAAGGGTGGGGTGGGAATGAGATCTTGTCTTGTGTTGCGAAACTCCTTGCTTCCAGCTACTTGTCCCAACCTATTGGGCTATAGGTCCCAATTTAAGGAGGCATGGGATAGGCTTGGGCCTGAAGTACAGTTACATTGTGTACACACACATTGCCATAAGTTGGACCTTCTACCTTTAAGTGCCTCATGGCAACTCATGGAGTGGATAGGCTTTAGTAGTGAATATGGTTACAATGTGTACACCTGCTGATACGATCAAAATGTTTGACTTTTTATAGCTCTATATTAGAATGTTTTAAGCTTTGTAGCATACTTTCTATTCATGTAAACTAGCACCTTTTCTAACTTTATATCTTTCTAATTCAAACTTTCCATCTTTCTAATTAGAACTTTCCAATTGGTATCTTTTGTATGTGTTTTGTTGCCTTATCCAGCAAGCACAACTTTATCCTTTCACATCTATTTAATACATTCCAATTTAGAGTGTGAGTCATAAGATTGTCTCTCATTTGCTCTTCAGTTTGTGCTTTCTGTTATTTGCATTCCAGTCAGTGCATGCTGCTGTTATCATTTCACTGCAGGGACATATCACCTGCATTGCCATAACTTCAATCTCTGCCTCTAAGTGTCCCCTAGCAACACGTAGGTGGGCTGTGGTCCTCAATTTAGTTACATAATGTATGCATTCATTGCCATAAGTTCCATTCTAAGTTACCAGGTTTGGGGTTGTGTTTAAGTTGTGTTCAATTTTGACAAGGATAAAAATCAAAGTTGAAAAAATTAGCCTTAAAATTTGTCATGGTGTTGGAAATACAGAATAAATAGTTTCATTAATGTAAATATCTAAAATAAATATAAATATGTACAAAGAACTTCACATTTCATACAAAATTATATTGACTTGCAAATGGCTCTATGAATGAGTTGCCCAAAAATCATCTTGCCCTGTCTTTTCAACTTTTTCTTTAGCTGTTCTGTTTCAACCTTTACTTTTACAAATGTAGAATGGAATCAATTAGATATCGGAATGAAAAGTGGAAATAGGAAAAGTTTTAGGTGTTATATAAATGATTTTCATTTGTTTTTGTTTGTTCAAATATGTTCATCAAATATGTTTGCCTAATCTAGAAATTCAACAAAATTCATGCATTTTTGATATAGTATGCCAAATATTTTGACAGTGGTTCCATCTCTGATTTCACTTGCCCAATTCAAGTTGCCCATGAGGCTATAGGAATGAAACCATGGTTTATGTCATGAAACTCCTGTTCTCCACCAGTAGTCCGAAAGTGTTGGACTGGTCTTTTTGATTCTTATTTTACTGAAATCTAGCATTGTGCAAACAATGCCCTTCATTATAAAATTGCAATTTTTTTAAATATTATTTTTAGGTTAAAAGATGAACATTTCAATAAACTATCACTATGAGTATCTATGCCTGCCCTAACTTTTGTAAATCACTGACTCTGTTTAATGTTTTTAACAGTTTTTTCAAACAAAAAAACAAAATTTGGAAAATACGTTCAACTAAATAAGCAGTTGGAGTTCCTTCAAATTTTGTTCTTGATTATGTTTTGATTACTTTCTAATGCAGAGGAACTCTATATCATCAGAGTCCAGAAACACTATTATAGCTGGGGGATGTTCAATGAACTTTTGGTTTTTGTTTGCCAAGTACAGACGTTGAAGCAAAATGTGGTCAAATTTCTCTTCCATACATACAACAATGCAAGAAACTTTACCTTCTGGATTAATTCACAAACCACACCAAATTCCTCTGAAGCTGAAAGCTCTTGCTCCTGTCTTGTATGGACCACCAACTCAGGGTACTGGTCATTGCTCAAAAAAGACTGGAAATGTTGGTTACTGCAGTATTTTGAAAGGCATAAGCAGTGCAACAAAACAGTGGGGAGTGAGGTTGAATTTGCAGCGTCATAGATACTCAGTTTCTTCGTGCATAAGAAAGCAAGGACCTTTTATACATAAAGCTAAGAAGGATTCTTGTTCAGAGTCTGGCATAAGAACATCCATATTTCATCCCAAGAGATACACTCAACAGAAAGACAACCCATTGTGTACTCTTCTTAAAGCTTTCAGGTACTTTTATTTTTATCCGAAAGAGAATATTATGGCGTTTCTTATAGAGTTTCTTGAAGTTGTCATAAGCTTTTGTGATGAGTGATTTAAAGTATACTGCTTGTGAGGAACAATAGTTTCTTTGTATGTTGTAGTTTGTGCATTATATAGATTTTGTAAGACAATCGGTTGACAGTTTCAACTTTCCAATGCATGTCAGTGGTTCATTAGAGTCATCCAACAACATGTTACAGGCAGATAATTTTGGACAAGAGTTGATGGTTCTTGTACTGCCAGCAATTGTAGGACAGGCAATTGAACCAATGGCACAGTTGATGGAGACAGCTTATGTGGGGAGATTAGGTACTGAACATGTTTCCTCTTTATCAAGCACTTAAGTTTCAACTACTTAGATTCATTATATGGGATATAGAAGTTTTATTATTAGTTTTCATGATTTTGTAAGCAATGGGTTCAATTGAGTGTGCTTGTTAGGGTGGTTTGACTTATTATACTATTGTGACTATTGTCATGGCAGTAATTCAAGTTGATCCTTTAGGGAAATGGCTATTTTGTTGGTAGAATAGGATTTTGAAAGTGGACGGAGATGTGTATCTGTGGTTATTGCAATGGCTTCTGCCGATCTTACTGTCCTCCCCCACTGGCTGATTAGTGATACCATTCCTTTAGGGAATGTTGCTTTTATTAAACATACAAAAATGTGCAGAAGGTTCAATCGTAATTTTTACTGCTACCATAAAATTGACAGTTGGGCATGTATTCTGTATTCATGGAAGGAGGTTGATTTAATGACAAATTCATCATACTCAATTGTCATCTACAATTGCAATATGTTCAAATTTCAAGGCTTACTCAATTTCAGACGTTTGAATATTATTTTATTTGATGCATTAATAATGGAGGAACATGTAGACTTATGTCTAATTCTTGAGTCTCACCTATTTTTGGTCAAATAAGGAAGAATTCTGCATTTGTGTTGTTGTATTGATAACCAGAACTTGAAACTTCTCATCAACCTATCTTTTCTGCATAGTCTTGTAAATGGGGATTGCAATTCACTTTAAAGACAAGTGTTAACGCTTTTGCTTTTTCCATTAGAGGTAAGTTATCAAGTTCCCCTCTGCACGTCGGTCTATGATGGCATGTGGTCATCTATGTAATACAATGGTCAATTGTCGAAGCATTTTTCTTTATGGTAATGTTTATTTGAATATCTCAATCTACTGAATACTTGTTTTGTTTGATGAATTCTAAACTTTTGTTATAAAGGTCCTGTGGAGTTAGCAGCTATTGGAGTTTCAATTTCTGTCTTCAATCTCATCTCAAAACTGTTTAATGTCCCTCTCCTGAATGTCACAACATCCTTTGTGGCGGAAGATGCTTCACGAAGTGTTCAGAGTAAGTCCATAGTGATGGAAAAAATTCCATTTGCAAGAGCATGAATAAATTTAGTAATCAAAGTTGAAAACTTCTATTTCCTTTTTTAAAACAAGAATCGTAATTACCTTGGATTAATCCACATCTTAATTTGCAGCTTGGTATATATTACAGGTGATGGTATTCATCAAGAGAACAATGAACTTCAAAATCATTCAAGTGATAGAACAGAAAGAAAGCAGTTACCTACAGTTTCAACTGCATTAGTTTTAGCAGCTGGTCTTGGTATTGTTGAAGCCATTGCCTTAGCTTTTGGGGCAGGGCCCTGCTTGAATGCCATGGGTATACATGCTGTAAGTTTCAATGATTGTTGAATTGCATATATTGTTTTTTTCCGTGTTTTTTTTTTTTTAAATTTGAACTGTACCATTTTCTTAGTTATCTGTTGACATTTTCTATTCCCTACACAAGATATATTAAGGAATGTCTTATAGTTTTATAAGCATTGAATTTTTTTTTGGGTGCTGTTTAGCACCCTTTCCTTGTGCCATACTTGAGTTTCTAGAGTGTTTCAGATTTTTGAGCATTGCTTGTTGAGATTGAATCTTAATTATTTTCACTTTGATCTTTAGTTGTTGCTCCAGTCTATGAAATATTATTGGTTACAATACTTCAATACTGTCAATAATTGTCTTTTCAATTTCAATAATGATTCAAAATCTGTTGAAAACTTGATTTTCTTTGCTGGATAATGGATCCACTTTTGTGTTTTCATAGACTTCACCAATGAGGCTTCCGTCAGAACGATACCTTGCATTAAGAGCCCTTGGTGCTCCAGCTGTGGTAGTTTCACTTGCAGTGCAAGGTGTATTCCGTGGTTTCAAGGACACAAAAACTCCTTTATATGCTTCAGGCAAGTGATATGTGATTTTGTTCATTTAAAAGATGTTGTAAGTTTTAAGGGTTTTCCAAGGAATCATACTCAATGTCATTGACATAGCATGCAAAGGCTTATATTTCTTTGATTACGCTTGTGTGTGATTGAAGTGGTATCTTGTAGGCATGTAATTCTTTTAAATTTTTTCTCTTCTAACCCATAGTGTTTAATGGGAAACTAGGAAATAATATCTTTAGAGGCCATTAAATCTAAATCAAGGAGACACATCCAGCAGAAAGGCCACTGGTTTTATTCACCATGCTAAATATTCTGTTGTTTTTACAGTATATATTTTTGAGTGACACTTTCCAATCATTTAATAGATGAGCCTAGTTGTTAGAATTAGTTTACAGCATTTATTGCCATTATTGTTATGAATATATCATGTATCTCATGGATTTCATCAGAAGAGACTTGTTTCTCATGCCCATATTGTACCATCTTTCTCTGTTTCTGTTTTCATTGAATTCTTCCTGGTGTTAGATCTTGCAGTTGCATTTTTTTGCCCCATCAATTCTATACTCAATTGGTATCAGAGCAGGGTGTTCTTACATGGTCATTTTTGGGGGGCTTTGTTTACCATGTCTTCTTAGTCTTAGTACTGGTGTTGGAGTTCTATTATCAATGATTGTAATTTTTGGGTAGAACCTTGGTTGGGTTGTAATTTTTGCAGGCCCTCAGACTGTCATTCATAACAGGTCAACTAAGTTTGCTGGTTCAAGTTCATGCTTGTGTTTGAGAAGGATAAAAATTAGAAAAAAAAATATCTGCGGAGAAAATCAGTTATCAAATTCGCTGTCATGTTTGAAAATAAAAACAATTATCTTTATTAATTTAAATAAAAGAAAATAAAAATACGTATGAGTAACTTCAAATTTCATATAAGAACACGTTTGAATGGCATATATCTCTGTGAAAGAGTTGCCCCAAGATTGTTTTCAACTTTTTCGCTGGTTGTTTCATTTCAACCTCCAGTTGTAGATGAGAAAGAGAGTCAGATTTGAGAATGAATTACATAAGTTGTGGGATGCCAAATTTTAGGTTTATATATTTTATCTCATTTGCTATCATTTGTTGTGTGTATAAGTATGTTCACCAAATTTGTTTGGGTAAAGAAAAACATCAAAAATCAAATCTTTGATAAAATTCTGCAAAAATGGTAACAGAGCAGCTCAGTGAAATTGTTACTAGCATAGTCCTGATTTATAATGGTTCATGGAAAAGAAATTTAAAAAGTAGACTTAGGTGTTTTGAAAGCTAGGTGTTGATTTCTAGCCAAAATTTGCCTCAAATACCTGAAGAGCAAAACATTAAAATCTTCAAAATTGTGCATCAAATTTGTATAGAAGTCTAGGGGATTACGTGAATTGGAGAACACTAAAATCTCCAAAACACTGCACCAAATTTATATAAAAATCTAGGAAAATGTGTAGAATACATTTTGAACAAAAACTCTTAAGACCATTTCTTCCCTAGGGGTTGATGGCGGTCACCTTCACTCTTGACCTTAGCAAAGGGGTCATTTTGCACCTTAAAAATGACTGTAGGGACGCAATGGTTTGACATCATCTAGTTGGGCTCCAGAAGGACATCAATGCCCCAAAGATGGATGTCATCTTGGGACTCACTCACACCCAACCATGATGTCAGGGGTCCCATGTCTTGACATTACTGAAGGGACTATTTCATCCCCTACATGGATGTCCTAGCTCCCATGTGTGACATCATGATTAGGGATAATTTTCAGCCTTGAAAACGATTCTACAAAGGAAGTTTTTTTTGGAGATGAATTGGGGTTTAATGGAGGAAACAAGTAATTTTGGAGTTCAAGTTGTGACTATTCTTGAGAGTTGAGAAGGCAATTTCTATTGGAAGTTGGATGTGGAATGGACCTGACACCAATGAATGGTCATATGCAAGTATTTTCAAGGATGAGTAAGAGATTTTTTTGACCTAGAGAGGGTTCAAAGCAAAGTTTCGAAGGGTTAAAGAGGAAATCTAAAGGTTGAGTAAGTAGGACAAAGGATAAAACAGTGGCTTTGTAACTTTGTATTTTCTGTCATGCACTCCTAAGGATAGTTACGAAACTTGGTTAGTTCTTGAGGGAGATGAGTTTTCCCTTGGATCATGGGTTTAAAATAAAAATAAAAATTGCTGCTCTTTTAAAGAGAGTCAGCAATAAACTTGAGACTTGACAAAAACTTAGAAATTAGCTTTAAACAACCAAACAAAATATTTTTCAGAAAACACTTGTAATCTTGAAACAACTTAGTACGTCAGCAAAAGACATCATTTTAGATTATTTATTAGCTGAGATTTTGCAAGTTTTTGCCAAGTCACTGAGTTCAAGTATTATTATCTTGCTAACTATGTTCCCAAGTAATAGAATGTTCTATTCCTTTGTGGAGATTTTATTCCCCAAGAGGGTTTCCTCCACATCAGATCTCTATTTTTTCTGTCATTTTGTATATGTTTTTGTAAGTTGTGGAATTAATCTCCTGCTATTGTAGTCTTTAGATAATCTGCTGCTCAACAATGAATACTTAACTAAACAATCAAAAATCATAGTAAAGATCTACATGAGGAATCATTTATACTTAGTATATTACAGATCAAATATTGTATCAAAGTATGGTTTCTCCTTGGTTTTGTGCTAAATTGCAAAGATAAGATGATTCTATTAATGTCCATGGATGACCAAAGTAGGCCAATGGGATTTGTCGAAAAGAGCTGTTACGGTGGACTCTAGAAACTAAAAGGTACTACGAAAATAAGTTAAACTAGAGTAAAGGAACTGTGGTACATTACATTAAAGTCGAACAATGGTATGGCATTAAATTATAGCCTTGCGGGTTGGACCCAAAAATGGGTAAACCTTAACATGTTAAATGTAATGATGAAGAGAAGAGAAAACCGACAATCAAGGTAAAAGAGAGAAAAATAAAAGAGCTCAAGTGGATCCAAACTCAAAGAGTTTGTATGACTTTGAACAAGAAAGGCGTTGAGAATGGCAAAAGAAAATTTACTCTATTTGACCCAGAAGTTGAAAATTGGGGCTTTGATGTAAAGAGAATTCCGGGCTAGACGGGGAGCAAGTTGGAAGTGAGTCTCAAGTTGCATAATTGAAGGAAAGCTTAGCAACCTTGAAAAGTCAATTGGGCACCTTGGGAGGATGAGTGGAGCACTTGGCTGACATGTTCTTTGATGTGAAGAGAGAAGAATGAAATAGAAACTCAGCCAAGAGAAAATTTGGAAGACATAGAATCCTTGGGTGTGATGCCACCATTTAAATTGGAAGCAAAGTTTGACATTCAAGTCTATGAGGGTCAACATGATGCAGAGAAACTGAATAATTGGCTCGGATGATTGTGGCGGTAATGAGTAGAAAATCACATTTGTGCAGTTCAAGATTTCTAGCCATGCAGAAAATCACATTTGTTCAGTTCAAGATGTCTAGCCATGCACTGGTATGGTAGGAAAGCTATTTGCATTCTCATAAGAAAAATCTTGTATGGAAATGAAAAGACAAAAAATGGTTGATGAAATCACATTTGTATCCTATGAACGGTAGGAAAGTTATTTGCATTCTCATAAGAAAAATCTCGAATGGAAATGAAAAGACAAAAAATGGTTGATGAAATCACATTTGTATCCTATGAAGTATGAACTATAGTAGAAGCTTATCTGGTAGTACTTGTTGTAGAAGCAAGGACTAAATATTCAAGAACAAATTTGTATTCAATTTTCTTCGTGGAGAGAGAGAGAGAGAGAGAGAGCTCTGCTTGAATGTGATAGTGTCTATTCACACTTATTAAGTAGTGATGCAAGGTTTGGGGATCCCATTAGGAGCCCCTTCAGTCAACTCTCTATCCAAACCGGGGTTAAAGATTTTAAGCAAAAGATCATATTTATATTTCCATTCTAAACTATATTCTCAGAAATATGGGAGAGAATAAACTTTAAAAAGACCAAGTGTTAAAAAAAAAGAGGGAAATAAAATGATTTGGCATAACCATATTTTTCTAGATAAGATAATTCTATTGATGTCCATAAATGGCCAAAGTAGGCCAATGGGATTCATTGAAAAGAGCTCTTACAATGCATTGTAGTAACCAAAAATTACTACAAAAATAAGCTGAATTAGAATACAATGCATTGTATGGCATAAAATTACAGCCTCAAGTGTTACCCAAAATGGATAAACCCTAACATGCTAAAAGTAATGATAAAGAGAGAGCTAGAAGTCAAGGTAAAACTGAGATAGAAAGGAGCTCTAGTGGATCCAAGTGCCAACACTAATCTATAGTGGGATGTAAAGGAGAAGCATACCATTGTCATCACCAACTATCCCAAATGGCCAACATGATCTAATCATGCTCCCAAGAGAATGGCTATGACTAAGAGGGCCTGGTTGGATAATGAGAGGACATGGAGTTCAACACCTCAAGACTCTTCTAGCATCCATGGCCATGGAACTAATACAAGAAGATAGGAAATTGGTAAACAATGTCTCTTTCCACCTCCTCGGTACATAAGGGGTGGTCGAAAGCCGACATCAGGTAACTGTAGTCTTGTCTTGCTGCATGCAATAAGAAGATAGAACTTGATCCCTAGTAGACACTCTTGTATGGAGATTGTAGGCAGACAATTTGAGATGTTTGCATGGGTGCCATGCAATAGTGTATGAGTAGATGCACGAATGTGTGTGCATAAAGTGTTTGCAATAAGTTTTCATGTAGTGTTGTGTGTGTACATAATGCACACGTCACAAAGTTTGTAATAATGCAAATGTAATGGGGTATTTTTAATGTTTTATGTAAATAGGTAGTTTGGAGGTAGTTGGGCAATTGCCAATTGCCTACTGGTTCGATTATAATTATGCTTCTTTGTGAGAGAAGCGAGAGTGCTTCTTCTTGTTGGCCGAAGTGTATTGTTGGTGAGAGTTGCTTATTGGTAGATTGTTCATTAAAGTATGATGTATTGCAGATTGTTGTTGTGCAGGATATATGCTATGTGCACAATGTACCCATTTGTATCTGTAAGTATTCAATTGTGTCCTTTTGTTTATATAAGTGGTATGCAATGTGTTTGTATTCCATTTCTACGCAAACAAGGGTGCACAAATCTATCATTAACATTTTGAAGAGTTGTAGCTTCAAATGAATGCTTATGACTCTCAGTTGCAAAGATAGAGTGAAAGAATGAGGTGACTAGTTGAGTAATTGTTGATCATAACTAACATCAAAGAGTAATTGCTTCCCTATGGTACAAAGCCAAGCATCTTTGGTCAGTATGGCTGAGAAAGGTGGCAAGCAATCCACCTGAGTCTCTATACAAGCAATAGTACCTCCCTTGAATCCCATAATCAACAAGACACCTAGATGAAACGTTCTTCGGTCTCCATCTCTTGAATAGAGCAAAGACGACATACCCTATCCTCTCAAGGAATATGGTGGTCTATCTCCACTCTCGACTAATGTGAGCACACTTTAAGCTGACCAAGAGGAATCCTAAGGCTGTGTATCCAATGCCGCTAGACGCAATCAAGATGAGTAATAATGCCATTCTCAATCCTCTTGAAATGTTTAGTATAGAAAGACAACTTAGGACTAAGAGGATGAGATGGAGTAACCCAAGTGATCTGATTATATTGTTAATAAACATCATCTTTGATTGCTTGATTAATCACCCTCTTATTGAGAAGAAGACAGGGAAGAGCATTTAAAGAGTATTTGAATAGAGGTAATCGATTTGTGGAGGTGTCGATTGACTAAAGAAGAGAAATAACTTTTGAGCACTATACATGATAACGACAAAATTGCTCTTGGGGGTAATTCATTTTGAGTAGCAGAGCACTAAATATGGGAATCACTCTCGGCCTTAGGTTTAGTCACCCATGGATCTAAGGTGGTGAAGTTGAAAAATAATTTTGAAGATGCTCTTAAGGCTAAGAGGATGACTGCCAGACTTAGCCAGAACAATACATTGGGAACTTTTCTTTTACATCTAGTAAATCGTTGAAGCAAAATAGTTTGCACCCTCTCAATTTGAGCCCATTCAACACACCCCAGATTTGGACCCCAAATCTTAGATCCATAAAGGACCATATGTTTGATGATACGATCAAAGAGGCGTGTCTTTGTAAGTAAGTCTTGGAAGTTTTGCTAGAAACATTAGCATTCCAAGACTGAGAGAGATGCATATCCCTTGCAAAGTTGTGACTATGAAGCTGGCCAAAGATTATTGGAAGGACTTGTAAACCGAACCCCCAAGTAGGTGTAAGCAGTTTTGATCTCAACCAACTCACCCTTATAGAAGAACGAAAACTTAGATAGGGTACTCTTTGTTGTATTCAAGATCATCACCTTAGTCTTGCTAACATTGACTACTAGTTGTTTTAAGACATAGAAGCAAGCAAGAGCATCCAACTTCCTTTACATGCCCTTAGGAGTATTAGCAAGAAGAATTACATCATCTGCAAAAGCATTATACCTATCAAGACATGATGTAGAAAGCAACCATGACCAACATGTGTTTTGATGAATAAATTCTTCAAGCTCGTCAACGTAGATCCCAAATAGTGAAGGAGAGAGAACAATCTTATTTGACACCAATGGTGCTTTGGACATCCTCTAAGAAACTAAAAGCTGTCCGGAAACAACCAACAACTACCTCGTATATTCTCTTGATGGCAGTTATAAAGAGCTTTGAGATGTTGATTTTATGTAGTCTCTTGAATAAAAGATGCTTTTGAATAGTGTCAAAGGCCTTTCTAAAGTTTGCAAAACAATAAATACTTCAGAAAACCATTGACGAGACCTCAACATTAGCCTTGAGAGAGAAAATATGATCAATAGTCTAATGATCACTTCTAAAACCAACCTGCCCTTGATCTAGCAGTTTTGAGAGTTTCATAGTCAAAACTATTGCATAGAACTTGGCGAATGTGTGTGCAATCATGAAAGTTCTGTAGTGATTGGAAGCTAAATAGTCCCCGTATTAGTGGATAGGGTGGATAATAGGCTGTGACTAGGAGGCAGGGAAGCCAAAACAAAGAACCTCGTTGAATAATTCTGCAATGAGATAGCCAAGAGCTTCAACGTCATATTTGAAGGATTCATCTTGAAATCCCTCAAATTATGTATAGCTCTTTTAATGACCCCTAAAGAGAAGAGGTGACATGATGTTTGGGTTGGGGGGAAGGGGGGAAGAGATATGAATAGTGGGATGCCCTAGGATATCATAGAAGGAATTAGCATGGGAGACCTAGGACTTGTTATTAATGCAAATGGAATGAGGCTTCTAAGGAAGAAAAGTGTCCCAAAAGGTTTTGGGAGAGTGATGAAGAGTGTCTACAAGCATACAACATGTAGTGACAAGAAACTCTTGCTTCTTATGCCGAATGAGGCATTTATATTCCCTCCGAGTGGAAGATATAATTATAAGTGGATGGATGAGAGCAAATGGATCTTCCAATGCATGGATTTACATTTCTCATCATACCAACAATTCATTGGAAAGCATTGATGCGACAAACAGGATTTAGCCAAGGAAAAGTATGGGGAAAGGAGTCAAGGGTTGGATCCCATAAGGTGCGAGATAAAAAAAATCATATTTGGTTGTTGTTGTTGTGAATTTAAAAGAGAAATATTGGGACATCAATTGGGAGAGACGAGTGAACAAATAAAGATCAAAATGAATCATGGGATGGTTGGTAGCATAGTTGAGAAAATCTGCAAAAAATTCCTATTCGATCCGATTTTTCCTTATTCACAGATTGGTCGATTTTTCTCGATTTTTGCCGGTTTTTTTCGAAATTTTTTTGATATACATGAAAAAAGCTATTTTTCAATGAAAAATTGCATTTTCTTAGGTTTTTTCATTGAAAAATAGCTGATTTTTGCTGATTTTCCCACTTTGTTTGCTGATTCCTTTTCCATGTTGATTTCGATTTTCTCAACTATGGTTGGTAGGATTGGGTGATGGAGGAGGAAAATACAGAGAGGTAAAAGAAGAGGAACTCAAGGAGAAAGTCAACATTGCATGATCAACTAAGGGAAGTTGACTAGAAACCTGAAAGCTTTGAATATGAGAAAGCAAGGTTCTATTTGTGATGATATAATCAACCACGCTCACACCTCTCACATGTGGAAAACAAGTGAACCTGGAGGAGTTAGGAAATTGAGAAATCCCATTGACAACCAAGAGGCCATGTGACTCGCACAATTGGATCAAGTGTTTTCCATAAGTGGTAACAAGATACTTATCATTTGTAGAGGTCCTGTTGAATGCAAGATCCACGAAGAGACAAAACTTGCCCTTTATGAGATTTTGAAAAGGTGCCTGGCCGGTCCTAGTGCGAGTGTTGAAGTCATTCTAAAGAATGACATCACCTAATGATGTATATGTAGAAATATCTAGGTAGAGATTCAAGCATGGGTCACCGTCAGAGTGGATGACAATAGATGATGACGTTGGAGGAAAATGACATATTGCTACAAAGCTTTCTCTAAACCACATATACTTGGACTGGTCATTTGATGTGACCAACACCACTTTGAAATTTGAATGCCATGCGGGGAAGAATATATAAAACAACACTTGCATGAGGGTTTGTGTATGGTGAATGTTTGAACACCCCCCCCAAAGGGGGGGGGGGATGAATTTGCAAGTAATGAGAGCACGCGTATTGTAATTGACGACGATAGAGCGAAGAGGAAGTTACAACGGATCTGCTGTAGGTTGTATCCCTTCGTTTTTCTGGACGGAATAAAAGGCCTGGTTATTTTCTCTGTGGACGTAGCTCGTATTGGGTGAACCATGTATATCTGTGTCTCTCTTGTACTGCATTATTTTCTACGTTATATTTCCGCATTTAATTTATTGCTCGTGTTTTGTTATTTCTAACAACTGGTATCAGAGCAAGGTTTGAAAAACACACTTGAAAGGAGGGTTTCCTAGTTTGAGTGGGAGCAATGGTAGAAGAAGGAGAGAGGAAGAGCTAGGTTGTAGCTTGGTTTGAGGAGAAAGGGTTTCAACCCTAGGATAAATCAATTCTTGAGTGGAAGCAATGTGTGGAAGAATCTGGGTGAAGGAAAAATAACAGGAAGCACAATGGTAGAACTGGTGAGCTCCGGTAGCAGTAGAGCTGGTGAGCTTCAACAATAGTAGAGTTGGTGAGCTTCGACAGCAGTGGAGCTAGTGAGCTCTGGTAGCGGTGGAGCTGGTGAGCTTCGGTAGACCCGGTGAGCTCCGGCAACGGTAGACGCGGTGAGCTTCGGCAACGGTAGATCCGGTGAGCTTCGGTAGTGGTAGATCCGGTGAGCTTTGGTAGCGATAGATCTTGTGAGCTTCGAAAATGGTAGATCTGGAGATTAAGGCTGGAAATGCTTGTTCTAGTGGCCTTATTGCAAAGTTGCTAGAAAATGTCTGAGATGGTTTATTGGTTGTACCACAAGTTTTTGGGCAAGTATTAACTATTGTAACTAGTGTAGCTTGTACCTGAAGAAGCTACTGTAACTGGTGTAGTTGTGGCCAAAAAGAGACTGGTGTGGATGCTAGTGGTGGTTTCTTGGTGTAATGTTCTTAGAGTTAGCTCTAGTAATATTTGTAATGTTTTTTAAAGTGGATTTTTGGACTATTTTGTTACCTTACCGGTATATGGCTAAGGGTAACAGGTGAAGCTAATATGTTTAGATATTGCACATGCAGTGGGAGTAGTTAGCAAATATATGTCCAATCCAGGGAAGGAACATTGAACTATTGTGGCAGTTTTCGGACCCTATGGAAAGTATTCAACAAGTGGGAGATTGTTGGAAATGTGTTGAATATTTTCCATGTTATTATGGTTGGGTTTTTGGGTTAATATATTTGAACCCATGGATTAATATATTTGGGTTAATATATTTGAACCCATGGATAAATATATTTGAGTTAATATATTTGAACCCATGGATAAATATATTTGGGTTAATATATTTGAACCCATAGATAAATATATTTGAACTTGGGTTTTATGGCCATGGTATTGTAAAACCCCTTCTTGTGTTGTTGGTATATAAAACAACACTTGCATGAGGATTTGTGTATGGTGAATGTTCGAACACCCCCCCCCCCCAAAGGGGGGGAATGAATTTGCAAGTAATGAGAGCGCGTGTATAGTAATTGACGACGATAGAGCGAAGAGGAAGTACAACGGATCTGCTGTAGGTTGTATCCCTTCGTTTTTCTAGACATAATAAAAGGCCTGGTTATTTTCTCCATGGACGTAGCCCGTATTGGGTGAATTACGTATATTTGTGTCTCTCTTGTATTGTGTTATTTTCTACATTATATTTCCGTATTTAATTTATTGCTCGCTTTTTGTTATTATTAGCCATATCGCCCCACTACAATTCCATAAAGTAGCAAAGAGGCTATTGTAACCTCTTGCAACTTGCAAACACCTTCATTTTATAGGCCAAGGATGAGACCACCTTGGAGGAGGGGATTCACGAATCACAACTTGTTAGTCATGGATAATTGCCCACTTGTTGGATTTTTGAGAAACTATCATTTGCACATGTGCTTTCTGTAGTTCCTCCATTTGAAGATGTGTGAGGTCCTCATCTAAGTAAATTTTTGTGGATAGAGCAAAAAGTTTCTTCTTGGCTCTTAAAGCCCTTAAATGTTCCTCAAATGACCTTAAATGTTCCTCAAATGAGCGGAATTAGAGAGAAGAGTTGCATTAGGGGCTACCAAAAGCTTGATCAAGGATAATATCCCTAATATCCAATGTGTTATGAATAAATTTATGCCTTGCCTCTAAGGGATCAATAGGCTTTGAAAGACCTCAAACTCGAAGGTTGGCCTCATCAAATTTGGCTTACATTGCTAACTTCATGTTTCGAGGAGTCGTTTTTCCCTTAACCACTTGAAACCATGATTAATGTTCTTTAACTTGTTTTTGGAGAGATTGTTGATGAGCATTTGTCTTGTTTTGAGATTCTCATGTTGAACGAGGATCTCTGTTGGCTTGTATTGAATATCATGAACAACCTCTTGGTGATGAGGAAGATCGTCAATTGGAGATGTATGAGTTCGTTTAGATTGTTCTGGTTTGACAATCTTTTCACCTTGTACTTGGACTTGACATTGTAGGGCCTCAATGGTAGTGTCTTGGAGAAGCTACTTTTGCAGTTGTGTTATTTGCTATTGAATCTCAATGCCAAAATGCTCTACTTTGAAATCCATTTGGTGAGGCGATTGTACTTGACTTTAGACGTTAACACTGTTTGGAGAGTATGTGAAGGTGGAGTTTCCATGTTAGAGAAAAAACCCTAGCTTCGATTTTAGCTGGATGAATTTTTTGTGTAGAGGTGAGGCAAACCCTGGCTTTGATTTCGGTTGGAATAGACAAGATGAATTTTCTATGTAGAGGCGAGGCAAACCCTAGAGAGTTTTTACAAAACTTTACATTACATCAAGAGTACAAATAATTTCTGGTTCATAAGCATATATTGGTAACCAGCAATTACTTGGCAGACATTCGAGAAGTGTTTTCTTTTGAGTTGGGACAAGGATTGACAATCACGTCTCTTTTCTCTGGTGTCCTTGTGTCCTTTCCTTTGCCAATGGTATTGCGTCATTTAGGAAGAAGAAATTCATTTTCATAAGCAAATATACAATAGAACTTGAATGTTTGCAACAATGGTCTTTTGGACTTTAAGAAGGATATATTTGTAAAAAGGATGTCCATTTCTGCATCAAGTCCAGTAATGCCCGTATGAATGTACGAACTCCGCAACCATCCAAAAAGAATCTTACTTCTCTCCATTAGTGATCCAACCTCCAACTCAATTCACATACACAGGAATACATTGTTCCAAAAAAGGGCATACTAATCAGCCATAGATATTTATGTATTCCAAGCATATAATCATTGACGTTTTTACATTCTTTTCATAATTTCATTGAAGAACCTTCAGCAGTAACTGAAAGAAAGAAAAAGAATGTGCTTTGAGTACATGAATCCAATTCAAGTAAAGAGGCACAATTCCTTACAGATATATACATGAATAAATCAAATTTACATGCAGCAAGCATAAATTCATTCAAGAATAGATATTGCAGTTTTAAATGATCATATCAACAAAGGAAGAATGCGTATTTGACTCCTTTATATATATGAAGACACACGCACACACCATATTTATTTCAGAATAAACTCAATCCAAATTATGTGCAGAATGCATAAAATCATTCAAGAATAAATATTACTGTTTTAAATGGTCATATCAACAAAGGATTTAAACATATTTGACTCCTTTATATATATAAAGACACACACACCACATTTATTTCAGAATAAGCTCAATAAGTGTGAAAGATATCGATTACATATTCCAACACAAGGATTATCATATTAAGATCAAAGGAGAAAGATATCAAGCTATTTATAAACTCCATTTGGCAACAAAATTTCTGGTTCAAGAACACTAATGTATGATTCAAAGGTCCAGCCTATTTTTTATGGGTTTGGAATTACATTATTTGGTACATGCTAATGTACCCTCATGGTACCTTCATGGTACACCTTGTAAATATTAGACTAGGGTCAAGTCTTAGATTAGAGTGTGAGTAAATATTTTATATAATGTAATAATGTGCAAGAAATGCACAAGTGTTATGTAAGTGTGTATGTGCAGGAAATGCACAAGTGTCATGTGAGTAAGTGTGCAAGTGTGATGTGTGTATATGTGCACAAGTGTCTTATATGTAAGTGTGCACAAGTGTCCTTAGATTAGAGAGTGCTAAGTGAAGAGTCATGTATAGGTGTGCATACAAGATAGAGTCATGTGTATGCAAGTGTCAAGTAGGGAAGCCAAGAGTCATGAGACTTGGCATAAGGAAATGAATAGTCAAGTAACCAAAGAGTCACTCTACAATGGCTATATTTTACTCCATAGAGGGATAGAGCATTCATATAGCTTTCATATAGAATTCATAGTGAGTATAGAGAGCATTGTTATCATCATTGTAAGAGAGTTTTATGATACATTTGTAAGAGGAAGAGGAGTAATAAAGATTGCATACATTTGAGCAACTAATATTGTAAGTTGTGCTACATGCTTTGTACATGTATGATTCAGGCTATTACATTCATATTTCTGCATATTAATGAATGTTAGTTGATATATTATAAGCCTTGATTTACATATTAGTTGGCTCATATTATTCTTATTTACATCATTATCTTGATCTTACTATATTGCCGCTATCATATATTTGATCTTATGAATTTTATCCTATGAGTTTACAATAATATTAAGGCTTCAAAAGCCATTAGCTATCTAGATAGATTAACTTACCAAAAACTTTATCCAAGATCAAGTATAAATCAAGTATATGCCATTAATCAAACTAACAATGAATTTCAATATTAGAATAACAACAATATCTCACTCAAATATACACAATATCAAAAGAATTACATGAATGATTCAGATTGATTACATTGCTTGAAGAGATGTCTCCAATATATAATTTAACATGACTTTTTAGTACTCTTACTATTGCTCTCCTCAAACATCTGGGAGATGTATCCTTTCATATTCTTCTCATAAAGACAACTTTCATCTTTCCGCATATCAATGTGACTTCATTCTTTTTCTTGACACCTTGCACTTTCTCTCATATTGACACATACATTATAAAATATAAATCAACTACCAAACTATTATTTATGAGGGGGCCAAATAATGTAATACTTCCAACACCCCCCCATATTACATTATTTGGTAGGAAGGCTTTTTGCCTTCATTCTTTGATTCTTCTTTCTCTTCATTCTTCAGCTTTGACTTCGGCATGGCTGGAGATATGCAACCTTCATTAGGTATTTCTTTATAAATTATTTGTGTTTGCCTCTGGATCAATGTACTTGAGTTGCCTCTGGGTCTTTGCCTTTGGGTCATTGCCACTGGATCTGCCTCGGGGTTACTGCTTTTGGGTCGTCGCCTTTGGGTCACTGCCTCTAGGTCACTTCCACAAGGTCATTGCCTCTAGAATTCTGCCTTTGGGTCACCTCTGAATTATCATTGTCTTTGGGTCATCCATTAGAATATTCATAAGACTATCATATCTATAGGATCATCACTATAGATGTTTTCACTATAGGCCATCTTCCAAGCTATGCTTAGGTCATAATCATTTATTTCTTTATGATAAGATTAACAATATTCTCAACAAACTTTGATCATACTTGGTTTCCTTCTGTAGAAACCATACAACATTCCTTTTATCTTATCCCATTCATTCATTTTATCCATCCACAATCCATTTTTAATTTGTGATCTTTCTTTTCTTTTTGTAGACAAATTATTTGTGAATGATTATGTCCACAAATTTCACAACAATAGAGGTTCCAATATTTCTCTAACTTGTGTCCATATCTACCACAATTATTACATCTGTTCTTTGTTACAAAATTCCTTTTGCCATTTTGTCCTTCACTGTTACTGCTTCTAGTAGTCTCTGTCATAGATTTGATGTCACTATTTCCTGTCACAAATTTAGTTCTTGATTCCTTGCTGCTCGTCTGTCATATATATCCAAGACCTTCACATTTTGGTCTTATTTCTGGTACAATTTTCTCTTTCATTCCTTGTCCATGTTTTCCCAATCCTGTATCTTTATATCCCATTTTACTTAACAATTTTGAACAATTTCCTTTAGTATGCCTTTCAAAACAACCAAAAAGATCATCAGATTGATCCATATCAACATCAACACAACTCTGAGCATCACTATCTCTGTTTTCTACTTCAATTGTTTTTGACATCTTATGTTTTTGTATTTCTATTTTTTGATCATTTATTTTTCTTTTCAATTTTTTTTTTGCTATGTTCCTTTGAAGTTGACAACCTTATAGCTCCAAAATTTCAAATCCTTTTAACTCCCTAGGTTTAAATAAATCAAAGTTTCTAAATTAAATCCTATGGAATAGAAAACCTTATGTCTCCCTATATCTAGAAACTAATGAATGAATTTTGCAAATTTATGTTTTCCTAAGTTTGATGTAGAAATTGTTTTGTCTCCTAAAGTTGATTAATGCAAAAATTCAATAATCTTTGATTTCAAAAAAACTTGAACCAAATAAATATTTAAGAACTTAAAAAACTATTAATTAAATCCTTATATCTTCAAAATTAGCATACTACTTATTTTTCCACTATCTAAATCTTCAAAGATAAACTTATTAAATCTCTTATCACTTATTACTCCTTACCTTTAAACAAAACTCTAAAAATTAAATAATACTTTACTACTTATCACTTCTTAGAAAAGATTTTTGAAAACCTAAAACTTTGAATTTATCTTTACTATTTCTCCTCACGCTGTTGCTTTGTCTTGAATGCTACGTGGAATGCTGGAAGGCGTTCTACCTGTTGGCATCTCCTTGACTTGCTTAGTGTGCCTTGAAATTCTCGGACATTTCAAACTGCCTTTATCTTCACTTGAATTATATTGAAGTGGCTTCCATTGTACTTGTGCTAACTGCTTTATTAGGTGCTCCTTGGTAGCAACTTGAGATGTTTTAATTCAGACTTGCGTTAGACGTTTCACCTTTGACTAAACACTTGGTATTCTGCCCTTGAGACGTTAGATAATACGATTCAGACGTTGCATTATCTTCTGCCAATATCACATGATCTTTTGCCACCAACTCAAACGTTCCTCTAGCTGGCTACGTGAGTAATAGCGCAAATGTTATACTCAACGAAAGAATGATTAATTTCTCTCTTCCCTTTGGTGTTGGCTTCTATTTGCTTGCCCCTTTAGCGCTGAATTTCACTTGCTTGTCCCTTTGGTGCTTCGTCTTCGCTTGCTTGTCCCTTTGGCACTTGGTCTTCGCTCTTGGACATAGCAACGTCTTCACTTCCTACCTCGGCTTTGTCGTTGTGTCTTCACTACTCAAGTTGGTTCGGTTGCATTTACACTGCTTCTTCAAGTTGGATTGATTGCACTCGGCTCTCTCATTGTTTGGAGCTTTTAGCTACTGTATTGCTTTGGTTATTCTAATGTTCCGTGTCTCTTCCTTAGGTGCAAGTTCAGGCGATATTCACTTTTTGCTTTGGTGTTTGTGACTTCCAACTCAGAGCTCCCGACTTTGCTTCAGACTAGACTTAGCAGCTTCAAACTTGTCCCAATGCTTTTCCTTAAAAACTTAATGCATAATTCTCTTCTTCTCGCATCCTCCTCGGTGCAATACCGAGATATCAATTCTTTCTTCAATGTAATATTCTGTAACAGGTGTTCTTAGATTTCAAAATAGCTCCACACTCTCTGGCGGCTATGACTCCTTCTTAAGCAACTTACAATAGCTTTGCATTCATTCCCCTTTCCGATGCTCTTTGTTTCAGGTGGATTCCACCTTATATTTTGCCTTATACTTTTTGATGTTGCCTTGGCTTGCTGACAGCTAAATCTCAGGCTCTCCCGTTCTCCTTTCAATTCTTCATTGTTCTTTGGATCGAAAAATAACATGCAATATCTTGACTACCTCAATCTGCCTCTTTCTTTGTTCCGCCTCAGGTGCTTTTTCCACCTTGCAACTTCTCCTCAACTCGGCTGCCATCAACCTTCTCTCTGCTACACTCCAATGTCTATCAACAATTTCTTCTTAAATTCTTCTTATATCTCCTACCAACTTCTTATAACTCCAGCAATATTAATTTTTCCTTCCTCCAAAATCTTCTTTTCTTCAATAAAATAACTTTGATAAAATCACTTTCTTCAAATTAAATCTGCCTTACCTAGCAATTCCTCTTCTCCAATCTTCTACAGTTTGGGCAACCTCATCCCTTCAATCTTCAACCTTCTTTACGTCTAGTCTTTAGTCTTCAAATCTTCTGCAAATTTCCAGCGATCTTTTCAACTGGCTATTTTCAACTTTGGGCGATCTCTTCAGCCTTGAACTTTTGTTAATCCTCGGGTGCACTTATCAACCCGGTTTCTCTCAATCTCAAATGGCCAGATTGTGGCTTTGATACCATTGATAGCTTTCCAGAAGATTAACTTACATAAAGCTTTATCTAGGATCAAGTATAAATCAAATATATGCCATTAATCAAACTAACAATGAATCTCAATATTGGAATAACAACAATGTCTCACTCAAATATACACAATATCAAAAGAATCACATGAATGATTCAGATTGATTTATTTGCTTGGAGAGATGTCTCTAATATATAATTTTACATGACTTTTCAGTACTCTTACTATTGCTCTCCTCAAACATCCGGGAGATGCATCCTTTCATATTTCTCTCATAAAGACAAAACTTTCATCTTACCACATATCAATATGACTCTTCATTCTCTTTCTTGACACCTTGCACTTTCTCTCATATTGACACATACATTATAAAATATAAATCAACTACCAAACTATTATTTACAAGGGGGCCAAATAATGTAATACTTCCAACACCCCACCATATTACATTATTTGGTAGGAAGGCTTTTTGCCTTCATTCTTTGATTCTTTTTTCTCTTCATTCTTCAACTCTAACTTCGGCATAGCTGGATAAATAGAATAACCAAAGAAATACAGTAGCTGAAAGCTCCAAGCAATGAGAGAGCTGAGTGCAATCAATCCAACCTAAGGAAGAAGCAGTGTAAACGCAGCCGAACCAACTTGCGTAGTGAAGACACAGCAACAAAGCCGAGGTAGGAAGTGGAAACATTGCTATCTCCAAGAGCAAAGACGAAGCGCCAAAGGGAAGAGAGAAATTAATCATTCTTTGGCTGAGTGTAACTTTTGCGCTATTACTCACGTAGCTAGTTGGAGGAATGTCTGAATCATATTATCTAATTTCCAAGGGGCAGAATACCAAGCGTTTAGTCAAAGGTGAATAGTCTAATGCAGGTTTGAAGTAAAATGTCTCAAGTTACTAGCAATCAGGGCCTAAAAAAGCAATTCACACAAGTTTAATGGAAGCCACTCAATGCAGTTCGAGTGAAGATAAAGACATTTTGAAATGTTCGAGAATTTCAAGGCACACTAAGCAAGTCAAGGAGATGCCAATAGATAGAACGCCTTCCAGCATTCCACGTAGCATTCAAGGCAGGGTGAGGAGAAATAGGCACGAGCGGCAGTGTGAGGAGAAATAGGGAGAGCGAAGATAAAGATAAATTCAAATTTTTAGGTTTTCAAAAATCTTTTCTAAGGAGTGATAAATAGTAAAGTATTATTTAATTTTTAGGGTTTTGTTTAAAGTTAAGGAGTAATAAGTGATAAGAGATTTATCTTTGAAGATTTAGATAGTGGAGAAATAAGTAGTATGCTAATTTTGGATATATAAGGACTTAATTAAAAGTGTTTTAAGTTCTTAAATATTTTATTTGGTTTAAGTTTTTTTGAAATCAAAGATTATTGAATTTTTGCAAATTAATCGACTTTGGGAGACAAGGATTTCTACATCAAACTTAGGAAAACATAAATTTGCAAAATTCATTCATTAGTTTCTAGAACTAGGGAGACAAGGTTTTCTACTCCATAGGATTTAATTTAGAAACTTTGATTTATTTAAACCTAGGGAGTTAAAAGGATTACTACTTCTAAGGTTTAGAAAAATTTGCAAAATTTAGTTTTTGAAATTTTGGAGCTATAAGGTTGTCAACTTCAAAGGAACATGGCAAAGAAAAAGCAATTGAAAAGAAAAATAAATGATCAAAAAATAGAAATACAAAAACGTGAGTTGTCAAAAACAATTGAATTAGAAAACTTTTATTTTCAAGAAGAACAAATATACATTCAAGATGACTCACTAGAAGAAACTAAGGAAATATTGTACTCAATACATGATAGCAAAAATTGAAAGACAAAAGAATACATCAATGAAGGAAAAGATAATCTTCCAATCAAATTATTAGAGAAGCCAATTTTAATGCTAGGAAATTATCTAAGTTCAAAGTTTGATGAAGCAGTTGAAGACTCTAAAGGTGTTTTCACATTACCTAGTGATATAGGAAAGATAATGTATATGCCATTAGTTTCTAATGAAGTTCTCAAAGGCCATAATAGAAAACAAGGGGAAATGACTAAACATTTGAAAAATAAGCTTGTTGATATTATCAGTGAAGCAGAACAGGGAGAATCTCTAATGCTTCATACATCAATGAAGGAAAAGATAATCTTACAATCAATCATGAGATAAGCCAAAGATGAAAATCTTTTAATGCTAGGAAATTATCTAAGTTCAAAGCTTGATGAAGTAGTTGAAGACTAAAGGTGTTTTCACATTACCTAGTGATATAGGAAAGATAATGTATATGGCATTACTTTCTAATGAAGTTCTCAAAGGCCAGAATAGAAAACAAGAGGAAATGACTAAACATTTGAAAAATAAGCTTGTTGATATTACCAGTGAAGCAAAACAGGGAGAATTTCTAATGCTTCAACAATGCATGCAAAGTATACTTAATGATGCTAATGATTGTTATGAAAATTTTGTTATTGTACCTGTTAGTCTATGGAAAACAATCTACAAGGGAATAATCACTCTAAATGTTTCCAAGACAAGAAAACAAGGAAAGGTTGAAGAATTAGGAAATAAAACAATGATGAAAGATGTTTTTTGTGATACAAATGATTTAAGGCCCATGATGATAGATGCATGTTATGATCCTCATCAAAATGAAATGAAAAATTGTGATGCAAGCAATGATACTTGTGACTTAGAATTCATGACAAAAATAGATGCTACATGTGATACAAAGGATTTGAATACAGTCCGTGATTGTTCTGAAAAATCTTATGCTATCAAAATTGATAATGACATGGATTCAAATGATGACAGAGATAGTGATGCTCAGGGTTGTGTTGACGTTGATAGGGATTAGTCTGATGATCTTTTTGGTTGTTTTGAAAGGCATACTTAAGGAATTGGTTCAAAATAGTCTGATGATCTTTTTGGTTGTTTTGAAAGGCATACTTAAGGAATTGTTTCAAAATTGTTAAGTAAAATGGGATATAAAGATATAGGTTTGGAAAAATATGGACAAGGAATAGTACCAAAAATAAGACCAAAATGTGAAGCTCTTGGATATATAGGACGAATGCGCAACAAGGAATCATGAACTAAATTTGTGACAGGAAATAGTGACATCAAATCTATGACAGAGACTAATAGAATTAGTAACAATGAAGGACAAAACGACAAAAGGAATTTTGTAATAGAGAACAAATGTAATCATTGTGGTAGATATGGACACAAGTTAGAGAAATGTTGGAATCTCCATTGTTGTGAAATTTGTGGAGGACATAATCATTCACAAATATTTTGTTTGCAAAAAGAAAAGAAATATCATGGATTAAAAATGGATTGTGGGTGGATAAAATGAATGAATGAGATAAGATAAAAGGAATGTTGTATGGTTTCTAGATGGCCTATAGTGAAAGCATCTATAGTGATGATCTTACAGATATGATAGTCTTATGAATGTTCTAGTGGATGACCTAGAGACTGATAAACCAGAGGTGACCCAAAGGCAAAGTTCCAGAGGCAGTGACCCAGAGGCAGAGACCAGAGGCGACTCAAATACATTGATCCAAAGGTAGACACAGATAATTTATAAAGGAAGACCTAATGAAGGTTGCATATATCCAACCATGCCAAAGTCAGAGCTGAAGAATGAAGAGAAAGAAGAATCAAAGAATGAAGGCAAAAAACCTTCCTACCAAATAATGTAATACGAGGGGGTGTTGGAAGTATTACATTATTTGGTCCCCTTGTAAATAATAGTTTGGTAGTTGATTTATATTTTATAATGTATGTGTCAATATGAGAGAAAGTGCAAGGTGTCAAGAAAGAGAATGAAGAGTCACATTGATATGTGGCAAGATGAGAGTTTTGTCTTTATGAGAGGAATATGAAAAGATGCATCTCCCGGATGTTTGAGGAGAGCAATAGTAAGAGTACTAAAAAGTCATGTAAAATTATATATTGGAGATATCTCTCCAGGCAATGTAATCAATCTAAATCATTAATGTAATTCTTTTGATATCGTGTATATTTGAGTGAGATATTGTTGTTATTCCAATATTGAGATTCATTGTTAGTTTGATTAATGACATATATTTGATTTATACTTGATCCTGGATAAAGCTTTCTGTAAGTTAATCTATTTGGAAAGCTAACAAAAACTTATGCATTTAGAGTCACTCTTAAAAACTGGGCAGAGGTAATTGATGATGGTCATAAATTAATGAGTTTAAGCAAGGATATTCATTACTTGCATGCACATGCAACAGATTGGACATCTTCAATTATATAAACATACACAACAATAAAAAGAGGATTATTATCAAGTGGCATTAGCTCAACCGGTTAGATTCCTCAACATTTCAAGGAGGAGACCCAGGTTCGAATCTTGCCAAACAATACATGGATAATATCCAAGCTTTGTTATAATACCATTATGTGGTGATGATGTAATACGGGTGGGGCCCGTTTTAATCCCATATAAACAATTAAAATAAAAATAAAAAGAGGATTTTTCTTTTGTGTTCTCCTATATTAGAAGGTGCACGTCTAGCATAATTTCCAATGTCTAGCAGATGCATTCAATTCTAACAAGTCTGATTGCCTTTGGATAGCTAAAGCAAAATTTATTTATGGACATCAACTACTATACACAAGTAAAGCCAAAGTAAGGATTTAAAGAAGCTTTGCCCTTTCTTCAAAAACGTTTACCGAACGTTTACCGAGCAGGAAAGGAAAAAATACACATCAAGATAACCATTATCTTCATAGACCCAAAAAGGATAAGGACTTCACTAACAAGATCCCCAAATGGAGAACAAATGCCATATGAATGCAAAGCACAAAGATATGGCAAATTACTAAGTCTTGATTTTTAATTTCTTGCTTAAAAATATTTAAGTCTTGATTTTTAATTTCTTGCTTAAAAATATAGAAGACTTCATTAACACGAGATGTTCACAGCCATTTTCCCTAATAGATTTTCTTTGGGAGAATAAGGAGCTATTCTTTTTATTGCACATACCAGGTAATGATCAAATAGAAAATGCAGGAGACAATCATTTCAAGAGGATGTCAAGGACTGGTAAACGTAGTTTAAATATTATAGAATTTTCTTGTGCTGCAGAGCTAAAACTATCATAGTTACCAGGTACGCTTTGGTTTGGAGGTTCAGAAGGCCAAAAAAGTTACGAGGTTTGGTTTGGTTCGGAAAAGTTTGGATTATATATATGTATAAACTTCATACAAAATATTCATAAAAGACATAAATATATAGACAAAAAAAAGTTCAGATTCTTCTGTATTTTCTACATTCAAATATATTTTATACTTTATAAATGTATAAGTTATATTATATGATTTTAATTGTTTAACAAAATTCACAAATAAAAAAAATAAAAATCAAATAAATTAAAAAAACAGGTTTGAATCGAACAGAACCAGTTTGGTTCAGCCCAAAAAGTCTGAAATGAACTGGATAACTATGAAAATTATTATTTATCTCAACCAATAAACAATTCTGTACATGCAGATGGAAAGTGGATTCTCAGTTGCTGCAGATTTATTTCATCTATTGGCTGAATTATAATTTGAGAGTCAGGAAACTGTTGGTCACATATCTGCCACACGAAAGGATTTTGTAATACATATACGCGCCCTAGTCCTGGACCAACATTGAAAGGCCGAAGGGAAGAGATGCCCTCTGTGCCAATCTCCGGCGAAAGGCCGGATTCTTTACTAAACTACTTGGGTTTTTTTTTTAAAGTTAAGAGTGCAGGAAAGAGATAAACAGAGTAAGGGTGCAGGAAAGAGATAAAAAGTACATAAAGAAATGTAAATTGTTGATTTAAAGGGGAAGAACCAGCAGCACGATTACTAACTAATACCTTGAACACCACGCTAGCTTCCCTATGTATCCTTTGGAAGAGTTCCAGGATCCACCTATCTTCCTACGCCTAAATCCAGATTTCAGAATTACAGCAGTTGGGAAAATATGCGAATATAGCAGAAACACTAACCACAGGCAGCATACAAGAAAACTAACATAGCATTTTCTCCCCTATGTATCCTCTAGGAGAATTCCAGGGTTCTGTCCCCAATCACACACCTAAATCCAGGATGCAGAATTACAGTATGCGAATGAAGAAACAAAATAGCAGAAATAATCACAGAAGACAGCATACAAGAGAGAAATGGAGCCCAAAGTTCTTAATATCAATTGCAAAAATCAAGTTACAACAGCTTTCTAGCAAAAGTTCCCCCCCTTTTTTCATTACAATGCTAGGGTTTTTATAGAGGACCCGACCCTCTGAGTCATTAATGCGCTGGGCTTGCAAGGACGCCCCTGGCATCCGAAAAATCTGCGCTCGCCTTCCTATGGGAATGAAATTTCACATCCGTTTCTATAATTAGTTACGCTGGTCGCGTTAGTCGGAGAAACCTGCATTTATGAGCCGCTGACCTGTCCTGGGTTGCTCCGGGGCGAGGTGCTCGAGTGGCTTCACAAGTTGCCCTGGCTATTCCCTGCAATCGATAATTCACATCCTATTGCCTCAAATGGGCACCGGGTCTTTCGGGCAAGAAAAAATGCATTTATGAAACACTCGAATGCCTCGAACGAATACCCAGCCTCGGGACGTGTGTTCTTTGAAAGGAGCGCCACCGTCAATCAAGCCTTGGAAAGAGCTTCGCCGGATTCTAAATCGGAGCGTCACTTCGCAGCGGGTTTGGGCCGAAGCAAGAGAGATGAGCATGTGTTGATGCTTTGCCCGGAGGAGTCTCCAAAAATGGCCTCGCTAGGTGTTTAAGCCGAAGTGGATGTCTCCTATGAAAGGCACGGCTTCTAGCTACATTGCTTAGCCCAAGAGGTAAGGAAAATTCCGCTTCGCTAAGGATTTTGCCCGAAACGGCTGATTGCTGGCAACGGGCTATGAAATTACTTCGCCGCGAACCATCTAAAAGACAGCAGTTCGGAGAGATTTCGGCCGAAGCTGGTTCCCTAACTTAGGATATTTTTTCTCTTCCTTTCCCGGTGCTTTGGCGGAGCGGCGGTTTGATTGGGAGCTTCGCTGGGGGGATGGCCGAAGCAGATGCTTCGCCAGGGCCTGGAGCGAACTAGTACCTGTTGATGAAATGGTTCGCTGGATGTGAGTGCCGAAGTGAAAGCTTCGCTAAAATTCCAGCGAAGTAGCTCCGCTGACTTAAGAAATCTTGGCAACCCACGATGGCAGCTTCGCCACTTTTCCGCCCGAAGTGGGTATTTTGGTAGCTTCGCTAGCGAAGCTCCGTTCATGCCTTAGAAATTTTTCGGGCTTGAGCTTGGGCTTTCTCATTCCTCCTTTTGCGAAGCTACCCCCTTCCTCTTCTTTTGTTCAGCGAAGCTCCTTATACTACTTTGTTTGCGGGCGAAGCTTTTATATACACGGGTTATATACAAGGGGGGCAAAAATGGAAACCAAAATTGCTACAATATCTCGAAACACATTAAAAAAAACAAGGGAACAAATTCATGAAAAGCAAGAAAATACTTTACAAAATTTTATTTTCTCTACCCCTTCAAGCAATGTGACAAAATTGTCAACATTCCTGGCGGCTCGCGGGGTAACGAGCTCGCCTCGGTGCACGGACCCTCAGCCTTGATCCGTTGGGCCAAAGTTGCCTCCAGACCCTTCTCCTTTCTGCTCTTCTTCTTCCGAGAGTGCCTCTGCAGCTACTTCTTTTCCTTTTCCTTTTTCTTCTTCTTCGGGTGCTTGTTCTTGTTGCGGCGGCGGGGGAAGGCGATCACGGATGCGTTCCATAGTTTGGCGGATATGGGCCCAGGCACCCTTCTGAAAGGGTTCGCGATCTTGCAGCGCCTTGACTAGAATATGGAACCGATCAATTTGCTCTATGTCAGCATGCTTGGCCCTTTTGCTCAAATCATTCAAGCAAGCCGCGATTTGACAATACTTAAGGATGAAATCCGTGATCTGCTTCTCTATAATCGGTCCTTCCTTTCTATCTCAAACATCATTTTCAACGCGCGGTTCTTTTTGTAAGTGTCCCGTCATCATGGTGACCGGAAACCCAATCTAGAGATCATCCTGGGTCCCCGAACACGTCCAGGGTTTTCCTTGAGCTTCCTTTTGAGAAGAAGCGATGGACCAATCTCTTGCTGTCCGGCTCATGGCAGCTACCTATAAATCTTGGTACTTGGTGCTCTGTACCTCAAAGGCCAAATTGAGTCAACTTCTTATCTCCTGTATTATTTCATCAACTATTGGTCCCTTTTGTGAACAGACTCGGCCCGTGATGTAGGACCGACAGTGGCCGGAGGCCCGGATCTAAAGCTTTTTGCGGCGCGACAAATGCTCTTAATCCGTCCCTATCAAATTGCTCTAAATTTTCCTATTCATACAACCGCACTGCATCCGTAAGGTTCGCGCCTCCACTTCCTTAGCCTTCACTTCACTTCGCTTGAATCTTGTTTTGATTTCCTGCCGCTTCTTGCAGTTGAGCCACTTGCTATTTTAGAGTAGTTATTTCTCCCTTCAGTTGTCCGGATTGCTTCCGAGCATCTTCAACTATGCGAGTCTTGGCTCAGGTCTTCTTCTAGCTTGATCTTCGTTTCCGCTTCATAGCGGTGCTCATTAGCTATCTTTGCATGCGCCGAAATGACTCCACCCTCACATGCATGGACTCCGACTCATTGTCTACATCCGTCTACAAGTCCTTAACCTTCTCTTGATACTCATAATCGCCTTTCATCTTCCCGCCCCTTTCTTTACTTTGTATAACTTCTTATTTTTCAAATCAAACACGCGCACTTCTCCCCCCGGTTCGCCTCTTCTCTTCCTGGCCTCTCTGAGAAGCTTGTCAATGTTTTTTCTGGCCTGGAGCAGAACAAAAGAGTGGATGCGATCCCGACACGTGGGCACGAGTGGAAGCATAATTTTCTGCTACCTCGTACGTGGGCACGATCTTTTATCATAACTAAATTCCCTTGGGGTGCGCTCCGCCACCTTTGCATTAACTCCACACGCTTCGAACGCTTTCCTATGCTGCCAATTGGCACGCGCTTCAAGGCACGTTTTAAATGCGCTCCCCCTTCTATTTTGTTGCTTCGCTGAGGTTGGGAGCGATCTAGGAGTTCGGCAAACTTTTTTCCCGAAGTAGATTTTATGCTCGAGGTTTAGCGAAGCAGATCTTTGCCGAACCGGTTTCAACCCCTTGTTGCCTTCTTTCAAGTGGTACTTCGCTGAAATCCGGAGCGATTCATAGGTTGGCTAGGTCTCGGGCCCGAAGTTGTTTTTTGATTACTTCGCCATTTTGGTGGATAACTACTTCGCGAGGAATCAGCCCCGAAGTGGAGGTTCGGCTTCCTTTTGAGCGAAGCACTTACTTCGCTAGTTTCTTCAACCTTATTGTCTTTATGGGCACGGGAAGCGGTTCGCTGTATTGTCGCCGAAATGTAGCTTCGCTAGACCTTCCTGGCCAAAGTTGCCTTCGTAGCCATTTTTAAGCTTGAAGGCGCTTTCTGCTTTTTTTTTTTTAATTTTATTTTAGTAAAGCTGTTTCTATGCGAAGCTATTCTTATCTTCTTTTTTTCTTTGGTCTTGGGATTTACGAATCATCTCTTGACGTTGGTATGTTGGCGAAGCGTTGTACATCTGCCTTGAACCTTACTTTGACACTTTGGTTTCGGAGGAAACTCCTTTACACCATTCCATCTTTCGATGTTGGGATGCTTCGCAGCGAACCAACTGACGATAACCACTTCGCGCAAGAAATTTCCGAAGTAGATTTTACTAGGCTTAGATAAGTCGGACTTAGTGGTTTTAGGCCGGAATCAACTGACCTTGCAGCAAAAAGCTGCGATCCTATTCTTACTACATTTTTAACTCTAAAAGGCTCTAAAATGGAGTATATACAGGTGTAAACAACAAAATGCTATATACAAGAGCAAAAGTTTTGGGGTACCTTTTAATGGTGAAAGGCCTTCAAATGAAGACCGTTGACAGGGATCAGTAGGGTCTGGCCGGCCGCGTCCTTAAGGATAAAGGAGTTAGCCGGATTCACTTTCACAATTTCAAATGGACCTCCCCAGAACGCGTCGAGCTTATCGTGGTTGCCTGGCTTGGCCTTCCATGAGTCCCACTTCCACACTAGGTCTCTGACTTTGAAGGTTCGGGCAGAAGACTTCCTCTTGAACCAGTCTCGGGTAATTTGCGCATGTCTCGCGAAGTCCTCGTAAGCCTTTTCTCGGTCCTCCTCCAGCTGTAGCAGTTGGGCTAGTCTAATCTCCATGGGGTCGAATTCCTCCTCATCATCTAACATCCATAATGCAGGAATTTCTATGTGAGTTGGTAAGACAACTTCTTTGCCGTAAACCAGGGCGTAGGGTGAGGTCTTAATTGACCTTTTGATAGAGATCCGATCAGCCCACAGGGCTTGATCCAGGAGGAGGTGCCAAGTCCTCTTGTTCTTTTCTACAAGCTTTCTCAATTTCAATAGGTTTTTATTTGTTGATTCTCGCTAACCCATTACCCTCGTGGATAATAATTGGAAGTGGCTTTGAGATATATCCCATACTTACAGGCGAATTCATTGATCCTGGCCCCTATGAACCCGGGACCATTATCTGTTACTATTGCTTCAGGTACGCCGAAACGGGTGATTAAGCTTTCCAGGAACGTGATAACCGTCTCTTGGTCGGCGTGTTTTGTGGGTACTGCTTCGGCCCATCTGGTGAAGTAGTCCGTCGCAGTCAAGATGAACTTGTGTCCCGTCGAAGAATTTGGAGATATGACTCCAACAAAATCTAGCCCCCATTGCTGGAAAGGCGCTTCGACCTGTATTGGTTGGAGAGGCATAGGGGCGTTCTTGCTTCGACCAGCGAACTTCTGACATTGCTCGCACTTTCGGCAGACTGCAAAGGCGTCGATGAAGACCGTGGGCCAATAATAGCCCGCCCTTATTATTCTTAAGGCCATTGGCCTTCCTGAAGAGTGTCCTCCTGACATCCCGTAATGGAAATCATTTAAGACCTTTTCCTTTTCATTCTCCCTGATGCATTTTAAGAGAACACCATCAAGATTTTTAAAGAATAGCCCCTCGGGGCGTAAAACATAGCGGAGGGATCGCATCCTGAAGCGTCGTCGCTGCGAAGCATTCAAGTGCTGGGGGCACCTCCCGGTGTTGAAATAGTTGACTATCTCGCCAACCCAGTCCTCTTCATCAGCTACCTGATTTGCGAAGCTCCCTTCTGCTATCGGGTCATCCCATTGGCAGGTTGTTACTTCGGCAACGATGCTCTTCGCAAGCTCCTGGCATAGCGCGCGACCGCGAACCAGTTTTGTGGGCCGAATTTCAACATCAAACTCTTGTATTTTGTTCACCCAACCGGCCCTCTTGCTGCCCATCTCACCCTGGATAATGAAGTTCCGCACGTCTGGATGGACAACGAACACCGTGACTCGGCTTTGGGAGACAAAGTGTTTGAATTTCCTCAGGGATCTCATAACCGCGTGCACTTGGCGCTCTATGAAGTTATATTTTTCTTCGTGGGGTTGTATCACTTGGCTTAGGAATGCGATAGGGCGCTCCTCGCCATCATCTCCCTTTTGTGTTAGGACTGCGGCGTAACTTTCAGGTTCCCCTACGGCATACAGAATGAAGTCTTTGTTGTAATCAGGGTTGATCAGCACGGGGGCCTGGGCAATCCGGGCTTTGATCTCCTCGAATGCTCCCTTTCTGTCATCTGTCCAGACAAACTCAACATCCTTTTTCAGGAGTTCGGACATCGGCTTGATGACTTGGGCGAAGTCTGGGACGAACTTCCTCACGAAGTTGATTTGACCGAAGAATGACTGTAGCCCTTTCTTATTCATCGGAAGTGGAAGCTTTAGGAGAGCTTCGGCTCTGTCAGGGTCGACCGCGAGCCCTTTTTCTGATATGACATGTCCCAATAGCTTTCCTTCCCTCACCGCGAAGATAGATTTCTTCGGGTTGATCGAGATGCCGAATTCTCTGCACTTCTCAAATATTTGCTGTAAGTGCGAAGTGTGATCCTCTCTTCTTCGGGAAAAGACAGTCATGTCATCTAAATAGATGACGATGATTTTATTCAGCAGTTCTCCGAATGCTAAATCCATAGCCCTCTGGAATGTGGCTCCTGCGTTTGAAAGGCCAAACGACATTCGCTGATAAGCGAACGTTCCCCACTTAGTGGTAAATGCCGTTTTGTGCTGGTCTTCGTCTCTAACCCAGATCTGGTTGTATCCTGAAAAACCATCAAGCAATGAAAAACGCTGGGCTCCAGCTACTGAATGCAGGATTTGATCGATCTATGGGAGGGGGTAGTGATCTTTCAATGAAGCCTGATTTAAGTTACGAAAATCCACACAGAGGCGGATATCTCCATTTTTCTTCCTGACAGGGACGAGGTTCGCAACCCAAGAAGAATGCTTTATTGGATAAATGATCTTAGCTTCAAGCATTTTTAGAAGTTCGGCCTTCATGAGGACCTCGATCTTTGGGTTGACTGGCCTTTGCCTCTGTCTGAAAGGTTTGACCCCTTCTTGCAGCTCGATCGTATGTTGGATCATTTGCCGGTCGTAGCCTTTCAGGTCTTGATAAGACCATGCCACTATGTCTGGGATACCTTTTGCATAAAGATCGGATCTGTTCCAGTTCTGCTGGAGTGCAATCCGTCCCGACCTTTATCGCCTTCCCATACTCGAGCTCCTGATCTTGGTATTGTCTTGCATCAACCTTGATCCTGTGGGAAATTGCTCTATCGTTCTGATCGAACAAGCTTTCTAATGTGATCAGTCCCTTCGGAACATGGTTGTTCTTCAGTTGAATCAACCCTTCATACTCTTCATCCTCAGGATCCCTCCCTTCAACGGTGGCTGCCTCTTGGACTAGGAAATTGATGATTTGTTCATCACTGTCAAAGACCTGCCAATGAGTGTCTTTGTCCGGCACGGAGGGCCTATAAATAGTCCTCACGGCTTTGGGCTTGTGTACCATGTCTTCGGCTGGAGAATATCGGGCCCCGATAGAAGCCAAGATGTCAGCATGTCTGTTTTTCTCTCGCGGGATGGACTGCACATTAAGCGATTCGAACTGCTCGAACAGGTCCCATACTCTGTTGCGATATGCCTTAAGATAATGCTTTTTGGAAATGCATTTATTGGTGATCTGATTACATACCAGTTCTGAGTCGCCGAAAATCTGGAGATGTTTGATGCCTAACTTTTCGGCCTTCTTCAGTCCTAGGCATAGAGCTTCGTATTCGGCTGCGTTGTTGGTGCAGCTCCAGGCCAGCCGGTAGCAATAATCTTTTTGCTCGCCAGATGGCGATACTAGGAGTATCCCTGCCCCAACGCCGTTTTTGCACCTGGCGCCATCAAAAAATAACTTCCATAATTCATCTCGGGCAGCTCTTTTACTCTCCTGCATCGGCTTTGTGGACTCTTCGGGTCTGGCGATGGAGTAGCATCCCACTTCTGTTTCTATCATTGCGTTGAAGTCCGTTAGTGAAAATTCGTCTTCGGCACACAGCTTCTCTAAAGATTCTTCCACTAAGTCCACCTGTTCCATTTCTTCAGCTATCGCGTGGACTGAATCATCATTTTCTCCCTCTTCGGTCATCTTTTCTACGAGAAACGTGGAGGGTTTCTCATTGTAGATTTTGACCTTTCTTCCCTTGAATGGGACTTCTAAGTGTGAATAGTCCATGGAAAGATATCCGCCTAGCTTAGCCGTGAATTCCCTTGAGAGACACATGCTAAAATAGGGCTCAAGATCAACAACTACCACCTCCTGTATCACCACAATTTGGGGTACCTTATGTAACCGGATGGGTATATCCTTGATGACGCCGACGGTCTTTACAGGGGTACCGTCCAGCTGGAGCACGCCGTGACTGCTTCGCGTATACTCCATCCCTATCTCTTCGCAGACCGCCTTCGGCATAACTGTCGTTGCGGCACCGGAGTCAATCATGCAATTGTGAACGATATATCCTTCCATTTGTAGGGACAGGTAGAACGGAGGAGGCCTGTTTTTTCCCGTGATTGAAGTAGATAAGGTTTGAACCAGAGCGGGCTGTGTTGATTTTCCCGCCTTTGTCGATTTCAGGGACTCTTGCAGCAAGTCCACTTGTCCTGGTAATTGCAGGGCATCATAAAGGCTGATCTTGGCGGGAATTTTCTTCAGCTCGTCCACAATGTTATATGCTATGGAAGCAGGTACTTCTGGTTCTTTCGCCGCTTCATATTTTGTTCGGTATTGTTGTGTAGCTTCAACCCTCTGCCGTTTAGTTAGCGAAGGGAATTTGAGTTTTTCTCTAGCCTGCTCTTTAGTTTCGGCCTGAGGCGGGGCTGCGGCGGCCTGTTGGGATTTCTCTTTTGCCGGCGGAGGATGAGGAGCTTTGTCTGGAGCCTTAACAGGTTGTTGCTCTTTTTCGCGATGGGTGTACACCTTTAAAGGGGCCATTTGAGCTGCGTCTACCTCCATCGGTCTCTTTCCTTCCTTGGTAAGGACCGAAACTTGTTCTTCTCCAGCGATCACCAGATTGTGATCTGTTTGCCTTATCATATTGACCTGACCACTGGAGACGCTGCCAGATAGCGTTTGCACGTAATGCTGATGTAACATGCAAGTACCCTCTTCATGTGGGTCATTGCAGGTGGAGCACCAATGCACGTAATCAGAAGTGCTTGGCTCCTCATCGATCGCGGCATTCCTTGCTAGAGGTCTGCCTGGTTGTGCTACCTGGTCCTTAGTGAGCGCTGGTGGAGGATACGACCTTCTTGGCATGAATTCTTGTTGTGCCTGCTTCTTCTTCATGACAACCATGTCATTAGACAAGGTTCGCACAATAGAGTTCAAAGATGAAACCTCCTGCAATATTTTAGCTTGTATGTCCGTGGTTGCGGGGGCCGACGCTACTGGAGCTGGCAATGGGGCTATTGCTGGTACTGAGGGCAAGGCAGGGTATTGCGGTGGCGCTGGTAAAGCCGGAAATGGCGAAGGAATAGTGGGTTGTGGTGGCGAAGTTGTGGGGAAATGTATCTGTGGAGCGGAAAATGGAGATACTATAGGGTTGGGATTCCAAGGTGGAATTGGGCACATCGGAGATGCAGAAGTTTGCGAAGCAGCTGCACTAGGGTACTGAGATTGGGGAAAATCTAGGAACATGGGCATCGGCATCCTCGGAGGGAGTTTGCCGATGGCGATCAAATCCATTTCCGCCTTCTGGGCCAACTCATATAATTCAGGGAAAGTATTAACATTCGAAAATCTTACCATCATACTAATGTCGGCGTTAAAAGCCCTGAGGTAGTAATAGGCTGCAGCTTCGCTAGTTGGCCGAAGTCCAGTGGGTACTCTTTGCCAGGTTCGGGCGAACCTCACATTGAAATCGGCTATCTCCTCTTGAGGGTGCCTTTGGATTGTTGTAAACTGGTGCAAGAGGGAAGATGGATCGGCAGATTCGTTGAACCCTCTCATCAGTTGTCCGGCTAACTGGTCCCATCCTGTTATTGTGCCAGGTGGTAGAGTTCTGTACCAGTATAGGAGTTTCCCTCTGAGAGACAAAATCAAGAGCTTAACCATAACTGCTTCCTCCGTGATATTATGTATCGAGGCCAGGGAAGCGATGTCTTGGATATGATCGTAAGTTGTCTTCCCCGTGCCATCGAACGTAGGGATTTTCTTCATAGCAGCAGGCGGAACTTGCCCCTGTCCCGCTAGATTCAATGGTCCAGTAGAGTTCCATGCCGGGAACAGTCTGGGCGGCGGCGGCGGCGTTGCTGCTGCTGCTGCTGCATTTGTTGTTGATGTTGCTGGTGTGCCATACTTGCGCTCTGATTCGGTTGGTTCGGCAAAACCGAAACTCCCGAAGTTCCTGATTGGTGAATCGGTGGAACGGAGGCGCTCTGGTGATCTGGGGAGTTAGGGGGATTAGGGGGGAGACTGGCCGCTGTGTTGTCCGAGGTTAGACCTTGTTCGTCAAAGACAGCCTCTTGCGAGGACCCTTCGCGTAAGAGTGATTCGGGTGTGACTAGTCTAGGGCGTTCCCCGAAGGCGTTAATGTCGAGTTCAAAAAACTCGGTCTCTTCTCCACTATTCCTAACTCTCCATCTTGTATGCATGAAGGTTCAAATGATTAGTACCGGTCTCTAAGGCTTTGAGATTTTCAGATTGAACAGAGTCGCCAGATGCTCGAGTCTTACAGTAATGAGATGAGCATCAACTCTCAATACCACTCATAAGGTGAGACTGACCAGGTCCCACCGGGCGTGCCAGAAACTGTTGGTCACAAATCTGCCACAGGAAAGGATTTTGTATGTATATACGCGCCCTAGACCTGGACCAACATTGAAAGGCCGAAGGGAAGAGATGCCCTCCGTGCCAATCTCCGGAGAAAGGCCGGCTCCTTTACTAAACTACTTGGGGTTTTTAAGCTAAGAGTGCAGGAAAGAGATAAAAAGAGTAAGGGTGCAGGAAAGAGATAAAAAGTACAGAAAGAAATGTAAATGACTGATTTAAAGGGGAAGAACCAGCAACACGATCACTAACTAATACCTTGAAGTAGCAGCAATAAATACAAAGAATAAAACATAAATGAACACCACGCTAGCTTCCCTATGTATCCTCTGGAAGAGCTCCAGGATCCACCTATCTTCCTACGCCTAAATCCAGATTTCAGAATTACAGCAGTTGGGAAAATACATGAATATAGCAGAAACACTAACCACAGGCAGCATACAAGGAAACTAACACAGCGTTTTCTCCCCTATGTATCCTCCAGGAGAATTCCAGGGTTCTGTCCCCAATCACACACCTAAATCCAGGATGCAGAATTACAGTATGCAAATGAAGAAACAAAATAGCAGAAATAATCACAGAAGGCAGCATACAAGAGAGAAATGGAGCCCAAAGTTCTTAATATCAATTGCAAAAATCAAGTTACAGCAGCTTTCTAGCAAAAGTTCCCCCCCTTTTTTCATTACAATGCTAGGGTTTTTATAGAGGACCCGACCCTCTGAGTCATTAATGCGCTGGGCTTGCAAGGACGCCCCTGGCAGCCGAAAAATCTGCGCTCGCCTTCCTATGGGAATGAAATTTCACATCCGTTTCTATAATTAGTTACCCTGGCCGCGTTAGTCGGAGAAACTTGCATTTATGAGCCGCTGACCTGTCTTGGGTTGCTCCGGGGCGGGGTGCTCGAGTGGCTTCACAAGTTGCCCCGGCTATTCCCTCGCAACTGATAATTCACATCCTATTGCCTCAAATGGGCACCGGGTCTTTCGGGCAAGAAAAAATGCATTTATGAAACACTCGAATGCCTCGAACGAATACCCAACCTAGGGACATGTGTTCTTTGAAGTGAGCGCCACCGTCAATCGAGCCTTGGGAAGAGCTTCGCCGGATTTTGAATCGGAGCGTCACTTCGCAGTGGGTTTGGGCCGAAGCAAGAGTGATGAGAAGGTGTTGATGGTTCGCCCGAAGGTGTCCCCAAAAATGGCTTCGCTAGGTGTTTAGGCCGAAGTGGATGTTTCCTGTGAAAGGCATGGCCTCTAGCTACATTGCTTCGCCTGGGAGGTGAGCAAAATGCTGCTTCGCTAAGGATTTTGCCCGAAGTGGCGGATTGCTGGCAACGGGCTATGAAATTACTTCGCCGCGAACCATCTGAAAGACGACAGTTCGGAAAGATTTCGGCCGAAGCTGGCTCCCTAACTTAGGATATTTTTTCTCTTCCTTTCCCGGTGCTTCGCTGGGGGGCGGTCGAAGCAGATGCTTCGCCAGGGTCTGGAGCGAAGTAGCACCCGCCAGTGAAATGGTTCGCCAGATAAGGGGGCCGAAGTGAATGCTTCGCCAAAATTCCAGCGAAGTAGCTCCGCTGACTTAAGAAATCTTGGCAACCCACGATGGCAGCTTCGCCACTTTTCCGCCCGAAGTGGGTGTTTTGGTAGCTTCGCTAGCGAAGCTCCTTCCATGCCTTAGAAATTTTTCGGGCTTGAGCTTGGGCTTTCTCATTCCTCCTTTTGCGAAGCTACCCCCTTCCTCTTCTTTTGTTCAGCGAAGCTCCTTACACTACTTTGTTTGCTGGCGAAGTTCTTATATACATGGATTATATACAAGGGGGGCAAAAATGGAAGCCAAAATTGCTATAATGCTTTGAAATACACTAAAAAAAACAAGGGAACAAATTCATGAAAAATAAGAAAATACTTTACAAAATTTTGATCTTTTCTACCCCTTCAAGCAATGTGACAAAATTGTCAACAGAAACTCTCCATACATAAAGGAAAAAATAAAAAATAAAATAAAAAGAAGACATTCTTGCAGCAACTCTTTCCTCAGTCCAATCAAGCTTCCAGGCCAAATTTAAAATCACCAAACAAATCGATCTTTCTTCCTCTTCTTCATCATTCCACATGTACAAAACACAAAAATCACACATCCCAAAAGGCATACAAATCTCATTCTTTGCTTGCAAAGAAAAAACAAAGCATCCAAGAAAACAAGATCTGAAAAGAGGAGTGGGCTGCAGTCATGCGGAAGTGGGGAATACATTTTTTCGAGATTCCCCAAGGGCTTCCACCATTGTCCATCATATCCCTCTTCTTTTCTTGTTTACCCCAGTTAACAGGAAGTTACCAAATGTAAATTTCTTTTGTTTACCTTCTATTCTTTTCTTGTGCCTTTACGTTAATAAAATGTTTTTCTTTCTCTTTGTTATCTTTCAAGAAGGATAAAAGAAAGTAACTATTATTCCTTTAAGATATGAATCTCTCTCACACACACGGATAAAATACACAATATTTCTTTAATGGTTGCAAAAAGAATTATTTTGTGAGTTCATAGCTGATGATTACGGTTATAAATTGAGAAGGGTAGATATCAATAGCTCACTTATTATCATATAAGAAAGAGCTATCTATAATGTTAGTTATAAATTACATATATTAAATTAAAGTGGGATACTTACATTTTCATCCAAAGTCTTGTATCACCCACCCAACCATACACACATATATATATTCATGTTCATTATGATATCCTCTTCTTAAATTATAATTAAAATCAAACTTTCACAGGTACACATTCAAAATTTGAAAACTAAAGTGCCAAAATTGCGGTCGTGACAATATTTTAGAGTTTCACAAACAATCCATCCTTATGAATTCATTCCTAGAAGATGCCACAGTGTTGGACAAGTATCTGCTGGTACTGCATAGCAATATTCAGAGGTACTAAGCACTATTTAAAGTCAAGAGTGTTGATAATGATTGTAACAAAGCATTATATATTATGAAAAATGGGAAAGTACTCTCAAGGAATTTTGAACCCTCTTCTATCTAGAAAGGGACATTTTCAAGAATCAGTGAGAGAAGAAAGCACAAGGCAAAAGTCAAATGCCTCATCATAGAAACAGAATGATTTCAAGAAGAGTTCTTGCAACCATATTGATGTAGATGGGAATATGGAAGTTGAACTCCAGAAATTGCATTTAGAACTTCTCTCTTGAATTTTTAAGGAAAAGAAGGAAAATGTGCTTCTAAGGTAGAAGGGAAAGAAGTGCATTGCAATTCAAAGCTAGAGGAAAAATCATGCACTTCGATTTTGAAGGACTTGACATCAGAGCAATCGATGCAAAGTAGCTTGATGATGAAGCAAAAAGGCTTGGAAGAGGAATGATAGAAGTTGTTTTGCATCAAAATACTAGTCAACATGACCAGGGTAAATGCTCTAGTTAACTGAAGATCTTAGTAGAATCTTTTTTTTTTGAATCATTGGTCTAGAAAACAGGGCTCACGACATGAGCACCCAATTACATATCCATAGGGTTAGCTTCACAAGGACACGAAGCTACAAGTGAATTGACGATATAATTTTTGATTTCTCCTATCATAGAACTATAAGGATGAAAGTGGAGTATCATGTAGTTCTATTGAATGTTTGTGAAGTTGTTTCGTAGTCCCTATATAGGGGATGGTGATGTCGTATTCCTATTATGGGAATGCAAGTATTGCTTGATCAAGGATGGGAAGCCTTTTCACATCAATCTTTATAAAGGTAACCAACAGATTCCTTTTGTATCTACTATGTTAATTAATGCTAGTTAGAGGTTTTTCATGTCAATAATCAAGTTTTACGGTGAAGGAGTAGAAGAGAAGGGAATTACATCAAAGGCAAGCTGCTCTTAGTCGCATAGGGAGCAATTGGATAAGTTGAGTGGGTTTGAAGAAGTGTTTAATCAGCCTAAGTGTTACCTCAAGAGTGTGAAGTGGAGCATGAATTTAACTTATTAATTGAATCTCCATCACTTGACATAAAAGTGTATCGACAATCACCGGTGGAATGCAATGAGATCAAGACGCAAGTGCAAGAGCTTTTGGATCGAGAAGTGATCAGACCAAGTTTGTCGTCTTGTGGATTATGCATACTAGCATAGTTTGGTTTTGAAGAAAGATTGTACTTGGATAATGTGTGTGGACAGACAGTAGCAGCTTATTGGTTTCTTCTTTTCTTTTTTTGGTCCCTCGCCCATGGATGCAAGGAGAGTTTTGGGGGGTCAAGCTCTATGCCCTCCCGAATATCCAACCTGGCCTCCTTTGTCTTGGCCATTCTCCTAGGAGCATCATTAGATCCCGTGCTAGATCTTTTGGTATAGTTGGTGATGATGATGTCTTGGTTTAATTTAATTTATCTTGTTAGCACTTTTTTGGTTATTATAGTGCATTGTAATACACAGTTTTTCTTTTTCCCCTTAAATTAATGTTTTAGTGAGGTCTATTGGCCTACTTTCGTCGTCCAGGGACATTATTAAATTTCCTTATCTTATCTATTACCTTGGATTAATTGATCAATTGCAATATGTGATATACTCCACCAACTTGGACCTGAAGTTTGGGATCCATCAAGTGGGTGAAGAAAGAAGATATTTGGAAGACGACTTTAAAAGAAAAAGAGGGGGGTCTTTATGAGTGGTTGGTACTTCCTTTTGATTTGTGCAATGCATCAGCTACTATCATGAGCCTAATGAATGAGTCTGCTAATACCTAGATTCCTTTTTAATTATTTATATGGACGATGTGTTTATATCTGCAGATTGTAAAAACACATGCACCATCTGCTGTAGGTGTTTCTTTATTTTATTTTATTTTTTAAAAGTAGGTTTTTGAAAGGGTTGCCCTTTCCCTTTTACATCGATTTTAGTCACTGTTGGTTATGAATCTGCCACTAGGAAAGGATTTAGGTCTTTTGCGCCCTAGATTCGCCCAGCAAATTGAAAGGCCGAAAGGAAGGAATGCCTTCCGTGCCAATCTCCGGAGAAGGCCGGCTCCTATACTAATCTATTTGGGGGTTTTAGATAAGGGAACTGGAAAGAAATAATAAAATGCAGAAAGAGATGTAAATATCATGTGCTTCGGTGGGAAAGAACAAGCAACACGATCACTAGCTAGTACCCAAACCAACAACAATCAAAACAAAAGCATGTAACAGAAACTAACACCGTTACTCCTTCCTATGTATCCTTCATTCAGTATTCCAGTATTCAATTAAATGCCAATGCTTTAATCCAGATTTCAGAATTACAGCAATCAGAAAAATAAATGAACGTAAGCAGAAATACTTGCAGAAGGCAGCATAAAAGAAAGAGACAAATATCAGAGCCAAGGATGCTTTATATTGATGCAAATGCTTGGTTACAGCAGAGTTTTCTAGCAATATGTCCCCTCCCGACCCTTTTACAATGAAGCTCTTCTGCTATTTATAGCAGGAATTTCCCCCCAAAATTACAATCATGCACGGAACTCAAAACCTGCCAAAAGCTGACAAAAGCTGCCAAAAGCTGCCAGGATTAGACCCCGGCTGACCGTGAGTGTACCTGCAGCAAGATTCTCCTGAAATTGGTACATCTCCGGACAGATTTGGCAGGGGAGAAGTCTGGTCTGATTAATGCGGTAGGTTGAGGTACAGTTTGTCATTCAATATTTACCTACCCTGTACTCTGGAAGCACATCTTCTGTCTCATCCTGACAGGCCCGAACCTCGAAATCTGTGTGCAGTCTTTGGTTTGCTGTTTGCTGACGTAGGGGGGGCTGACCAAAGTCGCCTGCTGAAGAGGGTGACCCCGAGAGTCGCTCCAGGATGGAGCGAACCCGGGAGACACCCTGACTTAGAAATTTCGGCCACTTGGTCCTATTTCCTGCGTTTGTTGACTGGGGGGGACGACGACGGTCGCTGAAGGAGGGCAGCGATGACAGGAGTCGCTCGAAAGACGAGCGACCGACGTCGGTCGCTCCCTCGGTGCCTTAGCCAAATTTTCGACCTTCCTGCCCGCTGTCTCTGAAAAGATGGAGCGACGCCGAGAATTGCTTCGAAATGGAGTGATCGGCGTCGTCACTTGAAACATATGCTTGCTGGCGGTCACCCGAAAACTGGGCGACGACGGGAATCGCGGGCAAACCTGAGCGACGCTGGGAGTCGCTGGACACTTAGCATGTTTTTCTTCTTCTTGCCTTCTTTCACCCACGGTCGCTCGAAAAGGGGAGCGATGATGGGAATTGCTCAAGGAATGAGCAATCGACATCGGTCGCTCCCAAGCCCATACTTAGAAACTTTTTTGCATCTTTTCCTCTTTCACCGGTGGTCGCTTGAAAAGGGGAGCGATGACGGGAATCGCTCAAGGAATGAGCGACGACGGGGGTTGCCCGATCTTCGATACTTAGAAAAATTTCCACTTTCTCCCGTCTACCTTTGTCGCTTGAAAAGCCGTCGATCGTTGAAGGGGAGAGGCGAAGCTGGGAATCGCCCGGAAGAGGGAGCGACTCTCGGAATCGCTCCAGAATGGAGCGACCGTGGGAGTCTCATACTTAGAATTTTTTGGGCTTTTTCCCGAACTTGCCTAAGCTGCTGGAACACTTGGAAAACAATGCATAAAAACAGAAAACTGAAAACATGGAAACAAGAGACTGCCTGGGAGAAGCTGGAAAGGAAGGAAGGAAAGAGGTAGCAGCAATTTTCAGATTTTTCAGAATTTGTACCCCTTAGCAAAATGTGGCAACAGTCACATTGAGCTATTTGGTGCCGCCAAGATTTGAACCTTGGTGTGGGCTACATCAACTATTTGTCCCAACCGTTGAACCTAGGACTTGTTGGCATCCGCTGTAGGTGTTAGAAACACTCGAAAGAAACAAATCATTGCTTAATGTGAAGAAGTTTGAATTTGATGTTAATCCTTGGCATATCTAGGATTTATGAAATTGCAAGTAACATGAAAAAGGGAATGATGTGCACACAAAACTCTCCTTGTGGTTGACCTTGCAAAGAAAACCAGATTATACAACCAACTCCCAACTGATCTAGATAGAGCCACCTCTATCACAGCTGTGTGGTGGGAATTGCAATTCAGATTCTTGCATCATAAGTTGTTTGACTAACAAGAGATCAGACATACTTGAACCATGACTAGAAGACTAAATTACTTGAATTTTTTCAATATTTGAATCAAATTTTTTGAAAGGCTAAAGGGGAGAAGGTGGTAAAAAATATATTTTGCAAAAGCCTAATGTTTTGTTTAATTATAAAGGCAAATTTTCTAGTCTCAAAGTCATGAAGATGAAAAATAAATGTGGGCACATTTCATTTAAGAGCCTAAATGTTTTGAGGATGAATGTCATAAGTGAATGAATATTACTTATTTACACTAGCAAGTACAGATATATATATTATATTTAGGAGGAGATAAATATCAGTTGATAGCAATTCCATTTTGGAGACAAATATATATCAAAGTCTTGAAGATAGAAATAATTAAGAGTGGGGCTTCATCAGATAAATGGCTAAAAATAATAATTATAGAGGATAAAATTCATCCAACAACATGATAATCACCAGCAAGAAGTTAAGCATTGGTCCAATAAAGATAAGTATGGGTTGGGTCAAAACTTGTTAAAGACGAACATTATATGGCATGAAATCATTCTTCAAGAGCTATATCCACGTTGATTATTTTGAAGCATTATCATTAAGTAGTTAATCATAAATCCACTAAATATACATTCAGTCAGGTCAAAACTTGTTGAAAATAAACATCATATGGCATGATCATTCTTCAAGAGCTATATCTACATAATTTAAGGTGAGGCTAAACTTAGTGAGGATAAGTATCATTGCAATGTTTGAGATTAAATCACATTGGGTATGGAAACATAAATGCTATGTTCCATGGAGTTTCTAGGATGGGGATGATGTGGTATGACAAGACACGTCTCTTGGACAGTGGCGAGACGATTGGGGGACGACATATATAAATATATATAAAATTGAAGCCCAAATTGGATTTTTTAAGCATGAATATGCAACATAACATAATGTAGATATTATCACTAACAAGATTCCGATTGGGGGACGACATATATAAATATATATAAAATTGAAGCCCAAATTGGATTTTTTAAGCATGAATATGCAACATAACATAATGTAGATATTATCACTAACAAGATTCTACTTTGAGAAAATGATCTTCAAATACTATAGCCAAGTGATGAGAATTCCACAATAATGATCCCAAACATAATCCTATTCCTTATATATAGTGGCAAAATTAGGTCAGGAAATTCTCTAAGCTATAATTAGACACACTTATCTAAAAAGAGAAACCTTAAGAAACATCTAAAAGACATAACTTGGATTATGTGCACTACAATCTGGATACTCCAAAACCCAATCATACAACATGATAATAAGTAAGGCATGTGATGGCTAGGGGTGAAATAGGCTCTTGGGTGTACTTAAGGACCAAAGAACACCATATTCTTTCTCAGCTGGGAAATCCCACAATCCCATCTAAACAAAGGAACCTACTTTTATTTTTGAACTATGGAACATCTCAAAAAGTGAAAGCTATTAAATACATAAAAGAGGAACTAAACTGATTATAAACAAACAGTACAAAAATCAATTAACCATCTACACCAAATGTAGTTTTATGAATATTATAGAGGCTAACTATAATCTATTTTTTTGGGATTTGCTTTACATATTTTGTCATTGCATTTTATCTATAATTGCAATGTAGCACAGTGGTGAGTATCCCAACAGTGGAGGAACAAAATGACAGATTTAGAGGCCAAACAAGACTGCAGTCAATGTCATTTTACGATGACTCATCATGCACTTGTACGACAATCAGCTAGCATGCACTTCTACGACAATCAAGTGGCAATGCACTTGTACAACAGTCAAGTGTTTCACGTGTACGACAGGCTTGGTCTTCACTTGTACGACAAGTGCTTGTACGAGCACTTGTACGACAACACTTGAATGACAACTTCAGCAACTCTCTTGTACGACAATTCACCATGACACATTGCAATCCACTTGTACGACACTTCCCATTACTCCACTTGTACGACACTTTGAATTGCAACTACCACGTACAACTATATGGCTGCACCTTCTCCACACCTACACAAAGAACTTGATATACACAATATACTAGACTACTGTAGTAACAATATCACACAAAACACATGTATCACATAGATGAAGGATGAATCATCATTGTATTACTTAGCCTGTACGACAATAATAGTACAAAACATTTGCTTTGGCAATACAATGCAACAATGGATACACAGACTATCTAGAATGGATGCTCTCTCTAGCATACAACGTAGTCTCTCCCAATACATGGTACTGCACAAATGAATGGGGGGTCCTATTTAACTTTGGGCCTTGGTAGTTACCAACAACTACCGCCCAAGACACCTCACCCGTAACGACTTCCCCATTCGCACATGCATTACATACTTTATTGCACATTACATTATGTTTGCAATTAATCAACAATGATGTCATCACCCTTGACGTCACACACCAAAATTGCATTTCATTTACATTTCATTTCATTTACATGTGCATTTGACACTTATTACTACTACTATATACACTATTTCTTCGGCTGGTCAGAACTGGCTCCTACATTTGCCCTCTCGTTAACATTGGTCGACGTCCTTATCAACGACTGTTTCTGCACCTGTGGACTTTGGTTCTATTGAGGAGTAGGAACAAGTATGCTTCCAAGTTCTTGGATTTGTAGCTTCAAGGTCTCCATTTGTCCTTTCAGTCGCTTGGCATAGGTTTGGTATCGAATCCACTGCACACCATAATGATTAGCTTTTTGCTCAATTTCTGCCAGTCTTGCCTTCAACTCGACCTCCCTCTTGGCTGCCATTGCCAATTGCTCATACTTCTCAACTATTAGTTGCTTGCAATGTTTGACCTCTTGACTCTTCACCTCCAACAATTGCTCTCACACTAAACATTCTGACTTCAATTGCCTGATCAACTAATCCTGCTTCTCTTGTGCCTTACTCTTCTCCTCAACTTCCTTCCTCAACCTGGCCAACTCTACTTCGGCGTCCTTCTGCACTTGCCGAAGTCGTCCTTCCAATTCCTGCAACTAGTTAGCCTGTTCTTCCCTTGCTTTATGGATCTTCTCCACTCCTGTGGCTAACCACTGAATCAAGTATGCCAAAAAGTTTATCTTGGCATACGCCTTTACCAATTTGGGTGCAAGCTTGACGTACTTGACACCTGCTTCATCTTTTGGGCAAGGCCTCAAACTTCCTTCATCGATATAGACTCGTGTTGGTTTCCGATATAGTGTTTGAGTTCCTTGTGGTAGATTCTTCACACCAATCATGTTTCTTATGCTGCCAATCTCCAACTCCCATGGCTGCGTCTGCTAGATGTTGGCAAGTTTCTTCATCCACTCCTCATATCGAGCCCAATGTACTAACTTACCTATCTCATTCTCCACTCTCAACTGTCAATGCCGCCAATCTCCAAGGCATCCAATTCGGAACTTAGTCCGCACTCTCTCCATTGCTCTCGTCATCTTATCAAAAAAGGCATCAACTTGCTCGTTAATATAATTACCTAGAGCTGGTTGTCTCCTCAAATTCAGCACTTCTATTAAGAAATACTCACTCGTATCTTTTGCCAACTCCATATCCGTGTCATCTTTGGTGGTTGTCTCCTCCACATCCTCTCCACCGTGGCCTATCAGGTTGATTGGTCTTTTGGCTGCCTTACCCTCAATTGGCTGAGCTGCATTGGTTGCCACCATTTCCTGCTCTCTTCGGCTCTTGTTCCCATGGTTGGCTTCCTTCACCTTTTTACCATACACTAAACTTTGATGCAAATTGTTTTCATTTTCTCGTTTCTTCTCCGACACAACTGGTGTTGGTGCTGCATCGTATTTTGTGGATATGATCTCTATTTGTGCATCCTCATTCAGTGGGGATGACCCACATGGATCCACTTGCTATACAAATTGCAATGGTGTACTAGGAAAACTGTTGAGTGAGTTGACATTATCAACCCGAATACTCCTTGCATGTTCCTCTTGTGCAACCTCCATTTCAATCTGTTCCTCTACATCAACATCCACAACAATCGGTTCTTGTGCTTGGTGTGCAGTCCTTTCTTCCCACTATTGCATGCTCCTCTCCATCTCTTGTACTTCTTGTGCAATAGTGTCTTGTGGTTGTTGTCTGCCTACTACAACCTTCTCTTGGTTCATCCTCCTTCCTATAGCGCCTTCCTACACAACATGATTGTCTTGCTATGCAAGAACTTCCCTTTGCATTGTTGTTTGTGGCATTCCATGCTTCCCACTTTGCCATGACTGCTGTTTCTCCACTTGCTGATGCCGAGTTTGAGCTCCTAGCTACTGCTTCAACCTCCTATGTCTCTTATCTCTCCGCACTAGCTCTTCTGCTTGTGGTTGCTCATCAAATTCATGTGAATCTACACTTTCCTCTGCTTTTGAAGATTCCCGTTCCTTCCTTTTCCTTGTAGTACCCTTCATTTTTGTCATTGGGGTACTGGGCTTCGTCAGTGGCATCACATGGACCCACTTCTATATGGTTGGTTGATGCTCTAGAATCACTTTTGGTGCGTTCAATCCAGGAAACTGTAACTCCTCCTGCAACACAACATTCATCATGATTGCAATGGCATGAAAAGCCATAGAAAAATTCCATGTATACCGCATCAGGAAATTCTTGATGCGGTAAGATAGATACGATGCCCAATTGTACGCAACACGAGCCATATCCCCTCCATATATGGTATGAGCCAAGTGGGCATCTTTGAGGCTCTTTGTTCTCCTAATAGTTTTGACATGATCACATTCATCGTAGATTGCAGCTTCGACCTCTTCAACTGCCACATCTTCAGTTAGTGGCTCCCATGTGGCTCCCATGCTTCAACAATTTTGCTGCCTCCTCAGCACTAAGATTAGTGAGCTTATCCATCATGTCCTTCCATTGGGGCAAATTTGCTGCTTCCTTTCTCACGGGTATGCCTAAATTTGACAATCCAAATGTTGTCTGAAAATTACCAGGTGAGAACACCACTTGCACTTCACGGTCACCAATCAAAATCTTGCTCATGTGATGCTGCTAATCATATGTTTGTAGCATTTGCAACAAGTACTCCGTGATGAACTCCTCAAAATTCAAAATCTACAAAAGTTGATGCACTCCTGCACTCTTGAATGCATTCTTAAGTGGATGATTAGGTGCATTCTTGTGCCACCAAATTTGACAAAATTCTCTTGTTGGTTGTTGCCAAGTCTCTCATCCCTTGCTCTATTCTTTCTCCTAAGGTGCATCCTCTACTTCCCTTTCTATGGGAGTTTTGGATCCCGGCCTCTCCTTGACAACGGTGCCAAATGTAATACCGTGGTATCCCAATGGTGGAGTAACAAAATGACAAATTTAGAGGCCAAACAAGACTACAGTCAATGCAATTTTACAATGACTCATCATGCACTTGTATGCCAATCAACTATCATGCACTTGTATGACAGTCAAGTTACAATGTACTTGTATGGCAGTCAAGTGTTTCACTTGTATAGTAAGCTTGGTCTTCACTTGTACGATAAGTGCTTGTATGACAACACTTGAACGACAACTTCAACAACTTGCTTGTATGACGATCAGCAAGTGACTTGTATGACAGTTCATCACTTGAACGACATACTGCAATCCACTTGTACGACGCTTCCCACGACTCCACCTGTATGACAATTCATGTACAATTCTCTGGACTGCAACTTCCATGTACAACTATATGGTTGCAACTTCACACCTACACACAGAAATAATGACACAATATACTAGACTACCAACAACCACAATATCACACAAAACACATGTATCACACAGATAAAAAATGAATCATCATTGTATTACTTGACTTGTTTGGCAACAATAGTACATAAAAACTACTTTGGCAATACAATGCAACAATGGATACACAGACTATCCAGAATGGATGCTCTCTCTAGCATACGACGTAGTCTCTCTCGATACATGGTACTTTGTACCAATGAATGGGGGTCCTATATAACTATGGGCCACGATAGTTACCAACAACTGCCGCCCAAGACACCTCTTCTGTAATGACTTCCCCATTCACACATGCATTACATACTTTATCGCACATTACATTATGTTTGCAATTAATCAACAATGACGTCAATACCCTTGATGTCACACATCAAAATTGCATTTCATTTCATTTACATTGACATTTACATGTCCATTTGATACTTATAGAATTGACATTTCTTCGGCTGGTCAGAATTGGCTCCTACATGTAGAACTTAATTTTTCTAATTTATTTTTTTTCCCTTTTTAATTTGTTTTTTTCGTTTTTAGGCTTGACATCATTTGAGATGCCCAACCATCTCAGGGAGGTCATAGGATGTCCTTGTCATTCCCTCCATGTCTTGGGGACACTATGGCATTGTAGAAACACATAGATGTCATGTTATGGGGATGTTTTGGTGTCTGTACGATGTCAGAAGGATGCCTGGGCGTCTCTGATGCCATCTCAAGATGGCTTCATTTCGGGGACATCGTTGAGAGGTCTTGGCATGTTTTGTGAACGACCTCCCTCCAATCTCCAAAATTGGGGATGCCCTAGGGATGTTTTGTCCCAATCCCTCCCCCTTATTCTTTGGGGGTTCTCCCCCCCCTTCGGCTTAGTAAGGAGAAGATGCTCCACGAGATTCGGAAGGATGTTAGTCTCCAGTACACCAGATGCACATGGATCTCTCCTATTGTCCCTCTTTCCCCCAAGTTGTCTTTCTACCATGAGCACTTCTTACATATACAGGAGGGCATAATAGTTCCTCCACAATACCTTTTGTAGAACACAATGCATAGTCTTCGAATCGCTATTGGGCAACTCAAGTTGTGTTCTCACCAACTCCGGATTGAGTCAGATCACCATCTTCCGATGGCGGAGCGGATTTGCTTGTTTTGCTCCATGGGTGAAGTTGAAACCCTTCATCACTTTATTTTTTGTAGTCCCATTTATTATGAGATCCGGGGTAGGTTTCATTGCCTTTTTAGGGACAACTCTCGATCTATTTCTACCTTCTTCAGATACTCGGACCGGCGTTGTCTCGCACTCTTTCCTAAGGATATAACTCAGCTTCAATGACAAAAAAGTTCTCCAAATGGATCTCGCCCTCATCATCGGCTCATCACAACATACTTCACCAACTCCGACGGACCAGGTGACTTCGATCGGAAACACCCCACATCATCTAATTCGAACAGAAGCAGGGTCACTAGATAGCGCACCAACAACTTGTCTAGGTTTCGAACTAGCAATGGGCAGAGACATCATGGACTTCTTCAGCTCTGGTACTTCGGCCTCGACAGTTAGGAGAGATTAGTTTTTGGGGGTTTCTCGGAGCTTGCCTCTCCTGGGCTGCTCCCTCCCCCCTCCTCTCTCTCCGTTCTTCTTGGCGTGCACTCCCCTCTGTTAGACTGCAGCCCTCCCCCCCTCTGCTCTCCCTTTTCTTTTCTTTTCCCTTTCTCTTGGCCCGTTTGTCGGGTTTCATCTTGTATTTATCTTAGATCTTTTCTTTATTGGGCTTTTTAGCCTTATAGCTGGCAATCATTATTGTCCTTCTTATAGACCCTTGGGTCTTTTTTTGGCCCACTGGGGACATTAATAATATTTCATTTCATCTCATTTCCTCCATCACCAAAACATGAGGGACGATGACATGGGGCCTTGGGGAGGGGGGATATGTTCTTGTGAAACATTGACAGAAAAGTATCAATACATTACTTATGATGATTTATACCATTGTTAGAAAACTTGCAACTCAGGATAAACTCAAACACCCTAATTTTGGAGATTTTATCGACAACTTGGGAAAACTTGACCAAAAAAAACCGAAGAAAAATTTTTAAATTAAAAAAAAAAAAAAAAAACATTTTAAACAACAATTGGAGAACCAAAAGCTGATTTTATATTAGATACTAATGAAAAAGAGTACAATTATAGTTCTGGATCATCAAATCCAACTAAATGCATCATAGAAATGCAAAAGTTCAAAATATAAAGCAGTTTTTGGCTCTAGACAGGTGGTCGAATTGGAGGCTCCTCAGGTACGGGATCATCATGGTATATCTTCCCATGGGATCATCATGGTTCATCTCCTCCAATCCTTTCAAATGTTCCGCTTCCTGCTTAAGTGCCTCGAAGTCCTTTGTAGTAAACTCAATATCTGGCAGACTTTTGACAATCCAATTTGATATCTCCTCCACTTGCTTGGTGCAAAGTTGAATATTGTATTGTACAAACACATGGTCATTGAGGAGCTCTTGGGTCAACTTTTTGCGTTCTTATTGTTGTATATGGCCTCAAATAGAGACCATTTGTGCTCACACCTAGAAGCGCTACAAGGCTGGCTGAAATCTCCTCTAAACCGTGTAAAATCCTCCAATTTGGTCTCCAAAAGCGGTTTAAATTTGGTGTTTGACCTCTGAAAATAATTTGTTCATTGTTGGACAGAAAAAAATTGAGAAAAATAGGCCAAATGGTCTTTTAAAGTTTTCGTCCACCATTTTTTGCAAACTGCATGAGTTTTGCTGAGTTTTCCACAAGAAAATCACAAAAAACTGCGTGAAAACTTGCAGGGAGTCAACGAATTTATTGGTGATGAAAAATTAAAAAAACTCATTGCCCACAATTTCTCTTGAATTTTGCGAGAAATCATGGGAAACTGACGTTTTTTCCAACTATGATTTAATATAGTACTGGAAAAATCGTTATCGACAATTTATTGATAACGCCTGGAAAAAATTGGATTGGGAATTTTTCAGAAATTAATCCAGGAAAAAAAAAAGAACTTATTTTGGAAAATGAAATCTGATTTTTCTCCTTTTTCCCCATTTTCCCTGATTTATTGTGTTTTTTTCACATTTTTCCTTTTAAAACTCTTCCCAAATATTTTCTCATTTTGTCCCTTTTTTTTTTTTTTTGGTTTTCCCCCTTGATTTTTATGATTTTTTGAATAAAAATTTGCAATGCTAAAAAGTTGCAATTTCCACGATCTTTTTCCCTGATTTATGCAACACTGTTTATATAGGTAGAAAGGAATTTTTATGTAATAGAGATTGCTTGGGGCTTCTATAGAATCTTATGTGTTAGAAAAAAATAGCAAAATTCTATGCAAGCAGAAAACACAATAACGCAGAAAAACAGTAACACAGATTTTATGTGGAAAACCTGCAATGTGCAGGAAAAACCACGGGGCAATGGCAGCTTGATATTTTATTGATTTCGGAAGAATTACATTCAATCAACATTTACATGCAAGGGGTCATTCCTCTTTTATAGAAAAAACAAACTGTTCGTTTCCTCTCCCAAAGGAAGACTCCAAAAACTGTTCGTTTCCTCTTCCAAAGGAAGAGTCCAAAAAACTGTTTGTTTCCTCTCCCAAAGGAAGACTCCAAAAAACTGTTTGTTTCCTCTCCATAAGCTGCACCACCATGCACCTCTCTGCTGGAGAACATTGGAGATCTGGAAATTGACTTCACCTCCTAAAATTCTCCCACTTGAAGTCGATATACAGGAATTCTTTGCCTATGTTTTTCCATCCAAGTGCCAATTGCCCAATGCTGCCCTTATCATATTTTCAGCAAGCCCGGAGAAGTTCTGCACCACTCAAAATTCTCTATCTTGACTGGCCTAGTAAGCATATCGGCTGGATTCACTTCAGTGTCTATTTTATGCAATAGGATCCTACCTTCTTCCACCACATTTCTTATAAAATGGAACTTGACATCAATGTGTTTCGTGCGATCATGGAATGTTGGGTTATTCACTAGTTGAATAGCACTTTGGCTATCACAATGCAACGTAATTTTCCCCTGCATTACCTTGAAGTCACCCAATAGTCGCTCTAGCCAAATTGCCTCTTTGCTGGCATGAGTCGCTGCAATATATTCTGCTTCAGTGGTTGATAAAGCCACCACAGACTGCAACTTAGAAGCCCAACTCACAACTCCACTAGCAAGAGTCAAAGTATATCCTGTAGCGGACTTTCTCCCATCTCTATCTCCATCATAATTAGAATCCACAAAACCTTTAACTTGCAACTATCCGATCCGTAGTAAATAACATCCGATCCGTAGTAAATAACATTTGAAGTGCCTCTTAAATATCTGAATATCCACTTCACCGCATTCCAATGCACCTTACCAGGATTTGCCATGTACCGGCTGACTACTTGCACTGCTTGGGCAATATCCGGTCTGGTGCTCACCATGGCATACATGAGGCTTCCTATTGCTGATGAATACGGTACACAAGACATGCTTGTATTCTCTGCTTCTGTTCTAGGACACTGGTTGGCAGACAATTTTATGTGTGGAAGAAGTGGGGTACTAACTGGTTTTGCATTTTGCATATTGAATTGCTGTTGAATCATTTCTATATATGACTTTTGACTTAACCAAATCTTTCTTCCTTTTTTGTCCCTATGTATCTTCATCCCTAAAATTTGGTTTGCTGCTCCTAAATCCTTCATAATGTCCTAGCCAGCTGAGCCTTAAGATCAATGATTTTCTTCATGATGGGGCCTGCAACCAGCATATCATCAACATACAACAACAAAATAATAAAACTGCCATCATCAAACCTCTTATAGTATCCACAATGGTCAGCTTCACTCTTGCTGAAACCTTGGCTCTTCATGAAGGTGTCAAATTTTCTGTACCACATCCTTGGCGCCTGTTTCAACCCATACAGAGATTTCTTCAGTTTGCAAACCAAATGCTATTTGCCTCTTTCTTCATAGCCCTCAGGCTGATCCATATAAATCTCCTCCTCAAGATCGATCCATATAAATCTCCTCCTCAAGATCACCATGCAGGAAAGTAGTCTTTATATCAAGCTGCTCTAGTTTTAAATCCTATGCTGCTACAAGTGCAAGTAAAACTTTAACAGTATTCATCTTCACAACTGGAGAAAAAATTTCATTAAAGTCTATACTTGACTTTTGCACATAGCCTTTTGCCACCAACCGAGCTTTATAGCGTTCCAACAACCGATCGCTGTTTTTCTTTACTTTGTAAACCCACTTGTTTCCAACAACCTTTCTTCCAGGTGGGAGATCCACAAGTTCCCACGTTTTATTCTTGCGAAGTGCTTCGATTTCCTCCTCCATGGATTTCCTCCACTTTTATGCATTCTCAGACTCTCTAGCTTCCTGAAATGAACTAGGCTCACCATCATCAGTTAACAAAGCAAAAGAGGACTGATAAACATGAGAATACCTTTTGGGACACTTTTGCCGACGTGTAGATCTTCTAATCCAATGATCTGTTGATTTTGGCTCTTGGTCTTGTGACTGTTCTGGCCTGCTCTACTTGCTGTTCTACTTGCTGTTCTGCATTCTGGTCAAAAAATTCAGCATGCTGGTCAAAAATTTCAGCATGCTGATTTTCATTTTCATCTTCGTTCATGTCTACTTCAACTGGTACAACATTAGGTGTTTGCTGTACCTCCTTCCTTTGCATGGATTTTTCATCAAAAATAACATCTCGGCTAATAATTACCTTGTGGGCAGTAGGATCCCACAGTCTATACCCCTTTACTGCATCTCCATAGCTGAGAAAACACATTTGCTTGACTTTGGGTCAAGTTTGGACCTTTTTTCTTTAGGCACATGGGCAAATGCATCACAGCCAAAGGTACGCAAATGAGAGTAATCAAATGGCTTACCACACCAAACCTCCTTTGGAATCTGTCCATCCAACGCAGTTGTAGGTGACCTGTTAATGAGGTAAACAACTGTATTAACAGCCTCTGCCCAGAACCTTTTATCCAACATGGATGCGCTGAGCATGCTTCTTGCACGTTCCATGATTGTGCGATTCATCCGCTTAGCCACACCATTTTGTTGTGGAGTATATGGTACAGTATTCTCGTGCTTAATTCCTTCCTACGTACAAAATTTATCAAATTCCTTGGAGCAATATTCACCCCCATTATCTGACCTAAGACATAAGACAGGCTTGCCCAAACTTTTCTCTACTCGAGTTTTGAACTCTTTAAATTTCTGCAAAGCTTCTGACGACTTCTTCAGAAAATAAACCCACACTCTCCTAGAGTAATCATCTATAAATGTCAGAAAATAGATGGCACCATTTAAGGACTGAGTGGGAATTGTTCCAAATATATCCGAATGTATAAGTTGCAGAAAATCAGAACTCTTACCAGGGATTGCAGTAAACCGAACCCTCTTTTGTTTACCAAAAATACAGTGCTCTGTGATGTGCCTTTCTTAAGTTTTCATCAAGTTTATGTGCATGTGCATTTTGTCAAACAATTTGTAACACATTCATAGTTCATTGGCATTGAGACAAACAGTTTGCATTTCATTCACATAGCATTGGCATTACTTCAAACACTTTGCAAGCATCCATATGAGAATAGAAATCAAATAGCAAACACAATACTGTGCAAAGAGGGTTTGATATTCATTGTTCTAGCAAATAGAGCAAATACATATGGAGTTGAAACTCACAGTTCACAAGTAGAAGTCTGTTGTACATATTTCTTATGGTTGGCGGGGATTGTTCCTTGTGACTGGGATGTCCCAAAACTGGGACTGAGTGTCAATATTGACTGAAAGATCTTAAATCTGTGACTGAATGTCAATATTGGCTGGCTGTAGATGGAAGTGTGAGAGATGCCAACGGCCGCACTGAGGATATATGAATCTGCTGTGTATGGCGGCAGCCCCTAAGAATGTTAAACTTCACACCAAACCCTTCTGATGGCTAACGGCAGGCTTGCTGGGTATATTGTGCTTCCAATGCTAACGGCAGGCCATAAACTGAGTATAATGTGCAATAGAACAACAATGCTCTCCCTAGAATTCTTCACAATGAACTTCAACCCGTGTGATAAGCCCCCTAGTTCTCCATAGTCTCCAGGAAACGGATCCAATAAGCACAATTGTAAATCCTGGGTAGAGTTACCACTGAAAGACTTAAGCGGTTTCGTCCTTAGCCTCCAATCCAAGAGGGTTTTCGCCCTCTGGATGATCTTTTGCATGGTTTTGTCCACAAGAGGGTTTTGTTTCAGCTTGAGAGACAAATACAAGTAGAGAAGAAAAATGAGTTCAATAATGTGCAAATGAGCCCCCAAGTCTCCTTTTATAGATAAATCTTATAATTCTTCATTGAGGGGAGAAACCCTAAAATGACTTAAAGCACCCATTAAATATTAAATTATATCCTTATGTCTCCTAGAACTTTATTTTAATATTTAAAACACCCCTAAGTCACATTACCCTTATATCTCCCCCTTTATTATTTTATTTTATTTTACTTTATTTCTCTATCAAAAGCCACACTAAATGAAAAGAACATCAAACTCACAAATTACACACCGCACATCACACCACACTTATATACAAGGTAAAATCCAAAAATGGGTCATTACAATTATTTGCTCTATTTGCTAGAACAATGAATATCAAACCCTCTTTGCACAGTATTGTGTTTGCTATTTGATTTCTATTATCATATGGATGCTTGCAAAGTGTTTGAAGTAATTCCAATGCTATGTGAATGAATTGCACACTGTTTGTCTCAATGCCAATGAACTATGAATGTGTTACAAACTGTTTGATAAAATGCACATGCACATAAACTTGATGAAAACTTAAGAAAGGCACATCACAGTGGTATCAGAGCCAAGATCTTGCCACCCTGTGGAGATTTGGCTAATTTCTGGAAAAACGGAAATTTGTGATTTATTACTGAGAAGGGTGATCCAGTGTATTCCAGGTACAGGTTTTTGAAATTTCAGTTGGGTGTAATTTCTTCTATGAATCAAAGGCCACCTATTCTTCATACATACCGGACCAGGGCTAGAACCAGAAATCAGCAAGAAGAAAACCCAGCTTGGGAAATAACTCCGGAGGAAGAAGAAATTGAAGAAGAGGGTTTGGCAGAAATGGCAGAAAGGGGTAATAATGGGCAAAACGGACAAGATCCGGCCGAACAGAAATTGGACTTGATGTTACAGGCTTTACAACAAATTGCGGCAGGTTTGAATATTGGAACAAATCAGCGCCAAAATTCACCCCCCGACAACAAACTACAACCCAATCAAGTGTAAATACACGCACCCCTTTGAAGAAACCAAATCGTGCTATGTTTTTGGCACATGATGAGGAATCCTCACATGGAGAGGAGAGTGATGATGATGAGATGGATGCCCTATTTGCTTGCTACAATGCAAAACCAGCAACATTTAGAAATGCAGTAAACTTTCAACAATATTTTCAAATGAAGAGCAAGAAACCTATGTCTCCAAAACCCAAGAAAGAAAAGAAATGGCAGCAGAAAATTGAAGTCCCTACCTTTAATGGAAGTGATGGCATATCAGCTAGGGCTTGGTTGCAAAAACTTCAAACATATTTTGCACTTGACCCCATAGCTGAAGAGGATGCAATTCAGTTGGCTACTCTGAATTTGGAAGGAGTGGCTTATGATTGGTGGCAGCATGGGTTGATCACCCAAGGGCATGATAGCATTACCACATTTGATGAATTTAGTGAGAGGCTCTTGGATAGGTTTGAAAAGAAGGATGAGGAAGATTATTTCAGAGAATTGACAGCCTTGAAACAAACAGGTACACTTTCTTCCTACATTGGGGAGTTTGAGAGAATTTCAGTTATAGTGCAGGATGTCTCACCCAAGAGGGTGACTTATCTTTTTATGGATGGATTGATGGAACCCTTAAAGGGTTTGGTTAGATCTTTTGCTCCTACATCACTCCAAGAAGCCATTAAAAGAGCCCTTTTGTTGGAAAATACTCTTGGGACACATGCACCATCAAAACCCACGTGGACTCCAAATAAATACAAGCAAGGAGAGTCTTCTAAACCATGGAAAAAGGAAAAATCAATTGAGTCATATAAAGTGGGAGGAGGCCATTGTTGAATTGTTGAAATTTTGTGGGCCATATAAAGTGCTACGAAATCTAGTGGGAAAGACAAGTTGAAACCAAAGTTTTATGGGCCATATAAAGTGCTACGAAGGATTGGTGAGGTAGCATATGAATTGGAGCTTCCCTCTCATAGCAAGATTCACAATGTTTTTCATGTATCCTATTTGAAGAAAGCACTTGGGCAGCATGTGACTCCTTCTACAGAGTTGCCACCACTTGATGATGAGGGCAAGCTAATTTTAGAACCTGAATCCATCTTAGAGACGAGAGAAAAAGAAGTTGAGGAACAAAATCATCCTTGAGTACTTGGTCAAATGGAAAGGCTTGCTATTGGAGGATGCTACTTGGGAAGGATCTGAAATCCTCTCCCATCCAGCTCTGAATTGCTTGGGGACAAGCAATTTGGGGAGGGCGGTATTGTAATGACCCATTTTTGGATTTTACCTTGCATATAAGTGTGGTGTGATGTGCGGTGTGTAATTTGTGAGTTTGATGTTATTTTCATTTAGTGTGGCTTTTGATAGGGAAATAAAGTAAAATAAAATAAAATAATAAAGGGGGAGATATAAGGGTAATGTGACTTAGTTGTGTTTTAAATATTAAAATAAAGTGCTAGGAGACATAAGGATTTAATATTTAATGGGTGCTTTAAGTCATTTTAGGGTTTCTCCCCTCAATGAAGAATTATAAGATTTTATCTATAAAAGGGGACTTGGGGGCTCATTTGCACATTATTGAACTCATTTTTCTTCTCTACTTGTATTTGACTCTCAAGCTGAAACAAAACCCTCTTGTGGACAAAACCCTTCAAGAGATCATCCAAAGGACGAAAACCCTCTTGGATTGGAGGCTAAGGACGAAACCCCTTAAGTCTTTTAGTGGTAAATCTACCCAAGATTTACAATTGTGCTTATTGGATCAGTTTCATGGAGACTATGGAGAACTAGGGCTTATCACACAGGTTGAAGTTCATTGTGAAGAAGTCTAGGGAGAGCATTGCTGTTCTATTGCACATTATACTCAGTTTATGCCCTGCCGTTAGCATTGGAAGCACAATATACCCAGCAAGCCTGCCGTTAGCCATCAGAAGGGTTTGGTGTGAAGTTTAACATTCTTAGGAGCTGCCGCCATAACAGCATATTCATATATCCTCAGTGCGGCCGTTGGCATCTCTCACACTTCCATCTACAGCCAACCAATATTGACATTCAATCACAGATTTAAGATCTTTCAGTCAGTATTGACACTCAGTCCCAGTTTTGAGACATTCCAGTCACAAGGAACAATCCCCGCCAGCCATAAGAAATATGTACAACAGACTTCTACTTGTGAAATGTGAGTTTCAACTCCATATGTATTTGCTAGAACAATGAATATCAAACCCTCTTTGCAGAATATTGTGTTTGCTATTTGATTTCTATTATCATATGGATGCTTGCAAAGTGTTTGAAGTAATGCCAATGCTATGTGAATGAAATGCAAACTGTGTGTCTCAATGCCAATGAACTATGAATGTGTTACAAACTGTTTGACAAAATGCACATGCACATAAACTTGATGAAAACTTAAGAAAGGCACATCACATGCTCACACAAGTCTAAATTGCAAGACTTAATTCCAGAAAGCATACCTCTGTCATGCAGAATTTTCAGACCTTTTTCACTCATATGGCCTAGGCGTTGATGCCATAGCATTTCTACATCCTGAAAAGAAGTTACTGTTGTTGCATGGTTTGTCACTGTATCACCGCATAAACGATATAGGGTCCCATAAGATTCTCCCTTTGCTACTACAATAGCACCTCTGGTAATTTTGCAATAGTTGTTACCGAAAGTGATAGAATACCATAGCTTATCCATCATCTTGATTAAGAGCAAATTATTTCGCAAATTTGGCACATATCGTACATCACATAACATCCTTTCTCTACCATCGTCCAGCCTGATCCTTATGTCCCCTCTTCCCACAATTTCTAAAGGATGATCATCACCCAAGTAGACCTTCCCACCACTATATGGCTGATATTTGTCAAACCAGTCTCTGTGAGGAGACATGTGGAAAGATGCACCCGAGTCCAAAACCCAGGTATATAAAACATATCTGCTGTTGCTGATACAGAAAGCCTCACATGTTGATGTCTCTCTAGAATTTACTGTACTGGCCTCAGCTGATGGTTGAAATTCCTTTTCACCATTTTTTTCCTTTTTTGACTGCCAACACTCCTTTGAATGCCTTGGCTTGCCACAATGCCAACACTTACCTTTCAGTTTGCATCCTTTAGACTTAGATCTAGACTGTGATCTACCTTGTCGACTCTTCTCGAAAGATCGACCTCTCATAGCTAGGGCTCCATTGGTTGAGGGTTCCAAAGACGTTTTCCGCCTCAACTCTTCTGCCAACAAAGCGGCTACCACATCATCAAAAGTTAGAGCTCCTGATGATGAATTGTTGATGGTCATCACCAAATGATCCCAAGTCTTCAAGAGGGAACAAAGTAGGGTTATAGCTTTGTCCTCATTCTCCATCTTCACATTAACTGAAACCAGTTTAATGATAAGGGTATTAAACTCATTCAAGTGATCTACCATAGATGAACCCTCCTTCATCCTTAGGTTGTAAAGCTGTTTTTTCAGAAAAACCTTATTTGTTGCAGATTTCGTCTCATACAACTTTTCAAGCTTCTTCCAAAGGGCTTCCGCGGTCTTTTCTTCAACAACATTGAACAAGATGGAGTCCGCTAGGCATAGACAGATTGTAGAAACCACCTTCCTATCCAGCGTTGCCCACTCCTCATCTTTCATGCGACTTGGTTTACTCGCGACCCCTTTCAAGGCTAGGTCTTGGTCATTTTGAACCAACAAATCCTCCACCTTCATCTTCCATAGGGCGAAGTTCCTGCCATCAAACTTTTCAATCTCAAACTTGGTTACACTTCCAGTCATTGTTGCAGCTCCCACTCGCACAAAAACCTAGGCTCTGAAACCAGATGTTTGAAAAAATAGCAAAAATCTGTGCAAGCAGAAAACACAATAACGCAGAAAAATAGTAACACAAATTTTACGTGGAAAACCTGCAATGTGCAGGAAAAACCACGGGGCAATGGCAGCTTGATTTTTTATTGATTTTGGCAAAATTACATTCAATCAACATTTACATGCAAGGGGTCATTCCCCTTTTATAGAAAAAACAAACTGTTCGTTTCCTCTCCCAAAGGAAGACTCCAAAAACTGTTTGTTTTCTCTTCCAAAGGAAGAGTCCAAAAAACTGTTCGTTTCCTCTTCCAAAGGAAGACTCCAAAAAACTGTTTGTTTCCTCTCCCAAAGGAAGACTCCAGAAAACTGTTTGTTTCCTCTATTAAGCTACACCACTATGCACCTCTTTGCTGAAGAACATTGGAGATCTGGATATTGACTTCACCTCCTAACATTATGAAACACAAAGAGATGTTGCAAGGGGCATATATATCCATGGAAAGAGATTTGGTTTGTAAAGGGCCTGTTTACATGCAAAATTGCGGTTGATGTTGTCATGCGACTTTATAAATGTCATGTTTCAAAAGAAGTCAAAGAATAACATATTAAACATATGCTTATACACTAAAAGAAACAAATTTATGGCTAAAAAGTTAAGGATGTAAAATTCGTTTATGTAGTTTGGTCTTGATGTTATCGAAACTAATTTTTCCTATGGACAAAAAGTCTTAAATGGTCATGTGACATTTTTTCATATGGTCAAGGTGCAAAGTCTTGTTAAAGTGAGGTGAAGTCATATTCTTGTATTCTAATTTTTCTTATTCTTCGTGGAGTTTTTGAACCAAGGGCAACGTGGTAATGATGAGACGCATCTCGTCTTTGGATTGCTGTGATATGGCTCCAGATTAAAGTATGGTGGCAAGATGAATAGGGAATGACACATAAATATATTAAGAAAACAATTTTAAGACACAAATTGGATTTTCTAAAGCATGAATATGTAGCATAATGTAAAAGGAAAATAATAAAAAATTACTACCTTAAAGGGCCCAAACATCAAGAAAAGGTAAAACCATAGTCATGCATCAGGGTTTAAAGTCTGAAACGTTACACATTTGAAATTGCAGCTATATTTTAATGTTCCAACTATCTAGTACATTACTACATATGCAAAATGAATTAAAAATCTAAAATCAGAAATAATGGAGTGTGAGTGTCTAGACAGTAAAGAACCATAACATGGTAAGAAATTCAATCATGTTTGGGGTCATTGGCAATGCCAAGTGTGTCCTGCTCATCATTTCTCTTTGAATCAAGGGGATCTATGTAGCAGGCCTAAGCAATCCTACTTGTGCCTCATCCTCATCAACTTGTTTCACATCGTCAATGTCAGTGTGCCATCATGATGCTGTAATCTCATGATACTTGGGTGCTTTTCAATTTTGGAGTTGCAAGGCACGATGCACGAAAACTATATTTTTTGCCTGTCTAGAGTTAAGCCCATTCCTCTTGACAAAGTGGAGCTATAGGTGGAACAACTCCTCAATAATAGGGGAGCTAGTAAGCTATGAAAAGAGAGAACTACAAGCATTTGTATCAATGTAGCTCCGTCCACATGCAACTGCACCATCTAGTGGGGTTGTCCAACGTAGTGGTGATTCTGTTCTCTCTAGCCTCTTGTGTATTGAAGCCTTCACATTTAAGCTTTGCAAATCTGACCCTTGGATCCCACAGGAACTTTGCTTAGACTCTAGAGTACATCTTTCTAAGTGCCTTTATAAAACCTTGCTTCACCTTAGTGTCCTCTATCGGAGGTGCTCTCCTAAGCGTACCTAAATTGCATATATCTTTCTAATTGCCTCACCACATATCACTTTGGATTGAGAGCATATCCTCCATGTGCAATGCAGTGTTCATCTTATCACACTTCTTTTGTATAAATGGCTAAAGGTGCTTCTTAGACAATTCTAGTGTGGGATCCCTCTATTGGAAGTATTACATTATTTGGTACCTTGCAATATTAATGCAAGGACCATGTAAATAGTTTAGTCTAGGGTGTGTTTAATATTTGAGTATGTGTCATGTTATCAAGTGTGAGTTATGTGTCATGTAAATATGAGAAGTTATGTAGGTGAGGTGTTGTGTTAGTAAGTATGAGTTATGTGAGTGAAGTGTGAGGTTTATAAGTAAGGGGTTATGAGTTATGAGCAATCATGAGAGTTTTTGTCTTTATGTAAATATGTGAGATTTATTATGTTTTGAGAAATATGAAGAGTTAGATCTCCCGTGAGTATGAGGAGATGAAGAGTTTATGTAAGTGTAAAGGTCAAGAGTCATGTGAATATGAAGAGTCTCATGTATGTATATATTGAAGACAAAGCATTGTAACAAGTTATCGAAGAATAAACATTGCATTTATGCATTACTTAAAGTAGATATATTTTCAATAATATTTAGTGAGTTTTATGTTCATTGTTGTTATTGTGCATATATGTTCTTGAGATATTGTTTGATCTTGGAAGAGTGATAAACCTGTGAGAATAGTAGTGATTTGCTAACAGTGGTATTAGAGCTACGGTGAAGAAGTCTGAGCCACATTATCAGAGGATTGATGAGGGTGAGTTTCAGTGAAGAGGTGAGAGTTCTCGTTGTCTAGGTCTGGAGGAGAGCAACGTTGTAGTGAAAGCAACGTTGATAGCTTGATGAGAGCCATTTTTCGTGAGCCTGGTGAGAGAGCCACATCGAGGAGTCATATTGAACGTTGAGAAGTCACATTGTAACCATGTTAGAGAAAGCGCCTGTTAGAAAGCATCATTTGGAGGAGTGAGTAAACGTCCTCAGAGGAAAGAGAGACGTCCAAGCAAGTAAAAGCGAGAGGAGATTGTTAAGGAGCGACAACATTCTGGAGGAGACATAGTAGAGAAGACGTTTGAAGGAGAGCAAATAGTTGAATATAGTGCATATGATTCTAGAAGTGTATATACAATCCCAAGGAGAGCAGACAATTCCAAAAGTGTGAATACGGTGCAAAAAGCGAAAAGAACATGCAGGTGTAACTTCAGGAAAAGCGCAGTCAGAATAACACATCTGCTAAGGTTGTAATGTCCGGTTAGGAGATTGGAATCATTTTTCTAGAGCAATTAAACCAAAGTTGGCAAATTGTGCCGCAGGTTGGAGATTTGGGAGGAAAAAGGCGCCACATAAGGTAAAGTCTCAAATTTGCCTCAGAACGTTGAATGATTACCTTTTTAAGGAAAAGGAGATTGATTTATTGAAAATATTTAAGAAGCATTAGAATAATTAAGGAGTTATAAGGAGAATATTTTTATTTTTGGAAGAAGAAAATTTATTGGGAGTTATAAGAAGAATTCAATAAATATTTGAGAAGATTATTGTTTAAAGAAGAAAAATTTATTATTGAAGAGTGAATTATAATAGAGTAAAAAATTGAAGAAGAAGGGAGTTATAAGAGGACAAATAATTAATTGATTGGAGAAGAAATTAGTTGAAAGAAGATTGAAGGAAAAGTATTGAAGTTAAGAAGAATATTAAATATTGAAGAAGAATATTAAGAAGTGAAAGAAAGTTTTATTATCTGAATAATTGAAATTTGAAGAATATTGAAAGTGAAGAAAGAATATTAAATTACAAATTTAAGAAAATTGAAGAAGGAAATTGAGAATTTGAAATATTTGAAAGTGAAGAAATTAATTGAAGGAAAAGAATAATTGTTTGAAATATTAAAATTTGGAGTTAAAAGGATTTCTATAGATTAAAATATTGAAGAAGAATATCAAAATTGAAATTGAAGAAAATTGAAGAGAAGAAAATTATATTGAAGAAGGAAATTATTAAATGTGGGAGCAATAAGGAATTCTACCACAAAGGAAATTATAATTATAGAGAAGGAATCCCTGATTATAGATATTGCTAACATGGCAATTAAAGAAAGAAAGCAAACAAAAAGAGAAACAAACATTCATGATGCGTCACTAGAAGATAGTAAATAAGTGTTTAAAAACCTAAACTTCTGCACACGACGCATGATAGAGAATTTTGAAGAATTAAAATATATATCAATAAAATTAAAGAGGAGCTTACAATCAATTTTCAGTGAAGCTAAGGATGCTTTTTTTTCAACATTAAATAGCTATCTAAGTTTGAAACTTACTGAAGCAAATAATGACTCTAAAGATGTTACATTGCCTATTGATATATGAAAGATAATGTATATGTCATTACTCTCTTGATGTCCTTAAAGACATGAAATAAAAAATTTGAAGAACTAGCGTATGATGAAAGATGTCAATTGTGAGACATGATTTAAGGCCCATGACAGATGCATGTTGTGACACTAGTGATCTTCATCAAAAGAAAAATGAGAATTGTGATTTGAAGTCCATAAAGACCTATGCAAGTTGTGATACCTGTGATTTGGGACCCATGACAACAAATACAAGAGAACTTGTTTAGGGAACAGACATAGCATTTGATACAAGGGACTCAAACATTGTTCATGAAGACAAAATTTTTGCAAGAAGTATATGTGACAATAGGCATTATAATGATATCAATAATAGTGACAGAGAGATTGGTATAGAGTTTTTGACAGGGTACAGTGATACAAATTCAGAATTTTTTTGGCAAAGAATAAAACCAAAATATGAAGACTTCAAACGATCAGGTAATAATGAATCAGGGATTAACAAAAGTAATTGTGAAACAAAGAACTTTAGGACAAGGACAGATGGAACTGATACAAGAAAAATTGAGACGTGGACATTGTGGTAGGCATGGACACAAGATAGAAAAATGTTGGGATCTTCATTGTTGTGAAATTTGTGGAGGTAACAATCATTCTCAAAAATATTGTTGGTACAAAGGAAATAATAATATGAATTATGGATGGATAAGCATGCACAAATGGGATAAGATGAAAGAAATAATAACAAAGATTTTCTTTAGGAAAGTTTTTCCAATTCTTGATTTGGCTAGAAAAAGGGTATGAACTTCTTCAACAATCGATCTAGAAGAAACAAAATCAATACCAAAATCAGAACAAGCCAGAATGCATCATCTAAGTCAGATCAAGAAGATGAAAGAACATGAAGGCAAAGGACCTTCATACCAAATAATGTAATACTGGGGGGTGTTGGAAGTATTACATTATTTGGTACCTTGCAATATTAATGCAAGGACCATGTAAATAGTTTAGTCTAGGGTGTGTTTAATATTTGAGTATGTGTCATGTTATTAAGTGTGAGTTATGTGTCATGTAAATAAGTGTGGAGTTATGTAGGTGAGGTGTCATGTTAGTAAGTGTGAGTTATGTGAGTGAAGTGTCATGTTTATAAGTAAGGAGTTATGAGTTATGAGCAATCATGAGAGTCTTTGTCTTTATGTAAATATGTGAGATTTATTATGTATTGAGAAATAGTAGGAGTTAGATCTCCTTTGAGTATGAGGAAATGAAGAGTTTATGTAAGTGTAAAGGTCAAGAGTCATGTGAATATGAAGAGTCTCATGTATGTATATATTGAAGACAAAACATTGTAACAAGGTACTGAAGAATAAGCATTGCATTTATGCATTGCTTAAAGTAGATATATTTTCAATAATATTTAGTGAGTTTTATGTTCATTGTTGTTATTGTGCATATATGTTCTTGAGATATTGTTTGATCTTGGAAGAGTGATAAACCTATGAGAATAGTAGTGATTTGCTAACAACCTCTATCAAATGGATGCCCTCATGCGGTCAAGCATGTTGTCAAAATTCTAGTAAATCTCACCAAGTTCAGGAGATATCTAATAACGTCCATAATAGGTGACAATGGATACTATATACTTGTCATTGTTCCACCAATCATCATCTAGTCTCAATTGCTTCTCTTCCCCTCATTGGTTTGGTCTCTCCCCATATACTCCACACATTGCATAGTACCATAAATTGTGGCACCTCTTGCGACTCAATCATCCTCTCCAACAAAATGAAGTAGTGAGCATACTTCATCTTTATAGGTTTGAGGAATTCTTTTCGTAGACTTGAAAAGTGCCAAAGATGTATGACGGTTTCAAATAATCACTTGCACATATTTTGCATCCACCACCACTTGTTTCATTGAATCAATTTTCCCTATGTTATTTAATGCATTGTTCAATGCATGAATACAATATGGAGTGCAAAAGATATGTCTGCAGGTGTTTTGGATCGCCATATTTACAAATCTACACACATGGATTTCATTTGTTTCTACTTGGACCACATTCATGGCCCAACTTCCTCTATCACACCCTTCAAAATGTGAAATTGGAAAGTTGTATCTTTGTGCTTTTTGGAATAATGAATGGCTCTAAGAAAGTAGGGCTCTGATTGAGTCCACCCATCCATGATAATGATACAACCTCACCTCACCCGTGTCTCTTTCGATGACTCCATCAACAAGCTAACTTTGGAGCAGTTTTCATCAAGTAGAATAATCCATATTTTTGTTGACAAAAGAAAGACCAATGTTAATGGTTTTTCTGAATGCTTCCTCACAAAAAGTATTAACATTGAATGAGATGTGATTCATAAAGAACATCTACTAAATATTATCATCCGCCTCCTTATGTGCTTGCACATTGTATATTTTGTAATGGTTCAGACCTTCCTTTTGATTCTATTAGAAGACATCTTTCCCATGTTAGTTGGAACTGAATCCTTTCCCCCTTTGTCTACCATCAGCCCCATCACTAGAATGATGGAAAGGAGGAAGAGAAGTTGGAGTATTACATATATGAAAAGTCGTTAAATCTGATCTTTCACTTCTAGGTTCAGGTTCTCCAGCAGCCCTATAATCATCGAGTAATTTTATAATTTCAAACCTCATTAAGTGTTATTTTTTAACATCTCACCCTATCTCCATGTATGTATAGGAGGTGGGCGCAAACCCTTGTATAGCTGCCCTTGACTGAAAAATTGCATATATTACATTTAAAATGTGGTGTCTCTCCAGATCTTCTATTGCTTGTCTTATCCTTGTCCAAATAAATTGCATGAAGGGTATTGTAGGTTTGAAAGTTCCCTTTGCAAATTGTCTTAAAAGTGTGGAAGGACAATCATCGGGGGTTGTAGTCATGGTTTCAGTCCCACTTGCAACTGAACTTCCACCTGTTCCACTTCCACCTGCACCACTCCCACCACCCATTTCTTCATTTTTGCCATTTGGCTAAGAGGGACATGTCCCATGGAATCATCATTGCTTGAAGTCCTGCTTGCTATTTTTTTTTTGGTTCAATTAGCAATGAAAAGATCCTCCCCCGGTTCCCCCCCAAAAAAAGAAATTGACTTTGAAATTCAAAGAGAAATCATAAAAGAGAGGGGGAATATGTTTAATCTCATTACCTTTTTTATTTTAATTGCTGTCCCCCCTGATTTTCCCTCCATTTCATTTTCTTCTTGTTTTTTTCTTCCTGGTGTTTCTCTTCTATTCATTTATTTTGTCAGTATCTAACCAAGTTTTAACTTTTTCGTTTTTATTTTAATTTGGTTGGGGGAGGGGGGGAGGGTGTTGAAATAGAATGTAACACGCTACAATAAAATTCCATTGTATATAAATAGACAGGTGCACAATGGGATAACTTATAGATACTTTTGGATACATTGCATAGTGCATACACATGTATCCTTCCCAACCCCATTAGTTGCAATACATTATGTTCATGTCAAGCGTACAACACACAGGTTTGCATTGACCAATATCATACCTTGATGAACTACATCAACCAAATATTCACAGAGGCAAATGGTGTACATATAGTTATTATCAGAATGGTAGGTGGTTGACAACATCCTAACTAGCACTGAACTACCCGTACACCACAAAACATTAAAATATACCCCATAAAATTACAATATAATTATTACAAGCACTTTTTGCCATGTAGACACATGACAACAGTTACATATGATAACTCTATTTACAATACAATAATTCAACCGATGTAGCACATCTATTCATGTGCTCATGCAAACATGCACTCATGTAGACGTGATGCTTATTCATATGTCAAATCGTTTGGCTACATCTATCTCCTCTTCTATGCTTGTTGGTGTTTTTGTCAACAGACCAACTAAACATTGGGGTAGAAGCACTGAATGTGGTACTTTAATCTCTTGTCGTGTTCCTTCCACTTCTATTCCATATATATTTCGCAATTGGTTGTGCTGCAAACTGTTGCTAGCAAAACATTGCTCTCCCCTTGCTTGCTTCGCTTTGTGCAACTGGTTGCATCACAAGTATGATGGCCAACGCTTGTAACTGCTTGTGTTGGGGGTCAAGGGGCAGTGACCCTCATGCATACCCTTAATTGTTTGAGTCGAATTTTTCCTGTCATTTATGTTTTGATGATCTAAATGGCACATTTTTTGATAATACAATCACAAATTACATGCTAAATCTTGACTACTCATTGACCCTTGACGACCTCTCTCGGATGACAGGGTTAGATGACATGCCCTAGATGACCCTAATAGATGATGTTTCCTGGACAAGGTCAAATTACGTGCCTCAAATGGCCCTAACAGTCTTCTTTCCTTGTAGAGCAAGGTCAAATGGCATGACCTAGACAACCCTAATAAACAATACACCCTTGATGGATGACACTCTTCATTTGATGGATGGCGTACCCCAAACGATAGGGTTAGATAACATGCCCCAAACGATGGTCTTCATTGACGAGGGTTTGTACTTGTTAAACTCGGAAATCAATGAGTGCAATTTGTGCCTGTGATTGCTGTTCAAAAAATGGTTGGGGATATTTCTACTCTCCCCAAATTCCGGATCTCGAGCTAGTTCCCTTTTACCTTCTCTCTAAGGCTAAAAACAAAGAAACTGCGCAAAAAAAGAAATAAGCAATCTGATCTAAAAATGCAGAGAAACAAATCTAATCTACTCTTTTTGAGAAGGGTGAAAGGGAAAACAAAAACGTAAAATATGACTGGGGTTGTAACGGGGTTTAAATCTGATGCAATTGGCGTTCTCAGCAGAAACCGAATAACTTCATTGCTTAAGATCTTTGAATACCTGCAACAACAATCAAAGAGAAGGACTAACAGGGAAAGAAGGGTAGAGCCACTGATTTCACACATCCATAAAGCAAAGGTCAGAGACACAATCGAATATGGATGCCACGCACAACTCTTTATTGATTTTGAGATTTGAGTGTTTTACAATTCTTACTCCAAAGAGTAGCTTTGGTATTGCTTCGAAGGCCAAAAGACCCTTACAATGAGCATTAAGCTCTTATTTATACTTGAATTGTTAGCCACAAAATGGACTACATACAATGTACCCCGGTGATAATTATGAGGTGGTTATATCATCCTTATCTTGTTTACTAAAAATAGACAAGGAGCAAGGTCACTTAGAGAGCGGGTTGCTCTAGAGAGTGGGGCACTTGGAGAGTGAGGTCGCTTTGGAGTGTGGGTCGCTCTGAATAGTATGTTGCTCGAAGAATTGGGGTGCTGAGCGAGCGGGTCGCTATAGTGAGTGGGGCTCCCTCTTACAAACACCTAACAAATTTCTTGATTTTTGCCCTGCTCTGTCTTCTGCCTTAGTTTGTGCGACAAACCTTTGTTTGGGAGCGAGGTTGCTCGGCAAGCGGGTCGCTTTGGTTAGTGTGACTCCCTCTTCCAAACGCTTAACCAATCTTTATTTTGCCAAGGTGAGACAATTTTTTAAAATATTTTTTTCTTGTTTTTCAATAAGGCTTTTTTTTATATTGAAAGAGAACAACCTTAAATAAGAAAATGGAGGCTCTGTTTTTTTTTTTTTTAATTTTTCATTATTATTATTATTATTTTAGCTGGAAAAATCAGGAAAGGATTGATGACGAAGGGGTATCGAACATCCTGGTTTAGGATTTTTGCCCAGATGGGATATTTTTTTTTAGTTCTTCTTCATTTTTTTTTTGTTTTCTTTTCTTCTAAATTGGATGCTCCCAAACTCTTTTTTCTCTCCTTATTCTTATTTTTAGTTATATATAAAATTTTGGGATATGTTAGGTGCTTTGTACAAATGGGGTGCTTTGCTTCGTTATGCCCCTTAAGAGAAATTTTCTGCCCTGAAGGTGGTGGCTCTGAAATGGCAGAAACCCTTGTGTTGTTGAAACAAACTTCCAAGAATCCTCGTCCATTAAACGAAACCATATTTTGAGTTCGTTTTGCATGTACTCAAATGGTTCCTACTTCCTTCATAGAATCAGAATCTATTGGGCAGACTGTTGGCAACAAAAGAACTTCCCGAAACCCTTGTGATACAAAAAATTGTAGTGCGACACTGTTTTGGAAATCTGAAACCATGCATTGTATTTTTTTCCCTTGTGCTCAAATGGGTATTTTGCAGAATCTGAATCTGTTGAGCAGATTGATGGCAGCGACAAAAACTTCTCAAGACCCTTGGGAGGCGGAAAAGTGCAACACATGCTGTTTTTGAAATCTGAGACCACATGCTATTTTTTCCCCTTTGTGATCAAATGGGTCTTTTGTGGAATCTAAATTCGTTGAGTGGATTGATGGCAGTGGAAGACCTAGCCTGAGTGAAGTTGTGAGCCCTTGCACAATGAAGAGTAAAAGTGATTTGTGAAATTCACTTTACCCCTTTATATAAGGAGTGGCTACTTTTTTTTCTTTTTTGGTCTTTTCTTGTTTTTTTTTTTTTTTAATTCTTTTGGGGCGCCCTCGCAGTGGGGTGCCCTCAAAATGGGGTGCTTTGAAATAGGGCACCCTTGTAGTTGGGCACTCTGCCCGAAATGGGGTGCCCTTGCAATGGGGCGCTCTTGGAATAGGGAGCCCTTGTAGTGTGGAACAACTAGAGCGGGGTGCCCAAAAAAGTTTTTTTTCTTCTTTAAGCTGGGTGTCGCTCAGGTGCTCCGAGACTTGAATTTTTTATTTTTAACTTCTTCCTTGAATTGGATGAATCAATTATCTCGGATTCGTTGGTGACTATTTTCGTTGAGTGGGTTGCTTCCATTGATTGACTTCGAAAAATAACTGCCTTTGCTCTTGACACTGTCGTTCCAACTTAGAATATTTTGACACCTACGTAGGCAAATTATGTGAGATGGCATTAATAGTGTATTTTCGAGAAGTCTTTTCCAAAATGGAACTTCGAGACTCCCTCTAGCAAATAATACTCCCCCATCAAAAGAGTTTGTAAATTTGAAGACAAAAATCAAAGTCTTGTAAGCTAGAGTTGTATTTGCCCATTTGATCTTTCCTTGGTCTGAAGCCAAACGTCTAGAGAAGAATATTCTCTTTCAGCTCTGAATTGGTTTGGAGAAAAGGGTTGATGCATGAGCTTCTATGATTGTTTCCTTACTCCTAGTCTCATCCTGTGTGGGCTTTGGTATATGAAGCTAGTCTGGGCATTTGTTCCCATTTGATCAAATAACATATCATTATTTAACAGTAGCAATCCATGTTGATGTAATTCTAATAAATGAGAGCGCTTTGCTCGAAGTGGGATGCTCCCCTGGAATGGGGCGCCCTTGGGATAAGGGGCTCCCCTAGAGTGGGGCGCGTTGGAACAGGGTGCCCTTGGAGCGGGGCACTATAGAATGAGGTGCCCTTGGAGCAAGGGACTCTAGAATGAGGTGCCCTTGAAGCAAGGAACTCTAGAATGAGGTGCCCTTGAAGCAGGATGCCTCAAAATGGGGTGCTTTGGAATGGGGCGCCCTTGCAATGGGGCACCTTCTCAGGGGTGCGTTCACAGAGTGGGGCAGCCAAAGAAGTTTTTTTTCTTCTCTAAGCCAGGTGCCACTCAGGCACTCTTTTTAAAATTCTTCCTTAAATTGGACGAATTACTTATCTCGGATTTGTTGGTGACTATTCTCGTTGAGCGGGTCGCTTCCATTGATTGACTCCAAAAAAGAACTACCTTTCCTCTTGACACCGTCGTTCCAACTCAGAATCTTCCAACACCTACGTAGGCAAAGTATGTTAGATGGCATTAACAACGTATTGCCGAGAAGTCTTTTTTTACTCGAAATTTTGTAGATGCCCTCTAGTGAACAATATACCCCCCCATCAGAGGAGTGTGTAAATTTGAAAACAAAAATCAAAGTCTTGTAAGCTAGAGCTGTATTTGCCCATTTGATCTCTCCCTGCTTTGAAGCTTGATACCAAACGTCTAGAGAAGAATATTCCCTTTCAACCCCAAATTGATTGGCAACAAGGGTTGATGCATGAGCTTCTATGATTGTTTCCTTACTCCCTATCTCATCCTATTGTGGGCTTTGGTATTTGAAGCTTGTCCGGGCGTTTGTCTCCATGTGATGAAATAACACATTATTATTCCACAATAGCAATCTCTATTGATGTCCTTCCACAAACCTGCTATTGTTCTCCATAGTGTTGAACTATTGGAACCTGGGCCCTACCTCAGCCTTACTCCCCAAAATTGTGGGAAACTGCATCATTCTTAGAATTACGATCTCCCTATTGCTTAGCATGGTTCCCTCACATGAACTCTCTTGGGCACCCTTGGAACTTGCAGATGTATCCATATCTATTGCTCGGACAATGTTTGTATCTAGGGTAGAATTGCATGTTTCATACTTTGGAGGAAAATCTGTTTCCATTTCTGCTACAGGCTCTTCCTCTTCTAATGAAAACACGCATGCCATGTACTCTGCTTCAACCTCTAAATCCTCATCCCCCAAATCCTTGTTGTCCACCTCAAGTTCTCTCTCTAGTTCACAAGATGTTCCGTTGATTTGGTAGCCTTCTTCTGGGATTTCTTCTTTGAGTAAGGGAAAAACTTCCACCCATGAGAGCTCGTTTGATGACTCTTCCAGTATCTCTGGCTTTCTTTCCTTTTGTATTATTTCAATAATGCCCAGTATAATGGTCTCATGTTCTAGTTGTGGATTCGCCTCCATCACTTCTATAGATTCTCCTCTTCTATCCGATAGGACAAACACTTCACACTCCTCTATTAGTTTGGCCCTTCATATTTAGATTTTTCTTTTACTCTCTCAGGCTCTATCACTGGTGAAGGGGGGCATGACTCTCGATGCTCAGGAGGGGAATCTTTCATAGGAGTTATTGACCCATGAGAGTAGTTACTATACGTGACAAAACTTTGGGAACATGTGCAATTTCCACTCATTGAGGATGTTTTGGGTATCACATGGACTTGCATTGCGTTAGCTTGAGGTACAAACACTTGACTCATTGCTGGTTGGTTCATCATGGGTTGATAAGTCATTGGTTGACTGAATATGGTGGGCTGATTCACCATATAGTTTTGTGCCTAATCAGTCATTTGAAAATTTTCTTGTTGGGGTACTGGCCAGTTCCTTTGATCGGTCATTTGAAGATATCCCTATTGAGGAAATATCATGTTCCCTTCATCTAGTTCATACTCTTGTGTATAGAGTGACTGAAGAGTTGAAACCATATGCTTGAGTTCGTTTAGCTGCATTTACAATTCTTGTTGTTCCTGAGGGGTTGGTTGACACTGAGGATTTTGGGGAAATAACGATTATTGGGGCAACTTGGATCTATAGGCTAGGTGTTTGGGTTGTATGGGTAGGGTACCCTTGCTGAGTGAATGTTGCAAGGTTTTGTTGGTGAATGAATAGGTATGGTTGAGGTACCTACTCGTATTGTATAGGTTGGCCATATTGTCCTTGTTCATGTGACACTTGGTATATAGGTGGTCTTATAGGGACATAAGTGGGCTATTGAAGGATTTGATGATTTGGTAACCAGGACATCCTTGACATTATTTGGGTGTTTTGACATTCATGAACGAAGGGGTAGAAACCTCTAAAATCACTCCAAAGAACGTGAAAGAAAAATGAGGCACAACGATTGAAGCGATAAAAAATGGAAAAAAAGGCACACTGGTCAAAGCAAGAAACAAATGATAAAACAAGACACATGGGAGCGCGACGCTCCAGTGAGTGAGTTGTTCGGGGAGCGTGTCACTATGAAGAGTGGGGCACTCGGGGAGTAAGGCCACTTGGAGAGTGGGTCGCTTTGTAGAGAGCGGGGTGCTTAGGGAGCAAGGTCGCTTGGCGAACAGGTCGATCTTGAGAGCGGGGTGCTTGGGGAGTGAGGTCACTCGGAGAGCTAGTTGCTTTGGAGATCGAGCCACTTGGAGAGCGGGTCGCTCTAGAGAGCAGGGCACTTGGAGATGAACACTTAGTGGTTTTTTAAATTAAACATGGTCTTGTTCTTGCGCACTCTTGTTTTCACTTGTTGCTTTAGTCCTTTCCTAAAAAAACGAGATTCACAAACCAAAAGTTAGGTAAGATTCTTGATTAAAAACAAAGTTGTCAGAATAAAATCTAAAACGGAATAATGCAAAGATATTTGTGGGTTTCATGCATGTTGGTGTAACACACAATCCTTTTTGTAGATCTCGAAGTATATGAAGTATACTTGTGCAGATCTACAAAATTATATGCGGGTGGGTTAAGATCGATTTCGCATTGAAATCACACTTGTGTGTCCCATTGGGTGTGCCAAAACTATTGAACTCACACATGATGGGTGTTTCTTTGTGGGGCAAATTGGATTCGTCCCACCAGGTGTGCCAGAACTTTTGAACACGAAAATTGGCAAGTGCGATTTGTGCCTGTGACAAAAGTTCAACAAATGGATGGGGAGGTTTCTAGTCTTCCCAATACATAGACTTGCCTTGATCAACATCGTATCCCGATGAACTACATCCACCAACCTCCAGTGCTAGTGGTGTGCATAAACTTATTATGGGAATGGTAGGTGATTGGAAACTACCTAACTAGCACTGAACCACCCATATACAACAAAAAAGTAAAATATACCCCATAAAATTACTATTTGTTTATTATAAACACTTATTGCCTACATCCACACATGACAACACTTACATATGATAACTCTATTTACATTACAATAATTCAATGAATGTGGTGGATATGTTTGTGCGCTCATGCAAATGTGCACTCATATAGATGTGCTGTTCATTCATGTGTCAAATCATCTATCTACAATGTGGGTGGGAGGGGGTGCCCCTTCATTTTTTATTTTCATTTCTTTTACCAACCATCCCAGTGATAGTTAGTAGTCTGTTCTAGTGTCTTGCTGCCATTCTGAAGGCATCCTAATGTCCTTGGGATGCGTCAGCAATGGGAAGCCCTTGTTTGAAGGACACTGCCCAATTTGTCATAGTGTCACAGGGATGGTGCTGACTTTGACCTAGCAAAGGGAGACGATGGGGGGATATCTCAGCCCTGGCCTTAAGTGCTTGAAATGGCAAAGATGGTGATATGGGTGCTTGGGGGGGGGGGGGGGGGTTGTGCTGTTCTTTTCATTTTCCATAACAACCGCACTTTGTGTATATGTTATCAAGCTAATTTATTAGCAAGAGCATAAACTGTTAAAAGGTTTTAGTTTGTCAAGGTTGATGCTTGAAAGAAGTTCAGTTCATGGGAAAACTTTGATAAAATTCAGCCTTAAGTTCAAGAAATTAATAATAAACAAATTCGTTTATAATTCCATAGTGATGATGCCTACCATTGCTGGAGCAAGAGAAAATGGATGAGAAAATCCTTGAAAAATGAATGGAAATAGGAAATGTAAGAGATATGAAGGAGATACAAATGAGCAATTGAAATGACCCATTTGAAATGGAAAATTATTTGCATCTAGACTGAAACCAAAGCATCAGCCCCATTGAAAACCCTTAACTAGTTGTGTTTCTCAAAGTGGCCTTGAATGTGCTTAACCTTATTCTTCTTGTGTTTTGAGAATCAAGATTAATTTTATTGATTAGAAATGCAAATTTTGATTGAATTTCCTTTTTTTTTTCCTTTTTCTTTGTTTTCATTTTAATTCAGATAACCAAACTTCAATGCACAAAGTCGGTTCTCAACTAAAATCAACTAATTTAGATCTCCATGGATTAGATTCACTGAAATTTGTGACACAGGAGCAAAGTATTAGAAGAGTTGTGTTCAAAGGACATGTTCTTTTTTTGGGTAGGGAAATTGAAATGAAATGTTTTTCGATTTATAATTGTCAAAGTTTTGGTTCCAATTATCAGGCATAAAGTGGAATCTCGTGTTGTACCTATCCCAATTTGTACTTTTAATGGGGGCACTTTTTATTGTAAAATGTTGAAGCAATAAAATCAAGGAAATCTAGTGACAACTTTGATGTTGAAGATGTTATACATATATCTCTTGATTCAAGGAGATTTGAAGAATGAGATTTCTTAGAACTTTTGGCACCTTACTTGGAGATTCTTTTGCAACATTATGAAACTAACATTCATAGATATTGTGCCCTATCTTTTTTGTCTTCACATGGGCATTTCTTATTTTGTTAAATTTTGCTCATTTTACACTGGCTAATTGAAGGATGCACCCTTGGTTCAGTTGTATTGTGGCCTATTGTAGTCTTTTTGTGACATTATTGTTTGGTTCTACTTCACATTGTGCCTGCCAAAGTTTTCTCCCCATATACATTTTCACCCGTGGTTGACATTCATTTGATTGGTGAATATGTCTCGTGTTGTACACATTGCTTTTGTCTTTGTGGATCTCTTTCAACGGCACTCTTGCAAGATTTTTCATGGCATTTAATTTTAGTATCTCAGGCATCTTGTGTGTTTGGAGTTCTTTGTATTTCCATGGAGGTTGTTTTACAAGATTTGGATAGTTCCTTCTCTTGGTTGGAGATTATATTTGTAGGTGTAGTTAGTTCATTGAATTTCATTTGGTGGTTCAAGATTTTACATTTGCTTTGTGTATCTTGGTTGTTCACAGTTCTATATGCATTGGAAGGCTTTAGGAATTTTTCATTAGGTCTTGTTGGTTTTGGTAGGACACTAGGGGCCCATTGTTTGAATATATTTGGATGGGGATTCAATTATGTTATCAAAGTAGCTTTGGATTACAAGTTAAACCCTTTGAGGGGGTCAGATGAAGAAAATATATCTTACACAGGAGAATATATTCTTGTAAACCAATTTTTTAGAATGTGTCCTTGTAGATAATAGCACCCAGAGGAATCCAAACAGACAAACAAATTCTACTATATTATGTTGAATGAAATTTGCCTTCAGACAGATCTCCTATAGACAAGGACGTTTCCCATATAGTCCATTATACATGATGGTTAACGTCTAATTGTTAAGCATACTTAATTACAAGTTATTTTTTTCAATTTATTCATAGTGTCCGTAATTCTGGAGTTATCTAATTGTATGCAACCTTAAGGAGGTTTCTGAGTTGTGGTTTTGCAATTTTTGCAGGGGCTGGCACTATGTTGAATGCACTGCTGTTTCCTATTTTCATATACGCTCTTAGGTTTGGAGTTAGTGGAGCCGCTCTTGCCACTGTTGCATCTCAGTAAGTATATATTGTGTCTATCAGCTAGAAGGGTATTTATTATTTTATCATACCTTGGTGCCTCAAACATGTCAGTAGTCCTTGGGGAAGAAACCCTAATCATTCTATATTCTATGGATCAAAATGAGGACATGCAAGTACTATTAGAAATTATGGTTTGCAAGTCGTGGGAATTTATTGCCTTTAGCAATCTTGTTGCTGCATTGCTAAATAACCTGGTGCAGTGTTTTTTGCTTTCCTTGAGAGCATAAGCTTTCTGATTTCTTATATTTTTCTTGCACAGAAAAATGCAATATCTTATAATTTCATGAACTGATCTTTTTAATAATATTTCAGGTATTTTATTGCATTTGTGATGTTATGGAACTTGAATAAGCAAGTTATACTTCTACCTCCCAAGCTGGAAGAACTTCGATTTGATCGTTACTTGAAATCTGGTGAGCATCCTTCCAATTGGGTGGGCTTCTATACTAGAAATTATATTGGGCAAATCATCTTGTTTATATCCCTCCAAGAATGGTTAATGACATACAAAATTTTAGTAGAAGGATTTCCCCAAGCATATGTTCCTGTCATCTTGACTTTACTCATGGAATTTGAACTGCTTACAGCTGGTTTTACAGACTCCAATTAACATCATCTATTTATACATACTGCAAGCATATATTGGAATTTATGTGTTGCTGATATGATTATTGATGCGAACGTTTTTCATTGCTTCCTTGTTATAGGGCCATGATTGCATAATGCATGTACATCTATGTTGTGTACACTAAGAAGCCAATTGCAAATTTACCTAGTGCATAAATCTTGGTTGTCAACAAATATACAACACTACGCTTAAAACTAATCCTTTTTGTAGTAGCCATTCTGTCATCTCACCATGCCAATACAAAGTTGTTCAAAATCCATAATTCCTTCCTTAAACTTCACAAACTTGCGTATTGATGATCACTGGCCATCTTGAAAACCCTCCTCGGAAAAGATGGCAATTGCTACAATGCTTTACACAAATAAATAAATAAAATAAAAGGAAAGAAAACAGGCCATGCTTTATTCCTGAGGCCAACCAAAATGACAATATTATTCTCTTTTATCTTTTTGCTTGAAACCAAATCCATGGTGCTTTTCCTTTTCTGGCCCATATAACCTCTTATTCCAAGCCTAAAACCAGCACATGCTTCTCCAAGAAAACAAAAAAAGGCTAATCTAAACCGACTTTTCCCCATTTCCTCAAATCCAACTCCGCTACCTTTGTCAACTGATCATCAATTTTGGTGCTATGCTACGTCCATATAAATTAATACACACATGCCAATGCTGACGGTTTGACAATGCACTTGAATATTGCCTTTAATGAGATATAAATCTAAAACTAGAAAATTGTGATATGAAATTTAGACAGACGTTCAAATTACCAAACTTTAATGGTCATTCTTCTATTTGCAAAGCTTTTTGATAGTATGGTTGAGTGCAAAATCAGCAAGTGGGTAGAAGAACAAGGAAAGCAAAATTACAAGCAGATTTTAGGCCAAAACAATCAACAAGAGATCATTGCATCACATTAAGACATATCATTGAAAAAAAAATGGGAGGTAAATGGGGATGCATAATGTTGCTTTGTTGGCTTCAAGAAGGCCTTTTTCACAGTGCCTAGAAGTAAACTGTGGAGTAGGGTTGGAGTAGGGTGAAAGAGAGCAAGAACACAAGGTCTCTTTAAATACCTTGGAAGTGACATAGGAGTTAAACAAGAACGTCCGTTATAGCCGACTTTGTTTGGCCTATATATTGATAAGTTAGAAGAATGGCTAAATGTGAGTGGAGGGGAAGGTGTCCAGCTGGGCAGTTATGTGGTGAAGCTACTTTTGTACGCAGTAATTTCATTTTGATTGCAAGGACAACACAAGGGTTAAGAGAGCATTTAAAGGCCTTAGAACACTTCTGCAAGGAAGTTGGCATGCAAGTAAATACTAGCAAAACCAAGATAGTGGTTTTCACCAACCAAAAGAAAAGAAAACAGTTAAGCTTCCAATTTGAAGGGGTCTCCTAGAAGAAGTAACAGAATACAAGTATCTTGGTGTAGATTTCAATAACAGACTTAGTTGGACAACATGCAGATTGAAAAGAATAATGGGAGTTTGGAGAGCACTCTTTGCATTGCAGAATAGACATAGGGAGGCATGATTGTGGGATCAGAAGACCATCAACCTCTTATCTGGATTTTTGGTATTGGTGCTTTATGGGTTTGATGTATGGGCCAACAGTACATCGAGCTTGAAATGGAGGCAAATATGGAGAATCCAAAATCATTTGATTACAAGCAAATTCAAAATAAAAAGCTTCAGCTCCATATGAAATACTCCTATAAAAAACGGGTACTTTCCTTATAGAGGCAGTAACAATGATTTGTCTTCTAAGATATGTGAAAAAAGATTGAACAAATGGATGTAAATAGTTGGCATAAGGTCATAGTAGGAGATGAGTGAATAGAAAAAAGAATACTTGGATGACACAAAATGTCAAATGGATAAATAAGTGGCGTACTTGATTTAATAGAATGGCCAAACTACGACAATGATATTAAATTCTATGTGAGAGAAATATTCAGAGCAGCAATATGGACAAAAGAGCTAAAAAGAAAGAAGGTGCACTACTTTGCTGGGTTCAATACCACATATGAGCATCATCAAAAGGCATATATAGATGCAAATATCAAATGGAGAGCAAAGACGCTTATAGCTCAACTGAGGACTAGCTCACATCGACTTAGATGTGAGACAAGTAGATGGAAGAGACCTAAAGAGAAATGGGAAGAGAGAATATGCACCTATTGCACTTCATAGGCAGTGGAAACAGAAAAACACTTTATCTTGGAATGCAAAGCTTATAATAATATTCGAGATAGTTATGCTGATACATTGGCAGTGGATTCTATGTTTGAATTGTTTGAAGAAACAAGAATAGAGAAGCTAGGAGAATTTATCAGCAAGATCAATAGCAAAATATCAGTTCTTCAGAAAGAGAGAATGATGATTCAACTTTGATTTTTCACATAAACTTGTTTCCTTTTAAAGGAACAAGTAAGATAACATATTGTGTTTGATAACAAAGCTTTGTTGTCCCATAGGTTGTTTTGGCCTCCCTTGCTTCCTTTGTGGGGATTGTATGATTATTGTTGTGATTGTTATGATGAGCATGTGAGCATCATCTTGATCATATCGGTTGCAATTCGATTGTTGCAGACATTGGATTCATTGTACATTGATTTGATAATATAATGTTAACTTTGTGTGATCATTCTTTGCAGGCAAATGGATTGTTGTTAATAGTGTTACTTTTTGCGTTTGAGTTATTTTCTTCCATTCATTTTACATTCTTTGCTTTGCATACAAAATACCAAACCTGCTACAATTGACGTAAACATTTGCGTCCTTAATAGTTTTGAAACAGTATACATGATGTCTTGCAGGTTTAGAGCTTAAATTGATGTCTTGCAGGCAATCGTTTACAGTCTTGATATGGAAAAACAAAATGGATTGAACAATATAATCACAAAGATCGTGTGTACTTCCATCACAATATTTTTCACCAGCTATGAATCATCATGGAGGTAGTGTTTACTCATAGTATATGCAATGTTGAATGCTGAGCCTTGTGTTGACAGGATCGACAGTGTTCCCCCCCCCCCCCTAATCAACATAAAAACTCTGGTTGAAATTGACATAAAATGTAGTCAATTCCTCTTATGCTAGCAAGTAGTAAATGGTGGTGTTCAAGTTTCAAGCATCCAGTTGTGGATAGCCTTGCAGTTTCTATTGAGGCCATGGCTTGAAGTGGCAGGCAATGACGAGTTTAGACTTGCAAAGATTACGTGCATACTTTGAATGCCGATTTGGCTGTCATTGAAGCACAACTTGGATTGTGGCTTTGGAAAAAAGGCCTTTGAAGGAGGAGTGTTCTCTGCATTTCCATCATTTAATTGCCAAGTAGTTTCTTAGGTACCCAATGTTTATTATATATATTATTGTATGGGCTTCTTCTTTTGTTTTTTTATTTTTATTTTGATTTTTTGAATTGTACAAGATATATACCTCATAAAAAGGGCATGCTTATCAAAATATTGAAATTAATCAATTCAATATAGAAAAGAACTTGCACAAAATAATTTTACCAAGCTAAGAAAATTAATATGGAGAGGCTCAAATTGCAAGTATCATAGAACATGAATGGAGGTATGTGTCATAATGTGATACCATGGCATTAACTCTTTTTCTAAAAGGCACAAGGTCCAACCCACATAAACACTTGCAATAATAATATAATACAATGAAAGCTTAGAGGACCCTTTCTTCATAAGCAATAATACAATTGAGCTGCGGGAGATTAATTATCTGAATGAAAATACAATTAGAGAAATCATTAACAATGACTATATATTGTGTTTACAAAGAAAAATTCATCCCAAGCTCCTATCAAGTTAAGCTTATATATAATATTCAAGAGGAGGTAGCTGGTTAAAAAAACAACAAATTGTGGAGAGAGATATTCAACCACTAAATCTAAAGTTGTTTAAAATATCTCCGATGAGTGGAGCATAACCAACCCTCCAAAAATATAGACTACGAAGCAGAGACTTTATCCTAATATCCCAACAAGCTACCTATTCAAATGTACTCTTCAATTTAAAGTTATGTGGAAATCATGTTTATGTTTGTTTTGCACTATTTTTTAAAATTTGAAGTCTTATCAATGAGCTTCTAGGAAAATCCAAAATGTCTCATTAAGTCACATCTTCACTGATTGTCCCATCTAATGATCACAAACTACAATTATTTTATGTTTTTTTATTGTGTTGACGTTAGTATAGTTGAGAAAATCTGCAAAAAATCCCGATTTTGCCGATTTTTTCCCGATTCATAGGCTAGCCGATTTTCTCCTGATCTTTCCGATTTTTTCCCGAAAATTTTTGATATGCATGAAAAAAGCTTTTTTTCAATGAAAAATTGCATTTTCTTCAGTTTTTTCAATAAAAAATGCCGATTTTTTGCCCATTTTTTCCCCGATTTTTTGCCGATTCCGATTCTTTGCCGATTTATAAACCAGCCGATTTACTACCCGATTCCGATTTTCTCAACTATGGATGTTAGTATTCCCTTCAGAGTTTTTATTAGCTTAAAATTATACAATGCAAAAAAAAAGAGCGAGTCTTTAAAGCCTTTGTAGTTGCTGTTTTTGAATGTTTCAAGTTGATTTATTTGAGTTCATCATTGGGTTATTTATATTTTATAACATAAATTGAAAAGTCATTTATAGTGCCTTAAATCAGAAGTGTCTATTATGACAAAAGCATTGCAATATTTTCATCAACTTGTACTGTATTTTTACCATTTATATATGACCTTGTATTGGTGTGAAACTCATCCTAGACTGTTTGCAACTCAAAACATTTTGTAGAGATTTTTGTGTCCACGATAATTATGTCACGAACTTTTAATATTTTTTATTTTTATTGTTATTTTAACTGGTTACACGGTATTCAAGCGGGTCCCACCTATATCACATCATGACAATGTTACGATGGTATTTAAAGGAATCACATAATCATTGTATTGCAACAAACCATTTTATCACGAGACCTATGGGAATATTTTAAGGTTCACCTATGAGATTGGAACTTTGGCTTATAGAGTGGAACTCCTTGATCCCCATAACTTGCCTCAAACCTAATAGGTAGGATCTTTCAATAGTTATATCATAGAAATCGTCTCATTTTATTATTGACGCCTAATAATTACTTACAACGAATTGGGCACTTTGCCTACCAATATGCAGATACTCTTTAAAAAATTGTTTATATAAATCCTAGATAGGGAATTGCTGATAAAACCATTAAAATTAAGGAGAGAAAAATGTTCATTATGAAATTAAATTTTGATGATTGTAAATGTTTAGTTAAGATGTGTTAATACTCGCCAATCTTACTTATGCCCCATACCATTATATTGTCACAGGGTTGGTGGAAGTGGGGCCTATGCAAAAGTGAAGGAATTTCAAACAACCACAAATAAAATTTATAGCAAGTCAAGATTTCACAAGAAGTGGTTAGTGATAGTTTTTCCTCGTGAATATTGAAATCATGAAAACACTCACTAGCTTCAGTCTCAGTGTTGCAGTCATCTAAACAAAAAAGAAATGATGCTAAAAACATTTGTTTGTAGTAGATCAAACTAAACATGCTATAGATTTATTGAAGTGCAACCATTGCTTTGATATGCAACGAAAACACCAGTTGGCATTTATGACAAATTGATTTCAACCAAGGTAGTGTTTGTAGTAACAAATATACATCATTAATATTAACTTAAAAAAATATCATCAAACGAATATAAACTTCATTAATATGCTGACAACACTAATGTGCCAAAAGCATATGCTCCTTTATGTTATTATGGCCAGAAATTATTCCTTTTCTGTTTACTCTCTCTCTCTCTCTCTCTCTCTCACATGCATGCACGTGTGTGCCCTCTTCCCCTCTCTTTCATGCGCGTGCACATGCATGAGCTTGTGATTTGATGGATAGTCATTTACCTGACAACAACATAATGTTTATCTTTATGGATGTTAATAGGTGGACTTTTGTTGGGAAGGACAGTATCTGTGCTCGTGACCATGACTTTGGGTACATCAATGGCTGCACGGCAGGGCCCTATTGTCATGGCTGGCCATCAGATTTGCTTGCAAGTCTGGTTGGCAGTATCTCTTCTTACAGATGCCTTGGCACTTGCTGGACAGGTAAGTAGGAACTACGATGTATCATGCTAATTGTAAACAGGACATAGGGCAGCTTAGAATTTTACCGCAATCATTTGCAGTGGATAAATTTTGTTTTTGTCATTGCAGTGGTAAAGCCTTCTTGGTAATTGTGATGTTCACTTAAGTGTAAATTTATTCTTAAGGGTATAATGTCTGTTACTTTGTATAGTTAGTTCAAACAACTGAATCCAATAGCAATGATGTTTGGAATCTTAATACTTTTTTACTTTATCTAGACTGCTATATTAAAGCATTCCATTTCCTCTTTTAGATATCTTGGTAGTCAACAGTTATTTGCTTTATGTTGAAAACGACTAAACTTTGCATACTTATAGCTGGGGAAAAATAATCCTCAAGTTTCTTTGGTCTTTGTTTTTGTCAAAATCTGGGTTTTTTAATATTATATACATTACATTATTCAAAAGCCCGCCATCTATACTTGTCATTACATGTTTACAAGCAAATTTTTATTTGCACAATGTTTGTCACCATTTCTTTTGACAATGTTATTCCATCTTTAATGGCGCCTGGTTCAAAATCTTTTTGTTGTATTTATTTCAAATAATTTCATGGCTTCAAGGCTTCAAACTACTGTAGTTCTATTAACTGATAGCTTTTCCAATATAGGAGTTGGAACTTAAAAAATGCCTGAGGGGCCAAACTTAAACAAGAAGTACATTAGCATAATAATGGCACTTACAGAGCAGAGGATTGACTAGCTACATTCAAGGTGGAGATTGCAAGTTGTGGTCTTCTTTCTTCATCTATGGCCTTCATCTTAATGCTTGAGTTAGTGTTTGAAAATCTACCAATGTATCTTTTCAGGCTTCCTTCCCAGTTTTTAGGGTACTAGATTTTGATCCTTGTTTTATCAATTTCCTTGTTGGCGTTGCTTAAACGTTTTCCATGACTTGAACTGTACTAATAGTTGCTGCATGTTGTCATTGCACTTGCTTTTCCTTTATATGGTTTCATTAATTTCTTTTGCACATTCATTAGAGGCCTGTTTGATCTTTTAATCTTTCTTTCTGTGTTTCTAACCACCCCTTCTTGCTGCTGCTGCTTAAGAGAACTGTCATGTATTATACATATTGCTAGGGGCTATGAAGGCAAAAAATTGTTCTGCCTACTCTCCAGTCCACCATCTTATCTAATAGCTTTCTGAACCATGTATCTTTTGTTATTATTACAAATAAAAGAAAGTTACATTATAAGCTTTACATCTTTTAGAGACCCTCTTTCTACAATGGTTAGACAGCTAAGCATCACTCCTTTCTACCTACTTGCAAAGAGATGATATCTTCTTAAAAAGCCTTAATTTTATATATAATATGGTCTCTAAGTCTATCTAAAAAGAGTTGAGCTTGCCTAATAATGTTTCTAATCACAGGCCTTGCATTTCTATTCTGTATCCAGAAATATGGAGAAAAAATATAACTATAGATAAGATTCAACCGATGAGGGTGAATTGCTCATATTTTGTATATATCCTAGCAAACATACTAAAACTGTTTCAATCGTTTACCATATCCTAGTACAACCTATATCCTAGTACCTTTCCCTTAATGACTAAGCCGGATACAACTCAATGTTTAATCGTTATGCCTAAATCCTGGGATAGTTGTCAATATTTTAAGAACCTGTAATGAAGAGGACGAACTTGGAGGGGACCTCCATCCCTTCTAGCTGGAGTGATCACTTAGCAATCTAGCTTTTCACAAACTTATCCATGGCCATGAGCAGACTGCTGACTTGATGTTCATCCAACCAACTATGCACAAGTTTTCCTTTTGTTAATTAGAAATCCATCCAAAGCAAAAAAAAGAAGCCTTTTTAATGTCTTACAGCCAACCACCTATCTTTGTAGGTGTTACAACAGCAAACACCTGCTACTATTGGACTTATGGTCAAACATACCTACCCCTTGGGTCTTACAGTCAAATGTTTGCCTTTGTAGGTCATACAACAACAATGCATGTTCTTCAAGTGTCCCTATATCATCACTCCATCTCAGTAGATTGCATGGTTAACTAGCCTATGCAACCACTGAGTATACGAGGTAATGATTCTGAATATTGGACCACTTCAGATACATTCTAACTCTTCACCATGCACCTTGTTTTGCTTCTCCTTTACACCACTCCATTTTGCTGCGGAGTGTATGGAGTTGCTTGTTTCTCCTTTCCAGCACTATGGAGTTGCTTGTCTCCTTGCCATCACTCAGCTGAGTATATGGCATTGACTGTCTACCACTCAATTGAGTGTACAAAGTTACATAGATGGGGTTTTACTTTCTTTGGTTGACCCTCAACCAATTACATAGGGTTTTGTCGGCGTACCCTTAACCACTCACAAAAATCGCTATGATAGGGTTATCCTTAGTATAACCTTAACCAAATAAGGGTTTTTTGAACAACTAGTTTACCCTTAACCAGAAGAACACAAGGTATGGAACGGGTTTCAACCACCTCAACAAACACAAATACCTGCAACTTAGGGTTTTCAATGAGTGTAGCATCAAACATACTCACAAGCATGGCTACAACTTTTTTTTTTCTTTCCCTTAACCACAAGTGCACACTAACAGTGTTATTTCCCAGCATTTCCCTTAACATGAGAATTTGCACAATGTTTGTGACTTGGTGCCATTCAAGCATATTTTATCCAATCTCAGCTGATATCAATACAATTCTATCAGCTTTGCTTTTTCCAGTGTATCTTTTCACAATGATTTCTCAAACCACAAAATCCACAAGGATGAAGATCCCAACATCTTTTTTGTGTATGACCTTTCCTACCACAATGGCTGCAACCAAGTTCTTGTTTTGCAATTTGCTGCTCTACACTTGTTTTAATTGTGCATGTCTCAGCTTCATCATCAGCTTCACCTTTAACACCTTTAACACCTTTAACGGAAAGAGTTTTTACACTACTCGGTTCACCAATATATCCGATATCTACATGTTTTGACCTCATAGTTCTATGGGATCCAAAATTCCTTACCCATCTTTACCTGATTCTTTGCAACGATATCCCATTTTCTGCATTAGCTTTGAAGTAATGCCTTTAGTTTGCCTTTCAAAGAATCCAAATTCATTATTACATCCATCATTGTGAGGAATACTTGCAGTTGCATCAATATGACTGCCATCATGCCCATCATAATCATCAACCAAGAAATCATTCAAGTGCTGCATCAGCATCATTATCGAATTGTATTGCACGTCTCATCATCAAAACATCTGTGTGCATCTTCGGCAACAACTTTGAAATCATCAATATCACCAATTACATTATTCATATAATTTAGATCACTAGCATCGCAAGAAGCTTCAGATTGTTGAAGCAAATCATCAGTGTCACATGATGCATCTGGCATCACTATTGTTTTCTTCTCAAGTAAATCTGGTGGTATGGATTTTATGAACTCATTCTTTTGGGCTGCAATCCTGTCAAGTAGTCCATTTTTAAATCTTAACAGCTTGTTCTCTTGTTATAACCTGTCAGTTTCATCCCGTGCAACATCTAATGAATCTAAAAGGCTTGTGATCTCTAGATTGGCTTTTTTGCAGTTTCTTGGCTTTGGCAGTTTCTTGCCTCCATTACCCATTTGCTGAACTTGTTGATACTGAAAATATCTTTCTTTACAATCTTGTAAATAAGAGGTGCTGGGTGCCACTGAACATGCACCTCAACATCATAATAATTTTTGAATTTTTGATGAATTGGAATCTTTTACAACAAAGACTTCTAATGGACAAAAAAATGACCTAATAGAAAACCAAGGCTAGAGACCTTTATGCCAAAAGTGGCATTACCATGCATCTAGAACATCCCTAATACACTAAAAACGAGTACTCATTATAAATTTGGATATCAGACGCCAAATTTATGAAACTTGAAGTTATCTATGCAATTTATAGGTCTTTTACCCTTGACCAAATTAAGCTTAGGAAACTAACTGTTTTTTTGAACTGTAGATAATGGACCTCAGCTTGATAAAACCTATCATGCAGCCACTCGTTAGAAACCCTGACGAGTCTATTTCCACATGGATCCAAAATCATAGAAAAATATGCAACCAGGACAATGCTATGACATAGAACTTTCTAGAAGGTAGGGTTAATCCTCCTTTTCATCAGAAAATATCTTTGACTCTTTGTGATTGTTTTCCTTTTTATTCTAAACTTTCCCTGGCGTCTAGAACACCCACAATACCCTAAAAACAAGTAGTCACATGATAAATTTGGATATCAGATGGCAAGTTTATGAAACTTTGAAGTTATCTAAGCAATTTACAGGTCTTTTACCGTTCACCGAATTAAGTTTAAGAAATTAACTGATTTTTCGAACATTAGATAATGGACCTCAACTTGACAAAACCTATCATGCAGCCACTTGTTAGAAACACTGATGAGTCTTTTCACATGGATCCAAATTCATAGAAAAATATGCATTTAGGACAATGCTATGACATAGAACGTTCTAAAAGGTAGGGTTAATCCTTCTTTTCAGCAGACAATAACTTTGACTCCTTGTGATTGTGTCCTTTTTTATTCTAATCTTTCCACACGAATGACCACACTACAACTCCAAAAAACACACAGTAACCTTAACATAACCCCGTTGTGGACATGTACTTGCTCTTTTTTTAATTTTTATTTTAAATATATAAAAAAAGACTACTCATTTACACAGCATCTGACTTAATCATAATTTGTGGACAGAGATAACTTAATAAATTACTCACACTTTTTGATGATGTCTGTGATAGTTTTCTTCTTTCTTTATTCCAGGAGACAAGTGAGTATTGCAATGTGCACTGCATTGGAGTCTTGCTCATGATACTTTGAAACTCATGCAACTCCCTCTGTTTTGGGATAACAGCCATGCCATTTCTTGACTTTTTTTTAATGTGCCTTCTTCAGCTTGTTCATCTAGCTTTTGATTCTTCTCTATGCAGGTCTTTTTTGAGACTCTTTGCATCCTCCACGAAAGACACGTTTCAAGCCATTACACAGGTCTGGCTTCTATTTGCTTGGAACATGTTGCAAATGGCACATGACCTCACAAGCATGCCACCATTTGTCTTGTTGAGCAGAAATTCAATGATTTCTATGGCGAACAGGAGCACTTTTTTTATCTCCACTTGGCTCACACTTGCACATGCAAACACATTCTTTGAATAGCCATCAGTCTTGCAGTCTCTAACAGAAAGGTGGAATGGCACTTGGTTTCCACTTCACTCTCTGTTTGGTCATCGACTTGCCTGTAACTCCACCTTCTGTTGTTATTCTATGATGGGAAAGGGCCAGATATTTGTCAAAGACGTAAGAAATTCTATCCACAACCTACAACAATTCCTCGCAACAATCTTGAGAATGAACAAATTCTGGAAAGAGAGCAGATCTGCAGAGAGGGGACGTAATCTTGCAATGATTGAGCCATTTATCTAAACCATTCCTGTGAAACACATGATGACAATTGGACAGATCTCTAATCTTGTCCTTAAACGTGCTCAGGAACAAAATGTACAAAAATCATTCTCATCCTTAACTCTGCAAAATCTCTCTACAAACTTCCTGAACATGGCAACAGGCAAGTGTTGTCTGACCAATTCTAGGGATGAAGTGGTGATGCTGATCAGAAATTCTGAATGTGCACTGCGAGATTCAACTTGAATAAATGCTGGCTGTTTGGTTGTGGTGTATTATCATGGAATGCTTCTTTGTCTAACTTCCACATCCAGCTTCAAACATGTATTCTCATCATATGCATATCCTGCAGTTCAGCTTTATCTAATAGAGATAACCTCAATCATAGCAAATCATCGCATGTATTTAAATGCAATTCTGTCTCAGCCATAGTAGAAAAAATCGGAGTTGGTCTTGGAGAAAAAATGGGGGAAAATTGGGAATCCGAAAAAATCGGCCAAAAAAAAAAAAAACCCGAAGAAAACGGAAATTTTTCATTGAAAAAAAGTTATTTTTCATGCATATCACAATGAATTAATATTATGCAAATCAAATATTAATGATGTAAGAACGTAAGCTCAAACTACACATGAAAGTGGCAAGTGATACATCGTACAAGGCTCAAGCTTAAAGTACACATGAAAGTGACAAAACACATCTTGTATTGCTTATAACAAGAAAAGGTACAAATTACAAAATGTGTCAAAATGCCTCAATAGGCCCACTATCGAGTGTCTTGCAATTTCTTTGCCCTTTGCCCTTTGCCCTAGCAGAAGACCTAGTCTCTATTTGTTGACGTGCCCTTGCCGCTTCTTGTGCCTATGCCTCTTCTTGGTCCTTGGTTGCTATCTCCTCCGCTAGGTCTTCAAAGTTTTGTAATTCATCCAGGGAGAAGAGAGGCTCTTCTTGGTGCTCCTGCACTGCATCTGTGATCCATTTAGATGATGGATTAATGTCACTTAGGTCAATGGGCTGACTACTTGTTTTTGCAAAAGTTTTTTGGTGGAGGAGAAGGTTGTAATGCACAAACACAAGATCATTTAACTTTTCTTGTGTAAGTTTGTTGCACTTCTTGGAGTGTATGTGCTCAAACATACTTCAATTGCACTCACAACCTGAAGCGTTGCATGGTTGAGATAAGATGTGACGGCCATGCGCTGCAAATTGGACGTAAAATCACCAAAGTTCTCCCACCATAAATTTAGAAAAAAAAAAAAATTTAATATTTCACAAGTAAAATAGTAAATTGAGATTATTTTTTAAAACAAAATCAAAAGACAATAAATAATAATTCAATGAGGGTTACCTGGCCTCAATTTTGACCTAGCACTCTTGCATTGCTCGGATGGGAATTGGCCGCCCTAACATTGCTTATAATCCTGTATCTCTTCACGTACCTTATCGCGCAATTATCTATTAGCTGAGAACATGTGGTCAATGCAATCTTGAAGGCCAAGCTTCACCTCATAATCAACATGAACTGTAGGAGAATAAAAATTTGGGGGTTCAAGTAGTAACCCGCTGCATGAAGAGGGCTATGGATTTGAAATGTCCATCGGTTATCAATGATTGTCCAAATGGGATTGTATTTGGTGCGGGCATATCCATAAAATGCATCAATTGCCTCTTTTGCCTTGTCCATAGCCTCATATACAAATCCCATTGCAAATTGTTCTCCATCAACAACACGAAGAACCTTCACCAAAGGCTTTTACACCTGAAAGAAAAGGAAAAAAAAATTAAATGAAAATATTTTACAAAAAAAAAAAAGTAATAAACTTAGTCTTGTACGTTGATCGTCTCATCCATGGCTATCTAGAAGGCCTACTCAAATAAATAGGTATATAGATTTTGCCCCTTAGGTGAGAATCGATATCTTGCAGCTTGTTTGGAATTGCAGTCATCGCTCACAAACATTTGCTTCAGTGACCCTCTTGCATCATAGATGCTCTGCAATGTCACAAAGTTTGTGGCGAAGCATGTAATTCCAGGTCGCACTAGCTCCCTCCCACCAGTAAATTGCCTCATGAGGCTAAGGACCCATGCATGGTTGTAAATGAATTTTGTGATAGCCTTAGCCTTCTATACAACCTCTGCCACCCAAGGTAATTTCCCAATGTCCTCGAGGAGCAAATCGAGACAATGGGCTACACATGGGGTCCAAACAATAGTGGGGAATCTTTGCACCAAAATCTTACCAGCTGCTTTATATGCTACTACGATGTTCGTGATGATTTGGACAACATTATCCTCCCCGACCTCCAACACAACCTCCTCCAACAACCTTGAGAGCATTTCAACACTCTTAACTTGTGCTGATGCATCTACTGACTTGAGGAATGCAGTTCCTCTTGCAAAAGCAACCAAAAAATTAATCAAGGTTCTTCCCTTCCCATCCGTCCAACCATCAAACATGAGGTTGCAACCCTTTGTTCTCCACATCCTGCGCTGGTCTTTAAGCACAACTTGAAGTGTAAAAAAAAAGTTAGTCATTCATGTGTATAAATTTAATCCCTTTTGATTTTTTTGAAGTTTGCTTTTTAAAAACATAATTTAATCATGCACGTGTATAAATTTAAGCACAACTTGAATGTTGTCCACAAATTGTCGAAGGAGAGGGCCCCTAAGGTCATCATAAGTTGGCGCCTTAAATCCTGCGCCGCAACTTGCGATGGCATCTATCATGCGTCGCCAATATGGAGACCTTGCCACATTGAAGGGAATGTCGGAATAATACCAAAAAGTGGCAATGGCTGTCCTTGTTGCATTGTGCTTCTCTTGGTTCCACGCGGCCATACTCTCAAGTGTGGGTTGTGCCCTTGGCACGAAACGCTCTACAAAATGGGACTCTCCCGTCTTGCTAGCTTCTTGTGCGCATGATGGACTTGAACTCTCATGCTTAAACCAGCTGCTGCCGATACGGGGAATTCAAGAAGGGGTGGATGACATGGCCTCAATTTGACTTCGTTTGTGATCTCTTCTTTCCTCCGAGCTAGAGATCATGTCCTTCTCTTTATTTTTAATTTCATCCGGCACATTAGAGCACGGCCTGATATCTTTGCCAAATGGAATTTGAGGCAGAAAATGCCTCCAGTAAAATGATTGCCACAAAAATTGCATATAGCTTCCCCTTGCATTCCATACGCCCATGCTGGATCTCTTGGGGCCATTTTTTTATGCCTGCACATGGAAACAAGTAACAACAAAGTTACAAACAATTATATAAAAAAAAAAAAACCCTAAACCCACATTCCATACGCCCATGTTGGATCTCTTGGGGCCATTTTTTTTTATGCCTGCACATGGAAACAAGTAACAACAAAGTTACAAACAATTACTTAAAAAAAAAAAAACCCTAAACCCTAGACTAGGGTTTAGGGTTTAAAATTGAAACATTGACAGTTGAAAATTGGGCTTGCATACATAGTTATCAAGCAACATTAAGCAATATTTATTTAGAGGGAGAAAAAAAACAAACAAAACCCAAAACCCTAGACTAGGGTTTAGGGTTTAAACTTCAAACATTGACAAAAACATTTGCAAACAGCCCTAATCTAAACCTAGTTTCAACTTGGAGAAAAAAAAAGAGTTTTTCGAATGTTTTTCTTACCTTGGATGAATCCTCTAGGTGGTGGTTGTTGGCTGCTAGATTCCTTCAAACCTCAATCCGCTCGCTATTAGGAATCCCTAGTGTGTTTGGGTTGGGGTGATAGCACGTAGGCAGACTCCTTTCTTCTTTTGCAACAAGTAAAACGGAAGAGATAAAAAAAAACACTTTTTAACTAAATCGGCCACAGCCTCTACCTGTGCGGCTGCGGCTGATTTTTTGAATTTTTGGAAAAATTGGAATCGACGTTTTTTTCAAAAAATTGTAAAAATTTGCTGAATCAGCGATTCGAGGTGATTCAACTTGGCAAAGGCAAAAAATCAGGAAGAATCGCGATTTTCACTAGTATGGTCTTAGCCAATAAAAATATTTGTGCTGTCCAATGCAAATTCTTCTTATGCATGACCTTCACAACATATGCAATGCAACAAAACTAGATTGAAGATGAGTCAACAAAGTCTATATGAATCAACACTTCACCATTTTGTAGTAGACACCAGCCTTCACCATCATGCATGTCCAGACCAATAACTGCAATCTCCACAATCATTGAGAAACAAATGCATTTATTTATTTTAAAATCTTGCAGAACCTTCTATGCATTGAATTGTATCATGAAACAAATAATAAGGTCAAACTGCATAGCTGGCATAGCCAAACCAATGAAACCAATTTTCCATTGTTGCAAATTAACTGTACAATGAATCTTCGACCTTGTATAGCTTCCACAACAATACACAACTCGATTCTTCATCACAGCAACACTTTTTCCATTAGCAGCAACCACAAAAAATCTATATTCTTGAGGATTTTATAACTATTGGTTTTGATACCAAATTGTTTCTGATCACAGGCCATGCATACCTATTCTTTATTTAGAACTATGTAGCAAAACTACATGCTAAATATAGGATTCAATCAGTATGGGTGAATCACTCATATTTGGCATATATCCTATGAAACATATTGAGATTTTTTCAACTGTTGACCATATCTTTGTACAGCCTATATTTTAATACCTAATTGCAAAGGAGAGTGTTCTAATTGAAAAGTTAACTTACATGATCTTCTTTTCTAGATGAATGATGTGAGTGCATCCCAGGTGGACTTCGTTAGCATAGCAGGAGGTGCCAATGCAAGTGCTACAGCCACCAATGCTAGATGCCATCTGGGCACTGATGGCCAACTGCCATGGGGAACCATCCATTAGCACCAGTATTAACACCAGCTGGGGCACCAACCACCAACCGCCATGGGGTGCTAGCCATCAGCACCAATGTCAACACCAGCACCAGGGCTAGCGCCAACCCCCGTGCCTAGTGCTAGCTACTAGTGCCAACCCATGTGCTCAACACTAGCTACTAGTGCCAGCATATGCTGCCATCAGTACCAACTGCCAAAGTTTGCTAAACAGGTGCCAACTTGACACCAATTGAAACGTAACAGTACAACCATCTGTGAGCACCTGCACATTACCACTACCTCAACATGAGAGGCCGGTCTATGATGTTAAGATTCTTGTAGTCATTGGAAACTGAAACATTTCATCTACCAACATTTTCTCTTCACATTTCACCTTACACATCGGCATATAGACATGTTGCTCGACATTCCAGAGGAGGGAGGAAGAGGGTTTTGCTACGTACTATCTTCTGTAAATAATAGTGTAACATTGTTTATACAAAATGTCTGTTCTATTGTATGTCTGCACATCGTTCATGCCCTCTTCTATTGTGTAACTCTAATTGTTTTGTTGTTCATAACCGAAGCAGGCCTAACAATGAAGGCGTTGTGTACTCCAAATCCTAGGTCCAAGGTTTGAATCTAAAAGGGTTTGGTTTGTACACCAACTTTTGGTAACCAAACCGGGTGAATTTAACACATGTTGGTTAAAAACAACATCCCATATGACCTATGACTTTGTGGACATTAAAAAATTCTTTCCTCTTCTTTTCCTATAACTCTTTAGGCTCACAAGCAAAACAAGAGAGTTGTCCTTTGCACCACATCTTGGGCCTTGTGGCTTGGATCAAATTGGTACCAAAGCATATTTTTTTTAAATGTTTGTAGCTAGTTATTGGTCTTGCCACATCTTTTGCCAAAGTGTGAGACATTCAATATGCTTGCCCGGAAAGGAAAGATGCTCAACTTATTTTTATGTTCAAGTATCCAGATGAATGATGGTTGTGTGCCAAGATGGTTGAATCTACAAAGTCCTAAAAAACCCCTACCCTAGACATCCTAAAACTCATCAAGGATGTGCTAGGAGAACGAAGAATATTCTTTCTAGTCAATTCTGCAATCTAATCCTTCAACTATATTCAACATTGGTCTTTATTACAACTTTTCAGCTCAACAATCCATTGAAGGTGCAAACCAACATCGCATACCATTGTTCCAATCCAAGATCAATACTAATGCAATGGATACTTATATGCAACCAATCATTTCATTGATGAGGACATTATCGCTATTGGCTTCCTCAAATTGTCAAAGTCAGTGTTTTGTTGCTTAAAACCACTAATGTGTAACATGAAAGAGACCTACAACTCATCATTACTAGGTAGAAGTTCTTGCATTTAGTGCCGCACTATCCCTTGAAACATTATAAGGATGAGTACATGCGTTTTTGGCAATTGCATTAGTGACACGACCTATTAGTTGAGGACTACACTAATTACTTGAATGATTTTTTTGTTCGGTTGGACATCAATGACAAAAAGTATCATGTGCTCAAGTACATCAATTGTCTTTATTACTACATATGCTCAAAGATGAAATTTCTCAGTCAAGGCTCTGTTAAAAGCTCATTGGTTTACAATTTGTGGAAGAAGGAATGCAACTCAAACTCCAAATTGCAAATCGGAGTGGGATTGAGATCCACAATTGCAAAGTGCCTCAGAGATTCGGTTTGCAGTAGAACAACCTAGTTTCGTGTCAAGAAGTGAAGATGCAAGGTGCGCACAGACTAAGAACAAGAGAAGGCATGCACAAACTCGTGCATAAAGTGAATACACGGGCAATTGAACAAGGAATCAAGGAACACAAAAGTGATTCTCAATATTGGCACCATTTAGAGTTAGGGTGAGAAAAGATACATCAAGGTTGTGCTTTAGGATGCATATGCCTCAAGCCCTTGAAAAACACTCGCAGAGGATGTGCAAAAGTAGTAGTAAGGGCAAAGGGAAGGAGAAGCCTTCATCCCTAGTCAAAGGGAAAGTTAAGGTGAGGATGCAAATCCTGCTCTCTGAGATAACATGGACAACACCGATGAGAGAAGTTTCTAGGAGATGGTGGAATGGGAACTCGCCGCATCCATTAGATCCAACATTCCGGGAGGTTATTCACTACATTACCTTAGTGTCGAACTTCAATAAAGACCTTTTCAAACCCTCCTTACTATATATGTTGGAAGAATATGATGCGGATAAAAGATAGAGTAACATCAGAGTTGGAGATTTTGATGTACAAGTAACTTTCGTGGAAAATGGCTTTTGTTTAGTGTTTGGATGTGCTGATGCAAACTGAACAATAGATTGCTTGTTCGGTGAGGAAAGAACCTGCACTTCGGGTGATGGAGATTGGTGAGTCAAGTAGCCAACTAGTCGAGGAAGACCTTCAAGTGAAGGGGGTCTTGAGGAGCAACAACTTCGATAACAATAACAATACATAGAGAATAGGATAAATAAATATGAGCATATTTGTATTAACAATGGCATATCTAGTTACAGCATTTCATATATAGTCTACAAACCCTATGCAGAATACTCTTCATGACTGCATACAAGAGCCGACTGCATCCTACCAGAGCAATGGAATGCAGCCAAAGAAGTAGGTGAAGAGACAGTAGATTTGTTTGTTGATGCAGACGAAGGGCCGTCTAATAGGATGTGCACGACAAGCGCGCAGATGGGATGCAAGGCAGATTGTTGTCCAAATGCAGATGAAGAATCTGCAAATAGAGGATTTTCCGATGCAGACATTGCAATCACAACAACTACAAACACAAAAATTGCAGTCATAGACATTGTAGTCACAACAACTGCAGTCACAGCTATTGCAGTCACAACTACAGATGCAAAAACTGTAGTCACAGACATTGCAGTCACAGAAACTGCTAATGCAAAATCTTCAAACGCAGATGTTGCAGACGGAAACATTGCCGATGCAGCAATTGAAGACGGAGGATCTGCAGACGCAGACTTTACAGAAGGAGACATTGCAAACGCAGGAACCATAGACGAAAGATTTGCGGATGGAGGATCTATAGTTCGAGAAAATGTAGTTTGCCCTCTTTGTGAATATACTGTTTGTAGTCTACAAGAGAGCAATCTGCTGAATGAAGGAAATGTCGTTTGCAGTACAATGGAAGAGCAATTGCAAGGTCGTGCGCCTCATGTTGTGCATAATGGAGCAATACAAAAACTACCACTATCAAGGTTAAGCCAACCTGTGAAATTGAAGGCCAATTTGGGCATATTGTGTAAATGTCCACTGTTTCATGGAGAAGTAACAAAAGATCTAGTAAGGCATTGGAGAATCTGCCGCATGATGTGGAAAGCTACTGGAGAGAACGATGAAGCAGATGGGAGGTAGTTGCGACATTTCGTGGATTCGCAATGGATTGGTACGTGAAATTCCCTAAGGACGAGTACCAAATATAGGAGGAGTTGCTCTTTGCATTTGTGCAAGAATTTCGGTTTCATAATGACGATGCAGTCATTGATGAAATCTATGGAATGAAACAGGGTGAGAACGAGTCTGTTCGTTCCTACAACAGGAAGTTGAGTGGGCTATTTGACCATTTGAAGGAAGACCAATTAGACGCATTGAAGAGGAGATGGTTCATAGATGGACTTCTTCCTACATATTGGAAGAAGATGAGGATGGTCCCTCCAACGTCATACCAAGAAGCTCTGAAATACGCCTTGATTTGGGAAAGTGATGCAAAAACATCACCGAAGTATGGGCGTCATGTTAATATAGATGAAAGTGACCTTGAGGATGAAAGTGATTTTGATATTGAGAATGATTCAGATGTTGAGAGTGATGGTTTTGGGCAAGAGAGTAGTTCATTGTTCAAGTGTTGGGGTTGAGTAGTCAAGGAAGGAAGTGACTCCCAAGAGACGAATGATGACTTTGAGGACGAGTATGACTCAAAGAGCGTAAGATCATCACTACGAGTATATGCGACACCCGAGTATATGCGACACCAAGGGAAATTGTACAAAGGACGGATACCACTAGTGAAACAGTCTGTGACGATCGTCAGCGAACTCGCAGATGAAGAATTCAGTATGATAGTGAGGGTAGACCTATTGTGCAATGTTGGCAATGCCAATTGTGGGGGCACTTTGCATGGGACTATCAAAGTGTTGCAAAGCAAGATGAACCAGTGATTCATCGAGAGTTTGAAGAGTCGGAGAAGAGTTATAGCCCTTGCCAGGAAGTAGAGGTGGTGAAGCCAATTGCAATTGAGGAAGTGAACCTGCTTGAGATGGTGAATTTGATGAGCTTGATTCGAATTGAGCAAGTGAATTTGATTTCCATTGAGGGCGACTTCTCGCAAGAAGTTGAAACGGTTCAGGAAGTTGCATAGTGTCATCAGGAGGTTGGTCCGACGGTAGAGTGCAATCAGCAGGGTGATTGGATGATAGAGTGCAGTTAGCCAGGTCACCAGATGGAAGAATGTAGTCAGCAGGGAGAAGGCCAGACGACAGGGTGCCGTTAGGAAGAAGGCCATATGACAGGGTGTCGTCAAGAGGATGGTTAGACGGATGAGGCTAGGATGGTCGGAGACTGCAGTCATACAACAGAGGAGGGGATGCCGTCTAAGAAACCGTTGTCTGAGGAGATTGGAGTCATACGAAAGAGGAAGTGGTGCCGTTTGAGAAATCACTGTCTGAGGAGATGTCGTCAGAGGGGTTGTTGTCTGAGAAACCATTGTCTAAGGAGCTGCCGTCAGAGGGGTTATCGTCAGAAGTGGTGCCGTCTGAGAAACTGCCATCTGAGGAGCTTCTGTTAGAGGGGTTGTCGTCAGAAGTGGTGTCGTCTGAGAAACCGCCATTTGTGGGGCTGTTGTCATACCTGCTACTGTCAGACATGTTGCCGTCATGGGTATTGCTGTCAGTTGTACTGTCGTCATGGGTACTAGCATCGGAGGTCTTGCCGTCAGGGGTTTTGCTGTTAGAAGTATTGCCGTCACATGTGCTGCAGTGATAGGCGTTGTTGTTAGAGTACTGCAGTGAGAAGACCTGTCGTAAGAGGAGCTACCATTAGAGAAGTTGTCTGAGAAAGTGCCGTCAGAAATGTCGTTGTCTGAGGCCGTGTAGTCAGAGGAGCTTCCATCAGAATTACCATCCGATGAGGGAGATGTCTGTTAGAGGCTGACAAGTAGTCAGTTGGATCAAGAGAGTAGTGAATTGGAGCTGAGGGGAAGCTGTTTTAGTGGGTCGAGTGAAGGCTCCCAAAATGTTGATGAGGAGAAAAATTTAGTTTAGGCAGTGATGGTTTCAATGGTTTCGTTGTTGAGGTTTAGGGACGTTGCCCCACAACCCTGCAAGGGGGCTGCCACCCCCTTGACCCTTGACAGGTGGCGATGGGCGTTGCTTGTCATGTTTATTATGTTGATGTTGATTAAACTGATGATATGGCTGATTGCAAAAAGTGAAGTGAACAATTAAAGAATAATGGTCATGTTGATCAAGTTGATGTTACAACTGATTGCAGCAAGTGGAGTGCACAATCAGAAAACAAGGTGTTGCAAGAAGCAATCTGAAGTGAAATTTGTTGCAAAAGATGTATGGAATAGGAGAAAGCAAAAGGAGTGCGACAAGAGATTCCATTACGTTGTTCAATACTTCTATTCCCAGTGTTCAGCTCATGTGTCGTCGAGGACGCCGACCAGTTTAGAGGAGGGGATAGATGTAGATAGGCAATTTGATATGTCTGCATTTAGTGAATAAGTTTTGGTATTTTGTACGCAAAGTGTTTGACGAAATGTGCGTACATATATTTAATAATGTTATAAAGTGGCAATGTAATATTGTACGTAATAATATAATGTTATGTATGTCGGTAAAGTCATAAGTTAGTTTGTCTTGTAGTGGGAAATGTCATGTAAATGCAAGTGAAATGTAATTTAGAAGAATGATGATGTGTCAGGTAGTTGGAGGGTGCAACTAATTTTTAGTTGTATAAATAAGTCCCTCCCCTCATTCATTCATAGGCATAGGTACGTAAGGAGAGAATGTTGGTGCATATGTGCATATGGTAGGATGCAGTCGGCTCTTGTATGTAGTCATGAAGAGTATTTTGCATAGGGTTTGTAGATTGTATATGAAATGCTGTAACCAGATATGCCATTGTTAATACAAATATGCTCATATTTATTTATCTACTATTGCTGTTTTCTATGTATTGTTATTGCTAATGGCTGCAGATCTGTAGATTTATTTAAGTAGAAATGGAATTGTGTGTATGTATGTTAAATTTCATTTTCTACAAGGGTGCTTGCCATTTCAAAGACCCAGTTTTGAATCCCATGACTGACTTCGACAGGTATGCCAATTTTATATATATATATATATATAGATGAGTCAATCAATCCATTTATGCCAAATGTCTACATCCTACTCGTCGATCCATTCCAGTTGCTAGTCCTATCAAATGTAATGATGTCAGTACAGAGGTGGCATCTTCAAGATTTGACAAGCGATTATTTCTGATTAGTCAAAATTTTTCTAAGGTCTGAAAATTTAAAATTTTCTTGGATTTTCAGTACTAATATGCCCAAACTTCCGGAGGCCATAAATTTTGCACATGGGAGCATTTCGGGCCCGTTTTTTCAGAGAGAATAGTTTTTCAAGCTCTACAAATTGGTAAAATCAGTTCAAGGACTTATTATTTTGTGGGACTTTTTTGTACAAAATAAACCTAGTTGGCATTCTCCTTTTTAACTCTAGTGCAATATTAGCTCTAACAGGACCATTGGCATAGTGGTTGGTAAATTTACTTGCATCTAGCACATTTATGGTTCAAAATCCTTCTTCAACAAGGTCACAGGTTCAAAGCTCACTTTCTGTCATTTCTTTATCACAACACTCAAGGTTTGATGTCTTCAAGGAGCACCAAACATCTAACTCCAACTAAGCTCATTGGTGTAGTGGTTGGTCAACTGTATTATATTTTAGAGATTAAGAGTTCAATTCCTTGTATTTATCTTTCTGCACACTTTCCCTTCTCTCACAATAGGTGTACTCTCTAAACTTCAACAACCTGTTGGCATGGTGGTTGGTAATCTTTTGGTAGTAAGAGGAATATGTTTTAGATTGTCAACGCAATGCATGCCCTATTCCTATGGGTCTTGTTGCCACATTTTGCTAAGGGGTAAATTTTGAAAAAGCAATTTCTTTTGGCATTGTTTTCGTGTTTGGATTTTCTCTCCATTATTCCTCTCCAAATCAGCTTCGACCGGATGAGGTGTCCGATGGAATAAACCATGGTGAAAGCCTAGTGAATCCGCTAAGGCACGAAGGTTCTCAGCTTCGCTCGCAGGTAGGAGCAAACCCCGACATTGCTCGGGTTAGGAGCGAACAACAGGGGTTTTGCAGACCCAAAAAGTGTTTATGGCCAGAGTGGCTCAAGTTCGCTATCTCTAGGAGCGAACCTCGGTATCGCTCACTCTCATCAACGAGTCTCGACTTCGCCGGACCCTGGGGCGAGACGTAGCCCAAGGAGCAAAAATAACTATGGGGTCTTCCTGGTATCGCTCCCAAAAGCAGCGATTCCCAGAATCGCTCTGGTCTTCAAACGAACAGTAGCACAGTTGACTTAGCCAGAGTTCACTCCAAGTTGAGTGAACCTTGGTCTCGCTCTTGATCCCGAGCGAACTACAGCTTACGACATTTCTCAAGCTCGCTCCGGGAAGAGCGACCCTCAGCGAGGCGCAACAAAGCATGAAAATGGCTAAGTTAAAAGTCCCCCCATGATTGCCCTCGCTCACCGACGACTCCCAGTATCGCTCTATTCCTCCGACGATTCTCAGCCTCGCCTCATCTTCAAGCGAACTTCGACGTCGCTCCGTTTCCTAGGGTATCAAATTGGCTAAGTAAAAGACTCCTCCCGAGTTTGCTCCCTTGTCAAGCGATTCCCGGCATCGCCTGCTTCCACCAGCGAACCCCGACTTCCGAATTATATAAAAATTGGCTAAGGCATGTGAGCATTCCTGAGTTCGCTCTCTTTCCGGGCGACTCCCGGAATCTCTCCTCTCCCCGGGCGGTTCCCAGCTTCACTCCAATGTCGGGCGATTCTCAGCTTTGCCCTCCTTTTGCAGTAAGTTCCAGTTTCGAAATGTCAGCAAAAATCCAAGGCATGGAGGTCCTCCCAGGTTCTCTTCTTCTCCGAGCGATTCCCAGCATCGCTTCTATCCTTTAGTGAACCTCAAACTTGAGCTAAAAGTGAGCGATCGTCGGGGTGTGGTCCAGACTTGGCAGTATTTCGGGTGAACCTCGGGAAGCGGGGTAGGTGGGCGTTTAAGGTGCATTGATGGCACACGAATTTAGGTTTCAGCCCATTCCGGCAGGACACCATGTCAGGTCCCTTAAGCACTCCAAGGGGTAAACTGCACCTGCCGCATTGATGAGACATGCCTTCTCAACTTTAAGAATAGTCCGGAGCCGTTCTAGACACGGGTGAGCCTTATTTCAGGTACGCTGACAGCTGACAGAGGTCAAATCTCAACTGCTTTGGCAGTTTTGGGGATCTGAGCATCAATGTAATGGGGGAAAATTCTTCTATAAAAGGGAGTTCAATTCAATGTAATAGGGGGGAACATATTGCTAAAAAGCTGCTGTAATCATAACTTATTGCATCAATACTAAGAATCCTTGGCTCTGACTCTGTCTCTTTCTTGTATGCTGCCTTCTGTGACTATTTCTGCTATTGTCATTTATTTTTCTGATTGCTGTAATTCTGCTATCTGGATTTAGGCATTGGAAATTAAGTGAACCTGGAATTCTCACTAAGGATACATAGGGAAGTAAACGCAGTGTTAGTTTCTGTTTCATTCTTTGCGTTGATAGCTGCTGGTTTGGATATAGATTTGTGATTGTGTTGCTTGTTCTTCCCCACTGTTACTGCTATGCAATTTACATTTCTTTCTGCAATTTCCCAATTTCTTTCCAGTTCCCTAATCTAAAACCCCAGTGTAGAGTAGTATAGGAGCCGGCCTTCTCCGGAGATTGGCACGGAAGGCATCCCTTCCTTCCGGCCTTTCAAGGTTGGTCCGGGTCTAGGGCGCGTATGCAAACCAAATCCTTTCCTAGGGCGGATTCGTGACCAACAGTTTCTGGCACGCCCGGTGGGACCCAATCGTTCCACCTCATAAGCAGTATTGAAGAAGTGATGTTCGCTTCAGTACTGTCAAACCTGAACATCTGGCGACTCTGCTAAAACTCGGATACCTCCAAGTCTCGAAGACCAGTCTAAGAAAATCCCGTCTTCATGCGTACGAGATGGAGAGTTAGAAACGCAGAAGAAGAGACCGAGTACTACGAGCTTGACATCAACGCCTTCGGAGAGCGTCCTAGGCTAGTCAGGCCGAATATCTCTCTGGACGAAGCATCATCGCAAGAAGTTGTCGTTGCTGAACAAGATCCGACTTCAGATAGCACCGCAACCAGCTGTCCTCCAAATCCTCCGAACTCTCCAGACCATCAGGACGCTCCAGTTTTGCCTGACGTGCAGTTAGGTGCTTCGGGAGCTCCTGCTCAGCCAAACCAGCTGCTGCTGCCGCCATTGCCGCCTCCTAATCAATCAAATCCGAACGCGAATATGGCGAACCCACCACCAAATCAGAATCAGCAGCAGAATCAACAACAAAATCAACCGCCGAACCCGCCCAGGTTGTTTGCAGCCTGGAACCACTCGGGGCCTTTGAACCTGGCAGCACAAGATTAGATCCCGGCTGCAGCGCTCAAGGCCATTCCTACCTATGACGGCACTGGAAAAACGGCGCAAGAGCATGTCCAGGACGTTGCCGCTCTAGCTACCATTCACGGTATCACGGAGGAAAACATCATGGTGAGGTTGCTAGTCTTGTCCCTCAGGGGGAAGCTCCTGTACTGGTATAGATCCTTGCCGCCCGACACTATTGCTACATGGGACCAGTTGGCGGGAAGGTTGATACAAGGGTTCAATGAATCGGCGGACCCTTACTCTTTGCTCCACCAGTTCACGACCATCCAGAGACATCCACAGGAGGAGGTCCCTGATTTCAACGTCAGATTTGCTCGGACCTGGCAGAGAGTCCCTGATGGCCTGCGGCCGACTCCTGATCAGGCTGCATTCTATTTCCTCAGAGCGTTCAACTCAGACCTCAGTATGAATATCCGGTATTCTGGCGTCAACACTTTCCCAGATTTATATACGCAGGCGCAAAAGGCCGAGGCTGATTTGATCGCCATTGGCAAACTCCCGCCGAAGCCGACAATGCCAATCTACCCTGATTTGCCTCAGTACCAATACCCCAACACATCCACTCAGTTCCCTCCTGTACCTTCCATGTATCCGGTTCCCTCGTGGAATCCGAGTCAAGCGCCCAATTTTTCACAGCTTCCCGCTCCTCCAGTCCCACAGCTTCCTCCGCCCCCGCAATACCCGACTTTGCCACCGCCTATAGCGCCATTGCCATTACCTGCTCCTCCGACAGTTGACCCACAAACCAAACTTTTGCGAGAGCTGGAGTCGCTTAACTCCACCGTGAGAACACTGTCCAATGATATGGCAGTGATGAAAAAGAAACAAGCTCAGCAAGAATTCCTGCCAAGAAGACCCTATCCTCCTCCGGCGATCACAAGAGATCAAGCGGCTCAAGCCGGTAGACCTCCCGCGAGGAATGCCGCTATTAGTGAAGAGCCGAGCACCTCAGATTACGTGCACTGGTGCTCCACGTGCAACGACCCACATGGGGAGGATACTTGTATGGTACACCAACACTATGCTCAAACACTGGCGTGCAGCGTCCCTAGCGACCAAGTCAACATGATTAGGGAGGCGGACCGTAACCTCATGATCCCCGAGGACGAGCAAGTTTCAATTCTTACTAGAAATGGAAAGAAGCCGATCGAGGTGGATGCAGCCCAAATGGAGCCTCTGAAGGTGTACGCCCACCGTGAGAAGGAGCAGCCTCCGGCAAAAGCTCCTGACAAAGTTCCCTTGCCCCCGCCAGCCAAAGAGAAACCCTTGCCGACGAAAGCTCCAGTATCGCAACCTCAAGGTGAAACCAGGGAGCAGGCCAAGGAGAAGCTCAAGTACCCTTCACTGACGAAGCGGCAGAGAGTTGAAGCCACGCAGCAGTACCGCACTAAGTACGAGGCTGCGAAAGAACCAGAGGTATCCACCGCCACGACCTACAACATTGTTGAGGAGTTGAAGAAGACTCCTGCGAAGATAAGCCTGTATGATGCTCTGCAACTCCCCGGGCAGGTGGACCTGCTGCAGGAATCGCTGAAATCTACCAAGGGAGGAAAGCCGACGCAACCTGTGTTAGCTCAGACTCTAACCACCTCGGCCACAGGGAAGAACAGGCCACCACCGTTCTATCTCTCTTCGGATGGAAGGGTGGGTCGTGCACAATTGCATGATCGATTCCGGTGCGGCGACCACCGTCATGCCGAGGGCAGTTTGCGAGGAGATGGGCATGGAATACACACGGAGCAGCCCTGGTGTTCTTCAATTGGATGGCACTCCTGTGAAAACAGTGGGCGTCATCAAGGATATTCCCATCCAGTTGCACAAGGTGCCTCAGATTGTTGTGATACAGGAGGTGGTAGTCGTCGACCTGGAGCCGTACTTCAGCATGTGCCTCTCAAGGGAGTTCACTGCCAAGCTGGGCGGTTATCTTTCTCTGGACTACTCGCATATGGAGGTCCCATTCAAGGGAAGGAAGGTAAAGATCTACAATGAGAAACCCTCCACCTTCCTCATCGAGAAGATAGCCGAAGGAGGGCAGCAGGATGATTCAGTCCACCTGATGACAGAAGAATTGAAGGAGGTGGACCTGGTGGAGGAATCCTTGGAAGAGCTTCGAATGGAGGATGAATTCTCCTTGACTGATTTTAACGCCATGATCGAGTCGGAGATGGGATGTTATTCCATCACCAAGCCCGAGAAGCCAAAGGAGACAGTGCCTGAGAGCAAGGACCCTGCCCCAAATGAGCTATGGAAGTTGTTCTTTGACGGTGCCCGATGCAAAAATGGCGCAAGGGCAGGAGTTCTTCTGGTTTCGCCCTCCGGAGAACAAAAGGATTATTGCTACAGGCTCGCCTGGAGTTGCACCAACAATGCGGCGGAATATGAAGCCCTGTGCTTAGGGTTGAAGAAGGCTGAGAAGTTGGGGATCAAGCAGCTACAGATTTTTGGAGATTCGGAGTTAGTCTGCAAGCAAATCACCAACAAGTGCGTCTCAAAAAAGCACTATCTCAAGGCGTACCGCAATAGGGTCTGGGACATGCTGGAGTCTTTCGAGGCCCTTAATGTTCAAGCTATCTCCCGAGAAAAGAACAAGCACGCAGATGTCTTAGCGTCTATCGGAGCCAGATACTCCCCGGCTGATGACATGATGCAGAAGCCTAAGGCGGTAAGAACCATTTACAGGCCTTCTGTGCCTGATAGGGACACCCACTGGCGAGTGTTCGACTGTGACGAGCAAATCGTCAATTTTCTAGTTCATGAAGCAAGTACAATAGAAGGTAGAGACCCTGATGACGAGGAGTATGAGGGGTTGATACAGTTGAAAAACAACCATGTCCCAAAAGGACTAATCACCTTGGAGAGTCTGTTCGACCAAAATGACCGAGCGATCGCCCACAGAATCAAGGTGGATCAAAAGCAATACAGAGAGCTCGAATTGGAGCCAGGGAAGGTCATCAAGGTAGGGACAGACTGTACCCCCGAAGAGCTGGAGCAGATTCGGGCTTTATGCCGAGCATACCCAGATATTGTGGCATGGTCCTATCAGGACCTAAAGGGGTACGACCGAGAGGTCATCCAACATACCATTGAATTGCAAGAAGGGGTCAGACCCTGTAGACAAAAGCAGAGGCCGGTCAATCCCAAGATTGAAGTGCTGATGAGGGCGGAGCTCCTCAAGATGCTTGAAGCGAAGATCATTTACCCGATAAAGCACTCTTCCTGGGTTGCCAATTTGGTTCCTGTTAGAAAGAAGAACGGAGACATCCGCCTGTGCGTTGATTTCCGAAATCTGAACCAGGCCTCTTTGAAGGATCATTACCCACTTCCACAGATCGACCAGATCCTCCATGTAGTGGCAGGAGCACAACGCTTTTCCCTCTTGGACGGCTTCTCCGGATATAACCAGATTTGGGTAAGGGATGAGGATCAGCATAAGACGACGTTCACCACCAAATGGGGGACGTTCGCCTATCAGCGTATGCCCTTTGGCCTCTCAAATGCGGGGGCCACCTTCCAGAGAGCCATGGATCTGGCATTCGGCGAATTGTTGAACAAAATTATTGTCATCTATTTGGATGATATGACTGTGTTTTCACACAGGAGAGAAGAACATGCCTCGCACCTGCAGCAAGTGTTCGAGAGATGCCGGGAGTTCGGCATATCTATCAACCCGAAGAAGTCTGTCTTCGCGGTGAAGGAGGGAAAGTTGCTAGGCCATGTTATCTCAGAAAAGGGGCTCGTTGTTGATCCCGACAGAGCAGAGGCCCTCCTCAAACTCCCGCTCCCAGCGAACAAGAAAGGCCTGCAGTCCTTCTTCGGCCAAATCAACTTCGTGAGGAAGTTCGTGCCTGATTTCGCCCAAGTCATCAAGCCAATGGCCGAACTCCTGAAGAAAAACGCCGAGTTCGTCTGGACAGAGGAAAGGAAGAAGGCGTTCGAAGAGATCAAGGCTCGAATCGCCCAAGCACCTGTGCTGGTTAACCCGGACTATTCCAAAGACTTCATCCTTTATGCAGTCGGGGAACCTGAAAGCTATGCAGCAGTCCTAACACAAAAGGGAGATGACGGCGAAGAGCGCCCAATAGCTTTCTTGAGCCAGGTGATCCAGCCGCACGAGGAAAGATACAACTTCATCGAACGCCAGGTGCACGCAGTAATGAGGTCCCTCAAGAAGTTTCGACACTTTGTCTCCCAGAGCAGGACGACAGTGTTTGTTGTGCATCCTGATGTAAGAAATTTTATCATCCAAGGGGAGATGGGCAACAAGAGGGCTGGTTGGGTCACTAAGATCCAGGAGTTTGACATTGAGATCCGACCCACGAAGTTGATCCGTGGTCGGGCGCTGTGCCAGGAACTCGCTAAGAGCGCTGCCGTAGAAGTGACAGCTTGCCAATGGGATGACCCGGTGTTAGAGGGCAACTTCTCCAATCGGTCTGCGGAGGACAATGATTGGACGGATGACTTAATATGGTACTTCAATACTGGGAGATGCCCAGACCGTCTCAACGCCTCGCAGAGAAGGAGGTTCAGGATCCAGGCCCGCAGGTATGTGTTGCGCCCAGAGGGGCTGTTTTTCAGAAACATAGACGAAGTCCTCCTAAGGTGTGTTAGGGGGAGTGAGAAAGAAAAAATCCTCGATGAATTCCACTCCGGAATATCGGGGGGCCACTTGGTTGGAAGGCCAATGGCCTTAAAAATAATCAGAGCGGGCTATTATTGGCCCACACTTTTCGCTGATGCATTCTCAGTCAGTCGAAAATGCGACAGATGCCAGAAGTATGCTGGCAGGAACAAGAATGCCCCAATGCCCCTGCACCCGATCCAAGTCGAAGCACCGTTCCAGCAATGGGGTTTGGACTTCATCGGGGTCATATCGCCAAATTCCTCAGCAGGGCACAAGTACATACTGACTGCCACGGATTACTTCACCCGATGGGTTGAGGCAGTCCCAACAAAGCATGCTGATCAGGAGGTAGTAATCGCCTTCTTGGAAAAATTGATTACCCGATTTGGGGTCCCCGATGCAATAGTGACTGATAATGGCCCAGGCTTCATAGGCGCCAGACTCAACGAATTCGCCAGCAAGTATGGGATCTATTTGAAAGCCTCTTCCAACTACTACCCGCAGGGGAATGGTCTGGCGGAGTCCACTAATAAGAACTTGCTGAAAATTCTGAAGAGGACCCTGGAGAGTAACAAGCGGACATGGCACCTACTCCTGGATCAGGCACTGTGGGCAGACCGTACCTCCATAAAAAAGTCCATCAAAACGTCTCTGTATGCATTGGTGTATGGGAAAGAGGCAGTCTTGCCTACACACGTGGAAATGCCAGCACTTTGGATGCTAGATGACGAGAGGGAGGACCTCGACCCCATGGATGCCCGACTGGCCCAGTTACTGCAACTGGAAGAAGACAGGGAGAAAGCTTACGAAGCTTTCATGAAGCACACAGAGAGCACCAAAAATTGGTTTGAGAAAAGAACCACGGCCCGTGTCTTCCAGGTCGGGGATCTGGTGCTGAAATGGAATTCGTGGAAGGCAAAACCAGGGAATCATGACAAATTCGATGCCTTCTGGGAAGGCCCCTTTCAGATTGCCCGGGTTAATCAGTTGAATTCATTCATATTGCAGGACATGGAGGGCCATACTCTCCCCATACCGGTCAATGGCCTTCATCTGAAGGCCTATCACCATTGAGAAGCATCATGAAACTTCCCCATGTACATAGTTTTATTTCTGCTGTTTTAATTTGTCTTTTCCGAATGTAAATATGTTTTCCTGCTTTAAGAGCGAGTGCTTGCGCTCTCTAGTTGAGCATTTTTGTCCCAAGAAGTGCAGAACCAGGTTTCCCAACAAAGAGAAGTCCTCAATCAGCGGTTGAAGATGCCAGGGTTCGCAGAGGTTCCTTCCCGAGGACGAGTTTCGCTCAGTAAAAGGGCGAGGAGGAGGTCCCGGATGATGTTTGCACAAGAGTTAAGGGATGGAGTTCGCCCGGTTTCAGGAGACGAGGTTCGTCCAGGTCCAGGGGGGAAAGGGGGAGGCGAGAAGAGATCGCGCAAAATGTCAAGGGAGTAAGGACTAAAGAAAAATCGAAACCCCACTAAGGCATCGAAAGAAGGAGCTGCGAGTTGCATGAACAGGGCGACGACGAAGTTCCAATAGAGTTTCAAGATGCCAGAGTTCGCCCGAGCTAGCTAGCGAGAACGGGCTTCGCTGAAGTTTTGAGCGAGCCGCGGATGGATTCGTAAATGCAAAGTCCCCATCATGCTAAAGTTCGCACAGGTTTAAGGCGATGAGAGGTTTCGGGCGACGTTTGACGCGAACTCTAGGGTCACCAAGGGCCGAAGCGCAAGTTGAAAATCAAGACAAGGTTCGCTCAAATTTCGAGCGAGTCCAAGAATCGCGCAGGCTTTAGAGCGAGAAAGGGCAGGGGCGAAGCGTGACGGCGAGGGATGAACGAGGGTCGAAAAATGTCTAACTCCCCCTCATGCCAAGGTTCGCTCGAATTTCGAGCGAGTCCGGGAATCGCCCGAGGTCTTGAGCGAAGCCTGGAGTCGTCTAACCCGCGAGCGAGACTCAGCCGACTCGAAAGGCCAAAATTTACTGTCTAAAGACAATCGCCGAGGTTCGCTCGAATTTTGGGTGAAGACAGGAATCGCTTAAAGTTTACGACGAGGACGGGGATCGCCCCAGTTTCAAGCGAGATCAAGTTCGGGCAAAAAAATTGGATGACACCGAGGTTCGCACGACTGTCGAGCGAGAACAGGTTTCGAGTAGCTCCAAGAGCGAACCTCGGTCCAAGGCAAAAGGGAAACAAAATGTTCTAAGTTCGCTAAAAAGCCAAAGGTCGCTCATCATCCAAGCGAGGACCAGAATCGCCCGGGGTTTCGGGCGAAGGGCGGAAATGAGGAAAAGAGTCAAAAATTTTCTAAGTCCTTCCCCGACGCTGTTCGCCCACTAGTGCAGCAAGCGTCGAGGTTCGCTCGAATTTCGAGCGAAGCCGGGAGTCGCCCAAAGTTTTGAGCGAACCTCAGCCCCACGCAGCACCCAGCCACTATGAACCTCGAGATGCGCGAAAAAGCGGCGACAGGTTATACTCCCGAGACGCACATTATAAATGAGGTGGTTGCACGCATTTCTAAGCGGATCGTTAGAGAAAAGGGACGAAGCCTCGGGATCGGCGATCGAGGAGTTTTGCGCCTTCAAGGAAGATCTTGCGCACGACCACCAAGGAAGAACGGCTGCCTCCACCAACTCCGTGCTCCTGGCATTTACCCCAAGTACTCACCATTAATGGTGAAATTCGCACCCACTCCCATAAAAGGCGCGACGCCCCAGTTCGCCCTGTTAATTGACTTAGAACTCATCCTGCGCCGCACCAGAAGCCGAATACAGAGTAATTTACCGAGCAAGCAGTAGCACCCCCATGCTTCTTCGCAAATCATCATGGGCAAAAAGAGTGCCGAAGAGAAGGGTAAGGCGCCCAAGGAAGGAGCTTCGGGAGCCTCAAAAAGCGGAAAGAAGCGGAAGGAGCAGGGTGAAAAGAAAGAAAAGAAGGATAAAAGGAAAGAGCAAACGCAGAAACCTGAGGCGGCAGCGGGGCCAAAGGGGGAATCAGGGCCAGCAAAGGTAGTCATTTCCCCACCTGTCGATAATTGGGCGAAGTACAGAGATGGTACCTTCTCCCAGAGCATCGAACAGCTACGGCAGACCATCGACGAGAGGCGGGAGAAGGTTTCCCCCGCGAGCCCCAGGACTGCGACATACTATTCCAACCTGTACTGGTTCTTATGCCCGCCCGTGCACAATTGTCCAGAGCTGGTGGCTGCTGTCACCCAATACTATAACCCGAAAACCAGACAAGTCCGGGACAGAGAAGGGAAGGTCCTGTTTTCACTTTTTTCTGACACCGTCCAGATGGCCTTCGCTCCTAGTCAGCTGCCGAACACAGATTATACCATCAGGTCCATCAACCTTGATGAGCAATCTGACAGATATCAGGAAAACCCACGGATGCGGCTTTTCATGGAGTCTCAGCTGAGGGACCCAATACCGGCCAACCAGTGGCCAAAGCTGCCTATGTCCCTAAGGCATTTCAAAAGCACGGACATGTACACAATGCTAGCATGGGTGTTAGGACTCGCCACTGATGCGGTGGTATTTCCCTACCAGGTCGCCCTTGTGGAGTGTATATCACACGGGGAATTCTACGCCCCCAGTGCCATGGGGCCAAACACAAAGCCGGTGTTCTTTGACTGGGCGGACTGGATAGCGCGCAATTTGCACTCGCGGCTGCAAGACCTGATACAGGGAAAGTCCCAGTCCTTCAGACAGAGCTCATTCCTGGCCTGGCTCTTCCTCTTCCACATGAACAGCAAATTGAAGTCTGTCCCCATCAAACGCACCGACAAGAACGACAAACCGTTGCCAGTGTACCAATGGACTCAGGTATTGTTGAAAAGAGAATCCTATTATAAGTTCAATCAGGCGTTCCTGGGCCCTGCCTTGGAGCTCATTCATGGCTCTTGCCCGCGCGTCCCCCGCAAGATGAGAGATGATGTGGTGCGGCGTAACATGGGTGACACTTTCCAGCTTACCCAGGGCTTTGTCATCAGAGTTTTCGGGTTTACTGGTAAACCCTTCCTTCTGCCCTACTACACCACAGAATACTTGTTCGCCCTGGAGATAGCGCGGCAAACCGACTACACAGATCAGAATTACGGCCAAGGGAGGAAGTGGGGACATATTTACGAGTTCCCATTCAAATGGGGGGAAATTGAAGTCAACGCCACCGGGCAGAATGAGTTCCTCGCGGCCACGCTCCTGAGCTTCGGCCTAGTCGAGCTTCCCCAGCGGTGGAGATATGACCCCCTGGACGTATTGAAAAATTTCGTTGAGATGAAGAGCTTCCACGCCTGCCCCCGCCCGGAAATCATGGAAGAACGCAACAAACCGTCTGGGCAGGACCTCGAATGGCACATAGAGAGAATGCGGTCCTTCCCGCCGTGGCATGATTACTATCACGTAGAGGCAGAATACGACCCGGCCCATAACCCAGCCCACAGTCTTGAATCCAAGGTCTTCAAAAAGATGGAGGCCAAATTGAAGGGGATGGGTTGGAGTCCAGAAAAGATTGCAGAATGGTGGGTCATGAGGGCCCATACGAAGAAAGAGACGTCAGAAAAAGTCCTTGTGGGCGACAACCAGTTCTCCGCGCTTTACGATAAACATCATGCCACGTGGCGGCCAATCATGTTTGGAGACCTCGTGCCTCGAGGCGCCCAAGGCCTAGAAAAGGTACAAAACCCACCAAAGCAGCCCAAGCAGCCACTTGAGCAGAGTGGGGGATCTAGCAGTGGAGCGAAGAAGAGTCAGGCGGTTGAACGTAAAGCACAGCAAGTGGCTGAAAAGCAGGGAGGGTCATCAAAGCGACCAGCCGAAGCAACGCAAGCGACGCCTCCAAAGAAGAAGAAGGTAAAGGTCACAATAAAATCTCCCAAGGCTCCCTCAGAAAAGGTCGCCGGTTCAGCCCCAAGTGCATCTATCCCAACCGCTGTCCCGCAGAAGAAGGTCGTGCCACAGAAGGAGATAGTACAGCAAAGGGAGGTTGCACCACAGAGGGAGGTCGCTCCCAAGATTCCCCTAAAAGAAATCATTAATGTAGAAGAGGACACTCCCGTCGGAGGAGGAAGAGTGGGCGGCCCAGAGCCCCATAACTCAGCTATTCACCACGTCAGCTCTCACAGAGCACGCAGGTACGCACTCTCTTTTCCCTCTCCACTCTTCTGAACTGCTGTCCGCAGCACCATCCACTGTTGAGCCCCTACTTTAATGCGTTGCCTTTAGGCAGCGAACCAACATCCACCATCCCCCTCGCGGTATCCCATCCCGTCTTGGAAGAGGCCCAACCTTCTACATTTGCCCGTCCCGACCAGCAAGCCTTCGGCCTATTTGCTTCCAACCCCAACGCATTTGAAACTATCACACCTATCCAGCCAGGCGTTGCTGGCGTTGGTCCATCGCATCCACCTAATCCCTCATCTTCAGCAGGAGCACTAGTTGAAAATCCGCCCTTGGACCTTGATAGTCCTCCCGCCGCCGTCCAGACCGTGACGTCCCCAATAGTGACTGAGCTCCCAGTCTCCACTGCCCCTCATCTGTTCGCAGAATCTATGCCTCAGCAGGATCTGCCTTTGATCACACCCATGTTTGGGGGAATGGAACTCATGGAGCAGGAACTGGAGATGATAGAAGGTCGCCCCGTAACAGACAACCTGGCCCGAGCGGAGCAGAGCTCCTTCAGATGGATCAAGAACATCAGAAAAAGAAAGGCCCAGGAGCCTGCGGGGGTTGAAAAACGCGCCAGGTTCGATCTTGAGAAAATGGTGCTGCATAAGGAGAAAAGGATTCCGAAGGTCCAGAAACCCCTGAAAGATATGACGCCTGAGGACTACACCTACCATCGGGTGATCAAAGACTTGAATACAGTCAATGTAGAGAATGAGGTAGGGGCCATCCAGCTCAAAGCGAGCACAGTTTACCTGCATCATGAGCAACTGAAGGAGCGCTACTATGCAGTGGAGAATGAGAACCTGAAGCTGCAAGAAACCCTAGCAAAGATGCAGGCCCAGCTGGACGAATCCAAGAATGAATCTGAGCAGCTGAAGCAGCGAGTGGCAGCTCTGGAAAAGGAAGTAGCTGAACATAAAGAAGCTGCAGATCGCCATATCAAGGAAGGCGAAGAGGCACAGGCCAAGATAAGCCAGCTGGAGGCCCAGGTTGAGGAAGTGCAACAGCAACTCGAGCAGAGAGCAGCGCAGGTTGAAGTCTTTTCCAGGGACCGAGTCAAGGAGGTTCGCGCCGGTTTACTAAAAAATTTCCGAACTAGAACCTCGAGGTCCCTGTCCGTCCTCATGTTTGTTTGGGAGGCCAAGGAGGTATCTGCCCAGGGTAGGCCTGTTGTAGAGGAGGCCGAACGCGCAGCAGGACGCTGGCTCAGCTTGGCCATTGAAGTTGAAGTCTATGAGCGCAAAGACCTCCAGGTGCCACCGATGACTCAGATCGCCCGAGATTGGGCCACTGCAAGATCAACTCTGCATACTTTCTTTGAAAAGTTGGAAAAAGTCAGGAGGGCCAAGAGATTGTTGGATACGTTTGAAAAAGAGAGGAGCATCTGCCTGGCACATTTCCAGACCCTCATGCGGCTCGGATTCCCCAGCTTCACGGATGATGAAGGAAATTGCCTGCCCAGGGAGGAATTGAAGCTGGCATGGGACGCCTTCAAGGAGGACACTTCTGAAATTGATGGTTGGGCAGACCCTATTCTGGAGGCGCAGGTAACCCAGTTGATATCCAGATTCTGCCAAATTAGCGCCTGCCTAGCTGATCTGAGCCAAAGGGTTGACCAGGCTGATATGCTCCAGATTGAGACCTTCAAGCGCTTGCTAAAAGAGCTCCACGACCTCGAGCCCTTCCAAGAGGAGGCCTGGACTCAGGTCCAGGCCACCTATGAGCGCATTCGCGACCGCCTTGCTCCCCCGGATACCAACCAGGAACAAGAAAAAGAGGGAGAAGGCGAGGAGCACTCTGAAGAGGAGACGGAGGAAGGAGAGGAAACAGAGGAGGAATCCGCAGATGGCAGTAGTGAAGCAGAAGAGGAAGCGGAGGGTGACTCCAAGCCCAAAGGATGAAGGCATGGGGTCCTTGCATTGAGGCGAGCTCAATACCCCGCGAGCCGCCAGGAATGTTGCTACATTTTGCTAAGGGGTAAAATTTTGAAAAAACAGTTTCTTCTTGCATTGTTTTCGTGTTTGGATTTTCTCTCCTTTCTTCCTTTCCAGATCAGCTTCGACCGGATGAGCAGTCCGATGCAATAAACCATGGTGAAAGCCTAGTGAATCCACTAAGGCACGGAGGTCCTCAACTTCGCTCGCAGGTAGGAGCGAACCCCGACATCGCTCGGGTTAGGAGCGAACATCAGGGGTTTTGTAGACCCAAAAAAGTGTTTATGGCCAGAGTGGCTCAAATTCGCTATCTCTAGGAGCGAACCTCGGGGTCGCTCACTCTCATTAGCGAGTACCGACTTCGTCGGACCCCTCGGCGAGACACAGCCCAAGGAGCAAAAATAACTAAGGGGTCTTCCTGGCATCGCTCCCAAAAGCAGCGATTCCTAGAATCGCTCTGGTCTTCAAACGAACAACAACACAGTTGACTTAGCCGGAGTTCGCCCCAAGTTGAGTGAACCTCGGTCTCGCTCCTGATCTCGAGCGAACTACAGCTTAGGGCATTTCTCGAGCTCACTCCGAGAAGAGTGACCCTCAGCGAGGCGCAGCAAAGCATGAAAATGGCTAAGTTAAAAGTCCCCCCCTGATCGCCCTCGCTCACCGACGACTCTTGGGTATTGCTCTATTCCTCTAGCGATTCTTAGCCTCGCCTCGTCTTTAAGCGAACTTCGACGTCGCTCTGTTTTCTAGCGACCGGAAGCAGGGTATCAAATTGGCTAAGTAAAAGACTCCTCTCGAGTTTGCTCCCTTGTCGAGCGATTCCCGGCATCGCCTGCTTCCACCAGCGAACCTCGGCTTCGGAATTATATAAAAATTGGCTAAGGCATGTGAGCATTCCCAAGTTTGCTCTCTTTCCGGGTGACTCCCGGAATCGCTTCTCTTCCCGGGCGGTTCCCAGCTTCGGTCCAACGCCGGGCGATTCTCGGCGTTGCCCTCCTTTTGCAGTAAGTTCCAGTTTTCGAAATGTTAGCAAAAATCCAAGGCATGGAGGTCCTCCCAGGTCTTGCTTCTTCTCCGAGTGATTCCCAGCATCGCTCCTATCCTTTAGCGAACCTCAGACTTGAGCTAAAAGTGAGTGATCTTTTGGGTGTGGTCTAGACTTGGCAGGATTTCGGGTGAACCTTGGGAAGCAGGGTAGGTGGGTGTTTAAGGGGCATTGATGGCACACGAATTTAGGTTTCAGCCCATTCCGACAGGACACCATGTCAGGTCCCTTAAGCACTCCAAGGGGTAAACTGCACCTACCGCATTGATGAGACATGCCTTCTCAACTGCACGGATAATCCGGGGTCATTCTAGACGTGGGTGAGCCGTATTTAAGGTACGCTGACAGCCAACAGAGGTCAAATATCAATTGCTTTGGCAGTTTTGGGGATCTGAGCATCAATGTAATCTAGGGAAAATTCTTCTATAAAAGGCAGTCCAATTCAATGTAATGAGGGGGGAACATATTGCTAAAAAGCTGCTGTATTCAAACTTTTTGCATCAATACTAAGAATCTTTGGCTCTGACTCTGTCTCTTTCTTGTATGCTGCCTTTTGTGACTATTTCTGCTATTGTCATTTATTTTTCTGATTGCTGTAATTCTGCTATCTGGATTTAGGCATTGGAAACTAAGTGAACCTGGAATTATCACTAAGGATACATAGGAAAGTAAACGCAGGGTTAGTTTCTGTTTCATTCTTTGCGTTGATAGCTGCTGGTTTGGATATAGATTTGTGATTGTGCTGCTTGTTCTTCCCCACTGTTACTGCTATGCAATTTACATTTCTTTCTGCAATTTCCCAATTTCTTTGTAGTTCCCTAATCTAAAACCCCAAGTAGTGTAGTATAGGAGCCGGCCTTCTCCGGAGATTGGCACGGAAGGCATCCCTTCCTTCCGGCCTTTCAAGGTTGGTCCGGGTCTAGGGCGCGTATGCAAACCAAATCCTTTCCTAGGGCGGATTCGTGACCAACGGGTCTCTTTCTAGCCATTGGGGTTGATCATTCAAAGACTTGCCTATTGCTTCATGATTAGCTACTTTCTCTTGATTGGAGGATAGATTGTGGTCACCATATTGCATATTGAAGATCTTCTCACGGGAAGCTCAACATCTTGATCTAGGAGGTGGAGTCATGGCTTCTTGTTCACAAAGTGGTTGATCCAGTTCATGTACCTTTGGTAAGAGAAGATAGCATATGATTCATTGGCCCATTAGAGCATTCATTATAGGGGGGAAATGTACCATCTCTAATGTCTTCTCTCCTTCGCCCCTTAGTTCAGATTATAGGGTGTGTTGAAATATTTGAAATCTGAACATATTAGGCCAAGGCCGACAGTGATGAAGTGCCTATAGGCGCTCTTTTTAGATAGCCTATGGGCAAGTGCTATGTAAGCCTTCGGGCATTCTCTATGTAAGTCTACGAGCATTGTAAGCCTATGGGCATCTTTTTATGCAAACCTACAAGCATCTTTATGTAAGCCTATGGGTAGTTTTGATGTATTCACCCTTAGTGATATTGATTAAACCATCTCTATGGTTAACTTTGATTAAAGGGTTTAATACATTTATTATATTGTAATTTAACCTTCAAGTCAAGTTATGTTGGTTTGAGGTTAGCATTTAATTGGGGATTACGCATCATTGTAAATACCCTCCAATGACTAATCCATTGAATCAATAAGTGATATGTGAGATCATGGGGGTGCCTCTGGGCACCCACCCCTTATTCTTTCTTTCTATTCATGTTGTTTATCTTTCTTTTGTTATTTTCGTCTATATTCTCTTTTATGTCATTTTTCTTGCATAAGATTGTGGTCAATGTATGTTTCAAAATGTTTCTAGACAGTATGTGAATTCCAACAAACTATGGGGCTGCAGACATTTCACATCATGGTCAGGTGTTCGATTTGTTGGTTGAACAAAGGACAGCCCAAATGGAAGAATTAGAGGGTGAACTTTGACAATTGAGGAAGAGAGTCAAAGTTGAGTTGGAACTGTACAAGCAGGAGTTGGAATAAGTACAGAAGCAGCGGGAGCAATTGTAGCACTTGGAGCAGCAAAAAGTAGAGAGAAATCAACAAATTGCAATGCTGCAAGCTTAGTTGGCTGATGCCCAAGGAAGGATTTCAGCACTTGAGGGGAGTGACAGGGATAAGGAGAAGGCTAACCAGGAGTAAGAGAAAGCCAATCAAGAGTTACATATGCATGTTCATCATCATGGTGTCCAGTGGACACAATATGCAAACTACGTTGGTAGGTTGAAGACGAAGCACAATGCATTAAAGGCTCAACCCCGTGGCTTGGATGCAGAACTTGTTTAGATTCCCATGCCTCATGTACAATAGTCAATTTCTCCGCTTGTACAACATCCTAGGATGCAAGGAGAGCAAACGTAGTCGACAAGAACGTCAATTGGTTTAGAGGGGAGGGTAAATGTAGGGAGCAATTTTGACATGGTGTTGCCACATGTGCCACGAAAGGCATAAGTTGGATGCATAGGAGTGAGTATGCACATTTTTATTGTTAATAGTTTATTTCATATTTGTAAATAATTATGTCACATGGTTCCGCGATGCATTGTGTTGTGTTCATGTGTTCTATGTTAGAAAGTGTTTGATGTAATGTAATGGGATAGTTGTTGTTAGCGGACAAGTATGAGAGGTTGGTTGCATAGTTACGTAACTATCTCTCCTAAAAATTTCTATATAGAGACCCCTACATTGATTGTTTGGGTATTAGTCATATGTGTGTATTGCTGATCATAGTAGAAAAACTTGGAATTGGCTCGAAATCGGCAAATGATTGACTCAGAAAAAATTGGGAATCGGGGGAAAAATCGGCAAAAAAAAACCCCCAAAAAAATGCAAATTTTCATTGAAAAAAAGTTGTTTTCATGCATATTACAATGAATTAACTTTATGCAAATCAAATATTGCAATAAAAACAGTAATTCATGTTAGGACATCATATAAGGCTCAAGTTTAAAGTACACATGAAAGTGACAAAACACATTGTACTGCTTACAATATGAAAAGGTACAAATTACAAAATGTGTCAAAATGCCTCAATAGGCCCACTATATATTGTCTTGCAATTCCTTTGCCCTTTGCCCTAGCAGAAGACCTAGTCTCTATTCGTTGACGTGTCCTTGCCGCTTCTTGTGCATGTGCCCCTTCTTGGTCATTGGCTGCTATCTCTACTGCTACGTCTTCAAAGTTTTGTAATTCATCCAAGGAGAAGAGAGGCTCTTCGTGTTGCTCCTGCACTGCATCTGTGATCCATTCAAATGATAGATCAATGCCACTTACATTAACTTAAAATATTGCCAGGTGATAAATGGGCTTGCATACATCAGGCAACAATATTTGTTATTTACCAAGGAAATAGGGTTCGCGCACCCGGTTGGCTCGGTGTGCGAACCCGCACCTGCATCGGGTGCGCGGTTGCGGGAATGGGTGCGGCTGGGCCGAACCCTAGCCGCACCCTATCTGACAGGGCCGAACCCTACCCTATTTGGGCATTAAAATGCATAATTTTATTTTTTATTATTTATTTTTAGTTATTAGGTGGGCCCAGCCACACCTTGGCTCTAAAAAAATTGAAAAAAAAAAATAGTTTTTAAAAAAGTTAATATTTTAAATTTTAAAGTTTTTTACTTTTTTAATTAAATTAACTTTATATTTTAAAGTTTTTTAGTGTTTAGGTGGGCCCAACCATGGGCCCACCCAGCCCATACGGGCTTTAAAAGAAAATAAAAAATAAAACTTAAAACTAAAAGTCTAAAAGTTAAAAAATAAAAACTTAAAAACATTTTAATTTTCTTTTATTTTTAAAAGTTTATAGTTTATAGTTTATAAAAAAGTAAATATTAAATTATAATGTATAAAGTGGACTTCAATTCAGTGTAAAGTATAATTTATATTAAATTATATTGTTATCTTTTTGACTTTGACATATTGTTGAATATCATATATGCTTTTATGATGCCAGTGTGTATTATTTATTTATTTATTTTGTAATGTGTATGATTTATAATTTATTTTATTATTCTGGATTAAAGTACATATATATATATATATATATATATATTTTATATATTAAAAATTAGCCGCACCCGTACCCGACGAACCCTATTTTTGATGGGGGCCGCACCCCGACCTGCGATTCCCGCCGCACCTGGTATCCTTGGTATTTACTTAAAAGGAGGAGGAAAAAATAAAAAACCCTAAACTCGAAACGTAGACTAGGGTTTAGGGTTTGAATTTCAAACATTGACAAATCACAAAACTATTTGCAAACAACCTTAATCTAGATTCTAAACCTTGTTTCAACTTGGAGAAACAAAAAGAGTTTACAAAAGATTTTCTTACTTTGGATGAATCCTCTGGGCAGTTGTTGCTAGCTATTGGATTCCTTCCAAATGCAACCCGCTAGCTCCTAGGATGCCCTAGCGTGGTTGGGTTGGGGTGGTAGCAGGTAGGCAAAGTCTCTTTCTTGTTTGGAAGAGCTTATGTTGAAAAAAGAAGTGAAAAAGTGAACTTTTTCACTTAATAGGCCGCAACCTCTACTCGTTCAGCTACGACCAATTATTTGGCGATTTTTTGAAAAAATTGGAATCGCCAATTTGGCGATTCAATGCGATTTGACTTGGCAAATCATTGAAATGTCACAAAATCGTGATTTTGTCGATTTTTTGCTGATTTTGACTACTATGTTGTTGACCATTGTATTGTGTGTATTGTGAGATCATGTCGCATATGGAAGTGTTGTGTTGTTGATGCAATAGATTGTTTTTGCTGGTAATAAAATATCTCCATGATTCCCTTTATATTTGTGCATGCTTAATGTATCTTTGTGTATGTGCATTGCTGTTTTAATTCTTTCCCATACATTCGATTCGGCAATGCCGAACTGTTGTGTTACATTGATCACGACTACATTAGATTATGAGTACACTCAAATTTATATCTCATGTTAAAAGATGGTAAAATTGTCACTCTAGTTGCAGTTTATGTGAATGATCTAATTGTAATTTGCATGATGATGGAATGATTATCAATTTGAAGGTGGATGATCTGAACGAATGGATTGCAGAACGAAATAGTCTCGAACAGACTCGGATGGGCTCAGATGGCTCGAACGGACTCGGACGGGCTCAAACAAACTCAAATGGACTTGAATGGGCTTGGATGGACTCAGATAGGCTCGGACAGCTTGGACAAACTCAAACGGCTCGGACAAATGGACGACCAAGCTAAGAACAACGGAATTTGGGCTACAAAATGTCTAGCGGCAACAGTGGATTTTTCGCATCCCATAGCCTGCATCACGAATGTCGAACCGTTACAACTCTTCCCCTTTCGCCAAACTTGTATATAAACTTGTAATTTATTTCAAAAAGGAGGCGGTTGCAATGGCATCAATCTTTTCTCACAGATTGTTTGTATCCTACAAACATCTCTTCTCAGAGATTGCCTTCTGTGTAATTCCGTTCAAAATTAATGAAATTTGCTATTCATCCCACAATCCTCTTTTCTAGTTTTGGTTTTCAACTCTAAAGAATCTGTTGTCTCTAGACGTTTGGATCAAGTGGTATTAGAGCGCAGTCTGTTTTGTGGGTATATGATCTCAAAGACAAGATCATGCTATTAGAAGCTTGGGTGCCAGATGTGCAATCCCTTCGATTATCTACCCAACTGTCTCAAACGATCTTAGATGGCAGACGACATCGAGACAACAAATCCTTTTAAACAACTGGTGGATGAAGCCCTTGAAAGACAAAAGAATAAAATGCTAGATCAGATTGCCCAAATTCTTGAGCGGCTACCATCTTCCAACACCACGACACAACCATTCAGTGCCTCAAAACCATTCAAAGTTCAGGTGAACTTTGATATTTTTGTCTTTGAAGGAAAAATTAGTGCGAAAGCAATGGAGAATTGGTTGGATCAGCTATCTGCATATTTCTTTGTAAATCACTTCGATAAAGAGAAGATCACTTTTGCCTTGCTAAAAGCTTCAATACTAGTCCAAAATTGATGCGAAGTATATAACAAGAACCAAGAAGATTCAGAAGACCCTACATGGGATGAGTTCATGGAAGTAGTCAAGAATGAATATTACCCAATAGGCACTTATGAAGATTTGTACATGCGATGGCAACAATTACGTCAAGGTAAAGAACAGTTTGTTCAAGACTACACTAATGCTTTTCATTCACTGTCTACAAAACTTGGCATCCAAGACACCAAGATGCATTGAATTCTCAAGTACCGTAGCGGGCTACATTGGTACATAAGGGAGGACATGGACTTCTTTGAATTTAAGACATTGGGTGAAGCATACAAATTTGCCATCAAGATCGAGCAAAAGCACAAACGTAAAAACAAGAAAGGAGATGGTTCAAATGACAAGAACCAAACTACCAAGGGCCAACCCAAGAAAGGCAAAGGTGATAACCAAAAGCAACCAAACAAAGAAGGTCAACAACAAAATCAAAACTGGAAGCAGAAGAAAGAGTCACAAGATAAGAAGCCCCCAAAAAACCAAACTGGGAGACGGTTTTAATGACAAGAACCAAACTATTTGATCATGGCCTACTAACTTGGAGGATCAAATAGTTTACACATGGACTAAAACCACTAGGAAATAGTCCACACAACTATACAAAGTAATCCGAGCAAGTCAATTTAGTCACCAAGCCAAGTGGTTCATGAAGACTTAGATAAAAAAGGAGCTTCCACACTTGATGTCTAAGCTTGACACAATGGATACCATTGCTTCTCAAGGAGGGTCGACTGATCCGAACGGATGGACTGCAAAACGAAATGAAACCCAAACTCGGACGGGCTTGGATGGAATTGAACGAAATTAACAGGCTTGGATGACTTGGATAGACTCGGACAGCTTGGACGGAGGGACAGATTAGCGGACGAATGGACGGCCAAGCTACGGACAACGGAATCTGGGCTACGAAATTTCTAACGTCAGCAGTGGATTTTCCTCATCCCACAGCCTGCATCATGAAAGTTGAACCATCACGACTCTTCTCCTTCTGTCAAACTTGTATATAAACCTCTAATTTATTTGAAGGAGACAGTTGCAGTTGGCAGCAATCTTTTCTCATAAATTGTTTTTAACTAGCAGACAGCTCTTCTCAGAGATTTATTTGTGTAATTCCGTTCAAAATTAATGAAATTTGCTATTCATCCTGCAATCTTCTCTTCTGTTTCTGGTTTTCAACTCTAAAGAATCTATTGTCTCCGGACTTTTGGATCAGTGGAGATGAAGGTAAGTTTTGATATGACAGATCTAGGTCCAAATCCATTAGTTTCTTTGGGTGGAAATTCAATAGGATTCAAGGAAAATCTTCATCTCTCAAGCAAAAAATACTTGAAATCTTGAGAAAGATTAGGATGGAGACTTGCAAATTAGTGCCCACACATAGAGAGATAGAAACTAAGTTGACTATTGATAAAGTTGGTAATCTATGTAATGAAACTTTATATACACACTTGGTTTGGAGCTTGATGTACTTAACAGCTACTTGCCCAAATATTCTATATGTAGTAGTGATGCTTTTCAGATTGATGAACAATAAAAAAAAAGTCATTTGAAAGCAACCAAAAGGGTGGTAAGATGCTTGCAGGGCACCATATTTTATTGTGCGGAGTATGTCTATGACGATAATTTCAGACTAAGGATTTCAAAATTTGATTGAGCTGGTTTTCAAGGTTCAAGAAAGTTAACCTCAGGATATTGCTTCAATTTAGGATCTACAACAATCTCATGTAGCAAGCAGTCAAGAGTTGCCTTATCATCCATAGAGGCTAAGTTTACTGTACGTGCCACATATTAAATTATATAGCTGAGATGGATCATTAGTGATATTGGTCTTTGACAGAATGGTCCAACCATGATTTAATGTGATAAACAAAACTTTAATGAAGATTGCAAAAAATTCCATCTTTCTTGTTTGCTCCAAACATGTTTAGATGCATCACCTCTTCATATGGAACAACTTCAACAAGAACAAATGAAGCTATTTTACAAGCCAAAAAATGAAGTTTGAACACTTTCAGACATTGTTTTGGAGTTGGGAATAATGAAGTAAACATTAAGGGGGAGTGTTAGAGTAAATATTTACTTTGATATCTCACCGTAATATGTCTAATGCACTTTATGTTATAATGTTATTAAAAGGTCAAAAGGGTAAGAATTTAGTGTTGGAGTACCTATAGATAAATTAAGTGACTTATTATGGTCAGGTCATAACTTAATCCTATAATTGAAATATTATAGGGGTCAGAATTCTATTTTTTGTTGTTGGTAAATTCCCTCTTTGGTGAGGGTAAGCTTTATCTCAGCTGCCACAACTGTGAATTTTTCTCTTCTATCAAATTCACCCTGGACTTGCACCTGCCACATCTGTTGGGGTAAGCTGCACCCAACCTTGAATGCAGTAGTGTACCCAATTTTCCACTTAACATTTGGCATTTATGCATATATTTTCTGACAAGATTTGAACCCAAGCCCACACTTTGGGGCCCCAAGATTTTATTCACTTGATCTCATGCGATTTGATAGGGGTTATAACTTAATGTTGTAACACTTCGTGATAATTTAAGTTATGAAGTGTATGTTATCCCTTTAGGTTGCATGTGAGATAGGATTTAACATGCATTGCCCTTGAATGCACATGTGGGAAGCGTCCAACATGCAGAGACTCAAGTATTATATAGATTAATACATTGTATTACTATACAGAACAGGAAATTGTGGCAACTGAATGGAATGGGAGAGTAATTACATCAAATTTCCTGTGGTGTGATTCTTTTGTGTAAGCTCAAGCTGAATCAAAATACTAGGGCTATACAAGCATGTTGTTATCCATAAATCTGACTTGAATATTAGAAACCCGAATCCTATGCCTATGAACATGTCTTACACATTCATGATTATGAAAATTTCCAAATTTTGAAACAAACCAGCTTTCTTTTTCTTTCGTGACTATGATTCTATATCGATCATAAATTTGAGGCAGGTCTGAGTAGCTTTGATTTGAGCCCTAAATAAAGCTTAAAAAAAAAAAAAAACGAAAGCTCAGTGGTTACATGGATAGATCATAGATATTACCTTTAAATGATGTTACACTAAGTAGGTGCTATGAGAGGAGGTTGGTCCACAAAAAAGTGATAGCACTGAACAAATTTTGAGCTCAATGCTGCTATTATAGATTTGAAATCAAGTTGCTACAAGGAAGCTACTATAGTGCAATTATTTGGGTGAAGAGACTGAAACATGGTTATGATGACATGTGATGTATGCATTGTATTTATAGATGCTATGACACTTTAAAATCCTATTCCAAGTAGACTTGCTAAGGACCATAAGTGCACCCAAGGTGATGCCACTATTGTCTCTTCAATTCACTAATTTAGGCCTTGTTCGGGTGAATCATGATAAAAGAGGGAACCACCATGTTCTTTTTATTTAATAAAACAAATGCATGAAGCTCTAAGTGCTTGTTTATGGTGCAATTCTCATTTCATGATTCCATTTTCAATGTCATTTTTGTCTTAGGTTTTAGTCAATGCCTCAGAATGCTACTTTGGTGTCATGAGCTGCATAGACTATTTGTTGAGGAGGTGCTTATTATATATGGATGGAAGGCTGTTGTTTTATATATTGCAATGATGTCTAATTTTTTTAATGTTTTCAGTATTTTTGGACCACAATGTTGTCTGTTTCAGCTGTCTCTCTGTTACTAAAGATATCTCAGTGTCTACTCATAGACTCAACATATTCCTGCATAGTTCTAGTTTTAACAAGAGTTTTCTTATTGGGTGATGTGTAGGCTCTTATTGCTAGTGCCTTTACAGAAAGAGATTACAGTCGGGTGAAAATAATTACTTTTAGTGTTCTGCAGGTATATATTAGCATTCTTGTCCCAAAAGAACAAGCTACAGAATTAAATTAGTAGAATTGTTTTTTCCAGTTGTTTTGTGTTAATATATCCAGTGTCATCGTAGTTTGACATTAACATCATTGTAAAGTTCATATTTATGAGTTACAAGAATTCAACTGCAATTTTGAATTTTGATAATATGCAGATAGGAGTGGTTGCTGGGATTGCTCTAGCTGCGATTCTGTTTGCAGGGTTTGGATCCTTTGCTAAATTATTCACAAAGGATGAAGCTGTCTTGGAAGTCGTAAAATATGGAGTTTTGGTATGCGGTGGTCTAAAGTGTTCAATCTTTTTGGAAATGTATATATGTTGTGTTCCTTACTCTCCCCTTCGCTGAGAATAGCTTTTTGCCTCTGCAGTTTGTTGCTGGGTCCCAGCCAATCAATGCACTAGCATTTATATTTGATGGTCTTCACTATGGAGTATCAGATTTTGCATATGCTGCCTACTCAATGGTGACTTGCAACTGTCGTGCTGTGAAATGCCTGATTTGTAGTATTTTGACGTTTTTGGACATGAGTCTTTCATTGAACTAGTTAGACATTGGTGTTCTGTCATTTAACTTCAAAAACTTTAGTCTTGATATTTTTAATGGTTGCAATATTGACTTCTAGAAGCATGAATAACTTTACAGATGATTGTGGGAACTGTATCCTCAGCATTTCTAGCATTTGCACCATCTTATTTGGGCATTAGTGGAGTTTGGTCAGGGTTGGCTCTCTTCATGGGTCTACGCATGGCTGCTGGACTTTGGAGGTATTAAGCTTACAAGTCTGTTTTAACATTGCACTAATTAATTTTATTCTACGACAGCTTTGCGAGAAAATAAAAAATATTGGTTGCATTTCATAACCTAGGAAAATAATTTCTTATTCTATGTCCTGGAGCATTGTATGGGATTTTGTAGATTAAAGTTGTTAAGAGATGTTTTTCACAAACTCTTCAAATATATTATATCTATGAAATCATTTTGTGGAGCATAGCATTTGTTGTGCAATATCACTTGATAACATACATTGTTGGGGTTTTTCAGGCTGAATGATAAAAATGGACCTTGGAGGTTCTTGAGGCAAGAATTTAAAGAGATGGAGATTGGTTATAGATAAAAAATCTTCTACAAGGGTGCTTGCAAGCCTGTCAATTTTTGAAGTGAAGTATTATTCTGTACCTTCTACAGAGGTATTATGTTCTCAGCTAATCAATTTAATTTTACTGAGATGCCTTTGTAGCTCTTTAGCCCTAAGAAGCTATACCCTCAAAATTTCTAGATTTTTTATCAGCAAACAAATTTTGACCTCTCATCTATTGTCAAAGAAGTGATGTTGTATATATTGATTATAAATAAGATATTGTCAAAATGGACGAGTCCAAGCTCTTTTACGTGAAATCTCAAGCCAGCTGAGTGGTTATTGACTACTGTTGATGGCTGAATGATCCACAAGCAATAATCTAGAGTGACATTACCTTATGAATGTGATGAAGAGGGATACAATTTCATCTCATTGCGACTGAGATTAGGACTATTTTTTTCTGGTGTCTACTTTGCTTGTTGCTTCTATGCAGAGTAGAGACTGTTTCTAAATCTATAATAGTAAATGTTTTACACAATAAAAAGGAAGTTGTTTCTGTAAGTTTTCAGAGTGTTCATTTTAATTGGAGTATTTTTCACCATTGTAGCCAACTTATGATATCAAATGACAAGGATTATTTGCTATAATTGCTTAGAACATTACTAAGAAAAGCACTTTCTATCTCTTATTAATTTGCAATTGGAGTTTTCTCCTACCATCATAGCCAACTTATGATATAAATTGACAAGGATTATTTGCTGTAGTTGCTCAAAACATTCTTAAGAAAAGCACTTCTTATCTGTATGCAATTTGCAATGCAATAGATGATGATCACGAAGGCAAAAGGTTGTGACCCGAGATGTAAAAGCGTGTGATCTGTGATGCAAGAGGGTGCCACTCACGGTCCAAAAGGGTATATAAGTCTACATGCAAAAGATTGTAACCCAAGATGCACAGAGGTGCAATTTCAAGTGCGAAAGGGTGTGATAAAAAATAGAGAAAGGTGATTCAAAATACTGTTGGTTGCCTGTGACCCTTGACACAAAGAAGTGCAATCCCAAATGTGAAGGTTGTGACCAAAGATATAGGAGAGGTGATCCAAAATAATATTGGTCACGAGATATGAAAGGAGAGTATAGAAAATAATGGTTCCTATACTTTTAATTTTTGGGGAAGATGTAAAAGATTGGTGAAATATCCAAAAGGAAAATAACTGTTTCATGTTCGTATATTTACATGTTAAGCAGAGAAATGGTGCCACGACCTCCATTCCTAAGTTCAAAATATGTTTTAACTTGGATCAAATGTGAGTTTTTCTGGTAAATTTAATTTTTTATAGCCAACTTGTGATATCAATTGACAAGGATTATTTTCTATAATCTCAAAACATTACTAAGGCAGTTATAAATATGCAATGCTATTGATGATGATCAAGAAGGTAAATTCTTGTGACCCAAGATGTAGAGGGTGTGACCTGTGTTACAAGAGGGTGGCATTCAAGATACAAAAGGGTACAATTCTAGATGCAAAATCCTGTGACTCTAGAGACAAATAGGAGCAATCCCAAATGCAAAAGGTGTGACCAAAGATACAGAGAGGTGATCCAAAAATGTTAAAGGTCACTACTTAAAAAAAAAAATGAGAAAGATAAAAAATAATGGCTCCTATACCTGAATGTTTTGGGGAAAATGTAAAAGAGTGGTGAAAAATCTTTAATGAAAATAAAATGTATTCTATCTGTTCGACATACGTATATTTTACATATTAATCAGAGAAATAGTTGGCACAACCTCCATTCTAAAGGGACAAAAAAAACCGTTTTAACTTGGATCCAAAATTTTTACGGAAAATTGTTTAAGATAGTCTTGGATAAGGAAAGAAAGACTCAAACAGAAAAGCACATCATAGTAACTAAATTTAAAGAAAAAATAATAAGATTCATAGACTAAAGGATCCCAAAAAATCTTTGTTAATTCAAATTAAGAATAACATGAAAGATGGTGAAACTTACCAGAAGCCTTTGCAAATTTTCTTAATTAGAGTTTACATGACAAAGACAAAGTAATTGCTTGTCTGAAGAAATATAATCAAGTTTTGATCATGAAAGTTAAAAACATTTGAAGAATAATAAAAAACTGTCATTTAAAGTGACATTGGAATCTAGTAACAAAGAACATCTGCAAGTGAGATTGAGCATGTAGACAAGCTCTGTACTAATATTGCAGTTGTAAGTATCGCTAAGAATTATTATTGGTGGACCTAAAATGAGGGATGATTATCCTCAAACTATTTCCAGAAGCATGCTAACATTGAACCTTTATTGCTGCTATCATCATGAATGATATTGTTTATAGTTAGTTTATTGACACACGTTCTTGAAAGATATTAGGGATTTGATTTTTATCAAAAGCAAACTCATATTTCAAATTCTTGAAGATGCAAAGTTTGTAATAAAATATTGTGCCTTTGATGACTGATTAGGGATGAATTAGTCCCAACTGATTAAGACAATATGCTCAATATTTGCAACATTTATGTCAGAATTTTTTTTCATGTATTTCAAATATTAGAATATGTACAACATTATGGGCTGAAGTAATTGTAATTTTACATTTAGGTACTAAATGTTTTATAATTTTGGTAGTGCTGCGATAAAGAGTTACAATCCATTCACTTGGGTTGCAAGGAAGGGTTGTGATCTTCTCACACATATCCTTTACATTATATAAATATAAACCTTTTTTTGAGTTTGGATAACATTTTTCATTACCTTTTGGATTTTATATATGTTTTCAGATTTATGTATGGGTCCTTTTGTTGTTAAAAGAACACTCCTAAGTAGGTTAAGAACGGGATTTAGAGAAGAAAAGAAGAATTTGATCATCAGTTTGAACATTTTAAGTGATGCTTTGAGGTCAAAGCATTTGAAAATGGAGGGACATGTGAATCTAATCACTCATAATATACTACCAATATCTATGCCAACAGTAATGGTAAGCTCATAGGCATGTCAACTTAGAATGAATGCCATGCATGTGACACAATGGTAAACTAATAGTATATCAACTTAAAATGAATGTTGTGCATGCTACAATGGAGGAAGTGATTTATTTGTGTTTGAGTTTCAATGATCCAAAGTATTAGCATCAAATATATTTGCACCAAGCACATCACCATAGATCTCAACGAACTTGATGCTCCTCCTTTGCAAAAAAGTTATAAACACAACTTAGACAAAGACATCATGTTCAACCAAAAGCATGGATTATGGGCACTCCTCTACCATGTCCCAATTGCAAGGAGCGCCAATGTCAGTATATTTCTGTGGAATTGGATTTTGTTATTTCAGTTAGCGACAATTGCCTTTCACTACCAAAGCCTTTTGTGGGCAGCCAACTTGGGTTCCATTATTGTGTTCATCAACTATAGGCTAGCTCTAGATTCCTACCTCCATGTGACCTAGCAGGGCTCCATCTCAACACTGCGGTGGCTTCATTCCAAATCCACTAGGGAAGGCAAAGCCATAAGTCACTCCCTGGTTTGATTCCCATGTTATCTTTTCAATGTATTTCTTTTTGACGAAAGCAAAGAAAGCCATTTGTGAAGCCCCCCACTCTGACCAAATTAAACATATTGGCCTTCAGTATGGTCTTCACTGTTAGTAGGCTTCTTTATGCGGAAGAAATGACCACCATCATGATGCCTTGCTTTGGTCTCTCAAATTTAAACCACACATTGTAGGCAATGCGATGCAACTTGGACTCCAACAACCCCACCCTCCACTATAACATCTTCTGCACCAGGTGATGGTTGCATTATATTGTCAACAATTGTTGTTGTGCCATTGTCACTTCCACTCTCCTGTTGTGTTTGCTGCTATTCTTGTGCTTTTTCACCAGTGGTGGTTAAAAGAGTGGTCATGACATCTCCATAATATTGGAAGAGGAGTTGGAGGAAGTGAAGAGGGAGTGATGAGACTCATAGTCAAGGAGGTTAAAGCACAAGTAGGTAGCTTGTCCACATAAGCAATTGCTCCTTGCACATGCCAAAATCTATTGCCTCATGCAACTTTTGCCATTTTATTTCTAGAAATAAAATTTGGAATCCCCTGTTTGTGAAAAGAAAGATGTGAATGGAACCTGGGTACAATTCGTTCCGAGTTAAATATCATTGTTTAAGTTTGAATCCATGTTAGGGTATTTGACTGTGTGGAAGGTTCTCCTTTTTGAAAGGTCAAACTTAGTATAAAATTGACATCTTCTGGGAGGAATTCATTTGGGAAAGGCTTTTGAAAGCACCTTAGGGTACAATAGAAGTTATTGTATGTTATGTGTAGTGGTATGTATTGTACAATGGATAGTTTTGTATAATGAATTTTATTGCATAGCCTTGTTTGAGGATTGTCTTTCATACTGGATATAGTGAATAGTCTTGATGTATTGTCTTGCATAATTAGCTTAGTGAATAGCTTTATTCATGGAATGCCTGACATGTTTGTACAATGTATAGTCTTTCTTATGGATTGTCTAGCATGTTTGGCATAGTAGATAGTCTTGCTTATGGAAAACCTTGCATATGAGGTACATTGGCGAGTCTTACGTATTTGTAGCTTGAGTTTAACTTTTATAATGTATTAAAATAGATGTATGAACAAATGCTATCTCTATCTTTGGTTGCCATTGATTATGAAACTTAGTTGTTCGTTCTTTGGAGTAAATAGGATTGATGAAATTAAATGGGAAATGTTGATTAGAATAACTCCTTTTGCATGATTGATACTTAAGAAAAGTAAAATTAGGACATGTCAATGAATTGTTTGACTAAATGTCTCAACAAGTAAAATTGTTATCATATCTATATTTAGGTACAAATTGTTTACTACATGATGGATTTTGTTCTATATGTTGATTGTGGATTGGAAGTCTTTGTATGTGGTGGTGGCATGCCCACAATGACAGAGTTTTGATAGGTCTGATTGCTTTCCATCTTAAGGATGTATAAAGGGCATAAGTATTAGGAGCTGATGCATTAAAATTTTGAATTTTGTTTTAGATTGAAGCATAGTCATAAAAACTAATAAATGGAAATAAAAACTTCAATTGAGTAGATCATGAAGAATTACATAAAGTTGGGATGTTTGTGTTAGAATATTTGGCCATTAAGCTTCTCTTGAGGCCACGATCGACTTTTTGTTATGTTGGCCTTTGGGCCTATGTAAATATTGAAAAAGGTATTTTTGTAAATTTTATTATTTTATTCTTCAGGGTCGATATCATAACCTTGACCTATAGGCAATATGTACTTGGATTTAAATACCTCTCATCACCAATAATTTTCTTATCGATTTTGATTTTGAGTGAATATATTTTGGTGTCTATGGACACCCTATCAAATATTGTGTTTTATATGCTATGTATTTCTTTGTTAAGCAATATTGGATAATGATTGATTATATTAGTTTCTAGAAACTGTTTTGAAATTTGAGATGGTATCAGAGTGGGTGTGAATCTTCATTATTTGTTTGCTTTTGCCGACGATACATTTCTCTTCCAACTTCTCTTGAGGATGATTTTCATAAGGGCTTATGGAACATATTTTTTTTGAAGCTAATGGCGTAATCTGAATAAGGTTTTCTAATAGAAAACCCCGGTGGTCTTGGATTGTGAGGATCTCACTAGAATCAACATATTTGCTCTAGAAGAAATGTATCGACAGGTTAATTTTTCTTCTCATTAGCACTTAGTTTTGTTTTGCTATTTTTTTTTGACCAGATGGATGTCCTAGTTTTAGGATTTGAGTTTTTTGAAAACCTCACTTGTATTTTACAAATTTATAAAAAAATCCATTTCCTTTTTTCTTTTGGATTTTGATGTCTAGTAGCAACATTGATGAGAGGAGAGACTGCTTGGTCATCATGAAAGAAGAAAAGAAGAGGTTAAATATATTTAGAAAAAACCTTGGTGCCAGAGAAGTCATGGGCAGGCTTTCGTGCGTAGCAAAGACCTCTAAGTCACTTGAAAAAGTTACAAAAATGGTCGAGCAATATTTTTGTTGAATAGACGTAAGAGGAGGGTCTAATTGGATGCATTCGACAAAATGGTTGTGTAGGGAAAATCGTAACTGATATGGATGAAATACCAACATTTTTGGATTCTTAGCTAAATTTCAAGGGGATTTATAGTTCAACCCTTTTCACTATCACCTCTAGGTACCTCAAAAGTGCATTTGAAAATATTTTGCATTTCCCTCCAAAATTTGGAACTTGAATTTTGATTTTGGAATATTTGAAGAATATTCTATGATTTTGGCAAAAGGTACACGATTGGGGTGCTTGCATTGTGTTGATGCAAGCATGCATCATAGGCGGGGAAAAAGGGAGGGCATGCATTTTTTATCTACAAGTTTGTTTTGCTACTTTGGCTTTCCTTCCCAAGTGGTGCGCTTGGGAATGTGGCTAGTATGATGAGTGCTAGCACTTTGCCCATGGGAGGTACTAAGTTCGAACCTCCCTCCCTCCATTTTGATGATGATGTTAGCATGAAACTAGACTTTGCCCATGATGACGTAACAATAAAGTGATGATGTGGCACTTCCTGATGATATGGCTGATGATGTGGCACCATTTTTCTTCTTGAGTGATGAGATGGCAGGGTTATATGGATGCCACATGGTAGTCCGTTTGATGAAGGTGACACAAATCTTGAGGGGACACTATAATGACCCACCTTGATAGGAGTTTTCCTTGATGCTTGCTTATGTATTGATGTGTGGATATCAAATGCATAATCTTATTTTATTTTATCAAGATGTGTTGATAGTTGCACTTTATGCTTTCTAAAGTTGGATTATGCTACTTTTAGAATATGGTACTGTTGATGAATTTTATGGTTGTAGGACCAAATACTCTCACGAGTGGATTGGTATGAGACAACCACCGGAGTTGAGAGAAAAAAGGAAATTATGGATGAAATTCTCATTGATAGCTCAAGGGTAATAAAAATCCTCATATAGATGCATTGCATATGTGTATGTTTGATTAAAAATGCATCTTTGGGCAAGGAGGTTGCTATTAAATCAAAAGAACCATCCTTAGTAGGCGGGTGATAACGTTGCAGTTATCGTAAAGCTTTCTACTTAAGGAAAGCATTGTTTGTGCATATTAATGATTACATCTTAGACTTGCAAATTATTATTGGGATGCACTCATGAAAATTGTTGGTTAATGATTTTATCAAGTTAGGTATTAATGATTATTACTTTTTTTTTTGGGAGTAATACTTCTTATACACATCCACCATGGGGATTGAACCCGGGTCACATCATTGGTAATGCAAGTGGCGTCCTTGTCGGTAGACCACAATCATGGGGATATTAATAATTAATACTTAAAAATAATATCAATGTTAATGGTTAATATTAACATTTGGTATTAATTAAATCAATTCTAGGAGGTGAGTAATTGATTTAATCCTAATGTTAGTAAATAACACTAGCATTAGAAAAAACAATTGAATTAATGAGATATTTATTAAAGCCACACCTAAGGGTGTTAGTAAATTAAGGTAAGCTTTAGTAAGTTAAAAACTTAAAAGGAAAGTTCATTAAATAAATTAAGTTGACAAAGTTGGAATAGTTGGCAATCTTTTTGTAATGTAGATTTGAAAACATTACTCTTGTGCATAATGGACTCACATGCAAGAAAGAATTGCTTCCTACATTAATCTTTCTTTTTGGATCCTTCGAGAATATATGTTGGGGGATTGCCAAGTTTTGGGAGATTAGTTGGAGAAGAAGATCTAGAAGGAAGGTTGTAGAAGAAGGGAAGAAATTCCTGGAATGGCTATTGTAGAGGTACTTGGGTTTTCCCCGGTTTATCTCTGAAAATGAATGCTTCTTATGATCAATATGCTGAAAATAATATATGCTATTATTCAATCATTTACATAGTTGTACGCATGGTTATTTGTTGTTATATTTGCTTAATTTTTGGGGTAGAGATGAATAGCGTTTTCTAATCTATAGGAAGTCCTAGTTTATGGCAATCTTCATCTTTTTAATGATCAAGCATGTAGAAGGTTTGGATTGGTTGGTTTTGCTTCCTCCCCATAAGAATATGGTATTAGAGTTTTAACTTGTGGTTCATTAGACGTTATAGTGGTGTTATCTAGTGTGGTTGTAAGTCATTGCTCCTAAGGACCTATCCAAAATCAACAAAAGTTTATTAAAATCTAGGATGAGTAAATTCTCCTCCTTTGTTGATCGAAAGCGTTGTAATAGTCTTTTAGTATAAAGCCGACCTTCAATGCCTAGGTCGCCCTCATTGTTTCCAACCCTGTGGTAATCGTCCTTAATCCAGTATCTTTAGCGAGGTGCTTTACAATTTATGCTCTCTATAGTTTTCTTTCACAACAATAGAAGATAGGGGAAGAGAGTTGATTCCATTGTTGCTCTTGGACCTTTATCGTTGCATTACACTTGTTTAATAGCTTCTATCTTTTGATATTAATCTGCTTCCTTTAAAGTTGATTAAAATCTTGGTACATTACGAGTTTCTTTACGTATTATAGAAAGGTTTAAAGCAATAATAAGAGTAGGGAAGTTTAGCAAAACCTTTTGAGTGATAGGCTTCATGTGGATGCTTTTGAATCATGCATGTCTTAGAGACTTTAATGGTTGATCCTTGGAATTAATTTATCACTTCAGAGCCATAGCCGCCCGAAAACCCTAATATAGCGTAGGAAAAGTTGAGCCACCAACATGGCTAGTTGTATTGTTTTCCAAGGTTTATATTAAGTTTGATAACACCATTTTATTTGTACGCCCAAGATGAAGCGTTGGGTTATTTTATTTTAATATTATCTTGGAAATTAAAATTTCTAAAAAGTATAGTCATGGAACTAAAAGGAACATTGAATACTTTTATTTATGCTTCAATATTAAAACTTTATCAATAGATTTATGGAGATTATTGAAATGTAATTTTTAGAAGAAAGATTTGTGCTTTTATTATATTGATTAATATTGTTTCTTTTAATCAATAGCTATTATATTGATTAATATTAAGTTGGTTGTTTAAAGTATGTGAATAATTAGTAGTTCTTGGGATATAGAGAGAGATCTATTAAATGATTTTGAAAGTGTTGTTATGTTAAGGGGTAGATTAATTTATTTGAGATGAAGTTTAAATTATTAAGTATTTGGTGCAATTGAGTTTTAAATATAAGAAAATAGTTATTATTATTTGCGGAATTGGATAATAGTTCTTTTCAAGAAATGGATGAGGCTTGAGTAGCTAAGGAGTTCATAAGTAAGAGAAGTATGTGATTCTCTCAATACTTTTGCATGGAACATGCTTTGTATGGTGCATGTTTTGTATTATTGTATACTTCTTGCATAGTGCATGTTAGGCTTGCGTATGCATATAAGAGTTGTCATAATCCCTAAGCTACTATTTCAAGTTTGTGGGAGAAAATCAATCAAGAAGAAGACCTTGGAAGAAGATGAATTAAAGACCTTTTTTGTTGAAATGTATTTTTGTAATATTTGGGAAGTATCTAGTATGAAATTTTATGTTATGCAAGATTATGAATTCATGTAAATACTCTTGTTACATTATTGAGAATTGAGCAAAGAAATGGAAGATTAAATAATGTTATTCTTTTATGATAAGTTTTTGAAAATAGTAGTTATTTGCAAAATGGGAAAGGATGTGTTAATGATAGAATCTTTTTGATGGAATGTGGCTATAATTATTAGATGTTGATTTCATCTTTTCATTGCAAATAAAGGAAATGCTAAATTCTAGTATTATGATTTGAGAAGTATTTAAATTCTTAGTCTTTAGCAATGTGTTATGTTGAATTTAATTATGATTTAATATAACACTTTATTTCCTTTTGGAAGAGATGTTTTTATTTTAAAATGTTAAGACTCTTGGGTTTGGAAAGAGGGTCATTTTAAGCATGATTAAGAGTCATATTAGTAATCCCTTGAACTCAGATGAAACTAGTTCCTAATTGAGTTGTAGTGAGGTAATAACTGGGTATTTATGAATGATACATCTTGAATGGTAAGGGTCATATGAACCAAAGTGGCGAGGCTTTTGGGTAGTCCTAGCGGTGAGGATTAGGAATCATAATGGTGAATTGGTATAGGACAATCCATCAGACCAATCATAAAACAATATAGTGGTGGCACCTTGCGGTGAGGCAAGAGTGACCATGATCATTACAAAGTGAGTGGTAATGGTCTTAGTTCATGGTGACATGAGGTTAACTAATCATTGAGGCATCACATTAGAATAATCCTAAATAGATGGACTTATGTCGGGTTAGGAAATATGCATCCCCCTTTAAGTGTTATAGGCCTTAAAGGATAACCCCTATGTCGTGGTCAAGTTGTCCTATACCGGTGAAGGTATAGGAAAAGTGGGGTGACCACTGATGTCATATTTTCTGAATGATGAGGTTTAGAAAAGTGAACCCTAGAAGTATAGGAAGTTGGCCACTCCTATCCACTTGAGTGTCATCTACAGTGACATTGAACTCAAAATGTGGTTATGCCTTATATTGATGAAAAAATATTGGGTCTTCTTTGTGAGTTGATATTTGTTTTTAAAAAAAATGTCTCCCTTGGGTCAAGTTGGTGAGTTTTTATAGACACATGGTAGTCCGTACAACCGTGTTGGCAATTACACTTATCTTGAGATGACACATGATATTTCATACATGCATCTTGAGGTGACACATGGAAGTCTGTACAATTGACTTGGTGGTCTATACAGGTGACTTGGTAGGAGATGCATGAATTCCCAGGTGACACATGGTAGCTGAGGTGGTAGCCTAGGAAGGTGACGCAGGTCGACATGTGGTAACTTTTGAGGGCGTTGGAGTGGTATGTATTTTGAGGCAATAGGTGGTGAGTCCTTGTGGAGCCAACATGGTAGTCTATATAATGGAAAATGTGGTAGATCGTATGTCACTTGGAACCTCAAAAAAAAGGATCAACCAATCACATTTTACCATCTCATTGAAGTCGACAAGCAGTTCACGCAATTCACAGTAAAATTGGTAATGCATGAATTTTAAATAAAATCAAACAATGATAATTGGTGCAACGTGGTTCGCCAGAACCTTGCATAGTCATTGCACAGTAACTATCCTCTTAACCAGTCATGTTGCAACACATGAAAACCTCTTATTTGCCTCATATACTAATTAAAAAAAAAATCAAAGGTTTTGGAGGAAGTTATTATGATTTTATGGCTCAAATTTTGAGGACTATAACTTTTGTATACATAAGTATTTTGAGCCCTTGTTTTTTCAAATCATATAGTTTTTTGAGCTCTCTTCATTGATAGTGTTGGTTTTGGTCACAACTACTTGCAAATTTTTGATTTCAATAGAATATGTATGGATCACCACATGCCCTTGTTGAGTGGTCCAAACTATTCTACATAGAAAATTAAAATTGAAGCTCTGCTCCAAAGCAAGGGTTTGATCAAGTATGTGAGTGAGTATCCTAAATATACTAATCCTAAGGAGATAAAACAATTGTACAAGGATAAGAAGGATGGAGCCCATGCTGTGATTGCTCTCCATGTGGGCAATTTATATGTCATCCATGTAAGCAACACTACCAATCCCAAGGTTTTGCTTGAGAAGTTTCGGGGACTATGTGATATCAACAGGTTAGAGGTAGAGCTTGCAACCCCGTCCATGGATTCATTTGACATTGTTGATGAATATATTAGTTGGTTCAAGAAATTGTAAAAGGATATTTGAACTACAAGAGGTCTACCTAAGGAAAGAAGAGAAGGAAAAAAGGCATTGTAGAAAGAGAGGAAAGTAGAGCTACTCAATATTGTGTTCAGTAATTTGTCAAAAATATATGAGATAGTTTCTATAGTCTTCAAAATATTATGTGTGTACTTCCTAGACTCTCTTGCATTGCCTATTGATGATGTATTTAAGTATTTCTTGCATCATCAAGCTAGGGGAAATATACGTAAGGGCAATTTTATTTTTAATTAGGCACATCCAAAAGAAGTAAAAAATAAAAATGGTAAAAAGTCCAAATAGAATGAGAAAAACTCTAAGAATACTTTCTAGAATCCTACCTGTGAATTTTGCAAGAAAGGACACAAGGCAAAATTTTGTAGGATTCACATCAAGAAGTTGGAAGAGACAACAAGAAAGAGGGTGTTGGTATTGCTCTCTTATATGCTCAATATGAGGATGGCTTTGAAGAAGAGACCTCATAGGCTCATGTTGTAGTACATTTTGCATATTGGACATACACCTCCTTAGATGAGTGGATAGATGATTCAGGGGAAACTAGACATATGATGAAGCACAAACACCTCTTCAAGGCTACCAGACTAATGCAAGAGAATATGTTGTGATTGGGGATGACTCTTCATTATAGATGGTTAGAATTGGAGACGTTGTGATTGGATATTTCATCATTTGATGAGGTACTTCATGTCCCTAATGTAGTTCCTAACATTTTATCTATTTATCACATTACTCAAACAATCAATAAAGTGGAATTCTGGTATGATAGGTGGGTTATTAAGGATTCAAACAATGGATTTAGGACTGTTGATTCTAGATATTGTGATAAATTTGATCATATGTATAAGCTGGGTGAGAGACCTACCGTCTTATTCCTCTAGCAAGAAGAATTTTTTTGTAATGGTTACACATGTTGATAATAAGACTCAAAAATGGCATCATAGGCTTGGACATCTTAGTTATGGTTCCTTAAGGTACATGAGTCAATATGAGATGACTGTTGGGCTTTGACACATATCCCCTCCAAGTGGTGTGTGTGAGTGATGCATTTTGGGAATGCATCGTAGGGAGACCTATTCGAAAGGAGTTGCCAAGAGAGCATCTCACCCTTTTGAGATCATTCATAGTGATGTATGTGGACCCATGGGTACACCACCTCTCTCAGGAAACAAGTGCTCCCTCTTTTTCATTGATAAATTTTTAAGATATGTGTGGATATACACCATTTGTACTAAGGATGAATTGTTTGAGAGGTTCAAAACTATCAAGGATCTTGTTGAAAATCAGCTAGATAGAAGGATCAAGTGTCTAAGGATAAATGGGGGTGGAGAATATGTTAGTCATGCTTTCCTAATTTTTTGGCCACTCATGCAATAGCTATCAAAGGACTGTTCACTATGCTCTTATTATAGAATGATGTAGGAGAAAAGAAAAATAAGGTAACCATAGAAATGGCTTATAGTATAACTCCTGCTAAGGAATTGGATCGCACTTTTTGGGGTGAGGCGATCACTTGTGTAGGGTATATCATCAATAGGGTGGTTGCTAGGATTTTTCAAGTAATGACACCTCTTGAAAATATAAAAAGGGATAAGCCAAACATGTATATATAATGAATATTTGGGTATTCAACATGGGCTCATATACTTAAGAAGCTTCAAAAAATGAGGAACCTAAGAGCCTTAAATGTATATTTATGGGATATTATGATATCTGAAAGGTATATCATCTCTGTGATACTCAAATGAATGAGGTGTTGATTAGAAGAGATGTCATATTTGATGAGGTTCTTCTAGGTACTCCTTCCACTCCCCCTCCTGATCTTTTAGCTTTTGACTCCTATGATTCTTTTCGTATTCTAGATTCAATAGGTTCTTCAGATATATTGGTTGGTTCCACCCTTGTTAGAGCGTCTTCCTTTTCTAGTGGTTGTTCACTGATTATTGAGTTGACTCCATCATGCACAATTTCTCAAGTAGTCTCCTCTTCCCCTAGAGCAAGATAGAATGACCAGGATGGTTCAGTTTAAAATACTCTTGTTGTTCATGATGAGGTGAGTGGTGACGAGTTAGATTCTTCTATTTTAGTTTTTGATGTTGAGATAGTGCAGGATACTCATGCTTCCTTCTAACATCCTAACCCCAAGTGGATTAAGATTCTTATGAAATATGCACAACCCGTTTTATCCCTTGAGTGGCATTGAAAGGATCCTTCCCAATATTTTAAGGCAACTCCTTCATAGGATCCTATCACCTACTCCTAGACTAAGGGGAAGCCTAAATGGGAAGATGACATGACAACAAAATATGAGGTATTAATGAAGAACAAAACATAGGAGTTGGTTCCTCTTCTAGTAGGAAAGAATGTTGTGGGGTGTAAGTGGGTCTACAAGACCAAGTACACATTGGATGGTTAGATTGAAAAGCACAAGGTATGCCTTATTTCTAAGGGTTTCTCTCAATAGGAGGGAGTGGACTACTTTGAGACATTTGCACCTATAGCCAGGATGGATTTTGTTGAAATTATTATTTCCATTGTAGCTTCATATGTATGGAAGGTGCATCAGACAAACATGAAGAGGGTATTTCTCCAAGGATAATTTCAGAAGGGAAGTTGTGTTTTATCCATCCAAAGTTTAACTAGAGGAACCCACTCCATTGGTATATTGCTCTACCCAATATTTGCATGGCCTTAAATAGACTCCTAAGGCTTGGTATGATAATATAGTTTCTTTCTTCCTGAGTTGTGGATTTCAGTGATGTGAGGCTGAGCATGATGTTTAAATTAAACATCATGATGAGAAAAATGTATTGATTGTGTTATGTGTTGATGGTCTTTTTATCACATGCAACTCCACTAATCTAATTTAGGAGAAAAATTCATGACTTTGTTCCACCTTTGAGATAGATTTGGGGCTCTTGCATTATTTTTGGGAATCCATATTGATTAGTCAGATTTTGGCATTACCATTTCTTAGTCCAAGTATGCTTTGGATCTTCTTCAATGGTTTAGAATGGATGAGTGTAAGCCTGATTGGATCCATTTTGCTTAAGGTTTGAAACTATGGGCTAATTGTACCACACCTTTGGTTTATACCACTTTATATTGGTCTCTTGTAGGACTTCTTTATCTTACTCATGCTAGACTAAATATAGCCTTTGTTATTATCTATTGTTCTAGGAACATGTAGGTTCCTCGAAAGAGTCACTAGACAACAGTAAAGTGGATTCTTAAATATATCAGAGGGACATAATATATAGGCATTCACCACCATTGGTTCTCCTATGGTTTTGATAGATTTTTTAGATTCTGATTAGGTAGTTGATTTGGATGAGTGATGGTCCACCAAAAGTTGTGTTCTACTTGGATTTGGCCTAGTTTCATGGTGTTCTAGATGTTAATCCATCACAGGCTTAATATTGTGCTTCCAATGAGGCAACTAATCATCTTAGGTGGATGTTAATGATTTTAAATGAGATTGGCATCCTTAAAAGTTCTCCAGTTCCACTTTGCTATGATAATCAAAGTACTATTTGGCTTATTTGCAACCCCATGTTTCATCAACAAACTAAGCACATTGAGATATGGATGCATTTTGTGCAAAGGATTCATGCTTGCAGAATTTTAGATCTGGTGTTTGTTCCTTCATCAGAGTAGGCAATAAACATTTTGACCAAGATCATGCCCGAGGTCACTTTTGTGTGAGTGTTGGATCTTTTTGGAGTGGGAGAGTGTCCCCTTAGGGGGAATACAGCATAAGGGCCTCTCCATGTCCTCCATTTAGCATAAGGGGAGATGTTAAAATATGTGGTGGTTAATTTTCTCAAGACCAAAATCAAATTTTTGTTATATTTCCCTTTGGACTCATTTTACCCTTGAAAAAGGTATTTTTGTAATTTTTTTTTAATTTCTGAGGGTCAGTTTCATAACCTTGACCTAAAGGTAATGTGTGTTTGGGTATAAATACCCCTATTACCAATCATTTACTTATCAAATTTGAATATAATTTTGATTCTCTTTGAGTGAAGATATTTTGGTGTCTATGGACACCCTATCAAATATTATGGTTTATATGCTATGCATTTTTTTTGTTCAACAATACTAGGTAATGATTGATTCTATTAATTTATAGAAACTATTGTGAAATTTGACAGTTTGATTGTAAAAGGTATTACAGGACATTTAGATGGAAAATATAGAATGAATTGCATACAACGTATAAATAAAACCATGTTATACTATACTTAGATACTCCACATGCAATTAGGATGACATCAAATTTTCCTAGAGTTTATAGTTGATTTTTGATGTATCTTGTAGATTTTAATAAATTTATATGCTTAATCCTCTATGCCTTACTAAATGAAGTTGACTTGTATATAACTGGTCCTTATGTGAAAAATTTGTATGAATGGAATTTAGAGAATCAAACTTGTTTATACCCTTGTAAATAAAAATGAAAAGTACCTAATTGAAAGGTCTTATTCATATTTATATTAGGGTTTGAACTTGAATTATGTAATTTTCTAGGTATTGTGTTCATAGGTGACCAAGGTAGAACCATATTTACTGAGTGGAAATGATAGGCTTATAAGATCAGTCCATATCCAATCATTACCAATATTTGTAGGATAAGTTTGGATATTATTAGTAGCTTTGTGTATAATCAAAGTAGGTTGATTAAGAAATTTGAAAATGGCATGAAATTTGATTTACATTAGAATAAGTGAACCTATTATATGGATAGAACATACTTCATTCTAGGAACTAAAAATATATATGGATCTTAGTTCCAATACAAAATGCCCAACTCATCTTCTATGTTTTAGCACATTTTTTTTAGAGAACTAAGAATATGGATGTTAGGATGAATATTCGTTTGCATGCTAATATTTGTTGGAACTTGTTATGTGGATGTTTAAATGTCATCGTAGGATTTGAACTTGAACTTTTAAAGGTATTAGAAAAATCCTAAATGAAATTTTCTTGTGTTACGTCATGCTAGAAATATTACATCATAGTATAGGATGTTAGTTTTGTTCTTATGGGTTATACTTGTATACATGAGTTTGTTGTATGTAGTTATGAAACAAACTCCATCTTGATTGTAGAAATGTATTTGTCATTGTTAGTACAATTTGTTCAGCACCTTTTGTTGGTCCAACATTCATTTGGAATGTGTTGATTCACATTGTTTTCCTAAAAAGGATTTTTTGGATAGGATACCCCATCTAGGAAAATCCATGATGGAAAGAACCTTAGTGGGGTACCACATAAATGGAAACATGATAGGATGCCCTATCATAGATTTTTTGTGATATTTTACACTTAGGGATAAGATGAGTGATTTATATGGGTCATCATTATAGACAATGTGAACTTGATGATGTCACCACTTAACTATGAGCAATGTCACTATAGTTTTAAAGTTCTTCATGAAGCATGGAAGTGTAATTGATACTTGAATGAAAAATGTACAATTAAATTTAATAATATAGCCAAAAAATGAACTTAGTATTGAAGGAGACGTATGTTTGCTGGAATAGTATAAACATACATTAGGGGGCAATTAAAGATTTTACCACAGTTGGGCCATATGCTAAAAGCTATATGATGGGGTGCATTTTTTCTTTTTTTTGATGGTTTTGTAAAAGATTATGCTTGATTTAGATGATCCATATGAATTCCTTGTAAAGAGTGAAAATTCTATATTGCTATGTACTTTATATAAACCAATGTGTACCTTTTATGTAGAGGTATAATGATTTGAGCATTGTATTTTATACAATATAATGTTGTAAAAGCATGTTGAATTGTATAAAGCTAGATATAAATTTGTAATATATTGATGCACTTCTATATATTATAATATTTTTAATTTAATTATGGGTTGTATAATATAGATTAGATTATGATTTGCCTAATTGATGTTATGGATAGTATGCACTTTGCTATAAGTGAATTGTATTATTTGACATTAAAAAAATTGTGTACTCATTTTGTTGGGAAAAGATCTATGTATCAAGGTATATATCAATATGATAACCATAAAATACCTTCTTTTTTGATAGTTATGTCCTATATGAGAAGCATTCAGACTTGTATATTAGTAAGTAAACCCACATCTTCCTAGAATAATTAACTATCATCAACAAAAAGTATTTGGCACCATAAAATGAAGGTGTAGTAATTAGACCACAAAAATCAATAAATACTAAATCCAAACACCTCGCACATGCCATGACTAACTTGTCTCAAATGGTTTTTGACTATGTTTTCCAAATTGGCATCCTACACATGAAATTTGTTTCTCTTGAATAAATGGTAGTCCATGAACCATGTTTTTTTAAAGGATTATATGGGATTGAAACGGGCACCACCTGTATTACATCATTGACCACATAGTGGTATTATAATAGTTTGAAAATTATGCACATATAATTTGGTAAAATTTAAACCTTGATCTCTTAAAAAATTAAGGAATCTAACTGGTTGAGCTAATGCCATTTGATAGTCCATGAACCATATTAGTATTGGTAAAAACTAGTAAATATTTATAATTGAGATGTACAAACCTTTCATGCCAATGTACAAAACTATTGTTTTCAACTGCTAAAGCAAATGAATTGCAATATTTGAAATTAACTAACTTGTATAATCCATTTTATCCTATACCAAGAGCAATGAGTATGTTACTACCAGAATGCATCACCTCACATATATTTTCATGAAAAATTTATGCAAGTTGAGAATTCATGGTGATTTCACTAATTGAAAAAAGTTTTTTGTCCACAACATGGAGATACCGTATATTCTTTAAGGTGTGTAACATTATTTTTTATGTCACACAAACATAACCACATCCTTTAATAAATAATGATCTCATAGGTAAACATTTTTTACTTTGATCTTCAAAAAAATTAACATACTAGTATTTTCGACTTGTATAATGTCTTGATGCTCTCGAGTCAAAATACCACCTAGAGGATTAGTTTGATGAAGTTGCTACAAATATAAATTTCCTTTTGTAATCTTCTATGTCAACAACAATGCCTTGTTTTGACCCTTTATTGCCTATATTCTTTAGATTTTTGTAATCTTTTATTACATGACCATGCTCCTTGTAGTAAAAACAAATGACTTAAACAAATGACTTTTGACTACTTAGATAATTTACCTTTTTTGTGGTCAAATAATGGATTGAAATTCTGATTGCTCTTGCTTTTGACTTTAGTGGTGAATGCATTCTCTGTATTGTGTGATAAATTTTCCCATATGTGTTTGTCTCCTCTCCTTTTTAGTAGACATCTCCAAATTAAATTTTTAGTAAGAAAATGCAAAGACTCAACAAAAGATTCAAAATATGGAGGAAAACCTCACAATATTAAGCCAACCATGTCCTTGACATTGACTATTTTTTGGACAGCTATCAACTGATCTCGTAGATACTTTGAATGCATGAGATCTTAGAAATAAATTCTTCCCGCAATCAAGAATAAAAAAGATTCTTCAAGTACATATCACATATTGTTTTAGATGTCAGATACTATTGGTCCAAAATCTGCCACAGGAAAGGATTTTACAAGTGCACCCTAGACCTGGCCAACATTGAAAGGCTGGAAGCAAGAAATGGCTTCCAGACCAATCTCCAGAGTGGGCTGGTTCCCTTCACTACTCTAAAATCTGGTTTTAAGATAAGGGCTGCAGGAAAGAAAGTTAAAAAAATGCAGAAAGAAATGGGAAATATGGCCACAGGCCGAAGTGATGGGATCAGAAAAACAACAGCAGGAAACTACAAACGTAACAATAGCAAGTAACATAAGGAATTAGCTTAATCCTCACACAATCACATGCAACAAATCCCTCCAAACCCACATTCCAAAAATCGTACCCTGACCGCAATATTTAAATCCAAAAATAGAATTTAAATGTAACAGCAATGCAGGAGTATGAATGCTATTAGAAATGCAGAAAAACAGAAAAGAAATTCATCCATGCAACGCTTGAAAAATTAGAAGTTGATCCTTTTATTCTCGCAAATACAATTCCAGTCTCTAGCAGCAAGTTTTTCCAACCTCCCGTAAATGAAAATTACATTGGTTTTTATAGAGGTCCGTCCTCTTTACAGCATTGAATATTTAAAACCAACTTCCTCGTGATCTACAACCATGCAACGGAAATTATGCACACGATCCCCTTAATTGCAGCATTGAGGAGGCAAAAATTAAATACAATAAGATAATCGCGGTCGCCTTCATTAAATTTTATTTTTCGAACATGTGCATGAAACCGTTAAAATAGACCACGACCAGCCGCTTCGAACAAATAAATATTTAATTTTGGAATCCTGGGCGGTTCTTTGACTTTGAATGCCTTGGAAATCCACAAATCATTAAATTCGGGTCAGTATTAAATACTTGGAAATCGAGAAAAACCCCTCGGGCCGTTCATACTGCACTTGGCGGGAAAATGCGCAGGTCGCGAAAACGCGACGGGTCGCGAAATCGTGACATATTTTTATCTTTGCATGCCTTCGTCGAAACATGCAGCGCATCGCTGCAACCTTCGAGCATTTAGACTTCCCTGCAAACGTGCAGCGCATCGCTGCACTTTTAGCACTTAAGCTTTGGAAGCCGTCAGCGTCGCGAAAATGCCACATGCAGCGCATCACTGCACTTTCTTAACTTAGACTCTTTTTGACCACGCCACCCGTGATTCTGAAACTTGCAGCGCGTCGCTGCAACTTTCAAGCTCTTAAGCCTTTGCAACGAATGTGCAGCGAATCGCTGCCACTTTTAACTTAAGGCTTCCGCTCAACCAACATGCAGCGAATCGCTGCACTTTTACCACTTGACTCTTCGAAGCTCCCGACGTCGTGATTCTGGAACATGTTAGCGACGCGCTGCAAGTTTTTAAGTTAGGTCGTCGGCTGAGATTCTTGTCGCGATTTCGTGACATTTTGTCGCTGTTCCCCTTTTTGCCCGCTGAAATTCGTGAAATTGAAACACGTCGCGATATCGCGACGGTTCTGCCCAACCTGCCTGCGTTGACCACGTTGACCGCGATTTTGCGACATGTCAGCGAATCGCTGCAGCTTTTTGAACTTAGTCAATTTCTACTCATTTTTTCTCCTTTTCCTCCAAAGCTGCATCAAAGCTGGTATCAAAGGTCAGATTTTCAACAATACACTAATGCATTAATCAATGAGAATCAATGTGGCAAAAATGCCAACAGATACTTATTTTGTAATCTTGTCCAAAGTATTGCAATGTTATTGACATCATGAAATTTAGGAATCAATTCATTTGTAACACGTAATTTTAGAAGCATCAAAGCACCTCACCAAACATCCTCTGATCCAAAGCATAGTCTATCACAAAATTAATTTTTTCCAAACATGTGAAGGATTTATTGGGTACCCCTGCTACTAGTATGTTCATGCCTAGTGCCACTATGTCTTGTTTCACAATACCCAATGTAATATAATTCATCCCCTTGAAGAAAATCTTGCCACTTTCAATGTTGGTTTTGCTCTAAACTATCTTCATGGAATTTATAGTCACACTAGCCTCCTCCTATGTTAAAACATGGGTCAACAAGCTCTATATCTACAAAGTCAATATATGCACCTTGGGGCAAATTTGTAGCTATGCAGGTACTACACGGAGGAGGCACACAACAATTTTGTTTCTCATAGAACCAAAACAAATACAATACCCCCCACAACAAAATTACCTTAAATTGCTACTTGGATCTGATACCAATATTGGGAAATTCAATCCACATCACAAGGTTTGAATTCAACTAAATATATTTTTGTACATCACAATGATTAGCAATTATGAGATAAACTAGAATCACTTAATTTTGAAGACCCTTTCTAATTAAAATTTATAGATTTCAACTACTCATGTCTATAAAATATCTCTTAATTAGGTTCTATATTATGCTTTAAAGTACATTATTTTATGCTTAATTGATATTACAAATGATGTGCACTTTGATATAAGTTAATTGTACTATACGATGTTAATTTTTTTTGTGTACCCATATCGTTGAGAAAATATCTAAGGTATCACAATATATTTTAATATTATAACCACCGAATGCTTCTTCTTTTCACAGTTATGTCCTATATCTATTAATGATCCATAAATATCATAAAGTACAAAAAGGTCTATTGTAATACTGAATATATAATTTACATAGAAAATTATGTTACTTCATAGAAGAGAGAAAAATAGTATAATGTGATTTGATAGAAATTTCCCTTGCATCAAGTTTCATATATTCTAATGCCCAAAATAAATATTGAGATGAAAAATGGTACTATAAGCTAGTGAAATTTTCATCTAAACCAATTCACCTCCTTCCATTTATGTTTTACATTTATAAAAACATATTTCAATTTTTCAATTGTGTTGGAAAAATAAGATATCATAGCAAATGGTTGAGGATATTAGTAATATTTAAAATAAAGATATTATAACTCTTTATATATATTTTGCTTATTTTGTTATACCAATATTTGCAATACCATAATATTAAAACCATAGTATTCATTTGGGACAAGATTGCAAAAAGAATATGGACTGATATTCTCATAAACCCATAGAACTATATGGAATTAGAAATTAGTGCAAATAAAATTTCATGATACCATGCAACCTAAGATATTTGTTTGTGAAGGATGCAACCTCTTTGTTATAAAGATATCAAGAAAAGAAGAAACCAAACCTAAGATGAACATCCAATATTGGTGAAATACATGGATGCATTTCTTAATTGTCACGTTGACCCCCCAAGGTATGAATTTTATTTTGAGTTTATTCTAGTTCTTGGAGATAAAATAGTATCAAAATCACGTTACAGGATGGCCTCAGTTGTGTTACAAGAATTAATTTTAATTATAATTTTTTTTTGAAAAATAATTTATTCAACCTAATGTGTCACCTTGTGGAGCACCTATAATTTTTATAAAAAAGGATGGGAATCTAAGATTGTGTATATACTATTGAATGTTGAATAAAGTGATAATTAAGAATCAACATCGCATATTGATGATTGATGATTTGTTTGATCATCTGAGAGGAAATGTAGCATTCTCAAAGATTGAATTATAGGCTGAATATAACTAGTTGAGAAACGATGAAGCCAATATTGCAAAAGTTGCATTTTGGTATCAATGTGGACATATGAGTTCATAGTGGTCTCCATTAGGTTAACCAATGTACCAACATTATTAATAAACCTTTTAAACAATGTATTTTTTATTCATGTCTCATATATTGATAAGAATAAGAAAGAACACTAAGAATTTAATCATATTTTTATAGTGCCCAAGAAAAAAAAGTTGTATGAAAATTTAAATGCTCCTTTAATAAAAAGATAAAATATCTAGGATATATGATTTCACAATAAGATATTTGAGTAGATCCAAACAAAATAAAGGCTATTTTGGAATGGCAAAGCCCTAGAAATATCGTAGAAGTTTGAATTCTTATGGGACTAATAGGGTACTACTATTGATTTGTAGATAACTTATCTAAAATTGTAAACCCTATTATTTTACAATAGAAGGAAAAAATATTTTGAATGGATGGAGAATTCTAAATAGGCCTTCACTAGGTCTTGTCATAATAGCATTGGTATTGTTAGTCCTTAATCCAAATGAAAATATCATGGTATCCACTAATGCTTCCTTGAAAGGGTTAGGTGGAGTATAGCTTCAATATGATTGTATAAAGGATTATGAGTCATGAAAACTAAAAGATCATGAGAAAAACTATCCTACCTATGATTTAGAGTTGGCGTTATTAAATCATGCCTTAAAAATATGGGGGTATTTATTATTGCAAAAGATGTTTGATCCAAATAATGATCATTGAAAAAAAAAACATGTTTACTAAATCTTAATTTAAATGTTTGGAAAATGTCTTGAGTAGGACAAGTTTGTTAGCTTTAGTGATATATTTTATGGGATCCTTAAAGTCATTATAATTAACAAATATTAAGTCTTCTTAGCACAATTTTGGAGGACTCTTTCATGTAGATTTTGGGACTAGACTTAACATTTTATACCATCCAAACATTGATGGGCAGGTGAAGTTGTGAACAAAGCCGTAGAAGATATGATATGAATGTATATGATGGATTAATAATGAAAATGGTTACCTCCCTTTGGTAGAGTTTGTCTATAACAACAATTACCACTTGTTGATTGTTATGACACTATTCAAAGCCTTAAATAAATATTTTACACTCTATTGAACTATGAGAGACTAGAGGATAGGGTTGTTATTAGGCCAAAATTGTTACAAGCGTATGATTAGTAAGTTTCTCTATTCAATAAGAAAATGAAGGAAATTTTTGATAAAAATAAGAGCCACAAAAATTTAAGTTATACCATACAAATATTTTGAGTGGGAGATAAAGTGTTATTAGGTATAAATCCTCACAAAATATCTATTAATTTCAAGAAGTGGTCTAAATTATCACCTTCATATGACAACCTTTTTGAAATGCTTCAAGTAATAAATCAACCAATGTACCATGTGGCTCTATTTACTACATTGTTAGGAATACATTGTGTTTCATGTTTCCCTACTTAAGACATATGTTTGATAGTAGCATGTATTGGATTGACATGCCTTATGGGTTAAAGGCGATAAATATTTGAAACTAGAGCTAGTGTGCATCCTAAAAAATGCACACTCATGTTTTTAAATCATACTAAAGATCATGTTATATTGAAATGGAACCTCAAGAATGAAAGGAGTGCTACATGAGAAGAAGATAAAGTAGTAAAAATTAGTATTCATAGTTATTTTGCATCAGGTCAATGCCCAAATTTATGATAAAGGGATGCAATTTACCAAATTTAAAACCTAAGACTTAGAGATGCATACGAATTGATGACCTAGTATCATGTGGGTGTTAGATTATTTTTTGAATAGGTTGAAAATTTGGGGGCACATAAGGGGCCACCCTCCCCATGAATTGAACTTGGGTCTCTGCTAGGAGAGCCAAATACCTTTTACCATTGCGGTGTCCCTATTAGGACTATAAAAATATTAACTTTTTTTATTAGCATAAAAAGGGGTTTTAGGGTCCCCAAACCTATACACCAAGCTATGTAAGATAGTACAATATGCTGCAATAACCTTAAAAAATACTATCATCCACTTACTACTACAAATGAAACTTGGAATACTGCATATCAAAAAACAACTTCCAAAAAATGACACATTAGTAGACCACTTCCAAAATAGAAACTTTTAAAAATTGTAGCTACCACCCAATCATAACAAAAAAAATAGTCCAAACCATTGAGGTTGTTATAGAGTTTGTATCCGATGGGTTTTTTGATTATTTTTCTTTTATAGCATAGGTTCTTCCTCCTTTAGAGTGGAAAGATCTGAGAATGCATTTTTACACTTCAAGCTCCTAAGGTAATATCTAGTTGTAATATATTTTGTATGATCTTCAATTTTAGAAAACTGATTATCATCGATTGTTTCATAATTAGATTGAAGAATACTATCTGAGGTGCTAATATTTTCCATGGAACTGATTAGATGGTTTTTAGTAACCATTTGGCTTCTATCAGGAATCTGATTTGAATTCTCCTTTCGGAGTTGTCTTTTGTTGCCTTGATTTCTATTGGACAATTGGTGCTATTGGAGGATGAGCTTCTTCCTTGTGAACTAGGATGTTTGAAGGTTTAGGATCATTCACGTGTAGGGTCTTCTCCTCCACCAAGGAGGAATCAAAGCATGATTGGATGATTGGGCATCTCTTCTTCAGGTGGCCATATTGTTGACAACCATAACATCTCAGGGAGAAGTTTTCATATTCAATATTTTGGATCCATTCCCCTTTGCTTGAGGAGATAGTAATGGATTGAGGCCAAGGAACTAAAAAATCCATCCAAATAGCCAATATTGCTTTACTCATATTAATTTTACTAGACAAATTTTCCTCTATTTGGGTATCCATATACTAGAATGCACCAATGGTGTTACCAATTTTGGCAAATATATTCTCTCCTCAAAAATATATAGGGACAACATATAGATTTACCTAGATTGGAAAGCCATCAACTTCTTCCATAAGAAGGTTGAAATTGGGAGCCCAAGGTCATATATAGACACCCCTTTTTCCAAAAAATGAATTATATCTATAATAAATTACCCTATCTCTATCCGTTAAATCAAAAAAGGAAACTTAAAAGAAATTTTTGGGTAGCAGAGCTACTTGGAATTTACTAGACCACCAAAGTTTAATGTATCCTTTGAGCTCTTCCAGGTCTAGTCTTTTGCCCTTCTATTTGAAGATAATTGTTTGAACTTTATGATCAATCAGATCCAACCCAAACTCATCCTCTAAAATATCAAAAGAGGGTAGAGGATCATTAGAAAGATCCATCCATGAACCCAAATATCCTTGAGAGATATTTATTCTAACTAAAGAGACTTTTTCATATATTGAAGAGCGAATAATATCCACCTCAGTATAGTGAGAAGGCTATGAACAACCCTTTTCTACAATGCTTGATTGCACCTAGGGTTTGCATCCCTTTCACTCCGTTCTATCCTCATGTCCTCTTGAGTAAAACAAGCGGGCTGCAAAAAACCCTCTTCCTTCAATGCTTGACTGCACCTAGGGTTTGTACCCATTTTACTTTGTTCCATCCTCATGTCCTCTTGAGTACGAGCGGGCTACAAACAATCCTCTTCCTACAAAACTTGATTGCACCTAGGTTTTACACCCCTTTCACTCTATTCCATCCTCATGTCCTATTGAGTATAATGAGAGGGTTGTAAACTATGTGGGTGTCATATTATGATGTACTTGTATTTATTTCATTTATAATGATATTGATTACATGTATTACAATAATTATCTTATAACAATTAACTAAGTGTTATTGTACGATGGTTTTTATCATATTTTTGTTCATTGTTGTACTTTGTTGAACATACCATGGCGATGATTTCATGGAAACATCATTTGACCCTATAAGTATAAATTTAAGTTTTAGTGTTTACATCTTGCCATGATTTTTTATGATTATCTATACTAACCTTCATTGCCAGAGGAGTTCTAGGGGAAATAGGTGGGGAAATTTTCTTCTCATAGAAGAAACATCTTCTCAAGATTAATAGTAATCCTAAAATAATTCATTAATTATAATGTTATATGGGGAGATTGGGTTAATTTGGAGAAAAGGAATTTGTGCTTATGGTTGAATTTTTTTGAATTGAGTTTTCACCTTCAAATATTCATTGTCTTTCTTAAAGTGATTTTATCCTTGAAAGAATGAAGGTCAAGTTTGGGTGAATTTATAAGGGACCTTTTTTGAAATAAAACAAGAAGTTGATGTATTGTTTGAACTTTAGTATTGGAGGTCACATTTGAAAATATTAAGAAAATCTAAAATAAATACAAGAATGTAACCAATACTTTAATGCATGCTATGAAGTAAAATTTGATGAAAATGAAAGGAGACAAAAGAGGTTCTAATAACTAACAACCTAGAATTGTAACTTTTCCTTTCTCTACTAATTACTTGGGAGGATTCCACCATGACCAATTTATGGTTAAGGATTTGTAAGTAATAATTTCCTCTTTGACATGGATGTAAGGAAGCTTTGGGAAACACTAGATAGTGTTGGTATTCACACATTTTTGTAAAAATTAACAAAAGCAATCCATCCACTCAAATATTATATAGAAAGCATAAAAAAGGATAAAAGAGAGAAAGATATAGCGAGAAATCATAAATACCATAAAATAATAACTATATTATCCGTAGATAAGAATCACAACACTCTGATACAATGGATGGAGTACTAGGAGTATTTATACCAATACAAAAATTCCAATTACATAAATGAGTTTAACCTAATATGACATAACAAGAGGCTTAAGGTTAATTACAAGTTATAAGGTGGGATTTACCATAACAAGATTAACCACAATCCATAGGGCTTACATAATAAAACATTACTATAAATTAAATATATTTCTGCATTGCCCATAGGCCTATACAATATTACGTCATACAATGTTCTCCTTGTTCATAAGTCAAATTATAGTTTAAACACTTCCTCGTAATGTTAATCGAGGAGCCATGGATGTAATACATTAGTAATAATAATATCTTCCCCCTATAATGGATCTTCTAGTGGGTTAACCACACTTAAGGGCACACCTTTGTACCTGAGTAGTGATGGAAATAGTTAAGCTAGATGGGCATGGCATAATGGTGTTCTACCTTATGATGAAAGGAGAAAAAGAAGAAATTTATTTCTTATTATTTCTCCTAACAAAAAGATCAAAATGAATTTTAAAAATTTGATGTTTTTATAAAACATCACTTTAGGGTCGTTTTGGAGGGTTGTTGGAGAATATTACATTATTTGGTTGGAATGCAAAAGTACCATGTGGTACAATGGTACACATGTAATGATATAAGTATTATATTAGGATTTGAGTTTATGGTTTAGGAGTGTGATTTATATTTCCCATTTATGTATGTGTCTATGTGTAGAATGTGCATAAATATCGTGTAATTATGCATGCAAGTGTGAGGAGTGAGAAAGTATGCAAGTGTCATGTAATATAGCGTTCATGTGTATAGATGTAGGAGTGTGCAAATTTCCATAGGATAAAGTGTGCAAGAGTTGATAGAGAGTCAAGATTAAAGTATACAAGTGGCAAGATGAGAATCTAAGAGACATGAGAGGTGTGTCTTATGCATGGAATAGGAAAGGTTGCATCTCTAGGATATGTGAGGAGATGTCATGACCCTCCCTGGTGGACTTTGTGACCTGGAAAACAATGTATTAATTTTATGGTGCTTTAATACTTGATTTTGTACAATTAAGCAGCTATGTGATGTTAGTTGATATGGAAAAACATGATACTGCTAACAAGTTGCCAATGTGTAGGATCATGTATGTTCGTGGGTGGAAGAAGTTGAGTCATCCACCAAAAGTAGGGTACTTGAGGTTGGAGAAGTGATGATTAAGGTAACTTCGGGGTAACATGGATGGATACCTTCATATAGGTATGAATTATTGGTTAAGGATAATCATCAATAGCTAGACATCTTGAAGCTCAGTTGATAGCCTAGTAGCTATAGTAAATTCTTTGGCTGAGACAGGTGACTAGGTTGATGGAAATATTCCTTATTTATCTGTTGCATAAGTTTGACTGTATTTTACTTCATCACTATCTACATTGGAGGTTTGGAAAATAAAAGCATGCATAATTTTGTTGCATTTGAAAGCTTCTTGTTTTACTTAAAACCTCTTACTCTCCATTTTATAAGAAATAGGAGTTTATTTTAAATGATAATTGAGTTTCATTTATAAATAATATGTTAGATTATTTTAAATGATAATTGAGTTTCATTTATAAATAATATGTTAGATTATTTTAAATGATAATTAAACTTCATTTATAAATAATATGTAGGATTATTTTAAATGATAATTAAACTTCATTTATAAATAATATGTAGGATTATTTTAAATGATAATTGGACTTCATTTGCAAATAATATGATTAAGTTATCTTAAAATATAGAAGAGCTCTATTTGCAAACAATGTAATTAAATTGTTTAAAAGAAACACAATGAAAGAATTTCATTGTAAAGCAACGATTGTTAAAGAAATAATAGTATTAATAATGGTTTTCCTCTCTTCGAATGGTGAATGGTCATTTCAAGCGTGGATCAAGCTTCTTGAGAACCCAATGGTTCTACTGTTGATTGAAGAGCACAACAAGTCGCATGATCAAAGTGATGGGGGAGTCTACCATCATTGAAAGGGAGAGTTCCATTAATGGTAAAACTTATCAAAATATTTGATAGTGCTTGAGATCCAATGTTAGCCACCACATTGGGTAGCTGGAAGGAGTTATGATTGGGTGGTGGAAGCATTGGGAGAAGGGAGAACGTGGAGGAGGATAAAATATTTATGACAAAAAATAAGCTTAGAAAAAATAAATAAGGTGAAGTGTGGAATACATGAGGGAGCTTATTAATTATCGAAAAGGAAGGACTATAAAAAAACCTGAAGGAAGAGGTTGAAACCAACATGAGACAAGATGAGAGCACTTCATGTTCAAGACACTTGTGCCAATAGGATTTGAGGTTGGTATTCATTCTATCATGTTGGTTTTAATTAGTTTGCTAGTTAAGGTTGGTTATGCTCCTTAGTTTCCCTCTAAACCTATTACTATTGACTTTTTATCATTGTTATGGCAGTCAACCTTGTTGGCAGTAGAGTACCTATAACCCAAACGATTGTTAACTTAGTCTATCTAGGAGTTTGCTTTCATTGTTAGAACCTTAGCTTCGATGTTGTTCACCTGTGTCCTCCCAGTGGCTTTGAATGTGTAGGCATTCCCCCTGTGCCCTAATAATTGTCGAACCTTTGTTTTTGAGACATCAAAGGAGGATAACACCTCCTTGAAAATTGCCTAGCCCTTGCCACCTATACGGTGGGTGATGGGCAAGTCTCCCCATGGCAGTATAAAAGTTTACAAACTAGCATGTCCTTAGCTAACTAGCTCTGCCATGTTTAGGAAATTTTCCCTTTGTTGATCGATTATTTCTATGGAAAATATCATGGTGTTTGTTCCCTTGCTGGGTGGTAGTAAAACCTTGGTGGTAGTAAAACCTTGGTTGCCTCGAGTGGATTTTTAACCTATAACAAGGGGGAGGGTTTGTATTTTATCCCATTTATATTTGGTTTTCGCCCTGTGGTCTCGTTGGAACCCTATCCACCTAACTCATTGTGATGTGGCATCATCATTAGGAATGGGGGAAAGAGAGCTCGAAAATCACTAAGCAACTATGAGTCTTTTAGGGTAGGCACCATGGCTTGGGAAGCCACTGGTCTGTAGGCTTTACCTTGGTTGATGTTGTGATGTTTTAATTTATTAAAGCAATAGTTTATTTCATAAATTAAGTAATGGGACTTAATTTAGGGAAATAATGTAAAGCAATAGTTTATTTCATAAATTAAGTAATGGGACTTAATTTGGGGAAATAATATAAAGAAATAGTTATTTCATAAATTAAGTAAAGGGACTTAATTTAGGAAAATAATATAAAATATGATTTATTTTATGAATTGAAGTAGGTTGACTTTGATTTAAAAAAATAAATAAAAATGGTTTATTTTATGAATTAAAGTAGGTTGACTTTAATTTATGGAAATAAAAGAAATAATTTATTTTATGAATTGAAGTAGGATGACTTTGATTTAAATAAATAAATGAAAATGGTTTATGAATTAAAGTAGGTTGATTTTAATTTATGGAAATAAAAGAAATGATTTATTTTATGAATTGAAGTAGGATGACTTTGGTTTATGGAAGAAATAAACCTAGCTTATTTAAATATTAAGGGTATGGGACCTTGATTGTTTGAATAAAGTGTACAAGAATTTATTGAAATAAAACTTGTGATCTAGATGCTTAGTTGAAGACTCTCATTGGGTAATGAGAGGGGAAAATAAAAGTAATGATTCCTATGATATCAACTATGCATTAGATGGTTAGAAACTTGAATGAATTTTGTATAGTTGCAATTTGGCAAAGTAATTGGTAGTTGAATTTAAAGGCATGCCTATCCTGAACCATGAGTGTAGGTTTATGCGTAAGGGGTCGGCCCTAAAATGTATTTTTTATAATTTGGCGAATCAGTTTCAAAATCCAAGCAAATAGTATACAAACATATGTAGAAGGTTCACTATTATTAGGGGTAATATTGGTAATTTAAACTTAAAATGGTCAAATTATTATAACATTCGGACGAATCGACCCAAAAAAAATTACACCTAGAATTTTTTGGCTAATGGGCCCTGGTCAAGGGTCCTAAATATTAGCCAATTCCAAATTTTGTAAAATCCTAATTTTAGCCAATTTAGCAATAAATAACCACTATGTATAACCATGCATGAGTGCCTTGATCCCATACGATCCTCTAATGATTGATGGAAATCAAAGAAGGAGCAAGGAGGTTGTTGGAACCTATGCTTCAGTAACTCTACTTATGATGGTTTAATTTTTATCAATTAGACTAAAATTGTGGGATATTTTCTTAATGAAATCGATGTAATATGTTATTATTTAAAAGTATGGAGTTTTTTACAATACATGTCCTTATGTAATAATTGTTAAATATTTGGAAAAAGTATCCTCTCTTTACTGCTATGAATAATTTATGTTGTATCAGATTCTATTTCAATTAATGTTATTCCTTTTTAAAAGTTATTCCTTTCCTAGAATTTTGTATGCTTTTAAAGTTAGGCTCACTACTTGTTTGATAGATAAAACTATTTTTACTTCTTGCTAATCACAAAACTAGTAACAAATTCTAGGGTGAACTTAGAGGGTAACCTAAGGGATTGAGACCCCTTAGGTTGAACATAGTGGACCTAAGGGATTAATAATTCTTAGGGAGAAAGGCAACTAAGTTGTTGAAAGACTACATCTGAGTTAAGATAGCTTGTCAAAAGATGATATTGATAGCTTAACTCACAATACATGTAGCATACCTACACATACTGGCTTCTGTAGAGTATGGAGATGCATGTATACCTTTGATTGACTGAAGGTGATAATTATAGCTCATTAATATTGATGAGACTAATAGAATTATTTGCATGACATACGATATGCCTAAGCAGATGGACTTGCGTGAAGGAATATTATGAGATGTAGCTTTTTGAGGAACTTAGGGAATTTTTTTAAACATTAAGTTAACCTAAGGTTGGTTAGGGGTTTATGAATCCCTCTCCTTAGTCAAAAAAAATTCTTTCTTTCTGTGTGTTTTCTTATTTCTTATTTTTTTTGGGTTTTTACAAGAGAAAAATAGACAACGATTCCAAGAATCACCTTTATAAGGTTATATTATGCAGACAAATCTCCATATATTGTATCAAAGAATCAATCATAGACTCATATGAATATTGAATGAAGCTTGTATACAGTTTGATCAATTCTATTATAAGTTTTTCTTCATGTTATTGCATGGATGATATTGGCCATTTTTATTCATATTATTATTTTTTTAAAGTGATTATATTATATTAATCATCAAATCATATTACATATTTGGCCTTTCTAGGCCATTAGAATTTTCACCCATGTTTTGACATTGGATACATCAATTTTATCTATCTCAACCATTGTACTAAGAACCAAAATACCTATCAATAAAAAGGTGTCACAAAACATTGAATCTCTACACGTTACCAAGAATTTTATCATCAATATATTGAATATGCAAAAGCTCTTCCCTTATTTTCTATGCCCACCACTTAGGAGGGTGCCCATAGCAAATGAGGTCTCCCTTGTCCAAAGCCTAGTTTTCCATACCATCAACTACCTTATTTTGATCTCTTGGTACATGGGTGTATATCACCTCTACAAAACTACTTTGTATTCATATGATTTTCTCTACAATCCTTTGAATTCTCCAACTAGCATTCTTGATTCTCAATGGGTATTTAAGATAGTTGATTAATAACTAAGAGTCCAACTCCATTATCACTTTATTCCATCAGGCCTTGATATCCTCCTTCATTCCTATCAAAATACCATATCCCTCAGCATTGTTGTTGGAAAGTGTACCTAAGTTTGCTGTAAATATGAATGCCAAGGTATCATCTGGTAGTGTACTTATTCCCCCTACATTGAACCTACCTAGGCTCCCCCTTGACGACCCATCTATATTTAAAATTTCAAATTCCAGTGGTGGTCACTACCATTTTTGATTCTATCCATCCTTTTATCCCATGGTTTGACTCTTCTAGCTCCATCCGTCTAGGGACTAATATTGAGTCATGGTACTATTTGATCCCATTACTAATATAATTTTTGTGGCTTTAGCACAAATTGGATAGTCTATGTTATATTGGATATGGCCTTCACCCATATACAATGAATATATCTAATCTCTTATTTGAAGATCCTTATATTTCATTAATTCTAGATGTTCCAAGCTAGGATCATCATCCTTGCCCACACTATATGTCCCACATAACCATCTACTTCTTGTTGATTCTGCTATCATCTCTAGATCTCTTCTATAGACTAACTATTGTTCCAATGTAGATATAGAAAGGATACTGACATTTTCTATAGCTTCATCATTATGTGACATTATATAAAAATATGGTTGAAATTTTTATTCTCCTCCATACATAATGTGATAGCTTTATAGGCCTAACACTTAATGTAAATATAACATGAAAGTAATTACAGGATCTAAATAAAGTTGCAATATAAAGAACTCAATAATAAATAGAATAACACTAAAAATAACTTAGAAATACTCTTAGAATAATCACATGAAAAAACCCATGAAAATACTGAAAATGATATAGAATAAAGGTCTACTAAAGTATACTATGTTCAATACATTTTTGATACCAATTACAATGCTTTATCACAAATATATAATAGTATGTGACTCTTCATATGAAGCACTATTGACCTTCACTCTTCTTTGAAACTCTTCACTTTCCTATTCTAAGGACACATGCACTCTTACATAATGGACACTTGTGCACATCCACACTCACAACACTTGCACACTTAATTACATGACACTTGTGCATTTCCTGCACATTATTACATTACATGAAATATAATCTCACACTCTAATCTAAGAAATACACCTAATCTAATATTGTACCAAGGTGGTACATTGGCATGTACTAAATAATGTACTATTATCCAACACCCCCTGTATTACATTATTTGGTTATTGAAGACACTTGTCTTCAATACTGTCTTTATCTTTCAATTTACTTTGCATCGTATGCTTCCTTTATCTTGATCAAGTTCCTTTTCTTATTTCTTATCTTCATATTTAGTTTCAACTCCATGTTATTCAAAATTTGCTAGATAGCCTTGTTGGACAAGAGACCTTATTACTTCACAAGTCCATTTCCTTTTTTCTTCCTCTTTGAATGAATTTTTGGACTGATCTTCAACATTTTCATGTTTGCATCCATTGTTAGTAAATACTTCAAAAATGAGTTTTTGAAAAAAATAATCTAATCTGAGTATAAGAGTATTTTTAAATTTACTATAATAATCCTTTTTGTAATAACAAAAAATGGATGAGTGGAATTTTCTTCCGTAGTATTTACAAGGATGTAGAAGCCAACAATTTGCTTCTTCATGTCCAATTCTATTGCAATGAATACATCTTGAATTGTTTTTGTTGTCTTGGGAGTTTCAAGTTCATATTGATAAAATGATATAACCTTTCATGTACAATTAAAGTTAGTTTGGCTTTACCTCTTTCATAGAGATATTCTAGAGTTCTAGATTTTGAATCTGGAATATTAACAAGATTCACTGATTTATTATCTTGATATTTTTGAACTCTTGTTAGTTTATAAGATTGATATCTATATCTTCATCATAAAAGTCATTAGTGACTTATTCCATTATATCCTTTACTTTATACTTCCCTAGTTTTTGAATGACAAATTCCAAGTTCTCAAATTTGATAAAAAAACCTTTGTAGTTGAATACCTTATGGCTCCCTAATTGAATAGAAACTAGAATGTTTGTAAACTTATAAATTCCTAAATTTTGAGTAGAATTACTTGTCTCTCCATAATTAAATTATTGCAAATATTCTATGATTTTTTAATTTCAAGGAATAATAAATCAATAAAGCTATTATTTAATCCTTTGAAAAAATAAGACTTCAAAAATAGTAAATCCTACTTATCACTCCAAAAAGTAGTTAAGGCATTAATTTTTCTATTAAACTACTTATCTCTCCATTAGAATTTTTTTAACCTTAGAAAAGAAATAATAACATATATACTCCTTATTTCTCCTTTCAACCTTAGAGAAAAATTAATAAACTTAAAAAACCCTAATTTACCTCCTCAAGGCATGTAGCTTAGCAGATGATCTTTGGCATTGAGTTAAGTACTTTCCTTGAATGCTCAACTACATTCATACGAGGATCTATGCATTAAGATTATTTTCATGGAACACCATTAAATACTTCTCCAAAAACATTTTGAACTCTACCCATTCGCTTCCTTTTTGTCACATGGTGGAGTGCATGAAAAATGAATTGGTGCTTGAGTTTTATTTCAAACCTTCCAATGCTTAGGTGAAGGTAAAACTTTACTACCCTACTACCACTTGGTGCATGTGGTAGAAAAATCTTTCACTACCTTCTCTTTCATGCTAAACATTAGACTAGCATATCTTTTCTCCTTCGTTACAAATGATGCAATTGCTTTATCTATCTCTTATTTTTCCTGTATCATTTGCAATGCTTCTACAAAAATAGTGCTTATTTATAGCACTAAATTGCTTAGAATGGTCTTTTGTTACCTTTGATTCCATGTTATTCCTATCAATGCTTTGCTGGTTGCCTTGTTGGCACTATTCATTATGAAAAAATATTGTCCATTTGGCACTATGTTTGGCTATGGTGCTGGTTGTTTCACTTTGAAGGAGCTTGTCTCCTTGCACGCTAAGTACTACAAGTGCTATTGTAATTCCTGCATGGTTTTCTATTCTCTATATTTATTTAGCTTCTATTGCAGGTTTAGGTAATGCTAGAGATGCAAAAATACACCTTTAACCTATTCTAACATGCGCTATCACGGATGCACTTTTCTAATGACTTAGCTTGACTACATTCAAGCATAGTTTCCTCTTTTCTTCTTGCTGCACTCAGTTCTTCCTCTAAATCTAAGCTGCACTTGGCTATTCTCTGTTGTTGAGTTGCACTTAGCTCTTCTCTATCAATGAGTTAATGTTAATGCTACATGTGATGATATTGCTATTTCTAATGATATATGATAGCCATTATGGCTTCAAAAATTTATTGTGGAGCTTGTATCTTAACTCCAATCTTTGTCTTTCATTTTGCATTGCTTTATTTATTTGTATAGTGCTTCTAATGGTGCTTCTCTCAGACTAGTGCAATGATAGTGTGATACAATATGAGGTATTCCTTTGTTTTTAGTGCTACTATGACACTTATATTAAACTATAGTTCTCCTTCACACACATTGGCTTACGTTTCTTTGGATGATGATTTATCCTTGGCTGAAGTATCTTGGATGGTGTTTACATAGCTTTATTGGCACTAGCCATTAGCATCTTTCTCAATTCTTCTAGATTTTCAATGGCTCCAATGAAGCTATTGCCTAAGATAAACCTTTCTTTGTGCTAATGGCTAAATGAATATCTTAATTTTCTGACTTATCTATTTGTTGGATGAATAGACATATATTTTCATTCTAGAGTCATAGTTGTACTTTATATTTTCATTCAATTTTTCTTGCAACAATATTGACTAAAATTCTTATGCAAATTTCTTATTTATTATCTTCTTTATCTCCTTGATGCATGTGTTAGTGCAGGTGGTGATTCTCCTTGATGCATGTGTTAGTGCAGGTGGTGATTCTTATGCAAATTTCTTATTTATTATCTTCTTTATCTCCTTGATGCATGTGTTAGTGCAGGTGGTGATTCTCTTCTTTGGTATAATATGATTAGAAACTTGTACTCTAAACTTCTATGATGTATCATTTGAATGATTGTTTTAAAACTCCTTTAAGAAAATACCTTGCTCACCTTTAATATTTGTACTTGCTACTTTTGAATACAAGATATTTAACTCTTAAGTTTGCTACCCTTTTTAATCTTGCTACCCAAGTCTTCTACTACCTCTATTTGTATGTTGTCTTCTCTTTCAAATTTGTAGCTTTTTCTTGGTTGAATCTTCTCTTTGCTTTACACTTTCTTGTTTGCTATGAATATCGCTCCTATGGAACTTCTATGATGCTCTTTGGCTAGTGCTATGAAAGTTATCCTCTCCTTTATCTCAAGTTGATTCCTATATGCAACAACTTGTAAACTTGCCTTCTTTATCTGTTATGAAGAACCACAATATTTGATTTGTGATAGTCCTAATTATTTACTCCTTATAGCTCCTTTGAACCTTAACTATTTACCCTATGCTCTATTTAATTATGAGCATTAATTCTCTATTATCTATGGGCTTCTTGTCAAATGGAAATGATTGTCCAAAATATAGTCAGATATTTCTTGAAACTCCTTTCTTTCTCTTGAAGCTATTCTCTATCTCTTTTTCTAGCCTCGATGTTGTTCTTCTAGATTTTAGTCTTTTATTGACTAAATATGCTACCTTATCTATGTTTAATTCTTCTTGTAGTGATGCTATTGTGACGCTTCACTTGCTAATGACATTACTAGGAATGTTACCTGGATTTTACCTAATATTATTTTTTATTTTCTTTAACTATGCGCTTGTGGCCTTCAAATGCAACCTTTCTCTTTTTTTTTTTACTCTAAATATTCTAACTTTGCTAACCAATATGGAATTCCAGTATGCTTCCTTTGGTGCGCTATGTGTTGTCCTTTCAATAGGATTATCCTCAAGACTTTCTTCTATCTTGAAGTCTCTTTGTTAGAAATAGAGCATATTACATTATTTGGGTCATGTAAATGTACCTTCCTTGGTACATACTTAGGACATTAGGTTACTTTAGGGGGAATTTATCTAGTTACTTCATGCAATGTAATAAATGCACAAGTGTCAATGTGCAAGTTGTAATGTGCAAGGTGTCCACTTGTACAACTAGATAGAGTGTCGGCCAAGGAACTTATCTTCCTATATAATGGCCATAGATGTAGATCATTATATATCATCATAGAGCAACATCATAGTTAGTGTGTGGTAGATAGGCAGTAGGGTAGTGTGTGTGAGCTATAAGCTTAGAGCTCCCTCATGGAGCAATAGCATATATTATGGAGTGCTCATTTCCTCCATAGCTACTATTGTAATATTTTTGCCATTTCTATTTATAGCATATTTCAGTCATCTCATAGATCTATTTTATTTCTTTCTGCATCTTGTGATTGGTATCTCCCAATGTATGTGGTATCAAAAGCTAACAGTGGTATCAGAGCTACGGTAGATCAAGCCATAGTAGGTCTATAGGGAAACCACCATTATTATTTGATCCTGAGTTTTTTGAGAACCTGACGTGCCATTGGACCAATCACTATCAAAATTTCTCAAAAGAGTCTAGGTGGTAGAATTAGGGAGAGTTACAAGTGAGGACTAAAATATTAGTTTCAGAAATACTGAGATTGCATAGGGCTAGAGTATTTCCACAGAGTTGAAGGAAAACTCGTGAAGACTAGGACTCAACATTTGATCCACTAGGTTGATGAATCAACTAGTGAAGCTAAGAGATCTAGAAATACTTACCTAAAAGTTTCTTTTATTGCAGGGAATTAATACTCAGATGATTGGGATACCTCCTACAATAGAAATCTAGGAGACCTCAACTTCGTTGCCCGAAGGTCGGAGTGCCTTCATAGTGCAGATATTAGTTGTTGTAGAAAGGAGAATACTTTAGAAGAATATTCTGGAAAAGAATCATGGTGAAGTCTGGAGATAGGAGATCTCCATTGATAGATTGAAGAACTTCACAAGAAGAAAAGGCCATAGTAGCCTTGATACATAAGAAAAGGCCATAGAAGCCTTGATCTAGAAGAAAAGGCCATAGAAGCCTTGATATTGAAGAACAGGCCATAGAAGCCTTGATATTGAAGAATAGGCCATAGAAGCCTTGATATTGAAGAATAGGCCACATAAGCCTTGATACTGAAATAGGCCTTAGATGCCTTTTATCCATAAGAATATTTTAGTACTAATATTTTTGTTGTAGGTAAAGGTGATCCAGTAAGTCGGGAAAGCTTCCTACAAGAAAGTTAGGAAGAAAAGCCTCTTCAGAATCAATCCAATACCTGAAGCAAAAGAGATCAGGAGGAGATCTCATTGAAGAACTTATAGACTAGGAAAAATAATGACTAGGAGAGTCCTACTTGAATCCAAAAGTAGTAGAATTAGAGATCTAGGAGAAGATCTCAATGCCAACACTTCTAGAAGTAGAAGGTTGAAGATAAGGTCTCTAGGAAGACCAGAAGAAGTTACAAGATCAAATACCTTGACTAGGTCTCGATGAGCATCTAGTAAAAGGCTAGGAGAGCCTTGCTGAAGAAATCCTCAAAGGAGAACTCATTGGAGAAATCCACTACCAAGGAGAAGCCCTGATAGTGAAGGACTTGGGACAATTATCACCATCCGACAACAAGCCCAAGAGGAGGAGAATTTGGCAAGGAGTGCCAAATATGAGTAGAAGAAGAATCTAGTGAAGACCTCAAGATATTCAGAATCTTGAGGAGAAGATCCTACTTGAAGTCAGAGTTTGACAAGAAGACTTGAAGGTAGAAGACGCTTATCAAATCTAGGAGATTTGAAGATTACCTCCTATAGAAAGAGGTCACTGCTTCAGAGATACAAACTTCTCCAAATATACAGTAGAAGGAGGAGATTACAAGAGGAGATCAAAGTCACCAAATCCTAGGCTCATGAAAGAAAGTTTGAGACCATCAAATTGGTGAAGAAGGAATTGTTCAAAATAGTCTACAAAGAGCTGCAAGATCCTATTCAAGGCAACAACTTGGTGTTCTTAGGCACCAAGATCTACATCCTCTATAGAAGCAGAAAAGGAGCTACAAAAGCATTTAGAAAAAGGTAAGCAACTATCGGTGCAAGTAGATTCATTAGGTGAATTACTTATCAGATTTATTAAAGCACCTTCATCCTGATTAAAGTTGCAAAAAGGAGATTTGTATTACAGTATTCAAGTGTGCAAAAAGAAAGATTATTTTTAAGGTTCATTTGCACATTAGGAGTTGATTAGATTTCAGAATTTTAATAATCTATCAACTAGCCTATTATCTACTTTGGAAAGCAAAAGAAGACTATCTCCTAATATCTTGCTTGTAAGAAATTTACAGAATAAATCTTGAAGGTTCATTTGAGATTATTCTTGATTAGTTGTAGTGAATTGATTAAGTGCATTTTCTTGAGAGTAGATTGGAGTGATAAGGTGTAATCTGTTAGTGCATTAAAAGTAGAATTTGTTAGATTTATTTGCACTATTATTACTCTCAAAAGAAATTAGTTTTGTGCTTTGAAATAAAGGCTACAAAATCTAGTTTGGATCAAGTGTCTAAAGACACTTTTAAAGCACATAAACCTGCAACTCATAGTGGCCAATAGAAGCCACCAAAATTGGTTAGTACAAGCAAAGGAAAAAGAAAAAAAACTAACCAAAAAGAAGCTTCTAAGATTGAGACTTGGTGAGTCTCAAATCCAAAGCACTTAGGGTTAGTGCAACTAAAAGAAAGCTTCTGTTCTACAACATTTACAAGGCTTGGATTCACCATCAATCATCCAAGAAAAAGGGTAAGGAGTCTAGCCAAAGAGACATCCTTAAAACCCTCATTTTGCACTCATCAATCTGCTACAAGAATAAGAATTTTAGACCTACAAAAGAGTGCAAGAAAAAGGTGCAATAAAAAGGTTCTATATACATGTAAATGTTACATGGTGTTGCACTTCTACAATACATCAAATGTAGGGAAAGGAGCAGATTTAAAGGTGCCACAATAGGCACAATAGGTACAGGGAAAAAGGTAGCCAAAGGAAGGGCCAAAGGATCGAGCGTTCTCCAACACCGAAAGGGCATTCTCTCCAAGATCGAACCTATAGACAAAGGAAGTTTTACGTAAATGATAGCAAGCCTTCAAAGGCTATTTACGTAAGCTAAAGGAGCCAAAGGAAATCTATCATGAATGTTTACGTAAATCATAGCAAGGAAGAAGAAGCTATCTATGTAAAATAAAATATAGAGCACATTTCAGCATTCAGAAGCATCAAGCTTCACCTCTATCATCATGAACATGGAGCACAATATAGGTATAAGTGCATAGAAGGAAAGTGGATGCTACATTGGGAGTAGCATCAACAAAGGGTAGCAAGAGAGCTACCTCATCCTCATCCAAAGCTCCAAGGTGGCTCATGGATTACCTATAGAAGAAAATACATTGCTTGCTATTCAAGAAATCGATGCAAGCTAAGGAGAAAGACATTCAAAGGAGTTATAATCTCCTTCTTGGAGGTATTACATAGGAAAATCCATGCAAAAGGGTTGAGTACCACTTGGCACATTATTCCCTCATGACTATCATTTCTCTAATGCTCAAGAGATGAATATTGAGAGCGCTCAAGCAAGAAGGATACGTTACGTAGGAGTAATGACTAGTGCAACAATATTACAAGAAGAGGAGGTAACATTACTAAGCTACTAGAGTACCACTTGTCCACCAAATACTACCCATATATGCAACATAGAGAGTGAAGGGATAGCAATTCACGTCCAACATCCGTAGAGTGTGTGAAGAGCAAGCACAATCCAGTCAATCCACAACATGGAAGAAGGAGAGCATAGGAGCATTTAAGACTCCATTGAAAGGACCAACATCTACTCTCCAAGCATCAAAGAGGAAGCTCGATAGCCATACCACACTTGTTTACTCAGCCTCATCAAGTCAAGCATCGCAGAAAGGGTACGTAGAGGACTATCATATTTTAGTCAAAATCAGTGCCATCCAAGTGTGAAGTCAAGAGGGCTAAGGTAAGAAAAATATCTCATTAATATTGCTTTCAAACATTGGAGATATAAGGTTATATTTTTAAGGTTGAGAAAGCAAAAGACATAGGAGATAACTTACCTAAAAATCAGAATACTATTTGCAAATTAACCTAGGAGATATAAGGCCTTCTACTTAGGTTGAATCATTTAAATACTTTGCAAATATTATTATATTTTCTAATTTTCCAAAGTTGGGAGTCATAAGGTCTACTACTACAAATTGATTTATTGGAAATTAGAAAAATTGAATTCAAATCTCAAAGGGCCATTATAAGAGGTTTATCAATATCATATAAAGGTTGGAAATTATAATATTTACTTGTCTCAAATCCTCTCAAATAGAGATAAAAGATCCAACATTAAAACCTCTTGAAATCTAGAAAAAGTGCTTAGTTCAATAGGAGCAATAAGGACAATAGAAGTTGATTTTTAGCATTTTCATAACTTTACAAAATCAACCAAGATTGAACTATATCTCACAAAAGCACTTCATATCTTGTCCAAAACATACTAGGGAGTCATAAGGCATTCTACGAATCCTAAGAATTGATATTAGGGAATTCAAATGGCTTCAAATAAATTCTTCTTAGTAGAATCTCAACTACTTAAGGGTCCTAATTATTTCTCTTGGAAGAATAAAGTGAAAGCTATTTTGGTATATGAAAAACTTTGGGACATTGTCAAAGGGAAAACACTAATACCTACTACAGATGATATTGAGATCCTAAAGTTTATAGAAAATGATTCAAAGGCTCTAATGATAATAACCTTTGCTATCACTGATGAAATACAACCCTATATCAGTTCAACAAAATCATCCTCAGATGCATGGTCAAGTCTAGAGAAAATTTTTGAAGGAAAGAATAAGGCAACTATTCTCCATCTTCAAAGCCAACTTCATTCATTAAAAATGAACAATGGAGAAAGCATAGAACTATTCCTAAGAAAGGTAGCAGATATTAAAGGGAAATTATTTACCTTAGGAGAAATAGTTAAGGATGAACTTCTTACTCAAGTAACCATGAGAGCACTTCTAGATAGCTATAAATATTTGGTAACATCTTTACAAGTTCTAAGTAAAGATACTTCTTTTGATGACTTAGTCAATATTCTACAGGAATATGAAGTGGAAAATACAATCAAATATGAGATATCTAACACTGCATTGACATCTAAAGATAATCCATAGGAAAAAATTACCTCTTCATCAAAAGGATGAAGACCATGGTACAACAGGTATTGTTAGATATGCAAGAGAAAAGGCCATAGTACCAACTACTATAGGTTCAACCCCAAGAATCAGAATCAAGGAAATTAGATGAACAATGGGAGCCAATTTCAGCTACGACAATATCAAAATCCTCGTCAGCAATAATTTTAGCGTTCATCCAATTATCCCCAATTGGAGTATCATAAAAGAAATAAAAAAGGACATCTAGCTCAGAGGATAGAAGAAATTGAAGAACTGGAAGAACCTACTGATGATTATGAGATCAAAGCTCTTTTAGAAAGAATGACAGCTTTTGAAGATACTAACATCTTGCTTGAACAGGTTACAAAAATTAGAGAAGAATCAAAATTCCATTTTGAAGATGAATATCCAATTCAAAGCCATCATATGGAAGAAGATCCACATTGAAGACTAAAGTCTTCAATACCCAAATATTGTAATACAGGGGGGTGTTAGAAATAGAGCATATTACATTATTTGGGTCATGTAAATGTACCTTCCTTGGTACATACTTAGGACATTAGGTTACTTTAGGGGGAAGTTATCTAGTTACTTCATGCAATGTAATAAATGCACAAGTGTCAATGTGCAAGTTGTAATGTGCAAGGTGTCCACTTGTACAACTAGATAGAGTGTCGGCCAAGGAACTTATCTTCCTATATAATGGCCATAGATGTAGATCATTATATATCATCATAGAGCAGCATCATAGTTAATGTGTGGTAGATAGGTAGTAGGGTAGTGTGTGTGAGCTATAAGCTCAGAGCTCCCTCATGGAGCAGTAGCATATATTATGGAGTGCCCATTTCCTCCATAGCTACTATTGTAATATTTTTGCCATTTCTATTTATAGCATATTTCAGTCATCTCGCAGATCTATTTTATTTCTTTCTGCATCTTGTGATTGGTATCTCCCAATGTATGTGGCATCAAAAGCTAACACTCTTGAAGTCTTCTACCTTCAAGTTTGCTTTCTCTATCAATATTTTCATTAGGACCTCTTTCTTGGATCTCTTTAATCTGCCTTCAATGGGCCTTTTTCAAGCCTTCTTTTTTCTACTTCTGTTGGGTGTCCTTATTCTTGTCAATGACAAGGTCTATATTCAAGACCTGAAACTATGCTATAGATTGCCTTCTATTCCAAATTTATTCTTGGAATAGGTAAACTCAATCTATTTGAAACTTTTCAATATTGTATCTTTAATATTCATTGGTTGTCCTTCAACCTAGTGGTATTAATTCTTGCCTTCATTGGTCTTTCTATTATCTAGTGGAAATACTTGTATTCACTGGTTTTCTTCAATTTAGTAGAAATACTTATCTCCACTGGTTTTTTTTCAACTCAGTGGAAGTACTTGTCTTCACTGATTTTTCTTATCCAATGGTGATGTTCTTCAGCTTCATTGGTATTTCCTTAGCCAGTGGAAATATCCTTAGACTGTTTGCAATCTGTGCAAGAAAAATTATTGTGGCTCTAATACCATTGATAGCTTTTAAGACCTAACACTTAATGTAAATATAACATGAAAGTAATTACAAGATCTAAATAAATTTGCAATATAAAGAACTCAATAATGAATAGAATAACTCTGAAAATAACTCAAAAATACTCACAAAATAATCACATGAAAAAGCTCATAAAAATACTAAAAGTGATATAAAATAAAAGGCCTACTAATGCATGTTATGGGCAATGTATTTTTATACCAATTACAATGCTTTGTCACAAATATATAATAGTATGTGACTCTTCATATGAAGCACTCTTGATATTCACTCTTATTTTAAACTCTTCACTTTCATATTCTAAGGACACATGTGCACTCTTACATAATGGACACTTGTGCACAACCACACTCACAACAATTGCATACTTAATTACATGACACTTGTGCATTTCTTGCACATTATTACATTACATGAAATATAATCTCACACTCTAATCTAAGAAATACACCTAATCTAATATTGTACCAAGGTGGTACATTGGCATGTACTAAATAATGTAATATTCTCCAACATAATATACATATGAAAGGTCCATAGACTCCCTTATTCATTAATTTGTCCCTTATGAGTGCCCTTTTATGGAGGAGTAACCAATAGAAGAACCTAACCTTTGGCCATAAATTATGCATCTAGATTTGTGTGAATAAATATTGATTTGGATGAGCGGTGCTAGGGCATAATGCTTTGCATCCCTATGATACTACATACACCTCCTGATTCCTACTATTCCATCCAAATTTATCCTCCTCATAGGACCATGATAATGATCTCCTTTGTATGATTTAGTCAATCTCTTTTACTAGTCTCTTTGGAAGTTAGATTGGCTATTCTTTTGGTGGAATCTTGTATCTTCCAACTTTTGGTCCTTGGATTATTTTTCTACTTTTATCAATTATTTTCTATGTAGCTCCTCCATCACTGGGATCCACTTTGGATATTGAGTCACCAAAGGTTGATGTCCATCCCATGAGTCTAACAAAAAATCTATGTATTTTCCATTATTAACTATCCAAAACAACGTTTCTTTGATAATTTTCTCTCCTATTTTGAGTACCACTAAAATAGGGGAACCTTTGTTAGAAAAATGATGTCGGGTAATATATGTTGGGGTCTTTTTATCTGCATACTTTTCTCACAAATTTTTGGTCCATAATGCATTTGGAGTATTTATCATATTTCGATACAATTTTGTACCTAGTGCCTTGTTATTTTTAACTATAGATCTGAAACCCATTCCCCCTTATTATTTTTGCAAACACAAAGTATTCCACTTACCAAGGTCTATTGCCTTTCCTCCCTAACACTTGTCCAGAGGAATCTATGACTTATGTTATCAAGCTCTCAAATCACCACCTTTAGGATATCTGAAATCGATGACACATAGATGGATATAGATTGTAACACTGACTTGAATAAGGTAATACACACTCTTGATGATATCCACCTATTTTTCCATTTGCCAATTTTACCCTTGATTTTATCTATAAACCATATGCAATCCTCATTTTGTGAACTATTTTTGATTGGAACCTCCAAATAGAAAATTGAGAGTGAGATTTTCTAAAAACCAAGTCTATCTAGTATTAAGGTCTTATATTGAGGTGAACATTGAAAGAAGATTACTTTGGATTTATCATTATTTACCATTTGGCCTATTTCCTTGGTAAAGTAATTTAATATTTTCTTTATTCTAGTTACTTCTTTAACTATTGCTTTTTCTAACAATGTGGAATCATCAACAAATTGTAAATGGGTGATTGAGCTAGCTCTATTAGCAACTAAAACTCCCTCTAGTATCTTATTATATTTCTTCTTAGCCATTTTTATCCCCAGACATTTAGCTAGAATAATGAATATGTATGAGGAGAGAGGATCCCATTGCCTAATACCTCTTTATGCTGGGAATAACTTTATGGGGCATCCATTGATGATAACTGAGTATGAGATTGATGATATGCAACGTTTGATCCAGTTTTCCCATGCCTCAGAGAACCTAAATTTCCTCATAACCTAGATTAATAAGTTCCAATCCATAGGATGTCCTGATCTGCTTCCCTACTTTTCCCTCCCCTGGATCTATCCCAGTCCTTTGGAATTTTTTGTATCCTCCTCTCAGATGACTGTGGCTGAAGATGATATCCTTGGGGTGGGAGGTCTCTTTTCCACTTTTCTACCCATTTCCTCATTATTTTTAGGGTTTTATTCCTATGCTTTTGGATTGTGATATACCTTGGTCCATCCTAGTACCCTTTTTGTGCTTCAGGGATTCCTTTTCCCTTCTGCTCTTTGGGACATCCTTGGGTCTATCCCTATGTTTATTTTTTGTGCTATAGGGAATTTTCCCTTATGCTCTTTGGTTGTCTTGGTTTTTTGTAGGTTTCCTTTGTGGTGTGGCTCAAATTTATCCCTTTTCCTTGGCACTTCTTGGATCCTTCTCTCTTGGATGTTCTTGGTTGCAAACGACCTCCTTGGGATGGGAGGTCACTTCTCTGCTTGTCTGCCATTTTACCAACCACTTTGAGGGTTTCCTTCCTATGCCTATGTTCAAGGATGCCCCTGGGTCCCTCCCTAGATTTTTTGTGATACTTCTGAGATGCATTTTCTTGCAGGTTTTTTCTTGGAGCCAAGTTTTAATGGTTATCCAAATGTAGTGTGCTTCCTCTATTCCTCCTGGTTGCTGAGTAGTTTACCTCATTATAAGGGGATTTCATGGCCTTTGGAGATCCTCAATTTACTGTTCCACTTTCTAGGCCAGTGCAGGATGTTGTTCTAGTGGTTTTATGGCATCCCTAATTATTTCCCACCCTTACATGGGTGTGATATTCCTTTTTTGGTAGATCCTCTGCTCCATCCTACTGTTCAGGGTGGTTTTTTATAAATCAGTTTTGATTTTTTGGCATTTTCCTACCAGATTTTGGTTTTAGACTTAAACTTCCTCTCAGGTCATCCTTAGATGGGAATGATCCTTTTTCTCACTTTTATTTCAATTTCAATTTTTTAAATTTTAGATGTGGGCAAGATGGTCTTGTATATCATGTTTTGATTTTCAAATTATTCTAGGCGGGTTAGCCCTGTATTAATTTTTAATTACACGTGTTGTTTGGGTAGGATGACCTTGATCCTCTTCTCCATCCTTCGTGCACATGCTGTAAGGATTCTTTGGGTGGGATGGCCCTATTTCTGATTTTAAATTTTAACTCATGTGTTGTATTTTGCGAGGCCAGTTTTGGGCGGGATAACCCTATCTTATTTCCTTTTGTGTGTGCTGGTCCCACTTGCTGTTTGGGAAGGTTTAAGGATTTTTGTAGTTTTCATCCTTTAATGAAGGATATTTTATTGTATCCTTATGGATTTACAATATTTTTCGCTATTGTTGTAATAAGGTTTTTTGGTTCCCTTGATAAAAACCTAGATAATTTTAAACTATAAAAAAAAAAGTTCCAATCCACTTTGTCATAGGCTTTAGATAGGTCTAGTCAGATGAACATAGTGGGGGATTTTTGTGCTTCCATAGAATGTATTGCTTCTTGGGAAAGCACTATCTCATCCACTATCTATCTACCCTCTATGAATCCACCTTGTTCAAGGGAGATTATTTTGTGCAAAAGTGGTTTTAGCCTCTCAACCATGACCTTGGTGATAATATTCAATAAAACATTACATAATGCTATTGGTCGGTATCCACTTATATTTTCTACTTCCCTTGCCTTTGGTATTAGTGCTATGTAAGTTTTGTTGATTTCCTTCAATATTTCCTTGGATTTTCTTACCTCTTCTACCACCTCCAGAAGGTCTTCCTACACAATGTCCCAAAATTCTTGGTAGAATTCAATAGGGAATCCATCCGGACCTAGAGTTTTCCCCTTTTGCATTTTGAACACTACCTCCTGCAATTCTTGCATTGTTACTGGTGCACCTAGTATATCATTTTCTTCTCCTATAATGAGTGTGGGTATCTCTTGTAGCATTTCTTGTTGGGCTTCTAGATCCAAGGTCTCAACCATGAACATATTTGCAAAATAGTTCATTGCTATCGAGTTCATGCCCTCCCATGTGTGAATCATCTCCCCTTCTTCATTTTTCATAGAAGAGATGAAGTTATATGTCCTCTAGGCTAAAAGGGACTTGTGGAAGAATCCTGTGTTTTTGTCTCCTCTTAGCCACTTGATTCTAGATTTTTATTTCCACAATAGCTCCTCCCTTCTTTCCCATTCCTCCTTTTGGTTTGTGAGATCCAGTTCTATTTTGGCCCTGGTTTTCATGAGCCCCTCCTTTCTTATCTGATCATTCAACTCCTCTAGTCATTCAATAAATTCCTTTTTTTTTTTGACATCCCCAAATTCCTCCCAATTCCATCTCTTAATTTTATTTTTGATATACTATAGTCATTTGGCAAAATAAAATATTTGTGTGCCATGTCTCGGTTTTCCTTCCTACCACCATTATTGCATTCATGGTCTAAATGATTTGTCTCTGAGCCACATGAGTTGGAACTAGAAGGGTGCTTGTTTTGGATTAGTTTTCTAGACTTCTATCATTATAGGCCAATGATCTGACCCTACATTATTTAAGATTTTGACCTTCGGGATATGTCCCTATATCAAGAGATTTTTTAATACCAAGAACCTGTCCAATCTTTCCAAAATGCATATTGGGCCCAGTCTCCTATTGGACCAAGTCATCAAACCATTATCAGGTTTGATATCTATGAGGTGCAGGTGTCCCATGTACTCACTCATGATATTTGTACCTCCATCTAGAGCCTAGTTTCCTCCCACCTTCTCTTCTAGAGAGAGAATGGTGTTGAAATCCCCCCAACAATATCCATGCTCCAAAAAATTGTGAAGAGATATAGTCTATGTCCCTCCACAACTTCCTCTTTTCTTCAATGGTGCTTGGGGCATATACATTCAGATAGAGAATTTGTTGGTCATATTGTCTATTTTTTGCTACCACATCAATCAGTCCTTTGTTACCAATTGTATAGTGTACCACTAGTTCTTTGGGGTCCCAAAAGCATGTAACTCCCCCTGAAGCTCCTTGGGAACTCAAGGATACTACTTTACTGGGTTGCCATATCCTTCTTTTTATTATATCCATTTCCTCAAAATATACCTTCGTCTCTTGGAGGAAGACCATTTGTGGCTGGTTTATCTGAATCATTCTTTTTATCTCATTTTGTTTAGGACTTCCTTTCAGTCCTCTAATATTCCATGTAATGACTTTCATCAGTAACAAGGGTTAAAAATATGGGTAAGTGTCGTAACCTTACCTTCCTCAATTAATTTTTGACCTTCCTTTGCCACGTGATGTTGGTTGGACTTTCTTCCCACCTTCTGATTCGTGTCCACCTTCATATTTTTACTAGGTTCTTGGTTCATCCCCATAGCTTTTGATGTTTGTGTATAGGGTACCAATGCATTATTGGTGGTTCCATCTAATGAAGTACTTTTTCCATTTATTTTATTTTCTTCTTTATTCTTTCTCTGATAGCTCATTGCCATCTGGTTTAGTTCTCCCTTGTTACTGCTTTACCCCATCAATGTTTTCTCCATTGATCTTTTAACTTCTTGCATATTTGTTTCTCCTCGTACTTCCTCAAACTGTGTTTCTAGAATCTCTATTTTAGCTCCATCTTCTTCTTCATCTAGGAGGTCATCCATGGCTAGGCTTCCAAACATGTTTGTTGAAAGCACTTCCTTCTCCTTAGTTATAGGTTTTCTTTGTGTGTTTTTTCTTTGGTATTTGGAATCCCACCTTTTCCTTATCTTCTTTCTTTTGCTCCTAAAATTTATGTGGGCAATCCTTAGCCAGATGGCCATATTCATGGTAAATTCTACATCTAAAGGGAACATTCTCATAGTCCACCTATTGTTCCCATGTATCCTCCCCAAATTGTAATGTGACCTTTTTTGGGAGGGGTTTGTCAAAATCTATCAACACATAGATTCATGCATAAATAAAATGTTCAAACTTTTGGGTACTATCGGCTATCATCATGAAAGTGCCTAGGGTGTTACCAATTGCAGCTAGGACTTGCAGGTTCCAAAATTCTGCTAGGAGACCAAAAATTCTAACCCAAATGGGTCTAGTTGAGGGCATTTCCTCCTCCGCTTTAAATTTTGTATGTCAGGGCTTCATGAAGAGCCCTGATCTACCAAAGAACCATGGCCCTCCTTGAAATATGTCTTCTCTATCCTCTTCTATAGCAAACATGACTAGAAAATACCCATTGGGATAATAAAAAATTTGAAACTCACCTTTGGTTCTCCACTATTTGGTATCCCATAGCTTGAAATCCAATAGGATCGATGAAACCCATAAATCAACAAATTAGACCCCTTATTTCCATGGCATCTATGCCATCCTAGATATCGTCTGGTTCCAATTTTACTATCAGGGACCCATCTGCTGCTCTCATGCATCCCACTTCCATTTTCCTTGGATCCACCTTTGGCATCCTCAATGTTCTTCTTGGCATTCTTGGATTGTTAATGCCTCTTGCCTAGGCTTGGCCTCCTCAGAGGGCATATTTGAAGCTCATTTTTTAGGGTATCTCCCCATTATATTTCTCTTTCATAGGTGTTACTATGGTTGGTCCTTTTAGGTGAGCTTGGATATCAGGTTTGGAGAGCTTTGCTTCCATTTGGGTTTTTTGTATGATCTCCCTTTTCCTTTGATCTACTCCCTGGATCTGGGTCCTTGGTCTCTTCTACCCTTGGGGCTATTTCTTTGCTGGTTGGGACTTTTCCCCACTAGATTGTGTTGTAAACTAAAAATTGTTGTGATCCTCTATGCAAAAGTGGTCTTGCTGGTTTGTAATCACTTTCCTTGGATACTAATGATCTAATTGCATAATATTGGCATTATTTCCATCCTCTTTTGTTTGTGTCTAAAACTGCTTAGCAAAAAGGGTTTCCATGCCAGTTTCTCCTCTCATCATCCCACCATCATCCTATGGTTTTCCCATGTTTTGACTCCTCCATAGGATTAGAGGCCCTTTTTTGATTTATCTTATCCATCAAGTGTATATCCTATGCACTTGCTTCACCTATGTTTAGAGCCTCTTGGAACACCACTTCATATTATTGTTATTTTATATGAATGATTGTTTATTAATATTGACCATAGATATTGAATGCTCCAATATTGGATAATTTATTGTGATCCTAAATATTGAGACCTGTGATAATCTAGCTAAAAATCCAATAGTGGTATTAGAGCTACCACATTCTATCCATCATTTTGGAAGAGGTGTATTTAAAGCTAACATCAAAGAAGGATTTTGGTGTGAATTTAATTTTGGAAAAGGTTCATGATAGAAGCTATCATCAAATAAGAGATATCTAGTGTGAATTTGGAAATTTAGATAAGAAGAAAATCAATAGAGCCACATGAAAGAAATGCAGACCATAAAGGAAGAAGATCATAAAATATTTGGTCACATTAGACCCTAATAGAATAGCATATATAAGGTCTTTGGAAGTAGAAGAACACAACAATTTTTAAGAGCTTAAGTGACTATGTTTATATAGCAAAGAATCAAGCATATTCAAATATTGAGAACTCAAGCAAGGACCCAAGAAGAAGAAGAAGATAATTTAGGCATATTTGAAGAGCCAACTCTAAAGAAGTTGGATATGAGAAAGTTGGATACGTAGATAGTCTAAGTCATCTAAATTGAAAAATATTCTCTATGAGATAAGAGAATGAGATAGAAGTGGTCTAAACCACCAAATGATAAGAAAAAATCAAAGGTAGAGCAACAGATAAAAGGGATCTATTGAAGCTACCTGAATTGAAAAATGATAGTTTTAAGCAAATCAAGTTGAAGATGTCATTAGAAGAGGATAAAGTGTCCTGAGAGAATATCCTATGAAGAGTAGAAGAAAAGGATAAAAATTCCTAAGTATTTGAACTTGTGAGAATAAAATAAGGCCATGATTACGAGCCAATATTGAAGTGCATATGTGAGCTATGTCAAAGCGTTGGATAAAGTAGACAAAGGAAAAATAAAAGGACTATGTAAAGCCCAAGTTGAAAAAAGGAAATAACCTTCATCTATGAGAAAGCAACATTAGGTTAAATTCTAAGAAAGGATGTTTTAAAGAAAGATATAAAAAGGGCATTATTATGTTAGTGTATCTTTGTTATTACATTATATTTAGTGCTTATTATATTTTAGGCATTACTTGTTATTTGTTATAACAAGTTCTATTTCAGCCTCGGGTGATTCCGTAACCTCCAGGCTTATCCAGGCATTCAATGTATTATTTATAATCTACATTTCAATACAATATTTGTTCGCTCCTCTTACATGGTATCAGAGCTGGGGTGGAGAATTCACCGTGTGTTGATAAAGCTAAAGTATCATGATCATTCTGCACTGAATAGGATCCCATGATTGGTAAATAATTTTGCGTGATTTGTCCCATAAAATATCCTTGTTGTGCGATTAGTGCACATCTCCATCCGTTGCCCGAGTAGAAGCCTTGCTAAAAGCATTGAGGAGTCAAACATCTTCAGAGTTCAATCTGAAGACGCTGATTGAGTGACCTAGTTTGGCATTGATCAGTGGAGAGAATGTGACCAAATGATATTGGAGATGTTTGCTATAGCATGGGCTAGCTGTTGCATCAAACATTGATTTGGAGACTTCATTGTGACATGAAGCAATAGTTGCAATAAAATCATCGTGAACTGTGATGACGTGAGTGCTACAAGATGTGGCATCTTTGCAATTTTTCTTTCGGAGAGATCACTGTGAGATGAAAGAAATCGACATTGAAAAAATGTGCAAGACTCCTGACCGATGCACTGTGTAATTGTTGCGTATAAAAAAAAAATGTTTTCTTGCGTGTTTGACAAAGTATAGTTGCTATTGTGTAGAGATCATTGTGTGTATCTCCACGAAGAGCTATTGTGGTCACACTGTAGTAGACCACGTGAAAATAGTGTGAGAGTGGATGAGCACCCCCGCGCAACCTCGGTGCCACCCTGACACCACCCCCATGCCACCTCCCATGTGCTGCCTATGGCTACCCCGCCGTGCAACCTCCACTGTAGTCGCGTGACGTAGAAGCTGCGCATTATAGAAGTCATGCAATGTAGAGGTCGTGCAACCTCCGCTATAGCCATGTAACATAGCAGCCACATGGCATAGCCGTGCGACCTCTGACACGGTCCCGCAGCAACCACATGACACAGCCGTGCGACCTCTGTCGCGGCCCCGCAGCAGCCATGCGGTACAGCCGCGTGACCTCCACCACGACCCCGCCACAGTCACATGACACAGCTGCAACTGGGCTCCTTAAGAAGGAGGACTTGGGTTTAGAACCCAGATCAGCTCACAGGCTCACTGACAAGTGAACCGCATGGTGGGTTCTGGGAACCCGGAGGTCACGGGTTCGAGTCCCGTTGACCCCCCCCACATAAAAAAAGGTAATTTTTTTTTAATTATTCTTTTTTTTAGTTAAATTAAAATTTAATTTTAATTTATTTTTAATAGTTTTAAACTATATAAATTAAAATTAATTAATTTTTTTTTTAACTTTAAAACTTTAGAATAGTTATAAAAATTGCTTTCTAAAGAGAAATTTTTCAGGGGGGTATTTTTTTTCTCAAAAATGAAAGGGGGAGAGTGAGTAATTTTTTCAAAAGCAAATTTGGCATTATTGTAAAGGTGCATTCTCGGTAGAACCCGACACCTAGAGGTTTATTTTCTGTGGGTACTTTTATGTTGTATGTTGTATTTTTTCTTGCTTTGCACTACATCATTAAAATTTAAAATCAAATTCACTCCCTAAGTCCCTAGAATAATTAAAACCCATCCGTGCAATTTATTGCACTACAGTGTTCGGTATTTGTGATACCTTTGGCCAGCACTTACAGGTAAAGTTGTCATTATTGCGCTACTATATCCGTCGCCTAATATAACTGCCAAAAATGATGTCTGAGCTTGTTCTCTATAAATAATCGGGGAGAGATAAGTTTACCATTTTCTTGCATTTTTTTACTCCATCCATTACCCTAATAGTTCTTGTGTTTAGGTGTAAATCTTGACAAAAGTTTTGAAATCCAAAGTGTTTAGGGGAAGTTACGCCCCACACATGAGGATTGCAGACTTTCTATGGTAGGTGCCATCAACGAGACTATTCCCTTTCAGTACTGCTTAAGTACAATGTATCGTATGATCTCTAAAAATTACCTATTGTTTCCCTCATGTAAGGGCGGGTGATTTTTTTTTGATCTTTCTAAATACCTATAGTCTCCGTCACGTAAGGGTGGGTATTTTGTATTGTATAACAGCCTAGAAAAAGGTATATCGAAAGGTGGACCAATTGGTGTTATAAGGAACCTTCACCATGTCTACAAAATTAATGACTGATTCTCATCAGTTGTTGAAAGGTCCTAATTACACACCATGGAAAACAAGATGAAGGCAATCCTAGCAATGGATGACTTATGGGATGTTGTATTTGGAGCAACAACAAGACCTTCATCTGCTGCTGGTGCTACAGCTCCATATTTTTTTTAGAAAGACTTTGAAAAGAAAGACAACAAAGCAAAAGTGCTCATTTTTCTTGTTGTGTCTGATGAAGTTCAACCCCATATTGCTGATTGTGAAAATAGTAAAGAGGCATGGGATGCACTTAATACTATATATGATGGAAAGAATGATTCCACTATTATATTTCTTCAATATCAATTACATAGTCTAAGCATGAAGCAGGGGGAGACAGTTGAACTTTTTATTTGCAGAGTGTCTAAATTGAAAGCAAAGTTGAATTCTTTGGGAGAACCAGTTGATGACAAGCTCCTTACCTCAATTGTATTGAGAGCTTTACCTAATTCTTATAGGGTGTTGATCACTTCCCTTCAGGTGTCACAATAGAAAGTTACTTTTGTAGAGTTGGTTAATATGCTTCAAGAAGAGGAGGCACACCAACTACAACGAGATGATTCTTCTAACACTGCCCTCTACACCAACAGAAAGGGGCCAAACAAGAAGAAGGGTAATTTTTTGAAAGGAGGTGGTTCTCAAAAGGATTCAAAAGGGAAAAAACCTCAACAACCAAAAGGATATTGCAAGATCTATGAAAAATAGGGTCATGATACAAACAGATGTTGGCATAAGAATAAACAACCTAAATAGAAAGGCCAAAACAAACCACACAACAAGAACAAGTAACCCAAGGTGAATGTTGCTGTTGAAGAATCTGACTCAGATTCTGAGTGGGAACACAAGGTGCTCATGACTACCACAACCTCCAAGCAGACAGATCCTGTATGGTATGTCGATTCTGGTGCTAGTAAGCACATGACTGGTGACAAATCATGGTTTGAGTATTTTGAGGCCAAAGAGGGCAAACTTGTCACTATTGCTGATGATAAAACCTATAAGGTTCAGGGAGAAGGTATTATTTTAGTTACTCTTTCTGATGGCAAGTGTCAAATTGAAAAAGTCCTCTATGTTCCAGGATTGGTGAACAATTTGTTGTCAGTCACACAAATTCTGGATAAATATATGGTTGTGAACTTTAGTGTTGAGGGAGGCAAGAAGTGTTGTTCTATTACCAGGAGGGGTAAGAAGATTGCAACCGCTTCATTTAAGCATGGCTTATTTGCCTTAGATGCTATCTCTACTCCACATGTCGTCATGATAGTCCCTACAAAGGAGGAAAATTCCCTATGGCACAAGAGATATGGGTATATTAGTTCTGGTTACTTACTTGAGCTAAGTATGAGATGGTAAAGGGTCTTCCTTCCATTTCTACCATATTGCCAATGTGCTCTAACTATTTGGCAGGAAAGCAACATAGAGTACCTTTTGAGAAAAGCTCTACAAGAGCAAAGAAACCTCTAGAGTTGATTCACACCGATCTGTGCGGTCCTTTCACACCCATCAGTTGTGGGGGGAAGAGGCATTTTTAGTTATTTGTAGATGATTACTCATGGAAAATGTGGGTGTTCTTTCTTACTCTAAAATTTGAGGCATTTGGTTTCTTTCAGCAATTCAAGAAATCTGTTGAGGAGTCAGGGGCTTCTATAAAGACTCTATGCTCAGATCGAGGTGGAGAGTTTACCTCTAAAGAATTTTTTCCATTCTTGGCTACACATGGGATCACAAGACAATTAACTACTGCTTATACTCCTTAGAAAAATGGAGTTTCTGAAAGGAGGAATCGTTCCATCATGGAAATGGTTCGTTGCATGCTCATAGGAGCTAGTATTGGGAAACAATATTGGGCAGAAGCTGTCACCATAATAGTATATCTATTGAATAGGGCACCCAAAAATGCCCTACAAGGAATGACTCCACAAGAAGCATGGAGTGGTAGGAAACCCTCCATTTCTCATCTATGCATTTTTGGATGTAAAGCTTTCATGCACATACCAAAAGAGAAAAGGAAGAAGCTAGATGAGAAGACATTGAAGTGTATTCTTCTTGTCTATGATGATCACTCTAAGGGCTATCATTTGATTGATACCTTGACCGAGAAGATACACATTAGTAGATATGTAGTTTTTGATGAGGCTTTCACATAAAAAAACACATTAGATGTATACTTAGACCTTGTGGAAACTAAGGTTGAGAAGTCTCCTTCATCAAAGGTTGGAGATCCTTATTCATCTTCTTCAACACCTCATAAGAAGAATCCAAAGTGGTATACAAATACAATCAAAAATTCTAAGCTATCCACTCCACCATATTTGACATTGGATAGACCTTGTACTCGTAGCATGTCTCGACAGGAGAAAGATGCAACAGAGAATACTGGGGTTGATGATCTGTGTCAATATTTTGAGGAAATTTTTGTAGATCCAGAAAGAGATACAAAAGATATGGATATTGATGATGACAGGGTGTTTATGTCCTCAATAGATGATCTTGAACCTACATCAGTGCAAGATGCTCTTGGTGAGCCTCAGTGGAAGGCCGCTATGGATGCAGAGTATAAGTATTTGATGAAAAACAAAACTTGGAAGCTTGTCGATCTACCATACAAAAAGAAGCCCATAGGCTGTAAATGGGTGTATAAAGTTAAGTATAAGGCATATGGGACAATATATAATCATAAATCCTGAGTTGTTGCAAAGGGCTATGCTCAAAGAGAAGGCATTGACTATGAGGAAAATTTTGCACCTACTGCTCGGATGACAACCATTCGAGTTCTTTGTGCTATGGTAGCATAGTATGGGTGGAAAGTACACCAAATGGATGTCAAGAGTGCTTTTATAAATGGTTATCTCCAAGAAGAAGTCTACATGACTCAACCGGAAGGATTTGAAGTGGAAGGCCAAGAGCAAAAAGTTTGCAAATTGGTCAAATCCTTATATGGTTTGAAACAGGCCCCTCAGGCTTGGTACATAAAAATGGATAATCACCTACTGTAGCATGGATTTAAGAGATGTCCATCGGATGCAAACCTCTATTTCAAGAAACAAGGCTCTGAAATAGTGTTGCTTGTACTCTATGTTGATGATCTACTCATAACAAGGAGTTCAAAAACAATGATCTCTACTATCAAACAAGATTTGAGAAAATATTTTGAAATGACAGATCTCGGACTTCTCCATTACTATCTTGGTCTAGAAGTGAACCAGAAGGAGCACTACATCAAAGTGTCTCAGAAAAAATATGCCAAGATATTGTTAGAAAAATATCGTATGACTGATTGCAAGCCAATGGCAACTCCGATAGAATCAGGGCTTTAGTTATCGTGGTATGATGATTCACCTCAGGTAGATGGTACTCTTTATCACAAGTTGATTGGGAGTCTCATATATCTGACAAACACTAGGCCAGATATTGTGTTTGTTGTTAACTATATTTTGAGGTTCATGCAGAAACCTAAGACCACTCATTGGAAAGTAGCAAAACGTATTCTTCACTATGTCCGTGGTACTATGGAATATGGCCTAGAATACAAGAGGAATGGTAAATTCTTCTTGCACAGATACACAGACTCTAACTATGCTGGGTCATTTGATGATTGCAAGTCAACTTTAGGATATATTTTTCATCTTGGATACGGTCCTGTCTCATGGCACAGTAAGAAGCAACATGTGGTTGCTATCTCATCTACAGAGGCAGAGTATTGCATCGCACGTGAAGCTATGTGTGAAGTGATATGGTTGCGTCGCATTTTGACAAGTATGGGTCTTCCATACAAATCTCCAATTCACTTGTTTTGCGACAACCAGGGTGTTTTTAACCTTGTCAAGAATCCAGTACATCATGAAATAACCAAGCACATTGACACACAATGTCACTTCATTCAAGATGAAGTTCCAAGGCACCGAATTCAGCTTCAGTACATTCCCACAAATGCTCAAGTTGCAGACATTTTCACTAAGGCACTTGCGCGCGTCAAATTTGAATTGTTTCGCAACTCTCTTTGTATTGCTAAATGATGTAATCAGGGGGATGTTAGTATAGCTAGTAGTTATCCTATTACCCAAATAATGTAATAAGGGGGGATGTTAGCGTATCTTTGTTATTACATTATATTTAGTGCTTATTATATTTTAGGCATTACTTGTTATTTGTTATAACAAGTTCTATTTCAGCCTCGGGTGATTCCGTAACCTCCGGGCTTATTTGGGCATTCAATGTATTATTTATAATCTACATTTCAATACAATATTTGTTTGCTCCTCTTACATATTATTAGTTGGAGGTATTCAAACATCAACCAACTAGCACAAAGCCATTGATTAAGGCCTAAGAAGCCATACAAGGTTATTTGTAGCCCATAATTTATTGTATATTTAAGGCACAAGGATAAGTAGCAACATTTATTATAGATCAAAGGATATTGGAAGCACATAGAAGGTTTCTAGTAGAATCGTCTGAGAGCCAAGAGCCAAAGTAACTGAGAGCCAAAGTAACATTTGGAAGTAGAGCGTTGAGAGAATAGTCAAAGTAATGTCCAGTGCATGAGGAAAAGTATTTACCACATAAAAGGAAATGAGAGCATCACAAATAGGTATGCAATATTGACTTGACATACCAAATATAATTTAGGTGCACAAATCAAGGGAAAGTTATTAGTAAGGTACGCATGTTGAAATGATTTTTGAATTTATTAAAAGTAAAATTTATTAAGGTTAATAGGAGTGATAAGGTTATAAAATAATTGAAAATTTTTAGGAGTTATAAGGAGAATTTTTGAAAATTGAAATTGGAACGTGATTCCTAAAAAAAAAAAAATAGATTTTGCAATTTGATTTTAAAAACTTGGTTTTTGAAATTTTGAAAATTGATTTATTAAATAGATTTTGGAGAGAGAATATTTTCTACTCTAGAATAATTTGAAGGATTTAATTATTTAATTGCAAATTTGATTTAAGAAATTGACTTTATTTAAACTTTGGATCTATAAGGATTTCTACTCCAAAATAATTGATTGAAGAATTTGAAAATTGTTTATTTGATTTTTGATTTGCAAAATTAAAGAAATTGGTTAATTAAAATTTGGGAGACACAAGGTCTTCTCCTTAATTTTTTTTGAAAGTTTGATTGTTGAATTTGTAAATTGATTTTTTTTAATTAAAACTTTGGATAAATAAGGACTTCAACTTCAAAAAAAATTAACAATTCTTGAAAAATATTTCTCATGAATAGGAGACAAAGGAAGATAAATGCATATCAAAATTCATACAAAGGGCCAAATATCATGAGAGGAAATTTTAAAATCAAAGACTTTATCAAGACCATGAAACTAGATTGCTTGAATCTCATTGAAACATGCAAAAATAAAAGGATACATGGTACATAGATTCAGGTGCCAGCCATCATATGATTGTAAATTTGCATTGTTTGGATCAATAGAAGTTAGACCTAACATTCCACTAAATATTGAAGATGATAAAATTTATCATGTTCAAGGAGCTAGAAAAGTTATACCTAGCATGCCATTTTCAGATTTTGTGCTAGATGATGTTTTATATGTTCCAGGATTATCAAATAGTATAATATTAGTTGCTAAATTAGTTGAAAGAGGAAGAATTGTGAAATTCAAATATACAAATTAACATAGAAAATGTACTATCAAGAATAAAAATAGGAAAACGACTACATGTTCCATCAAGGTTGGAATATTTGCCCTAGACACAATGGTTTTTTAGAAGAAATACTAACTCATATTTTACCTCAAAAAGGGACTTATGATGAATTGTTTGATTTCTTTGAAATATAGGAAATAAGAATATGGATAAGGCATAGTTCAAGATTATCTAGCAGGGACAACAAATAGAGATAGTGGATGAACACAAGAAGACAAAGAATAAATGCAAGAATCAGAGACTAAAGACTAAAGTCTTCAATAACCAAATAATATAATACATGGGGATGTTGGATATTATTACATTATTTGGTTGGAATGTAAATGAACCATTTGGTATAATGATACAAATGTAATTATGTAAATATTATATTAGAGTTTAAGTTTATAGTTTGGGTGTGTGATTTATATTTCCCCTTTATATATATGTTTTTGCTTAGTTACCAAGTTTGAGTTTGACACTCTTGAAGTTCGAAATAAATTCAACATGTTCAAAAATTCGGAATAAACTTTAACATAAATTCAACATATTATAAATTTACATATCCTTTTTAACTGTTATCTAGAGAACTCTCAAATTTCTAGTTGGGGTCGAGCTAGGATGGAGATGAAGTCGAAGCCCTCATGAAAGATAGTTGTGGACAGTTCTCCCTTAGTTAGAATTTACAAATACTGATCTGTAGAACGCCTAAGAATTTGCAAAGACAAATCCATAGAATTCCTACTTGAGATGGATACGGTCCCCCCGAGGCCATCCATGGATGGTCATGTGGTGTCCAAGGATATAGCATTGGATATGGACACAAGACTTTTTGTCCATATGTATGTACCCCTCTACATCAATAAGGGAACGTAGGGCTCCAAGGTTATGCTGGTCATCTACATCCACGAAGGGGGATTTTGCATCGAAATCGTCATGTTGTTGCTTTATCAAAGCTATTTCAATATTGTGGACAATGAATGCAAGGTTCTCTACATCTTTGTCAATTATAAAAGGGCTTCAGAGCATCGTCTACCCACTCATAGCATCGAGGTTTTTTTATCTTCATGTTTCATTGCGATATTATCACAATTTTTTGCATATGTTTTCCCTCCTCGTAGCCATTTTTCACCATTTTTTGCCAATTTTTTTCCTTGCTAAATTTAAGGTTTGTTCATCGAATTTATGCACTAGGGTTTTAAATCCGAAGAATTTCAAAATTTATCTAAAAAATTCGATGAATTTGGTAACTAAGTGTCTATGTGTAGGATGTGCACAAATGTCAAGTAATTATATGTGCAAGAATGAGGAGTGAGAAAGCATGCAAGTGTCATGTAATAGAGTGTGCATGTGTACAGATGTAGGAGTGTGCATGTGTATAGATGTAGGAGTGTGCATGTGTATATATGTAGGAGTGTGCAAAGTGTTATAGAATAAAGTGTACAAAAGTAAATAAAGAGTCGAAAGTCAAGTATACAAGTGGCAATATGAGAATCCAAGAGACATGAGAGGTGTGTCTTATGCATGGAATAAGAAAATTTGCATCTCCCAGATATGTGAGGAGAGAAATAGACAAAGAGTCCAAGAAGAACCAATCACAAAATCATCTAAATATTGAATGGAGCTTGTATACAATTTAATCAATTCTATTGTAAGTTTTTCTTCATGTTATCGCATGAATGATATTGGCCATTTTACTTAATATTATTGTTATTTTATATGAATATTTATTTATTAATATTTACCATATATATGCTCATAATTTGGATAATTTACAATGATCCTAAACATTGGGACCTATGATAATCTATCTAAAAATCCAACAAGAGCAAATTTCTAGAGGCCATAAATTTTGCATATGGAAGCATTTTGAGTATTTTTTTCAAAATACATAATTTTTGAGATCTTTGCATTGGTGGTATTTGTTCAAGGATTTACTATAAGTGGAGGGACATATCATTGTGTGATTGTGTTCAAGACCTATTGCCCTATTTTGAAAGGGAAAATTTACCCTAAGTTATAGTTAATTTTGATGTTTTTGAGTCTTTTGGAGGCCATACAGAAAAATAATTTAAAATATGCTTTAGTGAATATGTCTTACTCCCTTGGGCTATTGATTTATATTATTCATGAAGATCTAATACTTCATGATATCTTCTTTCTTCTATTATTTTTCTAGATAGTATTGGGATTTTGTAATAGCTCATTTCATAAATAGGTCCATGGAAAGCCTCTTTTGGTGATGGAAATCAAGTGGCCTTGCCCACAAAACAAAAGTAATCCATCCACTCAAATATTATATAAAAAACATAAAAAAGGACAAAAGAGAGACACACATAGTGGACAACTATATGTACCATACAAATAATTATATTAGCCATAGATAAGAATCACAAAAAATTGATACAAAGGATGGAGTGGTGGGGGGTATTTATAACAATACCAAAGCCCTAATTACATAATTAGGATAAGCTATAATGTGAGTTTAACCATAACATGGTTAAATTCACCCCATAGGTATCACATAATAAGATATTACTATATACTAAATACAATTGTATAATGATTTACTGTAAGCCTATACAAGATAATATCATACAATGTCTACCTTGGCCATAAGTTAGATTAGAATTTCAACAAATAAAAATAAAAGGAGTTGACATGGAGTGAAATATTAGCTTTTGGAGCCTTAAACATAAAATAAATGCATTCACAAGTATAGAAATAAACATGCAATGATACAACTATGATAATAGAAAAAAACCATGCATGAAAGTATGATATAAAACTTGATACAATGCTCTAGAAATGCTCATATAGAAATCTCACAAAAATTACAATGCTCCTCTCATGGAGTTTGCAACTCCTCCATGAAAATGGAGCTAAATTGTGACTACTACTACTCACACCTTTGCACTACTCTTGCTCTCACACAAACACTCACAATGAGGCCTTTATATAGAAAGATAGGTTACTTACCTCTCACTCAACCCTAAGACTCATGTACATGTGGACTACATGCACATTTACATCATTGCACATTCTAACACTTGTGAATTTATTCTATTACACTAATAAAACAATAAATCCTAAACTAAATATGCACCCATGAGGGTACATTAGGAAATAACCAGATGATGTAATATCCATATTTTCCAACATGAACACATGTAAATTTTCATTTAAGGGAGTTCTACATTATTGAAGGTATGCTTATATATATTTGATGTCATTATATCTACATCTATTAATATTAGGTATGGGATTTTGAATGGAAAGGAACAAAATGCTTGATTTGGATATGCAATAAGAATATCTCTGATTAAAAATTATTTAGGATTAATGTAGGTAAGATTATTGTACATCTTCTAAGGTAGAAATATTGTACATATTCATCTTAAGCTAAATGGGGGCATGGAGAGAGGCCCTTAATAATAATCCCCTCTTAAGGAACAATATCCTACTCAAGATGTTCACATGTACCTTGAGTATAACCTTGATTAGGATATCCATTATATGCTTTATTGAAGGCATATAGATTGGATCAAGCATCCCATAGACATGAAGCCAACATAGTGCATCCACATCTTAATGTGCTTTGTCTATTAATGGAAAAATATTTATAAACCAGGTTGATGGAGCTCTAATTGTCACAATAGAGGATCACAAGGAAATACTAAGGTAGGCCCAATTAATCAAGAATAATTAGCATCCACAGATGATTGAGATATGATGGACTACCATCAACAATACCAAGTGACTGGCTCAAATCCAAGATTGATGATAAACCTAATGTTAGAAAATCATTGGTGATGATCACCTTCCCAATTTATAATAGAGAAATTGATAAACACATGAGGAACCTCAACTAAATAGTGAATGCACATATAGTAGGTACCTCTTATGTATTATAGGATTTCCTTAGCTGCTAAGAGGCCTATATATATCTAGAGTAATAAATGACATCAAAGGAAATGTTTGGTCTAGTGTGTATGAGGTAGATAATAACTATAACAAGAGATTGATACAAGGTGATATCCATAAAATGAGTATTATGGTCCACTCAAAGCTTCAAGAATAAAACAAATCAAGCCTAGGTAAGATTACCCTCCATCATCCTAAATAAATGCAAAATATCTAAGGAATTCTTAGGTTGTGAGATAGTGATCTCAAAAGGTGACTGATAAATCTATATACCAAAAAATTAATGTAGAAGCCCTAAATATATCATCTCAAAGGTATAATGAAGTTGTGACTTCATTTCCCTATAGACACCTAAAATGCATCATCTCGAGGAGGCTCCCAAAAAACCTCCTTTTTAACTCACACTCTCTATATTGAGCAACCTAAGGGTTAATTCAGTGATTTTATCTAGCAGTAGGTAACATTTCCCATGATAAGCCTAACCATCTTGAACTAATATAGTCTCAAGATCAAGATCATCTCAATCCAATACGGTCATGCAAAACCAAAAGTAAAAAATAACTAGCAGCAAAATTACCTGTCATCGTAGTGCCTAAAATCATATTGGTACCAAAAACCCTATATATGGTAGTTATGTCTATCACATGCAGTCATTTTGTGGTAGCTAATCAGGTTACCCCTGATTGGAACTTTCAATTCCATGCATTTTTGCCTTGGGAGCCTATAAAATAGTGCCCTCCCTCCTTGTTCTAAGATACCAAATTTTTGAATTCATGCAATGAGGTGCTACCAAAATAATCCACTAGGATATTCTATTGCCAAAACCAATGTTGCTAGATTACCACTTTGGATTTGAAGCCACCTCCCTGTCCCTTGAATTATAGATCACATTGCTTTGATGATCACCCAAACTCTTTACTTGCTCTCACGCTCCTGAAGATCCACCCAAAATGACACCTTGCGCTACCCAAAATACTATTCAGACCTGGTTATGCTGAGGTGCAGGTCTGCGACAATGATTGTATCGCCCCAAGATGATCCATAGATAAAAAATATATCAACCTGAGATGATCATGATGAATTGATCAATTTATAGTGTTTTATTGCATGTTAACTTAGATCTCTACATTTTATCTTTTTACATTAGTTTAGATTTTAGATATCACATGCATGCATCTATTTTCTATTTATTGCATTTTTAGGTTTTATACAAGTCCAACCTCAGTGGGTTCCTCATATGCTACTAGTACGCTTATTTATTTATTTATATGAAGGTAACATGACTCAAGGATAGCGAAGGACACCATATCTGATCCTCATGTGCTGATCACATAAAACCCACTCCTCGAAAACTATGCTAGCATGGAGATCTTCATATTGCACCCAAAATATTTTTGATAAAAAGGAGAATAACATCCCTTATTGTATCTATTGTATCATTGGTGAAATCCCCTCAAAGAGGATCTTCTTGTAACACTTTGAAATATCATTATAAAAGAATACATAAAATATTTATTTTATTTGTTCAATCATTGTGTTTCATTGCTACTTTGTTTTATGGTGCAAATTTTTATCCTTCAAATGGTGATCATGGTGGGACCTAGTCCCTACTTTTCTAATGCATGTTAAATCTGACTAGCTATTGATTATTTCTATGATTTGTAGATTCTTAGTCTTAACCATATCAACCCGAGATGGTCCCTATCTAGAAACCATCTCAGCTTGAGATATTCCTTGACCTGAGTCAAAATAGTTATGGATCTACATTTGGTGTCAAACATAGGCCTTCATGGTTAGTATTTGCATCGCTATGTTTTTTTTGTTTTAAAAATAAAAAATTAAAAAATAAATGTAGCATAGTTGCATTTTAATTAGTTTTAAATCTTTCAAACTATGATCATCTCAGGTTGAGATGATCCCCTATCTATGATCATCTCAGTAAGAGATTGTCTGTATATTCTTTATTGGTTTGCCTGCATTGCTACTTATTAATAGGTAGATCCTCATTTAGGGAATATTACATTTTTAAATTTTTATTTTGCATTAGTGAAAGTCATTGCATGCTCTTTGCTTTTAATTTTTGTAAATAATAAAAAGAACCCACACACACTCATGAGGCACTTAAACATCGGTCAGTTGTATTTCATCACCAATTATCGATAGCAATCATGTGATGTGGGCTTTCATCTCCCATCACGGATTGGCCCCCTACACACCATAGTAGCCCTCATGAGAGGTTTTTTAGATTTCATCATCAAATCACCCTCTACTTTTGGGTGCATCCTAAATTAGGTTAGGTTTAGATGCCCTTTAACCATAGGGCTTAATAATTAGTGGAATATAACTATCTTTTGTATCCAAGCCCACCTAAGGGTGAAGCAAAATCCTTGTTGGGCAAGTAGCAGGATTTAGATAACATGACCCCTTCTTTGAGGGGGTAGTTTATTTCCATAAGGATACCTATTACCCATATACCATCATAAGAAGCCATCTGGACCATTTGTGTCACATTCCTTGATAGAGGTTGTGTGCAAATTACCTTTCAGTAGCATTCATTCCATCCACCCTAGTCATCTTAGGAATAGGATTTTGAAAAAAACACAAAACAAAATAAAAAAAAAACTAAACATCAAAACTAAAAAAAGAACATATTGCTTGTTTGCTTTATTTGCTTTGTTTGTGTAGTTTAGAAAGTGTACACCATTTTCCTAGCTTATGGTTGTGACACACAATCAAGCTCAATCATGAGCAAACACTGTTGAACCAACATAAGGAGTCATGGATCACTTTCAAATTGATCCATAAGACCTTATCATACCTGAGTGGCAACATGACCCCTAGGATTTAAACATCATTAATCATCCCACTGACCTTAACATGTTGGGTGTCACTACTCAGAATCCACCCATAGGTCTTGATTATGATCATGATATGGATTATCCAGACTAGGCCACCTTGCATGCTTTCTATAGGGATAACTACCTTCAAACTGAAGCACCTAGGAAGTCCTTACCATGCATCTACATCCTAACTCATCCTACAACTCCATTAGATCAGGATCAGGAGTACACTCCACACCAAGATAGGGATGCTCAAGCTACCATAGTTGAGCACCCATGGATGAACCATGAGTATGATCATGTGGATATGTACACTGCTTGAGGTCATAATAGGCCTACCATGTCATCTCATGCATTGAGGGATGGTGATCTTAATTATCCCTCTACATATTATGATAAATAACCCACTCAAGTATGTTGTACTTTGATGCCACCTACCTACATGAAACCCATCCTGCACCATCAATATCAAGTCAATGTCACCTCTCATGACCTTGGAAAACAAGTTGTCGATATTTCTAGGGCTAAAGTACAAGTCATACCTATTTGCATTACCAACACATGTGTGAACCACCCTCACATAGCTGACCAGGTGAATCGATCTCATCAGGCACCTAGGCCAAACCCTAGTCACCAACAATAATTGCAATGGATAATGCATCAAAGGTTACCCATGCTTGTGCATCAAAGGTAACCAATCCAACATCAACCACCTCACCCAACACAACACCATAATATTCCACCTCGACCAAATCAAAACCTTCCACCTTGCTTATGCCCAAATCTGCTTCACACCCAATATCATAGACCACCACCCATTCATCATCAAGAACCTCATTCACCCCAACAATACCATTATCAATAGGAACATGAAACCTATGAAGAAACACAACTAGAATATCAAGAACAAGTTGATACATATCCTGAGTTAAATTATGGTGAAGTGCCTATTGATAACACTTATCCACCACCACCTCAACACCAAAACCTACCACTTCCACCTCATCAAGGACAAAGGTAGGTAAACCACATCATCTCACTGGAAGCCTATAAATTGTTGACTAACCAAATCAACTCATTAGAAAAACAAGCCTTGGGTGTGGGTTACCAAAAACCCACATTAAGGTAACTCAACAATCAACCCCTCCATCCATCCATTCCATCACCTCCATACCCACCTCACTTTGAGATGCCTAAACTGGAAAAGTTCAAAGGTGATGAAGATGCACAAGAGCATGTGACTAGCTTTATGAATATTTGCTTTCATCTTCAAGATAGTGACCCCTTAATGCTAAGAATATTTCTCATAACACTTGTTGGGGGTGCTTTGGAGTGGTACAATCATTTACCACGCCATAGCATTTACACCTTTGAACAATTGGCCGATGCATTTTTGGAATACTTCACCTTTAGCATTAAGAAGAAGGCTACCCTGACTAACTTGTATAACCTTCATCAATTTGAAGATGAGCCAATCATGGATTATGGCAATAGGTGGAGAGCAATCATAATAAAATTACCCTTCACCTTACCCATAATGGAGCTTACTCACATGTTCACTAGGAGTTGCTCAAAATAGATCTCACTCTTGTTGCAACTTCAATAATATCAGACTTTTGAGGAAGCCCTAGCCCAAGCCAAGGTCATTGAGGACATCAAGGTCCAAGAAGGAGACATCAAGCTCTACAAGAAAGAATGGCCTAGAAAAAATGCTAAGGGGAATCAAACCCAAAAATAGGTAGCTTCGATGAACCAAGTCATTTTGAGTGCCCCTAGGCCCTTGAATCGAACCCCACCTCAACCACCTAATTATCAGGCCCAACCACCACCTACACAATACCACCCTCAACAACCACAAAATCAATCACCAACTCAACCATGATGCCCACCTCACCAATACACACCATTACCAAAACCTTTGGTGAACATCTTTCATCGGTTGTGTGAGGCATAAGCAATCACTCTCCCTGAGATTCACCCATAGGACCTAAATCGATCCAAACCTAAAAATTATAGGGAGGATCAGTACTACATTTATCATAGATAGAAGGGTCATGATATTTAGTCATGCTACTCCTTCAAAAATTTAGTGTAGGACATGATCGAATGATAAGAAATTCAAATTGACAATCCTCTTGCCACTAATAATCAGAACATGGGGGTCTACCAAGATCCTTTACCTCAATGTGGAACAAACATAACACCTACCATTACAATAGAACAACCAAAGTAGGTCAATCAGGTCCATGCCACCCCACCTAACCAAGGTTTTGTGGGAATGATTAATATTGTGACAAGGAATAGAAGGTACCCAACTCAACCCACACAAATTGTGGATCCTTCCAACATTCCTTCAATATCACAAGCACCACCATAACCAACTCCAATCATACCTCCTCTACCTCATGCGAGTGCTTATACTGAGAAATAGACTCACCCAAAGTCTTAAAATGGCCTTAGTGAAACTCTCCATCTATGAGCTTATACAATAGTCAAATCCACATAGAGAAGCTCTAATGGAGATTTTAAAATCAATTGAATTACAACCACAAGATCCCAATGCCTTTGCCAACTTTGTGGGACAAATTCAATATTGCAAAGAGCTTGCAATAACCTTTCATGATCATGAGATCAAGACCATACCTATTGAAATACTTGATCCACCACTACACATCATGGCTAGTGTGGATGGGATTACCTATAAATAGGTCTTGATTGATACAAGCTCATCCATCAACATCATCACCACCTTCACACTTAAACACCTCAACCTTCCACCATCACATATCATCTCATCCACCTTCACCCTCCAAGCCTTCAATGATGCATTGTGTTCCACTATTGGGATAATGGTCCTTCCTATTTAGGTTGGACTAAATATTATTCACACACTTTACCATGTATTGGAAGGTGCCATGCAATACAACTTGTTGCTTGGTCAACCCTGGATAAGAGACATGAAGTGTGTACCTTCTATATTACACCAAAGCATAAAATATGTGCATGAAGGTCAAGTCCACTATGTCCTAATAGATTTGGAACCCTTTAAATTTTACCACATGGTTTCACATCCTTATGAGTCCACCTTACCATCAACTCATTTGGATATCCAACCTAACCACCCCATCCAAAATTCCAATCATCCACCACAAGCCTCCATGCCTTCATCATCACAACCACAATCATCATAGCTTCCATGGGAATCCCTTCTGATCCATCAGATCCTCCCACAAGGAACCCCGACAAGGCACCAATGACATCCCCACCACATGAACCATCACCACCTACCACATCCACATCTAACTCATCCAATCCACCTCCCACACCTTCAATCTCCACCATCTCCACAACATCCACCCACATTGATCCCATTCCTGAGGAACCACCCTCCAACACTCATAGCCCATCACCATCCACCAATCCATCCTCATCTACCCCTCTACTATAGGTGATAATTCATATGACTAATCTAAGCCTAGGGGAATATTCAATGCAAGATGTTACATTTACCCCCTTGATTGAGTCGATCAGAGACTTTGGTAGGCCTCATAATGCATAGCTACCTATAGGCACCATCATCCCCCTCGAATCCTTTCTAAATCAAACCAATTTTATCTATGGAGGTATTGATACCTCTATGGATACACCTCTTATACCAAAAGAGGAAGAGTCATTTCTTGCTAATATTAATTATCTATCAAATCCATCCTTTTCTCTGTGATACTTGTATCACTACCATTGGCATGGGAATGGCTTAGGTCGCTATGAGCAGGGTCCTCAAACCCTATTGGAACCACATTATCAACTACCAATAGATAAGTCAGGATTAGGATACTCCATATGCATGCCTGATGAAATTCTAGCAGATTCCCTTTAGTGCCTTAACCTAGGCCTTGAGGGAGACATTGATGGTAATGAGTATGCTGATCCTGGCAATACTCACTTGTTTAGCGATCATCTACAAATCGCTACATTATTTATTGATGATTTTTACTCATCATATGAGGAATCAGAGGATAATTGGGAGGTATTATCTATTGCCTCATCTAGCTTAGAAGAAGAATCCTCCCCCATTGAGCCTCTCATAGATCTTGATGAATTCTATCTTTATCTATTCCCTAGACAACAACTCATTTGGTGATAACTTCTCCCACTCGAGGATCTAGTCATCCCCATTCCACCTCGATCACACCCTATCATCCCGATTCCACCTCAACCACCCCCTACACATTTGTACCCACCTATATTTAATCACTTATTTCCACCCAAGAATGGAGTTCATCCACCATCCATCAATATGATCTCCATTGATCTCACCATACCACTCATCTATCTAGGTAACCCATCATAATATTTACCCCTCGATCTTGAGGCTATTGATTTTGATTAGGTTGCTCTCTCACCATCACCCATTGAGTTCCTTCCCTCTAAGAACATGCTACAGTCATATCATCTTGTATCACAACCAACCTTAGTAGTTCTCCAAGCTGAGATAGAGTCAAATGATGCATCTAACTCTTTTAATCTAACTGATGATATTCATCTGATCCCCACTCCTCATCAATTGGAAGAGGGATCCCATATGTTGATAGAAGAGATGATAGATATTGACATCAACACTGATCCTGAAAATCCTCAAATTCTTAAATTAGGGAAAGGTCTCTCAGAGATAGAACATGCTACATTCACCACTCTTCTAAAAGAGAAAAGAGAAGTTTTTTCCTGGTCATACAAGGATATGCTTGGTCTGGACCCGAATCTAGTGGTCCATAATTTGACACTTGATCCAATAATCAAGCTTATCAAGAAAAAACTTGCACATCCAATAATAGCTTTAATGATAAAATATGAATTACAAAAATTGTTGGATGCAAGCTTCATCCAACCCATTGACTATCCTGAATGGGTTTCCAATATGGTACTTGTTAGGAAGTTGAATGGGGGGGTTCACATATGCATAGATTTTTGAGATCTTAACAAAGTGAGCCCTAAGGATGAATTTCTACTCCTAAGCATCGATACACTCATAGATGTAGCTACAGGTCATGAAATGCTTTCCCTCATGGATGGTTTCTTAGGCTATAATCAAATTCACATCAATCTTGATGATCAGCCCAAAACAACTTTTACCACACCATGGGGGACATTTTGCTACAAAGTCATGCCTTTTGGTCTAAATAATGTTGGTGCCACCTATCAATAGGCCATGACATACATTTTTCATGACTATATGCACAAGATTGTTGAAGATTATGTCGATGATCTACTAGCCAAGTCTTTATTGCATGGCGACCATATCGATGTTCTACGAAAGGTCTTTGATCACCTACTAGAGCATAACATGCAATTGAATCCTAAAAAGTGTATTTTTAGTGTAACATCTAGAAATATTTTAGGCTTCATCATGTCTAAGTGAGGCATCAAAGTAGACCCAAACAAGGTCAAAGCAATCTTAAACATACCTCCCCCCACCAATCTTAAGCAACTTCACAACTTACAAGGGAAGATACAGGCCATACGATGTTTCATCACGCAACTATCAGATAAATATCGATCATTCAACCATCTTCTACAAAATGGGGGTGACTTTCCATTGGGATCAAGATTACCAAAAGGTCTTTGAGGATATAAAGTAATACTTGGTTTCTACACCAGTATTATCTCCTCCATGACCTAGTGTGCCTTTTCTACTATATATTTCTACAACTGACTTTGCCTTAGGGACTATGTTGGCCCAAAAGAATGAGGTAAATAAGGAGTAGGCCATTTACTACATCAATCACACCTTCATCTCTTACGAAATCAAATATGCTTATGTCGAGAAGCTCTACTTAGCGGTGGTCTTTACCACCAAGAAACTTCATCATTACATGATCAATCAAACAACGTATGTTATCTCCAAGGAAAATCCTTTGTGATATATGATGAGTCAAACATATCATAATAGTCACACTACAAAGTGGATCATGCTTTTGATGGAGTTTGACCTTGAATTCATCAGTCAAAAATCTATCAAAGGTCAGGTCATCATCGACCAACTAGCAGAAGTACCTCTTCTCGATGATAAGCCTCTTACGATCGAGCTACCTGATGATGTAGTCTTTGCATTATCTAACTTGGAAGAGCTAGAAGAACCTAAGCATAAAGTGGATCTCACACTGTTCTTTGATGGCTCTAGGTGTGAACAAGGGGGTGGTACCAGAATCATGTTTTTTACACCACAAGGGACTCCCATTCCCCTTTCATTTAAGCTTGATTTCCCATGCACCAACAATAATGTTGAGTATGAAGCTCTCTTGTTGGGGCTCCAAATGGATCTAGCCATGAATGTCAAGTGACTAAGCATATTTGGTGATTCAGAGCTCATTATCAACCAAGTCAAAGGGACTTACCAATGTAAAGACCCAATCTTAAAGAAATACAAAATCCTTGTGGACAAATCACTTGCAAAACTAGAATGGTATGACATCGAGGTTGTCCCTCATTTCAACAACCATTTTGTGGATACAATGGCTTCCTTGGGATCCCTAATTCTATAGAACCCTTTCGACAATGTCACAACCATCTATGCTAAAATGCTCAAGTAATCTATAATTTTGTGAGATGCTTCTATAGAAGAGCAAAGCGTCCACCTGGTACAAGCAGAACCATATCAAGATTGGTTCTCCCAAATACGAGATTTCCTAAAACTTGGTAATCTCCCTTCTAGATTGTCGCATGCCACCAAATATACATTTAAGAAAAAAGTGACTAGATATGTCTTGCTAGGAGATATATTGTACCATCAAAGCTATGATGATCTTCTTCTTCATTGCTTAGAACCCCAAGAATCTACTTGGATCATTTCTCAAGCTCATGATGGTACTTGTAGTGGCCATTTCAATAACATGGCTATCACAAAGTGCATCCTCTGAATGGGCTATTATTGGCCTATGATGGAGAGAGACTATTGCACTTATGTCAAAAGGTGCATCAAGTGTCAACATCATGCTAATCTATCACACGTACCTTCATAGGCTCTACAACCGATACATTCATTGTGGCTTTTCTTGCAATGGGGCTTTGATCTAATTGGAAAAATATCACCCCCATATTTGGGCTGACACACATTCATTCTAACGACCATAGAATACTTCACAAAGTGGGTGGAAGCTATTCCCCTTACCACTACGATAGGATCATGCATTGCAGAGTTCATACTGCATAACATCATATGTCATTTTGGTATTCCATCAAAGATCATCTTGGATAATGGGACACCATTTAAAAATAAGGATGTTCAAGCTTTGTGCAACAAGTATCATATCCAACACAACTTTTCAACTCCTTACTATCCATAGACTAATGGTTAGGCTGAGGCATCAAACAAAATGATTATCGCCATCCTTAAGAAAATGATTAATAATCATCATAAGGATTGGCATCTTCAATTACCTCTAGCACTTTGGGCTTATAGGATGAGCATTAGAACACCAATTGGGGAAACTCCATTTTTATTAGTATATGGTGCTAAGGCCATCATGCCCTTGGAGCTTGAAATTCCCTCATTGCACATCTCATTACAAGAATTCATTGATGATGATGTTGCATGATAGGCTTGCTTAGATCAACTCACTCTTCTTGATGAATGATGCATTAATGCTCTTGAACATCTTCACATTTATCAAGATCGTATTAAGCGAGCCTATGATACAAAGGTTCATCCTAGGGAATTTCAGGTTGGTGATCTTGTGCTAAAGGAGAACCAACAGAATTCTAACATACCTAGCCATTTGTGCGAAATATTTTACAAACTGGTTAGGCCCATTCATCATAAAACATAAGTTAGGATCGGGAACTTATCGGTTAGCTACACTTGAGGGTGTTGAGGAACTTGAACCACTTAATATTCTCCACCTGTGGGTATTTTATGCATAAAAAAACAATAACAACAAAAACACAAAAAACATAACATAAAGTTGCATACCACCATCCACCACATTTTTCATTGCACATCATCAATGCATTGCATATCACCATGTATTACACTTTGCATTTGATCATCATCGATTATTCATGAAATTTGGCTAGTTGCATGTTTTATCGTATTGCATTAGGTATTTTGTTCACCATAGTTGCATTCATCTCATCTTGCATTGAGCATTTTTTGTATAGCATCACGTTTGTAGGAGGGTCACTTGTCTTGATGTAATCTCTTTTATCTTGGGCATACACCCCATTTCATTATTCATACACATTCACATTTCCATGTTGTCTACCCACCCCTTGCTTGCTCCTAAGTAGTTGTTGCAAGGTGTCCAATAGGGTCTTTCGATCATTCAACCATTCCTAGTTTTTCTTTTAAATTTTATTGCAAACCATCTTGATGTCTAGTGATAGAATCTTACTTTGGTTGTACTTTATTTATTTCAAAATCCCAACACATTCTCACAATCTTAATTATGATTTTGAACAAGGAAATATGACACTACAAAGTATGTCTTGCCTCAAAAGTGAAAAGTTTCCCTTGCTCTTCCTATCATGTGCATGGTCTAAAAATATAAGAATTGACAAAAGGACAAGCTCATCCCCCCAAAAAAAAAAAAAAATCCCCTTGCTCCTCTATAAAATGAGCAAGTCCCAAAAAGTAATAAATCCTCTTTGCTCTACAAAATGAGCAAAATTATCCCCCCCAAAAAAGCAACATCCCTGTGCTCCTCTACAAAATGAGCAAATTTTCTCAAAAGAAAAATCCAAAAAAATATCCCAAAGAAAAAATAAAAAGAGCTTGAATCCCTAGAATTCTCATTTTTTGACAACCATGGGGTAATCTCCATCGGGGCTATAGATGCCTGATTGGCAGTGGAGTAGCCTTACGCGTGGTGACACGTCTATCACATTAGCAACCTTCTTTTGTACAGACCAATGTCAGCTTGTGGTTGAGCTAGCTTTTGATGGCTTGCATTCAGAGTAGTTAAGTCCAACCACGTATAAAATCAGGATAATGAACTTCACTAAGCACATACAGGGATATTGAATATCTTGGTCTTCCTAGCAGATTTTTATCTTTCAGATGCTTGCATGGTCAGTATACGACTTTTGATTGGTCAACTAGGGTGTTTGAGTCTCATGAAAGCCTTATTGTTCCCTTGTGACCTCTCACTGTTCACAATCCACTATCATCATGCTTCTCCATTGCATATCATTTCTCACTTGGCTTTCATTCCAGTGTATGCCCTTGATGAAATTGTTTACATCTTGATTTGTGACTCTTATACATTCTGTAGTGCCTACACTTAGTTTGTTATTACATCACAGATTCATTCATTATGTTCCATTATTTAAACATACATTCATAGTTTGCATCATTCAAATTATCATATGTCATTAGTCCATCACATACATACCTAGTTCTATGCATACATAATAGCTCTATCATATCAAAAACATTCATTCATCTAACATACATGCATCATCATATCTACAAGTCTAGGCATACATCTATACTCATCTATCATTACATTCATGCATCCACAATTACACATACATATGCATAAATCAACAATACAATAGGCATCAATAAAGGAACCATCTCATATATATATATATATATATATATATATATATATATATATATATATATATATATATATATATATATATATATATATATATATATATATATATGTCACAAATACATCAATGATACAAAATACCCACAAGCTACAATGTAGTGGGTCCTCATACCTCACATCCAAAAATGAGCTTATAGATAGGCTCCCATCTCAAGTTGGCCCTGCTCCACCACTCTCCCCGCTACCCTCAGCCTCATCTCTCTGAGACTACCTAGATTTTATGGCCCTTGAATCTATGATATTCCTAGCATACAAATCATAGAATAGGTGGTCTCACTGAAGGCTCCCCAAAGGTCTTGCTCATTGGCTCCATTGATAATGTGATGATGTTGACCGTCACAAGGGTAGCACTCCACCAATTCTATCAAACTCATCCTCTAACTGCTTTATGTAGTCCAACTTAGCTTGATATTGAGTGTGATCTATGGCTGCCATAGCCTATAGTCATGCTACCTCTACCTATAGTCTGGCCACCTCAGTTGTGACCTATCCACCTAAGGATGGCTGAGCCTACCTAGCTATAAATCCTACTACCTGAGTGCATAGAGCATCTCACTCTACTATGAGACTATCCCTCTCCTCTTGTAGGCTTAGTACCTAGGCCCATAAGAGTGTCCCTCTCCAAGGCCTAGGCCTACCATCGCTACCTATCTACCATCCAACGACTCTGCTCCATGGTATGCACTATGTATGCCTCTACCCATTGTTAACCCTCTAGGATGTGAACCTACTCTCTTAGGGTGGTGATCTACTCTTGTGGGTCCTCATCTGCATCATCACCCCTATCACTCCTCATAGGTGTCTCTACACTCTTAGTGGCTCCCTGTGATGTCCCCACATACCTATCCACTTGATGATGCACTCATCATTGCCTTGGATCCTCCACTATGCTAGCCTCTACCTCCCCTCCAGTTGTTACCCCTCCCTAAAACTATCAAGCTATCCACCATGTATCATAATATGGTGTAGTCCTAAGGTTTATTACATCAACATCTATTAAAGCTTCATATACCTCATCACTTAGAGGTTCAACTCGTAGCCATGATAGTTGGGTCTCACTGCTCCTCTATCGGTATACCATTGCATCCTTAGGGATAACCTACCTAACCCTGAGCTATTGGATCACCTATGAGTACTAAAAGTACTCATGCTCTATCCCATACCACCCAGTAAACCACCTACCCCATTGCACTTACCTCAAGTGTTCGACCTCCTTTTTCCATGTCGATCATCCATTCTATGGCCTCCATACAACATGTATTGGTTGTAGTCTAGCCCATGTGTTTGCATAATGCTATAAAATACCCTAAAATAGGTGGCTTTTGCTCCACTCTTAGTAATGACCCCACCTCATAGAATAGGGGACTTTTGTGTCCACCATATCCATGTGCACCTCCTAAGGTAATCCAAATGACCTGTCTACCCAAAAGTGCTACCATCTCTAAATTTGTAGGAGAAAGCTATACCCTAAACCTAGTCGACCCTACTGGTGGATCTCATAAAGATCCTTGTATAGCTAGGCAAGTAGAGTAGTGTCCCACACCATGATCCTAGGCTCCTCAATAAGATCCATCACAAGGCCTAGAAGGTTCTAGGGGAATATCATGCTTGAAGAGTTAAAAATAAATTTATACATCAGTGACATCAACACTTCCTATCTAGCTATCAAGAGTCCTATCTCATATCCAACACCCACTCTCAACCCATTGCTATCAACATCATAGTCTATATGCCACTAGTGCTTACGATATACTCTCTGTAGCATAATCTCCCTCTCACATGTAGCAGTAATAACAACCGATGCTCCCTCTATAGGGACCCATAAAATTTGGTAGACATCCTCAAGCGTAACCATAATCTCTCTAGTGAGCATATCAAAAGTGTTTCTTTGACTATCCCATATATCGATCAAGACTTTCAGATACTTGGTATGTGTGAAAAGACTCTAGTCAAACTATGTGTTGAAGTCCTGTTGTGGCTGATCCACAACACACCCCAAAATTGGGGACCCACCTTTTTGTTTTGGTATCCGGGTGTTGGCATTTCATTTTTAGTGTCTAATACTTCATTTTGTTGTAGGTTTTGCAATTGTTGTCGGTTCTTGTTGACAATATTTTCTTGTCGATGATATTTTATTGTCAACATTTTCTTGTCGACGATATTTTATTGTCGACAACTTTTTCTTGTCGACAATATTTTCTTGTCGACAACTTTTTCTTGTCGATGATATTTTATTGTCATCATTTTCTTGTCGACGATATTTAATTGTCGACAACTTTTTCTTGTTGATGACTTTTGTCGTCATTTTCTTGTTAACGACTTTGTGGTCATTTTCTCGTCGACGTTTCCTTTTTTATCGTCAGTTTGTGTGTCGGCAAGTTTGTTTTGTCAGTGTTATCGTTTGAGAGTTTGATGTCCAGTTGTTAAGTTTTATTTCATTTGTTTGGGTCAAAGAATAGAAGATGAAAATAACAAATGAATTTAAGTATATACATCTCATTAGCCTTATGTTTTATGCAGGCCTTTAAACCAAAGAGCATACAGCGTGAAGACGCGAGGATACGTGGCGACCAACAAGGAAAGGCTATAGGGTGCACGCCTTGCGGACACATTTGGTAGTAGTGGAGGCAAACACGGTAGCAGCCCAGACTGGAGGTGAAATCAGTGCAAGGTTTAAATATCGGTAAAAAAAAAAAAAAAACAAATATATAGCAGCGTGGACAATCGACAGATGCGAGACGACGTCGAAATGGATGGTCTGTGTGACAGGGATAACAGTGCTGCGGGGTGACTGTGATTGCGCAGATGGCAACGTAGCATTGGCAGCGTCTGGCCAGGGTCGGTAAGATTGTAAGGTGACCAGAGGAATTTTGTTGTCTTCGAAGAATCGACAGCCAGCGACGGTGCTGCGAAATGAAAAGCACAACATCAACCTTGGATGAAATGTGAATGCACGAATCAGGTGATAGAAGCAGAATCATGCAAATGCAGGCAGGTAAATACAACAGTGTTCGACGGTAGCTCAAAAGCGAAAGCAGCGCTGTCTGTTCACGTGTGCAGGCATAATTTGATTATGAAATTCCAAGGAAGCCATAGTTTAATTAATATATTTTATAAAGCCAAAAAGTTTATAAAATATATTAATAAGTTATTAAAACTTAATCGCATGATATTTTGAAGAATGGAGAAAAGTGTCCATAAAAGTGGAATGGACGTTCATTTGTCTTCATCCTAATGAAACAGACGAAACGGTTATGTGGGCTATCATTCTAATTATCATGTCAGTTGCCAAAGGAAGTAAAATGAAGAAATTACGCCAAATAAATAAAAAATTACGAAGCCATGTGGAAAAAGGAAACAAAATAGGAGCAGCAGCAAAAGACAGCGAAAGAAAAGGAAGGATATAAAAGAATACGTTTCAAATAGGGTATTGGTTTTTTTTATTGAAGTCATATGAAAATGAAAAATGAAACGACTTGAAACGAAGAAAATGAAACAAAAAGCCAGAAATGAAAAGGGAAAGCGAAGAGTTTTTTTTTTCGCAGTTTAAAATACCTCATTGAAACAGAAAACGGAGACTGGAACTTTTGGCATGGCCAAATGGCGGCAGATTTTGATATGTAAACTTGGAATATAATTTGAATGCCAAAGCTTCTCTTCAGAAATTTCAGGCCTTGTTAGCAAGAAAGGATGAGAAATTTTCTGCATGCTCCATTTTAATTGCTCTATGTTTCTCCTTCCAAATTTCAGATTTGTATGTGAAATTTATGCCATTGTTTTGGGTCATTTCATGTGAATGTCTGCAATCTGGAAATTATTTTAAACCCTAGGAGCCAGCACCTAGTTTACTTTGATTGTGTTTGTTTTGCAGGTCAAATAGGCTAGGTTGCATGTACGAAACTCTCACATATTCGATTTTGCAGGATGGGGTGCTATCAAACTGAAGGAGCTTTTGCATTGCTGCATTTTCAACAATTATTTTGATGCAAATTTTTTAATTTTCTGTTTTCAAAAATTTTAATTTCAAAATTTTTTCTTATTTTCAGGCATTAAAATAAACATTAAAAAAATTTCAAAATCTAAAAATAATTTCACCATTGCGTAGGTTATAGTTTAGAATTCCAATACGCACTTTGAAATTTCATTTTCGGAGTTGTTTAGTATTTTTAAAAATTCATCGAAGTCGCTGTTTTGTTACAGATTTTAAAAATCCGAAAATGGAAATTTTCCATTTTAAGGTCAAATTTCATTTTTCTAGTTTTGTTTTGCACTCATGAGCCTATGATGACATTCCCTTCATGGAAATTCCAATTTCATTGAAGGAGTTATGTTTTATGGCATTTTCACAAATTTCTATTTTGGGCCTAAAATTACCCTTTCTTCATAAAAATTCCAATTTTACGAAAGAGGGGTAATTTGAGTATTACATTGAAGGTATTTTCCTCAAAGCACTTAATTGTTCATCTCGATGAAAATTTGATTTCATTTAAGAGGGATAAGTTAAAGTGACATTTTGAAGCTACATCTGAAGACCCTATTCATCATTGAGGATTTAATGCAAGATAAAATCTATTTTAAAACCATCAAGATAAAAGGAATTAAAGCACTGCATCGCGGTCATATGAGGGCCAACTCACATTTGATTTATTTTGGTTCAATGAACAATCACTAAAGTTTCATGGTAAAATAAACCAACATAGCCCCTTGTTTATAGTTACTTGCAATCACTAAGGTGTTCCAAGCATTTAAATTGAATATCTTTATTTGAGATTACTAATGCACATATGAAAATGCTAATATAGCGGAGACCTTGGAGAAGTTGTTTGTTTAACTTCTTTGCAAGAGGGGATTTGGAGCCCAAATCCTAAAGGAGAGTGTAATTTCACAAGTGTGTGAAAATACCACTCAACAAGTCCAATATCCTTTAGCCATGCCCAATCATCACCATAAAAAGCATCATGTGCATCATTGAAGGTGTTTGTAAATTAGTGTTGGGCTCTAACAAGTGACCACAAGCCCAAAAACTTAATAAAAAAAGAAGCAAGTAAAACACAAATCACACCATCTCATTTCGAGATGATCACACAAGAAACTATCTTAAGTTGAGACAACCATATAATGAAATCATATTGAGTCAAGATAGTCACTAAACAAGGCCATATCATGTTGAGACATTCACCAAAAGGAACCACTCAACCCGAGACAATCTCCATTAGAAATAAAAACATAAGCAAAAGCAAAAAAAATAATTAAGATAAGAGAAGTAAAAAAAAATAATAAGTACTATCTACCCATCCCTCACCCATGTTTTCATTTTCCTAATACTACCCCATTTAATTCATCCCACCTAGTAATTTCCATTTCTTCATTAATTTGGTTCATTTTATTAATAAATAAAAAGTTATAATTTATTTCCTTACCTTTCTCGCATCGTCTCCTTCGCTCGTGTTTGTGCCCGTTGAGTCCATTGTGTTGGTAGAATCGTATTTTGACAACACTTTATTTCAAAAAAATAATATCTTCTCCTTCCTATCTCACTCTTCTCTCATTGCATGCAATGAAAATGAATCATTTTTCATGAAATCCAGTTTATATAGTTTTTTGCGCCAACGGCCATCCGATACGGTCCTGTTTTTGTATATATAAAAAATTTAAAAATAAACCATCTCGGGTCAAGATGGTCTCAAAATTTTACTTTTTTCCAAGGGAAACCATGCTTACAATCCCACTTTTGTCAAGCAATTTATTGCTATCATCATTTCACATCTCCTCCATCAACTCATCACTTGAGGAGGTAGTCAATAACTGTAAAATTTGCATCTCAAAATCAAGTCAATAATCAAACACTCAAAAGTGGAAATTATGTTCATCTAAGAATCATTGCCAAAAACTATCATACACCCTCTTTTCTAGGGCAAAAGTAAAAATATCAATCAAACAAACACTTGGTATACCTAAAGCCTTTAGAATAATAACATCTACCCACAACTAAAAGGTTATCAATATCAAATCAAGTACATCAATGTGTTGGAAGTAATGATTCAATGAAACTCACCCTTTCTATGCTTGGGGTATCTCACATTTAATTTTTCAATTAACATCATAAATCATCAATACAACCATTTTAGATCATCTATTTTTGCTCCGCATTGTGCTTTCGCACAAAGCATTCTAAAAAGGGGTATCTGTAGACATCTAAAATACGTCATATTGAGAAGGCTCCCAAAAAGCCTCCTTGATAAATCACACAATACATATTGGATAGCTTAAGGATTAATTTAGTGATATTCTCTAGTAGCAGGTAATATTCCCCATGGTCTCGACCCAAGACGGTCTCAGGATTGAGACCATCTTGATCTGAGATGGTCACACAAAACCAAAATAAAAAATAACTAGCAGCAAAACTTCCTGTCAGCATGGCACCTAAAATCATGTCGATGCCAAACACCCTATATATAGAAATTACATATGTTGCATGCAATAATTTTGTGGCAGCCAATTAGGCTGTCCCTAATTAGCACTTTCCATTCCATGTATTTTTACCTCAGGAGCCTATAAAATGATGCCCTCCCTCCTTGTTTTAAGATCCTCGATTTTCAAATTCATGCAATGAAGTGCTACCAAAATAATCTGTTAGGATATCCCACTACTAAAACCAATGCTACTATATTCCCACTTTGGATTTAAAACCACCTTACTCTCCCTCGAATGATAGCTCACATTGCTTTGATCACCCACTCTCATTACTTGCTCACGCTCCTGAAGATTCACTTGAAATGACACCCTGTGTACAAAATATTGTTCAAACTTGGTTACACAGAGGTGTAGGCCTATGAAAACAACCATATCACCCTAATATGGTCCATGGATAGAAATCATATCAACCCGAGATGATCATGGTTAGGTGATCAATTTTTAGTATTTTATTGCATGTTAACTTAGATCTCTACATTTCATATTTCTTCATTAGTTTAGATTTTAGAGATCACATGCATGCATATATTTTCTATTTAATTTTGTATTTTTTTGGTTTTATATGGGTCCAACATCAGTGGGCCCCTCATATTCTACTAATCCACTTGTTTTTTATTTGCATGCAGGTAATAGGACTCAAGGACAATGGACACCAGATCTGATCCTCGTACGATGGTCATAGAAAACCAGTTGCTTGATAATTGTGCTGGGACAAAGATATTCATATTGCACCTATAATATTTGTAATAAAAATAGAAATAACACCCCTTATTGAATATATTGTATCACTAGTAAAATACCCTCGAGGGGATATTCTTGTAACACTTTTAAAAGATCAATACAAAATAATACATAAAAGATTTATTTATTGGTTAATCATTATGTTTAGTGCTACTTTGTTTTATGGTAAAAATTTGTGTCCTTCACTTCCATATCAAGGATGTTCAACGTCTCATCATGGGGTCATTAACATAAAACACATTAACCAAAATATATCAATTATGATGTTTGATGCAAACATCATGCTCTACCTTGAAATATTGGAAATCATAACTTAGTAAGAAAGTATGAATCCTATCATGCTAGGCATTGAAATCTTGCTTAAGCCCATAGAAGGACTTATTAAGACAAAAAACAAAAGGAGTACGCCTATCAGGCTCAAATCCAGGTGGATGTTGTATATAGAATTCCTTCTATATCTCCTCATAAAAATATTCTTCACATACATATGATGAATTTCACATCCATAGGAAGTGATAATAGAAAGATTCATTTGCATATAATTTATCCCAGAAATAGGAATAAAAGTCTTTGGATAATCAATTCTCTCCTCCTAAAATAAGCCCTTATCAACAAGACATTCCTTGTGCTCTCAATTTGAATATTTTAAGTGTATTAGGTTTGTAGACTTACTTATAAGCAACCATGTTATTTCCCTCATACATAAGAATGAGCTCCTAGGTTTAATTCTTCATGAGATAATTATATTCTACCAAAATAGCATTTTTCCACTCATGAATTCCCTTGGTCAAGGAGTAAATGAGAGGATCTCTAGAGCAATTAACATTTTATACCAAGGCTTAAGAAATAAAGGGACTTCCAATAATTCTCAATCAAGAATAGATTATGGATTGTGAAGAAGTGTCTAGGCTAACTTGGGTACTAGGCAATATAAATAAAATAAAAAACTTTCCCAAAGGATGAGGATCCAAGAGTGACATCACCACATCTAGACATTTGCAAAGAGTAATAATCATAAATGACCACACACTCACGATGATGATGTCCATTGTAATTAGTCAAAATATGATGATCCTTTATCATGTGTCATGTTACCCCTAAACCTACAATCCATTCCTCTAAGGATATGGACTTATAGTTGGTTGAATGAACAACAACATGTGCCTCACCCTCTCACTCATCATCACCTTGTGAAAAGAAAAGAGAAGCACCATCTTCAAGATTTTTGGTTGCTTCTATCTTCTTGATCCACTAATGATAAAGTTCAACATTTTGACCTTCCTTCTTGCAAGATCCACATACTGGATTCTTAAATGACCTCTTAAAATATTTCTTCTCCTTCTTATTAGAAATAATGTCTATTAGAACTTGATTAATGTACCTCAATAGTTCCTTATTGTTCAAAAGAGCTTCTATCTTGATCTTCCATAAGACATAGTTTTTCCCATGAAGAGTGGGAACTTGCTATAAATGGTCCATGAATTTATATAAATTTTTAGTCTCCAATGTGCAAAATTGTCTAAAAATATACTACCATAAAAAGAGCTTGAAAAAAAGTGTGATTTCCAAAATAGACTCAAACTATTACATATGAAAAATCATGTCCTTCAAATCAAATAACATATCATTAAAAAAATTGAAAAATAATACAAAATTAAAATTACATCTAGTGAGTTTGTTGATATCATGTGTTGTTGAACTCGTAAATAAGGGGATTCCACCTATATGTTGAGTCTGCTATTGATTATATAGGTTATTGGGTGAATAAAAAAATATTTGGATGGTTCTAATATCTTATATACATATATAAAATTGATTTTAATTAGACTTCTAGGTCACATGTCGGTCCTATGTTCTACCGTGTTGGCCATGACATGTGTCACATCAACCATAATATGGCAAGGCATGTAAGGGGGTTTGAAAATGAGACCTCCTAGGATGCATTTAGGGATCTCCAACTAGCTACATGACCCAAGGACCCATCAAGAAACAAAGAGACCAATGACCATATGGTTTACAATATGTGCTAGTTGGTTTAAAATTTAGATCTTAGATCATAGAATAAATTTAATAAGAATATAGAAAAAATAATTAAAGTTATCCACAAAATTATAGAAGCATAGATAATTCTTAATGATAAATATTTTTAATTAATAAAAAATGATTTTTATATACAATGAAGACAAAGGTGGTTGCTATTACTAATAATATTATTGTCATGACCCTCCCTGGTGGGATTTTTGGCATAAAGAAATGATGTATTAATTGATGATGCTTTAATACTTAGTTTGTACAATTGAGCAACTGTGCAATGTTAAGTTTAATTTTTGGGAAGAACATGGTACTGCTGACATATTGCCAATTGTAGGATCATGTACACTCATGGGTGGAAGAAGTAGAATCATCCACTAGAAGTGGGTACTTGAGGTTGAGGAAGTGATGACTAAGACAACTCAAGGGTAACATTGATAGATACCTTCATATAGGCATGCATTTTTTATTAGAGATAATCATCATTTAGCCATCCACCTTGAGCCTCAGTGGATAGCCTAGTAGCTATCGTAAATTCTTCGACTGAGATTGGTGACTGGGTTGATGTAAATATTCCCTCTTTATCTATGCATATTATTGATTTATCTTATACTTCATCACTTGCTGCATCAATGGTTTAGAAAGAATGCATAATTTGGTTGTCTTTAAAAAATTTATGTCACTTAAATCCATTTAGCATGATGTTCATGTTAGTATTTGATAAAATAATCCTTCTATGTTTTAAAATATGTATATACAAATATAAAGTAAGTTGTTAATTTTTAAATGATAATTGAAATTGATTTAAAAAGTTAATAAGGCTTTTATTTTAAATGATAATTGAAATTAATTTAAAAAGTTAATAAGGCTTTTATTTTAAATGATAATTGAAATTCATTTAAAAATTTAATAAGGCTTTTATTTTAAATGATAATTGAAATTCATTTAAAAAGTTAATAAGGATTTTATTTTAAATGATAATTGAAATTCATTTAAAAAGTTAATAAAGCTTTTATTTAAATGATAGTTGAGATTCATTTAAAAATTTAGTAAAACTTTTTATTTAAATGACAATGGAAATTCATTTAATGGTTACCAAAGTTTTTATTAAAGAGATAATGGAATTTTTTTTAAATAATAAAAAAGGGGGGACTTGCAAGATTTAATTAGAAGAAACCACCCTTCTAAGAGATCAAATCGAGTTTGCAAGGTGATGCTTCCAACCGATATTGAGATGATAGCGTCATTAATGGTAAAACTTTGGGAAGAAAAGAAGTATTTATTTAAACCAAAATATATGTTAGCTGTGAAGGGATGAGATAGTATTGATGAGACAAGACAGTGCTGGGTAGATGGTGGAGGTAGAAGAGTAATATTGGGCATAGAAAGGGGTTTTTTCATTTTTTGGAAAAAAAGGAATGACGATGGATAACAAATGATAAAAATGAATATTGCAAGACTCGAAACAGGGAGTTTAGTGCACAGAGAGCCGACATCTAAGAAGATTTAAGGTTGATAAAATTAACTATCATCCTTATTTATATTAAACTTAATAGATTGGAAGAGAGATAAATTTAAATATTTTGAGCTTGGTCTGTCAGTACCATTTATGTTGGTTTGCTGGTGTTGTTGCATCTATTTTGTTTAGTTTACTCTTAACCTAGAGGCATCCATTGAAACCTTGTTAAACTTTGAGTTGCTCTTCCCTCTATGCCAAGTTGTGACTATGTGGGGTATGTGCACTCATGTTTTTTCTATTGAGTTGAAGTTGTGGCATCCCTGTGATGTTCTAGTCTCCTATCATGAGTTTACCAAACCCAGGCCTAGAGCCTTCATGGGAGTAGAGCCCTCCTCGACTAGGCTAAAATAGTTCTTATCTACTCATTGGCCTACTATGAAAGCCATCATCAGTGAGTCATATCCAGTTTACTATGTGGTAGCAGTTTGGGTTGAGGTTTCTCTCCTTGTTAGTAATCATTTCTTGGCAAACTTGTAGTGATTTTTCCAATCCTTGTCCTATGAATAACATCATTTGGAGGGTGCACTAAGCTGAGTTGCCCATGTGTTTTGTGATGGAAACTTACCATTGGGTCATCGTCATTATATGTCCTATGTGTTGGTGGATGGGCCCTGTTATTTTTTGCCTGTACGATGGGCCATCGTTTGACCTTCCTTGCTGAGTTAAGTTCACCCTATGTTGGTTCCTGTAGTTCACTATCACCTGCATTGTGAGGGTAGTCCCTTATTGTTGGAGTAACCCATTGTCCACTCTTTCTCTTGAGGAAGTATTTTAGGGTTATAAGAAATTTGGGATATCTAATAAATAAATAATGGTTATTTGATTTAATTAGATAAAAGAACTTTGGGATATCTAATAAATAAATAATTGTTATTTTATTTAATTAGATAAAAGAACTTTGGGATATCTAATAAATGAATAATATTGTTATTTGATTTAATTAGATAAGGGAACTTTGGATTTTCTAATAATTGAATAATAGGTTATTTGATTTGATAAAAAGGAAAGGAGTTATGTTTTATTTAGTTGAATAATATGCTATTTGATTAGAAAAAAAAGAAAAATAAATAGTTTTTTTTATAGATTAAAGGTATGGGACTTTGATCTATGAAATAAAGAAAAAATAGTATTTATGAATTAAAGAAATGATGTTTTGATTTATTAAATAAAGGAGGTAGTTTATTTTATAGATTAAAGGTATGAGACTTTGATCTATGAAATAAAGGAAAATTAGAATTTTTATGAGTTAAATAAATAATGCTTTGATTTATTAAATAAAGGAGGTAGTTTATTTTATAGATTAAAGGTATGGGACTTTGATTTATGAAATAAAGGAAAATTAGTATTTATGAATTAAATAAATGATGCTTTGATTTATTAAATAAAGGAGGTAGTTTATTTTATAGATTAAAGGTATGGGACTTTGATTTATGAAATAAAGAAAAATTAGTTTATTTATGAATTAAAAAAATTATGCTTTGAATTATCAAATAAAGGAACCTAACTTATTTTATATATTAAAAGTATGGGACTTTAATTTGTTGAATAAATGTTGAAATGAGTTGAATAAAGTAAAACCTATGATCTAGTTGTATTTGTTGAAAGACTCTCTATGGGAAATGAGAGATGCAAATAAAAATAGAGGTTTATATGATATCAACTATGTAGTAGATGGTTAGATACTTTGATTGAATTTGTATAGTTGCAATTTGGAAAAGAAAATAGTAAATGCATTTAGAGGCATGCCTATCCTAAACCATGAATGTCCTGATCCCTCTATCCTCAAATGATTGATGGAAAAGGAAGGAGGACCAAAGAGGTAGTGGAACCAAGGCACCAATTTGATTTCTACTTGTAATAAATTTACTTATGCTCAAATAGACTAGAATTATGGGAAGATATCCTTGATGAAAATGATGTATTATGTTATTCTTTTAAAGTATGGAGGGTTTACCATACTTTCTTATATGTAATAACTCATTGAATGATTGGAAAAACATATTTAATGTATGGTTGATAACTACTTATGCTTCTCTAGTTAGCTCTCTCTCTCTCTTCTATTTAGTGCTTATTTTCATTTATACATATTTCTATTTTAAGTGCCTCTTATATTCTTATGAATATGTTCCTTGCTTATGTAAGTAGAATTATTCTTGTTTTCTTGCTAAACATAAAAGTGACCTAAGAAATTGAGATCTTAGGGTGAACCTAGAGAGTGACCTAAGGTATTGAGACCCCTTAGGGTGAACATATGAGAATGTAAGGTATTAAGACCCATTAGGGAGAATAATAACTAAGTGAACTAAAATATTACATATGAGTTAAGATAGCTTATCATGGAGACAATATGGATAGCTTAACTCACAATACACTTAGCATACCTACACAGATGGACTTGTGTATGGTATGGTGATGGGCGTATACCTTTGACTGACTAAAGGTGATAAGTTTAGCTCATCAAGAATGATGATATAGATAAGCTTATTTGTGGTAACACATAATACGCCTACATAGATGGACTTGTGGGAGGGTATTTTGTGAGATGTAACTCTTTGGGAAAGTTGGGAAACTTAGTGATCTTAAACAACTAGAATAACCAAAGGTCGATTAGGGGTTTATGAATCCCTCTCCTAAAAAAAAATTCTTTTGTTTTTTGTGTTTTTTATTCTTCTTATAACTAGATTTTGAGGGTCATTACATTTGATAATAGATAGATAGGTACAAGGGTATAGAGCTTCTTATGTGCTAAAGAGATTTGGATGTCTTTCAAAGAAGGTTTGCTTAAGTTTTGAGCTAAAGCTTCGAAGACCTATGACCTCCTGCTTGATAGAATCTAAGGGGAACTAATACCAAGGGTAAATAGAATGTTATGATACCTTAATTATGATAAGTATGGACATTCTTATTGAAGATACATCATAACCTTGGAAATATCATCCTAATTAGATTATTGAAGATTTTAGAAAAATAACTCTGTATTGTGGTTTGAATTAGTGGTACAATTCAAGTGAAGTTGTAACCTAATATTTTTCTTGGTTGTAACCAAGTTAAAATGCCACCTAAGGCTAGAAAATAGAGATTTACACCTTCAACTAGATAAAATCGATAAAATAATATCGAAGAAGGGATCTGGGATGAGGATACAAGAAATTCCAACATAGAGGTAGAAGACCTCACTACTACGGTTGTTGCCATGCAAGATCAATTGAGGAAAATATTGGAAACTATACAAATAAAAAATCACAAGCCAAAGACTCAGAGGTTAGCCAATATTATGTACTAACTATAGAGAAATTCCAAGCGAGAGCCCTTTTAGAAAAGGAAACAACTAGAGATCTAAAAATATTTGTATCTCCAAGTTTTGTGGAGAAGAAGAAGGGGATGCAGTCGAAGAGTGGCTGAGAAAACTAGAAGTTTATTTTATAGTAAAAGGATATTCCCTAGGAACCCAAATAGTTTAGGCCATGATATACTTAGAGGGGGCCACTCTAGATTTGTGGGAAACCCACTATGAGAAGACTAATATTGAACCTATTGACCTTCCATGGAAAGTCTTTATAAATATCTTCAAGAAAAGGTTACTTACAGAGAATTTCTATGCATTTAAGTTTCAAAAGTTTGCCAAAATATGGTAAGGGACCAAAATGGTGGAGATATACTATAAGAAGTTGGTTTGATTACTTAAGTATGTTTCTGTCTATGATGAGAGGATGAGGGTTCACAAGTTTGTTCACGGGTTGGAATCTAGAGTAAAACATGATGTAAACATGCATGAGCCTAAATAACTACAAAAGTTGTATGACTTGGTGAATAAAGTAGAATCCCAATTGCAATTTAACTATGTTGCCCTATCTGAGCAATATTGGCAAGCACTAAGTAAGATGAATAGTCAAGGATTATTAAAATAGGATGAGGAACAATATTGAAAGACCATGAAATATTAGAGGATAAAGAAGAGAAATAATGGAAAATAGATAAGTTTCAAGAGGAACTTACAAAAGAAAACCAAAAATAATCCCAACAACTCAAAGCCTCAACCCCAAAAATCACAAACTTCAACTCCAGCAAGTAAGGCAAAGGAGGAAAAACCATATAAGTGGAAAGGACCCAAGGATGGGTATTACCATTGTAGATGCCCTCACTATGCCAATAAATGCCTGCATCAACCAGGTCCAAGTAAATCCAGTACCAAAGAAAAGGAACCTATGCACCAGATTTATGCTACAAAAAAAATCAAAAGCTAGATGGGCAAGTTACCCCATTGCTTGTGAAAAGTAAGATTTTTAATAAGAAAGTACAAATTTTAATATAGTGAGGTCACAACTAGCTTTATTTCTTATATTTTAGCAAGGGATATGCTATAAAGGCCAAGATATTTGGCCCATATTTGGAAGGTCAAGTATGATCCACGGTAAACCTACTTAGTAAATTAGTGTTTTATAATGGCAGAGATTACTTTAGCTAGTGGTACCACCAAAGGTTGTTTATATGTAGTTCCACTTCATGCCTTTGATGCGATCCTAGGGATGGATTGGTTGTAGGGCCATAATGCCTTTATCAATTTCCAATATAGATGGATCAAATATTTAGAGCAAGGCAAGGAAAGACTAAGGTTTCATAATGAGTAGGGGGTATTCAAACCCTAGATGCTATCAACTATGCAATTGAATAACACCCTCAAGAAAGGAGGGATAGTCTATGTTGTAAAACTTAATGAAGTTGGAGAATATCAGAAGAGAGAGGTGTTGGGGAAGCATCCAATTTTATAGGATTTTAAAGATGTGTTCCCAAAGGATTTATCTGGACTCCCTCCTATGTGGGAATATGATTTCATAATTGACATTATGCCAGGAGTGGAACCCATCCATATATCTCCGTATAGGATGAATCCTATCGAGATGCAAGTATTAATAATTCAACTGTAGGGTCTTTTAGAAAAAGGATTGATAAAACCAAGCGTGTCACCCTGGGGTGCATCAGTATTATTTGTGAAAAAGAAGGATGGTTCTCTAAGATTATGTATTGATTATAATATTCTTAACAAGGCTACAATAAATAACCGATATCTCCTACCTAGAATCACAATTTTTTTTGATCAACTAAGAGATGTCACAATATTCACCAAGATTGACCTAAAATCAGGTTACCATCAGTTAAGAATACATGAGAAGGAAACTCTTAAAATGGAATTCAAAACTAGGTATGGGAATTATGAGTTTACATTTCTACCCTTTGGACTAACTAATGCCCCAGTTGCATTCATAAATCTAATGAACAATGTGTTTAGGAGGTATCTGGATTAGTTTATCCTTGTAATCCTAGATGATATCTTAATACAAGGAAGAACATGACAAACATCTCAATATTGTATTAGAGTTGCTAAGGGAAAATCAAATCTATGGAAATATGGTGAAAAGTGTTTTATATGTCTCATAGGTATGATATCTTGGGCACATTATATCACTAGAAGGAATTGCTATAGATTCGGATAAGATTGAAGCCATATTGAATTGGCCACCCCCTACTAATGTGATTTAAGTACGAAGCTTCATGGGGTTAACAAGCTACTATAGATGTTATATAAAGGATTAATCCAAGATTACAACAAAAATAACTAACTTTTAGGAAAATGGAAAGGAATTTAAGTGGTCGAAGAAATATGAAACTAACTTTGCATTGCTAAAACATAAACTCACTACCATACCAATATTGAAAATTCTTGACCCTCAAGGGGACTTTTCAGCATGCACGGATGCATTACTGTAAGGGTTAGGAGAAGTACTCTCTTAAGAAGAGTCAGTAGTAGCATACAATTCAAGGAAGCTCAAGAAGAATTAAGTTAATTATGCCAAAAATTATTTAGAGCTAGCTACAGTGGTACATGCTCTAAATGACTAGCACCACTATTTGGTGGGAAGGCCCTTTGAGTTGAAAATTGACCATCAAAGTCCGAGGTGCATATTCACCCAAGCTATACATAATGTGAGATACAGGATATGGGTCAAATTTATCATTGAATATTACTTTGAGATTGAGTACATAAAAGGGAAATAGAATAAGGTATTTGATGCCTTGAGTAGAAGGAAACACATAGTAGCCATAACTAGAAGTCACATAGATATGATGGATCAAGAGATACAAGAGCAATCTCGAGTTGAGTATTGCTAAGAAATTCAAGTTAGAATGGATAAAGCCCCTGAGGGTAATAAAAAATTTGGTATGAAAGATGACCTTTTGTGCTACAAAGGTAGGAAAATCAGACTGAAAATGGGTGATTTAAGAAAATTAATAATGCAAGAAGCCCATAGATATCCTTATTATGCTCACCTTAGAGGGGCAAAAATGAGGAAAAACATGAAAAGAACCTTCTTATAGGTAGGAATGAAGAAGGATATCATTTATTTTATCGCTCAGTGCCTATAATGTTATAAATTGAAGGCAAAACTCAAGCATCTTACAGGACAATTGTATCCACATGATATACCTACACAAAAATGGTAGGTTATATCTATGGATTTTATAGTAGGGTTACCCAAGACCAGGTATCAACATGATGTAATCCTTGTAATAGTCAATAGATTGACTAATATTGCACATTCTATACTAAGGAGCATCAAGAATGATGCTCAGGTGGTGGCTAACAGATTTACCAAAGAGGTATTTCGATTGCATGGATTTCACGAGGTAATCATTTTGGATATGGATTCCACATTTACTTCTAAATTCTAGAAATATCTCCATCATGCAGTAGGAACAAAATTGAATATGAGATCAACCTACCACCCTAATATAGATGGTCAAATAGAATGGGTAAACCAAGTACTAGAAGATATGCTTCGCATGTACTGCAAGGATCAAAAGTCTCATTGGGAAGACTACCTACATCTCGTAGAGTTCACCTATAATAATGGACATCACTCCTCTCTAGGAATGGATCCTTTCGATGCATTGTATGAGTGAAAGTGTAGATGACATAGGAGAATATAGTGGTGTAAGGGCAATATTGCATCACCAAAAAGAAAGAATTTACATTTCTCTTTTGGTTGTAAGTTTCTTTAGTTGTTTTTGAGTCAATGATGACACTTGGGAGGTATAAGTCAGTCAAAAGTCCAAAAAGGTGAAAAATAGTCATCAACTAATTTTAGTAAGTACATGTAGATTTGAAAATTTACCCCAAGGAGTGGGATTGAAAAATATATCCGATGGTGAAAGAATCATCCCAATAGCCTGACCGGTTTGAGAGATATTAAAGTTTTCATCCCAAGAAATCTCTCTAAGGAGGTTTAAAAATAAAATTTTAAGACCTTAGAAGCCTTGAAGAAATATGAAAAATCATCTCAATGAACTTTAGGTTATTTAGGTTGTGTACATATATTTTTAAGCTTTTCAAAAATATCTTACGGAAGCCAATTGGACCTCCAAGTCAAAAGTTACGGGTTCGGGAAGCTGTGTTACAAAAATTCAAATTTGAATATCTTTCTAGGTAGGAAAATGAAAATGAAAATTTTAAATGAATATCTTCTTGAGCAGGAAAATGGGAGTTACACTTTCTAGAATGTTCTTTGGGAGTTATAAAAAGGGAGAAGAGGGATCACCAAGAGGCAGTCCAAGGGGAAGACAAATCATGGATCTAGCTTGCAGATTTTGAGTTGATTTTCTTTGTGATAAAATTGACCTTATGGCCATAACATTGTAACTCTAATTCTGTAAATTCATTTCATTGAAATAATATCAGATATTGTGTTTCTTCTAGATTAATTCTTTGATTTGAGTATTGTGCATGGTTTGGGTGGGGTAGCCCTTCATCAAGTGGTATCAGAGCGAGAGTTCTTGAGTGCGTAAAAAGATCATTGAACATGAGGTAGTTTGCACCTGGACCTAGGGTTGAGGTTGTGAGGAAAGTGATCAGAATGCCTCTATGAATAAATACCATGGTTACATGAAAGGGTTTTAGAGCCCTACAAAGATAAGTTCAAGCACTACAAGAAGAGTTGCATAGAGGGTTTGAGCCAAGAATATAAGAGGAAAGTGAAGACGATGCTGGAGAAGAAGAATCTTAGCTCGAAGAAGAACAGGAGGATGCAAATCTTGCGTAAGATAGATTATTTAAGGCCATCTCTAAGATTGAGAAAAGGCTGAAGATTGGTGTTTCTACATATTTTGGGAATCTTAACCTAGAAGAGTTGATCAATTGGATAAATTATATGGAGGAGTACTTTGAGTATGAGGAAGTGGGAGATCCTAAGGGTTCAATTTATGAAGTCCAAGCTGAAGGGTTACACTAATATCTGTTGGATGGAAGTACAACTAGATAAAAATAGAAGAGGAAAAGAAAGAATAACAAGATGGGATCAAATGGTGGAAAATTTTAAGAGACTATTCATCCTAGTTGACTATGAGTTAGATCTGTTGAAGAAAATGCAGGGTTTGAGGCAGACACGTAAATCTATCAAATAGTATAGAAAAGAGTTCTACAAGATCATGATCAGAACGGGCCATTCTAAGGCTAACAAGGAGAGAATAACCCATTATATAAACGAATTGAAGCAAAGTATTCAAGATGTACTACATTTAGTCAGAATGACTACCATAGAAGATGCTTATCAGTTTTCCCTAAAGGTAGAAGAGAAGCTGAATAAAAGATTTGAAAGCAAGAAGAGAGATAGAGATCATTGTGGAAGGACTAGTGGAGGACCATATGAAGGATGAAATGAAGACCAAAAGGAGAATGAAGAAGTTAACAAAAGTTAGAACTAGAAAGGGGATAATCCCTACCACCCTTGTGAGCAAAATAATGGTGATAAAAGAGGAAGAGGAAGGTTCGAAAGAGGACCTAGAAGAGGAGGATTTTGTGGAACTTGTTTCTAATTTGGAGAAGAAGGACATAAAGCATACGAGTGTCCATAAAATCAAGGAATGATGAATATGAGACATGAAGGTAATGCACGAGTTGCTTATGCAGATGAAGATAATAAACTTAAGCATTCTGAAGATGCAAAAAGAGAAGAATTTCTTGTTGCAAGGAGAGCCTTGCTAAATGAGGAGAAAGATCCAATTCATAGGAGTTTATTTGGCACAAGGTGCAAATGTGAAGGTAAAGTTTGTAATGTTATCATTGATAATGGTAGCACTGATAATATAGTTTCAAAGAATATGGTTAACAAATTATAGTTGGAGAGAAGGAGACATCCACATCCATATCGGATTGCATGGTTGCAGAAAGACCATAGAGCTTTGGTCAATGAATAATGTTTAGTGAAGTTCAATATTGAGGGTTACCATGATGAGGTACTGTGTGACATCATGCCTATGGATGCTTGTCATATGCTATTGGGGAGGCTATGGCAATTTGATCAGCATGAAGTACATGATGGATATGCCAACACTTATTCCCTAGAGAAGGATGAAGTTCACCACAAGTTGAAGCCCTTGAATGATGTGGAAGAAAAAGTATGTAGTAGTGCAAAAAATTATCTAGTTTATGGTAGAAATTTTTTGGATGGTATCAAGCATGAAAATATGTGCTTTGCATTGATTCCTAGAGTTAATGAGAAAAAATGTGAAGATATACCAGTAGAAGCATCAGATCTATTGGGATAATTCCAAGATATTGTATTAGATAATGTACCTGAAGGTTTACCACTAGTGAGGAATATTAGTCACCAGATGGATTTGATACCAAGAGCTAGTTTACCAAATAAGACAACCCATTTAATGATTCTTGCAGAGAACGAGGAGTCGAAAAGACAAGTTCAAGAGCTATTGAAGAAATGATTGATTCAGGAGAGTTTGAGTCCATGTGCAGTACCTGTAGTATTAGCACCAATGAAAGATGGATAATTTGTATAGTTCATATTACAAAGTTATTTCCCAGAGAGGTGGTATGACTACATAGTCTACCAAGGAGTATAGTTTTAGATAGAGATATCAAATTTATTGGTTATCTCTGGAGGAACTTATGGAAGAAGTTGAAGATAGATTTGAAGTTTAGTTTTGAACACCATATATAGACTGATGAATAAACAGAGGTGGTGAGTTGGGGTTTGGGAAACCTACTAAGATGCTTAGTAGGAGATAAGCCCAAGGTATGGAATTTTATTTTACCACAAATAAAATTTGCTTACAAAAACTCTATCAACAGGAGTGCTGGTAAATTCCCATTCCATATTGCATATGGGAGCAGTCCAAGGAATGCTTTTGAGTTGAGGAAGATGGAAAAAGGAGAAAAAATTATGGGTAAAGGTACAAGATATAGGTAGTATGAAGAATATCTAGTTAAGTGGAAAGGAAGGCCAGTTGAAGATTCCTCATGGCTTTCCAAGATAGAGGTTGACCATCTTGGTTTTCCTCCAACACTAGAGAAGTGAAGGTAACTTCTCAATTTACCCTAGGTGTCTGATGTAAGAGCATCCAGTGGTGTAAAGGCAATATTGCATCACCAAAAATAAAGAATTTGCATTTCTCTTCTGGTTGTAAGTTTCTTTAGTTGTTTTCGAGTCCATGATGACACTTGGGAGGTATAAGTTAGTTAGAAGTCTAAAAAGGCAAAAAGTAGTCATCGACTATTTTTAGTAAGTTATCCTAAATGGAAATATATGGATTTGAAAATTTACCCCAAGGAGAAGGATTGAAAAATATATTCGGTGGTGAAAGAATCACCCCAATAGCTTGAAATATTTGAGAGATATTAAAGTTTTCATCCTAAGAAATATCTCCAAGAAGGTTTAAAAATAAAATTTGAAGACCTTAGAAGCCCCGAAGAAGGATGAAAAATCATCTCAATGACCTTTAGGTGATTGAGGTATTGTATATATCTTCGTAATATTTCCAACGATATATTACGAAATCTAATCAAACCCCCGAGTCAAAAGTTACAAGTTTAGGAAGCTATGCCATCGAAATTCAAATTTGAATATCTTTCTGGGTGGGAAAATGAAAATGAAAATTTTAGATGAATATCTTCTTGAGTGGGAAAAGGGGAGTTACACTTTCCATAATGTTCTTTGGAAGTTATTAAAAGGGAGAAGAGAGATCACCAAGAGGTAATATGGGGGGGAAGACAGATCATGGCTCCAACATGCAGATTTGGAGTCAATTTTCTTTGTGATAAAATCAGCCTTGTGGCCGTATCATTGTAAATTTGATTCTATAAATTCATTTTATTGAAATAATATAAGATATTATGTTTCTTCTAAAATTTTCTATGATTTGAGTATTATGCGTGTGTTGGGTGGGGTAGCCCTTCATCAATAGAACACCATTGTTGATGAGGCAGGAGATTGCCTCATTTAAATACTTATAAAATTTTAAGACTCATATGGAACTATTTGTGATGTGATTTTATGTTAATTATAGGATATTATGCATTGTGTGATGATATTTTCATGTTAAGATAGGGAAAGTGCATATTCTCTGTTTTTACTGATTTATCCATATTTTCTTCAATGTTTTGGCTATTTATTCCTATAATTATGCATTAATTTAAGTGTTATCATATGTAAGAAATCTATGTATAAGGTTTATAATCCATACAAAAATATATGCCACCATTTTCTCACTTTTAAATTAACATTTAGGCACCAAAAAGCTTTCAAGTTGTTGACTGTGCAGGAAAACTAGACTTTGTCATACAAATTCCAGCTAGTTGTACATCTACAACATGGCATGGAATTTGTCCTTCCCAGCCCAAGTCAAGGATGGAACTAGTAATATGGATGCCTAAGGAGACCATACCTACCACCACAATCGATTGCATAAATTTCTGCTAATGAAATAGCAATCTTCATATTCTGCTGCCTGATATTCTGGAGCAATTCCAAAATGAACGCAGACAGTTTAGAACTGCTTAAAGGCATTTTTGAAAAGGATTAAATGGTGACTAAAGTCATCTCATAAGACACCTTATCCAAAATCACACTTTTTCCTCACTTTGGATGCCAACACTTAGAGTGGATAGGGGTATAAGAGTCAAAACTTTGCATTTGTGGAAGACCTGGACTGAAATTGTTGTAACAGTCCTAGATAATAACAATAAACCTTATCTATAATGCATTATATTTTGTATAAATAAAATGCTCCCATATGGTTGAGAATATAGGAGAATAGGTATATGAAGATAGTTATAGCATGTATTAGGTGTTCTAAATTTGTATTTACTGCAGCAATACAGTATTCTGCAGGTCTCTTCTTGCATTGCTGTGATGTTGCTAATATGAAATAAAAGGGTGCAATATTATGATTCATGTTTCATTTTGAATTAAGTGTGAGAACTTCTTAGTTTAGAGCAAGCTCACTCACCTCATTTGGTTCAAGAAGCAAGGGCCACTTCCAGGCCCAAAGGAGGGTTTTTCCCCTGATAGAATTCTGCTTATTTTTGCTGCAACAGGGCAGTAGAAGACTGAAAGTTTTTGTAGAGTTTTTGGTTGATGCATAGGTCAATACTTCTTGATTAGTAGTTGCAAGATAGTGGTTAATTTTAATTTCAAATTTCCAAAATTTAGCACAGTATTTTTAGATTTCTATTTTTTGCACTATTTCTAGAATTTGTATTAGAATAAAGTTGTTACAGATTTTGTACATTCAGTTGTCAGTTTTTGATATTTCAATTTTTGTCATTTTCTACAAAGTATGGTGTGATGTTTTCCTTTTAGAAGTTTCATTTTTTGCAATAGTTCATTATCAGTTTGCTGCAACTTATTTCTTTTCAATTGAATTCTGCAATAGTTTTACTTTTCTGAATAGTGTGGATTTGATTCATGCAATTTCCATTTTTCAATAGTTTAGTTTCATTTTCTTTGTCAAAGGAAGTATTTTAGAACTTCTAGGATGTTATAAGGAGTACCAAACACCCCAAGACACTAACTGCCTCACCAATAAAGCCCTGAGTTAAATGAACTAAACCTACAATCTACTACACCCTGCTCTTGTATATAGCCTTGGACACCACCCTGGACTGACATATATTAATTAAATGGTGAAGGATAAATGACACTCATCATTTTTGGTGCTATTGTAGGGGAACCTTAGGTGTTGTTAGGAGAGGTCTAGCAGTCCAAAAATTGTCCTGTCTCAGGAAAAAAGTCTTTGGAGACTTGAGGTTTAGTTTGTTTTAGTAAATAGGCATGAATGCATAGGCCAAGAGACAAGAGAGAGAGGTTTATTAGAACCGGTTCCTTCCCAGAAATGCGTTCTTCCCATATAGGATAAGATCTGCCTGTTTATGATTATCCTGACAGAGTAAAAAGAGAATCATCTTCTTCATAAGTTGAACCATGTGCATAACCTTTTGAGGAAGAACATCTTGAAGCACTTGCAACTAGACATTCTTCTGTTCCTGATCCATTATTAGAACAAACAAAAAAAGTTGAATTAGTTAAATCAGAGGAGGAAAACATGGCACAAACACCACCTCCTGCTAGAACTTTTGAGTACCCTATACAATTAACCGCTGGACATAAAGTTCCTATGAAAACCATTTCTCCCTCAATGTTGCCAATATTTAGGGGAACAGTGTCTGAAGATCCTGACCAATTTTTGTTTGAGTTTAAGATCTTATGTCAAACATATGATTATGTGACTGATGATCAAAAGCTAAAATTATTCCCTTCCACACTTAAATATGCAGATTTACGTTGGTTCATGAGTCTTGACTCAGATTCCATTCATACCTGGGATGAAATAAAAATTGCATTTTTAGACAAATATTAGGAGTATTGCAGGGTACGTAATAGAAAGAATGAGTTATTTTGAATTAAACAAGAAGAAGATGAAAATTTGGAATATTATGTTGATAGATTTGCTTTTATCCAGAAAAGAGCTGGTCCTGTAGAAGGAGAATTGTTAAAATCTATCTTTCTAAGGGGATTACAAGACGAATCCAATGAAGTACTGGATATAATGGGAAAAGAAGATGTACACCAACTTGAGATTACTGAAATTATAGAGTTGTGCACAAATTATTATACAACTAGTGATAGAAGGAAGAAGAAAAGTCCTAATAATTTAGACATCAAATAATTGATGGAAGAAATGGCTAATATGAAAACTGATATACTTGTTCAACTAAACACTGCTTTAGGAGAAAGGAATATAAGAGACGATTCTTCACCGCCCCTGTCTATCTATTGTCCTAGGTGTAGAAATAAGCATGCTCTACAAGATTATTCTTTGGAAAAGACCTCAATATCAACAATCTGTGGCATTTGCTCAAAGGAGCATAAAACTGATAAATGTCACCTTTTGCCCCATCTTAGGAGTGCTATAGAAAACCAAGTTGAAGAACTTCATGCTATTGGGCAAAGGCCAGGAGGAAACTTCATACAAAACAAAAATACCCCATGATTTTCTTCAAATTGGGGACAAAATCCTTGGAATATGCCATGGGGATACATAGAACCTCCTCCTCAACCTTGGAATCAAACTTGGAAAACTCCTCAAGATTGGTCACATTCTGGTTGGAATCAGCCATGGCATCCAGTTAATCCATCTTGGGTACCAAATCAGTAAGGGCAAATATGGGGGCAACAATACCCCTCCTATCAAGGGTAGAAGAGGTATCAACCACCAAATAAACACTTGCTGCTAGCCCCTAATCAAAATTTTTAGGAAAGAGTTCAACCACAACAAACACAACCAGTTAAGCAGCCTCCACTTCCAGCTCAACCTATGGCTAACCCCAATAACAATAGACAAGTAGCTCCTATTTATGGAGCTGAGTCTAAAGAAACTGCTACAGTCTATGTCCTTGACTGTAGTAACATCTAGTTGCACTCAAGAAAGGTTTTACCTAACTCTGCACCACCCACTATTGAAGAACTTGATGGAAAACAAGAACTACCAAGTCCAAAAAACCACAAATATGGCAAAAATAAGGAAAAACAAAAAATGTACAAGGGAAAACTGAACCTGTCATAACAGACCTAACCTATCCTGAAAGGTTTGACCACACTATAACAGCACCTAAATCAGAATTAATCATAGAATTGAGGAAAATATCTATATCACTTCCTCTGTTGCAAGCAATAAAGGAAGTACCTATGATTAGGAAAACTATTCAGGATCTGTGCATTAGAAAGCCTGGTAGGAAGAAAGCCTTTCCAAAAACTATGTAGGTAGAAGGTAAGTTGGCTGACCTACTCTCGAGAAAACTAGTACCTCCTAAGTATAGTGATCCAAGGAGTCCAGTAGTGACAATTATTGTTGGGTTGGTTCAAATTCCAAATGTGCTTATTGATTTAGGCACTACAATCAATGTAATGACTAAAGAAACCATGAACAAATTGTAGCTCCATAATATTAGTCCCACTACCATAGTTTTGGAGATGGTAGATAGGTCAGTTGCTAAACCAGAGGCAATTTTTGAGGATGTTGCCATTGAAGTCTCTTCTTGGGAATATCCTATAGATTTCTTAGTACTGCAGCCTAGAAATTTAGCTAATGGCTATCCTCTTATTCTAGAGTGACCTTGGCTTGCCACTACAGCTGCATTTATAGACTGCAAGTCAGGTGAGATGACAATTTCAAATGGTGTAAACCTAAAAAATATTTCCTTGTATCCACCAGCCCAACCTTCAGCCAAGTTTTTTGGACAAATATGGTACCCTGAGTCTGATGAAGAACAGGAAGCCATTGTCACCTTGGCCATAGTCATAGTAAAGGAATATATTGAAGAACTTAATTCACCGAAAAGAGAAATATTTGAACATGAAACAATTTTGGTGAAAACATTGCACGAAGAAGGCCTTAGGGATGATCAAATTCTTGTCCATCATTTGTTATGTAAAGATGAAGAACAAATTGCTGAACATTTGTCATCTATTCCACTATAAGAAAGCTCCTTCACACTGCCACATGGTTGGCATCATCATCTTCTAACTTATTTCACCTGTCCTATGCAAATGATCCCATTAGGTATCACATTTACACAAGAATCAAGAGTATTTCATACTTTGCAACCACATCATTGTCCCTTAAATGATTTAATCAACAAATATGGGGCTGTCAATTATGTTTATCCAGGGATTAAGTAGATTGAAATACATCCAAGAAAACTTGTGAACATTAATAGTTGGCTGACTAATGAGCAAGAAGCCAAATTATTTGTTGTTTTGTAGAGACATGTTTAGGATTTTTCTTGGAGTTATAAGGACATGAATGGTATTCACCCTGATGTGTGTATACATAGGATATACACAGAAGATGTAAAACCAATAAGACAACCACAAAGGCATCTGAATCCCGCTCTGAAGGATATTGTTAAGGAAGAAATAAAAAAACTATTGGATGTAGGATTCATTTATCCAATTTTAGATAGTAAGTGGGTTTCACCATTGGTTATTGTTCCAAAAAAAATGGAAAGATGAGAGTATTTGTGGACTATAGAGAATTGAATAAGGCCACACATAAAGATCACTTTCCATTACCATTTATAGACCAAGTATTGGACACCCTTGCTGGTAAGAAGATTTTTTTTTCCTAGATGGTTTTAGTGGTTATAATTAGATTCAAGTCACACCAGAGGACCAGGAAAAGAAAACTTTCAAATGTCCTTGGGGCACATTTGCTTATAGAGTGTTACCCTTTAGTTTATGTAATGCACCAACAACATTTCAGAGAGCTGTTTTGGCTATTTTTTCTGATCTAACGAATGAAAGTGTAGAGATTTATATGGATGACTTCACAGTGTTCGAAGATACATTCGAATATACTTTAGAACAACTTAAAAAAGTTTTAATACACTGTGAAACATATCATTTGTCTCTAAATCCTGAGAAATGTTTCTTGATGATGGAGGAAGGAATTGTTCTTGGACATCATATTTTTGCTTGTGGAATTAAAATTGATCCTAAGAACGTAGAGGTTATCAAAATCCTTCCTCCCCCAAAAAATCAAACTGATGCACGTAGTTTCTTAGGACATATTGGCTTTTATCGTAGATTTATTGCCAATTTTAGTACTATTGCTAATCTAATGTTTGCATTGTTAACAAAGGATTCTGAATTTGTTTGGTATGTTGGGTGTCAACAGTCCTTTGAAGCTTTAAAGGAAAAATTAACAACTCCACCTGTATTGAGAGGTCCTAATGGGGAGTTCCCCTTCCACATTCAAACTGATGCTTCCAATAATGCTATTGGAGCTGCATTAGGAAAAATTGAATATGGACAACATTATGCCATATACTGCATTAGTAAAAATTTGACTAGAGTTGAAAATAATTATACCACAACTGAAAAGGAATTTTTAGTTGTGGTGTATGCTATTAATAAATTTTGATACTATATCATAGGATATCCTGTATTCATCCACACAGACCATGCTACTATAAATTATTTGATGAATAAACCATTGGTTAGTGTATGAATTATTTGTTGGTTAATACTACTGCAGGAATTTGATATTACTATAGTTAATAAACCAGGGAAGTCTAATGTAGTGGCAATTTTTTTGTCAAGATTGCCAAATATAGATACAGAAGAATTGGTTGAGGATGCATTTCCTGATGAGAAATTGTTTACTATTTCTGTACAATCTCCATGGTTTGCATATATAGCTAATTATTTAGCTACAGGGAAGATTCTTCTTCACTTTACTCCTAAAAAAAGAAACAGTTGATCAAGCAAAGTTCTTCTTTTGAATGGATAGGAGGTTTATTGTTTAAATGTAGTCCTGACCATGTTTTGAGCAAGTGTATTAGCGAGGACAAGGTATATGACATCCTGCGAGCATGCCATGATGAACCATCAAGAGGACATTATTTATTGAAGAATACCATTCGAAATATTTTGGGTACTGGTTACTACTGGTCATCCTTGCACAAATATGTCAAAAGGTATGTCAAAAATTGTGATGCATGCCAAAGGATGGGTAAGCCTACTTTTACTAGTGAAATGCCTTTACAACCTCAATTAGGTATAGAACCATTTGAGAGGTGGGGGCTAGATTTTGTAGGACCCATTGATCCACCTTCCCAAGGGAAAGTGCATATCTTGGTATGTACTGATTGTAACCAAGTGGGTAGAAGCTCATGCTTTTAAGCATGCCCAAGAGGAAAAAGTTGCTGATTTCCTGTAGTCACAAATATTTCTACAATTTGGAGGCACACAATCTATCACCACTGATCAGGGACCTCAGTTTACCTCAAAATTTGTTGAAGCCTTCACCAAGCTGTATGAAATCAAACACCGAAAATCCTCACCTTACCATCCAAAAGCCAATGGACAAGTGGAAGTGATAAATAGAGAGTTATAGAGGATCTTGACCAAAACCATATCAACCCATAGAAGGAATTGGGTGGAGAAGTTACCTGAAGCAATTTGGGCCTATAACACAACCTGAAAGTCCACTACTGGATTTACCCCTTACGAATTGGTTTATGGAAAAAAACCCTTTTACCTATTGAATTTTAATTGCTAACTCTTTGGACTGCTTTGGAAGTTGATATTGATTTGTCATACGTTCAAACGAACCAGATATTGTAGCTCAATGCACTAGATGAGCTTCAGAGAGATGCATTGCACCAGTCTGAGGTGATACAGGCACAACACAAACTGTGGCATGATAGTCATGTTCAACAACAAAAATTTCAACAAGGTGATTGGGCTTTGTTGTTTGACTCCCGATATGAAGACTTTCTTGGCAAGTTGTAGACCCGGTGGCTCAGACCTTATGATATTGAGGAGGTGTTTGCCAATGGAGCTGTGCGTATTTAACCAATTGATGATTCAAGAAGAAAGTTGGTGGTTAAAAGTCATCGTCTCTGTGTATATCATAAGCCGTTAACCAAGGAGGATTTTATTAACCAAGTGGGAAACATGGATGTAATGGTTTTGGAAGCAACCATTGCTTTCAAGACTGACTTAATCAAGTAACGTCACCAAAGAAAAAAATGAATGAAAAAATTAAAAAATAAATTAAAAAAATAAAAATTCAGATTGTAAAAAGCTCAGCGAGACACATCTGAATTTGGCTTACATGAAAGCTGGTTTGCCGGACATGTTTGTCTCATTTCCATCATCATATTATCCATTCTCTATCATCATTTCATCATAATTCCATTCACTATTCCTCATTCCATTGAGTCAAACTCACCTCTGGTTCATTCAGATCATTCCATCACATCTATTTCACTTATGTTTTTCCTTTTGTCTTGTTGCACCTTGTAACAGTTAATGCAGAAACAACTAGAATTAGTATTTGTATAAAATATGGATAGAAAAGTTTTTTTAGGTATCTGTATTTTTCCATTTTAATATTGTAAATATGTATTATATGATGCATAAAATATTTAATTAGCATAAACACATGCATTTAGTTCCAAAGAAGTTGTCAAAGGAATAAATGAAGCCTGCTCTGGAAACAGAGCTAGTTAATCATTCTGCTCAGAACGAAGGCCTTGCAAAAAGAATGTTCTTTAAAGACAAATTTGGAAACTATTCTGCATTGGAATGGAATAAAGATAATATTTAAGAATGAATTAAAAAATGGTTAATTCATTTTAACTTCGGATCCACGTGGCATAGGCTTGAAATAAACGTAATCTCCACGCACACATGGAAATCATGCTAATAAAATTCGGAAGTTGTGCCACTCTATAAATTTTTAATAGGCATGTACCTTTTAAATTAATTCACTACATGTGATTGGTTGGCACATGTTTCAAGTAAGAAAATTATTTTTAACGAGGCAATTTCCATAAATTCTAAGAGCCACGCCACCACAAACTTCGTAACATTAAACTGCATGCGAGGAAAAAGGGCTCTAGATTAATTGAATGCTACCACCTCTCAAGTATGCACGCATATTCATCATTCCGGTACTATGCATGTGTTTACTATCCCTAAAAAACTTTGTTCTTTCCATCCCAGAATGAGTAAACACAACATTGGCAACAAATTCTCATAGAACTAAGAACATAACAAAGTCGGTGGAAAAACAAATCTGAGGAACTCAAATGGAACCATGGGAGGATAGAAAAATAGAATTGAACTGAAGAATATTGAGTATTTACAAAGGGATTCAGAGTGTCTATGGATTTTCACCGAAGGTGATTTCCTACCTTTCTTGTGAAAGTTCGAAGGGCATTCAGAAGGGCTAGAAGCAGAATTTGCACAAACTTTTCGAGGGAACAAGGTGCAGATTAGTGGAATGACCATCCAAGTAAGTCAAAAAATGCTCAATGAAATTACAAAATTACCTTTACAAGGAATTCATATAGGGAAGTCTGGGAAGAACACCTTAAAAGAGATGGTTAATCAATTTAGGGGCAAAAATGATAGACCAATTGAGTATATAATGAGTAATAATATCTGTAAGGGTGTTAAGCAGACTAGTTTATAGACACCATGAGATGAAGTCATTGTGTAGGTAGTTAGCTTTCTTACCTACGGTGGTCAATTCCCTGTTCTCTCTGGCCACCATATGAGAATTTTGACTCATCTTCGTTATGGCCATGAAAACCTTGAACTAAGAGTTAATGTACCCTTGTACTTGCACCAAGACTTGGCCAACATATTAAAAAAGTACCAAGTAGGAAAAGGTTATCCTAAGCATCGTGGATTAATTAAGGTTATTTGTAGACATCATTTTAGGTGTAATTCCAATAATTTTACCTGTTTCTTCTAAAAATGGGATGAATTTACTAAGGAAATTAACCCTAATCATACACCTACACTTAGGACTTTTGTTGGAGAAGCTCCTTCATTTCCTGAAGGGCCTCCTTCATCAAAAACAAGAACACAACAACATGCTGGTTCTGAGTGAAAATGAAAAGTTACCTTTGCAGTAGAACCACAACCACCTCACATTTCTGAGACAGGGGAACCATCTACTCTGCCAATTGGAATATTTGAGGCTAGAACTAAAAGGCGTAGAGGTCCATCTATCTTAGAACTAAGGAGGTCTTCAATACTGAAGAGGGCTGCTGATGAAGGGAATGTGCAAACAGAGGAAATAATGGAACAAAATGTTGATATTGGTGGACAAGATGAAGAGGTTGAAGGAGTTGAAAATGTTACCAATGAGGAAGTCAATGTTGATGTTCATCATGAAGATGTTTTAATGGAATAAGTACCTTTCTTTTCTTTTAATTATTATTCTGATTCTGAGGAGCAGACTGAAACAAGAGAAGCATAAAAGGATACAATTGCTCCAAATCAGCCAGAGTCCCTTGTTGATTATTCTAACTCTGATGAAGTAGGAATAGAAGAAACATATAATTCAAGTTTAGGGGAGGAGGAAGATTTTGATGTTGAAACTTAGCTCCATGCAGCCAAAAGTGTAATTAAAACCTAGACCAGTTGGATTGAAAAGAATGAAACCACTTTAAAGGAAAAATATGACATTATTACCAAACAGTGGCAAGAGATCAAAACTGTGAAAAATAGGCTTACACTTTTGGAGCAACAACCCTCACATAGATTCAGGAGATGAATTAGTAAATTTGCTAATAAATATAGCAGGGAATATAGAGAGAGGTTCTGTTGACAGAGCTGCACTGGAAGAAGCAGAGATACCACAACAGAAACAATAGGATTCAGAGGATGGACAGGCAGGGGCACTCATGCAAGTGTCTAAGGAACCTTAGTAAGAAACTGATGTATCAGCTCCACCAGCAGAGGGAAGCATGGTACTTCCAGAATAGGTAATTGTTCAATCACACCCACATATTGTCATTCCTAAAATTGAAGTGATTGAGGCTGAAGTACAAACCAAAAATTCTGTAGTAGAGACAGTAGATGTTGGTGTCCATGTGGAAATAGTTCCTCAAATGCAGCCTATTATTAGACCACCTGATACAATTTCACTTGTGAAATATAATGAGGATGTAACATTTTAGATAGCTAGATGCCAGCAGTTTGAAGAGAAGGTTTCATCACAACATAACTTAAAAGAGGAGATAAAAAAGAAAGATTATGAAATTAAAGAATTAAAGGAGAAAATTCAAAAAGTATGTCAAATTTTTGAGTGTATGGTTCAATGCAGGAGGCCTGCTAGGTTTTATAGCCTAATTCTAAAGGAAAAATACCTCCGATGGTAGACCATGAGGATTGCATCTGGTTTTATCCATACTTTTGAGACACCAGGGGAATTTTTAGAGGCTTTCTAGAAAAGCTTTATGGAAGATCAAAATCTGCTATGTGAATTATTCCTTCATAACTTCTTTTTACCAACTAAAGTTCTATTTCTTCCTCACATATTTACTGGTGACATTCAGCTCAGAGCCTTTCAATAAGTACTGCAGAACCAAATCTGTTGGGAACAACAAAAGAGAACTAGTAAGTCTTTAGAGACTCAAGTTGTTTTACTGATCAGGCCTGTGCACCTGAATCACAAGACCTCTACAAATCAACATTATGCTCTCATCAGGAATGAAAAATTAAGGAGAATGTACCTGGGAAATCTTCAAGTATGTATAGATGGGTTCCAAACATTTTGTGTAGCTTCCTTTGCTGATGCATTGTCAGCCTGTAGAAATAGATGGGGTGAACTGCCCATATCATTACAGAAAAGAGAACATATATCACCTAATAACTTGATCTAGTCTCGGGGAAGGGCTACGGGTGTAATTCAAACTATACTTGAGGCCAAAGAATGATGGATTGGACTTAGGTACATGATGCCTACTATCATAACTCATGTTCCACACTTCTTTGACAACGATGCTCAACCAGAAGACCAATTATAGGAGTGGCTCAAAGAAATTCAGATGCATAAGGGATATTACTAGATTGGAAGCAGACTATGGAAGTATGATGAATGATATCTGGAGCTAGACTTTTGTGCCATTATTGCAAAATAGAATGCATGAGGACATGCATTAGAATAGGCTGGGGGAAAATGATGAGGCAGGAGATTGCCTCATTTAAAGACTTATTTTATAAACTTTTAAGACTCATATGGAACTATTTGTGATGTGATTTTATGTTAATTATAGGATATTATGCATTGTGTGATGATATTTGCATGTTAAGATAGGGAAAGTGCATATGCTATGATTTTACTGATTTATCCATATTTTCTTCAATGTTTTGGCTATTTATTCTTGTAATTATGCATTAATTTAAGTGTTATCATATGTAATAAATATATGTATAAGGTTTACCATCCATCCACAAATATATGCCACCGTTTTCTCACTTTTAAATTAAATTTTAGGTGCCAAAAAGTTGTCAAGTTGTTGACTGTGTAGGAAAACTGGACTTTGTCATACAAATTCTAGCCAGCTGTACATCTACAGCATGGCATGGAATTTATCCATCTCAGCCCAAGTGAAGGATGGAAATAGTCCTATGGATGCCTAAGGAGACCATATACCTACTACCACAACTGATTGCATAAACTTCTACTGATGAAATAACAGTCTTCCTATTCTGTTGCCTGATATTATGGAGCAATTATGGAATGAATACAGACAGTTTGGAACTACTTAAAGGTATTTTTGAAAAGAAGTAAACGGTGACTAAAGTTATCTCAGAATACACCTTATCCAAACTCACACTTGTTCCTCACTTTGTATGCCAACACTTAGAGTGGATAGGGACAGAAGAGTCAAAACTCTGCATTTGTGGAAGACCTGGACTGAAACTGTTGTAAAAGTCCTAGATAATAGTAGTAAACCTTATCTGTAATGCATTATATTTTGTATAAATAAAACACTCCCATATGATTGAGCATATAGGAGAATAGGTAGATGAATATAGTTATAGCATGTATTAGGTGTTCTAAATCTGTATTTACTACAACAATACAATATTCTACAGGTCTCTTCCTGCATTGTTGTGATGCTAATATGAAATAAAAGGGTGCAATATTATGATTCATGTTTCATTTTGAATTAAGTGTGAGAAATTCTTAGTTTAAAGCAACTCACTCACCTCATTTGGTTCAGGAAGCAAAGGCCACTTCCAGGCCTAGAGGAGGGTTTTTACCATGATAGAATTTTGCTTATTCTAGCTGCAGCAGGGCAGCAAAAGACTTATAGTTTTTGTAGAGTTTTTGGTTGATGCATAGGTCAATACTTCTTTATTAGTAGTTGCAATATAGTGGTTAATTTCAGTTTCACATTTCTAGAATTTAGCACAATATTTTCAACTTTCTATTTTCTGCACTATTTCCAGAATTTGTATTAGAATAAAGTTGTTACAGATTTTGCACATTCAGTTATTAATTTTTGATATTTCAATTTTTGTCATTTTATTCAAATTATGGTGTGATGTTTTCCTTTTAGAAGTTTCATTTTCTACAATAGTTCATTATTAGTTTGTTGCAACTTATTTCTTGTCAATTGAATTCTGCAACAGTTTTACTTTTCTGAATAGTGTGGATTTGATTCATGCAATTTCTAGTTTTCAATAGTTTAGTTCCATTTTCTTTATCAAAGAAAGTATTTTAGCACTTCTAGGATGTTATAAGGAGTACCAAACACCCCAAGACACTAACTACCTCACCAATAAAGCCTTGAGTTAAATGAACTAAACCTATAATCTACTACACCCTGCTCTCGTATATAGCCTTGGACACCGCCCTGGACTGACATATATTAATTAAATGGTGAAGGATAAAAAAAACTCATCAATTGTATTGGGATAACCTAGAAGATCAAGTTGTGATTGGGTCATATATAGTCATAGAAATGGAAGACCTATTAAAGTTAACCAGGAAAAGACTTAAAGAAGTTACCGATAGGAAGAAAAGTTATGCTAATCTAAAGAGGACTCCAAGAGAGTATTTAGTTGGAGATAAAGTGTTTTTAAGGGTTAAATCAATGAAAAATGCTATCCAATCCATAAATTTGGATCCTCGAATTGTGGGACCCCTTGAGATATCTAAAAATATCAATCTAGTTGCATACCAACTTACTTTACCACCTAACCTATCAAATATCCATGACACCTTCCACATATCCTTGCTTAGAAAATATGTTGCTAACCCTAAATATGCGTGGGATATTTATAAATTACAGATGGTAAATTTGGAGGCTATTGAAGTGATGGTGGTAAATATTCTTGAGTTTCATTCTAAGTCTATATGGAATCAAACTCTTGAACAATGTAAGATCCAATGGGACTGATTTTCTAAAATAAATACCACTTGGGATAAAATAGATGATATTTTCCTTCTTGTTTGAAAATATATAATGTAATAATTTTTTATGTGTAAAAATTGAAAACTGTAGCACCCTAAAATTGGCATGGTTAAAACCTTAGTAAAATATAAAAGATAAAAATTTAAATTTTAACCCCAAAACCGCCCCAAAATCGCTTGTTACCCGCTTTCCCCATTTTTTGTGCCATTTTTAGGATTTGTTTTGACCATTGGATGATATCTTCGCAGATCAAACGAAATCATCCCTGATCTGATGAATTCGTCTGGAACAGAATGTCCAGACGATTTCATCCCAAAACCAAATTTTCATAATTAGCTTCTGTTTCAACAGCCTCTCCAACTTGGGTCGAAGTGCGTCTGTGCAGTTGGAGATTTCCCTATTGGAGATCTCCCAGATTGGGATGATCCCCAACCTCCTAGCCTCCCTTTAATCCTATATAAACTAGGATTTTTGTAGTTTATCCCCCCTGACTCCCCTGAACCCCTTAGCTGATGGATTTCCCTACAGATTTAGTTCCTTATTCACTTGAGCATCCTCGCACTACTGTCTGCATTCTTTATTTTGCATTTTCTTGCAGGAACTCTACTATTTTTCAGTCGAAGCTAGCTCGGATTGTCGTAAGCGATCCCGGATGATTTTGGACGATCTTGTCGAGGAGCACAGACGATATCGTACGATTGGAGGCGATCCCGATTGTAGTCCAGATTGGGGGTAATCAGAGTCTAGAGTTTATATTTCCTTAGCTTTTATGCATTTTCCTATTGTATTTTTGCACTGTCTTAAATTATTATGTTTATGCATCTTGGAGTTCACCTCATCTAATATAAATGCATGATAAAATCAAAATAAATTGTGAAGTTGATGCTTTTCCTCTTTAATTACTATTTGAATCTGTCATTTAGATAAATTTACAGTTATTTCTGTCATTTCCTTTTGCTTTTGTAGTTGCATCTTGGGTATTTTGTATCTATTTGTGTGATTACAGGTTTTTGACAAATTCGTCTGACAAATTCGTCAGGTTTTAGATGATTCTATCTGATCTCAGATGATCGACTGTGATTTGAGATGATTCGATGTAATTTTAGACGATTACGTATGAGTCGAGATGATCTGAACTGCTACAAGACTCAGAATCTTCATCAAACATTCAAAATCAGGTATGTTATGATCTAACTAGCATATTTTCTATGTTTAGCATTCATTCCTGTTCTCTGTATTCATTTAAATCAACATTGGCATATAGAATAGTTTAGATTCATCTTGGCCAAACCTAGGAGTTGAATGATCAAGTATAAAAATGAACACATTAAACCCACTATCAACCTAGGCATGGAAACTACCACTCAAAAGTTTCTTGGTGAAACCACCATCTATTGAAAATTCACCCTTATACGCCTCCCCCGAGAGGCGGGACCTTCAAAGGGCCTCTCAGTCTGAGGTATTGTCCCATCCTTCTCGCATACTCCTTCTGGGCACGGATCCTATAGCCTGAGGGTAAGGATGCAAAAAATTTGGAGCGATACATTTTGGTGAACCTGATGTGAAAACTAAAAACCTTTTGAAAATAATCCAAAAACAAAAAAAATAAATGCATTTAGAACTAAAGATTGCATATTGTATTTAGATGGTAGATTATAACAAAAGACGAGCTGTCACCATTAATGTTGAGAATCAATTGGTAGCTATAGATATTAATTCTTTACTTAGAGTAGCTCCAACATATAGAGTCCCACCTTTATGGGATGAGCTTAATAGGAGATTGAATCTCATTTCATCTAGAGCAACCGAACTTAGGCAAATCAAGAGGTTTGTACTAGATAGAATTTTGGATCCCGATCAAGTGACTTTGTATCATGAGCTTCAGAGAGCTTGCCATAGGTGGTTAGTAGATAAAAGAGCCCTTGTGTCTTCTGAGTTGTATACCTTTGAGGAATACCTCGATAATGCAGCTATAGTACATAAATTTTTGTCTCGTATAGAGGACTAAGAGGTCATTCTTACAGATAGACAAAGATGGAATAGAGTTCCCAGAGCTGTGTTATATCGAGAGTATTGCGATGAGATTTATTTTTACAAGACAGAATCTGAAACATATAATATTACTATAGCACACTTTATCAAGTTCTTGAAAAGCCATTTCCAATTTGAAGAGGAGCATTTTATGACTCCTGATGAACTTGATCCTATCAATGACATTCATAAACTATTTATAGAAAACTAAGCTATTCTTTTATTATTGTTATTTCTTTTATTTAGTGTGCTATTTGTTGTCTTTATAAGCATAAAATAAAAAAAAACAAAAACAAAAAAAAACAAAATCATAACAAAAAATCAAAACATTTTATTTTTAAGCATTATAGTAGGTATATAATTAAAATATATACCTCCCAAATCTGTTGCAAATATATTAATATATATTTGCTAAAATCTAAGATTTAGACATAATGACTAGACTCAGGAATGGAAAAAAAATTGAAGTAGAAGAAGATTGGTTAAGAAAACCAGAAAATAACCCAGATGTCCTTCCTAAAGACCCAATTTAGGAAGAAGGAACCTTCGACCAACAAGAAGAATAATTTGCTGTAGGAAATGAAAAGAAAGAAAATGATAGAGAGGAAGGATCCTCATCTCCTAAAATATCTCCAGAAGGAGCTGTTACTTTTGAGAACATGGAACATTTATGGAAGTTCCTCAATACAAATATTGGCACTCTTAATAGAGCAGTCCATATGGACAAAGATCAAATTAGTGACACTCAGGCAACCCTGGAAGACATATATCACACAAGCACTAATCCTTTGTCCTTCGTTGATCAAGAGAGTGATCAAGCTAGACAGCCCAATTTGGAAATGGCTACTATAATTCAAAACATGCAACAACAACAGGTTACCCAACCACCTAGAGTGCCTGTTACTAAGCCTAGGGTTATTCCCACACAAAAGAAACCTTCATTCACTATTATATTTTTCCAAGATATTGATCAATATACCTCAAATCAACAAAAGCCTAAAACAAAACCAAATACCAATTTCCAACAATCTAGGATACAACATAATGCTACAACAAATATTCTTCATAATACTCTTCCTACCAACCATTTGCATAACAACAATATAACATCTAATCCTTATGTCCCGCCTTCCTATGCTCACAAATCCCATGCTCATGTACCACCAAACCAATATGGTGGACAAACTGGTAATATGGAAGCCATGGTGAAACAATTAGTATCCCGTATGGACCAAATAGATCCCTACCGTCCCTTGTACAATTATTGAGAGATGTGTAGTCAACTTGTAGATCCTATAGTTGTAGCACAACCATATCCTAAACACTTTTCCATGCCTGTCCTACCTATATATAAAGTAACTAAATATCCCATAGAGCATATTCATATGTTTAGGATAGCATGTCATGATGTATCACATGATGACTTGTTATTACTAAAAATGTTCCCAAAAAGTTTAGGAGGGATGGCATTGGAGTGGTATTATCAACTACCCACTCATTCTTTGAGGAATTTTGAAGAGACCGCTGAGTCTTTTGTGCATCAATTTAGTGCCTATATCGAAAGGCATGTAACCATTAAATATTTTTACAACCTAAAACAAGATAAATATGAGTGTTTTGCTGACTTCTTAGCTCGATGGAGGCAGTTGATAGGAAAATTACACTTTGTGTTACCTTATCAAGAAATGTTGGATATTTTTATCAATAATTTACAAGAACAACTATCCTATGAATTATCAAATGCTACCTTGACCACCTTCGATCAAGCTATAGACTTAGCCCGAAGAGTGGAAGATGCTCTCATTAGAAGAGGTTAGCTCAAAAAGAAAGATGATGAGAAAACATCCAGAAATCAATATAAAAATAAACAATTTGTGGGTGATGGAGCAATTTTGTGAGGTCAAGAAGCAATTTGGCACACTTAGACACTTTGCCTAGTAATCGTCTCACCCAGGGACGATTGCTAACTTGAAATCGTCTCACCCAGGGACGATTTCTGAAATCGTCTCCAGTAAGGACGATTTCCAAGTTTAACGGGCAAAAAGACAAATGAGGCCAAGTGGCAGCCCAGAACAGTCAGTTGATGACTCCTGCCTCGCACGCGTGTGTGAGTGGACAAATAGGCCGTTTGAGGACTGTCACAAGGGCGATTATGAAAGCCCAAGTCAATGGAGGACTCCCCTCCCTCATGGGAAGACAAGAGCGCCACATGGCGCCTATGACCAACACATGGCATTTGTGCTTCCCTCCCAAAAGAGACCCCTTGGGTCTATAAAAGGTGGGACTTTTCTCACCCAAGATAGACAGGTTGAAGGAGTTTTCAAGCAACGAAGTGCTGCCGAGTTGAAGACCCACTTGCATCCCTTTTGGTTCACCTTCCCACATCCACCAATCTCTTTTGCAAGGGAGGTTGTTGGGTGGCTTTTGGAAGCTTGAATCGGACCTAAATCCAACACATGGACACCTGAACCAACCAATTCGCCGACCCCCCAATCCTAAGAGGTTTTGGGCCCATCCCTAGTGGATTGGCGCCGGAATCAAGTGCCAACGGTGGGAGGCCCACTTGGGCACCCCCGCACTTTTCTTAAGTTTTATTTAGAAGCATTCTAGATTATTTTCTCATGTTGCATATTGTGTTATTTCATTTGGTGAATTCATAGCTGCAATTTCGTAACCTTTGATCAGATTCTAGTATGTTTTGTGTCGCTTTGTAGTTTCACTAACTTGCAGGAGGCGATATCAAATTCCCGAGGGTAGAGGCCAAATTGGGAGAATCCGACCATCTGGGTCGTCCCAAAATGGCCCCAATTACATAACCCCTCTGTCTGTAGGTGTTTTGGAGACCTCGGGAGTCGACATTGGAGCGTGTCAGTTCGGCTTCCCCAACACAGAAGAAATCGTCCCACCCAGGGACGATTTACAGTCAGAAATCGTCCTACCAGGGATGATTTCTAGTTGAAAGCAGATTGGCCGACTGTCTCAGTGGCAATGGCCTGTTGGTAACATTTTCTGTCTTCGGCAAGTTTTCAAGCTGTTTAGAATCATTTTGTTTACTGTTTTAGATAAATGTTTGCATGCATCTTTTGATGATTTTAGAAGAACGAACACTTTTCACTTGCAGGGTGCTACTGACATCTTGGTTGTTTCTTTGTTCGTAGGAGAAGCAGCGGAGGTGAAGAACTCATCGACATCAGCGGCGGCATCATCTTGGCCCGCCCATTGCAATCGTGGGCACGCGGAAAGAGGAACATTGAGTGATTGTAATCGAATTCTTTTAACGCTCCTAGCCCCCGAAAAGGGAGGAGACGTCATTGTAACAGAGATCAAGGGATATTAATGAAAGGGCTGTGTTTTCTCCATTTGCTTGTGTCTCTTCCAATGCGTTTCTTTTCCATTTCATGCACTTTACGTTTCTAGGACTTAAGCGCATTTGGTTTTGGTTATATCGCAATTAGTGTTTCCTTTGCCCGAAATCTCGTGCTTTCAGTGGCGATCACGGTGGGACCTGTTCCCTGTTTTTAAGATCATAGAAAACTAATCGGGTTTTTGTGTTTTGTGTTTTACAGGTACATTTTTTTTGTAGACTGTTAATCGTCTCTGACTGTTACGATTACTTTATCGGAAATCGTCTCACCCTGAGACGATTTTAAAATCGTCTCTCCGGGGACGATTTCTGTTCTGTAAATCGTCTCACCGGGGACGATTTTTCGTCTGCAGATTTTCAGAGCAGAAATTCGGAGGCAACTCGAGCAGGAGAGAAGAGGTAGGGATTTTATCATCTCTGTTAAATTTTCTGTTTTCGTTTTCTGTTTCTTTGATCTGTTTTCATTTTTATCCCGCATACTTAGGGAAAATCATTCATGCTTGTTTCATTTTCGCTAAATAAAATGAACCTCACACACTCCACGTAACAATTTTAAACCAAGGAGCTGGTCGTAAGACCCCAGCCCTTGATCAAGACCATTGGTGGATTTCATCACCACCTTGGCTTGATTTGCATCCATTTCCCGATTGTCAACTGTTGTTAGGCGTAAATCCTGACGAAGACAGACCGAGTGTCACTGGGGTGATTCCCATGCGCGCGAGGATAAGTTTTCTATGGTAGGTGCCATTAACAGGACAATCCCCCTTCCGTACCGCCTACGTACCACGTACCTTCTGCTCTCACGTACCTATAGTCTCCCTCTCGTAAGGGCGGGTATATAGAGAGGTTGGTATATCGGCCTGGTTGGTATATTGAAGGGGCTACCATTTTGGGAGTTATATGAGCCGTCATAATGCATTTAAACGATCTTCAAAACCTACAAAAACAAAACAAAACACCAAAATGCACTAAACCAGTTTAGGGCACACCAATAATCCTTAAAAGAGATAATCACGGTTTTGTGAATGTGTGTGCTTAATTCTGCTTAGTGTAGACAAAAAAAAATCATAAACGAGATAAAAACTTATTTAGATAGCATAGAAGCACCGCAATGGTGTACACCCGTAGTCAAGCCCAATCAAGGGCAGAAGCTCCGGAAGGTACACAAGAAGCAGGCACAAGTCGCCTTCGCTTCAGTCTTGAGGATTTGGTCATACCGCCTTATAGGTCTAACCTACAAAAGAATCCAATTCAGAATCCTCGGTGGGGTATGCCTATTCAAAGCAGCCCCTTTCGGGAAGATGCCTTACATGTAGACCTTGACATAAATAGAGAATCACCTCTTGAAGTTAGGCATGAGTGGCCACCGCGCGATGAAGCGCTAGACAGGCACACCATCCATTTGGAGGGGCAACGTGGATATGGCATCCCTTCTTTACCTATCATCAGAACAGAGAGACCAAATCCGGAGCGCAGGGCTCCTTACATAGGGCGACCTAACTCCGCCCACCCCCTTCACACCCGTGAAAGGGAGTACGAGGAAAGCCATCGCATTCCTCGAGGGCAACAAACAATGCGGGAACCTTGCATTTCCGCACCAGGAGGATATCATGATCACCCCTTGAGGCCAGAACCTCGAGCACATACCGCTTACCTCGACAGAGGGAAGCGACCCATTGAAACCTTAGATCAGCAAACTCGAGGTAAACACATAGGAGAAACATTCGAACCTCCTGAGCAAAATAGGGTAGACCAAATTGACCCAGCTATCGCCAGATATACCACCCGTCAAGCCCAAACCATGCGGCTTAAACCAAGTTATCGAGAAATAGAGTACCGACACCGCTTGGATAGAGAACGCATGCAACGCGAAGCGGATGAGTTACGCTATGAAATACCTGAGAGGGGGCCAACCCCTCGCATCCAAAGAGCTGAACAATATGAGAGGCGTAATCCGTTGGTGCAGGACAGGTCTCCACGACCTCGTCAAGCTCTGCCTCCAAGACCTCATAGATTCGAGAGGGAGGCAACTCCCCGAAACAATGATGGGTACCTTCCAGCAAGAGCTTGATCGGGGTCATAGGTTTCGCCCGGAGACTCCTCAAGAATTTTACGAGGAGTATGAACCGGAAGAGGAATATGTTGAAACTCCCCATCAAGGCAGGAGGGATGCCATTCGGCCACCCCTCCATAGGCCTCCAGTTTACCGTAACTTGCAACAAGAGCGAACAAGAGAGGAAGAAATAAAATCTTCCGATGCATACCAAGCGCTATTGGAGCGTTTGGAGTCTGTGGAGACAAAAGCCGCTGGGCATCAAAAACCCACATTACGTCTACTCCGCAGTAATCCGGTGCATCCCTCAGTGCCTACACCTCTTTACCCCGAACACTTCAAGTTGCCTCAATTGGCAGTTTTTAAAGGTGAAGAGGACGCACAGGAACACGTTACACGATTTCTAAGCCAATGCTTCGGCATCCAAGATAATGACGCATTGTTGCTTAGAACATTCATAACCACATTCGCGAGCCCCGCCTCGGATTGGTTCACACAACTGCCCAAACACAACATAAGCAATTTAGATCAATTAGTAGACGCGTTTCTTGAACGCTTTGCCTTCAACACAAGGAAGAAGGCATCACTAAGTGATTTAGCGAGCCTCAAGCAATTTGAAGAGGAAACAATGGCAGCGTACGGGAATCGATGGAGAGCTTTGCTTTCTAGGTTACCCTACCGTCCTCCTATGTCTGATCTCACGCAGATGTTCGCAAAAAGTTGCTTAAAATCAATCTCTGGTCTATTGTTGCTGCGACAATACGACAGCTTAGAAGAAGCTTTGGCGCAAGCCAGAGTCATAGAAGAGATTAAGATAGGCGAAGGCGCAATTGCCAAGCCTAAGAAGAAAGAGTGGAATAAAACCACTAAAACTGGGACAACGCAACCACAACACGCTGCGAGTCAACCAAGTTGCGATAAATGTTCCCGTGCTCGTGCAAGAAACGCAGCCTCAAAAGGCTAACTACCAGGCAGTGCCTCCCGCTTATGAAAGAGATAATAGAAGACAGGAGCAAAATTACCCGCGTCGCCCTAGGCAAAATTTCACCCCATATGCGGAGTCTAGGGACTCCTTATTTGACCGCTTGTCAGCGGCAAATTTAGTCACTCTACCGGAAATCCAAATTATAGACCCTAACATTCCCAAGCCTAGGGGGTACAGAGAGGAATTGTATTGTAGATTCCATAGGCGCAGAGGACATGACTTGAATGGGTGCTAGAAATTCAAAGACCTAGTCCAGGATTTGATCGACAACAGAACATTGGTTGTGGACAACCCCATCGCACCAAACAACCAACAAATGGGGGTATTCAAGGACCCCTTGCCAGCCCACGAGGCACAGACAAAACCACTCCTTATTAACGAGGTGCGACAAGATCTTCCCACACAGGGATTTGTGGGAATGATTAGCATAGTAACAAGGAACAGAAGGTACCCGACAGCTGCCCCTGAGGTAGCTACGAGGGAAGTTCCGGCAACATCGCATCCTCAACAACGCCCAACGCAGTTACCTCCGCCTAGACCTGAGGTCACGATACGAACCAAACTCACGCAGAGTTTGCGGACCACGTCGGCTAGGTCTGTCCATCTACGAGCTTATTCAACAATCAGCTCCCCATAGAGAAGCTCTTATGGACATTTTAAAAGCCATTGAATTACAACCCCACGAGGCAAATTCTTTCAACGCCTTCGTGGGACATGTGAAACAATGTACGGAGCCGGTCATCACATTCGGAGAAGATGAGGTCAAAACGATATCAAATGACATGGCAGATCCACCCCTGCACGTTATCGCGCGGGTCAACGGGATTCCGTACAAGAGAGTGCTTGATAGATACTGGCTCGTCCAGTAACATCATAACCACTGCAGCCTTAAAGCATTTGAAGTCGCCAACCTCTCACATCACAGCCTCCACGTACACACTGCGAGCTTTTAATGATGCAATATGCTCGACAGTCGGCACAGTCGTTCCGCCGATCCGGTAGGACAAAAGTCAATACCTACACTGTGCCATGTGCTTGGAAGGTGAAATGGCTTATAATATACTGCTAGGGCGGCCTTGGATCAGGGACATGAAGTGTGTCCCTTCGATCGCCCACCAATGCTTAAAGTATGCTTATGAAGGGGAAATACATGTAGTCCCAATGGACTTAGAGCCCTTCAAGTATTGCAATGCGGTACAATTCATACCTCAATCGACCCTCCCTTCAACGCATTTGGATTTCCAATTAAATCCATCTAAACAGGGTCCAATACCGCAGGCACCACTGGTGGCCAACAAGGCAAAATCCCAACCAGGTGAGACTTCATCACCTGCTCCTTCATCATCAACGCCACCTATCATGGCCCAACAGAAGGACAAGGGAAAACAAATCATGGAAGAGGTTAAGCCTCTAGAAGAAAGGTTGCCCACAATCTCAACGATATCAACAGAGGAAACACCCAACACAACAGAAACCAAGACTCCTGAACAACCAAACATGGAATGGACTCAGGAAGGACTACCGTTTCCTCCCACCCAATCATCAACAATCACTGTTGAAATGGCCAATACGGGCTTGGGGGAGTACTTAGTGCAAAATATTGTGGCAACCCCCACATTGGAGTCAGTACAAGACATGGGAAGACCTCGCCTTCCCATAGGGACAATTGTTCCTCTAGGCTACCCACCGAACCAGACAAATTTTGTGTATGGGGGCCTTGATCATGGTCTTGAACCATGCCAACAAAAGGAAACAGACGAAGAGCCTTTTGTTGAAAACATCAATTATCTGTCAAACCCAGAATTTGCCCTAAAATATCTAGGCCAATGCAATTGGCATGGATACGGGCTAGGAAGATATGAGCAAGGGATGCGGATCCTTTGCCAACCAAGATATCAGATGCCATATGACAAGTCAGGGGTAGGGTTCAACCATCCCCCGCCATTAGACATCTTGGTTGAAAATATGCAAGGCCTAGAAATAGGCAACAAGGGGGGATTGGCACTAGACCCTTATGCCAATCCAAATACAGAATACACATTGGGAGACTACCTCCCATGGTCAACAAACACCCCTAGAAACAACAATAATCCCTCTCCTTTGCTAGAGAGAGGTGAAAGTTCGGATAGTAATCCTCAAAGAGAACATCAACGGCTGTCGGACATCTTTCTGAAGCTGTTCCCCTTAGAGGTTCCAGATGAAACAATACAGTACCAAGAGAATCAGGTCCCTCCACCAAGAGTGGAACAATCGCAATGGGACCAGATTAATTCACTGGAACAAGAAGAGTCCTCAACGTCGCAAGCAACAGATGCTGAAGAGGATGAACAATTTTGGATCTATGAAAGCGATTCAGAAGATGAAACTGAAATGGACTATCTCAGACATGCGCGACGACATCACCGCGCTCTAACTCATGAAGATCTAATGGGACAGATGGGCATACTGCTAGGGCATGAATGGCATGTAGACCCAGCGAGGTGGGACCAAGTGTTGGATCCATGGCTCCAAATTCAAGATGAGCATCGTCCACCTCGAGATCCCATCATGACAGTAGTGCCGAGGGAAGACCCTGCCCTCCTTTTCACAAAATTTGCACCTAGGAAAGATCCATTCGTGCCTGTACCTCTAGAGCCGGATCCGAAGTGCAAAGACCATCAAGCTGGGGGTACCTCTATCCCTTGAAGAACCATAATCCAAACCAAAATGCTCCAAGGATTATCGCAATCACTTGGTCACCCAAAAAGCTCCAAGGATTATCGCTATTTCAATCAAAAAGCTCCAAGGATTATCGCAATCACTTGGTCACCCAAAAAGCTCCAAGGATTATCGCAATCACTTGGTCACCCAAAAAGCTCCAAGGATTATCGCAATCACTTGGTCACCCAAAAAGCTCCAAGGATTATCGCAATCTCTTGGTCACCCAAAAAGCTCCAAGGATTATCGCAATCACTTGGTCACCCAAAAAGCTCCAAGGATTATCGCAATCTCTTGGTCACCCAAAAAGCTCCAAGGATTATCGCAATCACTTGGTCAACCCAAAAAGCTCCAAGGATTATCGCAATCTCTTGGTCAACCAAAAAGCTCCAAGGATTATCGCAATCTCTTGGTCAACCAAAAAGCTCCAAGGATTATCGCAATCTCTTGGTCACCCAAAAAGCTCCAAGGATTATCGCAATCACTTGGTCAATCCAAAAAGCTCCAAGGATTATCGCAATCTCTTGGTCACCCAAAAAGCTCCAAGGATTATCGCAATCTCTTGGTCACCCAAAAAGCTCCAAGGATTATCGCAATCTCTTGGTCAACCAAAAAGCTCCAAGGATTATCGCAATCTCTTGGTCAACCAAAAGCTCCAAGGATTATCGCAATCTCTTGGTCACCCAAAAAGCTCCAAGGATTATCGCAATCACTTGGTCACCCAAAAAGCTCCAAGGATTATCGCAATCACTTGGTCAACCCAAAAAGCTCCAAGGATTATCGCAATCACTTGGTCAAAAAAAAAAAAAAAAAAAAAAAAAACAAAAAAATATCAAAAACAACAAAAATTTGCATCTCATTTCTAGGCATACTCAAATTCATCATAAATTCATATTCTCGCACCTCATATTCACATTCACAAAATCAATCCATCAAAAATACAAAAATATGTAGCTGCATTAAGCATTGCATCCATACATTGCATATTTGTGGTCATACGGGTCAAAGGCACCATAGGCTGCAATTGCTCTGATAGTCCATCTTGTTCCGCATTGTCCCATTTTACAAAAACAACAAAAACACCATGCATAACTTTTACCACACTACAGTCAGTGGTCTGTGAATGTACCAAGAGTTTCAGTGATTCGATCATCATTTTCCTCTTTAGCCATGTAATGTATCAAGTCGAACAGATTTTACGAAGGTAGAGTCATACTTGAAATACACCTTGTTATGTAACATCCCAACACAAATTAAAACACATAAAAATTCCCAAGTTGTGTGAACGAAAGATGAAACTTGCATAGTAATCTAGGTCACCACAAGCGAAACGGTTATCTTGCTCATCCCCCTGTGCGAATGACCCCTAGAATGCTGAGAGTTGGCAAAAGGACAAGCATCCTCCCTACCCAATTCCCTAAGAATCCCTAAAGTTCTCAATAGTTGCAAAACATAAAAAATTTGCAAAATGTCAAAACTCCAAATTTGACATCCTACAGTGCACACATCAAAAGGCACAAACAATAGTGATTTTCATCACTCCATAACCCCAATCCCTTGCTCAAAAGAAAAACAAATCAAAATAAACAGTGATCTTATCACTACAAACGAGCAAGTATCCCAATACAATTGAAGAAAAGAAGGGAGTTGACCTTGAATCCCTGGAACTCTCAGCATTCTATAGGTCATAAGGCAAGCTTCAGTACCAATTTGGTTGATAGCCTATCGGTAACAGAAGTAAACCTCCCGCATGACGATATATCTGTCACATTAACTTGCGTACAGATCAATGTTTGCATGTGGATGAGCTAGCTTATGGCATCCTGGATTACACCGCAGATTAATCTTAGTACATACAACAAAGGAATTAGTGGAGCTAATTAGGTGATCCTCAGTACAGGTTCGGTTGAAAGCCCATCTGGCACTGGCGGTATCCTAACAAATACCACAAAATGAACTCAATTGCACACACAGGGATGTGAAATAGCTTGGTCAAAAACAAGTCCGATTCATACCTTGTTCAAAAGTCTTGTAAGATAAAGTACAGTCATGGCTAGTGAGTTAAAACCGTCTGAGTCTCGAGAAAACCTTAGCTACATTTCTAAACCAACTGCGCTACTTTTCATCCTTACAATACCATCAAAAAAATACAAAAAAAGAAAAACCACATGTATACATACAAAGTCATGCATCACAACAATCGCCTAAAAACAAAATAACAGAGTTCTAAATAGTCCTTGGTGCCATAGCCAAACATCACAAACCCCATTCATCCATTTCATATCTGCATATCACATATAAATCAAAACCATTTGCATTCATCATAGCATATGCATCCATCAAAATAAATCAACATGCATACATCCATATTCATCAACCATCATGCACAAGATCAAAGAAAATCAAAACAACAAAAACAACAAATAAATGCAACACAAAAACAAAAAGCAATAAACATTGCTGGACACAAGTGCTCTTGCACTTAACCTCTTGGCATAGAAAAACTGATGTCGGGGTCTACATTGTCACTATCCTACTCCCTAAGAAGGCTACCATAGCTGGACCGCTCCACGGGAAGATGGATTTTTGACAATTTCATCCCCAAACGACGTCACAAAAGGGTCAAAGCCCACTCAAAAACAACAAAAAAATCAAAACAAAAAAAAGCAATAAACATTGCTGACACAAGTGCTCTTGCACTTAACCTCTTGGCATAGAAAATTGATGTCGGGGTTACAAATTATCACTATCCTACTCCCTAAGAAGGCTACCATAGCCGGACCGCTCCACGGGAGACGGATTTTTGAAAATTTAATCCCCAAATGGTACACAAAAAAAACAACAAAAACAACAAAACATGCAACATAAAAACAAAGCAATAAGCATTGTCGGACACAAGTGCTCTTGCACTTAACCTCTTGGCATAGAAAATCGATGTCGAGGTTCAAATTATCGCTCTCCTACTTCCCCAAGAAGGCTACCATAGCCGGACCGCTCCACGGGAAGTTAGATTTTCGATGATTTCACCTCATTACGGCATCACCAAAAGGGTTAACACCCACCAAAAATAGGTCCAAATGTTGGAAAAATTGCACACGCTTAACGGTAAACCCTCTAAAGGCACCCTTGCACAAGTCATCTTGGGTCAAGCGACTCGTCGCTTCTCTCACGAAGGTCATTCCCTCATCGATTCGTCGCTTGAGGGGGTAGTCACACTTAGTCACCAACCAACAATCACACACCCAATTAAGGAAAATGACATGCATTCAAAGAATCATTGACAAAGACAATCACGCTCCCGCTTGGGGCGATAAACAAGCAACAATCAAATCAATCAAACACTTGGCATTTCGTGAATCATGAACACAAGGTTCCCCCCGAGGATAAAAACGCCCTTTGCCTGTTCATGACTCGATCAATGTCTAAGTTCAAGTCACACCTCACCAAAACAGGTTAATACTTGAAATCAAATTCCTTAGCTCGTCGAAGCAAGGATTCAAGAATGCATGCCCTTTCCATACTTGGGGCATCAAAAGTTGGTTAGGTTACCAAGAAACCCTAATCATTAGTGCTTTGGTTATCTATTTTTTTGCTCAAGACTCGCGTCACCCGCAGCGCTTCCCAAAAAGGGGCATCTGTAGACACCAAAACAGCACCAATCCGATTATGTGACTGCAAACACTGATCGCTTTGACAAACACAGCCCCCAGGGCAGCCCTCAGAGGTCAAACAGTGGTCTTAACCACTTTCATAGCAATTTTGTGAGGTCAAGAAGCAATTTGGCACACTTAGACACTTTGCCTAGTAATCGTCTCACCCAGGGACGATTGCTAACTTGAAATCGTCTCACCCAGGGACGATTTCTGAAATCGTCTCCGGTGGGACGATTTCCAAGTTTAACGGGCAAAAAGACAAATGAGGCCAAGTGGCAGCCCAGAATGCAGTCGCTTGATGACTCTCGCCTCGCACGCGTGTGTGAGTGGACAAATAGGCCGTTTGAGGACTGTCACAAGGGCGTTTATGAAAGCCCAAGTCAATGGAGGACTCCCCTCCCTCATGGGAAGACAAGACTGCCACATGGCGCCTATGACCAACACATGGCATTTGTGCTTCCCTCCCAAAAGAGACCCCATGGGTCTATAAAAGGTGGGACTTTTCTCACCCAAGATATACAGGTTGAAGGAGTTTTCAAGCAACGAAGTGCTGCCGAGTTGAAGACCCACTTGCATCCCTTTTGGTTCACCTTCCCACATCCACCAATCTCTTTTGCAAGGGAGGTTGTTGGGTGGCTTTTGGAAGCTTGAATCGGACCTAAATCCAACACATGGACACCTGAACCAACCAATTCGCCGACCCCCCAATCCTAAGAGGTTTTGGGCCCATCCCTAGTGGATTGGCGCCGGAATCAAGTGCCAACGGTGGGAGGCCCACTTGGGCATCCCCGCACTTTTCTTAAGTTTTATTTAGAAGCATTCTAGTTTATTTTCTCATGTTGCATATTGTGTTTTCTGTTTGGTGAATTCATAGCTGCAATTTCGTAACCTTTGATCAGATTCTAGTATGTTTTGTGTCGTTTTGTAGTTTCACTAACTTGCAGGAGGCGATATCAAATTCTCGAGGGTAGAGGCCAAATTGGGAGAATCCGACCATCTGGGTCATCCCAAAATGGCCCCAATTACATAACCCCTTTGTCTGCAGGTGTTTTGGAGACCTCGGGAGTCGACATTGGAGCGTGTCAGTTCGGCTTCCCAACACAGAAGAAATCGTCCCACCCAGGGACGATTTACAGTCAGAAATCGTCCTACCCAGGGACGATTTCCAGTTGAAAGCAGATTGGCCGACTGTCTCAGTGGCAATGGCCTGTTGGTAACATTTTCTGTCTTCTGGCAAGTTTTCAGGCTGTTTAGAATCATTTTGTTTACTGTTTTAGATAAATGTTTGCATGCATCTTTTGATGATTTTAGAAGAACGAACACTTTTCACTTGCAGCAGGTGCTACTGACATCTTGGTTGTTTCTTTGTTCGCAGGAGAAGCAGCGGAGGTGAAGAACTCATCGACATCAGCGGCGGCATCATCTTGGCCCGCCCATTGCAATCGTGGGCACGCGGAAAGAGGAACATTGAGTGATTGTAATCGAATTCTTTTAACGCTCCTAGCCCCCGAAAAGGGAGGAGACGTCATTGTAACAGAGATCAAGGGATATTAATGAAAGGGCTGTGTTTTCTCCATTTGCTTGTGTCTCTTCCAATGCGTTTCTTTTCCATTTCATGCACTTTACGTTTCTAGGACTTAAGCGCATTTGGTTTTGGTTGCATCGCAATTAGTGTTTCCTTTGCCCGAAATCTCGTGCTTTCACGTACAATATACTTTTGGGTCACCCTTGGATCAACGCAATGCGAGAGGTTCCATCCACTTTACATCAGTGTGTTAAATTCAAATTTAAAAAATAGTTGGTTACCATTCATGGTGATCCTAGACCCTTTGATATGTGTGCTTTGGTAGAACCTGTTGGAGTTCAATTTTTCCCTGCCCTATCATCCACACATCCTAATTCTCATCATCTACCTAAACGTATGAAACACACACCCATAACATCATATACTATTTCAACTACACCTATACATATAGCTCAACCATATTCTGAACAAACCATAGTAGGACCTCGAAAAGATCCTAGAACTACAACCAATGCTTCTTGTTTTATCCCTATAACTTCCATACCTATAGACTCATCCATCAATATCCCTATAACATCCACATCCACTACAGGCATCCTTTCCACATCTGATGATGTAGGAAATGTTCCTTCTACCTCTTATGCTCTTACTAATGAACTCTTACCCGATTTATCTAAAATTCTTATATTAGAAGAAACCAACACTGCCATGCAAGCTTCCCTTATTTTAAATAAACTCCCACCCTATCCTCGTACCTTGGGCCTCCCAAAACCTATGGGAAGTATTTACCAAGTCGGGAGTTGTGCTTTTATTTATAAGGGATATGATTGGGGAAGAATACCCAAAAAAATCAAGACACATTGTGATGGATATGCTAGATGCTATTTTGCTAATGAGTATATTAAAGCTAAACCCATAATGCTTAAATTGGGATATAAAGGGAAAGGTTTGGGACCTTCCCAAAATGGTATGAAAGAACCTATTGAGGTAGAACTGTGGCTTGCCCGATGTGGTGTGGGCATATTTCCTAGTAAAGGTCAACCTTTCCCATTTGAGGAGGATGACCATCTTACATGTTACCAAGATTATCTGGATAAACAAGATTCTTTGCATTCAAAGAATAATCCCTTTACCTGTAATATGCTATCTCTCGCCTACCCTGAGATGATTGCCGAATCCAATGATGAGTTGGAAGGGGATATCTTCCATGATGTCTCCGTTGATGACTTGTTATATAATGAATTTTATTTTGATGGCTCTATACCTAGTATAGCCCAGCTTGAGGCCTCGACTCCTCAAGACGAATTATCCAATCTAACCTTGGAAGAATTACAAGAATTGGGTGTTTCACCCGCCCCACCTAATTTTGAGAGAGATTTACATATGGAAGTTGAAAATGTTATAAAAATTAACATTGGAACCGAACATAACCCTCACATAATCAATATTGGATCAGAATTAAGTCAAGAAAAACAAGATAAATATATTTCATTTCTTAAAGACTATGAAGATGTCTTTGCTTGGACATATGAAGACATGCCAAGTTTGGACCCTTCTGTAGTTATGCATCATCTAGTAGTCCATCAAGATGCTAAACCTGTTAAACAGAAACTTAGAAAACTGCATCCTAAAGTGGCCTTACTAGTCAAAGGAGAACTAGAAAAACTGTTGAAGGTCATTTTTATACAAGCCATTGATTATGCTGAATGGATCTCAAATGTAGTTCTAGTAACTAAGAAAGAAGACACTAAAGTTAGGGTTTGTATAGACTTCAGAGATATTAATGCTGCCTGCCCTAAAGATGATTTTCCTCTTCCTAACATGGATCAAATCATTGATTTTACTGCTAGAAGTGGAATGATATCCCTAATGGATGGATTTTTTGGTTATAATCAGATCAGGATAGCTCCTGAAGATCAGGCTAAAACAACCTTTATTACCCCTTGGGGAAACTTTTGTTGGAAAGTGATGCTATTTGGTTTAAAGAATGCAGGTGCAACCTATCAACGAGCCATGACTTATATCTTTCATGATACGATGCATGATATTCTACATGATTATGTAGATGATATTATAGCTTGTTCCATCAAAGAAGATGATCATTTAAACAACTTGAGAAAAGTGTTTGATCGGTTAAGGGAATATCTTATCCGACTAAATCTAGCCAAATGCATATTCGAAGTCAAGTCCGATAAATTATTAGGGGTTATAGTTTCTTTATGTGGCATTGAAATTGATCCTCTCAAGATCGTGGCTATCACAGATATGCCCACACCCACCAATATATCAGAATTACAAAGTTTACAAGGTAAGCTTCAAGCTATTCGCCGCTTCATCGACAAGTTGGCAGACAAAACCGAACCCTTTCTTAAAATTCTTAAGAAAGACGTCTCTTTTCATTGGGACGATGAATTTTAGGAAAAATTTGAACTCCTTAAGCAATATATTCTTAAACCACCGGTGCTTTCCCCACCTATATCTGATCGTCCATTTATCTTGTACATTTTTGCTTCTGATTCTGCCTTAGGAGCTATGTTAGCTCAGCTTGACAATGAGAAGAAAGAACATGCTAATTATTACATCAGCAAAACCTTAATCAGTTATGAAACTCGCTATACCATATTAGAGAAGTATGTCTAGCAGTCGTATTTTCTACACAAAAACTATGAAATTATATGCTCAGTCAGAAAATGTATGTTATTGCCAAATTCGACCCTTTGCGATATCTCATGAGTCGATCATACTTATCTGGTCGTACAACAAAGTGGGTTCTTGTGCTAAGCGAGTTTGAACTAACATTTAAAGGACATAAGTCTGTTAAGGGTCAAATCATAGAAGATCAATTAGTTGTTGCACCCTTAGAGTCTACCCATCCCCTCATCATTGAGTTTCCTAATGAATGCCTTAAACTAGAGGCAGACCATCCCGAGCAATGGTCTCTATAGTTTGATGGAGCCCGATGCATGAGTGGGGCTGGTGTGGGTATTATTTTAATATCTCCACAAAAACATATTATACCTCTGTCCTTCAAATTAACATTTGCTTGCACCAATAACATTGCTGAATATGAAGCTCTTATCCTTGGCTTACGAGCTGCTTTGGCCCTAAAAATTAAAAATTTATTGGTTTTCGATGACTCTCAACTTGTTGTAAATCAAATAAATGATGTTTATCAGACCAAAGATGATAAATTATGCCCATACAAAGCATATGTTTTGCAATTATTATCCTTATTTGATCAAGTTACCTTGGAAAATATTCCTCGAACTAGCAATCGTGCGGCTGATGCTATGGTTGCAGCTGCATCTCTTTTGCCCTTGGAGTTAGATGACGAATATGATACCATCATTATTCGTCAAATCTAGGAACCCGCTTCAAAAAAATCATGCCTAGAACTTTTGGATGTGTTTCTAATAAATGAAACTACTCCTGAACATTGGTACACTGATATATTTAATTTTCTCCAAAATGGGACCTTCCCTGATGGTTGTACTAGCAACCAGCGCAGGTTATTACGTAGATGAGCAAGTCGCTTCATGATTATTGGAAATACCTTGTATAGGAGATCTTTTGAAGGCATCCTATTGAGATGTTTGAATCTAGAAGAATCTAGATCATATTTGAATGAAGCCCACAATGGATCTTGTGGGGGAAATTTTAGTGGTAGCGCCATTGCTAAGAAACTCCTTAGGATAGGATATTTTTGGCCTACCATGGAGAATGATGCACATAATTATGTGTGACATTGCGATAAGTTCCAAAAACATGCTGACCTTGTCCATGCACCTGCACAAGAACTGCAGGCTATTTCATCTCCTTGACCCTTTTCAAAATGGGGCTTAGACATCATTGGAAAAATCAACCCTGTGTCATCCGATGGACACAAATTCATCATAACCGCCACCGAGTATTTCACAAAGTGGGTTGAAGCTATGCCATTAGCTTCTTGCACTGGAACACAAGTTTCCAAATTTATTTTTAATCAAATTATTTGTAGGTTTGGAATTCTTGCCAATCTCATTTTAGATAATGGAACTTGTTTCAAAAATAAAGATGTCAAAAATATAAAATTCAACATCGTTGGTCCACTCCCTATTATCCTCAGGGTAATGGCCAAGCAGAAGCATATAATAAAACATTAATCAAAATTCTCAAAAGACTGGTCAATAAATTTGGTCGAGATTGGCACATCCAATTATATCCTACTTTGTGGGCCTATCGAACTAGTGTTCGAACCCCCACTAGAACTTCACCTTTTGTCTTGGTTTATGGTGCTAAAGCCATTTTTTCCTTTGAATTATAAGTTCCTTATTTAGCTCTACTACTTCAAGATACTAAAGTAGGAGATGAATATCATGCTGGTAGGTTTAGTCAGCTAGAACTTCTGTATAAAAAGTGCATCAATGCTTTGGAGCATCTTCGTGTCTACCAAAACAAGCTTAAGAGAGCATATCTCAAGAAATTTCATCCTCGATCCTTTGAGATCGGTGACCTTGTCTTAAAAGAAAATAAAAAAAATACTAATGTAACTAAAAACCTTAAAGGTAAATTTGAGCCCAACTAGCTTGGACCATATGTCATCACTACTAAATTTGGATCGGGAGCATACAAATTATCTACCTTAGATGGTAAAGAACTTAAAGAACCTATGAAAATTATGCATCTCCAATGCTACTATGCATAAAATTTGGTCATTTCATCATTGTATATATTTGTTTTGCATATTATTTCCTTTTAGTCACTTATATAAAATGTTTCAAAAACAATCACATTGTATTTCTTTCAATTCATAACTTAAAATCAAAATACAAAAACATAAAAATCGTCAGTCTTCAAAAACATCTTTTATTTCATACCTGTCAATTCTTGAAGTATTGCAGTTATATTTTCAATTATTGTGGATAAATTAGCATTTATTTTGGAATCCCACACTTTCACACTCACATGAATAAATATCTTGATTTTATTTTCTATGATTATTTATCTCTCTTATATCAAAGTCCACATTAGCATTAAATAAAGTTTTGAGCATAGAGAATTGATCTTGTTATTTACTTAAACCAAGTACATCTCTTCACATTAAAATGATTTCATTGCAAATTCGATATGATGCTACATAGTAGAAATGGTTTCCTGAGCGAAAAGTTTCCCCTGCTATCCTATCATGCACATGGTCTAGAATCTTTGAGAATTGACAAAAGGACAAGCTCACCCCTACCCGAAATAAAAATCCCTTGCTCTACAGCCAATCCGAGCAAGTATCCCTAGCATAGGAAGAAAAATAAAAGTCAAATAAAATGAGAACATAGAAAAATATTATTTTGTACCATCGCAACAATATTTTAGCATTATCTCAATTCCAAGCAAAAATACAAAAAGAAAAAAAGAGAAAGAAAAAACAAAAGTGAAAAGCAAAAGCAAAATGCAAGAAAATCCCTTTCCCTACCCCTTGAAAAGAAAAGAAGGGTGAATGAGCTTGAATCCCTAGAATTTTCAATTATTCGAAAACCCGGACTTCTTTTGTACAGACCTACGTCAGCTTATGGATTAGCTAGCTCTTGATAACCCGACTTACATAGTAGTCTGGTACGGTTACATTCATATAAATCATGGTCAACGAACACTCATTTGGTTAAGGCAAATTACTTGTATCAAATTATCTTGCTCAAAATTGGTGAATGAACAATACAATCGCACACACATTTGTATTTGAGAGATTTTGTATCATTATGATAAATCAAGATCGGTAATGAACTCACATTTGCACATGAGGATCCCTTAATAAATCTACATTTGTCTTTGCGATAATTTAAACTATTTCTGTAATTATTTTCGAAATAGTTTTATCCGCTTATTTCAAAATTTTTGTTTTGTTTTCAAGCAATTATATACTTTGTTTCACAAAATCACAAAATGATTTCAAACAACATGTTCATATTATTATTTTTTTGTTTATCAACAGTCAAAAATTAATCTTGCAATAAAACTAAAATATCCATTTTCTTCTTTGGATTTCGCGATGATGGTATAAGTCTATACCTATAAATTCTATGCCTAGTGCAAACCATTGTTCTAATTTTATTTTCCATTTATTTTAAAACAAATTCATAAAAACATATGACTTGCATAATTATGTTACACAATTATGCTTTAAAACGAACAAACACTTATTCTATTTCATTTCATTATGTCAACATTCAATTTTGCAAACCATGGTCTAATTTATAAGGAATTGTTCAAAATTTTATCACACTTAGAAATTTATGCCTAGCAAAATCATATTTCTTTTAGTATCTCATGCATACTATTTTTATGAAAATCTGAAAACAAATCATCACCATCATCATTTCCATCCTCACAACACCAAGTCTTAAGATAGTCTCTTAAGCACTCTTTTACTTTTTTAACAATATTTCTATACTAGGATTAGCTTGACGACCGAGCGAGCGACGACTCCATGAAATGGTCTATAACAATGAAAATGTCCTTTGAAATTATTGTTAGAAGTCTCTTTTATTTTTTATCAAATCACACCAAAACAACCAATTGTTTACATCAGATTATTTCATTTAAATTTTATAGCATGACATCAAATTATAATATTTCCAAACGACATAATTACATGAATCATCAATCAAACAAACAAACAATTCAAATATTGAAGCATCATAAAAACATATGAACAAGTCATATCACAAAAAGATCATATATATATCACAAAAATTATATACATCATATCAAAATTGGATTGGTATGCCACAATATATACCCTGGCATACTCAATCCTCTCAAAAATCTATACAATCTCTGTGTAGTCTATAGCCAGCTAGTCTCGAGAAGCCCTCGAGCTCTCAACCTCATATCCTCCCCCACCTTGATGTGGAGGAGGTGGTCCCATAGCAGTCTATGCTGTGTCTCAGGTCCTCGCTGTCGATCGTGAGGATGTCCTCATCGATCCTATCCAGATTGGTTCTACAATGTTCACTAGCAATGGTACCCTCTGACCCTTTGGAGCCAGTTGAAAGTATACTCCCTGGTAGAATGTGCTCTACATCATAGACTGCACTAGCTCATCCTTGCTCGCCCATTTTCTCCGCACCCTGAGCCGTGTAGTCTCATCTTGTAGTGTCCATACTTGACCCCTGAGCTGAGTAGCCTCATCTTGCAGTGACTGCACCTGAGCTCGAAGGTGGGCAACCTTAGCCTGAAGAGCTGTCGTCTTGCTGCTCTCCCCTACATACACACCCTTGCCATTACCAGGAGATGGTGGTCTCTCCCCCTGTTGTGAAGAGAGTCTCTCCTCACTCTGCCCTGTCTCCCGTGGCTTCTGTGGAGCCTGAACCATCTGTTGGCATCTCTCCTGTGGGGACCGTTGCTGCTCTCTCCCATCGCAACCCCATGCTGCCTTAATTGTAGCCTACCATCGCCTCCCCACCTGGTGCACCATGGCGTGCACTAGAACCTATGCCCTCATCATCCGAGGAGGGAGGATGCCTGCGTACCAGGCATTATAGTCGTCTGCAACCCCCGTGTCATCACCATCCACTGGCTAGATGGGGGCATCATCAACGTCTTGACTCTAGAACTACTGCATGTCTGGAGCCTCGCTCAGCATATTACTATCCTAAATAGTTTAGGAGTACTCATAGTCCCTAAGAGAAGGGATCCCCTACTATAGACCAAACTACTGTAGTACCCAGTCGTAGTAGTGGAGATCTACCTCTACCCGCTCCATCCTCAGCCAGCAAACTTGCATGATGTGAGCCAGCTCCTGCCCATCCTCTGCCCACCCGGGGTGCTCTTGCCATGGCCTCTAGGTGATCTAGTCTAGGATGAGGTCGTCTAGCAACCTCGATGACATCAGAAGATCTATCCGCTGCTGTGACCCCCTCTGTAGCCACTAGTAGAAAACCTAGCGCCTCTCCTAGTCAACCCCTGTCAATGGGAGCCCTACCGGCCTTCGTACCACAATGTGATCCTAGCACCAAACCTGTAGCAGTTATGTCAAGACCAGACATCGACCTCCCTTGTATACGACCCTATGTAGGGTCCTATACAAGTGACAGAGTACAAAGCTGCCCCATGTAAACCTATACCCATGGTCTCTCATGTCGCAAACTATGTCTGAGAGCACCCACGGTAGCCTGCATCCACTCTAGTGGCACAACAGTAAACCACCTACCACTCCTACCAAAACCCGAGTCAGCCTAGATGCCCCAGGCATCTGTCGTAGAGACTCGATGTTCATTCTGCTCTTCTCCAGGGTGAAGCTCGGGTCTCTAGTTAGTCTCATCATCGCCTCGACCTGATTGGATGCAGGAATCATGAGCTGTCCCTGTATGGGGATCCTCATGATCCTCCATACATCCTCTAGAGTGGGAGCCATATCCCTTGTCGATAATCGAAAGCAAGATGACCCCAAATACCACCTCTATGTTAGGGCTGTCAGTAGCCCCATATTCATCGATACTTGTGGCATATCTGCCACATGCTGTAGCTCGACCTCTGCTAGTTGGTCGTGCTCTGTCTAGTCGAGAGCGGCCAAGTCATATCTCAGCCCACCGTATTTCCATTCCCGGCTCTTTAGTAATCCTTTCTGCAAAACAAACAATAAAACAACAAAATTTATTAATAAATCAATCATTGCAATCAAATTAAACACATTTTACATCAAGTTTAAAGATGATATCATCCACCATTGGATGATATCATCCCAAATTGGGTAGCATCATCCTTTGTTAGGATGAAATCATCTCCAATTTTGCAACTCATGGATCGCCCCTTATTGGACAATATCGCCCCTAGTTCGTCGATTTCGCCCTCAGACAAAATCGACGATCTAGAGACGATTTCGATGAAATAGGGATGATTTCGTCCCAACGTCGTCGACGGCCTAAAAATGGTCGCGATGCCCCAAACAATCAACATTTAAATCCAAAAATTGCATAAAGTTAATTCAAACATAATCTACTAGGATTAGATCCTTACCCATAGCCCGCGTCGGACCTCTGTCGCTCTGTGCGCTGTCTCCACCATTTTCTCTCTGCAGAGCTCTAGAATAGTAAAAATGAATAGTAAAAAAAATGAATTAGGGTTTTCCCTATTTTTCTTAATTTTATTCAAAACCAACAACATTTTAATTTTTGCTTTTTCGTGTTTTTACCTCAAACGTTCGATTTGGGTAAAAACACGAAGGGGGCACCATAGTCAGCATTCGTATGATTCGACGAAGAATCGTCATCTAAAAAATTGAGTACATTTTTGCTTTCTCGTAAAAACGAGAAAAACTCGTCTTTAACACATTTTCTTCAAAAAATTCGCTAAAGAGGGGGCAAAATGTAGCACCCTAAAATTGGCACGGTTAAAACCTTAGTAAAAAATAAAAGATAAAAATTTAAATTTTAACCCCAAAACTGCCCCAAAATTGCCTGTTGCCTGCTTTCCCCGTTTTCCATGCCATTTTTAGGATTTATTTTGATCGTTAGATGGTATCATCGCAGATCAGACGAAATCGTCCCCGATCTGACGAATTCATCTAGAACATAATGTACATATGATTTCATCCCAAAATCAAATTTTTATAATTAGCTTATGTTTCAACAGCCTCTCCAACTTGGTCAGAAGTGCGTCTGCACAGTTGGAGATTTCTCCGTTGGAGATCTCCCAGATTGGGATGATCCCCAACCTCCTAGCCTCCCCCTAATCCTATATAAACTAGGATTTTTCTAGTTTATCCCCCTCGATTCCCTTGAACCCCTTAGCTGATGGATTTCCCTACAGATTTAGTTCCTTATTCACTAGAGCATCCTTGCACTACTGTCTACATTCTGTATTTTGCATTTTCTTGGAGGAACTCTACTGTTTTTCAGTCGAAGCTAGATCGGATCGTCACAAGCGATCCCAGACAATTTCAAACGATCTTGTCAAGGAGCACAGATGATCTCATACGATTGGAGGTGATCCCGAATGTAGTCCAGATTGGGGGCAATCAGAGTCTAGAGTTTGCATTTCCTTAGCTTTTCTACATTTTCCTATTGTATTTCTACACTGTCTTAAATTATTATGTTTATGCATCTTGGAGTTCACCTCATCTAATATAAATGCATGATAAAATCAAAATAAATTGTGAAGTTGATGCTTTTCCTCTTTAATTACTATTTGGATCTGTCATTTAGACAAATTTACATTTATTTCTGTCATTTCCCTTCGCTTTTGTAGTTGCATCTTGTGTATTTTGTATCTATTTGTGTGATTGCAAGTTTCTAACGAATTTGTCTGATTTCAGACGATTCTGTATGATCTCATATGATCGACTATGATTTGAGACGATTCGATGTAATTTTAGACGATTACGTATGAGTCGAGACGATTTGAACTGCTACAAGACTCAGAATCTTCATCAAACATCTGGAATTAGGTATATTATGATCTAACTAGCATATTTTCTATGTTTAGCATTCATTCTTGTTCTCTGTATTCATTTAAATCATCATTGGCATATAGAATAGTTTAGATTCATCTTGGCCAAACCTAGGAGTTGAATGATCGAGTATAAAAATGAACACATTAAACCCACTATCAACCTAGGCGTGGAAACTGCCACTCAAAAGTTTCCTGGTGAACCCACCATCCGTAGAAAATTCACCCTTATACCCCTCCTCCGAGAGGCGAGACCTTGAAAGGGCCTCTCAGTCCGAGGTATTGTCCCATCCTTCTCGCATCCTCCTTCTGGGCACGAATCCTATAGCCTAAGGGTAAGGATGCAAAAAATTTGGAGCGATACAAAAAAACTTGAGACGATGTTTAGTGCCAAGAGGGTAGGATGTCATGACCCTCCCTGGTAGGATTTTTGGCATAAAAACAATGTATTAATTGATGATGCTTTAATACTTAGTTTGTACAATTGAGCAGGTGTGCAATCTTAAATTTGATTTTTGGGAAGAACATGGTACCGTTGACATATTGTCAATGTGCAAGATCAGGTACACTTGTGGGTGGAAGAAGTAGAATCATTCGCCAAAAGCGAGGTACTTGAGGTTGGGGAAGTGATGACTAAGGAAACTCAGGGGTAAAATGGATAGATACCTTCATATAAGCATGCATTATTTATTAGGAATAATCATCAATTAGCCTACTACCTTGAGCCTCAGTGGACAACCTAGTAGCTATCATAAATTCTCCGATTGAGAAAGGTGACTAGGTTGATGGAAATATTCCCTCTTTGTCTGTGTATATTACTAGTTTATCTTTTGCTTTATCACTTGCTACATCAATGGTTTAGAAAGCATGCATAAATTGGTTGTCTTTAAAAACTCCTTGTGTAACTTAAATCCATTTAACATGATCTTAGTATTTGATAAAATAATCCTTCTATGTTTTAAAATATGTATATAAAAATATATAGCAATTTGTTAATTTGAAATGATAATTGAAATTCATTTAAAAAGGTAATAAGGCTTTTATTTTAAATGATAATTGAAATTCATTTAAAAAGTTAACAAGGCTTTTATTTTAAATGATAATTGAAATTCATTTAAATAGTGAATAAGACTTTTATTTTAAATTATAATTGAAATTTATATAAAATGTTAAAAATGCTTTTATTTTAAATTATAATTGAAATTCATTTAAAAAGTTAATAAAACTTTTATTTAAATGATAGTTGACATTCATTTAATAAGTTAGTGGAGATTTTTATTTAAATGAAAATGGAAATTCATTTAATGGTTAGCAAAGCATTTATTAAAGAGATAATGGAATTTATTTTAAATAAAAAAAATGGGGGACTTGCAAGATTTGATTAGAGGAAACCACCCTTCCAAGAGATCGGATCGATTTTGCAAGGTGATGCTTTCGATCGATGTTGAGAGGATAGCATCATTAATGGTGAAGTTTTGGAATGAAATAAGTATTTATTTAAACCAAAATATCTATTAGCTACGAAGGGATGAGATAGTATTAATGAGACAAGACAGCGGTGTGTAGATGATGGAGGTAGAAGAGAGTAGTCTTGGGCATAGAAAGGAGGTTTTTCATTTTTTGGAAAAACAAGAACAATGACGGAGGACAGAGGATAAAAAGGAAGATTACAAGAATTGAACCAGGGAGTTCAACGCTTAGAGAGCCGCCATCTAAGATGAGTTAAGTTTGGTCAAATGAACTATCATATTTTTTTATATTAAACTTAATAGATAAGAAGAGAGCTAAATTTAAATGTTTTGAGTTTGGTCTGTCAATACCGATTATGTTGGTTTGTTGGTGTTTTTGCATCTATTTCTTTTATTATACCCTTAAACCAGAGGCATCCATTGAATACTTTTTAAACTTTGAGTTGCTCTTCCCTCTATGCCAAGTTTTGGCTATGTGGGATGCGTGTGCTCATGTTTTTCCTATCGAGTTGAAGTTGGGGCATCCTTGTGACGTTCTAGTCTACTATCATGAGTTTACCAAACCCAAGCCTAGAGCCTTTGTGGGAGTAGATCCCTCCTCAACTACGCTAAACTAGTCTTTATCTGCTCATTGGCCCGCTATGGAAGCCATCCTCGATGAGTCGTATCCTGTTTACTATGTGGTAGCAGTTTGGGTTGAGGTTTCTCTCCTTGTTAGTCATCATTTCTTGGCAAATCTATGGTGATTTTTCCAACCCTCATCCGATGGGTAATATCATCTGGAGGGTGCACTAAGATGAATTGCACATGTGTTTTATGAAGGGATCTTGCCATTAGATCGTCATTGTTATATATCCTATGTGTTGGTGGGTGGGCCTTGCTATTTTCCCTCTGTGTGGTGGGCCATCGTTTGACCTTTCTTGTTGAGTTTTTTTTGCCTTGTATTGGTTCCTGTAGTTCACTATCGCCTACATTGTGAGGGCAATCCATTGTTCTTGGAGTAACCCATTGTCCACTCTTTATCTAGAGGAAGTTAATTAGGGTTTAAGAACTTTGGGATATCTAATAAATAAATAATAATGGTTATTTGATTTGATTGAATAAATGAACTTTGGGACATTTAATAAATAAATATTATTGTTATTTTATTTAATTAGATAAAAGAACTTTGGGATATCTAATAAATGAATAATATTATTATTTGATCTATTTAGATAAAGAAACTTTGGATTTTCTAATAATTGACTAATAGGTTATTTTATTTGATAAAAAGGAAAGGAGTTATGTTTAATTTAGTTGAATAATATGTTATTTGATTAGAATAAAAGAATTAGAAATAGTTTATTTTATAGATTAAAGGTATGGGACTTTGATCTATGAAATAAAGGAAAAATAGTATTTATGAATTAAAGAAATGATGCTTTGATTTATTAAATAAAGGAGGTAGTTTATTTCATAGATTAAAGGTATGTGACTTTGATCTATGAAATAAAGCAAAATTAGTAGTTATGATTTAAAGAAATGATGCTTTGATTTATTAAATAAAGGAGGTAGTTTATTTTATAGATTAAAGGTATGGGACTTTGATCTATGAAATAAAGGAAAATTAGTTTTTATGAATTAAAGAAATGATGCTTTGATTTATTAAATAAAGGAGGTAGTTTATTTTATAGATTAAAGGTACAAAACTTTGATTTATGAAATAAAAGAAAATTTGTTTATTTATGAATTAAAAAAATGATGCTTTGATTTATCAAATAAAGGAACCTAACTTATTTTATAGATTAAAGGTATGGGACTTTAATTTGTTGAATAAAGGTTGAAATGAATTGATTAAAGTAAAACCTATGATCTAGTTGTATTTGTTGAAAGACTCTCTATGGGCAATGAGAGGTGAAAATAAAAATAGAGATTTTTATGATATCAACTATGTAGTAGATGGTTAGATACTTTGATTTAATTTGTATAGTTGCAATTTGGTAAAGAAAATAGTAAATGCATTTAGAGGCATGCCTATCCTAAACCATGAGTGTCCTAATCCCTTACTACCCTCAAATGATGGATGGAAAAGGAAGGAGAACCAAAGAGGCAGTTGGAACCGAGGCACCAGTTTGATTTATACTTGCAATAAATTTTCTTATGCTCAACTACACTAGAATTGTGGGGAGATATCATTGATGAAAATGATGTATTATGTTATTCTTTTAAATTATGGAGGGTTTACCATACTTGCTTATATGTAATAACTCATGGAATGATTGGAAAAATATCGTTAATGTATGGTTAATAACTACTTATGCTTCTCTAGTTAGCTCTCTCTCTTCCATTTAGCAATTACTTTCATTTATATGTATTTCTCTTTTAACTACCTCTTATATGCTTATGAATATGTTCCTTGCTTATGTAAGTAGAATTATTCTTGTTTTCTTGCTGAACATAAAAGTGGCCTAAGAAATTAAGATTTTAGGGTGAACCTAGAGAGTGACCTAAGGGATTGAGATCCCTTAGGGTGAACGTAGGAAGACCTAAGGGATTAAGACCCCTTAGGGAGAATAATAACTAAGTAAACTAAAATATTACATCTGAGTTAAGATAGCTCATCGTGGAGATGATATGGATAGCTTAACTCACAATACACTTAGCACACCTACAGAGATGGACTTGTGTATGGTATGGTGATGGGCGTATACCTTTGATTAACTGAAGGTGATAAGTTTAGCTTATCAAGAATTATGAGATAGATAAGCTTATTTGTGATAACACATAATATGCCTACATAGATGAAATTGTGGGAGGGTATTTGGTGAGATGTAACTCTTTGGAAAAGTTAGGAAACTTAGTGATCTTAAACAAATAGAATAACCAAAGGTCGGTTAGGGTTTTATGAATCCCTCTCCTGAAAAAAAAAAATCTTTTGTTTTTTATGTTTTTTTCTTATTCTTATAACTAGATTTTGAGGGTCATTACATTTGGTATTAGAGCTCTAGGTCTGAGGGTATAGAGCTTATTATGTGCTAAAGATATTTGTATGTATTTCAAAGAAGGCTTGCTTAATTTTTGAGCTAAAGCTGCAAAGACCTAGGACCTCTTTCTTGCTAAAATCTAAGAGGAACTAATCCGAAGGGTGAATGGAATGTTATGATACCCTACTTATGATAAGTATAGACCTTCATATTGAAGATACATCATAACCTTGGAATATCATCCTAATTAGATTATTGATGCTTTTAGCAAAAGAACTCTATATTGTGGTTTGAATTAGTGGTGCAATTCAAGTGAAGTTGTAACCTAATATTTTTCTTGGTTATAACCAAGTTAAAATTCCATATAACACTATAAAAGAGAGACCTACACCTTCAACTAGACAAACTGGACAAAATAATATCGAAGGGATCCAGGATGAGGATCCAAGAAATTCCAACAGAGAGATAAAAGACCTCATTGCTATGGTTGCTGCCATGCAGGATCAAATAATACAAATATTAGAAACTATTGCAAATCACAACTCACAAGCTAAAGACTTAGAGGTTAGCCAAATTGATGGACTAACTACAGAGCAATTGCAAGTGAGAGCCCTTCTAGAAAAGGAAATGACTAGGGATCTAAAAAATGTTTGTATCTCCAAGTTTTGTGGAGAAGGATAAGGGGGGTGCAGCTGAAGCCTAGCTGAGAGAATTAGAAGTTTATTTTATAATAAAAGGCTATTCCCTTGGAATCCAAATAGCTTAGGCCATGATATACTTAGAGGGGGCTAGTCTAGATTTGTGGGAAACCCACTATAAGAAGACTAAGATTGAACCTGTTGACCTTCCATGGAAAGGCTTTATATATATCTTCAAGAAAAGGTTCCTTATAGAGCATTTCTATGTGTTGAATTTTGAAGGTTTTTCCAGCCTATGGTAAGATACTAAAATGATGGAGATATACTATAAGAAGTTGGTCCAGTTACTTAAGTATGTGCATGCCTATGATGAGAAGATGAGGGTTCACAAGTTTGTTCACATATTGGAATCTAGAGTAAAATATGATGTAAAAATGCATGAGCTTAAATCATTGCAAAAGGCATATGAATTGGTGAAGAAAGAAAAATCCCACATATAATTTAACTATGCTATCATATCTAAGCAAGATCGGCAAGCATTGAGGAAGAGGAATGGTTAGGGATTCTTGAAATAGGAAGAGGAACAGGATCTAAACACCAAGAAACCTCAAAATATCAAGAATAAAAATAATGAGAACTGGTAAGGTTCAATAGAACCAATAATAATCCCAACAACGCAAAGCATCAACCTTAGAAATTGTAAACTTCAACTCTAGAAAGTATGCTAAAGGAGAAAAAACCAAAATAGTGGCAAGAACCCAAGTATGGGTGTTATCATTATAGATGCCCTCACTATGCCAATAAATGCCTACATCAACTAGGGCCAAGTACATCCAATTCCAAAGGAAAGAAACCTACACACCATATCTATGCTACAACAAAAATTAGAAGCTAGATGGGAAAGTTACCCCATTGCTTATGAAAAGTAATGTTTTAATAAGCAAATAAAAAATTTAATTGATAGTGAGGCCAAAAATAGCTTTATTTCTTCTAGTTTAGTAGGGGATATGATGGAAAGGCTAGGATATTTAGCCCATGGTTGTAAGGTCAAGTATGATTCACGGTAAATATACTTAGTAAATCAATGTTTTCTAATGGTAGAGATTACTTTAGCTAGTGGTACAACCAAAGGTTATTTGTATGTAGCTCAACTTCATGCCTTTGATGTGATCCTAGGGATGGATTGGTTGTAGGCCCATAAGGCCTTGATAAATTTCTAAGATAGATGGATCGAGTATTCAGAGCAAGGCAAGGAAAGACTAAGGCTTCATAGCGAGTAGGGGGTATTCAAACCCTAGATGCTGTTAGCTATGCAGTTGAAGAATACCCTCAAGAAAGGAGGGATAGTCTATGTTGTAAAACTTAATAAATTTGGAGAAGATCAGAAGAGAGAGGTGTTGGGAAAAAATCCAATTTTATAGGATTTTAAGGATGTGTTCCTAGAGGAGTTACCTGGAATCCCTCATATGTGGGAATTTTATTTCACTATTGACCTTATACCAGGAGTGGAACCCATCCATATATATCCATATAGGATGAGTCCTATCAATATGCAGGAATTAAAAATTCAACTATAGGGGCTATTATAAAAAGGATTGATAAAACCAAGTGTGTCACCATGGTGTGCACCAATTTATTTATGAAAAAGAAGGATGGTTCTCTAAGATTGTGTATTGATTATAGGATGCTTAAAAAGGCTACAATAAATAACTGATATCTCCTACCTAGAATCAAATATTTTTTTGATCAACTGAGATATGCCACAATATTCACCAAGATTGACCTAAGACCATGTTACTAATAGTTAAGAATATGTGAGGAGGACACTCACAAAATGGAATTAAAAACTAGGTATGGGCATTATGAGTTTACTATTCTACCATTTGGACTAACTAATGCCCTAGTTGCATTCATGAATCTAATGAATAGTGTGTTCAAGAGGTATCTGGATCATTTTTTCCTTGTATTCCTAGATGATATATTAATATACTCTCGATACAAGGAAGAACATGACAAACATATCAATATTGTATTAGAGTTGCTAAGGGAAAACAAACTCTATGGAAATATGGTGAAAACAATTTCTGTCTCATAGGTATGATATATTGGGCACATTATATCAACATAAGGAATTGCTATAGATCCGAATAGTATTGAAGCCATCTTGAATTGGCCACCCCTACTAATGTAATTGAAGTGCAAAGCTTTATGGGGTTAATAGGCTATTATACATGTTATATAAAGGATTACTCCAATATTGCAATAACAATAATTAACCTTCATAAAAAGGAAAAGGAATTTAAGTGGAAGAAGTATGAAGTTACCTTTTCATTGCTAAAACATATACTCACTACCACATCAATATTGAAAATTCTTGACCCTCAAGGGGACTCTTTAGTATGCACAAATGAATTACTGGAAGGGTTAGGAGGAGTACTCTCTCAAGAAGAGTCAGTAGCAGCATACACTTCAAGGAAGCTCAAAAAGCATGAATTTAATATACTATTTTGTGTTAAGGCCCTTTGAGTTGAAAATTGACCATCAAAGTCTGAGGTACATATTCACCCAACCTATACTCAATGCGAGACAGAGGAGATGGGTTCAATTTCTCATTGAATATGACTTTGATATTGAGTACATAAAAGGAAAATAGAATAAGGTTGTTGATACCTTGAGTAGAAGGAAACACATAGTAGCCATAACTAGAACTCACATAGATATGATGGATCAAGTGATACAGGAGCAATCTCAGGAAGAGTATTTATAGGAATTTCAATTTAGAATGGATAGAGACCCTGAAGGTAATAACAATTTTGGCATGAAATATGATCTTTTGTGCTACAAAGGTAGGATCATCATACCAAAAATGGGTGATTTCAGAAAATTAATAATGCAAGAAGCCCATAAATATTATTCTGCTCACCCTGGAGGGGCCAAAAAGAGGGAAGACATGAGGGAGAATATAATTTATTTTATCACTCGGTGCCTTGAATGTTAGAAATTTAAGGGATAACTCAAGCATCCTATAGGACAATTGTATCCACATGATACACCTACACAAAAATGATAGGTTATATCTATGTATTTTATAGTAGGGTTACCCAAGACCAGGTATTAACATGATTCAATCCTTTTAATAGTTGATATATTGACTAATATTGCACATTCCATACCAAGGAACATCAAGGATGATGCTCAGGTGGTGGCTAATAGATTTACCAAAGAGGTATTTTGATTGCATGGATTTCTTGAGGTAATAATTTTAGATAGGGATTCCATATTTACTTCTAAATTCTGGAAATCCCTCCATCATGTATCAAGCACAAAATTTAATATGAGCTTGGCCTACTAAGATATATGGTCAAATAGAATGGGTAAACCAAGTACTAGAAGACATGCTTCACATGTACTATCTGGATAAAAAGTCTCATTCGGAAGACTACCTACATATTGTAGAGTTTACCTACAATAATGGACATCACTCCTCTCTAGGAATGGCTCATTTTGATGCATTTTATGGGTGAAAGTGTTGAATTCCATTGTCTTGGGATAACTTGGAATATCAAGTTATGATTGGGTTAGATATGGTTAGAGAAATGGAAGACTAGTTAAAGGTAATCAGGCAAAGACTTAAAGAAGTTACCAACAGGCAAAAAAATTATGTTGATATAAAGAGGACTCCAAGAGAGTATTCAATTTGATATAAAGTTTTTTTAAGGGTTAAACCGATGAAGAGTGCTATGAAATCCATAATGTTGGATCCTCAATTTGTGTGACCCTTTGAGATCATTGAAAATATCAATTTGATTGCATATCAACTTACTTTACCACCTAACCTGTCAAATATCCATGACACCTTCCACATATCCTTGCTTAGAAAATATGTTTCTAACCTTGAACATGTGTGGGATGTTCCTAAATTATAGATGGTAAATTTAGAGGCCATTGAAGTTATGGTGGTAAATATTTTTGAGTTCTGTTCTAAGTCTATGTGGAATCATAATCTTGAACAATATAAGGTCCAATGGGATCGATTTTATGAAATAAATGCCACTTGGGAGAAAGTAGATGATATGCAAAACAATTTTCCCTTCTTTTTTGAAAATAAATAATGTAATATTTTTGTTGTGTAAAAATTGGAAACACCTAGGATGGTGTTTAGTCCCAGGAGAGTAGGATGTCATGACCCTCCATGGTAGGATTTTTGGCATAAAGAAATATGTATTAGTTGATGATGCTTTAATACTTAGTTTATACAATTGAGTAGCTGTGTGATCTTAAATTTGATTTATGGGAAGAACATGGTACTTTTGACATATTGCCAATGTGTAGGATTAGGTATACTTGTGGGTGGAAGAAGTAAAATCATCCACCAGAAGTGAGGTACTTGAGGTTGGGGAAGTGATAACTAAGGCAAATCAGGGGTAACATGGATAGATACCTTCATATAAGCATACATTATTTATTAGGGATAATAATAAATTAGCTAGCCACCTTGAGCCTTAGTGGATAGCCTAGTAGCTATCGTAAATTCTTCGACTGAGACAGATGACTTGGTTGATGGAAAGATTACTTCTTTGTCTGTGCATATTACTGATTTATATTTTACTTCATCACTTTCTGCATCAATGGTTTAGAAAGCATGCATAAATTGGTTGTATTTGAAAACTCCTTGTGTCGCTTAAATCCATTTAGCATGATGTTAGTATTTGATAAAAGAATCCTTTTATGTTTTAAAATATGTATATAAAAATATTAGTAAGTTAATTTTAAATTATAATTGAAATTCATTTAAAAAGTTAAAAAGGATTTTCTTTTTTATGATAATTGAAATTCATTTAAAAAGTTAATAATGCTTTTATGTTTAATTATAATTGAAATTCATTTAAAAAGTTAACAAGAATTTTATTTTAAATAATAATTGAAATTCATTTAAAAAGTTAATAAGGCTTTTATTTTAAACTTCAACGTTTAGAGAGAAGACATTTGAAAAGAGTTATGGTTGGTCAAATGAACTATCATCCTTATTTACATTAAATTTTATAGATAAGAAGAGAGCTAAATTTAAATATTTTGAGCTTGGTTTGTCGATGTCAATTATATTGGTTTGCTGGTGTTGTTGAATCTATTTTGTTTGAATTACCCTTAACCCGAAGGCATTCATTGAAACCTTGTTAAAATTTGAGTTGCTCTTCCTCTACACCAATTTGTGGCTATGTGGAGTGTGTGCGCTCGTGTTTTTCCCTATCGAGTTGAAGTTGAGACGTCCTTGTGACATTCTAGTTTGCTATCATGAGTTTACCAAACCCAATCCTAGAGCCTTAGTGGGAGTAAAGCCCTTATAGAATGGGTTAAACCAATCCTTATCTACTTGGACCACTATGGAAGCCATCCTCGATTAGTTGTATCCAGTTTAATATGTGGTACCGTTTTGGGTTGAGGTTTCTCTCCTTGTTAGTCATTATTTCTTTGTAAAACTATGGTGATTTTTCCAATCCTCATTCGATGGGTAATGTCGTTCAAAGGGTGTACTAAGCTGAGTTGCACCTGTATTTTGTGATGGGATCTTGCCATTGGGTCATCACTGTTATATGTCCTATGTGTTGGTGGGTGGGCCCCACTATTTTCCCCTATGTGGTGAGCCATCGTTTGACCTTCCTTGTTGAGTTCCATTCGGCCTGTGTTGGTTTCTGTAGTTTTTTGCCACCTACATTGTGAGGGTAGTCCCTTGTTATTGGAGTAACCCATTATCCATTATTTATCTAGAGGAAGTAATTTAGGATTAAAAGAACTTTGGGATATCTAATAAATAAATAATAATGATTATTTTATTTGATTAGATAAAAGAAATTTGAGATATCTAATAAATAAATAATATTTTTATTTGATTTAATTAGATAAAAGAACTTTGAGATATTTAATAAATTAATAATATTTTATTTAATTTAATTAGATAAAGGAACTTTGGATTTTATAATAATTGAATAATAGGTTATTTGATTTAATTAGATAAAGGAACTTTGGATTTTCTAATAATTGAATAATAGGTTATTTGATTTGATAAAAAGGAAAGGAGTTATGTTTTATTTAGTTGAATAATATGTTATTTGATTAGAATAAAAGAAAAAGAAAAAGTTTATTTTATACATTAAAGGTATGGGACTTTGATCTATGAAATAAAGGAAAATTAGTATTTATGAATTAAAGAAATGATGCTTTGATTTATTAAATAAAGGAGGTACTTTATTTCATAGATTAAAGGTATGGGACTTTGATCTATGAAATAAAGTAAAATTAGTATTTATGAGTTAAAGAAATGATGCTTTGATTTATTAAATAAAGGAGGTCCAAGGTAGTTTATTTTATATATTAAAGGTATGAGACTTTGATCTATGAAATAAATAAAAATTAGTATTTATGAATTAAAGAAATGATGCTTTGATTTATTAAATAAAGGAGGTAGTTTATTTTATAGATTAAAGGTATGGGACTTTGATTTATGAAATAAAGGAAAAATAGTTTATTTATGAATTAAAGAAATGATGCTTTGATTTATTAAATAAAGGAACCTAGCTTATTTTATATATTAAATGTATGAGACTTTAATTTGTTGAATAAAGGTTGAAATGAGTTGATTAAAGTAAAACCTGTGATCTAACTACATTTTTTGAAAGACTCTCTATGGGCAATGAGAGGTGAAAATAAAAATAGAGGTTTTATGATATCAACTATGTAGTAGATGGTTAGATACTTTGATTTAATTTGTATAGTTACAATTTGACAAAGAAAATAGTAAATGCATTTAGAGGTATGCCTATCCTGAACCATGAGTGTCCTGATCCCCTACTATCCTCAAATTATTGATGGAAAAGGAAGAAGGACCAAAGAGGTAGTTGGAACCAAGGCACCAATTTGATTTCTACTTGCAATAAATTTACTTATGCTCAACTAGACTAGAATTGTGGAGAGATATCCCTGATGAAAATGATGTATTATGTTATTCTTTTAAAGTATGGAGGGTTTACCTTACTTGCTTATATGTAATAACTTGTTGAATGATTGGAAAAATATCTTTAATGTATGGTTATGAAATACTTATGCTTCTCTAGTTAGATCTCTCTCTTCCATTTAGTTCTTACTTTCATTTATATGTCTTTCTCTTTTAAGTGCCTCTTATGTGCTTATGAATATATTCCTTGCTTGTGTAAGTAGAATTATTCTTGTTTTCTTGCTGAACATAAAAGTGACCTAAGAAATTGAGATCTTAGGGTGAATATAGAGAGTGAATTAAGGTATTGATACCCCTTAGGGTAAACATAGGAGGACCTAAGGTATTAAGACCCCTTAGGGAGAATAATAACTAGGTAAAATAAATGATTACATCTGAGTTAAGATAGCTCATCATGGAGACGAGATGGATAGCTTAACTTGCAATATGCTTAGCATACCTATAAAAATGGATTTGTGTATGGTATGGTGATGGGCATATACCTTCTACTGACTAAAGGTGATCAGTTTAGCTCATCAAGAATGATGTGATAGATAAGCTTATTTATGGTAACACATAATACACTTACACATACAAAATTGTGGGAGGGTATTTTGTGAGATGTAAATATTTTTAAAAGTTATGAAACTTAGCGGTCTTAAACAAATATAATAACCAAAGGTCGGTTAGGGGTTTATGAATCCATCTCCTAAAAAAAATATTTTCTTTTCTGTGTTTTTTTTCTTCTTATAACTAGATTTTAAGGGTCATTACACTTATCAACCACCTAGCCAGGATAACTCTTGAATACCTAACTACCTTTATTAAATTATGCGATAAATTCCTAATATTCCTCCTTCATTACATCATGCTTCAAATAGGGGCAAGAAGCAACAAATCAAAAATTCAAAAATATCATGAACTAGAACATACACATTAGTCCATGATTTATATCATTATGAGTAGGAATAAAATTAATTAATTACCTCAATAGGACTAACCATATTGGAATCAATAAAGGATAGGAACAAACACAACTATCCAAAAAGTTACATTATAAGTGGATAGAGACACACATACTATCCATCTATATAGTTACAAATAGGAATGTGATCAAGAACAGAACCAATCATATGTACAAAAATTTTCTTGTGAATAGGGATAAACACAACCACTCACAAGATCATATGCAAATAGGGAAATATTTTACTTATCATAAAACATAATGAATGAAGCATTATATATAGTAGACAATGCAATTGAATTCAATCTTCAAATAGATCATAGTTAGGCCAACCAGATGATCCCCCCTCAAGATGACCAATTTTTTTTAGCACGTAGTATTCAAAATTTCTTAGCATATTTCTTCAATAGAATGGTTGTATTAGGCTCAAAAAAATACTTCTAAATGAGTATAAATATGCCTATAGTTTACAATAGGATGGTAGGCAAAAAAAATTATTTTTGTCTCCTATCCAAGGTCTCAAAAAATTGGAAAATTAATTGCAAAAATAAAAATATAATTATTTAAAATTTTTATCAATATTCAATTAGCAATAAATTCATCAACCTTCAGATAGTCACTTCAAATATCAAACCTCAATATTTGCACCAATCAAACTATACAAGCACTTCACTTCTCATGGGCACAACTTGTGTGTCTTCAAAGCTCCATTTAAAATATAAGGTTCTCACCACACCTTAAGTGAGATATTAAAGGTGAATTTTACTTCAATAATAAATGTCACATCAATGTGACTTTCATATGCTCCAACTAATTATCTACACGAACTCCACATTTCAAATTAACTAGGACAAAATGAACCATAAGTTTCTACAAATTGTTGGGAGGTGATGTTCACCATGGGATGTCAAAACATTCTCAAAGGATAATACATTATAAATTATAATGTATTTATATTTTTGTCAAATGTAGGATAACAATGCCATTACTATAAACTTCACACTTTTTTTGGATAATTTTAGGTCAATTACACAAAATAAAGTCTCATATTTAATGGCTAATATTTCATCCACGGTCAAATAAATACATCTACACCATTAACTAGGTGAGTTAAACAACTAATACTTGATCACATGTAGCATACAAAAAATATCGAATCAAATATCCAATGTCTTAGAAAATTGGGGCTTTGTCTATGGTGTAATCTCAATAACAATGCTTCAATGCAAATTATTATACCTTCCATCATGAATATTTGTTGTACATCAACATAATTAGACAACTATGATTAGCATGCAAAAGAGTTGGGATTCTACACATTATCTTTCATCATTTAACAACACTTCCATGCAGCTAATCATTTTATGTATGCGTCCATCAACCAATTCTTTTGGATCTTAGAATATTTTTTACTTTCTTTTGCATGCAACCAATATCTTAGATTGAACATACATATTTAGAACAAAATGAATCTCATTATTTCTCTATATTGCATTTCATCAACATGCATATATTTTGCTAATCACATCACCTAAATTTATTAACAAATATCTTAGCCAACCATGAATCATGTAATATTACATATCAACATCTCAGGTTATCTCATCTTCAACATGTTATTTCAAGCATCCAAAAATGGCTTTCGCCTTATGGTGGCTTGAAACAAATTTTCATGTACACCTAGATTTTATTTGCATGTAATGATTTCTAATGCCTATATTTAATTTAGATCTTGTAATATTTTTAATAAATGTTGTTTTATCCTTTGATATTCACTGAATGGTTAGGATTTGCATGAAGATTTTTGATTGCATATCGTATGCATGCAAGCATTACTCTTTACAATACTTGTCTAGACTTTGTGTTCAACACTGAACGGTGGAACTTGTTAAATTCAAAAACATGTTCATATTAGTCATAATTGAAATGACATACCCTCATAACATCCATGCATTATATGACATCTACCTAGGATGAACCAATTAAAGGATGGCCCGCAATATAGTTACATGATGACCTATTTAGGAGATGGCCTAATCAATGCTATTTTCTTGTATGGATGTCATCTTTATTAGAAAACCCATTATTTTAATTCCTTCACACAACCCTTATTTGAAAACATGTGTGGATAATCTCTTCACTATTACCTCCATATTGGTATTCAAATGGAAAATAAAATCTCATATTTTTGTCTATTGAATAGTGTTCCACATTATAGAAATAATTCATGTCTCTTCTATGTATTTACAAAAAAAACAAATAAACACATAAATGGTGTCCCCTTTCTAGAAAAATATTATATTTTTATTCATGTATATTTATTCTATATAGTCCAATATTTAGACAACATTTCTCTTTTTTGTGTATTGAAATTTTCCCACTTAATGCAATTCCAACATAGTCTTTTCCTCCATAGAATATAGCAATTTTGTAACTTATTTCAACTTGTGCACCTATAAATCCTTTTGATATGGTATTTTCCCTAGTATAACCTCAAGATTATTTCTAATAAGTGTTTCATATAGTTGATATTTCTTTTGCATGCTCTAGGAATGATGAGTTCTTTAATACCTCATGTTGTACTAATAGGGTGTTGAACAAGTTTTCAACAATAAAAATGATGTATACATACAATGAGGATGAAGGTGGTTTCAATTGCTAGCTATCTTATCAACCACCTATTTGGGACAACTCCCAAATACATAACTACCTAAATTATATGATGTGATAAATTCCTAATAAGTAATACACTAGATTTAGCCAAATTAGAATTAAAACCCTCTGATTCATCCTTTTTACATAAATATTTTGTTGGTTAAGGAAAGTAGCAAACTTAATTAATATCAATTTGTTTCTCCTAATTAATTAGTATTCTAACTGAATAATGATATACTTTACTTTATTACAATTTGTACAAAGGGCACACCAGTCTTAGAAGATGATAACATGATAAAACAAAAAATTTGAACTATTTTCTCCCATACGGGAAAATAGGGGTTATGCCACAAGCTTGATAGGAAATAACTCTATAAATTTCTTTAGAAATCTTCTATTGGTACCTTTTTTAGACTTTGAGTTGTGCACTAAGGAATTCCATGTTTGAATTTTCCATACTGAAATGATTGCATCAATTACTTTTTCTTTGGAAACCTTCTGATGGTATCTTGTTTAAATATTGAGTTGTGCATTGAGGAATTGCATGTTTGACATGTCCACACTAAGCAATTTGGCATAAACCATGTATTTTTTATGCTTCATTAGTTGTTAGAATTCATGACAATGGTAAGTTTTGAGTTAGTTTTTGATTGAATAATATTACAATTCTCCCAAAAACTTGATCAAACTTTAAGAATAACTGGTTCTAGTGTGTTTTAAACTTAGCAAGTGCTATGTTCTTGGTCTTATTTTGTATATCCATTGAACCTGAATTCAAATTAATGCCAACGTTTTTGAGATATTTATATATTTTGTTTATTTAGTTGAATGCTATCATTTTGATGTAATCCTAAATGGCTTGCTTCAATATCTCAATCATTTTTATTTTTATGGAAAACACCCCAAATGGGAAGGCCCAAGGAGGCAGAGGTATCTATTTTACAAAAAATGCCCAAGGCTCACACCTGGCCTACCCCCTTCGAAACACTCAATGAGCATGCCTAAAAAAACAAAAACAATAACAAACAAACACAAAAAAAACAACATCAAAAAATAAAGACAAAAAACAAAAAAACAAAAAAAACCACAAAACAAATAAAATCAACATAAAAGCATAAATACAACAAAAAACTCAAAAAAAACAAAAAACAAAAAACAAAAAACAAAAATAAAATAAAATAAAATAAAAAATAACAACAAAATGTAAAACACATAAGAAAACCATAAAAACAACAAAACAACACACAAACACTTAAAAAAACCAAAAAACCAAAACATAAAAAACAAAAACATGAAAAATAACAAAAACACACAAAAAAAGAAAAAACACAAAAACATAAAAAACAACAAAAACACAAAAAACAACACAAAAACAAAATAGTACAAAAAACACACACCCATCGAAAAAGTGAAAAAGAAAAGGAAAAAAAAACACAACTACGACCTTTTTAGGCCAAAAGAATTTTAAGGCAATATTCAACAGAGGAAACATAAGACATATATGTCTAAGCTAGGGAACTAAAAAACCTTGACCGAACCAAAGAGAAGCAAAAACAAAGCAAAAAGGAACTAGGTACCTCTAGTACTGAAGCCATCCAAATAAAGCATAAAAAGTAGAGATTCCCTTATTTGTGAAGCCCACCATCTAGGAAGGTGGTTGTAGCAAGTCAGTTCACCTTTGTCCAATGCCCAATTAGCTAAATTATTAGTACCCATGTTCTATTCTCTGACCACATGATTGTAATACACTTTAAAAAAACCCATATAGATTAATTGAATCTTCTCAACAATTATTTTTATTATCCAATCAACCTTATGATTCTTAGAAGGAGTCTTTAGAAGATTAATCATGAGTTGGGAGTTATATTCAACCAAATTTTTTTCCAATACAACCTTAGCAGCCTCTTGAAGGCCTCTAAGGATACCATACCCCTTAGCAAGGTTATTGTAAAGGATACCCAAGTTCTCAGCAAAAGTGAAAACCAGGGAGCCATCTGAAAGTCTACCAATTCCTCTTGCACTAGATTTTCTAGGGTTCCCCCTAGAGGCCCAATGTCTCATTCATTATATATACCTGAAATATCCATAATAGGGGGTTGCTATGTTTTCCCAAGTTTTCAATCCCCAAATTTTTTAATTTTATAAATTTAGACTTTCACATTATTGCTAGTGGCTACCAATACAACTTATATACATATATCCATTTTCGTGCAAGTTGCTTCATCTTGGGTTTATATATTGACAACCAATTGATTTTTCCTTATATAAAATAGAAAACCTTTCTCTACCATTACCTTGAAATAATTATGCAACTTATTTATTGTATCTTCTAAGATCCATTTAGTTGTAGCAATATCAATTTTCTTATCAAGATCCATGGTGGTCTTCTCTACCTCTAGTTTTTATTCAAGTGGGGTCTCATTTTCTCTCATAATTTTATTTATAATTTATTTTGTGGGGTAAAGAAATTTTATGCTTTTATTAGTTTATGGTGTTCTAGACTTAGTTGATGCAATGTACTCATTTTTTATCCTTATCACTTTGAATTTTTTAAACAACTTCTTCATCCGCTCTTGCTCTAACTCTAACTTTGAATTCTTGGTGACTAGGTCCTTGATGTTATCTTTATCTTGAACATTGATTTCAATAGTACAATATTCCCCTAAATGTCTAGGACGAGTAAGTCATGTGTAACAATATCATCTTCCTTTGTCACCATTTACATTTATGAAATGTTTGGTCTCATGACAACGCACTTGTCTACTAGGTTCTTCTTCCCTTTATTAAATGCTATGCTAGAATTGGTCCCATTTGGTTTGGTCTCATTGAAACATCATTGAATAAATTAGAGAGGTCGGTTCCTCTCTAAGCATTGATATTCTTTCAACATATTCTCTCACGATAATCTTGAGTTTGGTCGACAAAAACCAAGGTATTTTCTCCTCCATCTCCCTTCCTTCATTATAAGGTGACCTGTAGGATGGGCAAGGTCATTGAGAATCATTTCTCTCATCATTTTTCTTTAATTTTGTTTTCTTCTCCTTGTATAGTGATGATTTTATTATTTTTTGATGGTTCTTCATCGTCATCACCATCACCATCACCATATATACTATCTCATATATTAATTCCACCAATACCTCTAGTTTACTTTTACTTTTGTAAGGTGATTGTCAGTGTACCTTGAGAGTTTTACCTTGAAGAAGATTGCTTTGTGGAAATTATGCTTCTAGGGATACTATTAGTGATTTGAATATTTATTTTTTCTTACAATGTAGTTTCAAAAAAGTGAGAGACTAGGAGAATATCTTGCTGTAATACCAACTTTAATTGCTCAAACATTTATATTTTCTTCCACTTCTTTAGAAGAATATTCTTCTATTGGAGATTCTTTCATGAAGGTTATCTTATTATCCCTAAGGTCATTTTGCATGCCTTACATGAATTTGTTAGATGAGGGTTATGTAGAATTTTATTTAACATATTCCTTGCTTGATGAACCTCATGATATTATTGACCTTATTTCATTAATGAATTATTGGTTGTTTTAGAATTTGATCTACATTGGAAAACTATAATCTCTAGTTGCTCATTTATGGATGAATTGATAATAATTGTAGTTGGCCCATAAGTCTTCCTCACATGGATTATGGTTAAAGGTTATATCTTAATTTTTCAACTATGAAGTTTTGATTACACTTATTTTGTCATAGTTTTTTGTTTCAATGATTGGGTGGAAATTGAACTAATGAATTTATCCTTCTAGAATTCTCAAATTTCTAGAGAACTTATAGGTATAACATCCAATAGTAAAAGGAAACTTTATCAATCCCTTTAAGTGTAGAATTTGTAATTTAATTCATGTCCAAGAGCCAACATTGTGTGATGTTTTGGATAGGCCTAAGGGTATTTCATTGTGAAATATATTTAATATCTTATAATATTTTTTTATGTAAGATCAATGGGCCATGATTAACATTTTTATGGTAAAACCTTATTTAATATTTGTAATTAACCTAAAGAACACTTGTTATCTTTTCTTAGGTTAAAATTTAAAATGTAATTTGGGTTTTTTGGTATTGCTATAAATACCCTCTCACAATCTGCATTTATTATCAAAGTGTTATACAATATAATCTATGGATAGTGATTATTTATGGTGCCTAAGAGCACCCCAAAATGGTATGAAATTCTATTCTCATTAATAGATAATCATTTAAAAATATGCAAAAATATCAAATATTTCATCCACAAATAATTATTCATAATGACAATCCACACAATAAGATAAATATAGATAATACCCTGAGAGTGGGTAAACACCAATAATACTCCTTAAATAAGGACAAATCCATAATATCTCCAAATATGAGAGTGCCACTTAAAGAGGGCAAAGTCTCATAAGCCACTTTGTGGGCAAAGAAAACTAAAAGTAATACTTCATATAAAATATCTCCATGATGATTACAATGATAATATCCCTTATTTATATTCCCATAGTTTAATTCTACTTTGGGGAGTCGACTACTAAACCCTCATTCCACTCATTATTATAATATAATATAATAATATAATCAAATTTGGCTATGTGTGGCCCATGCTAATATTTACAATATAATATCATATCCCCATATATCTATTCCTAAGTACCATAACATTCCACCCTCCTTAAAAAATTTTTGTCCTCAAAACATGATAAGAAAAACTAAATAATATGATCCTCTAAGCAATGCTAACAACTAGTACCAATATTGATTAGCCATCCATCCAAGTGAAATATTGATTGGCAGTGGTCTTTGATGATACAAAGATACCATTGTGCCACTCAAATATCTATAAATATTCTATTATCTCCATGCTTCTACTACTCTACTATGATATTTTGAACGATTGGTCACATTATTCCCTGATGCTGCTGCACCCCTTTGAAATCTACAATCACTATGTTTTTTTTTCAAACACTATCATACATGATAACTTTATAACTCTATGTATATCCATAATAATATTTATGCCCTCATTCATACCTCTAATATTGTCATCACTAAGATGGTGTGGGTGGCGATATGCTACAACCTTAACTTGATATTATGTTTCCTTTGATTCTTCATCATTTTGTTTCTCTATTTTAAATTATTCCTCACACTCTTCTATCTTATACCCTTATTTTGGTGAGTCCTTGTGCACTTCTTCCATGGACCCTCCTGATACTATATATTCAAATTTTGATTCTTCTATTGGTTCCTTAACTAGTTCCTTTACCATAATTTCTTCTTACTTCTCCTTGGATCCTTGCTCCTTAAGTTGAGAAATATCTTGCATTATTATTTTATTTTTCCTATACCATAACTTCATAAAATTCTTTTGTACATTAATGTTAATAGTAACCAAAGAATCCAACCAAGGATAACCAAGAAAAATATCCACATTATCTATCTTAATAGCATAAAATTCTAATTGTAATACATATTTATCCCTGGTGATCTTCAAATCTTAAAAAATCTAAACATTCTCGTCCTCAAGTTGTATGTCCTTAATTTTTGTTTCTTGAACATGTAATCTCTTAGCCAAAGCACTATTAATGAAATTATATCTACTACAAGGGTTAATTAAAATGATAAATTTTCCTTTTGAATGCATTCATGAACCTGCAAAATAAAATTTTTAGATGAAATTAGATCCTTCTCTTGCTTTTGTAAAACCAAAGATGTGGCTTCATTTTTCTCATTTTTAATCCCTTGTTTCTTTTCAAGGTATTTGATGATAATTGTAAATTTACCTAACTTTTTATCCCTTCCCCCAAGCTCTCTCATACAAATATCTAACTTCCTTTGTAATCGAATAGGTTATTATATACTCAAGAATGCTTGCTTTATTCTTTTCCAAGTCAGTTCAAAATAATGGGCCCTAAGAAAAATTTGATACCAAGAGGAAGATTTTTCTCCAAGATAATGAGTAATATTAATATTACAATAATAATCAATAGAGTACTAGGATTTAAAATGTTTCAACCAGTCTCTAACATCAATATCATCCTCTCAAAAAAACCTTTGGGATGCCATGAGTTCACATTTATAAAAATGATAATTAGATCTATAATTTTTCTTAAAACAAAATAAATTGCAACTGATTTGCTTACCCCAACTAACATATTTTGTATTCCAAAAAATGGATTTGAAAAATCGCCACAACCCTTGTTATATATGGCTGAATTCATAGGGTTGTATCTCCCTCAATACTACATGAATTCCTTATATGACCACTTATTTTAAAGATCTTAAAATTCCACATAAAATGATACAATAATTGTCTGATATAGTTAAACTTTCATAGATATATGGCTCCTAAAATATTTATTTTTTCTAAAAAAAATTACCCTAACGCTACCCTTATTTTGGATGGATGACTTCACAAGGTTGTATCTCCCTCAATAATACTCAAATTCCTTCATATGACCACTTATTTTAAATATACTCAAATTCCACATAAAATGGTTTAAGAATCATATGAATTAGACAAACTATTGTAGAGATATGGATCTTAAAAGATAAAATTCTAGAAAAAATTTACCCTAATTCTACAATCCACATAAATACAATCCCCACTTTGCTAGAAATGTTGCTCTGGTACCGCTTGGTACAAAAATTTATTCTCATTGATAAATAATTATTCATTAATATACAAAAATATCAAATCATTCATCCACAAATAGTTATCCATGATAAACATCCACACAATGGAACAAAGATAGATAATACCCTTAGGATAGGGAAATACCAATAATACTCCGTAAGGAAGGAAAACTCCACAAGATTTCCCAAGATAAGAGTTCCATTTAAAGAGGGGCAAAGTATCATAAGCCACTTTGTGGTCAAAGATGATTACAAGTAATACTTCATATGAATGACCTCTATGATGGTTGCAATGACAATATCCCTTCTTTATATCCATTTTCTAATACTACTTTGGGGAGTTGACTATTAAGCCCTCATACTACTCATTATTACAATATAATATAATAATATAATAAACATTGGGATATGTGTGGCCCATGATAATATTTATAAAATATAATATTATATCCCCATATACTTATTTCTAAGTCATATAGCACAAAATATCTTTCATCCTTCTATGTTTTCTATATAAAATTTGAATTAATGGTTTGCTTCTATTTTTTTTGGAAAATAATGTGAATTTCAACATTTTATCTAAGTCGGCGTAAAATGTTTAAAATTATTGTGGCATGGTGGTTATAGGGGTGAACTGCACAAAGATCTGTGTGGTGGATTTCAGGGCGAACAACGCAGAATACTATGGCGGCCATAAAAATCTGGACAGCCTGCCTAGATTCGTGGCGGCTACCGATTCCACCATGTAAATACAAAAAAAAAAACATTTTATCTAAGTAGGTATAAAGTAGCATTTCTTGGATCCATAGAATATTTTTCTAGTGCCTTTGGTCCTTCTTTTGATTCAAACGAAAAACATTTCATGGATCTTAGAAAACCTTTTGACAAAAGCAGCAATGACAAATTAAAGCAATTTGTATTTTTATCATAATGATTAGTTGGGAAATTTTTTTTTTTTAAAAACAACCACCATACCCTATTTTTCCTCATCTCTACCTCTTTTTATACACTTACAACTATCATGGTTGTTGTTCTCCTAGAAGTAGCTATTTAGTTCCCTTTGTATTCTATAGATTTGAAGAGTTGGACATTTGCTTTGGCCTTGGAATGACTATGTCACAACTGGATAAGATGGTGCCCTTTTCTTTCAAATCATGCCCCAAATAATATGGTCATGTGTTCTTAATTTAAATAGGGTTAACATCTTTAGATTAGGATGCCCTTGTCATGTATCTTGCTACAATAAAGACAAATAGATGAGTGGGAATTAAGGTATTACTTTGCATGGTCACAATTTTGATTCTTCTCACCATCTTAAGGGTGTAGATGCACATGGTTAAATTTTCCTCTTGATTTATTTTTTGTATTTCTTATCGATGCATCCAAAATACCATTCCATCATGGTGGAGTGGCAAGATGATACCATCCCAATATTTCCATTAAAGCATGTGATGTTTGATCCTCATAGATTTTAGTTTAGGGGCATTTGAGTGAGGTTCCATCCACCTCAATAGGTGGATGTACCTTTTATCTCCTAGTGCATCATCTATGAGGGCATTTGGCTAGTGTAGCTAGCCTATGCCACTTGTTGAGTTGAGATCCGATGTTCAAACCTCACCCCTTTGCAGATGTAGTTGTGATTCTATTGGATGAGTTGGTAGTCAACATGGGCATTGAAAATATAAATTTTTATATTTATATTTTATCAAACCAATGGATAAAAGAAAAGTGTCAAGAACCTGGCGAGTTAGAGGAGTTGAGGTGGTGAACTATGGTTAGCGCATATTAGAGAATTTGGATTTTCCAAGTGGTAGGTTTGGATTGGATCTTGCAAACCTAAGGTTTGTTCATTTAATTTTTATTTTTTTGGGGTCCATTAGGGAAATGTTTTGAAGTCCATAATTTGTTATGTCTACTTAGGTTAGAATTTATGATATAATTTAGGTTTTTTTGTATTGCTATAAATACCCCCCTCACACTCCTCATTTCTCATTAGAGTGTTATTGAACAATGATTATTTATGGTTCATATGGGTATCCCAAAATATCTTTCATATTTCTATGATTTTTGCATAAGATTTGAGTTAATGGTTTGCTTCTATTCATTTTTGGAAAATAATATGAATTCCAACATAAGATGCTTCCCAGTTACCTTCATTTAGAATGGAAGGATTTGTTGACAAACCACCCTAGGGATGAGGTCATTAGTGGGTCTAATTGGAATAACCAATGGCTTGATCACATATGTATACAACCAGATATATGAGTAGTTTGCATCTTGTACATACCAATATTCATATGCGTGTATTGCTTTTATTTTATCCTTTAACAATCTCATGTTGTTATCGCTAGTGAGGATTTCAAATACATACCTAAGGGAGACATCATAAATGAAAATCCATTGTTTTTTCTAAATTTTTGTGTGAAATGTGAGTTTTTTTTTTAATAAAATTCAAAATAAATTAAATAGGAGTTCATGTAAAATAACTTGGTAGTCAGGATGCTAGAATGCTAGCTAATCAATTTTTAACAAATCAAATGTACCCAATCAATGAGATTATTATATAAAAAAATGATCTTTAAAAGTGAAAACATCCAATTCCTAAAATAATGATCCTTAGGATCCCCTTGATGTGATTGAGAAATACAATTGCATCCTAATTCTCCTTTTTGAAGTCCCCTTTAGGAGTGATTATTATAGTATGGAGATTCTTCTTCTTCTAGACTCTCATCCAATTTGCTTTGATGAAATTCAAGAGTGCATCTTGGTTCTTCTCCCATGTCTCATATACCTTGACCTCGGTGGTCATAACTACATCTCCTAAGGGTCACTCTAGGTCAAAAACCACCCTTATTACCAAAGTTTTAATGGATGCACACACTTTTCCTTTAGGAGTCACTAGATTGTCAGTTCCTCAATCCAAATGCACAACACAAACAAGAACAAGCATAGGATATAATAAGATTTTTTTGAATATTTAGACCTATTTGATATTAGAATTTATTAATTATTTATATTTTTATCCATAAAATATTCCTTTCTAGAGTATTTTAGCCTTCCATTTCCATTACAATATTGGTTATCTTGGATAAATCTGAGACCACTTTGATCTCGTCTTATGGGGAGTGTTTGAACTTTATTTTTATCATATATGAGGGGGTGCTAAAAATAACTAAATAATTCATTATTTATTTGTGAAATATCAAAATCAACATGTTAGCAAACTTAACCTTCACAAGTTTCAACCTTACCCCAAATAACATGTATGTGGGGAAATATGAGTAAGAGGAATAAAGTCACACACTAGACGATATACAGATAAGGTCAAGTCCACAAGAGGGTTCTACATGACATGAAAATAAACTTGTGTAAAGATATTGACTTGAAATGATAATGAGAAAACTCAGTTATGCACTTTATATGACATATTCATGAGTCCTCTTCCACACAACACTTAGGAGACTTTGAATTCATTGGATGAATTTATATGAGGATAAAAGAACCACATGTGCATAAGGAAATAAAATACCGATAGCAAATACATCTAAGAATAATGGTGTGGCTACATAGGAAGCATTAAAAGGACTTGATTTAAGTGTAATAATGACTATAATGGGATGTTTCATGGGGAGTGTATGGACCAAAGAGTAATCTATTTGTAAGAATTATTTTCCTTAAGAGAATGCTCACAATACATTTAACAAAGACTAAGGATTTTACCTTAATACCTAAAACAAATGACAATAATAACTCATACAAGAATGAGATTTTGTTGTAAAATGTAAAAATAAAACTATGCCTTTGTGATGGGTTTTATTGAAGAAACTCACTTTTAGGTGCTACTATTAAATATTTTTTTTATAAAAATGGTATTGTAAGGGGATTGAATTAAAAATTGGTGAAATTTGACCTAAAAAAAATTAAAATAGAAGACTCCAATAGACCAAACTTAGAATTATCCATAAGAGGCAAGCAAAAAATCAATATGAAAATTTTAAACAAGGATGGAAAATAAGAAATTAGTGAGGAAAAGGTAAGCTTACTAGTAAGGATAAAATAAACCTTACCTCAATAAGAGATCCAACTAGTGTTGTTGTAGGATATCTATGAAGAGCATGAGAAAATACCATGCGTGCATTGTGGTAGGAGGTAAAAGTGAAAAATATTTGAGGTAAAATAATATTAATAGATTAATAGGCTACATGTGGAATTTTTATGTGTAGGCAAGTTAAAACTAGGTAGGTGAAAGAATTAAATATGGTCTAATGGGGGAAAAATTATTTTGAAAGTCATGCCATGATTCACAAAGGAATAATTTGTGGAAGCAATTGGATATACGAAGGGTGATAGGAGACGATTCAAGAAAAACCTTCATGCATTCAAAAGGGAACAACCCCATGTATGGGAAATCCATGCAAAAGAGTGCTCATAGGAGATGAAGTAAAAACAAACAGTAGGCTCTACTTTCATACAAAATTCTTTATGCATGCTAAATTTTGTAGGCTATTTCTATGATGAGATTGTGAGGAATCTCACCTAGGATGGATAGCCCTTGTTAGAGAGCTCTATATTTAACCACATGGTTTTTTTAAATGCTAAAGTTTTTAGTAAACGTAAGGATGATTCTTTCACTCTGGTCTATGATGATGCCATCACCTCTAGCCTTGCCTGGGTTGCCTTTGATAGTCCCATAAAAGTTGAATTCAAGCCAATATTATGGGGAAGGAGTCCACCTAACATTAGCTCTATCCACAACAAGAATAAAAGGGTGGGAAGGACCCATGGAAATATTGAATGAAGCAATAATCTTGGACTCAAGGCTAGGGATTGGGACCTTAAGGTAGGGGTCAACTAGGAATTTTTGGTAGTAGTATAAAGTACCTTGGTCCCCATAAAAATGGGAAACTTAAATAATCTATAGAAGGCTTTGCTATTGCATTCTAACCACACTTGACATAAGTAATGTAAAAGGTAAAAATACCAAAGAGTTTTGAGGCAAAAATTGAAGAAAGGGCTAGGCCATTGGAGGAATAACTCAAGGATAGAATTGGGTTGCACCCACCCAATGTTGAAGGATGAGAAAAGGTAATTTAGGACTCTATGGGAGAAGGGGCACTCCAAGAATAAGTGATGGGTTGACTCCCAACTGGACTGACATAAGTAGCAACAATTGGGGATGATAAAATCTTTGGAAAGGATTTTTTCCATGATCAAGATTTTGTTTTGAGCAACCAGCTAGGAGAATAAATCAATTTTGGAAATCAGGTATTTAATACAAATAAGGCTAACTAGGATCCAGAAAATAGGGGCCTTAGTTTGAAGGAAATAAGCTGACTTGACTAAGAATTGACCTCTTTCACTGACACTCAAAATCAAGTAATCAAGGGAATTTGCACTTGGAATGATGTCGGTTCTAATAAGAGTGATCAAATAATTGAAAACAACAATATGATATTCCTTGAGATTGCTAAGGGGGATCATTTTCCAAAAATGACTTTGAGGGATTTTATTTAAGATATTACATACTTTATCCCCAAAGATATGATCTATTATGGGATTCAAAATGGTTAGGTTGGATGCATCCTTTTGGAAAGGAAAGAGGGCCAATCAAAGTAAATCAGTATAGTATTGCTATCAATCAGAAACATGTCATATATATTCTTATTTAAAATGTAGTAAGCCATAGCTATCTAGAAATATCTCACATTTACATCAAAATTTATCCCTACTAATATTGCTAACATAGAGTGGGCTAGAAAATACTTTGTGGCAATTGGGGTATTTGGTAAACTATCTATGGATATTATGGTTTTGAGTTGACCATATACCCAATCCCTAAAATATTCACCATTCTTTGGATGCCCCTTTAACGTGTAATACCTAGCTTTCTCTTCAAGATCAAGGATCTTAGGGTTAACATGTGGAACTCTACCATAGAAAAGAGGTCCCAACAGGCTTGAGAAGTTATCCTAAAAAAGTTTTTATCCTGAGCCATTTTAATTTCCCTATACTTAGGGTCATAGAATTTTATTATTGCAATGATTAACTTAGGACATAGGTGGACAAAATCACAAATATAAAAAGACAAAAGAGAGTTTACAACAGAGGTACCTTGAACTAGAGTTGATGATCCTCTCAAAACTCTATTATCAATATCTTTCCTTAGCTTATCCCTCATCTTCCATGTCATTATAGTGTTAGCCATTGTAATTTCTACATCTAGGTAATGCGTTGGCTCACTGATTTTGGTCTTTATGGTTTGCTTGGGAGCTGGTGATACCATTTTTGAAGAAACCTTTATAATTACTCTTCCAAATATCTACAAACTTCACCAAGTATTTCTATCAATGCTCTTTGAAGCTTAACACACTTTGAAAAATGAATTTCTACCAAATTTTAGGTTTAAATAGATTTTCATGTATGTCTTTTGCCATTAATGCGGTAGCTAGACTACCACTAATTTGCATGCTTCAAATTCTTGTATTGGTGGAAAAACGGTGCAGCTTGTCTATGAAGATTTAGTTGCTAATTGGTTGTGGACTGGAGCTTATTGTGGTTTACAATTAGCTTAACATTGTATTGCTTTCATTATACCTTCAAACATGACACAGAGCAATGTAGTAAAAAAACTTACACTTCTTTGGCTTTGACCACTTTGACCTCCAACTAAGAGCTAGCTATGGGTCATGACCTCTACTTTTTATTTTATTGAAAATTAAAATAAATGACACATAATAAAATTATGTACATATAATACAAGGGAGAATATATTTTTATTTAAAATATAGCTTAATATGATATCTAGGATTGGTTGCAATTTTTTGCGCTGATCTTGTAGTTGGAAAGCATTGTTCTGTTTGACTGTAGCTATCTTATAAGGACCCTCCCAAAATGAATCAAATTTTTGGTGATCGCTTGGTTTTGCTTCCTCTTTATTCCACCTTAGGAATGAATCTCAAAATTTGAACTTTTTGCAAGTTATCATTCTATAAAACCATTATTTAGTTTGTACCAAGTGCTTCTAAAATTGTTGATAAGCTTTATCCCTCTATTCCTCTATATGCAATAACTACACTAGCCTTAATTACAAAGGATTTTCATCTGTCGAATCACTCCAACTGGATATATTTAGAGTAGGTATTTCAAGGTGTGTAGGAAGGATAACTTCTTTTCCATACACTAAAGCATAAGGAGGTGTGCCTATTGAATTATTCATTATGATCATATCTACCCACAGGACCTGATTCAAGAGTAGATGCCAAGTTATTTTATTATCTTTCAAGGCTATTTTTAGCATTCAAAGCACATTCTTATTAGTACATTTTTCTAGGCCATTCCCTCGTGGATAATAGTTTGAAGAATTATTTAAAAAAATACCATATGTGCTAGAAAATTCAATGTATCTTGCTCCTATAAAATCTAGACCATTATCACTTACCAAATATTCTAGGATGTCAAACCTTGTGATTAAGCTTTCAAAAAACTTGATCACTACATCCTGATCCGATATTTTGGATTGATCACCCCAATAAAGTCTCTAGCCTCCACTATTGGAATGGTTGCTCTACTTGAATTCTTGAGTGGTATTGATGCATTCCTTATTCTACCTATATATCTCTGAAATTTATTGCATGATCTAGTAATTTTGAAAGTGTCAAAAAATATTTTAGGCCAATAATAACCAACCCTTATTATCTTCAATGTAGTTTCTATGCCTAAAAAATAACCTCCTAATAGCCCTTCATGGAATTCTTCAAGGACCTTTTTTTTTTTATCTTCTTTGGTGCATCTTAAAATAACTCCATCTAGGATTTTTCTATATAACCATTTAGGTAAAAGGACATAGTTCAAGGCTTAGAGCCTATTTATCCTTCTTTGTGAGTCATTAAGATTTCTAGGACATTCCCTGATTTCAAAGTAACTGATGAGCTGATCAACCTAATCTACTTATTTTGAGATACTGTCATCCTTCTACTCTGATTCTGATGTTTGATAGGCTACATCTTCCTACTTTTTTGCTTTGGAAACTAATTCTTGATATAGGGTACTTCCTCTCACCAACTTGGTGGGATGAATCTCTACATCATATTCTTGAATATTTGTAATCCACCCTGCTCTCTTATCACAAAGCTCTCCTTGAAAAATGAAACTTATAACATCAAGGTGCACCACATAAACCAAAGTCTTATTTTGAGCTAGATATTGCCTAAATTGTTTTAAATATTTCATGACTGCAAAAACTTACCTCTCAATAAATTTGTACTTCATTTGATATTTATGAGATTATAAATACAAAAGAATATGGGATGTTCATTGCCAAAATCATCCTTTTGAGTCAATACCGTAGCATAACTCTCATCAGCTCCATAGGCATATAAGGTAAAGTCTTTGTTAAAATTAGGGTTGATCAATACAGGGGTGGTAGCAATGGCTTGCTTAATTAGCTCAAAGGCTTGCTTTCTATTATTAGACCATTTGAATTCCATATATTTCTTAAGAAGCTCTGAAATGGTTTTAATAATTTAAGCAAAATAAAAAATAAATTTCCTTACAAAGTTGATTTATGTAAAGAAAGACTACAAGACATTTTTGTTCATAGAAATAGGAAGGGCCAATATATATTTCATTCTATCTGGATCAATTTACATCCCCTCTTTAGACACCACATGCCCTCATGAACTATAAAATTTGATTTCTTAGGGTTCAGGAATATGCCAAACTGTCTACACTTCTGAAAAACTTGTTCCAAGTGCTTCAAGTGTGCTTGAATTTTGTGAAAAAAAATTATTATTTCATCTAGGTAGATCAAAATTATTTTATTAATTAGTTATCCAAAATTATAGTCCATAGCTCTTTGGAATGTATCTCCTGCATTGGACAAACCAAAATCCATTCTTTGGTAAGAAAAGGTACCCTATTTGGTAGTGAAAGTTGTCTTTATTGATCTTCATCCTTTACCTAGATTTGGTTATACCCAAAGAAGCCATATAGTAGAGAAAAAATTTCAAAACCAACTACAATTTGTAAAATCTGATCAATCTATGGCAATGGATAATGGTATTTGAGAGATGCCTGATTTAGATTCCTAAAATTTATACATAGGCAATATCACCATTATTTTTCCTCATTGGAACCAAATTGGCTACCCATGTAGAATGCTTAACAGGGTAAACGGTGTTTACCTTTAATAACTTGAGCAATTATTGTCTCATGATTGCTTCAATATTGGGATTTACCGGTCTATGTTTTTGCCTAAATGGTCTAGCATCAAGCACTAACTCAATATTATGGCAAATTATGCTTATATCATAAAATTTCAAATCATCATAGGTCTAGGTTATTATGTCCTAGTATTGGATACATAAATCCTTGAATTCTTCCACTTCCTTCACAATTTATTAGATACCAACTTTAATCCTTCTTGCATTTGCTTTGTTTTTTTCTCTTCATTATTAAAAAGGCTCTCTAAGGTAATCAACCTCTTAGGTATGTGATTATTATTTAATTGTATAATTTATTGCTGATTAATCTCTTGAGATATATCACCTTGTGAACTGATATATCCAACATTCCTAACTAAGAAATCAATAATATGATCATAATTTTCAAACACCTACTAAAATACCTATCTATTTGGAATAAAAACCAACTTAACTCTTTTATTCTTAACTGATCCATAATCTGAATATGGAGAAAAATTAGAACCTTTGACAGTCAAAGCATCTGCTAAAATATTGTGCTATCTAGGAACAACATGTAGGTTCAAAGCATCAAAATATTCCATTAGATCCTAGACTCTATTTCTATAAGTCTTCAAATAATGATGCTTACTATTATATTTCTCTATAACCTGATTTACAACCAATTTTGAATCACCATATATATCCAACATTTTAATGCCCATATTCTCTGCTTGCATTAGTCCTAGGCATAAAGCCTCATATTTAGAAGTATTATTTGTGCAAGACCATGCCAACCTATAGGAAAAAAATTACTCCATCTGAAGGTGATTTTAAAACTACCCCTACCCCAGCTCCATTCTTGCATCTTGCTCCATCAAAATGCATTGTCTAAACTTATGTTTCTCTTAAGGTCTATTTGGATATGGAAAAAATATTTTTATCTAATTTATAATAAATGCTATAGGTGCCCATTCCTATTTCAAATAGACTATGATATTATTTAAATGGTAATTCATATTCAACTTCAAGGTTCTCAAGGATTTCCACTAGTTTTGGTTCCTCCATTATAGAGTGGTTGTACATGTCTTCCTCAATTTTCTCAATGTGATATGCTACTGGCTTTTCATAAGTGATTCTTATACTTTTTCCTTCATGAGGAATCATCATGCAGGAATAGTATAAGTACATGTAACCTCCTAACTTGGTAGTGAATTCCATAGAGAGCCGTAAGCCAAAATAAGAATCTAGGTCTACTACTACAATATATTGGACTATAGTTTTTATTTATTGATAATTGGATTTTGAAAGGTCCTAAAAACCTTATACAAATGGGCCAGGGAGAGAATATCCATAGGGAGAGGGTCTCCACAAAGTGAATACAAAACAAGAGATAGTCCTAAAGAAACAATCTCACAAACATGAAAAACGGGACCATCCCGCGCAACACAAGCTAGGAATATCGACTTATGGAAGCCTAGGATAAATATTAACAATAAGATTAAAAATTGGCTAAAGGTATCCTGAGATAAATGAAAAAAATATCTTAAATAAAACCTATTGGCAATTTTGGGTACCTTGGGTACATTGCCTTTGCTCAAGTGTAGATGTTGTCATTGATGTCAAGAAGTTCTTGAAGCAATTTGATTTGATGTCAAAGAATTTGTTTTGATGAAGGTTACAGCATGGACAGTGAGTTTCCAAGAATATCGAGTAGCCCGATTGCAAAAGATCAAGAAAAAGACAAGTAAGAAAAAGTATGCGAGCGGCTGGAAAAACTGTCACGATTTCGCGACATGTTTGAGGAGAGAGAAAGTGTTGGCAAAACTGTCATGATTTTGCGACATGTTTGAGGAGAGATAAATTTCTGGCAAAACTATCACGATTTCACGACATGCTAGAAGAAAGAGAATAAGCTGGCAAAGTGTCACGATTTCGCGACATGTCGCATTTTTGCGATTCAAAAAGTGCAGGAAGGCAGAGAAGGGAAAGTGTCACAATTTCGTGACATTCTGCAAAGAAGGCTATACGGATGAAAAAGTGTCATTATTTCGTGACATGATGCTGAAGAGAGAGTCCGTAGTGTGAACTGTCATGATTTCATGACAAGTTCAAAGAGAGAGAAAGTTTCATGAAAAATGTCGCGATTTCACGACATGCTGTAGAGGTCGAGTTGAGGACTGTTGCGATTTCACGACATGCTAAAAAGCTCGAAGTGAGAACTGTCATGATTTTGTGACATGCAGCATAGGGAAGAGTCTAAAATGAGAAGCATCACGATTTTGCAACAGGCTGCAAGGAAAGCTTTTAGAAGCTGAAAGCATCACGATTTCGCAACAGGATGAAAGAAAAGTGTACGAATGCAGAAAGTGTCATGATTTCACGACAAGTAGAAAAGATAGCGTACGGATATAGGAAGTGTCATGATTTCATGATAGGCAGGAGTGAAGAAGCCAGCAGGATGAAGATGTCATGATTTCATGACATGTTGCAGTTTCACGACCAGAAGGCTAGTGCAGACTCCAACGCAGGAAGATGTCGTGATTTCATGACATGTCACAGTTTCGCGACTCAAAGAGGAGAGAGAATGGATGACATCAAAAATGTCATGATTTCATGACATAAGCAGAGAGGAAGGCCTTGAAGACAAGAGCATCATGATTTCGTGACATGCTCCATTTTCACGGGCGTAAGGCAGAAAAGAGCTTAAGGCAGCGTAAGTGTCGTGTTTTCGTGAGATGTTCCAGTTTCACGGGTGTAAAGCAGAAAGAAGCTCAAGGCAGTGGAAGTGTCATGATTTTGTGACAAAATTAGAGAAGGCCATGAAGACAGAAGGGTCACGATATCACGACAAAATTAAAGATGATGTCAGAAGAAGCAGAAAGTGTCGCAATTTCACGACAGAAGCAGAAAGGAAGTCGACAAAGGCCAAGGTGTCGCGATTTTGCGACAGCAGGCAAAAGAAGGTGTACGACAGGAAAAGGTGTCGCGATAGCATGACATGTTGTAGTTTCACATCCATGGCTATAGAACTGCAAAAGCCGATAGAGTTAACTTTGGGCCGATGAAGATTAGGGTTTGCGTCGACATTGTTTTAGGATGTGTAGCCGACTAAGATCAAGGTTTTAAATCTTGAGATTGTTAGTATAAAAGGAGGGCTTCTTGGAGAGTTTTGAATTGATCGAAGGTGTGTAATTGAACTTACGCAAGTTAAGTCTGCTGTGTGCAAGAGAGCGAGTTGAATCGAATCGATCGAAGTGTGCGTTTGAAGTGCAATTTTTGTAGATAGAGTGTTGGGGAGAAGTGCGATCATCGAGAAGTAGAGTGTGCGAAGACTATGCTACTGTGTTTGCGCAGAGGTGCATAAGTTGATATTCGATCGAGTGCTGCTGTGTTTGCGTGATTAGTGCAAAATTTGGTTTCGACCAAGTGAAGCTATAACAAAATAGAAAGAGATAAGAGGACAAACTTGTGCCAGACCGAAGGACTATGTTTGGTGCAGACCAGAGAAATAGGAAGAGGACAAACTTGTACCAGATCGAAGGACTATGTTTGGTGCATATTCAAGGACCAGCTTTGAGGTGAAAGAGTTGAATACAGAGGTCTCCACCCAGAGTAGGGAAGACAAGTGTCTTCTGTGGATAGAGTTCCACTTTCTAAGGGTAGCAGAGGCAGAGGTCTTCTATAAGATCACCAAACAGAGCAGAGATAGGGTATTGGTGTCTCCTTTGGGTTGGTACCCATGAACATTGTAATCGGGAAAATTTTTCCTAGATTTGGTTGATAAAATTTAGAGAGAAATTTTATCTGTGGAGTAGCCCACTTTGGGTGAACCACGTAAATTGTTGTGTCTCTTTTGTGGATGGTGTTTTATGCATTGCTTTGATTACTGCTATTAATACTGCTATCTATACACTGCATAATACTGATCTGAAAGCTATTTTGAAGCAAAAGTAAAAAGTGGTCTTATACTGTTCACCCCCCCTCTCGGTATAAGCTTGTGTTCTTCAATTGGTATCAGATCGGGTTCCTTCGAAAAGGTTTAACAGCTTGGAGGAAGAACTGGTTAAGAACACAATGGATTATTCAAGTGGTAATGCAGCACCTATTCTTGATGGATCAGATTTCGGTCTATGGAGTGCAAGAATGAAGGTTTATCTAATGGCACTTGGTAATGAGGTTTGGGAAGTGATTGAAGATGGGTACACTATTCCTAAAAATGGTCCTTATACTAAAGAAGATAGGCTCCTACATCATAGCAATTCAAAAGCAATGAATGCAATCTTAAAGGGTTTACAGAACGTAGATCTTACCAAGGTGATTCACTGCAAGATAGCTAGTGAAATGTGGAAAAAGCTACAGGTGGTTCACACAGGTGATGTAAATGTTCGAAAGGCCAAGTTGAGACACTTCAAAGGTATGTTTGAACAACTCAAGATGAATGATGATGAAAATATTAGTGACTACATGCTCCATATGGATGAAGTGGTTAACTCTATGAAAGACTTAGGTCTTGAACTTGCTGAAAATGATGTTTGTGATAAGATTTTAAGATCTCTTCCTAATATATTTAGTGAAAATATTTTTGCTATTGAGGAAGCTAAATATTTGGATAAGCTGAAAAAGGATGAGCTTCATAGTATACTTGCAGCATTTGAGTTGAGAACTCAAGTGAAGATTGATGTCAAGAAAGAGGCAGCTTTCAAGGCTACCAAGAAATCTAAAGGTAAACAACTTCAAGAGAGTGATGAGTCTTCTAGTGATGAAGAGGCATATTACAGCAAGAAAGGCAAGTTTTCTAGAAAGCAAAAAAGCAAGAAAAATATAAGATGTTTCAACTGTCGAAAGTTTGGTCATTATGCTACTGATTGTACTGTTTCCAAGAATGAAAGTGATGAAGATATACAAGATGTTAAGAACAAGGATTCTGAAAAGCACAAGTATTACAGAAAGATCAAAGATGAGCACAGTAATCAAGGAAAGAGGTATTCACACAAGAACAAGAAGAGCTTCTAACTAGACAAAGCAAGTAAGTGTTCTAGCAGTGATAGTGAAAGTTCTTATAGTGATAATGAAAATGAGATGCTGTTCATTTCAGAAAATGAGGAAGAACCAAAACATAAATTCATTATCATGAAATGTTTTAGATGTGGAAATTTTGGGCACCTTGAGGATGATTGCATAAATAATGAATTGGTTGCTAGTATGTATGAGGATGCCCGAGAAAATAATAAAGAAGATGCATGTATGGTTTTTGAAAAGGGTAGCACCTCTAGTGATAAGAAATCTGAAAAAGGCCTTGATAATTCAAAATGCAATAAAATAGAGGATCTTGAAAGTGAAATTACTAATGCTCTTAGTGTTTTGAAAAAGGAAAGAAAGAAGAATGCTAGACTCAAGGATAAGTTAGATGAATGTTGTATAGAGAGAGATGAACTTATAGAAAGTCTTGACATCTCTATGGCTAAGACACAAAAACTCAGGAATGAGTTAGAATCTAAGGTGCTTGAGTATAGTGAGTTAGAACAGAAAATGGCTTCTTTGGAAGAGGAAACTAAAAAATACAAGGATAAGCTGTACAGGTTTCAAGAAATCTCCAAAAAGGTTAAGTCTCTCATCAAAGGTCAAAGAAAACCAACAGATAAAATAGGTCTTGGTTTTGTTAAACCACACAAGGAACAGGTTGGGAAATCCAGTAAGATATTTTAAAGAGAAGAGAGTTCTGATGAAGAGAGTATCTCAGAGATAGAGTCCGTAAGTGATAAATGCATAGAAATAGAAAATAGAATTTTGAATGCGAAGAAGAAGTTTTCGGGACCCAAGAGATCGATTAAAAAAATATTTCATGGCAGATGTTTTGCGTGTCACAGGTTTGGTCACACGACTGCACATTGCATGTCTCAAATGAAGAAGGTTAACAACAATTTCAGAAGTGCTAATTTCTTCCAAGAGTATTGCTACTCTTGTAATCAGTTTGGGCATAAGGCAATTATCTGTAAGGCTAATAATAGGTTCACGGTTAGTCAGAACAGGTGGATTCAAAGAACAGGTATGCCTAAAAGAAATTATAGTGTTAATTGTTATAAATGCAACAATGCAGGTCACATAGCTAGACAGTGTAGAGCTGAACTACCAAGATATAGGAGCAAGAAAAGTGGTATGAACAGGTCCGTGGATCAAGGCATGGATAAGAACAAGAATGAGAACAAGAACAAAAATAGTGACAAGAACAAAAATACGGACAAAGAATTCAAGAGAAGGCCCGACAAGGAAATTGTAGACACTAATGATGATGAGTGTCTAATGGGAGTTTTACTCCCACCCCTATTTTAATCACCTCATCAGGAGGTGGGGGAGGGACTAAGCTAAGAAGCTCATTCTTAGTCCCGAGCCCCAAAGGTGACCCTTTGCCATTGATGACAAAGGGGGAGAGATATGAGTAAGGGGGAGAGATATGAGTAAGGGGGAGAGATTCAATGTGAAGAGGAAAGCTTCAAGTCAGGGGGAGAAAAACTTCAAAGGTAGATTCTCAAGTTGTTGGCACAGTTGGTTTCAGTTTTGGCTCCTAAGATGTGTTTTTAGTAAAGGTTTGTCATCAATGACAAAGGGGGAGATTGTTGGCAATTTTGGGTACCTTGGGTACATTGCCTTTGCTCAAGTGTAGATGTTGTCATTGATGTCAAGAAGTTCTTGAAGCAATTTGATTTGATGTCAAAGAATTTTTTTTGATGAAGGTTACAGCATGGACAGTGAGTTTCCAAGAAGATCAGAGTAGCCTAGTTGCAAAAGATCAAGAAAAAGACAAGTAAGAAAAAGTATGCAGGCGGTTGGAAAAACTATCATGATTTTGTGACATGTTTGAGGAGAGAGAAAGTGTTGGAAAAACTGTCATGATTTTGTGACATGTTTGAGGAGAGAGAAAGTTCTGGAAAAACTATCGCGATTTCGTGACATGCTGGAAGAAAGAGAAGAAGCTGGCAAAGTGTCACGATTTTGCGACATGTCACATTTTTGCGATTCAAAAAGTGTAGGAAGGCAGAGAAGGGAAAGTGTCATGATTTTGCAACATTCTACAAAGAAGGTTGTACGAACGAAAAAGTGTCACGATTTTGTGACATGATGCTGAAGAGAGAGTCCGCAGTGTGAACTGTTGCGATTTCGTGACAAGTTCAAAGAGAGAGAAAGTTTCATGAAAAATGTCGCAATTTCGTGACATGCTATAGAGGTCGAGTTGAGGACTGTTGTGATTTCGTGACATGCTAAAAAACTCGAAGTGAGAACTGTCATGATTTCATGACATGCAGCATAGGGAAGAGTTTGAAATGAGAAGCATCGTGATTTTGCAATAGGCTGCAAGGAAAGCTTTCGGAAGCTAAAAGCGTCATGATTTCATGACAGGATGAAAGAAAAGTGTACGGATGCAGAAAGTGTCACGATTTTGCAACAAGCAAAAAATATAGCGTACGGATATAGGAAGTGTCACGATTTCATGATAGGCAGAAGTGAAGAAGCCAATAGGATGAAGATGTCACGATTTTGCGACATGTCGCAGTTTTGCGACCAGAAGGCTAGTGCAGACTTTAGCGTAGGAAGATGTCACGATTTTGCGACATGTCACAGTTTCACAACTCAAAGAGGAGAGAGAATGTACGACATCAAAAATGTCATGATTTCATGACATAAGTAGAGAGGAAGGCCTTGAAGACAAGAGCGTCGCGATTTCGTGACATGCTCCAGTTTCACGGGCGTAAGGCAGAAAAGAGCTTAAGGCAGCATAAGTGTCACATTTTCGTGACATGTTCCAGTTTTGCGGGTGTAAAGCAGAGAGAAGCTCAAGGCAGCAAAAGTGTCGTGATTTTGTGACAAAAGTAGAGAAGAAGGCCATGAAGACAGAAGGGTCACGATTTTGCGACAGAAGTAAATATGACATCAACAAAAGCAGAAAGTGTCACGATTTCATGACAGAAGCAGAAAGGAAGTCGAAAAATGCCAAGGTGTCATGATTTCACCACAGCAGGAAAAAGAAGGTGTATGGTAGGCAAAGGTGTCATGATATCGCAACATGTTGTAGTTTTGCGGCCATGGCTATAGAAATGTAGAAGCCGATAGAGTTAACTTTGGGCCGATGAAGATTAGGGTTTGCATCAACATTGTTTTAGGGTGTGTAGCCGACTAAGATCAAGGTTTTAAATCTTGATATTGTTAGTATAAAAGGAGGGCTACTTGGAGAGTTTTGAATCGATCGAAGGTGTGTAATTGAACTTGCGAAAGTTAAGTCTGCTGTGCGCAAGAGAGTGAGTCGAATCAAATTGATCGAAGTGTGCGTTCGAAGCGCGATTTTCATAGATAGAGTGCTGGGGAGAATTTTGATCATTGAGAAGCATAGTGTGCGAAGACTGTGCTACTGTATTTGTGCAGATGTGCATAAGTTGATATTCAATCGAGTGCTGCTGTGTTTGCGTGATCAGTGCAAAAGTTGGTTTTGACCAAGTGCAGCTGTAACAGAACATAAAGAGATAAGACGATAGACTTATGCCAGACCAAAGGACTATGTTTGGTACAGACCAGAGAAAGAGGAAGAGGATAGACTTGTACCAGACCGAAGGACTGTGTTTGGTGCATATTCGAGGACCAGCTTTGAGGTGAAAAGTTGAGGACAAAGGTCTCCACCCAGAGTAGGGAAGACAGGTGTCTTCTGTGGATAGAGTTCCACTTACTAAGGGCAGTAGAGGCAGAGGTCTTCTATACGATCACCAGACAGAGCAGAGTTATGGGATTGGTGTCTCCTTTGGGTTGGTACCCATAAACATTGTAATCGGGAAAAGTTTTCCCAGATTTGGTTGATAAAATTTAGAGAGAAATTTTATCCATGGAGTAGCCCGCTTTGGGTGAACCATGTAAATTGCTGTGTCTCTTCTGTGGATGGTGTTTTATGCATTGCTTTGATTACTGCTATTAATACTGCTATCTATACACTGCATAATACTTATTTGAAAGCTATTTTGAAGCAAAAGTAAAAAGTGGTCTTATACTGTTCACCCCCCCTCTCAGTATAAGCTTGTGTTCTTCAAAACCCAACTAGTAATAGCTTGGGACAAACAATAAGAGGAAACAACCATCCAAAATGGGATAAACTGACAACAGACTTAAAATTTGAAATTTAAAAATCAAAACCCTACCCAAAAAGGCTCGAGAAAGAGAGACCAGCTGGAACTGTTTGAAATTGGGTATCCCACCCAAAATAAAATAGCCCAACACAAAAGCAGATCCCAGAAACATGCCTGGGAAAACCAGAAATAATAGAAAATGAAAAATCCATCCAGGAAGGCATGAGAACAACCAGTGAATGAAGAACCCATCCAAGAAGGCACAGAGAAATATTGCAAATAAAAAACCCATCCAAGAAGGCACGGGGAAATCCTGTAAATGAAAAACCCATCCAGGAAGGCTCTACTACTACAATATCTTGGACTATAGTGACCTCTAGGGCTCTATCTAATTTTATCAGAATATCTTTAACAACCCCTATGGTTGTGATAGGTGTTCCATCTAGTTACAAGACTCTTGGACATGAATGTGTATACTCCATTACCATTTCATCATAGATTACCTCAGACATGACTGTATTTGAAGCCCCTAAATCTATCATGCAATTATGGCCAATATAACCTTCCATTCTTAAAGAAATGTAAAATGGTAGGGGTTTATTTTTTAGAATTATTGGAGTCATATTTTATTTGTCATGAGCCAAATTTAACATAGTACTGGTCTATTTTTCCCAAGAATTCTTATTCAAAGAATCCTTTAGCAAATCAATGTGTCCAGGAATAAAGAGTGTCATAAATACTTGCTCTAGGAGTCTTCTTTAGTTCTTCCATAATATTAAATTCAGGCTTTTCTAGAGGGATTTTCTCATATGTCTTCTCTGGTTCATCAAAATTTCTCTTCTATTGTTGGGCACCTTCAATCCTCTGCCTCTTGGTGAAATAAGGAAATTTCAATCTCTCCTATGCTTCATCTTTATAACCTACTTGTTCATTATCATTTTCATTTCCTCCCTATTTTGGAGTGCTCCTATCCTTTTATTATTCCTTGGAAATTGGATCTCATTTTTCAACTGCCTAGGGGACTAGGAATCTATCATTCTTTGGTAGGGGCTACTCCATTTTATTTTAAGAGGGGACTTGAAATTGACCCATTTTTTGGGGGTTCACCTGCAATGGTTTCTTTCTATATCTGGTTAGGATAAACACTGATTCTTATTCAAATATTTCTTGTCCAACCATAAGTTGCTCATGCTACCATAACATATTGACTCATACCTTTTGAGTTCTATCAAATTTATCCATGGATTTTTGTGCATGATGTTGGTACATTATGCAGGTGTCAAGATCATGGGGATTATTGTAGACTAGGCACCAAACATTTCCACTAGTTTCAGGAAAGAAATATTGATCTTCATGATTAACATTAATATTTGGACCTATATTGTTGCTAGTACCAGGACTTTGATTTCTATTGACATAAGGATATCTCCTCTACTGAGATCTCTCCATATCTTTTTTTCCATAGCATTAACTTTATTTGCTAATAGTCTTCAAAGTGTTATGAATGTCAAGTAACAATGATGATTCTTGAGGTTCTTGATATGGAAGTGGGGTAAAAGATATTGAAGCAAATGAAATTTTAGGAGGGGGTATCAAAGACATTGAAGGTAACTGAGTTGCTAATAGTGGCAGGTCCATAATATGGAATGATAGGGTTTTGAACTGAGGTGGATGCTGAGTAATTTTAGGATAATATGACATAACAATTTTAGGAGGTAATATTCCTACTGAAATCAATATATTATCTACATGGATGGCCATTTGATAAACTTGTGAAAATTTAGTAACTCTAGATTTCTCTATTTGTAATCCTAGGTCAGGCCTAAGTGATCTAATATAATACATATAGGTGAGAGGAGAAGTTGGCCTAAATTCATGAGGGATTATTTTCCATGTCCTACTAAATCTAAGATTGAAATTAAAGACTGACTCTTGTGAATGTATAAATAACTATGAATTGGGTGAGAAGTAAAAATGGATCTACTAACTCATTAAATTCTTCTACTAAAGGGCTTTCCAGATCAGCCCATGACCTAATAGTGTTGTTTTCAAGTGTCCTAAACTAGTGTAGAACTTTACCTCTAAAAGATAGGACTAGTAGTCTTACAATGATGTCTTCATTTCTAATATTATGAATGGATGCCATAGACAAAACATCTTTATAATGCTCATATGGAGTCTTTTTAGAACCATCATAAGTAAGTATGGATTTTAGTGTAGCTTGTGGAATATCATTCATATGAGGGAAAGCCAAAGGACCAACAATGTTCTAATCAAGGAAATTTTGCTATCCTGTATTCTATTCTTGATCAATATTGATTGAAGTCATTGGTGTGCTGGGCTCGAAGGATGTTGATTGAGTATCATCAAAGGTGGAATCAGAATATGGATATCTTGACTTTCTGGAATTTGGAAATAACTCAAAGAAGTTCATAGGTTCTTGACTGTTCTTTGTAGTTGTCCTGCTAAACATGAAAAATGATGCTAGTAAACAAGGGTTTACAGGGTCCTATACTCAGGGAGTCACCAAGTGAATTTATTTTTACTACTTAGCGAGGACAAGGTAATTCACTAAATCTTGATTCCTCTAGAAAATGTAATAAAAATATATAGTGGGAATATGAAATCTTGTGAATGGTCCCATAGAGCATGCCATAAAATATTATGGATTAGATTGAAATCAAGGTAAAATTGAACTATGACTATCATCCATAATGATTTTAAAGGTGAGCACCTGTTAATAACAACCTAAACCACACATTGTATGGGTCAACATTCTTTAACCCAACCTCTAGAGTAGGCTGGTATTCCTTATCAACTTATTGAATGATGACTTATTTAAGCTCAGTTAAATGTATAGATAATAGGGATAGAAATAAGAAGGGTTAAGAAATAAATGAATCAATGGTGGATAGATAAAGCTAACAACATAGGCATCTAAAAGGAACCTCTGACAAACCAACTTCTAGAAAACAATACTTGGGGCTAACAACATTCAAAAACTAGTAATCCTCAACATTAAAACCAATTGCTTTCTTCAAGAATTATTCCAAACCCCTAGGATATCAATAATCCAAATTAATAGAATTAGATTAATACACTGACTAATACAAAAATAAATCTTTCCAAGCATACATTTAGACATGAATCATTCCAATTTCCTCTAAGCTAGCAATCCAAATTAATAGAATACACTAACCATAGCAAGACTAGCAGAAATGACTTCATGAGTTTGTAATCCAAAGAAAAGAAGATATAGGTCCGAGGCAAACATTCTAGATAATAATCCTATTAATTTGCAAAGAATATACAATGGTAGTGCAAGCAAACACTTTAGATTTGACCATTGAAATGAGGGTTTGACCTCTATTTATAGTTTTTGCAGTAAATTTGACACTCTAAAATTTTTAGAGCACTACAAGGAAGTTGGAGTTCCAAATAAGCAAGATGCTAATGTGGTAATCTCCTATTCAATCAAAGAAATAAGAATTTTTTTTGCTCCATTGATCACCTACAACTGGATTCTATAATTTGTTTGACCTTCATCACTTCTAGTTATAGAATCTTGCCAATAAATAATTGAGGCCATCCCTTGTTCTTTCCATCATTGATTTGCCATAGATATGGAACTAAATTTATTTTTGAATATTGAATTTCAATGCTTCATCTTCTTGTCTCAACCACATCAGCTCAAAACTAATTTAGATAGAATATTTCATCTTTATGTCATGATGAATTTTATATTTAGGTGTGATTTTAGCCAAATTCAATATGGACCATTGAACTACTCTTGAAAAACTATGATTAAAGCCTTCAAAATACTTGGCATACTTTTAGTTGTAAGAACCTAGAGACGTTCTTCATTCTTCTACTAGCATCTCAAAATTGCAATTACTTTTAGATTTTGATAGAATTTGACTTTTTTGACCACGACCTGGAACCATACTTGTGGTCTTTAGCTTATTTTCATCGCTCGTGACATGGAGCTTGCTCTATTTTAGCTTTTGAATTCTAAAAATCAGTTGTTTGATTGCTTTAACCACAACATGGAGTAAGGGTACACTAGATCAAGGTCGTGGTGTGGAACCTTACTTTGGGATGCATCATGTTGAACCTTGTTCTAGGAAAAAAATTGAATCACTCTTCAAGCAATTTTGTGAATCTTGACTATGATGTAGAACCATGCATTGAGTCACATAGTGTAGAAACTTGTTCTGAGTTGGGGGTATCATATCTCGCTTTGAGCCATGATTCAAATTTTTAACATAACAAATTTATCTGCATTGATCGTAATGTGGAACCATGAATTGAACCATGTGGTATAGAACCTTGTTATGAGCTAGGGGTATCATATCTCACTCTAAGCCATGATTTGAATTATCAAGATTGCAACTTTGACTATGCTGACCATGACATGGAACCATGTGCTAAGCCATATGGTATAGAACCTTGTTCTAAGTTGAGGTATCATATCTTTCTCTAAACTATAATTTGAATTTCTTGGAAAGACATTTTGACGATGCTGACCATGGCATAGAACAAATTTGTGCTAGGCCACAATCATGGTTTGAGATACCTCTAAAAACTTATCAAAGTTCTAAAAACTTTCAATTTTTTTTCCTAAGTATGTACCCTTTTGGGCCTACACACGTGACTCCTTGTTTTTTGTTTGCTTCACCCTTCATGCCTCTCCTTCATCTTGACCAACTTTCATTATCCTAACTCACCTTTACCATTTTTCCTAGAACTTCCCAATCCAAAGTCTATCCACATGGATCAGTTGTTTACCTACAAGGGGTATCCCAAATTTTTGGTTATTGTCCTTTTCCATAGGTACATGCCTAGCCTCAGATGACTCCCCTTCCTACACTTTTCTAATGGTAATGGTTTTTTGGTTCAAGAATATTGTCATCTGTGCTTACTCCTTGAAAATATCAATGAGACTTCCTTGGATTGTCAATCCTTACCTTTACAAAACCAATTCCCCTCACATTTTCCAAACTAATTCTATCTTTTTTTGTTAGACTAAAATTCGTTGCTACCTTTTCCATATTTATGCTTGGTCATGGATAAATCATCACACCTTGTAAAATACTGTGATCTTGTGTCCCAACCACATAATGTTTCAAATTATTGTGGTATCGTGCTCCTACCATATAACACTTCAAATGTTCATGACCTTGTATCCCCACCATGTCAATAATCATTTCTCATATGTGCTAAATATAAAGATGTTCATTAGCTATTTATTCCTACTCAATGGTAGCCACATTATCAATTATTATGACATCTCATTCTCAATTAAGGTACTAATATCGAGGAGGATTTCATCATCATAAGTTGCATTAATATGTTTCCTGAAGCCATATTGAACCTTCCTAAAGCACATTTTGTTTCCTTTTTAATCAAGGTTTACACTCATATTTCCATATGCTACTTTTTGCATATTAGACCTAAAGTATTTCATGTCTTCTGGTATTTTTCCTACCCTATCACCCTCATCAACATCCCTATTTATCATACCATCATCCATTTTTACCCCACTTTTCCCCACATTCTTTGTTTCCTTTGTCCTCCATCTTCACTGCTAATGGGTGATTACAATTACAAATTTGAACCCAAGGTGCTCTAGTTGGACAAATTGGTTGAAGAAATTCTAAGAGACATTGGGTTTCTTCCCTTCAAAAATTTAATGGTCGTGATATAGAAATTTCCAAATATTTGACTCACACCTAGGATGATGGAAGAGTCACGATGAAAGGGCTTAGATTCACAATCAATGTCAAGCTGTTGGTTGAAATCTCTAAGCTCCTTAATAATGGTAAAATTATCAATAGAGAAAAGCACTCCTTGGTTAGTGAACTTTCGTACTTCAAGGACAAGGGTAGAATCATGAATGAATCCCTCCCTATACTTGGGATAAGATGATGGTTACTATCCTCCAATACTTCATTGTGGATGTACCAAACACCATCGTCAAAATTTTTTACCTCACCTTTCTAAATCACCTTTGGGGGAAAAAAGTATCAATATTTCTGAGTATCTATTCAGGTCCATAGAGATATCTATTTGAAATGTTAAGAAAGGGTCCCCATCCTTCCATGTTCACTAGGGCCTTCATCTCATCATCTATAGGCACATTCTCTAGGAGTCTCAAAAAGCTATAATAAATTTTATCCCATGCTTGGAAAGCCCCTTGGATGACTCTTAGCTCCTAGGGTCTAACCACCAAGGAAATCCTCAACATGATACAAATGATGAAGCTGATGGAAAACCCTCCTCCCCCATGGCTAGTTGAATGTTCGAATTCAAATACAAGGTCAAAGAAGTTACCTAAAAAGTTATGTTGGAGTATCATCGTCGATCCACTTGTAGTAATTCCTATATTGGGAAAAGAATATCCCAAATTGTTATTGAACAAAAACCTGAGGAGGCAAAACATTCTCTCCTATTGAGCCAAAAGATAAAATAAGACTCCAATTCTATGTGATTTTCTACTCGAAATGTGGCTCCTTAGAGTGGCTCCTCCATGCCATCAAGCTCCATCCACCATAAGTTGTGTGTGCCTTTCATCACCAATAAAGGCTACATCTAAGAGCTCAATGACTTATAAGTGCCATGGCTAGAGCGATCAAAATGAACTCCTCTCTGGTCCAATAGGCCATTGCTATTTTACAATAATATAGGGAAAAGTTTGATTATGATGATCCTCAGGGCCCACAAAGATCCCTTGGTCTTGGGGATGCATAGTAATGCTACCATTTTTGCTCACTCTTCTCAGTTCATTTTTGGTGTTATTCTTAGTCTATGAGTTTTCCTTGGCCTCTGGGGTCTCCTTCATCCAATGTATGGCTTTTGTCCATACCCTCTCATTCTTAGGGAGATAATCTCTTATGATCCCCTCTAGAAGTCCTCTCTTTTGGTATTTTTTTATTTTAAGTTTTTGAATTGTCTCTTTGTTGTCTTAGGGAGATAGTCCCTAATGACCCCATTTCGGTGGTCCTATCCTTATAATTTTTTTTTTTGTAAAAGGTTAGGGGATATTTTCAAAATCCTTTCCTTCAATCTATCAAAAATATAATTATAAATTATGGGACAATATTATAATTTAAAATAAGACTTAGTATATACCTAGGTGTTGTAGGTGAATTGGAGAGGAGAGGGAAATCCTCCAAGAGAGGTCCCAGGTTCAAATCTCCACCCTACCAAAAAAATGAATTGGGTATCCAAAATCCAATTGATAATGTTGGTGCAGGTAGGGTCGGGTGCGACTCCCGGGTGACTTTGACAGTGTAGAACCCCCTGTTCGTGGTCTCTCAGACCAAGGCGGCCTCACAAGGGGTTTTTCGCTTAAAAAAAAAAATAAAACTTAGTATATTGTTACATTTTTTATATTTTATTCTTAGTCACATAAAAGTCTAAAATAATACATAAAAATATCAATAGGGCCATACAATTTTATATGTTTTCTATTTCACTTACAACATGCCATGAATGTAAAATAATATGGTTAAGTAATTATAGTATTTAGTAACTCAATATAAACCTTCACATTGACAGAAAAAACTTAACCAAGAATGAAAAGTGTCTCATAAAATACAATGTGTTAGAAAATCTCCATCATTTTAAAAATATCTATTTATATGTGTCATTTGTTCATAGCATACCTTGATTAACAAAAAAATAAGTAAATAAATTATGGTGATATCTTGTATGTAGTTTTGCAACTTAGATTTTATAATTTATTTGATTGTTGTTGATATAGTTTTCTTATTTTGGGTTTACAATACCCAAAAATAAGCCAAGCCCTAGAATACATTTTCAAATCAAATATACTTAACCTTTTTACATATAATCATACATAATTAAATTCCATAAATCAATTTTTAGATTCTATCTTATTCTAGAGAAGAATAAAATATAATTCATTCTTTACAAAAAAGAGAGTTTCAATAATAATATATTAATGTTCTTTTCAATCTCAAACATAAAATATTTTAGCCCATTTTATTCCTAGAAAGAAAATAGAAAAAGAAATTCAATTGCTTGAGCATTAGATAAATTACATCTATAGGTTGAGTAGAGAACAATATCAATAATATATCTAAAAAAAACTATAAATAATGAAACAGAAGCATCCATTGAACCAATTATTTTGATATTTCAAAATCTCCAACTTAAAAATTATACTTTCATTTATCTTGCAAATACAATCAAGAAAATGAAATAAGAATTATATAAAGTATTATGGTACTGTGGGTGAAATTTTGCACCCCTTCACCCACTCTTATTTGCAAGATGATGATCTATGAAGTTTGCCAATTTTGAAGCATTGATGGTTGGGTGAAATATGAAGACAATGACACTTTTGGGAGGCAACAAGTAGCAGATGGACAAAAGATCTAGGGTGGCTGAGTAAATGAAGTTCCATGAGTCTACACAAAGTTGAGGATTATTCAAAGACCAGGAATAAAATTAGACAGGGTGAAGAATAAGTAGGGTAGACACTCAAGTATGCCTTAGGATGAGGGGTATCCTAAAACCCCACCTGACAGCTGAGCGGGAACTTCGACTAGTCAAAGGGTATAACTATCATAGATCCCCACCCACAAGGATGATGAAAGATTTTGCCTATCGAAGGGCAAAAATTTAGGGAAATAAAAAAGGTGGAACCTTGGTAAAACTGTGCCCAATTGTGAAGAGTATTCTAGGTGGAGTGTAGCAAGGAAGATAGGCTAAAGGGCCCATTTGCATCAGGAGCTACCAAGGCATGAGGTTCATTGGGAAGTGAGTCTTCCAATTGGGATATAAAGTGAAGTTTGAGATGTGCAACCCAAATTAATTGTAGATTAAGTGCTCACCCTCCTTCATAATGCCACCATGGGAATAATATTGGGTAGCTAACAAGTAAAGAAGCATATGGAATGTCTACCCGATACCAAAATCACCACAAAGACATTAATGACTCTAGCTACCTAGTATGAGTCGTTCATGGACGTGGAGGTGATGATTTGAAAGCACACAACTCCTAAGGCAATCAATTCTACTTATTCACAACCTACCTAAAGGATCATCGACCAATCAAAGGGGTAAAGTAGATAAGTATTAAATAGCCTAGTAGGAATGTCAGAATCATCAATGGTCCAAATTCATGCAAAAGCATCTAAATCCTTTCGGACAACTAACATTATTCCAAGAAATGATATTTGTACTATGGACTTATCCATTTCAGAAATGATTTCTCGCCTAGTATCATTAATGCATTTAATTTAAATTTATTATATTTTTTATATAAATAATAGGATGTTAGATATCCCAAGGATGAATCTTTAGCCATTACAATTCATATGTAATACTTCTCATCATTTTGTGAATACAAGTATACCACTATTTGATCTCCAATATCATATTTACATATTTGTGTTGAATTTATGATGCTTATTTTTACTATGGATATCTGAGTAATCTCATTTACTTATGTTGTTTGGATTTCATGGGTTTTTCTTAGTGGTTCTGAAATTTTCATTATTATCGGGTTGAGGGTTTATTTCTGCTTAGGCTAGTCGGGTGGGAGTGTTTTAATTCTAAATACTATATTTCATGCACTCATCCACTAGTTCTAGAATTCACTTTTTGACCCGATATGTTGAGTGCTAAGTGAGAATATGGTTGGTTGATATATTAGGTGGTCTACCTATGTTTCTGTTGATGGTGTTAAGTATGTGTGTGTCTTGATGTGGCCATAACCTGTCCTTGTGAGTTTTGGATATGAACTCATTTTCATATCTTTCCCACTCCCTTTCCCCCCCTTTATTTTAGAAATAAGTAGCTAGGGCATTCCTTGAGGAACTAAACTTATCTGGATATTGATCGACCTACCTCCCCCTTGGCACATTGGTTGTTCGATGTTGGCATAGGCCAGTGCGAGTGATGAATCTCCGACCAATAGGTTTTGGCACATTCGATGGGACTTGAAAGATCTTATCCTTGTAGAGTCTGGTGAAGCTCTACTATGCAATATCCATCTATTCACTTGGAAACTCCATTGCATAACAAATCAGGTTCCCTGTAACCAGTTACCTTTGAATAAAGTAATTTTGGTGACTTTTTTGGGGACTCAAAAGGTCTCTTTTGTTTAAGGAAATAATGGTTTGATGATACTCTGGTTTACCCAAATCTGGCCAAATCATCTAACAACTCCTTTGAGTGAAATATCCAAAATCTAAGATCAGTTGCCTCTTCAATGCTTTGAAAGATCTTAACATCCCGAAGGACTCAATATTTAATGAGCAATATTGACCTCATTGGTGGAGAAAGTATGCTCATTTGATAACTTCAATTCCAACTAAGATACCAAGAATTTTTAAGGCTAATATGGGTTAATAATTCTATCCCCAATGGGATGACCCTGATCCACTCAATATCCAATGTTGGCATGAAATTCATAAAAGTGCCCTAAATAACCTGACACAATATTATGACACTAAAGGAACTACTCAAGAGAACCTTGAAGATATTACTAATCTGGAAACCCTCCATGGTATAATGCATGAATATGTCATGATCAGATTTTTGGTCTTGTCTCTTGAAGGGAGGACGTTATTATGGTACTAAAATTTTGGGCAGAAAAGTATCTATTCATGTGCAGATTTGGTGGGATCTCTTATTGAAACATTTGATGTCTCCAAGGATTCCTTCCAACTCTTGATGCACCTCTCATTAATCAAGAGTACCCATTTTGAATCCATCATAGACTTCAACATATGATTCAAGAGGAGCTGGGAAATGATTCCCATTGAATATCAGTCGTTCCCAGCCCAGTATCACCTGTATTATGTTCAAGATTTCAGTTCGGATATAAGCCTCCTCCTACACCAATATAGGGAAAAGATATTTCATAAAATATTTTAGGAGACTTTATAGGTTGAGTGAATCCTACTTTAAGCAGGAAAAATATCTTTAAGAGACTCTACCCTCCCATCCTCTTTTTCATTCACTATTTCTCCTCTCTTGACTACAAAATACCCACAATACACGCTATCTAAAGTTGTGCAAAATCCAAGGCCATATTTATGCAAAGCATAAAGGGTGGAGCCCTTATTAAGGCTGCACAAAGGAAATGGAAGCACAATCATTGCAATGGACAACTTTATTGCTTGCAATTTTCTCCAGCAAACGGAGGATCTGGACCAGTAAATGGATAAATGATGGATCTCACCTTCTAAAAGGACATATATTTGTACCCTTTTTGTATTTGAGAGCACTCTGAGCACAAGATAAACCATGCATTAAAGATCTTGGCCAATCAGAATATAGGCCTCAAGGATATCCCAGTAGTAGGGTTGCTATTGAATAAGATTTTTTGTCAAACTTATACGGGAACATAGAAGGATCATGTGGCAAGGATTTCATAGCAGGTGGATCCCAAGGAATGGTGACACTGGAGTCTATTTCTAAATGAACTAGTAGCCAAGAAGAGCTCCTATGTGGTAATATTTATTACCACATTGATCATTGATTGTATAGATACTGGTATACATGATGGTTCACCAAGTTGTGAATACACTGTATCTTGGAAAGTTCTAGGGTGATGTCATCTAGACTACAAATAATACCTCAAGTTCAATACGATTTGGTCTGGCCATTGTAGATTCATTGGATGATTCCAAAAATGAGCCATTGGTTGTGGTGTGCCAACCATGTCGTAATTTTATATAAATAACTTGCCAACTAAATAAAGGTGTAGAAAGTAGATGACCAAATGACATCATCTTGTACCATGGTGACCAAAGATGAAAAATTCAAGGAAGGACTTCTAAAAAGTGTATAGGTTTTGAAGCACTCCCCCTCATACTCTATGTTCTTTCTTGTGTTTTGTTTTTGTGACCCTGTTTCCCAATGGATCAAGGCCTCAGATTTGGACATCATTTCGCACGATCCCTAGGAAATATTTTCACTACATGTACCACATAACAAGCGCAACAAATATTTTGAGAGCAATGCCCACTCCTTGATCATATGGGAAAATTAATCTATAAATACACCCCAAAAGGTGATAGTAGCATATGTTGTCCAAGATAAAGCTGAGAATGATGCTAGGACTGAAGATTCCCTAGAGAAATGAGCAAAAGAAGTCTTTGCTTGGTTGCATTAGAAATAAATGTCATATCAAGAATAAAAAATGCTTCTAGTATTCTGTCTATTCTTGAATAGGCCTTTGTCCTTGGTAGGGTATGTATATGGTAGCATGATTTGTGGGGGTGTCCCATGGATCACCTTCCCTTTTATTTTTGCATCCTTTCCTTACTTCTCTTTCCTTTGTTCCTTGTTACCACTAACTAAGGAGGTTAGTGGTCATCGTATTCCTACCTCTACTGTTTATTATGTTTCCCAACCTCCCCTCTTGCCCTCTTGTTATATTTTCTTGGTTTTTCTTGTTGTTTTCATTTGTGGCCCCCTTATTTTCCTCCTTTCTACCCTGTTTCCCCTTGTTTTCCTTTCACCTTTGACCACCTTCCTCTTTTGTCTTACAACCTTTGTTGGTTGCTTTTTTTTGTGCCCTCTCTATCCCCTTTGCCTTACCTATTTTTGAGTGTTTCAAGGCGTAGTTTTTTGGGTTCTCCATTTTCATAGGGGAAAGGTCCTTGTGAGTCACCAAAGAGTGTGGGTGAAATTTTGCACCCCTTCACCCTCTTTGCAATATGATGATCTACAAAGTTGGCCAAATTTTGAAGCATTGATGGTTAGGCAAAATATGAAGACAACGATATCGTTGGATGGAAAAAAGTAGTAGATGGGCAGAATATATATGGTTGTCGAGTAAAATGAAGTTCCATGAGTCCACCAAAAAGTTGAGTATTATTCAAACAGTGGAAGAAAAATTGGATGGGGCAAAGAATAAGTAGGGTAGACACTCATGTCTACCTTAGGGCGGGGGGTATCCTAAAAACCTGCTTGATGACTGGGTGGGAACTTCAACCAGTCAAAGGGTAGAAATATTAAAGATCCCCACCCGTAAGGAGGATGAAATATTTTACCTATCGAAGGACAAAACTTTGGGGACATTAGAATGGTGGAACCTTTGTAAAACACTACCCAATTATGAAGAGCATGTTGGGTGGATCATAGAAAGGAAGATAGGCCCTAGGCATTCGCTTGCATCAGGAGCTACCAAGGCATGAGGTTCATGGGGAAGCAATTCTTCCAACAAGGAGATAAAGTGAAGTTTGAGATGCGCAACCCAGAGCAATTGTAGCTTAAGTGCTTGCCCTCCTTCATAATGCAACCATAGGTGGAATATTGGGTAGCTAACAAGTAAAGAAGCAGGTGTAATGTTCACTCGGTACCAGAACCATCACCAAAGTATTAATGATTCTAGCTACCCAGTATGAGCTATTCATGGACGCAAAGGTGATGATTTGAAAGCACATGAATCCTAATGAAATCAATTCCAGTCATTCACCACCTACCTGAAGGATTATTGACTGATTGAAGGGGTAAAGTAGATAAGGATGAAAGAGCCTAGTCGAAATATCACAATCATCAATGGTCTAGATTCATGTATAAGTTTCTAACTCCTTTCGAACGACTGATATTATTCCAAGAAATGATGTCTCTACTATGTACCTATCCATTTCAAAAATGCTTTCCCACCTAGCACCATTAATGCATGAAATTTAAATTTATTGTATTTTTTTCTATAAATACTGGGATATTAGACATCTCAGGGCAAATTTTTGGCCATTACAATTCCTATGTAATACTTCTCACCATTTTGTGAATATAAGTATACCACTATTTGGTCTCTAGTCTTGTCTTTACATCTTTGTGTTGAATTTATGATGCTTATTTTTGCTATGGCTATTTGAGTAATATCATTTTATTTTGTTGTCTGGATTTTATAGGTTTTACTTAGTGGTTTTGGAATTCATATTATTATTGGGTTGGGGGTTTAATTTTGCTTAGGCTAGTCGAGTAGGAGTGGTTTAATTCTTAATCTTGGATTTCATGCACCCATCCGTCGATTTTGGAATTCACTTTTTTGACCCACTACAGTGAGTGCTAAGTGAGGACCTGGTTGGTTGATATATTAGGTGATATACCCGTGTTTTCATCAACGTGTTGAGCGTGCATGTGTCTTGATGCGACCATAACCCATCCTTGTGAGGTTTTGCTACGACCTCCTTTTCATATCTTTCACACTCCCTTTTCCCCCTTTTGTTTTAGGCATAAGCATCTAGGACCTTCCTTGAGGAACCAACCTTCTCTGAAGATCGACCACCCTACCTCCCCTTGGTGCGACGATCGTTTGATGTTGGCGCAGACCCACATGGGTGTCGGATCTCTGAAAAATAGGTACTTAATAATATTATATCCTCAAAGGAAACATATATTCATGCCTAAGTAAAAGCATCAACTAACAAGGAAAAATAAACTTGTGATATATATCTTTGTAGGATGCAAAGTGAAGTTAGAGTTAGAAGAAAATGCCATCCATACAACTAGTTGTTTATAAATTTTAATCTAATGTATTGATGCACATGCCATAACTATATTTAATCTCATTTAGTTTGAGTCTAAATAACTTGTCTTATGATTTCAAGTTAAATGTAAAGAAATTTTAAACATAATTAAAATATTCTTACACCTAATTGTAGTACCTTGATACTACCTTGGGATTCAAATTTTGAAGAATATGAAACAAAGAAATAAGATATAGATGACTTACATAACCTTCCAAAAATTATCTAAGTCTAGAATAGGTAGCAGTTCACTTACAAAAGAGGCTAATTGGCTCTAGGGAATGATCCTCTCAAAGGAATCTATTTGTTCGCATGTAAAAGCAAGTGATTCACTTGCTAACTAAATTTAATCACTCGATAGATTCCAAGAATGTAAATTTGAAGAGATGGATCTTGAGACATATATTTTTAGAGCAATTAGATTCCACTAAATAATTTTGGAAGCCTTCTATGTCTATTAGATGTGTAAGTAAAGACATGTAACATGTGGTGGTGCATCATTTTTCTAAATATACTCCAAAATATTTAATTTTACTTGGAGTAAGTGTTTCTCACTCTAGGTAACTAAGGGGTAAAATTTTGCTCTAAATACAAGCCTAGGGCTCCATTGTATTCATATTTTGGCCATGAAAATATAAAGCTACACTCTATGAAATCCACTTTGTGTTTTGATGTCATGATATTATAAAAAATTTGGCAAGTCCTTATGCATTCCATTAGTGGCACTACTCTCCTGATTTGCTAAGTGCATGATGATTAAGACATTGCCCTTTTAGCCCATCTTGTCGTTCACTTAACAATTTCATATCTAATGAATGTGTGGACATTGTTGTTATTTGAATTCTCATGTATTTATTGATTACACACTTTCCACACTATGGTTTAAACTCGTACTTGCTTTGAATCACTCACACCATTAAAATTTCATATATTTTTATTTTCATACTTTACTTTTTACACTTTAATTTCAATGCAAGTTAATGTAGGTTAGCAGAGGAGTATTATGGAAGGACAGTGGGGAGCCAACCTAAATCTAGAGGTTGGCATAAGCCATTGGTAATCCCTCCCAACTTTTTTAAAACTAGTATTGGGGTATAAATCTTAATTAGGAAAATACAATTCCTTAATTCAAAATAGTTTTTGGCATGCCTAGTGGAAAAAATCATCATTATCCTCAAATTTTATTTAACTCCTCTATTTTTACATTAGATTTGCATTTTTCATGGATGAAGCAATTGGATCAAAATTGAGAGAAATATTGCTAAGTCCAATTTTATGAAATATGCTCCAAATTTTGGAGCAATTTATTCTATTTGAGCAAAATGCCTAAAAACTTTCTAAGTCAATTTTATGAGTGATTCACTCTAAATTACAAGTGATTTACTCTAAATAACAATTGATTCAATTTTATTTTCTTGCACTTTTTAAAGCCAAATATAGAGTGATCTACTCAGTCCAAGGACTTAATTTATCAATTCTAGTCTCAATTTGACTTAAAAATTCATCATTTTTATTTCTTATGCTCAATTTTTGTATTTATTTTGTGAATGGTGACTCCACTAAGAACTCTAGAATTTTAAAACTTTTTAAAATACAATGACTTAAATAGCATCAAAGCATCATCAAAACTTCAACCTCATATATGCATTTATTATGGACAAAAGATATTTAAGGCAAATTATAAATCATTTAAACAAAAGATAAAATCTACAAGTAATTCACTCAATTCAATGAGCGATTTGCTCCAATAGTAATATTTATCCAAGATAGATTTTATGAATAATTTACTGTAAATCTAACAAATTATTTATGAGGAAAGATAATATTTTTTCTCCCTCCCTTATGGGAAGATGATTCATTCTAGTTTTGAAACAATTTGTTCTAGGTGATTTGTGATTTACGAACAAACTGCCTAAAATTATTGGCAAGTCACTCCATTTTACAGGTGAAGCACTTTGTGAGCAAATTGTTTAGTCATTTTCTACAAGTGGATCATTCTTTTTTTTTTAAGTAGGGTTTTGAAAGGGATGTCCTTTCTCTTTTACATTGATTTAGTCACATTGAGAAATTTTTTGCCGCTAAGATTTGAACCTTTGTGTGGGATACATAAACTATTTGTCCCAATCGTTGAACCAAGAACTTGTTGGCTACAAGTGAATCACTCTAAATTGTAAGTGATTTACTTGTTTTTACAAGCAAATCACTCCAGTTTATAGGAAAATCACTCAGACTAATTTTTTAAAATTCTACAAATTTTAACCCCAAAAATTTGTCTATGTAGGTCTCTGTGTGTAATCTTATGAATACAATATCAAATACTAAAAAATAAGGAAGGAACATCAATTGGTAGATTTCATTACATACCATAAAAGAAACACAAAAGGAAACAGAAAAAATAGAATGCTACATGCATGCATCCAAACAATGCATTTGAGGAGGTTCCAACATTTGATCTTGTTTTATAAAAATCCAAAAGTCCTATGGACAACCTTGTCATTCAAGACTTCACACTCCTATAAATTGGTTACTTAAACAAACCAAAGAGTTACTCATCTGCATTAGTAGACAAAAATTGGTCCAATATTGGTTCAACCTTAATGCATACGAATCCCCTTTATGGTAAACCCATAGATGTGAATAACCTCATGAATAACCCAATCTTTGGAAGCCAACATCATGTTGACAACATTGTTGGCTTTTAAGCCAGATTATCTTAGGTCCCAATATTCTAGATCTTGAGTAGTATCCAATATAAGAGCAATCAATATATAAATTGACCAATATAAATTATAATAACATTAAATAAAATATCAAATATGAATATAAAATGATCAAAATCATTCATGCAATAACATGAAGAAACTTATAGTAGAATTGCTCAAAATATGCATACAAGCTTCAATATTATTAATGCTTGAATATCATATTTTTCGATACAATACATGGAGCTTTGTATTCATAATATAGTCATACAAAGATGACTCTTCAACTAATTGACTATTGTTCTCCTCTCATATCCAAGAGATACATATTTTCTAATTCCATGCATAAGATAACTCTCACATGTCCTTTGGCTTCTCATCTTGCCACTTGTATACAAGACTCTTGACTCTCTAATTACTTGCACACTTAACTCTATGACACTTGCACACTTCTATATGACACTTACACTTCTACATGCACACCTAATACATGATACTTGTGCACATCATCACATTCAATGTTTACACACTTAATGGCCTTGCTCAAAATGCTTAAGAGCTATCTATAAAAATAAGGTCACAAGTGCACCAAGGAAACACCTAGGGGCTAACAACATCTCCAACTAGTCAAGCATAATAAAATATGCAAGGTACACCTCCTCAAAATTAGTATGTTCTACAAGGTTTGCATTACCCTCACCCATAATAGAATATGTAGCCACCTCCAAATCAATAGTGGGTTTATCAATATCCACCACCTTAATATTCTCTTCCTTATTATCCTCCATACCCACCTCATGGTTATGTGATGTATCCTTATTTGCCTCCATATTAGCAATATGACCATCCTCCTCCTCAATAGAATAACCCATGGGCACCTCCCAAACCATAGATTCATCTTCCTAATTGAACTTATCAAGGACCATTAAATTTAGTGGCTTATTATCCATTCCTTTAGCAACTATGAAAGCATTACCTTCCTTTGATAAGAATGGAAATAAATGATACTAGATCATCTTAGTGAATTGTCAACAGTCAAATTGATCCATGACATCCAAGAAGAAGATATAATGGTATAATTGGTAATATAATCTGTTTGCTATAAGGCTGCTTTATGATATAAAGGATTACTAAATAATTTAAAATATGAGTTAATAATTATTCTATTTTATTTTTAATTGAATGCAATTAAAAAAAAAAATACAGGATTTCAATATTAAATTCTTGATAACATTAAACTTAATCCCACAAAATATTAGGCCAAATGGAAAACAAGCATTATCATGCTATATCAAGGGTTAATAGTCTTGACTTAGCTTTAATGGTATGTAATGGTACAATAGTTGCAACTTTTGAAGAGTTAGGTAGGGGAGAATACATTTTTATTCGAGCAGGAAAACTACCTTCTACTTTGCCAATGGCCTAAGCATTCCATATTACCCAGAATACATCCATTCTTGGTTTTATGCCCACTATTTTCCCCACTCCTAATTCTGATCCAAATGTTGCCACTAATCCTTCTCCATTGCCGTTCTTTGAAAAGAGGTCATTAACCTGGACGTTCCTCCTAAATTATTAATTCTTCCTAAATCTCTTGTCACACGATGGCAATGGTTTGAGTTTAACCAAAATTTCAATTCCCTCTGGTTATCTTCTTTCTACCTCCACTTCAAATACGGCAAGTCTTCACAGCAGTTCAGGACTCACTCTGGAACAGTGCCAAATGCACTAAGAGGGAATATAAGCTTTTCTTCATATGAAATCTTACTAATGCGGTTCTCCTTAATTGTATTTAACGTCAAATCTTTTTGGTCATATGTTGTGTCTGTGTTCATTATTATAAACATGGGTTGTATGGTGGATAAATCCCTCAACATTTGCTGCCTGGATGAAATAATATTTTAAATTCAACAGACTTTCGGAGTTCCACGGAAGCCAAAAAAACACAGACACAATCCTCAGAAATGCCGTCAGACTGAACTGGATAAGCACAACTGATTAAGTTAGGCGCCATTCGGATAAAACATACTATTTATTATTACCCACTCAAAGAATTATGTCAGGTCGGCATTTCAGTCAATCCATTATCTGCTTAGTGGTTTAGGCAGAACTTGACTTTGGAAGGCGGGTGATTTTGACCATGAATACATTTGGTCCTTATATAACGAAGGACCTCTTCCCAACTTTGGAAATATTACTTCTACAGATGCAATTAACCATGACAAATATTGCTACCATGGGATTAGTCTCTGCTCTAGTTTTGAGCTTATTATGCTGTAATCTTGTTGTTAATGCTGATCCAGGCAATGGAACCCGGGTGGGGTTTTACTACTATAGTTGTCCGAGAGCCGAGGATATCGTCAGGTCCACCGTTGAATCCCATTTTTACTCCGATAGAACAGTTGCCCCGGGGCTGTTGAGGCTTTTCTTTCACGACTGTTTCATCGAGGCATCAATCATATTTCCATCTTCTTTTAAGTAACTTAAATCTAGATTTAGATATGGATGCAGGCTGAAGAAAGTATCTCTAATCTAAGCGATGTTTATTGAATTGAAATGCTGCAGGGTTGCGATGGATCCATATTGATCACCGGCCCGTCTGCGGAGAAAAACGCTCTTACGAATCTTGGGTTGAGAGGATTTGAGATCATCGAAGACGCTAAAACCAACTTGGAAGATGCATGTCCAGGTGTCGTTTCATGTGCAGATATACTCGCCCTTGCAGCTCGAGATTGTGTAGTATCGGTATTATAGATTTTAGCGTTTCTTACTGTTTTTGAATTGTCTAAAAATTATGACTACCTTCTTTTTTTATTTTAAATTCAAAACTTTTGTAAGGATTATGAGTTTGTATTAAAGTTTTTAGTTTTATTTTGTGGGACATTTTAACTTCAGTTTGAAATTTTAAGGATAGGTGGATTAATAAGTGCTAGTCTGTTAGTCATTTAAGACCTATGTTCAAACCTTGGGGAAAGCCTGTTGCAAAGGTAGTAGTAGGTTCAAACCTTGGAGAAGCCTGTTGCAAAGGTAGTATGATCTGAATCCTCTGAATAATGACGGTACACCGGGTTATCCATTTTACACCAGGCTATTCACGCCAGATTATAAAACAACTAGGTAGAATAGGTTTAATAGATGCAACCCCTGCGGTTTGAACCTTACGCTTGTGAGTCACTAAAAATAGTGTGGTTGTGACCAAGTGTGTAACCCCAAAAGAAATTTTTTTTTAGACATGTGTATGTGAAGTTGCTTAATGTGATATGCAAGTCTAATAACATATTTTAATGGTTAAAATTTTGTTTTAAATTAATAACTATCTATCTATGCTTACAATCGTTTTCGTTACTCTAAAATGTCCATCATACCAATGATAGATTTCGTTTGCATGCAGACGGGGGGACAGAGCTGGGCTGTTCCAACGGGAAGAAGAGACGGGCTTGTGTCCTCCTCGTCGGAGGCGGCAAATTTGCCAGCACCATCCGACTCCATTGCTGTATTGAAGAAGAAATTCTCAGACAAAGGCCTCACATCCGAAGATCTCGTTATACTCACTGGTGAGAAATATATCCGCCCCAAATTTTGTTTGTAGATTTAGGTTCAAACTTTAGGACATGTTTAATAAAGGGCAAAGTAGTAGTTTGATTTGAGTGCGTTGAGTATGCGTCAGTTTGAGGGTGGTACTAACTTGAGCCATCGAGGATCATCTTCCTCACTATGGGCTGCATTTACCGAGGCAGGGGTTATAGAGGCAGCTTCAATGATTTGACATGTGTTTCCAAGCCAGAAACCTTGGGATCAATATATGATCCTGTATCCAATTGTTGTATCCAATTGTTAAAAATGAAAAGATGTTATCGATACCTGATATAAAAAAATGATATGCTTTGCAGATTTTGACGGTATGTGAGAAATATATCCGCCCCAAATTTTGTTCAAACAAATGATATGTTTTGCAGATCTAGGTTCAAACTTTAGGGTATGTTTAATAAAGGGTAAAGGTAGTAGTCTGACTCACTTTAGGCTGCATTTACCAAGAAGAGGCAGGAGTTACCATAGCCATCCGGATCTCCCTCACCCTGGGCTACATTTACCAAGGAGAGGCAGGAGTTATAAAGACAGCTTCAATAATTTGATCAAGGAGAGGCAGAGTTATAAAGACAGCTTCAATAATTTGATCTATGTTCAGAAACAAGAACATTTGAGAAAATATCTGACCCCGTATTCAATTGTTAAAAATGAAAAAATGTTATCCATTTCTTGAAATCCAAAAATGATATGCTTTGCAGATTTTGACGTTTGTACGTGTGTAAATGTTTGCAGGAGCGCATACCATTGGGCAAACGGATTGCCAGTTTTTCATCTACAGGCTCTACAACTTCACGGCTGAAGGGGAAGGGGATCCCACGATAAATACGTCTTATTTGAAGGAGCTTCAGTCAGCCTGTCCTGCCGGAGGAGATGGCAGTAAGAGAGTTGCCCTGGACAAAGGAAGCGAAACCACATTTGACGCCGGTTTTTTTGACAACGTCGTCCAGGGAAACGCTGTCCTCGAGTCGGATGAGGGACTGTGGGGAGATGATTCCACCAAAACTATTGTGCAAAGCTATGCGAGAACAACGTTTGCGAGAGATTTGAGGTTTCAGGTAGCTTTTGCTCAGGCTATGGTGAAAATGAGCAACATCGGAGTGAAGACTAGAACTCAGGGTGAGATACGTAAAGTCTGCTCTGCAGTGAATTAGGTTAATATAACGTGTGATTTCCTTCCCCGCAGTGTGAATAATATCATCGGCTTAACATATTAAGAATAATCTTGACGAACACAAAGCCAGGAAGAAGCTTTCTGTTCGAAGGAAGATTAAGCTGTGATAGATGAAAGTAATAGATTAATTGGTTTCTGATAATGTGTAATAAATCAATGGGTTTTTGATAATTTCAAAAGAACGATATTTATAATTGGTTAAATTTTTCAAATTTTGAGGAGACTAAGATTTGGATGTTTCTAAGCTATACAATAATTATTATGTTAGTACGTGGTCAGGATGTAATATGCATAAGACTCATTTTAATCTCATATAATCAATTTAAACAAAAACTTCAATTTGCAATCATGCTAAAGAATTTGGATCCAAAGACAATTTTACTTTACATTTAAGAGTAACTTGGTAATGCTTCAAGGTCAACAAGTAAGGATTGATTGGGAAAAAAACCTAAGTTGGTGATACTGGATAAAAAAGATTCAATCTAGTCTTATGTTTAGCTCAAGTAGAATACCAAAATGGAGTGTCATTATCAGAAATGATCTTGGATGGTATAGCAAAATAACAAATGATGTGATGGAGTATGAACTCCGCAATTCGAGGTTCAATCATAGTGGTAAGAGGAATTTAAAGAAATTAACGAAGCAATAGTTCCTTCACATTCATTCCAATTATAAAGATTACAAATATGGTTCCAAGTTGGTTGAACTAATTCGGTGGTTACATAACCAAAAAATAGAGAGCGCCTACGTGCGCTATTTTTTGGTTATACCAATAATGAAATATAAACTTTATTCTAACATCCCCCCTTATTACATTATTGGCAAATTCCAATTGTATCTCGAAACTTTTCATATTTGATACGTCCAAGTGCTTTGGTAAAGATATCTGCAACTTGTGCATCAGTAGGAATGTAGTGAAGCTGTATATGGTGCTTTGGAACTTCATCTCGAATAAAATGACATCTGGTATCAACATGTTTGGTACGTTCATGAAAAATTGGGTTTTTGACAAGATTCAAAACACCTTGGTTGTCGCAAAACAAATGAAGAGGAAGATTCTTTGGAAGGCCCATGTTTGTAAGAATGCGACTTAACCACATTATCTCGCAGACTGCTTCACTGGCTGCACGATATTCTACTTCTGTTGAAGATAAAGCAACCACATGCTGTTTCTTACTGTGCCAGGAGATAGGTCCAGATCCTAGATGAAAAACATATCCGGAGGTTGATTTACGATCATCAAGGGATCCAGCATAATCCGAGTCTGTGTATCCCAGTAAGAAGAAATTATTATTCTGTCTATATTCCAGACCATAGTTTGTAGTACCATGAACATAATGAAGAACTCTTTTTGCTGCTTTCCAGTGACTCAGCTTAGGCTCTTGCATGAACCTTGAAAGATATCCTACAACAAAGCCGAGATCTGGTCCGGTATTTGTCGGATATAGGAGACTCCCAATCAACTGGCGATAGAGAGTACCATCTACCGAGGTGACTCATCATATTGAGATAACTTAAGTCCTTGCTCCATTGGAGTTGCTTTTGACTTAGAGTTAGTCATCCGATATTTTCCTACTAAAGTCTTGGCATATTTCTTTTGTGTTACTCTAATATGAAATTTTTGTTGAGTAACTTCTAAACCAAGACAATAGTGCAGAAGTCCTAGATCTGTCATCTCAAATGATTGTTTCAAGTCATTTTTCACTAAGTCAATCATTTTTTTTGAGCTTCCTGTGATGATCAGATCGTCAACATAAAGTACAAGAATCACTATATCAGAACCATTTTTCTTAATATAGAGATTCGCATCTGAAGGACTTCTTATGAAACCATGCTGCACAAGGTGACTGTCTATCTTGATATACCAAGCTCGAGGAGCTTGTTTTAGCCCATACAAGGATTTGATCAATTTGCATACTTTTTGTTCTTGCCCCTCAGCCACAAATCCTTTTGGTTGAGTCATGTATACTTCTTCTTGTAAGTCACCATTCAAGAAGGCACTTTTAACATCCATCTGATGTAATTTCCACCCAAACTGAGCTCCCATGGCACAAAGTACTCGAATGGTAGTCATTTTTGCAGTAGGAGCGAAAGTCTCTTCATAATCTATGCCTTCTTTCTGAGCATATCCCTTTGCAACAAGTCGGGCTTTATGCTTATCAATAGATCCATCTGCTTTATACTTTACTTTGAATACCCATTTGCAGCCTATGGGTTTCTTTCCTGTTGGCAGATCGACTAACTTCCAAGTATTATTTTTAAGAAGAGATTTATGTTCTACATCCATTGCCTCTTTCCACTGTGGTTGATCAAGTGCAGATTGAACTGTTGTGGGTTCATTTGTATTCAATGTAGACATATAAAGTTTTTCTCCATCCTCATTTTCTTCCCTGTCATATTCTGTATCCACTGACAAATCATCAAAGTGTTGACAAAGTTCATCAACCTCTGAAGTAGATTCTTCTGCTCTCATCTGTTGAGTCATACTGCGAGTACAGGGCCTATCAAGAGATAGATCTGGAAGGGATTTCAACTTAGCATCTCTCAAAGTGCTTGTATACCATTTTGGAATCTTTTGTTTTTGCTTTGTGGAAGTTGAACCTCCTTCTTAGGTTCTTCTTCATCTATGTATACAGTTGTGGATGTGTCTTTCGATGTGAGGGCTTCATCAAATACAACATCTCTACTTATATGTGTTTTCTTGGTCTTAGGATCAATCAATCGATAACCTTTTGAGTACTCATCATAGCCAAGAAAGATACACTGCAGGGTTTTCTCATCCAGCTTCCTCCTTTTCTGTTTTGGAATGTGCATGAATGCTTTACATCCAAACACCTTCAAATGAGATATGGAAGGTTTCTTACCACTCCATGCTCCTTGTGGAGTCTTTCCTTGTAGAGCTCTAGTGGGTGCTCTATTTAGGAGGTATGATGTTGTGTTTACTGCTTCTGCCCAATATTGATCCTCAAGATGTGCTCCTTTTAGCATACATCGAACCATTTCCATAATGGAACGATTTCTTCTCTCTGCAACTCCATTCTGTTGAGGTGTATAGGCTGTAGTCAGTTGTCTTTTGATCCCATGTTTCTTAAGAAACTCTGAAAACTCTTCAGAGGTGTATTCCCCCCCTCGATCTGAGCGGAGGGATTTTATCAAACATCCCGACTCCTTCTCAACAAGTTTCTTGAATTGTTGGAAGTAGAGAAACGCTTCTGATTTCAACTGAAGAAAGAAAACCCACATCTTCCGTGAGTAATCATCAACAAATAGTTGAAAATACTTTTTTCCACCATAGCTGGTTGGCATAGGACCACACAGATCGGTATGTACCAGCTCTAAAGGTTTTGCAGCTCGAGAGGAGCTTGCTTCAAAAGGCACTCGATGTTGCTTCCCTGCTAAGCAATCCGAGCAAAGCTGGTAAGATAGATGAGATTGGTGGAAGACCTTTCACCATCCCATATTTGTATAATTCAAGCAAATATCCGGAGTGAGGTGCCCATAACGTCGATGCCAGAGAGAGGTGGCCTCCTTTGTAGTGGCAGCCAAAGCAACATGCGGAGTTGAAAGGGCATCAAGAATGAACAAGCCATGTTTGTAGGATCCGGTTGCAACATGTTTACCACTGTGTGTGATGAAACATCTCTTCTTGCCTTTAACCACTCTAAACACGACATCCATGTTTTTATCCAACATTTGTGTGACTGAAAGCAGATTATTGGCTAAGCTTGGAACATAGAGAACCTTCTCAATTTGACAATTACCATCGACAAGGGACACGAAACATCTCCTTCTCCCTTTACTTGATATACTTGATTGTCAGCAATTGTAACCGGCTTACCCTCTTTCTCCACAAAGGTATCAAACCATGATTTGTCCCCGAGTCATGTGTTTGCTAGCTCTGAATCAATATACCATACAACATCTATCTGGGAAGACGAAGTATGAGTCATGAGCACCTTGTGTGCTCTTTCGAGTCAGAATCTGAATCGGACCCAGGAGGATCTGAGTCGGAGTTGGAGTCAGCATGAGCAACATGGCCTTTAGACTGCTTATGCTTATTGTATTTCTGCTTGTTCTTGCCCTTCTTCTGAGAGCCTTTATCATTGGGTTGCTTGTTTTTGAACCAACACCTGTTGGTATCATGGTTATTCATATCACAAATTTTGCAATATTTTGCATCTGTTTGCTGATTTTGCTTCCCTTTTCCTTTGGAAGAAGCACTTCCTTTTTGAAACTGACCTTGTTTTTTACCACTTTGTTGTGTGGAAAGAGCATTATTTGGCATATCATCTTTTTGGATCTGAGTTGCCTCCTCAGTCTGAAGCAAGTTTACCAGTTCCACAAATGATACTTGTCTACCAGAAACATTGAGGGAAGTGATCAACATCTTATAGGAATTTGGTAGTGCTCTCAAGATGACAGAATTCAAAACATCATCATCCACCGGTTTTCCCATAGCATTCAATTTTGCTTTCAAATCAGCCACTCTGCAAAGGAATATATCAACTGTTTCCCCAGAATTCATACTGAGATTATGTAGTTGAGTTTGAAGATGGAGGATAGTGGATTGATTCTTGCCTTCATATACTGTGATCAAGGCATCCCAGGCTATCTTACTAGTTTTTGCATCACAAATATGAGGTTGCACCTCATCTGTAGTAGCAAGCAAGATAAATACAAGACTCTTCTTGTCTTTTTTATCCCAAGCATCTTGATCTGTGCCTGTTGATGAAGGACGTGTTTCAGTGCCAGTCACTACATCCCATAAATCTTCCAACTGAAGTATGGCTTTCATCTTTGTCTTCCATGGAACAAAGTTAGGACCTTTCAACAATTGTGAGTCTGAGAGGTACTTATGAATTGTGGCCATTATGAAGGTTCCTTATATCACCAATTGGTCTCCCTTTCTTTATACCTGCCAGATCATTATATTGTAACCATTCAATATATACCCGCCCTTACGTGAGGGAAACTATAGGTATATATGAACAGTATACTACTCAATATGTACTCGCCCTTACGTGAGGGAGACTATAAGTACAAATGAGAAGCACAATATTTTGAACATAGGCGATACTGAAAGGGCATCGTGTTGTTAATGACACCTACCATAGAAAGTTTTATTCCGCATGCGTGGGGCGTAACTTCCCCTAAACACTTTGGAAAAAACTTTCGTCAGGATTTACGCCTAACAACAATCACGATGTGGGTATGAAATGGAAAATAAAACAAAATTGGTTTGCCTTATCTCTCCCCGACGATTTATAGAGAACAAGCTCAGACGTCGTTGTTGCAGCTATATTAGGCGGCGAATACAGTAGTCCAAAGCACGACAACATTACCTGTAAGTGTGGACCAGAGGTATCTCAAATACCGAACGCTGCTATGCAATAAATTGCACAAATAGGGTATAAATTTGGGGTCTTATACTTTTGTTTAATTTATGATTGTGAATGCAAGAAAACAGAATATTTAAATGCAAAAAAAACAATCATAAATGCCCACAAATTTTATCTCCTATGGAAATAAAGTTGATTTCCCCCCTTTATCTGTTAACTTTGCAAATGAATAATGTGAAGAAACTGAGATCTCCCCCCCTTTGATTTGCAAATGAGACAAGATTGGGAAAAAAATACCTAAAACCAAGTGTTTAGGCGTCAAATCACCATGTGAAGGTGTCAAATGCATGGTAGGGCATCAAAAAACCCCTTCTCCGCCGTCACAAGTGCATTCAGGGCGTCAAAACTCCGTCTCCGCCGTCACAAGTGCGCGCAGGGCGTCAAAACCCTCTCTCCGCCGTCACAAGTGCATGCAGGGCATCAAATCTTCTTCTCCGCCGTCACAAGGGCGCGTAGGGCGTCAAAAAAAAACTCCGTCGGGACTGGAACCCGTAACCTCCGGGCAAACAGTCACCGCAAATACCATTGGAGCCAGCGAGCCCGACGAAAAGAAACAGGGACGAGGATATATTAGAAGCTTCGGAACTGTGCGAGTAGGAAAAAAAATTTAGTCCCACATGGCCGATGCGGCCACTATGGGAAGTTTTTTATCTGTCGCAACTACCATAGGATATTCGGTTGCCTTCGGGCAACCACCCCCCTCCTTTTGCCTCCGTCGAACCGCCCCGATCCGCGAACCGGTCTGCGTGTCCTATGTCCTGTTGTCGGTATCTTCGTCCCGATCCGCCAGGCCTTCGTCCTTGTCGTCCTCGTCCTTTGTCATCATCCTCCAGGTTCGTCCGTGTCGTCCTGCGTCCTCTGTCGTTAGTCCTATCTGTGTCTTGTGCCAGTCCCAGTATGTCCTCTATCGTCAGTCCCGTTTGTGTCTTGTGCCAGTCCCGTCTGCGTCTTGTGCGGCCAGTCGTGTCTCCGTGGCTCTGATGCCATAAAGAAATTAACGAAGCAATTTGTTCCTTCACATTCATTCCAATTATAAAGATTACAGATATAGTTTCAAGTTGGTTGAACGAATTCGGTGGTTACATAACCAAAAAATAGAGAGCGCCTACGTGCGCTATTTTTTGGTCACACCAATAATGAAATATAAACATTATTCTAACAGAATTACATCAACCTATTTGGTAAAGTATTAAGTATTTATGATGATGAAAATATGGTTTCCCTAGCAAGGAGGATATATCTTTCCTATAAGATCAAGATCCCAGTGCGAACAACCAAAGGGATTGAATTGGTTGCAATGCCTGTGATGGTAATGGGTTAAGTTGGCATGATGTTGATATTTTGGATATTTCTTGATATATGTACAATAATCATGTTCCATGGTGGGCCAATAGTAACCCATGTGTAAGATACACTTTGTGATGGCCATCCCACTAAAATGACCCCCACACGTTCCATCATGTGCTTGAGCAATGACCCAATTTGCCTCTTGTGGTTTGAGGCAATGTAAAAGGATACCATCAAAGCTACAATGATAAAGAATATCACCCAAGAGTGTGTAATGAACTATTTTTACTTGAATGTATGTTTAGTGGTTGAGGAAAAATCTGTAGGTAGCGTACCCATTTTTATAAAGTCCTTTATTTATGAAAAACTATCATTGTAAGGCTCCATTTGAATGAAGTTCACATTCTTTTTTATCTAATATTCCCATTCAATAGTTGATTGATATAGAGTTTTGAACTTGATGCATGTAGTGCTATCGATAAAATTCTACGGGATGAGTGACTTAAGAGAGGCCATAGTATCCACAAAATGTTTTTTCAACCTAGGCTTGTTATCGATTTCATACCAGTCAAAGTGCTTAAGCAATTATTCAAAAATCTGTTTGTATTACTTCAAGATTGGGTCTTTGCATTGGTATATCTTCTTAACTTTATAGACAATAAGTTGGGAGTCACCAAAAATGTTGATTCGTTTGATGCCTAGGGCAATAGCAATCTGGACGCCTAGGATTAGGGCTTCATATTCTACGTTGTTATTGGTGCAAGGGAAACTAAGTTTGAATGAGAGGGGCATAGGAGCCCCTTGAAGTGTGAAGAAGATAGCTCCAACACCTCCCCTCGTTTGCACTTGGAACCATCAAACAAAAGGACGACATTTACCTCCTCTAGTTCAACATTTTCCTCTTACTCTATGATGTTGAATGTGTTTTCATTAGACAACTCGCTAATAAGCAGATACTCAGTGATAGCTTAGGATGAAAGTAGTAGATCAATTGGTTTCAGTTAATTTCCAAAGAACTATTTTTATTAATAATTCATAATTTATATGTAGACAATTCATTCATTGAACAAAGTAGCATAAGATGCTTATATAGTAGAAAAAGTGAATGTATGTACAATTATTATGAAAAATCTCAAATAAGTAAATACATTTAAAACTATATAACCCATTTGTTATTTTTAGAATTTATTGTTTAATAGAATTTTTAATAGATTAATTTTTTTTTGTTGTATATTGAACAACTATATGGAGGAGAGATTAGATCCAAAGAATTGGAATTTTAAGATTAGTATATGAATTTCTTTGTTTTGCATCACTTAATAAAATGAAATAATTAGAATTTTAGATTAGGATATGAATTTCTTTGTTTTGCATCACTTAAATTCAATAAAATAAATGTTAAAGTTTTTTTGGATTTAGCAAAAAAACTCTTTGCGGAACCGTTTTGGTCTAAGAAACCATAATTAAGAGGTTTTACACCATCAAAATTACCTTGGAGTCGCACTCGACCTTAACCGCACCAACATTATCAACTGGAATTTGGGCACCCCATATGCGTTTGGTAGGATGGAGATTCGAATCAAAGACCTCCCTTGGAGGATTGCCCTACCCTCTCCAACTCACCTACAACACGTGGGTAATAAATGTTAAAGTTAACATATAAATCTAAATTTTAAATTAAAATGTGAAACTTATAGTCCACCTACAACACGTGGGTAATAAATGTTAAAGTTAACATATAGATCAAAATTTTAAATAAAAATGTGAAACTTATAATCTAGGGGGACATCGCAACGGTTCGGGTTTTGGCTCTTCTTTGGGAGGTTTAAGGTTAAAATCGCAGTGTGGATGAGTGTGTGGGGGTGGATGTGTGGTGGTTGTGTGTTAAATTCCCTATTGATAAGCATAACTCTAGGATTTACAAGGGGTTATGGTTGAGAGGAGACTGAGTGTGTGGGGGTGGATGTGTGGTGGTTGTGTGTTAAATTCCCTATTGATAAGCATAACTCTAGGATTTACAAGGGGTTATGGTTGAGAGGAGACTGCTTAAGGAATCATTGGGTGAATGTGTGGGTGTGGATGTGTGGTGGCCGTGTGTTAAATTCCCTATTGTTAAGCACAGCTCTAAGATTTATGAGGAGTTATGGTTGAGAGGAGACTGCTTAAGAGATCATTGGGAGGAGACTGCTCAATCCTATACGTTGACCGCAAAAATTTCTCACACTATAAATTGATCGCAAAACTTTATCATACTAACCAAATATAAAAAAATATAAAACTTATAATTTTTTATTATTTATGATAAACCTATTAAATGATATTATTACATTTGTTTTGAAACATTATAAAACATCTCAGCACGATGTGTCCCTACTATCAACTACCATTAGGTTATACGTGATAAGTAAAAATACCTCCATCTAAAATCAAGGAGGTTTTGCCCTAGCTCATCATACCTAATTTGAGATTAGTATTATTTAGTTTGAGTACGCGTGAAGCAACCTGGCCATCTTTAAGCGCTATCATTTTCTTGAAGTTGAAAGGCAATGATCAAAGGCGCCATCATTTTCTTGAAGTTGAAAGGCAATGGTCAATCAAGCAAACTTGTTTTCATATGTATAAAATATCTTCATGGACCAAATTTTATACCAAGATGTGTGACGACAATGCAATGGTTTAAGACTAACCGTGGGTCATCTAATGCTAATTTTATTTTTTAATACTTGTCAAGAAAAAATTGTTATCCACATGCCACCCTTGAAGGTATAGTAAATAAGACCTCACATGTGTTATTCTAAGTGTTAAAACTCAATGATAATCCTTTTAATTTTATTTTGTGTAAAATAATATAAATATAGAATATTAACTTTTTATAAGATTATATAACATTAAAATTTTATATATAAAATATATATTTTTAATATGTAAATGATATATTATAATTAGTTAATTTTTTCAAATTTTGAGAAGACTAAAATTTGGATGTTTCCAAGCTATACAATAATTATTATGTTACTATGTGATCATGATGTAATATGCATAAGACTCATTTTAATCTCATATAATCAATTTAAACAAAAACTTCAATTTGCAATCATGCTAAAGAATTTGGATTCAAAGACAATTTTAGTTTATAGTTAAGGGTAACTTGGTAATCCTTCAAGGTTAGTAAGTAAGGATTGATTGGAAAAAAATCTAAGTTGGTGATACTAGATAAAAAAGGATCTATTCTAGTCTTATGATTAGCTCAAGTAGAATACCAAAAATATATATTTAAACATTCAATGTTAGAACAAACAAATATATAGATTATTCAATCCATATTATGTGAACAAGTTTTTACTTATATAAGCATTGACATAAAAACACCATGAGAAGTGTATTTTTCTAATGTCCAAAGAGACACACTCAAACCTTTTGAAGTCATTTTATCTAAAGGATAGAAGGGAAATACGTCTAATTTGGATTTTAAAAAATAATGATGGGATGGAAAAGATATTAGGAGATAGACTGCAATATACTTTAAAAATTACCACTAACATGTCATTTTTGATCATTTAATTATTACATTATTATAGATTGGGAAATGCTTAATTGTTTGTAAATATCAGAGTATTTTGGGAGTGATATCAAGGTGAAACAAGGTTTTCCATTGTCATCTACTTTATTTGACCTTCACATTGACAAGTTGGAGAAATAGGTAGAAAGGATGGGAGGAGAGGGAATGTGATTATCTAATTATGTAGTGAAATTTCTTCTCTATGCCAATGACCTCATCTTGATTGGAAAAATAATTGAAAGTTTAAAAAGACATCTAAAAATTTGGAGTATCTTTGTAAAGAAGTTGGGACACTAGCAAAACTAAAATTATGGTCTTCTCTACTCAGAGAGCAAAAACAACCATAACCATATATTTTATTTGAAGGAAATCCTTCTAAGTTAGTAATAGAATAAAAATACCTTGGCTTAGATTTTCAAAGAAAACTCAATTGAGGAATATGCAAGATAAAAAATACAAGCAGGATGGATGACTCTCTACTCATTGCTAAATAGGAGTAGAAAAGCAATGTTATGGGATTGAAAAACCATTAGAGTCATTTTTGTGTTATTAGTGTTAGGAGGACAAACATATGAGATATGTATTGATACAAATGGATTACATATATAGGCATAAGGCCTATTTGATAACATGACAAATGTCAAGTGAAACTGACAAGTGTCAAGGTGAAGGCATAGTGCACTTTAATTCTAACATTCCCCCTTAAAGTGCACTATCCTAACTAAAGAAAAAAACAAGTCAACATTAGGTAACATTCCCCCTTAATGTTGACTTCTCTAAAAAAAATTCTATCATCCTTCTTTATTGCTGATTTGGTCTAGGCTCGTGCTCTATGTGCTTGGCTCTCTAGCTGTGAAAAAATGCTAGATCAACGGTGTATACATCTCGGTCTGTTGCCACAAGGTCAACCACTTCCTTGGGTCTGTTGCCTCTGGGTCAGCCGTCTAAGTGCCTTAGGGTCATCATGGGTGCCTCAGGGTCAGCCACTCCTAGGTCTGTTGCCTCTGCAAGTCATCCTCAAAGGATGTTGCCTCTTGTAAGTCACTAACTAGGTTCACCATGAATATCATCCGAAGTGTCGGTCTCTGTAAAAAATGCACTCAATACAATAAAAAGAGCCATAGATCCAAATATGGAGGAGAACAAGAAGATAATAAGAGAATCTTCTGAAGTGTCTTTGTTTGTAGTCTTCAGAAGTAGATCCAAAAAAAACCTTAGATAGAGTCTAGGGTGTCTATGTCTGTAGTCCCTAGAATAAGTCTCCTTATGGTAGTCACCTCATCTTACTAAAATGCATGGGTAACCAACCACTGCATCCGCCAAGCAGAAAGAGGAGAATACTAGATACTAGGTTCACTTACAAGTGCCTTGGGAGTGTCGGGTTCAACCGATAGTGCACTCCAAGGTAGAAAAATTTGAGGCTAAAAGAACTCAAATGAAACAATCTCAAAATTACAATATGACAGCACCATTGTGTCCGTCACAGAAATTTTTTTCCAACAACTATAAATACCCCTATACTTGTGTTTGAATGGGGCCTTCAACATGTGGAAAAACAATAGCATGCCTATCTAGGCAGTAAATAGACATCGCTCAATGGCGGCATCGCTCTCAGGAAGAAAAAATAACATCAATTTCCCTTGTAGGGGAATTACATGGGCCATTTAGGCCTTCCACTTCCACTCTTCATGTGTAAAAAAAATGACCAAAGAATACAATAAACAGGCCATGTAGGCCTTCCACTTCCACTCTTCATGTGGAAAAAAATTAAAAAATGACCAATGAAGCCATACTGTCGGCCAATACAAATCTTCATCATGAAAAAATTTCTGCAGGGGAATAACTTGGACCATGTGGGCAAAAAATATAAATCATGATCAATATCGAGAAACAAGGCACCCTCCTTGTGGAAACCATTCATAAAATGAACATGATGAGGTGAAGAGTTTCTAAAAAATACATATAAAACAATGTGCATTTCAATTTGGTCATGTGGGCCCTCCATCCCCCTGCATTTTCATCAACATCAAAAAATAAAATAATGCTGCAGCAAGGTGAAATTTCAGTCACAGAAAGCACGACTTCACGCATTTGCCCTGGCAGCTTGCATTTAAAAAAAAAAATTGGGCGTCAGTTCGTTGATTCTGGTGGTATCACCTCCAACAACAAATCAACAACAAATTCTACGGCGACATCTCAGGTGGCTGATGAGCATTGAAACTAGGTTGAACGCTGACAAAAAAATGTAACGTGCTGCTCTTACTCTTTGTTGTCCTTTTAATCTTGACAATTTTATTCAGTAGTGACATGAGACCCGCATCCAGCCCAATGTAAGTCCACTTTTCCAGTAGGGACCATCGACGCAACATGGAATAACAAACTACTGCATTCAAAAAATCACCATACACCTCATCTCCCAAACACCCGCTAACAAAACACCCACCAACAAACGTAGTCACCATCTTCAACTACCGTCGGAGCCCCAAATCGTCACATTGACAACGTTCGAGGATGTATCAGTGTGCTGTCCAGAAGGCTCTCCTCCAATGTGCTCCACGAAGTCCAATGACCATGTCCATGTGGTCTTGTGCATTCCAAAAAAAACATACTGCAGCCAATACATCGACTTCATATCTTGTTGTGGCTAGCAGTCAAAAAATATATGGGATGCTAAAATATCTGCACCACACCAAGCACCGGATCTTTGCTCCACGTCCTCCACTATATCCAGATAACACAACATGTGCTCGCCTACGTACATTTCCAGGTATTGGTTCCATTTCGTTTTCTCAACTCTCTTTACAAACAGCAGCAAAATATTGGAACCAAAGTCTTCGACGATCAAAAATCTAGATTTCAATGCAGCTTTCTTCATGCTCACCATTCCATCTCTGAGGTGTATACCACAATTTCGACCAAGGAGTAGCCCTATCCATGCCATCGCACATCACTTGTAATGCTCCACAAAAAATATCGTAACAGGTGCTATCAAGCCGCGAAAAAAAATATTACAGTGATGAAAAAACACGTCGTTCATGAAAACTAAATGGCAAGTTAACAATGCCACAACAAATGGCCGCCATGTATGCTCCTCCTTGAATCTTTGATAATTACACAACAATGATTTGTTAAAATAGAAAGCATGAATATTAAATAAAAAATATAGCCACATGTGGTGGCTTGAGGACCTCGGTATCATCTTGCGTTCAACCTCCTCGTCGCAGCATATCAAAATAGCAAAGTCGAGCGCACCGGGCCACCGATTTCGGAGATGAATTCCCTCCAGATTGAGATGGCTCACAGGCCCACTCCTCAAGCCTCATCGCAGCTGCATCCAGTAAATGTGACGTAAATTTTTTTTTTCTCCAGTGATTAATCTCTGCCATGGGATAATATGGTAACCAGGGGCAGCTCTCAAAAACACCAAATCATCAAAATCATGTCATCTTCACAGTTTTCATAATGCACAGAGACGGAGCATGCCTTCAATCGATTTGAACTGAAAAAGCGATCTAAACTTCGCCTTCCTTTCGGCAACTTTCCTCACATATGCCAAAGTTATTCATAGAAAGAATATCCACCTTCAAGAAAGCAGTTTTTTAAAAAATATCAATTTGGAGTGCAATGTGTTTATCCGAGTTTCACTCCACACCATTATCTCCGTCCATCAAAACATCTTCTACGGATGTCACAACTTGCTCTCCATATGCAATGATTTTAGAGGAAAACAAAACACCATGGTTGGACTACACCCAAAACTGGTATCACAAGTGGCATTAGTTTATCCGGTGATTACTCGACAAAACTCAAACTCTAATTCCAAAATCATGTAACACTCCACTCGGATTCCTGCAAAAAAAAAAATGTTGTTGTTTCACAAGCAAAAGTGGTGTTATGGTTGTAAATTTTGAAATTTCGAGCGCCAGGTTCAAGTCCAGTCCCTCCATTAACAGCTCTCGATTCACTACAGTTATCTTGCAGTTTGCATGATCCGGATGGCAGTTTCACTCATGGATATCAACAGGAGCATCTATCGATCATCGAAGAAAGTACTTCTGGCACCAAAAAAATCACCTAAGCTCCATAGGAACATCTCAATCTCCACAAAAAAAATCTACCGATGTAGCACGATATGCACCAAAGAGAAACTGGAAATAGAAGCTTACTGGTGCGTTGCTATGGCACTAATATCTTGCATGGAGAGTCAACGCTCAATTTTGTGCTTCAATTTCTCATGCTTGAATATGAGCACTAGGCTTTGAAAAACCTACAAGCCATGGCACGTTGCACTTAGATCTTCTTTGGCCTGAACAATGAATCATGTGGGCATAATTTGTTTCAACAGGGAGCACCAAATATTCACTAGCCCCTTGAGGGCTTTCATTCCCCATACCACCATGAGTGCACCATGGTATATCTGCTCATCAAAACTCTCCCCCTTGTATCCCGTTTTTTGTTTCTTTTTCAAGAAACTACTTCTGCGGACGGATACATAGGGGGAAAATAAATCACTCTAAAATAAATTGGGAGCCATGAATACTTCAAAATTTTGATTTCATCACAAATCTCCTCCATGGTCCCATATCTGGGATGCGCACAACATAACATGACACCATCACAGCTGCAGTGCACAACATACCACTTTGCATTTCTTAACTCAAAAAATAGGCAGCCATTGATTTTTCAAAGGTCTGGTTTCTGATCCATTGTAAACAATGGAGAGCATACTCCCTGTTTTGAAAAAAATGGGGGTGAAAATGATAAAAGAAAAAAAAAATCGGGGAAAAAATGAGGGGAGGATTTCCATGAGGGAAATCCCCCCTCAAGCTCACAAGGCCGGAGAAAGCCTGGAGCTCTGATACCAAATGTTAGGAGGAAAAATATGATATATGTATTGATACAAATGGATTACATATATAGGCATAAGGCCTATTTGATAACATGACAAATGTCAAGTGAAACTAACAAGTGTCAAGGTGAAGACATAGTGCACTTTAATTCTAACAATTAGTTATTCTAATGTGTTATATGGGTGTGAGGTGTTGGCTGGTAATACATCTAATACATCTAATTTTAAATGGAGATGAATAGAAAAAATTCAAAAGCATATGACTACAAATAATTTTAGAATTAAAGTATTGGTCCCATATGCGATTTTACCTACTAAAAAAAAATAACTTTTCTACAAGAAGAATAAGTTATAATAAGGTTATTGGGGTACCTAAAAAAATACAAAGAATAGAAGACAATAGGTTGCCAAGATAGGTAATCAAAGAAACACTAAATAAAAGAAAAAACACATGGATTAAACAAAATAATAGATGGATGGACATATAGAAAATTAAAATTCTATGAGGTCCCAAAATCCAATAAATAAATTAAATGTCATGTGAGGGAAAAATTTAGACTTGTCATGTGGGATAAAAATTTTGGAAGAAAAAAAAAGTTTTACATTGAGTTCAAACCAAACTATAAACACAACCATAGACATAGATGCAAAGATCAAATGGAAGGGAAAATACTTATTACCCAACTAAAATCTAGTTCACACCATCTTAGATGTAAATTTGGGATATGGACAATTCTCACGATGCATGGCCAGAACAAATATGTTTGTTGTATAATAAGAGTATTAGAGACCAAAAAATATTTTTTCATGGAATGTGAAGCCTACAAGGACATCAAGATTATATTTGAGGACAATATAAAATTAAAATCACTAATGTAACATTTTGAAAAATTGAGAATAGAAACAATAGAGAAACTTCTCATCAAAATCAACAATATAAGAAACACACCAAAAGATGATAATAGGATGTTGAGCTTTTTGACTTTATTGAAAAATTTCTATTATTGGATGTTGTTAAACTTTAGAATTTTGAATAGGAGGTCCAAGGTTTGAATCCAAAAGGGAGTAGGGTTGTATACCATACCCCATATTGTATTAAATCTCTTAGTTCCATAGACTATTTTGGTCTCCTGGGTATAACTAAAATAATTTCATTTCATTCATTAATTTTATTTCACTTAGATTTAATATTTTCATTATTGTTATAGAGGAAAATATCAAATTGATGCAATCAATTTTTTAATTAAGTAATCTTTGATTTGATTAGATATTTTTTTTAAACTAGTAACTTTTACTTAATTATACAAAATATACCAATATCCCCACTCTTCATAACATCACAACATATAACATCCATATATGAAAAAATTCACACATGAAATTTAAAGACCCCATATTTGTTACATGTAATAACCATTAGGGTTATGAATTAGCACTATAAATAACATATTTTTGATTATATACTAACCTATAAAGCCTAAACATGTTACAATATCAATAATATTATCTTATTAGCCATGGATGTTAGTGGTGATGTAAGTCTATTGTGGGATGCAAAAAAGGTTACGCCACCCTACTTCGGGGTGTTGGACCTAGGGAGGTGCAATTTGTTTCTTTTTTAGGTGGTCGTCCACACTTGAGCAGGAAAGTGTTGTTGTTAACCTGTCATTTTAGTGATGACTATATTTTGCATGCAGTACTTATCTTTGGAGGGGAGTTATGGGTTCACCAAGGGATTTATAAATTTCCTAATCTATGTGATTTAATCAATTTCATAAACACCTAAGTTTGCCCATCTATCTTAAAATATAATATGGATGAAAAGGTAATGCAATGCACTATGAAAATGACTATGCAAGAATACAATTCTATCCTACATGCAATTTGATTCTTGACTATATTTAATATCTAAGCTAAGGAAAATATATTTTATTTTCTTTTCTTATGAGGACAAGGGCACAAGAAGGCTAGAAACAAGTTGATTAACCTAATTGCAAAATCTACATGCAATGTCATTTAGAATGCCTAATAAAAATAAAGTAAAATGTTAGCTAAACTAAAAATTCTTTTAATTTTCTCTTTTATACGTGTTTAAAAAAGAAATAGCAAGATAAAAAGCAAAAAGATAAGTCTATAGAAAGATTGTAAAACTAGAGGATCAAGGGTACTTACTTGTTATGGTGGTTGGTGTGAATACACTGATTGGAATTTTTGTAGCTAGTAGAGTCAACAAAACCTACAAAATAGAAAAAAAAAAAGAATTATGATTTGGGGGCCTACCAAATAGCCAAAATATTGCTTCCTCCTAGTTTGCACAGTCATACCCTCTATTTATGTCAAAATCAAGGTGATCTTACCTTGGGAATGGATGTAGAGAAAATAAAAATAAATATGCCAGCTAGAACTATTTTCCCTAGAAGATTTGTTATAATAGAAAAATTAGGTGAGTGACAAAGTGTACTGGAAAACATAAGTGTTTTGTTTATAAAAGTGATGCAATGGATTGATTGGTTATACTAGATTCTAGAATAGATAGGAAATCTAAGTTTTCTTGGGATTATGACAAATACATTGCATAAAATAGATTTAATAGATATATTTGTATCATATGCTAAGGTAGTGGAGATAGGAAGTTCAATATGAGTGCTAGAGGATAATGGATAGGGTATTTTGGTGAGATGACAACGCAGATGCTTCACATGAATACACCACCTAGAACAGGTTTTCTTGGTAGATTCTCTTTGTGTGCATGAGAATCATGGGGTGTTAAATTTTGTAAAGAATAATGGATAGAGAGGTTGAGTGATTATACCTCCTCGATCAAGTTAGCTTGAATATTTCACTCAATACATCTAGGGACAACAAATCCTATCAGTGAATTGAAAATGAGGGTCCTTTACTGGATAAGAGAAGATTTTGGTGGTGGTTTGGTGTTCTTACAGTGATCCCTATGGCTCCTACAAATGAAGACAAAGGAAACCTTTCACAAAACAATAATTATATTTAAAAAAAAATGCAAGGTCTATGAGATAATTCTATGAATGCAATTCAAAATAAAGGGAAATTATTAGTAATATTGAAAATTAGACAATATGCTTGTTGAGAAAGATATCACTGACCTCAAAACACCAAATTCCCCCTTATCCTTGTCTCGTGGTGAAGTTTTTCTAGCCCCATAAGAGGATTTTGGCAACACTTCATTGCTTTTTTACTTTGGTTGACAAATTTAGTAGCACTTCATTGTAGAAAATAATCCTTCTTGAATCCTCCACCAAGGGGTCAATTTATATAATTTGGTCCTCTTGGAGGTTCCCAAATGGGTGAGGTGATGTGGATGGCATGCAAACTAGTTTGATTTCCTAATTGGTAGGCTTGGATGACAAATTTGTTGATTGAGGTGCATTTCAAGAAGTCTTAAGTGTTTTGGGAAGTGGAAGAGGATCAATCCCCTTCCTTCCCATATTGGCTAGTCACTACACTGGTAGGCATTTAGTTGGGGTGAGACTTGTACCCTAATAGGTTTTTACAAGCATTATATACATCATTGGGTAAATTCATTTCTTGATGTATTTGCTCTAAATGACTATTAGGGGTCAAATTTGGTGGTTAAAGGGGTGTTTTTTAATTTTGCAAATATGCCAAGTAGAGAGTGGATTTGCTTTCAAGAATATTCTCTCTAAGTTGAAGGATTTACCTCTACTGGGTTTTATCTACAAATTTTGAAATAGAGTGATTTGTTGTGGTTAACTGAACTAGTTTATTGGCTGACTACAAAAATTGATGTGAGATAGGTGATACAATTTTAGGTATCTACATTTGCTCCCTTTTTGATGCATTTTAAATTTTAAATAATACATAAAAAATAGTTGTAGATGCCTGTATTTTGAGGGAAACATGATGACTGAGATTTGATTTGTCAATATAGGGTGAAACATATCAAAACATAATGCTTTTAGCGAAAGCAAATTTTTTTTTAAGTTTCTACTAAACAAAACCCTTGCCATGGTTGATGTGGGGTTAAAACTGGTTTTCCACCAGCATGGATGCCCCCTCAAGTTTTTGAGTGACAAAATATAGTCATGAAGGAACTCAAATAGGTTGTCTTGAAAATTTACAAAAAAGGGATTTTGCTTGAACTAAGGTAAAATATGGAAAAATGGCACGATAAATTTCATTTTCACCATGCACAAAAATGAAAAATAGCTCTAGAGAAAATGCTAGGGCTTTATGAAATGGTACAACCAAGATGTATTTCCATCGCTTGGACAACATGAGAAGGAATAGGTCTAGGTGGGGCCATACTTGAGGTATGTCCTTTTTCGTCTATTACTTTGCTTTATTTTTGTCTTTTTGTAGTCAAATTATCGGAGTTGACATATTCATCCTACAGGCATGAATATATCAACTTGAATACACCATCGATGTATTCACGATCTTTGTGGATCAATGGATTCACTTCTTTCTAGCTACTTTGCCACTCGATGGATTTACACTTTAGATGACATATTGGTCGAGATTTTGGTTAGGATTACTTTGATTGTTTGACTACAATTTGTCTTCTATTTTGATTTCATTTCTTGGTTGCAGGTGTATAAAGACTTGAGTGTAGAGATCATCACCCTTGCACTATTTAATTCATAGTAGCAACCATGACATCTATGGATTGGGATGTACTACACTATGTGGGGCTGCTTCATTTAGCTATTATGCCAAATATTAAATTAAACCATGATTTATTATCTGCTCTAGTTGAGCAATGGTACTCAAAGTGTGAGACCTTTCTACTACATATAGGCAAGATTATTATCACCTTAGAGGACATTTGGAGGATCCTACAGGTGCCTATATGAGGTGTTAGGATATGGATGAGCTATAACCAATATAGAGCCATATAAAGTCTAACTCACAAGCACATTTTTAGTTGAGGTTCTATGACATTGACATAAATACCATATTTTAAGCTAGCTTGTTGTATATGTTGATAGTACTATTATACACTATAGTATCTGGCTTGATGGTAGGGGATATCAACAAGAGACTACGACATTAGGGGCTATTTGATATCATAGCCTAGATGAGATATGATCAAAAATGGTTTACTTGGGGACCCTTTATTTTATACAAGATTTATAGGACTTTCCACCTTATTTCCTACAAGGATAGAAAAAGTTTAATTTACTACTTGTTATATAAAATCTAGGTGTGGGAGCACATAACCATCATATGACCTATGGGTCTTGAGTGTTCCTATAGGATTCAAGTAGGACAAAGCTCATAATGTGGGTAGGAGGACCTTCACAGGAGTATTGATGCTAATTTGAAGGGTGATTGATGATCTCCAGCCTGTTTAGATAGTTTGGCATCTATGGAGAGAGCATGCAAGTTGGGCAACATATAGCTTTGAGTTAGTCCAAGTCAGACATGCCAAATTATAGCGATCCTCCTTGGAAATATTTATTCTTGAAATTTAATTTATGTATTTATGTGTGGATATCTAATGCATATTCTTATTTTATGTTATCAGGATGTATTGATAGTTGCACTTTATGCCTGATTTATGATATTTGAAGAATATGGTACTATTGATGAATATTATGGTTGCAAGACTAGGTATGTGGATTGGTATGGGACAACCACCAAAGTTGAGAGGAAAATTAGAATTTATGGATGATATTTATCATTTATAGGTCAAGGGTAAAATAATACCCTTCATATAGATGCATACATATAACTTGGGTGTTTGAATACACCATTGGGTAAGGAGGTTGCTATTAGAAAAAGAGACATCCTTAATAGGTAGGTGATAACGTTTTAGTTATCTTAAAATCCACCTACTTAAGAAAGAAAAAATAATGTTATGCATATTTTTGATAACATCCTAGCAAAAAACAAGATGGCTTGGCAAGATCCTTTGTATTGTTGTATGTGGCATCGATGCTAATCGTCAATAATAATAATTAATTAATTAAATGAGTAATTAATTTAATTACATTAGAATTAGATTTTGATGATGCTAGCCAATAATGATTTCATTGTTAATATTAAGCCTTATAAATGTAGTAGGCTTATATTAGATTTATTAAGAAAAACTTGAAAGAAATATAATTAATTTCTTATTAAGGTTGTAAAGGGGTAAAGATAAAAAATAAAGAAGAAGACAATTTTTTTGATAAACTCTAGCATTGGTAAAATGAAAATAGTGGCATGGTCATTTTCTTTGAACATTGGAAATAATGACATTCTTCAACATGTTGAGCATTACCAAGATAGCCAAATGGGCATGCATAAATAAACCATCCTTGGTTTATCTTGGGAAGGGAAAGGTTCTTTAAAAGAGGTGGATAGCTTGCTGGCAAGGATTTTTTTTGGAATTGAAGGAGAGCAATGAAGACCGAGAATGAGGAAGCTTGCAGAGGAAATTATTCACTAGAGGATCAAAATACATCTAATTAGTAAAATATTGGTATCTGATTAAGATGCTCTCATAAGAAATGCTTTTGATTGTTTTAGTTTATGCTATTGGTCTACTTGGAATTTTTTTACAGGAGAGTAGATGTCAGCATAAGGAAAGTAATGGTTTTGATGTAATTTTTTACCATTGCCTTGAGTTCTAGTTATACGTAGTAGATTTCCTTAGATAGAGTAGTCTGCAAGCATCACTATTATAGAAGAATATGGTTTAAACCTAGTGAGCTTGGGTGTTCTTATTTTATTATTGTGGTCTATTGAGTAGAAAATCTATTAAGTTGGTGGATGTTGATTTCGGTTTGGTGTTTCACCTATTAGATTTTATTTTGCATAAGCCTTTTTTTGTTTTTCTTCTCTAAGGACTTGGTAGGTGGGTAGTCAACTTGTACACCCTCCCTATTGTGATAGTAGTATAGTGTGTTTCTTATAACCTTATATGTCTTCTCAGGTAGGGTACCAGTTTGAAATCCTACATGTTGTGCATTTTGCTAGGTTGAGCACCATGGTGCTCCTTTTTTTTTATGTTGTATGCTTCTATTTTGTACCTCTTCGAGTGCTAGTTTGAATTATTTAGAGTTCAAAAACTTTTTATTGAATAATTAAATTAGTAGTGGAACCTATGAAATGAATAATTAAATCATTAAATGGAAACCTTGAAATTGATTAATCAAATTATTAGTTAGAAACTTTTGTTTATTTGGTTAATTAAACTATGAGTTGGAAATATTTTATGTTGGTTAATTAAGTTTATGGAGAACCATTTGATTTGGTTATTTATTTTATTAGTTGAAATATATTATATTATATGGCTAAAAAGCAATACTTGCATTAATTAAGTTTTATTTCATTAAGAAGAAAATTAGTTGCTTATGTGGATTGATAGTATGGTTTAAAGGGTTGGGGTTTTAGTCTTAAATTAATGTGTAGATGAAGGTTCTTTATTTTTTTGGAAGCATCTTATTTAACGAATATAAGAGATTATGGAATGCTTATAAAATGAATTTTTGAGGCTTAAGTAGATATGAAATCCATTATAGAGAGAAGTATGGGATTATCTTAGTGTTGTTGTATGGTTGTGCTTGCATAAAGATACTTGTATTCTCATTTGTATCTTGCATGGTTGAGTGTTTAAATGCATAATGCATGTTAAGAGTTGTCCTGATTCCTAATATTATTCTCAAAGTTCATGGAAGATTCTCCTTCATGAAGAGGATCATGAAAAGAAGATGGTGCTAGGGACATCTTAGGTGGAAAATGTATTAATGTATTTGAGGATGAAAAGAAAAGTGATGTTATTCTTTATGTCAAGTTATTGTAAAGTTGGAAGTGAAGTAATTTAGAGAAAATATGTTTTCCAATTACTTTTGTTATATTTAAACTTGAACGAAGAATGAAAGGATTAAATGTTATTGATTTCTTATATGAAGTTATTCAAATATTTAGTTATGAGAAAATGGGAAATAATGAGTTAGATTCTAATTCATGGATGATATATTATAATACTTTTAGATGTTGTTAGTTATTTTATTTTAAATAAAGGAATTGCTAAATGCTAGTATTATGGATGAAAGTATTTTTTCTTAAAAATCTAGTTCTAGGAATGTATTATAATTAAGCATGTTATTTCTTTTATAGCACTTTAATTCCTTTTTGGGAGAGATATTATTTTGATAATATGTATGACTATTGAGTTTGGTGGGGGTTCTTAGGGATGGATCTAAAGCCATATTATGACCCTTGAGTCAATAATGTAATCCAATCCTAAAAGGAGTTGCAGTGATGCAATAACTAGGAAGATAAGAATTTGGAAGGAGTTGTGGTGATACAATAGCCAGGTATTCACAAATTTGGGAGTAGTGATGAAATAACCAAATAATTGTGAATATTACACCTTTAATATAAATGCTCAAGTTTTCCAAAGTAGTGAGATATTTGGAATCATTCACAAGACAATATAGTGGTGTCACCTTGAATGGTGAGGATCGGGTGACCATTCTTATTACTAGGTGAGTGGTAATAGCCTTAGTTAACCCATGAAGGTGTAGTAACTAAGCACTAAGAAATTATGCAAAAATAATCCTACATAAATGGATTTATTTAGGGTTAGGAAGATGATGTTCCCCTTTAAGTGTTATGGGATTTAAAGGATAATTCCTACGTTGTGGTCAAGTTGTCATATAATGATGAGAGTGTAGGAAAAGTGGGGGGACCGCTATTGGTATCATTTCTAAATAGTGAGGTTTAGAAAGGTGAACCCCATAAATACAAGATGTTGACCACTCCTATCCACTTCAGTTTCATTTGTAGTGACAATGAACTTAAATTGTGGTTATGCCTTATAATGCTAGAAAATATTAGGACTTCTTTGTGAACCTTACTTGTGATATATATATATATATATATTGGTTTGGTTTTGTGGGTTGTTATAGTTGGTATCAGGGCTCTAGGTCATAGGACTAGAAGCTTCCATGGAGAGAACCTAGGATACGCCTTGAATTGATGTGATATTTTAGAAAGACACACTCTTATAGGGACCTTAACTTGATCTTGGATAACATATATTGCACACCATTTGGATAAGTCAAACCAAGGAATATAAATCTTAGAGAGTATAGTTTCTTATTAGGGATGACACCTTGAAGTGAGGCAAGCATTACCAAGATCATTATCAGTGGAGTGATAATGGTCATAACCAAGATGACACATTACGAGGAGGTAAGTGTGACCATGATCATTATTAGGAAGGAGATAATGGTCTAATTTAGTTCATGGGGAGATGTAAATAACTAATTGTACTTATACAACTTCTTTCATGGATAGAAGATAATAATTATTTTGAGATCATCCATGAAGGTGGGATCAATTATGCAGAAGGAAGTTATAGTACATTCCTAAAATAAATCTAGAAGAATAATGGACTCCAATAAGAAAACTAGAAGAACAATAGATTCCAGTAATAATTCTAGAAGAACAATGGATTCTAATAAGAAAATTAGAGGCACAAGAGATTCAACCAAGAGAATAACAAACATTACATCTATAGTTAAGTTGCTAAAATAGGAAATGGAGCAACTTATGTCATTAGTTAGATTACTTCAAGAGTAGATGGACTAACAATGAACAATGTTGGAAATTATTATTGAATAGGAACCCAAAAATGAAAAAGGTAAAGGAAACCCAAGAGAGGGACCAAAGTTCAAAAAACAAAATATAGGGATTATAGGAATATTTTTTTAAAAAAGAGACAATATAGAACCTTGACCGCCAAAGCAATATGAGTCAGTTTAGGAGAAAATAAGAGATAAAATGTAGAAAAGATCTAATGCACCTACGATATGTTTCTTTATTTTTGGGGGCCTTCATTATGCAAATAAGTATCCCCAATTACCAAAGTTGAGTAGCAACCATACTAAATCTATGCATCCATAGGGAGTCAGAACCTAGATGAACAAACAACCCCTATGTTACTAAATGGTAAGTTGTTCAATAAGAATGTTAAATTTTTAATTGATATTGTAGTTAAAAATAGTTTTATTTCCATTAGTATTATAGAGGATATGTCAAAAAGACCTAGGTTTTTGGCACAAAGGTGGAAATTTGAGTATTTATATGGATATACTTAATTAGTGTATCAATATTTTTATACGATTGAGATCACCTTACCCAATGGATCCACTATTTGGAACTTATATGTAGTATCACTACATGCCTTTGATATTATCTTAGGTATGGATTGGTTAAAGCCTCATGGAGTCCTAATCAACTTCCAAGAAATATGGATGGACTATACTAATAAGGATAAGAGGAGAGTAAGGGTTTAAAGTAGGTAAGGATATTTTTGACCATATTTGTTGTCATCTATGCATCTAAAGAATGAAATTAGGAGAGGTGGTATGTTGTATGTAGTAAAGATAAATGGTAAGATAGACAATAATGGAGATGAAGAAATATTTAAGAAACATCCTATTATGCTTGAATTTAGGGATGTATTTCTAGAAAATATTCCAAGCCTATCACCTCGGTGTGAATTTAACTTCACCATTGAGATAATACTTGGAGCTAAACCTATTGCAAGTACACCTTATAGAATGAATCTTGTTGAGTTGTAAGAGCTTAAGGTGCAACTTCAAGATATTTTAGAGAAAGGTTTAATCAAATCTAGCGTGTCACCCTAGGATGCTTCAATACTATTTATAAAAAATAAGGATGGTTCCTCGAGGTTGTGCATTGATTATAGGATGTTGAATAAGGTGACCATCAAGAATAGGTATCACTTGATAAGGATTTATGATATATTTGATCAGATAAATGATGAAATTATATTTTAAAATATTTATTTAATATATGGATATCATTAGCTAAGAATTCATGAGGAGGATACTCATAAAACAACTTTTAAAACTAGATAAGAACACTACGAGTTTACAGTGTTGCCATTTGGATTGAAAAATGCACCAATAAATTTTATGAATCTAATGAACAATGTGTTTAGGAAATATTTGGATCGATTTATTTTGGTAATTCTATATGATATATTGATATATTCTCACACCAAATAGGAACATGCTCAACATTTGAGGTTAGTGATAGAGATGTTGAGGAAAAACCAACTTAATGGAAAGTTGTTTAAATGTGAATTTTATGCCTTACAAGTTTCTTATTTGAGGTATATTATATCTACAAAAGAGATTTTTGTGGATCCTAAAAATATTGAGGTCATTTTGAGCTAGCCTACACCCACAAATGTATTTGAGGTTAGAAGCTTCATGGAAATAACTGGATATTATAGGTGTTTTGTGAAGGACTATTAAAAAATTGCCTACTCTATCATCAACCTTAAAAGAAAATGAAAGGAGTTCAAATGGATGGATAAGTGTAATGTTGCATTTGAAACCTTAAAAAATAAGTGAAGTACAACATCAATTCTCAAGATACCAGATCCTCTTGGGAACTTTAAAATATGTACGGATGCTTCCTTAGAAGGTTTGGAAGGGGTATTATACCAAAATGAAGCTATAGTAGCATATGAGTCTAAGAAACTCAAGAAGCATGAGTTGAATTATATTACACATGACCTAGAGTTGGTAGTGGTTGTACATGCATTAATGGTCTAGAGACACTATTTTTTGGGGAAAATATTCAAGCTAAGGATGGACCACAAAATATTAAGTTATATCTTTATCCAACCTATGTTGAATGCAAGACAAAGAAGGTGGATAGAGTTCCTAGCCAAATATGAATTTGGTATTGAGTATATCAAAGGAAATAAGAATAAGGTTGTTTATGCCTTGATTAGGAGAAGGCATATAGTAGGATTGACCTGGATTCATGTAGAATTGATGGATAAAGTCAAGGAAATGCAGTCATAAGATTAGTATTGCATTAAAATTTGGGTTAAAATCAAGAAAAAACCTAAGGAAAATAAGGATTTTAACAAAAAATATAAACTTTTATGTTTCAAGGATAGGGTTTTCATACCCAAAACTAGAGATTTAAAGAGAATTATTATGCAAGAGGTGCATACTTTTCCATATTATACCCATACAAGAGGTGCAACGATGAGAGAAAACATGAAAAAAAGCTATTGGCCAGGAATGCAATAAGATATCACTAGTTTTATTGCTAGATATTTGGAATGCCAAAAGGTTAAGGTAGAACATCAACATCCAATATGAAAATTGTATCTACATGATATACATACTTAGAAGTGGCATGTTATATCTATGAATTTTGTTATGGATTTATCTAAGACTAGGTACCAGCATGATGTAATACTTATGATGGTCGATAAGTTGACTAAGGTTGCACATCAAATACAAGGAAACATCAAGGATGATGCACCAATAATGGAAAATAGATTTGCTAAGGAATTTTTTAGGTTACATGGTTTTCTTGAGGTGATCATATCAGATATAGATTCTAGGTTTACATTATAATTTTGGCAATATCTACATCGTGCAGTGGGTACTAAATTGAATATAATTTCTTCTTACCATCTAGAAATAGATGGGAAAATAGAGAGGATTAACCAAGTATTCAAAGACATGCTATAATTTTTGCATCTGGTTGGATTTGTATATAATAATGGATACCATGCATCGTTGGGAATGGATCTGTTTGAGGCCTTATATGGAAAGAGATCCAGAATATCTCTATCATGGAACAATCTAGAGGATTGGGTGGTGATTGAACCACACACTGTTAAAGAGGTGGAGTAGCTCAAAATTATTTGGCAAAGACTTAAGGAAGCAATAAATCACCAAAAGAGCTATGCTGATATGAAAATATCACCAAGAGAATTATCTATGGGAGATAAAATTTTCTTGAGGGTTAGACTCATGAAAAGTGCCATCAAGTCAACTAAGTTAGATCATCATATTTTGGGCCTTTTGATATCATTGATAAGATTAGTCCAATAGCCTATAGGCTCATGTTGCTACCCAACTTATCAAATATCCATGATACTTTCCACATATCCCTTATTAGGAAATATGTTTTTGATCCTTCTCATGTTTGGAATGTTTCAAAATTGTAGATGGAAGATCCCTCAACCATTGAGGCGTGTTCAGTAAAAATTATAGGATTTTATTCCAATATGATGAGGAAAGAAACCCTAGATCAATGTTAGGTCCAGTAGGACCAATATTTTGAAAATTATGTAACTTGGTAAGATGTTTAGGAAATGAAGAAGAAATTCCGATATTTATTTGAATGAAATGTATATGTTTTTTTCAATAAATGCATAGGACTATATTTAGTCCAAGGGGGGAGTATGTAACAACCCTCCTTGGTAGGACTTATTATTGACATTTGATTTATGTATTGATGTGTAAACAAAGCATAAAGTGCAACTATCAACACGTCCTAATAACATAAAATAAGAATATGGCACTGTTGATGGAATTTATGGTTGTAGTATCAAGTACTCTCATAGGTGGATTGGTATGGGACAACCACCAAAATTGAGAGGAAAATAGGAAATGATGGATGATATTTATCATTGACAACTCAAGGGTAAAATAATACCCTTCATATAGATGCATTGCATATAAGTTTATTGTTTGAATACACCATTGGGCAAGGAGGTTGCTATTAGAAAAATAGCCATCCTTAGTAGGTAGGTGATAAAATTTAGTTATATTAAAAGCCACCTACTTAAGGAAGAAAAAAAAAAATGTTGTGGATATTATTGATTGCATCCTAGTGGAAAACAAGATGACTTGACATGAGCCTTTGTATTGTTGTATGTGGTATCAATGCTAGTGGTCAATATTAGAATTCAATAATAATTAAACTGATTAGGTGAGTAATTAATTTAATTACATTAGAATTAGATTTTTATGATGCTAGTCTATAATGATTTTATTGTTAATATTAAGAATTACAAATGTAGTAGGCTTATATTAAATTTATTAAGAAAACCTTGGAAAGAAAGACAATTAATTTCTTATTAAGGTTGTAAAGTGATAAATATGAAAAAAAAAAAAATTAAATTTTTAATAAACTCTAGCATTGGTAAAATGAAAATAGTGGCACAATCATTTTATTTGAACATTGAAAAGATTGATATTCTTCAATGTGTTGAGCATTGCCAAGATAGAAAAATGGGTATGCATAAAGAAACCATCCCTAGTTGATCTTGGGGAGGGAAAGGTTATTTAAAAGAGGTGGATGGCTTGATGGCAAGGGTTTTTTTTTGGAATTGAAGGAGAGGAACAAAGACTAGGAAGGAGGAAGATTGAGGAGCCAATTCTTCACTAGACAACCAAAATGCATTTGCTCAATAAAAGGTTGGTATTTGGTTAAGATATTGTCATAATAATTGCTTTTGATTATTTTAGTTTATGTTCTTGGTGTGCTTGGAATGTTGTTATAGGAGAGTAGATGTCATGCATAAGGAAGGTAATGGTTTTGTTGTAATTTTTTAGCATTGCCTTAAGTTTTGGTTATCCATAGTAGAAATCCCTACATAGAGTAGTTTGCAAGCATCATCGTTATAGAATACTCTAGTTTAAACCTAGTCAGCTTATGATTTCCTCTTTTTTTGTTGTGGTCTATTGATTAGAACATCTATCTGGTTGGTGGGCATCAATTTTGGTTTGGTATTTCACCTATTAGCTTTTATTTTGCATAAGCCTTTTTCTCTGTTACTCTTCTCTAAGGACTCGAAAGGTGGGTAATCAACTTATGCATCTTCCTTACTCTGGAATTAGTTTGGTGTATAGCTTAGAACTCTAGATGTTTCCTAAGGTAGGGTATCAAGTTGGAAGCATGTGTGCTGTGCATTTTGTTGGATTAAGCATCATGGTGCTCCTTTTTCTTGTTGTTGTATGCTTGTCTTCTATGCTTATTCTAGTTCTAGTTCAAATGCTTTAGAGTTTGAAACCTTTGTATTGAATAATTAAATTAATAGTGGAACTTATGAAGCGAATAATTAAATAATTAAATGGAAACCTTAGAATTTATTAATCAAATAATTATTTGGAAACTTTTGTTTATTTGGTTAATTAAATTATGAGTTGGAAAACCTATTTGCTGGTTAGATAATATTTTGGAGAATCATTTGATTTGGTTATTTATTTTATTAGTTGAAAGACCTTAGATAATAAGGCTAAAATGCAATAGTTGCATTAATTAAGTTTTATTTCATTAAGAAGAAAATTAGTTGCTTATGTGGATTGATAGCATGGTTTAAAGGGTTGGGTTTTTAGTCTTAAATTAATGTGTAGATGAAGGTTCTTTATGTTTTTTGAAGTATCTTAATTAAATAATATAAGAGATTATGGAAGGTTTATATAATAAATTTTCAAGGCTTAAGTAGATAAGAAATCCATTATAGATAGAAGTATGGGAGGAGTTGCAATGATGCAATATTCGGGTGTTAGCAAATATGGGAGGAGTTGCAGTGATATAATAACTAGATAATTATAAATATTACACCTTGAATGACAAGGCTTAGGTGTTCCAAGGTAGTGACAGCTTTGGAATCATTCACAAGATAGTATAGTGGTGGAACCTTGAACAATGATGATCGAGTGACCATGCTTATTACTAAGTGAGTGGTAATAGCCTTAGTTAACCCACGAAGATGTGGTAACTAAGCACTAAGGCATTATTCCAAAATAAGACTACATAGATAAACTTATTTAGGTTTAGGAAAATAGCATTCCCATTTAAGTGTTATGGGCCATAAAGGATAATCCCTATGCTATGGTCAAGTTGGCCTATACCAATGAGGGTATAGGAAAATTGGGGGGACCACTATTGGCATATTTTATAAATGGCAAGGTTTATAAATGTGAACACCAAATATATGGGATGTTGGCCACTTTAGTCCAATTGAGTGTCATATACAATGACAATGACCTCAAATTTTGGTTATGCCTTATAATGCTAGAAATATTGGGACTTATTTGTGAACCTTATTTGTGATAAAAAAATCTCTCTTCATTTGGTTTGGTGTATTATTACATAGATGGCTAAGGGGACCATAGAGAGAGCTCAAAATATATCATCTAGATAGGGTTCAATGATAGTTTAGGTTAGTTCAAGGTATTCCTAAGCTAGGGAAGCAGTGGTTCCCGTAGGTAACTCAAGAGATATGGGGGGATATGGTGATATTCTTGATCTTGAGGGTTTTTTTGAGAAGGATGTTAATGATCCTTCAATCAAGGGGCCTATTTTTGATGATGTGGGGATGGCTATGAAGATATTTATAGAAAAATTATTCTAGAAATAATGCAGAAATAAATAACTTAGAATAAATGACACCACACAATGTACATATAACACACAAGATTTATCCTGGTTCACCCAATATGGGGTACATCCAAAAAAACAAGAGCCACACCTCCTTGATATTATTATTAACTTGCCCAAAAATGGGACATTACAATAAATTTAAAGGAAACTCTTCCAACCCTAAACCACTATGTGGTATTAGAGTACAATGGGCACAACACCGTGGGCTAAACCACCCACACCCACCAACCACCCACCAACCGTGGAAATCCTAAAAGTCGCTCCGCTCCACAAACCACTTAAATCATCAATAAACCCTAAGTGGTGACTTCTTAGCCTAATAAATGACAAGTGCTTAGGCAACTACAACTGATAATGCTTTTGGGAAAGTCATGTCGTAGGATAGTTAATGTCCTATAAAATAGTTTATTTATAAGTGGTGACTATTTTAGCCTAAGTTATGAACAAAAACTTAGATAAAATTGTATTTGTATGCAGTTGATGCCTCTTTTTGTTGGATGGATAGTTAATGTCCTAATATAATACTTTGTTTTTTCAAACAATTTGTCCTAATATGGTACAATGTTTTTTGGATAGTTTGTCTTGATATGGTTCCTTGCTTTTTGTATAGTTTATGTCCTGATATGGTTCTTTACTATTCAAATAGTCTATGTCCTAATATGGTGCTCTACTTTTTGAACAATCTATGTCCTGATATAGTGCTTTGCTTTTTGGATAGTCTATGTCCTAATATAGCTCTTTGTTTTTTGATAGTCTATGTCCTGATATTGTGTTTTGTTTTTCAGATATTCTATGTCCTAATATAATGCTTTACTTTTTGAACAATCTATGTCCCAATATAGATATTTCATGTTCCTTTGATTGGAATAGTTCATTGTATAGATTTATCATATTATTTATGCCCTATCTTTAGGGGTTTGTTAAAAGGATTAGGGATCTTGCCATCAATATTATTGATGTCATAGGATTTTTATTCTTTTAGCATACTATTAATAGATTTGAAATATGTCAAATCATTTTAGAACAATGTTGCTAAAGATGATAATATTTGTATGTAAGAAGGTATCATCATTTGAAACTCTTATTAGTGTTTGTAAGAAAACAAAATGTCATGTCATTGTTATCTGGAAGTTCCTAATAAGAGGGATCAAAATAAAATATTTATTTAGAATGAATGAAAATTTGATAAAAAAATTATAAATTTTATATCCTTATGACTTAGGGAATGTCATCATTTGGCAAGTATGGGGATGTTTAAATTAATTCTTTTTTTCTTTGTATTATTTGACATGTGTGTTAACTAAAACATGAAACAAGATATTATTTCAAGTAAAAAATATAAATTTAGTGTATATACTAATGATATGTTGATAGTATTTTAGGATCCAGAGTCTATAATGGTATGTATAGCTTGAATTCTTTATCGCATCCCAATGGATGTGCATCTAATGTTATATTATGGAAATATCCTTTTGTGACCATAACATGATTACACCATATGGGGTAAATATATAATAATCTCAAAAGAATTACATGGGGAAGATTGGATGATTTAGTTCATGATTTTGTTCACCCACAACAACCTAAGTGTGTGATTTTTCAAGAATACAGTCAATGCATAAATGAAGGCATACAATGGTGATAGTAATGATAGATAATATGTGAGGAGTGTCTCATTGCTTCTTAGTGAAAGAGGATAAATTTAAAAGTTATTCCCCATATATTTTTTCTAAATCCATAAAAATCATTTATACGAAAAATAACTCTCATTTTCTCCCCATTCAGAGAGGCTCTTGAGTTCCTACCTCTCTAGGAAAATATTATGTTATGCAATATTGATTGATAAGGATAGTATATGATCCCAAATATATTATTAAGAGGGTAATCGTTACATCCTGACGAAGTTAAAATAAATGTTGAATTGAGATATGCACTTTTATGCACTCATGCAAATATTCAATTTAAGAAAACTCAAACCAAGCATGCATCATACATACAAAATTTTATTGATAATATATGAGGTTCAAATACAATTAGATTTATGTTAAACAAATTGATGATATGGGTTTTTCAATGATTATACTTCATCATAGGGTCCTGATTTAGAAGTAGTAGGTGGTTAATTGATGATGATGAAAAGCTTATACCAGGATAGGATTTTTTATTTAAATTATTAAACCATTTTGATGTTTGAAAATATTTTTATCTAGAATTGAATAATTGTACATAATCCATCCATGTTAATTATAAATATAGAATGTGACAATTGATGAACTTGAATTTGTGATTAACCCTTATATTGAGAAAGAAGGTTTGACATACTAATTTATCACTTGTTGGGTATGTGGGAATACTAACACTTTCCAAGTGTCAAATTATTATATTCCACATTCTACTTGGATATAAGAATGAATCATAAATTAATAATAAGTTTATATGATTAGGATTCATGATGTATGATATATTCTTATATCAGAGAAGAATGTTTGACATAATCATTTCTTGCTTGTTGGGTGCATAGGACTTGTTAACACTTACCAAATAATTAATGATTATACCAAACATTCTAATTGGATATAAGAATTAATAATAGTTTGATCTTGTTGATATGTTATTGATTATGATACATGGTAAACCCTTATATAGAAGAAGCAAGTTTGATAGAGTCACTCCTAGCTCATTTGATGTATAGTATCTACTAACACTTACCGAGCGAAGAATGATTCTACCAAACTTTATGTTGGCATATAAGAGTGAACCGTGAGTTTATGAGAATAATTTTTGATAAGACTGAGAATTTTGATAGATCCTTTCATAGAGAAAAAATATTTCATAGAATCATCACATGTTTTTGGGTTATTTCTAAGATTTTCATGCACTTGCTAATCATCAAATGGTCGTATGATATACTTTTCTTGGGTGAAAATATGAATCAAAATATGTGATTGATATTTTTGTTTATTTGATAAATCTTTTTACCAATAAAAACTAGTTCATAGAATTATCCCATGTTGTTGGATGCTTTCTAAGAGTTTTTAGGTAAAAAGATAAATCAAAGGATGTTATGATAAAATATGTAGTAGAAGAGATGAGAATATGTTTAATTAGGGTGTAACTTGTTAACTCATACATGCCCTTTTATATACCACTCATGGGTTGACATTGTAGTATCAGTATCATCATGGAGTGCTAACAAGTCTAGTGGAAGCATAGAAAACCAATATGTGTCATCCAATGTTGTAATAAACAAAGGTAATGATAAATAAGATGGTGTGCATGGGTCCTTTTATAAATTTTGAATTCATAGATAAAAAATTCAAGGTGTATAGATATGGTCAAGTCATAATTGATTACTATCTTATGCTTGTCACAACCTCAGTCTCTTTTCTATAGTTCAAAAGACCTTTAAAAGGAGTGATCAGATTTTGAATAAGTTGATGAGGTATTCCACTAGCTTAGTGACCTACTATAAGTATAATACAACTGATATTATTTTCTAGCTTTGATCATTATTGATTTATTTTTGGATACCTCCTCATGAATTTATGGGATGAATAGGAAAACCAAGCAACCATGCAATTTAGGCATATGAATACAAGAAAAATATGTTCATAATTAAAAAAAAAATGAGTCATACCTACAATAAACCATGCAATTACACACATGAGTAGGAAAACATGTAGATTCAAGTCTAATACCTTGTTAAATGCATTATGTTGATAGGTTATTTGAGTTTGTTGCCATCTATGAAAGCTAGACAATAAGTACCTAATCCAAATTTTATCTATTATGATGAAGGGACCTAACTAGTTGGGTTCGAATTCACCCTTAAGGTCCTTAGCATTAGTATTCTTTTATTTTTCCTTGAGGATAAGATCTACTACTTCAAAATAAAAAGGTCTAACCTAATTTCCATAGGCTTTCTTGGGCCTTTGATGATACATATGTAAGTGCTCTAAGGCATGAGTTTACCTTTCATTGAGCAACTAAAGTTGGCTAAGTATTGCATGATGGCACTTATCACTAGTTATTGCATGCTTTAGAAGCATCCTAAGATATGGAAATTATCATTCAAAGGGGAATATGGATTCAATACCATAAACTAAGGAGTAGGGCATAACACCATTTGGGGCTCAAACATTAGTGTGATATGCCCACAAGGTAGGATATAGATTCAAATACCAATACTTGTTGATATTGCTCACTAACTTAAAGAAGATTAAATCAGTGTTTTGTTAGAAGCTTTGGCTTGGCCATTACCTTGTGGGTAGTATGTCATTGACCATTTGTGCTAAAATTTTAACTTAACAGAAAGTTTGACCATATACTTTTTAAAAAGGAGTGCTATTATCAGATATAAGTATATTAAGGATACCATAATGTGATAAAATTTGATTCATGATAAACTTAGAGACATGAACACCCATACAAGAGGTTAGAAGTATAACTTCTTCCCCCTTCGTAAAGTAATCAATAGTTGCAGAGATGTATTTATGTCCATAAAATAACACTAGGTTTATTTTGTTGATGATATCCAACCCCAAGTAGAAAAGGGTGAGGGTGATGTAACTGATTGAAGTTCCTGAGATGGAATATAAATTAGGTTATCAAGATTTTGAAACTTATCATATTTTATTACATGACTATAAGCACATTGTTCCATGGTCAGCCGATAATAGACCATGCAAACAAGCTATTTAGTGATCGTAATTCCATTGAAGTGTCCACCACAAGCCCCTTCATGAGCATCTTGAATAAATATTTTAGCTTTGTCTATATTGAGACACCTTAAGGGAATACCATCAAAAGTACTTCGATAAATGATGTCTCTAATTATGATGAATCGATAGACACATTACCTGAGATTTTTTTACTCATTGTGATTCAACCCTTTGGGCAAAGTATAACTCTTAAGGAAATCATATATTTCCTTATACCATGAGTCGATCATAGGTGCTTGCTTGGTGGTGAAGATGGCCAATGACTATTGACTAGATTGTAACATTGTTAGTTTTCTAATATAATGAATGATGATTGTCATTTATTCATACTCCAATCCTAGAGGTATGAGGTATGTGACAAAAATCATTGCATCTACTTGGTGATTACTAGAGCTAGGAATCATATCAATGGTTATATTTTCAAAAGAAGTCATTAGGTTATCCAAAATTCTTTTATATGGTTTTAATTTACCATCCTTATTATGATAAATCCCATTTATTTGGTGGACTATAAGCTAGGAATCTCCAAAAATAGAGATTAAAGTGATTTTCAATGCCAACATTGCTAGCAACCTATTGTGGTTGCTCCACAATGTACCCCAAAATTGGGGACCCAAATTTTTTGCATGTGTTCCAAGAAGACTAAAGTGGCCCATAGGCTAAAGATCAAGAAAAAAAAGTAAAATACCACAAGGAGGAAAAGTATCGCGATATCGCGACATGTTGCACCATCGCGACCAAAATAGAAAAAGCGTCGCGATATCATGACATGTTGCACCATCGCGGCCAAAGAAAGAAAAAGTGTCGCGATATCGTGACATGTTGCAGTTTCATGGTCCAAGACAAAGGGAGAGAGCAAAAGTGAAAAAGTGTCACGATATCGCAACATGTTGCACCATCGCGACCAAAATAGAAAACGTGTCGCGATATCGTGACATGTTGCACCATCATGGCCAAAATAGAAAATGCATCGCAATATCGCAACATGTTGCTAGAAAAAGCATCGCGATATCGTGACATGTTGCACCATCGCGACCAAAGAAAGAAAAAGTGTCGCGATACCACGACATGTTGCACCATCGCGGCCAAAATAGAAAATGCGTCGCGATATCGCGACATGTTTCACCATCACGACCAAAATAGAAAAAGCGTCGCGATATCATGACATATTCAGTTTTGCGGAAAAAATAGAAAAAAGTGTCGTGATATCGCGACATGTTGCTTGGTCGCGGTCAGAGGAGAAAAGGTGTCGCAATATCGCGACATGTTGCATTTTCGTGATTCAAAGCAAAGAGAAAGAGCTAAAAAGAAAAGTGTCATGATATCGTGACATGTTGCATTTTTACGAACGTACAGGAAAAAGTGTCACGATATCATGACATGTTGCATTTTCGCAATTCAAAGCAAAGAGAAAGAGCTAAAAAGAAAAGTGTCGTGATATCGCGACATGTTGCATTTTCGCGACCGTACAAGACAAGAAAGAACAAGAAAAGAAAAGTGTCGTGATATAGCGACATGTTGCATTTTTGCAATCATACAAGACAAGAAAGAACAAGAAAAGAAAAGTGTCGTGATATCGCGACATGTTGCATTTTCACGACCGTACAAGACAAAGAGAAAAAGTGCGAAGAAAAAGTGTCGCGATATCGCGACATGTTGCGTCATCGCTGCCAAACAAGAAAAAGTGTCGCGATATCACGACATGTTGCGTCATCGCTGCCAAACAAGAAAAAGTGTCGCGATATCGCGACATGTTGTGTTTTTGCTGCCAAAGGAGAAAAAGTGTCGCGATATTGCGACATGTTGCATTTTCGCGATTCAAAGCATAGAGAGAAGGCAAAAGAGAAAAAGTGTTGCGATATCGCGACATGTACTGTCAAGGCCAAAAGGTAAAAAGTGTCGTGATATCGTGACATGTTGCACTATCACGGCCAAAAGGGAAAAAGTGTCGTGATATGACGACATGTTACTTTTTTGTGGCTACAAGCAACAAAGGAGAGCAAGGAGGCAAAAGTGTCATGATATCACGACATGTTCTAGTTTCGCCAAGGTAACGGACCTACATCAATGCGGACATAAGGACAAACTCTAATGAATAAGACAAAGCATTACATGATCATTTAAGATTTCCGTTACACACGGAGGGAAATAGACGCAAGCCCATGTGGAGAAACGCAACGAAGGGCCACAAAATGGAAACCAAAGCACACGCATAGAAGGGAAGGTGAAACGAGCAGTCATCAAAAAACGAAGCAAACCGTCATGGAAGAAGAAACAATGTTTTCAAAAGTTTAAATACGCCATAGAAAGAGGCCAGAGGAGGTGGGGAAACCACTGCAAGCAGAGTTGCAGAGCTGAAGGCGAGGAAGCTATTTTAGACCTATTTGAGTTGTTTCTCTTTCACAGACTGGTTTGGAAAAACCAGAGATTTTGCTATTGTAAAATGACATATTTTTAATGCAGAAGTGTTAATAAATTTGCATCTTGTGGGCAAGAAAGAAGGAGATATTCTTTGCATGCTATGGATTTAATGTTTATTCTTTCATTTTTTAGATTTTGAATTTATAGATAATGTTAAATGTCATATTTTTGGGTTACATTAGGCGAATGTTTGAAATCTGAAATGTTATTTCGTACCCTAGGAACCAACACTTAGTCTATGGGGATTGTGCATGTTTTGCAAGTCCAATAGGTTAGGTTGCATGCATGGAGACCTCACATCTTCGGTTTTGTCGAAACATGATAGCATCATACTGAGTGCATTTTTTATTTTTAGTTTGTTTTCTGCATTGCATTTTCATTCTCTGCATTTTATTTTCTTCAAAAAGTTTAACTTATTTAAAATAAACATTTAAAAATTACAAAATCTAGAAAATCAATGAACAATCACTAAAGTTTCATGGTGAAATAAAACAACATTGCCCCTTGATTACAGTTACTTGCAATCACTAAGGTGTTCTAAGCATTTAAATTGATTATCTTCATTTGAGATTACTAATACACAGTTGCAAATGCTAATACAATGGAGACCTTAGAGAAGTTTTTTGTTTGACTTCTTTGCAAGAGGGGATTTGGAACCCAAATCCTAAAGGAGAGTTGTACTTTCAAAACTGGGTGAAAATACCACTCAAAATATTGGTTCTAGAAGGAGGGCTGAATCGGTTTATTTCATTGTCCTAACGCTTTTTGATTGTTCATACACGAATAAGCTATTTGGAATAAGGTTTTATTTGTGGTACTGAGAGTTTTGTTAGGTTCTTGTAGGATTATCATCATCGATTTTGAATCAAATGGCCCAACCTCCACCACCTCCTTGGTACGGAGCTCATAACATTCCTTTGAATATTACAGGGGATATTCACGAGATCCCTAGGAATATAGAGAGATTTTTGCCCAAATACAAACCGGATGGCCCACGGACCGCAGAAGAACATATTCAGGCCTATAGGTATGTTTTGATCAGACTGCATGTTCAACATGAAGATGTGGCTTGTAGACTCTTCCCCATGAGCCTAGACCAAGTGGCTTACGAATGGTATATTTGCTTACCTACTGGTTCCATTATGTCATGGATGCAAATGGAAGATGCTTTTGTCAACCAATTCAGGTCACCATTAGATCCCACAATCATCTATAATCAGTTCATTACATGCAAAAGAGGCTAGGGTGAGCCAATTCGAACTTTTAATCAGAGATTTCAAAAATGCTATAATAGAGCAATTCGGCATTTTGCCATTGATCCCGCAGTAGCTTTGCAAATATATTTTGGGGCATTGGATCCTATGACGACAATATTTTCAAGGCAAAATCCTAAAGTTACCATGCTTGCTCTAGCCTACAATGAAGCTATGACCATTGAACAACAAATGACACCATAGGGTTATGGGTTTTCCTAGATGCCTATGGTAGGACAATATGGCTCATATGGTCAAGCTCCTATGATGAATTAGATCATGGGACCGCAAATATCAGGCATAAATGATTTGCCTTATCAATAGCCATATTCATAAACACCCGCTTATGCACCCATTCCAATTCAACCAATCACATCCATTCCCCCCATTCCTTCATTTTTGCAAAATAGTCAGCAGACTATGCAGGGAGCTAGTCCGATTAATTCTCAGGCTATAGTTCCTTTCAACAATCCAATTCCAATTCAAAGTGTGAATCCCTACACGAATCAAGTGGCTCAAAATCCAACTCAAATGTTAAGTCAAGATCTCGCCAATTACGCAAATCCTATTGGAACTAGCAATAACATAGCTCAACCAAAAGAGATTTATTTAGAGGTTGAAGAACTCAAAAGGATGATTCACAAATTGAGTAATTATTTGGTTCAAAAACAAAAGTATGAATCCCATGCCCCTCACCCAAATCAAAATTTCAACAATAGAGGGAGACAGTGGAATGCGAAGCCAAACAATGGGGGTGTACCTCCCCCTATTGCTAATCAGATAGATACTTTTGTAGGACCAAGTCACTCTAGTTCTATTCTTAATATTTCTGATTTTGCATGGGAAAATGGGTGTAGATTGCATAATACAAAGGCGCATAATGAAAGGAATTGTCCCAAAATTGCTAGGTATACCCATTTTCTACAAGCGCAAGTGGATGATTTGGAACTTGTGCCAAATGAGGTTCCACCCCAACATCAACAAGGAGAGGACAAAATTTTGGTGGTGGAAACTCTATATCGTCAAGAGAGTGAGAATGAGGAAGGTGAAGATAAATGGGATGAGAAACATGTGGATGAATCAGAAGATGAAGAAGAGGTACTTGAGCATCACGACTTGAACTTGGAGGATGATTACTGTGATTCATGGAAGAAATGGGAAGAACATTATCAATCTAAATCTTCTAATAAACTTGTTGTGTCAATTAATATGCAGGATAACTCAATTGCTTCCTCACATGAGGATACTGTAAATCCTGTACAATTTGAGAAATTTTTGGAAGAGGAATCAGAATCTCATCAAATTTTGGAACATGATAAGGATTCTACAACCATGAATCAAGAAAGAGAGTCCCTTGCTTTAGATTCCTTTGGAGGAAGAGAAATGGAAAATCTTGACCCACTTACTTGTGCTACAATGATTATGCCATTTCAAAATGAGGAAATTATGAAACCTAAATCATTTGGGTTCGATATCATTGATGATCTAATTGAAAATCTCACGTTACCCAAAACAACCTAGGTGATTGATCACGAAAATGTGTTAGTCAACCCACCCCTAGATAGACGAGACTTATGGTTTGAAAGGGATGGACGTATTTTCAATTGGGTACCTAAGTTTGGTGCCTTTGATAAACAAGTCGTGAAGAAAGAACAAGTGCTACAGGATGATGAATGTCATGAGAGAAAATAGGAATCTTCAAATCCTCTTCAAGTAAGGTCAAATGAAAGCGGGCCAAAGGTAAAATCTCACCGTTTTGGTTTCACCATGCAAAATTCGAATGAAGGTTTGCCTAATGAATGATTTGATTCAAATATTATTAATGTTATGGCTTATTTTTACACCATGAATCAAAGTGCGAAATGGACATCTTAAAGAATAAACATAAAAGAATTGAACATCAATCATTGTCTAATCAATTTGAAAACTCGAAGCTCCACCATAGGATTATTAATGAAACTAAATCAAATTGGTATGGTGAGAGGGGCAAGTGGAGGTTTGGTTCTTTGTTTTGTTTGATCCTATTTTTGTTGGATTCCTACAAAACTTGGTATGCGTATCACGTCATATGTCTTTTAAAGAATTCTAATCAGGTTTGGGATCCAGGAAAATGATAATCCAAACTTTTTGTACATTTGTATATACTTTTGGTTTTCGTGTTTTGGTTTTGGAATGGATCTCATTTTGGTTTTAAGTTTTGTGTGTTGGTCCTTTGGAAATTTTTTGTTTGTCAACCTAGGTCCTTATGAATGTTGACTAAGACTTGGAGTATATGAAACATCGGAATTGTATTGCAAAAAGCTCCATGAATATTGCAAACACATTAAAGAATATCGTTTGGAACCTATGATGCATGAAGTTGTTAGTTTTTCACATTATGGTAAAGTAGGTGATATATACTCCATCCACATTTCTAAAGAAGCAATGCATTCATATCTTATATTACATTCCGCATTGCATATACATTTCATCTCAGTTGCATCTTCATTTCATGTACAATCATTGAAAAGGTGTTGAAACCTCTTAGGGTTATTACATAACATATATTAAAAAGATCCTAAGGTTGGGAACTGATGCCCGAACTATCTTGAACCAAGCACGTTCTATGCAGATTAAAGAGAATCTTGAGAAAAATGGTCAAAACCATACTTGGAAGAAAAGGTGAGGCAAAAGGAATATTTTGTGTCTGTCCTATCATGCAACATAATCCTTAAAATAGTGGTTTTTACCACTCCCATAATGCTTAAAGCCTAAAATAAGAGTAGTAAGGATAGGGTTAAATCCTCATCTTGCTTAGGTTGAGGATCCAATTCCCAAAGCTCTGATTTGACCTTCATGGAGTAATAAGGATAGGGTCCAATTCTCATCTCGCTTAGGTTGAGAATCTGATTCCCCAAAGCTTCTATTTTACCCATTCAAGAACTTGAAATTCCAAAGAAAATATTTTTCATTTCTTTATTAATATTGGATTGGAAGGATCGTACTACCTGTCCCTTGCAAGGATGGGTAGTCATCCTCAAGGTCCAAGGAATCAAAAGTAGAGCCAAGTCATGGATTATGGGGTTAATCTCCATCGGGGCTATAGACGTCTGGCTGGAAGTGGAGTATGCTCATGTGTGACAACATGTCTTGTCTAAAAACAAGACCACTGACTGCTCAAACAGACAGGCTAGCTTGACAATTTCATCCATAACAGGTTAAATCATTTTGTTCAAGATGAGGTAATGAACTCCAGATCAGAGTAGTAAGGATAGGGTTAAATTCCCATCTCGCTTAGGTTGGGAATCCTATTCCCCAAAGCTCTGATTTCACTTACACTTGCATATGGGTTCAAGATGGTAGTGACACATAACCAAATTTGAGATCTAATAAATTAATTCAGTATGCACATATTTGGTCCTAAGAGGGTTTGACCGTTTTGATATGTTTGTTCATGATACTATAAGGTTTGAGCCTTTGCAAAGTAGGTTGTTATATCTCTAGAATATTCATCATACATCAAATCCTACACAAATCATTCATAGCCTTGCATACAAATCATAAGTGAAACTAACAATGGAATGTTGATCAAGTTCAAATGATAGGGAATGAAACACATTACACACATCGAGCTGATGCTTAATAATTCTAACATTTCATGTATTTCTCATCTAGTTTCATTCTTGGGATATTTTCTAACGCTTGTATTTGAGTCTGTGTTTTCAGGTTGAGTTCTCACCGAAATGCTCGGGAGCATTTCCCAGCAGAGTCGCCATTTGTTGTGGCTGCTCCACAACATACCCCAAAATTGGGGACCCACATTTTTTGCATGTGTTCCAAGAAGACCGAAGTGGCCCATAGGCTAAAGATCAAGAAAAAAAAGCAAAATACTACAAGGAGGAAAAGTGTCACAATATCGCGACATGTTACACCATCACGGCCAAAATAGAAAATGCGTCGCGATATCATGACATGTTGCACCATCGCGGCCAAAATAGAAAACGTGTCGCGATATCATGACATGTTGCACCATCACGGCCAAAATAGAAAAAGCTTCGCGATATCGCGACATGTTGCACCATCACGACCAAAGAAAGAAAAAGTGTCGCGATATCGTGACATGTTGCACCATCGCGGCCAAAATAGAAAATGCGTCGCGATATCGCGACATGTTTCATCATCACGGCCAAAATAGAAAAAGCATCGTGATATCGTGACATATTCAGTTTTGCGGAAAAAAGAGAAAAAAGTGTCACGATATCGCGACATGTTGCTTGTTCACGGTCAGAGGAGAAAAGGTGTCATGATATCGTGACATGTTGCATTTTCGCGATTCAAAGAAAAGAGAAAGAGCTAAAAAGAAAAGTGTCACGATATCGCGACATGTTGCATTTTCGCAACCGTATAGGAAAAAGTGTCATGATATCGCGACATGTTGCGTTTTCACGATTCAAAGCAAAGAGAAAGAGCTAAAAAGAAAAGTGTCACGATATCGCGACATGTTGCATTTTCGCAACCATACAAGACAAGAAAGAACAAGAAAAGAAAAGTGTCATGATATCGCGACATGTTGCATTTTCACGATCGTACAAGACAAGAAAGAACAAGAAAAGAAAAGTGTCACGATATCGCGACATGTTGCATTTTCGCGACCGTACAAGACAAAGAGAAAAAGCACAAAGAAAAAGTGTCGCGATATCGCGACATGTTGTGTCATCGCTGCCAAACAAGAAAAAGTGTCACGATATTGTGACATGTTGCGTCATCATTTCCAAACAAGAAAAAGTGTCACAATATTGCGACATGTTGTGTTTTCGCTGCCAAAGGAGAAAAAGTGTCGCGATATCATGACATGTTGCATTTTCACGATTCAAAGCATAGAGAGAAGGCAAAAGAGAAAAAGTGTCACGATATCGCGACATGTTGCACTGTCATGGCCAAAAGGGAAAAAGTGTCGTGATATCGCGAAATGTTGCACTATCGTGGACAAAATGGAAAAAGTGTCGCGATATCGTGACATGTTACATTTTTTGCGGCTACAAGCAACAAAGGAGAGCAAGGAGGCAAAAGTATCACGATATCGCGACATGTTCCAGTTTCGCCAAGGTAACGGACCTGCATCAACGTGGACATAAGGACAAAATCTAATGAATAAGACAAAGCATTACATGATCATTTAAGATGGCCATTACACACGGAGGGAAACAGACACAAGCCCATGTGGAGAAACATAGCGAAGGGCCACAAAATGGAAACCAAAGCACATGTATAGAAGGGAAGGTGAAACGAGCAGTCATCGAAAAAAGAAGCGAACCGTCATGGAACAAAAAACAATGTTTTTAGAAGTTTAAATATGCCATAGAAAGAGGCCAGAGGAGGTGGGTAAACTGCTGCAAGCAGAGTTGTAGAGTTGAAGGTGAGGAAGCCATTCTGGACCTGTTTGAGTTGTTTCTCTTCCACAGACTGGTTTGGAAAAACCAAAGATTTTGCTATTGTAAAATGACATATTTTTAATGCAGAAGTGTTCATAAATTTGCATCTTGTGGGCAAGAAAGAAGAAGATATTCTTTGCATGCTATGGATTTAATGTTTATTCTTTCATTTTTTAGATTTTGAATTTATAGATAATGTTAAATGCCATCTTTTTGGGTTACATTAGGCGAATGTTTGAAATCTGAAATGTTATTTCGTACCCTAGGAACCAACACTTAGTCTATGGGGATTGTGCATGTTTTGCAAGTCCAATAGGTTAGGTTGCATGCATGGAGACCTCACATCTTCGGTTTTGTCGGAACAGGATAGCATCATACTGAGTGCATTTTTTATTTTCAGTTTGTTTTCTACATTGCATTTTCATTCTCTACATTTTATTTTCTTCAGAAAGTTTAACTTATTTAAAATAAACATTTAAAAATTACAAAATCCAAAAAATCAATGAACAATCACTAAAGTTTCATGGTGAAATTAAACATTTCCCCTTGTTTATAGTTACTTGCAATCACTAAGGTGTTCCAAGCATTTAAATTGATTATCTTCATTTGAGATTACTAATACACAGTTGCAAATGCTAATACAGCGGAGACCTTGAAGAAGTTGTTTGTTTGACTTCTTTGCAAGAGGGGATTTGGAACCCAAATTCTAAAGGAGAGTTGTACTTTCAAAACTGCGTGAAAATACCACTCAACACAACCCAAGGATGAGAGCTTCGTATTTGGATATATTATTGGTACACAAAAATTGAAGATTAAAAGATAGAAAAAACACTATTTGTTGAGGTGATACTAGGATGATTCTTGCTCCTACTCCATTAATGCACCTTGCACCATCAAAGAAAAAAATCCAAGAATCTAGTTGTGATGTGTCAAGAGTACCCACTCTCTCATTGAGGTATTCAATCTCTAAGGGGTGATTGGCTAGCAAAGGGATTTTTGTTGCTAGTTTATCAACTATCACTTATCCCTTAATTATTTTTTGACTAATGAATTCAATATTGAATTTGTTAAGTGTCATTACCCATTACACTACCCTACATGACAAATAGAGTTTCAACATAAGGTATCATAATAGATTAACTTTAGCTATGAAAAAGGTCTTGTGACTTATCATATAATGTCTTAGATTTTGGGAAGCAAAGACCATGGTTAAGAAATTTTTTTGCAAATGGGTATACCTAATTTCATAACTGATGAGGGTTTGGCTGATGTAATAAATGACTCATTCTTGATTATGCTCATCATATTGTGCCAACATGGCACCTAAAGCATGAAATATTGTTGTGATGTACAATAATAATGCATTAAGAGGATCAAGTGGCACAAGAACTAGGAAAGATAGCAAGTATGTCTTCAAAGCATCAAAAATATTTTGACATTCCTTATCCTAATTGAAATAAATCCCTCTTCACAATCATAATTAAAAGGGTTGGTACTTGTAATCCAAATAGGATATAAAATTATTTATTACTTGAAGCTTACCTTATAAGCTTCTAAGCTCTTTTAGGTTTCTAGGATATGGCATGTCAATTGTGACAAATATCTTATTGAGATCTACTTTGATACCTCACCTGGAAACTATAAATCCTAAAAGCCTTCCAAATGTTACCCCAAATATGCATTTGGAGGGTTTTAAATGAACTTTGTACTCTCACAATAATTCAAATATTCATTTCAAGTCTTTGAGATGATCTTCTCTTTTTTATTGATCATTCAAGGAGATCATCAATATAATATTTAATGACATCATGCATCATGTTGTAGAAAATATATGTCACGGCACGTTGATAAGTTGTGCCAATATTTTTCAATCCAAAGGGCATAACTTCATAGCAGAAGGTTCCACAAGAAGTAGTAAATACTATTTTGACTTGGTCTTATGGTGCTATACAGATTTGATTGTAACCAAAAACTCCATCCATTAAGTATAACATTCCACAACCATCAGATAAGTCTACTATAATGTCAATGTTGGGCAAAGAAAAATCATCCTTAGGATAGGCTTTATTTATATCTCGAAAGTATGTGTATATTCACATGGTACCTTCTTTCTTAGTGATTGGTACTATGTAAAAAATACAATCAAAGTAATTGATAGCTTTAATGAAATAACTTCCAAAATATTTTTGAGTTCCTCTTTGACTAGTAAGGCAACTTTTGGGTGCATATTTCATAATTTTTGGTTCACCAGCTTAGCATCAGTTTTGACTACTAAGTGATGAACTACCAAATATGGATCCAATCTCAACATATCAACATAGGACCATGAAAAAATATTGTAGTATCAATTAAAATTCTTTTATACTCCTCTCTTTATTCCAAAGTTGGAATTTTTATAACTTTATCATTTATGGATTGGCACTTGACCGAATGTTCAAATATATAGGTTCTTGGATAAGGATGTTGGATTCATATTCATAATGCAAAGGGGTAGGTATGACCACCAAAATTTGTAGCTCATAAGCCTTTAAAGTTTGTTATTCTATGATAAATTATTATGAGGGATGTGGATCTAAAGGAATAATTTCTTGAGTAAGGATATCACTAGAAGAAGATATATCATTATCATCATCCCTATGAGGAGAGTGAGGTAAAATTTTCATCTCACAATAATTTATGTGTAATGTTTATATAGTATTAGCCATCAAATGATATGAGGTATCTTCATCTACATTCACTAAATATTATCAATGTTCAATATCAAAACTTTCATGGGGATCTTGCCTGATCTCCTCAATAGGTTTAATGTTGATAGTATGGATTCATTCATATTGTGAAAATAGGTCAAAATATGTGAAAGAAATAGGTTCAAATTCTTCCTCTTTATCCCAATCTAGAACAATATTTGAAGCATCTTCTATTGGTGATTCAAATGAGGACAACCATGCATCATTATCATCATCACTTTAAAATGAGGAGACATGATCTTATTGTTGGTATGGAAATATCATAGTCTACAATGCTCAGGATAAGTTTTAGTTTCTAAAGGTTCCTTGATACCTTATCCTCAAAATCCTAAATATTTTCCTGTATAACTAAATTTATAGAGGATTTTTTTAGGGATAGGGTAAATATTGGAATGGAAACATGAGGTATAATTTCACTTTATCAAGCAAGGATTGGTCCCATGTATCCTTTATTCATTCATGGTTTCTATAGATATGAAAGTGCATGTTCCTATCTAGATAATCATACATATCCTAGAATGTAACCCAAAATTATGAGATGGTGAATGCAACCTAACCAAGTCTAAGATCAAAAACTTATATTGTTGACCATTAAGGTTTATGCTATGCATATCTTCTATTTTCTCTTTGAATTTTTATTTAAATTGATAATGCATTCCCTCTTCTTGGTGGATGATTGTTTCCTCAGGTAGGTCAGACCTTAAGGTATCATCAATGAAAGGATGAAAAGAATTCAATGAAGGAAAAAATAGGGTTTTTGGATTTTTGATTGGATATTTTAACAATAGGCAAAGGGATAATGATAAGCCATTATGCTCTACAAATTTATTTGATATTTGAATTTGACACACTGATGGTAGGTTGAGGGAATGGTTTGCATCATATAAATCCAAGCTCATCCTAAATGAGGCTATAGTTTAGCTCACATGATAACACATAAAATAATATATTCAAAATGTGAGCTACTTTGATTTGTAGGACTATAGTACATGTGGCTTCTCATTCTTCCTCATCATAAGCTTTTATGATAATATTTGACTTTTCTAAATATTTCTTGTTGAGCCCTATTTTATGAATAAAACTAATGCTACATACACTAATGGATGATTCATTATCAATCATAATCCTTTTTATGGATTACTCATCGATGTTACAAGTGATATCCTAGCATAGAGGTACGTGGAATGTCATCCCTAAAGAATGATATTATTGCACGATTCATACTAATTGATCTGACCATGTTAGCTAAATCATCAAGAGTGATATCTTTAGGCAATATATATCCATTTAAGAGTTTAAACATATTTTATCTATGGCCTAGGGAGGTTTGCAACAACTCAACTATGGAGATGTTGGATGGTGTATCCTCTAGTTGCTACTAAAGGTTGAAAGTTTTTTTTATTATTGTGGTTTTAGAACCAAAGGTGGTTCTTTAGGAGCATTTGCATGCATTTACTACAAAACTAAGGGTGGTTCATGATGTGGTTCACAATATTGACCCTTCTCCATTTTCTATTGTCTAGTTGTAGTGTAAATACATATCATCCCTACCATATTATGATTAGGTGGAAGGATATTATGGTACTAGATTTAATTGAATTTGTTTTATCCATGTTTAGACAAGGAATCCTAAAATATCTCTAAATATTGATTGGAGGAGGTTGCTTTTTCAAGACTATAAACCACTAGATGACCTTGGTAAACAAGGTCTTGTATTACATTTTTGAGAGTAATATATTTATTTGTATTGTGGCCATTAGTGCGATGAAAATCACATTGTTGGTCACCTTTAAACCAAGGGAGTTTCTATATTTCAGGGTCGTATTTCCTTAGAGGAGGTAGCCCTATCATATTTATATCTAGCAACTATGTCAACACAACTAATAAAGACTAGTTTAATTTAGTAAACTTCCTCAGAGGTTTTTCTCAGGATTTAGCTAATATTAGTTTACCGAGCACTATAACGATACTAACATTACTATTTTTATGGTTGGTTTTAGGTCAAGAATCAGTTACACTATCATCCACAACATTTTTGTTTTTATACTATCCTTTGGTGTTAGGAGAAGGTGGTTTCCCTTCTTCTTTATTGACCTTTAATTACCCTCTTCATTAAAGGGTGGTTTCCATCTATTTTGTGAGATTAATTGTGTTATTTAAGGACACCACATGATTCATATCTAGAGGGTATGAAAAATTCTCTTGTAAATTACATATAAATATACGTAATAATTATTTAGGTGGTAGAGAAAAATGTTTTTTTGTAACTAGTTTTTACCATTAAGGAAATAATTCACCAATGGATTCATTCTTCCCTTGTTTAAGTTGATATAAATCATTTTTTGTATACTTTTCTATGATATAGATAAAAAAATTTGGATGAACATTTTGGTTTATTTAGAAAAGCTCTTAATCAAGTGATGAGGTAGTTGATAAAACCATTCTAATGCCTCACCACCAAGACTCATGGGAAAATTTTTAATAGTAGTATTTTGAAATACTTGATGTCATGGCTTGCTTCACTAAATATTTGAAGATGCTCTATAGGATCACCATATCCTTTGTATAATTGAAACTACGATAACATAAAAGTCTTTGGATAAGATCTATTCATTAGGTTAGGATATATGGGCTCATTACAATAGATAATGCAAGAATATTTCTTGGGCATGCCTCCATGAATAGAGGCTAACTATTTTTTAAATTCTAAATTTTATTTTTCTAGTTGCTCTAAGCTAGCATTGAAATCTTGAAATTAAGGATAATGCATTGAAGGCACTATAGCCTAAGACTAAGAGTTAACTAGAGGGTAATATTGAGTATTTGGATGGGATGATCTATAAGAGATCATTGGGTTAGATTTACCTTGAAAAGGCATATTAGTAAATAAGGGTTAGATGTTGTGGTCATGTTATGAAATGGGTTAGAGGTAACTACATTCAAAGAATAAGACATGCTAGGTAAAACATCCACATGATACACTCATGGATAGCTTAGTTGTAGAGAAACTGGAAGGTTTTAACTTGAGTGGATCTATATTGGGAGGTATAGATCCTAAATAACCTAAGGATGATGGAATGTTTGGTGATCTTCTTCCTAAGTTGTGGTAAAAATAGAGTATCACTATTGAGAAACCATAAGGTTTTATCTAGGTTTATGCAAAATTTCTTGAATGGGTTATTATATAGCTAAACAAAGCCTTTTCTCTTATCTAAAGGTAGCTTCCATGGTTTTTTTATTTCCTCATAAGAAAACAGTAAGATGGTCTATGGATTTGAAGACTACCTCTCATTATTTATTATGAATAGGAGAAAGAGTCCTAAAAGGAGGAAATTCTCCCCCTTCTTCCTCATAGGTAGGGTTTTTTTTATCAAAGGTTACTTCTTTGGAAGTTCAAAAGAAGTATATGGATTTTGCACCGTTTATCGTACAATATTCTGAGTGATATAGGGAGTCTTAGACATGATAAAGGGAGGAAATTAGTTTATTAATTTTTGTTTTGAGAGTACTTATAGCAAATAAGAAGAAAATATTTGATATCCTTATGTCACCTTAAAAAATACCCTTCTTGTGACTCCTACTAGTCCACCATTTTATACTAGCCAAGAAGGATTTCTCCCCTAAGGTTTATACGTTGGTTTGCTCAAGGGGTCATTAATATTCCCCTTGTAGGACTAAAAAGTTGTTATGTTTTTGTTATCTTGATATATGATTTATCTAAGCAAAAAAAATTATGTGTTGACTCCTAAAAGGCTAGCCACATTTTGGGAGCCAAATTCACATTTGCCCTTGGGGCGCACAAGGTGGTGCACCCCAAATTTACCCTATGTGCTCCACTCCAATGGAGCACACTCAAATCCACCCGGGTGCACAAGTTGTGCATCCCAAGCCAATTAGTGTGCTCCACTACAATGGAGTGCACTTGAAGCCATCGAGGTGCATAAGTTGTGTACCCAAATCCAAGTAGTGCGCTCCACTTATCGGAGTGCAGAGTCCCCCAAGAAGGTGCACAAGGCAGTGCACCCGCCTCTAGCTCATGCACCCCATTGAGGGAGGGGTCACACAACATCCCTTAGGAGCACGCAAGGTAGTGCACCCCACCGATAGTCTATGTGCTCCATGGAGAGGTGGAGAACATGATAGTCCTTTGGAAAGTACAAGGTCATGCACCCTACGCACTTCGAGGAAGTGGAGCATGCGCAAGCCCATGAAGGGTGCATGGCTTGTGCACCCTAAAGTCCGATGTGCACTCCACTATAGTGAAGTGAAATCAATCCCCCATTATTCGAGTGCACTCCACTCTTGAAGTGGAGCACACAACCTCAGCCAGGGCGTGCAAGACTGTACACCCCATCCCGAGTCGGTGCACCCCTCCATTCGAGGTATGCAAATGTCCAAGTTAGGCACACAAGGTTGTGCACTTACCTATGGGTTATGTTCTCCACTATGATGGAGTGCACAAGGTCTATAGGGGTACATAGTTTGTGCACCTTGTTGAGTCAAGTGTGCTCCACTCCCTTGGAGTGCATGAAGATCTCGCAGGTGCACAACCCTGTACACCCACATTGAAAGTCATGCACCCCATTCCCTAAGGGGGTGCATGCACTAAAATTAACCCCGATGTGCCTCAAGAAAGCACACACCTATCCACACCCTACCATCACCAATCATAAGTTGGCTTGTGTCATGACCATTGTCTGTAACCGCAATTCATCCACCAGTGTGAGGAGGCGACATTCAACATGGCGCGCTTGACCAATCTTGAGAGCTCCTGAAAAGAAAAAAGTGCATGTGTAATCTACCAAATTTAATGTACCTATTTTAAAAAGAGAAGGTGGCAGTTATTTTTTGGATCACCCACACATGTAGAGCTACCTATCAATGAGGTTGAACATAGAGTAAAGTGTGGAGAGCGCAGAAGAGATATTGCAGTCAGGGGGGAAAATTTTTCACTGTTGTTTGAATAGGATGGCATCCACCATCTCTTCAGCTCCTAAAACATCAATCGTTTGGTGAAGAATAAACAAAATTACCAAGGCATGGCCTGTTGAAAAGAGGCTAGGGAGGGCATAGAATCCTAAGGCATTCAAGAATTTTCCCAATAATAGTAGGGATATCACCAAAGAACAATAGAAATATGTGGAGGAGGTCATCATATACACATTCAACCCCACCAAGGAAGATAACTAGCATCACTCAACACTCTTGAGAGACCTCTACGCACGGGCCTATTAGGACAACACTAGGCCAGCCCCTGTGTGCAACAAGTGGAATACAAATCTAGGCCAGTTAACCTATTCAAAGGCGTACCATTCTTTTGATATACTGGCATGGCTCATTGTATCTTATGACTCCAAAGCGTGTACCAATCAATATTTCAAAGGCCAGGCAATGACCTAGGTATCGGCTGATAGGATTCAATAGATCTTTGGCCTAGCCACCGCTTCCAATGTGGTAGATTTTAAGACGTTGGTCCTCCAGGACAATTATATGATGAATATAATGTTCCCTCAAAACCTATTGAAGAGAGGGAAGATGAGGCCAACATATTTCCCCATTGGAAAGTTCATGCGCTGTCCTTGGGTGGCAGAAATGATCAATCTAGCCCTATGAGTGAAAGAATTGGAGCCAATCACTAAGGAGGTGATTTTTTTAATCCTCCAATGCAACAAGATAGACAAGACTTCTCTTCACCTATGGGAGGATATTATCAGTGATAAAATGAATGAATAATAGTTGTAGAATGCCATATTGTCTGATAAAATGGAGATGCCTCCATTTTTATACTACTCATTTTTTATCCATTTGTTCGTGGCCTAATTGGACAAGGCCTTGGTGACCCAGATGGGGGAGGGTGAATGTGCCTATTATACAAGATCAACTGCTATATATCCAAGAGGGGTGTTCCAGCTATACTACCTTCTTTGAGAAGGTCCTCCCCATGGTACACTTCCGATTGTGTGGAAATTTCCCAGATAGAATCGGGGTAGGGGTTAGATATTTTTTGCACAAGGAAAAAGCAGGAGACTACTTTTACATAGAAGAATTCTCCTATATCAGGATTTATGGATCAAAGCTGCCCCTAAAGGCACTACCATTCCACTGCTTGACTTCCATTTCCATCATGGATATCACTCAACATATGGTCGAAGAGGTAAAAATTAGACATCTAAGGAAGAAAGGACCAGTGAGGTGGTTGCCCATTCCCTATACAATGAGCCATTACACCTATCTCGGCCATTTTGCCATACTGTGATCCATATGGAATATGGACACCTACTATTTCTCAAAGGTCACTTGGAGGGCCTATGACCCGGATGGCCACCATAGGAGAGAAGTTACCGACAAGCTGGCCCTTATGGAAGTCATGCACAATGGTGAAGATTTTGAGGACGTGATGCAAGAAGCTTTAAAAAATAATTAGACCTTCGATTTGGTATGGAGGATGCCCAAAGATAAGTGGACTTACATTGGATTGGAGGCTATCAGTAATTATAGAACTCAACTTAAATTGCATTGAGGCTTGCTAGTGGATAAGATGGCCCCATTGGTCCCAACAGCTCCTCCTGAAGAATTCAAAGACCCCACTCCCCAAATTGCCCAGCAATATTCTGACCTCTTTGAGGTCATGATGAATATAGTAGATGAGCAGGCCAAGCTCCCATCATCTTCTAGTTCCTATGTTGCCACTTAAAAAGAGAAGGAATTGGACATTAGCTCTTCCCAGCAGGACACCACATCATCAATGCTGACCTTGATAAACCCGCATGAGCAAGGCCAATTGGTGGAAAGTCAATGTTCGTTATATTCTGCCACCCTGGTAGTAAATAAAAAAGAACGTCAACCTAGGGTTATGTAAAATATAGCGCAAGCTAGTGGGTTGTATAATATTTTAAGAGGCTACAAAGTGTGAAGCCCCACATAGTCCCCCACTCACAAAAAAGCTAGGACCAAATCCTCAAATCAAGGAATGGAAAATTTTACAATGGCTAAGGTCACTAGCACTTGCCAGTTCACCGTTGATGAAGAAGGCCAGATCCAGGACATGGAAGAACAAAGGTCCCCCATCAAGGGGATAGTCAAACATAGGGGAATAGCTGGAAAAGAAATCACTGACACACATGTTGCCTCCTTTGAGATCGCTATGCCAACTAGCATGAGAGAGGCTACTATAGATACTAGCAAAAGCGTCATCCGAGAATCTATTACATATGTCCAGATGATGAAATCACAAGTGGATACTCAAGAATAGGTGGCCGAAGTAGTGGAAAAGGAAATTGAAGTATGGAAAGCCAAGGCTGCCGAAGTTGAGCCGTTACAACTCAAAGTCAAGTAGCTTCAGGCAGAATTTGGTAAATTAAAAATACCTGCTCCTTCTACTACATAGACTAGTCTCCAACTTGGGTCAACAGATAAGCTCAGATAGGAGATGAAGGAGAAGATACAAGATAAAATGGGAGATTTGGAGTCCATTCTAATGGATATATATGTTGTGATACATGTAGCAAAACTCATTTAGAATAATTTACAACAATGGAGGCAGATAATAGACAAAAGTATGCCAATCTATAGGAGGTTTTGGGAGGACTACATGCCCATTTATGGGCTAACAACCACTCTTTCAGATCACTCCCTATGCTTCTTTGTGGAAGAATACATCAAGGTCTCCCTATTTTTACAAAATAAGAAAAATTGGTGCTAGTGGAGTCAAGAGGTAGTAGAATATGAGTATGAGGCCAATGATGAGCTAGTCGATTGTAGCCTCTCCATTGAGGACTTTGGATGAGCCTCGGTTATCAAAGATTTTGTTTTTCAAAGAATTCAAGATTTTTATTTAGAGTCTGGTGATAGGCTATCTAAACACTTCATGAATTTTGTGGAGATGGTAGACCACCTATGCAAATTTACCAATAATAATGTGCAGTGGGCTAAGTACCGAGTAGTTGAGGCCATGCAAGATTTGAACCTACTCCTCTTCTCCTTGACCTTTCATGACGAGGATTGGGAATTCATTGACCAAGCCATTCAAAATCATAGGGCAGGAGTAGGGCCCATCGTTGCCACAACACATGCACCAGGAGGGCCACAACCGCCAACACAAGGTAGTACCGACAGAGATGCGTAGCCTCCACCTGCATAGAAAGAATGTGGGATACGTGTCCTTTTTTGAGTGCATCCTAGGTTTGGGTACATTAGGATTCTTACAGCATGGTGGGCAGTTACAATGGTCAGGGAGTCCGCACTATAAGAAGAAGAACCTACAACAACAAACTTTTTTATCGAACCTCTGAGAGAGAAAAGCCAGGTATAGATTTGTTTGTTGTTTGAGTCATATTTTCCCTTGTATCTCCTGTGTGTGTTTCTTATCACCCTTCTCTTATCATTTACCAAAGATTTTCAAGGTGCACATTTCACTATGATTATTTCTTGTGAAATGTGCTGGAGTTGAGAACTCTTACATCACTACAACCAGGATGGAGAGGAGCTACCCCTTGTTTTGAACATTCAAACCAAGGGTTTATTGTAATCAAATGGCATATGAGGATCAAGCACTCTGTTGATCTGTTCTATACACATCTTTTATTAATGAAAATCTTAACTCTTCCCTTGACATATTTTTTGTGATTGTCTTGTGTTAGCTTGTTTATGTATTACTGCAATCAGAATCTATAAATAACGTCTTACCTCACTAGTTTAATTGTTTTATTTACATTACATCATTTTAATGGAGTAAAATGAACTAGTTCTTCTTTATGTCATCTTTCTAAAGTCATTTATCAAACTACTATGACTCTGTAATGGATAAGGCACCAGTCTGGGATTTATAGGTTTAATATTAATAGGTTTGATCACTAAAAATATCAAAATAACAAAACAACATTTTGTCTGGCATAGTGGGTGTGTGCATTGTGAAGCATTAGTAAAAAGGCCCACTGCTTGGGGTTTCCTTACCCAACCTGGTCGGTTTAGAGTTGTCAAAGGTAGTCTATTCCTAGGTTAATGAGGTGGATCTACTAGAATCCACAATGTTGGTTGTGATTTTAAGAGTTCCCCGTGACGTGACAAATCTCTTAAGGGTAAGTGGGAAAATTCCACAGCAATATGATATTGATTAAAAGTGCAATAACTTTTTATCTTGATTAAGGATAAGATGTTCAAGAAATAATATTTTAGATAAAATATCCAAGTGATATGTTTCATGTTGGGTTCATAAAATATGTGGGATGCCAAAAAGGTCATGCCACCCTACTTTAGGGTGTTGGCCTTGGGGAGGTGCGATTTGTTTCCTTTTTGGGCAGTCATCCACACTTGGGTGGGAGAGTGCTACTACTAACTTGTCATTTTAGTGAAAAATATGTTTTACATGCAATACTTGTCTTTGGTGTGGAGTTACAAGTTCACCAAGGGATTTAGAGATTCCATAATCGATGTGATGTGTTCAATTTCATATACATTTAAGTTTGGCCATCTACTTTAAAATCTAATATGGATGAAAATGTAATGCAATACAGTATGAAAACAACTATGCAAGAATACAGTTCTATCCTACATGCAATTTGATTCTTGATAATTTTTTATGTCTATGCTAAGGAAAGGAGATTTTATTTTCTTTTCTTATGATGACAAGGGCAAAACAAGGCTAAAAACAATAAAATTAACCTAAGTACAAAAGCTACATGCAATGTTGATTTGGAATACCTAATGAAAATAAAGTAAAATACTAGCTAAACTAAATATTCTTTTAATTTTATCTTTTATAAATGTCTAAAAATGAAATAGAAAGACAAAAAGCAAATACAAGTATATGTAAAGACTATAAAACTAGAGGATCAGTGGCACTTACCTATTTTGGTGGTTGGTGTGAATACATCATCTAGAAGAGAATATGTTTTTTGTGTAAATATGCTTACAAGAATTTATATAGCTAGAAAATTTGTTAAAACCTACAAAATAGATAGAAAAAATGGGATTATGATTTGGGGGCCTACCAAAAAGCCAAAAGATTATTTATTCTTGATTTGCACAATCAAGCCCTTACCTTGGGAATGGATATGGAGAAAATAAAATATACCAGCTAGAACTATTTTGCTTAGCAAATTTACTATAACAAAAAAATTAGGTGAATGGTAGAGTGTACTAGAAAAAAAAGTGTTCTATTTATAAAACTGATGCAGATGAGTCGATTAGTTAGACTGGATACTAGATGAGACAAAGATTCTAATTTTTATTGGGGTTATGAAAAATACACTGCCTAAAATAGATTTAGTCAATGGATTTGTATTAGGTGCTAAATGTAACATAGTTGTGGAGTATTCTTGATGGGGAGGTGCTTTCCAAAGGTCATAATGATCCCTAGATAGAGCTTTGTTCCAACTACCAAATCGAACAATCTTCCAGTTACCCGAACTACCCTTGTACGAACTGTCAATCTCTTGTATGGTCTTTAACACATACACTGTATGATATCAAATCATACAGTGACCAATATGGTATGATCTTGCACTCAGAAAATCTAACAGATGTTGTTTTGGAGGCTTCCGTACACATTTTTGTAATCGTTCAAGCCGATTACCAAAACTACCAAATCGGGTAAGTTTCTATCGATCACCTGTTTTACCAAATCGGGTAATAACTCTGTGTATGATTTGTACGATGTACGATATGTACGATCCAAAAGTACAAAAAGGTAGTAATTGCAATTCTCTTCTGCTCCAATCTCTCTTTGGGATGTTTTTTAGAGGTTTTAACAACCTAACAAGATGGTTCCATTCATAGACAAAACTCCCAATCTAGGTTAGTGAGAGATTCCATTCAAGAAATTACGTCCAAAAATCATATAGTCGGTCTCAATACATCCTTGTCCACATTATCATGCTTCTAGATAATTCTCCATGATTCCACCAGTAACAATCTTCTCACAAAGCTACAACAAAACCTAGAACTAACATATAATAGTAAGAAAGGAAATTCATTCACAAAATGGTAATCCACAATGCATCAACAATACACAACAGGACCATACATTGTCATCCACAATGTCTATTATTATCATTAATGGCTGTCAACTCAGTTACAATGTGGAAACTCTATCAATATCATAGCAATAACTCAGAAATATTACTATCTCTATACTCTAGCAACTAAGAACCAGTAAACTAGTAGCCAGACCTACAAATTCAAAAATGAGGCCTTATATAACGTTGTCCAGGCCGTTCCAAAGTGGTTCCTTGAGACAATCCATTATTCACAACTACCCAATTACAACTGAATACAATATTTTGGCATTTTCCTAAGTTTACACCTTAGGTTAGCAAATCCATGCGACCTTTCATCCCAAAATTACATTTCCTTTGCATCTCATTGCATTTCGGTGTGCCCTGTACGATTTGCCACTGCTCTATATGGTTTGCCACTTTAGTTGTATGGTCTCCTGTATGATTTGCTCCCACTATACGGTTTCACAAAACTGGAGCAAATCATCCCCAAAACTATCCAAAACTTAGCAAATCACTTCTTATTTTTCTAGGAGGTGGATTTGCTGCCTACATCTGCCCTCCCCTTTACTTTAGTCAGCATCCTTGATGACTCATTCTATTTATTTTGAAGTGCTTCTAATCGAGCTACCTCAGCCTCCAAGTCCTTGACTTGGGTCTTGTACATTTCCCTTTCATTCCTCAACTTGGCTTCATAGCTCCCCATCTCGATGACTTTGGCTCTGTGAAGGTTAGCCTTTTCCTTGGCAGCTTTCACGAAGTCCATCATTTGCTTTTCTCGATCGGAGGCACTCTTAGTCAAATTATCCTTCCAATGAGCTTCTGCTCAAGCAACTGCTTGGAGTTCCTCATTCTTTTCATCGATGGTCTCCAAGTGATGTTTGATGTCAGCTTCTAGAGCTCGAACCTGGTCTTCTTTGATCCTTACTTGAGCTTGCTTCTCAATGACCATCTCGTTGAGCTTCTTGTTGTCCCTCGTCAGCTCCTCTATTTGCTTGGCCTGTGCAGTCATTTGTTCATTCTTTTTTATCAACTGAGCTGACATCTGCTCATCCTTTGCTTTAAGTTGAGCCTCCAACTCCTTGATCCTATCTTTTACCATCTAGGAAATCTATCACTTCTCCTCTTCGAGCATTGTAATATTAGCTTTAGACTCTACTCTAAGGCTCGATAGATCCTCCTCTAATTTCTTTATTTTCTCTTCTACCATTGTTCTGCTTTTCTGCAGTTCTTCTTCCATTGTGGCCAATTCCTTTTGAGTGGATGTGGTCTCTTCTACCTATGCCTCCTTGAGCCGATGGATTTTTGCCAACCCAATGCTCAACCACTCTATCCAATGTGTTAGGAAGTTCAAATTCCTCAAGGTAATGGACACTCCTGTAGTGACCCTTCTATACTCCACTTCTATCGTATTTATTGGGTAGGTTGGATGACTTACTCGATCCAAATAAATCCTCGGGTCCTTCCTGTAGTTTGTGATCGTCCCTTCTGGCAAGTCTTCTCTTCCCAAAATTGTTGTTACCTCTTCCCTGGGTAACCTCCATGGATACTGTGCATGGATATCAACTATCTTCTTTGTTTGCTCTGCACTATTCACCCATTCTGTTATGTGCTCCAACTCGAGAGACACTTGTTGTTCCCACAACTTCAGTTCTCCTACATGGCCAATGTCGAATTCCATTCTTGCACTATTCATCACATGGCCTAACTAAGAAAAAAAGTGGTCCACCTTATCCTCTATTCCTCGTGCCTCCTCTTCCATTGTAACTCTCTTGAACCGCGGTATCTCCAAGAGATAACTAGATTGCATTCCCTGTCGTTCTTCTTATGTAGGAGTCCTTAGTTCTTCTTCTTCTCTAAGGTGGCTAGAGCTTCCTCCAAGCTCTCTAAGTGCTCTCTGGGTGTCTATATTTTCTTGAGGTGGAGATTGTTTCTCTCTTTTCTCCTCCCCCTCGCTATCCAAAATATTTATGATCTCCTTCTGAGATCGCTGCTCAACTTGCTCCTGAGCCTTTTTTGTTTCAGATGAGCCTCCCTATGGCTCCTCTATATTTTCTCAAACTTCTTCTTGTTCCTTGCCATCCACTTGTTGTTCCTCTATCACATTCTCTTCTTGGATCTATTGTGCATCCCCTACTGTGACCTGCTGAGCAACAAGTGCTTCACTTTCTTGTGGCACTTCTACATCCTTTGAAACTTCTTGTCGGCTAGAGCCTCCTGATACAATCCTATACCAAATCTTCTTCTTAGGCTCTACCACTGTGGTACTTGGTCCCACTCTTGCTTCATCCTAGGTAGTGGCTACTCCATCATGCCCTACCTCAATTCCTCTAAAGAAATTAGAGGCATCCATATTATCAAAATGAGAAAAAAAATTTGGCAAGCGTACTATTTTCTCTACCTCTGCCCAACACAACTCATCCAGCTCCATCGCTTCTAAATATGACTCTTCCATTCTCTGTACTTTTGGAGTTGGTTTACCTACCATTCTCTCTCACTACCTTCTTGTCCTTATTTGTATAGGGCTACTCTCCCTTTCTTGCTCGAGAGGCTACTCCTGCTACCTTCTTGTAGGTACTTGTTGTTCTAGTTCTGGCTCCAACCATCTAGAACATTTTCTTCGATGGTGTACATTGGCATCCTCCTCTAGAGAAGTGTCTTCCTAAGCTTCACTCCTGTGTCGCTCACTCCTTGTGCGTGGTTTCCTTGGGGTAACCTTACCTATGGGTACAAATTTTTCCCATCTCAATATTGTTGGTTGATCTGGCCTAATTTCTCTAGGCGGTGTCAACCCTGGGAACTGCATTCCCACTTTTGTAACTACATTCAGAAGCAATCCTATAGCCTAAAAGGCCATCCCAAAGTTCTTTGGTCACTTCATCAATGCTTCATGCATCTGTCTCTCCAGATAGGTACCCCAATCATATGGAATCCCCTTGGTAATACCTTCTACATACTGGGCCATCCACATCAGCATCTTTGTTGCCCTTATATCACCTAACAGTCGAGCCATGACTGTGTTCATTGCACAAGCCCAATGTTCATCTCACAATTGGCTCTATTTTATTTTGTGCGTTCCTACATCAAAAATATTTGCCTCTGTCAGTGATTTGATAGTGGTCATGGTAGTCACCAGGCGGTGTGCTTCAATTGGGTCTACCAATTTCTTTACTATCTCCATGCCTTTCGTTGGTAGCCCAAATGTTCTCTTGAATGCCTCTGTCGACACTTCCACCTTCACTGACCTCTTGCCCACATTGACGTAGGTTGTCCTTATCGTTGCATTATATGCTTGAACTATCTGTAGAAGATAGTTCTAAAAAAATATCTTATGAAATAATGGAATCTATGCAATGACTAAAACTTGCACACTCTCAAATGTCTTCCTCCAAGGATGAGACTTATTCTTCTCATCTATCCACCATTTCTTGCATGCTTCCGCTCCATGTTGTACAAATATCATACTGGATAATTCCACCTAGCATTCCTCCTATCCACTACTCAGGTGTTCCTCCTATTGTGGTACATGCACTTCACTCCTCAATTCCCTCCGTGAGGTAGTGTCTTGGGCCATCCTTACCGCTCTATACCTCGATGGTGTTCTATCCAGGTGTGCCCTCCAATGGCCTTGTCTCCTCCATGGCCTATATCCTCCTCTCCTCCATGGATGATTACCATACCTATTGCAGGACTAAAATTGACATCCGGAGTGCTACCATGAGTATGCCTCTCTCTCGTGAAGTGGAACTGGTGATCTCTCCACCCTATTTATTGTAATCCACCTCAATCGACATCCAAACTCCTCTGTTGATATCATTCCTTCAACATCTCACCGATTACACAACTCTTTCCTCCTCAATTAAAAACATACCAAAAATCGTACAACCCTTATTGAAAGCATACAATGTATGATTCTGAGTACTATGTATAGTTTTACCTTCCTTCGCTTCCTCTTAGATCATACACCCTTTAGCAGTTTTTCCCTTTTGACTCCGTCAATACTCTAACGGTCAGTTTTTTTTGGCAAATCGTATAACGACGACTTGAAATCGTACAAGGCACCAGTAATATGTATGCTACTTCCTACTTGTTTCCCTCCCTTTAAAACTTGTATGATTCCATATGTTTCCATACGATCTATTGAAAAACTGCCAAAAATGGCAAAAGAATCACCCAACTTGTGCCCTTTCACCTAAAAATCGTACAATCTACCTCCAAATCATACAATACATCTTTGCTAACCCTCACTGCTGAAAAATCTCAATATTTTGGCCTCCTTTCACAAATATAACACCGACCCAATTGCTGGAATGGCCCGATCTATCTTTCCCTAAGTTTTCTCAACAAATCATTCACTCCTCTCCCAATGTAATTTCCCTAACTTTGATGAATTTTTGGCTGTATGGTATGACTATACGGTCTTTATTTCATGCTTCCCACATCTCCCAACTCATATTTTCCAGATTCTTAGCTATTTAGGGTTTCAATCTCCTCTTTTCTTGCAAATCCACCAATTTCTCCCATAAATCGTAGCTTCCTCTATCTTTTATCATTTTTTCACTCAAAATCTGTACAATGACGTATTCTGGCATCTTTGGCTGCAATATCTCATAAAATTTTGAATTTCCCCCTTTCTCTGGAGAAAAACCCCCAATTTCTCTCTTCTCAGGTTAATTTCAAAGTGAAAAAGAACTCCCTGGTACAAATTCGTAATGGGTCTGCAATCTTCAGAATACTGGTGAAAAATTCTCGCCCATGCAGTTTTATGTTATCAATTGTACGCTTTTCCCCTTCAATATCTTGAAAAAATTTAATTTCTTGCTTGCTTGGTGAAAAAAATGGTTAAGTCTCCTTCCTTTTAAAGCAAGTTTTCAAAAAACCCTAATAAAACCCTAAAATTTAAAAATAGGTGCCAATTTGCATGCTTTTTCCATCTCCACTGCTAGATGACTGACAACTCAATAATTGATTTAAAATTTTATCTTTTTCCCCCTTCTTTTCCTCCAACCGCTGCTTTTTCGCATGCCACATTAAATGAGTTAGTTGGAAAATCGTACATCGTACGATCCAGATCGTACTGTACGATTTGCATGACATTCTTGTCGTGTACGATTATCTGTTGTACGATCCTCCTCCTTTTACTATACGATTTCATCACTTAGAGGAATTTTTGCTTTATTTTCCTTCGGAGAGGTCACCATTTCTGATTTTCAACCTCGCCCTTCTTAATTGCATCCCGAGGGATTTTCACAACCAAGGTACAAATAAATTTTCATTTTTTTTCTTTATCTTTTTTTTCAATCCTAGTCTAATTATACTTACCTCCTGGGTAATCATACAGTGACATTCACCTGTATGACCCCATCCCAATATTGGCCTCGAGGTTCGACCATCACATTCTAATTAGTGGTATCCTCTTGTACCTCTACTTGACTAGTCCCTGCCTGTGATGTTGTTGCCCATTCATTTGCCCTCTTGCAATGTGTACAGTTCAATATTGTACATCGGCAATTTGGAGTCTCGTCCCTTGGTAGGCTTTCTTCTCACCGTCCAGGTGATTGATCCCGAGGTGGTGGTGTCCTTACCACTCTACTATCATTTGAGCGACTTCTTCGCCTATCTCCATGGATCATTTTTGGCTCCAAACTTGGTGATCGGGTCCTTTGTTGGCTCGAGTTTTCACCCTCTGCGAATTGTACCCTTCCTCTACCAGCAAAGCTTCGATCGCGTGGGTATCTCCCCCTTCCACTTCTTCTAGGCATGAAACCTCCCCTTACTATCGATGAATCTTCTCTTACTCGGGGTAACCACCAGTTACCTACTTCCCATTGGGGTCCTTGTCGGTTCAAGGGTGGTCGCCCTCCTCTACGTCTACCAACTACATTTCATAACATGCCTCTTAGTCAGAGTATATCTTGTGGGTTCCTTTCCAAATTCAAACATGCTAGTAGGTTATTACCTGGCCATCTAGGAGTAGGGGGTTGGAATATTCCTCTTCCTCTACCTCCTCTAATTGCAATATCACTAAGATTCCCATCATTTTTTGGTCGTCTACCTCATCCTCTTTGTCCAATTCTTCCTCTTATTCCTCGGTCATCAGGAGTAATCTCTACAAACTCAATATTAGCTAGTGGACTTCAGTTTGGTGATAATTTTCGTAAGGTTATGACTCTTCTATCAGCTCGTACCAAACGACATCTCCATATTCTTTCCTCAAAGGATCTCTAGGGGGATGAAGATGCCAATACTACTCTATAATCGTCTGAAAAGTCCGTTTTAGAGCTAGAGTCAGTCCGACCCTCTTCCCTCTATTCTTCCCAGTCGATTGGAAAATTCATCACTCTTTCCAGTCATCGAACTTCCCTCCTTTGTCTTCTCAGCTATTGGTGAGCTATCGTATATGCTTGTGTATCATTCTCAGGTCTATCCTCAACCTGTCTCGGTCTCAATGTGCTGATTGGAATACTTCGATCCCTCTGAGGATTATGAGGATTCTTCGATTCATCCTCATATGTACTAGGCTCTCCTACCAACCATGACATTCTGTCATCACTAGAATCTACCATACCTGCTACATGGTGATGCAATTCAGGTGATGTGGTGGTCTCCTCTATATCTCACCAAAGTACTCCTACATCCTCATTTATCATAGGTTTCCTGCTTGGTGGAGGTGGCAAACTTGTACTTGTGCCTTCATTTCCTTAGCCATTTCTTGGAGTTAAATATTCAACCTCCTCAGGTTCACTTCCAATCTCTTACAATCTAACTGCCCTCTGTTCATCCAATATTTGTATGGTACCATCCAATTCTTGGATTACTTGCGCTCTCAGTCTCGCATTGTGACCCCGTAGTGTTTGATACTCTTCCTGTAATTGTTGAGTTTGCATTCTCATTCTCTGTTGTAATAGCCCTATTTGAGCCAATGGGGAAATTTTTGCTAGCTCTTCTAGCCTTTCCTCCCTAGCATCCTTTGGCATTTCCATCTCAAATGTGTCCACTCTATCTTCATTATGCACTATTAGCCCTACCCTTCTTTCTCCTTATGGCTATCTAGGTAGTTCCCTATGTTCTATCTATGGGTACCTCCTATTCTAAGCTCTTGGTAATAGTGCTCTCTCCTGATAGCCTTCTATTACTAGAGGGATCCACTCTTCTCCCTCTCTTATGGTCCCATAAGTCCATCTGATATGTACTCGCACTCTTCTTCTTTCACCAGGTCCAGGTGCCAACTCTTGTTGTTCAATTATTGGATGCCCCTCCTCCATTTCGGTGAAATTTCTTGCAAGTCCAAAATATGGCTCTTCTTATGGTAGACCTGGCTCACGATGAGCCTCATTTTGAGCATCTACTCATCTTCTTCGTTCGATCTCTTCCGAAGCAATGAATAAACACTATACTTTATAAGGCTTCAACTTTGAGCCATTTACAGTGTTGGGTACTTCTGTCCCATTCAGGTTCTACAACCTGACCACTCCATTATCCAATACTTCAATTACTTTATAAGGGCCAAGCCATAACATCTTCATTTTACTTGGCTTGATCTCCCTCTTCCCATTAAACTTGAGAACCAAGTCCCCTGGACTAAGTTCCAACTTCCTCAAATGCTTGTCATGCCACACCTTTCGTCTCTTCTGGGCTACCTCAATTGCCCACTATGCCATGAATCTTCTTTCATCTAGTTTGATCAGCGTCATCAGTCATTCCTCCAAACTTTCTTGATCTCCCAAGCGATGCTCTATCGCAACTCTCAAGCTTGGTATCAATAACTCGACTAGCACCACCACTTCCTGACCATACATCAATTGGAAAGGGGTATGTTCCGTTGTTGGTTTAAAAGTTGTTCTATATGCCCACAAAATGGAAGGTAACCTTTCCTCCTAGTCTACTCCTTCTATCCCATAGGTTTTATAAATATTTGATACTAAGACTTTATTAGTCATTTTTGCCTGCCCGTTCACTCTCGGGTAGTATGGACTAGATAATGAATGTAAAATCCTAAAATTTGTTTTCAACGTCTTGATAATCTCATTAACAAAGTGTCCTCCTCGATCACTCATTATTCATAGTGGAATACAAAATATTGTGATTACCTGCTTGTACAAAAATCATGCTATACTTTTAGCAGAATTATCAGGTAATGCTCTTGCTTCTACCCATTTTGTGAGGTATTCCGTTGCCACTATGATATATCTACATTTTTGTCTTTGAGATGTCTTAAATGGTCCTATGAAGTCTAAGCCCCAATATTCAAACAACTCTTGTGGTTGCAATGGGTGTAAGGGCATAAAATCCCTCCTAACTAGTTTTCCTGCTCTCTAGAAAGTATCACAAGCTTTCATGTGTTCTTTTGCATCATTGTACAATGTGGGCCACCATAGACTTGCTAAAAATATTTTCCTTACAGTCGCATCTGGTCCCATATGTCCCCCTGCTAAGCATGTGTGGGCTTCTTTTAATGTTGTCTTAACTTCTTCCTCCATTACACATCTCCTCAAGATACCATCACTTCCTATCTTGTATAGCAATCCTGCTATTATCTGGAAAGGTGCTGACTTCATGATTATTTTATTCTTCTTAGTTATCGTCATCTCCTATGGCAACTCCCCTATGGATAGATACTGGCCAACCAAATTGTACCATGATGGCACAACATTGATGGCAAATAACTGTGCATCTAGAAATTCATCAAGAACCCCTATTCCTGTTGGCTCCCTTGATCGTATTCGAGACAACTGGTCTACAATCACATGCTTCTTGCTAGGTCTCACCACAACTCAGAATACGAACTCTTGGAGTGTCATGAGCCACCTACTAACTCATCCTTGAATTATTGGTTTGTTTATTAAGTACAACAATGCTTGATGATCAACATAAAATGCAAAGGGGTTTGCCAATAGGTAATGCCTAAACTTTTGAACTGCATATACCATCCCCAAGGCTTCCCTTTTTGTTGTACTATAATTTCTTTCCGGCCTTGAAAAAGGTGACTAGCAAAGAAAATCGGTTGATCCAGCTTAAACTGTCCTTCTTGTGCCAACACACATCTAATTGCAAAGTTTGAGGTATCGACATGGATGTGGAATTCCTTATCCCAACTAGGAAACACCAAAATTGGGCTACTTACCAACTTAGCCTTTAAATCCTCAAAGGCTCCCTGGTGCTCCTCTGTCCATCTAAAAGGGATATTCTTTTTTGTCAAAGAATCTAACGGGTAGGCTACATGTGCATAATTTTGGATAAACCTTCGGTAATATCCTATTGACCCAAGGAAGGTTTTGAGTGAACTCACATCAAAAGGTTCTTCCATGTGTAATATTACCCAAATTTTATCTGGATTCGTCTTCAATCCTTCACTGCACACAATGTGTCCTAAAAATTTTCCATATGGTACCATCAAAAAATACTTTGCTAGGTTTAATGATATATGTGCATTTTTGCACCTCCTCATGCATTCACTAAGAGCTGGAAGATGCTCCTTGATCTTCCCATAAATGGACCAATCATCCAAAAATGCTTTGAAATTCCCCGTCGCTAATTGGTCGAATATATACAGTATGATGCGCTAGAATGTAGCTGGGGCATTACAGAGTCCAAATGGCATTTGATTGTATGCATAGATGCCATTCTCCACAATGAATGTGGTCTTCAACTTATCCTCCTCGATGATGCTGATATGATTGTATCCTAAGAATCCATCCAAAAATGAATAGATCTCATGTCCTACAACTTCCTCCAAGATAGAATTCATGAATGGAATAGGAAATGGATCCTTAATGGTCACTACGTTTAGACTCCTGAAGTCTACGCATATCCTTATCTTATCAAATTATTTCTTCAAGGTGATTACTATAGGTGAAACCCATTCACTATTCGTCACCCTGAATATAATTCCTACTTCCAACATCTTTTCTATTTTTGCATTCACCAATGTCGCATACTTTGGATTCATTCTATATGGTCTCCTTATCACAGGTTGGGTGCTAAGCATTAGTGTAATCTTATGGACACATAACTCAGGTGGGATTCCTTTCAAATCCTTATATGTCCATGCAAAGACATCCTTGTACTCCAAGAATATCTTGAAAGCTATTGCCTTCAATACAGGATTCCAATCATTGCCACAGTGGACTATCCTAGGTTCTTTCTCCATTCCTAGATTAATATCCACTATCTTAGGTCCTTCATACTTGATACTTTCTGGCTCGCTTGTAGCTTTCACTACATTCTCAGGGTGCACCGGTCTTGTATCAATCTCTGCATCTCCTACTGTATACTCCACAAATATTTTTGGAAATGTCCACTTCTCTTCTATTTCCTTCTTAGTCTCTTTGCTTACTTTTGGTTTGTCTTGCTTTTCCTTGATCTCTTCTGACTCAATACAGAGGCATTTGGGCTGAAACATCTCATAATCCTCCATTTTACAATGAAGAAGTCCACTCTCAGATCGAGCTTCATCCTCACTACATTCACTTATGTACAACATCCCTTCTCCATCAGGTTCGTGTTCTTCATCCCCTGATGAGTTTTCTGATTCGTCAGTTGTAGCTACATCCTCACTAACTCTTTGATTAGCTAAATTGATCATGTATTTATATTATCCCTTTTTGAAGGTGATCTGATTATTTTCCCAATTGTGATTAACCTTGGCCATTCGTAGCCATCCTCTCCCTAAGAGAGCGTCATATGCGGGTTTCTACATTGAAATCACAACAAATTCCAAGACAAATTCTTGCTCAGCTATCATTACTTGTTGTGCAGTCAAAACTCCTTTGATGTTAATATCATTCTAGTCAGCCCCATATAGTCAGAAGCTCGGTGCCCATAGTGATGGAGTGCCTAGTTCTAGCCAAGTCCTTTCGGGTAGCACATTAACACTGGAACCTTTGTCCATAATCACTTGTGTCAATTTGTGCCCCAAAATATCCATATGCATTAATGCAGGCTTCTTTCCCACATCAATCATTAATATGGTAGGATCCATAAATTGGTCTTTTCGTTCTTCCCCTACAATTGGCTAGCTCTCTACTTCCATCACCTTCTGTGGTTGCATCTCCTCCACCATTTCTTTCGACAATTTTAGGATCACTTCGAATAAATTAGATACTTTAAGTTCTATTGTGGTATCTAATACCTATGCTACCAGATGCTGCACAACTGTCTCCTATTATGATGGTTTTCGTACTTCCTTTTGAGTGCTCGATTCTCCTTGCTTAACTTTCTTAGTTTCTTCTTGCAGTATTTTCTTTGTTGCTTGCCAGCGTTGCTTCTCTTTTTTGGCTCTGGATACTTATCCTTTTTAGCCTGATTCCTCATCACGACTAACACTTCCTGAGTTTCCTCTTTAACTTGAGGAACTTCAATGTCCAAATAGCTCACATTCTATGGGTTACTCGAACTCGCCTGCTTTGGAAAATTCTCCTCCTTGTGGTTCCCCGGACCACACCATCTACACATATGTGTAGTGCTTTCTTGTGGTGCTCCTTGCATCTGAGGTGCAGGACAATTCTTCGCAAAATGCCCCCACTCTTGGTAATTGCGATATTGTATGATCGGTCTACCTTCTGAGTCATACTATAAGCGACTTTGTCCTCCTTGTTGATTACCTTGATTATGTTTGCCACCTCTTTTGCTATTTTTGTAACCGCCACTCGTTGCTTGTTGGCCACTCCCTTGGGCCTATGGTTTTTATTCCTGCTCCTGGATTGATAGTACCTACGGATGGGTTCTTGCATTGTAGGGACATAGCACTATGTCATACCCCATCACATTACAAATATGGCAATAGTAATTTTTTGGACACTTCATATTTGTATGTCCCTCACTTTTGCATTCTATGCACCACAACTCATTCCTATCTGGTTTGATCTTTTGCTCTTTAACCATTTTATCAAACTCCTTGTGAAATGATGCTATCATCCTTTGAATAGTGTCTTCTTCTTCACTATCCGAATCTTTCAATTTGGGATGAGACAAGATTCCCATATATGTCTATTTCGATTCACTCTCAAAGGTCTTTGTGTGTTTCAAAGCTTCCTCATATGTGTTCGATGGTACTCCCTTCATTTTTTTCTTATATTTTGGTAGTAACCCATCTACGAACCATCATTTTATTAACACATCTGCTAGTGGCATCTACATATTATCGACTAACTACTTTAGTCGATGATTGTAGGATTTTATATCCTCATATGCTTTTTATTTTGTTACGCAAAGCTCAGTGACTATGTCTCCATCATCCTTCAAAGGTCAAAATTCATCAATGAATTTCTCCTTTATCTGATTCCAAGTCTGAAAATCAACATTATTTTCTCTCTTTAGGTACCAGTATATGGCCAATCCTCTCAAGGTGGTAGGAAAGAGGACTACCCAATCCTCTGGGATATCTACACCATTTTATCTCCAAATAGTTATGCAAGTTCCTACGTGTCATGTGGGGTCTTCCTTACCCTCACCTAAAAACGATGGACATATTTGTTTGGTTGCTCTGTTAGCCATCTTAGGAGAGTCGTCGCTCTCACTTGAGGTGTCCCATGGAATCTCTATCGGATTCCTCCTCGGGGGTGTCTCACTTTCATTATAATCATAAGAATCAATTCGAGGTATCTTATTATGTCCCATCACTCGGTGACCAAATTCTCGTGCGTCCTCACTCTGCGACCTTCTTCGTTGATGTGATGGAGATTTTCATGGTCTATCCTCCTGAGTCCCCGCATCCTGTTGCCTTGGTGTCTGACTCCCATCCTCTACACCCTCTCATAACCTCGTTATCACTTCCTCAGGTCTTACCATCCACTCTCCATCATCGTGCACTTTCTCTTTGTCACCCATATCTATGATCGGTGGGTCTTCCTCCTCATCTTCTGTCTCAATCAACAACGTCTCCAAGTCTCCTTCTTCGAATGTCCAAACTTGCTCTATCTTTGGTTAGTGCATACTATGATCTGAGTTACTCATGTTTCCTCTTTGAGAAATCCTTATGCTCCTTCTTAATATAATGTTCTCTCATGTTTCTCTTCTCCCACGGCTTCATGTACCAGTGTCCGTCATAAAAATTCACCTCCAGTTGTTAGTCAAATTTGACCTATTTTAACAAAAATGCCAAATTTGATAAGGCAACGGTGCCAAATTTAACATAGTGGTGGAGTATTCCTGATGGGGAGGTGATTTCCAAAGGTCATAATGATCCCTAGATAGAGCTTTGTTCCAACTACCAAATCGAACAATCTTCCAGTTACCCAAACTACCCTTGTACAAACTATCAATCTCTTGTACGGTCTTTAACACATACACTGTACGATATCATATCATACAATGACCAAGATGGTATGATATTATACTCAAAAAATCTGATAGATGCTATTTTGGAGGCTGTCGTGCACAGTTTTGTAATCTTTCAAGTCAATTACTACCAAATTGGGTAAGTTTCTATCGATCACATGTTTTACCAAATCGGGTAATAACTCTTTGTACGATATGTACGATCCAAAAGTACAAAAAGGTAGTAATTTCAATGCTCTTCTGCTCCAATCTCTCTTCGGGATGTTTTGTAGAGGTTTTAACAGCCTAACAAGATGGTTCCATTCATAGATAAAACTCCCAATCCGGGTTAGTGAGAGATTCCATTCAAGCAATTACGTCCAAAAATCGTACAGTCGGTCTCAATACGTCCTTGTCCACATTATCATGCTTCTAGATCATTCTCCATGATTCCACCAGTAACAATATTCTCACAAAGCTGCAACAAAGCCTAGAACTAACATATAATAGTAAGAAAAGAAATTCATTCACACAATGGTAATCCACAATGCATCAACAATACACAATAGGATTGTACACTATCATCCACAACATCTGTTATTATCATTAATGGTTGTCAAATCAGTTACAATGTGGAAACTCTATCAATATCATAGCAATAACTCAAAAATATTACTATCTCTATACTCTAGCAACTAAGAACCAGTAAACTAGTAGCCAGACCTACAAATTCAAAAATGGGGCCTTATATAACATTGTCCAGGCCGTTCCAAAGTGGTTCCTTGAGACAATAGGTTATTCAAAACTACCCAATTACAACTGAATACAATATTTTGGCATTTTCCTAAGTTTACACCTTAGGTTAGAAAATCCATGCGACCTTTCATCCCGAAATTACATTTCCTTTGCATCTCATTGCATTTCGGTGCACCATGTACGATTTTCCACTGCTCTGTACGGTTTTCCACTTCAGTTGTACGGTCTCCTATATGATTTGCTCCCACTATACGGTTTCACAAAACTGGAGCAAATCATCCCCAAAACTATCCAAAACTTAGCAAATCACTTCTTCTTTTTTTGGGAGGTGGATTTTCTACCTACACTAATGGATGAGATATGGGTAATTCTATCAAATTGATAACATGGGTGCCTTAATAAAATACGGCACCTAAAATTGGATTTCTTGTTGAATTCTATATGGGCACTAGAGGATAGGGGATAGGAGGATCCATGAGATGATAGTTTAGATGCTTCATATAAATACACTACTTGGAACAAGGTTGCTTGGTGGATTCACTCTAGGTTCCTAAGAAGCATGGGATGTCAAATTCTACAAAGAATAGTGGACAAAGAGGTTGATAAAATATGCCTCCTAGAGCAAGTTAGCTCGATGGTTTTGCTCAATCCATCGAGGGAAAAAAAATCCCATTAATGTATTGAAAAGGAGGGTCCTTTTTTAGATAAGTAGAGTTTTTGGTGGTAGTTTTATGTTTTACCACTAAAACCTATGAATCTTATGAATGAAGACAAAGAAGATCTTTTACAAAACAATGATTAGATTTAAAAAAAACACAAGGTATATGAGATAATGCTATGAATACAAAGTGAAATAAATTAAAATTGTTAATAAGATTGAAAAATTAGAGAATATGCATGTTAATGAAGAAATCATCAGGCTCAAAACACTAAATTCTCCCTTCTCCTTATCTCATGGCAAAGTCGTTCTAGCTCCACAAGAGGATTTTGGTAGCACTTCATCGCTTGTTTGCTTGGTTGATAAATTTGGTAGCACTTAATTGCAAAAAAAAAGTCCTTGAATCCTTCCCCAAGGGGCCAATTTATAGAATATGGACCTCTTAGAGTTTCCCAAATTATCAAGGTGAGGTGATTGGCATGCTAACTAGTTTGATTTCATGGTTGGTAGGCTTGGCTAGAAAATTTGCTGATTAAGGTGCATTTGGGGGAGTCTTGAGTGTTTTGGAAACTGGAAGGGGATCAATCCCCTTCCTTCCCATATTAGCTAGTCATTGCACTTGAAGGTAGTCAATTGAGACAAGATTTGTGCCCTAGCAGGCTTCTATAGGCACTAATATATATATATTTTATTTTTTTGTATGCAAACATGTCACCTAGATGAATATGTGATTGGGCAGATTCATTTTTTGGTGTATTCATTTCAAATGACCATTGGGGGTAAAATTTGGTGGTTAAAGGGGTGTTTTAAAATTTTGTGAATACACCAGGTTGAGAGTGGATTCACTTTTGGGTGGATTCTCTCTGAGTTAGTAGATTTACCTCTATTGGGTTTTGTCTATAAATTTTGGGATAGAGTGATTTGTTGTGGTTAATTGAACTAGTTTGTTGGTTTACTATAAAAATTGATGTGAGGTAGGTGATCCAATTTTAGGTATCTACACCTATAAAAACTTTTGATGTAAGCCTATAGGTATTTTTAGTGTAAACCTATGGGTATGCTCTATGTAATACTATAGGTAATATTGATGTATTCACCTTTAGTTGCATGAGTTAAACCACTTATATGGTTAACCTTACTTAAGGATTTATTATATTATATTTTAAAATTTAATCCAAGTTATGTTAGCTTAAGGTTTGTAATAATTAGGAATTAGGTATATGTTACCAATCACCAATTGATTGAATTAGTTTATATGATGTGATATCACGATGGTGCCTATGGGAACCCATCCCTTCCTAGTTTATCTATATTATTTTCATTCATCTATATGTGTAATGAATCTAATGTATCCATGTCAACTATTTTTATTTTTATTATGTTGGGCCCTTAAAGTAGTCAACTCTTGAGAATTATAGTTATGGCTAATATTATTTTAGTCTATTAATAAGGAGAGTTATGTTGTAGTTGGAATGATTTTTCATATTTGAATCTTAGTCATCTCTATTATGCATATGATGCTTTACCCTCTCCAAGTTGCTAAGAGACATTGCCCTCTCTAAGTGGCTATGGGTTTGTATTGATTTTAATATAGAGTCTAATTACTTCCAATTTTACTTTTTTAGTATTGAATCTCAATTTATTGTTACTAGTGGATGTTGTTTATTATGGATTATTGAGTTGCTATAACCAATTACTATATTTCTGGAAGTTGATTATTACAAGTAGTATCAAAGATTCAATCGTGGCTCATTATGGAAGTACAAATTTGCAGCAGAATGGAACATAAACCATTTTAAAACCTCTATTGAATTGTTCTACTTCCTATTTCTTTGTAGATTATTTTTAATATTTTTTACTCATCTTCTAGCATATTTTCTTCCATAATATTATGAGTTTGTTGTTGATAATTATTTTTTTCAAAACTGATTAAAATAGTATTGGGTGTGCTAGAAACCTTATGGGAGGTCTATCCCAATGCGTTTGTCTCTCCAAGCTAGTAAAAGTAAGGGGTATTTCCAACAACACTTATTCAAAAATTGAGTGTGTAGGGACACTTGTAGGAGAACTAGCTCATTATGATCATTTCTTCAAATTAATTTAAAGAAAAGGTATTTCTCTTAATACTTTTTTAGAAATGATCCAAATGATTCTTTTGAGTTTTTAATTACCCATAGTGTATAAGAAAACTTGCTAGTACTACTAGTTTGTTGTAAATAAATGATCAATTATAGTGCATTGGAAATTCAAAAGAAGTGTTCATGAGCATAATTAAGTGCCAACCAAAAAATATTGTTAAGCATCATGGCACTCCTTCAAATATTAATATTTTTTACTGACATCTTCTTTCTTCTTTAATCCACTTGGATTTCTTTGCCTCCTCAAAATACCATGCCTCCTTCCTCTTGTCCTCCTAATAACAATTGCTTTAGAACTTCTTCCATTAGATGTAATTGGTAAAACTATTCTTGATACTATTGATTGTAGTCTATGTATACGACCCCGGGAAGCAAACACCTAATCTACTTGCAACATAATATCAAGTGAAAGAACCATAAATGCGTAAAGAACACAAAAGTAAAAAAATTAAGAGATATATTTTATTAATTCATTTGAAACTTTGGTTACAGATTGGTCCCTCTTAGGGATACCCTATTTGATACAATGATTACAAGTAGATATGGACCCCTTGAAAAGGGGATGGTGCACTCTATAGGCCTCTCGGATTCGTACACGAACTTGTACAAGGGCTTATTGATGCCTTCTTCTCCTTCACTTGCTTGGAGGGATCTGACACTTTAAATGCTTTGACTTGGTCTTGGAACCTATAACCTACGTACAAGAAACAATAGAAAATGATCAGTAGCATATGTGGCCTCTCAGGATGAGGCTTTATTAGTAGATCTATAAAGAATGATATAAAATCATAGTAAAAGCATAATGAAGCAAAACTAAGCAAGAATACATTGATAACTCATTAATCACCATGGAAATGCATTAAGAAAGATAGATCTATGCTAACATTAATTGATAAAACAAAAAACAATGAAAGATATATACTAAAACTCAAGAAATAATGTCTCAAACCTTGGTCATTATTTCTCAAGGTGATCGTAACTACAAGCCACTATCGAAGACAATGACCACAAACCTATAGCTTTTACCTCAAGACTTGGGGCTATGGTACTTGATTCCTCATGTGAATTTATGTCCAAGGATTACCTCTATGTTCATACATTGTTTGAAAATGAAGAATGTCTTGATCTGAATGCTTGGATGGCTCGTAGTCATCGCTCAATTGGAAAATGCTTTGCTACTCCTCAAAGGGGTATAGAATCACTCTCCAGTTTGCTAGGGCTTCATTGCACAAAAATTATGATATTCGAGATATTTTATTTTTCTTGGGAGGATGCATATGTAGACCTCCTAGATTCAGATCTAGATCCAGATCTTGGCTTCTTGGAGAAGCCAAGATCCAGATCTGCATGCAACTGACCATCCAGGGGAAAGGATCAATCACAAATTTGCATTGAAGGGGTAGTCAGGAGGAACTCTGGGAGATCCACGCTGAAAATTATTTGCAAACAATGCAACTATCATCATTGTTCATGATTTGGGCCCTCCTTCATGGCCATTTTGTGTTTTAGTGCTAGTCATTGTCCAAAGCAGTGACTAGCGATGGCCGCTCTAAGCTTCAGTGGCCAATGTTGGTGGCCACTTTGGTCGATAGCGACCGAGCCTGAATGGGCCAGAACTACCCCTTGTGAGTGGTTAGGACCATTGCTAGCTCTTGGAAAGGTCCAAGATCAGTCATATGGTCTTTGGATGTGCCCATATGAGTAGTCTCCTAAACATGATGTATTTTAGGTGTCTACAGATGCCCCTTTTTGGGATGCATTATGGGAAAAACATAGTGCTAAGAAAAAATAGACCACCTAGGGCCACATTGTAGGGTGTGTGATGATCATTGATCTAATCAATATTGGATGCCCCAATCATGAGAAAAGGTGCGAATCCTAGAATCATTGCTTCCAACAGGATGGAAGGCTTAAATTTGTAAAAGCTCTCGCGAGTTCCATCGTCGATCAGGTAGCCTCAGTGCTACGATTGGTCCAAAAGAAGGAGAGGTCATCAAGCTTAACTATCATATTTGCTTTTTTCCCCAACAAAGGGTAAGCTTATGATAGTTGTTGGTAATGATTCATAAGACGAATGCAATTTGACATGATCAAGTGATCCTTTGTTGATTTTGATTATGATTGTTGATATTATGACTACCCCCTCAAACGATGAGTTGATGAGGAAAGGACAATGAATAAAGTGACGAGTCACTTGACCAAGATGAATGATTTGGATCTTTTTAGAGGTTTACTTTGTTATAGGTAGATCCCATTGCAGGCGTGATTTCAACCATTTATAGTAATTGTATATCTCTATCCCACGGAGCGATCTGGTCGCAATGGCCTTCTTATGGAATCAAGATGATAGCAATTCCATTTTAGCCTATGTTGAAACACTATGCTTGATGATTTGCTGAAAATGTCATAGAAGAAATGAAATGAATGCCTCATTTCCATGGGGTAGTCCGACCACCATGGCCTTGTTCGAGATTGAAGTACATTATTTCAATTTAATGGTGACTAATTTTCTCCAAATGGTATTATGGTAATTTACTCATCTTGTCGGATTGCATGGAGCGCTAGTCATTGAAACTGCCAAATGTATAGAGTAAATAACTGGATACGAGGCGCATTTGAAATTTTATGTTATTTGATTTTTTTGTCATTTTGAATTTTATAATTTTTTTGGGTTTTGATTTATGTGATTTTTTATTTATTTAATGTAATGCTAGATTATGATCTTATGCTATATGATGTGATGTATATATGACATGCAGTAGCTAGATGATAGATGTATGATTAGATGTTGTGATGTAGATGTGTAGATGGACTACTTGTGATGTATGCATATATGGATGCAATGCTTTGTGTTAAATGCATGTTTAATTTGATTTAATTGTTGATGCATTTAATTTATGTTGTTATGATATGATAGATGATGTATGTAATGTGATGCATTAGTTATATGAGGATAATCTAATGCAAATGAACCTGTATGCTTTAATCACTTAAAATATAAGGAATGAATGTGATATGAGTTTAACAATCTAATGGGTGACACCACAAAATGTATAAAAATCATGAATGTAAATAATAACTCTTATCATAAGAATTAATCATTTAAGCATCCAGATGTGAGATGAGATGATGTGATATGTATGTGCTTTCTTTATAAGCTTATGTAAATTAAATGATATGCACAAAATAGTCAGTGGCCGTCTAAGTATCATTGCTGATATTTATCCGGTATCTATCCTATTTCATGAACACCCTTTAATGAATAAAACCTTATAAATAAAGTTGATGATTTGATTGATGAAATGATTTGTTGCTATGAGGGAATTTTTGAGGTTTTCCATGAGACTCAAACACCCTAGTTGATTAATCAAAAGTTGTATAATGACCATATAGGACTCCTAAAAGATAAAGTTTTTGTTATGAAGACCAAGATATTCATTATCCCTATGTGCAAATGAATATATTAGATGAAACATAAGCATACCCCAATGCCAGGCGGGATTCATTCAGCCCATTGTTGTATTGGGGATCCTCAAATGTTCATCCTGATCCTAAGTTGGACTCAGTTGGATTAGACCATTAGGCGATATAGGACACCTAAAGCTAGCTCTTTTTGCAAATTTCTTAGAACTACCCTAATGCTAGGCGGGATTCATTCAGCCCATTGTTGTATTAGGGATCACTCAATGGCTTGTGGAGATTGACCATTCTAGGGATTCAAGCTCTTCACCCCCTTCTTTTATTCACATTTATTTGGGATACTTGCTCATGCTTAGTGATGAAAATCATTATTTATTTTGAATTTTTTTTTTTCTTTGAGCAAGGGATTTATGTAGTGATGATAATCACTGTTTATTTTGCTTTTGAATCTTGCTTTGTTTAGGATTTTTGCTTGTCTTGATGAAAGCAAGGGATTTATTTGGGTAGGGGGGAACTTGTCCTTTTGCCAATGATCAAAATCCTAGACCATGCGCATCACAAGATGAGCAAGTAAAAACCTTTCGCTTAGGATGCCTAGTACCACTTGGTGGTGTTCATATTTCCCTTGTTCCAACTAGGATTTTAGTGTTTTGATTAGTGATAGGATTTTGATATATGCTAGGTACTATCAAAACTAGACCTCATCTTCCACTAGTGAAGATGGTTTTCTACAAAGTTTGATAAAATCACTAGGTATGGCTAAGTGACCGAAAAACCCTAGTATACTCCTTATAGCAACAGGAAGGGGTTTGTGTTGAAAAACATAGTTACACACCTGGGTGGTGGATGATGATGGATATGTAGATGCATGATTGAGATACAAATGTGGTGTCATTTGTAAGATTGCAAACATAACCTATCCTAATGCAAGTGTAATGGATGGAAATGCCTATATGCAATGCAACTACATGAATGCAAATGTGAATGTAAGATGCATAATGCAAATGTTTTTGTATTTTTAATGTTTTCACTTTTTTTTGTGTTTTGCAATGTTTTTGAATTTTTGTGTTTTTTATTTGACCAAAGGTTTTAGATACCTTTGGAGCCTTTTGTGAGTTGACCAAAGGGCTTATGATGCCTTTGGAGCTTTTTGTGAGTTGACCAAAGGGCTTGTGATGCCTTTGGGGTTTTTTGTGAGTTTGACCAAAGGGCTTATGTTGCCTTTGGAGCCTTTTGTGGGTTTGACCAAAGGGCTTGTGATGCCTTTGGGGCTTTTTGTGAGTTGACCAAAGGGCTTGTGATGCCTTTGGGGCCTTTTGTGAGTTTGACCAAAGGGCTTGTGATGCCTTTGGGACCTTTTAGAGTTGACCAAAGGGCTTATGATGCCTTTGGAGCCTTTTGTGAGTTGACCAAAGGGCTTGTGATGCCTTTGGAGCCTTTTTTGGGTTTGACCAAAGGGCTTGTGATGCCTTTGGAGCCTTTTGTGAGTTTGACCAAAGGGCTTGTGATGCCTTTGGAGCCTTTTGTGGGTTTGACCAAAGGGCTTGTGATGCCTTTGGGGCCTTTTGTGAGTTGACCAAAGGGCTTATGATGCCTTTGGAGCCTTTTGTGGGTTTGACTAAAGGGCTTGTGATGCCTTTGGGGCTTTTTGTGAGTTGACCAAAGGGCTTGTGATGCCTTTGGGGCCTTTTGTGAGTTTGACCAAAGGGCTTGTGATGCCTTTGGGGCCTTTTGTGTGTTGACCAAAGGGCTTATGATACCTTTGGAGCCTTTTGTGAGTTGACCAAAGGGCTTGGGATACCTTTGGAGCATTTTGTGAGTTGACCAAAGGGCTTATGATACCTTTGGAGTCTTTTGTGAGTTGACCAAAGGGCTTGTGATGCCTTTTTTGAGTTTGACCAAAGGGCTTGTGATGCCTTTGGGGTCTTTTGGTGACCAAGGGATTATGATACCTTTGGAGCCTTTTGTGTTGACCAAAGGACATTGGATGCCTTTGGAGCATTTTGTGAGTTGACCAAAGGGCTTATGATGCCTTTGGAGCCTTTTGTGAGTTTGACCAAAGGGCTTGTGATGCCTTTGGGGCTTTTTGTGAGTTGACCAAAGGGCTTGTGATGCCTTTGGGGCTTTTGTGTATTGACCAAAGGGCTTATGATACCTTTGGAGCCTTTTGTGAGTTGACCAAAGGGCTTGTGATGCCTTTGGAGCATTTTGTGAGTTGACCAAAGGGCTTATGATACCTTTGGAGCCTTTTGTGAGTTGACCAAAGGGCTTGTGATGCCTTTGGGGCCTTTTGTGAGTTGACCAAAGGGCTTATGATGCCTTTGGAGCTTTTTGTGAGTTGACCAAAGGGCTTGTGATGCCTTTGGGGCATTTTGTGAGTTGACCAAAGGGCTTATGATACCTTTGGAGCCTTTTGTGAGTTGACCAAAGGGCTTTATGATGCCTTTGGAGCTTTTTATGGATTTGACCAAAGGGCTTGTAGATGCCTTTGGAGCATTTTGTGAGTTGACCAAAGGGCTTTATGATGCCTTTGGAGCCTTTTGTGAGTTGACCAAAGGGTTTATAGATGCCTTTGGAGCTTTTTGGGTTTGACCAAAGGGCTTGTGATGCCTTTGGGGCCTTTGTGAGTTGAAGGCTTGTGATGTTTTGGAGCCTATTATGTTTGAAAAGTTTTGAATGTTTGGATTGTTTTGAGTTGACCAAAGGGCTTATGATACCTTTGGTAGCCCTTTGTGTGCCACTCAATGAAAGTGAGGAAGGTATGATACCTTTAGAATCCTCACTTTGCCTCATTGAACTTGATGTGGATGATGGGGAAGGTACATTACCTTTAAGACCCCCAGTGTGCATGTTGTCCACAATAATGTAATCAGCTTGCTTAGGAAGAGTGATAGAAATCAACTCTCCCAATTGGGGCATGGACCTCCATGGGGTGCCCATGTCTTGGTGGGTAGAAATGAGTGAACCATCTGCATGGAGCTCATTTCATTCTAATAGGTCTTGGACCACCTTCTAGAATGAATGGCAGTTGTGGATGTCATGCCCCTGTATACGATGATACATACAATAGAGGCTTTCATCAGTGGACCCATGTTTGGGTTCTCTTTGTTTGAATTTAGGTAATACAAATGCATTTGCCTCGTAAAGCTTTTGAAATAAGGTTGTGGTAGTCATCTAAAATGAAACTACTCGATGAGCTAGCTTGTTGGGCCTATGAGGCTACGATTGACCTTGGGGTCTCAACTAGGATGATGTAGCCTCTATTTTGGAAGGTTGAGGCACTATGGATGAACCATCTATGGGAAAAGCCCCACTATCTATGAGATCTTGAACCACATTCCTGAATCCATAACAATTATGAATGCCATGGCCCTCTATTCGATGATAGAGATAGTAATGGTCCTCTCTATAACCCTTAGGTTTAGCTCTATTTGGGTCTAAAGGGTTGATGTCTGGTAAGGTGATGACCTTAGCTTCCTATAGCTTTTGAAATATGTCTGACATGGGCTCATTTAAAGGAGTCCAAATTTGTTGCTGGTGTTTTGAGTGTTCCACATGCACTGGCTTAGTTTGATGACCAGGTTGAGCCCTAGGTATGTCCATTGCTAGCTTAGGGAGCTCCTCTTGATTTTTGGATGCAAGGGATGGATTACTGACTATGGTCACTTGTTGGTTGACAATCCGAAGCTGCTTCTTTTCAAGCATGTTGTATACTATGGCTCTAAAACCTTGACATGATTGAATATCATGACCATTTTGTCTATGATATAGATAGTGTGACTCTTCCTCATACCCTTGGGGTTTTGGATGATTTGGATTTAACTAGCGAACCTCAGGTAAGGTGATGGCGTTTGTGGCACATAATCGATTGAAAATCGATATTGCAGGCTCAAGCAATGAGGGATACTTGCTTGGTTGTTGGGGTGGCTGAGTTGGCCCTTGCTCTTGTTGAGGCTTTTCCTATGGTTGTACAGGAGGTAGTTTGGCCTTAGATGAGGGTTGCTTTTGTATCTCCTGGCTCTCAAGTTGGATCAAGATATATTGCAATGCCTCATTTTGTTGCTCCATTTGTGCCTCTATATTATAAAGGTGATTTTGCATATGCTCCAATATTGATAAGGCTCTCATGTGTATTTCTAGTGATTGGTTTGAAATACCATTATCTATTGAAGGAGGTGAAAGAGTGGGTGCTAAAGATCCACCAGGTAACTATATATCACCCATTTCCTTCATTTGAGTTGATGTGGATGCTTCATGATGATCCACTTTGATAGTGGCATCCACATGCTCATGTTTATGACTCAGTTCATATTTTTATTTTACTTTGTGGTGTTGAATTGTGCTAGCTTTGGTACCCCCATCTGATGTGGGGGAAACACTTGTTCTTGTTCTTGAGGAGGCACCATGAGAAGTGAGTCAGGGGTGACTAATGCCAATGGTTTTGACCCCTTCAATATGGAAGCAACATCTGATTGCACCATATCTTGTTTTATCTACCTTAGAGTCACTTGGTCCTCTAACTTAATGTTAACCATTCCCACAAACTCATGCGAGGGCACTTCAGCATTTGGATGAGTTGTGGGTGACTCCTCAACTTGTTGAAGTTGTTCTGTTTCAATTGTGGCAACTTGTCTTTCCTCATGTTCAGGTGAAGAATCAAGGATGGGATCAATAGGTAGCGACTCGACAGGTGGTCGACCTAAATCCTCAATGGACTCAATGATAGGCGTAAACGTAGTGTTTGCCTCTATATGCTCTTTGCATTCAATTTCATCCACATGGAATGTGACCCATGACATGATGGATGAAGTTGGTATGATTTGCCTTGATTTATCCATAACCACAATAGGTTCTTCCCCTTTGATAGGAGTAAGAGAGTCCTCTAATGACATGTTTGAGATAGTTGTGAGCATCTCTGTGGTTGTCTTCATCGATTTATCATTGCTTGGAGAGACCGAGGATGGAGGTGTAATGGGCAAAACCATGGGTGATGGCGGTGGTGAAGGCAACTTCACAGCAAGCCATGGGGTTGCATCCGAACTCTAGATAACATCATTAGGTTTAATGTTCAAATGCATGGGTGACACAATAGGCTCCTGCGGATGGTCCACTAGTTTATAATACCTAAAGGGGTCTGTGTCAGCCTCAACTACATGGACCTTATTTGCATGAATGTACTTAATGCACTGATGCATTACGGATGGTACGCACTCCATGGCTCTTATCCAAGGCCTTCCTAGCAGTATGTTATACTATCTTGGACCCTCTAAGATGTAGCACAATATAGGAATGGTCTTTTGTCCCACTTCAATGGGGAGGACTATTGTGCCTACTGTGGGAGATTCCACATCATTAAAGGCTTGCAAAATGAAGGTAGATGCTCTAATGTGGGAAGGTGGAATGTTGAGATGTCTCAATGCAATGGTAGTGATGATATTGATGGATGAACCAGTATCAACCAAAACTTGCTTGTATGAAATTTGATTAATGCTAGCTATAATGTGTAATGGTGGATCAGATTCATTAACAGGGATTGGTTTAATTTCCTATTTGTGAAATGTAATCATAGGGTCCTCGCATGTTGTAATGGAATTCAATTGTTGTGAGGATTGTGATGTATGATTGTTGTTGATTTGGTTCAACAATGGTACAGACTAGTTAGGGAGTTCCTCCTTCCCTGTTGTGATATTGACCATGCTGATAATATCCTCATTAGGTGAGGCTATGCACACCTCATTCACCTACTTTATTTGATCTTCCTTGACCTCAAGACTGGGTAAGGGATCTTTGGATATATCATTTTGTTGATTATTGATAGCAAGGGTTTTGTCTGCTTGTTTAGGAGAATGACTATCTACCTACCTAGGAGGCAACTCTTGATGATGCATAGGGTGCCTCGTGTTGATTTTTTGCCTATGTGTACCAGGCATGGATACCTCTTCAAGAATTATCCTGCGTGATTGTTTTTCGCATTCCCTTTGTTCTAAGGTATGCTGATCCCTTAGGCTCTATTCATACATGCATCGACACCATCTCTGTCATGCCTCCTCTTGTTCAAGGGCATCTAGGTGATCTTGCTCTACACGTAGTTCTTTCTCCTTGTCTTGGAGTAGCTTTTTATGATATTACGCATCCTCATATAGCCTACACATATGGTTAGACTGATCTACCACTGAAGTTTCATGATTCTACGTCCCTATGCAAGGGGTCCTATTGGCAAGGGTCTTGGCAGAAGCCCTCGCCATATTTGTGCCTTTATTTGTACATGCGATATCATCAATGCATAGATATCTATGCTCTGTACTTCCATGAGTGGAAGTAGTATAAATGCTATGGGGACATTCTAAAATTTCTCCCACATGGTGCAAGTCCTCCAATTGAGCTTGGATTAATTGCTCTTTCAGGCTAATGGTAGGCCTAGGCAACCGATCTGGGTGATCCGTTGTGTAAGACCGATGGCTTTCCTTCTCGCTATAGGGGGTTTCAACTATGTTAGATCCTACCATGCACATGGAAACCCTATCACTTTGGTGGGTAGATCCCCTATGTGAGGAAGTGGCTTCACAGTGACTATTAGGGTGTTGTGCAGGAATGATGAGATCCTCAGGAGAATAGTGGGTGCGATGACTACCAAGGTGTCATGCAGGAATGGTGAGATCCTTAGGAGAATATCGGAGGTGTTCAGGGCCTCTCCATAAGTTTTTTGCTTCATTGGCTCATGATTGAGCTCGACTATGCATAGTTGTCATGATGTGCTAACTAGGCAAACCCTGTAGGAAACCCACACTGAAGGAATTTTTGAATTTTAAAAAATGTTGTGGGTGTTATATACCAAAATTATCAATGCGATGAGAATCTGATCACAATGGGCTATGACTCCAAAAAGTGACTTCTGGGTCAAAATTTTGTATTTTTGAAATAATTGGCCAACTGGGGCTCGTGGGGAAATGCCCACTTTTAGGAATTTTTGGAAATTTTGAAGCATGAAGAGTTAGGACTCAAAATTTTTGTGAGAGGTGCACAAGGGGCTAACTAAGACAAAAAAACAAATTTGGCAATTTTTGGAGTTGTCTAGCCCATTTTATGACTATTTTAGTGCAAATTTTCCCTATTTTTGGCTTCAAAAATAGAGTAATCATAAAACCAAAATAACTTTTTTGTTATAGCTCCGATTTGCACGATTCTTAATCCGTTGGATGCAAAATAAAAAAGTAGTTTTTTTTCAATAAATTTATTTGAAAAATTAGGGTTAGGGTTTGGTCCTAGATCAAGGATCTTAGGTTGATTACCCAAACAATAAAGAAACACACAAAGCAGACAATATGATTATCTCTTTTACGGATTAAATGTGTGTCCTAAGAACTTGTTTTAGTGTGTTTCAGATTTGTTGATATCTTAGACTATTCTCATCATGTTTTGAATTCGTTGATGTAATGCTTGAATAGTTAAAAGGATTTCACCTGTATACTCACAACTCGACAACCGACAATGAAAGTCACGGTCACGTTATCCAACCAAAATGTGTGGTGATGAAGTCCACACCCAATCAGGGAGCACAGGTCCTCCCGGTCCTCACCCAGTTCACCCATAGTCAATGATATACCTCTCCAAAGAGAGATACATGCTATATCCCATGGGTTATGATGGATCTTGGAAACCAGTATTGGCCAATATAAAAGGTTCATGGGATTTGAGACAACGGGTGGAGATGAAAGCCACCTCGTTGAACTCTACTAGTGGTTGGGCATGAATTCCAACTCACTAGAATTTAGGTGAATCATGGTGTGTGGATGTTATTTTTAGATTTTTGCATAAAGGAAAACAATGCATCAAGAAGCACTCATGCTTTTTCTCCTACATGCCTAAGAAAAGAATGTTTTATTTTCAGAAAAATGCATGTCTAAGTAATTCCATGACTTTTAAAGAATGCATTTCTACTTTATGAAATAATGGCCTCTAGTTGGGCCCCATGCAAGCAAGCTCTACAAACAAAACCTAGACCGCTGGAGACTAGGGTGGATCTAAAAATAGAGGTCCATTGTTCCTAGCAATGACTAGAAGAAAACTAAGAAAACTAAGAAGCTTTATGCATTTTTCTTTTAATATTTTTCTATGTTTTCCTAATTAAATGATATTTTCCCTACTGTATTCTAATAGAAAAACATAGATAGAGAAAGAAAAATAGCAGAGAGTTACCCCAACCTGAAATCCACATCTGATGAAGCACAGGCTGCCCTCTGTTGCTAATTTTTTACTAGTCCACTATCACTCAGAGCAGTCGCTGCTAGCCGCTATATTCAAAAGTGACCTCTGTCTGCTAGCCACTATCACTCAGAGTGGCCATACCTACACACAAAAAACACATAAAAACATCAATAAAATAGCTAAAAATAGAAAACCAGGTGGGGGTCCCACCATGATCACCATCTATACGACCCCAGGAAGCAAACACCTAGTCTACTTGTAGCATAATATCAAAAGAAAAGACCATAAATGCATAAATAACATGAAAGTAACAAAATCAAGAGATCTATTTTATTAATTTATTTGAAACTTCGGTTACAGATTGGTCCCTCTTAGGGATACCCTATTTGATACAATGATTACAAGCAGAAATAAAGACCCCTTGCAAAGGGTATGGTGCACTCCGTAGGCTGCTTGATCTCATACATGAACTTGTACAAGGGCTTACTGATGCCTTCTTATCCTTCACTTGCTTGGAGGGATCTAATGCTTTGAATGCTTTGACTTGGTCCTAGAACTTGTAACCTGTGTACAAGAAACAACAACAAATGATCAGTAGCATATGTGGCCTCTCAAGATGAGGCTTTATTAGTAGATCTACAAAGAATGATGTAAAAGCATAGTAAAAGTATAATGAAGCAAAACTAAGCAAGAATATGTTGATAACTCATAAATCACCATGGAAATGCATTAAGAAAGATAGATCTATGCTAACATTAATTGATAAAATAGAAAAAAATGAAATATCTATGCTAAAAATCAGGAAATAATACCTCAAACCTTGGCCACTATTTCTAAAGGTAACCATAAATATAGGCTATTGTTGAAGACAATGACCATAAATCTATAGCTTTTACCTCAAGACCCGAGGCTATGGCACTCGATTCCTTGTCTAAATTGATGTCCAAGGGTCACCTCTATGTTCATACATTAGTTGGTGGTGAATAACATCTTGATATGAATGCTTGGATGACTCGTAGTCATCGCTCAATCGGACAGTGCTTCGCTACTCCTCAAAGGGGGTATAGAATCACTCTCCAATTTTCTAGGGCTTTACTACACAAAAATTATGATATTCAAGATCTTTTATTTTTCTTGGGAGGATGCATATGTAGACCTCCCAGATTCAGATCTAGATCCAGATCTTGGCTTCCTGGAGAAGCCAAGATCCAGATCTACATGCAATTAACCATCATAGGGGGAAGGATCAATCACAGATTTGCATTGAAGGGGAAGTTAGGAGGAACTCTAGGAGATCCACATCAAAAAACCACTCACAAATAATGCAACTACCATCACTATTCATGATTTGGCCCCTATGAGATTCAACGACCTGTGTTGGTGGCCACTCTGGTCTATAGCAGTTGAGCCTGAATGGTCTAGAACTACCTTTTTTGAGTGGTTAGGACCACTCCTAGCTCTTGTTAAGTCCCAAGATTAGTCATATGGTCTTTGGATGTGCCCATATGAGTAGTCTCCTAAACATGATGCATTTTAGGTGTCTACACTATGTCTCTATCTTGAAAAATAATAAAGTGTGGTTAATTCTATTGTAATTATTGGAGAATATTATATTATTTGGTACATACAAATATACCCCCATGGTACCTTTATGGTACAAATACAAATATATAATAGATTAGGGTTTGTATATTTAGTTTAGATGAGTGATTTATATTTTCCCTTTAATGTAAGTGTCAATGTGCAGGATATGCACAAGTGTCATGTAAGTAAAAGCGAAAGTGTGTATTGAGAGAATGTGCACAAGTGTCATGTAAGTAAAAGCAAAAGTGTGTATTGAGAGAATGTGCACAAGTGTTATGTATGTAAGTGTGCAAATATGTGAATTGAGTATGTGCACAAGTTTGTTATATTAGGACTACATGTAGGAGAGTAAGAGTCATGTAAAAGTGTGCAAGTGTCATAGAGTCAAGTATGCATGTATTAATAGAGTGAAGAGTCTAGTATACAAGTGGTAAGATGAGAAGCCAAAGATTAGGAATAGGAAAGGGTGCATATCCCAGATATGTGAAGAGTGCAATAGATAAGTATTGAAGAGTCATATAACTATGGCTATATTATGGAGACAAAGCTCCATAAAATGTAAGGGAAAATGATCTATAGTGATCACCACATAACAATCATTGATAATAAAGCTTGTATACATATTTTGAGCAATTTATTATTGTAAGTATTCTTCATGCATGTACATGAATTATTTTGGCCATTTACATTAATATTTGATATATATATATTTTTTACATGGTGGAATCGGTAGCCACCACGAATCCGGGTAGGATGTCCAACTTTTATGTCCGCCACAGTATTCTACGTTGTCCGCCTCGAAAGCCACCACATAGATCTTCATGTAGTCCACTCCTATAACCACCATGCCACAATAATTTTAAACCTTTTATGCCGCTAAAATCACCAGGAAAGGGACAAGCGTTCAGTCCAACGAGGCCTAAAATTTGAACCTTGAACCTCCACCCCCTTATGGGGTTTGGATGAACCAATTGGTCTACACCTCGGACATAATATTTGATATTTTAAGTGAATGTTATTTCATTATTATATTGGATTAGATATATATATTTTATTTCTCACATATATAATTCTAATCTTGATTATTGATATTTTGACCTATAATATTGTGGATTATTTATATTGGGACCTATGATATTTTGAGATAGTAAGGCTTAAAATCCAACAATAATCTCTCATAATAAATCAATAATAGTTGACATATAATGTTTTCTAAATATGTACTTTACTATGCAATCCCTTGATCTTCAATTTCAATAAGTGAGAAATATTCATTGGGCATGTAATATACACCAAATGAAAGAGACACAAGCATTATTTAGTAGCCTCCATCTAGTCATATAATACTAGTTTCATTTGGTAGTCAGATGAATCCATGTGGTATTAGAGATACTCATTCAAGATTTAGTGGTTATATCCTAGGATTTACTTTTGATCCTGATCCCTTTGTAGGAGGTGCTTCTAATTTTATTTTCTAGACTCATTATGTTCCTATTTCATACATTGGCATCCCCACCTTTAAGGGTGTTGATCCATATGGGTGAGTGTCAAATATGGATAACATCATCTATCTATACCATATTCCTAAATAAAATTATGTCACATTAGGTACTACTATGTTTGTAACCAATGCTCACCAATGGTTGTCATGGAAGCTTTTCCAACTAGAGATCTCTGTTTTGTGGATTGATTTTAAAGCTTGCTTCCTCCAAAATTTTGACAAAGAATTTTCTACATTGTATATGGTCCATTTGATGCAAACTAAGTAAATAGGAGAAGTTGAGTATTACACAAAGTTCATAAGTCTTCTCACCTACACCTACCAATTGGATATTATAGTGGTGTTTTTAGCCTTTTGGTATGGTCTTGAAGATAAATTTAAATAGGAAGTTGACATGCTTAATCCATGGCCCTTGAGGATGCTCAACATATAGATTTGATGGTAGAACAAAATCTCCAAGATCCCACTCCCCAATATTGGTATTACTTCAACCCTCAATGTATTTACTTCAATAACCATAATAACATGTGGGATTATTCTATTCAAATATCATTCTCATAATCCCCAAGATTAGGCGTATGAAAAATGTCTAAACTCTTAAGTGGAAGGTGAAGAAACAAGTGTCATAAGAAGGACATTCACTACAATAGAAGCAATTGATTAAATATGATATTGAGCACAAGGATGATATCATGAATTTTTCCACTTATGCTCTTATAGGGCTCTAAGCTCACCATACCATCAATGTCCAAGGATTCATTAAATGAAAACATGTCAACGTGTTAATTAATTTAAGTAACACATAAATTTATTGATAGTAAGACAATGAAGTATTTGGGATTGTATATCAGTTTTTAAAATTAAAATAATTTTCAAGTGTTGATTAAAAATGAAGGTACCAATCAGTGTGTAGGTAGAAAAACTAAGGTTAACATATCGATGTGGGATTATACTTGGTTAGTAAATCTCTTTGCTATGAATCTAGGTAATGTAGATGTTATCTTGGAAGCATAGTGACTATCTTGACTTGGTGATGTTATCATTAATTTACTATATTTCAAGTGGAAAAATAATGGAAGGGTCATTTGTCTCCAAGGAGTCCAACCACCTCCATCTAAGATGATTTGTTCCCACAATATGGAAAAGATACTGAAGAAATGGGGTTTGTGGATTCTTTGCTTAATTCAATTGCATGGAATTTTAGTATTCAAAGTTGATTATTCCATCCCTTTAGACTTGAAAAATATTTTAGAATTCTATACATAGGTCTTTGGTGGTCCCATGGGTATTCCCCCTAAGTGGACAGATGATCATTCCATATATCTAGTTCTAGTAAGTCAACCTCCTAATATGTGTCCTTACTACTATCCTAGCTCTAAAATTTTAAAATTGAGAAGTTGGTTCAATAAGTATTGGATCAAGGAATCATCCATTCAAGAATTAGTCCTTATTTCTCTTTGATGGATATGTAATGCTACAAGGACAATTCTTAGTGTGTGTCTAATTTTGAATTCTCCATAAGATCACCATAAAAGATAAGTTTTCTATCCCTATTGTAGATGATTTTTTGGATGAATTGCATGGTGCGAAATACTTGACAAAACTATATATGGTTTGGGTTCCATAAAATTAGGGTTAGAGAAGTGGATATCCCTAAGATTTCTTTTCACACATGATGGTCATTATGATTTCATAGTATTGTCTTTTGATCTTACTAATGCTCCTTTCACTTTCTAAAGTCATTATTTTTTTTATCCTTTTTTTCACATGTTTGTCCTAGTATTATTTGATAATATCTTAATTTTGGCAAGTCATGGGAAGATTTTCTAGTTCATGTGGAAAAAATTCTACACCTTTTATAGAAGGAAAAATTATTTGTCAAAATATCCAAATGTTCCTTTGGGGTCCATGAGGTAGAATACTTAGGACATAGAATACATTGGGAAGGAGTCAAGACATATCCTGACAAGATCAAATCCATGCAAGATTATCCCGTGCCTAAATTCCTTAAATAAATTTATTGATTTTTGGGTCTCACACACTACTATAAGATTTTTTTTTACTATTTTCACTAATAATAATGCCTTTATGAAGTTTGAAGCAACATTTAAATCCTTATAGATCCTAAAGGAGTCTTTGGATACCACTCATATTTTGGCCATTTCTAATTTTAGAAAACCCTTTATCATTAAGTATTATATTTTAGGAATATATAGTAGAGTTTTTTTTATGTAAAATGGACACCCACTAACCTTTTAAAGTATGTAGCTCTATGGAAAGAATATGATATGATTCACTTAAAAGAAATAAATAATAGTTTTTTGCATGCTATAAAGAAATTATGATCTTATTTATTGGGGTATTGGTTTATCATCAATATTGACCATAATAGCCTAAAGTATTTATTAGAAAAATATGTCATATCTTGAATAGAATAAAGGGTTAAGAAAGATATTGAGGTATGATTTTTTTATTAAATACAAGAAAGGAAAGAAGAACGTGGTGGATAATTATTTAACTCACACATATGAAGACATTTTTGCCTTTACTTCCATCTCTAGTCCCTTCCATAATGAAGTTTTCAACTTTGGGAGGATTGGATTTATAATATACTACCTTCTTTTTTCTCATGTGTTGATGGGGTTCTCTACAATAAGGATAACATTTATCTTCCTTAATCCTTAACTATTAGGACTAGTATCCTAAAATTACATGCATCTCCTTTGGTTGGACATTCTATATTATTAAATATATATCAATGGGTGAAGATGTTAGAATAACAATGGGGAATAGTTAAATCCCTAGGTCTATTACAACCCCATGTAATTCCTTGATTAATGGGAGTGGATGTCCATGGATTTTATTGAGGGCCTTACCAATTTTGAAGATAAATTAGTGATATTTGTGATAGTGGATTTTCTTTACAAGTATATTCATTTTTATTCATTAAAACATATTTATTTAGCCAATAAGGTTTCCAAGGTATTAAACAATTCTATTTTTAAATTATATTGTATGCCCAAGTCTGTTTTCAATGATCATGAGCCTCTATTTACCAATAATTTTTAGAAGGAATTATTATGTGTCAATGGTACATAGTTGAATATGTCCTCTTCTTATCACCCACACCTAGATGGTTATATTAAAATTGTAAATACATGTTTAAGTACTCACATTTGTTGTTTTTACAACATAAATAATATCAATGGGTTTATTGGATCTCTTTAGCTAGATGGTGGTGTAATATGTTTTACTATTCTTCCTTTGTGATATCAGAATTTAAGACCTTGTATGGTTAGAAAACTCTTTTACTTGTGAGATCTGTTCTAGGATCCTCCAAGGTGGTTGAAGTAGATGATTCATCATAGCAGTGACTTTTTCTTTAGCTTAAATATAATTTTACCCAATCCTAGAACTACATGAAGCAACAATAGGAATCATATCATTCTGAATGATAATTTTCTATGGGGGTTGTGGTATTTTTGTACCCCATAAAAATCAACAGTTATCTTTGAATACAAAGTGTAGTTAGAAGTTAGCTTCTTTATTTTACTAGCTTTACAAATTGGTTCATTACATTAGTGAATTGGCATATTATTTGGAGATTCCATTGTATTTTTTTATACATAATATATTTCATATTTCTTGTCTCAAATAGGTTATTGATTAGAATATGTAGCACTATATGGAGATTCTAGAACTTTATGAAGGTCAAATCACTCTCCACATATAAGTATTTTTTTAGTCCAATTTTTTTTTTATGTGGTCTAGACAGATTTAGGAGTTCCTCATTAAGTGGTAGGGTCCTCTAGTAGAAGATGTTATATAAGTGTCTATGACCATTTTCTAGTATTTTACAAATTTAAGGATAAGTAGTTTTGAGGGGGAGCCATCCAATGTAGACATGTTGGCTATGTATATTTTTATTATCTTAGGATCTAGGTTAAGGTAGTCAACCCTTGAGCATTAGGGTTAGGGTTAATGTTGATTTAGTCTATAAATAAGAATAATTATGTTGTAGTTGAAATCATCTTTCACATTTGATTCTTACTCACTTTTGTTGCGCATATGAGACTTTTACCTCTCCAAGTGGCTAAGATACTTCACCCTATCTAAGTGGCTAAACATTTGTTAGGAGTTATTACACCATATACCATGTGAGATTTCAAGTGTTATAACCACCCATCACAAGGATTATGCATGTAGTATAGGATAAAGTAGTTGCAAGTTTATTTGAAGGTTTATTATGCCTAAAATAGGTATACTATGTACTTAAATAGCATTCATTTTCATAATATAATCATTCCAAACATTATGATATAATATGTGGTATAATAATAGGTAAAATAAAGAAATGATTCTTCTTATAATACTTCTGTATCTTTGACATAGAGAAATACAAAGAGCACTTTTTTTGGGACAAGAAAATTCAAGTTTGATAAAAGAAGTTTCAATATAAAATTATCTCTATGAAGGAAAATTCCACAATATATGAATAACGTTTTGGGGTGAAAAACCCCTACCAAAGGCCAAAGCCTTCAAGTATAAAATATGGTTTCAATATTGTCTAAAACCAATAAGGTAATAAATCCTACAAGAAACAACCAAACCAAGTTTACATAATACAGACAAGGGTCTAAAGCATAGATGATAGATTTTTTATTATATCCTTGGCCAAGGGGGTACAAAGGTATAGTGTTGACAACATTAATTTTATAGTTTGGCAGTGGATCAAAGTAGTTAGAAAATTACAAGCAAGGGTTTGAAGGAAGGATAGTAGAGATTTTGATATATCCTCAACCAAAGTGGTATGCAAGCATAGTGAAGATAATATTATTTTCTTCTAGCAAAGTGAAGGATTGAAGCATTTAAAAGTGATTCTAAAGTAAAGTGATTCTAAAGAAGTAGATTAGATTTTCTTGAGGGTTAGAGGGTTTTTATTTTGTTTCAAGTTGTTTCATGAGAATGACAAGTGAAGGTGAGGGATTTGAAAAAATAATATCATTTTAAGATATATATTCAATCATGGGAAATGGTTTGAAGGGTGGATAACAGAGTTTATTGTATCCTCAAAAAAGGGGGTATATAGGCACAATGTTGATAACGTTATGTTTTTACAACCAAGCAATGAATCCGTGTAGTTGGAAAATAATAATTACTTATACATTGTTGCCTATATATGGAGGTACATATTTAGGAGATCATGGCAGAGTAGGGATAGAGGAGAGGAAAATAAATACAAAATGGAAATATTAGAATAGAGGAGGGATCATGAGAGGAGGTGAAATAATATGATGAAAAGATCAAATTGGGGGTAACTGCAGTAGGAACATACTCTAGTTTTTATGGAAAAACTAGTACAACATAGAATGGAAGAAATATTCAAAATGATGAACACCTAAAATTTGACCTAATGAAATTCCTACTATGGGTGGTCAACATATCTTAGGAGGACTTTCAATTCCTACCTTCTAAGGGTGTGTGGGTGCAATTTTACATTGTTTCACCCACATCCTTTTTGCAAGATGCTAATTCTCTAAGAGTTCACCAAGTTTTGGAAACATCAATGGATGGGTGAAATATAGAAAGAAGCAACAAAATTAATGGGTGGATATAAGCAATAAGTGAATGGAGGGTTGTTAAAAATAATGGGATAAATAATAGAGCATGCAGATGATATACCCTTTGCTTTAGGTGAAGCTACCCAAAAGACCTATCCACTTGTTGGGTGGACTTTTCAAGTGGCCAACAAGGGCAAAAACCTCGTACATCCCACCCATAGGAAGGATGAAGATTTCCACCCATTCTCAAGTGAAACTCGTAGGTGCAAATTGGGTGAAACTTTAGACAAGTAACCATCATCCTTCTTGATGACTTCATAGGTGGAAAGAAAGACAAAGGAATCATCCACCTGACACGCAAACTCCCACCATCACCTAAAATTCAAACTAAAGTACTCATTGTTGTAGTAGTATAGTACCAGGTGGTTGTACACATAAGTGACTGATTTGAGGTGCACTATTCCCAAGGTGGTTAATTCCAGTAATTCATAACCTAACCAAAAGATCACCAACCAAGTAAAATGACGAGGTAGATGAAAATTAATGAATTTGGTAGAAATGTCAAAATTTTTGAGGGCATAGATCAAATCGGATGCATCTACCTCCTTCTAGAAGATCGCCATCATCCCAAGGAGCAGTGTACTAGTTGGGCATCTATCTACTCCAAGTGTTGTCTTCCCGCCTACCACCATTAATGTTAAATTTAAAATTAATGTAAAAGTACCTATAAATAGTGGAATGTTGGTCATTAGTAAGGGTGGATATTTAGCCATTACAATTCATATGTAAGGTTTTCACCATTGTGTAAATATAGACTTGTCACTGTTTGGTCTTTGATTCTGCCTTCATGTTTTTATTGAATGTATGAATGTTTATTTTTTATTTGGTCATTTAAGTGGTTTCATATAATTTTGCAGTCTAGATTTCATGGGATTCACTTAGTGGCTCTAGAATTCACATTCATAATATGGGTTGGGGGTTTATTTCTATTAAAGCTGGTAGGATGGGAGCGCTCTAATTTTACATTCTGGATTTCATGCACCCATTCACCTATTCTAGAATTTTCTCTTCACTCTTCACTTCGAAGTGTCTATTGAATGCACTGTTGGCTGATCTATTAGGTGTTATGTCTATGCTTTTCCCTGAGGTGAGATGCCTACACGTGTCTTGATGCAGGTATACACATTCTTGTGAGTTTTGGCTACAACCATTTTCCCATTTCTTTCCCTCATTTTCTCTTTTTCCACTTTGCAACATAGATAGTTGGAACCACCGTAGAGGAATTGGATTTCTTAGAATATTGACCACCCCACCACCACTTAGCAACCATTTGATGTTGGCACTGGTTCACCCCCACCCTTCACACGGTGATGGATTTTTGACCAATATTTTTTGGTGACTCTATTGGAGAACTCATTGAGTTTTTGTGTTTTAGGTTGTCAGAGTTTGATGATACTCTAAATCACCCATATCTTCTTAAAAAACACTTGGTAACTTGGATGGCATAGTATTTCTAGATAATGATATTAGTTGCCTTCTTGTGCTAAATATCTAAACATGCCATAGGATTCAAGGTGCAATGAACAATCTTGATCTCATAATGGAGATAGTATGTTCATTTGGAAATTTTAACTATGACTCTAACATTAGTACCAAGACTTTTGAATACTAGTGCCAAGATGGCTCACCTGTGTTATCCCTAGTGGAATGACCCCGATCCACTGAACCTCCAATGCTAGCATGAAATTCCCAAGGGTGCCTTGAAAACATTGGCTAAATATAATGGCACCATGGAAATTTCTCAAGAGCATCTAGAATATGTCACTGCACTAGCATTCCTCCATGGTGTAACCCATGAGGATGTCATGATCAATCTTCTGATATTATCTCTAGAAGGAAGGGCATTATCGTGGTATTGATATCTTGGACGAAAGACTATTTGATCATGGATGGATTTTATGGAAGCTCTTGTTGACACATTTTATGGCTCCATGGATCCATTCCAAATATTGATGCACCTTTAATTCATCAAGAGGGCACCTTTCAAATCTATCATAGAATTCAACATTCGGTTTGAGAGGAGCTAAAAAAGGATCCCCCCTGAGTACCAGTCATCCCTCACCCAGGATCACCTAAACTATATTCGAGATCTTAGTTCAGATATTAGCCTCCTCTTGTATCAATATGGGGAAATCATATTCCCTCAAATATTTCAAGATATCGTATGGGTAGAGCGATTTCTACTTCAATTAGGACATACATATTTAGATGACTCTGCCCTCCCATATTATTTTTCAATCGCTATTTCTTACTTCCCAAATGTACATTATCCACCATGGATACCATGTCAAGCTATGTAGGAATGAGGATTGTAGTTCTATGAAACACAAGGGATGGATCTCCTCTCAAGTTCATGTAGGATAAATGCAAGCACCAATACTACAATGTATAATCTTATTGCTTGCACCTTTTCCAAGAGAATGGAGGATCTAGACCAAGGCAAGAATTCCACCCACAAAGAGGGAGAGTTTTTGCACCCTTTTTGTATCTAGGAACACAAGGAGCAAGGACCAATTCATCTTCACAATGGCTTAGTTGGATAACATATAGGTCCTAAGGAATTCCCATCAATAGTAGGCTCAATTAATGCTTCTTGTTGGAAGAAATGCATAGAGACATTGAGGGCGTGTGAAGCTAGGATTTCACAGTAGGTGGATCTTGAGGAATGGTGATACTGGATCCTGTTGCCACACAAACCAGTACCAGAAGAAGGCTCCCACATGGAAAAATTCACTACCACACTGATCATCAATTACATAAGTACTGGTATATATGATGAAATACCAATTTCTGAGTACTTCACAGCTTGGATAAATAGCTGGTAGTATCGACTAGACTACAAAAAGCACCTCAAGTTCATTATGATATGGTCTAGTCATTACGGATTTTCTGGATAGGCTCAAGGGAAAATCAATGGTTGTGGTATGCCATTCACCATAATTTTGTGTACATAAGTTGACCACTAAATAAAGCGCATAAGGCACATGGAAAAAATGGCATCATCTTGTCCTATGGTGACTAATAGAGGACTATCATAATGCTTTATTTTTAAGACACACCCAAGTTCCTTGTGTTTTTTCTTTGTTTGTTGTTGTGACCCTATATCCAATGTATCTAAGGCTTGTGATTTAGGCACCTATTCATGCAATTCCAAAAATATATTTATAATATTTTTAAAAGCAGTGTCAATTCCTCGAATACTAAGAAAATTGGCTTCTAAAAGCACCCCAAAGGGTAGAAGCAACATGAATTGATACGAAGCTAAGAATGATGCTATAGCTAAATATTTCTTGGAAGAGTGGAGATGAGCAAACAAGGTTTTTATGTGATTGTAGTAAAAAGAGGTGTTACACTAGTATTGGAAAATGCCCTTGGTATTCTGTCTATTCTTGAATCTATCATGGTCCTTTAAGGGTATGTTAACGGGAGTGTGGTCTATGAATGAATAGCTTTCTCTTTTGTTTCTTTTATTTTTTTGCATTCTTATATTCCTTATCTTTTCTTGGTTTCTTGCTACTGCTAACCAACAAGTTTAGTAGCAATACTTCTCTTTCTTCTACTGCTTCATGTGTTTCCCTCCCTCCCCTCTTTCCCTCTTATTATCCTTTCTTTGTTTTGCTTGTTTTTCCTACTTTTCATCTCCATTCTTTTCTTCTCTTCCACCTTAATCCCCCTCATTTTCCATCCACATTTGGAATTTTTCCTCCATTGTTTTATAGCCTTCCTCAGCTGCTTTTTTTTGTTCTCTCACTATCCTATTTCCTCTTTTTTATTTTGTGTGTTTCAAGTTGTAGCTTTTTGGGTCCTCCTTTCCTACAAGGAAAAATTCCTTGTGAGTCACCAAGAGTGTGGGTACAATTTTGCATTGCTATATCCACATCATTTTTTAGGATAAAAATTCTCTAAGAGTTTGATAATTTTAGGGAACTTCAAAGGATGAGTGCAATATAGAAAGTGATGGCAATAGTAATGGGTGGATATAAGTAGCAGGTGTATGGAGGGTTGTTCAAAAGAATGGGATGGATAATAGAGCAGGTGGATGATCCAAACTTTGCTTTGGAAAAAGCTACCCAAAAGACCCACCCATTTGTTGGGCAGAATTTTCAAGTAGCCAGCAAGGGGAAAAATTTTGTACACCCCACCCATAGGAAGGATGAATATTCCCATCCATTCTCGGGTGAAACTCTCAGGTGCAAATTGGGTAGAACTTTAGAAAAGTAATAACCCTATGTCCTAATGACTTCATGAGTGGAAATAAAGACAAAGTAAGCACCTACCTGACATGTAAACTCCAATCATCATTTGAAATTCAAATTGAAGTACTCATTGTTGTAAAAACCCACTATTGGGTGGTTGTACGTAGAAGTGATTGATTTGAGGTGCATTGTTCCCAAGGTGGTTAATGCTAGTCATTCATCACCTAACCATAGGATCATTGACCAAATAAAAGTATGAGGTATATGAAAATTAATAAATTGGGTAGAAATATCAAAAGTTATGAAGGCCTAGATCAAGCTATATGCATCTACCTCCTTCTAGAATATCACCACCATCACAAGGAGTAGTGTACTAGCTGGGTTTCTGTCTACTCCAAGTGTTGTCTCACTGACTACGACCATTAATGTTAAATTTTAAATTAATGTAAAATGCCTATAAATAGTGGAATTTTGGTCATTCCTAAGGGTGGCTCTTTAGCCATTACAATTCATATGTAAGGTTTTCACCACTGTGTAAATATAGACTTATCACTATTTGGTCTTCAATTTTGCCTTCATGTTTTTATTGAATGTATGAATGTTTATTTCTACTTTGGTCATTTAAGTGGTTTCATATAATTCTATAGTTTGGATTTCATGGGATTCACTTAGTGGATATGGAATTCACATTTCTAATATGGATTGGGAGTTTATTTCTATTAAAATTTTGCAGGATGGGAGCACTCTAATTTTGTATTCTTGATTTCATGCACCCATTCGCCTATTTTGGAATTTTCTCTTCACTCTAAAGTGCATATTAAAGGTATTTTTTTTTTATCTGTTAGGTGTTAGGTTTGTGTTTCCACCTAAGGTGTAATGCCTGCATGTGTCTTGATATGGCTGTACCCATCCTTATAAGTTTTGGCTATGATCATTTTTCCATTTCTTTCCTTCATTTTTTCCTTTTCCCACTTTGTAACATAGATAGCTAGAACAACAGTAGAGGAATAGGTCTTCTCCAAATATTGACCACCCCATACCTACCCGGTGATCATTTGATGTTGGAACTAGTCCACCCCCACCCTCTATGCGATGCCACATTTTTGACCAATAGGGTGTTCCTCATAGATTGAAGGAGAATTAATAAGAGGTCCAACTAACATCAAGGTGAACTTGATGGACTAATATAGTGAAATAAGATAAAAGAGAATATTCAAAAAATAAATTTTTGATAACCCCAAAATAAACTACAGAGAAGTTGATATTGAAGATTCTAGACAAACTGGTGGAAATTTCTTTGTTGATAATGAACAATTATCTAATTAGAAAAATATTTTGAGTTAAATCCAACATTGAGACTATTAGAAAATGGGCTATTTCTATATGGAAACCAAAGGGCATCTTAGAAATATCTTGTAACAACCCAAAACTACGAACCTTTTTTTTCTCAAAGAATGATTACAAGTAAAGGTTCACAAGGAAAAACCCTTATTTTATCTTTCCAACATACAAGACTTCATATCGTTTGAGTTCCAATCACTATAGATGATACTTAGTGGACAAGAGTTGCCAACTCCATGGTTTATTTGGGTTAACCTTACTAAACCTACATGTTTATAAGGATGCCAAAAGTGGTCCCCCATATTTTCCATACCCTCGCAAAAATAGGAAAATCTGACCATGATGTAGGGATTATACTTTAAGGCCCATAGCACTTAAATGTGAATATCTATTCTTTGACCTTACTATAAATCCATCTAGGTAGGTTAATCAAGTGTAGAGCCTTGGTGCTTCATTATCACACCTCCATGGGCTAACTAAGGTTACTACCACTTTGCTAGAAATGAACATGATTAATCGATCCTACATGTTCAAGGGATCACCATTGCTATCTTGTGAATGGTTCCACAACTCTTAGTTGGAATACACTCGATCCTACTCGTTCAAGGTGCAATGATTCACAAGAAACTTGGCTATTGTATTCACACAACTCCTTCTAGGTTCATGAGTCCCTATCTATTAAATTTTTGCAACTTCTTCTATGATTCATGTTTAATTGGTTATTGCATTCATGCAACTCCTTCTAGGATTGGTATTTTTACTCAAGTCCTAAAAATATTATATATCCAACCCAAGGAGAACCATTCATTTTAAATTTTAAAACCATAAAGCTAACTAACTAGAACTTCCTAACAATAATGTTAAAGAATGCTTATGATAACGCCATGAAATAAAATAAACCAAATGTAAATCATAAACTACACAAGGAAGTATTCTATTATTTATGAAACTCATATAACTAAGCATTAAAAATCTCATCAACTTATCTATCGTAAAAATAGACAATTTAGGAGCCAAGAAATAAAACTACTAAAATAAAGCATATCATCAAATTAAATGCTATCATTTAGCTATGTATGGAACAACTCAACAAGGTAGCATACAAAACAAAATTTATCCTTCAAGTATACTTAAAAGAATTAAAAAAAATATTTAGTTTGGTACATAGGACTATAATAACCCAAAACTACCAACCCATTTTTTTTTAACAAGAGCACTTACCAACAAAGGCTCATAAGGGGAAACACCCTTTAACTTATTTATCTCAGCATACAAGGCTTCACCACATTTTAGTTCCAAGTCATTATAGATGACCCTCAATGGATAGGAGTGGTCAACTCCCATGTTTTCTTCTAGTATTTACCTTACTAAACCTACATGTTTAGGAGGATGCCAATAAGTGGTCTCCCCACCTTTCCCATACCCTTCACAACATAGGACCATGTGACCATGGTGTAGGGATTATCCTTTAAATCTACATGTTTAAAAAGGATGCTTATTCCCTAACCTAAATCTAAGTCCATCTAGGTAGGTTGATTAGCATAGAGCCTTGGTTCTTAGTTACCATACCTCCACAAGCTAACTAAGGTCTTGCCACTTCTATGATGACTAACATGATCACCTGATCCTACATGATTGGGGGATCACCACTACTGTCTTGTGAATATTTTTCCCAATATTTATATGGGACACACTTGATTCTACATGTTCAAGGTGGAACAGTTCACAAGTAACCTAGCTATTTTATCCACACAACTCCTTAAAATTTTATGAGTTCCTAGATATTACATTCATGCCACTCCTAATACTCATACCTACTTGGTTATTGCATCCATGCAACTCCCCCCGAGATTTGGCTTTATGGCTTACTAGAGGAACTTTCCTACCCATCCTAGGATAGATAGACATCTCAAAAAGAAATATTAGAAAGCATGACATAAACCATAAAATATGAAATACTAGAAATAATAATCTTAAGAGTTCCTCTTAACCAATAGCCACATTTAAGCATTACATAAATCTTGATATAAATATTTAACAAAAGCTACCTAAACCATGATAGAATTAAACCACATTACTCATCAAATGGCTTCAAGAAAACATTATATCCATTAAATAAAATATCTATAGAGATCTACAACAAATCCATTTATGTAATTACTATAATTCCATGCTAACTAGGATCAAAGGATTGCTTAAACAAACTCTTCATTGCTCATAACAAAAGGGTACATTAAAGCAACATAATCCTTATTTTAAACAATAGTCAAGTTTTACAAATATTTCAAGCAAATACAAGCCTTTTATTTTACATATTAATAATAAAAAACAACTACCAAGGATCTCCAACCAACTAAGCCTCCGTAGCTTCTTTGATGGGAAAAACCACCCACAACTTATGAGGTTTACTTAGGGATCTAAACAACTCTTCATGCAATGCATCCAATATGCCTATTCTAAGATGCAATCCACATGCACAACTATAGAAGATCATTGAAGCCCACATTCAACAATATCATGATAAAATAAAAATATCATACTATTATTTTATAATGATCCCTTAATCCACAAGGATCTCAGGAACCAAAATAATAATATCTTTTCCAAAAATCAACATATCAATATTATGCAAGAGAATCCCATACTTCTCTTTTATAATGAATCCTTAATATACCCAAGATCCTAGGATTTCATTATAATAGGTTTCTCTTTCAAAACCAAACAATCCCTTATAATAGATTCCATTTAAAATCCAAGAGCATCTCATACTACTCTTATGATGATTCCTTAATCCACATAGATCTTAGGAAATCAATATAGCTTTCCAATTTCAATAAATCTAAAGCATACATAAACCAAAACTCATAATTACTATGAATTTAACTTCTTTAAGCATTAATGATCTTAAACTCTATCAATATTCAAAGGAATTATATTTTTCTAAACTAATAATTTACAAAACCAATACCAATAAAGAAAGGATCTATTATCCTTCATATTAAGCAACTAACAAATCTAATTACAACATAGATCTATTAAAAATTTCCTTAATAAACAAAACATTTATTAAGTAACCAATAAATATAATACAACACAGATCTCACTACACCAAAAAGAGCTTTTAAATGCAGCTAAAATACAATGGTTTTTTACTACAGTAAAAAACTGCCCTAATAGACCCTAAGAGGGCAGTTCTAAATTGACCTCACCAAAAAAATATTTTAATGGTGCCTAAAATATTATGGTTCTTTACAATGGTAAAAAAATCCCCTAATAGACCTAAGAGGGTGGTTTTAAACTGCCCTCACCAAAAATAGCTTTTAATGATATCTAAAAGACAACGTTTTTTTATGAAAAAAAAACCACCCTAGTAAACACTAAGAGGGTGGTTAAAAGTGCTCTAAAAAATCACCCTTAAAAATATATAAAGGATTCATGGGAAATTTAGAGGGTGAGATTTTTGAAATTCAGCTTGGGATGGTTTTAGAGGGCTCTTTGTTGATCCTAATGAATCTGGTGGTGCTTGACTCTATCTGTTTGAAGGTGGAGCCCGATAGGGATGATGAAGAACTGTATGCAGATCTATATGAGCAACTGGAATATGGTAGGCAGGTCCCCAAAACATCTCTGTTGGAGGTATTTCTCTCTTATTATTCCATTTATTTTGGGTTATATGTATATATGTTTATTTCTATTTAGTGTTGAGGTCATGGGCATATGGGTATTGATTGCTTAGATGGAGGAGAGGGTGGGTCAACTCACAAAGCATACAAAGGAGATGCAAATGAAGATGGATTCTTTGCAAAAATAGGTATAGCTAGTAGCCACTTGGAAACATTAGAGGGCAAAATCCATAATTTTCAACTGTGTGGGCTCACGATTGAGGAAACTATGGAACTATTTAGGGTTTTGCCTTACATTTTCAAACTAGGGAAGGATAATATTAGGGAAAATATGGACTTTATAGTTAAGAACATGGAGCTCCCTGTGAATTCTGTGCTAGATCATCCGATGTTGTTAATATTAAGTCTAGGAAGGGTTTTGAAGCCTAGGTTTTTAGTTTGGGAAAAAATGAAGTCCATAAATGAGTCTGGGCATCTTAAGCTCAAGCCACTTTATATGATCTTGAGAATGCCCAAGCAAAGGCTTAGCAAGGTTCTGAAGAGACACCCTAAATCTAAAATATTGTATGCAATTTATCAAATTTGTCAGATAGACAAATAGACTAACATATTATCGTCCAGGAGGATCACAAGTATTTAATTGCAATTACTGAGCAAATAATCATTGTGAACATGGGACTGCATAGGGTGTCTCCACCAAGATATAAAACCTTAAATTTTTTGAACTATATGTCACTGGGTTTATTTTCCCTTTAAAATAGAATGATAATAAAATCATATTATAGTTTGCATTTGTTCTCTCTGATTCAATATGAAAAATTCCAAAAGTTTCTTAATGCAGTTGGCCATAGAAACCCCAAATTTTACTCATCAATATTGATAGAATGATTAGGGAAAATAATTTTCAAGCTATTGTGGTTTTTCTATTGAATAGATTCTATTTTATGTGAGAAAGATAGAGTGAATTTGAGATAGTGGTAGGGTGAAGATATTGGCATGTACAAACTACAAAGTTTTTAATGTGAAATATTTCATTAATAGGAGATACTATTGATTATACAATACAGGTGTAACAAATTATTGATAGCATGCAAGCAATTGTTTATTTTTCAAGCTCCTAATGTTCTTGTGATTCAGTTAAAGGTAGATAAGATGAAAAATCCATAATTTGTGTTTGTTTCTTTCTCTTCCTATTCATGGAATAGAAGTTGTGAGCTTGGTTCATTAGTAAATTCAATTGTCTCACCATTTTATTTTTCTTGTTTTTGGGATAGATATTTGAAGATGGATTTGGTGGCAAGATAGATCACAACATTACTTTTGAGGAACACTTGGGACTTGTTGAACATATGTCTAGATCCAGTCAGGTATACTTAAATTCTTAATTCAAGGGTATGCTTTTACTTCAGTTCAGTTCTATTCTTGTCATTAATTTACAATATGGATACTATCAAAACCATCAACTCTCATAATGTATATTGTGTTTATGTATCCTTGTTTTCAAGAAAATGGTTCGTGTTATCATGATACAAACATCATATGTTGGCATTTTTAAGGGAAGCTGCATTAAATTGAAAAAAATGGATTTGTTTCTGCAACTATCTAAACCATAGTCAGTTCTGAGTTTGAATTGTTGTTGGCTTACTCAATTTTTAGTTGGTGTCAATTTCCAGTTACTTTCAGAAGCTTGTAGTCTCTTCACGAATGTTGTTTCCATAGACTGCAACAAATGTAAATGAGATATTTTAGGCATATAAGAGTAGTTTTAGTTTTCATGGACCATAACAAGTATAAATGAGACAATGAGATGCTTTAAGTAGATATATAAAAGGTTGATCAAATGGGATGAGCTCAACCAGTTAAATACCTTGACTTTCAAGGAGGAGATCTAGGTTCGAACCTTGCCAGACATACAAGCATAATTGCCAAAAATATTGTTATAATATCACTATGTAGTTTGTCAAAAGCATAATTGCCAAAAATGTTGTTATAATATCACTATGTAGTTTGTCAAAATATTATGGTAGCAAAGTCATGATGTAATATGGGTGGGGCATATTTTAATCTGATATAACCAAATAAAAAACTAATAGAAGTCTGGCATAATTTGAGGGTCAAGGAGGTTATGAAATTTACACATGGTGTGTAATATGATGAGAGGTTATTCTAATTTCATTGTTGTGATGTAATGATGCCCCCTTTTTTTATAAAAGCACTTATATGATGTTACTTATTGCCCCTTCCACTACCAGATAACAAATGAAAAATATGTTCAATATTTGTGACCTATTAATCAAAAATTTCAAAAGCAAATGATAGATGCAAATTAGTGGATATAGTATTTGAACTAGCTAAATTATTCCTACTTTGTAGCATAAAGTTGTTTACATGGTAAAAACCCTCCAATATGGATTGTAAAAATGTCAAACCAAACTGAGAGAGTCAACATTACTTGTAACTGATGTAGAGAACTTTTCCAAAACATGGGCAAACATAAAGTGCAAAATAAATCACAGTTCTTCAAGACAATGTATGGGTTTAGCCTATCGATCACAGTGACTCACATTGGATGTTTATACAATGTCAAATACAAAACTAAGTAAAATGGGAACAAGGGGAGTGCACAATCTTAAGCAAACCTATGTTAAGAGCAACATTACCATCAACAAGGGATCTGGCTTGAGGCCCCATAGAGAAGTTTAGATGAGAGTCATTGTCCATGGAACCCTTTGTTGGACCTCTGACTACTAGATTATTTAAATCAAGACTATGGATTCTTAGTTGTTGAATGCCTTGAACAATACTTCTTCCAACACAACATGCCCCCTTGTTCTAAGGATTTCCTAGTGTTAGCCAGGATTTGAGAAGGATTTTCTTCTTCCCTTGCTTTTTTGTGCATGTTGTCTTTCTTTTTTTATTATTTATTTTTTTATTTTTGTTTTTTAAAGGCTTCTTTGAATTCAATTATATGTTGCATTGTTGGTATAAAATCAACATATACATCAGGATTGAAGCTTTGATTGAGAGAATAAAGCTATTATTGTGAAAACATGAAATGGCAAGAAAAACCAAGCTTTATTAGGCCATAAAATGTAAAAATATAATGTGCTAATACCAATTTAGATTGGGTGCTATGTGTTCATGTTCCTATAATACTATTATGACTCGGATTGATTTGTGAAATAGGGAATTCTATGAAATTGGTATTTTAAAGCTTATCTATTACTACTAACTAATTTAATTTGTGAAGCAGAATTAGAACAATGACCAAATGAGTAAACAGAGCATGCTTATAGAAAATTACACTTTAGTCATTACTTTGACTCCAGTTAATTCTTCTCTTTTGAGAGTTGTATTAGAATTAGCATTTGACAAGGTATTCAAAAGAGTATTTGTTATGCTAGTTATTACTACATTATACTTTAACAAGAAGGTTGTAAACTACCAAAAAGAAAGCAGAGGCTAGTAATAAAAAGTAGAGAACCCACCTAGTGAAATGGAGTTATGACAAGATGAGGAATGTGTTGTTATAATCTAATTTGATATATGTAGAGTAAATAATGGGAAGAAATGAAGCACATAACAAATTAATGTCAAAGCTGATTGTGATATAAGAGTTCAAATGAAAATTTGGTATGCATATTATATGTAAAAGCCTCTCAAGTGCAGTTAAATATGAGTTGAAGAGTAGTCTTAGAGGTCAATAATAATAAATTTGACAAAGCCTTTTCAGTGCAGCTAAATATGTGTTGAATATCAGTTGGAGAAACTAGTTTCAATAACTAATGTATTAGGAACAAAACAAGGGATAAATGACTATATATATCAACTTCCTGTGTATATTCAACTAATATTTCATTGAAGAAAGGGTTAATTTTCCATAGTATTGTATGTTGCAACTTTTGATGACACTTACCATCTAGGGTGTTGTAGTGGTAATTTTGCATCCAAGCTTATGAGTTCATTTGGCAGCTCTGGCTTACTCAAAGAGAACGTAGACAATCATTTGTTAGCCTGGTCTTCATTTAGGATGATATCAAACACTTGTCTACAAGCATGTTTGGTCGCCATATTGTTTGAATAGAAACTATCTTTAAGAGTGCTTGCATCTAAGTTGTATTATAAGTTTTATCTGAGATTGCATCATACACTAGAACTCTTAACTCCCTATTTTTATTTTTTTATATGTAGTATTTAGCATTCTATCGATCATTTAGAGAATTAGTTGTATTCTATCCTAGACTTGATGGTAGAGGATGTCACTTTTCATCTAGTATTGTGTTTATTCTTTTCTTTGTAGATTCATCTTAGTTATTTGAATTATATTAAGATATTAGATGTTTAATATTGTGCCTTCTCTATAGGACCCACAACCAGTGTATACATTATTTGGTACCATTATCCATTCAGGCTATTCACAAGACTCTAGGTATTATTATGCATATGTTAAGGTATCAAAATGTACCCTTGCATGTTGATACCTTGGGTTAAAGAGTGTCAACTATTGGTATAAAATGTATTTAGTCTACCAACATTGGGTATATGCATGTTGTTGATCAGAGATTTACTGATCTATTGCACCAAAAATAATACATCCTATTATTAGCCTTCAAAGTAACTGATATTATGTTACATGCAAGATGCAAATTCTCATTGGTACTACTGTAATGATGCCCATGTTTCTACAACCACCATACAAGATGTCTTAGCAGAAAAAGTATATATATTATTCTTTGTTCGAAGCAGTCCAATACCAAAACAAGGCAAATAATTGATATCTTCCAATGTAACAGATTGTACAAATTCAGTTGCTAATGGTGGAGATGTTTCCTTTAAACAAAGGCCATTTAGATTATCCAACTCATCTGTTGGAGTGCTGCCTTACAGAGGAAATCTAGATAATGGTTTGGCAAAGTTGCATCCAAAACCACAATTGAAGATTGCAAATCTAAATAATGTTGGTTCTCATATTAGGAGTAGAACCACCCTCTTAGGTTTTTATATATATTTTAAAAGAGTAGTAATAGGTTTAAAATCATCCTCTTAGGTTCTATTAGGGTGGTTTAAAACTATCCTCTTAGGGTCTATACCCTAAGAGGGTGGTTTTAAACCACCCTCATAGTGATAAACTAAGGTAGTTTTTGAGGTGGTTTTTAACCACCCTAATAGACCCTAAGAGGGAGGTTTTTTGAGGTGGTTTTTAACCGCCCTTGTATGATGCTGAATTTTTATGAAACCCTCATAGATGATGATTGAATAACCACCCTCAAAGGTCTTTAAGGGCAGTTAAAAACCACCCTTAAAGACCATTTTTGGTGTAGTTTCTATTAAAATTTTTCTTAATAAACAAATATTTATTAAGCAAATAAATCAACATGATAAAAAATCTAATATTCTTCACATTATTAAGCTTAATCATCTATTAAGAAATTAAATCAATTCAATAAAGAAACTCATATTCTTTTCATTAATAAGCTTAACATCTATTAAGAAATTAAATAAATGCCATAAAGAGTCTAATACTCTTTTCATTAATAAGCTTAATCATATATTAATCAATTAAATAAAACACACAAAGCACCATACCAAAAAGAATAGAATTAAAACATAATCTAAAAACTTCTAAGGTTCGACCCAAAACCTAGGAAGCCAACACAACAATCCAAGGTCACTACCAAATATGTACTACACAGGTTGACATAGGAAGTGACGGTAAACTACATACCACTCAGGACAAATATCCCCTTTCAAAATAAGCACAGAGATGCTACAAGATATCTAACTAAAAATAAACCCTAAAACACAATGCACTCCATGAACTAAGTCACAACACACACACACAACACATAGGGAGGATTATGTGATAGAAGGGAATAAATACAAGGTATTAGCCAATGAATTTTTAAGATGAAGCACATCCTGTGAGACAAGCAAAGTCTCCCCAAGATCAAAGAATGCTCCACAAGATCAATCACACATAAAAGAGGTAAGCCCACAACACAAATATTGAATGGTAAAATACTACTTCAAATGAAGAAGGGAAACATCCACTATGAAGCTCACTATATTACTCAATGATTCAATAGTACAATAATACTTCAATGTTATGCAACAATATGCATCAACATAAACTACAACACAAGTCAATATGACAAGATATGATAATATGTAGTAGAAAACACCCCTATTTAAAGAGAAGCTTTTCTACTACAACCCTAAATCTTATCACAATCTAATATTATCACAATCTATCAAATATTAGAAAGTGCTTTAGTTACTTTCTAATTTTATCACAATCTAATATTTGAGATATGTGATAAGTGGCATCTATCAAATATTAGAAAGTGATTAGTTACTTTCTAATATTTTCTAGAAAAGGGAAATAACTTTTTCCCAAGAAATTAAATATTCCTAGAACCCTTAATTTATTTATTAATTGGGTGGAAATATTTTACATAAGATATAATTATATTCTAATTCAAATATTATTCTTTAGACTTTATATTTTAGTCTAAGAATAATTTACACAATGTTGCATTACATATTCCAACACTCCCCCTTAATGCAATATTTGGGAAAGGAATTATGATACAAAGAAACATTCTCCCCCTAAAGATACAAACAAGGATGAGAATCAAATGAGTAATATAGTTACAATGAGCTTCTATGACCAAGAATGGTCTAAAATAAGGCACCAATACAAAATGGGCCAAACTGAGACTGCAAGCCCCCAACGGAGTAGCTTCAGATACAAGCAGCTTACAAAGCCATCCATCAACCACAAGTGGTTGCAAATGACAAGAAGAAAACATCACAAGGGTGTCTTCAGTAAGCCTACAAAATCCCAAATGAAAGTACCTGCAAGCTACAAGCAGCTCAACATAAGATCAGTTAGATACATCATCATAAATATATTCACCACAACATATATAAATATCCAAATATGATAACAAAACTGATCTAACAAATAGTGAACTATAAGTCATCACAAAAAGATGCCAAGCCATACTTAGAATCACATGCTATATAGTTGATAAAAAAATATCATGTACAAAGTTGCATAAAGCAAACAAGGAGTACCATGATAATGCAAACTCTAAAGTACCATATACAAAAGTAGCACAAGGCTAACAAAAAAATACCATGTACAAGAGTTGCATAAGGCATATGAAAATAATAAAGTGTGCACACCAGTTGCATAAAGCCAACCATAAAATATCATGTACAAAAGTACCATAAATTCTAACAAAAAAGTACCATGATAAACCAATTGCATAATGCCAACTACATAAAAAAACATGTACAAAGTTGCACAAGGCAACAAAAAAGTACCATGTAAAAGAGTCACATAAAGCAATTGCATCATATACCATAATTGCACAATGCCATCTACAAAGTAACATGTACAAAAGTTGCACAAGGCAAACAAGAAAGTACCATGTTCAAAAGAGATGCAAAAAGCAATTATACCACCAAAGATCAACTCATATATAGCACAAAACACCTCATAAGGATGAATTTGTCATCACACAAGTGTAACTACACTTAATTCCCCCTTGAGGACAACTTCACCAAACCAAGTGAGTCCCTCAGCTTACAAAACTGCTCCTTGGGAAGAGGTTTGGTGAACAAATCAATAGAATTAGAAGATGATGGGAAATACTCCAACTGAATAGTCCCATCCAATACCTTCTCTTTGATAAAATGGGCTTGGATTTCAACATGCTTTGTACTTTGATGCATTACATGATTTTTAGCCAAGGCAATAACTGATTGATCATCATGAAAGATAATCATGAACTACTATAACCAACTTGCAATAAACAACTATAACCATATTGCAATTGAATAAACCAAGATAAAATTGCAATAGATTAAATTTCAATAAGAAGGTAACTAACCATAACTATCATCTTGCAACAAAATAAACTAACTTGAATTGAACCATAAAACATTTGTTAAATGTTAGATAGTCAATAAGTTAGTTAGTGTTCATTTTAAGTTTTGCTATAGCCTAATGAATTGCCAATTCATCTCACCTAAGGTCAACCAAGCTACCCAAAAGGGTACAGGTACGAGGACCCGAAAAGGACTTGCTACCGATAGAGTGGATTCTTTTGGATTCAATAGGTGTTTAGCAAATATAAACTGTATTGCAAGATTAAGTAAATTTTAATCAAATACTAAAGTTGTGGTAAGGAAGTTGATTTATTTTTAACCTTCTTGATTAATATGAAAATTAGTAAATTGCAAGTTAGTTGGTTAGTAGATTTTTTAGTAGCAAGTTAGTAAGTTAGTAGTTAGATTAGTTGAGATGCAAAATGTAAGAAATATGAACAAGAGATAGTGGAGACACAAAGCAAAACACAAATACTCTCTCTCTCTCTCTCTCTCTCACTCTCACTTTCATTCTCTTTTACTTTCATAATGAGAGATACAAGTTACATTAATTTACAGTATGCTTCAAGCAAATACTAGAGAGAGATTAGAAGAAATTAATAAAAATAGGGGAAGAGAGTGAAAAAGTTGATCCGAAATTGCCTTGTATACTCCAAAACACACTTGGATAACCTTGCAAAACAAGCAAACTCACAAACAATCATTGTTAATGTGAGACAAAAAAATATTGCATTTTAAGGAGAATAATAATAATTTTTAATACAAAAAATTGCTTAAAAAATGTAATTAAATTAATAAAATTTATTTTATTAATAAAAAAATGGCATGAAAAAGTTTAAAGATTTTTATAAAGCAAAACTTTTTCAAAAAAACAAAACTGTTTTTTTTTTTTAAACAAAACTATATATATATATATATATATATATATATATATATATATATATATATATATATGTTTTTTTATTTTTTTAAAACAAAACTATTTTTTTTTTTTTATAAAGCAAAATTATTTTTTTATTTATATATATATATATAGCCGACTGTTTTTTTTTTTAATAAATAAAAAAATGACTATATATGGAAATAGGGGTTTTTGGGTCTTCCGGATGCAACCATGGGGTCTGTTTGGCTCCAAAACCCTTCTAGCAAAAGCTTAATGCCAAAAAAAAATTATAGATTTAAAATGAAAATACTATTTGCAAAAGATCTAACAACTAGATCTAAAAACATAATAAATCTATAAACCCTAATGACAGATTTGCAAAATAAGTTTACATACAATACCCAAATATCAAATGCATATAAAAAAAAAAGTATACCTTAATGGGTTTTTCACCTGAAAGGATTAAAGACACTTGATGGAGATCCCAACCGCTCTGATACCAAATGTGAGACAAACAAAGTCTCCCCAAGATTGAAGAATGCTCCACAAGATCAATCACACATAAAAGAGGTGAAGCCACAACACAAATATTAATGGTAAAACCCTACTTCAAATGAAGAAGGGAAACATCCACTATGAATCTCACTATATTACTCAATGATTCAACAATACAAGAATGCTTCAATGTTATGAAACAATGTACATCAACATAAACTACAACACAAATCAATATGACAAGATATGATAAGATATGATAATATGTAGTAGAAAACACCCATATTTAAAGAGAATCTTTTCTACTACAACCCTAAATCTTATCACAATCTATCAAATATTAGAAAGTGCTTTAGTTACTTTCTAATTTTATCACAATCTAATCTTTGAGATATGTGATAAGTGGCATTTATCAAATATTAGAAAGTGATTGGTTACTTTCTAATATTTGCTAGAAAAGGGAAATAACTTTTTTCCAAAAAATTAAATATTCCTAGCACCCGTAATTTATTTATTAATTGGGTGAGAATATTTTACATAAGATAGAATTATATTCTAATTCAAATATTATTCTTTAGACTTTATATTTTAGTCTAAGAATAATTTACACAATGTTGCATTATATATTCCAACACATCCAACCAATAAAGACTTCAAAACAAGAAATAAAACACTACACAAGGATGCACAAAGGATTTTGAGCTAACCAGATGATCCACTGGTTCAGGTAAAACACAATAACCCAAAAAAACCCTACAAACAAATAAACATGCATAAAAACTAAGCATAACAATGGTAGTAAAATAGTAAGGAGGCAACTTGATTTGATCTTCTTAAATTCCTTCTGTCTCGATGTTGTACTATCTTTGAATTTCCATCATCTAACTGAACACTTCCTCTTTCTCTAGATTCCTCCAAGGCCAAATTTTCCCTACCCTCACCTGATTCCTACTAGATTTAAGCAAAGGAATGGCCTTGCATAGAGTGAACATGAGTGAAATTCCCAATAGGGCATTAATCACCACCCTTGCAATAGTGCTCACAATACATCCTAATATTTATTGAAATTGATGCCTACCTTACTCCTCTAAGAAGGTGGCATCCATTATTACTTTGATATTAATTATTTTTTCTTTAAAACTTTAAATATCAAATCTTCATTTAATACTTTATTTAATTAAAGTATTTAAGCCATCACTTAAGTAATTTTCAAAAGTATTATAAATCAATCTTATCAACTTTATCATACTATGCACAATATAGACAACATATAATTGCATCCATAAAGTCCTACACCATCATTTTATCCCTAAATAGGTGGCTTATTTTAAGATAGTCTAATGCTATCACCAACCTAATAAGGAGACTCATTGCGTAAGCAACATCCTAGCCCAATGGTGAGAACACAAAGACAAAAAAAATGCAAATGCAACTTTATGAAAGGTATTTATCCATGTTACCCTGAGCTATTGATGAACAAGTCATCCTCATCATTTCCCAAAATATCTCTCATTGTAGGTGGTTTTTCCCATATGGTTTTCCACTCAAGAGGTAGTACATGCTCCTGCAACCACAATTACATCATCAATACCATATTCCATGCTTAAAAGAATACAATAATTCTATAATAAAACAAACTATGCCACTAATCATTCACACTAATACATAGCTCATTTTTATTTTAATTTTTTTGCCAAGATAGGGTGTAACAAGAACACTCTTACAAAATCTAGCTCTTAGAACATTATGCTATAGATTTTACTTACATTACAATTTTGTAAACAAAGGTACCATGGAACCATCCATAAAAGTTGCCTTGCCATATACATTCCTCATTATTCAAAGTGAAAAATGAATCACCATGAACTTGAAGGAATATTAAGGGATCAAGACAACTCTAAATGCAATGCATTTTATTCATGCCATTAAACTAAGCAAGCAACCATGCATAAAAAGATATCAAGAGAGTCCCATGATCTTCTTTCTATATTGGTTGCTTTACCTACACAAGTCATAGGAACCATTATAATAGTTTCTCTTTCAAAACCAAATATTAAATAATCCAACATACAAAATAGAATCCCATACTTCTCTTTATAGTGTTTCCTTTACCCACATGAGTCTCAGGAACCATTATAATAGTTTCTCTTTCAAAACCAAAGCTTAAATAATCCAACATACAAAAGAGAATCCCATACTTCTCTTTATAATGATTCCTTTACCCACATGAGTCTTCAAAACCATTACAATAGTTTCTCTTTCAAAACCAAAGCTTAAATAATCCAACATACAAAAGAGAATCCCATACTTCTCTTTATAATGATTCCTTTACCCACACAAGTCTCAAGAACCATTATAATAGTTTCTCTTTCAAAACCAAAGCTTAAGTAATCCAACATACAATAACTTCCTTTCTATACTTTTAAGGCAAGGATCAAACTTCTCATTTTATTTTTCAAAGACAAGGTTACAATAAATAAAACTAGAGCATTGCTAATTAAAAAGTCCAATTCTAAATCCACTTCTTCTTTAGCAAGCTAATAATCAATAAAATATCTCTTTTCCAAAGCCATAACTTTATCATTAAAATAAAGCAACATTCATACTTTCATTAATAAAAGGGATATTTCTACCATCTAAAAATAGTTCCTCTTAATATAACATTTATAACTTGAAAGAGATAATTAGCCCTACTAAGCTATAACCATGATCACACAACAATCACTAATCAACTTCCATAAAAATATCCACATGTAGGCCAACACTTAGATGCAAGGGATAAACCAATACAAGTGGTTTATGCCAAACTAACTCCTACCAATGAAGATGATCATAATTGTATCTCAAGCAAAGATGACCCATTGTTGCAAGCAAGGTTACAAAGGTTCAAGCTACCTTACTGGTTTTACATAAGCATTTCCCATAGGCCTAAATATGGAAGCACATAAATTGGAAACAACACTAATCAACGTGATGAAATAAAGATAGACATTGCTATGAGAGGATAATCCTTACCCACAAGAAAATATAAAACCAAAATCAAGCATACCATCATCCAAAAATAAAATATGAACTCAACATAAAATAAAGATTGACATCAAGTGTAGGACAACACTTAAACATATAATAAACAATAAGCAAGCTAACTCAGATCGATCTATAAGAAATAGTAAAGGAGATAAAGCATCATCAAAAAAGGAAGAATTCCATCAACCATGGAGGACAACCAAGGAGGATTATGCATAGTGGCGATTTATCACCAAATTTGCTAAAATTAAGATTTTTAAAATTTGGAATTGGCTAATATTTGGGACCCTTGACCAGGGCCCATTAGCCAAAAAAATTTGGGTGCAAATTTTTTTTGGGTCGATTTGCCCCAATTTTATAATAATTTAACCATTTTAAGTTTAAATTTATAACATTACCCCTAATAATAGTGAACCTTCTACATGCATTTGGACACTATTTGTTTGGATTTCAAAACTGTTTCACCATTTTTTTATAAATACATTTTGGGGCCGACTCCTTACGCATAACCCTGCAACCAAGCTAAAGAAACACATATAATAACTAAATAATAAATAAAGCACCTAGTTCAAAGCTCTCCTACACCTCTAGAAGTTGATATTGCATTTCCCAACCTTTGAGCCTTCATTTGTCCTCCAAAACCAAATTTCCCCACCCAATAGAACCTCCAGGGTTTTAAATAGGCATGGGCATGTCTTCTTGCATGAAGGTGGTCATGTAAGAAACACTCCAGAAGATATTTTTGAAATACTAGCTCTATCCTGAAGTATTTTAATTAAGATACCACAAAAGCATACAACAAAAATAATAAGGCGCTCCTTGAAACTAAGTTAACCTTATTTTTTTAAATTGATGGTCACCTTTATCAACATAATAAAATGGTAATAATAATTATTAAACCTAATATGCATTCTAATAATAGCTTTATTAATACCTTATACTTTTGAACATAAATTTCATTGGTTGTAAACAAAACCTATTCCAACCAATAAAACATTACTAATTCTCATCCAACAAAATCTATGCATACCATGAACAAACATAGATTCATACCAACAATACTACACACCATTATTTTATCCCTAAGTAGGTGGTCTCCTTTAAGATAGTCTAATGCTTTCACCAACCTATTAAGGATACTCATTGCACAAGAAAATTCTTGGTCCAATGGTGTGAACATGAAAATAAACAAAACGTGAATGCATCTACATGAAGGGTATTTTGTTACCCTAAGCTATCTATGAGCAAGTCATCACCATCATTTCCTAAAATATCTCTCAATTTAGGTGGTTCACCCTTATGATCCCACCAATGAGAGCCCCTAGTCCTACAACCACAAATACATCATCAATATCATATTCCAAGCACAAAATGCAATTAATTAATCATATTGACATCAACGAAGTTATGTAATTAAAAATTCACACCAATACATAATTCATTGCCAATAATAAGTTCTTACAAGGAGGGTTGTTACATATCTACACTGCCTAAAGGATTATTTTTGGTATCCTTATCATCCTTATAAAACTTTAGTAAAATTTTGTTGGATGGCCCATGGTTCATGGGAAAATCTAAACTTCTCATGCAAAAATAGAGACCGAGCTTAAATCCTCACATGGAAAAATTAATATGGTATCTCTTTGGATAAAACTTCTAGGTCTTCCTCAGGAGTTCTAGGATGATGATGTCTAGATAGACATTGCAAGGTCAATGGGATATTTCCAAGACTTTTATTCATAAACTAAGTATAGAAAAAAATATATTTTACTTAAATCCATGTAAACATATATATCTAGAAGGAGCTACCATTCTCCATTAAATCGCTATCCATGTTTAGAATTTGGGAGTAGAAAAATGAATATGAGAAAAAATCTTTCAACTATTATAAATGCTTAAAAATATAATGCCTAGCTAGAAACTTTCCAATCAAGAAAATAGGAAAATATCTTATAAGCAAAAATGAAAGAAAAACTTATGGTTGATGGAATGGAGAGTGGGAAAATCATGATCTACAAATAGAAAAATTAGAGGATCAATCCACTATAGATGAGACTCATGTACCATTGGAGAACCAAAATAATCAAGAGGAGGATAAAGAAGACATACAAGATGTGGTGAATATAGCTCAGAATAATTCAGAGGAGATTTCCATGATGGAGATAGAATTTCAAAGTGCAAAGAAGAAAGAGGAGAGAAATGAACCAAAAGAATTTAGAATTGAGGATCAAGCTGAGATAATAAGCTTTACAAAGGAACCATAAGAATATTAGTATGCCAAGGTAGAACTCATTCATGAGATATTTAAATGTTCTTTAAATATTTTAAGCAATGTTTCTAATCTTGAAAATGAAATAGAAGATACTCATTTGAGTTTGATAACAAAATCAAAATAAAAAGGAGTAGATCTTGAGAAAGAATAGAACATAAGAATCAAAAGAAATACTAAGAAGGCTATATATGTAGGAAGTGTTTCCAAAAATATAACCAAAAGGATCATTCTAGATGATACGAAGATAAGAGAGACTATTAAGGGATTGAAGAATGGTACATAGACAATAATCAAGTTAACTAGAGGATTAATGTCCACCACCAAAAATAAAAAATAAAAATTATATCCTGGAATGTTAGGGGTATGAAGGCTCTTAAAAAAAATGTTGGTTAAGATTTTAAGGATAGCCAACCTAATATACTCTTCAAGAAACAAAAATTGACTCTCAAATATTTGATTCTACCAAGAATTACATTTAGAGAAAAAGAAACGGTGGAAAAGTGGATTCCAGGGGAGCTTAAGGAGGAAATATGACCCTTTGGATTCTTGTTTTGTTTAATAGTAAAGTTGTGGTTAGTAGAAGACATTAGTTAAATATATTGTTCACCTCTAAAATACATAATTATATGTTTCTAATTACTAATATTTATGTTACAAATATGTGTAGAAAGAAAAAGGATCTATGGAGAGACTTAGATGGAATACAAAATAATATCGGAGACATTAAATATATTATAATTGGATATTTTAATTCTCCACTATATCCTAGAGAAAAAATGGTGGAACCCAAGGTTATTTAGAAAGTATGGAGGATTTAAGTGAATTCATTTCCAAGAGTGGGGTTATAGATATTGATCTTAAAGATGTAAAATTTACCAAGACTAATCATAGGTTAGGGGTTAACTTTATTTAGGTTTGATTGGATAGATTACTCATCTAAAAAAATTGGATCTCTCAAAATATTGGTTGATGTTTGTTATCTCTTTCTAGGATAGGATCTAATCATAACCCTCTTACCTTAATATTGGATACCCTAAAGAAGAAATGAAACAATTATTTTAGATTTAAATTGATGTGGTTACTTCACCTTGATTTTAAGAGTGCTATTAAGGAATGGTAGAACATCCCTATTCATGGATATAGCATGTATCAATTTTTGAAGAAGCTAAAAAATATGAAAATTTAGAACAAAGTATTGTTTGGGAATATCTTCAAACAAAAAATGGAAATTTAATAAAAATTAAAAGAATTAGAGGAGAATATAACTTTGGGGGTATGAATACTAAATTGTACCAGGAAAATCAAGATATGCTATATTAATATCACCCTTTAATATAAAAATATAAAGCATTTTGGAAATAAAAATCTAGGGCCTTTGGTTTAGGAAGGGCGATAGAAACATAATATTTTTTCATATCACCACCTTGAAGTATAGACAAGTTGGTAATATAAATAAAATAGTTTCTAAAGAGGGTATTATAATAAAGAATATTGAAAAGTTAAAAGAGGAAGCAATATCATTTTATAGAAATATATTTACATCAAATGTGGACATTAATGAGGAGGCCACAAAATAAATTCTCTAACATATCCCAAACTTATTTCAAGAGAATCAAATAAAAACTTGTTGAATCATATTAGTGAAGTTAAAATCAAGCATTCTCTTTTCTATATGAAAAGGAAAACAATACCATGATCCTAATGGGTTTCCAACATGTTTATTTCACATATGCTGGGATATTATTAATGAGGACTTAGTGACAACTATCCAATATTCTCAAATATTGTATAAGGTCTTGAGAGAATTGAATAATACTTTCCCTATCCTAATTCCTAATATATAATGGGTTAAGGGATTTAAGGATTATATAACCATAAGTTTATGTAACACCAATTATAAAATCATAATAAAATTCATGGCTAATAAGATGCAACCTATCTTGAACTAGATTATATCAAAATAGTAGGGAGGGTTTATCAAAGGTAGGAAAGTTCTAGATGGTATTATTTCCATTCATGAAACCCTACATTCCTTGTAGAAAAGTGCAAGAGAAGGTATGATTTTAAAATTACATATGAATAAGGCATATGACAAGGTTTCTTGGATATTCATGAATAGAGCTCTAGAGAAATTTGGTTTTGGGAAGAAATGGATAAATGTGTACTAAGTTGCATAAAAATTCTTATGTTTCTACTATTATTGAATGGAATTATAGTAGGATTTTTTGGAAGTAATAGAGGTATCATAAAAATATATCCTCTATCCTCATACATTTTAATTATCATGGTCAAAGAATTAGGGAGAATTATAATATTAGCAAGAAATAGAGGAAATATTAATGTAGTTAGACTAACCTCCTCTTTAGAGCTGATATCAAATCAATAATTTGTTGATGACACTATATTTTTGGGGAGATCTACTATGGAAAAATCTAAAATCTTTGAACACTTCCTAAATACTTATGATAAATCTTCTTAGAAAAAGGTGAACTTGGAAAAATTAAAGTGTTTTTTATCAACACTCCCCTTAAAATATAAGAAGGATATTAAGATCATTAGGATGTGAGGTCAGAAATCTACCTTCAATCTATTTTAGCACACCTTTATTATATGAGGAGAAACAAGAGTCTATTTGGGATCCTATTATAGATTGATTTCAACAAATATGGCTAGATATAAAGGTAGTTTGTTAATACAAGTTGGTAAAATTCAACTTTTTCAAAGTGTTTTGTAAACCATACTAGTGTACTTTCAATATTTAAAATTCTAATCAAGGTAGCCAACGTTTTGAAGAATATCAAAGGAATATTTGGATAGGATATGAAGAGAAACAAAGAGTATCTTTGGTTATTTGGAAAATAAATTGTAAACTAAAAATGTATGGAGGATTGGGTCTTAGAAATATTAGAGTTAAATGAAGTTCTGGTAGGTAAACTTTGCTAGAGAATGCTGAGAGAACCTAACAACCTTTGGGTCAGAAATATTTTAGCTAAGTATTTGGATAATCAAGATAAGCTAGGGTGATTACTATTTTAGACCCTTGAAAAGTATTAGTAATGTATATTTTTCTAACTTAAAGTAAAAAATTCTTGTGGAGAAATAGAAATGTGAGATGGAGGATAGGGAATGATAGTTGTATATCCTTTTGGGAAGAAAAATGGCTAGAGAAAAACTCTATAAGTAGCATAGAAAAATGGAATAATATTAAGGATGACATTAGAACCAAATATGGTGAGTACATTCACAAATACATTGAGGTAGCTAAAGGTAAAAGGAGATGGATTCAACTGATCGTAGATTCTCAAGACAAAAATATGCAACTGAAATAATTGAATGAAAAACTGGGATAGTAACATTTAGAAAAATAGGTTAGGGAAGATGAAATAATATGGGTAGTAGATCCATCAGGTGAAAATAGTGTAAAATCAGGTTATGAGAACGTCTCTCCATAGGAAATAGGAGGTTATAATTAGGGAAGTATATAGGGAAATTTTAACACTCCTAAGATTGAACTCTTTAGCTAGCTAGTGGTTGAGGATAAGATTATAACTTTACATAAGATATAGAAGAGTGGATTTTAGTTCCCTAATATGTGCTATTTATGTGGAAAAAAGGAATAACTGGTTAGACATTTGTTCCTAGAGTGTGATTTTTCTAGAAGGATCCAATAGTTATTACAAAAGTATTTTGTGTATTATGGTTATTTCCAAATAATATTTAGATTGTACCACCCAATGATTTAATATCTACAACAATAATAAACTTAAAATATTATGGAAATTAGTACCTTTTCATTTTATGTAGGGGATTTGGTTGGAAATGAATAAGAGATTTTTCAAAGATGTTAAAAATCTAGTTTTAGATCATTCTTAAATATATATCTAGTATGCTAGATAACTTGACTATCATAAATTTCAAGGAATGTTATGAAGCACCATATGAATATAAAATTACAACCAAATAGAACTTGAAGGAGATGAAAGGGGTACAATAATATGGTAATAAGAAAAAAATACTAGAGATAAAATAGAAAAGCTAAAAAAAATGGATGGTTTAAGTTCAACTTTGATGGAGCAGCTAAAGGAAATCTAGGTAAGGTACGGATGGAGGGATCATGAGGGACTCATAGTGAAATATTATTGGAGCACATATATATTACTATGGAGTAGATACCAACCGTGTGGTATAGGAAACACCACTATTGACAAGGCTCAAATTGGGTAGGAATATGTAGATAAGGAAATTAATCATTAAGTGAGACTCTCTAAACATCTTGAAAGGTTTAATATAGGATAATTTAATTAGCTAAAACATACATGATATCATTAATTATGCTATCTATATTAAGAATGAATTTTTATCTAAGACTATAAAGCATATTTATAGGGAAGTAAACAAGATAGTAGATTGGATGGTAAATTGGATTTTACAAATAGGCAACAATTTCAAGGAAAAAGAGTTAGAAAATATTCCTAAAATCATCTTAGAAATGGTGCAGTAGGAAATTTCATAGAGATCATGCAATTTTTAATGTTAGTTCTAAAGAAGTGGAGGAAATAAAAATACTACAAGGGTAAAAAGGATGATGAGATCATTAAAGTGGATACTGTTAGAAAGAACAACCTAAAAGAGGAATATTATGAAGTAATTAAAGTCTCTAGTAGTGACAACTCATTTGAATTAGAAGAGCAATGGATGTATATAAAATATAGTCTTTATGATTGTCTCTCCTTTTTAGACTTAGCTATGGCTACTTGGTTTGGTATTTTCATATCTTTAGCTTGGATTTTAGTTATCTTAATAAAATCCTATTTTATATTTAATATTTTCAAATTGGTCTTATTTTTTATGATTTTCAAGCTTATGTTATAATGGTAGTTTTGTTTATTTGTCCCAACTAGTGGATTGCATTTTTTTATCAATATTCTTTGAATAAGTGGTGTTATTATCTCCTATTTAATATTTAGCCTTTCAAGCATCTATGTAAAAGGGTAAGAGACCCTTTCAAAACCCATTTATTACCTTTATAAAAAAAGAAATAATTACCATTTCAAGTGTATGAAAAGAAATCCATTGAAGCTCCTCAAATATCACAAGAAAAGAAATTTATTTAATATCCTTAAAATTACAATAGAAGCCATTGAAAAGTGATTGCAAAGAAGATTGCAGAATATTAAAAGCTTATCCCATAGAGGCTCATAAAAGGGAACAAAAAAACTCTCAATGTTGCAAGAAGCCAAATTGCAAAATTTAAGAAAAAGAATCATCTCACAAAATAGATAATATATTCCAAGAGAATGTGATATTAGTAAAATTCAAGAAAATATTGAAAATCAAGAATTTTTGACATAAGGCAATTCTTAAGAAGTCACAAGGAAAATTTTAAGGAAATGTTTTTAATAGGTGTCTATTCTCAAGAGGCACTTCAACAAAAGGTAGAGACCAAATCCCAAAATAGAAGAATCATGAAACATAAAATTACAAAAGGCATTATTTACAAAATGTTATTGTAAACATTCTATTTTGAATTATTGATTACTTAAAGGTGAATACTAGATTTTACATGGAAAAAAATGCTCCAAAGCATCTAAATTTGACAAGATCGATCGCAAAAAAGATAATAAAATATTGCATAGGTAAGAAAATTCCAAGGAACATAAAAACATCTACATTAAATAAGTGCAAACAACCCATGGATACAAATTTAGTAAAGATACTTCATATGAAAGCCCGTGTTCCAAAAAACTAGAAGTTGTTTCAAAATCAAAATATATATACATAGCAAGTTCTCATGGATAGAAGGCAAAAAAAATATAGCACCCCAAAAAATAAGATAGTATATAGAACCCATAAAAAGGAATATAGTAGATAAAACCCTTGGAAAGGAAGATAGTAGATACAAGCCATGGAAAGGAAGAAAGTGATGAGTGGCATTGAACCTTAGAAGAAATTTTACATAAAAATTACCAAAGCTTCATTTAAACATAAGTTAAACATGTAAAAGCCATGAGACTAGATTATTAAAGGATAAAGTAGACACAAAAGTGCACCTACAATTTGATAATTTAGATTGTTCAATGGATTTTTTAAAGTAGACAGAAGAAAATATCTACACAAAAGTGCACCTTTATTTTAAGAACCTAGATTATTCAAGGGAAATTTATCAAAACACCTAGTGAAATAAATTATTGAAGCTTCATACATAATAAAATCAAATGATCAAATATAGACATAAAAAAAGTCTCAAGAAAGGTACACAACAAAATTCAAGACACTTAAGAAAGGTGAACAATAAAAGTCAAGGTGTTCATGAAAGGCACATGACAAAAGTTAAGGTATGAAAATGTTATTAGCCAAATGTTATCTGCATATAATACATAATTACTATCCTTGATCCTTCATTTATCACTCTAGTCTTCTCCCATATTTTTATTTTTGTTTTACAATAATGAACCAACATTCTCTAGAGTTTGGATAATGAGAAATCGTAAACCATCCAATTTTAGCCCTCTGATCAAGGGCACACATCAATTAGGTAGATCATAGACCAAGAGTTTTTAGAATACTTGATGGGATCAAACCTATCTAATTTGTTTCCACAAATACATTATCTATGGTATAAAGCAAAATACTACAACTAATCATCCATCCACCATGTTGGACCAAGAGTTTTTGGTACACATGGTGGGATGAATCATTCAATATTCATCTCATTTACTTGAAGGACCCAAGATTATACTGAATATATTGACCTCACAAGTAGAGAATATACATTCACCCAACAACTCCACTATTGAAATAACCTAATATTGGCAACTTTTTCGAAGGAATGAGTTCCAAAATCATGTGTTAACAAGATGAGCGGCTAGAAATCTCAAAGAACCTATGTATATTATTGAATTACCTGAACATATAACTCCTAGAATACTAGGTAAATCCCACTCTCTAGTTAGAATCCATTTCATTCAAAGTTCTATTCCTCTATAATCCTTCTCTAGGAAATCTTTTAATAGTTCCTAAAGGACAAAAATTTGCACTGTACAATAAAACTTGCAAAAATTAATTTGTTACAAAAACTGATTATATATATAAATTTTATAATGTAGCTTTTGCATTACAATAGAATCCTCTAAAAAGGATTTTACAAACGATACATATCACAAAAAAGAGGTGTGATTCCTCTTTTCTTAAGAAATAGCGTCTTTGGGTGTAATATGAATCTTTCCATGCTAGCATATCGTTTGCACGAGCAGGTTTTTCTATAATGGCAATGTAGGATCAAATCTGGAGCCTTTCATTATCTTCAAATCCTATCACCTACATACAAAGGAAAGAAAGAATCAATAACATATGCAAGGTCCATTGAATTTGGGCTTGAAACTGATCTAAAGATGTAAACTAAAACCAAAAGCAGTAAAATGCATGAAATATGAAGGATCTAATGCTAAAATGCACATGCAGATAAATATCTAAGTAGAAATGTGAATGAAACTTATCATCTAGTTGATTAGCTATGACTATATTAAGTCAAGATAGTTTCTATTTGCACACTATCTCAGGGTGAGATAATCTTTGTTGTAGGTTTGAACCTCAACGTAATCAACTTTGAATAGTGTTTGAGGTAATGCATAGTGATTTAGGTGGTAAATTTATGTGTGAGAAGATGATATAATAGGTAAAAAATATTAATAAAGTGAGGAGCGATTAAGAAAGGGAGGCAAATATGGTATTGAATCCTTGGTGGCAATCCAACAACATCTTGTTTCCAGTAGGAGGACTTGATGGATTCTCAGTAGCCCTTCATGGTGAGAAAATTCAAATTGGGGTCCCTTTTTATAGAGGGGGGATGACAATTTATAGATATTTTTGTAGGAGGTAGGTGAGAAAAAGGGGGACAATAAGGGGTAGCTTGATTTACTTCCAGTAGGTGACTATAGGTGGTAGGTTAATTGTTGCCTACAGGTTGATTGGCACCGATGTGAATTCAGGTGTGATGTTCAAGCCTACATGAGGCTATTGATAGGGAATTTAACTAAATTTTATTTTATTTTATTTTACATGATCATCTTAGGTCAAGATGGTGGGGAAAACGTGACCATCTCATATTGATATGGTTACGTATTTTATGGAGAAAATTATCTGTTGTTGAAGAAATCCATGGATTTAACCCTAAGGCTACTCAAAGTGGATTGTGTGGGTTGGAAATGAAGCTCTTTGGGAGTATCCTTGAGATAATGCATTTTATGTGTCTACAAATGCCTCTTTTGGAATGATTTGTACATAAGAACAATGTGGAGCAAAAAATATGATCTAGAATGGTTGAATTGATGATGAATGATGTTCATTGATGAAAATGATCTTGAAGGGGAGTGGTGTAAGATGGTCTAAAATAAAATTCAACATGGGATTCCCCAATCATGCAAAGGATGCATGTCATTGAATCATTGCTTTCAACAAATTGATGGACCTAATTTGATGTTGGTAAACCTTTCAGTCGTAGGTAGACATTGTTAGTCTACAAGCTTTATGTTTTATACATACCAAGTATTCATTTGATTGAGATTTTTTCTTTTGCCCTAGCAAGGAGGGTGTTTGATAGTCTTTGAAAATTATTCTTGGATGAACACAATTTCCAATATTGAGTGTTTGAGTATTGACTTGATTTGAGATGAAAATTTGTAGGTATTATCTACCCCCTCAAGCAATGAGTCAATGGAGGAGAGGTAAAATGATGATAGTGATGAAGCGTTAAAAAAAGTGGAATGGCCAGAATGAAATATTTTATGATGAGAAAAAAATATGAATTTTGAGATTGTATTGACTCGAGACAGTTCCTAAAAAATGGTTTTTTTAAACAAAAACAAGACTATCTTGGATGGTCACACTACACCATGCGATCATCCTGGACGGTCGCACCCGTGAAAAATTATAAAAATAAAATTTTTTAGAGAAAGGATCATTTGCATTGCATGAAATGAGGGAGAGGTGATATGTGGAGGAGGAGAGCAATTTTGTGTAATTTAGTGCTACCGATGGATGAAGTGACTTGACAGAATGGACCTGACAGGTGCATTAATAAGTGATGGAGGGAGTGTAAGAAAGGTAAGGGTATAAACCCTAACTTTTGCTTTATTGATGAAATGAAAATTTATAATTTAAAAAGGAATGAGTGGGCAATATGGGTGAAATATGGTAGCTTTAAGAAATTGAAAATGTAGGGGGGAGGGATGGGTAGATCTTATTATGTCTACTTCTTGATTTTTTTTACATGTTTATTTATTTTTTGTTTTGAAGTGAATGTCATCTCGATTCAAGACAGTATTGTGTGACCATATCTATCCGAGATGGTTTTGTGGGACCATATTAGCTTGAGATGGTTTATGGGACAATCTCATAACAAGATGGTTTTGTGTGATTTTATCTAGGTGAAATGGTTTTGTATGACCATCTTTAGACAAGATAGTTTTATGTGAGCATATTTGGATGATATGGTGTTTGTTTGACCATATTTGGTCAAGATGGTTTTTTTTTTATCATATCTAGTTGAGATGATTGTTTTTGTTCTTTTTGAATGAATGGTTTTATGGTGGTAGTTTGTTAGAGGTAAGCATCGATTCACATTTACATTCAAGGCAACATGTGATGCAGTATTAGGGGATGATTGAGAGTGGCTGAGGGTGCTCAATTTACAACACACAACTTGATTGGAGTTAATTCATGTAGACCAAGCCTACCTGATGACCTTGATAGACTGATGGGATATCCAAACCAAAATCTTTGACATACCTACTGGAGAGCTCACTATTACTCTAGAGGATATTTATCAAATTTTGTGAGTCTCGATAGAGAGAAAGTAGATAGTGACTACGATGATCAATGATTAAGATGCAGTGCTATAGAGAGTCTACCAGGATCATTGGTGGTACGTTGATTGTGATATAGAGAGTAATGGAGTGAGTGTGAACACCTACTATGAGATAGGGTTTCTCATCTCTAGGTAAGTAGTGTTGATATCACTGATGTCTAACTTTATTCTACCAAACTTATTAGGTATGAGGTTCCCATGGAACTTTCTATGCCTAGTGATGGATTTGGTGGAGGAGCCCAAGATTATGGTATGGGGTTCCACTTTATTAGCATAGATGTACAATGAGTTGTACAAGATTTACCAATGAGGCTAATTGGTCTTGGGGTGCAACTTCCTTCTACAGATATGAGGATGGGAGCACTTTCAGGTGGAGAGACCAATTGGATTACCATGGGATGCCCACAAGGATATGGACATAGAGGTCCCATATATAATGCAATGGGACCATGACTGATAGTAGGGCAAGAGCCACCAGTAACAAGGTATTCTCTTGCATTATTTAGATACATGGGATGGATTATAGGTAGGGGACATTATATGGAGGCCTTATATGGGAGGATCGATATGAGCTAAGGATGTTGTACACTTGATATAATTACAACATGATAGATGTGTTAGAAATAGATTATATGACATCATTTGGATCATGTAATTGTACATTTCTTGGTACATACTTAAATTATATTACTTTGGGGGGCTTTTGCTTCACCCTCAGGTGGGCTTGGATAAGAATGAAAGTTGTGTTTTTCTAATTACTAAGCCCTATGGTTAAAGGGTGTTTAAACCTAACACACTCTAGGATGTACCCAAGAGTAGGGATCTTCTCAATGATAAAATATGAAAAAACTCTCATGGGGGATACTATGGATTTTATGGGGTCAATCTATGGTGGGATATGAAATCCAACTTGTTGATACTATCGATAGTTGGTGATGAAATCCAAATTCTCTATGTTTAAATGTTGCATGTGTGATTCTATTTTATTACAAAAATTAAATCAAGGAGAATAAAATGATATTAATTATGTAGGATGTGAAACAGAAATGCAATGTTTTATTTATATGATCCTTTGTATTTTAATAGGAAACCATGCAAAAAAACAAAAAGGAATGCAAAGACTGTCTATTACTAAGATGATTGCAGATAGGAGACCGTCTTGACCTAATACTATCACAATCTAATAGATTTAAAAAATAAAAGTAAAATGAATGCATGCAACTATATTTTTTATTTTATCAATTTTTATTTACTTTATGAAAATATGGAAAGGAAAAATAAAAGGATCTTAACCATGATAGCTTACATAAAACTCAAAATTGAAATGTAGAAGTGCAACTTGTTTTAAGATTTTTATTAGTGACCATATTAGAGTGATATGGTTTCAAAATGGGGACTGTCTAGGGTAGAGATGGTTAACCCTAAAACCTACAATCACAAGAATAAATAGAAATCAATCAATTTTACAAATATAGAAAACAATAATAATTTGAGAAAGGGGAACCCGTAGTTCCCACCATGATCCCCATTTGAAGGACAAAAAATTGCACCATATAATAAACTTGTAAAAATTGATTTGTTACAAAACTAATTTTATATATGAATGATACAATGTAGCTTTTGCATTATAATAGAATCATATCGAAAGAATTTTACTAATGATATACATCACAATAAAGAGGTGTGATTCCTCTTTTTTTAAGAAAGAGCATCTTTGGGTGAAATCTAAATATTTTTGTGCCAACACATCATTTGGGTAAGCAGGTTTTTTTACAACCATCGTGTAGGGTCGGATCTAGAACCTTTTACTATATTTAAATATTAGCACTTGCATACATAGGAAACAAAAACAAATCAATAGCATGTTTGGGATCCATCGCAGTTAGGCCCATATCTGATCTAAATATTTAAACTAAAGCTAAAAGTAGTAAAATGCATGAAATATGAAGGATATAATGCTAAAATGCAGACAAAGATCTACGCAAAACTATGAATGAAACTTGTCACATGTTTTATCGACTATGACCATATTGGGTCGAGATGGTTTCTATTTGCAGATAATCTTAGGGTGATATGGCCTTTGTCATAGGTCTACACCTTGGTATGAATAAATATAGATGGTATTCAAGGTGATGTGTAGTGATTCAAGTGGTAAATTTATGTGCAAGAAGACAATAGAATATGTGTAAAAGAGTAGTGGAGTGAGGAGAAAGTAAATGAGAGAAGTGAATGCGGTATCAAATCCTTGGTGGAAATCCAACAACATATTATTTGCATTAATGGGGTCTAGTAGATTCTCGGTAGCATGGTGAGAAAATTCAAATTAGGGTCCCTTTTGTAGAGGGGGATGCCAATTTATAGGCCTCTTGGAAGGAGGTAGGTGAGAAAAAGGGGGGAAATTAGGGGTAATCTAATTTACTACCAACAAGTGATTGCAGGTGGGAGGTTAATTATTACCTATAGGTTGATTGGTATCGGTGCAAAGTCAAGCATGGTATTTTAGCTTGTGCATGACCATTGATAGGCAATTTACCTACCTTCTATTTTTTTTGTTTTTGATTTTGTACAATCACCTTAGGTCAAGATGGTGGGGAACACATGATCATCTTGAGTCAATATGATTATGCATTTTATGGATAAAATTACCTGTTGTTGGAGAAATCCATGTATTTAGTCCTTAAGCCACCCAAAGTGGATTATGTGGGTTAAAAAAGATCTTTGAGAGTCTCCTCGAGATAACACATTTTAGGTATCTACAATTCCAACCCAAAAAATATAGCCAAAAATTCTACCCAATGTGGAATAGCAATGGTCTCCTCTTCCTTATAGATGTCCATGAAATCCCTTACTCTAATCTTAAATATTTACCAACCTTTGATGGAATTGAAAAAAGTGCCTATGAGCATTACCAATATTTGGTTGCCCTTGCTACTATTCACAATATCCAACATAAATATGTCATGGTGAGGCTACTAGCCATATCTTGCAAAGAAAAAGTGCTAACCTGGTATAGATCCCTTGATGATATTATAAATACTTCATGGGCTCATCTTGCCAAATAATTCATATTGGAATTTAACCAAGGAGGAGATCCATTTTTATTGCTTATCTAGTTCACCTCCATTCAAGACATTTACAAGAAAATATCACTGATTTTAACATTATATTCAAAAAAATGTGGAAGCATATTCCTTAATATATTAGACCTTATTAGCCTCAAGCATACTTAGATTACATCATAGATTTTAACCCATATCTAGACCTCTAGATCTAGTTAGCCAATGAGATGATATTATTTCAAGTATTTCAAGTTTTAATAAGTATAAAAATCCATTGTTCTTAGATGGCAAGCTTCATCCTAAGGTTATTATGCCATAATTTTTGAGTTTCCATAGCTTACACAACAAGATAACCATTATTGTGCCATAATATGCTCCTATTTTAGCACCTAGAACTCTATCTAATCCTATTGTACCATATCTATCTTACCAACTCTAGAACCTAAAGAAAATATAGAGTTATTAGAGCTAAGATTTGCATTTAGAAATTGGATCAATTAATTCATTATGCTAGAGAGGTAGAATGTAGAGAAGAGATATGAGAGCCATCAACCCAACAGGTTTCCCTATACCACCAAAGACAAAGGGGCCTCTAGCAACAACATGACAAAATGAAAAAATGTTGCATATAATGAACCAAAGGAGATGTCTTCATTTTCTCCTCATGAAAGCTATTGGTGCTTGGCCTACAATGATTCCCATAATGTAGACACATGTATGGTATATCAACATTAGTCCTATTTGGCAACAAAAAAATGGAAAAGGAAAAAAGGCACAAAATAAAGTGATCAATATTCTAACAGACCCAAAACAAGTCAAAATAGATGAGGAACCTAAAGAGGAAGAACAATCTATTCAAGTCTTGACCATATTTTGAAGGAATACTACAAGTAGAACCACAAATGCTATATCTGAAGAACATGTGCTTATACTGAGAGGGGGGTGAATAGTATATAATAAATTTTTTTACTTTTTAATCCAAATAATAGCATCAAAATTACTAAAGTAGCAAACATCACACACATGAGAGACATGATTTTTACGTGGTTCACCCAAAGATGGCTACCTCCATGGAGAAAATATTTCTTATAAATTTTTCTCAAATAAATTCTCTTGGGAATCCTTTCCCTACAATGTTTATGGAACTCTATCCAAAGGATATGTTGATCTTATAAATCAAGTTCATGGATCTCTATCCATAGGATAACTCCTTCTCCTTTACTCTGGCTGGTGATCCTCTAGAATACTACTACCTCCACTGCACTGGCTTGTGGATATCTCTCCATTGAAGACTTTTGTCCTCGCTTAGAATACCTATCCTCACTACCTTTGCTGATGGAACTCTATCCACTAGAGACCATTGTCCTCTCTCCTCGGTCACCTCCAAAGCTCTGACTCAAATCTGCTCAACAAGTCCACTTATAACCTGCTCAAATATGCTCAACAAGTTCACTCAAAACTTGTCCAAATCTTCTCAACAAGTCCATTCAGAACCTGCTCAATCTGCTCAACAAGTCTACATAGAACTTGTCCAAATTTGCTCAACAAGTCCACACAGAACTTGCTCAAATCTTCTCAACAAGTCCACACATAACTTGTCCAAATCTCATAGAAACATAAAGAGAATTGTTAGAGACCCAATATGTTCTATACTCAATGCTCAATCACTTTCTCAACTCAAATCAAAATATAGAATAGTTTATTATATGGAACTTGAACAATCACTTCACACATCCAATTGAATAGGCTCAACTAAATCCATTCAACCAATCACTCAATGAAACAACCCTTTCTTACTAACCCTAGTTCAAGCATATGATCACTCACTCAAAATGTTTCCAACAATGCTCAACAAAAATTCTTATAAAAAAAATCTCACATAACAATGATACTCATATTCTTTTTCAAACCCTAGTTCAAGTTCTTCACTCAACAACTCACTTCAAAAAAAATGCTTATCAAACAAGGTTTTAACAACAACTCTTTATTCCAGAAAACCTTGATGTATTAACTCAAATACTCTCAAAAGGAAACCCTAATCAAGTCATTTTCACTCCAAACTTATTTTCCAGAAAACCAATAAATCAACTCAACATATGGAATAATGTGCTCATACCTTTTTATTGAATATGAAGGGATATCATAAATCTGTCACAATCACAAACACTTCTAAGCCAATCTCAAAGAGGTTATAAGATAAATAGTTCTCGCAATATAATGTAAATAATAAATTACACCTTATCACTCCACCTTTCAAAAACAACCATCCACATACATACAATAAATATCCAATTGACACCTTATAAACTCCCAACGAAAATAAACTTAACATCCACCAAAACTAACTCAAACCTCTTTAAATTAATTTAATGGCAAGAGAAACTTTGATAAAAATAAAATCTACTTTCTTTATGATTCTAATGATATAAATCACTCAACAATAAGACAACCTCTTATTAATCCTTATTACTCAACAATAATAAAAACTAATTGTCAAATAAACAACCTTTCACAAACCCTTATGACTCCAAAATAATCAAATAAACAACTTTTCACAAACCCTTATAACTCCATAAAACCCTTTATGAAACCTTAGGCAAATAAAAATTTAATTATAAAAAATTACCTTTGCCACTGGTGGGTTTCGAACCCTCAATCTATGCCTCCGTGAGTTCTCTAGCTACGGATTTGACCATCGTGTGTGCTAGATGCACGTTTGAGAACTTGGACCTCTTCATCCCCTTTGTCCTTGGCTAGTGCTCAAAACATGCATGTGCAAAAGAAACTTCCTTTGGAGCTCAAGATACACACCATTCCACGTGAGTCAATCATGGGCTTCTCAACTCCCAACGCCTTCGCAAAACATGCACTACCAATGGACCACCATGTCCATTTTGACTCAACCAAAATTTTTTTGCTTTACGTCTTCCACTTGGTGCTAAAGACAAGTGAATCCCTTGTCTTCTTCCTCAATGATCAACGATGCATGAAAATGTTTCAGCTTTGTCGCATGAATTAAAAATGTCAAGGGGTAAGTTTTGAATGCCTCCTTGGCATTAATTTATACATGAATTCCCTTTGTTGCTTGGAATTCGGCACTCCAACATTTTTATGATTTTGGCACTTTCCAACATTTATAATTTATAAATTATTTAAATTCTAAGGAATTTAAATTTTATAAATTATATTTATAACTTTAGCTTTAAGGAAATTAAAGCCTTCCTTGGGTTTAAACTTAAACCTTTAATTTGTAAAATATTTTTCCACCGTGGGTCTTTTCAAATATTAACTGCCATATTAATGTGTGAGGATACTTTTATATCCTCATAATGATTTTATTAAAATCATTTAATCTTCTACCATGAGTTTACCATAAACCCTCATAAAACATTATTTTGGCAACTTTTTCTTCAACTCTTCGCATTGTTCCTAGTGCTATTCATGGTGTGCTCCATGGTATTAATGATGTCTTCATATATTTACTTTGACATCAATGATGAATTTTTACCTTGACATCAATGACAACTAAATGAGGTAAAAATGTCCAACAATATCCCCCTTTGTCATTGATGGTAACCCAAACTATTTTAACTAAAAACTTGATCTTTCCTTTGTTCTTCTCCCCCTAGGATATTTCTCCCCCTGGCTCAATGCTCTCTCAAATATCAAATATCTCCTCCTTAATCAAATATCTCCCCTTTTGAAATCAATGGCAAAGGGTCACCTTTGGGGATTGGGGCTAAGAATGAGCCTCTTAGCTTAGCCCCTCCCCCACCTCCTCATGAGGTGGTTAATTCTGAGGTGGGAGTATTTCTACTCCCAAAAAGCACTTTCCTTTACCTTTATCCTCTTTCCTTCTTATCTGATCCTTCTGATTCCTTTGACTATTTATATCCATGTCTATGTTCCTATCCATGTTTCTATTCATATCCTTGTTCTTGTTCTTGTTCCTATTCCTGTTCATATCCATGTTCCTATTCCTGTTCTTGTTCCTATTCTTATCCCTGTTCCTATTCATGTTCATATTCATACATGTTTCTAGAATTTTTTCTCTACACCACTTTGATGTGTTACCATAATTATTGCACTTATAACACTTAATGTTATTATTCCTTGTAGGTGCAAATGCCATAGGATTTCTCCTAGTGAAGCCATATCCTCTTCTATCATGAAACTTACAATTCATTACCTTATGACCAAACTGATTACATGAGTACCAATACCCATGGAAAATTTTTCTATTCCCATATCCATTTCTTTCATGTGTCCTGCATTGTGAAGCCATGTGCCCAAACCTATGACATGAAAAACATCTTCCATTGAAGTTTCCTTGTATTGACCTCATTGGTCTCTTAGTCTCTCGAACTATTCTAATTGTTGTTCCATCTATATATTCTTTGTGCATTGTTCCTATTTTTATTGAACTCTCTATTGTCCAACTCATCCTCATATCTTACTTTATTTTATACTGTCTTCTTCTGAAGTATCTTCATATGAAGTTTTTTCTTCCCAAAAACTTGAGGTTGAATCTCCTTCCTATTTCTTTTGAGGTTTTTTAAAACCAAAACTTGTTTTGTTTGTTGAATTTATTCGTACCTTGACCATCTTATCCAAAATATTTAAGTTATTCTTGAACCCTTTCATATTTCCTAGTTGTTGAAATTATTTTTCTAGACTTAGGAAGTATCATTTTACACCATCTAGCCTTGTGCCCAAAATTATGACATTTGTAACATGTAACATCATCATCCATGAGAGGTACAAAGGAATTGAAATTTCTATTGTATCTTGCATGATGAATATAGTGTACAACTCTATGACCATATTTATTACAAGAAAAACAATGACCATGGAAGAAATTATGTAGCCTATTTTGATGTCTTGGAATTTTTAGAGAAGTCATCCTCCTCTTGTGATTAACTCTTATCCAGGATTCTCCTTTGCTTTCTTCCTTTTTGATATCCTTTATTTCCTTATTCTTGTTTGAGGTTTCTACTTTTTGAAGACTTGATCTCTTTTTATGTTTCTCATATTCTACATCTTGTAGTACATTTGTCCTTTCAACTTCATTTCTTAAGTGGAAAATTTATGCTTCCAATATTTCACATTCTATTTACCTAGCTCTCAATATGTTTTTCATGTCCAATTCCACTCAGAAACTACTCAAATTTTCTCAACAAGTTCACTAAGAACTTGTCCAAATCTGCTCAACAAGTCCACTCAGAACCTGCTCAATCTTCTCAACAATTCCACATAGAACTTGTCCAAATATTCCCAACAAGTCCACACAGAACTTGCTCAAATATGCCCAACAAGTCTACATAGAACTTGTCCAAATATCATAGAAACATAAAGAGAATTGTTAGAGACCCAATATATTCTATACTCAATGCTAAATCACTTTCCCAACTCAAATCAGAATATAGAATAGTTTTTTTTATGGAACTTGAATAATCACTTCACACATCCACTTGACTAGGCTCAACCAACTCTATTCAACTAATAACTCAATGAAACAACCCTTGCTCACTAACCCTAGTTTAAGAATATGATAAATCACTCAAAATGTTTCCAACAATGCTCAACAAAAATGCTTATAAAACAACTCTCACATAACAATAATAGTCATGTTCTTTTTCAAAACCTAGTTCAAGTTCTTCACTCAACAACTTACTTCAACAACAATGTTTATCAAATAAGGTTTTAAAAACAACTCTTTATTCCAAAAAACCTTGATGTATTAACTCAAACACTCTCAAAAGGAAACCCTAATCAAGTCCTTTTCACTCCAAACTTATTTTCTAGAAAACCAATCAATCAACTCAGCTTATGGAAGAATGTGCTCAAAACTTTTTATTGAAGATGAAGAGATCTCATAAATCTGTCACAACCACAAACACTTCTATGCCAAGCTCAAAGATGTTAGAAGATAAATATTTCTCGCAATATAATGTAAATACTCAATTACACCTTATCACTTCACCTTTCAAAAACAACCATCCACATACATACAATATTTATCCAATTAACATCTTATAAACTCCCAACTAAAATAAACTTAACATCCACCAAAAATAACTCAAACCTCTTTAAATTAATTTAATGGCAAAATAAACTTTGATAAAATCAAATCTACTTTCTTTATGTTTCCAATGATATAAATCACTCAAACAATAAGACAACCTCTTATTGATCCTTATTACTCCACAATAATAAAAATTAATTTTCAAATAAACAACCTTTCACAAACCCTTATAACTCAAAAATAATATAAATCAAATAAATAAATTTTCACAAACCCTTATAACTCCACAAAACCCTTTATGAAACCTTAGGCAAATAAATATTTAATTATCAAAAATTACCTTTGCCACTGGTGGGTTTCGAACCCTCAATATCTGCCTCCATGAGTGCTCTAGTCGTGTCTTTGACCACCGCGTACACAAGACGCACATTTGATAACTTGGACCTCTTCATCTCTTTTGTCCTTGGCTGGCACTCAAAATATGCATGTGCAAAAGAAGCTTCCTTTGGCACTCAAGACAAACACCATTCCACGTGAGTCGATCGCGGGCTCCTCAACTCCCAATGCCTTCACAAAACGTGCGCTGCCAATGGACCATTGTGTCCCTCTTGACTCAATCAAAATATTTTACCTTTACATCTTCCACTTGGCGCTAAAGACAAGTGAATCCTTTGTCTTCTTCCTCAATGATCAACGATGCACGAAAATATTTCAGCTTTATCGCATGAAGTAAAAATGTCGAGGGGTAAGTTTTGAATGCCTCCTTATCATTAATTTATACACAAATTCCCTTTTTTTCTTAGAAATCGGTTCTCCCACATTTTTTATTATTTCAGCATTTTCCAACCTTTATAATTTATAAATTATTTAAATTCTAAGGAATTTAAATTTTATAAATTATATTTATAACTTTAGCTTTAAGGAAATTAAAGCCTTCCTTAGGTTTAAACTTAAACCTTTAATTTGTAAAATATTCTGCCACCGTGGGTCTTTTAAAATATTAACTGCCATCTTAATGTGTGAGGAGACTTTATATCATCATAATGATTTTAATAAAATCATTTAATCTTCTACCATGAGTTTACCATAAACCCTCATAAAACATTATTTTGTCAACTTTTTCTTCAACACTTCGCATTGTTCCTAGTGCTATTAATGGTGTGCTCCATGGTATTAATGATGTATTCATATGTTTACTTTGGCATCAATGATGACTTTTCAACTTGACATCAATGACAACTAAATGAGCTCAAAATATCCAACAATAGCCATTCAAAGTCCCTAATCAACATCACAAAGAGTAAGCAAAAGAGTAGCCAAGTCTAGAACCAAAAAAAGTACAGGTCATGTAGGAGGATATTAATGAATAAGAACTAAAGAGGCTAAGTATCCCTTAGTGATCAAAAGGTAAAGGTTGGAATAAACTGAGCAATATCATAGAAGTTTTTTTAGAAATTCAAAAGTTGCACATTTCCACTTCTCACATCATCACGACCAATCAATTTGCAAAACTATCAAAAATTGCATAAGTTGGCTCCAAATAACTATTCATCATCCTTAGACCCTTTGGGCTAGCTAAGACCCTTACTACACTTAACCATGGATCCTCATATGACCTCATTCCCAAATCAACTAAGGTTGAATTATCCACCATGGTAAAAAAAAACACTTTATGGTCAAATGTTAACACTTTTGGTCAAAGTATGCTTTATGGCTAATACATGATTGATTAAATCTAAGAATTCCATATCACCTAGTCTACTTTGACTATCCTAGCCCTTCCACCTCACCTAGTCTACTTTGACTAGCCTAGCTCTTCCACATCACCTAGTCTACTTTGACTAGCCTAGCCTTTCTACCTCACCTAGTCTACTTTGACTAGCCTAGCCTTGCCACCTCTCATCCTGATATTTCTTGATATTTTTCTCCATCACACATGTGTATGGGTGAGAGATTCTCTCACCCAAATACATTTATGAGGTAGGACACCTCAATGGATACCTCAGGGGACACCTCTAAGGACACCTCAGTGGAAACCTCATAAAGGCCATCTTATAGGGACACCTCACATTTTACATCTCATAGGGGACACATCAGCCCCTCCCCTAACCTTGGAAAACTCTATAAATAGAGTGCCTTCTTCTCCATTTCAAAGGATCCTCCATTTACATACCCAAACTCTGCTGGAATTGGCCTAGGATACGCAACATCGAAACATCCATTTGGAAAGGAGCTCCAAAGAAAGTAATAGGCTACATCAGCTCCCTTGTATAGGTAAGTATCATTGTAAATACCATTATTTCAATTATGCTTTCAATTATGCATTAATTTAGTTATTTTGTGTCTTTTGTCTTTGTAAATATGGGGCTTGACCAAGGCAAGCCCCCAAACACACTAACCCATTTTTGTATTTTGTGTAGGTTTACAGGATCTACACCTCAACACCAATGGCATACGAGCAGGAACCCCATCTACATTAAGGAACACAAGGAGGTATTTGGACGTGGTTTTCCATGCGCTCCATTCTAGAACGCCTAGTAGAACTCCCAAAAAGTTGAAGTCTTATAGGTAGGTATCATAAAAACTCTACATGTATAGCTAAAATAAATTATTTGTGGGTGTAAATATTCTTTTTTTAATATAAAAAACCAAAATTTGTAATTATTTTCTTTAAAAAAAAACTATTGTACATGATTTTCTGTTTTTTATTGCTATTTTTTATGCCATTTAAAAAACCAAAAAAGTGCTATACTTTTTTTTATGTTGCTATTTTTTTTATATACTATAAAAAAATGTAGTTATTTTTTATTTTATTTATTTCCAAAAAAATAAAAAAATATCCTATCGTATTTTTTATATATAAAGAAACAAATAAAATAAAAAAATCGTAACCCCCTATCAAAACCCCAACCCCCTGTCTCGGCCCTCCACCTCACAACCCCCAACGAGGCCATCATGGCCCCCCTCCCTTCCCTAGCCGCACATAGAGCATGACGTGCCACCGTGACCACACTACGCATGGCCTCCCCACTCAACCCCCCCACTCACCCCCCTTCCTTGGTCATGTGCAGAGCGTGGTGTGTCATCGCGGCCATGCTCTGTGTAGCATCCCCACTCAACCTACCTCCTCCTTGCTCAACCTCCTATCTTATCTAATCATGCATAGAGTGTGGTGCACCACTGTGATCGTGCTTCGCGTGACCTCCCCCAACTTCCATCCCTCCTCCTACGAGTTGTGCACAATGCGGTTTACTCTACCTCGCTCCCCCAAAAACATGCCACATCCCCAAACCCTCTCCTCCCACATCCCATCCAACTACCCCATAGTCCCTTCCTCTCATGGGTCACACTGTGCATGGTCTGCCCTCCCCGTGCACTTCCTTCCTCCTGCCTAACTCTCACCACTTCCCACATCTCCCGTTGGTCGTGCACGGTGCGGGCCACTCTCCCACACACCAAAATACCACTCTCATCCTATGCACTGCCCGCACTCCCTTACCCCTCCCCAAACCATCCTCTCCTCTTGGCATTTATCTCCTTACTGCCCTAACGACTACCCCTCCACCTCCTCACGACGCTAACAGTCGCCCTGTCCCTTCCCCTGCAACCCAATCCAAACAAGCATGTCACTTGATAGGCCTGCATCAAGCCTATTGGAAATAGGCTTGCATCAGGCCTATCTGATAGGCCTACGATAGGCCCATCACGCGATAGGCTTGCAAGCCCAAAAAAATCAAACAAAAAAAATGATTAAAAATTAAAAAAAAAAGAAGAAAAACAAAAAAAAACCACAAACACTCAAAAAGAAAAAAAAAAAAGGAAAAATAAATAAATGCAAACCAAAAAAATAAAAATAATGAACATTAAGGAAACTAATAAAAAAAAAAATCAACTTAGGGCAAAACAAACAAAACAAAAAAAAAGAACAATTAAAATAAAATCAACGTTAGAAAACGAGCCAAAAAAAAACACAAAAATCAAAAAAATTAAAATAAAAAAAACTTAGCAAAAAGTCAAAAAAAAAATCAACACAATTAAAAACATAAAAAAAAAAATCAAAAAATAAAAAACTTGGCAAAAACAAATAAAACAAAATCAAGATCTTAGCACAAAAATTCAAAAAATTTGAAATAAGCAAAACATCAAAAATAAAATAAAATAAAATAATGCAAAAAATAAAAAATCAAAAAAACAATTAGCATAAATTTCAATTCAAAAGGCAGCTTAGCATAGATTTATTTCGAAAAGGCATTTATGGTAGTTTGCTTTTCAAACAGTATTGCATAAAAAACATCACACACTCACATCCTATTTTTAACGGTGTAAGGAATTGGATTTCATCTCTAGTCTAAATTGGATTTCATCACCAATTCAACACCAGAGTTTAGTGAGGTCTAGGTTCTACTCTCCACTGGCTCACCTTTGATTTTAGTCACCATATTAGCCCCCTAAGTGGATCGTTTCGACATTAATACCCAGTTGGTCCTTCCCAATTCGAGTGTTGGTTATCCAGAATTCATAACTGGAAGCTACCTTTGAAGTGGGTAGTTTTATAAATTCCCTTTACCACAGGGCTTTTAAAAATAATTAGTGGATGCAGCTGATCGTTACTGTGGATGCCTTAAACATGAGGGTTAAACGAAAGCATGGGTATGTCGGTAGCACCACATTGACAGTGCGACCTCTCTTCGCAAGAGTATATTGACTCAGAGAATTTTGAGTCTCCCCCTTTTGGATATCATTTTACTATACCAAATTCCATCTAGGTTGCCATTCGCCCGTTGGAAACATAGTTCTATTCTATGTGCCTTTGGGTGTTGTGGGAGGTTCTATGCTACGACATACCTGATTCAAGTAGAACTCACCCATTCCTATGGTTTATTGCTAGGTCGGATATTACTATCATCAAAACACAAAAAAAAAACAAAACAAAAAAAAAAACATTTGATTACATTTTTACATTCATTTTTGTCATGTCCATGTGTCTTTTGTGTCACAACACATGTTACAAAACCATCAAAAACAATTCCACAACACACTTGGTGGTTTTTAATAGTTTTTTTCTACACGATTCCAAAATTTGGGGGAGTTTCATGTCCTTCCAACCCATCTTCTATCACATTTGGGGGGAGTTTTATCTCTCCCCAACCTCTTATTTTGGAGGGAATTTCATCTCTTTCCAACTTCATCCATCACATTTTGGGGGAATTTCTTTTCCTCCAAGCACATCTTCCACATTTAGCGAAGTTCTACCTCCCTCTCGCACATCTTCTAAATCTAGTGGAGTTCTACCTCCCTCACACAACCTCTACATATAGCGGAGTTCTACCTCCCTCACACCTCCTCTATATCCAGAGGAGTTCCACCTTCTTCTCACACCTCCTCTATGTCTAGTGGAGTTACACCTTCTTCTAACTCCTCTTCTACATCTAGTGGAGTTACACCTTCTTCTCACACCTCCTCTATATCTAGAGGAGTTCCACCTTCATTCTAACTCCTCTTCTACATCTAGTGGAGTTACACCTTCTCACTTCTCTTCTACATCTAGAAGAGTTCCACCTTCTTCTATCACCTCTTCCATACATAATGGAGATTCACATTCTCCCTCCACTTCATTCATCATTGGGGGTAGTTCTCTTCTATACATAGCAAAAATTCACCTTTTCCTACCACTTCATCCACACTTGGAGGGAGTTCTCTCTTCCTTTAACACCTCTTCCATACATAGAGGAGATTCACCTTTTCCTATCACTTCATTCACACTTGGAGGGAGTTCTCTCTTCTTTCAACACCTCTTCCATACATCACGGAGATTCACATTATCCTACCACTTCATCCACACTTGGAGGGAGTTCTCTCTTCTTCCAACACCTATTCCATACATAGCAGAGATTCACATTATCCTACCACATAATTCATACTTGGAGGGAGTTTTCTCTTCCTCTAACACCACTTCCATACATAGCAGAGATTCACATTCTCCTACTACATCCTTCACACTTGGAGGAAGTTCTCTCTTCCTCCAACACCACTTCCATACATAGCAGAGATTCACCTTCTCCTATCACTTCATTCACACTTGGAGGGAGTTCTCTCTTCCTCCAACACCTCTTCCATACATAGCGGAGATTCACCTTCTCCTACCACTTCATTCACACTTGGAGGGAGTTCTCTCTTCCTCCAACACCTCTTCTATATATAGTGAAGATTCACATTCTCCTATAACATATTTCATCATGGAGGAGTTCTCATCTTCCTCTCACACCACTTCTATACATCGTGAAGATTCACATTCTCCTACCATTTCACTCACACTTTGGGGGAGGTTCTCTCTTCCTCCAACACCTATTCCATACATAGCAGAGATTTACTTTCTCCTATCATCTCATTCACACAGAAGGGAAGTTCTCTCTTCCTCCATATAAAGGAGTTTCATCTTCTCCCACATAATTATCCACATCTATGGAGGTTCATCTCCTTCCACCACATCTTCTAAAATTGGGGGAGTTCTTACTCTTTCCCACATCATTATCCACACCTATGGAGGTTCATCTCCTTCCACCACATCTTCCAAAATTTGGGGAGTTCTTACTCCTTCCCACATCATTCTCCACATATATGGAGGTTCATATCCTTCCACCACATCTTCCAAAAATGGGGGAGTTCTTACTACTTCCCACATCATTCTCCATATCTATGGAGGTTCATCTCCTTCCACCACATATTCCAAAATTGGGGGAGTTCTTACTCCTTCCCACATAATTCTCCACATCTATGAAGGTTCATCTCCTTCCACCACATATTCTAAAACTAGGGGAGTTTCATCTTCTTCCCACTCATCTACCACATCTTTCGGAATATCACTTTCTTCCAAAACATTTCACTCAACACATCCATCACTAGGCACTTCACAAGGTTGAATCCTTTACCTTACCTTCACCTCTCACCCCATCCACAACACACTCATCATCTACAGGTTCCAGTACAACTGCCACAAGTACTGGCCCCACAACCTACCTTCCATTTCATTCATCATATATCGAGGCATCAACCACCAATGTCCACCCCACCATAATTCCATTCATTTACACAACTCCTCATTCCACATTAGCTAGTTATAGTGTGATATCCTTACGCACTAGTCCTACCACTCACATCACATTCATCCTCGATAGGTTCTAGTGCAACAACAACATGCATTCATATCACAACCTACCACTTTTTTCACTCATCAAATACCAGGGAATCAACCACCAATGTCCACCCCACCAAAAATCCTTTCATCCACCACATGTTATAGTACAACCACCACAAGTATTAGCCTCACAAACTACCACTCATTTCATTCATCAGGAATCAAGATATCCACTCATCAATGTTAGTCCCACCACTCCTCATTCCACCTCAGCTAGTTCTAGTGTGACATCCATATGCACTGGTCCTACCATATACATTCCACTCATCATTCGTAGGTTCTAGTACTACCACCACACGTACTGGTTCCACCACCTACCACTCATTTCACTCATTAGATACTAGGTTATCAACCACCAATGCCTACCCCACCATAATTTCGTTTATCCACACCACTCCTCATTCCACCTTAGCTAGTTCTAGTGTGACATCCATACGCACTAGTCCTACCACTTACATCACATTCATCCTCGATAGGTTCTAGTGCAACTGTAGCACCCTAAAATTGGCACGGTTAAAACATTAGTAAAAAGATAAAATATTAAAATTTGAATTTCAACCCCAAACTGCCCGTTAAACCGCCTTTTACCCGCTTTCCCCATTTTTCGTGCCATTTTTAGGATTTGTTTTGACCGTTGGACGATATCGTCGTAGATTAGACGAAATCGTCCCCGATCTGACGAATTCGTCTGGAACAGAACGTCCAGACGATTTCGTCCCAAAACCAAATTTTCATAATTAGCTTCTGTTTCAATAGCCTCTCCAACTCGGGCAGAAGCGTGTCTACGCGGTTGGAGATTTCCCTGTTGGAGATCTCCCAGATTGGGATGATCCCCAACCTCCCAAACCTCTTCCTAATCCTATATAAACTAGGATTTTTCTAGTTTATCCCCCTGCTTGCCTCCTTGCCTAATGCTTGCTGATTCTCCCCGATTCCCCTGGTCTCCCCTGCCTCCCTGCTTAATTATTGCTTGCATTTGGTATTTTGCATTTTTTGTTGCAGGAATTCTACTATTTTTCATTCGAAGCTAGCTTGGATCGTCGTAGACGATCTCGGATGATTTCGGACGATTTCGTACGATTGGAGGCGATCCTGACTGTAGTCCAGATTGAGAGCAGTCCGAGTTTAGAGTTTGCATTTTCTTAAGTTGTTTTTGCATTTTTTATATCATATCTCTGCACTGTTTTAAGTTATTATGTTTTATGCATCTTGGAGTTCACCTCATTTAGTATAATTGCATGATAAAGATAAAATCAATCATTAAATTTATTGCATTTCCTTATCTGTTATTATAATCTATTATTTAGGCATGTTTGTTGTTATTTCTACCATTACCCCTTGCTTCTGCATTTGCATATTTGGTATTTCGTGTCTATTTTTGTGATTGCAGGTTTCTAACGAATTTGTCTTACGAATTCATCAGATTACAGATGATTCTGTCTGATTTTAGATGACCTTCTATGATTTGGGATGATCCCAAGCAATATCAGATGATTACGTACAAACTGAGATGATCTGAACTGCTACAAGACTCAGAATCTCCATCAGACATCCGAAATCAGGTATGATTTCTTCTAGTTAATATATTCTCTATTATTTGCATCTATTTCTATTTCTGTATTCATTGAAATTAGCATTGGCATATAGAATAGATTAGATTCATATCGGCCAAACCTAGGAGTTGAATGATCAAACATAAAAATGAACACATCAAACACCCTCTCAACCTAGGCGTGGAAACTGCCATTCAAAAGTTTCCTGGTGAACCCACCATCCATCAAAAATTCACCCTTATACACCTCCCCCGAGAGGCGGGACCTTCGAAAGGCCTCTCAGTCCGAGGTATTGTCCCATCCTTTTCACATCCCCCTTTTGGGCGTGGATCCTATAGCCTGAAGGTAAGGGTGCAAAAAATTTGGAGCGATACATTTTGGTGAACCCGACATGAAACAGAAACCTTTTGAAAACAAAACCATTTTAAAAACTAAAAAATTAAAAATAATAAAAACCAAAAACATAAATGCATTTAGACTTAAGAAAATTTGCATGTCATATTTAGATGGTAGACTATAATAAAAGACGAGTTGTCACTATTAATGTTGAAAATCAATTAGCAGCTATAGAGATCACTTCTGTGCTTAGAGTACCTCCAACATATAGAGTCCCACCTTTATGGGACGAACTTGATAGGAGATTGAATCTCATTTCATCTAGAGCAACCGAACTTAGGCAAATCAAGAGGTTTGTCCTAGATAGAATCTTGGATCCCGATCAAGTGATTTTGTATCATGAACTTCAGAGAGCTTGCCATAGGTGGTTAGCAGATAAAAGAGCCCTTGTGTCTTCTGAGTTGTATACCTTTGAGGAATACCTTGATAATGCAGCTATAGTGCATAAATTTTTGTCTCGTGTAGAAGACCAAGAGGTCATTCTCATGGATAGAAAGAGATGGAATAGAGTTCCCAGAGCTGTGTTATATCGAGAGTATTGCCATGAGATTTATTTTTACAAAACAGAATCTAAAACAGATAATATCACCATAGCACACTTTGTTGACTTCTTGAAAAACAAATTCCAATTTGAAGAGGAGCACTTTATGACTCCTGATGAACTTGATCCTATCAATGATATCTATAAACTATTTATAGAAAACTAAGTTATTATTTTATTATTGTTATTTCTTGTATTTAGTGTGTTGTTTATTGTCTTTATAAAACAAAAACAAAAACAAAAACAAAATAAAATCATAACAAAAAAAAATCAAAACATTTTCTTTTAAGTATTATAGTAGGTATATAATTAAAAATATATACCTCCCAAGATCTGTTGCAAATATATTAATATATATTTGCTAAAACCTAAATTTAGACACAATGACTAGACTCAGGAATGGAAAACAAATTGAAGTAGAAGAGGATTGGTTAGGAAAAACCAATAAACCAGATGCCCTTCTTGAAGACCCAATTCAAGAAGAAGTAACCTTAAACCAACAAGAAGAAGAATTTGTGGACGCAAATGAACAAAAAGAAAATGATAGAGAGGAAGGATCCTCATCTCCTAAAATAACTCCAGAAGGAGCTATTACTTTTGAGAACATGGACCATTTTTGGAAATTTCTCAATAATAATATTGGCACCCTTAATAGAGCAGTTCATATGGATAAAGATCAAATTAGTGACACTCAAGCAACCCTAGAAGATATATATCACACACGCACTAATCCTTTGTCCTTTGTTGATCAAGAAAGTGATCAAGCTGGACCGTCCAATTTGGACATGGCTGCTATAATCCAAAACATGCAACAACAACAGGCTACCCAACCACCTAGAGTGCCTGTTACCAAGCCAAGGGTTATTCCCACACAAAAGAAACCTTCATTCACTGCTCTATTTCGCCAAGCTATTGATCAATATACCTCAAATCAACAAAAGCCTAAAACAAAACCAAATACCAATTTCCAACAATCTGGGATACAACATAATGCTACAACGAATCTTCTTCATAATACTCTTCCTACCAACCATTTGCATAACAATAATATAGCATCTAATCCTTATGTCCCGCCTTCCTACGGTCACAAGACCCATACTCATGTACCATCAAACCAATATGGTGGACAAACTGGTAATTTGGAAGCCATGGTGAAACAGTTAGTCTCTCGCATGGACCAGATAGATCCCTACCGTCCCTCATACAATTATCGAGAGATGTGTAGTCAACCTCTAGATCCTATAGTTGTAGCACAACCATATCCCAAACACTTTCCTATGCCTGTCCTACCTATATATAAAGGAACTGAAGATCCCATAGAGCATCTTCGTATGTTTAGGATAGCATGTCATGACATATCACATGATGATTTGCTATTACTAAAAATGTTCCCGAAAAGCTTAGGGGGGATGGCATTGGAATGGTATTATCAATTACCTACTCATTCTTTGAGAAATTTTGAAGAGACCGTTGAATCTTTTGTGCATCAATTTAGTGCCTATATCGAAAGGCATGTAACCATTAAAGATTTGTACAACCTAAAACAAGACAAAGATGAGTGTTTTGCTGACTTCTTAGCTCGATGGAGACAGTTGATAGGAAAATTACACTTTGTGTTACCTTATCGGGAGATGTTGGATATTTTTATCAATAATTTACAAGAACAACTATCCTATGAATTATCAACTGCTACTTTGACTACCTTCGATCAAGCTATAGACTTAGCTCGAAGGGTGGAAGATGCTCTTATTAGAAGAGGTCAGCTCAAAAAGAAAGATGATGAGAAAACATCCAGAAATCAATATAAAAATAAACAAGTTGTGGGTGACGGAGTCACTGATAGCAAAAACATTGCTAATGTTAACACTACGAAAACAACAGAGAAGTTTATATTGAAACCTCCTGATAAACCACCCCAAGAATTTACTAGGTTAAATCAACCTTTATCAACCATTCTCCCGCAATTACTAGCACGAGGCTTGATCCAATTACCAGCTATCCGAGAACCTGATCCAACTATACCCGGATACAGAGCTGATTTATATTGTGATTTTCATAGAGGACCTGGACACGCCACCAACTCTTGTAAAATATTAAAACATAAAATACAAGATTTGATTGATAATAATGAGATGGAGGTGCAAGCCTTCCAACCTAAACAAAATCCTTCTAATAACGCTCAAAAGAGCATTCCCCAAAATCAGAATCAGAATGCCAATCAATCATTGGACATATTTCAACATCCTTTACCAAAACATGGTAAAGAGGTGGCCAATCAAATTGAGCATCACAATGTTCCTCCTCCTACCCGATATGTAGGGACTATTAGTGGACAATTACCTGTTCATGATCCTCAAATATTTGACACAACTTTATCCATAGTTACGACCAGACCTCTACATAATATTCGGATACTTGATCTTAGTGACACCGAATATGAGACTGAAAGTGACATGGAAATCACTTCAAATCAATCGAATAGTTCTGAAGATGAATCAGATCCTATTCAACCTATCACCAGTTCTATGGTTCCAGAAGAACCATTTCCTCGAAGAGTCACTACTAGACCATCTTCTCACCAAATAGTTTCTAATGAACAAGCTATAAATGCTAGACCAAGACCTATTCATCATCCACAAAATAATATTGTAGGAACCATCGGAGCCGTTACCAGACAACAGGCTCAAACCTCTCAACAGGATCAAACTCAAAACGATGGATCAGCCCCATTTGTTTTGAAAAATCCCAATAAAGGGAATTATGCGTCTAATGTTCAACCTAAACCTCCTTACAATATTAATGAACAATTATCCAATACTACAGCCAAAATTTCCCTTTTGGACCTGTTAAGATCTTCTCCTACACATAGGGATGAATTAATGCTTACATTAAGCCAAATGATGGTACCACAAAATATTCAACCTGAAGCCATGTCCAATACTATCATCACTCGAGAAGTCGATTGTATTGACTTTCGAGATAAAGATATCCCGCAACATAGTTTACATAAGGATAACCCCTTATATATTACTGCCCTAATTGGAGATGTAGTTGTTAAACGAGTCTTGATTGATAATGGTTCATCTTTAAACATATGCACTTTTGACTTCTACCAACGATTCGGGTTTAGAAGTGACGAAATGAAAAGAACTGATATGATTATAAAAGCCTTCAATGACGAGACACAAGAAACGTGTGGAGTCATTACTATACCCTTGCAAGTTGGTCCTAGAACCCTAGATACGACCGTGTTTATTGTACACTCGCCCTGCATCGTACAATATACTTTTGGGTCGCCCTTGGATCAATGCGATGCGAGCGGTTCCCTCCACTTTACATCGGTGTGTTAAATTCGAATTTAAAAACCAGTTGGTTACCATTCATGGTGATCCTAGACCTTTTGATATGTGTGCTTTGGCGGAACCTGTTGGAGTTCAATTTTGCCCTCGCCTGTCATCCACACATCCTAATTCTTATCATCCATCCAAACGTGTGAAACACACACCCATAACATCATCTACTCTTTCAACTACACCTATACATATAGCTCAACCATCTTCTGAACCAACCACATTAGGACCTCGAAAAGATCCTAAACCGACAACCAATGCTTCTTGTTTTACTCCTATACCTTCCATACCTATAGATTCACCCGTCAATATCCCTATGACATCTACATCCACTACTGGCATCCTTTCTACACCCGACGATGTAGGAAATGTTCCTTCTACCTCTTATGCTCTTATTGATGAGCTCTTACCCGATTTATCTACAATTCTTATATCTGAGGAAGCCAACACTGCCATGCAGACTTCCCTCCTTTTAAATAAACTCCCACCCTCTCCTCGTACCTTGGGCCTCCCACAACCTATGGGAAGTATCTACCAAGTCGGGAGTTGTGCTTTTATTTATAAAGGATATGATTGGGGAAGAATACCCAAAAATATTAAGACACATTGTGATGGATATGCTAGATGCTATTTTGCTAATGATTATCTTAAAGCTAAGCCCATAATGCTTAAATTGGGATATAAAGGGAAAGGTTTGGGACCTTTCCAAAATGGTATGAAAGAACCTTTTGAGGTAGAACCGTGGCCTTCCCACTGTGGTGTGGGCCTATTTTCTAGTAAAGGTCAGCCCTTTCCATTTGAGGATGATGATCATCTCGTATGTTATCAAGATTATCTAGATAAACAAGATTCTTTGTGCCCAAAGAATAATTCTTTTACCTGCAATATGCTATCCATAGCCTACCCTGAAATGATTGCCGACTCCGATGAAGAGTTGGAAGGGGATATTTTCCATGATGTCTCCATTGAGGAATTGTTACATAACGAATTTTATTTTGATGGCTCTATACCTAGTATAGCCCAGCTTGAGGCCTCGACTCCTCAAGACGAATTATCCAAGCTAACCTTGGAAGAATTACAAGAATTAGGTGTTTCATCCGCCCCACCTAATTTTGAGAGAGATTTACATATGGAAGTTGAAAACGTTATAAAAATTAACATTGGAACCGAACATAACCCTCACATAATCAATATTGGATCAGAATTAAGTCAAGAAAAACAAGATAAATACATTTCATTTCTTAAAGACTATGAAGATGTCTTTGCTTGGACATATGAAGACATGCCAGGTTTGGACCCTTCTGTAGTTATGCATCATCTAGTAGTCCATCCAGATGCTAAACCTATTAAACAGAAACTCAGAAAAATGCATCCTAAAGTGGCCTTACTAGTCAAAGGAGAACTAGAAAAACTGTTGAAAGTCATTTTTATACAAGCCATTGATTATGCTGAATGGATCTCAAATGTAGTTCCAGTAACTAAGAAAGAAGCCACTAAAGTTAGGGTTTGCACCGATTTCAGAGACATTAATGTTGCATGCCCTAAAGATGATTTTCCTCTTCCCAATATGGATCAGATCATTGACTTTACTACTGGAAGTGGAATGATATCCTTAATGGATGGATTTTCAGGTTATAATCAGATCAGGATAGCTCCTGAAGATCAGGCCAAAACAACCTTTATTACCCCTTGGGGAACCTTTTGTTGGAAAGTGATGCCATTTGGCTTAAAGAATGCAGGTGCAACCTATCAACGAGCTATGACTTATATCTTTCATGATATGATGCATGATATCCTACATGATTATGTAGATGATATCATAGCTCGTTCCATCAAAGAAGATGATCATTTAAATGACTTAAGAAAAGTATTTGATCGGTTAAGGGAATATCTTATCCGACTAAATCCAGCTAAATGCATATTCGGAGTTAAGTCCGATAAATTATTAGGGGTTATAGTTTCTTTACGTGGCATTGAAATTGACCCTCTCAAGATCGTGGCTATCACAGATATGCCCGCACCCACCAATATATCAGAATTACAAAGTTTACAAGGTAAGCTTCAAGCTATTCGCCGCTTCATCGACAAGTTGGCGGACAAAACTGGACCCTTTCTTAAGCTTCTTAAGAAAGATGTCTCTTTTCATTGGGATGAAGAATGCCAAGAAGCATTTGAACTCCTTAAGCAATATCTCCTTCAACCACCAGTGCTTTCCCCACCTAGATCTGATCGTCCTTTTATCTTGTACATTTTTGCTTCTGATTCTGCCTTAGGAGCTATGTTAGCTCAGCTTGACGATGAGAAGAAAGAACGCGCTAATTATTACATTAGCAGAACCTTAATCAATTATGAAACTCGATATACCATATTAGAGAAATTATGTCTAGCAATCATATTTTCTACACAGAAACTATGACATTATATGCTCAATCAGAAAATGTATGTTATTGCCAAATTCGACCCTTTGCGATATCTCATGAGTCGACCGTATTTATCTGGTCGCACAGCCAAGTGGGTTCTTGCGCTAAGCGAGTTTGAACTCACGTTTATAGGATAGAAGTCTGTTAAGGGTCAAATCATAGCAGATCAATTAGCTGCTGCACCCTTAGAATCTACTCATCCCCTCATCATTGAGTTTCCTGATGAATGCCTTAAACTAGAGGCAGACCATTCAGAGCAATGGTCCCTATACTTTGACGGAGCCCGATGCATGAGTGGCGGGGGTATTATTTTAATATCTCGCAAAAACATCTTATACCTCTGTCCTTCAAATTAACATTTGCTTGCACCAATAACATTGCTGAATATGAAGCTCTTATCCTTGGATTACGAGCTGCCTTGGCATTGAAAATTAAAAGTTTATTGGTTTTTGGTGACTCCCAACTTGTCATAAACCAAATCAATGATGTTTATCAGACCAGAGATGATAAATTACGCCCATATAAAGCCTATGTTTTGCAGTTATTATCCTTGTTTGATCAAGTTACTTTGGAAGCTATTCCTCGAACTAGCAATCGTGCGGCTGACGCTATGGCTGCAACTGCATCTCTTTTACCCTTGGAGTTAGATGATGAATATGCTACCATCATTATTCATCGACTCTAGGAACCCGCTTCAAGCAAATCATGCTTAGAACCTTTGGATGTGTTTCTTATCAATGAAACAACTCCTGAACCATGGTATACTGATATATTTAATTTTTTGTAGAAAGGAACCTTCCCTGATGGTTGTACTAGCAACCAACGTAGGTTATTACGTCGACAAGCAAGTCACTTTGTGATTATTGGTAATACCTTGTACAGAAGATCTTTTGAAGGCATCTTATTGAGATGTTTGAATCTAGAAGAATCCAGATCAGCTTTGAATGAAGCCCACAATGGATCTTGTGGGGGACATTTTAGTGGTAGCGCCATTGCTAAGAAACTCCTTCGGATAGGATATTTTTGGCCTACCATGGAAAATGATGCACATAATTATGTGCGACATTGCGACAAGTGCCAAAAACATGCTGACCTTGTCCATGCGCCTGCACAAGAACTGCAAGCTATTTCATCTCCTTGGCCCTTTTCAAAATGGGGCCTAGACATCATTGGAAAAATCAACCCTGTGTCATCCGATGGACACAAATTCATCATAACCGCCACTGAGTATTTCATGAAGTGGGTTGAAGCTATGCCATTAGCTTCTTGCACTGGAACACAAGTTTCCAAATTTATTTTTAATCAAATTATTTGTAGGTTTGGAATTCCTGCCAATCTCATTTCAGATAATGGGACTTGTTTCAAAAATAAAGATGTCAAAAAATTATGTCAAAAATATAAAATTCAACATCGCTGGTCCACTCCCTATTATCCTCAGGGTAATGGTCAAGCAGAAGCATCTAATAAAACCTTAATCAAAATTCTCAAAAAATTGGTCAATAAAACCGGTCGAGATTGGCACATTCAGTTATATCCTGCTTTGTGGGCCTATCGAACTAGTGTTCGAACCCCCACCGGAACTTCACCTTTTGTCTTGGTTTATGGTGCTGAAGCCATTTTTCCCTTTGAACTAGAAGTTCCTTCTTTAGCTCTACTACTTCAAGATACTGAAGTAGGGGATGAATATCGCGCTGGCAGATTTAGTCGGCTAGAACTTCTCGATGAAAAGCGCATCAATGCTTTGGAGCATCTTCGCGCCTACCAAAACAAGCTTAAGAGAGCATATCTTAAGAAAGTTCATCCTCGATCCTTTGAGATCGGTGACCTTGTCTTAAAAGAAAATAAAAAAAAATACTAATGCAACTACAAGCCTTAAAGGTAAATTTGAGCCCAACTGGCTTGGACCATATGTCATCACTGCTAAATTTGGATCAGGAGCATACAAATTATCTACCTTGGATGGTAAAGAACTTAAAGAACCTATGAACATTATGCATCTTAAACGTTACTATGCATAAAAATTGGTCATTTCATCATTGTATATATTTGTTTTGCATATTATTTCCTTTTAGTCACTTATTTAAAACATTTCAAAAACAATCACCTTGTATTTCTTTCAATTCATCACTTAAAATTAAAAACATTCAAAATCATCAAAATCTTCAAAAACATCTTTTATTTTGTACCTCTCAAATTGTGAAGTATTGCAGTTATATTTTCAGTTATTTTGGATAAATTAGCATTTATTTGGAATCCCACACTTTCACATTCACATGAATAAATATCTTGATTTTATTTGGTATGATTATTCATCTCTCTTATATCAAAGTCCACAGTTGAATTAAATAAAGTTTTGAGCATAGAGAACTGATCTTGTTATTTACTTGAACCAAGTATATCTTTTCACATTAAAATGATTTCATTGCAAATTCGATATGATGCTACATAGTAGAACCGGTTTCCTCGAGCGAAAATTTTCCCCTACTACCCTATCATGCACATGGTCTAGAATCTTTGAGAATTGACAAAAGGACAAGCTCACCCCTACCCAGAATAAAAATCCCTTGCTCTACAGCTAATCCGAGCAAGTATCCCTAGCATAGGAAGAAAAGAAAAAGTTCAAGAAAAAGAGAAAAAGAAAAAAGGTTATTTTATATCATCACCACAATATTTCAGCATTTTCTCAAATATCAAGCAACAATACAAAAGTACAAAAAAAAAAAAAAAGAAGAAGAGAAAAGAGAGAGAAGCGAAAGAGAAAAGCAAAATGCAATAAAATCCTTTCCCTACCCCTTGAAAAGAAAAGAAGGGTGAATGAGCTTGAATCCCTGGAATTCTCAATTATTCGAAAACTGTGAGGTAAGCCCCATAACAGGTGGTTTGTGCCCAACCCGCTTGGCCTTGGGTAATCCCTAGCGTGGCGATATGTCTATCACATTAGCGACCTTCTTTTGTACAGACCTCTATCAGCTTATGGATTAGCTAGCTCTTGATAAACCTAACTTACATAGTAGTCTAGTACGGTTACATGCATATAAATCATGGTCAACGAACATTCATTTGGTCAAGGCAAATTACTTGTATCAAATTATCTTGCTCAAAATTGGTGAATGAACAATACAATCGCACACACATTTGTATTTGAGAGATTTTGTATCATTATGATAAATCAAGATCGGTAATGAATTCACATTTGCACATGAGGATTCCTTATAAATCTACATTTCTCTTTGAGATAATTTAAAATATTTCTGTAACTCTTTTCGGAATAATTTTATCCTTTTATTTCAGAATTTGTTGTTTGTATAAAAGCAATTACATACATCTTCTCACAAAATCTCAAAATAATAATTTCAAACAAAATTTTCATATTATTATTTATCACAAAAGTCATAAATTCATCTTGCAATAAAACCAACAATCTCTTTTCTTCTTTGGATTTCGCGATGATGGTATAAGTCTATACCTATAATTCTATGCCTAGCGCAAACCATTGTTCTAATTTTATGTTCCATTTATTTTAAAACAAATTCATCAAAACATATGACTTGCATCATTATGTTACACAATTATGCTTTACAAACAAACGAACACCTATTCTATTTCATGACATTATGTTCATAATTCAATATTGCAACCATGGTATAAATTCTAAGGAATTGTTCAAAATTTTATCACACTTAGGAATTTATGCCTAGAAAAATCATATTTCTTTTCGTATCTCATGCATACTATTTTTATGAAAATCTGAAAACAAATCATCAAACCATCATTATCTCCATCATCACAACACAAAGTCTTAAGACAGTCTCTTAAGCACTCTTTTACTTTTAACAATATTTCTATACGAGGATTAGCTTGACGACCGAGTGAGCGACGACTCCATGAAATGGTCTATAACAATGACAATGTCCTTTGAAATTATTGTTAGAAGTCCCTTTTTATTTCTTTTATCAAATCACACCACCACAACCAATTGTTCACATCAGATTATTTCATTTAAAATCTTACAACATGACATCAAATTATAATATTTCAAACACGACATAATTACATGAATCATCAATCCAATAAACAAAAAATTCAAACATTAAAGCATCATAAAAACATATGAACAAGTCATATCATCAGAAACAAGATCATATATATATATATCAAAAAATTATATACATCATATCAAAACTGGATTGGTATGCCACAATCTATACCCTGGCATACTCAATCCTCTCAACAAATCTCTCCAAAATCTATAGTCCATCGACACCTAGCCTCGAGAAGCCCTCGAGCTCTCAGCCTCATCTCCTCCCCCACCCTGCCATGGAGGAGGTGGTCCCATAGAGGTCCGGGATGTATCTCGGGTCCTCATCGTCGATCGGGAGGATGTCCTCATCGATCCCAACCTGACTGGTTCTACAATGTTGGCTGGCAGCTGTACCCTCTGGCCCTCTGGAACCAGCTGAAAGTATACACCCTGGTAAAATGCAGTCTGCATCATGGACCACACTAGGTCATCCCTGCTCGCTCCTCCACCCCGAGCTCTAAGCCATGTAGCCTCATCCTGCAATGTCTGCACCTGAGTCCGAAGGCGGGCAACCTCAGCTCGAAGAGCCATTGTCTCACTGCTCTCCCCTGTGTCAACACCCTTGCCCTTATCAGGTGATGGTGGTCTCTCACCCTACTATGAAGGGAGTCCCTCCTCCCTCCGTCCTGTCTCCCGTGGCCTCTGTGGAGCCCGTGCCATCCTCTGGCATCTCTCCCATGGGATCCGCCATTGCTCTCTCCCTCCATGACCTCGTGCTGCCTCAATAGCAGCCTGTCATCGCCTCCCCATCTGGCGCACCATAGCGTGCACTGGACCCTGCACCCTCATCATCCAAGGAGGGCGGATGCCTATGTACCAGGCATCATAGCCATCCACAACCTCGATGTCGTCACCATCCACTGGCTGGATGGGGGCATCGTCCACATCCTGACTCTAGAATCATTGCATATCTGGAGCCCCGCTCAGTGTAGTATTATCTCAAATAGTCTAGGAGTACTCATAATCCTTGAGAGAAGGGATCCCCTACTGTAGACCGAACTATCATAGTACTCGGTCGTAGCGGTGGAGCTCTACCTCTCCTCGCTCCATCCTCAGCCAGCAGACTCGCCTGATGCGAGCCAGCTCCTGCCCATCCTCTGCCCACCTGGGGTGCTCTCGCCATGGCCTCCAGGTGATCTGGTCTGGGATGAGGTCATCTAGCAACCTCCGTGACATCGACAGATCTATCCGCCACTGTGACCCCCTCTGTAGCCACCAATAGAAAACTCGGGGCCTCTCCCGATCAACCCCTATCAATGGGAGCCCTACCGGCCTCCGCACCGCAATGTGCTCCCAGCACCAAACCTGCAGTAGCGATGTCAAAACCAGACATCGACCTCCCTTGTATATGACCCCATGCAGGATCCTATACAAGCGACAAAGAACAAAGCTGCCCCATGCAAATCTGTGCCCATGGTCTCTCATGTCATAGACTATGTCTGAGAGCACCCACGGTAGTCTGCATCCGCTCTGGTGGCACAACAATAAGCCACCGACAACTCCTGCCAAAACCCGTGTCAGCCTAGATGCCCTAGGCATCTGCCATAGTGACTCGATGTTCACTCCGCCCTTCTCCAGGGTGAAGCTCGGGTCTCCCGTGAGCCTCATCATCGCCTGGCCCTGATTGGCCATAGGCATCATCAACCGTCCTTGTATGGGGATCCTCATGATCCTCCATACGTCCTCTAGAGTGGGAGCCATCTCCCCTATCGATAACCGAAAGTAGGACGACCCCGGATACCATCTCTCTGCTAGGGCTGTCAGTAGCCCTATGTCAGTCGATACTTGTGGCATCTCTGCCACATGTTGTAGACCGACTTGTCCAAGTCGGTCATGCTCTGCCTGGTCAAGCGCGGCTATGTCATCTCTTAGCCCACCGTATTTCCATTCTCGGCTCTTTAGTAATCCCTTCTACAAAACAAACAATAAAACAACAAAATCATTAATAAATCATTCAAATTAAACAACTTAAAATCAAGTTTTAAAATGATATCGTCCACTATTGGATTATATCATCACCAATTGGGCAAAATCGTCCTTTTTGAGGATGAAATCGTCTCCGATTTTGCAACTTGGGAATCGCCCCTTGTTGGACGAAATCGCCCCTAATTCACCGATTTCACCGTCAGACGAAATCGATGATCTAGGGACGATTTCGACGAAATCGAGACGATTTTGTCCCGACGACGTCGACGGCCTAAAAATGGCCACGATGCCCCAAACAATCAAATTTAAATCACAAGAATTGCACAAAGTTAAATTAAACCTAATCTACTAGGATTAGATCCTTACCCGTAGCCCACGTCGGACCTCTGTCGCTCTGTGCGCTGTCTCCACCATTTTTCTCTCTGCAGAGCTCTAGAACAAAAATGAATAGTAAAAATGAATTAGGGTTTTCCCTATTTTTCTTAATTTTATTCAAAACCAACAACATTTTAATTTTTTCTTTTTCACGTTTTTACCTCAAACGTTCGATTTGGGTAAAAACACGGAGGGGGCACCATAGTCAGCATTCGTACGATTCGACCAAGAATCGTCGTCTAAAAAATTGAGTATATTTTTGCTTTCTCGTAAAATGGGAAAAACTCGTCTTTAACGCATTTTCTTCGGAAAATTCGCTAAAGAGGGGGCAAAATGTAGCACCCTAAAATTGGCACGGTTAAAACATTAGTAAAAAGATAAAATATTAAAATTTGAATTTCAACCCCAAACTGCCCGTTAAACCGCCTTTTACCCGCTTTCCCCATTTTTCGTGCCATTTTTAGGATTTGTTTTGACCGTTGGACGATATCGTCGTAGATTAGATGAAATCATCCCCGATCTGATGAATTCGTCTGGAATAGAACGTCCAGACGATTTCGTCCCAAAACCAAATTTTCATAATTAGCTTCTGTTTCAACAACCTCTCCAACTCGGGTAGAAGCGTGTCTGCATGGTTGGAGATTTCCCTGTTGGAGATCTCCCAGATTGGGATGATCCCCAACCTCCCAAACCTCTTCCTAATCCTATATAAACTAGGATTTTTCTAGTTTATCCCCCGCTTGCCTCCTTGCCTAATTCTTGTTGATTCCCCCGGTTAGCTCCTCATCCTCCCTTGCTTAATTATTGCTTGCATTTGGTATTTTGCATTTTTTGTTGCAGGAATTCTACTATTTTTCATTCGAAGCTAGCTTGGATCGTCGCAGACGATCTCGGACGATTTCGGACGATTTCGTACGATTGGAGGCGATCCTGACTGTAGTTCAGATTGAGAGCAGTCCGAGTTTAGAGTTTGCATTTTCTTAAGTTTTTCTGCATTTCCAAGATATATCTCTGCACTGTTTTAGGTTATTTTGTTTTATGCATCTTGGAGTTCACCTCATTTAGCATAATTGCATGATAAAGATAAAATCAATCATTAAATTTACTGCATTTCCTTATCTGTTATTATAATCTATTATTTAGGCATGTTTGCTGTTATTTCTACCATTACCCCTTGCTTCTGCATTTGCATATTTGGTATTTCGTGTCTGTTTTTGTGATTGCAGGTTTTTGATGAATTCGTCTGACGAATTCATCAGATTACAGATGATTCTGTCTGATTTCAGATGACCTTCTATGATTTGGGATGATCCCGAGCAATATCAGACGATTACGTACAAACTGAGACGATCTGAACTGCTACAAGACTCAGAATCTCCATCAGACATCCGAAATCAGGTATGATTTCTTCTAGTTAGCATATTCTCTGTTATTTGCATCTATTTCTATTTTTGTATTCATTGAAATCAGCATTGGCATATAGAATAGATTAGATTCATATCGGCCAAACCTAGGAGTTGAATGATCAAACATAAAAATGAACACATCAAACACCCTCTCAACCTAGGCGTGGAAACTGCCATTCAAAAGTTTCCTGGTGAACCCACCATCCGTCAAAAATTCACCCTTATACACCTCCCCCGAGAGGCGGGACCTTCGAAAGGCCTCTCAGTCCGAGGTATTGTCCCATCCTTTTCACATCCCCCTTTCGGGCGCGGATCCTATAGCCTGAAGGTAAGGGTGCAAAAAATTTGGAGCGATACAGACAACAACAACACACACTCATATCACAACCTACCACTCATTTCACTCATTAAATACTGGGGCATCAACCACCAATGCCAACCCCACCACAAATACTATCATCCACCATAGGTTCTAGTACAACCGCCACAAGTATTAGTCTCACAAACTACCACTCATTTCATTCCTCAGGAACTGAGGTATCCACTCATTAATGTCAGTCCCACCACTCCTTATTCCACCTTAGCTAGTTCTAGTGTGACATCCATATGCACTAGTCCTACCATGTACATCTTACTCATCATTCATAGGTTCAAGAACTACCACCACATGTATTGGTTCCACAACCTACCACTCTTTTCATTTATTATATACTGGGGCATCAACCACCAATGCCCACCCCACCATAATTCCATTCATCCACACCACTCCTCATTCCACCTTAGCTAGTTCTAGTGTGACATCCATACGCACTGGTCCTACCACTCACATCACATTCATCCTTGATAGGTTCTAGTGCAACAACAACATGCACTCGTATCACAACCTACCATTCATTTCACTCATCAAATATTGAGGCATCAACCACCAATGCCCACCCCACTACAATTCCATTCATCCACAATAGGTTCTAGTACTACCACCACAAGTACTAGTTCCACAACCTGCCACTCATTCCATTCATCATGCTCCAGTACAACAAGAACAAGTGCTTGTCCACTAAATCATTCCAAAATCAACATGTACCAATATAATCATCACCCACACTGGTTATATAACTTACCACTCATTTCACTCATCAAATACCAAGGTATCAACCACCAATACCCACTCCACCATAATTCCCTTCATCCACAGTAGGTTCCAGTACCACTGCCATAAGTACTGGTTCCACAAACTGCAACTCATTCCATTCATTTCCAATCGCCAAAAACAATGCTAGGTTAGATTTTATTTCATGAGGAAGTTTCTTAGCCTAGTTTCACTTCCTGTCATTTCAATTTATGTTATTTCAATTCCGGTTATTTCAATTCCTATCATTTATTTTTATGAGGAAGTTTCTTAGCCTAGTTTCAATTCCTATCATTTCAATTCTTGTTATTTCAATTCCTGTCATTTCAATTCTTATCATTTCAATTCATTTCATTTCAATTCTTATAATTTATTTTTGTGAGGATGCATCTCAGTCTAGGCTAGCATAAACATATCCTAGCATCACATTTGAGGGAGTTTCTAGGTTGAAAAGGTTACGCCGTTTGCCTCACCCTATCAAAAACTCACCAGGTTTCAAAAAGGTTTCATCCTTTGCCTTATATCTAACACAAATTGTGGCATGTTTCTATATGGCAAGTAATTTTCATATTTTAAAAAACCCCAAACTAAAATGCCCTAAAATCCATCTCAGTCCAAACCACAAAAGGTTTGTTGGTGCACTGACAAGCCTCCAAAGAGAGTATTGAGTACACACTTGTGTGAACTCCCCAATCTTCCTCAAAATTGATACTTGATACTCAGGTATTGATTTCAGACACCCACAACCATTGGAAAGGTAAGTTAGGGGAGGTTAAGAGCCTCATATTCCTGGGGATTGCCTACCCCCATACCTAGAACACAAATCATCTCTCATCATGACGTATGCAAGGTTAAAGCATCCTTCTATTTTTGTGCAGCATCTAGTTATATTTATTTCAAAATGTACCTTTATTTAGTCCTACTTTCAATGCATTAGCATAGATTTAATTTTGTGAGGATGCATTCTAGCCGAAAAGAGCCTAATTGGAAGGAACATAAGATATTGGGAGTGACTAGGTACAATATTGTTGAACTTAGGAAGACTCCTTACAAGGCAAGCATGTATGATGCATTGCTAATCATCGATCAAATATATATACTCAAAGCGACGGTAAAGGAAATCAATCTCAAAGAATGGAAGTGGTTAGACTTAAATTTCACTCAAGACCAACCAAAATCCAACATGGGTAAGATCCACCCACCCCCATTTTACATATATTTGCAAATGAAAGGGTGGATAGTACACAACTACATTATTAAATCAAGAGTAGCAACCTTTGTTATTCCACAAACAATGTTTGAAGTAATGGGAATGGAATACACTCACTCAAGCCCTAAATTTTTATATTTGGATGATACTCTTATCTAAATAGTTAGGGTGTTTAGGGACATACCAATGGTGCTACACAAGATCCCAAAGATAATAATTATTCAAGATGTAGACATGGCTAACCTTATAGCCTACTTTGATCTATGCCTATCTAGAGAGTTCACTACCAAGTTGGAAGGATATTTTTCCTTGGATTAATCTCATATGGTCATCCCTTATAAAGGCTAAAAGGTCAAGTTATGTGTGAAAAAACCATATCCCTTTAGCATTAAGAAAATTTAAGAAGAAAGGGTTAACCTATTGGAGGATGATCTAGACTACATTGAGGAGGTCAACTTGGTTAAATAATACTAGGACTACATCTAGGAAGTGGAAGGAGAATATCAAATGGAGGTTGATTACTGCTCTAAAGAGGTGGTCTAAGACTTCTATATGGAAGTTAAATTTTCTTTGGAGGACTTTATTGCTATATCCTAGGATGGAATAATATTTTGTGATCATGCAAGGTTATAAGGTCAATAGTTTCTAGCCACTTCAAAGTAAGAATTCCAATAAATGATGGTAATTGAATTGCTATTAAATGATGAACCTATAAAGAAATATTTTGATGGCCTATGGTAGCAACAATAATTTGCTAATTGTTGATCTAACATGAATATTTTATTAAAAAAAAAATTAAAAGGTAACTAAAGAGACAAAAACACAACACCAAATAACAAAAATATAAATTAGAAATCAAAGAACAGTATTGCACAACGAATTATTTATATTAATGGGGGGAGACTAAAAAATCCATTGTTACAATAAGAATTCTTGAATTCTTTAATACATATTTTACAATGTCTAGGGTTCTCTGAAACCCTAGCAAGTAATGTTGGTGGTGTCTCAAAACGCGTCTCTGCTCCCAATAGAAGTGAGTGGGCTTTCTGGTTATCCAATGGCAGACCACTCCAACTTAAGTAGTTGTCCAATACTGATGTAACACTTCCATATCTACACAAAAGACAAAAGAAAATAGGTTAGTAGCAACTATGAGGGCTCCAAAGTGTGAGGCCCTAAGAAAGAAGATAAAAAACCTAGCTATGTGATGTAAATAAATGAATAGAGCCTGAAAGTACATGTAATGAAATACCAAATAAAATATTTACCTTACTTATATGTTGTCTTCTGATCTGATGAAACCTATTGTAGTGGACTGGTGCAGTGATGCTCTAGCATCATCCGTAGGTTAGGGGGACCTCAAAAATCTAGTGTAAAATACCCCTGGGTGCTTGGAAGCTACAGAAAATACCCGTGGGCACTTGGTAATGGTGAAAGGTACCCATAGGAACTTGGTGGTAGAGAAGGAATCACCCAGAGGCACTCAAAAGTGATAGGAAGCACACAAAGGATGTTGGAAATATGAGCAAGTTTTGTTGTCATTGATGTCAAGAAGATGATGACCAAGTTTTATTATCATCCATGTATTCATGTTTGAGTTTTGTTGTCAAGGTTGATGTCCGAGTTTTGTTAATGTCCTCCGGTGGTTTTTACAAAAAGGTAAAGAAGTAGGTTTAAATGAAAAATAATATTATAATATTTAATATTATAATATTTAATATTATAATATTTAAGGATACATGTTGGGTTTAAGAAAAACGAGGGCCAAGGATTTGTCACATTTTAAATCTCCTAAAAAATCCATATGATAGTTTTTTAGGACTAAGGTTTAATTATTTAATTTTAAATATTTTAACCCTAAGGTTAAAATTTAAAATTAAATAATAATAATTCAAGGCGCTAAAGTTAAAATATAAAATTCAAATTTAAATTTGAATTCCAAATACCCACCAATGTGGTGAAGTGCATTGCAAACATTATAAATAAGGTAAAGTTTTTGGTTAAAATATTATCCATGCAAATTAATGCTAATGCGACCAAAGTATTCGAGCACCAAGGAGGAAGTAATTTCGCATGTGTTTTAAAAGTTGATTGGGCAGAGAGAAAGGACAAGGTAAATTGGAGCACAAAAATAGCCTCGATGTGCCAGGTAGTGTAAGTGGTAGCCAAGGGCTATGGTAAGGCATTCGTGGAATGCAAGATCATAGGTTTGATCCTCACGGTTGCCTTTTACTGAAGGAAAGGTGCTTCGGTTTTGCGCTAAGTGGAAGAGCAATGTTGAAAAGCGATGAGGCACGCATTTATTTCATGTGAGGGCACATAGCCCAAGCGATGGACAACTAGGTACTAAGGAACTTGGAGAGGCAAGGTGGGGTGTTCGAATCTTTCCGAACACATTTTTTTGAGGATGCATTAAAAAGGTATGCGCTTATGGTTTCATTTTTAAAAGGTTTTTGATGTGCGGAAGTTGCATGAAGACATTACATAAATTTTTTAAAGGTGGTTTGCAAGGTTGTTAAGAGGGATATATAAGGTTTATAAAAATTAAAATATTATATTGTGATCTTGATGATTAGAATTTGAGAGGAGTAATAAGGTGGATAAAGGAAATTAATTGTTGAAGTGAGTTGTTTAATTTTTGCTAATTATTTTTGAAGTGTGGAGATTATAAGGTGTAATTGAGATTTAATGTTTTGTATGGTAAAATATTTTGAGGAAATATTTGAATGAAATTTTGAGAATGTTTTTTCTACCTAACCTTTGATATTGTCAAAGAGGTTGATTGTGATTGATACAGGTTTTGATTTCAAGATTTTTTCAAAACAAAAGGTATGGGCATATCATCCTTGTGAGTGAAATATTGTTGAATGTTGTGAAGTGCTAAGTTGGAGTGAAAAGTTTTTTTTGATAAGCATTGTTGAGTGAATTTTCATGTGCATGATTGGTGAATGTTTGTGAAAAAATTTGAGTGTGAAGTTGAGAACTATCATGAATAAGGTTTTGTGAAAAATCATGAGTATCATTGTTATGTGAGATTTTTTGATAAGCATTGTTGGAAATATTTGAGTAAGATTTCATGTGCTTGACTAGGATTTTTTAAAGATCATGAGTATCATTGTTATGTAAATTTAGAATCATCTTGAATCAAGGTTGAGTTCCATAGTGAGATTTTTTGGAAGTATTTTGAAACATTTGGTTAGGATTTGCAAGAAATTTGTGTATCATTGAGTGATTGGTTGAGTGGAGTTGATTGAAGTTAGTTTATTGGAAGTGTTGGTCAGATAATTCAAGTTATATGAAACAAATTATTGCTTATTATTAATTGTTTTGAAGGGCCTTTGGAAGTGATTGAGTGTTTGTGAGAGTGAAATATATTGATTCTCTAACAATTCTCTATATTCTTCTATAAGTTAAACAAGATTCTCTGTGAAACTTGTTTGGGTTATTGAATAGGTTTTCTATGAGATATTGAGTTGAGTTTTTTATGCAAGTTTTGCAATTAATTTGAACAAGATTTTGTGAAATCTAGTGAGTAGATTTGAGTAAGTCCTAGAGTGGACTTAAGGACAAATTTGTGTAAGATTTTGTGGAAGCTTACAAGTAGATTTGGGACAAGTATTGGTGAAGACTTGTTGTGTATATTTGAGATAGAGATTGAGAAAATTTGTGCAAGGTAGAGGATAGTTTTCATTATAGATATGAGACAGAGACAAAATAGAGTATGAGTAGACTTTGAAGGTGATAGAGCAGAGGATAGTAGTCTCTATTGTATGGAGATCCATTAGCCATGGTAGTAAGGATAGAGGTCTTCTAAGTGAGGACAGGGATCTTCAATGGAAAGAGATACAAAAGCCAGTGTAGTGGAGGTAGTAGTATTCTAAGAGGATTACCAACTAGAGTAGAGGATAAGTATTTCTCCTATGGATAGATATTCACAAGCTTGATCAGGGGATTGGTATCTCCTTTGGATAGAGATCCATAAACATTGTAATAGGGAAATGATTTCCAAGAGAATTTATTAAGAAAAAATTATAAGGAATATTTTCTTCATGGAGTAGCCCACATTGGGTGAACCACGTTAAATCATATCTCTCATGTGTGTGATGCTTTTTGTAATATTTACTACTTTAATATTACTGATGTTATCATATGGATTGAAAAGAAAAAAGTTTTATCTTATACTATTCACCCCCTATCAGTATAAGCACATGTTATTCAATTGGTATCAGAGTGAGTCTCTCCGTGAAAAGACTAACAACATGGAGTAAGATCCATAAGAAACACACATGACTTCATAGAATGAAGAAGAGACCATGTTTGAAATAAAATATGAATTCTTTGCTGCTCTCAGGAACTTGGAAAAGATTAGAAATAACTCAAGTTTGAAGGATAAAATTCAAGAGGGTGAAGAAGCAAAGGTGGAACTTCTACAAAATCTCATAGAACTCAAAATAAAGGTAGAAGAAGGAAATAAAATTGAACAGGATATGATAGATCTATTAAGATCAAGAGAAATAGAATGTGAAATATTGAAAAAAAAATTGTTTATCTAAGGAATGAAGTTGAAAATACCAAGTAACTATAAGATATAAAGTTGGGGAAATAGAGAGAGGATTCAAGACTTCAAGATGTAGAGACTTCAAACAAAGATAAGCAAGTGACTCATACTATGGAAGTAAAAGACATCAGGAAAGAAGAAAGCAAAGAATAACCATGGATAAAATTTAATCACAAGAAAAGGAGGAGCACTCGACCATATTTTCCAAGGTATTCAAATAGTTTACATAATCTCTTCTATGGCTATTGCTTTTCATGTAACAAATATGGTCATAGAGATGTATATTGCATTGGTTAAGTTAAAAATGATGTCGATTATTTTGGACCTCTTAAGAATAGTCATTTCATATGTTATAAGTGCAATAATATTGGGCACAAGGCTAGATGGTGTAAAATGGTATTTCCTGAGTCAAGAAAAAAGAATACAACTTCAACAGTTAGGAAAGAGAGAAAAGGGCATGATAAAGTTAGATCAATGTTAGTGCAAACAACTCTTCATGTTTAGGATAAAGGAAAACAATGGTATCTTTATAGTGGATTTTCTAGTCACATGATAGGAGAAAAAAGTAAATTTCTAGTACTCAAAGAAACATATGGAGGATTAATAAGATTTGGTGATAACGGATCAACAAAAATTTATGGGAAAATAACTCCGAGTTTAGATAATGGGAAAACAAAAATAGAGAATGTATTGTATGTCAAGGGGTTGAGGCACAATATACTAAGTGTGAGCTAACTTTGTGATCAAGGGAACATGGTTACTTTTAATCCAAGTAGGTGTGAGATTAGAAAGTCTAAAACTAGAAAACTTATTGCAAATTCAAATTGAACTACAAACAACTTCTACATGTTAAATGATATTAAAGGAGAAAAGTGTTTTCTATCATAAGAAGATGAGATTTGGTGGTGGCATAGAAGAATGGGTTATTTGAAATTTGAAAACATAGTGAACATAAGCAATATACAAGATGTCAGAGATTTACCCAAGCTAAAATGCCACAAAACACAATCTATGCACCTTTTTAGCATGGAAAGCAAACTAGAACAAGTTTAAAATCAAAAGGATTTATGTCATCTGAGCCATTGAAACTAATAAATATTGATCTATGTGGTACTTGATGAGCACCAAAAATGCTCATTTTATATACACGATTAAGAAGAATTATCATTGGTTCAATTAGCATATGAAATGTATTTTATATAACTTATGCATATAATTGATAGAAAATCCGGTATTATGCTTGATTGGTTTTTTTAGTGGGAAATATGTATAAATGAAGGTATTGGTACTAATATGGTGTTTTCTAGTCTACATCCACTTGGACCCGGTATACTTCTGCTTACATAGACTAAGGCAAGAGAGTAGGTTCCTTCCTCTTCAAGGAAGGCGCCCAATAGAAGTAGGTGCCTTCCTACAACCGGAAGGCACCCATAGAAGACGAGTGCCTCCCTACAAATAAAATGTGCCAACGAAAGACGAGCACCTCCCTACAACCAGAAGGCACCAACGGAAGAAGAGTGCCTCCCTACAACCGGAAGGTGCCTCCATGCATTCATACTTTGCAAGATTTACCAAGTCAACTTTGACTGGTTGACCAAGGACTATGGAGGAGGTTGCGCATGAAGACAAAGGAGATCTATTTTTGCATTTATTAAATAGAATAAAGTGTTTGTTATTATTATCAATCAATTTTCCGGTTGACCTTGTAAAGCTCTTAAAGCATATTATTATTTTTAGGATGCATTAGTTTAGGATTTGTTGTTACGTACACCTAAGGATGTTTATATTTATCCTTCTAGTGAACGAACATACTTTCAAATAGAAGAATAAAATATTTTTAGAATCAATTGTAACTAAATCACATCACATGATTAAAATAGACTTATTTGTTATTGTAATGAGATCTAGCTGCGCTTTATATAAAGACACAGGCCAGATGAACAAAGGAGATCAATGATTAATTCTATAGAGAACTTATTTTATTTTATTGTTTAATTAATCAAGAGTGCAACTCCTCTTATTAAAGCAAGCTTTAAGTAGCTAGTCAGGCAGACTATCTGTGAGAGCTTGGGCCCACTCCCTGCAGTAGTCCTCCCTTATTTATTTTTGTTCTTTATTTTTTGTAGATTATTTTATTGCTTTAGTTCTTGCTTTATTTAATTTAGGTGTGTGCTTTTATTTTCAGCATTGTATTTTATTTATTTAAATTCTCTGCACTCAGTTTATTTGGTTTGGCTAGAATCCAATTACACAAACCTCCCCACAAAACTAAATAAGGTACAACTAGATTTGTTCCTCAACACTGCAGGCATATACTGTGTGTGACACTCATAAGTTTACGAACTTACCGGATTGATAATTTATGGAAGAGAAATGAATGTTTTTTGGGATATGAATTTCTGCTCACCATTTTGGCGCCATTGTCGGGGAGTGTCTAAACTGTAGTGTTCTGATTTACAGGTCAGATAAAAAGTCTATTTAAAATTACCTATAGATATTTTACCTGAGAAGTGTGAGTCCACCATAGGCCTTTTTATAAGGTCAAAAATAGTTACCGGCACAGTCAGAGCTAAATTCCATTGGCAACTTTTTGCATTTTATAGCTTCTCAGATAAATGTAGGAATGAACCTGACGTACCAAATTAAGTGTAGAAGTAGGAATAAAACATGTTTTTGAAAAACCTTAAAAAAAAAAAATCTGGCATTGAAGGATTTCCATCATGTTCTAAATGGTTTCAAGAAATCAAAAGAAAAAGCACAACCTAAGTCTGATTGAAATTTTTAGGGACATGTTTTTATACAGAAACCATTGAAAAATTGTGCCTCTAGAAGCTTGGTTTTAAATTAAAAATTTTTACAGGCTTGAAATTTTTGCAACGTATTGGTAAATGTTTTTTTATGATGAAATTAATAATGCAGGGAAAATGACAAAGCATAATTTAAAGAGAACGCCTTGTTATGGAGTATGCTCTTCACTTGCACTTACGGCAACCTGGTGAATCAGAAACTATCATGTGTTTTTAATAGACTGCTATGCCATGTTTTCTTCAAGTTGCTAACTCACGGATAGTCATTTTCTGGCCTGCACACTTTGCCATTACATTGAAAGAAGTTTGGTTGCGAGGCCATGAAGGAAAATACTCTTCTCATGCTACAACATATCAGACTAGTTGAAAAAAAAAAATATTTCGAGAAGACTAGTTTAGATGTAGGCATGGGGGAGACCCCACCTTCATCAAATGCCGCCAACAACACAATGAACGCTATTTATAGTGTTCATGAAAAAAAAAGAAAAAAAAGAGAGAAAAAAATAAATCATCTACTGAAAAGGCTCCAAGTTAATGAAGCAATTCAAAAATAGAGTTTTATTTTGCTGCTTGTTGAAAGAGAGTATCCTCTTTCTCGAGGACCAGCTTGGTCCAGAAGGGAAATGAGAAATCTCCAACCGGTAGCTAAATAAAACAAGGAAAAATCTTGGAGGAGATCAGATTTCAAATGTCTGCACAAAGGCCACAGGATTAACATTTTTTTTTTATGTGCTAATTGAGGAGGAGCTTGGTGTTTCAAAAATGTGAGTTGTTGGTTGTCATATAAAAAAAATATACAAAAGAGAGGCAGAATATCACTATGGTGGAAGATAACATCAACTTTGAGAGGATCTGAAACCATGGAGAAATCTACTTTTCACAAAAAGTGTGAGGGCAAAGATGTTTCAGTACATGGTACATTTTGCCAAATTCTTAGGATGGATCATTGACAAACCTCCAGATGTGAAAATCACTAGCTCAAATGGTTGAAGTAGACATCCTATTATTTGATGCAGATGATGAAAAAAAAATGATAATCCAAGATCTATTTTGGTCAAGGCAAAATAGACCGAAAAAAAAAAATACAAAAAAAAAATAGAGAAAAAAAATTAGTTAGAATTTTATTTTAACGTCTTTAGTTTAGATTTTTCTTTTATGTTTTGCAGGACAACGTGAAGTGCAAAGTAGAAAAATAAGGTGTCTGTGAATATCTCATGAATTGAGATTCACACGTGGAGTTCGTAATAGCACTATACGAACTATCTCGGGTACCTGATTGTATAGCATCTAATCTAACAGGTGAAAGCTAGTAGAGTTTTGCCTTGGAAACATTGGCACTTGAAGGCAGGCTAAGTAACCCTGATCAAGCGAAAGGCTTCTAGCCCAAGGTGATTGTGGAATTTGGGGGAAAATTTTGCTGGAAAGTGCATGACTGTTATAGCCTGGATGATAAACAAAGTCAGATATGCTACACCAAGTGCAAGAGAAGAGTTTCGAGACAACGTTCAAGTAACGGTCAACGAGCTCAATTAACCACTGCCTCACATTCACAAGAGTGGATCAGACATCGAAATGGGGGAGACCCCATACCATACCAGTAGCTTGGATGAATGTTCAAACATTCGTCGAAAAAAAAAAAGGAAGAAGAAAAAAAAAGAGAGAAAGAAAAAAAAAAGAGAGAAAGAAAAAGAAAAAAAGAGAGAGAAAGAAAAAGAAAAAAAAAAAAAGAGAGGGAGGATACGTAAAAAAAAAAAAAATGAAGTGAAAGACACCTTTTTTATCAAGAAGGCGCATTCCACATCAAAAATGCATCATACATTGGAGGTGCCTTCCACAAGAAGAAGGTGCCATACATTAGAGGTGCCTTTTGCATGAAGAAGGTGCCATACATTAGGGGTACCTTCCGCATCAAGAAGGCGCAATACATTGGAGGCACCTTCCACAGGAATAATGTGCCATACATTAGAGGTGCCTTTCGCATGAAGAAGGCACCATACATTAGGGGCACCTTCCGCATCAAGAAGGCGTCATACGTTGGAGGCACCTTCCACAGGAAGAAGGCACCACACATTGGAGGTGCCTTCCATAGGAAGAAGGCACCATACATTGGAGGCACCTTCAGCATCAAAAAGGTGCCATACATTGAAGACGCCTTCCACAATATATATATATATATATATATATATATATATATATATATATATATATATATATATATATATATATATATATATATATATATATATATATTTTCTATGCGAATCCTCCTAGTGAAAAAAAAAAAACATAGAACATGTCCTGCTTAGCATAAAAATTGCTTTCTTATTGCTTTGCAGGAAATCATGAACCGAATACAAGCTGCAGGCATCCTGAGAGCCAGGGCCTAACAGGCATGAAGTCATGACTCTGTTTTTCGCTTTCGTGTGTGTAGTTTTTGTAGGTGTAGTTTCGTAGTACACAACCATGAGCATGATCTGTAGGTGGAGCTGGCTTAAACTAGGCCTAACAGGCATGAAGTCATGACTCTTGTTTTACTGCTTTCGTGTGTGTAGTTTTTGTAGGTGTAGTTTCGTAGTACACAACCATGAGCATGATCTGTAGGTGGAGCCGGCTTAAACTAGGCCTAACAGATGTGACATTTTGTGCCCTACAATTAGGAGTGTGGCGAAGCAAAAAATGCACTTACTAGGAAGAGAGTGCCTACAATCAGCCTAATACAGTAGTGCCTTTTTCCACCTGGAGGAAGACACCAATAAGCAATTTTCTTCTCCCTTGGATGGGGGTCCTTGTTGTTTAGTGTGGGACCTGACGTTTGGAGGGCTGCAGACCTATTGCATAGAGGGACCTATTGCTGGTGATAAGGGCATCACCAATTTAAGTGGGGGAAGATGCGGGTGAATTAGGACCTCCCGTAAAAAAAAAAAAAAGGGAGTTCGAAAGGTTGTTGTCACGAGGACGTGACAAATTTTAGACATGGGGGGAAAGATGCCTTATTGTCGGTGCCTAACTTACTCCTATGAAAAAAAAAAAAAAAAATGTTCGAAAGGTTATTGTCACGAGGACGTGACAAATTTTAGACATGGGGGAAAGACGCCTTATTGTCGGCGCCTAACTTACTCCTATGAGAAAAAAAAAAAACCTTGTGTTGAAATAGCTCCATGATGAAATTCAAATCAAAAGCAAAGTTTTATTTTTGCTGCCCATTGGAAGAGAGTATCCTCTTTCTCGAGGACCATCCTGGTCCCGAAGGGAAATGAGAAACCCCCAACTGGTAGCTAAATAAAATGGGGGAGGAGTTTAAAAAAAAAAAATAGATGTCAAATATCTATTTCCTTTGGAATCAACGCATGGTAAGTAGGCACCTTCCTCTTCAAGGAAGGTGCCAGAAGAAGGTAGGTGCCTTCCTCTTCCATGAAGGCACCAAGAAAATATAAGCGCATTCCTCTTCCAGGAAGGCACCAATAGAAGGACAACACCTTCCTTTTCCAGGAAGGCACCAAAAGAATGCAAGCGCCTTCCTCTCACCGGAAGGTGCCAATAGGAAGGTGCCACAGGAAGGTGCCGACAAGAAGACACCAACAGGAAGGTGCCACTAGAAGGCAAGTGCCTTCCTTAGAGGGAAGGTGCCCCTGTTCTTCGCCCGTTGACTAGACAAGCATGATGTGGGCAACAAAAATTGGTGCAGTTCCAACTCTACGATGTGTAGGTTAATTTGGGGATCGCACCAATGGATGAGAACATCCTACCAACGTCAGCACATACAGCACATACATCTCAGCAATGCACCTGACAAATGTCGTGAATAATGAAAGAAATACTATTTTTCCTCACTTCAAAAAACAAAGGAATGCAGTGTTGTTCCAATTATGCATGCAAAAGAAATAATTTAGAAGGGAGATCATTTTGGATGCACACGTGTCAGGTATAAATTTTAATATTCATCCTGTAAATGCATTCGGAGAGAGATACATCAATGTAGGATTAAAATATTTTGTGTGCTATTGAGAAAAAGCTGGGTATTTCAAAGTTTAGAGTCACCAACTCAGTTGTTGCGGATTGAATCTGTTCTTTGATGCAGAGGATGAAAAAAAAAAAGAAGAAAAAAAATTCGAAAAAAAAGAAAGAAAAAAAAAGAAAAGAAAAAAAGAAGAGAGAGAGTCAAGATCTGTTCTGTTCATGGAAGAATAGATAAAGATACATATAAATAAATAAATAAAATCTCCAGGAGCACCAACGTGAAGACGTCTCACACCACCGACATCATATATATCAGATTCTACGAAATTCAATCGGGTATGTACTGATTTTCTTATTAATTATGTGTATAGTTATTTTAAAATCATTTCTATGCTAATACCAGTCGACGCCTCCACAGTTTTTCAAAATCTCCCATTAGAATTCAAACACATGATGTGCCTTAAAAAAATATATATATAATTGAAAAAAAAAAGAGAGAGAGAGAGGCTATGGCATCTACATGAATAAATTTGGTGTCATTTTCATTGTCGCCTCCTTACAATGGTAGTCATCTTGAGCGAACACATATAAATGATGCTACTCTCTACCACAAAGGAGGTTCTGGAGATGTCAAATATGTTTCAGATGTGGGTAAAAGTAGTAGCTGGTAATTGCACTTGTTTTAAACAAATTTGGTCTCACCAAATCTGACTAATGTGCAACACTGGAAAATGCCAGCATTAGTGCAGTGGTAATTTGCCCTAAACAATGTGGTCACGATTTAAATATTTATCCGCAATGATTAGTCAGGATGTGTTTCTGACTTCTGTTGGTGCCGCATCACTCTATGGATGAAGAATAGCAGCACTCAATGAAAAAAAAAACACAGTGCTGAATAAAAAAAATAGTACTAAGAAAAAAAAATAGTAGTGCTGAATGGAAAAAATAGCAGCACTCAGCGGCAGAGAAACAGAGATGCTGAAGGCCATTAAAAAAAAAAAAAAGAAAAAAATATATATATCCCAGGGGTTGTTGTCACGAAGACATGACAAAATTTTTGGCATGGTCATCCTATGAGAGGGATAACTTCACCTTTTGGTGCCATGAGGGCGTGGCACATGTTAGGCATGGGGGGATGATGAGCACCAAAAATGCTCATTTTATATACACGGTTAAGAAGAATTATCACTGGTTCAATTAGCATATGAAATGTATTTTATATAACTTATGCATATAATTGATAGAAAATCTGGTATTATGCTTGATTGGTGTTTTTAGTGGGAAATGTGTATAAATGTAGGTATTGGTACTAATATGGTGTTTTCCAGTCTACATCCACTTGGACCCGGCATACTTCTTCTTACAGAGACTAAGGCAAGAGAGTAGGCACCTTCCTCTTCAAGGAAGGCACCCAACAGAAGTAGGCACCTTCCTACAACCGAAAGGCGCCCACAGAAGATGAGTGCCTCCCTACAACCGGAAGGTGCCAACGAAATATGAGCGACTCCCTACAACTGGAAGGTGCCAACGAAAGAAGAGCACCTCCCTACAATCGGAAGGCACCTCCATGCCTTCATACTTTGCAAGATTTACCAAGTCAACTTTGACTAGTTGACCAAGGACTATGGAGGAGGTTGCACGTGAAGACAAAGGAGATCTATTTTTGCATTTATTAAATAGAATAAAGTGTTTGTTATTATTATCAACCGATTGGTCGGTTGACCTTGTAAAGCTCTTAAAGCATATTATTATTTTTAGGATGCATTAGTTTAGGATTTGTTGTTACGTACACCTAAGGATGTTTATATTTATCCTTCTGGTGAACGAACATACTTTCAAATAGAAGAATAAAATATGAGTAGAATCAATTGTAACTAAATCACATCACGCGATTAAAATAGACTGATTTGTTATTGTAATGAGATTTGGCTGCGCTTTATATAAAGACGCAGGCTAGATGAACAAAGGAGATCAATGATTAATTCTACAAAGAACTTATTTTATTTTATTGTTTAATTAATCAAGAGTGCAACTCCTCTTATTAAAGCAAGCTTTACGTAGCTAGTCGGGCGGACTATCTATGGGAGCTTGGGCCCACTCCCTGCAGTAGTCCTCCCCTATTTATTTATGTTCTTTATTTTTTGTAGATTATTTTATTGCTTTAGTTCTTGCTTTATTTAATTTAGGTGTGTGCTTTTATTTTCAGCATTTTATTTTCAGCATTGTATTTTATTTATTTAAATTCTCTGCACTCAGTTTATTTGGTTTGGTTGGAATCCAATTACACAAACCTCCCCACCAAACTAAATAAGGTACAACCAGATTTGTTCCCCAACACTGCAGGCATATACTATGCATGACACATAAGTTTACGAACTTACCGGATTGATAATTTATGGAAGAGAAATGAATGTTTTTCGAGACATGAATTTCTACTCACCAATACTACCAGAACACAGAGTATTCAAGGTGAAATTTACTTCATATTGTTTATATATGATTATTCCATAATTATTTGGGTAGCCTTCCTGAAAGATAAGTCAGAAGCACTTGATAAACTCAAGGTGTTTAAAGAGTTGGTTGAAAATGAAATAGGTAAAAGGATTAAGTGTTTGAGATCATATAGAGAAGGAGAATTTACCTCAAATAAATTTGTAAAATATTGTGAACAACATGGGATCAAAAGAGAACACTTAGCTGCAATAACTCCTCAACAAAATGGAGTTATTGAAAGGAATAATAGGACTATTGAAAATATGGCTAGAGCTATGTTAAATAAATTCAAGCTTTCAGATGGTTTTTGGAGGGATGCAGTTAACACAACAATTTATATCATTGATAGGTCTTAACTAATATTGAACCATCATAAGACTCCATATGAGCTTTGGAAGGGAAGACCAACCACTCTGAAATACTTCAAAATGTTTGGAAGTAAGTGTTACATAAGATGGGAAGAGAAAAACTTGGGCAAGTTTGACCCAAGATGTGATGAGGGAATTTTTCTTGGTTATTCCACTAAGAGAAAAGCCTATAGATGCTACAACAAAAGGACACATACTATTGTAGAAAGTATAAATGTAACAGTTGATGAGAAGATAGGGTTAAGAAAACCAGTTAAAGAAATTGTGTATCAGAAATATGGAAGTTGTCAAGAAGAGTTATGTGAGGAATCAAAAGGAGAAGAAGAAGAAACACAAAGACTTCTTCCTAAGAATCCATCTAGGTATATACAGAAACATCATCCAAGATATATAATAATTGGGAATCCAGATTAGAGACAAACAAGGAGAAGGGCAATAACATCAAATCAACAAGCAAATTTTTCTTTGTTATCCAAAATTGAGCCAAAATATTTCAATGAGGCAAGTGAAGATGACTTTTGGATTAAGGCAATGAATGAGGAACTATATCAAATAGAGAAAAGTAAGACTTGGGAAAATGTCCCATGACCAAAAGATAAGAATGTGATCGGTGCTAAATGGATATTTAGAAACAAGTTAAATGAAGATGGCCAGGTAGTCATAAATAAAGCAATATTAGAATGCAAAGGTTATGCATAGGTAGCGGGAATTGATTTTGATAAGACATTTGCTCCAATTGCATATCTTGAAGCTATAAGAATGTTCTTAGCTTTCTCAAGTTTCAAAAACTTCAAAGTATATCAAATGGATGTTAAATCAGCATTCCTAAATGGTGTTTTGGAAGAAGAGGTTTATATTGAGTAGCCAGAGGAATTCAGCTTAACTAGTAAATCAGACTATGTATGCAGATTTAAGAAGGCACTTTATGGACTAAAACAAGCTCCTAGAGTTTGGTACTCAAGATTGGATAAGTATCTTCAGGAACAAGGTTTTAGGAAAGGAATAGTGGACAATAACTTATACATCAAAAATGAAGGGAATGACTTACTAATTGTGGTTTTTTATGTTGATGATATCATTTTTGGAGGCAACAATGATAAGATGTATTAAAAATTTGCAAAGAACATGTAGAATGAATTCGATATGTCTATGCTTGGTGAGTTGTCCTTATTTCTTGGACTTCATATTTCACAATCAGAGAAAGGAGCATTCCTTTCACAAACCAAGTATATAAACTAAATGCTAAAAAAATTCAAGTTAGAATATTGCATACCAGTAAGTACTCCCATGGTTATAGGATGTAAATTAAGTAAAGATGATGAATCTCCAGAGGCAAATCAGAAATTATACAGATCTATGATTGGTAGATTATTGTATGTCATAGCTACAAGACCAGATATCATGCAGGCAATGGAATTAATGGTAAGGTTTCATGCAGCACCCAAGGAGACACATGTAGTAGCAGTAAAGAGTATTCTAAGGTATCTAAAAGAGACTATAGATTTTGGGCTCTGGTATTCCAAAAGTTATAGTTTCACTCTCATAGCTTATACAGATGCATATTGGGCTAGAAACATTGATGACAAAAAAATCACAAGTGGTGGAGCATTCTTTCTTGGAGATTGTTTAGTCTCTTGGCTAAGTAAGAAATAGGCATCAGTATCCTTATCCATAGTAGAGGCAGAGTATATTACAATAGTTCCTTGTTGTACACAGGTATTATGGATGAAGTGAACTCTAGAGGACTTCAAGATAAAGCATGATCACCCTATTTTCATATTGTGTGATAATAAAAGTGCTATAAATATTTTAAAGAATCCAATGATGCACTCTAGGACAAAGCACATTATGATCAAATATCATTTTATAGTAGAGCAGGTGATAGATAAGCAAGTCAGGTTAGATTATGTTACTACAAAGGAGCATATTGCAGATATTTTTACTAAGACACTTACAAAAGAGACCTTTGAGTATCTTCAAAAACATTTGAGAGTAGTCCTAATCCCACCTCAATAAATGAGGTGGAGGATGGGCTAAGCTAAGAGTATCATTCTTAGATCCAATCCCTAAAGGTGAAACTTTTCCATTGATGTCAAAGGGAGAGATATTTGAGTTAGGGGGAGAGCAATCAGTCAGGGGGAGCAATTTCTCAGGGGGATCAGAACAGAAAAAGGTAAAGGAAATGGTAAAATGAAAATGGGTTGCCATCAATGATAATGGGGGAGATTGTTGGAAATATGAGCAAGTTTTATTGTCAATGATGTCAAGAAGATGATGACCAATTTTTATTGTCATCCATGTATTCATGTCCGAGTTTTGTTGTCAAGGTTGATGTTCGAGTTTCGTTAATGTCCTCTGGTGGTTTTTCCAAAAAGGCAAAGAAGCAGGTTTAAATAAAAATAATATTATAATATTTTTAATATTTTATATTTAAGGATACAAGTTGGGTTTAATAAAAATTAGGGCCAAGGAGTTATCACATTTTAAATATCCTAAAAAAACCCATATGATAGTTTTTGAGGACTAAGGTTTAATTATTCAATTTTTAATAATTTAACCCTAATGATAAAAATTTAAAATTAAATAATAATAATTCAAGGCGCTAAAGTTAAAATATAAAATTTGAATTTAAATTCAAATTTCAAATACCTGCAAACGTGGTGAAGCGCATTGCAAACATTATAAATAAGGCAAAATTTTTGGTTAAAATATTATCCATGCGAATTAATGCTAATGTGACCAAATTATTCGAGCACCAAGGAAGAAGTAATTTTGCATGTGTTTTAAAATTTTATTGGGAAAAGAGAAAGGAAAAGGTTAAGGGGAGTGCAAAAATAGCCTTGAATTTCTAGGTAGCACAGGTGGCAGCCAAGGGCTATAGTAAGGCATTCATGGAACGCGATATCATAGTTTCGATCCTTGCTGCTGAAGGAAATGTGCTTCGGTTTTGCACTAAGCAGAAGGGCAAGGTTGAGAAGCGATGAGGCATGCTTTTGTTTCATGTAAGGGCACGTAGCCCAAGCAGTGGATGGCTAGGTGCTAAGGTACTTGGAGAGGCAAGGTGGGATGTTCGAATCTCACCAAATACATTTTGTTGAGGAGGCATTAAAAATGTATGCAGTTATGGTTTAATTTTTAAAAGGTTTTTGATGTGTGAAAGTTGCATGAAGACATTGTGTAAATGTTTTAAAGGTGGTTTGAAGGTTGTTAAGAGGGAGGTATAAGGTTTATAAAAAATTAAATTATTATATTGTGATCTTGATGATTATAATTTGAGAGTAATAAGTTGGATAAAGGAAATTAATTGTTGAAGTGAGTTGTTTAATTTTTGCTAATCATTTTTGAAGTGTGGAGATTATAAGGTGTAATTGAGATTTAATGTTTTGTATGGTAAAATATTTTGAGGGAATATTTGAATGAAAATTTGAGAAGGTTTTTGCTACCTAACCTTTGATATTGGCAAAGAGGTTGATTGTAATTGAGATAGGTTTTGAGGTCAAATATTCTTCAAAAAAAAGGTATGGGCATATCATCCTTGTGAGTGAAATATTATTGAATGTTGTGAAGTGCTAAGTTGAAGTGAAAAGGTTTGTTTGATAAGCATTGTTGAGTGAATTTTCATGTGCATGATTGGTGAATGTTTGTGAGAATATTTAAGTATGAAGTTGAGAACTATCTTGAACAAGGGTTTGTGGAATATCATGAGTATCATTGTTATGTGAGATTGTTTAATAAGCATTGTTAGAAATATTTGAGTAAGCTTTCATGTTCTTGACTAGGGTTTGTGAAATATCATGAGTATTATTGTTATGTGAATTTGCAATTATCTTAAATCAAGGTTGAGTTCCATAGTGAGAGTTGTTGGAAATATTGTGAAACATTCGGTTAGGGTTTGCAAGCAAGTTGTGTATCATTGAGTGATTGGTTGAGTGGAGTTGATCGAGATTAGTTGATTGGAAGTGTTGATGTGATAGTTCAAGTTATGTGAAACAAATTGTTCCTTATTTTTAATTTATTTGAAGAGAGTTTGGAAGTGATTGAGTGTTTGTGAGTGTGAAACACATTAAGTCTCTAACAATTCTCTATATTATTTTGTAAGTTAAACAAGATTCTATGTGAAACTTGTTTGGGTGATTGAAGAGGTTTTATGTTAGAAATTGAGTTGAGTTTTGTATGCAAGTTTTGCAATTGATTTGAACAAGATTTTGTGAAAGCTAGTGAGCATATTTGAGTAAGTCCTAGAGTGGACTTAAAGACATATTTGTGTAAGATTTTATGGAATATTACAAGAATATTTGGGACAAATATTGGTGAATGCTTTTGTGCAAATTTGAGATAGAGATTAAGCAGATTTGTGCTAGACCGATGGAGAGTTTTTAGTGCAGATTTGAGACAAATATTGAGCAAATTTGTGTAGGGCAGAGGATAGTGTTCAGTACATATTTGAGACAAATATAGAATAAAGTAAGAGTAGACTTTGGAGGTGATAGAGCAGAGGACAATAGTCTCCAGTGGATAGAGATCCATTAGCTAGGACAGTGAGGATAGAGGTCTTTTGAGTGAGGACATGGGTCTTTAGTGGAGAGAGATCCACAAGCCAGTTTAATGGAGGTAGTAGTTTTCTAAGAGGATCACCAGCTAGAGAAGAGGAGAAGGATTTCTCTTGTGGATAGATATCCACAAAATTGATTAGGGGATTGGTGTCTCCTTTGGATAGAGGTCCATAAACATTGTAATAGGGAAAGGATTCCCAAGAGAATTTATTGAGAAAATTTTATCAGGAATATTTTCTCCATGGAGTAGCCCACATTGGGTGAACCACATTAAATCATGTCTCTCATGTGTGTGATTATTTATGTAATGCTTATTGCTTTAATATTATTGATGTTATCATATGGATTGAAAAACAAAAAAAATTATCTTATAATCTTCACCCCCCTCTCAATATAAGCACATGTTCTTCAAAGGCATTCAACAATTGGGGGAAAGTCTACAGAAGAAGATATGGCTGAGCGAGGGAGGTGGCAAAGGATACAGGGGCTATGAAATATGATGACATAAGGTGAGTATGCTCAGGTGCTCTAAGGAAATTAGGGATGAATGGTTGAGGATTAAAAATGTGGACAACTTAGGTATTTCTTAGGACTCATGGAATATTTAGGCTAAATTGAGATTCAGATTCAGGGCTTGAGCCATCAAAATGGCTCCTATTAATAATCCAACCTAAGGCATACTTAGGGTTTCAACGACACTAATCATGTGGCTGAGATAAAAGCATATTGAAGGGTGGATATTAAATCTAGGGTGTGGAATGGATTAATGTAAATAGATAGATAGGATTAAATTAAATCAAATGACTCAGATTAATTTATTTATATAAATGTATATTTATTATATTTAATAAAATATAATGTCTAAAATATTAATATTTAATTATATATAAAACAATTACACATAAATATATATGAATAATATGTGAAAATGGTGGGAAAGTTAGGATGGACGATAAGTGGCTAGGTTTTGGTGTCTACAAATACCCTAATTCATACTGTGTTGCATGAAACATAATGCAGTGCAAAAACATGAGACACCTTTTTTGGCTAGGTGCAAAAGTAGATTTATATTGGGATGTGAAACATGAGCTTGGAGATAAAAGAATGAAATAATTTAAATTTTACATAGCTTACCCCCTCAATTGGTGAATGAGTTTATGGATGAATCTCACGAGCCAATTGAAAAATATATGCAAATGAATGATGCAAATGTGATACCATTTTTGCCCCAACGGTATGAAGGGGATTGGTGAAAAATGTGAAATGATGCATCTATTTTTGCCCCAATAGATGAAGGGTTTTGTGAAATGTGTGATGGAAAATGTGTCTATTTTTACCCCAATAGATGAAGGGATTTTTACCAAGTGTAGATTTCATGATCATGTAAGATGTATCCCATTGTGGGAAAATAAAAATTAAATGTGGTTGCCCCAAATTTGGGGTGATTCGATGCGGTTGAATAATTTACCTTTCAAGTCATTGATATGCAAAGATGAAAAATGCAAAGAGTAAAAGTAGTCAAATTTGCAGGGCCAACTAGTGACTATCAGATAATTCCTATGATTAGAACCAATCACCCTAGTGAAGTCCAGTCACCATGATGACTGTCAAGGAGATGTGTGATGATGAAATGTGATATTGTCAATGTTTTAAGCCCCACAAACTAGGCCATCAATGACATATTTTGTGCAAATTGTTCTTGGCAAGGTTTCACTCAAAATGTGAAGTACCAAATATGATTGTGATTTAAAACAATGAGATATATAATTATGATAATGACCAAGTATCCTTATGGTAGGCTCTTCATATTACCAAGTTGCATGGATGCAAATCACTGCAATCACCAAGTATATAGAAAAACCTACTAGATACAAGACTCACTTGCTTATTGTTTGAACTTGGAAAATATGAAAATGATGATATAGAATGATATTAATGATGTCAAAATGATGTATTGGTGATGAGAATGATAATTATGGTCATTTTGTGAATATTTGGATAATTTTGGAGTGCTTTTGTAACTTGTTAGGCAAATTTGTAATTTATGGTCACAAACAAAATTTATATGTCCAAATCCATTGGAATCTTCACAAAACCTATTAATATGATGAATGAGATGATTGGATGTAATATGGAGTGATTTGGTTGGGAGAAGCCATTGTTTTGTGAAAATTTGGTCTTTTATCAAAATTGATGCCAAATGCCCGTTGGCGCTTTTGGCATACAAAAATGGTCACTGGTGATTGGTCATTCTACAAATGCCCATGGGAACTTCAGTGTGCTGAGAAATACCCATGGTAATCTCAAGGTACCTGAAGCAGCTATAAATAGCTAGTAGGATGAGAAACCAAGCTCATTTGTGCATTTAAGATTTTGAGAATCTACATCTGGGAGAGTGGAATGAAGTGAGGTGAGGTGATTTGAGTGCTAAAGCTATGGTAGAAAAGGGAGTGGGTGTGAAGGTTGGGGCTGAGGTTGGAGAATGAGTTGTTGAGGTAACTTCCTTTCTTTGTGTATTGTGTAAGACTTTTGTGTTTTTATGATTGATTTTTTTTAAATGTGAAAAATGAGAAGTGGTTTATGTTGTGTTACAACTTAGAATTTTGGAGGCTCGACACTAGTTCTTGCCATACATTCCTAGGATGAGGAAGGTGGTGGTAAAGTATGAGTGGGATCTGCTGGATGCAGTGGGGTTAACAGAAGTAGCCCGAATTGATGTGATGAAGGCAAATGATGGGTACCTCTATACCTTGTTAGAGAGGTGGGATGCATATAAGGGGGATTTTCAACTCCATACAACAAAGGTGATCGTGACCTTCAAGGATGTATATCACATCCTCAAGGTGCCGATGGAGGGGATCCGAGTTGAGGTTGGACATGATCGAAAGATGAATATGATGAAGATGTTTGGTGATGGTTGGTAGGGTGTGAGGGTGGAGAGTGGAGGTATACCTTACTTGTCCATGTACGTGGACAAGGAGATGGATTCCCTCCGTGCCTTGGTAATATTTTTGTTGGCCAACATCATATCCCAAAACAAAAATAGATGTAGATTCCCTTGGAACTTGATATGAGTAGTGAGTGATATGCTTACTAGGTGGTAGGTGTATGCATGGGCTCCTACCTTGTTGGTGTAGGTTTATTGGGAGTTTTATGAGGTTATGAGGCAGGGGAAGAAAGGATTGGGGTGGATATTGCTATTGAAGTATTAGGGATGGGAACACTTCAATGTGGCTCAATCGAAGGGCTTACCAGTAGCAAAATTGGGTAGGGAACAACCCTACACTAGGAGATGGGCAGTGGTTGAGGAGGTACAACCGAGTTGGCCTATTTTGATGAGATAGTGGTACCAAGATCTATGGGTTGGATTGAAATTTTCCCAAGTGATATGGAGGTTGTGGTAGACCTATAGGTGGACTCAAGATGAAGAGCACTTATGGTGAGTGTAGTAGGCTAGGTGTGTGGCTGGGTGATATCATGTTGAACATTTTGAGTCATTAAGTCAAGTTGTCATTGATGTCAAGGAATTAAGTCATCATTGATGTCAAGGAATTTTTCAAGAAACAAAGTTTTTATTGATGTCCAGGAATAAGCCACTGATGATGTAAAAGGTCAAGAGGAACAATGCAGAGGTTAAAGGCAAAAGGGCTTCATAATATTTTTTAATATTAAGTGGAAGCATAAGTTAGAAAGTTTAAAATAAAAAGTTTTGCATAAAAACCCAAGGAAGCTTATTGCAAAGTTAAAGGAAGGTTAAAATTTATTTTATAAAATATTTAAATTCAAATTGAATTTAAATTTTATAAATAAATATTATTTATACAAATTTGTGCAATGAGAGAAGGCCTTAATAAACCAAAGGGTTTTAAAGAATTAATTTATAAAATTTAAATTCAAAAGAATTTAAATAATTTATAAATTAATAAGTTTAATCATAGTGCCAACGTATAAAGTATGAATAAATTTGAGCACCGATGTGTATACATAAAGGAGGGAATCACTATATAAACCATGCCTTAAGAGGCATTAAAATTATCCTTTTGCTCAAACATTAATGCATGCAATAGTGTTGAGAGCTTGTGTGGAAAAAGAGAAGCAAATTTTGTTTTATGTGCCAGTGAATAAAGATAAAGATAAAAAGTGTCAAAAGTTGGAAGCCATATGGGCAGTGTGGCCTAGTGGCAAGAGGGCATTGGTTAGAGTGTTTGGGTGCTAGGTGACCTATGTTCAAAATGCAATGGCAACGTGTTTTTGTGGTTGTGTTTGTGTTGAAAGTGCCAAAGGAACGACACATATTTTGCTTGGCAAAGCAAGTAGCTTCATAGAGCACGTGGTGCTCTCCACTCCCTAAGTGAGTGCCTAGCTCACGCAGTGGTTGGAGCCATGGCTAGGGTGTTGGTTGAGGCTGCGTTGTGAGTTCTATTTCCACCAAGGCCAAGGTAATAAATTTTTATTATTATTTTGTGTTAAATTTTGACATGAGGTCTTAGGGAGTTAAAAGGGTTGTTTAAAAGATTTTTGATTATTATTTTTGATAAGTGGGAGGAATAAGGAGTTAGATTTATTTTTGAATAAAGTATTTGTCTCACATTGATTTGTTGAAGTTTTAAAAGAATAAAATGAACTTCTTGCATTGAATTATTTTGAAAAGAAGAGTGCATTTAGTATTATTTTAATTGGGAGATTATAAGGTGTAAGTGGTGAATTATTTTTGTAAATGTTGATAAATGTTTTCTTAAATATGGAGTGATAAGGTGTATGTGTGTTTTGATATTAACATTGTATTCTTGAGGGAATTTATAATCTTATAACTTTCTTGAGCTTGGAAAAGAAGTGTGTGTGGTTGTGGCAGATTTATGAGATTCCTTCGTCATAAAGAAAAAGGTATGAGAACATTATTCCATAGTTAAGTTGATTGGTTGGTTTTCTAAAAAAATAAGTTTGAAGTGAAAAGGACTTGATTAGGATTTCCTATTGAGTGTGTTGAGTTAATGCTTCAAGGTTTTTTGGAATAAAGGATTATTTTATAAGCATTGTTGTTGAAGCCATTGGTTGTGTGAAGAACTTGAACTAGGTTTTGAGTATCATTGCTATGTGAAAATTGTTTTATAAGCATTGTTGTTGAAGTGAGTTGTTGAACAAAGAACTTGAACTAGGATTTGAAAAGAACATGAGTATGTTTGTTATGTGATATTTTGTGTTGAGCATTGTTGAAAATATTTTGAGTTTTCTGGACTAGGGTTTGTGAGCAAGGATTATTTCATTGAGTGTTTGGTTGAGTAGAGTTGGTTGATCCTAGTCAAGTGGGTGTGTGAAGTGATTGTTCAAGTTCCTTAAAACAAACTATTCTATATTCTGAATTGATTTGAGAAAGTTATTGAGCATTGAGGTGAATAAGAAGTATATTGAGTCTCTAACAATTCTCCTTATGTTTCTAAGAGAGTGATTGAAATAAATTGAGCATTGTGATAAGTGTAGAAAATATTGAGTCTCTAACAATTCTCTTTGTGTTTCTATGAAATTGGGCAAGTTCTAGAGAGGAATTATGGAGCAGATTTGAGCAAGTTCTAGAGAGGACTTGTAGAACATATTTGAGCAAGTTCTAGAGAAGACTTGTGTAGAAGATTTGAGCAAGTTCTATAGAGGACTTGTGGACAGATTAGTGTGAGATTTTGAGGAAGCTTACAAGATATATTAAATACAAGTCTTTGATAAGGCTTGAGAGTAGAGTTTATTGATTGATTTGTTCAAATCTTAAGTTAACGTTTAGGGAAAATCCAGCAGAGTTGATTTGAGATTGAGTCAAGCTTTGAGTTAAGGCTTGAGGATAGAGATTGAGGATAGGTTTGTGCTAGATCGAAGGAATGTGTTTAGTGCATATTTGAGAATAGAGTTTGGTGCAAATTTAAGGACAAGTTTGTGCCAGACTAGAGATAGAGATTGAGTAGATTTGTACTAGACTGAAGGAGTGTGTTTAGTGCAGATTTGGGATAGAGATTTGGAGGTGATATATTAGATGACAATAGTATCTAATGGATAGAGATCCATTAGATAGGGTAGTGAGGATATGTATTCTGAGTGAGGACAAGAATATTCAGTGGAGAGAGATCCACAAGCCAGTGTAGTGGAGGCAGTAGTATTCTAGAGGATCACCAGCCAAAGTAGAGGAGAAGGAGTTCTCCTATGGATATATATCCACAAACTTGATTTAGGGGATTGGTGTCTCCTTTGGACAAAGGTCCATAAACATTTTAATAGGGAAATGATTCCCAAGATATTGATTGAGAAAATTTTAGTGAAATATTTTCTCCGTGGAGTAGCCTACATTGGGTGAACCACATAAATTGTGGTGTCTCTATTGTATGTGGTGATTTGTGAATTGCTTTGATTACTGCTATTGATATTGCTATCTATACATTGCATAATATTTATTGGGAAAGAAAAGTAAAAAGTGTATTATACTATTCACCCCTTCTCAGTATAAGCTTGTGTTCTTCATATCAGACTAAGGTTGAGTACTTTTAGTTCTCATGAGTACTTTGATAGTTTGGCTTGAGGTAGAATATATTGGATAAGCGGGTATGGTATAGGAGGCATCAGGAGGAGACATGGCTACCATATGTGGAGCCATAGAGGGTGCCCTTTGAGGATTATGAGGAGATAGATCTCCCAGATGTAGTTGATCTGGGGACTACCATGGAGTATGAGGTATGGTTTGCTACAGAGACACCATGGGCACCACCTCGAGTAGTGGTTTATGGGGATGGTGATGAGGGGATCTAGGAGGCCCCCAAGCGATAGTGGTGCCTTCAGTTAGATAGTTGAAGGAGGAGGAATAAGGGTGTGGTTAGGAAAGATACTAAGAGTGGGGAATATGGTGGAGATGGAGAGGATGTAGAGGAGGCTTTGAATGAACCTCTATATTAGAGCAAGGAATATTGGGTGCAATTGGAGCAATAAGTGGTGGAGCAAGATGCGAGGATAATGAGGCTCTAGGTAAAGCTACTAGATATGGATGATCAACATAATGTCGACATTTAACATCTTTAGTATTAGCATAGATATATTGAGGCATAAGAGGATAGGTTTATGGAATATCATATTCCACTTCTAGATCCTCCAACCTCATCTGTCTTTGGGGGTGCTAGGCATAGTGAGTCTAGGCATAGATCTAGGTTTAGGGCTCCTACGAGGTCAAAAGGGTCTTCTTGGAGGACATAGCTAGTGCTTAGATGCACTTTTTTTATATGAGTCTTGGTGCTTCATTGTATGTAGCCTTTTGGCACTCATTGTACCTATGATATTTATACACATATATACATAGCTTTTACCTTTTGTATTATATGTGTTTTTGTGAATGCTTTTTGTGGAATACATGTTCATATGAATTATGAATGCATATGATATGTTATGGATGATTAATGCAATGTGGAATGTATGGATGATTAATGCAAGGTGGAATGTAAATGTGCTAATGATAATTTATAGTTTAGATATTTCTTCATAATTTTTTGGCATTGTTGTTTAATCAAGGGTACAAAACTTGGTGGGATGTGGGGTGAAAGACTCATGAACTGACATGGAAGAATATATGGATGTTGATATGCAAGAATGACTATTTTTTAGAGACTCAAACATACTAGTCGTATAAAAAAAACTCACTAAAACTACCTAATCCCTATAGGACCATATGTGTGTGCAATGAATTCATTTACTAAATCGAGAGCATGGTAATGACTCAAGGCAATGAAGAACCATTATGTATACAAGTGAGCTCATTAACTCATCTTGAGTAAATTGGGTGAACCTATTATGGGTGAAACCAAGAAGCTAGCTTGTCCTTATGTGAAGTCAGAGGTCTCTTTAAAAGAGACGTGTCACCATGCATGAGTTTACTCCACTTCCAGTCAAGCGTCTATAGCTCCGATGGAGGCTAACTCCATAGTCCATGATTTGCATTTTTTATCTCTTAATTTTTGGGGATGACTACCTAACCATTTGACTAGAAATGTAGTACAATCCTTACAACCCAATGATAAATGGTGTGTGATGTAAAAAATTTAGAGCTTTGGGGAATCAGATTCTCAACCGAAGTGTGATGAGAATTATACCCTATCCTTATTACTCCATGTTTTGGATTTGGAAGAAATTATGATAGTGATGAAAAACACTATTTTTATAGACTATGTTGCATTATGGGACTAGCAAGGATGACTCTTTTCACTTTGAGGTTCATACCAAGTATGGTGTTATCCTTCTTTAACACAATATATTTTTAAAATGTGAATTGTGTTTGGTTCAAGAATTTTTTAGAGTCAATTCTCAAAACTCAATATTTTATTAGTGTATGTGTGTGATGGTCCTAAAAGGAACTTGACATGTATTTTGAAGGTTGCTTAAAATACTATAACTGGATGAGTGATCAAAAATACCAAAGACTTTATAAAAATGTGGCTTTGCAAATGACCATTTTGGCTTGGTGGAACAATGGATGATGATGTGAAGGTGCCCCTGATTAAGGCAACATGACTTTTTTTGGACCAATTAAAACTTTGAACTTAATGAATGATCCCAAATATGATATGTGGAATGTGGATGTAAATGCAATGCAAAATGAAATGTGTGCGAATGTTTATGAAATTTAAAATACAATATGAAATGTGGGTGAATTCATTGTTTTTGAAATGAAGTGTTTATGCGAGTGAAATGCAATGTTATGAATGAAATGAATGCAAATGTTTTTGTGTATTAGCCATGTATATAGACATATATATCAAATCATGCATAGAATTATCTCAAGTGTATGACATTAAGTGGTTCAGGTTCTTCCTCTCCATCTATACTGGAAAGCCTATAAGTACCATTACCCACCTTTTTAGTAACAATGTATGGACCTAACCAATTAGCCATGAATTTATCATGAAGATATGATAATGCATTGGTAATTTGTTCATTCTATTTAAGGATAATATCACCTACTTTGAATTCACGTAGATGAACTTTGGCATTGTAAGCATGCTTTAGAAAGTCTTGATAAACTCATAAATGCTCTAAAGCATTGACTCACCTCTCATCAAGAAGTGTGAGTTCGTCAATATGTGCTTCTCTAGAAGTGTCATCATCTATGAATACTACAAATAAATTTGCAAGGAGGGGATCTCAAGCTCAAGAGGCATGATTACTTCGGCTTCATAGACCAATGAAAATGGTGTTGCCACTATAGGCATGTGGATACTTATTCTATAAGCCCATAATGCCAAAGGTATTTATGTATGCCAATATCTATGATTTTCTTTGACAAGTTTCTTGATAATAACAATTAATATCTTGTTAGAAGATTCATCTTGTCCATTTGCTTGTGGGTAATAAGGATTTGACTATGTTGAATGTTATATTTATCGCAAAGTTCTTGAACATCCTTATTCTTGAAAGACTTGCAATTATCTAAAATGATTTTTGAAGGTATACCAAAACAACAAATGATGTGATGAAGTATAAACTCCATAATTCTAGGTCCTATCATACTAGTTAGAGGAATTGCCTCAACCCACTTTGTGAAGTATTTAGTGGCTGTGATGATGAATGTATGTTATCCCGAGGAAGGAGGTGAAATTTTACCAATTAGATCTAGACCCCATTATGAAAAAGGCCAAAGGCTTTGAATAGGCTATGCTTAATGCTCATAGATATTGTTGATTGAAGATCTATGATTAAGGATTCATACTCTATAGTTTTATTGTGCATTGGAAGTCGAGTTTGAATTATAAGGGGATAGGTACCCCCTGAGTGTATGAAACACGACTCCCACACCTTGAACTTTTGTGAACTTAGAGACATAAAATAATAGTGTGATATCAACTTCTTCCTTGGGAATGACATATTCTTCTTGTTTGGTGACATCAAATACCAAATCATCTGGGAGCTCAATAATCAAATGATGATCACTAGGTAGTGGAGCTTTTGCATGTTGATCAACTATTAATTGAACTTTAATGGATTTTTGGCTAATGAATTCCAAGTTAAATTAAGTAAGGAGCATTATCCATTTAGTGGTACGGGTGTTGTAACTACGAGATATCATATAACATAGAGGATTTTCTCTAGCTATGACATATGTTGTGTGACTAAGTATGTAGAGTTGAATTTTCTCAATGGAAAAAACCACTTCTAAGCATAGTTTTTCTACATAAGTGTATATGGTTTCATAGCTTACCAATGTTCGACTATTGTAGTAGACAACTTTCTCTAGATTTTCATCATTCTTTTTTACAAGAATAATTCCTAATGCAAAGTCTATTGCTGAGATATAAATATACAAATAGACCCCCAGACGAGGAGGAGCTAATATTGGTGGAGAGGTTAGGTATTACTTAATATCATTGAAATACTTTTGACATTCATATGTCCAAGAGAATGGCACCCTCTTTTGTAGTAGGTGATTGAATGGCTTACATTTGTTAGAAAGTTACGCAATAAAATGACGGATTGATTGGATATTTACTTGTAAAGTACACAATTTCTTTAAATTAGTTAGGGGAAGCATATCCATGATGGAATTGACCTTGTTAGGGTCCACCTCAATGCCTATTTTGGAGATAATGAATCCTAGAAGTGAGCTCGAGGTAACACCAAAGATACAGTTCTTGGGGTTCAACCTTACAGTATGCTTTATAAGTCAGTTAAAAACTTGATCCAATACACCAATGTGTTCTTGTCGAGTTTTAGATTTAGCCAAGAGATCATCCACATAATATTTGCTAATATTATGTATGTAGTCATGGAAAATGTATGTCATAGCATGTTGAAAAGTAGCACCTACATTTTTGAGGCCAAAGGGCATCACCTTGTAATAAAAAGTTCCCCAAGGTGTAGTGAATGTTGTTTTGTGTTGGTCATTAGGATTTATTCGAATTTGGTTGTATCCTGAAAATTCAACCATGAGTGAAAATTCATGGCCAGCATAGGTATCAAAAAAATTATCAATGTTTGGGAGAGGAAAGTCATGCTTAGGACATACTTTGTTAAGATCTCAAAATTCAGTGCAAACATGTATCGCCCCATTAGGATTGCGAACGGGTACCATGTTTGAAAGCCACTCAGGATAGTCGATAGGGACTATGAAGTTCATATATAAGAGTTTTTTGAAGCTCTATTTTTACCAAGAGGGCCATGGTAGGATGCATTCTTCTAAGTTTTTTTTTAACCAGCTTAGCATCAATATGTAAGGTAAGATTATGGAGAACCAAACTAGGGTCAAGATCGGGCATGTCCTTATAGGACCATGCAAATATACCATTCTTCTTCTTCTTGAGGAGAGTAATTAGTTGCTTTTATTCTTTGGGTGATAAAATTTTAGTAAGCTTGACAATTTAGGGATTATCCTTGTCTGAACTAAGGTCCACATTGATGGTATATTCAATGGACATGTGGGAACCCTCCTCAAGATGATGGGGTGTAGGGATCAAATGAATGCCATCTAAGATGCCATAAAACTCTTATGGATTATCCTCATCTATGTATGCCTAGAAAACCTCAGGATTCAAAGGTGAAGGTGAATGTAAAGGTGGAGGGGATGGAGAAATGTAGTTGGCAAAAGCCCTTAACAATTCCTCGAACAAGACAAATTTGAAAAAGGATGGTGTCAAGGAAATTCGGTCCATATTAATAAGGCTTATGTCAATTAGAATTGGTTTAGCCGGATCGTATGGATTATGAAGTGGGGTAAATAAATCAACAGGATTCATGTTGACTTATGGGCAAAGGGAATTTGTATGGAATGGATGGGACCTAGGAACTGGTGCTAAGAGCTTGGTAAACCTGAATAGAAATAAGCAACAATTAAATGCATTTAACTACATGATATGCAATGCTAAAAAATAAAACATGTTTTTGTTGATTTTTGATTTTTTTTTTGTAGTGGTGAAAACCATTGTTTTTGTGTTATTTACATATGTTACAAGTTGGATTATGAAATGGATTAATAGAATGGATGTTGTGGTTCACTGATAGGGGTGGCTCACTCTTGTGGAAGAAGAAAGCAAAATATGGGCTCATGTATGGGGAACATTTAGAGATAAAAATCATCTTGTTTGGTATGGAGAATGATGGATTTCGATTATTTTTTAGATTCATCCAAAATTATCGACATAAGTTTGAATTTTTCATGGATTTCATCATAAAAATTATCAGGATGAAGGGATTCTTCTCTTGAATTGAGATTAAGCCTTTGGAAGGATTGTTCAAGAGAAGAGGTGGTGGAAAGTGGGTGGTAACCTAGCCCTAAACGTTCATACACTTCTTGATATGGAACATCAATGAGCTATGACATCCCCTACTCATGAAATCCTAGGCCATGACCTTGCCAATTGACTATGTGAAAATAGCGATATGGAAATCCTGACATGCTTGGAATATTGGCAAGTGCTAGATGTTTGGGTTCTTCTATGGGTGTTGGAGTTTATGAAGAATAAATTCTCCCATATACAAAATTTATGCTATTTAGAGCTGAACCCATGTCATATACTGATCCTATGGCTAAAATTGGTTCACATGGGTGACCAAAATCCTTATTCTTAGGAATAGTAAGTGGTGTGACGATGATGCCTTAGACCACATATTCACCAATACTGGGATTAGTGAGGTGGACCTCAACTTGGGAAGATATGAAAGGACCTTGGTTGGATGATGGCTCGAGAAGTGGTGAAGATGGATATGTTTCATAATATATCAAATCTACTTTTGAAACATTAGGTGATGATGATGGATTATCTTGGGAAGGTTGCTGAATGGATGATGATGATGGATGACAAGGATGTTGATGATGTGGATTGACTGTGACCACATGTGCATGTAGTCGATGAATATTATGGGAGCATAGAAGCTTGATGGGGATTTGTGATAGGGAGATTCTTAGGGATAGGATATTTTGATGGAGGAATGGTTGAAGTGGTATATGGATTAGCTAATGGTGATAGGAAAAAATGAGTGGAAGAAATCATGGACTCATAAGGATTTGAAATGAAATTGTAATACTTAAATGGCTCAATGTCTACCAACATGCAATGTACTTGTCCCTCATGAATATATTTCAAACATTGGTGTAGTATTGAAGGAACACATATACTTTCCCTCATCCAAGGTCTTCCAAGGAGTACATTGTATGCCATGGATCCTTCCAATATGTGAAACATAGTGTGCAACATTTTGACCCCTACTTCTATGGGAAAAAAATAGTACCAACTGTGGAACATAAGACATCATTGAATGATTTTAGGGTGAATGATGACTTGGTAATATGAGATGGAGGAAGTTCTAAATGATGAAGGGTAGATGTGGTGATGATATTGATAGAGGAACCGATGTCAATTAGCACTCTTTTAAAATTCTTCTTGTCAATTAGATCCATGATATGCAATGGAGGGTCTACTAATTCTAATGATATTGGCATAATATTAAAGTCATAGAATGTGATGGAAGGCTCCATGCATGTTTGGATTCTCTCTAAAAATTTGTTGAAGGTATTATAATCTTGTGATTATATTTCAATAGATTTAAAAATATCTATTAATGCCTCACAATGTGAGGGAGATTTTTAAATTAAATCATAAATTTAAAATTTGGTGGAAGCCATATTTAGACTTGTGGTTAACTGACTACTCAATGAGATGTCTAGTTGTGGTGGATGATTGATAGGTGGATTTGCAGGATTTTATTGACTAGGGATATGGATTGGTGGTGAAGGATTGGGAGAAATTTGAATGGGTGGTGATGTGGGAGGTTGTGACACACTTACTTGAGGCTATTGCCTTACATTTTGTTGATTATTTATTTGACCTCTAGTGACCACATGGATGGTCCTTACAAACCCTTGGTATTTTTAGATGTGACTAACTTGATTAGGAGGAGTTTTGGTATTAGCCCCCTATATTTGGTTGCACCTCCTCATGGTGAGGAAGTGGTGTTTGAAAAATACCAAGGTTTTGGTTTTTTTGAGCAAGGGGGTTGTCAAGCTTGATTGCCCCCAAGTCAATTAGGTATTGAACAATATCTTTGAATGTATAGAAATTGTTAATATCATGCCCATTTTGCCTATGATGAGGATAAAATAAATGTTCCTAAAAGGATCATCTGGTCTAATTTTTTAATTGTTAAAATAAAATAATTGTTAATATCTTTGAATGTATAGAAATTGTTAATATCATGCCCATGTTTAGCGGGATCATCTGGTCTAATTTTGGTTAAAGCAAGTTTTTTTCTGTCATACAAACTTTAGAAAAGGGAAGCATATGACTCGGCTAAAAGGATATATTGCTGATTTTGTCATATAAACTATTTCTAGGGATAATTTTCTACAGCTAGAACTATGTTTTGTATGGCTTGAGTTGTCGAGGGCACTACATGATAAGAAATTTATTGCGGCGTTTGTTGCACTGATTATTGTTGAGTCATTATCATATGTATCATGACCACTTGATTAATATGATTGGACTAACTGGTTGGGATAGCCTGTGTTGATTTTGGTTGGCTAGAATAGTTGCTTTTATATTGGCCCTTGTTTTACCATTATTTTTTTCTTAGGATTAAGTATGCCTTCTTGGATTTTTATTTCCTTGATGACTAGCTTGAGCTAAATATTTTTCAAATGAACAATAATTTTGTAGTTTAAGCATCCAAAAGATAGGTTTTAAACAACTCTTAGTGAATAATTTTATTAGTTCATCCATTGGTAGGTTGAATGGCAAATTGTTAATGACAATCGTCCAATGGTTTCTAAAATCGTAGATAGATTCATCATAATGTTGTCTTAAAGCATAGACATCAGTTAATGAGACTTTATTTTTAACATTTAGGATGAAACATTCAAATAATTGGTCAATAAATTGCTCAAAAGTATAAATACTATGATTGGGAAATTGATTATATCACTCTATGGCATCTCCTCTTAATGTTTGAGGAAAATTTCTGAGCATGAGAGCATTGCCATTTTGAATTTTGAAACATGTGTGTACAAATGTGCTCACATGCTCTTTGGGATTCTAAGTTCCCTTGAATTTGTCAAACTTAGGTACCATGAAATTTTCTAGATATGGCAATGATGGTATCAAAGGATGAATGGGTTGATTGATAAATTGGCATAAAGTTGGTTTATGGTTTATCAAACCATGAGTATGTTGTATAAATTGATCTATCTATTTTTGCATGACATTAATTCAAGGGTCTTCTTCAGGAATGTGGAAGCCCTAAATTACCTGATGATTTTGAGGTGGGGTGGAATTTTTTTTTGGAGTGACTAAATGATGCTAATATTGATAATGATGTGTAGACACCTAAAACACATCATGCCAAGGGTAACTACTCATATGGACATGCTACAAAACCATATGAAGGATTTTGGATAGACTCCAAGATAAAGCAGTGGTTCTAACCACTAAATTTAGGTATTCTGGCCTAAGCAGTCTGAACCGCATCCCAGACCTGGGGTCTCCAGTCTGAACCATGGTTGACACCTATGGTCTATAGTCTGGACCACAGATATGACCTGTGGTGTGAACTGGAGTTTAGTTAGGCCTTCCATCTAAGCAAAATAGGTTGGAATGGCCAAGAGATCTAGAAGGAGGCAGTTGGAGGACAAAATATTCCAAAGGCTTCCATCCCAACTATCCTATCCAAACTTCTTGGTCTTGGCTTCTCCATGAAGCCACCCCTAGCCCTAGGGACATGCTATAAATACCTCCCTCCAAGGGGATGAAGGATAGAGATTATTTGTATAGCGAATTGCTGGAGAATTATTGAACGAGAGCTAACTGATCAAGAGAGCAGCGAAGCCCTATCAAATTGCATACCGACTTTGTGCATTTGAGAGCCCCTTTGCTATCCATCTAAAGACCAATTAACCATGGATTCCCTAGGTGCTTATGAGGATCAAGAAATGCAAATCTAGGCAAACGAAGGCCATTCACAATGATTTGACCGCCAAATATGTTAGAGGACAACAAAGGCGACCCTTGAACATCAATTCGGACAAGGAGGTCAAGCCCACTACCCCTAATTCTAAGGGTAAACCCATTAGAGGTCAAACCATAGTTGTCAACCATGGTTCACAGTGTAGACCACCCCTCATAGCTGTGGTTTGCAACAGGTTAATGATCACCTTACTTACTTTGCTTTTGATCACATAGATTAGTCATGTTAGTCTTTTTATAGGTTTAATTGCATCTTAGGGAAACTTTGACCGTAGGAATTAGACATTTCATGTGTTGCATTAAGTAGGAGTACATTGGATTTTTTATGTGCTTTATTGCTTCTAATTCGATATTTGATCTATGCATCATTTTCTTATTCATGTCTTGTATGTTTTAGCATAATTATTGATGTAATTAGAATAGCTTAAAGTATTTCTTTATGCTTTCTTGTTTTACTAGTTTAATGGTATTTACATGCATATTTCTTTAAAGGGCCTCATCATGAGAGACTATCAATCTTTGTAATCGTGTGTTGTTGTTTCTTTTTTGCAAAGAGACAGGTGCAAAAAGGAGCCTATATCATAATCCTTCCACATCACGGAGAAGGGGGTTAGCTCTACCCCAAGGCAATTTATGAGTAATCACCGGAGCACAATAAGTGCATCTACCCTATTGAGGGCATTGGAAATTGTAACATCTATATCATCTTTTGAGTGACCCTAAGAGGGCATTTTTGTAATCCGAGATCCTTTAAAGATTAATACAAGAAAATTTGCATACATTGGATTTCTTTGTTCAATTTATGTATTTTTGTGGATATTTGTGCTTTTGTGATGGTATATATTAGTACCCTAGCTAGGTGTGCGCTCCGCGGTTACATCAGATGGTGATCATGGTGGAACCCCACAATTTTAGCCCTAAATTATGATTGTTCTTGGCTGTTTCTTTTCATAGGTGTTTGACCCACGTCTATAACCTGTGGTCTCCACTGTAGCTTGCAGATCAGACCTGCGGTTCACAGAGGAAAAAGCAAACAATAGGAAAATTAGTAGGCAATAGAGCAGGAGCTGAGGTAGGTCCTAATTTCACCTTCTTTGTTGAATTTTCTACTCTGTATATTTCTATAAATCATCAAACTATTGCAAATTAGGAACTAAAAAAAAAATATAAGGGGTCAATGAACAAGTCCTAGTTTGTTTTCATTTTCCATTAAGTAGAAAGGCATTGTTGGGAATAGTGAACCTCTGAGTGCATTTTGCCCCTAAATACAACAACCTTGATAAGGATTGTGTGTCGTTTGCATGCTTGAGGCCCAATCAATGGCCATGTCATTGTAATTGCATTGTTAAAATATCATATAGGACATTAGCATGCATTCTTTCTAAATTTGAAATGTTCCTTTCTTTTCATGCATATCATGTAGGAATGATCATTATGCTCTTTTATGCATGTCATTTTTGCAAAGTAAAAGGAACCACACACACCACGTTCCATTTAATCATCAGTGGCATTGGGCTCTCAAATCCAACCCACTTGATTGAGACCAACAGTGGATGTCATTACCACTTTGTTGGCTCATTTGAAATTGTATTATCAAGACTCGCTCGTTGCCAAGGCCAACCCAAGAACTATCCTATCCATGCAAAATAACATGCACTCTTCTTCAGAAGGGTGTATCGATGCACACGATATGTTGGGTGAGGGTTGGTAGTACCTATGCTACTTCATTGAGTATGGAATTCATTACCATATTCGGCTTGTGTGAGTATATAGGTGAAAGAAAATTTAACTAAGTTTAAAATCCAACAATCTTTCAAAACATGCGAGAGTTTCTAACACTAATACAACACATATGAAAATGACATCAAATAGTTTAGGGCTCATAATAAAAATTTAAAAGGAGATAATCATCATTTGTAGACTTTGTTTGCATAATAAAACACATCTAGATATTAGGTACACAAATGGTGAACACACGGGGTGATCGAAAAAGGTCTTGGACTGATGACCATGATCAACCCCTAATTGGTTCACTACAACATGTGTCGAGTCCTCATACACATGAGCGAACTGAATGACATTCAACAAGCATTAGAGGTGACAACTCAACACGAGGAGATCCCATTGAGTGGACCCTCGATAGAAGAACTTTAGTACACTCTTCTAGGCATAGGACTGAGTGTAGAACTTCTCAGCATGAGGATGGTCTCCCCCAAAGCCATTATTGAGACCATACTACATGCGCATCAATGATATTGATCGAGGAATATGTTGTGTAGGGGAACAACTTGGTTACCATACGTACTAAGTCCATAGGAGGTTCTAACCCTCCATTTTCAGAGTATAGATAGATCAGAGATCCACCCATTCAAGGGTAGGAGGACATGCTCGCTTCTGAGCATAGGTCCATCCATACTCTCGTGCATGGCGCACCATGCAAGATCAACATTGATATATCAAAGGTGGGAGCTAATGGAACACCACCGCATGAGCAGTGGAGGTCTAGAAAGTTAAATGGTCTAGGTAGTGTTCTTGAGTATCTAGGCTTTAAGCCTACAGCTCTGCATACTCGTGCTCTGAGTGAGCATAGTTGCAGTTGTATCAAGATCACTAGAGAGCATGGAGAGGCTTCTAAGCACCCTCATGTCACACATCCACCATCCACACATATGTCTGATGCGTACAGAACCCATAATGTAGCTCACATAGAGCACACACATCGAAGGCCTCCTACAGCAAACTAGATCGACAAATCACATAGACTGGTGTATGAGAAAATATGTCAACTCCTCCAAGATAAATTGGACAATGCTCACCTAGAGAGGCAACATATTGAAGATGAAAATATTCAATTGCAAAGGCTCTTATGATAGAGATTATATGAGGAGTGCATGCACAAGGAGCATATTATAGCTCAGAAGGAGTGCATAGAGCAGGAGGATCAGCTAGCCAGGGCTGGACTATACCCTCTCAAGGAGCATAGAGAGTGTGTGCATAGGAGGGCTATGTCCCTAGCCGATATGCACAAGGAGCGAAGAGACACTTGTACTCATGTCAATGCCCAATAGAGGGAGTGATTACCATCACTCAATGATCTTAGATAGAGGTAGCATGAGCACATAGATGCAGACAGATATGATCAATGGTATCCTGAGAGTTACCAAGTTGAGGAGGAGGAAAAGCCATGTCCTCCACCTCCCCCGAAGAAGACATTACCTCCTAGACCACCTCCATGTTAGCTTAGGGAGGAGGAATTTTTGTCTTCTAAGGCATACAAGGTTTTGGCCAATAATTTCAAAGCAATAGAGAGGTAGGGCAAAGCTATGCAAAATCTAACATTGAGGAAGATACACAATGAACCTCTAGACCCCTCGGTGCCTACGCCTCCATATCCCGAGCATTTTGATATGCCCAGGTTGGAAAAATTCAAGGGTGATGAGGATAAACAAGAGCATGTTATGAGTTTTTTGGATGCTTTTTTCTAGATAGAGAGTCAAGATGCCTTGTTGTTACGCACTTTCATTATGACACTTTTCGGTCTGGCTCGAGAGTGGTTCAACCAACTGAAGAAACACAATATTACTAGTTTCAAGTAGTTGGATGATGCATTTCTTGAATGCTATTCATTTGGCATCAAGAGACAGACCAACCTTTTTGATGCTCAGCACAACGACGAGCCCATCGAGAAGTACAAAAAGAGATGGCGTAGAATAATGGAAAAGCTACCATTCCCTATTCCTACGACCGAACTACCCAAATTTTTACAGAGTTGTGCCAAACACTTCTTGCTACTATTGCAACTGTAGCAGTACCTTGTATTCAAGGAAGCTATGGTGCAAGCCAGGGTGATCAAGGAAATCAAGTTGTAAGAAGGCAGCTTGAAGCTCAAGACTAGGAAAGAGGGGTTTAAAAAGAGTACTACAAAACAATAGGGCAAGCAGGCCCACGTGAATCAAGTAGTACTAAATCTCGGAGGAGAAGACAAGGGACATCAAAAGCCTAATTATCAGGTCCAACCTCCTCCTGCGCATTATGAGACACACAAAAACAACTATAAGGGAAAAAACAAAGAAGAGCGTCCACCTCGCCAGTTCACGCCCTTTACGGAATTGATGACTTTGATTTTCCATAAACTGTGCGAGGCCAAGGCCATACGATTGCCTGAGGTCAAATTAGTAGATCCGAATGTGCCAAAGTCAAAGTGGCATCAAGAATATCTATTCTGAATATTCCATAGAGCGAAAGGCCATGACATCGATACATGTTGGTCCTTCAAACACATCATACAGAACATGATAGAAAAAGGAGAGCTAGTAGTACCAGGAAACCCATAGGCACCCAAAAATAGAAACATGGGGATTTTCAAGAATCCACTTCCTAATCAAGGGGGTGCCTCGTAAAAATGTCGGCCAGGTCAATCAAGTGAGAATCAAACCACCTACCCAGGGGTTCATAGGCATGTTCAATGTTATTACTAGACACGAGAGGTACGATCAACTGAATAAACCTCATGCTCCTATTAGAATACAAGATATGTTGGATCAATGACCAACTCAAAAAATTCTAGGCCCACTCGCTAGATCGGTGGTGATCATAAGGAGCAGGTTAGTTTAGAACCTGCAGAAAACTCCTACGAAGTTGTTAATATATGAGCTTATTCAGCAGTCCCCTAGACACAAGGAGACTCTTATGGAAATTTTGAGGTCCATTGAGGTACAGTCCCAAGATGTCCATACATTTACAATTTTCTTGGAACATGTACAACAGTGTCAAGAATCCATGATATAATTTTATGATCATGAAGTGAAGATGGTTCCTACTATTATGGCTGACCTGTTGTTGCATATTATCGTGTGTGTTAACCACATGTATTTCAAAAGGGTCTTGATCGACACTAGGTCCTCGATCAATATAATTACGACCAAGGCACTAAGCCATCTCAAGATACCCAAATCACACATTGTGCCTACCACCTTTACGTTGAGAGCATTTAATGATGCACTATGCTTGATGGTTGGTACAATTGTTCTACCTATTTAGGTGGGACTCAAGACCATCTCTATGATGTGTCACGTGATAGAGGGCACCATGCAGTACACCATTTTGCTCAAAAGGCCTTGGATTCATGAAATACGTTGCATCCCCTCTATCTTGCATCAATGCATGAAATACATTCATGAGGGACAAGTTCACGTAGTGTCCTCGAACGAAGAACCATTCAAGTTCATGAACCTAATATATTTTCCTGGGGGTTTTTACTCCCATTGATGCACTTGGATATCTGACCTATTTTGTCGATTAAGATTCCAAGAGGTAAACCAGCATCCTGTGCTTAATCATCGACATATGTGTCACACATATCTGAGCATATGACTTTAACTTCTCTAAAATTGACTACATCGACAATGCATCGGCAAGTCGAGAAGCTAAAGGTGAAATTGGGCGAGAGAGTGGAAAATCATATGCCTGGACCAGTCGCCAATGAGACTCCCACTCCCATGGATGTGGAAGAACCTCAAAATAAATTTGAGGAGGTACCTTAGCCTGCTTTGCTTGCATCTTCAACAGGGTCATCTGCACTGCAAGTGACCATTCATCTAGCCAGCATAGGGTTGGGTGAGTATCTTGTGCAAAATGTTACTTTCAGAGCTATCCTAAAAATTGCACAAGAGATGGGCCGACCTCACACCCATAGATTTTTTATTAGATCTGTAGTGTCGTTGGGTGAGCCACCTAACCAAACAAACTTCATCTACATAGGGATAGATCAAGCACCCACCAAAATATCCATAGATGAAGACGATGACGAGCCATTCATTGTGAATGTGCACTATATATCCAACCCAGAATACGCCATGCGCATTTTTGAGTCATATCATTGGCATGGGCATGGCCTTGGTCTTTTAAAATAGGGACGTAGAACCTCACTCGAACCTCATTATTAGTTAGCTACTGATAGGTTCAAGTTAGAGTTACAAGTACGGGGTCATGACGATCTGCTTGCTCCATCCTTAGATCGCATGTACTTGAGTCTAGGGGATGATGTGGATTTTAATCCATATCACCCTAATACTTCCAGCTATTGGAGGACTCACCAGATGGTATTGTTTGTTACCATAGGGCCACCTTATTCATACCATGATGGGCCCTTAGAGGACAACCCCAGAGACAACCTGGGTAACCAAATCCATGGTGCTACCAACAACACTGGTATGCAGGGGCATAACCCCACTATTGTAGGCGATCTCAAGTTAGGAGATCTTTGCGATGATGATGGAGAGGAGTCCATATCTGAAATGAGTGGACCTAGTTATTATGTAGATGATGAGTCCTCAAATGATGATCAATCTAAGGAGGAAATCAAGCTAAATTTTTTAGGGTCGGTGTTTATACGCCATCTGCTACCTATGGAACAAGTGGAAGAGATGAATGAGTGCTTCATAGTCGATAGTGATTATGAAGATGAAATAGAGGAGGCTTTCTTAAAGCCTCACCTAGCTAATATCCCACTATGCATATACACAATAGAGTGGCCCATCCATGGTAGTGACCATGATGATGTAGATGAGAGGATCGATTCTAGGCTCATGTATCCGCAATATCTATTGCCTAGGGAATCAAAACATGTTATGGAGGAATTCCCTACCAACACTGAACACTGTAAGGAAATAGTAGCACCAGTTTACACATTAGTATCATATACGATCATTCTATTAGATTTATCTAGATAGTGATGATAGTGACCGTAGAATCAAATACATGGGACCACATCTACAAAATTGCTCCTTAGAAGAGGGTGGAAGTGACAGATTGTATTTGTACATCGATGATGAGTACTTGGTGGAGATGGCCTATTTGGGACCTCGCAACTTACATAATAGGCCTCCACCTAGAGGTCCCCCACATATTACAGCTACAAGTTTGCATCGGGAGATTAATCTCCATCACAGCCTGAGGGAAAGAAGAGAGCTCGAAGAGAGGTATCAGGAACTCTTTCCCAATCCACCTACATACACATAACTCCTTGAGCTGAGAGATCCCATTTTGTAGCTAGTGCACTGGGAGGATCCAGTTATACAAATATCCCATAGAGAGGATCCATTTGTTCTCATACCATCCAAACTAGATCTTGGGTACGAAAGCTACACTTTAGGGATAGGGTTTTATCCGTGTGGTTCCAGAGATCAATTCCATTCCATCAATATGGTCTCCATTGATTTGACCATGTCACTTCGCAATCCAATAGATACATCAAAATTGTTGCATCTGAACATGGATTCTATCGATTGGGATCACGCTGACTCACCAGTTCAGCCTGAAGATTTCTTTCCTAATGAAGAAATGCTACAACCATTTCATTTTGCACCAGGCTATGCTTATGATGTTTGCCACACTAAGAATGCTTCCTGAGAGGAACATGTGAACCCAGATGAGGACATCCATATGATTCCTATGCCTCACCAGCTTGAGGAGGGATCAAATATGTCAGTAGAGAAAACTTTCAATGTGGATATTAGTAAATATCCCACCAATCCAAAGAAGGTTAGATTTGGAGAGTCTCACTCCAGATGAGCGTGATAGAATCATCCCTCTACTGAAAGAGATACCTGATCTCTTTTCTTGGACTTACAAAGATATGTCAGGTCTAGATCTGAAATTGGTTACTCATAACCTCTCACTAGATCTGTCAAAGAAGCCAGTCAAGAAACAAATCAAAAAAATACATCCAATAGTGGCCTTAATGATGAAATACGAGTTACAAAAGCTATTGGACGTAGAGTTCATCATCTTCATCGACTATCCAGAATGGTTTTCCAATATGGTGCCCATAGGAAATCCATATGGAAGGGTCTGTATTTGTATGGATTTTAGAGATCTCAACAAGGCAACACCCAAATGTTCATTTTCATTTCCAAATATCGATGCCCTGGTAGATGCCACTATAGGTCATGAAATGCTCTCCCTTATGGATGTTTTTTCTGGATGCAACCAGATTTGGATTAAACTCGAAGATCAAAATAAAACCACGTTCATAACACCATGGAGGAAATTTTTCTACAAAGTTATGCCATTCGGTCTTAAAAATGCTGGTGCCACATATCAGCAGGCTATGACATATATCTTTCATTACTACATGCATAAAATCTTAGAAGATTATATCGATGACTTACTAGCTAAGTCATTGCTACGAGAAGAGCATGTAGAGGTCTTAAGGAAGGTCTTCGATTGCCTGATAGAGCACAATATTAGGTTGAATCCTAAGAAGTGTGTATTTGGTGTAACTTTAGTTAAACTCTTGGGATTCATCATTTCTAAATGAGGCATCGAAGTAGACCCAACAAAGTTCATGACTATTTGAGAGATGCGTCCTCCCACTAATATCAAAGAACTAATAAGCCTTTAGGGAAGTAGCATCTATAAAGTGATTCATCGCTCAATTATCAGATAAGTGTCGACCTATGAATCGACTGCTACACAAGGGGGTACCATTTGATTAGGACAAGGACTACCAAGTAGCCTTTACTGAGATTAAGCAATACCTGGCAACGTCACCAGTACTAGCTCCACCAAGGTCAGATGAGCCTTTTTTGTTATATATATCAGCAACCGAATTTGCATTAGGGACCATGTTAGCCCAAAAGAATGTGCAAGGCAAATAGCAAGCCGTATATTACATCATTCGCACCTTGGTGAGTTATGAGTCAAGATATGCATATGTTGAAAAACTTTGTTTAGCAGTAGTGTTTGCTACCAAGAAATTGTGGCATTACATGCTAAGTCATACAACATATGTTATATCAAAATAAAATCCTTTGTAGTACATGATGAGCAAGACATATCATAACACATGTAATGCAAAGTGGATCATGCTATTGAAAAAAATTGATTTACAATTCATTAGCCAAAAGTCCATCAAAGGACAAGTCATAGCTAATCAACTGGCTGAGGCACTACTGTCCAATAGTAGGCCTCTAACCATTGATATTCTAGATGATGCGGTCTTCATAATATCTAAAGCTCCCGAACCCAAGGAACTAGAGAATAATGCTGATATTACATTATTTTTTGATGGTTCAAAGTGTGAGCAAGGGGGCGATGTAGGAATAGTGTTTTTTACACCACAAGAAGCTCCAATGCCCTTGTTATTCAAGTTAGACTTTTTGTTCACCAATAATAATGCTGAATACAAAGCCCTACTTTTGGGCCTCCACACAACCATCACCATGGGTATTAAAATATTTAACATTTTTGGTGATTCTCTGCTCATAGTTAACCAGGTTAAGGGGCTCTTTCAGTGTCGATATCCCGTATTGAAAGCCTACAAATATCTTGTTGCCACTTATCTAGCTAAACTTGAATGGTATGACATCGAGGCAATCCCTCGTTCATTAAATAGGTTCACAGACACCATGGCATCTTTGGGGTTCTTGATCCCTCAGAATCTGTTTGCAAATTTTACTACCATCCATGTTAGAATTCTCTCACACCTAGCAGCGAAGCGTGCAACCTTTGATAACAAAGAGTCAGTCAACATGATTGTCATGGAACCAACAACTGATTGGTTTCGTAGAGTGAAATACTTTCTTAAGCAGGCACCCTAGGAGCCATTGACTTATCAGAGTCCTACGGGGAGTGGTACTACCATTCACCACAAGGTTGTTTCCTAGTTTGCATTTGCAAATTTAAATACACAGGGGGAGTAGGTCGTCTTAGCAGTCAAAGCTGAGGCTTGTCAAAGCTGGATGTTGCAAATCCAAGACTTCCTAAAGCTTGGTATGATCCCAAAGGGATTGTCGCATGTCACAAGATGCACATTTAAATAGAAAGTTACCAAGTATGTCTTGATAGGAGATATTTTGTATCGACGTGGCTATGAAGGAGTTCTCCTTTGATGTCTTGAGCTCCAAGAATCATCTTGGGCAATTTTAGAGGCTCACGATGGTACGTGCAATGGCCATTTCAGTGGCATGGCTATCATCAAATGCATCCTTCACATGGGTTATTATTTTCCCACTATGGAGAAGGATTGCAATGTGTATGTCAAGAAATGCATTAAATGTTAGCATCATGCTAATATTACACACTTGCCATCATAGGCCTTACAACACATTCATGCGGCTTGTCCATTTTCTCAATGGGGACTAGATTTGATTGGCAAGATTTCCCCTCCATTTTCAGGCTAACATACATTCATTATCATGACTACTGAGTCTTTTGCAAAGTGGGTGGAAGCCATTCCCATTACAACGACCACTGGAGCTCGCATCATAGAATTTATTCACGAGCATATCATATGTCGTTTTGGGATACCATCCAAAATAATTTTGGATAATGGAACTTCTTTTAAGAACAAAACTGTACGGGATTTAATGTCTAAAAACCGCATTAAACATATTTTTGCAACTCCATATTATCTGCAAGCAAACGAGCAAGCTGAGGCCTCAAACAAGACTGTGGTAGCCATCTTGAAAAAGACAATGCAATAACACCATAAGGATTAGCATATACAACTACCCCTTGGATTATGGGCTTATAAGACTAGCATTCAAATGCCTATTGGGGCAACACCATTTTCACTAGTATATGGCACTAAGGCAATTATGCCCTTGGAGTTGGAAATTTCAACGTTGCACATCACATTTGAAGAGTTCATCGATGATGACACTGCATGACAAGCTCACCTCAATCAATTGATGTTGCTTGATGAATGTCGCGTGAATGCCCTTGAGCATCTCCATGTTTATCAAGAACGATTAAAATGAGCTTACAATATCAAAGTCCACCAAAGAGACTTTGAATTTGGGGATCTTGTGATGAAAGAGAACCAAAAAAACTTGAATTTGCTGCCTGACATGCGAGATAAATTCACGGCTAACTGGCTAGTGCCTTACATCATATTTGAAAATATTTGTCCAAGAACCTATCGCCTAACGTTGCTAGAGGGTGTAGAAGAGTTTGAGCCTCTCAATATCATCCATATTAAGGCATTCTATACTTGAGAGTGTAGTGAAGGCACCAAAGGCATATATAGCCTTTTGTCAACCCAAAAGCCCTTAGGGTTTTGTCTCAACCGCTCGATCATCCCAAAAGGCCCCAAGCTCTCTGATTAAGAAGCTTGGTCAAGTAAAGGCACCAAAGGCATCTGTAAGCCTTTGGCCAACCTAAAATCCCTGAGGGTTTTGTCTAAACCACTTGATCATCCCAAAATACCCCATGCTATCTGATTAAGAAGCTTGGTCAAGAAAAGGCACCAAGGATTTCCAAAAATTTCTTGGTCAACCCAAAGGCTCCGAGAGTTCCTATAGCTTCTCGGTCATCCCAAAAGGCTCCACGCCCTCTTGCTTGAGAGTTTGGTCAACTAAAAAGGTTCCAAAGGTGGCTGTAAAACCTTTGGTCAATTCAAAAGGCTCCAAGGATTTCTAAAAATCGCTTGGTCAACCCTAAAAAATTCCAAGGACATGTACTCATCGTTTGGTCAAATATGAAAGCTCAAAAATCTATAAAAATCAATAAAAATGTATACAAGTCCAAATTTTTTTTTTTTTTGATAAATCTTAAAATCCAAAAACATTTGCATTTACATTTTTCATTTTCATTTGCATTCACACATGCATTCACATCATCATATTTCATTTAGGAATTTTTCATCAGTTGCATTCCATAGTAGAGTGTAATGTGTTTATCAATATAAATAGTCACACGTTTGTATGAAAATCATGCACCCTTGAATTTATCATAATTCATTGCATTCATACATGATACCTATTGTGGAGAAACATATATTATGTTAAATTTTTCCTATCACTTAGCCATACCTAGTGAGTTATTTAGATATTGTAGAAAGCTTGCTTTGTTGTTATAGACAAGGTCATTAGTTGAGATAGTGCTTCGACATATCATAATCCCGTCACTAAACAAACCAATATAAAATCCTGCTAAGATGAGAGAGGATGAAAGCTATGATAGCAGTCTTAGGTATCTAGAGAGATGAGTTTCACAACCTGCTTATCTTGCAAATAGTTGGTCTAGAAAGGTGTACTTTGGAAAAAGGACAAGAATTTCCCCTATAAATCCCAAAGTCACAAAAGTTAAATCCCAAGTTACAAAGTGCAAAAAAAAGTACAAATTTCAAGTTCAAAATGTAAAGTGACATAGTGAATCAAAAGCACTATAAAAATCCCTTGCTCAAAGAAAACGGTAACACGTGGACTAACAGTGATTTTTATCACTACATCTGAACAAGTAAGAAGGGTGAGAACTTGAATCCCTAGATTGTTTACCTTTCAAAAGCCATAGAGTGATCCCCAATCACAACAATGGGTTGGAAGAGTCCCACCTACAATCATAAGGGTAGTTCTATTGGGTGATCCCCAAACATAGTAATGGGTTGAGAGAGTCCCGTCTGCATTTTGAGGGGTAGCCCTGATCAATTTGCAATATGAGCTAGCTCTAGGTACCTAGGATTGTCTAGTTGTATAAGTCTAATCAAATCTAAAATAAGTATGGTACGATCATATGAGGAACCTTATCTCACATATGGGTTGAAAGAGTCTCGACTGACATATGGGGTATGCTTACGATATATCTAAAAATAATCACATGCACACACATGGATAATGAATATTTGGGTCTATCACGACAAAAGCCTTGTCCAATATAAGCCTCGTATAGTTAGTATGTGATTTTTGGAGAAGTTTTGAGTCTCAAGTAAAACCCCAAAAAGTGCTCCAATAGCAACAAGATATCAAATATCATTAGACTTTAGAGATATGAGTCATTCATTCATCAGAATGCATTTTTACAAAGCACAATTAAATATATAGAATATATGTCACATGAATATTAGAAATGATGTTTAGATGACCACTGACTATATAGTGCAACAACGAAGAAATATACAGAATGACATATTAATTCATTAGAATTATACCAATACATTTCATTGCATTTCATATATGGGTGATTAATTTATTAAGTTCTTGTAATGAGAATTATCAATTATTTTGCATGATTGTTATACATTCTATGGTGTCATATTTTAAAAATTGATATACACAGTTTACATTCATTCCTTATGTTTTAAGTTATTAAATCATACAGGTTTATTTCCATTAGATTATGATTATGTACATAATGCATTACCATACATTGCATAGCATATCATAAACTGCATAAAATATACGCATGCCTACAAAGCAAAAATAAATATGTGTTAAAAATAAACATCGCATCCATCTACATACATCATATGTTGTACATCTACTCATCTAGATCACCGCATATCATCATCATATAGTAGAATAGCTATCTAGTGCATGACATCCATACATCGCATCATATAAACATAGAATTTAAATAAGCATTGCATCCATGTGCATCAAATAAACATAAAATCAAAAATAATAAATAAACATGTACACATAATGAGCCATGAAATATCATATCATATATGTGTGTCCAAACGAGTACATAGGGAGTACAAAATGATAATAGGCTACAACTATGTAGGTCCTCAACCTTACACATAAAATAAGAACATCCAAATTGTAGCCAAAAGCTGCTATAACCCATATCTAGGCTGCACCCCCTATATTGGAGCTCTCGCTGCCTCCCTCTGCACTATGCTCTAGAGCCTGCTCTCCTGACTGACCTGACACCTATGGTGGATCCTAATGTGGATCCTGCCTACCTCCAAAGCCTAATGCACCCAGTACATGGGAAAATAGTAACTACAGTACTCTAGTCCTTTGTCTGGAGGCTCTTAATGTCTACCTTGGATCTCTAGCCCTAGCCTATGACATCATTGTGTGTGTGCTAGAGGACCTATGCATCCTCTCAGTTATGACTCGATCTTGTTGTCGACTGCCCTAAGGTCCTAGACCTGGTATACTGACTCTGATGCAAAGGATCCTCAAGAAAATATAGCTCGTGCATCTCTATATAGCCAACTAACTGATCAACATGAGCAAGCCAGGCTGCGTGTATCTCATTGGTCCTCATGACCATACCGCGTTGTTGCATCACCTCAGCAATTATATCCTATGTAGCTATTGTACCTACTATTGGTATCATTGGAGGCCCCATGATAGCCTGAGGAGGTAGCATAGCCCTCCTCACTACTCGTGTGAGATTTCGCTCTACATATGCAGTCTGCTACTCCTATACCAACTCTAGGGTAGTCTACAATCTTTGTACCTAGGTATCTACATCGATAGCTTGAGTCGTGAGCTCCTATACCTAGCCCTATGCCTTAGTCAGGCACCATTCCCTATCAACCACCTTCACCTCCAAAGTGGAAATGGTGGTATCTCTCTCATGATACTAAGTATGAAAGCACCCAATATGACTCTACAAGTTAGCAACCTGCACTAGCAGCCATCCCTATGTGTTGTTAGGAGGGGCCTCACCTCCTTTGGAGCATCCTCCTCAAGGTTGATCTCTGGCATGTCCTTAGTGGCAGCCTCTATGCCCCAACTGCCATCAGTACGCTGGAACACCCTATGCATGTTAGGATCTACCTCTGCCCCTACCTCAACTGGCTCTTGATCTAGAGGCCCTATACCATGCCATATAAATATAGAACACCACCCATCATAGTCAGGTGTGGTCCTAGATGTATTAACCCCTGACTCTTGGAAGTCATCGGGTGCATATCCTAATGGTAGAGAAACTATCACTAGGATATCCCTCTCTAGAGCTAGGCATCTGTACCTCAAGGGCATATCTGGTAGGTCCTACACCAAGCCAAACTATTGTAGGACACAATAGAATAAATGATACTCTCAAACCTCTAGATTATGCTAGATAAGCCATCTATCTTGACGGGCACGTCACAGCCACTCATATACCTCTGGCCATATAGGACAATCCATGTAGGGCCACTAGATGACGTCCCCCAATCCAAGTGCTACAAACCTAATGAAGTAATGCTACATTTACCCAACATGAGCCCTACTATGGATACCCTCCTTAGCATGAGGCTAGCAGGCTGCATAACATTGATGATTGACATGTAGGGCAGTGATGCACAGAGGTAGATCAGCAGTATGCTCTATTAGGATGTGCTACCACCCCCACATCTATAGCAATATGCTATAGCTGATGCCATTATGGCTCTACTCTATAATATAGTATAGCTCCCTATAGATCTAGTATAGTAAGGTGCTCCCCCAAGCCAACAACAGTGGCTCCTCTATCAAGATCTGAAGCACCCTCCAAGTAGGGGCCAACATGTTCCAGGGAATCCTCGCACCTAAGGAGTCTGAAAGGACAATCTAAATTATGAGATGCATAAAGAGGGCCTCTTGAATAGAGAAGACATCATCTTGATACCAATAACCAATGTGCACCCCTCCATGGTCCGCATCATCCTATGCACCGACACTCTGATCACCGAAGATGGTAGCAAAAATAACATCTTTTGCCATGTAGGTAGAGGAAATGATAGCCTCATCATCGATGGGGATCCTAAAGATCCTTTAGACATCCTCTAGGGTGATGGTCATCTCATCAGGAGGAAGGTGAAATATGTTGGTCCGCGCATTCCAGCACTAGGCCAACGTAGTGATATAGGCCTAATATACCCTAATGGTGGGTAGATCCATGACATAACTGAACCTGACAGATTGGAACCATGTTTGGTCATCATCTGACAAGGCCTCAAGGAGAGTCCTTATCAATTCAGGCTATCGCGCTCTAGAAGTTAATTTTTAAAAAGTAAAAAATAAAAAAACATAATGTAACTAAATCTGGCTAAGAAGAGCTAAAGAAAACTAAAAATCTCAAAAAAAAAAACTAGCAATTGCAACCTGCAACTGCAACTTACGGTTCCTAATTTGTCAATTGGGAACTGTAGCTACCAGCTACGGTTTAGGAGTGACACCCATTTTGAATACCCTCCTAGACCATTGAAGCATAAAAGTTAAATCCTAAGCTAACCTAGACTAGTGGGGTTAATTACCAGCAATTTAATGAGGTTCAATTTTTGCATTTCTTAAGTGTGGTTCATTTTACTGGTATTGAGTGAGAGGTCTCAGTTTCGAGTTACCTTACCCACACCCTACCCCTGGCTAGTCGATTTTTTAACATTAGGGAAGACGAGTATAATGGTGGTCAATTTTTTAACAGTGTTTCATTTCAAGGAATGTCTTCTCTCTCTTAGAGCTCTCAATTTTCTAAGGGTTGCAAGAAAATAATGAAAAATTTCAAATGGGATTTCAATTTATAAGTCCTCCTAATATCTGTGGACCGCAGCTGACACCTGCGGTTCCAAAACTAGGGTTTTTCGCCCATAGGTTTGACCTGCAGTCCCCAAAATTTGGAAGTGCAGACCATAGACCATACTTGCAGTCCACAACTAGCAATAAATGCACTAAAAACCCATTGTGGGAAGGTTTGAAAAGGTAAATTAATGACTCCCAATGGATAAAAATCAAAATACATGATCAAAATTATAAATTTGGTGATGTTACAAGCACCAGGATCAATCCAATAAATGCCAAATTAAAAAAAAAAATCAAACAATGAAAAACCAAACGCACCTCATATTCAATGATTTATCCTATAAAATTGGCGGTTGTAGCGACTTGCACTCCATGCAATCTAGCAAGATGATTAAATAAAAATAAGGACATTTGGGGTAAAATTTTCATTTCTTTTATGACATATTTTTAGCAAATCATCGACAATATGATTCAACACAAGTCTTCTTAAATTTGTATTATTTTGACTCCCTAAGACGACTATCATAGTCTAACTGCTCCATGGGATAGAGATGTGCAAATACTACTAAGCATTGTAATCATAAGCTAAAATAGGCCTAGCCAAGGCATTAAACATCTCAAATCTAAAGTTGTTCATGATCATTCATAATGGTCAAGCGATTTCGTCGCTTCAGACATTGTCATTACCCTCATCGACTCATCGCTTGAGGGGGTAGTCATAATTTCATGTCATAATAAAAATTAATAGAATATCCCAAAGACCGTAGATCCCTTGATCTTATCAAAATTGCATTTTTCCTTGCGAATCATTGCTAACAGCTATCAAAAGCTTCCCCCTCTGCTTGGGGTAAATAGAAAATATGAAATTTCATTTGTAGCTCTCATACTTCGGTTATATAGGCCTAACTCCTATTGTAGCACCAAAGCTACCCAAATTTCTGATGATGAATGCAAAATTTTCAAATGGAAGCCTTCCCACATTGGAAGCAATGATTCCAGGATGTGCATCCTTTTGCTGGACCTAGGACATCTAATGTTGATTAGACTAATGATCATCATAGAACCTGTGACATCATTTTAGGAGGTCTATTTTGCTCAGCATTGTTCGATCTCACAATGCATATCAAAAGGGGCATCTGTAGAAACCTAAAACACATCATGCCGAGGGCGACTACTCATATGGACATGCTAAAAAACCATATGAAGGATCTTGGATAGACTCCAATATAGAGCAATGGTTCTAACCACTCAATTTAGGCATTTTGGCCTAAGCAGTCTGAATCGTAGCCTAGACCTGTGGTCTCTAGTATGAACCATGATTGACACCTATGGTCTACAGTTTGAACGATAGCTATGACCTACGATCTAAATTGGAGTTCAGTTAGGCCTTCCATCCAGGCAAAATTGGTTAGAATGACCAAGAGATCTAGAAGGAGGTAGTTGGAGGATGGAATATTCCAAAGGCTTACATCCCAACTGTCCTAACCAACCTTCTTGGTATTGGCTTCTCCATGAAGTCACCTCTAGCCCTAGGGACATGCTATAAATACCCCCCTCCAAGAGGATTAAGGAGAGAGATGATTTGTATAGTGAAGTGCTGGCGAATTATCAAGCAAGAGCTAACTGATCAAGAGAGCAATGAAGCCCTTTCAAATTGCATACCAACTTTGTGCATTTGATAGACCCTTTGCTATCCATATAAATACCAAGTAGCCATGGATGCCCTATGTGCTTAGGAGGATCAAGAAATACAAATATATGCAAATAAATGCCCTTCACAATGATTTGACTGCAAAATATGTCAGAGGATGGCAAAGGTGACCCTTGAACATCAATTCAAACAAGGAGGTCAAGCCCATTGCCCCTAATTTCGAGGGCAAGCCCATCAAAGGTCAAACCATGGCTGTCATCCATAGTTCATAGTGCAGACTACCCCTCACAGCTGTGGTTTGCAATAGGTTAATGATCACCTTACTTACTTTACTTTTGATCACATAGATTAGTCATGTTGGTGTTTTTATAGGTTTAATTGCATCTTAGGGAAACTATGACCGTAGGAATTAGACATTTCATGTGTTGCATTAAGTAGGAGTACATTGGATTTTTTATGTGCTTTATTGCTTCTAATTCGATATTTGATCTATGCATCATTTGCTTATTCATGTATTGTATGTTTTAGCATAATTCTTGATGTAATTAGAATAGCTTAAAGTCTTTCTTTATGCTTTCTTGTTTTACTATTTTAATGGTATTTACATTTATATTTCTTTAAAGGGCCTCATCACGAGAGGCTATCAATCTTTGCAATCGTGTGCTGTTGTTTCTTGTTTGCAGAGAGACAGGTGCAAAAAGGAGCCTATATTATAATCCTTCCACATCATAGAGAAGGGGGTTAGCTTTACCCCAAGGCAGTTTGTGAGTAATCACCAAAGCACAATAAGTGTGCCTACCCTATTGAGGGCATTGGCAATTGTAATATCTATATCATCTTTTGAGTGACCCTAAGAGGGCATTTTTGTAATCCGATATCCTTTAAATATTAATACAAGAAACTTTGCATACGTTGGCTTTCTTTGTTCAATTTATGTATTTGTGTGGATCTTTGTGCTTTTGTGATGGTATAGATCAATACCCTAGCTATGCATGCACTCCACGGTTACGTCATGATGACTAGGTGAATTTTATGGAAATTGATGAATGGGATATTGATGGTGAAAATATCGAGATTATGAAATGCGGTTGATGTATGAGGGTTATGTCTTGGTTGAATAATGAGAATAGGATGGATAGTGGTATGACTTGGTGGGGGGATAGGGATAGAAACCATAGAAGACTGTGGTGTCCATGATGGACCTTGGTTAATTAGGATAGTCTAAGTAGAGTTTGGTAAAGGCTTAGGGTTTACTTGCACTTGTTGTTGAGCATTTTTATGCTATATAAGCATTTTTTTCAAGTTTTCCCATACCTGATTAACCTCTCTATCAAAAATGGAGGGTATGGAAGTAGATGGTATGGAAGATGTGGCTGAGGGACAAGTTACATTTGGCATGGTAACTTGTGAGGATGAAAATTGTAAAGTAGCATTTACATGTGCTTCATACAAGGGGTTAGTGTATATGGATGTGTATGAAGTGCTAGGGGCACATGAGGGTTGGGGAATGGACATATGGGATGAAGGTGCAACTGTTGCCTCAAAAAAAGGATTGGTGTACACCTGGGTAAAGCTGGATGGTGGCTGGGAATATACAAGCTCCTATTGTAAAGTAGGGTCTTGTCTATGTGAGTTGGTGACTGAATCTAAGATAGTTATAAGACTTCATAAGAGCTTCTACTCGTGACATGACTATGTCGGTAATGTGATGATTAATGGTTGGTGATGTTGACTCTACTTGGGGCATAAAAATATGAAAGGTTGTGGATGGCAAGGAATGTGAGGGACCTGCAGACAAATCTGCCTGTGTCACATTCAAGGAATCTACCACGGAAGTGGTGGGGAAGGTGGATGAAAGTTCCATTGAATTATCTTGATTTAATGCTTTCTTTTATTTTCTTGTTAAGACCATAAAGTGAATAAACCAAAATATAGATTATGCAATAAAATGAAACACAAAATTTAAATTTCACAATAAAAACAAATAATCAATGCTAGGTTTGTTTAACACGTGTGTATTACCTCATTCATTGATTATCTCCTTTTAATGTGAGTTAATTTTCTTAGATTCAATCTTGTGTGTTTCAAATGTTCTAATATGAATTAATCCAAAGAAAAGTAAAAAACTATGGCTAAACTGGGGAAATAAGATTCTTGCTAGTGATGAAATCTAGCAAGTTTACTTATGGGTGACCTAAGGTTTCTAAGGAAAGAGATTGGTGGATGGAGATGAAATCCACCGTCACCAAATCTCAAGCAATGGTTGGTGATGAAATCCAACCACTACTGTTAAATGTGAATCATGTAGTGTGTGATTATTTTTAAAATTTATGATTTGCTATGGTGTTCATACAATGTTAGAAAGATAACCACTTTTGATAGTCTATATCAGAAGCCACTACTCACAATACCAAATTTTCTAAAGGATGTAGAGTACACTGCTTAAAACCCTCTCTAGATAGCTGGGAGGTTCGTCTAATCCTCCATATATAATCACCCAACTACGAGGATACTTTTGGTATATGAATAACGTTCCTACTAAGACCTACAAAAATAGGAATCCCTAATCCTATAATGCAAACTAATTATGCAAATTTTCAATTCACATGAAATTAGAATGTAGTATTTTTCAGTTTGTGAATACAACAAAAACTAGAAATTTAAAATATAAATTGTGGATGGATAAAATGAGTAATATGAAACCTAAGATATAAGCTAATATGAATGTTTTTCTAGATTAATTAATGATGTATTTTTTATCTTAGAAACTTGAAAAAAATGTATGATTCCCATAATATGTAAATAGAAAAGCTAGGGTTTCAATAGTAGACTTACAAAATAGCCTATGTTTCTACTCCATTTCTCTGTAAAATGCCCTTGGGAATTTTTGAAATGCACTTGGGTGTTTCTAGATAGCCCTCAAGAACCATCGGGAATTCATGTACCTTTTGCAACTTCCTGCAAGTCTTCAAAAATCCTAAACAATGAAAATTGCTCAAATTCATGCTTATGAAAATCTTGCAAAGTAAGCCAAAAAATAGCAAATAAATTAGCAAAAAAAATTATAAAAAAACCCTTAGTGCATCCTACCATGATCACCATTTGAATAGACAAAAACACAACAACAAATAACAAAAATAAAAAGTAGAACTCAAATAAAAGTATTGCACAATGAATAATTTATATTAATGGGGGGAGCCTAAAAACTCCATTGTTACAATAATAATTCTTGATTTATTTGATACAATTTTACAATGGCTAGGGTTATTCAAAACCCTAGAAAGAAATATTGGTGGTGTCTTAAAATGTATCTCTGCTCCCAACAGAAGTGAGTGGGATTTCTGGTTATCCGATGTCGAACCACACCAGCTTAACTAGCTATCCAATGCCGATGTAACACTTCCAGATATACACACAAGAAAAAAGTAAATAGGTTAGTATAAACTATGAGGGCTCTACATTGTGAGGCCCTCAGAAAGCAAATAAATTTCCTATCTATGCAATGTAAATAAATTAATAAAACCTAAAATTTTATGCAATGAAATACCAAAAAAAATATTTACCTTACTTGTATGTTGTATTTTGATCTGATGAAATCTGTTGTAGTAGACTAGTGCAACGATGACCTAGCATCACCCGTAGGCTAGGGGGACCTCATAAATCTGGTGTAAAATTCCTATGGGTGCTTGGTAGATTTAGGAAATGCCCATTGGTGCTTGGTAATGGTAGAAGGTATTTAGAGGTTCTTGGCAGTAAAGAAGGAAGTGCTTAGAGGTGCTTGAGAGTGACAAGAAGCACCTAAAGGCATTCGATGGTTGAGGGGGAAGTCTATAGAAGTATATTTGGCTGAACGAGGGAGACAACAAAGGATGCATGGGATATGGTAGATGAGGATAGAAGAAGAGTGTGCTCAGATGCTCAAAGGAACTCAGGGATGAATGGCTAAGGATTCAAAACATGGACAACTTAGGGATTACTTAGGACTCAGGCAAGATTCAGTCCAGATTCATATTTATATTTAGGGCTTGAGCCATCAAAATAGCTCCTATTCATAATCTAACCTAGGGCAATACTTAGGGTTTCAATGACACTAATCGTGTGGCTAAGATAAAAGCATATCGGAGGGTGGATATTAAATCTAGGGTGTGGCATGGATTAATGTAAATGGATGGATAGGATTAATTCACTTATATAAATATATATTTATTAAATATATATAAAATATTAATATTTAAATATATATAAAATAAATATACATAAATATATGAATAATGGATGGAAATGGTGGGAAAATCAGGATGGATGACAAGTGGTTAGGTTTTGGTGTCTACAGTAACCTACTACACCGGGATGAGGAGAAATCTAGGTTGGAAAAGCACAAGAGGTCTAATCTAATAGGACTTGGGCCTTAGAAAAATTTTCTATATAGAAATTGCATGGACTTATATTTTAATGTAAATAGAAAGGTGTATAAATAAAGCATAGAATGCAGTTGCATTTATGATTTAAAGGGTACATCATGATGCTCACATGTACCAATAGCTATTTTTTGTAAATCCATAAGGATTCAAGAAATCCTATCTATAGATGGAAATAAATTTTAGAAAAAAATGGACAATAATCATGCAATTTAAAACATTGACACATAGGTATTATGATTATAAGGAAATAAAAATATAATAATTAGGGGCTTTACTATCAAGAGGTTATTCTCTATAAGAAAAAGGTAAACATGTGAGAAAACCAACACATAAAATGTAAATTTCTAGGAAAGTGTGGTAGTTATCAGAAAATATCCATAGTTATTAAAGAGGGTAGTTGTAACTTCCCATAATATAAGATATAAAATAAGATGAAGGCTATCCAAAAGTAAAAATTTATCTTTTAATAGATAAACGAATTCTAGGAAAACTATGTGCACAACAAAGCAAACTTAAAGGTATCCAAGGTAGTTAAGGGTTTGAAAGTTATCTACAATATTGAAGAATTTTACTTGCACAATTTCATAAAATGGAGAGTAGGAAGCAATAAAAGAAACCAAGCTGCAAGTTCTTGGAATATCTACCTAAGGTAGCTTGCCCTTTTCTAGAATAGGCCTCAGCTATTATAGATTATCAACATTTGGAACTCAATTTTTCTAGAGGTACTTCCAAGTAGGTATCTCTATTATATCTCTTTCCATTTTTTCTTCTCATGTTTCATTCCTCACTATTTTTTTAATTTCTTTACCCTCATATTTCTCCATTCCTATCCCTAGCCCTAACTATGTACTAAGTCATTGCCTTCTTCAAACATCCCAATCACCCAACTTCTTCACAATCCTTGCCATCTCTGGTACTTTTCCTCCTCTAGGTTCTATGGACGATCTCATATTTTATAGGAAAATGGTATGTGATTAATTAGGGGCATATGCCAACACATATGAAAAATTCCCTATTATAGTTGTAAAACACAAATCCATTCAATCCCCTAGTCATCAATTTCTTCATGATGGATTTTCAGCCAAATTATCATAGGTCCTAATATTTAGGATCAAATATAAAATTCAATATTTGAGCATTCAATATAAATGGCCAATGTCAATGAACATAACATTCATGAAAATAACAACAATAATATGAAATAAATGGCCAATATCATTCATGAAATAATATACAAGCATCCATTTTTTCAATGCTTGAATTGAATTATATTTCATGGATCTTTGTCTCAATTATACAACCTTATAAACATGACTCTTCGTTACTTGACTATTGCACTCCTCACATCTCTAGGAGATGCAAGCTTCACTATTCCATACATAATATAAATCTCTCATGTCCCTTGGCTTTACATATTACCACTTGTATACATGAATTTTGACTCTCTATTTACTTGCACATTTTATTCTAACACTTGAACTCTCCCACACACTCTACTATATGATATTTGCACACTTTCTCACACTACACACTTGCACACATTGTTACATGACACTTGTGCACATCCTACACATAGACACACATATAAGGGAAAATATAAATCACACTTCTAAACTATAGACTCACACCTTAGTCTAATATTTGCATATTTACATTTGTACTATGAGGTACCATGGGGGTACATTAACATGTAGCAAATAATGTAATATTCTCCAACACTTCATCCATCTACACATTTATTCACCTATTTATTTCCTCTTGTACTTGAATTTGTGCCCAATGAATAAGGCTACCTAGGTTATCCTTTTTTGCAAGCAAAAATACCTAGAAGGCACTAATAATATGGGTCCTTAGAAGCTCCTAGTAAAATTGTTGGAAATAGACTATATTATATCATTTAGATCAAGTAAATGTACCTTTATTGGTACATACTTAGGATATTAGATTACTTTAGGGGAATTTATCTAGTTACTTCATGCAATGTAATAAATGCACAAGTATCAAAGTGTAAGTTGTATATGTGCAAGCTATCCCTTGCACAACTAGGTAGAGTGTTGGCTAAGGAACCTATTTCCTATATAAAGGGCCATAGGTAAAGAGAAATATATAGTATTAGGAAGTAGTATAGACCAGAGTGGTGTGATGTAGTAGTGTAATGTGATATGGTGGAGTGTAATATGCTCAATACCTATTCTTGAGTAGTAGCTATATTCATGGAGTGTTCATTTCCTCTAGAGATATTTTGTAAGCATCTCCCTAATTTCTATTTATAGTATTTTTAGTCATCTCGTAGATTTAATTTATTTTATATTATTTTGCATTTTGTGATTGCTATCTCTCATTACATGCTACATAAAAATCTAACAGTGGTATCAAAGTCACGATAGGTCAATAGGAAAAATACCATTATCATTTACCTTGAGTTTTTGTCAACCTGAAGCACAATTGGACCAATCACTGTCAAAAATACTCAGAAGATTCTAGGTGGTAGAATTAAGGAGAGCCACAAGTTAGGATTGAAAGAAATCTTAGTTTTTGGAATACTGAGATTGCATATGACTAGAGTTTGTAAATACTAGGACTCAACATTTGATCCACTAGTTTGATGAATCAACTAGTGAAGCTCATCTAAGAGATCTGGAGAAATTGACCTGAAGTTTATTTTATTGTAGGGAATTAACTCTTAGATGAATGTGACACCTCCTACAATAGAAATCTAGGATATTTCAACATTGTTTATTGAAGTTCGAGGGTCGTCATAGTGCAAATATTAGTTACTGCAAGAGAAGAATACTACATAAAAGACTTTTGAAGTAGAATTGTGGTGAAGTTGGAATACATGAGATCTCCATTACTAGATTGGAAACTTCATAAGAAAAAAATACCATAGAAGCATTAATAGTCCATATAAGCCTTGATAAAGAATAAAAGGCCATAGAAGCCTTGATACAGAAGAAAAGGCCATAGAAATATTTATCTAGAATAAAAGGCCATAGAAGCCTTGATCCATAGGTAAATGCCATAGAATAATTGAAGAAAAGGCCACATAAGCCTTGGTACTGAAAAGGCCACATAAGCATTGATACTAAAAAATGCCACATAAGCCTTGGTACTGAAAAAGGCCACATAAGCCTTGATACTAAAAAAGGCCACAAAATCCTTGATAATGAAGAAAACTTTAGAAGAGTGTATCTAATTTGGAAGCAGATTTCAATACTAGTATTTTATTGTAGGAATAGGAAGATTTAGTGAGTTGGGAAATCCTCCTACAAAAAAGGTTAGGAGTAGTATCTTATTTAGAATCAATCCAACACCTAAAGTAAAAGAGATAAGGAGAAGATATCATTGATGAAGAAGGACTAGGAGAGTCCTCAAATACAGAGGTACTAGAATCAGAGATCCAAGAGAATATCTCGTCACCAACACTTCCAGAAGAAGAAGGTTGAAGATAAGATCTCAAGGAAGACTAGAAGAAGCTGCAAGATCAAAGGCCTTGGAGAGGTGTCTACGAGCATTGAGTAAAAGGCTTGGAGAGCCTTGTTGAAGAATTCATCAAAGGAGTTCCAAGGAGAACTCATTGGATAAATTCACTATTGGAGATAGTGAAATATTTGGGACAATTATCACCATCCAAAAAAAATCCCAAGAAGAATAATTTGGAAAGGAGTGCCAAATATTAGAAGACCTCAAGACATACAAAATATTGAGAAGAAGATCCTGTTTGAAGTCAAAATTTGACAAGAAGCTTGAAGGAAGATTTAGACAAAATAAGCCTACCAAATTTAGGAGACTTGGAGATTACCTCTCACAGCAAGAGTGCACCACTTAATAATCAAATATCTCTTCACATCTATAACAAAAATCAGAATACTACAAGAGGATAACAAGACACCAAATATTCTAGGCTCGTGAAAGAGAGACATTTTTTTGGTGAAGACAAAGTTGTTCAAGGCAGCCTATAGAGAGCTGCAAGATCTTATTCAACACAAAAAATTGGTGATCATAGACACCAAGATCTACATAATCTACAAAAGTGGTAAAAAGGTCTTTCATAAAAAGGTAAGCAACTATTGGTGCAAGTAGATTCATTAAGTGGATTAATTATCTTTTTTGATTAAGTACCTGAATTGTATTGAAGTTGCAAAAAGGAGAGTTGAATTAGAGTCTTCAAAATGTGAAAAAAGAAAGGATTATTTAAGGTTAATTTGCACTTTAGGATTTGATTAGATTTTAGAATATCAAACTATCTATCAACTACCTATTATCTGCTTTGGAAAAGAAAATGGAGACTAGATTCTATTACCTTGTTTTTAAAGAACTTGCAGAATAATACTTGCATATTCATTTCAAATTATTCTTGATTAGTTACAGTGAGTATAGTCATTCATAAGTGTCATATTTATACTTGAAACTGAGAAGAAATTGGAATTTTAGAGGCTCCATTATGCTTCCATATCTCTATTTTTGTTAAGATAGCAAGGATTCTCACAAGGGAGGGCCTTAAAAGAATATTGCAATAATATTTGAAAATCCTTGTGCCACAAGGATTTGCTAACTCATAAGAGTCAAAGAATGATTTTTTTTAGACTTCCTATGGTAGCTAAAGTAGGCATTATCATAGGTAGGAACCCAATATCCATCACAATGTTAGCTAAAGGGTATCTTCAGTTGACAATATTTGCATCTAAATTGTAATTGTAAACTCATATCTCAACCTATAATGGGGACTAGCAGATACAACAAAATTATTTTGGTAATTGTGTTTTACTATTTTAAAAGGATTAAAAAGTTAAGAGAAGAGAGTGAAACCTAAGGATAAAATTGAAGGAAAAGAAGATATTTTTTTTGAAAAGTTGTAGGAGTACCATAGGGCATTCGTGCACCTTCTGCAACTTCCTGCAAGTCTTCAGAAATCCTAACCAACAAAAATTGCTTGAATTCGTGCTTCTAAAAATCTTGTAAAGTAAGACATAAAATAGCAAATAAATTAGAAAATTAAATCATGGAAAGAAACCCTTAGTGCATCCCACCATGATCACCATTTGAAGAGACAAAAATGCAACACCAAATAATAGAAATATAAAGTAGAACTCAAATAAAATCATTGCACAATGAATAATATATATTAATGGGGGGAGCCTATAAAATCCATTGTTACAATAAGAATTTTTGAATTCTTTGATACATATTTTACAGTGGCTAGGGTTCTTAGAAAACCTAGAAAGCAACACTAGTGGTGTCTCAAAACATGTCTTGGCTCCCAATAGAAGTGAGTGGGATTTTTGGTTATCCGATGTCGAGCTACTCCAGCTTAAGTAGCTATCCAATGCTAATGTAACACTTCCAAATCTGCACACAAGATAAAATTAAATAGGTTAGTGGAAACTATGAATGCTCCACAGTGTGAAGCCCTCAGAAATAAAATAAAAACCCTATATATGCAATGTAAATAAATGAATAAAACCTGAAAGTGCATGCAATGAAATATCAAAAAATTTACCTTACTTGTCTGCTATCTTTTGATCTGATGAAATTTGTTGTAGTGGATTGGTGCAACGATGCCCTAGCATCACTTGTAGGCTAGGGGACTTTAGAACTCTAGTGTAAAATGTATGTGGGTGCTTGGCAGATTCAAGAAATGCCCATGAAATCTTGGTAATGGAAGAAGGCATTTAAAGGTTCTTGGAAGTAGAGAAGGAAGCATCTAGAGGTGCTCGGGAGTGACAGAAAGCACCTCAAGAAATTCTATAGTTGAGGAGGGAAGTCTGTAGAAGTAGATTTGGCTGAGCGCAGGAGACGACAAAGGATGCAGGGGCTATGGTAGATGAGGATAGAAGGAGAGTGTGCTCGGATGCTCCAAGGAACTTAGGGACAAATGGTCAAGGATTCAAAACATGGACTACTCAGGGATTACTTAGGACTCAAGCAAGATTCAAACCAGATTCAAATTTATATTCAAGGCTTGAGCCATAAAAATGGATCCTATTAATAATCCAACCTATGGCAATACTTAGGGTTTCAACGACACTAATCATGTGGTTGAGATAAAAGCATATCAGAGGGTGGATATTAAATCTAGGGTGTGGTATGGATTGATGTAAATTGAAGGATAGAATTAAATAAAATTGAATGGCTAGGATTAGTTCACTTATATAAATATATATTTATTAAATATATATAAAAAATTAATATTTAAATATGTATAAAATAAATATATGAATATTGGGTAGAAATGGTGGGAAAGTTAGGATGGATGACAAGTGGCTAGGTTTTGGTGTCTACAGTAACCTACTACACCGGGATGAGGAGAAAGTTACGTTGGAAAAGCACAAGAGGTCTAATCTAATAGGACTTGGGCCTTAGAAAAATTTTCTATAAAGAAATTGCATGGACTTGTATTTTAATGTAAATAGAAATGTGTATAAATAAATCATAGGATGCAGTTGCATTTATGATTTAAAGGGCACATCATGGTGCTCACATGTACCAATAGCTATTTTTGGTAAATCCATAAGGATTCAAGAAATCCTATCCATAGATGGAAATAAATTTTGGAAAAAATGGACAATAATCATGTAATGTAAAACATTGACACATATGTATTATGATTATAAGGAAAGAAAAAGATAATCATTAGGGGATTTACTATCAAGATGTTATTATCTATAAGAAAAATGTAAACATGTGAGAAAACCAACCACATAAAATGTAAATTTCTAGGAAAGTGTGGTAGTTATCACAAAATTTCCATAGTTATTAAAGGGGCTAGTTGTAACTTCCCATAATATAAGATATAAAATAAGATGAAGGCTATCCAAAAGTAAAAAATTATCTTTTAATAGCTAAAATAATTCTAGGACAACTATGTGCACAATAAAGAAAAATTAAAGGTATCCAAGGTAGTCAAGGGTTTGAAAGTTGTTTACAATCTTGAAAAATGTTACTTGCACAATTTCATAAAAGGGAGAGTATGAAGCAATAAAGAAACCAAGCTGCAAGTTCTTGGAATATCTACCTAAGGTAGCTTGCCCTTGTCTAGAATAGGCCTAAGCTATTATGGATTATCAGCATTTGGAACTCAATTTTTCTAGAGGTACTTCCAAGCAGGTATTTTTATTCTATCTCTTTCCATTTTTTCTTCTCATGTTTATTCCTCTCTTTTTTTTAATTTCTTTACCCTCATAGTTCCCCCATTCTTCTCCCTAGCCCTCACTATGTACTAAGTAATTGTTTTCTTCAAACATCCCAGTCACCCAACTTCTTCGTAATCCTTGCCATCTCTCGTACTTTTCCTTCTCGGGGTTCTATGGAAGATCTCATATTTTATAGGAAAATGGTATGTGATCAATTAGGGGCATATGCCAACACATATGCAAAATTCACTATTATAGTTGTAAAACACAAATTAATGTTTGAGAATTCAACATAAATGACCAATTTTAATGAACATAACATTCATGAAAATAACCACAATAATATGAATTAAATGTCCAATATCATTCATGAAATAATATACAAGCATCCATTTCTTCAATGCTTGAATTGAATTATATTTCATGGAGATTTTTCTCAATTATACAACCTTATAAAGGTCACTCTTCATTACTTGACTATTACACTCACATCTCTAGGAGATGCAAGCTTCGCCATTCCATACATAATATAAATCTCTCATGTCCCTTTGCTTTACATATTCCCACTTGTATACATATATTTTGACTCTCTATTTACTTACACATTTTATTCTAACACTTTGCACTCTCCTACACACTATACTATATGATACTTAAACACTTTCTCACACTACACACTTGCACACATAATTACATGAAACTTGTGCACATCCTACACATAGACACATATATAAGGGGAAATATAAATCACACTTCTAAAATATAAACTCACACCTTAATCTAATATTTTCATATTTACATTTGTACTATGAGGTACCATGGGGGTACATTAGCATGTAGCAAATAATATAATATTCTCCAACACTTCATACCTCTACACTTTTATTCACCTATTTATTTCCTCCTGTGCTTGAATTTATTCCCAATGAATAAGGCTACCTAGGTTCTCCTTTTTTGAAAGAAACAATACATAAAATGCACTAATAATATGGGTCCTTAGAAGCTCCTAGCAAAATTATTGGAAATAGACTATATTACATCATTTAGATCATGTAAATGTACCTTTCTTGGTACATACTTAGGATATTAGATTACTTTATGGGGAAATTATCTAGTTACTTCATGCAATGTAATAAATACACAAGTATCAAAGTGCAAGTTGTATATGTGCAATTTACCCCTTGCACAACTAGGTAGAGTATTAGCCAAGTAACCTATTTTCTATATAAAGGGCCATAGGTAAAGAGCAAGATATAGTAGTAGGAAGTAGTATAGACCAGAGTGGTGTGATGTAGTAGTGTGATGTAATATGGTGGAGTGTAATATGGTCAATGCCTATTCTTGAGTAGTAGCTATATTCATGGAGTGTTCACTTCCTCTAGAGATATTTTATAAGCATCTCCCTAATTTCTATTTATAGTATTTTTAGTCATCTCGTAGATTTAATTTGTTTCAAATTATTCAGCATCTTGTGATTGCTATCTCCCATTACATGCTACATCAAAATCTGACAGTGGTATTAGAGTCACAATAAATGAATAGGAAAAACACCATTATCATTTACCTTGAGTTTTTGTCAATATGACGCACCATTGGACAAATCACTGTAAAAAATACTCAGAAGAGTCTAGGTGGTAGAATTAAGGAGAGCCACAAGTTAGGATTGAAAGAAATCTTAGTTTTTGGAATAATGAGATAGCATATGGTTAGCATTTGTAAATACTAGGACTCAGCATTTGATCCACTATTTTGATGAATCTACTAGTGAAACTCATCTAAGAGATCTAGAGAAATTGACCTGAAGTTCCTTTTATTGCAGGGAATTAACTCTTAGATGATTGGGACACATACTACAATATAAAGGTAGGAGATTTTGACTTTGTTTCTTGAAGTTCAAGGGCCTTCATAGTGCAAATATTAGTTACTGCAAAATAATAATACTACAAAAAAGACTTTTGAAGTATAATTATGGTGAATTTGGGATACTTGAGATCTCCATTGCTAGATTAGAAACTTCACAAGAATAAAATACCATAGAAGCCTTGATCAAGAAGAAAAGGCCATAGAAGCCTTAATCCAGAAGAAAAGGCCATATAAATATTAATCTATAAGAAAAGGCTATAAAAGCCTTGATCCATAGGGAAAGGCCATAGAATACTTGAATAAAAGGCCACATAAGCCTTGGTACTAAAAAAGGCCACATAAGCCTTGATACTAAAAAAGGCCACAAAAGCCTTGATCCTGAAGAAGACTTCAGAAGAGTGTATCTAATTTGGAAGCATATTTCAGTACTATTATTTTATTGTAGGAACAGGAAGATTTAGTGATTTGGGAAATCTTCCTATAAAAAATGTTAGGAGTAGTATCTTCTTTAGAATCAATCCAACACCTAAAGTAAAAGAGATAAGGAGAAGATATTGTTGATGAAGAAGGACTGGGAGAGTCTTTATTGAATACAGAGGTAGTAGAATTAGATATCCAAGAATGTGAAATATTTGGGACAATTATCGCCATACAAAAACAAGCCCAAGAAGAAGAATTTGGCAAGGAGTGCCAAATATTAGAAGACCTCAAGACATACAAAATCTTGAGAAGAAGATCTTGTTTGAAGTCAAAATTTGACAAGAAGCTTGAAGGAAGATTCAGACAGAAGAAGCCTACAAAATTTAGGAGACTTGGAGATTGCCTATCACAACAATAATGCACCACTTAAGAATAAAATATCTCTTCACATCTACAACAAAAACAAGAAGGCTACAAGAGGATAACAAGCCACCAAAGATTCTAGGCTCATGAAAGAGAGACATTTTTTTTGTGAAGATAAACTTGTTCAAGGCAGCCTATAGAGAGCTGCAAGATCGTATTCAAAACAACAACTTGGTGATCATAGACACCAAGATCTACACCCTATACAGAAGTGGTGAAAAGGGATTTCATAAAAAGGTAAGCAACGATTGGTGCAAGTAGATTCATTAAGTGGATTATTTATCATATTTGATTAAGCACATTAATTGTATTGAAGTTGCAAAAAGGAGAGTTGAATTAGAGTCTTCAAAAGGTACAAAAATAAAGGATTCTTTAAGGTTCATTTGCACATTAGGATTTTATTAGATTTTAGAATATAAAACTATCTATCAACTACCTATTATCTACTTTGGAAAATAAAATTAAGACTAGCTTCTATTACCTTGTTTTTAAAGAACTTGCAGAATAATACTTGAAGATTCATTTCATATTATTCTTGATTAGTTGCAATGAGTATAGTAATTCATAAGTGTCATATTTCTACTTGAAAATGAGAACAAATTGGCATGTTGGAGGCTCCATTATGCTTCCATATCTCTATTGTTGTTAAGATAGCAAGGATTCTCACAAGGGAAGGCCTTAAAAGAATATTGCAACCAGGTTTGAAAATCCTTGTGCCACACGGATTTGCTAACTCATAAAAGTCAAAGAATGATTTGTTTTAGACTTCTTGTGGTAGCTAAATTAGGCATTATCATAGGTAGGAATCCAATAGCCATCACAATGTTAGTTAAAGGGTATCTTCAATTGACAATATTTGCATCTAAATTGTAGTTGCAAACTCATCTCTCAACCTATAATGGGTACCAACAGATACAACCAAATTCTTTTGCTAATTAGGTTTTACTATTTTAAAAGGATAAAAAAGTTAAGACAAGAGAGTGAAACCTAAGGACAAAAGTGAGGAAAAATAAGAGAATTTTTTTAAAGGTTGGTAAGATTTTTAGAACTTGCTAGATTTAATAGAAATTTCCCTTTAATCTATGGAAATTGTAAAACTAATCCAATATTTTACAGTCTACCAAAGTACATGAATTTCAAATATCAAAATTCCATAGATTTTAGAGGTATTTTAAGTCATGGCATGAAATTTTCCATTGTGCATAATCTCCCAACTATTTCACCTAAAACAAAGGAGAATAGAAGGTCAAAACATATCAAGCACACCCCTCAATCAAAAAGGGGGAGACTTCACCTTTTTTCCTTATTGATGTTTTATGTTTTAAGATAGCAAACAACAATGGGGTAGAAAGGTGAGGCCAAATACAAAGGAAAGTATTATATATGATTAGGAAAATCTAGCTCTTTAGAATATACAACCACTTAGGTATAATCTCAATATTTTCATTTTCTAATTTGTCTCCCTTACTTTATTTGTCATATTTTATATCCCTTTAGTTTCTCATTATCCAGTAATCCAATTTTGTTATCCCATACCCCGAATAAGCTCTAATTTTTCCAACCCACTCTCATTATTTCACTTCTATTTTTGTCACAAAAATCCCCCAATTGCTTATCCTCTTCTAGTTTTCATATCTCTTATTTCTTTTAAATCCTATGCCTAATGGATAAGACTAGATATGATCTCCTTTTTGCAAGAAAAAATCCACAGGAAGCACCAATAATGTCAATTAAGGTAACTATCCTTGAAAGCAATGTAACACTAATTTTTCTAAGGAAAAGTCCAAATACAAGGATAAAATTGTCATTGTTGCATGATCAAGTTATCAAAGGTCTAGATGCATCTGTTCGAGTTTGAGTTTTAAAGTGTCCAAGTCTTCTCAAAATGGCTATATTTATAAAAACAACTAGAAAGCAAGATGCACTTGGCCAGGTCAAAAATTTTCTAAGGTTCCAATAAAGTAAATCCTAGACTTATAAAAGGATGGCATTACCATGAAGCCTATAAAAGTATAGGATGGAAAAAACCAAGCAATATTGAGATTTTTAAATGGTGGCATCAGGTAAAGAACTTAAAAAGTCTAGGCCAACCCATCAAAAACTCAAAACAAAAGAAGCTTAGAATTAAATAATCTCAATATTTTCAAGTGATGACATGATCGAGATCCTTTTATAATACTAGCCTTAGAAAATTTTATCTTGATATTTCCAAATATTGATGTCATCCAAGGTCACTAAAAATATTTTCCAAGCCTCTAAGGTTTTTGCAATAGCTAGAAGGTTTTGGAAAATTTTGTGAGCTCTAGAAATGAAAAAAATACTCGTGTACATGTCCTTTTTAGCAAGAGTTGCATGTACCAAAGGCTTGAAGTGATTGAGCACTTAGCCATCCATATTGAAATAACTAGGCTAAGTTGGTAGCTCTAACAAGCCAACATGAAAACAAGGCATAATGTTAAAAATATAAGCCTATAAAATATACCTATACCCCTTAAATATGTGGGGATGACAAGGTTTGGAAAGAGATCAGGACTAGCCATGTCTTCACTAGAATCAAGATAGTTGAGCTAGGATAAGATGGAAAGTGACAATAACTCCCCTAGAGTGTGTTGAGTAGGTCATGCTTCTCCATATTAGACCTAAAAAAGGCTCTCATAGTAATGATAAAAATAATAGAAAGCATTGCATAGTCTTATAAATAGCTAAGAATTTCTCAATACAAGGGTCAAAAATTTAATGTCTACCTCATGTATACTTTGAGGAAATGATATGTTGTTTGGATTCTATGAGTAGATGAGTTTTTTGGATGATAAGTATATTTTACCTATGCATGTTTAATCATTTATGTTAATAATATGAATAAGAACAATTTTGTTAAGCAAATTCTATTATTTGGACTGTTGTTTGGATTGTCTTGCACATAGTACTTGGAATGCAAGACAAGACATAGTATAAGATCTTAATTTATCCTAAATGCTCTATTCTATAGCTAGTCTATTAGGCTTTAATTGATATTAACTTACAAAGTGTCTATAGATATTCCTTCTTGTTATCTGATTCTAGCCATATTTCAATCAATTTTTGACCTTTAACTCTCTCTTTGACCCTTGTATTTTTGACTTCAGTATTTGATTATATTATTTCATTATTTAACATTTCAAGGAGCCAACCTTCTTCATAGGTTGATAGGGATAAACTCCTAACCATCCAATCTTGGTTGTGGTCTACGGGTGAATTTTCATATTAGGCAAATTGCCAACCAAAACTCAAATACCCCAATATCATTAGTCCTTGTTACCCCAATCCCTCCTCCAATAGTCCCTCTATTTAAACCTTTGACTATTTTTTTTCCATCCCTAGAGCAGTAAGAAGGATTTTAGATAGTGATTCCAACTTTGAATGCATTAAAAGAACTTCATAAGGTTAAAAAATAGATGACACAATATAATTAGGAGTAGGCTACATTAGCATAGCTACTAGCAATGACTCAACTGATCATCCAATTTGCCCCACAAAAATGAACATTTTTGTTTACATGAAAAGAGTCATTGGTGTCAAAACCTAAAGGGTAAATTATAGAGAACAATTGGTGGGTAGGATAAAATTCAACTCATGCAGGATGTTGGAAATTAGTTGCATATGATTATGAAAAATTGGCAAAAAAAGACTTGGCATATGTCAATAATGACCTTAGTCACCACTACTGAGAAGCTAAAAAGTCAAGTTAGCTTATTATTGCATAAAGGACTTCTCCTTGGGATATAGATGGCATGCTTGTTTTGGAAAAAGAATATTTGTGACTACTAAAGTAACATAAAGAGTATTCATCTCCTTTTGAAGCATGGTCGAATCCCCCTGAGGTGAAGGACATTGTTGAGGTGATCACACCTTTAGTGGCACTAAGGATACAATTACAAAATATCACTTATAGTATAAATAATTTATCCTACATGGACCAATTTAAGTTCCAATTAATTCATGGACACCTTGGATAGATATAGTACCCTTTATATGAGGAATGGGAAGAACTCAAGCAATCATTGGATAAGCTACTAGCTTTGAAAATTTTATATATTCTCTCTTTACATTATTTTATCTATTCTTTTTTAGATTCCTCCAATTTTGAATATACACCCAAGGATGAAGGCAGGAGTTCTAAATTCTCCTTAAACAAGCAAGAATGCCCTTATGAGTTAACAAAACAATAGTGAATTTTCAATAGATGCATAGGTATTTTCCTTAGATTTTTGAAAGAGGAATAAAATAGAAAAAGTTTATACAAAGTGAGGAAAGAGGCATCAAACCAACGTAGGCAAAAATGTTTCAATCAAGGTTAGGAACATTTTATAAAAAAAATGACCAAGAAAGGAAGGCAAAATTTTTGATGACTTACATGGCCTAAAAGTCCAAAAAGGTAGAACAATCACAATTAATGAAAAAGGAGCATAAATTCCAAAGATCAAAATGTAGACACCAAAACCTAGCCACTTGTCATCCATAATGACTTTCTCACCATTTTCACCATTTTTTTACATATATTTATTTTACATATATATATTTAATATTAATATTTTATATATTATATTTTATATATTTAGTATATATATATATATATATATATATATATATATATATATATATATATATGAATTAATCTCAGCCATCTGATTTCATATAATCCTATCTATCCATTTACATCAATCCATGCCACACCCCACCCTCTGATATGATTTTATCTCAACCAAACTATTAGTGTCATTGAAACCCTAAGTATGCCCTAGGTTGGATTATTAATAGGATCTATTTTGATGGCTCAACCCCTGAATCCCTAAGTAATTTGCATCCTAAATCTGAAGAAATTGTCACCAAAGTTCCCTAGAGTATCCAAGTGCTCTTCCTTTCCATTCTCACTCATCATAGACCCTTCATACCCTACTACCTCCCTCGCTTAGCTAGATCTACTTTTGTAGACTCTCTCCTCAACCATAAAATGCCTTTGAGTGCTTCCTATCACTCTCGAGCACCTTTGGGTTCTTCCTTACCTACCACAAAGCACCTTTGGGTACCCTCCACCATTGTTGAGTGCCCATGGATGCTTCTTGATGCTACCAAACATCCATGGGTATTTTATGCTATAATTTAAGTCTCACTAGCCTCCAGGTGATGCTAGGGCATTGCCACATCAATTCACTACAACAAACTTCATTAGATCATAAGACAACAAATACGTAAGGTAAATCCATTGTTTGTTATTTTATTTATGCACTTTTATATTATGTTCACTTATTCATATTGCATAGCTAGGGTTTTTATCTACTTTTTGAGGGCCTCACATTGTGGAGCCCTCACAATTGCTACTAACTCATTTATAGTTTTAATGTGTGCAGATCTAGAAGTGTGACAACAGTATTGGATAGTTTCTTAAGTTGGAGTGGCCCAAAATTGGATAACTAAAAGCCCACTCCTTTCTATTGGGAGAAAGGACGCATTTGAAGACACCACCAATGTTGTTTTTCTAAGGTTTTGAAGAACCCTAGCCATTTTAAAATCTATATCAAAGGGATTGAAAGACCCTCATTGTAACAATGGAGTATTTAGGCTTCTCCCATTAGTATAAGATCATTCATTGTGAAATTTTGTGTTCTTTGAGTTTTGCTTTTTATTTCATATTTGGTGTTGTATTTTTGTCTCTTCAAATGGTAATCATGGTGGGACCCCCTAAGGGTTTCTTTTTATGATTTACCTTACTGATTTATTTGCTATTTTTTGTAATCTTGTAGGGTCTTCAGAAGCACAAATTTCACTAGATCTAGAGTTTTTTGAAGTTTGTAGAAGGTTGCAGAAGGTGCACAAATGCTCGACAGTGCTCGAGGGCTATCCAAAAACACCTAGGTATATTTCAGAAACACCCAGGGGCATTTTATAGAAATTTAGAGTAGATACGTAGGTCGTTTGTAAGTCTACTATCCAAACCCTAGCTTTTCTGTTTACGTATTCTGGCAATTTTATGTCTTTTTTTAGGTTTTTGAGATAAAAAGAACTTCATTAATTAATATAGAAAATAACATTCATATTAGCTTGCATTTTAGCTTTTTACATCCATCCACATATTTTATTTGAAATTTTTATTTTTTTCTGTGTAAAAAAATATATATGCTACATTCTAATTTCATGTAAATTGAAATTGCATAATTAGTTTACATCATAGGGTTAGGGATTCCTATTTTTTTAGGTATAAGTATGAATATTGGTCATATACCAAGAGTATCCCCATAATTAGGTGATTCCATATGGATAAATAGATGAATCTCCCAACTTTTTAGAGTGGGTTTTAAGCAATGTAATCTATATCCTTTGGAAAAATTGGTATTATGAATAGTGGCTTCTAATTTAGACCTTTGAAAGTGGTTATCCTTCTAACATTATATGAAAACAATAGAAAATCATAAATTTTAAAAAGAATAACACACTACACGACTCATATTTAACAATAGTGGTTGGATTTCATCATCAACCATTTCTTGATATTTGGTGATGGTGGATTTCATCTCCATACACCAATATCTACCCTTAGAAATCCTAGGTCACCCCCAAGCAAACTTGTTGGATTTCATCACTAGAAAGAATCTCGTTGCCCTAGCTTAGCCATAGTTTTTACCTTTATTTGATTAATTCATATTAGCACATTTGAAACACACAATATTGAAACCGAAGGAAATGAACTCGCATTAAAAGGAGATAATCAATGAACAAAATAAGACACATGTGTTAGATAAAATTAGCATTTATTGTTTATTTTTCTTGTGAAATTTAATTTTTTTGTTTCCATTTACTACATAATCTACATTTTTATTTATTTTCTTTATCGTCTTAACAATAAAATAAAATAAATTATTAAATCAATATAATATGATGGAACCTTCATCCAATTGCCCCACCACTTATGTGGTAGATTCCCTGAATGTGACATAGGTAAATTTGTTTATAGCTCCATCACATTCCATGCCATCCATAGCCTTTCATATGGATATGCCCCAAGAATAGTCAACCTCACCAACCATAGACCACCACATTACACACATAGACATACCAAGAGTAGAATATCTCATGAAACCTTCTAGCTATGTCTTATAGTCAATCCCCAACTCACCTAGATAGGATTATACTTTACAACAAGAGCCTGTTTATTTCCAGCCACCATCTAGCTTTACCCAGGTGTACACCAAACCTATTTTTGAGGCATAAGTTGCACCTTCCTCCCATATTTTTATTCCCCAACCCTCATGTGCTCCTAGCACTTCATACACCTCCACATACACCAACCCCTTGTATGAAGCACATGTAAATGCTACTTCACAAGTTTTATCATCACAAGTTGCCATACCTAGTGTAACTTGTCCCCTAGCTACATATTCCATACCATATGTTTCCATACCCTCATATTATAATAGAGAGATTAATGATGCATGGGAACACCTAGAAAAATTGCTTAGACAACATAAAAATGCTCAACAACAAGTACATGTGAACCTTAAGCCTTTACCAAACTCTACTCAGACTATCCTTGTTAACCAGGTTCCATCATGGGCACCACAGTATTTTGTGGCTTCTATCCCTATCCCTCCACCAATTCATACCACTACCCATACTATTCCCATTGGACAACCTAGCCATAACTCTCACATATCAACCTCATTCCATAATTCCCCATATTTTCATCATCAATCTCCCATGCATCAATTTCCATAAAATTCACCTAGCAATCGTTACCAATCTCATCATCACTTGGCCATCCTGCAACATTTCTCCACTTCACCACAAAATCATTAGGGAATTTAGGGCATCCACATTCTTGAAGAAGACCCTCAAATTAAGGCCATGCAAAAATAGATAGATCAATTGATACAACATACTCCTGGTTTGACAAAGTAGAATCCAACTTTAAAATAATTGATCAATCAACCCATTCATCCTTTGATACCATCCCTGCAATATCTAGAAGATTTCACGGTGCCTAAGTTTGAAAAATTCAATGGAATTGAGGATCCCAAAGAACATGTGTGCACATTTTTACACGCTTGTTTTAGAATTCAAAATGAAAATGCTCCCATGCTCTAAAATTTTCCTCAAACATTAGGAGGAGATGCCATAGAGTGGTATAATCAATTACTCAACCATAGTATTTATATTCTTGAGTAATTGATTGAACAATTATTTGAGTGTTTCATATTAAATTTTAAAAATAATATCTTATTGTCTGATGTCTATGATTTAAGACAACATGATGATGAGTTTATCTATGATTTTAAAAACCGTTGGAGGGTTGTCATCACTAAATTGCCATTCACCCTACCAATGGATGAGCTAATAAAATTATTCACCAAGAGTTTTCTAAAACCTATCTCTTGGATTCTTTGACTATAAAATTATCATTCATTTGAAGAAGCTTTAGCTTAGGCTAGTGTCATTGAGGATATCCAAATCCAAGAAGGCATACTCAAGCCTAAGAAGAAAGAATGGTAAAATAAAGGCCAATACAAAAGCAACTATTTTGGCCAACCAAAATCAACACAGGTTACCCCATACAATCATCCCAATCAAGCTAATCAAGTGGTCAAGAGCTAGACGGTAATGGCTCAACAATAATCTATGCAAAAAACACCATAAAAAATTGCTTATCATGCAGTACCCTTGATAATTCAAGCCACACAAAACATTAGTTCTAGATATAGAAAACCATCCCCGATGATAGTTTGTCTAAAAAAATTGATAATACACCCCTTAGACGAGTCATATGCTTCCCTTTTTAGAAGGTTATATGACACAAATAATTTTATTTGCCCAAAATCAGACCTGATGATCCCACCAAATGTAGGAAACACTATCGGGAACATCTATTTTGTCCTTATCATATGCAAAATGGGCATGACAATAATAATTACCATTCATTTAAAGGCATAGTGCAAGACATTATTGACTTAGGGGAAATCAAGCTTGACAATCCCCTTGCTCAACAAAATCAAAACCTTGGTATATTTCAAACACCACTTCCTCATCACGAGGAGGTGCAACCAAATGTAGGAGGGGATAACACAAAAACTCCTCCTAATTAAGTCAATCATGTCCAACAATACCAAGGGTTGTAGGGGCCATACATGTGGTTACTAGAGGTCAAAGAAACAATCAACAAAATATAAGGCAACCACATCAAGCAAGTGTGTCACAACCTCTTCCATCACCACCCTTTCAAAATTTTCCTAATCCTTCATCACCCATCCATATCCCTAGCCAATCAAATCCTCCAAATCCACAAATAAATCATCCACCATGACTAGTCATATCATTGAGTAGCCAGTTAACTACAAGTCTAAAAATAGCTTTCACCAAATTATCAATTTATGAGTTAATTCAACAATCCCCCCACATCATGAGGCATTAATGAATATTCTCGAATCCATTGAATTAAAATCTCAAGATCCTAATGCCTTCAAAAAATTTATGGGGAGCATACAAACATGCATGGAGCCTTCCATTATATTCTATGACTTTGATATTAAACCAATCTCATCGAAATCAATAGACCCTCCATTGCATATTATGGATCTAATTGACAAGAAGCCCTTTAAAAGAGTCCTAATTGATATTGGTTCCTCTATCAATATCATCACCACATCTACTCTTCATCATAGTAACCTTCACCCATACCATATCACCAAGTCATCATTCACCTTAAAAGCATTTAACAATGCTTTGTGTTCCACAATTGGCACTATTGTTTTACCCATTGAAGTAGGGGTCAAAACTTTGCACATCATGTTTTACATATTGGAAGGATCCATGGTGTACAATGTTCTCCTTGGAAGACCTTGGATGAGTAAAATGATATGTGTTCCATTTTACATCAATGATTAAAATATGTTCATGATGGGCTAGTACATTGCATACCGGCAAACGTAGAACCGTTTAAGTATTACAATTTAATTTCAAACCCCTATGAGTCCATGCTTTCTTCCACTCACCTTTTTATTTCACCATCAACCAATCCATATACCATTTCACCAAATTATTCATTAAAGGATCCCATTCCTTAAGAACTCCCTATCACCAATAATCATCAAGCTTCCACACCTCCATTATCTTCATCATTGACTACATGCACAGGTGGTCGCAGTCAATCCACATCATCAACATCCTTGTCATCCACATCATCATTATCCATTTAGAAACCTACCCAAACTAATACATCCCCATAACCTAATATTTCATAAGTTGATTTGATAGCTTGTGAGGCATCTCCATATTCACCATTCCCCGAGCCATCATCTGACCATAGTCCTTTTGTGTCATCCCAAGTCAAGGTCCACCTCACTAATCCTAGTATTGGTGAATACATGTTCCAAGACATCACCATCACACCCCTCACCATTCCTAAGGTTAAGGATTTTTGTCAGCCATGTGACCCACATTTGGCCATAGGAGTAGTATATAACATGGGTTAAGCTTCAAATAGCATAAATTTTGTATATGGGGGGATTGATTATTCATCAACCCCAAAACCTCTAGAGGAACCCAAATAACTAGCACTTGCCAACATTCAAAACATTACGGGATTTCCATCTTGCTATTTTCACATAGTCAATTGGCAAGGTCATGGCCTAGGATTGCATGAACAAGGAGTGTCTCAGCCTATTTATGTTCCATATCAAGAAGTGCACAATTGTTCAGGTCTAGGTTACCACCCACTTTACACAACCTCTTCTCTTGAACAAGCATTCCAAAGGCTTAATCTCAATTCAGGAGAAGCCCTCCACCTCGAAAATTTTTATGATTAAATCTATGAAGAATTCAAACTTATGTTGATAATTTCATATGAATTTGAAGAAGAATCGGAGCCCATTATTCCCCATACTGAACAAGATGAGTTTTATCTCAACATGTTCCCCATCCATGATCCCATATTTCACTTTCTTCTTCCACAAGAGTGATTCGCCTCTACTAATGAACCACCACCTCCATTCCACTAATCCATTTCATAAGCCAACTTATAACATATGTACATACACAAAAATAGTGGTTTTCACCACTACAAAAACAAATCAAAAATCAACAAAAATATGTTTTATTTTTAAGTATTTATATATCATCTAGTTAAATGTATTTATTTGTGTTGCTTGCTACCATTTAGGTTAATCAAGATTCTAGCACCGGTTCTTAGGTTTCATCCATTCCATCCAACCTTAGCCATCTTGCCCATAAGTCAACATGAATCCTATTGAATTATTTACCCTACTCCGTAATCCATACGACCCAAATAAAACAATTTCCACTGACATAAGCCTTATAAATATGGACTCGATTTCCTAACCTCCATCCTTTACCAAATTTATCTTGTTTAAGGAATTTTTAAGGGCTTTTGCCAACTACATTCCTCCATACTCTTTGCCTTCACCTTCACCCTCACCTTTGGATCCCAAGGTTTTCCAAGAAGATATAGATGAGGATAAGCTAGAAGATTTTGATGACATCTTAGATGACATTCATATGATCCCTACACCCCATTATCTTTATGAAGGTTCCCACATGTCAATTGAAGATACCATCGAAGTGGACCTTAGTTCAAACAAAGAAAATCCCCAAATTATCAATCTTGGGAAAAGTTTATCACCCGATGAACAAGAGCAACTAATTGATCACCTCAAGAGGAATAAGGGCATATTTGCATGGTCCTACAAGGAAATGCTTGGTCTTGACCCTATTTTTGTGGTCCATAATCTCATCTTACATCTTGATGCTAAGATAGTCAAACAAAAAATTAGAAGAATGCATCCTACCGTGGCCCTCTTGGTAAAAATAGAGCTTCAAAAAACTCTTAGATGTGAAATTAATAGTTCCTGTCAACTATCCTGAGTGGCTTTCAAACATCGTATCCATTCATAATCCTAATGGGGAGATACACATTTGTACTAAATTTCAAGATCGTAATAAATTATGTCCTAAGGATGACTTTCCTCTCCCAAATATTGATAGTTTTTTTGATACCTACGCTGGCCATGAAATGCTTTCACTCATGGATGGTTTTTTAGGATACAACCAAATTCGAATAAATCCTGATGATCAACACAAAACAACATTCACTAAACCTTGGAAAACTCTTTTTACAAGGTGATGTCCTTTAACCTCAAAAATGTAGGTGCTACTTATCAACGTGCCATGACATAAATTTTCTATGACTACGTGCATACGATTATTGAAGATTATGTGGATGATCTCTTGTCTAAATCTAAAACTCGAGAAGAAAACATTGGTATATTGGAGAAAGTTTTTGACTGACTTCTAGAGCATAATGAAAGGTTGAAACCCAAGAAATGTATCTTTGGTGTTACCTCGGGGAAACTTCTAGGATTCATTATCTCCAAAATATGCATTGAGGTGGACCCTAACAAGGTCAAGATCATCAAGGAGATGCCTCCCCCAACTAATTTAAAGGAATTGCAAAGTTTACAAGGAAATATCCAATCAATCCATCATTTTACTATGCAAATTTCTAATAAATGTAGGCCATCCAATCACCTACTACAAAATGGAATGCCATTCTCTTGGATAAATGAATGTCAAAAAGCTTTCGATGACATTAAGCAATACCTAGCTTCTCCACCAGTCTTAGCTCCTCCTCGTTCGGGGGTCCCTTTCTATATTTATATCTCAACAACAGACTTTGTATTAGGGATAATGCTTGGATAAAATAATGAGGAAAATCGAGAGCAAGTTGTCTACCACATTAGTCGAACATTGGTAAGCTATGTAACCATATATGCTTATGTAGAAAAACTATGCTTAGCAGTGGTTTTTGCCATTAAGAAAATTTGACATTACATGCTTAGCCATACAAAATATGTCATAGCTAGAGAAAATCATCTACATTATATGATTTCTTGCACTTATAATAACACCCGTATTGCTAAATAGATAATTCTCCTTACTAAATTTGACTTGGAATTCATTAGCCAAAAATACATTAAATGTCAAGTAATAGTTGATCAACTTGTAGAAGATCCACTACCTAGTGATCATCCTTTGATTATTGAGCTCCCAAATGATTCGGTATTTGTTGTCACTAAACAAGAAGAAGATGTCATTTCGAGAGGAAGACATCAATATCACACTATTATTTGATGGCTCTAAGTGTGCAAAAGGTCAAGGTGCTGGAGTCATGTTTCATACACCCCGGGGGTACCTATCCCCTAATAATTCAAACTTGACTTCCAATACACAAAAAATACTACAGAGTATGAAGCCTTAATATTAGGTCTTCAATCAGCCATAGCTATGAGAATTAAATGTATTAGGATATTTCGTGATTCTCAAAATATCATCAAGCAAATCAATGGAGAATATCAATGCAAAGAACCTACCATCAAGCTTTATCACTAAGTAGCAATAAAATTGCTCTCTAAGTCTGATTGGTATGAAATCAATAGTTTACCACATTAAAATAATATATTTGCAGATGTGATGACCTCCCTGGGATCATTGTTTTCAAAAAAACTCATTTGGAGAGGTAAAACCCCTTATCATTTCAATGGTCTCTAAATCTACAATTGTTTGTGCTAATTCTAAAGATGAAAAGGATGTTTGCTTTATCCAGTCATATCCATATGATTCTTGGTCAAGCCAAATAGTAGCCTTTCTCAAGTTTGGAACACTCACATCTAACATATCTCAAACTTCCAAAGGCGCATTCAAGTAAAAGGTAACTCATTTTGTTCTCTTAGGGGATGTGTTGTATAAACATGGTTATGATGGAGTCCTCCTTTGTTGTATCAAGTATATTGAGGCACAAAGATCCATAAATGAAGCCCATGATGGTACTTGTGGTGGTAATTTTAGTGCAATGGCCATTACAAAGTATCTTTTATGCATGGGTTATTATTGGCCCACAATGGAACATGATTTTTACACTTATGTTAAACATTGCAAGAAATTTTAAGAACATGCTAATTTAACTCATGTACCATCACAAGCTTTACAACCTATTCAAAGCCTTTGGAACTTTTCACAATGGGGTCTAGATCTAATTGGCAAAAAATTTTCTCCTTCCTTGGGATAACATACATTCATCATCATAGCCACCGAGTACTTCACAAAGTGGGTTGAGACAATTCCTCTAAACAACACGACAAGACCTAGAATTGTGGAGTTTATACTTCACCACATCATTTATCATTTTGATATTCCTCAAAAATCATTTCAAACAATGGTAAGTATTTCAAGAACAAGTATGATCGAGAACTTTGCGAGAAATACAATACTCAACATAGTTTCTCGACTCCTTATTACCCACAAGCAAATGGATAAGCTGAAGCTTCCAACAAGATATTAATTGCTATTCTCAAGAAACTTGTCAAAGAAAATCATAGATATTGGCATACACAAATACCCTTGGAATTATGGGCTTATCGAACAAGCATCCACACACCTATAGGGGCAACACCATTTTCATTGGTCTATGGAGCCAAAACAATCATGCCTCTTGAGATTGAGATCTCCTCCTTGTAAATTTCTTTGTAGGAATTCATAGATGATGACACTGCTAGACAAGAACGTCTTGACCAACTCACACTTCTTGATGAGAGGTAAGTCAATGCTTTAGAGTATTTACAAGTTTATCAAGACCACCTAAAGTGTGCTTACAATGCCAAAGTTCATCTACATGAATTTTAAGTAGGAGATATTGTCCTTAAAGAGAACCAACAAAACACCAATGCATTATCGCATATTTACAATAAATTCGTGGCTAATTGGTTAGGTCAATACATTGTTACTCAAAAGGTGGGTAATGGTACTTATAGACTTGCCAGTCTAGAGGGAGAGGAAGATTCCAAACCACTTAATTTTATACACTTGAGAGAATTCTATGCATGACTTGATTTCTCTCTATATATATACATGGCTAATACACAAAATTTTGCATACATTTCATTCATAACATTGCATTTCACTTGCATAAACACTTCATTTAAAAAATAATGCATTTTCCCATGTTTCATATTGCATTTCAAATTTCAAAAAAACTACATTCACACACATTTTATTTTGCATTGCATTTATATCCACATTCCACATGTCATATTAGGAATCATTCATTAAGTTCAAGGTTTGAATTGGTCCAAAAAAAGTCATGTTGCCTTAATTAGGGGTCCCTTCACAACATCCTCCACAAAATTCACCCATTTCATTCCACCAAGCCAAATTGCCATTCACACAAACCACATTATCATAAAAGTCCTAGGTTTTTTTGGTCACTCAGCCACTCCTAGTGTTTTAAGCAAACTCCAAAATACATGTCAAGTTCTTTTTAGGACCATCACACATATACATTAAGAAAATATTGAGTTCTAGGAATTGACTCCAAAACACTCTTGAACCAAACACAATTTCATATATTAAAAGCATCTTGTGTCAAATAGAGATAACACCATACTTGGTATGAACCTCGAAGTGAAAAGAGTCATCCTTGCTAGTCCCATCATGCAACATAGTCCATAAGAACCGTGGTTTTCATCACTATCATAGTTCCTTCAAAATTTAAAATATGGAGTAGTAAGGATAGGGTACAATTCTCATCACACTTAGGTTGAGAATCCGATTCTCCAAAGCTCTAAATATTTTACATCACACACCACTAATCATTGGGTTGTAAGGATTGTACTATATTTCCAATAATACGATTATGTAGTCATCCCAAAAACTTAAGATATACAATACATAAATAATTGACTATGGATTTAGCCTCTATCGAATCTGTAGATGCTTGATTAGCAGTGGAGTACACTCATGCATGGCAACACGTCTCTTTCAAAGAGACATATGAATGCACATAAGGAAAAACTAGCTTCTTGGTCTCATCCATAATAGGTTTATCCAATTTACTCAAGATGAGTTAATGGAATCACTTTCACACACACCAGTTCTTGAGTTCCTCGAGTAATTACCATGATCTTGATTCAGTAAATAAATTCATTGCATGCACATTTGGTCCTAGAAGAATTAGGTAATTTTAGTGAGTTTGTTTGATGCCATTAGTATGTCTAAGTGTATGTAAAATAATCAGTTTTCCATATCAACATCCATATCTTCTTCTATATCAACATCCATATCTTCTTCCATATCAACATCCATGTCTTCTTCCATGTCAACATGCATGTCAGTTCATGTGTCTTTCATACCAGATACCACTAAGTTTGGTACCCCTGATTAAACAACAATGATAAAATATAAACTATAAAGGATCATTAGCACATTTGCATTTTATACCTTGCATTAATCATCCATACATTCCACCTTGCATTCATCATCCATATAAATATGCATTGCACAAAAGCGTTCCACAAAAAGTATTCACAAAAACACATATAACACAAAAGATAAAATCCATGTATATACACACACACATATACAAACACACACACACACACACACACACACACACACACACACACACACACACACACACACACACACACACACACACACACACACACACACACACTATATATATATATATATCACGTACAATGAGTGCTAAAAGGCTATATACAATGGAGCATCAAGACTCATATACAAAAAGTGCAGCTAAGCACTAGCTAGGTCCTCCAAGAGGACCCATGTGACCTAGGAGGAGCCCTAGACCCAAAGCTATGCCTGGAATAGCTACACCTAGAACTCCTAAATATAAATGAGATGGAAGGATCTAGAAGTAGAATATGATGTTTCATAAACCTATTCTCCAATACCTCAATATACCTATATCGAGAGATAAGATGTGCTATATCGACATTATATTGATGCTCACTATTTTCTAGCTCTTCCTAGAGCCTTGTGATCCTCACATACCACTTTGCAACCTGATGCTCCAACCATGCCCAATCCTCCTTGTTCTGATCTGGAGGCTCATCCAAAAACTTCTCCACATAATCTTCATCTCCATCATCTCTCCCAACCTTGAGAGCCTGCTTCACCACACCCTTATCCCTCCTCCTTCAACTATCTGATTGAATGTACTGCTACTGCTTGGGGGCCTCTTGTATCCCCTCATCCTTAGCTTCACCATCACCATACTCATCGGTTGCTCCTCGAGGAGGTTCCCATGCTGGTTGTGCAACAAACCATGCATCATACTTCATGGTCATCCTTACATCACCTAAATTTGGGAGATCCATATCCTCATCATCCTCATAGGCCACTCTCCATAGCTCTATACATGGTAGCCCTATATTATCTCAATATCTCCTATAGTGCACCAACTCATCTGGGACATCCTACCTCAGTCAAAATTGTTAGAATACTTGAGAGAACTGAATATACTCAACCTCACTCCTATGTCTTCCAACCACCCATCTAGCCTACCACACTCATTGTAAGTGCTCTCTATATCTGGTCCACCTGGAAGCCCACCACGGTCCCCATATCACTTGGGTATATGTCAATCTAGCCCACAAATATCGATACCACTGGCTTGTCTAAATTGGTCAACTTAGTTGTACCTCCTCAGCCACCACCCATCTCTTAGTGTAGGGCTACTCCCTACCCAATTCTATCATAGGTAAGCCCTCTAGTCGAGCAATTTTGAAGTGATCCCATCCTCAACACTACAGTAGCAAGCTACAATCCAATCCCTTCCTCCCCCACCTTTTCACCTCATATAACTCTTGGTATACCTGCACCAACAATGCAAGAGCCCACACGTACACCTATCACATAGTGAGCATATCGCTCACTACTCTTATTAGATTCTAAGGGAACCTGCACCTAGTAATATTTGGAGCCATGATATTGGCCAACATTAATATAACCAAGGCATGAAGGGTGTCCACGTACATGGACAAGTAGGTATACCTCCACTCTCCACCCTCACACTGTGCCATGCATCTCCAAACATCTTCATCATATCTATATTTTAGTTGAGCCCAACCTCAACCTGGATTCCCTCCACTGGTACCTTGAGGATGTGATATACATCCTCAAAGGTCACAGTCAGCTCTCCTATGGGGAGCTAAAAATTCCCCCTATCCACATCCCATATCTTCACCAAGGTCGAGATATACCCCTCATCCACCCTCACTACATCAATATGGGTTACCTCCACTAGCCCCACATCCTCTAGTAACTCCCACTTGTCATCCAAAATTACCTTCTTCATTATAGGAATGAAATGCAAGAACCAATGTTGAGCCTCCAAAATCCTAAGCTATAGCACAACAAAAAACACTTGTCATCTATATTTTTTCAAAAAAAAATCACAAAAACACAAATATTTTGCACAATACACAAAGAGAAAATTACCTCAATAGTTCACACTCTAGCATTAGTCCTGGCCTCCACACCTGCTCCCTCTGTTGTCATATCTTCCATGCTTAAATTACTTTACCTCACTTCACTCCACTCTCCTAGATCAGCTTCTCAAATGCTCAAATGACATTGGTTTCTTGTCTTGGTAGTTTTTATAGTTGCTTAAGGTACCTTGAGACGCCCATGGGTGCTTCTTGGTGCACTAAAGTGCCCATGGGTGTTTACAAAATGTCCAAACACCAGTGGGTATTTTTGTAGGCCAAAAGTGCCAATGAGCGTTTGGAATAAAATAGCACAAAAGATCAAATTTATACAAAATAGCGGTTTATCCCCCACCAAATATTTTCATATTGCATCTAGGCATCTATTCCATCATTTTATTAGGTTTTGTGAATATTCCAATTTATTTGGATGTACAATTTTCATTTGCGACCACAAATTGCAAGTTCACCTAGCAATTTACAAAAGCCCTCTAAAATGGTTCAAATATTCATAAAACAACCATAATCATCAATATCATCATTCATACATCATCTTCACATCATTGCATATCATCATTTACCAAATCAAACAACATTCAAGTGAACCTTATATATATTAGGTTATTCTATATAATTGGTGATTGCAACAATTTACACCCATGTAATTTGATAAAATGAATAGCCCACCATAAGGACACTTTGTAATTTTTATTATTCCATATCTCATTGTTCAAAATCACAATCATATTTGGTACTTCATATTTTGAGTGAAACCTTGCCAAGAAAAATTTGCACAAAAGATGTCATTGATGGCCTAGTTTGTGGGGCTTAAAACATGGACAATATCACATTATTTCATCATCACACATTTCCTTGATAGTCATCATGGTTACTGGATTTAGCTAGGGTGATTGGTTATGATCATAGGAATTATCTGACAGTCACTAGTTAGCCCTCTGAAGTTGACTACTTTTACTCTTCGTATTTTTCATCTTTGCATATCAATGATGACAGAAGGCATATTCTTCAACAACATTGAATCACCCCAAATTTGGGCTAACCACATTTGATTTTACATTTTCCACAATGGCATACATATTACATGATCATGGCATCTACACTTAGCAAGAATTCCTACATCTGTTGGGGTAAAAATAAACACATTCTTCATCACACATTTTCATAAAACCCTTCATCTATTGGGGAAAAAATAGATGCATCATGTCACATTTTTCATCAATCCCCTTCCCTTACTCTTTGTATTTTTCATATTTACATATCAATGATGCCAGAAGACATATTATTTAACAACATAAAATCACCCCAAATTTAGGGCAACCACATTTGGTTTTACATTTCCCACAATGGTATATCTCTTACATGATCAAGGCATCTACACTTGGAAATAATCCCTTCATTTTTTGGGGTAAAAATAGACACATTCTCCATCACACATTTTCACAAAACACTTTATCTATTGGGGCAAAAATAGATGCATCATATCACATTTTTCACCAATCTCCTTCCCATCGTTGGAGCAAAAACTATATCACATTTGCATCATTCTTTTGCAAAATTTTTTCAATTGGCTCATGAGATTCATCTAAAAAATCATTCACCAATTAATGGGGTAAGCTACACAAAATTCAAATTCTTATATTCTTTTGTCTTCAAGCACGTGTTGCACATCCCAATAGAAACTACTTCTGCACCTTGCCAAAATGTGTCTCATGTTTTTGCATTGCATTGTGTTTTACGCAATGCAGTACAAAAAGGGACATATGTGGACACAAAAACCTAGAAACTTATCATCCATCATGATTTTACCGCCATTTCCACCATTTATTTACATATATTTATATATATTTATTTTATATATATTTAATATTAATATTTTATATATTATATTTTATATATATTTAATAAATATATATTTATATAAGTGAATTAATCCTAACCATCTGATTTCATTTAATCCTATTCATCCATTTTGAAGAACACAAGCTTATACTGAGAGGGGGGTGAACAGTATAAGACTTAACCAATTAATAATTTTAACTTTAGATAGCAGTGGCATCAACACAACATTAATCAAGACAGAAAGCATCACACATTGAAGACCCATTTTTAACGTGGTTCACCCAAAATGGTTGGGCTACGTCCACAAAAACTTTTCTCTAAAAGTTATCTCAAAGTTCTTTGGGAATCCTTCCCAAATACAATGTTTATGAGCCTCGGCCCAAAGGAGATACCTTCCCCCAATCAGAATTTATGAGCCTCTGCTCAAAGGAGATACCTTCCCCTCTGCTCTGGAAATGATCCCTCGAAGATCAACTGCCTCTACCTCTTGCCAGCACGTGGAACTCCTTTCCACCGAAGACCTCCTATCTTCAATGCTTAGCCTAAGAGACCTCTGCCTTCTATGATCACATCCACAATAGCTCGAAACCTGTACCAATCATAGTCAGTCGGTCTAGTACAAGTCTTCCTCTGTCTGTCAGATCTGTCCAACTCTTGAACAAATCAATCCTCTGCATACAAGCCTTCTCAAAGACTTGCCAAATCTGTCCTCAGGTTCTTCTCATAGAACCAGTGCACCTCTATCCTCAAGTTCTCTGATAGAACTATCAAACTCATTTCACAAGTCCTCTGCTAGGACCTGTCCAAATCTGCTCACAAGTCCCCACCGAAACCTGTCCAAAACTGTTCAAGAAACATACACATCTTCTGCGCTCTTACAGCCGCACTTCGTCTTCTCTCAGTCATCTCTCTGCACACACTCTGCACTGTCTTCACACACTCTACGCCCATACAATAGCACTCCGCGTTCATCTTTGCCCTTTGTGCTCTCTTCGCCCTCTGCTCTCTCTACGCAATCACAGCCGCACTTGGTCGAACTTCAACCTTTGCACTCTCTACGCAATCACAGTGGCACTTAGAACAATTCACCATGACTCTTCGCTCACTCTGCACACTTCGACATCATCTCACCACTTCTGTGCTATCTGCGCTCTTTCGGCTGCATCTCGCACACTTCGACGCACATTCAACGACGCATTCAACAACTCTTCAACTCTCCAAACAGCCCTCCTTTTATAACAAAATTTTCATGATGAAAACTTTAATCTTAGTCTGCTGTTATAACAAATGCAAACCCTAATTTTAGTCGGCTATCATCGATCTTCGTCGGCTTCAACTCATGAAGATATTCGGTAACTCAACTGCTCGAAGACTTCATTCGGTAACTGACCCTGTAGCCGTCGCACTGTCATTTGTTCACTTTTCACATTTTAGTTACAAGAATTCACTTTGTATCTACCCTTGTAAATGTCGTGGAGATGTCGGTCCTCTGTCATACTTCTCATTCCAGTCGGGTTCTTCTTCTTGTCTTGCGCTCTTACGGCCTGTCATGAAATCGTGACATTTCTGTCTCTGTAGCTTCTTTTATTTCTGTTGCCATGAAAATGCCACATGTCGCGATATCGTGACACTTTTGCCTCTTTGACTTTTTCATGGTTTTTGACTGAAAACATAACATGTCATGATATCATGACACTTTCACCTCGAACTGTTCCTTCTTTCTTTTGTCGTGATATCGCGACACTTTCTGCTTGCGTACTCTTCTTCTTTTCTTATGTCGTGATATCGCGACACTTCTAACTCCTTCGTCTTCTTTTTAGCTTTTGTCATGATATCGCGACACTTTTGCTTCCTTAGACTTCCTTTTTGTTTTTGTCATGATATCGTGACATTTCTGACTCCGTACATTCTCTCTCCTCTTTGAGTCGTGAAACTGCGACATGTCGCGATATCGCGACACTTTTCTAACTTGCTTTCTCTCTCGCTTAAGTCACGAAAATGCGACATGTCGCGATATCGTGACACTTTTCTAACTTCTTTCTCTCTTAGTCAATGTGACATGTCGGATATCGCGACATTTTTTCTTAGCGCTTTCTTTCTTGGGTCATGAAAACGACCGACATGTCGCGATATCGCGACACTTTTTCTCCTTAGCGCTTTTCTTTTCTTCGGGTCACGAAAACCCGACATGTCGCGATATCGCGACACTTTTCTCTGTGAGCTCTTTCTCTCGAACCTGTCATGAAATCGTGACACTTTTTCATCCGTACAATCCCTCTTGCAAATTGTCATGAAATCGTGACACTTTTCTTTGCGAGCTCTTTCTCTCGAACTTGTCGGCTTGGGGTTTGCAAAAGACCTTTGAAACTGTCATGCCGTAACCTTCATCAAAACAAATTATTTGACATCAAATCAAATTCCTTCAAAAGCTTCTTGACATCAATGACAACTTATATACTTGAGCAAAGGCAATGTACCCAAAGTACCCAAAATTGCCAACAATCTCCCCCTTTGTCATTGATGGCAAACCTTTACTGAAAACACTTCTCAAGAGCCAAAACTGAAACCAACTATGCTAACAACCGACCAACTTCCTTTGAAGTTTTGCTCCCCCTGACTTGAAGCTTTCCTCTTCACTTTGAAGCTCTCCCCCTTACTCATATCTCTCCCCCTTTGTCATCAATGGCAAAGGGTCACCTTTGGGGCTCGGGACTAAGAATGAGCCTCTTAGCTTGGTCCCTCCCCCACCTCTTGATGAGGTGATTAATTCTGGGGTGGGAGTACAACTCCCAATTTCTCCCTTAGATACTCAAACGTATCTCTTGGAAGAGGTTTGGTGAAGATATCTGCAATCTGCTCTTTAGTAGACACATACTCTAGCTTGACCTGCTTGTCTTGCACTTTCTCCCTTAGAAAGTGATACTTGATGGAAATATGCTTTGTCCTTGAGTGCATTACCGGATTTTTGGAAATACTTATGGCACTTGTATTATCACAAAGTATGGAGATGGGTTGTTCATGCTTGACTTTGAAATCCTCCAAGGTGGTTTTCATCCATAAAACCTGTGTACACCCAACCACTGCTGCTATGTATTCAGCCTCTGCTGTAGATAAGGAAACTAAAGGTTGTTTCTTACTTAGCCAAGAAACCAAACTCTTTCCCGGAAAGAATGCTCCACCACTAGTGCTTTTCCTGTCATCAATACTGCCTGCCCAATCTGCATATGTATAAGCTGTGAGGGTGAAATCATCACCTTTGGGATACCAAAGCCCAAAGTCCATAGTGCCCTTCAGATATCTAAATATCCTCTTAACTCGCTATAACATGAGAATCTTTTGGAGCTGCCTAAAATCTTGCTACTAACCCAACTTCCTGCATGATGTCTGGTCTGGTAGTTGTAATATATAATAAACTGCCAATCATAGATCTGTACAACCTCTGATCTGCCACTGGAGATTCATCATCTTTACTCATCTTGCACCCTGTAATCATTGGAGTACACACTGGTTTGCTGTCCATCATCCCAAATTTCTTCAACATTTCTTTGATATACTTTCCTTGAGAGAGAAATATACCATATTTTGATTGAGCAATCTGAAGACCTAAAAAGAATGACAGCTCTCCAATCATAGACATCTCAAATTCCTTCTGCATGGTGTTAGCAAAAACTTTGCACATCTGAGTATTATTTCCCCCAAAAATAATATCATCAACATAGACAACCATAATCAACATATCATCATCTTCATTCTTAATATACAAATTGCTATCTGCCACGCCTTTCCTGAAGCCTTGCTCATGAAGATACCTGTCAAGTCTTGAGTACCAAGCCCTAGGTGCTTGCTTTAACCCATACAAGGCCTTTTTTAGTTTACACACATAGTCTGACTGTTTCGAGAGAGACACTCCTTCTTGCTGTTCTATGTAGACTTCTTCTACCAACACCCCATTTAGAAAAGCTGACTTTACATCCATTTGATATACCTTGAATGATTTGAAGCTTGAAAGGGCCAAAAACATTCTGATAGCTTCAAGACGAGCAACAAGAGCAAACGTCTCTTCGAAATCAACACCTTCTACTTGAGCATAACCTTTGCAGACTAACCTAGCTTTGTTTTCGACAATCTTTCCATCCTCATTGAGTTTATTTCTGAATATCCATTTTGTGCCAATGACATTCTTGTCCTTAGGTCTTGGAACCAATTCCCAAGTTTCACTTTTCTCTATTTGATTTAGCTCTTCATCCATTGCTTTTACCCAAAACTTATCTGCACATGCTTCACTGAAATATTTTGGCTCAATCTGAGATAATAATGAAACATTTGTAGAATCATGTGAAGGAATGACTCTTCTTCTTGTTTGCTTGCTATTTGGATCACCAATGATCAAATATTTGGGATGATGTTTCTGAACATATCGTGAAGGAGTTTTGGGAAGCAGTTGTTGTCTTTCCTCTTCTTCATCTGAAACCTCTCTCGAATTCTTCTTGACAAATTTCATCACTTGAGTTCCTTGACTGGTTCTCTTATCCCTGTCTTTTCATCAATCTGTTACATTTATGCTCTCTACAACTGTATGAGTTCTTTTGTTGAAGCATCTGTAGGCCTTGCTTCTGCTGGAATATCCAAGAAAGATTCCCTCATCACACCTAGGATCAAACTTACCCAAATTCTGATCTTCCCTTCTGATGAAGCACTTACTCCCAAACACTTTGAAGTATTTTATTGTAGTTGGTCTTCCTTTCCACAACTCATAAGGAGTTTTATGATGATTGACTCTAAGTTGGGCCCCGGTGATAATGTAGACTCGTCTGTATCGATCTGCCTCTTTCCAAAAGCCATCTGAAAGTTTTGACTCATTTAACATAGCTCTAGCCATATTTTCAATAGTTCTATTTTTCCTTTCAACTACTCCATTTTGTTGAGGAGTTATTGCCGCTGAATATTCTCTTTTGATTCCTTGTTGCTCACAGTATTCCACAAATTCATTTGAAGTGAACTCTCCTCCTCTATCCGATCTTAAGCATTTGATTCTCTTGTCGGTCTCATTTTCAATCATTTCTTTGAAAGCTTTAAATTTTTCAAAAGCTTCAGATTTTTCTTTGAGAAAAGTAACCCAAGTCATTCTAGAATAATCATCTATAAACAACATGAAGTAGCTTTCTCCCTGAATGCTCTGAGTTCTGGTAGGGCCACATAAATCAGTATGAATAAGATCCAATGGTTTTGAAGAAGTATACCCTTTTGATTTGAAACCGGTTCTGGTCTGTTTTCCATGTTGACAAGGACCGCAAATGATGTTATGGGGCCTTTTTATTTTGGGCAAGTCTCTAATCGCTTCCTTGTTACTAATATTGACAAGATTATCAAAGCTCAAATGCCCCAATATTTTATGCCATAACCAACTCTCATCTTCTTGAGTTAGAAAACACTTTTCCTTTTTTATCTCACTTAGCATGTAAAGATTGTTTGGAGTCCTTGTAGCACTAGCAATGAGTTTTCCATTTTTTTCTTTACTTATCTTACATCTATCTATGTGCCCTTGATCACAAAGTTGACTCACACTTAGAAGATTATGTCTTAGGCCTTCTACATAAAGCACATTTTCTATTTTGGATTTCCCATCCAAACTAAGAGTCCCTTTACCACAGATTTTAGCTGACTTGTTATCTCCAAAATTGACTGTTCCTCTCGTTTGTTTCTTTTAAGACCAAAAACTTTTCCTTTTCACCCGTCATATGTTTTGAACAACCACTATCAAGATACCATTTTTCTACTTTGTCTTGAGCATGAAAAGCAGTTTGAACTATCATTGACTTAGATTTGATCTCATTTCTCTTTTTAGTGAACTCAAGGCTAGATCTATCCAAACCGCACATCCTTGCTATATGCCCAAAATTCTTGCACTTGTAACACATGACATTTTTATTCATAAGAGGTGCAAAAGAGTTAACATTTTCCTTACTATGGCTATTCAAAGACTTATTGCAATGCATAGCTTTGTGACCAAATTTCTTGCAGGAAAAACAATAGCCATGGAAAGTATTATGTAACCTGTTTTGATGCCTTGGATGATTGTTCTTCTTGTGACCAATTGGAATCCACCGCTCTTCAGGATGAAGATTGATCTTGCTCGAAGACCCTATTTCATGAATGGTGATACCATCCTTCTTTTGCTTTTCACATGGAGTATTCTGTCTGAGAGCCAACTGTTCCAACTTCACTCTAAGAGACATAACCTCTTCTTCTAGTTTCTCACAATCAGCTTCCTTTCCTTTTAGAGCCTCTGTCAAACTCTGTTCAACCTTCTTCCCTTCTTCAGCTAGAATTTTGAAGTCTATAACACTTTGAGACAATTCTGATCTTGCTATCTCTTCTTCCTGACATTGATGCTTGAGAACAAAATTCTCTTCCCTGAATTTCTCAAGCTTTCTTAAAGCCAAGAAGAATTCACCTTTGAGATCGAACTCAACCTCTTCATCTCTTTCTGAATCTGTATGTTCCTCTGATAGATCCTTCTCCAAGCTGTTAGGCTCTTTCTGGAGAGACCCGCTCTGATACCAATTGAAGAACACAAGCTTATACTAAGAGGGGGGTGAACAGTATAAGACTTAACCAATTAATAATTTTAACTTTAGATAGCAGTGGCATCAACACAACATTAATCAAGACAGAAAGCATCACACATTGAAGACCCATTTTTAACGTGGTTCACCCAAAATGGTTGGGCTACGTCCACAAAAACTTTTCTCTAAAAGTTATCTCAAAGTTCTTTGGGAATCCTTCCCAAATACAATGTTTATGAGCCTCGGCCCAAAGGAGATACCTTCCCCCAATCAGAATTTATGAGCCTCTGCTCAAAGGAGATACCTTCCCCTCTCCTCTAGAAATGATCCCTTATAAGATCAACTGCCTCTACCTCTTGCCAGCACGTGGAACTCCTTTCCATCGAAGACCTCCTATCTTCAATGCTTAGCCTAAGAGACCTCTGCCTTCTATGATCACGTCCACAGTAGCTTAGAAACCTATACCAATCACAGTCAATCGGTCTAGTACAAGTCTTCCTCTATCTGTCAGATCTGTCCAACTCTTGAACAAATCAATCCTCTACATACAAGCCTTCTCAAAGACTTGCCAAATCTATCCTCAGGTTCTTCTCATAGAACCAGTGCACCTCTGTCCTCAAGTTCTCTGATAGAACTATCAAACTCATTTCACAAGTCCTCTGCTAGGACCTATCCAAATCTGCTCACAAGTCCCCATCGAAACCTGTCCAAAATTGTTCAAGAAACATACACATCTTCTGCGCTCTTACAGCCACACTTCGTCTTCTCTCAGTCATCTCTCTGCACACACTCTACACTGTCTTCGCACACTCTACGCCCATACAGCAGCACTCCACGTTCGTCTTTGCCCTTTGTGCTCTCTTCGCCCTCTGCTCTCTCTACGCAATCATAACCACACTTGGTCGAACTTCAACCTTTGCACTCTCTACGCAATCACAATGACACTTAGAACAATTCACCATGACTCTTCACTCACTCTGCACACTTCGACATCATCTCACCACTTCTGCGCTATCTACGCTCTTTCAGCTACATCTCGCACACTTCGACGCACATTCAACGACGCATTCAACAACTCTTCAACTCTCCAAACAACCCTCCTTTTATAACAAAATTTTCATGATGAAAAATTTAATCTTAGTCAGCTATTATAACAAATGCAAACCCTAATTTTAGTCGACTGTCATCGATCTTCATCGGCTTCAACTCATGAAGATATTCGGTAACTCAACTACTCGAAGACTTCATTCGATAACTGACCCTGTAGCCGTCACACTGTCATTTGTTCACTTTTCACATTTTAGCTGCAAGAATTCACTCTGTATCTGCCCTTGTAAATGTCATGGAGATGTCGGTCCTCTGTCATACTTCTCATTCCAGTCGGGTTCTTCTTCTTGTCTTGCGCTCTTACGGCCTATCATGAAATCGTGACATTTCTATCTCTGTAGCTTCTTTTATTTTTGTTGCCACGAAAATGCCACATGTCACGATATCGCGACACTTTTGCCTCTTTGACTTTTTCTTGGCTGTTGACCGTGAAAACATAACATGTCATGATATCATGACACTTTCACCTCCGAACTGTTCCTTCTTTCTTTTGTCATGATATCGCGACACTTTCTGCTTGCGTACTCTTCTTCTTTTCTTATGTCACGATATCGCGACACTTCTAACTCCTTCGTCTTCTTTTTAGCTTTTGTCACGATATCATGACACTTTTGCTTCCTTAGACTTCCTTTTTGTTTTTGTCATGATATCATGACATTTCTGACTCCGTACATTCTCTCTCCTCTTTGAGTCATGAAACTGCGACATGTCGCGATATCGTGACACTTTTCTAACTTGCTTTCTCTCTCCTACTTAAGTCGTGAAAATGCGACATGTCATGATATCGTGACATTTTTCTAACTTGCTTTCTCTCTCCTACTTAAGTCGCGAAAATGTGACATGTCACGATATCGCGACATTTTTCCTCCTTAGCTTTCTCTCTCTCTTAAGTCACGAAAATCCGACATGTCGCGATATCGCGACACTTTTCCTCCTTAGCGCTTTTCTTTTCTTCGGGTTGCGAAAACCCGACATGTCGCGATATCGCGACACTTTTTCTCCTTAGCGCTTTTCTTTTCTTCGGGTCACGAAAACCCGACATGTCGCGATATCGCGACACTTTTTCTCTGCGAGCTCTTTCTCTCGAACCTGTCACGAAATCGTGACACTTTTTCGTCCGTACAATCCCTCTTGCAAATTGTCACGAAATCGTGACACTTTTCTTTGCGAGCTCTTTCTCTCGAACTTGTCGGCTTGGGGTTTGCAAAAGACCTTTGAAACTCGTCATGCCAGTAACCTTCATCAAAACAAATTATTTGACATCAAATCAAATTCCTTCAAAAGCTTCTTGACATCAATGACAACTTATATACTTGAGCAAAGGCAATGTACCCAAAGTACCCAAAATTGCCAACACATTTACATCAATATATGCCACAATCTAAATAAAATATCCACCCTTTGATATGCTTTTATCTCAGCCACATAATTAGTGTCTTTGAAACCCTAAGTATGCCCTAGGTTGGATTATTAATAAGAGCTATTTTTATGGATCAACCCCATAATCCCTATGCAATTCACATCTTGAATCCAAAGAAGCTATCACCAAATTTACCTAGAGTATTGAAGTGCTCTTCCCTTCCATTCTCGCTTGCCATAGTCCCTGCATCCATCGCCGCATCCCTTGCTTAACTAGATTTGCTTCTACAGACCCCCTTCTCAGTCACTGAACACCTTCAGGTGCTTCCTGTCACTCCTAAGCACCTCTGGGTGCTTCCTTACCCACTTCCAAGTACCTCTAGGCATCCTCCACCATTATCGAGAACCCACGGGTGCTTCTTGCTACTACCAAGCACCCACAAGAATTTTATGCCAGAAGTTTTAAAGTTTCCCTAGCCTTCGAGCGATGCTAGGGCGTCGCATTGATTCACTGCAACAAACTTCATTAGATCAAAATATAACAAATATGTAATATAAATCCATTGTTTGTTATTTTAGTTATGCACTTTTAGATTCTGTTCATTTATTCATATTGCATAGCTAGGGTTTTTATCTGCTTTCTGAGGGCCTCACATTGAGGAGCCCTCACAGTTGCTACTAACTCATTTTTTGTTTTAGTGTGTGCAGATATGGAAGCGTGAAATCAACATTAGACAACTAATTAAGCTGAAGTGGCTCATAATTAGATAACTAAAAGCTCACTCAATTCTATTGGGATCAAGGATGCATTTGAAGATACCGCCATCATTTTTTTTCTAGGGTTTTATAGAACCCTAGACATTGTAAAATCTATATCAAAGGGATTCAAAGACCTTCATTGTAACAATGGAGTTTTTAGGCTCCCACATTAATATAAGATCATTCATTGTGCAATTTTGTGTTCTGATTTTTATTTCATATTTGGTGTTGTGTTTTTCTCTCATCACAAAAGTTAAGAATGTTCTTAATGAGAAAGGAGATGAAAAGCTCTAAAAATCATATCACAAGTCACAATAATATTTTAAGGGGGAATAAAGTAAAATTTATGAGATAAAACATCTAAAAGGTCTAACAAGAGGACAAGAAAGAATAATTTTGTAAAACCTTTGAAAAATTTCTAGCTTGGCCATGGAAGTTTATATAAGTTTAATGCAAGAAGATAAAGAAAAGTCTTGACAACCATCTATTTTAAGAGTAAAGGCTCAAGCCACATCGAAATATAGATGAAATATAAAGAGAAATTAGAGGGACTTTAGAGATTAGGGCATAATATAGAAGCATCCAACAAGGAAGAAGGATCAGATCATGATGTAAGATATTGATGTTGATGCACAAGCTCAAAAAAGGGCATAACCTAAATTAATGAACCATTGCTAAACAAAGTTAAGTATTACCTACTGGCATCACTTGGGATCAACAACACAAGAAAAATGGGTGGCATATTAAAAATAGAATCATGGCAGTTGTTGACAACAAACCAAAATTTAATAGCTCTAGTTGTAGAAAGTATTTCTATTTAGTATTTAGGATACCTAGGGTTGTAGTTGAACACCTAGTAGCTAAAAGTGATCCTATTCAACTACAACCCTAGGGATCCTAAAAACTGAATAGAAACACCTTTGATTAAATCTGGCTAAAAATCCAACATTGTAACTATCTCTTCAATTTCTTTTTTTATAATAGTCTGGACCTAAATCTTGACTAGTCTTGTGGGTAACCTTTCAAACCCTTACTTTTGGCATGAATTTTAACTTTCATACTCATAAATATATATTGGAAGCCATGGCTATAGGGTTTTTTTCTATCTCATTTTTTATGTGTATGTATGTTTATGGACATGTATAGGAAGTCATGACTATCAATTTTTCTAACTTATTTTTTGTATGTGTAATCTATGCTTTAATTGTGTGTTGTAAGAATATAGTGTTCACTTTGAGCTATCGACACGTTAGACTCATGTTCATTTATCCCATTATTATGTAAAATAATCTTATGATATTCATGCTTTATCCCTAGTTAGCTTAGGATTTAATTTTCCTCTATTTTATGTAGCTTTTCATTATTTTCATTTTCTCCTTAAATCTAGTTAGATTAAGATATAGTAGTAGAGCAGCAAATATCACATCCAAATAAGGATTCAAGCCACTTCCCATGCTCTTGGAGTTGCCCTATTGTGTTGCTCCACATAAGGTATGATTGTTGGGTCCATCTAGTCCACCACATTTGGTGACCAGAACAATAGGAGAGGACAACATCTATGCTTGGTCAATTTTCACCTTTATCAAGTAAATCACTCACTTTTTTGAGTGAATCACTTGATATATCAAGATTGTGTATAATTAATTTTCTTAAGTGCTTATGCCCATTGCAGATGCACATGAAATGTTAGCTTCGAGTTTGTTTGAATGCTTATCAAAGTTGTCTTTGAAAAAGTTAGTTTTCTAAATTTTATTTTAAATTTCTCATCCATAAAGTACCTACAAAAATTTAAGCACAAAAATTAAAAAAATGGGTGAAATTTTAAGCAAAACTGGGTTTGGATATAAAAATCATGCAAGTTGCTCAAAATTTAGCCTTTTTAAAAGCAAAGCAAAAATAATTGATTCACTTGCTAATTCAATTTATTTGCTCATTATGTTGAATAAATATCTCATATTTATGGAAGCTTGGAACATTGCTCAAAATCAAGAAAATCACTTGCTTTTACCAGTGAATTACTTTCTAAGTTAAATTTTTTTTACCTAATTTTGAGCCAATCACTCTATCCATAATAGATGCATTTTTAGGTGTGGAAAATGAGAAAATGCATAAAAATTAGGTTTTTTCCATTTGGGAATGCTAAAAACTATGTTTATTTAGGGGATTGCAAATACCTCTATTTTAGTTGTTGCTCTCAAAAATACAAGTCTCAACAAGGTTGGAAGGGTTTGTCATAAGATTCACTAAACCTCCAAATTTATGTTGGCTTTCTTCTATCCTTGTTTTAAATCTATTCTAAACTAATTAAATGCACATATATGAAAGTAAAGCAAAAATTTAAATAGTGGAATTAAAATGCATAAAATAAATTCTAGAAAGTAAATGCTTGAAGTTTAGAGTGCAAGAGAAGAAATTGACTACCCTTGTTACACAATAGAAAGGATAACATGGGATCAATCAACACATGATATCTTGAATAACATCAATGTTCACCCATTTATTTGATTCTAAAAGTGATAACCAAATGACAAGAAGGGCTTCAAGGTATTACCCAACCACCACACATTTAACAAACCATAATATGGTGCCTCTAATTTGATATAAATACTTGCCAATTTATTATGGCTTTATGAGTGCAAAGCATAATATGGGTTTCATAGAGCATAGTTATGAATTCTCATGGATAAAAATGAGCAATTTAGTTACTAATTCAAGTGGTTTATTCATTGTGTCAAGCAAATATCTCACTTTTGCATAAATCTAGAATATTTATCAAAATCAAGTGAATTGTTTGCTTTTACAGCTGAATTAGTTCCCAAGTTAACAAAATATTTACTTGATTTTTAACTAAGAACTTTGTCCATGATAAATGCATTTTTGGGTATGAAAATGTGAACAATACATAAAAATCTGGGTTTGTCCCATTGGTCATGCTAAAAACTATGTTGATTCAAGAAATTGGGCTGAATTATATTTTAGTTGTTCTCCTAAAAATACAAATCTGAAAAATGTTGGAAGGGTTTCCATAGAATACACTCAACCTCTATATTTATGTTGGTTCCTTGCCATCCTTATTTAAATTTAGTCTAAAATAATTAAATGCGCACACATGCAAGTAAATATTTTTAAGTGTGGAATTAACATGCATAAAATAAAATCTAGAAAGTAAATGTTTGAAGTTTAGAGTGTAAGAGAAGAAATTGAATACCATTGTTACACCATAATGAGGATAACATGGGATCAATCAATACATGAGATCTTGAATAAAAATCAATATTCACCCATTTATTTGATTATAAAATTGATAAATGAATGACAAGATGGACTAGAAGGGCAATACCCAACCACCACACACTTAACAAACCATGATATGGTGCCTCTAATGGGATATAAGAACTTACCAATTTATTATAGCCTCATGAGTGTAAAGCACAAAAATGGTTTCGTAGAGTGTAGCTCTAAATTCTCATGGTCAAAATATGAATACAATAAGAGCCCTAGGCACCTATTTATAGTAAGAGTTTACTCCTAGGTTACCTTGGGTGAAAAAAAAATACTCTTAGTAAAAGTTAAGATTTGGTGGAAACTCTAACAAAATGTTGCACTTTCAAATGTTACATGTTGCTAAATATGCCTCTAATAGGCCTAAAAGGCTCCAATAGGCTTACATGTTGCTATATGGAAGGAGAAGAATTATAAATTTATAGACTTATAATTTTATAATTAGGGGAAAATTCTGGTCAAATACTATTCAAATATCAATGAAATAATTGGGAATCATATAGGGTCTCTTAATGTAATAAAATTGTTCATGAAACAAAAATCTGCCTAGAGGATCACAACATGGAACATCACATTAAATATTTTATACTTTATCAAGAAATAAATTAGATTGTCATTCAATGAGGGAGATTCTACAAATTATTGGTCTAAAGTTTCGTTAAAGCATTATCTTCTTATTTCTTATCCAAAATGATAAGTATTGGATTTAGCATGTCTAGCTTGTACAGTTCCAAAGGTCAAAGACTATAGTAATACAAACAACAAATCTAAATCATGAATTTCTATTATTAATCTAGTTTAAGAAGAAAAACCCAAACAAAGAATAGAAGAGATTTAAAATATGCTTCAAGGGTTGTATTTTTCCTATTTGTATGTGGAAGGATGATTTGATTTGGAAAAGTGGATTCTTGTTCAAGTTTGTATATGAGGATTTAGAGCAATTAGGATTGTTCACTCCCAATAATTTTCTTTGGAAGAATGTTTCATCATTGGAGGAACTCGCTATGGCCTCAACATTCCTTTTGTTATAGTATAAAAAATATTATTATAGGAGAGAGCTTACAAATAAGACTATAGGAGAGAGCTTACAAAGAGTAGTTAGGATTTTTTACTCCTAATTATTTCCCTTGGAAGAATATTTCATTATTGGAGGAACTCCCTATGGCCTCAACATTCCTTTTTTTATAGTATAAAAAAACATTCTTATAGGAGAGAGCTTACAAAGAAGACTACATCTAGAACTATTTATGTCTACTTTATATGATAAGGATCTAGAAATTTTAGGTCATTTACTTATTTATTTTCCTTTTGCTTACACCAGTTGGGGTTAAATTTTATAAAATATAAGAATAAAGTTGATAGCTCTATCAACACTAAAATATTCAATCAAATATTGTCCTAATTCAAAGTTGAATCATTATGCATTGTGTTGAGGATTGGTCCTCATATTTTTCATTTGAATTTATATCTTGAAAGGTATAAAAGAATTTGTAAAATAAATCCTAAAATCATTTCCAATTTTTGAACTGTATTATTGTCTCTGTTACAAAATATTTATAGAAATGATGCTCCTTATGCGAAGTATCAACTGTGGAAGAAGAGGTTCTAACCTCCTAGTTATAGGGTTTGAATATAAATGGAATAGATCATCTATGACAATGGAATTAAGACGAAGGATATGCTTCAACCTATAACAAAATAAAAATGTCCTAACTTGGATTTATCAAAAGTTATTTTGTGCTTTCAAAGGAAAGGAAAAGTTGTGGAGATGGTGCTTTTTAAAATAATGAAAGCAAATATCTTATTATTTAGATTTATATGGTACTTCAACTAACAACCACGTAAAGGCTGGAAAATATTCTCGTAAAAATTTAAGCATATCTATTAGCAAAATTATTCTCATTTAGATTTATATGGTACTTCAAGTCTCATGAAAATATGAGCATATCTATAGAGAAGAAAATTGAGGAGTAGATAATATAGCCAAGCATGGTATTGGCCTTCATCTCAATGAAATTTGACTTTATGAGGGCAATTGGATAACTTGGATTCTATCTCTTACTGAAAATGATGTCAAAGATTTTGATTGTAGAAACATAATAGTTTAAAGAAGATAAAGAATATATTTGATAGAAATGGAAATGAACAATATTTTTATAAAAACCAAGTTGTACATGTTTTTTTTTTGGTAAGTAAGAGAATATTATAATTAACACCGGGTTTTAACTGGTTGACCCAAAACCATTTTACAAAATAGGGTCCACTGACCAATGGACAAAGGCCAAGCCCTAAAAGTTTAAACTAGTACATGTTTTAGTTGGATTAACATTAAATATAATTTTTCATTTTGAAGGGACACACAGATTATGTAAATAATAAAATATATAGTCTAACAATTTAATTATAAAATTTAATTTATTATACATGAACATGAATGCCTATAAAGCAATAGTCAAATTTCAAATTTTAAACAAATATATCTAGAAAATTAATATAACTTTAAATTATGTGTAAAATATCAAAGAAATATTCCATTGTACACAGAAAATATTTATGCTAAATTAAGATATATACTAAAGTTCTTTTTTAATATCTTAAAAATATGTTTTGTATGTCTTAAAAATAAATCTATCCATAGGTCTCCTCATAATATAGGACAAGTAGGACGTGTTTTACTAGTTGCCATTTGGTGCTCAAGCCTTGCAAGTTTTTCTTCAGCTACCTTTCGTTTTGACTTTTCAGAATCTAGCATCTCTTCCAATTTACTTATTGCTTTCTGAAGTCTGTCTGCCACCTAGTAAGACAAAATCAAGATTATGTTTAGAAAATTATATAGTTTGTATGATTCCTGACTAATGATCACTTGACCAAAACATGTGATGCATGCAAACATAATTGCATGATATGTGTTAACTAATAAATGTAATCAACCATAGACATGGTGAATAAAAAGTCTTCATCATATATTTCTATTAGCAATAATGATTGATAAAGGTGATAAATTCAACCAAAATAGTCATTGGAATATCTAAATTATGTCTACAAATAGAAATGCTACAAAACATGATCTTTTATATATATATATATATATATATATATATATATGTGTGTGTGTGTGAAGAAAACAAGAATGTAAAGAGCCAAGAATTACTATTCATCCTATAAATCGCTGAAAACATGTAAATTTATTTTATTCAAAATTGTTGCCATTAGTAAATTAGGATAAATATTTTTAATTATTTTAGTTCTAAGAAATACATATGAAGATCTAATATAAAATATATAATTTGTCTAGGCCAAAATTGAAAATGGTATAACATGTTGAATATATATTTTGGGATGCTACTAAAATATCTTTACACAAATATTTTGAATATAATTAATAAACCTTGTCGTGAGAATAGTTATATTTTTTAAATATATATAATTTAATTAGATTTATTAATATCATATGATAGCAAAGATAAAATTTATATTAATATGTTAGTTTATTTATATCATTTAGGATTATACAACATTTTGTTTATTCTAATATTTATAATTTTAACAGATTGTTTGAATGTTGTATTTGAGACTCAATTATATTATAATATATTTCTATTAGTACATTTTATTCAACATGACTATCATATATGTCTAATTATTATGTACTATAATTAATAATATCATGTTGATCCCAATTTAAAAGTTGAATAATTCATAGGCATCACCACCTACCAAAATATTTGCTGATAATTCATAAGCATCATCACCCGTCAAAATATTTTTCAATGGATGATTTCTTCTTATGTGATATTTGTTTCTCCTACCAACATGGAATCATGATGCTATAAATAATATATAGTATCTCTCCTCTTACTTTGATCTTTGTAATGAAAGTTCTTATTTCAAGTTAGTATTTTTATTATAGATTATTCCTATAAAGGAATTTTAATTCACATGGATACCTTGTATATTTTCTATATTAATTAGAAATATTCAAACACATTTAATTATAAGAAACCAATATAATTTTTTTGTAATATATAGATGGCTTCTACTCAGGGCCATTCCCATCAAAATACCAAAATGTTACATTTGTTGTTAGGTCAATTAAACAGTATACAACTTGTCATTTTATCAAAGATATTTTTTCATTTTATTTCCTATCAAATATATTCATCATATTCCTCAAAGTGATATATTTTTACAATAATATCCTTGGCATCATTTACATCAAGAAATAAAATCCTACTTAGCTAGTTTCCTCCTATAACTTAAATTTGACCATAAGAAGATTGACACCATGACTAGCAAATTTATTTGCTACTCAATTTTATTCTCTATAGGTATACTCTTATTTTGCATAGATTGCTCCAACAATAGATGGAGAATCAATAATAATATTATTTTTTATCCAATCCTAATATCCATATTTGTTGATAGCTTTAATGGTAATTTGTGTATCCCCTTCAATTGAAATATATTTCTATCATTTTTCAACTTCAATTTTAATCCTTATAAGTGCCCTACCCTTTGCATAGTTGTTAGTCTAACTTTCTTATGATTTTGAGTGAGGAGAATTTTATCTTCATTATTTCAAAAAATGCCATATCTAGTGGTTTTTTTCTAGATTTCCTTTAGAAGAACCATCAAAATTAATTTTGTAAACCCAATTTCTAAATATTTCTATTTTTCCATAAATCAAATCAAAGCCCTTATTTTAATGTCATTGTCATAGATGATTCTTCCATGTATATTTAAATCCTATAACCAAGTGGTAATAACCTCTTTTATTTACTTGATACTTATCATTATGAGCATTGTATCAATAAACATTCTACAAGACATAATAATATAGTTTTGAACTTGGGTGTGATTTTGAGATTTATTTTTAAATAAATTGTTATTCCTTTCAATCTATAAATTCCAACAAAATATGATAAGATTAATTCTTCACATAAAATAGAATTCTTTAGCTTTAAAATAGCTAATCCAATATTTTATCGTCTTTTGATGTTGATGTCGCTACCTAATATATTCTCAGATTTTTTAAAAAGTAACCTCAAATAGCAAGAGAAAAGGGATAATGAAGAAGTAAATGGTTTGATGTTTCTATATCCTCCTCACACAAGGCATATATAAAATATCCATGATATCCTTTTCTTTATATACTCTATCCTATAAGAAACATACTTTAAATTTCTAATGAAAAGAATATCGAGGCCTTAGGGAGAGCCTCTAGTGACTAAACATTCTTCCAAGAAAATATTTTAGAGTAGGAAATTTTTATTATTCTAGATTGTCATATCCTAGCTTGACCTAGTATCTACTATCTTTTAATAAGATTCCAAACCAACTCATCCTTTTGTGTAAAAATAGATAAATAAAACTCTTAAGACATATTTTGAATCTTATCTACAATTTATTTGAGTTTATCTCCTTAACTGAAGTTATTGAAAGATATCCATGATTTGGAGTTATTATTCATATTAATATAATACTTAACCTTTGGATATTTACAAGTTAAACATACCTAAGCTAATGGTTGTCATTTTAAATTAAATATAAGATGTTAAGGCTTTAACTAATCATCTAACCAAAAATTTGTACAAATCCCCTCATTAAATGACCATATAATGAGTTTCCTCATCAATTACAAACTATCTGATATGAATTTCCATGTTGGTGATCCTTTAGGAAGGGTTAATTTTCTAAATAATTTTATTGCTTTTGGAGAACCTATATTTTTTTTGGATAACATTTTTATCCAAGTCTTCCGTGATGTATAAATAATCTCCATCCAAGTTTTTACCCTAATACCAAACTCATACATCTATAATTTTGCAAGCCTAGCCCTTCAATATTATTTCCTTTCCAAACCCTTTCCCACTAACAAAGAGAAAACCTAAATTTTCCTCATATACTTTCCAAAGAATCTCTTAAAATTATATTAATTTCTAATAACATACCTACTAGCAATCTTGAAAGTCATGTTATATAAATAGATATGGATTATAATGTAGTATTTATAAGTTGTAGCCTTCCCACCATGGTTAAGAACTTACCTTCCAATTTTCCAAACAAGGTTTTTTTCCATCCTAACAAGATATCCAAATCTACTTTTTATTTTGTTTATCTCAAATGAATACCCAAGTGGTTAATTGAAAAAAAAATTAAACCCTAAAATGTCCACAATAATTCAATGTAAATATAAGGTTTTTCTAGTCAAAGATTTTTTTATTTTGCAGTATTAACCAACTATCTAGTAGCCTTCTCATAGTACGATAATATTAATTTAAACTCCATGGCCTTAATGACTAAGGGATGACCCAAAAGAAAAAGTATCATAAAAAAATTAAGATGATATTCAAAGGGAACACTTTTTATGATTTAAATACCATTTCTGTTGGTACTCTACCTAGGGCGGTTTGGACTAACATACTTGACAAATTTTGTAGTCGAGTTAGTCATTGGACTCATAGATGGTTAACTTTTGCTGGTCGGGTTTTACTTTTGAAGTCAGTTTTTCAAGCTTTACCGGTGTATAGATGCCTTATTCAGATTGCTCCAGCAAGTTTTCTTCATGACCTGGATTCTCTTTCTAGGCAATTCCTATGGGCTGGCAATCTTGGTTCCTCAAAATGGAGTCTTGTTAAATGGGAGACTATTTGTCGACCAAGGCAAGCTGGGGGGTTGGGTCTTTGTCTAAGCTCTCTTTCTAGGACTGCTTTGGCTGCTAAGCTGTATTGGCGTTGGTGTAGTAATCAGGAGCAAACTTGGGCCAAGATTATCTCCCACAAGTATCTTAGGGGAGTGGAAGGTTCAAAGATTCCTCGATACAACTTTATTGGTCGAGGATCATTTGTTTGGAATACTTTGAAAAAGGGAGCAGAGCTGGTTAAGCAGGGGTTATTCTGGATTTGTTATACTGGGTCTCGGGCTCTTTTTTGGTAGGATTCTTGGGATGGCTTTGCTCCTCTTCTTAGCGAGTTTTCGCATCTTCAAGATCTTGCTCAATGCTTTTGGGATGCTGGATGGTTGAAGGTGGCAGATTTCAAAACTGTTAAGTCCTTTGGTCAGATGGTTAGTCTCCAGTGGAAGGATCCTCGAGAATGGCCTGCTGGTGGCACTATGGATGCGAGGGCAGAGCTGGCCCGTATTATCGCTAGCCATCCCTGCTCTTCTCTACCTGGGGATGATGTGCTAGCATGAGGAAGAGATAATAGAGGTATATTTTCGGTTGCTGCTGGTTATTGTGTTTTGGATCGGCAGCGGTTTGGTGAGGAGGAGGTTCCGTGGTGGAAGCAAGTTTGGAATAAGTTTATTTGGCTGAAGTGTAGTTTTTATGGGTGGCAAGCTACTCATAATCGTTGTCTCACTTGGGATAATTTTCAAAAGCGTGGGTTTGTCGGCCCCTCTTTATGCTATAACTGTGGGAAGGCCGAAGAATCTGTTGGGCATTTACTTCTCCAATGTGACTTTGCTCGACAAGTCTGGAATTATTGGTGGGGAGTATGGAATCACCCTTGTTCACATGCTTCATCAATAGTTGATTTTTGGAGGAGTATGGGGCGGCCTCCTACAGCGGCTTTCTTTTTACAAGTTGGATGGAGTATTGGTCCTTCATGCATTTTTTGGCAGATTTGGCTTGAACGGAACCGTCGGATTTTCCAAGGTAAGGAGTTAACTACTTCCCAGGTCTGGCAGAGGATTTTGCGTATGATCCAAGAAACTGTGTCTGCAAAATGTCAGATTATTCCTCCCGTGGACCATGCGGAACGTCAGATCATGGAAAGATTAGGCTTGATGGTTAATGGTCCTGGTCCTAATGTCTCTTGCAGACGGATGGGTCAGAATAATCAGGTGCGGAGGGCTAGAAAATGGAATCCGCCTCCTCCGAGAGTGCTGAAAATTAATACGGATGGATCTTCCCGGGGTAATCCGGGTAATGCTGGTATTGGTGGTGTGGGGCGGGATAGTAGTGGTACTATCCAATTTTTTTTTTCTCTTGCTTTAAGGGACATCATTCTAATAACTTCATGGAAGCACTTGCAATTTTATATGCTTTGGAGCAAGGGTATGCTTTGGGTTGGCATCAGATTGTTTGTGAATCTGGTTCTCAGATTGTTATAAATTTGTTAAATTTTGGAGATAGTCTTCATGGTTGTTGGCGGTTGAGTTGGGTTGCTCGGAAAATTCTTAATATCTCTGCTCACTTGGACTTCATTTCTTTTGTGCATATTCCTCGGGAGTGGAATAGGGTAGCGGATTTGTTAGCTAAATGGGCTTCTAATTTTCAAGATGGTTGGGATGTTCAAAATTGGTCTCAACTTTCTTCTGATTGCTCTCAATCTCTCTCTTCTTTATTGAGAGCTGATATGTCTGAATAGCTTCTGCTTTTTCTTTGTATCATGAATGTTTTGTTGAGTTAATAAATTTTTACCCTCTTTTACAAAAAAAAAAAAAAAACCTCCACAAAAATAACAAATCAATAAGGATATAGTGGATCACCTTAGTGGAGTACACAAGATGATTAAAAGTAACACATGGGAGAACCATTGATAAAAATAGAATATTTAAAAGTTCTGTAGCTATATTTAATCCATTTATATCAACTTTTATTAAAATTAAATGTTTTTTAGAATATCATGTATAAATCTCTAGAAAACCATGTTATATGCTTTGTTCATATCTAATTTCATAAGCATACCTATTTTTTTATAGAATGAAGAGAATGTATGGTCTCTTGGGCAATAATTACACCATCAAGAATTTTTTTACCATGAATAAAACCATCTTGTTCCTTTGAGATAACACAACGTAGAATATTTTTCAACCTATTTGACATAATTTGTGAAATGATATTATAAATTATATCACAAAGGTTTATTAGATAAAATATAACAAAAAAATTTGTTCTGCTTTTATTGGAGATCAATGTAATAAAATTTTCATTGATCACACTTATTGTATCCTTCCTTTTTTAGGACTCCTCAACTACAACCAACATATCATTCTTCAATAACTCCCAAAAAAAATTATAGATAAATTATAAGAAATTTATTGAGGTCATGTGCCTTGTTGGTATGGAAAGAAAAACTATTTTATGTAGCTCCTCTATGGATATTTTCTTCGTCAAGTTTTTACTTTTTTGTATGAAAATTGATGGAATATTTTACAAGAGCTTATCATGTACCTCGTTATCTTGCCAACATCTAGCAAATTGTTTTACAATAATTGATTGTTCCTTTCCGAATATCTTATTCTTAATATTTCTTCCATCTAGAGTTAGAATATTTTTTATGTGATGAAACAAACATTTGTTTTTGCTATAGTAAGAAACATTGGGTATTTATATCTTGCACTTGACCCATTTCTCCCTAGCTTATTGGAAGTAGTGAGACTACTTTTCAATGTATTATTATAATAAAAAAGTAATATGTTTTCTTACATATAAGAATCTTGGTCCATTCCAATGATTTTTGCTATATTTTATACATTTTTTAGTTTGGATGTAATTTCCTTCTTTTCTTTAAAAAGGTTACCAAAATATTTGGCATTTGAAATATTCATTTACCCATTTAGATATAATATTTTTTGAGAAAAGTTATACATAGATGATCTTTAAAATTTTGCTTCAACCCATCATAACATGACCATTTAGAAGAAATCAAGGTCTTGAATCCATGAGGCTTGAAATGAAATGTATTTGGATGACCACTATTGAGTAATCATAAGTCAAAAGAGTGGGTTTGTGATCTAATTGTACTTGCAATAAAAGAGTGAAGATATTGTATATCTGGTTTGTAGCCATGTGTTGGATAATAACAATATAGCCAATATTTCTACTATATGAGCTTTTCCAATGCATCCATTATCCCATTTAAACTAGAAACTAAAGATATAATATCCTAGAGTCCTTTTTAATTTATAAATGAAGCAAAACATAATATTGATTCAGACCATCCAAGAGTATCATGCTTTTTTTCCTAAGGATAGAGAACTATGTTGAAGTCGCCCCTAAGAATCCATAAAAATACAAGTATGAATCATCATTGTAATTAACAAAATTGTGATACTAAGGTCCTTTTAACATATTTCACAAGGAGTAACTATATTTGGAGTATACACATTTATAACCATAACTTTTACATTTTTATTTTTATTGCAAAATAGTCCAACAACCCAATTACCTTTTGCTTCAAAAAAATTTGCATCCCATTTGTGTTTGTATCATATTATTACTATAATCTCAGAAGATCCTATAGAAAAAAATACTAGACAATCCCCCAGATTTCGAACACTTGCAAAATAATCCTTACATTCCTCACTGCTTAAATTTATTCTTTGTATTAACATAAACTCAATACTATAAAAACCTACTAATTCCTAAATAACATCCTTTTTAGGGACCTATTCATGCCCTTAATATTCCATAACACTAATTTCATCATCACTTCTTATTTTTATTAGTGGATTAGTCTCACTTCTTGTTAACACCTATGATACTTTTATTTGGCTTTCCACATCGATATCCCTTTAGAGCTTCTTTTTATTTTTGTTTAAGCTTTGATGAATTTCCTCTCCTTTACCCATTCCTTCCAAGACTGTCACTTTATCAATCTCTTATATTTTTTCATACTTTTAGTAATGGAACTTGTCTTCTTAAGATTTATACTTCCCTAGAGAATCTAAAATTCAAGTAATAGGATTATAAACACTTTCTTCTTTGTGTTTCCATGAAAAATCTAAAGTATAAGGATGATCCTTTATAGATATTACTATATTATGCTACCTTGAAAATACTAAAATACCATATGGATATGATATGTATGTCTTTCTTTATTATTTTGCTTTTGACACACTATAAAGAAATGAATATACTCTATACTATTTTCATCTTTATTTCAAGAAGAGGATTGTATGCTACTTGAGAAAAATGAAGGTGATTTACTTGGATTAACCTTGACCTCATTCACCCCATTTGATTTAACACTTTATTCTCCATATTTCGTCACACCTTTACCTCCTTCTAAGTTTGAACTTGCACATTGTACGTCTTTATGACTAATATAATTTTTTCTTCAAATGGCTGATTCATGTATATTGTAATGGCCTTTTCCATGCAATGATGTAGAGGTTTTTTTACCAATTTATTAGGAGTGGAAAATAATTGATTTGATCTAGCTTCTACAATGATATGATCTCCTTATTTCATATTGATGTTTGTCTCATACCCAATTTGTTTTTCTCTTTCTCCATTATTTTCACTTTGCAATCTCTTGCTATGTGTACAATATTATAACGTTTATAAAATCAAAATACAATATTTTTATATCTTAGTTGTTAATCCCATATTATTGATTCAAATTTAATCCTAATAGATTGTGATAAAGGTTTTCAAATATCCATGGTAACACATATTTGAGTGTATACCTCATGCCTTCTCTCCTCAGTAGTTTGTATCTCCTAGATGAACTCCCTAGAGTATTTTTGATATCTGTCAAAACCTCCTTTTTGATGAGTTGATAAGAAATTCTAAAAATTCTAATCCACACTAAAATTATTTTAATAGTATCTATCTCCATGGAAAAATTCTCATTCCACGGTCTTAAATATATGTATCTTTAACCCTAAAACAAGGTCCACAATTCATTATATTATCTCTTGTTTTTGACCAGAGAAGATAATGACCAAAAATCCATTTGGAAGAAAATTCATGGAGTAATTTAAATTCAATCCCCCTTTTCACTTGATCCAATTTTGAATCTTTTAGAAACCTAGCCATTATCCATGGAGCTTACATATAAACCCTCTACTTTTAAAAACCATTATATCATGATCAATCATATCATTCTTAATATTCACTTATAGTGTATTCTTTTCTACCTAGATAGGGTTTTTTATAGATATCCTCTACCTCTTATCACTAACTAGGGAATCCATACTTACAACTAGAACATTATTTATTCCAATAAGGACTTTCAAAATTGACTTTCTTACTATGTTAACTAGATTTTTTTCATGAGTCCTTTATTTTTTACTCTTCTAATATTTGGAACAAGAAGAGTGGTACTCTCTTATTTATTGATATTTTCTTCCTACTCACACTTGTATCCCTTACTTTATTTCTAGACTAAGAAAAATATGATGACACAAATTTCCAACTTGCACTTGCTTCTAGCTTGCACTCACTTATAGCTTACATGAGACAAGTGGATTACTTTTTACTTGAAAAAATAATAGTGATCTATTAAAAGTTAATAACATATTTATTATTAAAATAAATAGAATAATTTTCTATTTTTTTAATGGGATTCATAATTGTTATTATGTCTCATGGTAGAAAGAAAAAAAACTAAAGATTTGTATGATGTAAATAAAATGAGATTTATTAATTTGAGGAACAAATTACATATGGAAATAGTACAAGGTGCTTGACACACAAAGTATACCATCAAAATCTAATATATCATCTTGTAATTTGATTTAAACTATGAGGCCCAAGATGTGTTAGTATTGGACACAACTCCCTATGCAGCCATTTACTACATAACATAAGGTACAATAGATTCTTTTTCATAAAAATGATTATAGATCACATAAGTATAAATATAAATATAATTATAATGTAGAATACAAGGGTCATGTAGCCATGTTTACAATAGTACAAATATTGATTACATGACATGTATGGCATTGCAAGGCATAAGGAATTATGTTCTAGTGTCAAATAAGTAGTAGAAAAAAACCTTAGAAACTATAGGGACAACATGAGCTTATAGAAATAGAAAGGTGTAAATAAATTGGACAATAAGATGATGAAGTATGAGAGGAATAGTGGAAGTATCAAAAGAAGAATATCCTAATATAATACTAATATATACAAAAATATGACAATGTGATGCAGGAGCATCCAAGTATTAGCTAAATAAAATAATTGAGATTGTTATTCGGAGGACGAGAACATCTAGTTGGCAAGAGCCAACTAAGAAAAACAAAAAAATAATAGTTGGAGTGTTTTTTTCTTATGGAATATTAGATAAGGATAAGCATGTAGTGGGTAGTTGTGGATTTTTAAAATAAAAATAATAAATAAAAAAGCTATAAATTAGTTGGAAACTCATTTCCCATGCTTATAAATAAGAAGTTGATGTAGAGAGTGAGAGGTGAGCAGGGGGCTCCAAAGAGATTGGCACTTTATGTAGTGCTTGCAAAAGGTTTGTAAAACCTTAGAGAAAGAAATTGGCACTCTATGTAGTTATTGTAGAAGGATTTTTTATGTAAAGCCTCAGAGAAAGATATTGGCACTTTGTGTAGTGCTTGTAGAAGGTTTGTAAAACCTTAGAGAAAGATATTGACACTTTGTGTAGTGCTTGTAAGAGTTTTTTCATGTAAAACATCAGAGGGAGTAATTGGCACTTTGTGTAGTGCTTGTAGGAGGTTTTTCATGTAAAACCTCAGAGGGAATACTTGGCACTTTATGTGGTGCTTGTAGGAGGTTTTCTATTTTAAACCTCAAAAGAAGAAGATGGAAGGAGACTAGTACTCTGAGGAGTGCTTGCAAGATATGTGATTCTCTATGGAGAGTAATTATGTAATGTTGATATGGCCATTGAAATATAATAAAATAGTATTTTGTGTGTTTCATGTGTTATGTAGTTCATTAAAATGGGATTATCTATTATTGTTTTTATGTGTGGTGGTATGAAAATGTATGAGCAGCTAGGAGAGGTTGTTGTTTAATTGACCCCCTCTTCATTGTTGCATTATTTTGGTATTAGAGCCAGAAGATAAATGGGATTGTGTATGCAGAATGATTTTCAAACAAATCCTATTATAGGAGCTTTGTGAGCAGGAGCTCACAATTTTCTTGTTACCTAGTGAGTATGATGTAGGAGCATCCAGATGTCAACCAAATAAAATCATTGATATTGCCAAGAACATCTAGCTGGCAAGATCCAACTAAGGAAAAAAATCAGTTGGAGTGTTTGTTTTATGGAATATTGGATAAGGATAAGCATGTAGTGGGAAGTTGTGGATTTTTAGAAAAAATCCATGTTTTTAGAAAAATCCGGATTTTTAAAATAAATATAATAAATTAAAAAAAAGGTTATAAATTAGTTGGCAACTCATTTCCCAGGCTTATAAATAATAAGCTAATATAGAGAGTGAGAGGTAAGTAGGGGGTTCCAAAGATATTGAAATCTTATGTAGTATTTGCAGAAGGTTTGTAAAATCTTAGAGAAATAAATTGGCACTCTATGTAGTGCTTGTAGGAGGTTTTTTATGTAAAGCCTCAGAGAAAGAGATTGGTACTTTTTGTAGTGCTTGCAGAAGGTTTGTAAAATCATAGAGAAATATATTGGCACTCTATGTAGTGCTTGCAAGAGGTTTTTATGTAATACCTTAGAGGGAGGAATTTGCACTTTGTGTAGTGCTTGCAAGAGGTTTTTCATGTAAAACCTCAAAGGGAGGAATTGGCACTTTGTGTAGTGCTTGTAGGAGGTTTGCTATTTTAAACCTTAGAAGAAGAAGATGGAAGAAGGAGATTGGTACTCTGAGGAGTGCTTGCAGATATGTGGTGCTCTATGGAGAGCAATTATGTAATGTTGATATGGCCATTGAAATATAATAAAATAGTATTTTATGTGTTTCATGTGTTATGCAGTTCATTAAAATGAGATTCTCTATTATTGTTTTATGTGTGGTGGTATGAAAATGTTTGAGCAGGTAGGAGAGGTTGTTGTTTAATTGACACCCTCTCCACAATTGTATCACAATGATAAAGTAGTTTAACTTCCCAACTAATAAAGTAGTTTCAATGAATATTATGCAATAATTAATTATACATCCTCTACAATAAGTACTTATATATGAAATGCTAATAGGTAAAATTAGAATGATATAGGGGTCCCTTGTATCTAGTGGTAGAAGACTTCTATGCATTCTAGTGCTCAATTTTGACACATGCAATTGGAACCATAGGTATGTATATTTATGTATGTTGGTGTTATTAGGGTTGTTGTGATGGCAAGGCTAGGACTAAATATTTTATGATTACAAAGTTTGGGTTGCTATCATGACAAAATTTTACACCACATGAAGGAATGTTGTTTTCTTAGTTAGTGAGAATTTTGAATGAATGTTAACAACTACAAGTTAAAAGGTGTTGGGGAATCATAATCCTTGGGAACTTTATAAATTCTTACTTTGCTTCAATAGTTCATCTCTTGGGAAGTATTGATCAAGATTATATCATCTTCCAACTAGAGAAAAGTGTGTTTAAGCTAGTCAAGCATGCACCACTTAGCCAAGGGAAAAAATATATTACTTGATAGTCGATTATGTTGGAAATGAGTATTATTATTGATAAAATCAATAATTTGGGTACATTACTACTATATCATCAAGTAGAGAAGGATGGTACACATAAAATACTAGATGCATCTACAAATTAGTAAGTTAAGAACAAAAGTATTATTACCTACCACATGTTGAAAGGTATAATGACCATAGCATAATGGTTTAATATTTTGATGTGGGTCATAAAAGCATCCTTATTTAACTATAGAAAAACCTTATTTCTAGTTGAAAACTAATGTGGAATTGTATGCAAATCATGGAAATCTTTGTACTTCTACTATTGAAACTACAATATCTTCTATATCTATGTTTAGATATTCTATAATTTCTATAGAAATTACTTACTACTATCTAATTATTTCACCTACATTAGTGTTACAAATTTCTATGGGGGCACTAGGCTAAAATAAAAAATATGCAAAGAATGGATTAAGACCAATGGAGGTGTGAAGGAATTTATTGTAATAGTATTAGAGGTATGACCCATTAGCATCCTGTATCCAAGGATACTAACACTTATATATCTAGAATATATGCATTGGCAACCTATTGATGAAATGTATCTATCCATATGTCTATATATGGAAAGTTTAAGATATTAGATTCTAGTGTATAGTTGATCCTATAGATGGTGCCAAATTTTGTTGATGAAGCTAAAATCATAACCTAAAACAACCAATTTTGGTGGGATAAAATGAACCCAATATTGTTAAAACATTTATTAAGTTGCCTTAGTTGTGTAGATATTCTTATTATAAGTTTCCATGATAACCATTTCGGTGAACCTATACACAACTACAAAAAACTAGTCATGTTGATACATTATGGTTTACAACCTATGGTATCTCATATACTACCTTCTAATTTAGCCATGGAAAATAAATGTTGTAAACCTAGAAATAACATTGCAAAACAAAAAAACTTTTAAAAATTGGTAAAATTTGGGTCTCCAAAATAGATACATTGGCTCAAAGAAGTGATTTTCTTACAAAATGAAGTGATTCACTCATAAAAGGGACTGATTGACTCAAAAGAGTAAATTCCTCATAAAATGGATAGATTCAATCAAAGGAGTGTCTTACTTAAAAAATGGAGTGATTTGCTCATAAAATGGATTGATTGGATCTCAATAGAGGAATTCACTCAAGAAAGACATTGACTTGCTCAAGGAGCAATTTACTTTAGTTGCTCATGTGATTGATCAATTGAGACACCAAGCTAAAATCCATATAAATTTCAAGGAAAATATTCCAAAAAGTAACATCATTTTAATTTTGTGGTGTAATAATCATGTTTCGATCCTTATAATATTGTTAGAGGTATATTTAGAGGCATGTAACATCTATAGGTATAATATTTTACTAGTTACCCCCAAATATTTACTTTTACTAGCAGTAATTATTTTTCACCCTAGGTCACCTAAGGATAAACACCATAAATAGGGGCCTAGGTGTCATGAACCTCCCTTTGGCAGATATTTCATTTTATTGGATTCAAATTTTGATATGCTTATTTTATTATGGATGGACGAAATGATTGACTATTTTGGTTTTTTTTATGCAAGCACTTATCTATATGGAAAAATGATGTGAGAATATTATTACTTGGTTGTAGGAAAATTACATGCTTAGTCTTGTGAATATATATTTAATGTGAGAATAATATGCTACTAATGAAGTGTACTTGTATAGAGAAAAGAACAAGTTTCTTGTAGGTGGAAGAAGAAAAAACCATTGAGAACATAATATCTGGGGAAATGATGTGATGGATTATTTATTGGAATATTTAGAATACAACATGAATGAATGCCTTCCCATGTAGATGCATTTAATAATTGGAATGTTAAAAAGGAATACTAATTTTTAGTTGATTTATGTTTTGATTGATAATAATCCTCTTGATGAATTTTATTAGTAATAAAATAAGAAATAAGAGTAAAGGTTGGAAGGTTTGTACTGCTTCTTCCTTGGTATCTTATTGTGATGAATATAAAAGAAAGCTAGTAAGTTCTAAGTGGGAATTTTGAAAAAAGGGCTTCATTATTATTGTGTGGTTTATTCTTGTTCATAAGACAACCTTAGAAACCTCACTACTTTGATAGGAAAATAATTTGAGTTGGTTTTAGACTTGTTTGTGTTATCAATTCAGGAATTTTGCTTTACATTGGAATCAAAGTGGGGGATGTAAGTTGGTTAGAGTTAGTGCATGCCTGGTATCTTGTCGATAATAAGGGAGATTGGGAGTTCGATGGGATCATAGGGAAGAAACTAAAGTGGGAAGGGGAAGGGGATTTTATTCTATTATTGGAAGAAAAAAGGAAGGTGCGATAGTGGAAAGGGAAAAACGAGACTTGCTGGTTCGACAATGTGAAACTTCACTTCCAGGTGGTTTTTTTGGCAAGGAATCAATTTATTGTAAGTAAAATAAAAACTTATCTAATTTATATTTTATGCTTCTTAGAAATCTACTGTGTTTATGTTCAGTAGCATGATGTCATTGGTTTGGCATCCTAACATTTTCAATTTCCCTTATATGGGTTTTCCTTGGAGTTAGAATTGCTTAAGGAACCTTTGTTGCTTGGTTTTAAGAGATGTCAAGCTAATAGAAACTAAGTTAGAGCAGCTTGAATCAACCGAGGAAGCATGTGATGTTGTTTCTTAAAATATTACAGGAATTTTTGTCAAAACCATTGTTGGTCCTATAAGGTTGGAATACGACTTTAGATTCCTCCTAGAAGACGTTGAGAGAGAGCTGTGTAAGGATACCGGTGGCTTTATACCTCTGGGTATTGAGTATAGCATGTATGAGTTTCTTGGTTCTTGTCCTATCTACCAATACGAAAAGACTTATGTAGAGCCTATACAAACTACTTCTAGTTTCCCAACTATGGAAGAGTGGACTGATAGTGGAGTGCAGGTATGAAAGATGTTTAAGATTGGTTTATGTTTTTAATTGTTAAACTTCAATAATATTACTGTGTGATGTAGGGAAAGAAAGGATAAAAATTCTAGCATGTAATTAAAATAAAATGGAAATAATTATTGTATTTTTGCTTTGCTAGAATGTAATAAATGATTGTTTTTATTCTTGTTTCTCACGAGAAGATATATATGTTTATATTCTGGCATGATTAAATAAAGGTAATGAAAAAAGATTAAATGATGTAAAATTATATATTGTTGTATTGATAGTTCTCCTTAATCAATGAGGACTGTGGGTGGACTAGAAGCATTATTGTATTTATATCTTAAAAATAGTTTTGGTATTATATTTGTAAACCATTTTTGGAAAAGATATTCTTCTATAAATGCAAATATACTTTACTGTGGTAATAGAATGATAAGTTGAATTAATCATAAATGAATGAATATTTTTGTGTAATACTCCTTGTAGATGTTTGATTGATGTTAGCTCTGTCTTTCTTCATTTAACGTAGGATCAATGTGGTAAACTATGCCAAACTAAAATCTTAAGGTGAACTTAGTTTTATTTCCAAGACTGAAACTGTTTGGCTGGGAAAAGAGACCTTTCTTCTGCTAGGTTATACTCAAGCAACACGCTCCCAAGGGCTATTTATAATGCTTGATGTGTGCTTGACTAATTTTAACCATGAAGGAACACATCCGAAATGTATGTTCCTCTTAGGCCTCTAGAATAAACAAAATCTGGTTTGGTAGTTTAAAAGAGGAAGAAGTTGACTTAGTAGGATTGTTGCTTTAGCTTGGAAAAGAAGATTCAGTTTAATCAAAACCAACAAAGGCTTGTTGCTTGTTCTAGGACATCAAACAATTTATTTAAGATTGGTTGTTACTTAAGTAAATATTTTAGTTAGTCAAGTAGTGGCAAAATGTAGAACTTTGTTACCCTTTGTGATGATCAGAGTTTGCAAAGGAGACACTTGCATGAAAAAAGGATGAGAATGACTAACTCATCAAAGATATGAGAGAGATAGTCAAGATAGTAAGTGCATCCACACTTAATAAATTGTGAGTGCAAATATTGGTATCTACCTCTTTGATTTATTAAAGAGGAGAGAGCTATTCATTGTAAATGGAATGATAGTTTCGTATCAATTCTTGGCACTCTCACATAGAAGGAATTATGTAAGAGCCGACCAAGGTTGAGTAGCTCCTAAAACTCTTACTTATAAGGAAATATGTAAGTGATGGGGATAGAAAAATGTTGGGTTCTCTTCATGCAAGGTAATTAGGTTGGGTTAGAGTGAATTTTTAACTCAACTCTTGGGAAGTAATTCTACTACAAAAGGGTTAGTTTAGAACTTGGATAAAAAAAAATGGAATGATTTGAGGAATTTGGGTTATGAAAACTGGTATCAGAGCCTAGGTTAATAGTAGAATAGGCTCACTGCACAATGTATAGTTAGGATGTGTGATAGAAATCATACTTATGTATGGTTTTAGCTCTATCAAATAGAATGACTAGGATTATAGTTTCTATATTTAATTGAATCCTAATGACTCTTTTGTGTGTGGCCAAGGATAATGCCACTGAATAGAAGGAGAATCCCAATGATGAGGTGGACATGACAGACCAATGTAGAGGGTGGAAAACCAGATGTAGGTTCAAAAAACCCTAGTGAATATAGAGAGGATCTCACATCAACAACGGTCCAACTTTGTGAATAGGTAGAAACTTAGAGGCAAATTTTGGATACTGTGTTGAACCAGGAAATATTGGCTAGACACTCTAGAACAGAATAGGCAAATGAACCATCATGAAAGCAAATTGGATAAAGATATAAAGTATCTAAAATCTTCCAATTTTAATGGAGAGGAGGATGGTGACAAAGCCAAATATTGGCTGAAGGAAATAGAAACTTATTGTGTTTTGAAGAACTACTCCTCTGACACCTAAACGTCCTACACCATTCTACACCTTCAAGGTGATGGTACGAGTTGGTGGGAAAATTATAGTAATGGACTACGACTTAAAAATATAGTTTATTTGAGTTGGGAATCATTTGTGAAGGCCTTTACATATAGATTCCTCATTAAGCACTTTTATTCCTAAAAATTTGAGGAATTCACTAGACTTTGATAGGGAATTAGGTCAGTGGATGCATACCATCAAAAATTTTTCAACCTCCTTAATTATGTTCCTGCTTACAATGAGAAAATAAATATCCACAAGTTTATAATAGGATCAAACCTTAGAATAGGGTAGGAAGTGGATATGCGAGAACCTGCTACACTACAAAAGGCCTATGATCTGGCTAAAAAAGCTGAGATCTATCTCAAACCATATTTCAACTATGAAAGGATGGACAAGTAGGGAAAAAAGGCACTAAGAAAGTGGAATAGTGCAACTTTAATAAAATGGAAAAGAGAATAGGAAAAAAAGAATCATCCATGTAGGATCGAAGGAATGAGAGGAAACATGGAATTCAGGAAACGGTTTCAAGGGAAGAACTACAACTCCAATAATTGCAATAATGGAAACACTAGATCATCACAAGGATAACCTAATCCTCTCGTTGTAGCAGAGAAAGTAGTTGAGGGTTAGAGACTAAAAACACATTCAAGACCCAAAACTGGATGTTTTGATTATGGTGGACTATACTATGCTAAAAACTATCCACACAAAGTAGAATTGAGTTCAAAAGGAAAGGAGCCAATGTATAAGGAACATGCAAGTAAGGAACTAACACATAGGATTTATGAAGTGATAGTAAACATGATATAGAAGGACAAGCCACACCATTGCTAATAAGGGGTAAGGTCTCTGGTAGGAATGTTAAAATTTTAATTGACAGTGGTGCTACAGATAGTTTTACTTCTTCTAAATTAATTAGAGATATTTCTAAAAGACCTGGAATCTTGGCATATGGGTGGAAAGTTGATTATGGCTCAGGGTAGACCTACTCTTTGAATCAGTGCTACCCGATGGAAAAATTTCCTTACCTAGTGGGATGACCATAGGATGTATTTATGTATAACCTTTGCATACCTTTGATGTGGTCCGAGGAATGGATTGGCTACAAGCACATAAGTCTGTAGTCAAATTTCAATATATATGGATAGAGTACATGGAAAGTAGTGGGAAGTTACAAAGGGTATATAGCTTACAAGGGGCTTTCCAACCCAAAATTATTTCAGTAATGTAATTTTAGAAGGCCATGAAGAAAGGATGAATGGTATATGTTGTAAATTTAAATGAGTTAGATAATGGAAATAAGGAAGAAGTGTTTGGAAAATACCCACTTATACAAGAGTTTAGGGATGTATTTCTAAAGTACTTACCTAGATTACCCCCTAAATGGAAATTCTACTTTACAATTGAGCTCCAACCCAGAGTAGAACCCACACATAGAACTCCTTATAGAATGAAACCCATTGAAATGCAAATGTTGAAAGTGAAACTACATGGATTACTAGAAAAAAGACTGATTAGACCTAGTGTGTCGCCTTGGGGTGCATCAATGCTATTTGTGAAGAAAAAGAATGGTTCTTTGAGATTATGTATAGATTATCAGATGTTAAACATGGTGACTATCAAGAATATATATCCTCTACCCAAGATCAAAGATCTCTTTGATCAGCTAAAAGATGCCACAATATTTTCAAATATTTATTCAAAATCTAGATACCACCAACCGAGAATCCGAGAGGACGATACACATAAGACAATATTTAAAACTTGCTATGGACATTAGGAGTTCACTATTTTACCTTTTGGTTTACAAAATGCTCTAGCTACATTTATGAATTTGATTAATAGTATCTTTAGGAAGCAGTTGGAAAAATTTGTGTTAGTATTCTTGGATGATATTTGATATGTTTTTTGAAAAAGTATGAGCACAATAAGCACCTAAGGATTGTGTTGGAACTGCTAAGGAAGAATCATTTGTATGGAAATTTATCCAAGTGTGATTTTTATGTGTTAGAAGTGGACACATTGTTTCTACTGAAGGGATCATAGTGGATCCTAAGAAAATAGAAGCTATTTTGAATTGGCCATTGATGTGATAGATATTCTAAGATTTTTGGGGTTGACTGGGTACTATAGGCATTATGTAAAGGACTACGCCAAGATTACCTCTCCAATGACTAACCTAAAGAGGAAAGAGAAAGAATTCCAATGGATAGATAAATGTAAGGTAGCTTTTGAACTGCTTAAGCAAAATCTTACCATACCTCTGATATTAAAGGTACCCAATCCTCAAGGGAGTTTTTCTATGTGTACAAATGCATCCTTGGAAGGTTTGGATGGAGTAATCTCTTAGGAAAAAGCAATGATAACCTTTGGGTCAAGGAAATTAAAGCAACATGAGGTCAATTATGTGACTCATGATCTAGAGCTAGCAGCGGTAGTGTTTTTTCTCAAGAGTTGGAGATACTATTTGGTAAGAAGAACTTTCAAGCTAAGGAAATACCATCAGATTCTACAATATATATTTACCCACCTCCTACTCAATTCTAGATAGAGAAGGTGGATGAAATTTCTCACAGAATATAATTTTGACATTGAGTATATTAAAGGAAAGGAGAATAAGGTTGCCTATACACTGAGTAGAAGGAGCCACATAGATTCCTTCTCTTGCATCCATGTAGAATTGATGGGACAAGTCAAAAATATGCAAAATTAATATGCATACAACAACCAAAGTTTTGAAAGAATGAGAGGAAATTCGAAGGATAAGAAATATTTTAACCTTAAATATGGTTTCCTATGCTTCAAGGATAGGGTAGTTATTCATGAGGTAGGTGATTTAAGGAAGATGGTATTGAATGCACATAGATCACTATATTCTACTCACCCAAGGGGAGCAAATATGAGGGAGATTATGAAGAAAACTTTCTTTTTGTCTGGGATGAAGCAGGACACAAATGAAATTATCGCTCATTGTCTTGAATGTCAGAAAGTTAAGGTAGAACATAAACATCCTACAATATTATTGTATTTGCATGATGTACCTATACAAAAGTGGTAGGTAATTACAATAGATTTTATTGTAGGGCTGCCTAGAAAATATTTGTAGCATGACGCAATCCTGGTAGTGGTTGATAGATTGACCAAGATCATGCATTGTATACCCGAAAGTACCAAATATGATACCGTGGTCGTGGCTAATAGATTTTCCAAAGAGATATTTTGATTTCATGGTTTTTCAAAAGTAATTATATTGGATAGAGATTTGAGATTGACATTCAAATTTTAGTAGGATTTACATCATGTCATTGGTACCCAATTGAATATAAGTTTTGCTTATCACCAAAAACTGGTGGATAAACTGAAAGAATGAACCAAATGCTATAAGATATGTTTTGCATGTATTGTATGGACCAGAAGACCCGTTGGGAGGATTAATTACATATAGTAGAATTTACCTACAATAATGGGTACCATTCTTCTCTAGGCATGGCACCTTTTGAGGAATTGTATGGTAGGAAATACAGGATGCCATTATCATGGGATAATCCAGAGGATCATATTATGCTTGGTCTAGACATGGTTGTAGAAATGGAGCAACAGTTAAGGAAAATTAGTGAAAGGCTAAAAGAATCCATAGATCGACAAAATATTTATACTAATTTGAAGAGATCACCTTGTGAGTTTGTTGTTGGTGATAGAGTGTTTCTCAGGGTGAGACCACTAAAGAGTGCCATTAAATCCACAAAACTAGACCCCCATTTTGTAGGACCCTTTGAAATTTTAGAGAAGATTAGTCTTGTGGCTTATCTACTTGCGTTACCACCCAAATTATCCAAGATTCATGACATTTTTCACATTTCATTGCTTAGAAAGTATGTTGCTAACTCTAAGTATGTGTGGGATTTTTTAAATTTATAGATGGTAAAACTTGAGGCTTAGAGGTTCAACTAGTAAGGATCCTTGAGTTTTGATCCAAATAAACATGAAAAGGACCTTTGGATCAATGCAATGTCCAGTGGGATTGTTCCTCAGAAGGAAATGCTACTTGGGAGAAAGTAGAAGACATGAGGAAGTATTTTCTTTTTTTGTTTGATAATGCAATATAACTAATTGTCTTTGCTAAAAATTGATGAGATATGAATGATTGTGTTAAGCCTATGAGGGGAAGGATGTCATGACCCTCACTTGAGCAAATTTTTTATTTTGTTAGATTCGTATTTTGATATGCTTATTTTCTTATGGATGGATGAAATGATTGACTATTTTAGTTTTGTTTATGTAAGCACTTATCTTTATGGAAAAATGATATGAGAATCTTATTACTTGGATGTAGGATAATTACATGCTTAGTCTTGTGAATATGCATTTAATATGAGAATAAGATGCTACTAATGAAATGTACTTGTGTAGAGAAAAGAACAGATTTCTTGTAGGTGGAAGAAGAAACAACCACCAAGAACAGAATACCTGGGAAAATGATGTGATGGATTATTTCTTAGAATATTTGGAAGACAACATGGATGAATGCTTTCCATGTAGATGCATTTAATAATTGGCATGTTAAAAAGGAATACTAAGTTTTAGTTGCTTTGTGTTTTGCTTGATAATATTCCTCTTGATGAATTTTATTGGTAATAAAAGAAGCAATAGGAGTAAAGGTTGGATGGTTTGTATTGCTTTTTCCTTGGTATCTTATTGTGATGAATATAAAATAAAGTTAGTAAGTGCTAATTGGGAATTTTGAAAAAAGAGATTTATTATTATTGTGTGGTTTATTCTTGCTCATAATCCAACCTTAGAAACCTCATTACTTTTATAGGAAAATAATTTGAGTTGGTTTTAGACTTATTTGTATAATAATTTTGAGAGTTTTTCTTTACATTGGAATCAAAGTGGGGGATGTAATTTGTTTAGAGTTAGTGCATACTTGGTATCGTACCGATAAGGGAGAGTGAGAGAGAGTGGTAAGGGGATGCTATTATCTTATCAGGAGAAAAAAAGAAGGCACGATAGTGGAAAGGAAAAAATAAGACTTGCTGGTTTGACGACATGGAACTTCACTTCCAAGTGGTGTTTTTGGCAAGGATTTAGTTTATTGTAAGTAAAATAAAAACTTACCTAGTTTATATTTTGTGTTTCTTGGAAATCAACTATGTTTGTGTTAAGTATCATGGTGTCACTGGTTTGGCATCTTGATGTTTTCAATATACCTTATCTTGTTTTTCCTTGGAGTTAGACTTGCTTAAGGAACCTTTGTTGCTTGGTTTTAAGAGACGTCGAGCTCATAGAAACTAAGTTAGAGCAGCTTGAGTTGGGTGAGGAAGCCTACAATTTTGTTAGTTAAAATATTATAGGAATTTTGGTCAAAACCATTTTGGTATTATAAGCTTGGACTACGACTTTAGACTCCTCCTGGAAGACGTTGAGAGAGAGCTGTGTAAGGATACCTATGGATTGCTTTATTTGGGTCTTGAGTAGAGTATGTTTGAGTTTCTTGGTTCTTGTCCTATCCACCAATGTGGAAATACTTGCATAGAGCCTATATGAACTACCTCTAGTTTCCTTGATGTGGAAGAGTGGACCCACAGTGGAGTGCAGGTTTGAAAGATGTTTAAAATTAGTTTAAGTTTTTTATTGGTAAAATTCAATAATCATGTTGTGTGATGTAGTGAAAGAAAGGATAAACATTCTGGCATGTTATTAAAATAAAATTGAAATAATTCTTGTATTTTTGGTTTGCTAGAATGTAAGAAAGGATTTTCATTATTCTTGTTTCTCAAGAGAAGATATATATGTTTATATTCTAGCATCATTAAAGAAAGGTAATAAAAAAGAAAACCTTTATATTATCATATTTACTTGGTCATAGAAGGACTTTTCTATTGTTCTTAGTTTTTGGAAAGAGTAATTTATGGTCTAACATATTAATGAAATAAAGAGAAAGAAATATTTGTTTTATCGATTGCTTGGTCTGTGATATGATATTATGTTAGGTCTACGGGTGGATATTGTGATTGTTGGTAGGCAAAAAGAAAAAGGAATTGTTATTTGCATTACAAAATTATTTTATTGGATAAGAAATTGGAAAAGATTTATTCCAAAAATTATGTTGTGAATAACTAGGCTTGAGAATGACATTAGATTACTAGGTGTCATGTGAAAACACTTGCATACAAATGGGATTGCATCATCTATGTTGGGAGCTAAATATGATACCCACTCAAGGCATTCTTGGTTTTGGTGGTTCATAGGGAAATCACTATAGCAGATGATGGAATTTGTAGGTTGAGGTTGCTAAAAATGTATTCCAATTGATAGTATTACTGCACTATAAGTAAATTGGAGAGTGATGCTCTACCAAGTCATTTGTACAAGGCTTAAATGATGTAAAATTGTATATTATTGTATTGATAGTTGTCCTTAAGCGATGAGGAATGTGGGTGGACTAGGAGCATTGTTGTATTTATGTCTTAAATGTAGTTTTGGCATTATATTTGTAAACCATTTCTAGAAAAGATATTCTTCTGTAAATACAAATACACTTTATTGTAGGAATGGAATGATGAGTTGAATTAATCATGGATGAATGAGTATTTCTATGTAATACTCCTTGTAGAAATTTTATTGATGTTAGCTCTATATTTCTTCGTTTAACGTAGGATCAATGTGGTAAAATATGTTAGACTGAATTCTTAAGGTGAACTTAATAGTTTTTCCCAAAGATTAAAACTATTTGGTTGGGAAAAGAGACCTTTCTTCTGCTAGGTTATACTTGGGCAACATGCTCCCAAGGGTGCCTTGGGATGTTCGATGTGCACCTCAATAATTTTAACCATGAAGGAACACATCAAGAATGTTGGTTCCTCTTAGACCTTTAGAATAAACTAAATATGGTTTGGTAGTTTAAAAGAGGAATAATTTGACTTAGTAGGATTGTTTCTTTAGCTTAGAAAAGAGGATTTAGTTTAACCGAAACCCAACAAAGGCTTATTACTTGTTCTAGGACATCAAAAAATTTCTTTAAGGTTGGGTTTAAGTTAAGAGAATATTTTAACTAGTTGAGTGGTGGCACAAGGTAGAACCTTGTTACCCTTTATGATGAGTAGAGTTTGTAAAGGAGACACTTGAATGAACCAAAGGATGATAATGACTAACTCATCAAGCAGATGAGAGATATAGTCAAGGCGCTATGTGCATCCACACTGAAGGAACTATGATGGGTGTAGATATTAGTATCTACATTTTTTGATTGATTGAAGAGGAGAGAGCTAGCCATTGTAAATGGAATGATAGTTCCATAGAAATTCCTTTCACTCTCACATAGAAGGAATTATGTAAGAGATGACCTAGGTTGAGTAGTTCCTAACACTATTACATAGAAGGAAATGTGTAAGTGATGGGGATAGGAGAATACTGGGTTCTCTTCATGCAAGGTAATTAGGTTGGGTTAGAGTGAATTGTTAGCTCAAATCTTGGAAAGTAATTTTTCTACAAAGGGGTTAGTTTAGAGCTTGGCTAAAAAAAAACTTTTGGAATGATTTGAGGAATTTGGGTTATGATACTAGGTCCCACATTGTACTCATATTTTAACCATGAGAGACACACTATGAAACCCATATTGTGCTCTATACTCATAAGAAATTGGTAATTCCTTGCATCCCATTGGAGGCATCACCTTATGGTTTGATAAGTGTATAGTGGTTAAGTATTACCCTTCTAGCCCATATTGACATTTGATTATCAATATTATAATAAAATAAATGGCTAAAAATTTATGGTACTTGGTGTTGAGTGATTGATTCATATCCTCACCATGGTGTAACAACCATATTTTATTTTATCTCTCCCACTCTAAACTTCATGCATGTACTTTATGTACTTTACGCATTTAATTTTTATATTTAATTTTGTACTTTGTATAAATAGTTATTATAGATTAGATTTAAAATAAGGATAGCAAGGATCCAATATAAATCTAGATGTTAAGTGAAGCCTATGGTAAACACTTCTAAACCTTGTTGAGAATCAAAGGTTAGGTGAAGCCTATGGTATAAGTCAATCTATTTCCCTAAATCCACATAGTTTTGGTATACTTGATGGGACAAACACTATTTTCATGTATATTCTTGGTTTTTGTATCAAAAATTGCATTTGTCATGGATGGAGCAATTCACTCAAAATGAGGTAATTGTTTTGTTAAATCAGGAGCTAATTCACTCATAAAAGTAAGTGTTTCACTTGATTTGAACAATGTTATAGATTTTTTAAAATTAATCCATTCACTCAACCCAAGTCACGTTAGAACTCAATATTTAGAGCCTCATTATTGAGGGTGACTCCATGAATACAATAACCTACATCAAAGGCACCACAACATCACATTAGAACATCATTCCTCTTGTCCAAGAGACTATCCTCTACCTCTATACGATCAAAAATATTTCAATCCAACATGTGTATAGGGAAGGAAACAAAGTGACTGATGCATTGGTAAACTTTAGGTCGACACTGGAGTTCTTTATGACATGCTACTAGGAATTTCCCCAATGTATATTAAATTTTTGATATGGGAATGAGGTAACCATTTATGAGTAGCGTCAACTATGATATGATCGATATGCTCCACCGTGTATGGAGTAAGAATGCACGTGGTTATATGAACAGGTATCACCATTCTTACTGGGTAAGTTATTACTACCCATTCCTACTGATTTGACACCTTTCTTTAAGTAAAAGAAACATGAAATAGAGTTATGAGGTTTACATTCCAAGGAGCCTATCTGACTTACCTTGGGACTACATCAACCATAACCTCCTGTGCAGGGGTTATGGTTTTAAGACCAAAATTAAGCAGAACATTAATACCAACGGTAATAAGGGGTATCATCCCAATACTTGTGCCAACATTATCAATAGTCATTGGAAAGGAGAAAAGAATCAAGGGGTAAAAATGGACTGTCAAAAAATAAATAAGGACAAATATCATGACATGAATTATGTGTTTATTTTAGCCTATGAGAATGATGTCATTACCAATCATGGCATGATCACCTCTTTGTACCAAATTATCAATATGTTAGTGTGTAGTGGCAGAACCACCTAGTTTGTGTCTAGCATGGATGTTAAGGTGACTTGGTGCTTATGTAGGGATCACACGTTGAGGATTATTGAAGATGAGGTATGTCCTCATTGGTCCAATCTTGCTACTACTACTAGTTTCAAAGACCATCGCTAGGTTTGCTCCTCAATATGGCTGCCTCTTTTTTTGGTAAGCAATCGTATTGTGAACCAAATCACCATTGGGTGTGGCATGGACCATGTGGTGATATTCCAGGGCAAAACAAACCAATCAATGGTTCAAGGTAAGCTCTTGGTCCAAGGAATTCAGCATGAGTCTACCTTGTCCATTGAACGAGTTTCCTTTAAATCAGTATGTGCACAATGAAAATCAGAGCATCCCTAGAGCGAGTTGGTAGTTGAATTACATCTATGTTCAAAGCTTTTCTATGTTTAGAAGTATGGTTTTTATCAAACCTGAGAACTTGTAATTAGATCCATTGGTTGGGGAGATCATGGCTTCCCAGTTACTTAATTGCTTGAGGAAATTTAATGGGCATGACCCTGATATTTCAAAAGATTTCATTCAGAGTTGGGATAGTGGCACAGTGTCCCTGAAGGGACTTACCTTTGCTATTACCATAAAATTTTTGGCTAAAATTATGAAACTTCCCAATGATGGGGATATTATCCATAGGGATAAGCGTTCAATGGTAGGTGAGATGGTTTATTTCCATGACAAAGGTAAATTTATATCAAAAAAGGACAATGGGTTTGTCCGGGAAGACCTACCTATTCACTAGAATTGGACCTTGGTGCCAATTATGCAGTACCTAACTGTGGATGAACCATTATCCCATCTCCGTAGCTTACACATAGTGTTCCTAATTTTTTGAAGGATGTCAAGCAGATCGACATCCCAAAGTACATATTTTGATCGATGGAAATTTTTGTTGATAGTGTTCGAAAAGGGAAGTCTACTTACCCTAAGCACTAGGGTCTCCACTTGATCATTTACAATTATATTAGCCAAAACCTAGACCAAAGGATTGTTGAAGCTGATAGATTGGTCGTTGTCCCTGATCCCATTCTGGGCTCACCTTTGGAATTGGTGGAAGTTGTCCTTGAATGTTCGATAATCGATGTTGATAACAATACCTCCATTAGGTTAGGCAAGAAAAGAATGTTACCTCCATCAGGTTCATCTTCAACTCCTAAAAGGTTCTCATTCCACATCAAAAAATGCAAGTGAGAAAGGTAAAAATATTGACACTCCCTCCCTTACTGGAAAAATGTAGAAGACAATGGCAAGGCCATATTCAGGGTCTCATTATGTCTAGCAAATGGGAGACGTTGACCAAATCACTGAACTAGAAGACATTGTTACTTTAGCGACATCGATGCTCTTGAGAGCAAGTAAAATTATTATTTAGATGAACATGCAGAAATCCGATCACCTTGGGGAGGATGATACCAAAAAAATTGATGATGAAGATTATGTCCTAAAATTATATGGCACCCTTGGACCCTATTGGTCTATCCATTTTTATTTGTAATATATTTCCTATGTTCCTTTTGTGTTTATGGGTCGTAACCATTATGTATCTCTTTGGTTTAGTCGTGTGGCCACAAGTGTTGGTTCCATTTTGGCTTGCACCGTATTGAGTCAAACCTTCACAGGATCCTCTCTATGTATTGTAAAGAAGGTTTTGGGTCCCTTTCAAAACCCGTTATCAATCAATAAAAAAAATTAAAGGGCATATTTAATAACTAAAAAATATAGATCCACCTAAGTTCTTGGGCACTATATAAGGAACCTGACACTAGAGTGGTTAGTTCAAATGTAAATATATTTAAAGGTTGATGATTTCTATAGTAGGTAAAAGGCTAAAATTACCATTTTAGTTTGAATATATTCAAGGTTATGATCCAGAAAATGGGGAGTTTATCATGTAATATGACTTTGACAGAAATTATTTTGGAAATAATTTTAAAGAAGTATTTAGAAATAAATATATATCCAAATTATTTATGCACAAACATATATAGGATTTTTATAATGTACAACAAAGTAACAAGTTTGTAATGAAATATGTATAAGAACGTTTAAAACTCTTATGTGATATTACATTCTAATGGTGATAAAATGATATAGATCAATAAATTTTTGACTAACTTCTCATCTTTTATAGCTTGTATTATCAAGATAAATGACTCATCCTCGTAGAAAGAAGTATATAGACAATCCTTAAATTAGGAATTTTTTTTAATTAATAAAAAACCCTTTGTTGGACCACATTGGTCTGAGAAACCATGACTAGGGGGTTCTAAACCATCAAAATCACCCAGGAGTTACACCCAACCCTAACCACACCAGCATTATCAATTGGATTTTAGGTACCCAATGTACATTTGGTAGGGTGGAGATTCAAACTAGGGACCTCCCTTGGAGGATTTCCCTACCCTCTCCAACTCACCTACAACATGTGGGTGTAAATAGGACTCTTTATGATGAAGGAAAAAACCTTATTTACATAGTAAATTTTTAGGATCCTTTTCAAAGCAGTCAATATTAGGTAGAGTGATGTCTTACATGCAATAAGGAAAAAAAAAATATCCTTAATTTTCTTAGGCCTTGTTAGAGGAGGACTTGTTAGGATATTTATGGGATATACAATTTCTACTATACCTAGGCCTTCTCCTCAACAAACATCAAATTTCTAGTCCATATTACTTCAAAGTAGACCTAAGAGACCTAATCAAATTTCACATGGTGTGGGACCTTCTCAAGGAATTTTCACATATGGAGGACCCAATTATACTAGAAGGTGTTCTAATTTATTATAGAATATAGGATGACAAGGTCCACAACCACCTAACTACTAGTGAATAATTCTTAACCCCAATATAGGGTTTATTTAGTAGCAAATAAATGACAATCTAGACACCATACCATGCCCATTGAATATTTAGTTACAATTCTAAATCACTTATATTTTATGTTAATAGATCATATAATTTTGGAACCTAATATTTACATTATATTTATGGATAGACATGGGATGGTAGAGTAGAAGTTGGATAAACCCTAGGAAGTGGAAATTGATTGTCATAATTTACAAGAGATAAGGTAATAATAGTAAAATTATAAAATTAGCTTTAATGATTAGTCAACAATTCTAAACTTACTGGTGACAAAGTTCATATTTATGATGCAATAATTGGTATGGTTTGGTTAGAATAATATAAATTTAGCCTATACTATTATTATAAAGAAGTGGAGTATTAAATGAGGAAGTAAAAATGGTATTGATTAAAGGTACAAATCCATATATGTTTCTTAGAATAATTTTTCTATGCACCTTAAATTGAGCATGATAAAAGAATATTAATTGTATAAAATAATGATTCAATATGAATGGGAGGAAAAGAAAGATATAAATTATGATTCTTGTACAATTTTAAGAGAATATGTTATGTATTCCTTGAGGTTTATTAGGTTGATATATTTCTATATAATTATTCTCTATCAAATTATTGTAAAGAAATATATAAAGAATCATATAGGATGTCAACAAAATATTTTTATGATTCAAATATTTTTTTACATATATTATTTAATATGAGATTGACTAGTTCTAGTGTGTCACGGTAGGGAGTACCTATGATTTTTGTGAAGAATAAGGAGAGGTCCATGAGGCTTTACATTTACTATAAATAAATTAGTACAATGATAATAAAAATTGATGATCTTTCACCATCCATTGATTGTATCTTTAATCACATATAGGGATCTTAAAACTATATTCTAAAAAAAAACACAAGACCAAAATATCACCAATGACAAAGTTTCCTCAGACTATTCAAAATTTAATTATGGATGATCATGGTTAGGTGTGGGTGCTGGTTATGGGAGTTTAGGATTCCAGGGAGATATTTCCTATGCTTTTTGGAACCTCTTGTTTTTCAAATTTTTATGTTGGCAGGGATTTGGTGCCATCTATAGGTGCCTCATGTACAGTGGGTGCCAGTTGACTAGGACCCTTGTATTCTCAAGGTATCACATTTTTTTTTGATGGCATATGTGGAGGTATTACTTTAGCGTGTGGGGTCTTCCAGAGGGTAGCGATCTTATCTGTTGCATCTTGTGATCTCCCTTTGGGTATTATAGCCAGTTTTTTTTTCTCCATTTTTTTTTTCTTTTTAGGAGTTTGGTACTGGTTTTATATTTGAATATGTTCTTTTACTTAAATATTGTTTTCTCTGAGAATGATGTATTATATATTTCTCTTTCTCAATTCCATATGTATTAGGTTTTGGGATACTTTAAAAACCCTTCTCTTACCTAATAAAAAATATATATATCACCAACTATGTGCTAATCATGTTGATGTTCATAAGACTACTTTTAGAATAAGTTATGTACATTATAAATCTATATTAGCTCATTTTTAATAATTAATACCATTCAAATATTCATCAATACTATCAATAATGTCTCCAAAAGATATTTAGGATTTTTTTTTTAAGATTTTCATTGATTCCATATTGGTATATTTTAAGAGTGATCAAGAGTGTAAAGAATATTTGAGATAGGTACTACATTACCTTGAGGAATAAAATTTTTATTCCAATATTTTTAAGGTATCTCTCTTCTAATCTAAAATAAATTATCTAGGGCACATCATTTTTGGTGAAGTGATTGCAATGGATCTTACAGATTGAATATATTATATAATGACCAATAAATATGACAGAACTATGAATATTTAGGTGGATTGTAGTATACTATCAATCATTTATAATAAAAAATTTTAAGGTAGCAAATTCCTATTTGTAAAAAAGGATAATAGAATTGAATGGTTATATAAGTGTGAGGAATCCTTTTAGGAACTAAAGAGACTATTGACTAGATCTTAAATGTTAATAATATTAAATCCAAATAAATATTATATCATCTATATTGATACCTTGATTAAAGGATTGGGAGGAGTATTGGTGTAAGAATGTAATGTAATTTCTATTGTATTACGAGAACAAGATAAAATTTAAAATATATGACTTGCAATTAGTTGTTAATATTCATGCCTTAGTAATGTGAAAACATTATTTACTAGGGGTGGAAATATCATGTAATAACTAATCGTTAGACTCTAATACAATTAGCTTAAAAACCCAACCATGCATGACAACAATGATGGATGGAGTTATTATATGAATATAAACATGACATAGCATATATAAAAGTAAACAATAACAAGGTTGCAGATGTAATCAATAGAAGGTAATGCATTTGTTATGTGGTTTATATATTATAGATCTCAAATAAAAATTCAAAGTGAGTTAGATAATGATGATTGGTTTGAAGAAGTGGAACAAGAACGATGTTATGTGGATTTAAAGATGATTAAACATGAAAGATATGAAAAATAAAATAAAAAGATATGAATGCGACTTGTAAGAAACCAACATTGGATGTCTTAGAATTAAGAATATGTATGATAATCTTAAGAAACTCTTATCTAGACTTGGATGAGAAAAGATATTTTATGATATATTAGAATTTTTTTAGAGAATCAAGGTAAAACACCAACATCTAGTAGAATTGTTTTATCCCCATGAAATTCTTGAATGCAAATGGGATGTGGTGTCTATGGACTTCACTAGAAGTTCCCCCTCAACTCAATAAATATATAACACAATTCTTATGGTGGAAAAATAAGTTGTATATCTTATGCTCACTAAAGATACTTTTGAGGCTGAAGATGAGGCTCAATTATATATAAATAATAAAATCACACAGTTTACCCAAACATATCGTTTTAGGCCATATTTATTTATTCACTTCTAGATTTTGAAAGACATTTCATGATGCATTAGGTACTCAAAAAAATTATAGAATTTCTTATCATGCCATAACTGATAGACAAATAGAAAGGGTAATTAGAATCTTGGTAGATATGTTAATACTATATGTATGGATCAATAGAATTAGTGAGAAATGTATTTAAGTCTAGTTGAATTTTCCTATAACAATAATTTTGCATATTTCTATTAGAATAACACCATATGAGACACTTTATGGGAAAACTTATAGAATACCATTGATCTAGAAAAACCTTGAATATTAATAGAAACAAAGATGTTATTAAATAATGAAAATCAAATAAACAAAGTTAGAGAGTATCTCTAGTAAGATCAATACCAAAAGAAGCATTATATCAATGCCAACAAATAAGAAATTTAATATCATGCTATAGATATTGTACTTGTTAGAGTCCATTCTCATAAATGCTCCTTCCAGTTGGAAAAGGGAACACAAATTGGACCCAATTTGAAGGTCCCTTCTAGATTTTGGAGATGATCAAATTTGTTGTTTATTGTTAATATTTACCATAAAAGCAGTCTAAAATCTATGATGTTTTCATGTGTATTTACTTTGGAAGTATGTATTTGATTCCTATAATGTACTTGATTATTCTAATCTATAGGTGACTAAGGATGGTAGTATCATAAATTATACCTATATTATCTTGCGTAGAAGAGTTAAAGAACATAGAAATAGATAAAGAGATTTAGTTTTGGTTCAATGATATCAGTATAATGAGTACTCGACTGTTAAAAACGTTGTAAAAGAATCAGAAACCTTCTCTCCTTATATATTTGCTTAAATTTCAAGAGAAAGTCCTTTTAAAAAAAGAGAGGAAATAGTGCTCACCCTTTAGACCAACTGCAGTTTTCTATATGTCTAAATTTAGATAATTTTAAAGATAGATTTAACATGATTAACATAGCCAATATCTGATTTAATAAGTAGATGTTCTAAATTATATCCACATATAATGGTTTATGGAAAATAAAAATTTGTATAGATATCATAATTACTAAATAGGATTTTCTAAGAATTTTGAAATAATATTATAATTAATTTAATGAAAATATATAACACATTAGGGTCTAGATATTTTGATGTTGTATATATAAGAAGTGAAATCTTGAAAGAACAAAATTAAAAGCATTATACAACAGATTCAAGTCATATGTAATTCATGTGAATGTTGTGATACCTTATGTTCTATGGATTAGCCTCATGTGGTTATATCAAATAATTCCTTTTAACATAACTAATTGAGGATTAGTTAAGGGAAACCAAAACCTAATGTGCTTAATGGTAATATGTTGTTAATTTTAATTAAAGAAAAATATCATATAGTCAATTATAAACATATTCTAAAGCAACGAGAAACACTCACACAGAATTTAAGATATTATGAGAGTTGTTAGTTTAATTCAAAAATGATAGTGGAACCCTCCTTACCAATGAATTCAGATACATGTGGCATAAAGAAATAAGTGATAGTAGAAAAGTTAGGAAAGTGTGCGAAAATAATAAAAAAGAAATTTTTGGGGAGGGAAAGGAATTTTAAAGGGAAGTCAATGAGAATAATTGGAAAAATCATATAGAATATGAGATACATCATGCACAAAAGGAGTTCAAAGGAATAGAAGGAAGATATGGAGAATTAATAAATCTAGGTTCCTTCAATACAATGTGACCAATATTTAAAATATAAGCTTAATGCTATCTAAGAAGTTAAATAAAAAAAATAAGTGGATGTTAATTTTGTTAATTGCATTGACAATAAAGTAGAACTATTATGGTATACTATGTAAGTATCAATGCGGGTTCAAGTCTTTAAAAGTGACTATGTACCAAATCACACCTATGTATATGTTCAAATAGAGTCTTTATAAGTTGAATATAATTTGGGATGTTGTGAATGTAATAAGGCTTAGTCTCTATATAAGAGACCAAGCCTAATATAGAGACTTAGCCTTATATAAAGACTAAGCAGACTAAGCCTTATATGAGTTGTGTGGATATAGATCCATATGGTAAGATATTATAGAATGTAGGTGCATCATACTTCAAATTTACACATGCATAAGTGGTGTATTCCTTAGGCTTAACATAGGGAAGAATAGAATATCTTGGTGGAATGAATGATTAGAGGTTTTTTTTATCCGTATAAAAGCAAGGATGACTTTTCTTTCTAGATAACCTTAAAATGTTTCTCCTCTATGGATGTCATACAATGCTCCCCTTCAGAGTCCATTGATGGAAAAAATTAGTTGGAGATATTTGAGGTTTACAGTGTAGTTAATATCATGTAAACTCTAAGGGGTCAGTTGGCGATTCCCTTTGGAAGAGAATGAAGTGGATCTACCATATTATATGGACCACACACCCCAAATAGGTATTATAATTTCTAAATAATGTACGTGGATTCTATAAAATACATATTGGTTATTATACAAGTGTGGGACTAGATGTAAGATCCTTTGAGTCTTAGAATGGTTCAATACATGTTAATTTAAGTGGTTTAAAAGTAGGATGTGGCTAGTGGTGGTTGGATAATACGAGCCCCTCACCCAAATTGGTGTTCTAGATTAATATTTAGATATTAATTACAAGATATATTTGGCTATGTACAATAATATACTATGTTGTATACCTACAATAGTATAAATTATAGAGAAAACCATAGTTTTTGTAATGTACTATAAAAATATGCTTTAAATTTTTTAATTATTTAATTTATTATTTTAATAGCTATGATGTTTAGACTAACTAATACAAATACTTCCATTGACTCATATTTTTTCAAAACTGTTACTAATTATTTTATGTATTTTAAATTGATTTTAGAAATTTGAATTGCAATTTTATTTGTATTAAAAGTTTAATTTATTTATTTTGTTGATGAAATATTGGGATTAATATATGAAGACTTGTAAATTAAAAAGCACAATTATTAATTTGTAAGGAAACAATCAAAAAAATATTTTTAGTAAAAAGAAAATGTTTATTGATGTGATTTTTTTTTTTATAGAACATAATATAAGTAGTAATAAATTAAGTTGCAAGCTTATTGCATTGGTAAGGGTTTTGGTCTCTCTTTGAGAGGTCCAAGGTTCAAACCCCACTTAGTATGAAGGGACCCAGACCCCTCATTAATACCTGTGTAAAATTTATTTATACATAGTAAGTACAAAGGATAGTGAATATTATATTAAATTCCTTTATATGTTCTTTGAATTTAAAATAAGCTTTTACTAAATACTATCTTCATTGTTTAGCTTTCTAATTAAAAGTATCCACCTTAGACATGGAATTTCAAATGTTTGGATTGTATCCCTCGTATTTTCATAAAATTTATGAAGTTTAATTTATGAACAATTGGTAATACTACAAAAATATCATAGCTAGTGTTCAATATGATACGCTACCTTTATGTTATGGCTAAACATATCGATATTTCAAGAAATGATGAGTCATTGATTTGAGCCTATGTAAGATTTGATATTTTAAAAATTATCTTATATGTTACTAAAATATCTTATTTAAGAGATACAATATCCTTGTGCAATAATAGTATTCCCTATAGAAGAGAGACAATCATATATATAACCCTTTATTGATCTTATATTCTAGTGTATAATTTAGTCAGACCCATTTCCTTTTTTGTTATTAAGAAGACAAAGTATTGGACATGGTGAACATTACCATGACATTATTTTAAATAATCATTGGGTGCCAATGGTATTGGTCACTTTGTAAGTTTTAACTCAACTATAATAGATGCAATGCACATTTTAAGGAAATGATCTTGTTTCATTTTTTCATCCTTGTATCTAGATTTAAAGTTAAGTATTATTACCTCTAATGAATGCAAATTTTCGATAATTTTTATTAGCCTTGGATATTATTTATACTAATGATAAGATGTTAAATCTAAAATGTGTAGGATAATTGAGATTTATTTTTAAGCGATATTTTATTATGCTTTTCGTAACATTAGTTTTATGTGTATCAAGTGAATTTGAGATATGTTCATATGCATACAAGCTAAAAAAACCCAATTTAGAATTAATTTCAATCAAGTACAAATGGATTTATAAAATATATTTGGAATCCTATACTATAGCAAGCTCGCTCTCATTTATTTACTCTCAATTTAGAAAACGATATACATAATAGTTTTAATATTTTTATGGAGGAATTTTTGTTGGAGATCTTGTGAAGACAAACTAGAAAACTACGTAGAAGTCAAGGGTAATACAGAAGTATGGAGAATTATCTGTGAAGGAGTTTTGAACTCCTTTCTAGAAGCATGCAATGGTTTTAATGAAGATCTATTTAGGAATGTTGCAACGACTTAGAAGGGAGATTTGGGGAGTGGTCTTTACCTTTTACATTCCTCTAATTACCGAAGCAACAAGGCTAAATATCAATGGAATTTTGATCAAAATTTTTCAAAAAGAAGTAGTTAATGATTTGTAACACTCTGCTATAATTTTAGTATCTTAGTCTCCTTCAATATTGTTGAGGTTTTGTAATGATGGTTGAAAGATCCTTTATGTAAACAGGTTCCGAGACCCTATCAAAAAACCTAACTTTATAATATTATTTACCTCATAAAAAATAGAAACTACCCAAAATGTATCCAATGTAATGTTAGCAATATTTGTATTGGACTCATAAAGCATACAAAGAAAAGCATTGCTTAGGGATATTCATCTTTAGATTAAAATATATTAGATAAAATGTATGATAAATTTATGGTTTTCATATTTAGGTAATCCATGTAAAAGGCACTGGCATAAATTTATGGTTATGCACCACTACCATGATTGAAGTGCATGGAGGAAAATTTATAGGATTGACTAGTGGTGCCAATAAATTCGAGCACCACTAACATGATAAAATATAGCTGTGTTATGACATAGGTGTTGGCGATGTCGTAAACACTGCTAATAGAAATATAGCTAAGATCCTACTATAAATTATATAAAATACACAATAAAATGATAGAAGAAACAACATATATTAAGCATTGTGCAAAAAAAATGTACAATAGAAACTATGGTTGAAACACTATAGTAGAATGCATAAAATAGAAATGTACAAGAAATAACACAAGGAGATATACATGGAGAATAACATTTTTATATTTTATTAATGGATTATTATAAGATATATCCATGAGAAGTAGATATATAAACATGACTATTATATTAGAAAAGAGTATTATAATAAATCTTACTAAAAGTGGGAGATACACACACCCATGCATGCATGCACGCATATGTAGCAAAAGAGAGAGAGAGAAATATTTTAAGGTACACAAGAAACATTCCTGAGAAGGAATATTAGAAAAACAGGTCATGTAAAGTAACATTAATTATAGCTCTAGATGTAACCTTAATCTTAGGTGGTGAGCTATTTGATCTGGTGGTACTATGTTGATCTTAACTAGTAAGATGTGGTTTGGTGTATCAAGATATAGCCAAGGATCTCAAAGAGGAGATATGGTCAAGTACATTATTTTTCTTGATCTATTTAATGCTTTGTGTACATTCTCCTATGTTGAATCGATATCGTATATAGTGTATTATCTTGCTTGTCATTTCAAGAAGTCCTCACATTTATATTTTGTGTAAGGTTACATCACAACTAGAAGATGAGGTATCAAATTCCAATGATTCTTGAAAGGATTAATAAATAACAAATATATTATATCTTACACCTTATAAAACCTTGTATCAATTATTAAAGTGGGTAATAATTAGGCACTATAATTATCATAGAGAGATGGTGCATGGTGTTGAGGTTATCCATGACATCAATCATGACATCAGTTGTCTTTAGATGGTTCCAACTACACAAACATAAAAAGGATGGGTGTCAAATGACTACATTATAATAGTGCCAATGATACAAGATTATCGTGCAGAGGTTTTAGATTATCATGCATAGGTTTTAGTTACACCATCCAAAGAGATAATATTATTGAATGTCTACCTCCACCCCAACTCACACCTATAGTACATAGGTTTTAGATTGTACAAAAGGAGGCTATATTGAATTATAAACTTTATTTTGTGTGCCAAACCTCTTTGGAGTATACCATAATACTTTATAATGTTAAATCCATTATATTAATCACATTGTTTACTAAAAATACTTCTTATCCCTACACTTTATTGAATTATAAGGTAAAGAGGATAATACCTGTTCAATTTATAGTAGTTCTCATACTTATATCTATATATATTTATAGATTTAGCATTTGTTATACATTATATTTATGTACTATATATGAAGAAAGTTTAGGAATTATTGCATTAGTTTATCTATGTATTATTATATATGTTAATTCATAATAGTTCCAATTAATATGTTGGAATACTTTAAGCATTCTCTTTTTAAGTTCTGAAGCATTGACTTCTTTTGTTACTAAGATACAATTGGCTATATAAGTAGCAAGATCTGGCATTGAGTTGAAGAAGAAGTGAATTTTTTTAAGTTGTTTTTTTATAAATTTATAGATTTTAATAATAATCTCTAGCATGAGAAATATTTACATGTATTTTCTAAAATTTATAATAAAAATCCGAGATTTTCCAATGCTATACTAATGTACATGTTTAGAAAGTATTAATGAGTCTTATGGAACTTATTGTTTTTAAATATAATTAACATATTATTAAAATAAAAATAAAATAAATCATATCCTAAATGATATAAAAACAATTGATTTATATGCTAGAAAACTCGTTGACATATACAAATTTGATACTAAAAATAAAAATTTATAATCCCTATAAATTACACAATTTTTCCTACATAAATGATTAGAAAATAAGACAATATTATCTATATTAGTTTAGAAGATACACGATGGATCATTTGGTGGAATATCCTATCAACACTTGGAATGATAGAAGTGCACCTTCACATTGAATGCTAGAATGATGCATCATAAAGGACTCGAATATGATGTGGGTAAAGGTATCATCACCCAATAAAAAAATTCTAATAATATTAAAGGATGTTGATGAGTCATTTTAATATCTCATTATACAACTCACTTTCACTACAATCCTTGTTATCCTATGTATCTTATACTTCTCTAAGCCTATGGATTGTGATGAAAATAGTATATTTATGTAGATATTAAATTATAAGTTAAATACAATGTTTTTGTGGATATTTGGATGTCTTTTACTTGATTTTATCTATAGTTTCATGATATTAGTTGTTTTTATTTTTTCACATAACTAAAAAGCATACATTTCTAAACTATAGATATAAGCAGGGCATAAATAACAGATCACATGGCTACATAAAAAATGCTAACCATAAGGTTCATTGATAAATGAGCTATATCCAAGAGGAAGATTGTGATATTGATGCATGCCAAGCTCAATTATAGAACCTATCATAAAATAAATAGATCCTAATACAAGAAATGAAGTACATTTTAGCTATATTTTCTATGGCCAATTACACACCAAGAAAATTGCAATAGCATATCTAATTCAAACATGATAGTTGGGGGATATCTTAAATATTAAGAAACATACAAACCTAAAAATAATTATTACTGCAAAGGAATCCAAATGCATACAAGGGACCAAATTTATTCTATTAATTAAAGGATTGAAATTGATCTCTTGTAACATCAAAAGTATTGGTTATTGTAATTTACTATTTTTATCTAATTTAGGATGTAATTAGTTTCAAAACAACCTTGAGGATTGTTAGGCAATTTAGAGGTTATTAATATTATTTTTAAATTCATGTAGATGTCCCTTAATAGTACTTCAAAAGGATTATGATTCAGAGGCTAGTATTAGAGGGAATGATAATTACATTGTAGAAAGTGCAAAGAGAAATTGTTATGGTTCATTCAATTTTGAGTATTTAATCATTCCCTCATAATTATGGGAAAACCATTTTAAGGGTAATATTAGTTACAACTTCCATATGTTATCCTTTTAATTTATATCCATATATAACGTACATAGTTTAGTCTTTATTACATTTTTTTTTTTTACATTCTAGTTTTTTACTTTTCTATAGTTTATTTTATTTTCATAAAAACTATATGTTTTTTTCAATTTAAGAGTAAATAAATAATTACAAATAATTTTTGTTATACATATTATTTCATGGAGGTTTTAGTATATTGATAGATCATATAGAGTAGTTGTTTTAGTAGCTCATGTTATACATGTAGTGTTTAGCATCTCACAAGACTATACTAAGATTGACACTGACTATCACATATAACAAAATCAAAGTGTTATAATGCTTAAATTTTAGTTCATTATTAGAGCATTATATCAATTATTGGGTAGGTCATAAACCACAACAATCCAAGACATATGCACTATAGGTGTGAGTTGGGATGAAGGTATACATTCAATAAGATTATTCAACAAGCTACACTTTAGATCATTTAGTGTAAAAACCCTCCTAGAACAACCATTGATTGTAGATGAATTGATGAATTATACTTGCCTTTTATTCCTAGAATGTGGTACTATTGATGGCTATTGTGCATGCAGGACCAAGTACATAACAGAAGAAGACCAAGGAAAAAGGTAAGTGGAAAATGATGTTTGACTCGTGAATACATAGAAGCTCATGCGTTTGCATATCATGTAGGTGCATCATGAATGAATTGCATTATGAGTGAGCCTTGTTTGATTGTATGTTGTTGTTTGATGAAAAATGATGCATACATATAACCTTCGATGGCAATAAAAGTGCTAAGGGTATGGGAGCCATTTTACATTAAATCATTTGGTGAATTGAGGATTATTTGTATGCTCATTATTAAATTATAAAGTGAAATAAGATAATATATATCTATATATATTTATAAAAATAAAATCAAAACTTAATTAAATGTAGCTTTTATATTGTTCTTGAATGTGTGTCCACTGTGTAGGGAGCTAGAACGCATAAAATCCAAAATTAGAAAGAAGTAATATTTTAAAAAGTGGGCATATTGGTTGCTGGTATATGTGTCTCGAATAGGATAGCCAGCAACAAGTTTCTATGATTACTTCAGCTCTCCCATGTTCTCAAACGAAAGAGTAGGAAGTTGGTTGAGGCAGGAGGGGAGAGTATTATTTATTATTTTTCCTTCATCTTACATGGATGCTTGGCATATTGGGTTGTCTTGCACCATGTGTCTTGGCTCTACAAATTGCTTTTGCATGTCTCGAGATTGTGAAATAGAATAAGAAGAAAATAATTTAACATAGCTTATTCCAGGTTGATCACCTATTACTCTGCCTTATTTGTGTTGTTAATATAGATGTAATGGTTTGTTTGTTTTTGTTATCGTGAATGGAAAGGTAGATGCCTAAAAATATTTAATTATTGTGTTGATTTCCATTGAATATCCGGTTTGCTTTCTCTATGATAAAGGAGGTTTGAAGCATATGTAAAATACATTATTGAATGTATTTTATTTTATTTGGTTATCAAAGTTGTTGTTCTTCAATAACAATTTTCTAAATGATTGTTGAAATTGTTGGGTTATGTGTTACTATTAGGTTTTACTTAATTGGGTCTAAGGATGAATGTTGTGATAGTGAAAAAAATGAGGAAGTAGAACTTTTACTTTCTTATGGATAAAGAGCGAGGCCTATTACTCATAACGGTGATGAAATAGAAATAGAAATGGTTGCATGTTAAACCAACAAATTTATCACTTTAATTGTACGCATATATTGATTAATACTATGTTATGGCTATTTGTGAAAGAGATATTAAGTCAACAAATATTATTGTGACAAATATTAGAAAATAATTGTTTAGTTCCATGGTTAATATGCATTTTGTGAGCCGTCTAATCCCACCCTTTTCTCCTGGAATTATTTCGAACAATGGATGAAGAGAGACGTAAACAGTTTGCTACGTGATGAACCTGTGCGTCAGATGAATGATGCTTCAAGAGTGAGCAACATAATCATTGGGAAGGGCTCATTGATAGTTCCTGATGTGGACATTGAATAAATGGTTAAAAATATTTCTGTTTATATGTGTATTTGATTGGAATATGCTGAAGGTATTAAACTACTTTAAATATAAAATAATTAAGTTGAGTCATGTTCATATTGAAACCAATATTATACTTATTGCATTTAGACTATGAATGCACACAAGTCAAGGCTTTCAGCTGGAAACTTTATTATTTTATTTACCATGTCCAAAGTATTTTGTCAATCATTAACTTTCTATCTATTTAATACACCCTATGCTTGCTCTGAGAACTAAATGATGGGTATTAAATATGGAAAAATGTTATAGACAAAAAAAATTGTTTTAGATACTTTGTCTAGAAACCTTCTCAATTGTTAGAAAATCTAAACTTAGTGCAAGCATAAGGGTATAACATTTCATTTAAAAGTGTAACCCTTTATTTTAATATTAGTTTGAATGCCAATAATTAGTTTTGAATAAATACCTTGGATAAAAGCCTTAATACATTCCGACAAGCGATTAATTATTTCCCATCTGGTTAGGTGAAAATTAATTTAAATATTATTATTTTAGCTTTATAAACTACGTTCAATTGGATCCAAACCCATATCACATTTAAATGAAACAAATATTTTTAGAAAACTCTAGATAACGATTAACATTATTTGAAGCCAAACGAAAATAGTTTGCTACATTATGTCGAAGGTTGCAGGAAGTTTATATATAAAAAAGAAAATTAGATAGTCTACATTTCATTGAATGCTTAAATGGAATTAGTGGTTGATAGTGAAGCAGTTTTAAAAAGAAACATAATTATTTGAAAGTAGTGTACGTAGTTATTTTATAAGTATAACTTTTATTCCTTCAAACAATAGTAGACTCTTAATTTTCTTGTTTAAAATAATAATAATAATAAAAGACTTGACGAGTTTAAAATAATTGGAAGGTTAACCAATAGAGAAGTATTTAACTCATACTTTATATGGAGGCTAGTGTTTTTCTTTAGTAGCCTTAGAAAATATATGAATGTTATAGAATCTTATATATTGCTCTATAGGACCACAAAATTTTAGTTAGATTTTTATGATTAACATAGTGGTTACATGAAATAAAATTAGGAAGTTAAATTATTTAATTGTCAAAATTAGTAATGAGGGGCGGTATGGGATGTCACCTCTAGGTCATTGCTCAGGAAGTACAGTGATAGGTCCTTGTACCATTTTTACTATGAGAAGACTAGAATGGCTAAGATACTAGTCTAGTCCATGATGATTGGTATGGGATAATCAATCATGAGTCATAAATGGCCAAGTGTAGTAAGTTTAGTATCAGGGTAATGACATGGCCCTAGCTAACTCTAGGTAAGTGGATAATCAGCTAGGCACTAGGCATATGTACGCTAACCCCTTGCATGCTAAGTATTGAACAAGTCAATCGAGTTAGATCAAGGTTCATCATGCTAAGGGATGGGGAGAGTATGCATCCACCCTCTAGGTGTTATGGGCCCTAGAGGATAACCCCAACCATGGATCTACACTCATGCCAAAATAAGAGGATGATAAATGAGAAGGTAGATCCACAAAATGGTACCTTCTATGGGATTTGGCCAATCTCATCCACTTGGGAGATTATCTACAATAGTTTCGATTTCAAAATGTGGTATGATATACCTTGTACTAATGTTAAAATTTGGGTGAATATTTAATTATTTGACTCGACAAACAATTAACTTAGGTTAAACCATGGTGATAAAAAAATTTACCTTGTGAACTTTACAACTAGTTTGAGTGGTACAACCAGGTGAGTAGACTTGGGTTGTTACATGTGGTATAAAAGTAGATAAGATCCTTATGTTGTAGGACTCTATATATTATCTTTAATGAAATTTAAACCAAATAATTAATATAGTTCTTTTTCCAATAGGTCTAATGGTGCAATTGTTATAAGGTGGATCTTCGAGGAATCCCATGATAGTTGGGCAGGAAGAGTCCATGGTTAGACCTCAGAAAGGACCTTGAACAGGAGCTAGAAAAGAAGGTCCTCGAAGGGAAAGATGAATGAAACAACTTAATGAACCTCCAACAAATGAATCTACTAGGGAGGATGGAAGTTTGGCAAAAGTGGTTCAATTGTTACAAACCCATATGGAACAACAAAAAGAGGAAATGGTACAACAAAAAGCACATATGGCCCAACAACATGAATTAATAGTCCAACAATAAAAATTGATAGAGGACTTAACCAAGAGTAGAGAACTTGAAGGTAGACCAGAGGAAGCACCCAATGAGTCTATAGGAACTAGTAGGGCTCGAGTGGGAGTTGAGTTGGCCAAAAATTTGAAGAAGGTTGTGATTTTAAAATTTTATGGTAGGGATGATGGAGATGCAATAAAAAATTGGTTGAATGAGGTTGAGTCATACTTTTCCATGACACCTTTGTCATCTGAGTCTAAAACTGCATGGGTTATCCTGCATTTGGTAGGAGCAACTTTAGATTGGTGGAAGACCTATAAGAAGGGAAAGGGCATTGAAGCTGCGAAACTCAAGTGGGAGGACTTTGTGAAAGAATTTAGAAAAATATTTCTAACTAAGTAGTACTATATAGAAAAATTTGTTGAGTTCTCCACCCTACAATAGGAGACAATGATTTGTTTGAACATATCATCAAAAGTTCATCCAACTATTGAAGTATGCACCCTAGTATGAGAATAATGAGGAAATGAAGGTTCAAAAGTTCATTTTGGGACTTCACCCCAAGATCAGAACTATAGTCAATTTGCTTAACCCTGAAGATCTTCCAAAAGCTTTTGATTTAGCTCATTAGGAAGAAGCAAATCAAGAAGCCAAAAAGGTATATTTCAACTATCAAAAGTTATCTAAAAAATATAAGGATGAACTTAGGAAGTGAAAGAGTGTAGGATTCATGAAATGGGATAAAGAGCAGAACAAAAAGGCTAAAGGAGGGGATCAAACCAAGCCGGTGAACAAAAACCAAAATAATTTTTAGGGCAATAAGTTCAGAAGGGATGGTAAAGGGTATCCAAGAAGAAATAAATAGAGACCATCATATCAGGAGAAGGCTAAGGAAGTTGTACCATAGAATAGGAATGAAGATGGTAATAGGAATAGTAGAGCCCCTCCATATGGTTGTTATGTTTGTGGAGGCCCCCACTTTGCAAACAAGTGTCCTCAGAGAGCAGATCGCAAGAAGGCACTAGAGGAGACTACCCACCAAATCTTTGTAGCAACAAGTAGTCCTATACTTGATGGGCAAGTTACTCCTTTTCTATTGAATGGTAAAATTTATGATAGAAATATATGCATTTTAATTGATAGTGGAGCTACTGATAGTTTCATTTCTACTAGTTTAGTGAGGGACATACCAAAAAAGCCTAGATTTTTGGTGAATGGTTGGAAGGTAGAGTATGGATCAGGGTAGACCTATTTAGTTAACCAATGTTTATTTGACCCTCACATTACCTTACCCCAAGGTAAAACTAGTTGGCACTTGTATGTGGCTCCTTTACATACCTTTGACATCATTCTTGGTGTAGATTGGTTGAAAGCCCATAAAGCCCTCCTAAATTTTGAAGATAGATGGATAGAGTTCACAGATGAATCTAATCAGAGAGTTAGAATTCATTGTGATCATGGTTCTATTAAACCACATTTATTGTCAGCTATGCAAGTGAAGAAGGAAATAAGGAAGAGAGGAATGATTTATGTGGTTAAGATGAATAAGAAGGAAGAAATTGAAGCTGACTCAAACCTCTTCCAAAAGTACCCTATCCTAAGTGAATTTAAGGATGTTTTTCTTGAAGACCTACTAGGTCTACCTCCCCAAAGAGAATTTGACTTCTCAATTGAATTTTTGCCTAGAGCTATGCCAATTGCTAGGGCACCATATAGGATGACCCCTATTGAGTTACAGGAGCTCAAGATACAACTTCAAGACCTATTAGAGAAAGGACTTATTAAGCCCAATGTGTCACCATGGGGTGCTCCTATTCTCTTTGTTAAGAAGAAAGATGGATCCTTAAGGTTGTGCATAGACTATCAAATGCTCAACAAGGTTACCATCAAGAATAGGTATTCATTACCTAGAATAGATGATCTTTTTGATCAGTTGAAAGGAGCTACCATCTTCTCAAAAATTGATCTTAGATCAAGTTATCATCAATTGAGAATTTAAGAAGAAGACACACATAAAACTACTTTTAGAACAAGGTATGGACACTATGAGTTTACAGTCCTACCTTTTGGTTTGACTAATGCCCCAACTACATTTATGAATCTCATGAACAATATTTTTTGAGAGCAGCTAGATCACTTTGTGCTCGTATTCCTTGATGACATACTAATATATTCTCGAAACAAGGAAGAGCACGACCAACATATGAGAATTGTACTTGAGATCCTTAGGAGAAATTAATTGTATGGGAAGCTATCAAAATGTGAATTCTATACTCCTCAGGTACAATATTTGGGGCATATAGTCTCTATTGAAGGGATTGTTGTTGATCCCAAGAAAATTGAAGCTATTGTTAACTAGCTTGCACCCACTAACGTAACTGAGGTGCATAGTTTTATGGGATTGGTAGGCTATTACAGACATTTTTCAAGGATTTCTCAAAAATTTCTCAACCTATCACTAATCTCCAAATAAAAGGAAAGGCTTTTAAGTGGACAGATCAGTGTGAGGAAGCCTTCCGAACTCTGAAGGAGAGGTTAACAACCACACCAATTCTCTAGTTACCTGATCCTTCCAAGAAATTCATAGTGTGCACCGATGCATCTATTGAGGGATTAGGAGGAGTCCTTACCCAAGATGAAGTGGTCATTGCCTTCGAATCATGAAAACTTAAGAGACATGAGGTAAACTATGCCACTCATGACCTAGAGTTGGTAGTAGTCGTGCATGCTCTTAAGATTTGGAGGTATTATTTGCTTGGGAAACCTTTTGAACTCAAAACAGATCATCAAATTTTAAAGTACATCTTTACTCAACCCTTGTTGAATGCCAGACAATATCGATGGATGGAGTTTCTAGTAGAGTATGATTTTGGCATCAAATATATCAAGGGTAAGGAGAACAAGATTGTTGATGCCTTGAGCAGGAGAGGGTATATCGACGCGTTGACACAATGTCATTATGATTGGGTAGATTAAGTTAAGGAGTTGCAACAGAGTGATGATTTTTGTAAAAAATGTCAAGCTCAGATTGAGCAAGAACCTGATAAGGACACATGTTTTGTACATAAGAATGATTTGCTATACTTCAAAAATAGATTAGTTATTCCAAATTTGGGTGGATTAAGAGAAACTATCCTAAAGGAGGCACATAATACTCCTTATTTTGCACACCCAAGTGGGGTGAAAATGTGGGAGAATTTGAGGAAGGCCTTTTATTGGCCAGGAATGAAGAAAAATATTAATGATTTTGTGGCTAGGTGTTTGGAGTGTCAAAAATTCAAAGCAAAACATTTACATCTAGTAGGTCGTTTGTACCCTCATGACATTCCTACACAGAAATGGTAGGTTGTCTCGATGGACTTTGTGGTTGGATTACCTAAGACTAGATTTAGGCATGATGCAATACTAGTTGTAGTAGATAAATTAACCAAGGTTGCACATTTCATACCTAGGAATGTGCAGGATGATGCACCTACCATAGCAAGTAAGTTTACCAGGGAGATAGTGCGACTACATGGGTTTCCAAAAGTTATAATCTCAGATAGGGATTCCCGCTTTACTTCAAAATTTTGGTAAGCTTTACATCAAGCTTTGGGAACCAAACTTAATATCAATTCTACTTATCACCCTAAGATAGATGGATAAACTAAAAGGGTGAATCAGGTCCTAGAAGATATGTTGTGAATGTATTGTATGGACCAACACACCAAATGGGAAGATTATTTGTACCTAGTTGAATTTGCTTACAATAACAACTATCATGCTTCACTAGGTATGGCCCCATTTGAAGCCCTGTATGGGAGAAGGTGCAGGACTCCTTTATCTTGGGATAATCCAGAGGATCAGGTAGTGATCAGGTCGGATATGTAAAGTAAATGGAAGAACAATTAAAAGGAATTCACCAAAAGCTCAAGGAGGCTGCAGATCACCAAAAGAGCTATGTGGACCTTAAAAGAACATCGAGGGAATTCTTTGTGGGATATAGTGTTCTTGAGGGTGAAACCTACAAAGAGTTCCATTAAATCTTCCAAACTTGACCCTAGATTTGTGGGTCCATTTGAAATTATAGGTAAAATAAGTCTTGTTGCCTACAAACTTGCTCTACCACCTAGTTTATCAAAAATCCATGATGTCTTCCATGTGTCCCTCCTTAGGAAGTACATTGCTGACCCTACTCATATTTGGGATGTTTCTAACTTGTAGATGTCAAACCCCCTGCGAATTGAAGTCCATCCAATCAAGATACTTGGTTTCAGGACCAAGAGCTTGAGGAGGAGAAACATTGATCAATGTCGGGTCCAATGGGACCAATACTCAAACAAAAATACCACATGGGAGAATGTGGCTGATATGAAGAAACAATTTCCTTTCCTGTTTGAGTGAACATGAACATTTTAAAATTACTATGTGGATTTATGGATGTATATGTAAATATGTGTGGATGTATATCTGGACTACTATGTAGAGTTATTTTGAGAATATGTTTTGGTTGATGTATGGATCTATGGTTGAATGCAAATATGAAACACTATGTGGAGTTGATTATATGAACATGTTTGAATGACTGAATGATTTATGTGTGGACATATATATTGATGGATACTTGAATGAATATATATGTTTTGACTTGTTTAAACATGCATTAAAACATAAGGACTGTGTTTATTTCTAGTGGGGAAGGATGTAACAACCCTCCTAGCACAACCATTGATTACAGATGAATTGATGGATTATACTTACCTTTTATTCCTAGAATGTGGTATTGCTGATGGCTATTGTTGATGGTTAAGTTGTTTAATTGTTTATATATAATTAAGGGATTTAGGTACAAGATTTTGAGAAGGAATTCTTTAAGTGATGAGTTCAATGTTTTCCTTTCATATATATATATATAGTTTATATTTTTGGAAAACTACCTAATAGTGAGGTTGTATAGGAGATGGATTAGAGGAATAGATAAGTTCTCATATGTAAAAATAAAAACATAGGCCCACTCGTCAACTCAAAATAAAATTATGAAGAGTTTCAAATTAAGTTAGAGCCTCATTAGGACCCTAACAATAACCTTCAACTTACCATAAAAATGATGAATAAATACCCTATCTCGGTGGTTATGAGTTGGTAATCCTTACGAATCAGGAATGGTCATTTTTTGGTAGAATAGGTCAGAACAAGTGACCTTGTCAGAACTAGTAATGAGGGATGGTATGTGATATTACCTCTAGATTTTTATCCAAAAAGTATAGTGATGGGCCCTTGTAACATTTTTATTATGATAAGACTAGTGTGGCTAAGATACTAGTCTAGTCCATGACGATTGGTATGGAACAATCAATTGCGAGTCATAAATAACCAAGTATACTAAGTTCAGTGGTAGTATAATGACATGACCCTGGCTAAATTTGGATCAGTGGATAATTATCTAGGTACTAGGCATATGCATGCTAACTCCTTGCATGCTAAGACTAGAACAAGCCAACCAGTTAGGTCAATGTTAATCATGCTAAGGGATGGGGAGAGTATGCATCTACCCTCTAGGTTTTGTGGGCCATAGAGGATAATTCCAATCATGGTTCTACACTCATTCTAAAATAATAGGATGATAAATGAGAAGGTAGTTCCACAAAATGATACTTTCCTATGGGTTTGACGAATCTCATTACTTGAGAGACTATTTGCAGCAATTCAAATTTCCAAAAGTGGTATGATATACCTTGTACTAATGTTAAAATTTTGGTGAATATTTAATCAATTGAATTGACAAAAAAATTCTTTAGGTTGAACCATGGTGATAAAAAATACCTTGTGAACTTTATAGCTAGGATTGAGTAGTACAACTAAGTGAGTAGACTTGAGTTGTTACATTTAGCCATACATAACTTGACCTAATGATAGGAGAGATAGGTCCCTATAAAAAAATTCATCGGGTAGTGTTAGAACAACAAGGGGGAAGAGGGATAGACAACAATGAAAGGAACAACAATATCCACAAGAAGAAAAATAATAATTTAATGATCCCTAAGGATAAATAACGAAGTCCATATAGTAGGATTGATTGGAGAATTATTCAAATATCTAAGGCAAGGAAGGAATAACTATCCTAGTCATACCATTGCATAAAAATGAATGCACCAACAATCCTTCAAATTATTACACTATCATGATTAATCATATTTTTGCAAAATTATTTGGTAGCATAGTAGAAAGCAAAATTAGTCAATGAGCAAAAAATCAAGGAAAGAGGGCAATATAGCAAGCAAGGGTTACACCAAAGTACTTGTAATATATTATTGCATTATTTTAAGGCACTCAATAGAGAGGATATGGAATGAAAAAGAAGAAGTTTATTATTGTTTTGTGGACTTTAAAAAATCTTTTGACATAGTACCTAGAGGTAAATTATGAAAAAGAATGAAAGAAATTGACATACCAACCAACTATAAAGTAATTATACATAGACTTTATGATCATGTGGTGGCAAAAATTAAAACTCCAAAAGGACTATGAGAGTGTTTTGAAAGTAATAACGGGCTTAAATAAGGTTACCCATTGTCACCTACTTTATTTAACCTTTATATTGATAAATTAGAAGAATATGTATTAAACATGGGAGGAGAGGGAATACAGTTAGCTAATTATGTTGTGAAACTTCTTCTCTAATCCAATGACCTCATCTTGATTAGTAAGATACTTGAAAGTTTAAAAGAACTAAAAGCTTTAGAGCAGTTTTGTAAAGAATTGGGATGTAGGTAAACACTAGCAAGACTAAAATTATGGTCTTCTCTACTTAGAGAGAGAAAAAGTAGCCATATATTTTATTTGAAGAAAATTATTTAGAGGTAGTAATAGAATATAAATACCTTAAGTTAGATTTTCAAAGAAAATTCAATTGGAGAATATGCAAAATGTATTGAATACAAGTAGGATTGAGGGCATTATACTCGTTGCTAAGTAGGGGCAAAAAAGCACAACCATGGGATTGGAAAACCATTAGGTTCCATTTTAGATTATTAGTTATTTTAGTGGTGCTATATGGATGTGAAGTGTGGGCTAGAAATACATTAAATTTTAAATAAAAATAAATAGAAAGCATTTAAAAGCGACTAATTACAAATAATTTTAGAATTAAAGTATCAATTCCATATAAAAGTTTACTTACTTAAAAAACAAGAACTTTTACACTAGAAGCAATATCTATGATGAGGCTATTATGGTACCTAAGGAATATAAAAAGAATGGAAGATAGCATGTTGTAAAAACAAGTAATCAAAGAAACATTAAGTAGAAAAGACACATAAATGAAACAAAAAATAAATTGATGGGAAAATGGAACATTAAATTTCATGAGGTCCCAAACTCCAACAAAGAAATTAAATAATATATGAGAAAAAAATTCAAACTTGTCATGTGGACTGAAAATTTAGGAAGAAAAAAATAGTTATACATCAACGAGTTCAATATAAACTATGAACATAGCCAACTGAAGTACACAGATGTAAAAATCAAATGGAAGAAAAAATGTTTACAGTCCAACTAAGATTTAGTTCACACCATATTAGATGTGACACTAAGATAATGGATAATTCCTCAAAAGACATGATCAGAATGAATGTCTTTTACATAGCAAAATTAGTGGAGACTGAAAATTATTTTTTCATGGAATGTGAAACCTACAAGGACATCAAAATTGCACAAAAGGACACACACTCTAAAACTAAACTCACTAATGGAAATTTTTGAAGAATTGAAAATATAAAACATAGGTAAACTTCTCATTACAATCAACAATAGAAGAGACAAATTTTAAAAGATGATAAGAGGATATTGAGCTTTTTAGCTTTGTTGAACATTTTTTTCTAATTGTTAAACTTTACGACTCTGAATAGAAGGTCCAAGATTTGTATCCAAAATGAAATAGTATTGTAGACCATACCTCATATTGTATTAAAGCTCTTGGTCCCATAGACTATTTTGGTCTCATGGATGTAATTAAAATAATTTCATTTCATTTCACCCAAACTCAATATATAAGTTAATATTCTCTATATATCTTGTATATATAATTTGAATTATAAAAATATTTAAAGGTACCATAAAAAATTATATAATCCCACATGGCTTGGTTTTAGTAAAATTCATCATTAAAACATTAAATCCTGATATTTTTAACTACATACATATTCACATGCCATGCTATCCGTGTGATGTGGTCTACCGGTAAGGACGCCACTTGCTTTATGAGTCATGTGACCCGGGTTCAATACCCACGACACCACTTTATTTATGAGTCATGGGGACGACACCACTTTATTTATGAGTCATGTGAATTCCCATGACTAATATGTATATGTATAAAAAATATTTACTCAGATAAAAAAAAACACAAAATTTTACATTTAAAGGTAAAGTGCAGAATAAAAATAGATAATAACTAGAAAATAATAATGAACCATAAATTTAAACATAAATAAATGATCATTAATACACAAGCACATATTGTAAAATCTACATAGTATAATAAAGGAAAAAAAACAATAGATATGCAATAACACTTAAATATCAACCTTGTCATCATAAAACCATATATAATTACACTAACAAAAAAAACACTACCTAATGTTGCTAACTCCTTTCAAACAAACTACATAACACTTCAAGGACTATATTCATTTCCAAAAATTGAATGTCCAATTAAGCACCTTCAAACACATAACTTTAAGAGTTAGAGTAAACGAGATTACCATTTGAGTTACCAGTGCAATTGTTTGTGCTGTAGATTCTGCAATCTCTTTATTTGTATTTGATGTGGGAAGCTTCTCTTGATTAAGCAACTTGATTGACATTTCCTAAAAAGGAAACATAATACATCTGTAAATTTCAACTAGAATTATGCCCTATATTCAAATCCACCTTCTTTTTCTCTTTTGACATGTCAAATTTTAAGACAAACCTGAAATTCCTGGAACAACTCATTAGAATAAGGCTGACCCCTATTTTCAGCAACTACGCTATCTATTTGCTTCAATAATTCAGTTACTTGTTGTGCCTTCTTTGCTTCCTTTTTAACTTTATTATTGAAAATAACCATTCTGTTGTTGCATCTTCGAAGAAGGTCCTGCATGAGACTTAAATACATAAGCATAGAGTTGAAATGGAAAAGGACTCATTTTAGTAGCTTACACATCATTTATGAAAATACTTGCAAGTTTCTAAGCTTACCAAGTTCTAAACATATACTGCCATTTTAAGACTGCATAAATATTTAAATATTTGTCATGTTTTATTTAATAATGTTGTCTGGTTTGGGATGGTCATATAGAGAATAAAAGCATAGAAAGAAAGTATAGGAGTCGTAAGTTTTGATTGTATTTATATTTAAAAATGTGGATATGTTTGATATAAAAATAAAAACTAGTTGTACTTATCTTTTAATTGTATTAGACCATTAGAGGGTAACTTAAAATTAAAGATTTGTTTTTAATGTTAGAATTTGAACAAATCAAATAAATTTCAATTAATGTAATTAAAATTTACATTTAGTTCAAGAAAGATTTACATCCTTAAACAATAAACTTTCAAGTTGAGAGCAAGCTTCAAATTTTCTTGTTTTAGAAAGAAAGTAAGTGTTAAAAATTTGAAGAAGATGCAAAGTGCAAAGTACAAGCAAGGAGCTAGCACCACTTCTTGTTCTAAATTTTAAGAGAAACAAATTTCTAAAGGATTTCTATAAATAAAATTTAAGTAAGATAGTAGGAAAGTTATTTTTACAAGTCTTCACTAGAAGGATGCCATAGTTGGAAGCATGGATGTTCTAGTTAGGGATAACACGAAGAGGAATCTATGCAAACCCCTATCTAAGTAGTAGATATTACACTAAAAGTGATTATGAGGATAATATGATCAAGCATGGAATAATGGTTCGTAGAATAAGAGGGTTAATATGTAAGTTCCACATATGCTAGCCACATTTTTTTAGAGATTCAAAATTGGATCAAATGAAAGTAGAGATTGAATTTATTCCATCACATTTCTTCCAAAATAGTTTTCCCTCATTGTTTTTCTCAATTCAGAAATTAGAGATAAAATAATGGATGTTGGGCTTTGGTTTAGGGGAAAAGATGCATTATATACCATGGAGTTGGAATTGTTTGCAAAGAAAAAGACTATTAAAAGGAATCTAGTGTGGATTAGGCTTTTTGGACTTTCTTATTAACTTATTAATATGGAGGTTTTGAGGAGTATTGCCAATACTCTAAGGATGTTCATCTACGAGGAACCAACTATTGAGGAGAGAAAGTATGCTAAATATGTTATAGTACATCAAGATTAGATTTAAATCTAGAGAACAAGATCAATAACTGAATTATAAAAATATTGCATTATGATATCATAAATGTTATGAGATTGGACACATAGAAAGAGATTGCAAAGTAAAAATGATGGAGAAATTGATGGAACATTTTGAGCATGATATAATTTTAAATATGAAGCAAAGAGATCATATCATAGTAGAACTTGGATCAAATAAACAATTTCCACTCCCAAGGAAGTGGTAAAGATAAACCCTTATACATCATCAAATGATGAAAGCCATCCCTGTTTACTTGAATCAGCCATTAGATGAAACACTTAACACAAGGGAGGAGTAAGTACAATATGTAAGTTCAAATTTATGAGTTAAAGGAGCAAAGTAATATGGGGAAGCAAATTTTAAATCAAATAAGGTAAAACAGGTGAAGGTTAATCTTGATAGATCATCTTCAATTTTCTCAAGTTTTATAAATTCCTTTTCATGAAATAAAAATGAAAGTAGTATGAAGTATATCCATTACACTATAGGATTTCAAAAGTATCATAATAAAGAAATGTATAAGGAGGATATACATGGAAATTTAGGATTTCTAGGGGAGCACAAGAAAGTAAATTTCTATGTAGCATCATCCTGGTATTTTAGGATTTTGGGGGTAACATAAAGAATAAACTATTTGTGAGGCTATTCCTTGCATTTTAGATTCTATAGGACAACATAAATATTTAGAAGATAAGTTTCATTATGAACAATGTGGAAGAACACAAAAGATTGATGAAGATAAATTCGTTGGTGGGAATGGAAAAAGAAGAGGAAGGTTGTTAAAAGAAGAACAAAGAGAAAAGAAAATCTCAAAGGTATATTGATTCAGGAAGCAACTATAAATATCATAGGTGTTAACAAGAAGTGGAGCTAAGCCCATCAATAAAAATAAAAAGTGAAGATAAAAAAAGGTACCATAAAATAGTAGGAGTATGAAAAAGACCCCTAACAAGAAATAAAATTAATTAGTGAGGAATGTATGGATGCTTTCAAAAAATAGAATATGGAGGATTATTTGATAGTTACATTCATAAGAATATATGGAGGTATTGCAATAATATGAGATAAACATAAGTGGGATGGATAATTACTAGACACAAAAAGTAATTAGATTGTTGGACTACTTTGGAAAAGAGAGTTGGGGTTATAAATGTATATGTCCTAACTATAATTTCTCCTTGTGAAATTTGTTTTAAGCATCTGAGTATTTTTGTTAAATACAAAATTAATTTATAATTGTGATTCTTACGGGTGACTTCAACATAGTTCTATCTCTTTCAAAAAATAAGGGTAGTACTCGTTGATGGTCTAAATCAACACAATATTTTGCTTCATTTATCAATTTAAATGACCTTTTGGTTTCTAAGTTTTTAATATACATGAGATAATATATGCATTGAGAAAAATCATATAGCAGAAATATTAGATAGATTTTTGTTATCCAACACATGGTTACAAACAGAGTATACAATCTCTTCAAATATTTGAATGCAAGTAAGATCAAATTAAAAATCCATTTTGTTGACTTGTATATTACTCAATAATTTTCATTCAAAGCCATTTCACTTTCATTTATTCCATATAATTTGATAAAATATTTACAGATCAGTAGAGTGGACAAGGATTCTTATGCATAAGAAAACAATTACTTTTTTTTATTATAATATATTAAAAATGGAGGAGACATATTGGTTCCAAAAAAACATGGCTAAATGGATCAAGGAAGTACAAAAAAATTCATTCTATAGTAAAACAATATTTTTTTTCTTTGCATCAAAACTTTTTTAATCTAGATGGAAAATATATTTAAGAAGAAGAAGATATCAAGAGGGAAGCTAGTTAATTATTTCAAGGATATATTTTCAGATGTTGGGAAAGATAAGCAGGCACAACATAAGCTTTTGCAAAATATTCCATAAATTATTACACAAAGACAAAATATAAGCTTGACAACGAAAAATTTATGTAAGAGCTACATGAGGTAATTTTCTCTTTCCATTCTAACAAGGCACCTATTAAAGGAAGTAACTCTAATATTTTTTCTCAAAAAGTTTAGCATTTATTGGAGAGTGATATGTTGACTATGGTTGAAAAGGACCAATAAAGGAAGGTTACAATAAGTGATATCAATTTAATCTTTTATTCTATTGGTTCCAAATATAGAAAAGATAATTTTGATAATTTGTATCCAATAAGCGTTTGTAACATAATTTATAAGATAAAAACTATGGAAAATAAGGTAAAAAAAATTCTAGATTATGTCATCTCATAGGAATAAGGTAGTTTCATGCATGGTAAACAAATTATCAATGGTGTAGTCATTACACAAAAGACCATGCATTCTCTTCATTCCAAGAAAAAACTAGGTATGCTTATGAATTTAGATATGAAAAAAGCATATAATATAACTTATTGGAGTTCTCTACATGATGTTCTCAAAATGTTTGGTTTTGATCAAGGTTAGAATGAATGGATTAGATGTTGTTATAGCACTCTAAAATTTTCTATTTTGATGAATGGATATAGGGTTATGCATAGTGGCAAATATTCACAAATTTGGTGAACATTAGGATTTTCAAAATTGGAATTGGCAAATATGACGATCCTTGACGTTGGCCCATTCGCCTAAAAATTTCAAGACCAATTTTTTCTTAGGGTTGATTCACCATAATATATATCCAAACATAGGTATATTTTTACTCGTTGGAAATATATTTTTGAGCCTAATCTAATGGTGGTGTTTTTATGAAGCTATAAGGTGATTTAATAGATCAAAATTGGCCCAAAATATGACCTTACCTTTTAGGGATTCAAATGCCCCAAATTTTGATGTGAATATGATTGATTTGAATTGCTTAGAATTCATCTTGATTTTGATTAGGATTCACCATTTTTTTACAAGTACATTTTGAGTCCAATCCCTTATGCATAACCCTGAATAGATCCCTAGGATATTTTAATTCATCCCATGGACTCTCCCAAGGTGATCCACTATCTCGTTATCTATTTAATATTCTTATGGAGGTATTAGGGAGAGATTTTTAAAAGGAAAACATGGAAGGAAAAATCAAAGGTATTCGGGTTGCAACTAATGGTCCCTTTGAATTTTAACTCTAATATGCTGATGATACCTTTATTTTGGATCATCCCTTTTCTAATGAGGCCATGGAGTTTAAATCATTATTATCATGCTATAAGAAGGCTACAAGATAGCTAGTTAATATTAGAACTAGAATTTTTAATTAACACTACCCTATATTTACAAAGGATTATTGTGGATATTTAAGGGTTTTAAACAATAAAAAATCATCAACATACTTGGGTATTCCTTCATCTCATAAAAAAAATGAAAAAGAGATTTGGGACTCATATTTGGCTAGAATGGACACTTGTTTAATAGGTTGAATTGTAAGATCTTAATTATGGTTGGAAGGCTACAACTCATTAAGACTACATTGCAATCCATCCCTATTTATATGATGTAACTTTCAATATTGTTAATAGTATATAAACCTAAACTCGATACAAGTAGAATAAATTTTCTTTGAAAAGGATGTAAGGGAAAAATTAGGTTTCCTCTTTCAAAGTGGGGTAGGATTTGTAAAGGAAATATTATAGGAGGGTAGACTTATGATATTTGCCTTAGGCAAAAAACTTGGTTGGAGATTATTCAAAGATCAAGGAAAGAGTTGGGTGTAAATGTTACGTCAAAAATATATAGGTTCTCTTAATGCAATTAAAATATTTAGGAAACAAACGCTTCCTAAACGATTGCCAACATGGAACATCCATCTTTAATTATGCAAAAAATCCCTCTTGGGAAGTCATAGTGAGGGCATTCAATGAGTTTGACAGAGTTAAGACACCTTTGACAAAATATTTAAGTGGACCACTATTGGAAGAGTGTGTCATCAACACACATGCTCTTGTAGAAGAGCAAAGGATTATATGGAGGAAAAAACACTATAGAATTATTTTTGAAGGATGGACCAATGCAAGAAATTATACACTCTTGAAATTTATGGTGGCTTTAGGTAAATTCATAATATTTCTAAAGTCGATTGATTCCTTGTAAGATATAAAGAATGCATAGTTGTTATTCAATTTGTTAGAGGAGATTTTGCTATAAAAGGAATGGAGAATGTTATGCAAGTAGTGACAAATAATACAAAAGCATATGTATCTACAAGTAGACTTCTCAAGGAGAGGTATCCTTCTATGTTTTAGGGTCCATGTGCTACCCATTGCATTGACCTCATGCTTGAGGATATTGGCAAAATATCATGGATGAATATCATGGTAGAAAATCTAGATAACATTACATAGTTTATCTATAACCATACATGGGTGGTCAACTTGATGAGGAAATGCAATGATGAGAGGGGTATTCTTCACATAGGGATCACTCTATTGACCTCTTATTTCATCATCTTGTAGAGCCTTCTAACGACATCATCTGCTTTGAAGCAGATGATTGTGAGCAAGGAATGGTACATCTCACAATTTCTTACAAAATGGGTAGTGGATATGGAGGCAAGTGTATAATAATTCATTTTGAGAGAGTATTTAAGATATTATTTAGGTAATTGCAAGTTGTTTTTTGAGTTCAAATTTAAATTTTAAAATCTTATTTTCCTAAATTTTTAATGTTTACTATTTAATTACATGTGACAAAACCCTTGGTAAGGGTTCTTCATCTTGTATATGGTGAAAAATTGACCATGGGCTATCTATATGAGACAATGGATAGATCCAAATAGGTCATTAAGCATTAATACAGTGGCCACCAACAAAATTTGAATTAATTTTATGCATTATTGATAAGAGATGGACAAGAAAAATTTGTCAACCAATCCATGCCACGTGGTGCTTCTTAAGCCCAAATTTCTTTTACTAGTAGCCTTAGCGGTAATGAAGAGGTCTAGGAAGGGTTCTATACTTGCACAAATATGCTTATAGATAACCCTTATGAACATTTCCTTACCTGGTTTAATTTCAACCATATGAGGTCATAGGAGGGAACTTGTTTGTGTCCCCCTTTGCTAAAGAAGAAAGTAATGCATTTAATCATTTAAAATTTAATATTTTTAATTTTTTTAATGATGTTTACATTCTTGTAGTTTATGAATGTAAATTAGTACTTTGATAATTATAATTTTTTATATATTTATGGTGAGAGTACTATGGCTCCAAAATACCTACTCTATAGAGGATGGATGTTCGCATCTTGAGTTAGCCTTGTAGCACTTCTAAGCATAAGAGTAATTGGTCTCTATTTGAGATTTTACACACCAAGAAGCACAATAGATTAACCCAAGAGCACCTAAATGACCTTGTGTTTATGCAATACAATATTAGGCTTCACACAAGACAAGTGGAGGCTAGTGAATCCTATGAGACAATTCAATTGGATGAGTTAGATCCACTATGTGATTGGATTGTCAAGAGTCATGTGGATTGCTATAAATTACTTTATGGAACTTCAGAAAACATAATATTTAAGAGGATTGAAGGAGATATACCATGATGATGTCACACTTGAGTAGCCTCCAATTCATCCACTAGTTATAATCAAAGGCCAACCATCTAGTGCAAGGGGAAGGAAGGAAAAATAAAAAATAGTTTAAAAACTACTTTATGTTTTGAAATGTTGTATTTATATGATGTATTTGGGTCGATTTGTTGATATATAAACTATAATTATAGTATTTTTTATGAATTTTTAATATAAAATCAATTTTTTGGCTCTCTAATTATTGTTTAAATATATATTTTTTTATTGAAAAAAATTGTTGGTTTTTTTGTCATGTTTTCCTGAGTTGCTGATAAAATATTCAAAGTTAGGCTATCAAATTTATTGTAATTAGTGAGTTTTCTAGCTATGGTCCAATGAATATATAACTAATGTAAAAATATCAAGATATAAACCTAGGTATATAGAATAGATTAATGTCTTACAATGAAAAGGATATTGAAAAATCTACTTACGCTACAATATTGTATGAGTTTGTGTACCTATGATTTGAGGTTCACACCAAATCCTACTAGATATGAGCACCCAGTGTGGCATGCATACCATACTAATATAGGTACATAAATGAGAGAAAAACACTTTTTGATAATGCATGGATACTTTCAACATGCACGAAGGATGTCTCAAGTCCCACATGTAGGTTGAAATAAAAGAAACTATGCGTAGCACAAGGGTTGTCTTCATTGAGGGGGTACCATATCTACTTGTCAAATTTTCTTTATTTTTATCAGGGTTATGTATTCTCATTCATGTATTATTTCTTACTCTAAATGGTCACTATAGGGAAATCAAGTAAGGGTTAAATATTAGTTTTAGCTTCCTCCCTTATAGAATATTTAATATCTTTTTCATTCTTAACTTTGATCACTCTACTAGCACTAGTCCTTGATAAAACATCTAATGTTATTTCCATTTATATTGTGTCAATCCCTTAGAATACTTTAAAACATATTATATGGTTTTCATTTGTGCACCTTCATTGGAATTCTCCTAGACCTCCTCTATTTTTGTAGCCTACTCATTTTTGTTTAATTAATGCACTTTTCTTTACTTATTCAACCTCTCAAGCCTTATTTTTGTATTGGTTTATTCTAATTTTTCCTATTTTTGGTCTTCATATTCAACTAATCTACTTCATCTGCTCCTTATATTTATTCATGTCCTTTCAATATCTCATTCCACTAGTCCTTGCCCCTACATCATCTTACCATTCCTTCTTTTTCCTCTTCAACCATAGACAACATATCACTCTTTAATAAATCCCTAGATATTTTAAATAAAATTACAAAATTTCCATAAGGGGAAAGTGCCTTCTCAACATGGAAAGAGGAAATTATGTTCTATAGCACATCAATAAGAATATTCCTTATGAATATTTATCCTTATGTAATAATTGATAGAATATTTTATAAAAGCTGACCCTAGTTACTTCACAACTTCTAATAGAATATCTTTAAATGATTAATTACTTCTCTTCAAATGTTTTATTTTTATGAAAAAATGAAGTTTACATTACATTAAAATAAAATCCTTTACAATAAAAAAAAAGTGGGTGGGTTAACACACCTCATGGGGAATGAAACTAACCATCAATGACAAGGGTTAGGAAACAAAGCCACCAAAAAAACACAAGTTTACCAATCATGATTATTGATGATAATTACATCAAAGAAAGCATATCATATGGAGTAATGTACCCTGACATGTTGTCCTGCATAAAATGCTAGTGATTTTGGCATGGGAATCCATCCCTCTACATTGCGATTAAGGCCTTCAGTACCCGCATCACTCTAACCAACAACTAGCCCAAGTGAAACTGATTGAACATCATCCCACCTCCAACCTAGAAGGATGAACAAGCAATATTAATATTAGGCTGCTTCCTGACTAGCAAGGACTAGGACCAATGCTTATCTGTGGGAACACTTCTTACATATGACAGAGATTGGTGGTGAGAGCGAGATCAAAAATACTCTTTAGAAGAATACTATGGGCGATCTGGTTTATTGTACACTGAGAGTTGGCCCAGTGCGCCACAAGAACTTATAGGTGATTCAACTCCATAACAACTTTGTTGGCTTGAGTACATATCTATAGCCACATGTCATTAAAAAATTTTAATTTGTCAATGTGAGTAAATGTGATAGAAGGTGTATACTGTTTAAAAAATTCTATTACAAGACTTCCAAATATGAAAGATCAGGCTAATCCCAAAAAATTATTGCATTTCAAAAAGTGGGAGAGACAAAGTAAATGAGTCTCCAAGAAGAGCTTGGGGCCAAGAAACTCTTGCAGCTGTAAATGGGGAAAAAAGGAAATAACCCATTCCTAAGCTTACCTAGATCTTTTGCAATTCCAAAATAGGTGAGTATAAGACTAGGGTACACAACAAAAAAGATATTTAGGATCAATAATTCCAAGGTGATTCAAACATTCTTCCAAGGGAAGGCCTTGACACAACAACCTCCATGTAAAACAAGATTTCTTGGGCTCAACATAAGTAGCCCAAACATTATAAAATCTAGAATTTCAAATAGTCATTGTAGAAAATAAATCCCAACACTGATTGAGCTTAGGCACTAGAGGAATATGAGGAGATAACCATTCATATCCAAAACAAACCTTATAATTTAGAAAATGAGTGTCAACATGCCATATCTAGTCTGACCACCAAGGATGCTACGAGCGCACACCAATATTGTGCAACATAGAAAATGGGTGAGATAAATAACAACATAATAAGTATATTTATCTGCACCATTTAGCCTGAAGGTGTGTTTTTACTCATTCCATGGGATCCAATCCCTAGTCTAGCAAGAAAAAAAATTAGCTATTGTAAAAATACCCTTTTTGATAAAACATTGAGCATGAATCCATTGCACTCGAGATAAGAGAGAACGTTGATAAAGAAACACGGGGGACCACCAAATATTCATAGAATTGATGGATAAGCCTTTACAGAAGCCATATCCTTTATAGCAGATCTAAGGAGTGAGTTGCTGTGAGGATTTCCATACACTTTTAATAACAAAGGAGCCATAAATATTAATAAAAATTGGAGCAACAATGAGAGAGAGAAAATCCAATACTCTCTATGCTCTACGATTTAAGGGAAGACCATAGGAAATGAAATGTCGAACTATAAATTTCCAAGCTTTAGCTTCCCTTAGAGCCCTAACCACCCACTTAACACATAGAGTAATACCTTACCATCTACAATCCAATAGACCCTTTCCATAAGATTTTATGGGAAGACAAAAAATATCCGAGGCAACTCTATGAAATCCCTTTGTTTCAAAAGAATTATTCCAAAGAAAATATTGAAGGATTTTCTCAAGCTTCTTATAGAAATCCTGTGAAGGAACCCAATAAGAGGAATAGTATACATGAGTGGTAGCTAAAACTTTAGAGCAAATATGAAATTTAACTACTAATGACAGCTTCTTAGTAAATCAGAAATCAATTTTTTTTCAAATATTTGAATTACATAATTCCAAAGCTGAGCAGGGGAGCCTTGAAGGGCAAAAGGAATACCAATAAACTTAAAAAATTCTCTAGGGGGGATCCAATTACAATTATACCCTTGAAGCTAAGGTGACATAGGCAAGGGATATTGTCTAAAGTAGGAGGTCTTACTCCATTTTATGCTAGAACCAAAGGCTATGCAAAAGGTGTCCCAAAAAAATAGAGCATTAGAAATATATTTCTCCTCTTCCCTTATAGTAAGAAAGGAGTCATCAACAAAGTGACCATTAATAAGTTATCCCTGATAATTTAGAAGACCTGCATAATCTTGAGTAGCTAAAAGATAGCCAAAGGCTTTAGTAGCAAGCACATATAAAGAGGGAGCAATATGACACCCTTTTCGAATAGACCTAAAAAGGCCCACTGCTTTAGACTATGAATTGTTCATATTGAGAATAATCGAAGCATATCTAAATAGCATAGCAATAGTTTGAATGAAAATGAGTTTGAATCCTTAATATTTGAGCATAGCAAGAATAAATCTCCATTCAATGTGGTCATAAGCCTTATCAAAATAAATATTAATAAAAAGCATAAACTGGTTTGACATCCGGGCCCATTCCATGCCATCCTAGATAGCCAAAATATTATCGAGGATGTACCTTCCTTAAATAAATCCAGTTTTCTCTCATATGACTATCAAAGGAAGAGGAGGCTTAAGGTAAAGAGCCAAAGCTTTGGCAATGATCTTGTAACTAAAATTAAATAAAGTAATAGGCCTCCAATTAGTGATAAACTTTGGGTCCTCTTGCTTAGGTATGAATTTGATATTGCCCCTATTAATAATTGCTCCCAAAGATCCTACTTGAAGAGCCTCCAAATAAACTTTATGCAGATCAGGACCAACTAAGTCCCAAAGACCCTTGTAGAACTCATAGGGAAATCCATCCAAACTTGGTGCTTTATCATTTGCTATTTGAGACAATGCATCCTCTAGATCTTTAAGGGAAATTAGTTTATAACACCCTACTCTTTGAGACTCTGAAACCTTAATTGGTACAATTGCCATGCAAGCTACCAGTGCTTGCTCCCACTCAGGGGAATAAGCTTGAGTGAAAAAAACATTAGTATAGTGCTTGAAAAAAGCATCAATCATCTCAGGAAGAGAGGTAATCCTTATTCCATTATTTTCAATGGCCTTGAATTGAGTAGCTTGCATGTGAGGGTGAAGCCTTTTAAAAAATTCTTTGGTGACCCTATCACCATATTTAAGCCAATGAGGATGGGCTTTAATTCGAGCTCCCCGAGCCTTATAAAGTTCAGCATGTTTAAGTTCATGCCTCAGTTGGGCAACATGAGACTAAAGTTCAAGATTAAATAGATAGGCCTCAAGCTTAAGAGAAGATTTGGCAATATCATCATGAAGGACACCATTGGAATATCTTCTGAACTGTAACACATTTTTCTCCAATGTATAGAGCAATAAAGTTGTATAAAAAATGGTATTATTCTACCATTCTATCCAACCCAACTCTCCAATAGGTATAGGAACTAGATTTTAGACTCTATGGATATGACAGACCATGGAAGGGTGCTGAAGAAAGGAAGTATTAAAAACAATTATGACTTGTAGTGTCTCTAAGGCAGGGATTTCATTAGCACATTAAACATGATGGATGAATGGTCAGAAGTAGTGGTACCAGGAATGGTTTCCACAAATGGAGCTGAAGCATTTCTCCTATGAAATAAAAACTACACATGATCTAAAAGCATGGATTTGACTAGCCTTCATAGAATTCTTGCATGACCATCCTGGAAATTGGACCATGTATACCACAATTTTTTAGGAAAATCTTAGGGATAAAAACAAGAATTGGGGTCTAAAAAACCAAATTTATTTTTCATGAAGTACCAGGTATCTCTTTCCCAAATAGCCCACTTCATGGGAAGTTGTCCTATATTGCATCCAATATTTTTAGCTATATTAAAATATCTGAACATGACCCAAACAATAGGTGGTAAATACACCATCTCCAGAGGCTACATCTCTCCTAAGATTCATTGGAGGTATAGACATTAATAATACCAAAATATAGCCCACCAAACTCAAGTAAAATCCAAACTACGTGATTGGAGGGGTCCACACTCCATGAGACAAAACTATATTTCCACCTAGATGCCAAAATAATGACAACTCCTCTGCCAGGGGAATTACTAGTGGCATAAGAAAAGCAACCTGGCCAAATAAAAGGGCAAGTGCATTGTAGAATAAAGTCAAAAATCTTAATCTCTTGAAGACAGATAAAGTCATGATTACCATAAAACCTGGAGCATAAAGTAATCTCATCTTGAACCAAGTATTTATGGACTGGATCCATCAGCACTTTGACATTCCATGATAAAAAATTATGGAAATATATCAAGACTCGTATGTTTAGCTACATCTTCATCGTATCCTAGGTTTGAAAGAGAATCTTAAATATTACTAAGAAAATGATCCTGACCTACTTTCTAAAACTTTGTTTGATGCCTTTTGTTCTTGTGAACTATGGAGTCTTCTCAGGGTGGGCTACGGGATCTTCAACCATTAAAAGAAGCTTGTTAAAGTTCCATTAAGATTGAGGAAGACTGGCCATTGACATGCATAATTGGAGAATCTAAATACTAAGTGGGAGTAGAAGAAGTAACAATTTTAGCAAAGGAAACACTAGTTGGTGGTACATTAGCAACCATCTGTAAAGCCCTAGCATTAGGTGCCGCTGATTGTGTGATATGTTGCTCTGTCACCACACCATGCCTAGCTGGTGAAAAAGATACAAGGGATTAAGGTGAGATACTAGGAGTAGCCATAGGTTTTACATTTTTTCCATTATTACCCTTCTTCTGGACTACCTTCCATTTATCTTGCCTCCCTTTAGAAGTAGGAACACAACTAGTAGTAATAGGAGCCACAATCGTCTCTTTAGCTATAATCTTGTCCATAATTAAAGGATAATATTTTATCTTATGGGTAGCTGACTGGCAATGGTAACATGTGTTAGGTAGATTGATGTAGACAACATGTTTCGTGAACCTATAGTCACCAAATTGGACATAAATAGTCTCCTTAAGGTCTTTAGAAATATTGAATTTGACACAAAAATGTTTTAGAGGGCATGAGGCATTAAATTTATCTGATTCATAAAATATAAATTCACCAATGGGTACCACAAGGTTATGATAGTAAGGCCAAAGTGACAGGAAGACAAAGTAATTCAACCCAAACTGGAACCCATAAGAAAATGTTATTAGTGGTAAAAAAATCATTTGTTCAAGGCTGAAAAATCAACAAGGAAGCTACAAACAAACCAAGGTACATAGTTGAGAACCACTTTGGCCGCAGTAAGGTTAGAAAAATGAAAAGAAAAAAATATTTTGTGAGGATCTGGATACCATCAACCTTGAAACCATGCCAATCTTGTTGAATACAGTTTCGAAGGAGGCTCTCTCCAGGGATACAAACTAGAAAATACCCTACCAACGTATGGATTTACAATTAAGAACAAGTAGTATTAAAATCAACAAGATAACATCCGAAGGAAAAATATTACCTCATGATAAAATTTGGGAATAAACTTACATGGTTGTTTGTTCATCTTTGGTGCCATTGGTCCCTTCTGCAACTTCAATAGAAGTTGGAGCTACTGATTGAGCTCCATTCATTAAAAATAGGTTCAATCCACAAAATAATGAATTAAAGTCAGAGAAAGTGGAAAAAATTCCCTAAGAGGCATCTCGCACACACTCCAAGGTGGAGAGGTAGTATGGCACCAAGAAATCGAAACCCTAACACATGCAACTTGACCTTCAAATGAATTTTTCTTCTCAATATTTCTTCTATTTAAAGTTCAAATATTTTTTGATGAAAATATCTATTTATTTATTAGTTGTTGAAAGTGACTTGATATCATTTAAATAAAGAATAATAATAGTACACAATTCACAAAACATGGGTGGTATGGAAGCACACCCCATAAAGACTATGTAGTAAACCAAACTAGAACCAAAAGGGCCTAGGAAAACTAAAGAATAACTAACCGTTCATAAAAATGAAAAGACAAAAGGCTTTCTAACAATCAAGTTACCATAGGGATAGCACAAACAGAAGGAGGAGGATCCTTATCTAAAGGATTACCCCATCCAATGGGAGGATCAAGATATGTTGGAATCGATTCCCAACCAGAACCCTTGCCTTGCAACTCAAGAGTGTCACTTGTAGTCTAAGGAAGAAGGATAGCCCACCCTAAATAGGAGGCTTAGTCCTAGTACTATGGGAGGTGATATGGGGAGCAAAAGCCATCTCTGGTAAGCTATTATTGAGGGTGAGGTCTACATGAAGAATGAAACATTGTTTTTATAGATAATTCTCTTGATTCAAATGTATCAATCTCTACTTTCCCCTTTAGATTTTCAATAAAAAAAAATTGCTTTATATTTTTATCTTTATAAAATTTAAGTTAAAGCAATGTCATATACATTATGCTACCTATATCAAGAGGTATTATAATATCATCTTTTGAATTATCAATTACTTCAATAAGTTTTGAGTGTAAATAGTATTCAAATATCTCAAAACTAAGGGTCCACAAGGCTGGGGGATGAAGGAATGAGGGAATGCATTTTGGAGATGGCAAGGGACGATGAGCCAATTTTAGGAAAAATCTAAGGGATGCCAAGTATAATAGTATTAATAAATGTATAAATTTAGAATAATTTATATAACACAAATACTAAATATTAAGAATGGAAAAGTCGCATGCACCCAATTGCACACACATTATGGGATCTGATGACATTCAAGCATTAAATAATAATAATTATAGATTGTGAAGCATAAGCAAGTTAGTAGTTATGACATTTAGGATTTTGACATATATTTACCCCATTTCACAACAATAAGGGTTGATAGAAGTTGCAAGTAGCAAGTTCCAACCACGCTTCAGGCCAAGTTTTACAGTTAGAATAAATACAAATATTTTTGCATACAAGTAGAATTTTAATAAGAAAAGGCAGCCAATGGTAAAATCATAAGCTGCTACTCTAAAATCATAACTTGATTTGGTGAAGTATCCACCCAACTTAATATTTACTTCTGAAAAAGGTATCCAGTGGTAAAGTCATATCCTACTACTTCAGACTCATAACTTGATTTGGTGAAGTATCCACCCTACATAAGAGTTGCTTCCAATATGATTTAACATGAATGTCAAGGATGCTATTCTTTTAATCCATTCATCATGGAAGAGGTATGTTAAACAATGTTACTTTATGCACATAAAAATAGGGTTACCCACTAAGTGAGGAGATGACCAACCATGGGGATGGTTGGGTGTCTCTAGGGATAGTCGAGGGATGGCTAGGCATCCCCTAGGAGTCCCTAGGGATGGATGGGAATCCTTGAGGACATCCCCTTATAGGAGACGTCCCAAGGATAGACTCTGTAGGCCCATGACATCCTAAGGATAATGGGGAAACATCCTCAATGTCATCCCCCCATGATGGGGATGAAGGGGATAGGAGGATGTGTCCCTTAGGGTGGGGGATGCATCCCCATGGAACATTTCTCAAAACTTTCATCCATAGCTTCTTTATAGATGAATTGTAATGCCATATCTATCTCACCCTTTTATTTTTCAATCAAGTTCTTAATTCCAGATTTTATAACTTCTAATATTTACTTTCTAATAATGAACTTCGTATTTTAATCAAAGTTTGCAATTTGATTCCTATGAAGTAGTAATCCTTATATCTCCCTAGTTAATAATAACTCAAATATGAAATTTGTAAATTTCTAATCCTTTGATGTTGAAAACCTTTTAACTCCCTAATTAATAAATTTGCAAATTTTCAAAATACTCTAAACTTTTAAAAAATCAAACACTCAAAGTTTTTCAAGTTCTCTAAAAAATTTTAAAACTTTCAAATACCTTAAAAAAATTCAAATTTCAAAAATCATTTCAAATAAAAAAATAAAATCTCTTTAACTCCTTATATCTCATTTTCTTGTAAATTTTCCAACTTTGAAAAATGTTGCATAATTAATTTAGTTGTTAACTGGCAATGCATTACTATACTTGTATTTTTTAACAATAACAACTGTAATGTTGTAATGATAGGGAATTATACCTTTTATTTGCATGGGAATCTCCTTATGCATTCAAATGTTTCAACTTAAGCATGCATCAATTCACTTTCCTTTACAACATTCTACATTCTACTTTTGGATGCACTCAGGTTTCTAGCTCGACTTACAACTTCTCCTTCAAATTGTGCACTGAGGGCACTTTTGATTCATCTATGATTCATGGTGCTTGGGATGATCAGTATAACTTTATTTTGCTTCTAGAAGGAATTTATCTTACCTTTGGCTCACTTCTAGTTTAGGGTGTTTGGTTTACCTTTGGCTCTTTGTTGATTTAGAACACTTGGTTCTGTTAAAATTATTCACTATTGAGTTGTAGGTAAACTTGGTTGGATGATTTTAAAATATTTGAGTATTAAATTTAAAGATTTAAATTTTTACACAGGTTAGAAATTTAAATATTTGAGTATTTGAAATACGGTGCCTTTGCGAAAGTTTTAGGTTTTACAGTGTTGAATCCCTTACAACCACTGACTCAAGCTGAATCTTCAATGCCATACTTACCGCAATTTCTATGAGCCTAATTGGAGAGCACGGAATTAACATGACCTTCAAAGTGGTCCCAATAGTGTGGACAGAGGTATTTTGAAAAAAAAATTGAGTCACTCAAATATTCTTTTTGATGTCGATGAAAATCAATTAATTTTTTTTTTACCCGTGGGTAGTGGAAAATGCATCAGTGTTACAGTCGCACAGTATAACTCTACTTAAATTATTTATCATCACCTACTTGTGGTTTAATATTGCACTTAGGAATTATTTGTGATATATATCATATGCACCTCGAAAATTTTGGGAAGATGCAAGATTAAAAATCACAAGGTCAATGCCCAGTAAAGCATCCTTACGTGTGCCTTTGCTTGAAGAGTTACTCCTGATGGTATAGATAAAGATAAATGGATAGTGGTGAAAGTGAATCATTTTGAGAGGGAGACAAAATAGTATGAATTAATTGATGAAGAGCCTATTGATGCTGAAGAGAATGGTTTTAGAGTAATAGTAAGATACAACAGGGGTTAAAATACACTTCAAGCAGAGCAGAGTAAAATCAAGGTACAACAAGGATTATAATATCTTGGGGAGTAGAGTTAAAGTGCAAATCCAAGAAGATTTTATGACATAATTATGAATAGTCTTGGATGCCATTAATAATCAGATTTTGGAGTAAACCTAAGTGATATTGGCACCTCAAAGATATTGGTATCTCCCGTAGGTTGGTGCCTATGATTTTGTAAAAGGATATTGGTGTCTCCTGTAGATTGGTGCCTACATTTGTATAATGATATTGGTGTCTCTCGTAGGTTGGTGTCTACATATTTGTATAAGGGGATTGAAGTATCCTATGCGTTGGTGCCTACAAATTTTGTTGAAGTAATAAAAGCAATATTTTTAAATGGTTTTCTTCCTAAATGGTGTTTCCACGTAAAATCCTTTTCTCTTATGTGTGTGATTTCTTGTGCATTGATATATTATTGTATTCATATTATTACATTTATTGTTTGGAAAAAAATGTTTTATCTTATACTATTCACCCCTCCCTCGTAGTATAAGCATGTGTTTCTTCAATTGGTATCAAAGTAGGTTCCTTCGTGAAAGCCTAACCACTTGAAGGAAGATCTTACAAGAACACACATGGCTTACCAAGAAGGTTTTTTGTCAAGTAGGGCTCCATTGTTTGATGGGAATAACTATACCTTCTAGAGCATGAAGATGCAAACCTATTTGATGGCACATAGCTATGATATATTGCAATCTATTGTGCATGGGTTCAAACCACCTACAACCCATCCCACTGATCAAAATGGCAAGAAACCATTTGAAAATAATGCCAAGACAATGAATGTAATAGTAAGTGGGTTATGTGAATCAAATTTTGTTAAAGTCATGCACTCCACCTCTACAAAAGAAATATGGGACACGTTACAAAGAACATATGAAGGAGACAACAAGGTTAAAATTGCAAAAATTCAAACCTATAGGAGGGAGTTCGAAGACTTAAAGATGAAATATGAGGAAAATATTACCAAATATCTGTTTCATATTAAGAAAATTATCAACATCATTCGTGGATCTGGAGAAAATATTGAAGAATTTATTTTTGTTCAAAAATTCTTAAGGTCACTCCCCATGAGGTTTGATGCAAAGGTCTCAGAAATTAAGGATATTAAAAATTTAAGCATGGATAAGCTACATGAAATTCTTACAACCTATGAGATGTGGACTGAAAAAGATCAAACATCCAAATGTGAGGTTGAATTTAAATTTTTAAATAAGATAAAGAATAAGGAACTAGATTCAAGTGAAGGATCGAGTAGTAGAGAAGAAGCGAAATTTGTGCGAAGGAATAAGAAAGGATCAAATAACACAAAGGTAAGTATACTTTAAAATATATTAATTATGGTAACATTGGTCACTATGCAGCTAAGTACCCACAAGCAGGAAGTTGTAGCAGTGAAGAAGAAGAGGAATACAAGAAAATGAAGAAAATAAATTATCATTATGAAAATGAAAAGAGGCACGATCAAAACAAGCATGAGAATATTTGTCGAAGGCACAAGAAGAATCTTTATATTGAAGAAGCAAGCAATTCTTCCAATAACAATGACAAAAGCCTCTCCGATAGTGAAAGAGAAGAAATCCTATTTATGGCTATGGAGGTGAAATAAGATGCTCCTATTATCAAAAACCAAGAAAAGGAGAAATATCTAGAAAATGAAGAGGAAGACATTGTTGACATAGAAGAGGAACTTATTTTTGTTCTTGAAGAGGTGAAGAGGCTTAAAAAGAATAACTCAAGATTGAAGACTCAAGTACAAGAGGATGAAAAGACAAAGGTAAAGTTTTTGAAAGATCTCATCAACTTAAGAGTTAAAAAATAAGAGGAAAAATGAATTGAAGAAGTTATGACTGAGTATTTTAAAGGTAAAAGTATTGGAATGTGAAAAAATGGAACATGATATTGTCTCTCTAAGGAAGAAAATAGAAAAATCTAATAAGCTACATCAAAATATTAGGTTTGAGAAAAGCACAGAAATCTTGGATGATATTATAAAAGCTCAGAATAAAGACTAGACTTGGTTTTTAAGAAAGTCAAAAGAAACAAAAGGAGGAGTCAAACTCAAAAGGAATAGAGACATCAAAGAAAATAATTAAATAAGAGCCTAAGACCTATGCTAATGTGTTGAGAAGTGAAAGCATAAAGAAATAAGAAAACAAAGCATCATCATGTACCAAGGTTCATCATAGAAAAAACAATGAGAGAACCATGCAGTCATATCCTCCAAGGAAATCAGAAAGGTTATAATATTTCTTTCGGGGTTATTGATTTTCATGTCACCAATTTGGTCATCAAGTTGTAAATTGCAGAGTTTGTGCTAAAAATGATTTTGGCTTCATAAAGAGGGATTTCAATACATTTACACCTCTCATGGACTACAACATCATTTGTTACAAATGTAATAATTTTAGGTATACATCTAAATGGTGTAAAATGGTGTTCCCTAAAATTTAAAAATCAAGTAAGAAAGAGGATGGTCAAAAGGATATGTCCTCCAAAGTTTGGAAAAAGAAAAAGGAACAATAAAATGAGAGGACTATGTTGGTACAAATAGCTCTTGATGTGCAAAATGAAGGAAATTAGTGGTACATTGATAGTGGTTTTTCAAGCCATATGATGGGTGACAAAAGAGAATTTATCTTTCAAAGAAATAAATGGAGGCACATTAAAATCTGGTGATAATGCTTCTTCTAAAATGATCATAAAAGGAATCTTGAGCCTGGATAATGGAAGATCAAGGATAGAGAATGTGTTATATGTTGAATGGTTGAAGCATAATATACTAAGTGTGAGCCAACTATGTAATCAAGAGCATACACTCACATTTACCCAAATGGATGTGAGATCATGAAATCCAAGATAGAAAAACTTATTGTAGATATCTGTAGAACTGTAAAAAATCTCTACATGTTGAGCAAAATTAAGGGAGAAAAATGCTTTTTATCACAAGAGGATGAAAGCTATTTATGGCACAGGATAATGGGCCACCTGAAATTTAACAACATGGTGAAAATAAGCAAAAAGAAGGTAGTCAAAAGTTTTCCCAAGATATCTAAACCCCTAAGCATGATTTACGCACAATGCCAACATGGTAAGAAAACAAGATCACATTTTAAATCAAAGGAAATCTCTTCATCCAAGCCTTTGGAGCTCATTCACACCGATCTATGCGGCCTTACAAGGAAAAAGAGCTTACAAGGTGAGAATTTTTTCATGTTGTTTATTGATGATTATTCTAGAATGACTTGGGTAACATTCTTAAGAAAAAAACTAGAAGCCCTTGAAAGGTTCAAAGCATTCAAGGAACTTGTAGAAAATGAAACAGATAAAAATATCAAGTGTTTAAGATCAAAAAAAGGAGGAGAATTCACTTCAAATGAATTTGTAGAATATTATGAATAGCATGAAATAAAAAGACAATACTCAACAACAAGAATTTCATAGCAGAATGGAGTGGTTGAAAGGAAGAACAAAACTGTTCAAGGCATGTCCAGAGCCATGCTAAATGAGTCTAAGCTTTATGATGTATTTTGGAGAGAGGCAGTCCATACAGTTGTTTATATCATAAATAGAGCTCAAATAAGAGTAAACCACCACAAAAATCCATATGATCTTTGGAAGGGAATACCTCTATTGTGAAGTATTTTAGAATATTTGGAAGCAAATGCTACATTAGACGAGATTAAAAATATTTGGTCAAGTTTAATTCTAGGTGCGATGAGGGTATCTTTCTTGTATACTCTTCAAATAGTAAAGCTTATAGATGCTACAATAAAATATTGCATAAAATTTTGGAAAGCGCAAATGTAAGAGTTTATGAAGAATTTTATCTAAGAGAACCAGATCAAGATATCATGTATCAAGAAGGAGAAATTTACAAAGATGAAGAAACTGATAATCAGAGGACACCCTCAAGAACAAACCCCTAAAAATAATTCAAGGCACCACCTAAAACACCATTTAGATATGTGAAAAATAACCATATAAAAGATCTGATTATTGGAAATCCAGATGATAAGATAAAAACAAGAAGAAAAATAATAGGTACAAGTGAACATGCCAACTTCTCTTTACTATCTAAAGTTGAGCCAAAGAATTTCAATGAAGCAAGTGAATACAAATATTTTATTAATGCAATGGAAGAAGAGTTAGATCAAATAGAGAAGATCAAGACTTGGGAACTTGTCCCAAGTCCAAAAGACAAGAACGTAATCGACACCAAATGGGTCTATAGAAACAAGTTTAACGAAGATGGTTAGGTTGTTAGAAACAAAGCAAGAACTGTGTGCAAAGACTATGCACAAGTTGAGGAAATTGATTTTGAAGAGACATTTGCTCTCGTTGATCGTCTTGAGGCCATAAGAATGTTCTTGGATTTTAGTTTAAAAAAGTTCAAAGTGTATCAAATGGATGTAAAATCAGTATTTCTTAATGGTTACTTAGAGGAAGAGGTCTACATTGAGAAACCAAATGGTTTCAACTTGACAGACAAGTTGAACTATGTATGAAAATTGAAGAAGGCTCTCTATGGAATAAAGCAAGCCCCCATGGCTTGGTACTCAAGGTTGGATAAATACCTCCAAGAATAGGGTTTTAGAAAAGGTATAGCTAATAGCAACTTGTACATCAAGAATGAATGAAATGACCACTTAATTGTAGTGGTCTATGTGGACGACATCATTTTCAGAGGCAGTAATCACAAGATGTGTCAAAAAATTATAAAATGTATGCAAAGTGAATTTGAGATGTCAATGCTTGGTGAGCTATCCTTCTTTCTTGGTTTACAAATATCACAGTGAGATAAGGTATATTTCTCTCTCCAACCAAGTATGTAAAAGAAATGTTGAAAAAAATTTGGATGGAGGATTGCAATCCTATGAGTACCCCCATTATTACAGGATGTAAGTTAAGTAAATATGATGACTCTCCTAAGTCTAATAAAACTTTGTATAGATCCATTATTATAAATTTATTGTATGCCACAGCTACAAGACCGGATATAATGTAAGCAGTTAGATTAGTGGCAATATTTCAAGCTACACCAAAGGAAACACATGTAAAGATAGTAAAAATAATATTCAAGTATTTGAAAGAAATTATGGATTTTGGACTATGATATCCCAGATGCAATAATTTCAATCTCATTGCATATACAAATGCATATTGGGTAGGCAGTGTGGATGATAAGAAAAGCACAAGTGGAGGGGCATTTTTTCTTTGAGATTATTTGGTCTCTTGGCTAAGTAAGAAATAAGCATCAATGTCCTTATCTACTGTAGAGATGGATTACATTGCAGTAGTTGCTTGTTGCACATAGGTTCTATGGATGAAATAAACCTTAAGTGATTTCAAAGTAGAGCATGATCATCCTATCTCCATACTTTGTGATAATACAAGTTCCATAAATATCTCAAAGAATCTGGTGATGCATTCAAAGACCAAGCACATTTCGATAAAGTATGAATTTTTGAGAGAGCAAGTGACTAATTAGTAAGTCAAATTGGAATACATTACTACAAAGGAATATATTGCTAACATCTTTACCAAGACACTTCTAAAGGAGACATTTGAGTATCTTAGAGTTAAGTTGGGAGTAGTTTCACTCTCATCTCATCATTGAATGTCTTAGTTAGAGCATTTAGTAAGGGGGAGTTATCCAGTGCCTTATATTTTAGTCCCAAGAAGCCTTTGCCATTGATGTCAAAGGGGAATAATTTTAGTAAGGGGGAGTAGCTTGTAATTTTAGTAAGGGGGAGTAGCTTGTAATTTTAGTAAGGGGGAGTAGCTTGTCAAGGGGAGCAACTTGTGATCCTATTGTAGTAAAGGATAATTTCTTTGCAGGGTTGCCATCAATGACAAAGGGGAAGATTGTGAGAATTATTCACTATTGAGTTGTCATTGATGTCAAAGGCTGACTTGGTTAGGTGATTTTAAAATATTTGAATATTTAATTTAAAGATTTAAATATTTTAAAGATTTAATTATTAATGTGAAGTTTGCATGGGCAAACCTCTTAGGTGCAAAAAGAAAGAAAGGTTTGTATAAATACAAGGGCAAAATTCATTTTAGAGTAATTATTGGGTGAACATCTTCGTTATACATGAAAAAGATAAAAAGTGGAACAAACTGAAAGGTTTTCGAAGGACCACAATGTAGAGCAGGAATTGACGAGCACACAAATATTTGGAGAGCGAGTCTAGCCGATGAATTTCATGAAATTTCAATTTATATGGTGTGAGCTTCATCATTGCATTCAAATGAAAAGTTCGGTAGTGCACCCCCTTATGAGATTCTCCCATGGAATTTGTATCTTTACATAGGAGGAAAAATTACATTCTGTTGCTTGCATGTGGAGCAATCCAAATAGACTTTGATATGTAACAAAGAAGAGAATGCGTCACAATTTTGAGCTGTATGCTACTGTTAGGGATTGGTTTTGAGCTATTAAGGTAGTCACTACCCATGCACTTGGACATTAGCAGATAATGTGAAATACGACACCTCTACGAAAGTTTTGGGTTTTACAATGTTGAATACCTCACGACCATTGATTCAAGTTGAATCTTCAACACTATTCTTATCGCTATATTTTGTGAGCCGAATTAGAGAGCATGACATTAACAAGATATTCGAAGTGGTCCCAATAGTGTGGGAAGAGGTATTTTGATAAAAAATTTGAGTCACTCAAAGAGTCTATTTGGTGTCGATGAAAATCTATTAAATTTCTTTTTCCCGTGGGAAGTGGAAAATGCATCAGTATAATAGTCGCGCAATATAACTCTGATTATATTCTTGAGTAGCGTCTGCTTGTGGTTTAATATTGTAATTAGGAAATTTTGTTTTATTTGTGATATATATCATTTATGCCTTGAGAAGGTTGGCAAGATGTAGGATTGAAAATCACAAGGTAGCGCCCAATAAAACATACTTACATGTTCCTTTGATTGAAGAGTTACTCTTGATGGTGTAGATAAAGATAAATGGATAGTGGTGAAAGTGACTCATTTTGATAGGGAGACAAAATAGTATGAAGTAATTTATAAAGAGCCTAGTGATGTTGAAGAGAATGGTTCTAGAGTAAAAGCAAGGTACAACAGGGGTTAAAATATACTTCAGGTGGAGTAGAGTAAAAGCAAGGTACAACATGGATTATAATATCTCAATGAATAGAGTTGGAGTGCAAATCGAAGAAGACCTTGTGACAGAATTGTGAATAGTCCTAAATGCCATTAATGATAAGATTTTGGAGCATACCTAAGCGAGTTTGGTGCCTCAAGGATATTGGTGTCTCCTATAGGTTGGTGCCTATGATTTTGTAAAAGGATATTAGTTTCTCCTGTAGGTTGGTGCCTACATTTGTATAAGGATATTGGTGTCTCTCGTAGGTTGGTGCCAATATATTTGTATAAGGGGATTGGTGTCTCCTGTGGGTTTGTGCCTACAAATTATTTTTAAGTATTAAAAGCAATATTTTTCCATGGTTTCCTCCTGAAAGGGTTTTTCCATGTAAATTACTTTTCTCTTATGTGTGTGATTTTCTGTGCATTGATCTATTATTGCATTCATATTATTGCAATTATTTTTTTGAAAGAAAAGTTGTGTCTTATACTATTCACACCCCCATATTAGTATAAGCATGTGTTTCTTCAGGTTCACCTTCGTCTCTAGTAGTTTAGGGTGATTAATTCACTAAAGAACTGTTTAAACTTGGTTCGCCTAGTTTCTTCATAGGATAACCTCTTGGATTTATCTTAAAGAACCAAATATTTTCTTTTGTTGGATTCTAGTTTAATGTGCAGGCCACTATTAGCTTTTACTATTTTTTTCTATATTTGCTCATATTATAATATTGACTAAATGAGCCAATTTGCTTGTGTTGACTACACTGTACTTTCAGTATTTGGCTGAATGGCCGATCCTTCTATGTTGGTTTCTTGTGATGGTCAAATGGCATACTCTTTTATGTTGCTTTCTTGTGTTGGTTGAATCACATAATATTTTATGTTATTTCAAATTATATTGGTCAAATGGCATTCTCTTCTACAATTTTATACTCTAAGGCCTCTTTCCTCTATATTAACTTCACAGGCCACTCTCTTATATCTTGGCTTCTTGAGCATATTTCTTTTATCTTGGCTTCTTGAGCATCTTTCTTTTATCTTGGCTTCTTGAGCCTATATTTCCTCTATATTAGCCTCTTAGGATTTCAATATTGGCCTCTTGGGCCTTTCTCTCTCTATTATAAAAAGGTCTACCTTGAAGAACCTACTGTAAAAAGTGTTCCACGACCAATACTGAAATGATATATAGATATATTTAGTCAGCCTAGTTCTTCAATGTATTTTGGGAAGATACTTTCCTCTTTTCTGCTTTGTAAAATTTTACTTTTTTTTTTGTTCTCTATTCTTCTACTTCTGCTCTTTTCTTTCTCTACTACTCTTTATTTTTCTCTTTTTTTCTTCTATTTATATGCTTTTAGAAAGCTTTGAATGCTTCTCAATCTGTTGCAACTTTTAATTATTCTATTACTTTTATTATCTCGAGTTTCTTCTATAGGAAGCTTCTAAATATTTTGTAGCTTAATAATTGTTGCTCTTATTATTTATAATTGAAATATTCAATGTCTTAGGTCACACCTAATAATTCAATATGATTCTTTTCAGAAAGTGGAATAAGATTTCATTAACCAACATAGACTAAATAGTACAACTTAGGCTATAGTTAGCCTGTAGGAATAACTAAACACTAACCAAATAGTGCTAACAACTAAGAAATATTCGCTTAACAAAGTGGTTAAGCAAACCTTAGGTAGATAACTAACTACCCTAACAAACCAAATAAGGTAATAAATAGAATTACCATAGTAACTCTAACATCACCCCTTATTGCATTATTTGGGTAATAATATAACTACTAGCTACACTATCATCCCCCCATACAACAATATTTGGGTAAAGTATATAACTACCCCAATACAGTGAAGAAGATGTTGATATGTTGGCTCTTGCTCTTGCTCGGGCTTTGTCATAGTGCTTTGGATGCTCCTAAGAAAAAAATGGATCATTTCTCACTTTATCTTCACATCAACGAATGTCCTTATTGTAATATTGTCATCCAATCAGATTGCATGGGTAACCAGTCACTGCAACCGCTAGGTGTAGTAGAGTAGATCACTTCATATGAGGTTCATTTGGTTACAATATGATTTTGCAAAAAAAAATGATAAGGTAGCTAAGGTGTCGGTCATTGCCGAAAATGCACCCTTATAAGTTCCCCCATTTTTGGTGCAAAACATGTTGTAATATCTACAAGAAGTGTGACTATGGTGTTGGTATTTTTGAAAATGCACCCTTCTAAGTCATCCTTCCTTTTTAGTAAAAATAGTGTGAAGGAAGAAATGTATATCCCCCTTAAGGGCAAAATATATGCAACTCATGAAACCTGTTTACAAAGATTACCTCTTAGGCAAATTTACACCAAAAAAATTCCCCCTTCTATTACAAGTACTTCAAACAAAGAGTTTGCTATTTATGAAGCCTAAAAAAGAGATACAATCACCCCTTTACTTCAAACAAAAACTTATGCTATTTATGAAGCCTAAAAAGAAGTTGTGGAATGGTGCTTGCCTAGGATGACAAATTTGTGTCCCTTACAAAGTGATATGAGCCATGAGCACTTTGTGTGCTCTTTTTGAACCAGAATCAAAATCGAAATGAGATACTTCACTAGCAACATGGCCTTTGTGATGTGCCTTTGCCATTTTAGTTTTGCTTGTTTGGAAAATGAGTATCCCCCCTTGTTGTGGCAAAATAAAATGCAACTATGAAGCCTCAAAAGGATCTTACAAAGCTTGCCTCGTAGGTAGATTAGAACAATGTGTCACCAAAAAAATCCCGCTATGTGAAGTACTTCAAACAAATAACTTGCTATTTATGAAGCCTAAAAAAAATTGGTTGATGGTGATGACTGTTGCTTTTAATTTGATTGCAATAATATATTTTAGTCAATTAATTTGAAAAGTAATTTATTATAATTTGTAAAAATCAATTTAAAAAGAAATTGATTTAAAAATTTAAATAAAAAAATTATTAATCAAATAATTAAAAATATATATAATGAAATTGCAAAAAAATATAATACCTTTTTTTTTCTCTTTTAGAAAAAATTATGCTTTTGCACTGCTCCAGATTTGAACCTGCGACCTGTGGTCCAATAGGAGCCCTAAGGCCTATGCACCAACCACCCTGGATACAATGACTGATGATGGGAAAGAGCACAAAGGGCTCTTTATTCCTGCCACCTCCACCTTGACGAGCTTTGGCCATGCTACCTCTCCTCTTTGGGCAGTGCATCTCTCTGGGTGGCAGTGCTCTGCTACGACAACTCTTCCCAAGGTGGTGCTGACTCCACCAGTTAACAACACACGCTGGCGATTGGAGCCTTTCACTTCTTGGATCGATGATACAAAATTTCTCCTCTACACCACGCCCAAAATCTTGCCTAAAATATGATGCCTCTCTGCTTAGCAAATGGTAGACATCTTAGGTCCATCGGGGAAATAAACGCCTCTCTATTTCATAAAATTTATTACGCGTTGCCTACACGTTTCTCATAGATGACACCAATTTTCATATTTTTACATGAATGGCAATAAAAATAAATTGAGAAAACCAACACAATATCTTTTTGGCTATCGATTGAGAAAAGCAGTGCGTAGAAAATCAATGGAGGTTGCATCTCTATTTGCTAGGGGTCGATCCATCAATTTTTAGAAGACGTCACCACATGATATTACAAGGCACTCACCAATGCTTGCAAATGTTCATCTTGAATGATCAATTACCATCATAAAAATAATAAATTTATTGTTGATATCTCTATCCTACGATGATGCGACGAGCTGTGATATCATCTGCTCCATATCACCTTCAATGCGCTCTCCTCTCTAATGATCATGCTTCAAAAATTATTGTAAATATCGGCAATTGAAACATATTCACGGCTTCAATAGGAAAAATATTTTTTGGGGCTCAGTCTACATCTGTTTGTTTGAGCTATCGCGGTTCAAAAAAATAGCCACGAAATGGGATGTTATCTGGTTGGAAACGACTGAACTCCATATGCGATTGATGCTTCTCCATTGTTCTTTGTTAGCCACACTTGTGAATTTCTATCTACATGATCACCTTCGTTGACTAAAAACTGATGATTTAAATTTCCATCATAGCATCCTCCCACCAGAAATACTGTCTACATCTAGAAATGTTTTACTACTACAAATCAATATTTGTTGTGCGAGTTTCTAGATCCGTGTTGCTTTCACCGAGAGATTGATCTACTATAAAGGTATCCTAAAATAGATCGTAGTACAAATTTTGATCTCTCGGTCACCACTAGCATGTCTACAAATAAAATAGTCATCAATCATGTGCAAATCAAATAGTCACCAATTGCATCACAGATATTGGCAGGATCATGTGTAGGCTTTGCAAGTAATTATCCCACATTGGGGAAGGGGTGAGGCAGTGTCTATTTAAAAATAAACTATTTCCCAAAAAGAAGTTACTACCTTCGGGTAGTCAAATAGATAACCCAAACCTTTTACCCATGTATGTGCCTAGCTGAGTCCACTGCCACCGAGTCCTCCATGCAGTTTTCTATCCTAGATCCAAGCACTCACCTCCATATTAGCTTGCTTAGGGTCCTTTCCTCCACGTCACTTAAAATTATCCCATCACACAATAGTGCATCCTAGGGTCCTTGTAGTGGCCAAGTTGTCCACGTGACATTCACCATAGAGTCTTGGGGTCCTCTAATGATTCTCCCATCACAAAATAGTGCATCCTAGGGTCCTCGTAGCGCTCAAATTTTCCATGTGAAATTTGTCTCACCATAGAGTCTTGGGGTCCTCTAACGCTCATTAGGGCCATGGTCATCCGACGTTCATCAGGTCCTTAATACATGTCCTTGCTATCACGGGTTAGCTATTCCCAATAACACAACTGTCCACATCTTGTTCAAGTTAGGTTAGGTCCACACGTCCAGTCCTCCTAGTCAGATCAACATATAACTATGATCTACATCCAATCTAGATCGGTTGGCATGTGTCAGATCAGTCTACATCACTCCAGATCGGTAGCTGTGTCTAGGGTCTTCTCTATAGGTCCCCATGTAGGTTGTGTAGCGGTTAGAGTCTTACAGGTCGAGTGGGTTCTAGTTCCACCTAGGTTTAGGTTGGATTCTGGTGTACATCAGTCGGGTCCCACCTTTTGGAATCCACCACAAAGATCAAATGCCAAATCAGGATGAAGCCCATAATCTCTACGAAGCCCACCCTCATAGCTTGGTTACCATGGTAGAAAGTGGAATAATATTTCATTAATCAACATAGACTAAATAGTACAACTTAGGCTATAGTTATCCCATAGGAATAGCTAACCACTAACCAAATAGTGCTAACCTCTAACAAGAAATATTCGCTTAACAAAGTGGTTAAGTGAAACTTAGGTAGATAAATAACTACCCTAACAAACCAAATGAGGTAATAAATATAATTACCATACTAACTCTAACACCTTACTAGAGAACCCAATATCAATGTTAGGGTGGCTTTGAATATCCCTGAATTACAAACTATATTTTGAGTTAATTCTACCTCAATATTCACTCCTTAAACTTTAATCTACAATATTCAAACTTATATCTCCAAATTTTCTCTCAGTTGGCTTCTTCTATCAATGTCCAAATTTTCTCTAGGTTGATCCTCTTCTTCAATATAGTTGAGTCCTAGTCTTCACTAGTTTTCCTTCAACCTAGTGGAAAGATCCTATGTTCTACTCAATTAAACTTTTGAAAATTAGAGTTCAAGTTTGCACCGCATTTAAAGTGTACAGACTCTAAATCAACTTTATCAAGAGATGGAAAAAGTTAATTAATAATGGTGGCTAATTAATAACTCTATCAAACTGGACAAAGTCTAGTGGTAGCTTTGATACCATTGTTAGCTTTTTAACCCTTACTACGACAAAATATCATAGGTCCCAAATATAAAATAGCCACAATAATAAATGTCAAAATTATAATATGATGAGTAGAATAATATGAGAAAATTAATATACATATCAAGGTTTATATAATAAAGCAAATAACATTCATTTATATATTGAAATATTTATGTAAATAGCTTGATCATTCATGAACTATGATGAAGAAAGATTACAATATTAATTGCTCAAATCTGTATACAAACTTTATTCCTTCACTTCCTCTTATAATCATATAATGAGATATATGAATCAAATTAATTTCTCATGGAGTATTATCTCCATAATATAGCTATAGTAATGTGACTCTTCAAGTATTTTACTATTGCTCTACATATTCCAAGTCTCATGACTCTTGGCTTATCATCTTATCACTTGCATACTAGATGGAAACTTGACTCTAAGACACTTGCACACATGACTCTTACACTTCTATATGCACTCCTAATCTAGGACACTTGTGCACATCCTCACATTATATATTTGCACTCTTACATACAAGACACTTGTGCACATTCTCTCAATCTACACTTACACTCTAACTTACATGACACTTGTGCATTTCCTACACATTACACTTTTACATGACACTTGTGCATTTCCTACACATTGATACTTACATAAAAGGGAAAATATAAATCACACTATGATATTTACAAATGTACCATGAAGGTACCATGGGGGTACATTAGCATGTACAAAATAATATAATATTCCTCAAGATAGTTAAGGTTTGAAAGTATGTGTAATATGTTTCTTTAAAAAATTAGAAGAAATTATGAATGTAGACTTTTACGAGTGTAAAATACACTATATTTACAACCACTATGATATTTTTCCATTGACCAGTTTAGGCAATATTTAAAAGTAATTAGCAATGTGCCACAACATGCCAGAATTTTAACATAATTTTGCTTGATACCATATTTACTATGTATTCTAGTTTATTATTAAATAAGCAAAATACCCCATAAAGCAAATAAAATATTCCATAACACAAAAATAATAATGTATATTTTAATCATTAAAACCAAAAACAAATAATTCTATTTTTAATTTATTTCAATAATATTATTGTAATTTAATAGCATGGTATAATATGAGCATATTTTAAGTCCTTATTTGCATCATTTCTTTAACAATTTTAGTGCTCATAAAGATATATTTTACCATTTTTATTGGGATCATGTCTTCTCATTCTCATATTCTTGTCTTACTCTAAATGGTCATTCTAGGGGAATTAGGTAAGAGTTTGCTATTAACTTCAACTTCCTCCCTTGTCACATCTTCAATCCCTTATTCCTTCCCAACATTGATCACTCTATTAGCACCAATCCTTGAGGACACATTCAAGGTTATGCATAAGCGTGAATCATCACAAATTTTATATATTTAGGATTTTCAAAATTTTAAATTTTCTAATTTTGGGACCTTTCACTGGGGCCCATTCACCCGAAATTTACGGGGTGGAATTTTTTTTGGGGTAAATTTGACCAAAATTGATAATAATTATCCTACTTTTATTATAATTTTCCAACCACTTTCACTCATTTCCACGAATAATTTACCTTCAAATTATAAATATTTTTTTTCCCACCCAATTCACCACATATACTACCCATATAAATACTAAATGGGGTACCGATAAACATACATCTAAAACACTCTAACTCAAAAATATCTTTGAAGCAATGAAAAACCTATTGTCAGTCGATATATTTACCAATTGGTTGTAGGGTATTATCAATTGGAAGACACCGATCAGTCCCACAAACTTGAAAAGGTTGTAGAGGAGTGCATCTCGACATAATTTGATCTGTTGTAGAGGAGTGCTAGTTGGCATATGTTGATCGGTTGCAAAAACTAAGGTGAATCAATTTCAAAGGATAGCCTCTCGACATAAATTTATCGGTTGCAGAGGAGTGTCAATCAACATATATTGATCTATTGTAGAAGAGTGTCAATCAGCATAAGCCGATCGTTTGCAAAGGAATGTTTATCGGTATAAGTCGATTGGTTGCAGAGGAGTGTCAATCAGCATAAGTTGATCAATTATAGAGGAGTTTCAATAGACATAAGCTAATCAATTGTAGAGGCATGTCAATTTGTCTAAGCTTATAATTTGTAGAGGAGTATCAATCGGTTGTAGAGGTGCTCTTTTGCAAAGAACCTTCTAGGAGGTATAACTTTTGATCCAGAGCTATGTTTTCAATTTTTTTAAAACCACCTAGCTTGATGATATCTACACATAAAACTTAGTAAAATCCTCAAAAACAAACCCTTTACAACTGACCAACACCTCCATAATCAATTGAAACCTATGTAATCGATCGGTTGCATAGGTGTTGATCAGTTATAAAGGGCTTTTTGAGGATTTTACTAAGTTTTATGTGTATATCTCATTGATTTAGGTGGTTTAAAAAAAATTGAAAATGAAGCTCTAGATCAAAATTTATGCCTCCTAGAAGGTTTTCTACAAAATATCAACTCTACAACCAATTGTCTTAGGCCTATTGACATGCCTGTACAATTGATCGACTTATACCGAACGGTTGCAAAGGTGCTCTTTTTTATAAAACCTTCTAGGAGGTATAACTTTTAATACAGAGCTTCATTTTCATTTTTTAAACCACCTAGATCAACGATGTCTACACATAAAACTTGGTAAAATCCTCAAAAAAACCCTTTGTAACTAACCAACACCTCTGAAACTAATCAACACCTCTACAACTGATCGGTTGAATAGGTGTCAATCAGTTGTAGAGGAATTTTTTGAGAATTTTACTAAGTTTTATGTGTATATCTCATTGAGATAGGTAATTTTAAAAAACAAAAATTTGAAAATGGATATTTGGATCAAAAGTTACGCCTTCTAGAAGGTTCATTTCAAAAGAGTACCTTTGCAATCGATCAACATAAGTCGATCGGTTGCAACCTATTAGTTGCAAAGGTGCTCTTTTGCTAATAACCTTTGAGGAGGTATAACTTTTGATCCAAAGTTCAGTTTTCATTTTTTTTTAAAACCACCTAGCTCTACAAGATCTACACATAAAACTTAGTAAAATACTCAAAAAACCCTCTACAAATGACCAACCGAAACCCTTTGCAATAGATCGACATTTCTAGAAATATTTTTCAATTGATTCACCACAATTTGAATTTTTTTTATGAAATATGAATGCAATTCGCCATTTATCCTTGGACATGATTCACCAAGATTTGGAGACCGATTCACCAAGATTTTATTAATAAATTTCAAGGCCGAGCCCTTATACATAACCGTGGACACATCCAATGTTAGTTTTATTTATTGTGCCAATCCATATAGAATCCTAAGGAATGTCCTCTATGGAATTCCTCTATGCACCTTCATTGAATTTATCCTAGGTCTCTTCTCTTTCTGTCTTTGTCATAGGTTACTCATTTTTTATTAATTAATGCACTTCCCTTTCCCTATTTAGTCTCTCAAGCCTTTATTCTATTGTCTTATTCCACATTTTTTTGGTGTTCATCAACTATTCTACTTCCCGTAGTCCTTGTATAGACTCACATCTTTTTAGGATCTCGTTCCATTACTGCCTTCTCCTACATTATTGTACCCTTCAATTTTTAATCTCTTTAGCCATAGTCAACATTTTACTCTTTAACAAATCCTAATATATTTTAAATGAAATTATAGGGAACCCATTAGATCCTTAATAAAAATCTTCTTTATGAAGCTTTCACTTTTTTCATTTGTGTTAATTGATAGAATAGTTTATAGAAGCTTACCTTAATTACTTCACAACCTTTGACAAAATATATTTAATACTTAATTACTTCATTTCTAATATCTTGGTCTTCTCAATATTTCTTCCATTTACAATTTACATATTTTTTTGACAAAAAATAATTTTGGTTATAGCAAGATTAAATTTGGTATTTTTATTCCCTTTCTTAAGCCATTTCTCCCTAGATTTTTGAGATCAATATGACTTTTCCTCTTTCAATATATTATGTTAATTATAAATTAATTATTTTTATTGCACATAAGTATCTTGGTCCATTCTATTGACTTATACTATCTCTTATAAATTATTGAGAATTGATTTAAATCTCTTTTATTTTAAACATGCTACCAAAAAGATTTGATATTCCAAATATTTTTTTGCACCTTTAGATTTTTCATCTTTTGAATAAATTATATATTCATGACCCTTCAAATATTTGCTTTATCCCAGCATACCATAATCGTTTAGAAGATATCAATATTTTGGATCCATAGACTAAAAACAAGATTTCTTTGGATGACCATTATTATGTAGATCACATCTCAATACAATGTATTTGTGATTTGACCATACTCATAATAAAAATTCTAAAGAGATTGTATAGCCAGTTAGCAACCATGTATTAGATAATATAAATTTATCCAATCTTTTTGCTATTTGAGTTTTCTTAGTAATTTTATTATCCCATGGATAATGAAACATTGTAGCAATAACATCTCAAAGCCATTTGAATTTACAAATAAAGAAAAATACTCCATTGACTTCAACCATCTTAAATTATTACCCTTATTTTTTGAAGGAGATGAAACTTTGTTGAATTCCCCCAAGGAATCCATGGGTCGTAATTATGAATAATCATTAAATTTGATATAAATAAACTAAGGTCCTTCCAACATATATTACAAAGAGTAACTGTAGTTGAAGCATATACATATATAACCCCAAATTTGGTAGTTTTATCTTTCTTGTAAAAAAATACGAATAACCCAATTGTTTTGACCTCTAACAATGTTTTTCTGATAAGTTAAATTTCATTAAAAGGGGTTTCTAAAGGGCCCCAAAACCTTAATGTAACAGGTCACAGGAGCACAAGCAAGTCCACAGGAAATTTCATAGGAAAGGCCACCAAAAAGGCTAGAGAAAAGGCCTGAGTAAAGTCCTAAGGAAAGGCTTTAGGAGAAACATGAAAAATGCGCCTGAAGCAGGAAAAAAGAACATCCCACCCAACCACAAATTTTAACAACCCGCCCAATGAGAAAAAGAAAAAGTGAGAGTTTATAAAATTAGAACACTCTTTCCCAATCACTAATTTGAACAACCCAAACAACGGGAAATAAAAAAAATCCTCCAAAGAAGGTAAATTGCAAAAATGCAGTCCCGTGTAGGGAAAAACCAGAAACTGGTAAGGTAACACTGAAAAACTAGAATTGCTAAACAAAAAGCCACCCTGAATAGCAGGATGGAGCAAAGAAACCATTGAAAAAGAAAGAACCCATCCATAAAGGGCTAGGAAACACGCATGGATGCAAGAGAACAACATCCCGCACAGAACTGGAAAGTGGAACAACAAACTAGGGATCACCATAGGCCACAAAATCCCCTTGCAATGAGGAGTGCTACCCAGAGAATAATGGAAAAAAAGGAAATAATAGCACAAAACCACAAGCCATGATAAAAAGGTAGGAATATCCCCAAAAAGGAGCCACAAGGCAAATCTACAGCCAATTAAGCATAGGTCCCCCTCAAGACCAAAAAATGTAGCAGCATCCAACACCACCGTCAAACAGCTCCAGAGACCCAAAAATGGAAGACTAATGGGATCATACTAGCATGAAAAATAGAGGCCCTCACCAAGCCATGAAAAATGCTTAGAGTCCACCATGAAGCCCACATAAAAAACCCAAATAATAGCACCATAGGAATAAGTACGTGGTCCTAACTATACCATCAAAATACTATGAAGAGCTGCTCATGAAGCCACACTCCCAAGCTTAGGGAATCCTAATAGAAGAATCCATAGGGCAAATATGTAGTCTTTTAAGAATAGGTCCCCCTCATAAGACTAAAAAATGCAACAAGAACCCCAAGACAACCTCCAACACCATCGTCAAACAACTTCAAGGATCTATAAAAGGAATACTAGTGAGATAATAGTAGTATGCAAAATAGAGGCCCTTTCAAGCCATAAAAAAAACTAAGAGCCCACCATGAAGCCCACATTTGAAAACCCAAAGAGCAGTACCATAGGAATAATCATGTGGCCCTTACCATACCATTAAGATACTATGAAAAGCTACTCATGAAGCCACACTCTCAAGCCATGATGCATCGTACTAGAAGAACTTCTAAACCCCAGCTCTAAATATAATCTTATAAAAAACTTGGGATAAAACTAAGAGCAACAGGAAAAAGGATCCCTGAAGCAACACAAAAATCCCAAGGAAGGTCACACGGATGTCCTAGATCAGAAGCACTCAAAAGAACCCATAAAAAATGTATGGAAAGGGGAAGACAAGAGGAATAGTGACCTCCCATTCCAAGGAGATCATCTACAACACTAGCCAGGCAAGAAGGAAGGGCTAGGGAAGTGTTAGGAAACTCGAATAGGACTAGGGAAGGGGAAGCAAGGAAGTATAATAGGACTTCCCAAGGAAGTCCCCTAGATTCCCCCTCTCGTAGGCTAGATAATATTAAAGTAAGAGTCTAACAAATTTTCATCCCATTTATGTTTGTCCTATATTTTGTAATTCTTCCTAAAATTCATATAGTAGAAATTGTTAGACATTCCTCCATCTTCCAAATCCTTTCGAATACACATTTATATTTTTTACTTCTTATTTTTTTTTCTTATAGTAAAACATACTCAATACTATACCAACCTATTAGTTCCCTTGTAATTAATTTTTAGGGTTTATATTCATCCCCTAATATTCCAAGTTACTATTTTGATCATCACTTTTTCCTTTTGATTTGTAGGATCAAATCCACTTAATTTTTAATGCTTGTGATATTTGTTTTTATTTTTCCTAATCAATATCAGTTTTAACTTAAGGGTCTTCCTCTATTTTTTCATTCCTATTAATATTTTTAGTTTCATCATTGTCTTAAATGTATCTAGATCATTTAAATTGAGACTTACAATGTATAGGTTTATACTTTCATAGAGAATCTAATGTGCATAGAATATCCTAGTGAAAGGACTATCATCTATAGTGCTTACCTTCTCATGCTTCCATAAAATTTCTAAGTTATCATGGATAATCATTATATTCCTTTATTTAAAATGTTTCTCTTCAAATATTAAAGTAAAAGGGATGAAATATATACTACTTCCATTTTTATCACAAGGAGAGTATTTGATACTATTTGAGAGAAATGAAGATAATTGATCTATATTGCATTTGACGTCTACTACAAATTATTTGTTTTAATATTTGTGTCTATAGCTTTCTTTACATCTTTAATTCCTTTTGAATTTGAAATTGCACATTATATTGCCTCATCTATTGTATCCTTAATTATTTATTGTAATGGTTAACCTATGTTAACCATGATAGCCTTTGTCACTTTGTCATATCATTACATAAGCGTGCATTTTTACCATTTTTAGAGAGTGGAAATTCCTTGATATGATCCAAATTCTACTATAATAGGGTCTTCTTGATTGATCTTAAATATTATCTCATAACCAAAAATTTCTCTCTCCTTCATTGTTTTCAATTTATATTCTTTTATCATGTGTCCAATATCATTTCATTTGCAACATTTAATACAATACTTTTTAAATACACTTTCTAATCACATTCTCTTGATTTAGATTTAATCTTAATGCATTGTTTCAAATGTTTTAAAATATTAATGGTAACACATGTTAGTATATAAAACATGATTTTGTTCCCTAGTAGTTGGTCACTATTGGATGAACTACCTTAGAATATTACCAAAATTATTTTAAAACTTTTTATTAATAATTCCAACAATCCTAACCCACTCTAAAATCCTTTTAATATTTTTTATCTTCATATAAAACTTAGTAGTCCATGGTCTTAAATATAAGCCATATCTCTACCTAAACCATGGAATATCATTCATTAGTTTATCCATGCTTTATAAACTAAATAAGATAATGATGTAAGTTCCTTTAATAATAAAAGCCATGGAGTAATTTGAATATGTTCCTTTAAGAATAAAATCCATAGAGTAATTTGAACATTTTCCTTTAAGAATAAAATCCATGGAGTAATTTGAATTAAACTCTTACTTCTATTTGATTGAATTTTAAAATTTCAAAAAAAAATGGCTAGTATATGCGGAACTTACATATTAACTTGTTACTTTTAAGAACCATTCACTCATAATCAATCAATGGAATATAGTATGATGTATATGTAAACTTTTTGTCATTCTTGAAATCCATCAATTGCTTGTTCATTTGATCTATAATGTACTTTGCACAATTAATTGCTTGTAAATGGCTTAGGTAATTATCCACTATATGAAACCTAACATCAATATTCTCTCCCAACACTATAGTTTTCCTAGAAAATACCAACTAAATATAATGCTTAAAAATTTCTAGCTCTAATGGAATGTTGAAGTCTAAGTCCTTATTTGGATCTTTTAATTGCAAAACCAATAAGTCCTTTTAATAGTTATGGTCAAAACAATAATAGTAGTCCTTCTAGCCCTTTGGATTGCATGTAACCAACATTCAATATATTTTTAATATCATCCTCTTACATTTGAATAACTCCTCTTCCCACTAAGGAGTTCTAATGCACTTCCCATCATAACCATTCCTTCTTACACATGCTTCCACAAATTTAGGGCAATTCCAAACCTACAACAACAGGTTCATTACTAAGTTGGTTTTCCAAATCTACTTGATGCTCTAGGAATAAATTATAGGTCCCATGTTGAATCTACTTGGTACCTCTTTCCTGACCTCAACTAGAGAGTATTCAAACATCCCTTTCTCTAACCCCTTATACAATTCATCAAACATCTTTTCGTATCGGTTGGGTGTAGGAGGAGGCTTATTCTTTTTTTATATCTTGTTTTTCTTCTTGTTGCATGAGCTTACATTTTATTTCAAAAATTCAATCTAGATGTGTTGCTTGGGTGTAGGAGTAGGAGATATAGTGGTGGTAGTAGGTAAAGATACTAGGTTGAGTTCTAGCATGGAAGGACTGGTAAAGGCTAAAGTAGTGTCCATGGTGGATTTAAGGGACTTTGCTTACTTTTTTAAAATTGGAAAACAATAATTTTTAAGCAGAGGGGAAGGAAAAAATCCACTTTATGGCTAGAGGTATTCACTTGGTAAGCCTTAGAAAACCACTATATGGAAGAAATTTTGTGAAATTTTAGTTGTGAATGAATTTCTTAGAATATTAGTGTGTGGGTTGCTTGATAAGTTGAGCAAATCACTTGATGATGGACATTTGCCAATTTTTTTGTTGCAAGAATATTGTAGTTTAAATAGAGAAAATTAGTAGGAGAATCAAACAAATCACTAGATAAATAAAACTTTGGTTTCCTAGTCTCAAATGAATGATTCACTTCTCAAGGTCTTAGGGTGGTTTTTCAACTTGATCCAATGGAAGTGGAATTTGATCAATTTGAGCAAATAACTACCAATATTACTTCTTGGTATAATAAGGTCACAACCAAAGGTTTACAATGATGTAAGCTTCACTATGGTGGAAAAAGTGGATGCTCTATTAGTGATAGACCAAAAGGCTTGGGACTAATGTAAAGAAAATGTTCATAACAATCTCATGATAACTCAAGCATCCATGATCTTTAGATTGTAGTTACTAGAGGATTTAAAATTTCTACCAGTGGATATGAGCTAAGGATGCATTAGAGTCAAGAGTAGATGGTGACAACGTGAAATATGATAGGATTTCAACCTCTTTCTCCTATAAACTGCATCGAAGTTACTAATACGATAGAAGTGTGATCGACTCAAAATCAAGCCAATTTTATTTTTAATTTTATGTTTTCAACCCCAAGATTCAAGGAATGATTTACTCAAGGATACAAGTGATTCGCTCTACTATTTTTTTATGGGAAAATAAATTAAATTTTTGCAAGACAAAATTCTCAAGAAACAAGAAGAAATGGAAAGGAGAAAAGGTGATGTCCAAATGCATTTTTTTAGATTTTCACTCAAACTCAAACATTTTTCCTTTTTTCTTTTCTTTATATTTTCATATTTATTTTTTTATCCTTTTTATTTGAGAAATAAAAAATAGAGTTGGAAATAATTATCAAGAAAAGAAAAGGAAAGTAAAAATAGGAATAATAACTAAGAAAAATATGAAAAATAATATGTATATATTTACATTTTCTTTTTGTTTTAAATTTATTTTTAGACGAGCCTTAGGTGTTTTCCATTAATTGAAATCAATAGCTTTTTCCCATTCATTTTTATAAGCCTATAATTATTTGGATGAAATCAGAAAATTTGGTATGGGCCACTTCAGAGGGAACTAAAAATTTTCTAGCTTCCTAACTTAGGCTTATATTTTGTCCCACTTGAACACTAAATTGTATTTTTAATCCAATTTGGTGGCCTTTTTAGCAAACCATCTGTTTACTATAATCCAATGCTATAGTAATATTTTAAATGTCTTATCTCTTTCTCCTTCTAGAGGTAATAGGGAATTCAATTGAGCTTGACTTAATAATAGTGTCTTTGAGCTTCCCTTACTAGGACATTTGGATAAAGGGAATTCTATATTAAAAGGTATTATTACCTCTTTTTTGAAGACCAACTTGTAGAGTCATGATATCATAAAAGCTTTAAATTTACCCATCTAACCAAAACATATTTTTTAGCTTTGTATGTCAATCCCTTTGTGATTTTATTATTTTTCTTTTTAATATCCTTATGATATTCTTGTTGGTGGAATTTGCTAGATTATTTTCCTAAGGATGATAATTTAAAGTTGTTTCAACATGTATCAATACTATTCAAAAATATCATTACCTTAAATCTTATAAATATTATGGTTTTGTTAGTGATTATTATGAAAGGATATGCAAATATGATGGTGATATCTTCTAATAGTTGGGTAAACTTTTCTTCATTTTTAAATTTGACTAGAACTACCTCAACCCACTTGGTAAAGTAATCAATCATAGAATACATTCATGCCCTACATTAGATAAAAGATTGATTTTTCCAATAAAATACAAGACCCACTTTTGAAATAGTTTAGTAATGATGATGGGATTTATGGGTAGTGGTATTTTTCTTCTTCTTCCCATGAAAGTGTAATTGGATTTGAATTCCTTGACCCTAAAGAAGCATTGAGAGAAAATGGTGGCCAATAGTTTACTATCCCTAAGATTTTATGTGTTGTTGGTTGGGAAAAATAATTCCTTCTTCATCATGATATTTGTTTATTAGTGTTTTTTATTTCTTCTTCTACACATACAATAGTACACCATCATATCATTTTTAGAAAAGTACATTATCTAGCTAGGTGTAATGAATTACTTTTTGTCTAAAAATAGCTCTTTTTTATGTATTAAACCTTTCAAATACTAACTTAATATAATACAACTCCTAATGTCTCCAATCCAAATAGTTGATTATTTGATTTGATATTTTATACTAGTTCTACCTAGTCCTTGGGAGTTGACATAGAAATATTCTCACATAATACCCCTCCCTTAATGAGTTGGGTGGGTTTTGTCTCTATGTTAAAATACTAGACCATATCTATTAATCCTATTATCTTTGTTAGGTTTTTATAATGTATGACATGGGGAAAGTAATCACAAGATGCAAAATATGTAGAAAAGTAAGATAATGTAATTTTGCAATAAGATTAAAATATGCTATAAATGGAAAGTTACAAAAATAGTACAATACAATGTAATAGAGGAAATGAACACTCCATAACACTAAGGGAAACTACAACACTACTCTATAGTAGTTTAACTTATGCTTTACACACACACACACTATCTATTCACTATAGGACCTATATATAAGAATATAAGTTACTTGGCACTTACTCTTCCTAACTATCTTTCCTATGAATCATGTACAAGTGGACTCCTTGTACATTTACATCATTGCAAATTGACACTTGTGCATTTATTACCTCTTCCTCAAGTAATCTAAGATATACTGCTAATATAACAATGTACCCAAGGTGGTACATTGACATGTATCTAAATAATGTAATATACTCTAACACCCCCTTGTATTACATTATTTGGGTATTGAAGACTTTAGTATTCAATATGGATCTTCTTATTTTTAATAGTCTTGAACTCAATTAGGTATTTTTGTGTTATCTTTAGTTTTGCACTGTATACCTCCTTTATCTGGTTCCTCTTCTTCTTCTTATTTAATCTTGTCTTTGGATCCAATTTTTTCACTTTCATGACTGGTTGTAATGTTACTAGATTTATGCAAAAGTATTTTTCCTTTTTATTTGTCTTTCTAATTATTATTTTTGTTGTGTATATAGGATTATGAATAGACACTTATGACATCATGATAATTTCTTGAGTTAGTAGAACTTGAAGTACCAATACTACATGAGGATTGAAATATATTTTCTAAGTATGATTCATTCATCTCTTTTTTTTTTAGAGATTTTATCAATCCTTTTTGTTCTACATTTATATCCTTGTAACATTTGTATGTAAGTAATGCCATATACAATATGCTTACAAAGTCTAAAGGAAGTAGAATATCACTTTTCTCATTATCAATTGCTTCAGTGAATCAAGCATGTAGATAATATTCCATAGTATCAAAGTTATATTTTAAGGCTTCACTATGAATCACATTTGAAGTAAGGTCTAAATATACTTTAGATTTTATAATTAAGTTCATGATTCCAATTTTTATGGCACTTACCCTTTCCTTTGTAATAGTGTTGTTCATATTATTGTTCACTGTATCCTTTCATGTTGACATATTTCTTATGTGATCAAACAATAAAAATCCCTAACTTGAGAGGATACTTTTATATATACTTGATAGTAGTCTACCTTATGTCTCCCTAGTTTGAGTATGATGAATTTGATAAATCCTTTTAAGCTTAGGTTTTGTAGAAACCATTATTTCTCCTAACATGATTGAATATATGATCAAACTTGATAAATATTATTATCAAGTTTTTGTAGAATTCCTTATGTCTCCTAAGTAATTTAGAATATGCTATAGTATTTAGCAATAATTAGTTCACCTTTAGAGTTGATTTTGTAATATTTTAAGAAAAATAATCAACTTTCAATTTTACCTTTTTTCCTAATGAAGTATGCTCTAATGGAGTTCTTATAGTTGGATTTATTTTTGTCTCCTTAGTATGATTATGAGAAAAGTGTTTCTAATTTATTCCAAATCTATATGTAAGCAATAGATTTTCTTCTCTATTTAATAATTTAAATTCCAATTATCTATAGTTTTGTGTAGTATGCCTTATAGCTCCCTACTTTTGGAATATTAGAAAATAAGAATAAATTATTTATAAATTGATATTTGAGTTTACCAAGGTTGATATCCTTATATATCCTACTTAGTTATTTGTAAATATTATATTATTATAATGTACTTCAATCATAATACCTTGAAGTAGAATTGCTTTATAACTTACTAATGCTTGGTTAATGCTTGTTATTCCAATGCAATAGTAAATTTTATTATATCACCTTATAACTCCAATGTCACTTTAATTAAAGCAAGCAAATCTAATATCAAATTTACCTTGGCAATGCAGTACACCATGTAGCATGAGACTTCACTTCTCAACGTATATATATGTATCTTTGAGAAAAATGTGTTGCTTGAGTCTTTACTCAACGTATCTCAATGTATTTTAATGTATCTATTAGTTGTGTGAAGAGGAGCATTCAATGCTATTTCTTTTGCTACTTTGACCTTGTTGTACTAAAGATATGTGTAGAAACTGTGTGCTCCTTCTTTGATATTTGTGCTTCCCTATATGAGAATATTTTATTTGAGTTATTGATAGGGTTATCTCCACTATGTGGAGTACTTTGAGGCATTACACTCCCTTCTTGATGCTTTGAACATGTGGCAATTGGATTGTAGAGGTTACACCCTATGTTTCAATACTCAAGACATAATGATGGTCTCTTCTTTCAATGTTCCAATGTTGAAGATGTTACTTCCTTGTTGTGCTCTTCCTTTTAACACTCCAAGATGGATGTTACTCCTTTTGGGCATCAAATTATTGTTATTCTATTCAACACTCCAAGGTGAGCATTATTCCTTCATTAGGCTCCTATGTGACCATTAATAAAAAGTGTAATGTTTCTCCTCTACATACCAAGTGTCACTTGCATGTGATACGACTCTCAAAATTCTCTTTAAACTTATATATTATCCATTAGATGCAAGTTGTTCAATATTTTCTCCAAAACTTTCCTCCTTGACAGTGAGTGTTAGCTTGCAATTTCTAGCAATTATCTCTTCAAGGTTAGCTCCAACTATAAATCCAATATTGTACTCTTAGAAGATGATATATCTTCACTTGATTGATGTTCTTGGATTCTTAAATGGTTTTCTATGTTGTTGCAAGTTAACATCGTTCATGGGCACTTACTTTAATGATTGGAATGATGTTTCTAGACACCCAAAACCAGTGCTTAAGAGCCGTAGGTTGGATCTCCTTCTACTTTCGATGATTCTCCTATAGTAGACATATAATAAATGCTATTTTAGTGTCTTGTGACACTCTATATTCTATCCTCAAACTTTATTTTACACCAAATTTTAGAGAGTTCCTTATCTCCTTTTGATGTTATTTACTTCTTTGATATTATGGTTCCTCGTTGTATAGATTAAGGACTAATGTAGATTGATTTGAAGCTTTTTATTTGCTTCTCATATATGGTCACTACTTTCTCTATTATTTGAGATAAATGTATTGTTGTCTTTCTTATTATACAACACTAGTATCTAAATCCTTCACTCGGATAATTTAGTAACAATGAATCCAAGATAATAATAATATAACCAATATGCTAGAAATATTAATCTTTGCACTAATTTTTAACTTCACTGTAACACTTTGTACACTTATAATAAGATTTAAGAGAAACTAATAAATGTAACCTCCTTATTATTCCTTAAAAGTAACTTGTAAATGCACTAAGGATCATGCTTAAAGAACTCTTAAATGCTTCTATAATCTCTACAACTTAATGTAGTCTTATTTTCTATAGCTAGATAATAGGAATATGTTTTTTTCTTTCTTTTAAAATATATCTAACTTCTATTTAATGTGTAGGTAATAACCCTTTACAAAAAATATCTTCTACACTTCCCTTGAAGACTTTAGAATACAACCTTCTCCTTGCAACTTCTATATGCTAACAAGGTTCTTAATAAAGCTATGTAATAAACTGAATATAAGTGTTCAAGTAATGAACCCTTTGCACATAATTTGCTTACCTTTAACGATCTCTAAAGATGATGTAGATCTTGATGAATAAATTCACCAATTTACTATTTGGAATGGTAGTAAATCATAGCTATGAAATCTTCAGTATTTTATTGTAGATTCAACAAACCCCTATCTCCAAAATGTGTCTTCTTAGCTATGAAAGGTAATCTCCAAATATCCTGTATTTGGTAGGCTTATTCAATATGAGTTCTCCTTCAACATCCTTATCAAATTTTGACTTCAAATAGGGTCTTCTTCTCAAGAATCTAAAAGTATTGAGGTCTTCACTAGTCTCCTCTGAAATTTGAAAAAAAAATCAAATCCTTCTTCTTTGGGCTTGTCATATGGTGACAATTGTCCTAATTCTTTCACAATTAAGAGCTTCTTCTTGGTAGTGAATTTCTCCAACGAGTTCTTCTGGGAACTCCTTTAATGGATTCTTCAAACTCTTCAATGAGGCTCTCCAAGCCTTATTCTTGTTTCTCCTTGAGGCCTCTCCAAGGTATTCAATATTGTAGATTCTCTGGTCTTCTCAATGAGACCTTTCCTTCAATATTCTACTTTGGAAGTGTTGACAATGAAATCTCTCAAATCTTTAGAATCTTCTACTTTTGGAATTTGGAATAGGGCCTTGCTAGTCCTTCTTCAATATTCCAATATTGGAAGTTCTTCAATGAGACATTCTATGGTTCTTCTTCAACTTTTTTTGGAAGAAGTATTTAATATACTATATGCAAGCTTCAATGGAGATCATCAAACTTCAATATTTCATAATTGTGAGTTCTTTAATGGGATATTCTATGGGTCTCTTCAATTTGTTTTAGGTTGATTTCTTCAAATTATTATCTGCAATATTCAATGAAGATCACCAATCTCCTATCTCCTTATAGACTCTTCTATGGAGTCTTTAGGATCAACAATAAGGCTACTATGGCCTTTTATTCTTATGTAATGTGCAATTCTACAACAGGACTTCCCTCAGGTTCCTAAAATCTTCTTTTCTTCTGTTTTTTGCTTCTAGTACTAGATTGATTCTAAAAATGATATTCTTCCTAGCTTTCTATAGGAATATTCCCAAATTTCTTTGAATATGATTTTTTCTACAACAAAGTATTAGGACTATAATGGAATAAATTCAAAGTGATGAATCTTCACTAGTTGATTTTTTAATCTAGTGGAATTAATGGTAAGTCCTAGTCTTCACATTTTTTTCCACAAGACTATGGAAAGACTCTAGCCAAATGCAATATTAAAATTTTTGGAGTTGGTATTTGCTTCTCTCCTCTCAATATCTCTTGTGGATCTCCCTATTCCTATCTAATCTATCATAGCTCTGATACCACTATTAGCTTTTGATAATGTATGACATAGGGAAAGCAATCACAAGATGTAAAATATGCAAAAAAGTAAGATAATATAACCTTGAAATAAGACTTAAATATGCTATTAATGGAAAGTTACAAAAATAGTACAATGTAATGTAATGGAGGAAATGAACACTCCAGAAAACTAATGGAAACTACATCACTACTATATAGTAGTTTCACTTCTACTTTACACACACACACACACACACTCTATCTATTCACTATGGGACCTATATATAAGAAGATAAGTTACTTGGACCTTACTCTTCCTGACTACCTTTCCTATGACTCATGTACAAGTGAACTTCTTATACATTTACATCATTACACATTGATACTTGTGCATTTATTACCTCTTCCTCAAGTATCCTAAGATATACTCCTAATCTAACAATGTACCCAAGGTGGTACATTGATATGTACCTAAATAATGTAATATACTCTAACACTCTTTTCTCCTAATTCATCATGAAGAACAATGAATATGACATTGGGATGGACCACAAAGACAATGGTCTTACTTTGGTATTGGTAATACCTAAATTTCCTTAGTGCTTTCATAATTACAAATACCTCTTTCATAATGAATGTATATTATTTATTGTAATTATAGAGTACTTGATTCATAAAGAAGAACAAATGTCCTTCAGATTTTTTGTCCTTTTATTCTAGGTCAAAACTATGGTGATGGCTTTATTTATCCCAAAGCATGGAGTCTTTAAATAAATATGGTTTAATGAGAATTGGGGCTTTGGTAATCATATATTTTATATATTAGAAATTCTTCTTACCTTCTTCAGTCCATACAAGGATGGAATATTTATTTAGCATCTTAGTTATCAGTCTATCCAATTGTGTGATACTAGTTATAAACTTAGCTACAAATACAATTTGACCTAGGAAGGACCTGATTCCCTTAATAGACATAGGCAAAGGTAACTCTTATATTGTTTTTATCCTATTGATAAATATAGTTATACCACATGTAGACACTACATACCTTAAAAATTTCCCTACTTGGATCATGAAAATGAGATTTTTAGAATTTATTCAAATACCATATTTCATACACCTCTAGAAGATGAACTCTAGATGTTTAATATACTTATATTTGTCTTTGGAGAAAATAGTTAAATAATAAAGGGATATGAGTATGATTTCACATACCAAACCTATAAAGGCAATGTCTACAGGTCATTGAAATGTGACCCTATGATTTTACAACCCAAAAGGTATTCATTGATATGCAAAGTTCCCCCATTTAATTATGAAGGTCATTTTATGTTGGTCATAATATTTAACATAGATTTTGTTATACCCTAAGAAGACATCCATTAATGATAAGATCTGTGATATAGCCACTTTCTATAAAATATGATCTGTGGAAGGCAATGAGTAATGATCCTTTAGCGATGTCAATTTTAGTTTTATAAAATTGATGCATAACCTGATATATTTATTTTTCTTTCAGACTAGCACCAAATTTTCCACCCATGTAGAATACTCAATCGGGAAGATAATTTGAGCTCATAAAAGCTTAAAAATTGCTTTCTTCATAATGGATTTAATTTTTGGGTTCACAAGCCTTTTCTTTTGTCTGAAGGGATTTGTGCCAAGTTACAACTCTATGGTGTGCTCTATAATAGTTTTTCCATATGCTTTTTGATCTTCATAGGTCCATGGAATGATATCATTGTACTTCCCAAGAAGAATATTAAAAAGGGATATCATTTTGTTAGTTTATTCTTTGCCTAATAGTAAATTCTTCTCTTTAGCACTATCAATAGGATGGTAAGAAGTTTCTTTCACATTAATGGTAGAATTATTGACACTCTCATTAGTTAAATAAATCTTCTAATGTAATCATACGCTTTAGTAGCTTATTAGTTTTTAATTGGATCACATAATCATTTTTGTTTTTAGTATGTTGAGCTTCTATTATGAGGAATTTGATAGTTTGTTGATCATTATTAAAGACTTTTAATGATCTAAATTATCAAGGATAAATGACCTAAAAAGAACCTCTAGTTTCTTTAGTCTATTCCATAAATCTAAAATGGGTTCAAACATTCATAATATGGATGTTAATTCATCTACTTTGGTGTTTAGTTCTTGAGGAATTGCCTTAATTTCATAAATATTGAAACTTTCTAGCAGATCCCAAACCCTATTTTTGTATGATTTTGAGTGTTTTTTTTGTTGCACAGTATGAATTAACCTAATTTATTACTATTTTAGACTTTCCAAATATCTTGAGATCTTTTATCCCCATATTTTTGGTTTTTCTTAAGCTAGTGTAGATCGACTAATACTTGGCCATATTATTAGTGTAGTTAAATATTAGCCTACATGCAAAATTTATCTGAGTGCCTTGAATATATATTAATTGGATACCAACATCATTACCATTTATAATTGTCACACCATTGAAATGCACAATACATATCCCATCAAGTCCTTATGCTTATTGGCTAGTCAAGGCTAGAATACCGGAAGGATATTGAGATATTAAATAATTATTGAGTTTAGTTTCCTCAAAATACACTTTTCAGTTGTCATATTCCTAGATCATGTTGATGATCATATCAATTTTGGACATTTGGTCATTTTCCATAACTTAATCCTCTATAAATATAGACAACTAATTCCAGTTTACAATACCATCTTCATCCAACTTATGTAATAAGTAATTCCATGTGGTTCATTCTCTACTCTAATCATATTTTCATCCTAAGGTAACTTCATATGGGTATAGTAATCACAAAGTATCCATCTCAAGCTAATTTTCATGTCCATTCCATTCAAGGTATCATTATAAAATATGGAGGTAGGTCAATGACTATAACTTACTAAACAACTACAAATTTAGGATTACTTTCCATGGTCATGATTAAATTTTTCAAAACCCTTGCAACATTCACCCTAGTACCATCCATTTGGATTGTATTATTGGTGGTTTTAGTATACAAAAAGCCCATGTCATCAAAAACAACCTTAGGCATTATAGTTATGATAGCCCTTGAATCTACTATATAATTCCCTTAAAGATAATTCTCAAATTTCAAAGTCGCATAGAATAGTGGTGACTTTAGAGCCTTTGGATTTGGAGTGTTTAGAATATCTACTATGTTGATTCAAATATTTGAAGGATCTTCTACCATCAGGTTTTTTTGTTGTGCTAAACTCTATTTATATTATTTTCATTGTTTATTTTTGGCATAGTTCTTTTCTTACCTTTTGAGGGATTCTTAGATAAAATCTCTTTATCCAAGTAATAGTAGGGCTTACAACATACTCACTTTTATCTTCTTCATTTACTCCACTACATTGAACTTAAAATCAATAAAGTTATTTTCTTTGTGCAATGTGAACTTCCTATGATGCTTAGTGGTCATCATACACCCCTAAATGGTGAGACAAGGGAACTTTAGATGATGTTCAATATTTATCTATATTGTTTTCATTGTTTATTCTTGGTATAGTTCCTTTATTAACTTTTGAGGAATTATTAGAGAAAATATCTTTGTCCAAATAAGGCTAGGGCCTACAACATGCTTACTTTTATTGGTAACTTCTTCATTTCCTCTGCTACATTGAATTTAAAATCAATAAAGTTGCTTTCCTTGTGCAATATGAACTTCCTATGATTTTTTAGTGATCATCATGCACCCCTCAATGGTGAGAGAAGATAAATTTAGATGATGTTCAATATCTTTTTAAAATTTATCCCTTTATTACTATTTTTTTAATCCTTTGGTCTATATGTCACCTCCTAAGGTCCTTTTCCTTTTTAGGTTATTTTTTCTTATTGCATTACTTAACCTTTTCAAATTGTTTTTCTTTTTTAGCTTAGGTACCAATTTGGGAGGTAGAGACTGGATCATTTTTAGCATTCTTTTTTTCTTGTTGCATACACACTATTGGCCCTTTGTGTTTCACATATAGTGGAGTTTTTCTTATTCTTAATACTATAGTATCTTATTGCCTTTAGCCTTTCTCAAAGTTGGTTATTATCCTTCCATTGCCTTTATTTTACCTTTGGTTCTAACCCCTTATTGATTAGTGCATACAATATTGTTCTTAAGTGAGGAATCTTTATCTTATTCAGCTATACCAAAGATGATAAAGATAGGATTGTTTGGGTTTGGTGAGCCTAGTAAATTGGCTAATTCATCATGGGCAAGAAGCACCACAAAGTGTTAATTTTTTATTTATATTCACATATTATTGTGCATATTATTGTTTTTCTTTCCAATATTCTATCATGGTTCCTAATATATTCTAAGGTTAGATGTTTTTATTTATTACTAGCTTTATTGTTATCACTTAATATTCAATTGACATTGCCTCCTTTCCATATTATTATGATTGTTGTATTTTTAGCCAAATTATCTTAGTCCCAATATTATTATTTTTTGATTAGAGGATGGGTTTTGAAAGGGTCCCAAAACCTTATTTACATAGTGAAGGTAAAAAATAGGTCATGAATATCAACTCATCCAAGGGCAGCCACTTGTGCCACAAAACAAAAAAGTAAAATAAAAGATGAGTCAGCACATCCTAATATAACAAAAAACATTAGACCTATCCCTAGGACAAGGTGTCAAAAGGGTAACATAGTATGGGAAGGCCACACCAACAATATCAAAGAAACAAAGAAGTCCTATATGCCATTGTGGCAATCCTAAGCCTGTGAATAGGGTGTTACTCGAGCTAAAGGTGGTCACCGCTGATCATCAGGACCACTTCATCATATTTTTAGAGGTTCTTCAACTATTGGTACAGATCATCCATGATATTTTTTGATTGATTGTAAAAATTCAAGTAAGCCTTAGACGCATTAGCCCAACCCAACCATGGGATCGAGGATGGTCTTTTGGAAGAGATTTTTGGTGAGCTATTCTAGCAACTCAAATAACTTTAGACCAATTGAAGTCACAATGATTATCACCTTAGCCGATGAGGTTTCTATTTTAATTTAGTTGAGCTTGGGAGAAACACAAATTAATTCAGGTTTATGCTTACTCCCAGGTCTGGGGTGCAAAAATATGGGTGTGAAGAAGATCCAAGGGATGGTTCAAGGATGGGCTTCTTGCCTTGTTTAGAGGAAATATGGGAGTTACCTTGAGTTTCATCATTCGTAGAGACATCATAATCAGGTGAATATTGATTGAGGCTTGGGATAGATTGGATGATGGATGGATTGGTAGCAATGATGGCTTTCTCAGCTTGATTTTCAAGGGCATGATGGTAAAGGAAGAGGTGGAGCCCCTGATGGATGGGGTGGGATGAATTACCTTTCCTAAAGCTGGTAATGGAGAGTCTTGGGGAATGAAATATATAGTCAGGTATATTCATAGCCTTAAAATCTCTCAGGTTATTTAAGAATGCAATGTGGAAACTACAGAGGGGGGATTCCACTTTGTCAATAGTAAAATACTACATGACAGGGATAAGGATGCGGTCTCATAGGACATGAAGGGATTTATGGATGATACCACCATTCTTAAAAATAATTTTTTTACTTTTATCAATGAAATTGTTAATTTTTTCAGTCATTGAGTATCAATCTCTATGGATGATGCAACCCTTAATCAAATGTTTGGTGATCTTTTCAAGGATCTTGATACTGATCTTGAAATCCAATCCTTGAAAAGTAACACCGTCCTTGTTCCATGATCTTATGAAATATTCAGAGACCTCAATGTATCTTCCTTTGAATTTCCTCAAGAAAGGGAGGAAGTCATGGCTACTAAGTATGTCCTCGATGATAGGGTTCATGTGGAGAGAATCGGGTTCAAGGATTGTCATAATTTTTAGGTGAAAAAGGGTTGTAGAGATGAGACTCAAAACACCAATGGAACAAGAAAATGACTCACACAAAGGTGGCGATGATCAACCCAGAGGGTGGTTAAATAGTTAAGAGGAGTTGAGGAGCCTTCGGAGTCTTGCCACCTATACATACCAAATATTTTGTAATTTACATGAAAGGAGGGTTGTTGATGCTGATCAAAGTTTACGACTCTTGAATCGTGTACCCTATCACATAAATGACTCCCAACACGGGGAAGGTACATCCCATTTTAAGTGGAATCTTCAGGATATCTAACGGTGCACCAAGTGTCTTAGAAATGAATGAGATGGGATCAGGATGACAAGTTTATGTGATGATGGTAAGGCAAAAAAAATGAGTGAATGGTGAGGAAAAATGATTCACAGGGGGTGGGGGATGATCGGCATCCACATAGGAAATATGAAAGGTGAAAAAATGCTAGGGGTGGGCATAAGGGTGAACAAGGAGGTGGATGAGGAAAGGAAATTTGGAGGTTCAATAGGGCCAGGTGGTGGTAGGTAATTAATGGGTGAAAAGGATGAGGGTGTGGGGGAAGAGCTAGGAAGGGTGAGGGGGATGAGTGGACCAATAATCCCACCACTCTTTTCATCCTTGATTTGCATTTTTCTCTAATAATTTCATCCAAATAATTTGGTAGACAACTTTACCCCTTCTTTTAAATTTTGAATCACATATGTTTTCCTTTATCTTTTTGGTTTGTATCCAACTTCATTTTTTTATTAGAGTTTTCACTAACTCCTGATTGCTCTAGATTTAAATATATTTCTAAATATTGAGAATACATGAATAAATCTTGATTTATAGATCCCTAAGATCCTTCTTGAGAACTAAATCCTTATTTAACCTTCTTTATTTTATGTTTTTGTTGTTGAGTTTTCCATTGTTGAGGAAAGATATCAAAATTACTATTAACCAGACCAATGGCTATCTCTGAGGAGTTTTTAAATATTTTTGTGTGGGGAATCTATGAGCTATCCAAAAATTGGGTTTCCAAAATCTCCATCTTCATAGAATCATCCACATCCTCTAAGTCATATTCCACTGCAAGTTTTGAAAACCTATTATCTGAGGAGGTTGACTTATTTGTAGGCTTCATTTTCTTAGTAACATATTTTTTTAGGAACCTGAAATTCCTCTTGACCTTGATCCTGCTTTGTTTGATCCAAGACTACATATTTGAAATATTTTACTAAGTGGTCGTATTCATGGCAAACCCAAAACCTAAAGGGAATGTTTTCATAATCAACTTCTTGATCCCAAATTTCTTCCTCAAATTGTAAAGTGATTTTTTATAGGATATTATTAAAGTCTATGAACACACAGATCCAAACATAAATAGAATGCTCAAACCATATTGTGTTATCTGTTATCATCATGTAGATGCCTAAATTGTTACCAATAGCTAAGAAGAGTATAGGATTCCAAAATTCACATAGTAAACAAAAAATTCTAATCCAGATAGGCCCTACCGAAGGCATTTCCTCTCCAGTTGCCAGGGTTTCATGAACAAACCAGATCAACCAAAAAATCAAGGACCACCCTGAAATATTTGTTTTCTATCCTCCTCATTAGTAAATAACACTAAAAATACCCATTAGGATAATTTGAGATGCTAAAATCACCTAGAGTTCACCATTGCTGTAAATCCCAACTTTTAAAAGTAGGTAAGGAAGGCCAAAATTCCAAGAATCAATAAATCAAACCTCATTGCTCTATTATAGTAATTCCATCCTAAATGTCAGATCACTGTAGATTAACAACGGGATATTCATTCGCTACCTGCATGCAACCAGAGTCTATTTTATTGGGATCAACCCTTCACATATGAAGAGGTTGATGCAAAAATCCTATCGGCCATTTAGAATTATTGGAGGTTGTGCACACCTTACAACATATCTGAAATTCATTCTATCCATAGTTCCACCTGGTATCTTCCTTGTATCCTCCCTCATTTTTTGGCTCTTGCTCTTCAAACCCTTATGTGGCTCTTTCTCTTCAAACCCTAGTTCTCTTCAAAAAATTACCAATTCATCAATCCAATTTTCTAAATAAGAATCAATATCATAAAATTTTTAAGGCTTTAAGCTTTATTATGGAAGCTAACATAAGCTTCATCTAAATCATATGTGTCATAATTGACATCACTTTTCTCTTGCCTTTTTTCTTGAAAGATCTCAAAGGTAAGTAAAGACATATACATCATTAAGCATTATTTTGAAGAAAATATAATGGTGTTTTGTGAATTCCACCATGTTCTAAAAATATTTTCATGAAGATAGCTTATAAGTGTTGTGAAATTTTCATATTTTTTCAATGAGTTTACATAGGTTTTTATGAGGGGTCTCGGTCCCCTCATACTGAGTGGGATTTGAACCTTGGACCTATCAAAGAGAGGCCGAAGCCCTTACCACTATAGTAATATTACAACAATGAACTTTTCATATTTTATATTTTTATGAAATAAAGATAAATTTTTATATAGATCAATTGACATCTCCTTTCTTTCATCAAAAATATCTATCAAATTTTGAGTAAAATTTCAGCTTGTTCACCATTTCTTCACTATCTTCATTGAATGCATTTTTAATGATTTCTTCCATAATAATCAAAATTTTCAATTCAATGATTGAATTCAATTCCTTTGAAGTTGAAATCCTTTTTTTTTGCTTCAAATTTAATCACTTACAATTTTAATAACTTCAAAATTTCAAATTCTTTTTCAAAAAAAAATCATGAATAAATTTACAAATTTAAAATTTTTCTAATCCTTTAAAGTAGCAAGCCTTTTATCTCCCTATTCATTAAATTTTAAAATTTATAAATATTCAAATATCAAAATATTCTAAGTCTTAAAATATCAAAAAATTTAACTCTTTTTAGAGTAGAAAACCTTATCTCTCCAAAATTTAATAAAAATCTTAAATTTTTCAAAAATCGAATTTTTGAAGTTACAAAATATTAATTGTAAATATCAAATTCAATATATATTTTCAACAAGGTTGAAGTCTTTATAACTCCCACCTAAAGTTATTCTCTATATAGTTGAATTCCTTTTATATTCAACTTATAAAATAAATATTCCTAAGTATCCACTTTATATTCACCTAGCACTTTTAAATTATAGCACCAGAAATAATTATCAAGTTATATAAAGGTAATTCACCTTAAATGTTTCTTCCTTTTGATATATACCACAAAACATTAGTTCTAAAATATTTACTACTACAACATACTCACGTATTCAATACCCTTAATCAACATTACTCCATACGAAATGTTACACCATCATTTAACATATAGTTTATGTGTTACTTGCTAATTTTGTCAGCTAGCTTTTTGTTCAACATCTTCAGAATAAATAGGTCAAAGAATGGCCCGTAGTTGTTTCTCTTTATATTTGTAATGGTGGTCAAATTTTTGCTAGAAAGTGAGCTATTCAGCTCTAAGATGACACTTGGACTTCTACTCTATTTGGCTTTAAGATAGCACCTGAAATTTTGCTCTCTGGAACTTAGCTTGTCTGCATACAATATGCCTCTTCAATCAACTTGGTTTGTCTAGTCTGGTTCTATATCTTTGGTTATCCAAAAATTTGGTACTATGAAACTTGGAATGTGCCTTTAATACTTAATTTCTTTTCTTTTTCTAGAAGCTCTTAATCTTTTTCTTATTTTATTTGGAAGCTCTTTGAAGTTTATCTTATTTTTATTTTTTGGAAGCTATTTATGCTTCTCTTTTATTCTTATTTTTTTTGAAAGCTTTTGAATATCTGTTCTCTTCTTGTTTGATGATTCTCTTTTTATTTTCTCTAGAAGCTATTAATACTTCTCTTATTATTAGGATAAACTTCCTAAGTTCCTTAATAATATATGTTTTTATTTCGCAGGTTCTTGCCTAACATCTTCAATACTATTACAGTCTTCTTGAGCTTGTTGCCTTCAATGTGTGCTATCCAATTAGGGTTAAATATACCCATAATTTTAAGCACTAAATTTTTTAGTATATGATTCTCTATCTTAAGAGATAATCCTAAAATTAGGTTGACTTTTGATTTGTCCCCTCAATATTCAAGTCGATTCTTAGTCTTCACTTCTTTTTTGAGTGGAAAGAATCCAACATATAATTATTGGGATATTTTATCAAATATATTAATCAATCTATAATTTGAATTTTGCAGCAATTTGAGTCTACATTTTCCTCACGTGACTCTTTATATATATACATACACACTAAATACTTCCTTCAATGCTAGCAATAGAGTCTACTAAAAATAGCTCTGATACGACTATTGGCTTTTAAGCTAAATTATCTTAGTTCTAATATTCTAGATCTTTGAGTAGATTCAAATATAAAAGCAATAAAAATATAATATGACCAATATAAATAATATAACATTATAGCTTGAATGATTCATACAAGCTGCAATATTATTAAAACTTGAATGATTCGTACAATATCAAGATTCTTCAATACTCTTTGATGCAATGCATGGAGCTTTACCTCCATAATATAACCATGCAAGATAAATTTTCAAGTACTTGACTATTGCTTTCCATATGATAACTCTCACATGTCCTTTGGCTTCTCATCCTACTACTTGTATACATGACTCTTGAATCTCTACTTATATGCACACTTAAATCTATAACACTTGCACTCTTTTATATGAAATTTACACTTCTACATACACACCTAATACATGAAACTTGTGCACATCATTGCATTACATATTTGCACACTTAATTACATAACACTTGTACAAATTACACATGTACACTCTTACTTAGATGATACTTGTGCATATACTGCACATAAACACTTACATAAAAGGAAATATAATTAAATATTCTAAACTATAGACTCTAACATTAATCTAATATTTATATTGTACCATAGGTACCATGGGGGTACACTAGCATGTACCGCATAATGTAATATTATTCAATAATGCTAATAATTATGTTTATTATATCCACAATTTCCTTAATATTGCATTTACATTCATCAAGGCTTTAATTAATGGCATTAGTGTTATCGTTATTTTATGGTGAAGTGGGTAAAGCAAGCAATTATGGCTAAAAATTAATAAGTGAGGTTGTATTTTGACCTGGGGATCCAACAAGATATGTGGAAGGAATAATATTGGCAATTGAATGGACATTTAGAATGGGAGATATTATAGGAGTGGATCTAGAAATTTGGGGATTTTAGGTAATATGAGAAGCATAGGCCATAGGTGGGGTAGGTGGTAGTTTAACTATACTAATGAAACATCTTATACGTGGTCCACCTCTTCAAAAATTATAGCCAAGGTGATATGGTTAGACTTATAAACTACTAGTGCTAGAACATATTATAAGCCTTTGATATAGTATGATAATGATTGTTCCTCATTAGATCAAGCATTCACATGAATTAAATACAAGGTGCTCATGAATCTAGTATTTGCAATAATGATTTTTTTTTAGGATGTCTTTGCTCAATTAAAATAAAATAGGATACCCATTACCCATGTTAACAAATACCCACATAAAAGGTTCTATAATTTATACCCAATCAGTATAGAATTATCTAGTCATTTATTTTACCATAAAGCATAATATTTATTTAATAAATAGATAAGTAAATGTGTCATGTTGTCTACTTATTAGATGTGATGAATGTGGAGAGTTTCTTCAAGTTATCCACCATAATTTATCCTATTTTTTCAAATGTTGTAAAAGTAGTCACAGTGGCTACTAGAATGGAGGAATAGAACCTTAGGTTAATGGTCCTTTGTATATCCTATTTAGAAATTGATTCTAAGTACCAATATTATTACTAGAAAGTAGATATGATAAAAAGTAAAATGCATTGCCAAGTTATTTTACATAAGTTTTAAGTGATTTTAAGTTTAGTTTTGACATTGGATTAATGATATTTGAAGATTGTACAACAAAAATATGATGACTTGCATATCATATTAGGGTTGGCACTAGAATGAAACCATAACTTTCTAACACTATGCTATAGTATTCCAGAGCCATTCAAATGCCATATTGTAGTATTTCAAAGCTAGTACACTAGAAATGTGTCAGAAATGCATGCTAGAGCATGGGACATGTTAGAAATAATGCAGAATGTGAAAAAGACAAAATGCTTGAAGATGCTCAAGGTACCACATGTCTGCATATTATTTTTCATCCTTTTCCTTTTCAGTAGCTATTGTCATGTGAGATAAGATAAAAAAGCTTATTCTCTTTCCATATTGGCAAATAAAAATAGAAATGCTTATTCCTTTTCCAGCTTCTAATTTCACATGGTAAATAAAGATGAAAATTCTATAGAAGAACCATTGCTATAGAATCAAGTTGTTAGATAGAAATCAAATTTGTTGGGATAGATTTTCAACTAATTTGGTTGAATTCAAATTAGTTATATGGAAATTAGATATGTTGATATTAGTTTCCAACTATGTTGATTAGATCTAAGATAGTTAAATAAATAAGAATGGTTTCAAACTAATTTGGATAGATCCAAATTAGTTAAAATTGTTTTAGTCATATGCTTTGAATACTTCATATTTGTATGTTGCATTTAAATATAGATTAAATTTAGGCTTCATAAAAGTGGGATATTTAAAAAAAATATTATTTCTTTGAAAAATTATATATTCTCTAATTAATCCATACAATTAGTTTAGCTCATATCATCCTTTGGTGCATCCTTCAAATGATAAGAGAGGTAAAAACATGTTGGATACCTTTAGTTGATCCTTTGTGATCCTTTTCCCTTATCACAAGATTAATTACTATTTTTATGCATTATATTATACTTGTAGAGATATATTTGTCATATTCTACTTCCATTATTAGGGAAAAAAATATTATAAAATAATATCTTATAATTCCATACTTTTTAGTTGAACACAAGAAAATAAGTAAACTTTAACCAAGAACCAAAAAAAGTATGGGTCCCAGTAGAATACATGCTATAAAACACTTATACATGCATTCTACTTCAAATATTATATAGCATAAGAAGCATCCAATGAAATATAGGAAGAAAAAATCTAACCTTAAGTTGTTTTGGACTATCCTCCAAGTGTTCTTCCAAAGTAATTTCTTCTTTTTCCAAGATATCCCCACCAGTAAAGATGATCACCATGTAGTTTACAATTCTTGGTCCAAATATGATTTGCAATACATCTAAAACTTTAGCTTCCTCTGGAGTAAATCGGTTTTTAAGAGAAAGAACCATCAAAACTCCATGCAGACCATCCTTTGCAAGTTCAATACATCTAACAATCTTTTTTGTAACGAAAGCTTGATCAACATCTGAATCAAAGAGACCTGCAGTGAAATAATTTTTTAAATTAATTACTTTACTACTTTTAAAATGGCATTTTGTGTGTGTGTAGAGAGAGTTGTGATAGAACCCACACATGTATTTTTGGTATCAATGTATTTCTTTCTAGAAATTCCAAGAGACCTTAGGAATGCAAGAACCAATTATTAATAAGGAATCCAAATAATAATAATAATAATAATAATAATAATAATAATAACCTTGAAAACAACTTACTAGAGTAGAAAAATGGTATAATGTATATGGATAAATACTTGCTTGAAAAAGATATAAGCATAAATGTGTACTTAGATTACTTTTGATTGTCAACTAATGTAATATGCTTATTTATAGTTTATATAGTACATACAGAGAATACCCATTCATTTTTAAAGGTAATATCATATTTAATTGCATTTAGATATTTTGAATGATGTGAATAATTTCAATTTATAATTATAACTCATTCAAATTTATTTTTTAATACAATATATAAAACCTCTCATTTTCTTGGTAGGACAATAGTAGTTGTATTAAATATACTATTCTATTTTCTAATTCAATTACTTTACATGCATTATACCTTCGTACTTCTAACAACCAAAATTATAAAAAAGCTTTGCATTCTAAAAAAAAAGTCTATCAATGAATCAAAATTATTAAAATGACTCCCACTCTATCATAAAATAATTGTCAATAGATATGTGTTTGTGATTAAGTGATAATTATCCATATTTACATATTGATATGGAACTGCTAAGATTCATGAGGGTATATTTTTCTTATATTGTTAGTTTCATATATTAAACGAGAAAAATAAAAATAAAAGTTTCACTTGGTTTTCATGGATCTTTGAAAACTTATCTTGAACATTCATAAAAGATTTATGAATGTTGTGTAAGTTGATAGAACATAAGAAAATTAATTGAAACTTCAAATATTACTTTTAAATTTTATGCTTTGTGTTTCATTCTTTTTTCAATCATAATGTTTAATTACACAATAATAATGTTTTTCCCAAGATAATTATATGAATCAATCTGACATATAAAGTTTAACTAATAAATTGAGTAAACATTGAATTAAAATTTTATAACTCAATATTTATTTTAATTTTGACAAGGTTGCATACCAATTTATTCAATTTTTATATTTAACTAATAGTATAAATTCAATAATATAATTTAATTGGTTGAGAGAAAACTAGGGCATCAGTTTGGTAGCCAAATATATTTTTGGTTACTGTGGATTTGAAGATAAGATTGTTGCCCCAGGAGGACCCAATGGGGACACCTCTGGATCCTATTCTAGAGATAAATAGTTCTTTTGCAGATTTGTTAAAGGATAAATCTCCATCAAAGACTGAAGAAGCACAAAAAACTGCATTAAAAATACTCTTTACGGCTGCTGGAAATAGATCAACATCTCAATGAGTTAATTGATGCTTGCCACAGTCAGAATCAAGGCCAAATATTTTCATTGAGCAAAGGATGGTTGGACAAATAGTTTTATAGAGCCAATCATGATCTGATATGTAAATTCATGGGTACTCACCCTACCCTGAATTTTTGCATTCTTGGGTTCAGTAAACCTAGGAGCCTCTTGGTGAGTATTATTTATGGTTTATTAGAAATGAATATTTTATTGTTATTTTTTCTTCACTTGCCAATAGAAATAGGGTTTTCGAATCATAAAAGAGGAATCATGGTCTAGAAGGATTATTTGTTCAACCCTAGAGAGTGGGATTTGATCCTTGAATTGAACCCACTACTATCCTGGTTTGGATCCATTTGTATGCACTTCTAATGGAGTTTTGGAGTGAGCAGGTATTGGAAATTATTGACAATTCCCTTGGAAGACATTTGGGTGTTTCCAAAGACACAATAGAAGGAAACATAACTTTTTATGTAAGATTATGTGTAGAAATGGATCTTAGCCAGCCTCTACCGGTAGAGGTGGAACTCGAAATTGTAGGACTATCTTGGATTCAACAACCGGATTATGAGGTATTGCCCTTCATATGCAGAGTTTACCACAAATATGGGCATTTTTCCTGATCTTGCCCAAATAATATGAACATAAAAATGGAGGCTCCTATAGGAATGTCAAATATTCTTAAGGAGGGTAAGTCAACAATCAACAAAGAATCAACCAATATTTCTTAGGGTAAATAAGTACAGGGATATGGTTTTGAACAACCCAAAAGAAGGAGAATGCAAAAGAAAAATATGGTAAAGAGCAAACCCAACTCAAGCCCTCCAATAGTTATGAGATCTTTAAGACACTAATGGACCAAGAAGAATAACAATTCATGGAAGGAGTATATGGGAATAATGAAAATAATAACAACCATGTTCAAGCTCCTCTTTCATCTCCCCCCATCATAGAGCAGGTAATTAAGTATAGTGAGTTACCATAGTCAGAGAGTGTAGGGGTATTGATAGTGCATAACCAAGAGAAACCAATAACTAAGGATGTCATCATGGGCATAACATGAAAATAACAGAGAAAGGCCAACTCTAGGGATAAATTAGGTGGAAAAGAGATAAAAAAATAGTAGCTCTCAAGGAGTGGGTAGAAAATCAAATAAGAAATTGATAGCAGTTCAAGGAGACAAACTGATCACTAGAGGATCGGTGAGGCCAATAGATTTTTACTACTCTCAAGGTAACCAATGATTATACAATCATTGAATGTTAGGGTTTTAAATAGTAGAACCTATCAATCTATTGTTCGAATACTCTTAGAAAAATGTAAAACATATTTTTTGCTTATCCAAGAGACAAAAATATCGTTGGATCTTATGTGTAAAATAGTTAACAGACTTTGGAGGGGTGTTGGTCATATGGAAGTGGCTACCCAAGGGGCCTCAGGGGGGATAGTTACTCTTTGGAACTCTCTTGAATGGACTGCAATAGAACATATAGCTTGGATGGGTGTTCTCACATCACATATTAGAAATGATGTCACAGTTGAACATGTTTTAATCATAATTTTTTATGGGGCTCAAAACCTAGATGGTCATATGTATCAATGGAAATATGTGCATAACATGAGAGTATCAAGGGAAGAGTTAGACTGGATTATTGTTTGGGATTTTAATGCTAAATTATACTCTAGATATTAGGAAGGAGAAACCCCAATTTTGGACCCAGGGGATCGAATTATGATTGCCCAAGTCCAGGCATTACACTTGATGGATATTAAATACCCTGGAACCAAATCTACTTGGACTAATAAGAGGAGGGAGCCACATAATAGGAAGGTGAAGTTAGACCATATTTTTGGTTTCAGAGGAGGTATTTGTAAAATGGAATATAAAATTTTTGATTTTGGAGGGTCCAGTTTCAAATCACTTTCCCATTTTGTTGGAAGGAGGGATCAAGACAGTGCAACATCACAAACCATTTAAATTTGAAAGCTTTTGGTTACAAAAATAGGAACTTCAAAATAAAATTCCATAGTGGTGGGAAGAAGGTCATCCAACATATGGGACAATAATGTTTAAATTCCACAAAAAACTTCATTATGTCAAATATCAACTAAAACAATGGAGGCGAGCTAACAAGACATATTTCTAGGTCCAAAGAGCTCCATTGGTGGCCAGATGGGATGAGGTTCAAAAACACTTTAGGGAAGGAAAAATTACATAGCAACTCAAAGAAGAGGATGATGCATTGCATAAAGCGGTTGAGGACATTGACAACCAAAAGGAGACCTACTAGAAACAAAGAGCAAGAACCACTTGGTTATTAGAAGGTGATAAAAATACCAATTTTTTCCATCGAACTGCTAGATGAACAACATGGAAGCTCTTCAAGATGAGAACGAACACTCCTTTGATACAATTCCAGGTATGCATTTCCATTCAATGGATTATTTTTCTAAATTATTTTAAGGAAAGTATGGTGCAAGATGAAGAGGATCGAAAAGAAATTACTGTTGTCATAACCTCTGTTATCTCTGAAGAATAAAATTAGGCCCTACTTAAACCCATTGATAGAGAGGAATTGAAGAATGTAGTCTTTGGAATAAGCATTGGAAAAACACCAGGTCCTTATGGCTTTCCAATTGAGTTTTTTCAAGCCTTTTGGGATAACTTGGAGGAGGATGTAATGGCTATTATAGAGGAGTCCAAAGGTAGTAAAAGAATGCTTAAAGCATTAAACCATAATTTCATTACCTTAATTTTAAAATGGAGGAGGGGGTACATATTTTAGATTATAAACCTATTTATTTATGCAATGCCATTTATAAAATAATCACAAAGGTAATGGTTGAGTGGCTAAAACCTCTTCTACATAACATTATCTCCTCAGATCAAGGGGGTTTTATAGAGGTTAGGCAGATATTGGATGGTGTGGTTATAGCTTAGGAGGCAATCCATTCAATGCAAACATATGGTAATAGAGGAATGTTCATAAAATTAGATATGTCAAAGACTTATGATAGGGTGGATTGGAGCTTCTTTTCAAATATGATGGCAGCCTTTGGTTTCTCTTAGGATTGGATAGAATGGGTTATGATATGTGTTTCTACTCCGACATACTCAGTGTTAATCAAGGGTCTTCCCTCACAACCATTTGGAGCTACTTGAGGCCTTCATCAAGGATATCCTTGATCTCCCTATATTTTTCTCATATTAGCTGAAGGATTGGGTAGAATCATCTTGAGGAGAAGACAAAAAGGTTTTCTAACATGTATCAAGGTGGGTGAGGAAGTTTTGACTCACCTACAGTTTGTGGATGACATAGGATTGGTGGGAGTGGCCAGTTTTAGGAAAGCAATAATGATTAGAGATACACTTAATGTCTACCTTAGGGCTATAAACCAAGTAATCAATGATAAAAAATTCAAAATGGTCTTTTTAAATCTTGATCAAAGGCTTCAAGACATAATTTTAGAGATCTTGGGATTCACAAGGACTTCTCTCCTAGTGGTATACTTGGGGGTCCTTTTGCATTTTAAAAAACTAAAAATAGATATATGGAGGAATATTTTGGACTATATCAAGGAAATAATTAATCATTGGTCTCACAAATGGTTAAGTTATGGGGGTATATTAAATTTTTTATAGTCAGTTATTCAGGACATGCCAATTTATAAATTTTCTATCCTTGCTGCCCCACATACCATATGGAAAGAGTTGTACAATATGGCTAGAAAATTTTTATGGGAAGGATTAAAAGGAGAGAGGAAATGGGCCTTAATAGGTTGGGAGAAAGTAAGCCAACCCAAGGTAAAAGGAGGTTTGGGTCTGAGAAGATCAAAGTTAAATAAGAAAGCTTTACTGGAGGTGGATTTCCCAACCAACTTCTTTATTCAGTAGAATCTTAACTAGTAAATATTTGGGACAGGTAAACCCAAATGATGTGGGTCATTTCTATTTGGATGGTAATGGATCCTTAGTGTGGCAGGCTCTTAAGTTAGGATCTCAGGAAGTAAAATATGGATTATTTTAGAAAGTGGGGAGAGGGAAGGCATGATTTTGGATATATTCATGGGATCAATACCCACATATCATATTTGAATTTCCTAAACTGCAACCAATAAAAACAACCATAGAAGCTAGGGGGTGGGTCCAAATCGAAAGTTATTTCAACACTAGTCAACTGGGGGATTATAATTTTAAGCTGTTTAAGAAGTTGGATGAGTGGCCAATTTCAATCCCTCTGGATTTGACACCCATCATGACTAAAATATTGGCAAAAATATTTCTCACAGGTAGAGATGAGGAGGATGAATTAGCTTGGGGCTATGGGAGCCTTGGTGTCTACACAATGAAGGATGAATATTATAAGATCCTTCCAAAGCCTCCTCCTCATACATATTAGGTTGAGGATTGGAGAATGATTTGGCAATCCAAGGGTTGGATTAAAATAATTTTTTTTCTTGGTAGTTCATGCATAATGGAATTCTTACTTTTGATAATATTAGATGTAGGGGAATCATTGGTCCATATCAATGTGTTTTATGCTACAAGAGTGAGGAAACAACTGGTCACTTGATGTTTGAGTGTCCATTCATGCACCAAATCTAGGAGATATGGTTTTTATATTATAAAATTCAAGTTAATGGTGATTTGAATCGAATTAATATTTGGGAAATATGGAAGAGGGGTAGATTTAAATCTAAATATCTTTGTTTTGGTTGGGATATTGGATTAAACTTCATTTTGTGGCAAGTGTGTATGGAGAGAAATTCCAAAAAAATTAGAGAAATTTTTTCTTCTTTAGATGGAGTTTGGTAGGTCATTTGGAGCAAAGTCACAAAATTTGTGGTAGTCTATGCTAAAGAGGAAACTCAGGTTGTTATTGGGATGATGGAGAAGGAAGTTGAAGTGCAAGAGGGGCATGACAAAGCTAATTTGAAACCACCCCGAGAAGGTTGGATTAAAATTAATATTTATGGAGCTACAAAAGGAAATCCGAGTAGAGCTATAATTGGAGTGGTTTATCAAAATCATGTTGGAACAATGCTCTATTAGGAATTGCAAGTCTTGGAAAGAGCCACAAACAATGAAGCAGAAGCCTTAGCTATTAAATTTTCTTCTATATGGGCAGTAAAACAAGGTCACAGGAGGATAATCCTAGAATCAGATTCTCAAATAATGGTTGGAGCTCTAGATTGCATGATGAACTTTGCTTTGAAAACATGGAGGTTGAGGATTCTTGTCACTCAAATTAGGGAATTATGAAGGGAATTAAATGATGTGATTCCAGTTTATGTGAGTAGAGATATAAATAAAGTGGTAGAATTCCTGGCTAAGATGGGCACTGAGAAGGAGGTAGGGGTTTAGTGGCACAGTGACATGGCTATAGAGGATGATATGATTAGGTAGGTTGGTGAGCAAATCCAGTGCTTATCTAATTTGGATAACCATTCCAAGAATACTATTTAGGAGATTTGTTCTTCAATGTAGATCTTCTTTTATAGTTCTAAACAGGTGAACAGTCATTATAAAAATATGGTTTAAGAGATTTGGCTCCAATGCAAATATTATTTTACTATTGTAAACATGTTTTCTCTTTGGCTAAGATTGGGAAAAGTCTCATCCCAACTTGTAAATGATATTTGTTTTAATTCAAGTTTTTTCAAATTATTTTTCAAAAAATAAATAATATAATTTAATTTGTTTTCCATGCAAAGTGCACTGCACTTCATTTTAGTAATGTATTCTTGGTAAAAGTTGCATTTAATACTTGCTCAGTACTGTAGTCGATCATAGGGGTTTCTCACAATAACCAAATCCAAAAAAAAAAACCAAAAAAAAAAATTGCATTTAAGATGCAAACTATTATATATTAGATTGTAACCCTTTTTTAAGACGTATATAAAAATATGTTATCAAACTTGTCTATTCATATATTTAGGATCATTACATATGTGAACATAAAAAAAAAAGGATACTTATAAAAAAAATGTATAAAAGGATCACTAAAATAAAATTCTTTATTTTAATAGAGACACTATTGAATTATTTTTATAAGATATCCTAATGATGTAATAATCATTGTTTTAAAACTCATCGAGATCCTGCAAGAAGTGTTTCTCATGATTTTAAATCCTAGGCAAGTTTTTTATATCTTGGGTCATGTAACTCACTGAATCATGATGAGTTAATTGGCTATCAATCACCAAGTTCTAGATGACCAAAACTCACATAGGTAGAGGCAGCCTACAGATTTTACCTTTAAAAATCCTTTTTTAAACTATAACAGATTTTTTCCCCACTCTCCAAGGATAAAATTATGAGATGGTCAAACTATCAAACCACTCCAAACTATTAATCTAAACTACTTTTCAAGCTCAGATCAAAGAATGGATATCAGACCAAGAATATTTCATGTTATTTCTATGAAAGGGATTTGAGGTAGTTTTGAATCCCCAAAATGTAAACTAGGTTTTGTTAGGATTTTTTTAAATTTTTTTAATAGTTCTTTTCAAATTAAAAATAGTAGGCTAGGATTGCTAGGTTGTATTTTTTTAATTTTTTCCATTCCCTCACCCCAAAAAATATCTAGGGTTTGGTTAGTTTTTTCATTTTTTTTAATTTGTTTTTTCATACATGTAACTACACAATAATTTTTTTTTTTTTAATTTTTTAAAGCATGTAGGCTAAGGCATTTCATTAATAATTTTTTTTTTCTCTTCTATGAGGAAATACAAATGGCTTTTTTCAGGTAAGGTCTTGGAATCACTTTGGGCAATAATGATCCTCCTACGAGTAGAACCCAAATGACTCATTTATCGCCAATCCCAACTCAAAATATAGGAAGAGATCTAATGTAGAAGTATGGGATTAGAGGAACTTGTTGAATTGGGTGTGATGTAAATTATGTGACAAGGATATGAGAGGATGCATCCAAATCTTAAATTCTATTTGATTGGGCAACTAGGAAAATATGTGGGCCCCAACCCTAAATTAGATGAATGATTAAACTTAAGGTGAAGGATTTTATGTGCAATAAAGAGGCCAAGAAAATAGAGTACAAAATGGTAAGAGTTGCATTGGGACAAGGACTGGGGCCATGGGACTTCTTTTATAGGGATGAGGCTAAACCACAAGATGCCTATATTGGGGCCAAAGAATCTATTCTTAGCCCTCATATTTGGCAAGGTAGTGCTAGTGGTAGTGGAAAAATTATGAAATGAAGCTCTAGAACTAGACAAACTATCATTTATGGTATTGCATTTTGGAGGGAAAAGACGAAGGAGGTCAAGAGAACCATAGTAATTTTTTGGTATTATTGAAACATTCTATTTCATTCTACAAAGAACCCCTATTAGGAAGTTATAGTGAAGGCATTGAGTAACTTTGGAAAAGGAATAAAGATACCTTCAACCCATTAGTTAAGTGGACCATTATTAGAGTAGTGTGTCATCAATACATGTTCCCTGGTAGAAGAGCAAAGGATGATATAGAGGAAAAAGGGCTGATAGATGCAAGAAACAACACACTCCTAAATTTAATGGTGGCTTTGGGTGGATCCATGCTCTTCCTAAAGTAGGTTGATGTCTAGAAAGAGGTAAATAATACATAATTATTATTTTATTTATTGGATAAGGTTGTGGTAGAAGTAGGAGTTGAGAATTTTTTCCAAGTAGTGACAACCAATGCAACAACATATATATTTTTAGGTAGACTGCTCTAGGAGAAGTACCCCTATTTCTTTTGAATTCCATGTGTTGCCCATTGTATTGACCTCATCCTCTAGGACATTGGAAAAATATTATGGGTGAAGATCATGGTAGAAGAGGTGAAGAACATTACATCATTTATCTATAACTACACATGGGTGCTCAGCTTGATGAGGGAGCACAATGATGAGAAAAATATTCTTCACCCAAGGCCCACTCAATTTACCTCCAATTTCATCACCTTGTAGAGTATTCTCTAATCATAATCCACTTTGAAGCATATGTTTATATCCAAGGAATGAAATGCCTCACCATTTCATGCTAAAGAGAAGGGGCAGCAGATATGGAGGCAAGTTTATAGCAATTCATTTTAGGAGAGTGTTCAAGAATTCCTAAAGGTAATTACAATTTGCTTGTTGAGTTCATATATAAAATTTAAATTTTTATTTTATACTTGAATATTATTTTTCCTAAATTTTTAAAGTATTGTTTAACTATATGTGATTGAACCCTTGGTAAAGGTTCTTTTCCTTGTAGATGACAAATAATTGGCCATGGAATATCCATATGAGGTAATGCATAGAGCCAAAGAGGCCATTCACCATTATTGGAATACCAAATCGCACATATTTGAAGCAATTAACCACATTTTTTAGAAGATATGGACAAGGTAACTATGTCAACCAATTCATGTCACAGGGTGCTTCTTGAACCCCAAATTATTTTATTGTAGTAGCCTATGCAATAATGAAGAGGTCCAGGAAGGGTTTTATACTTGCAGAGAGGATGAAATATAACCATGATAAACATCACCTTATCCTTACAAAGTTGTAAATATATAATTATATAGGAGGGATCTTGTTTGCATCCCTCTTTTATAAAGAAGCAAGGTCAAGCTTATGACCAGGTAATAAATTTAAAATTTAAAATTTTAACATTTTTTTTAAATTTTTATGTAGTTAAAATTCTTGTATTATAGCACCAAAAACTAATAATTTGAAAATTATCCTTTTTGGTAGATTTATGGTGGGAGTATTATGGCTCTAAAACACCCACCCTACATAGGATGGTTGCTTGCATCTTGATTCAGCCTTGTAGAACTTCTAGGTGTGAGCATAATTATTCTCTATTTGAGGCCATACACACCAAGAAGTGCAATAGGTTGATCTAAGAGTGCCTCAATTACCTTATGTTTGTGCAATATAATATTAGGATTCACACAAGACAAGTGAAAGATAGTAAATCCTATGAGGCAATTTAATTAGATGAGCTAGATCCACTATCTATATGGATTGTCGATGGTTCTACGGATCCTAAGTTTACTATAGAGGACATTGAGACACTTGAGGAGAAAGTAGAACATTTAAGAGGATTGGAAGAGATATACCATGATAAAACTAATCTTGAGAAGACTCTAGTTTGTCTTCTAGTTAGAGCCAAGGCCAACCATTAAGTGTGAGGGAAGGAAAGAAAAAATTAAAAGTAATTTAAAAACTACTTTACATTTCAAAATATTGTATTTTATGTTGTGTTTGCTATTTGGACTAAATTTTTGATTCATAGACTATAATTGTACTCTTTCCAATGATTATCTAATATTAAAACACCTTTCGGATCTCCAATTGTTGCTTAGAATTTTTTCATGTATTGAATTTTTTTTTGTCGAGTTTTTGTTGAGTTCTCCCAAGTTTCTGGGTAACTCTCCAAAATTAGGTTGTCAAGCTTTTTTCCTAGCCATGAGTTTTAATACAATGGTAATAATCATTATGGTGATACCGTATAATGTTATCAAAATATTAATAGTGCTCAAATATTTTAAAAATGTCTATCCAAGAGGATTTTTTATTTGTTTTTATGGACTCTTAAAATGTTGATAATTTTAGAAGTTACTTACCAATGACCATTTAGTACAATTTTATATATTTATACTTCATAAAAATTATAAAGATATACATGTATATCCAAATCGTATTGATCTATTTAGTTGAATTCAATATGAAAAGGCCTACAAATTCAATACTATTGTAAGCCATATATTTTCATATGTCCTTTGATGAAAGTGTAATCATTGATATCTATGAGCACATCTTGTCTTGAATCTCTACTGGTAAATAACTAGCACTTCATACTTATAATGTATTTTTACATTTTATGAATACTATAAACTATTTAATAAAATAATATCATAATTATATTACCTTAATTATCAATTTACAAGATCTAATAGTCTATCAAGTTGATCTTGAGTGATTGATACAACTCATCTTCTATGTAGAAGGATTAGGTTCAAGTATCAATAGACATAGATGGATTATGTGCATGAGTGTTGGGTTCTCAACCCTCAAGTGGCTTATCTTAGCCTAATTATAAACAAAATATATGGTAGCTCATTATATATAAATCTTAGCATTGACATGACATCATCCCTTTATAGATATCAAACATTATTTTCATTGACATCAAAGCATGGTCCTACAATATTTATAAAAATCAACATGAATGTTTATTGTTTATTTAAACTATTGTTAAGGATATTCCTACAATAATATATTTTCAAGTAGGAAATTTTTGTTTTCATATTAATTTTTTCCCTTTATTATTTGTTGAACTAGGGAATTGTCTGACTTCTGATTTAATGATGTGTCCTAATTCTAGTATCAACGAATGACGACTCCACCTAACCTTCAAATTCAAATTGTCTCCCCACTATTCTTGGTGATACTTCTACACTAAATTATACTAATTGAATGAAAGTAAAGTATGGAAAATAAAAATTCATAAAATATTAAGAGTGTAAGGGATTCAAATAAAATATGATTGTAACCAAAGTGAGAAAGTGTGTTATCAATAAACACACAAGAATTCAAATAATATCAATATTTTCTCATTCATCAAGGATAAAATTGCTAAGAAAATAACAAGATAGAAAAAATGAATATGCCTCAATAACTACACATTTAGTAAACTAGGAGGGCAATGTCATTGATTGAATGCAAAAGAGCTTGCCAATTTCTCAACAATCTCATAATATAAAAATAAAACCATAGGTTTCACAAAGTATAACTCTAAGTTCTCATGGCCAAGATATGAATACAATCGATACTATGGCTCCTATTTATAGTAGGAGTTTAGCCCTAGGTTACATGTGGTGATAAACTATTATATAGAGTAAAAGTAAATATTTTAGGGCATATATAAAAAATGATGCACCTTCAAGTGTTACATACATCTAAATATACTTCTAACAGGCTTAGAAGGCTTCTAAAATGAGTTAGTGTGTCATTACATACCAAAATTTTACTTTCAAAATATTTTTTTGGTAGGTTAAAATTTCATTAAAAAAGGGTTTTGAAAGGGCCTCAAAACCTTTTTACAACAGGTCACTAGACCAAATACAAGGCCACAGGAAATGCCGAAGGATAGGCCAAAGGAAAGGCCCAAGGATAGGCCAAAGGAAAGGCCAAAGGATAGCCTATAAAATTCCACCCAAAAAAAAAACTGAAAGTCCCACCCAAAGAAAATTTTGAAAAATCCCACCCAAAGGGAAAATTGAAAATCCTGCGTAAAGTAGGATAAATAAAATTTCCACCTATTGAGGAAGAGTACAATTTGAAAAATCCCACGTAGGGGAAAAAATAGAAACCAGTATCTTGCCAAGGAAAAACTAAAAAACAAAACTACCAAGCATGATGACCATACCGAATAGATGGATGGAGTAGAGGAAGCAATGAGAGGAAGCACCGAGATGTTACTTTTAAAATATTATCCTTGGAATTCATGTCTTTATTTTAACCCTTCATTGGCTAGCAAGCAATTTTCTCCAAAAAGCAAGTGAATCATTGGATTTTTCTAATGAATTACTAGCTAATTTTAAGTGCTTCACTTCTATGAGCCAATCAGGTCCCTCTATAAGTGGATCTCTCCTAAACCAATTGACACCTGACCTGGACTTAGTCAAACTTTGAGTTATTTTGGAAGGTATTGGTTGCTTGATTTCATTGTTTTATACCCTTCTAAAATTGTGAATTTCAAGGTAATATCAAGGCACTATATTTTTAGTAACTTTAAGTTGTGCTAAGCTTGATTGGCAATAGATCTTTGAGATACCAATTGCACTAGTATTTCATCTAATAGTGACATCATGGATGATGAGTTGGATGGTGGTGATAGTAATAGTGCATATGGTAGTAAGGTTTATGCTATGGAAATTTTAATGAATGGATATGAAAATAAGGTAATGTGGGTTGTTCTAGGTGTTACTATAACAATTAGACGTAGGGTACCTATAGGAGAACCATGGGATGCATTGATATAAAGTAGGAGAAGTGTAGCAAAAGAAGTGGGAAGAGAAGAAGTACCAAGAATAAAAGAAAAAAGGATAACAAAAGAAGCAAAATTAGTGGAGAGTGAAATGTAAGTGGAAGTGGATATAGTAATTGCCACAATAATAGTCATTCCTAATCCCTCTCCTTGAGTTGAGTTGTTTTCCCTTTTTGTAATTATTGGGCCACTGCTACCTTGCAAAAAATGGACCCATATTTCTTGGATTCATTTTCCCTTATATGATAATTTTTCTAACTACTGATATTACAATCACCAACATTATTGGTACAATAGAGATGACATTATTTATCGTCGGTGTTTACTTTAGTATCCATGCGATAGATGGATCAACTATAGTTTCACTAATTGTCTTGGACCTCATGGTAATTTTGGGATGATTTTGATCCAAGATGTCAAAAATGGTTGTCAAATGAGTCATCTCTAGTTGGTCTTGTTAAGATGTCTATTTTTCAACACATCTTCCATGCTAGGATTTTTCTATCAGTGTATACTTACTTTCTCAAGGCCCCCAACTTTTTATAGTTCCTATTGGTATTTGGATCAAAGTCATACCTAGCCTTGATGTATAAAGTATGTAATTATAGTGGAATATTATACAACACCTAGATTTTATGTTCATAGTTATGATTGCTTCCAAGTATGATGATGGCTAACTCTTTGCTTGGATTTACCTCCTTTTGGATGTTTCATATTTTCTTATTTGTAAAGAAGGTATATATCCTTTTAGACTTCAAAGTATTCTTGAAATTCCCTATTGGATCATAGGATAATTATTCTCTTAGCTATTTTACTCCCATGTCCCTCAGATTCACCTTCATCATTAGGTAGAAACCATACAACTTTGGAGTGATCTTCGATATTTTCTACTTTAGTCAGTAGAATCTTGTCTTCTTCTATCCACTAAATTATTTTAGGTCCACCTAATCAAGTTGCATCATATATTCAAGGTCAAACATGAAGTCTAGAACTAGAGTAAGCAACTCAAAAGATATGGTTGAGAATCTATAAAGGCATATTAAGGACCTATATATCCCTAAGTAAAAATCACCATTTGGCCACTCTTATGATTTCAATAGATGTCATGCCTCATATTTTAATTTTGATATCTTTCCCCTAAAATTATCCATTATAACCTCATAAAATTTTTCATAGATTTAGTATTAGGTCTTTTTTTATTTCTCAGTATGATATTTTTGTACACTCTACAACTGAAAGAGGCTAATCAATTGCTCTCATATAATCTAACTATAGAGTCAGAAACCAATATTTATTCTATAATAGTGATGCAGGAGCATCCGGGGACAGAGGGCAATCTTGCATCTTCCAAATATTTTTAGTTTCCTTTCTAAGTTCTTTGCACTTAGATCTATTATTTTCAAGTACTGTGAAAGGTTTGTGAAGCAAGTTTTGGTTTGGAAGGTTTTGAGAGGCAAGGAAGGGAGGGGTCACGAAATCGTGACATGTCACGATTTCGTGACATGTCGCGAAATCGTGACCCCAACGCAGCGTTGCAACTTTGGTGAAGTTTTGTCGCGATATCGCGACAGTAATGAAAGGAGGAGGCGAGAAGTCTTCAAACGTCGCGATATCGCGACGGTAATGAAAAGAAAGAGCGAGGGTCTTCAAACGTCGCGATATCGCGACGTCGCGATATCGCACGTCGCGATATCACGACGGTAATGAAAAGAAAGAGCGAGGGTCTTCAAACGTCGCGATATCGCGACTCGCGATATCGCGGCCAGTTAAAGGCCGACACGTGGCCGGTATTCCGATAGTGGTGAAAGTTAAAGAGAGATAGAGAACGAGACCAGGGGTGATTAGCGAACGGCCGGGCTAGACCAAACCGAACACGTGGCAGTTGTGAAGGACACGTGGGTCGAGTATGTTGCGACAAGGAGAAAGATTGGATGGATGTACACGCAGCCGACCACGTGTATGCAAGTTAATTTGGGGGTCTCTTAAGCTGTTAAGGAAGGTGTCGACCGCGCTCTTTCCGTCTTGGCTTTACTGGCATCGAAGCATTTACAGGTGATGGTTTAATGGAAGGGACAACAGTGCAAAGGACGGTCAGAATGATGCGGCCGATGCAGAGAGGCCATCAATGCCGGTATCTTGATAGATTGGGCAGATCGACATTTAATATTGGAATTTCAAAAACACAGGAAGGGGGAAATTTGAATTTGAAATTTTTATTAGGTGGAGGCATTGAATGCCTGGAGGATCGAGGCCTCGTTAAAAACTCGGGGGGGGATATCTTTGGGGAGGATGGTGAAGTTCGGGATTGGGGAAGAAGTGTTGTGCCGGGGGAAAGTTACTACTGTATTTTGGTATTGAATGAATTAATGAAAATTTCTGTGAATTTACTGTGAGATTGTCTGTGTGAATCCCGGCTTTGCCATCAAGTGGTATCAGAGCAGGAGCTCCTGAGCGTGTAACAGATCACCGGAGAAAGAGGCAGTTACACCAGGATCTGTGGGAAGATTTAAAAAAAAAAAATATTTTATATATATATATATATATATATATATATATATATATATATATATATATATAATGCCTCCACGAAGGAACCGAGGCGGAGGAGGAGGTGTGGTGCCGGCCGAAGACTTTCGGGCCTTGCAAAGGCAAGTTCAAGCCTTGCAAGCAGAGTTACGCAGAAGGCGCGAACCCGGAGGGGAAGAGGAAAGTGAAGATGAAGTTGAAGAGGAAGAACAGTCTGAGGAAGAAGCAGAAGCTGTGGATCCAGCTCAGGCCCGGTTGTATAAGGCCATCTCTCAGATTGGAAAGCAGCCTAAAATGGAGGTTTCTACATACTCGGGAAACCTAAATCCAGAAGAAGTGATTGACTGGATAAATGATTTGGAGGAATATTTCGAGTATGAGGAAGTTGAAGACCCTAACCGAGTCAGATTTGCTAAGACGAAGTTGAAGGGCCATGCCAGCATTTGGTGGAGAGGAATCCAGTTGGAGAGGAACAGGAGAGGGAAGGAGAGAATAACGAGATGGGATAGAATGGTGGAGAAGCTTAAAAGATAGTTCATCCCGACAGATTACGAGTTGGATCTGCTAAGAAAAATGCAGAGCTTGAGACAGACAAACAAAACTGTCCAAGAGTACACTGAAGAGTTTTACAAAATTTCTATTAGAACAGGGCATTTAGAGGCAAACAAAGAGAAGGTAGCCCGTTACATTAATGGGTTGAGGCTTGGTATCCAGGAAGAACTGAGCCTGGTTCGATTAAACACCATTGAGGATGCTTACCAATTTGCCTTGAAGGTAGAAGAAAAGCTGAACAGGCGGTTTGAAGGCAAGCAAAGAGGAAGAGGCCGAGGTGGAAGGACTGGTGGGAGAACCAGTGGGGAAAAGTACAAGGATCCGAAGAAGACTGGTGAAGCCAGTAGTAACCAGGACCAAAAGGAAGAAGATGTTTATCAGCCTCGAGATCAGAACAGCTACCCAAGAGGACGGGGTGGATCTGGACGAGGATTTGGAAGAGGAGTATTTCGTGGAACGTGTTTCCACTGTGGTGAAGAAGGACACCGGGCATTTGAATGTCCACAACACCGAGAAAGAACAAACAAGAGGCCTGAGGGTCCAGCCAGAGCTGCTGTGGCGGAGGAGGATGCTGAATCCGAGCATTCCAAAGAAGCAGAGAGGGGAGAAACAATGATTGTAAGAAGAGTCCTGTTGAACGAGGAGAAGGACACAGACCAGAGGAAAAGCTTATTCCGCACTAGATGTAAATGTGCGGGCAAGGTTTGCAATATCATTATTGATAATGGTAGCACGGATAACCTGGTTTCTGAGGAAATGGTTACCAAGTTACAGCTAGAAAGGAAGAAGCACCCACACCCATACCGGGTCGCATGGTTGCAAAAGGACCACAGAGCTTTGGTCAATGAGCAGTGTTCTGTTAAATTTAACATTGGAAATTATTGTGATGAGGTCCTGTGTGACATCTTGCCCATGGATGCTTGCCACATGTTGCTGGGGAGACCCTGGCAGTTTGACCGAAGTGCAGTACATGATGGCCGAGCCAACACCTACTCATTGACAAAGAATGGTGTACGCCATAAACTAAAGCCCTTGAAGGATGCAGATGAAAAGGTATGTCATATTTCCAGAGTCTGTTTAGTTGAGGGGAGAGAGTTTCTGAACGGGTTAAAGCGTGAACATTTATGTTATGCAATAATCCCTAGAGTTAGGGGGAAGGAATGCCAGGATACCCCAGCAGAAATTCTAAATCTGCTGGAGAAATTTCCAGACATTGTGTCTGACAATGTGCCCGAGGGCTTACCCCCTGTGAGAAAAATTAGCCATCATATAGATTTAATACCAGGATCAAGCCTGCCAAATAAAGCTGCACACAGGATGACACCTGTAGAGACTGAGGAATTAAATAGACAGGTCCAAGAATTATTAGAAAAGGGATTAATTCGGGAAAGCTTGAGCCCATGCGCAGTCCCTGCAGTGCTGGCGCCAAAGAAGGATGGGGAATGGAGGATGTGTACAGATTCACGGGCCATCAACAAAATTACTATTAAGTACAGATTCCCGTTACCAAGAATGGATGATATCATGGACTGTTTAAGTGGAGCTGAGTACTTCACAAAGATTGACCTGAAAAGTGGCTATCATCAAATCCGTATCCGAGAGGGAGATGAATGGAAGACAACCTTCAAAACAAGAGAAGGCCTGTTTGAGTGGTTGGTCATGCCCTTTGGACTGTCCAATGCACCAAGTACCTTCATGCGGCTGATGAATGAAGTACTGAAAGAATTTCTGGGAAAGTTTGTTATTGTTTATTTAGATGATATATTGATATTCAGCAGGACCCTGGAGGAACACCTGATGCATATCAGGAGGGTCTTTGAAAAGCTGCAAGAAGAACAGTTATTAATAAATTTGAAAAAGTGTAATTTTGTCAAGAAGGAATTGGTATACTTGGGGTTTGTAATCTCAGCAGAAGGCCTGAAGATGGACCCCGAAAAGGTGAGAGCCATCATTGAATGGCCTACTCCAAGGAGCACAACAGAAGTGAGGTCATTCCATGGTCTGGCCAGTTTTTATAGGAAGTTCATAAAGAACTTCAGCAGTATTTGTGCACCTCTCACAGAGACAATGAGGGGAGATAAAAAGGAGTTCAAATGGACATCAAGGGCTGAAAGGAGCTTTGATACATTAAAGAGAAAAGTTACCGAACGGCCTGTTTTGGCACTTCCAGACTTCAACAAGGTATTTCAGGTGGACTGTGATGCCGATGGCGATGCAATAGGGGTCATGCCTGAGTCAAGGAGGCAAGCCAGTTGCTTATTTCAATGAGAAATTGAATGATGCTCGGAAAAAGTATTCAGTCTATGATCAAGAATTTTATGCTATAGTTCAAGCCCTGAAGAAGTGGAGACATTATTTATTACCAAAGGAGTTTGTACTATTTACTGACCATCAGGCTTTGCAATACATTAACAGTCAGACAAAACTGAACCAAAGGCACATGAAATGGGTGGAGTTCCTCCAAAGTTATACCTTTGTGCTTGAAACACGAAGTGGGAAGTCAAACAGAGTTGCGAGATGCCTTAAGCGGAAGGCGAGCTCTGCGACTAGATTGACGAGTAGAAGTAGTGGGATTTGAAGAACTGAAAGGTCTGTACCCTGCAGATCCGAATTTTGCGAAGCCTGGAAGGCTTGCTCGATACCTATTACTATGGATAGAACAAAATGGTTGGATTTCTTAATCCAGGACAGAATGTTGTTCAAAGGTAGTAAGTTGTGCATTCCCGAAGTTCCATGAGGGAGAATTTAATCAAAGAAAAGCACAGCGGAGGGTTGGTCGGGCATTTTGGTCGGGACAAGACCATTGCCTTGGTTGAGGAAAATTACTACTGGCCACAACTTCAACAAGATGTGCGGAAGTTTGTACAAGGTTGCAGAATATGCAAGATGGCAAAGGGTGTAAGACAAAATACAGGGTTGTACCAGCCATTACCTGTGCCTGAGAGACCATGGGAGGACATAAGTATGGATTTTATTCTTGGATTGCCGAGAACACAGAGGGGAAATGACTCAGTATTTGTGGTGGTTGATCGGTTCTCCAAAATGGCACATTTCATTCCCTGCCAAAAGACAAGTGATGCAGTTCACATTGCTGGGTTGTTCTTCAAGGAAGTGGTCCGACTTCACGGTCTACCAAGAAGTATAGTTTCAGACAGAGATACAAAGTTCGTTGGGTACTTCTGGAGAACTCTGTGGAAGAAATTGAAGACAGACCTGAAATTCAGTTCAGCATACCATCCACAGACAGATGGGCAAACGGAGGTGGTCAATAGGAGCCTGGGCAATTTACTACGATGTTTGATAGTGGATCAACCCAAGGGATGGGATTTGGTCTTACCACAGGCAGAGTTTGCATATAACAATTCAGTTAACAAAAGCACAAGTAAATCTCCGTTTCAGATAGTATATGGAAACAGCCCGAGGAATGTGTCTGAACTAAGAAAGTTGGACAGAAGAGAAAAATGTAGTGCCGAGGCAGAAGAATTTGCAGAGCATATGAAAAGTCTGCATGAGGAGGTAAGAAGACAAATTACAAAAATGAACAGTCAATACAAGACAAGGGCCGACCAGAAGCGGCGGTTCAAGGAGTTCAAGATTGGAGATGAGGTTATGGTGCATCTCAGGAAAGAGAGATTTCCTGCCAAGACTTACAATAAATTGAAGATGAAAAAGTTTGGACCCTGCAAAATACTGGGAAAGCGGGAGTCGGGAAATGCGTATGAAGTGGAATTGCCGAGTTGGCTTGATATTTCACCTATTTTTAATATTTCAGATCTAGTAGAATATCATGAGGGAGGAAGTACAGAGATGCAAGATCCAGAACCACGGCAATTTCCAACCTCTACACCAAGCACAGATGAGGCCGAGAAGATATTAGATACCCGTGAAGGCAGAAGCACCAGAAACAAACAGTATGCTGAGTATTTGATCAAGTGGAGGGGCAGGCCAGTGGAAGATGCGACTTGGGTATCGAAGACGGAGGTTGACCGCTTGGGTCTTCCCCCAACAAAATAGAAGTGAGGATCACTTCAAATCTACCCCGGGTGTCTGATGCAGGAGCATCCGGGGACAGAGGGCAATCTTGCATCTTCCAAATATTTTTAGTTTCCTTTCTAAGTTCTTTGCACTTAGATCTATTATTTTCAAGTACTGTGAAAGGTTTGTGAAGCAAGTTTTGGTTTGGAAGGTTTTGAGAGGCAAGGAAGGGAGGGGTCACGAAATTGCGACATGTCGCGAAATCGTGACCCCAACGCAGCGTTGCAACTTTGGTGAAGTTTTGTCGCGATATCGCGACGTCGCGATATCGCGACAGTAATGAAAGGAGGAGGCGAGAAGTCTTCAAACGTCGCGATATCGCGACGTCGCGATATCGCGACGGTAATGAAAAGAAAGAGCGAGGGTCTTCAAACGTCACGATATCGCGACGTCGCGATATCGCGACGGTAATGAAAAGAAAGAGCGAGGGTCTTCAAACGTCGCGATATCGCGACGTCGCGATATCGCGACCTGTCGCGATATCGCGGCCAGTTAAAGGCCGACACGTGGCCGGTATTCCGATAGTGGTGAAAGTTAAAGAGAGATAGAGAACGAGACCAGGGGTGATTAGCGAACGGTCGGGCTAGACCAAACCGAACACGTGGCAGTTGTGAAGGACACGTGGGTCGAGTATGTTGCGACAAGGAGAAGGATTGGATGGATGTACACGCAACCGACCACGTGTATGCAAGTTAATTTGGGGGTCTCTTAAGTCGTTAAGGAAGGTGTCGACCGCGCTCTTTCCGTCTTGGCTTTACTGGCATCGAAGCATTTACAGGTGATGGTTTAATGGAAGGGACAACAGTGCAAAGGACGGTCAGAATGATGCGGCCGATGCAGAGAGGCCATCAATGCCGGTATCTTGATAGATTGGGCAGATCGACATTTAATATTGGAATTTCAAAAACACAGGAAGGGGGAAATTTGAATTTGAAATTTTTATTAGGTGGAGGCATTGAATGCCTGGAGGATCGAGGCCTCGTTAAAAACTCGGGGGGGATATCTTTGGGGAGGATGGTGAAGTTCGGGATTGGGGAAGAAGTGTTGTGCCGGGGGAAAGTTACTACTGTATTTTGGTATTGAATGAATTAATGAAAATTTTTGTGAATTTACTGTGAGATTGTCTGTGTGAATCCCGGATTTGCCATCAAATAGGATGATATAGACTAGGTATACGGTGTAGATAAACTTTATTTATTCCTTATATAACTTTAGTTGATTTTTCATTTGCTCAACAACATACTCAATAGAATCACTCATTTGGGGGTGCCTAGGGTAGGTTTGTATGGCATGGAGAGGGGTTATGTTCTCTTCATAAATTTTAGTATTTTTATCTCTTACTACATTTACCAATCCCTAAAAGCACCATCTAGATAGCCTCATTGAAGATCTCTAACTCTAATGGTATGCTAAAGTTAGGTGGTAGGTTTGGCTTCTTGAGGTATGGAAATAAGAAGTTCCTCCAATAGTTGTTCATACCCCAAATAGTAAAATCATTTTGCATATTAGAGTTGGAAGACACACACATGGCAAGGTCATTTATTGTATTTAACATTTTCTAAATATCCCCCTTATGTATGTAAAATGACTTTTGAATTTATTGAGGAGGTCTAAAGCTACGTCAAGAGGGGTCATAAATTTTAGCACAAGCCTCCACTAATTTTGGGAACTTTGTAATTAGGGAACTAGGTTCATGGCCATCCTCAATGTCTATAACTGATGCTCCAACATTTAATCTATTGTCCTAAGTTCAATAAACTTGATTCCTCTTTTCTTACTTGTCCAATGTAAGTTTTATATTTTACTTCCTCAATCTTGCTATAGGGATATTTAAATAATTCTTCCAAACTATTGGGAGGAGGTAATAACTACATATTTCTCTTCCATAATTTCTTCTTCCCCTTGTCTTTTGATTTCTTTTCCTCCTATGTGAGTTTTGGTACTAGCAAAAGTGGATCAAATGTGAGCAAAGTGACAATAGCTAAAGGTGGCAATGTGAGATTGGATTTAGGTAGAGACATGCTTTGAGAGGCCAAGGAGGTGACCATGGTGATGAAATGAAAAAATATGAAGTTTTAGATTTTGGAATAAATTTTGTTTAGCCTTGGTGTATGTATCAATTGTCTTTCTTTTCAAAGTGATCTACTTGAAGAATAAAGCAATTTGTTGCCTTTGATGGGCACTTTGAAAAAGTAATTCTTAGTAAATTCACCTTCAAATGTGAACACTTTGCTCACTATTTTTAGTTACTCACCTTAAGAAGAACACTTGTAAGAGTTTCTTACACCTGATAAGAGATATTTGCTTAAGTGATTTACTTGGGGGGTTTTGTAATCACTTCATTTATCTATGTTTTTTATTTATAAAGTAGAGTTGCGAATTCAACTAGAAATTCACCATATGCTCCACCTTTTGTCACTTGAGAACAAGGGTGGTTAATTTAGAGTATGGGATAGTTGGTATGGGAAGCCCTAATGGGTTTTACCCAATTAATCATGAGATAGGATCACAAATTGTGATAGCATAATTCACTCTTGGCCAAAAGGTATAGGGGCCTATAATTTGAAGGTCCATTTATGGTGAGCAAGCATGGTAGGTTAGATAGATTCTATTGGTTGAAAATAGGTCAAAATATTTTGAAGGTGAAGTGAGGGACCCTCATTTAGGGGGTTTTATAGCCCTCGCCCTGCATGGTCCCTTGCCCGGACCTACTTGCACTCTCTACAAGCCTACTTGGGTAAGATGAGTGGCTTGCCTAAATAATTGGCCTATGGTAGGCCATACTGATGGGTATTTTTCTTTTCAAAGCAAGTGGATTGCTTGCTAAGGCAATTGAATCACTTATTTTATGCCTTAAAATTTTAATTTTTTGAATAAAATATTTCAAAGAAGGAAAATTATGATTTTTGTACCTCTTTACAGAGGGAAATTTTGTAATAGGTGAAGGGTAGAAAGGTAAGATAGAATACATAATACAAAGAGAAAAAGGATAAATAAAAAGGGGTTAGTAGATAGAGAGGAATAGTATTCACAAAAATAAAAAATAAAATGTATATATTTATATTTTATTTTGGCCAAAATGCATGCTAGATAGGACAAATATGATATTTTTTCACTATGATTAGCAGAATTCTTCCATACAAGGTAGAAAGTTTATAGGTGTTTGAACCCACAATCTATATGATTTGATAGGGATTTCTTGAAAGAGATAAAATTTTGATATTCTCCCAATTTTACCTAGTCTTCATCCCACTTGAATACAAAGTCTCCTTCCCTATAATCCATATTAATGATTGGTTTATTAACCATATTTTGATTGCCTCTTGGTGTTACACCATCCTGTTAAATATATTTCCCTCTCTTTCTATAATACCAATAGATCATTCATCCTTGCCTACATTGTCTTAATATTAGTTTATTTGAAATCCAATTTTTTTAACATTTTGAGTAAGGGAGTTCCAAGTTGACTAGAAACATGATCACCTTGCCATAGACCAGCTTATAGGGATATGACCTACTGGAGGTCTTTAGTGCCAATCAATCTATCCATGGTGCTTTATGCATCTTAGTATGCCAATTACTTTAATATTCTATGGTACTTATTTTAAGGATACTCATTATGTTCTTCTTAGTCAATTCTATCAACCCATTGCCCTAGGGGTACTATTTAGACAATGTATTGAGAAAGAACCTATATTTCAAGGTAAATTTCATCACTTTTGTTCCTTTGAAGTAGGAGGTATTGTCAATGACTATAGTGGTTGAAGTTCCAAATCTGATAATATATTTTAATAACTAGACCATATTTTCATGACTGGACAATTTACCTATAATTATTACAACCCACTTTGTGAAATGGTTTATGGCAATGAGGATCCATCTATGTCTTGCAATTTATAGAAGACTAATTTTATCGATGAAATATAGGCCCCATTGTTGGAATGGTTTATTGATTTTGACCAAATTAAGGGGCAACAATACTTTCCTTTTATTCCAATATCCTAGTTGCAATAAAATAATGGCCTCCATTATGATATTGCTTGATTAGAGATTTTATATTTTCTTCTTTAATGTAATGTAGTAAGACACCATCATATCCTTTGCTGAATAAGACTCCATAAAACCATGTATAGTGCATTTTAATCAAACTCTTTTTTAGCTATCAATCCTTATGGTACTTATCTAGTGGCCATGTATCTATAAATTTCCCCCATCCATCATGTCATGTCATATAGTTCTATATCCTCTAGTAGGGTGACCTAATATTTGGGGACTGGATTTACCATATTTTTAGACAAGGATCAACCTTGAATGAGTTTGGTGGGTTTGATTTCAATATAAAATTCCTCAATATTGTTAATCTAGTCAACTTTATTTCCCCAACTTGCCATGAAGTACAAAAGATTAAATATTAGTGTACATTGTGAAAATGGTGATATTATTTTTTGATAGGTAGTATCTAAGTCTTTTAATATTTTTCATGAAAATAAATACCTATATTGCAACAAATATGTAACTTTCTTCATATTTATGGAAGACATGGCTCATAAATGAGATGGGGTGTTCTCAGTCCTTATTATTTTTCTAATTTAGGATGACAACAATACATCCATATGTGTTGAATAAATAGAGCCTAATTTTTTTATAAAATTCTATATTGACTATGACTAGGATTTAGGGAATGACATCCTAGATGTTTTAGAAGGTCTTTCTACCTTTGTTGGTCCATAATAGGGTAACATTCTTTTTCAAAATTTTGGTAATTGGCCTATCTAGGAAAATTTGGTTATGAAATTGGAAATAAATTGGACTTGACCTATGAAAGATCATATTACTTTTATTGTTATGGGGAAGGGAAGGTCTTGGATGACCTTTATCTTGTTGAGTTATGGATAAGTCATATTTTGACACTACACTACATAGCAGTTTTCCTTCTTGGACCATGAAAATGAACTTTTTTAGATTGATTGATATTTCAAATTCTCCACACCTGTAAAATATTGACTCAAGATGTTAAATGTGGTTACATTTATCTTTAGAATAAATAGTTAAATCATAAAGGCATATGAGAACTATCTCACGAATAAACTTTATGAAAGCAATGTCCATGTCTCTTTAAAAGGTAGCCCCTATATTTGATAACCTATAATACATTCTATGGTAAGCAAATATTATCCATTTAGTGGTAAAGGTCATCTTATGATGATATCATCTTTAATCTAGATTTTATGATATCCTAAGAAACCATCAAGAAGAGACAACATCTAACACCATACTAACTTTTGTAAATTTTGATCAATAGCTAGCAAGGTATAGTGATCTTCAACAAGACTCTATTAAGGTTTCTAGAATTGAAGCATACCCTTATATCTCCATTATTCTTGTGTAAAAGACATATATTAGTGACCTAGGTGAAGTGTTTGATTAAAAATATAATTTGGTCCTATAAAATATTCAAAAGTTATTTTTTATTACTACCTTGATTTTAGAGTTTACTGGCTATCATTTTTTTTGGAAGGGTCTGGAACCATGTTCCATATTAATAGTATGTTCTAAGGTATTTTGATCATATACCTTGATATATCCATATGACCATGCAATAATAGCTCCATATTTTCCAAAGAGTTGCTTGAATAGGCCAATTTCCTGAGTGTATTCCTTCCTAAGAAGCAATTTTTTTTAAGTTGGTGACTTCTACAAGATGGTAAGAGGAGAATTTCCCTTTGAGACTTTATTTACTTAGACTATTATTTGGGTTGAATTTCCAAAGTAGTTAATCCCTTTGGTATCTAGTTTGCTTTTAGATATATGACTCCATATTTAATATCATCCTTGCATTCATTTTTCTCTTCTATTGGTTGGGCCTCTTTGGCTAAAATCTCATGGTTTTTTCATCACTATTGAACACCTACCAATGATAACAATTATGTGGTATGAATGGCCTAAATACCACTTCTAACTCCTTTGGCCTATCCCACATGTTAGTGGTGCAATAAAAACTCACCACCATACATGCCGATTCATTTGCTTTGGTATTCAACTCCTTGGGGATTGTTTGAATTTAATATATGTAAAAAATATCTAGAAAATCCCTAACCTAATTATTGTATGATTTAAAGTTTTTATTCTTTGTGAAAAATTCAGAACTAACCCAATTAACAATTTATATAGAGTCACCATATATGTTTAGATTATGGATCCCCATATTTTTGGATTTCCTCAAACTAGAGCATAGTACTTCATATTCAATCATATAGTTGGTATACTTGAAAAATAATTTGTATGCAAAATTAATTTATACACCTTATGGATCAACAAATCGAATACCAGTATCTATATTTTTTTTGTAGTAGCACCATCAAAGTGCATTGTCTAGTTTTTATCAACTCCTCGACTTATTAGAGTCGGTATGTTAGATAGTTCTTCTATAATGAGGTAATTTCTAATATTAGTCTCTTCATAATCAACCTTTGTATCTTCTTCATCATGAATCACACTGATTATCATGTTTATCATATAGACTTATCCATCTTCATGTACTTCATCATATTTTATAAATTTTGAGACTTCATTTCATTTTATAGTTTCATCTTCATCTAGTTTACGTAATAGGTGACTACAAGGAAACTTGTTCTCAATTCTTATAATTTTTCCATATCTAGGTGCATTCATGCATGTATAATCCATCACCAAGTAGCCCTATCATGATAATTTGTACATCCACTTTATAGACAATAGCATACCAAAGTATGTGGAAATATCGACAACCATCACCTCTTGTACTACTAATAAATTTGTGTGCATGGCTATGGTTTTAATTAGTTCTTTGAGAGATCTCACTACATTCATCCTAGTGATTTCCATTTGAATAAGATGCATAAATATCTTGGTATAGTGTAAACCCATCTCTTCACAAACTACCTTTGGCATCACTGCTATTGCTACCCTTGAGTCAACTATGCAACTTTTCAAAAAATAGTTTTCAATATCGTGGTCATAAAAATGGAGGTGGATTAAGTGTTTTGGGATTTGGAATATTTATTATATCAATTGTGTTAACATAGATTTCAATTGGATGCTTTACCATGATATTTTGATATTTAGGTATACTAGTTTGAGTAGGCTCTAGTTGCTTACCTTTAGCATAACTCCTTTCTTGCTCTTTTAAAGAATCTTGAATTGAATCTCATTCACTAGGTAGGGCTAGCACTTCCAACATGCTTACCTCAGTAGGCATCATTTTCATCTCTTTAGTGATGAATTTTGAACTCATTAGAGCTACTCCCACTTTGTGTAGTAATTTTTTCAAAATTTCTTATATCCATTGCATAACCTTCATTGGTGAGATAAAAATTTTATAGGTTGCTTTACCTCTTTCAAGAGTTGATCCATTTTCTTATTACTCCTCTTGCCTATGGATTTATCTATTCCTTCTATATTCCTCATTTCAATTTTAAGCTCCTTTATTTTATTGATTTGTTTGTCCTTACTAGCTTATGCCTCTGCTTGAGATTTATCCATAACATTTTTCTTAGTATTTTTTTTTCTTTTGTTCTATGGCTATTGTATCTTTATCTTTCAAGCGTATCGGTGTCCTCCCTCTCCTAAGTATTGTTGTTTTCTTAATTTACTCAGCCTATTTTTTAGTTGTAGATTGTTTCTTATGTTTTTTTCATTTTCCACTAGTCTCAACCCCTTGCATGTTAATGCATGTAGCATCATCTTCAAGTATGGACTATTTATCTATTTCAATAATGATAAAATTGGAAAAGATGATATTATATCATTTTGACAAGATAGGGATTGACTATTGTGGTAAATATTATTGGTATGTAGTCTAACTTACTATAGGTTTCAATTGATCTAAGACATTGACCTGTTGATCCTAGCATTGTTGATTATAATAGATATTATAGGAACACCTAATAGATACAACATATTTATTAGGTTTACATACCACATTGCATAGAAAAAAAAATAATGTGTTGACCTATGGGTTGACAATTGCTGTGCTATTATGAGCTTGATTCATCCCTTGGTTGACACCTTGTCAATGTACTTGATCCTTAAGTAGGGATTTTTCTAAGGCTAACAATTTTTAAAATGTTGTTATTTTCTCTTTTTAGCATTATTTTGTTTACTAAAATTTTCAATACTTTCAACACTTCACTCATCAAAAGATTACTAGTTGTATCATTACTCATGTTTGACAAGAAAGAAGGTATGGTACTTATAATTGAAATATAATAGTTGATGATGAATTATGGCCAAGATACATGACAATATATGAAGAGGAAATTGGGTTAGTAGCAATAATTTATTAAATATTTAAAATGGTTAAAATAGGGTATGGAACTAGGAGCTAGAGGGTTTTGGTTAATATGGGTAGCATAGGCCACACGTAGAGAAAGCAATACTTTTTTTAACCTTATTAGAACAACTTTAGCATGGGTTACTTCCTCAAAAGTTTTAGGTAATGAGTCATGATTAGAATTATAAACCATCAATGCGAAGTTAGACCGCAAACCTTTCATGTAATAAGGGAATACCTATTCTTAATTAGGCCTAATTTTCTATGGAATTAAATTTAAGTTCCTCAAGAATATAGTGGCTAAATTATGCATATTTTCTTGGTAATGCCTTGTATTGTATTAAATTAAAAAATGATAGAGTAACCATTACCACACTATCAAATCTATGCATGAATAGTTCTACAATTAGCTCTCAACTAGTAATAGAATTATTTGGTAAACCTCTATCCCATAATGTAGATTTATCATGCAAAGAGTAAAATAGTAAGTGTACCATAATATCTTCCTCTTGAATGTCATGGATTGACTTGAGTGTAGACAAATTTTTGAGGTGATTCAATGTCATATTATTCCTTCTTATATCAAAAATAGGTACGAATTTGATAGTGGCAAGGAAATAAGAGAATAAGCACCTAGGTTCAATGGTATTTGATAGGTCCAATCAGAAAGCTAGTTTTTAGGCCTTGATGGAGGTGTTAGTTTATTTTGTGATGGAGTTTGACCATACTATTATTACAATGGTAGATAAGGATATACCATATAACCCTATAATGGACATGGAGGATACTAAGGATATTAGTAAGGGCAATAATAAGGTGGAGGATAATATGGATTTGGAACATAGAAAGGAGGAGGTGGCGGGTTTTGATAAGATAACTATTTATTCAAAGGAGGTTGCATGTTTATAAATAGAGGCATATATTGCAAGACTTGTTTGGGAATCAACTGCTTTGTATGAGGTGGGCTTGTACTAAAATCTCACTACACTAGGTAAATCCCACTAAATAGCATAGTTCTGAATAGGATTGCCATCCAGTTCTAATAAAAGGTAAAATAAGAGGATCTAAGGTTCTTTCGATCTATCAAGTGGCAAGCATTGAAAATAAGAAGAGGGTACTAACAAGAGAAGGTATTTACCACAAGTTTAAATAAAATCTTAATATTGCTATACCATGTTGACCAACCCTACTAAAAGAGTAATTGTCAATAGTATTTCTAGTGGTAGCTAAGCTAGATATTGTCATTGGTAGGAGTCTCAAAGCCTTTATAATTATAGAAAAATAGAATCCATCTATGGTAGGATTTCATACCATACAACGATTGTAGAATGATGGATCAATAAACTGGACCATCCTCCACATATAATTGTAAGCACAGTGGTTATTCAACTAGTCACTTAGATAGCATAGGCAAAATATCCTAGGAGATAAAACCAAGAAATAATGGGGGAAAGAGAAGAGCCATAGGCATATAGTCAAAGTACCAACAATGAGAGCTCATATTTCTTAGAAAACTACAAAAATAGAAGTAAAATTCAAGTTGTGGAACCTCTATAGATCATTTGAGCTTGCTAGTCCATACGAAGGTCATGTTCCTCTATAAGTTCTTGCAAATAAAGAAAAAATGGGGCAAATTGGCTAAGAATTGGACAAAGAGAATAGCTTAGGGTACTCTTTCCAATTTTGCCTAGCATTAAAGATCAAGAGACCCATATAAATTTATATTCCTTTCCAATACAAAGAATTTTTGACAAACATGACATTATACAACTAAAAAATAATTATATTCCCAACACGTTGATTACTTTAGAGAGCCTCTTTGATAACAATGATTTGATGACAACTTAGAGAATAAATATAGATGAGAAATAATTCGTGCAAGTCCAAATGGAGTCAAAAAAAGTGATAAAGGTTAGAATAATCTATAGTCAAAAGGAAATAAATAACCTCATTGTACTCTGCAAGGAATATGGATATGTAATAGCTTGGAGCTATGACAATCTCAAAGTATATAACAAACAGGTCATCTATAATATTATTGAGTTGCTTTTATATGTCAAGCATTTTTGATAAAGGTGAAGGCCAATGAATCCCAAAATTGAATCCTTGATGAAGCAATAATTGCTAAAGCTACTAAATACAAATATTATATACCCTATCAAGCATTCCACATGGGTGGCAAATCAAGTTATGGTCCAAAAAAATGGTGAAATCCAATTATGCATTGACTTTTGCAACTTAAATAAAGCTTGAATAAAAATAATTATACTCTTCCATAATGAATCAAATATTGCACATAGTGGTTAGAGCTTAAATATTTTATCTTTTGGATGGATTATATAGTTTCAATCAGATCTGGCTAAAGGATGAAGACCAATATACAATAGCAGTCACCATGAAGTGTGGGGCGTGCATCTATTATATAATGTCATTCAGTTTGCCAACATTGGGGCTACCTTCTAGAGAGTTATAGACCTTTATTTTTGGGAGTCAGTAAACAAGATATTCTCATTTACCTAGATGATATAATAGTGTTCTCCCATAACAAAAATCAACCTATAGAATATTTAAGGCTAATTTTTGAAAAATGTCAAGAATTTAGAATTTCTCTAAACTCCAAGAAATCTACTTTTACTATCCATGAGGGAAAATTGTTGGGGTATGTCATTTCAAAGTAAGTGTTATCTATTGATCCAAACATAGTAAAGGCTATACTATCACTTTGCCTACTAATGAATAATAGGAATTTGCAATCTTTCTTAGGGCAGATAAACTTTGTCTGGGAGTTCATATTATATTTCACTTAGAATTTCAAGCCCATGACTATGTTTCTAAAAAAAGAGGTGCCTTTTATTTGGACAAAGGAAAGGAAAAAATAATTTACAAATATTAAGAAGATAATAGATAAAGCTCCATTTATTGCAAAAATGGACTATGAAAAGAACATCCTATATGTCTATGGTGCTAAAGAAAGTATAGTTACAATACTTACTGAAAATAAATAAAATCAAGAAGAGCACCCAATAGCTTTCATAAGTAAAACTGTGTAGTACTATTAGGAGTGGTATAACTTCATCAAAAAATAGGTGTATGCTCTTATGAAATCCCTCAAGAAACTAAGGTATTATATATCTCAAAGCAAAACTATTATCTATGTTATACATCTAGATATCCAAAACTTTGTTTTGCAAGGATAATTAGGTGAGAAAAGAGTAGGCTAGATTACTAAGATCTAGGAATATGATTTGGATATTAAACCAATCTAGCTCATAAGGGGAAGGACTTTCTGCAAAAAGTTAGTTAATTAAGCCAAAATGGAACAAAATATATTTTTGGAAGATTCGGACTTGATTAAATATTTTTGGATAGGTATGTGTGCGGTGTGTGGAAAACCTAATATCCTCACAAAGAATAAGATATAGGATTCAATATTTAAATTATGTTATGATTGAAAAAATACTATACAAAAAAATTGATGGAGTTCTTCTACGATGTATATTTTCAAAAGAAGCTAAGAGAGTAATAGATGAGTTTCACTCAAGTTTTTCTAGATGATATTATTCAAGTCAAACAACAATAACAAAAATATTAAGGGCTAGATACTATTGTTTGATCCTTATTCTAGGATTTTGAGTGACAAAGGGTTGTGAAACATGCCAAAAATTTATGGTAATAAGAAGGAATGTCACGCTTTCCCTCTAGCCAATAATAACAAATGAGCCTTTCCAACAATGGGGGCTTGACTTCATTCGGGTCATTAACCCAAATTATCCTACTAGGCATAAATTCATCCTCACTATGAAATATTACTTTACAAGGTGGTCCAAAAAAATAGCTACAAAGAAAGAAGACATAGAAGAGGTGGTGAAATTCATGGAGAAGATAATCACCAGGATTGGGATGTGGGAGACAATTATAATAGATAATAAACCCATATTTTTGGGTACTTAACTCTTGTATTTTAAATCCAATTATGGTTATATTTAAAAATATCATCCAATTATTATTTGCAAGGACATGGTTTTTCTGAATCAATAAAAAAAACTTTACTATGAATTATCAAAAGGATTGTTAGAGAAAACTATAGAAATTAGCACAAGATGCTGGATCAAGCACTTTAGGTCAATTGGATCATATTGAAGGTATATTTAAAAACATATCCATGCTCTTTGGTTTATGGTAAAAGAGCTATATTGCCACTACATTTGAAGCTCCTTGCAATAAAGTTTTTGAGTGAAAGTGATAACCCAAAAGTTGAGCCCATGGAAGCAAGAATGGTTGGTTGCTATTATTAAAAGAATAAAGAGAAAAGACATATAATGGTTTCCAACAACATAAATATGTAGTCAAACAATGGTTTGACAAGAAAGCCTCTCCCTAATACTTTAGATTTGGAGATCTGGTACTAAAATTGGATGAAGAAAGAACCAAGCCCAAAAAGCATAAAAAATTTGATTCACTCCAGTGCAAATCTTACCAAATCATTGGAATATGAGAGTTCAAGTCTTTTGAGTTAACCACATCTGAAGGCAGAACATTGTCAATCCAGGTAAATGGGTAAATATTTGAAACACATAACAAGAGGAAGTGCAACAAGTCTTGTAAAATAGTACCTCATATATATATATATAATCCTCTTATTTTTATGCGTTCTATGAGTTGCAAAAAACAAATGATATAGAATAATAGTAGATGGATGATATTAATGGCACATTTAAAGGATAACTTACTCAAATTCATGACATTCATACAAATCAGGTGAATCCAAGTGTCAACAACACAACTAAAGAACAACTCCCTCAAGATTAATTTCAACCAACCAAGGATCATTCAATGAATAGAAGGACAACCATCATAATTAAGCATGATATGAAACTACGAATGATGACATATTCACTAATAAGACATGCAGGAGAAGTATTTATGAATGATATTGGAAGAAGATAATTTGATAAGGAGTGATTGACAGAGTAAAGTGAAATCAGTGACTCTCCAAGTAGGAAAATATCCATAAACGAATATTTTCCCCTCTAACTCTTTTACAAGTCCCCAAGAAAATCTACTCTCCAAAATATCCCAAGCTCTAGAATTTCTCTCATAGACTCTATGTCCAATAAATAAGTCCATATTTGAGTTCCATGTCTCTTCCAAGCAGAATATTTCTAGTAAGTCACCAAAGTTGTAGTGAAATCTCCCTACACTAGATAAATCTTGCTGGAGAGCATAGTTCCGAATAGGGTTACCATCTACTACTAAGAAATTGCAAAATGAGAGAACCCAAGGTTCCTTTTGTATATCAAGTACTGAGAACTGATAAGAAGCAAAGGGTGCTAAAAATAAAAGGCCTCAACCACAAGTTTAAAGTAAATCTTAAGCTTCTTATGCCACATCATCTAGCCCTTCTAGAAGAGCAATAGCCCATACCTTTTTGGTGGTAACTAAGCTAGATATTATCATTGGTAGAATTTCTAGAGGTTTTTTGATGATAGCAAAAGGGGCTCCACCTATAATAGGATTTAATCCCATATAACATCCATAGGAGGATGGATCAACAAACTGGACCATCTTACACATCTAATTGGTAGCACCATGGATATTCAACTAGTAACTTACATATAGCACTGGTGAAAGACACCAAGGGGATAAAACCAAGCAATCATTAGGGAAGGAGAAGTGCCCAAGGTGTCTGGTCAAAGGACTAGCAAGGAAATCTCATATTTCTTAGAAAACTATAAAAATAAAGGCAACTTGGAATTCAAGTTGTGGAACCTCTGCAGATCCTCCGAGCTTGCTAGTCCATATGAAGGTCATGTTCCATTATAAGCTCTTGGTAAGAAAGCAAAAGGGGGGTAAATTGTTTAAGAACCATACAAGGAGAATATCTCAAGGTACTCTCACCAACATAGGTTAGCTTTCAAGCTCAAATGACCTATCCAAATTTGCGTTCCTTTCTTATATTTTATTTTGGAATCTTAAGAAAACAATTCCAAACATAAAATTGCTTGAGTTTTCAATATTTAGTCAAGCCAAAAAAAATTCCCAAAATAGCTTGAGGCTGGACATGCAAAAGAGGTAAGCCAGAACTATTGAGTGGTGATATCAACAAGTCACTGAAAATTGTTTGGTACAATGTAAATATTACAAAGAAAGAAGTTTTATCTCGAAAGAGGATGGATAAAGAATTTCCAAGATGAGGTCAACCTAGCCTTAACAAATATTTTGATCCAATGCAAAGACTATTGAAGGATGCAAGGGCCTCCCAAAGCATAAATAAAATGAAGGGGCATCCTAAACTAGAGCTTCCCAACAAAAGGATGATTTTAGCACTTAGAGTTACCTGGAATGCTTGCCAATAAAGAAAGGAAAATAATATAGAAGGCAATAAAGGCAACAATAACATCCTAGACCTTGGCATGAAAGGTGCTTGATAATCCAAAAAAATAAGTGGATAAGACACATGATAGTTGTCAAAATCATAAAGTGAAAGCCACTTCACCTAAGTATTATTGAAGATCATGCACTCATAACCACTCAAGGCTTAACAAAAGATATGCTAAAAACTCTAAGAGGTGATAGTTCATCCTAAAGATTGTGCATGATCAACTCTTTTTATAACTATACATAGTTGTTAGTTTTATTTCAGCTCAACGAAAGCTATAAATCATAGTAGAAAAACTTAGACTCGACTCCGATTCAAAAAGGTCGAATCGGGAGTCAGACCCGAGACTTGGCAAAAATAATTGGCAGGACTGAAAAAACTGGGGAAAACAATGAAAAAAATAATTTTTTATTGAAAAACAAGTTTTTCATGCATATTACTTATTAGTGTATTCTAACACACTTACTCAACATTCAAAATTATACAAATAATAAATTAACAAGAAGAAGGGGCATATTCTTTCTTATACTCATAAAAATGTTTATAGTACAAAATGTGCTCATGAGCCATGACAAAATACAAAATCAAATAGCAGTAGCACTAAGAAAATACAATCCCTCAAGAGTCAAACTATTAGATCCATAATTATTGAGTTGCAAGAATGAAACTCTTGGAAAATAATTCAAAGAAGATATTGGTGTTGATAATGCTTGAATGGGTACTCTCCCATATTTCTAAAGCTTTTCATGATTTAAATGGTACATCATAAAATCTATATCTTGAACACCTTTATCATATAAAACCTATCAAAATCATCAACCATTGATCCTCTTACACTTGGGCACAAATCTAAGGAATACAAACAAAATTTAAGATATTTGAAAAAAAGAAGTGACAAAATTACTAATCCCATGCCTATGTAATTATAACATTTAAATGAATTATAAATTATAGGCAATGTTGGCAAAGTAGCTCTTCTTTTCTAATGTTCATATGATATTCTTCATTTCTCTAGTCTTCACATGTACACAAAACTATCTTTAAATGGGTTCCACTCTAGTAGTAATCTATGGACATAGCAATATGAGTAATAATTTATAATGTAATTATTCTAAAATTTTGGAAATTGATAGCAATATTTTATAATTTTTGGGTTAATAGTTCCTATATGTTTTTTTTAAGACTTTACTTCAATCATTATTTACAATGTGTATCTTTATTGTAATTATAAATTACAAAAGAATATCTTATCCATGTATTGTTTATGTTGGACTATAATACTTAAGAAATTTTGGCAAGTCCTTGTTACATTTTAAAAAAATTGTTTGTAAAATATACTTTACAAACACTAAACTTTAACTACTACATGTATCATTTTTAATGCATTAAATGATTTTAATAAATATCTTTACGTAGGTCTGGCTGTAGAACAATTGGTTACCCCAAACCCCGTAAGGGGGGCGAAGGTCCAAGATTCAAATCTCGGGCCTCTCCGAACTGAACGTTTGTCCCTTTCCTAGTGCTTTTAGTGGCATAAAAGGTTTAAAATGATCGTGGCATGGTGGTTATAGGTGCGGACTTGATGGAGAACAAAACTAGCACAAAACAAAGGACAAAGAAAACAAGAGCCAAATTTCTCATTCAATAGCTTCAGAAGAATTTATAGGAAATATCTAGGCAATCTATGGTTTACCAACCCTTTCTCATTACAATTCTTGGGTTTTTATCGAGGCCCCGACCCTCTGTGTTTTCAAAATTTCCATGATCTACAACTACCACCTGGCTCAATACTAGAAAGTTGCATTGATAGGACTCTGGGTGAGGTGCGTGACTAGCCGCCATAACCACCAGAATCTTCTTCTAGAACTGCTACTTCATTGCTAATTGCCATAAATGCGTCTCTAGATATAGTGCACGAGTGGCCGACATGCTTGCTGGAATCTTCCTCTGAGACTGATGCTTCATTTTCTTGTGCATGAGTGGCCGACCTGTTTGGCGTGATCTTCTTTTGAGACTGCTGCTTCACTACCGCTAGCTTGTCGTGCATGAAGGAATGCATTTATGAAAGCCTAGAGTGCATGTTTTTCTTTTGGTCGCAATATCATGACATGTCGTGATATCGTGACAATTCTCCTCTATGCTTTCTCTCTCCTACTTCGGTCGTGATATCGTGACATGTTGCGATATCATGACATTCTTTCCTTCATGCCTTCTTACTTCTACCTTGGTTGTGATATCATGACATGTCACGATATTGCGACGTTTCTCTATCATGTCTTCGTTCTTCAGCTTCGATCATGATTTTGTGACATGTCGTGAAATAACGACATGTCGCAATTTCATGACATTCTATCCTCTACGCCTTCTACTCCCTGCTTTGGTCATGATTTCGTGACATGTCGTGAAATCATGACATGTCATGATTTCGTGACATTTTGTCCTCCGTGCCTTTTGCTCCCTGCTTTGGTCACGATTGCATGACATTCTATCCTCTGCGCCTTCTGCTCCCTGCTTTGGTTGCAATTTCATGACATTCTGTCCTCCATGCCTTCTGCTTCCTGCTTTGGTCATGATTTCGTGACATTCTATCCTCCGCATCTTCTCTCTCCTATTTTGGTCGCAATATCATGACACTTTTTCTGTTGCGATATCACAACACATTTTTCTTTGCAAAACACTTAGAAAAATTTGGTTGATGTAAGATGGCTCTACTGCCACCGGATGCTCTTGCATCAAACACCTGGGGTGGATTGAGAAGTGATCCTCACTTCTGATCTATTAGAGGAAGACCCAGGCGGTCAACCTCTATTTTTGACAACCAAGTTGCATCTTCTACAGGTCTGCCCTTCCACTTGATCAAATATTCAGAATACTATTTGTTCCTGGTGCTTCTACCTTCACGAGTGTCTAATATTTCCTCGATCTCGTCTGTGGTTGGGGTAGATGCTGGAATGCTCCACAACTCTGTACTTGGTGCCTCTGTATTGTCTCCCTCATGGTATTCCACTAAATCTAAGATGTTAAAAATAGGCGAAATGTCAAGCCCACTTGGCAATTCCACTTTATATGCATTGCCTGAATCTCGTTTTTCCATTATTTTGCATGGCCCAAACTTCTTCATCTTCAACTTGTTATAGTTTTTGGCAGGAAATATTTCTTTTCTGAGATGGACCATGACTTCATCTCCCACTTCGAACTCTTTGAACCGCCGCTTCTGGTCTGCCCTTGTCTTATATTGAGTATTAATTTTTGTAATTTGTTTCTTCACTTCTTCATGCAGGCTTTTCATATGTTCCACAAATTCCTCAGCCTCAACACTGCACTTTTCCCCTTTATCCAATTTCCTCAACTCAGAAACATTTCTTGGGCTATTTCCATATATGACCTGGAATGGAGATTTGTTTGTACTCTTGTTAACATAATTGTTGTATGCAAATTTTGCTTGCGGAAAAACAAAATCCCATCCCTTTGGCTTATCCCCTATCAAGCATCTCAATAGATTACCCAGACTTCTATTTACCACCTCTATATTTCCATCAGTCTGTGGGTGGTATGCAGATCTGAATTTCAAGTTTGTCTTCAACTTCTTCCACAAGGTTCTCTAGAAATACCCAACAAACTTGGTATCTCTATCAGAAACGATGCTTTTTGGTAGACCTTGAAGTCGTACCACCTCTTTGAAAAATAATCCTGCAATGTGAACCGTGTCACTTGTTTTTTGGCAGAGAATAAAATGTGCCATCTTGGAAAATCTATCAACTACCACAAATACGAAGTCATTTCCTCTTCGCATTCTCGGCAATCCAAGAACAAAATCCATGCTGATGTCCTACCATGGCCTCTCTGGTACAGGTAATGGCTAATATAATCCAGTGTTCTGCCTCATGCCTTTCACCATCTAGCATATTCTACAACTTTGCACAAACATTTTCACATCTTGCTGTAGTTGCGGCAAATAGTAGTTCTCACTCATCAGGGCAATGGTCTTATCCCGACCAAAATGTCTAGCCAGTCCTCCGCTGTGTTTCTCCTTGACTAGGTTTTCCCGCATGGAACTCCTTGGAATGCATAATTGACTTCCTTTGAACAACATTCCATCTTGGATTAGAAAATCCAACCACTTTGTCCTGTCCAAAGTAATAGGTGCCAAGCAAGCCCTCCAGGCTTCTGCAAAATCAGGATCTTCAGGGTACAAACCCTTCAGTTCTTCAAATTCTACCACTTCCACCATCATTTCTATCAGCAAATTTTGCCTTCTACTTAAGGCATCTGCAACTCTATTTGAATTTCCACTTATGTGCTTCAACACAAAGGTATAACTTTGGAGAAACTCAACCCACTTCAAGTGTCTTTGATTCAGCTTTTCTTGGCTATTAATATATTGTAAGGCCTGATGATCAGTAAATAGAACAAACTCTTTTGGCAACAAATAATGCCTCCACTTCTTTAGAGCTTTAACTATAGCATAAAAATCTTGATCATAAACTGAATATTTCTTCCTAGCATCATTGAGTTTCTCACTAAAGTAAGCCACAGGTCTGCATTCCTGAATCAGTACAGCTCCTATGGCACTACCACTGACATCACAATCTACCTGAAATACCTTGTTAAAGTTTGGAAGTGCCAAAACAGGTTGCTCTGTGACCTTATTCTTCAACATATCAAAGCTCCTATCTGCTCCTAAGGTCCACTTAAATTCTTTCTTATCCCCTCTCATTGTTTCTGTAAGGGGTGCACAAATGCTGCTGAAATTTCTAATGAATTTTTTGTAAAAGCTTGCTAGGCCATGAAATGATCTTACCTCAGTTGTGCTTATCAGAGTAGGCCATTCGATGATAGCTCTCACCTTTTCAGGGTCCATTTTTAGACCTTCTGCTGAGATGACAAATCCCAGGTACACTAAATCCTTTACAAAATTACACTTTTTTAGATTAATTAATAACTGCTCCTCCCGTAGCTTCTCAAAAACCCTTCTGGTGTGCATCAGGTGCTCGTCCAGGGTTCTGCTAAATATTAAAATGTCGTCTAAATAGACAATGACAAATTTTCCCAAAAATTCTTTCAGTACCTCATTCATCAGTCGCATGAATGTGCTTGGTGCGTTGGTTAGTCCAAATGACATGAACAACCACTCATACAAACCCTCTCTGGTCTTGAAGGCTATCTTCCACTCATCTCCTTCTCTGACATAGATCTCATGGTAACCACTCTTGAGGTAAATATTCATGAAGTACTTGGCTCCACTCAAACAGTCCATTATGTCATCCATCCTTGGCAATGGAAATCTATATTTTATTGTGATCTTGTTGATGTCTCGAGAGTCTGTACACATTCTCCACTCTCCATATTTCTTTGGCGCTAGCACTGTAGGCACTGTGCATGGACTCAAGCTCTCCTAAATTAGTCCCTTCTCCAGCAACTCCTGGACCTGCCTGTTTAACTCCTCAGTTTCTACAGGTGTCATTCTATGTGCAGCTTTATTGGACAAGCTCGATCCTGGCACCAAATATATATGGTGACTGATCTTCCTTACTGGGGGTAAACCCTCAGGCACATTATTAGATATAATATCTAGAAATTCCTCCAATAGATCTAGGCCTTATGTTGGGGTATCTTTGCATTCTTTCTCCCTAACTCTAGGAATTAATGCATAACACATATGTTCATACTTCAAACCATCAAAAAATTTTCTCTCGTCAACTAAGCAAATTTTGGCACTGCCACATACCTTTTCGTCCACCTCCTTCAGGGGTTTCAGCTTATGGTGAACTCCATTCTTTGTTACGGAGTAGGTGTTGGCACGACCATCATGAACTGCGCACCTGTCAAACTACCATGGCCTTCCCAACAACAAATGGCAAGCATCCATGGGCAGGATGTCACACAGGACTTCATCATGGTAATTCCCAATATTGAATTTTACCAGGCATTGCTCACTGACCAAAGCCCTATGGTCCTTCTATAACCACGTGATATGATATGGATGCGGGTGTCTTTTCCTCTCTAGTTGTAGCTTTGTAACCATTCCTTCTGAAACTAGGTTATCTGTACTACCATTGTCAATAATAATATTGCAAATCTTACCCAAGCATTTACACCTTGTGTGGAATAAGCTTTTCCTTTGATCTGCATCCCCCTCCTCATTCAGCAAGACTCTCCTTATGATCAGTACTTCTCTCTTTGCTTCTTTAGAGTGCTCAGATCTAGCACCTTCTTTAGCGACCGTGGCTCTGGCATTACCTTTCAGCCTCCTGTAAGTCCTTTCTTGTTGTTGTGGACACTCATATTGGTGATGTCCCTCTTCTCCACACTGGAAACAGGTTCCACGAAATCTTCCTCTTCCATGGCCACATCAAGCTCTGCCCCTTCCCCTTCGGTAATCATTGTTCTAATTACGGGGGCGGTAGGTATTATCTCCCATTTGTTCTTGATTACTGCTACCTTCTCCATTCTTCTGAGAATCTTCATTTCGTCTTCCACTAGTCCTTCTGCCTATTCTTCCACCACGACCTCTTCCTCTTTGCTTGTTCTCAAACCTCCTATTGAGATTTTCTTCAACTCTTAGGGTAAATTGGTAAGTGTCCTCTATGGTGGTCATCCTGACCAGACTTAATTCTTCTTGAATACTTGCTCGTAACCCATTAATATAACATGCTACCTTCTCCTTGTTGGCCTCTGAGTGGATCATAATTTTATGAAACTCCTCTGTGTATTCTTTTACAGACTTACTTGATTGCCTCAAACCTTGCATTTTCTTTAGTAGGTCTAACTCATAATCACCAGGGATGAACTGCCTCTTCAAATTTTCTACCATTTGCTCCCATTTTGTTATTCTCTCTTTTCCTCTTCTATTTCGCTCCAGCTGCACTCCCTTCCACCATATTTTGGCATGACCTTTCAATTTGGTCTTAGCAAATCTGACCCTATCAGGGTCCTCAACCTCATCGTACTCAAAGTACTCTTCCATATCGTTGATCCAGTCGATCAATTCCTCTGGATCAAGGTCCCAAGAATACATGGAAACCTCCATATTCGGCCTCTTCCCAATTTGGGATATGGCTCTGTATAGTCTAGCTTGTGCAGGATCTACTACTTCTTCTTCTTCCTCAGGCTGGCGCTCTTCTTCATCATCTTCCTCTTCACTACCTTCATCTCTTCTTGGCTCCAATCATCTATGTTGCTCTTCTTTTAGGGCCTGAACTTACCTCTACAAGACTCAAACATCTTCTGCTGTTGCTATGCCTCTCCCACCACTAGGGTTTATTCTTGGAGGAATTCTACTCACTCCTCTCACAAGCCCTTCCATAGATCCTGGTGCAAACTGCCTCACTTTTGGTGATCTGATTGCACACTCAGGAACTTTCAACTCTAGTACCACTTGATGGAGAAAAAAACTAGCACAGAACAGAGGACAAAGAAAACAAGAGCCAAATTTCTCATTCAATAGCTTCAAAATAATTTATAAGAAATATCCAGGCAATATACGATTTTCCAACCCTTTTTCATTACAATTCTTTGGTTTTTATCAAGGCCCCGACCCTCTGTGTTTTCAAAATTTCCACGATCTGCAACTGCCACCTGGCTCAATACTGGAAAGTTGCATTGATGGGACTCTGGGTGAGGTGTGTGACTTGCTGCCATAACCATCAAAATATTCTTCTGGAACTACTGCTTCGTTACTAGTTGCCATAAATGCATCTCTAGATACAGTGCGTGAGTGGCCGAAATACTTGCTGGAATCTTCCTCTAAGACTGATGCTTCATTTTCTCATGTGTGAGTGGCCGACTTTTTCGATGGGATCTTCTTCTAAGACTACTTCTTCACTACCGCTATCTTGCCATGCATGAAGGAATGCATTTATGAAAGCCTGGAGTGCGTGTTTTTCTTTTGGTCATGATATCGTGACATGTCGCGATATCATGACAATTCTCCTCTATGCTTTCTCTCTCCTACTTCGATCACGAGCGACATTCTTTCCTTCATGCCTTCTTACTTCTGCCTTGGTCGTGATATCATGACATGTTGTGATATCACAACGTTTATCTATCGCGTCTTCGTTCTTTAGCTTCGGTCGCGATATTGCGACATGTCATGATATCACGATGTTTGTCCATCGTGCCTTTGTTCTTCAGCTTCGATCGTGATTTCATGACATTCTGTCCTCCGTGCCTTCTGCTCCCTGCTTTGGTCACGATTTTGTGACATGTCAAGATTTCACGACATTCTGTCCTCCGCACCTTCTGCTCCCTGCTTTGGTCATGATTTTGTGACATTCTGTCCTCCACGCCTTCTGCTCCCTACTTTGGTTGTGATTTCACGACATGTCGTGAAATCGTGACATGTCGCAATTTCATGACATTCTGTCCTCCGTGCCTTCTACTCCCTGCTTTGGTCGCAATTTCGTGACATTCTGTCCTCTCGCATCTTCTCTCTCCTATTTTGGTCACGATATCGTGACACTTTTTTTGTCGCGATATCGCGACACATATTTTTCTTTGCAAAACACTTAGAAAAATTTGGTTGATGCAAGATTGCTCTGCTGCCACCGGATGCTCCTGCATCAGGACTACATGGAGATCTGTGTGATGGCTTACGGGGTGGATAACGTATAATACTATGGCGACCATAAAAAATCCGAACAGCCTACCCGGATTCATAGCGGCTATCGATTCCACCATGTAAAATTAAAAACATAAAATAAATAAATACAAATCTTTACGTGAAATTTCATTTTATATATTAAAAAATAAATGACCATTTTTAATATATTAAATAACCCACAATTACCATTTAATACCTTTGGTTCACTATTTATAAATATCCTCTTTTAAACAATGTAAATTATCTTAATACCATAAAATTTTACATTAATTTTTTTTAATTAATATAGTCTAAATTGATACCATCAAAATTTTATTTTTAATATTTATTTTTAATTAAAATATTAATTTTTATTAGCTAAGATTAATTTATATCTCATCTTATTTTCGACTAAAAATTAATAAAAAAAAACTCACTAGCATCTTTTCACGGGTTTCTTTCCAAAGCACCCTCAAAAATATGTTCGATGAACACTATAACCATTCCAACAAAATGAAAACTCATTATTAATAATTCCTGTCCCAAAAAACGTGGGTTTTCTAGGACACGAATTATTAGTAATGAGTTTGTCTTTTGCGTCGTGCCCCAGGAAAATTTTCCTGTTAATCAACCTCCTCAGCAAAATCTATTTCAAAAGAATTGGATGTCATAAATTTCATGTCGACAAGTCCTTCAGTTGAATTCAGTGTTTCATTGGAATTGAAAAGCATGAGTGATGTAGAGTTGTATGCTTCATGTATGCATGGAACAGTTACAAAACATTGTGTTTCTCTTCAATGAGTAGACATCAGCTACTTCAAAAAATTAGCTACTTCAAAAAATCAGATTCGATGGATGCGCATATATTAATCATAGTCTAAGTTTTTTATTTAAAATTTAATTTTTATTGGGTCGAGTCCCAATGTCGGGACTCAAGATTTTGGGTTGGACCCGAACTCAGCCCCGGACTCGGATGGAATCGATCGAGTCCAAGAAAAAATGAGTTTGAATGGGCTCGGCGAGCCCACTCAGACTCAAACTCAGTGTACTTAGGAGTCTGACCAAGTTTGACTATTATGCTATAAATAGGGGAATACCCCTCATTAAAAAGGGTTAAAAGTTTTAATGTATGCCTATCATAGGTTGTATGTTTATGCTACTCTAATGCAATCAAGATTTTTTTGACTTATCTCAATTTGCGTATGAAGAATTATTAGTTTTTGTGATAATTTATGGGTTTAATAATTTTTTATTGCTTTAATTGTGATTTTTCTATTAGGGTTGAAGCTATCTTGTATACTCAGCAACTGAGGTGTTATCTGTTAGGCTCGATGTTGTTTGAGATTTTTTTGATTGGAGTTCTTAAGATGTTGAATATTGTAAAAATTACGCTTAATGTGTTTCTTTGTAGCTTGGATTGAAAAGTCTATTAGGTTGTGCTTATATTGGGTAGTTTATGCTCATGCAACTAAAAGCAATGTCATTAGTTGAAGCCCTAGTTGTACTCAATCTCTCTCTAACCCTATCTCTTTATCTCTTCCCTTATCTATCTATCAATCATATCCCATATTTCTCTTTCTTCTTACACATAGTAGGATTTATAAAAGGAACCATCATTATTTGGAGGTTGATTTAGAAGAAATTCTTAGTCATCCAATATTGACCTTTGTCTAAGCATATATTTCATACCTAGGTGGATCAAGCAATCAAGAGTTTTGGCATGCCCAATGGGACCCAACCAATCTATCTTGAATTACAAATAATCATCATGGATATGGAGCACAACAATCACCTGATTAGAAGTTAACATTTCAAAGCTAACACGTTCTCAAGATCATCGACATGCCTACATCTCTAGACAATCAAGATTATGGTGAAGATCTTGATCTCATTAGTGGATAAGCAATTTATTCACCTGGTGACTCCACTTTCAAGAACCCAAGAGAAAATTGGCAACTCCTTTGGAATACAAAGCCCTATAATTTCATGATAACAAGATCAAAAGCCAAAAAACTAAAAGAACCCATGCATTTTGTCTAGTTATCAACCTTTAAAAAATCCAAAAAGGTAAATTAATTTCACTTATTCAAAATACCTCTATTCAAAGCCCAACTCTACTATAAGGCATATCTCTAGAACAATCCTCTAGATTCTTTCTTAGAGCCATGGCCAAACAAAGCTTCCCTAGCTAGAACAATTTTGGAGCCCTCAATCCCCTAGATCTACATGATATCTCATAATCAACATTAAATGCTTTGCCCTCTTATAATGGTAGTGAAAAGACTACCTATGAACACTCCCAATATATAGCCACCCTAACTACCATTCATAATATCATCATGAAGATACCATTCATCTTTTAGAGGGAAGGTACTAGATCGATAATGCTATTTCGAGGAAGGTAGCATAAGTACATGGATTGAGCTAGTTGAACCTTTTATCATGAAATTCAATGATCTAGGAGATTCCTTTTTAATCCTCACATAGTTTACCTCTATATAGAGGTATCCTCAAGGAAATATCATGGATTTTAGCATCCAATTCAACAAGACTTGGAGGAGACTCCCTCAAGAGGTGAGACCTTCGCAAGCCCAAGCTTACATTTACTACCTCTAGGTCTTTGTTCTAGATCTAATCCTATAGATCTGGTAGTCTAATGAGATGAGATTTCCACAAAACTTTCTTATTGTTTCTATAGATAATACACTCATATTAGTTGGCAAGTGTTATGAACCTCCTTTGTCATCCAAAAAAATCCTTAATAATTTACAAAAATATTAAATAAATAGCTACAATAAATAATTCCACATAATATAATTTAAGAGTTTAATGTAAAATATACCAATTTATTCAAAATATAATTTAAACCCTTGAGATATGGGAATACCATACAATGCTCCTTATTGGAAGGAATCCATTTCTTATAATATCTCAATATAATATCCCAAAAATACAATATTCTTTTTTGTGCCTCCATATAAGTCTTTTGCCCACATTATATAGTACTCAACTACCTTCCACTACCACTTATCTACACATGTAGGATAATTACATATAATATAACATTATAATATTAAGTACAACATTGGATCTTGATAATTTAGTTGGAGTTGCTAGGGTTTGATGAGGAAAACCTACTTTGGTAGGGTTTGATGAAGAAAAATTGCTGTGCGGGGATGGCAATAGCTTTCGGAGGAGGTCTAAAAAATTGGAGGATTGTCGTGATGGCATCGGGTTCAACACAGAGAGTGCATGCTCGTGATGTTTTTTCATCTGAAAATGACTGGAAGGAACAGGATTTTCCAATGCATTTTGGGAACCGCTTGTTAAAGAACAATGGATGTTTGGAATGATGTGAAGCCAGGCCAGTTCTAGTGGTTCAACTAGACTCGGTGGTGGAAGATGTGGAGTATCTAACCAAACATGCCCTTATTGGTAAATTTTTGGGCATCCAAATTTCTCTCCCCTTTGTGGAGGCTTGGGTCAGGAAGACTTGGAATCTTGAAGGTGATGTGGAGGTGATGTTGAGTGCGAACAACTATTTTATGGTGGTTTTTTCTTGTATTGCAGATCATAACAAAGCATTTGAAGGGGGTCCTTATTTCTATAACCAAGTGAGACTCTTTCTTAAACCCTGGCATGTGGGTTTCAACCCATCAGAGGAGCAGTCATCGCAAGTTCCAGTATGGGTACGACTTCCATGGCTCCCATTGGAATTCTAGAGAACTGATATCTTGCATAAGATTGCCCTTCTACTTAGGAAGTCGGTTGGACCGTCACAACAGATAATGGATAAAAATGTAATCTCTGCTACTCGTATTTGTGTTGAAATTGACTTAAATAATACTATTCCAGATTCTATTGAAATACAATTTGGATCAACTACATGGGTTCAAAAAATTGACTATGAAGCTCTTCCATTTCGTTTCTATATTTATCGTGAATATGGCCACCTGCAAATAAAATGCCCTAATTTTGTCCCACCTGTGGATTCAAATCATGGGCCCTCTTGTTCTGGACAAAGTTTGGAAAAAGTAAAAGCCCCGATAAAGGAATGGGAACGAGATAAGGAAGGTTTTGTTCCGGTAAAAGCCCGAAACAGAGGACGAAGGGCAAATAAAGATCTTAAGGATAGCTAGCTAGATTCTCTACTCAACCATTTTGAAATATTATATTATCTTGATTAGTACATGGAGATACCTAAAATTTCGCTACCTAATGCAAATATAACAAGGCCAAATTAGATGTCTCTTCTTGAGGGGGAACTTAAGGAATCATATCTACGGGGTTTAAATGAAGAACAAAGGGCTTTGGATCTGAGTATAGGGGACATTGATGGGTCTAGCCCTATAAGGAAAACTATTTTAGAAAGTGGTACAAATTTAATTATGCCCTCTCTTACTCAAGCACTGATGCAGTCATCCTTGGACTGCAAAACTCCTATGGTGTTGGTATTGCAACAAAAAATAATTAAAAAAAGTTTTTTTGGATAAGAATATGAAGGTGGGTCAGAAGAAGGACCAAGATAAAATTAAGTTAATGGGGGAGACTTTGGTGGAGTCAGGCTTGGTGAGAACATTGGACTACCATTTTTATAACCCTAAAAATAATTATCCTCTCATGGAATGTAAGGGTGTTGAACAACATCCCGAGACAAAAAGTTGTTCGTGATTTAGTTCGTGTGCATTCTCCGGATATGGTGTTTATTCAGGAGACTAAATTGGCTATTGATAGTATGTTAAATACTACTCCCAATTTGTGGAGAAGGGTGAAATTCTAGTGTATTGGTGCATGTGGATATGTTGGTGGCACCACTTGTTTATAGGATCCGATTAAGATATCCCTTCTTACTTGGATTTCCAGAAGATGGTCTATTTTGATGGTCGGGCATGATAATGAATCTGGTGAAACCATCCTACTTACAAATGTGTATGCTCCTATTTATTACAATGGTAAAGTGAATTTGTGGGAGCACATTTGCTTTGTGAGAAGTTTTGTTCCCCTGTACCCATGGATTTTGGCTGGAGACTTCAACTCTATCACTTGTTTGGAGGAGAAATGTGGTGGGGTGGACCGTCTCGAGCCTTTTATTCTATCTTCAGTTCTCATATCTAGGCCCTAAACATGGTTTACATCAATCCAGATAATGGGATCTTTACTTGGCATAATAGAAGGTGTGGGGAAGCTTCCATCTCAGAGATACTGGATAGGTTTTTGATATCCAGTTATTGGATGGGTAATAATAGAAGTGCTAGTTTTGTGATTCTGGAGGGTAGGGGATATGATCATTGGCCTATCAAACTATCTACATTGAATTTAGGGCTAAAAAATAATCCCTCCTTTAAGTTTCAACTTATGTGGCTTCGTGATCCTAAGCTTCATGATTTCATACGAGGCTGGTGGACCACTAACAAACCTCCTCATGGCACCGCTATGTATTCCTTTATGAAGTGACTACAATTTGTAAAACATAAATTGAAGAGATGGAATAGACTAAATTTTAGGAACCTTTCCTTGGCTAAGCTGGCAGCTCTTAGGAGGATGGAAGAAGCTTCAAGGAATATTATAGATCAGGGTTTCACGAAGGAGCTTCTTGTTGAGGAATCTGAGGCTATGAAAGACCTTGTTGAATGGGAACTGAGGGAAGAAATTTTTTGGAAATAAAAAGCTTAAGTAGATTGGCTTCAGGAAGGGGATATGAATACAACATTCTTTTATAACTCAGTTAAGGCTCACCGTAATGGTAACTTGATTACCTCTCTTGTGAATTCTCAGGGTGCCCTGCTCTCTTCTTTCAGGGATATTTCATAATAGACTAAGAGGTATTTTTCCTCTCTTAAAATAGGACTCCCTATAAGATGATGAGAATGAAAATCTTATTCTAAACTATATTCCAATGATTGTTTCTAGAGATATGAATGACCACTTGATGGGTCCAATTTCCCTTGAGGAGTTGGAAAATTTTGTATTCAAGATGAAAAAATGAAAAGCCCCAGACCCAGATGGATTCTCGATTGAGTTTTATCAGGAGTTTTGGGATTTAATAAAATTTGATATTTTGGAGGAATTCCATGAGTCCTAAAAGAACAAACAGATGCTAAGGGCCCTAAATGCTACCTTTGTGGTGCTTATACCTAAAAAATATGGAGCAAATTCCTTGGATATGTTCAAGCCAATTGCTCTCTACAATGTTGTGTATAAGATCATCACAAAAATTATTACTGAGAGGTTGAAGATATTGTTGACCAAAATCATCTTTGAGGAGCAAGTAGGGTTTGTTGTTGGCTAAAAAATCTTGGATGGGGTTGTTATTGCTATAGAAGCTATTCACTCGATGGAAACTTCTAAGGAGAAAACTATGTTCATTAAGTTGGACATGGCCAAAGCCTATGATCGGGTCAAATGGTCCTTTCTTCATAAAGTTATTACTAATTTTGGATTTAAGGAGGAATGGATTAGATGGGTGATGTGCTGTGTTTCTTCTTTCTCATTATCTATTCTTGTTAATAATGAGCCATCGGAGCTGTTTGAGGCCTCAAGGGGATTGAGGCAAGGAGATCCTTTATCTTCTTATTCTTTTATCATTATGGTGGAAGGGTTGGGAAGATTGTTCAAGTATCAAGTCATGTAGGGTCTCATTCAGGGGTGGAAGTGGGATAGTAGTTTGCCACCTATTTCCCACCTTCAATTTTTTGATGATACTACTTTGTTGGGAGTTGCCACTATCAAGGAAGCTGGAAATATTAGACAGTCTCTTGACATATATATTGGTGCTTCTAGACAGTTGATTAATGAGGATAAGTATTCTATTTTCTTCTTCAATACCCCCACTCTTATTCAATCCAGGATTGCTCGTATTCTAAGATTCTAGGTTGGGACTCCCCCCTTCATTTATCTTGGTATTCCAATTTCATTTCATCCTCTACCTAGATCTTCTTGGCAGTCTATGCTTGATAAGTTTAGAAGGAAGGTGAATCACTAGACTTTCAGATGGCTATCCATTGTAGGTAGAGTGTTGCTTTTAAAATATGTTGTTCAAGATTTACCCATTTATAGATGTTTTGTACAAATAGCTCCCTCTCACTTCATCAAGGACATGGATGCTTTGTCAAGACAATTTTTATGGTCTGGAAAACTTGATCAATCTAAATAGAGTTTGGTTAGGTGGGATTCTATATGTAGGCCGATGCAAGAGGGAGGCCTTGGATTGTGATAGATAACTCTTTTTGGGCAGGCTTTGGCAGTAAAAATTTATTGGAGATGGTTTACCTCTCAAGATCAAATTTTGGCTAAAATATTATCTTGTAAATACTTGAGAGGTATTTCTGAGGCTGAGATCTCTAGAGTCAGCTTGGTTGGGAAAGGTTCAGTTATCTAGGACACTCTAAAAAGAGGAGCTAATTTAATCAAGCAAGGTTTGTTCTAGATTTACAATTAGGGATTAAATTATCTTTTTTGGGAGGATTATTGGGATGGCCACCCTCCTATATTTAATCAATATCCTAGGTTACATTCCCTAAGAATTTTTTTCTTGGAAGCAGGTTCGTCTCGTGTGGGGGACTTTAAAAAAATCTAGTCTTTTAGAAATATGGATATGTACAGGTGGAAAGATCTGCAAGAATAACCTCATGGGGGACTGTCCAAGGATAGAGAGGTGATTACTCTTATTCTTACGAGGAGGTCTTGTTATTCATTGAGGGGTAAAGATATTCTATCTTGTAACCCTGATCCTAAGGGAACCTACTCGGTAGCCTATGGTTATCAGGTTATTGATAAGAAAAAGTATGGAAGTCTTCCTGTCACTTGGTGGAAAAAGGTGTGGAACAAATTTTCTTGGCAAAAATGTAACTTCTTTCTCTGGTTGGTATCTCGTAATAAATGCCTCACTTGGGATAATGTGAGGAAGAGGGGATTTCAAGGTCCTTTTTTTGTGTCCTTTTTCGTAAGAAGGAGGATGACTCTTCTCATTTATTTTTCCAATGCTCCTTTGCCAGAGATATTTGGCATCGTTGGTGGAGCACCTGGAACCATCCATGTTTTCATGTGTTGTCCCTAGTGGAGTTTTGGAGTAGTCTGGACAGACCTCCAACCAAGGCCCCCTTCCTTCGAGTGGCTTGGAATTTGGGCCCTTATTGCATCATCTAGAAAATTTGGCTTGAACGAAACCGACACATATTTTAGGGTAGTTATTTGGTTGTTCAACAGATTTGGAAAAGGATCCTGTATATGGTTCAAGAAACCATCCATAGAAAATATGATGTGGACCCTCTTTTGGATTCTAGGGAGAAGGTACAACAAGCCCTTGGTCTCTTTGGGGATGGTGTGAAATATTCTAGCCCTAGTAGGGTTCCTCAGCTCAGCAAGAAGGTTAGGAGAGATGGTAGGTGGGGGCCAACCCCTAGAGGAGTTTTAAAAATTAATACTGATGGATTGTCCAGGGGTAATCTTGGACATGCTGGCATTGGCGGTGTTGGGAGAGATTCTACTGATGGTGTCAATTTTTTCTTTTCCATTTATAAAGGTGTTCACTCCAACAATTTTATGGAAGATCTTGCAATTCTTAAGACCTTGCAGAGGGGGGTTTCTCTTGGCTGGCATAGGATTATCTGCGAGTATGACTCTCAAATTGTGGTTAATATTTTAAATAGTACAAGGGTGGAGGAATTTAATTGGCAGTTGGCCTCTGTAGCCATTCAGATTCTCAGAATGAGTGAAGAGTTCGAATTTATATCCTTTGTGCACATTCCAATGGAATGGAATGTGGTTGCTGATTACCTGGCCAAAAGGGCTTCTGAGCTGTTGGATCCTTGGAGTATCGATAATTGGGATAGTCTCTCATCTGGGGACTCTCAATGCCTATGGGATTTTATCCGCAAGGATATACAGACTTAATATGGTTTATTCTTGTTGTATTTTTTGGGTGTCATTCTAGTCTAGTGGTTTTAGCCTGTTTGGATGTTTATTTGAGTCCTGGTTGGAAGCTCAGTTGTACTTTGTAATTCATACTTTTTATAAATAAATTTTTACCCCTTTATTTAAAAAATATTAAGTGCAACATTATAATATTGAATTCCTAATTTAGGTATCGAAAATTCCATCCCCTTACTAAATATTTCATCCTTAAAACATAAGAAGAGACTAAATAATATGGTATTTTAAGCCTATTTGTGAATTGGTGATGATCATGATCATCCATCCATCCCAATGAAACTCTAATTGGTGATGGTGTTTGTTGATGCTAATATGCCATTCTTATATTTGAATATTTACAAATAATCCTTTGGTTCTATGAGTTGGAGGCATTTTTTAAAATAAAATTTAACATGCTTACACATAATTTTATTTCTACTTAAATTATTCTATAGATTTGCAGTCATTAGCAATAACAATGCACAAAAATAGCAACAATAGCAATATTAACAACAACAACAATAAAATATGGTAAATAAATATAAGCATAATAATATTAACAATGGTATATACAGTACAACATTACAATCTTGCAGTATACAATCCTATGTAGAATCTTCTTGATGGATGCATCGCTAGCCTGACTGCACTATACCCTACACATGACATTTCCCACTATAAGACAAACTAGCTTATGACTTATGATTTTATCAACATAAATGACTCAACATCATTCTATTTTTACATACAATATTATATTGTCACTTTATAACATTATTTAATATATGTACGCATACAAACTATGCATACAACTAAAAAATAACATATAATACCAAAACTTATTCACTAAATGCAGACATATCAATTTTCCTATCTACAACATCTTTCTATTGGCAATAAATATCACTCTTTTTGATCTATACTTGCTTATTTTTTCCACTTAATTATCCAATATTGTTTTGTTGGCTCCATGATTTTGGTGCTCTACCTTGGTAACTCCAATGATGAGTTCACTTGTTTCTTGATGTTGTTGCACCACTCTAAAACTAGAAAATACTATGCTTTACCAAATAGTGCTATAATTAGTGCCCTTTTGATTCCATGTAGAATAATAATATTGTTGTCTTAATCCATTCCTCCATAGTTGTTGTCACTCTTGGTGGTGTAGATGGCAATATATTTTAACCTTAACCTAACGTTCTACCTTCTTTTTATCCTCTATATTTTGCTTTTCTATTTTAAATTTTTCTGCATGATGTTCTCTAATGTGCTCTTTTTTTGATGTGTCAGTGTTTTCTTTTATATATTTCTTGGATTTTGATGTCGTTTTCTTTAGAGAATTTGTTGATGTTTTTTCTTTTGTGGAATCTATTGTTGCTACTTATTTATTGGATTATGCTTCAGGTTCTGATTCTTCTTCCTTAATTTATTTCTTTACAACATAATTCCAGTTTTTCATCATAAAAAGAGATTCTTGTTTTTCCTCAAATCCTTACCTCTTACACTGGGAAATATCATGTACTATTATTTTATTTTTCTTGTACTAAAACTTCATGAAATTTTTTACATTGATATTAACAGTACCCAAATATTTTAACCAAAAATAACCAAGAATAATATTTGCATCATCCATTTGAATAGTATAAAAATCTAAATGTAAAATATATTTGTCTATGGTGATCTTCAAATCTTCAAAAAATTGAACATTCGTATCCCCAAGCTATATGTCTTTGATTTTTTTTCTTGAACCTTCAATCTCTTAGCCAAAGACATATTAATGACATTGTGTCTACTATTAGCGTTTATAGAAACAATGGCATTTTTCTTTTGGATGCAACCATAAACCTTCAAAATAGTTTTTTTAATTCAAACAAATATTTCTAATAATTGTTTGACTTATATGACATCAAATATGTGCTTCTTCTACCTGCAAATTATTTTCTCACTCTTTTTATGCTAGTTTCTTTAATTTTTCCAACTCTCTTTTTAATTCCTTTTGTTCATCCTTGAGCTTAGCTATCTTTTCATTTTTTCCAAATTCCATTGGCTTAAAAATGCAACTTCAAATTCTTCCCTTGTATATAAAATATCATGGGTATCTCTAAAGCTCCAATACCAATTTAAAGCTTCCCCTTGCAAAGAATCCAAAATCTTATGTCTCCATGACACATTAGAAAAATTTGAAGACTTAAAAATTTTCCACCATTCCCAAGCATCACTATCATCCTCTCTAAATAATATTGGCAACTCCATGTCCTCAATTCTCAAAATTTCAAAACTTATATTTTTCAAAATACTTCAAGTATCCTCTTATTCCTTTCAAGAAAAAATTAAATCTAGACTCAAACTATCAATTGTTAATGGCATGCGGACTGCAAACTTTCGATAATCGATAATGACCTTCTCTATGGATTTTTTTATTCTAATTTTTTTGGCACTCATATTAACAAATTTTAATGGGTTGCAGACTATAAACATCCAAAAACTAAAAATAGCCTACTCTATAGAATTTTTTAAACTCATATTAAAAATTGTTAAATGGCAACTGATAATGACCTCCTTTGCAAACTATTTTTTCTAGTAATGACTTGCTTTGTGACTTGGGTATTTTTTGCACTCAGACTAATATTTATAATGGTTTAATCTTTAGACTTTTTTCTTTGGAAAACTGCTACCAACTATAGAGTGTTTTTTTTGTTTAGCAAACTACTACCAACTATAGAATTTTTTTTTGGTTTGGTAAACTGCTACCAACTATAGAGTTTTTTTTTCTGTTTAGTAAACTACTACCAACTATAGACTTTTTTTTTGGTTTGGTAAACTGCTACCAACTATAGAATTTTTTTGGAAAACAACTATTAACTATAAACTTGTTGTTTTTTGTGCTTGTAATTGTTTGCTCTGTTGAAGTTGTAGAACTATTGAAAATTGTGGAAACTATACAAAGACTATTGTTAAAGCTATTGTTGACAGTTGTATGACACTTTTGTAGAAATTCTAGAAATGAATTAGCCCCATACTTTGGCTTCCTAGTGACTTAAGGTAAATATAACTAACCGAAAAGGTTTTCTAAGTGAGTACTTCTCTATGATTACCAAAAATGTTTTCCTAAATAATAATTACTGATAAAATAGCCAAATTGTTACCTCTAAATCATAACTCTTTGTATTCTCTCATAGGGTAAAAATAATACTACTAGGGTGTGGCACCGTTGACCTTTTTCACTGTTGACACACTCAAACCAATTACTCTAGGGTTCCTGGGTACTCCTTAGAATGAGTTTTAGGTAAAATATTACCCTAAGTACTTTCCCTGGTTAAGCGATCAAGACTTACACCCAATCCTACAAGAGGTTATTAGCCTAATGTAGGTATTTATTAAGAATCAAAATTCAAAGCTAAAAGTGAACGAATAGCTGAAACTTCTATAGTGGAACATGATCCTAGGGAAAAAAATCCTAGAAAGTCCTCTGGTATCAAAACTTCTATAGAAAAACACGACCCTAGAAAGTTCTCTAATACCACTTGTTATGAACCTCTTTTTTTATCCATAAAAATCATTAATAATCTACAAAAATATTAAATTAATAATTTCAATGAATAATTCCACACAATATAATTTATGAAATTAATGTAAATTATTCCAATTTATTCAAAATATAATTTAAACCCTTGAGGTATGGCAATACTATACAATGCTTCTTATTGAAAGCAAGTCACTCCTTATAATATCTCAACATGATATATAACAATACAATATTCTTATCCATACCTCCATATGAGTCTTTTGCCTACATTATATAGTACTCAATTATGTACCACTACCACTTATCCACACATGTGGGATAATTACACATAATATAATATTATAATATTAATTACAATATTATAATATTGAATTTGTAACTTAGGTACCTAACAAAAAGCTTCCTCCAAATGTTGTGATGCCATACTTTTTTGAGATTCCAAGCACAATTGTGAAGCTTTGCTTCTAACTCCTTCCACTCCTTCACTAGCTACTTTACGTGCACCTAAGGCAATGCCTCATCCCGCTATCCTAGCTATCACAATGTAGTCTTTACCTACTTTGAAACAAAAATAATCTATAGGGATGTAAGAGCTAAAGGCAATGGTTAGGAATATAAAAAACAAGACCATAACCATAGATCACTATAATACTAAGAGAATATTTGGAAGGCACTAGTAAAGAAGATACCATTATGTCACAAGGTTTTCAACTAGAAATGCTACCAAAAAGTAGAATGCAATTGTAAAAAACCAAAATGAAGAGATATTTACGAATCAAGAAGACTACTGATGTCTAGCTTTTAATAATACTCACAATGCTGAGATATGTATAGTCTATTAACAACAATATCAGATGACTACAACTCAAAAAGCTAAAGGAAATTCAAAAGAGCTAGTCTGTATACTTATATATTGAGACCTAAGCCTTATAGTTGAAGAGCCTTCAAATTTTAGTATTGTTCAAGTACTAACTAGATCTAGGAAAATAATTCTTCTATTAAATCTATGGAGTAATGATAGTCCAAAATCTATGGAGTAATGATAGTTCAAAATCCTCATTCAAGCCTCCAAGGGAGAAAACATTCAAGAAGTTGTGTTTCCCTTCAGTCATGAGCAAGCAAAAACAAGAAGAAACTCAACAATTTTAGAAAATATTTGAGGAACCACTCCAAAATAAATAAAAGTTATCAAAAATATATAGTTAGAGTATTATAGAAGAGCTGAAGAAGACTCCTTCAAGCGTAAGCTTATATGATGTATTAAGGATTCTTGGACAAATTGATTTTCTCAAGGCGGCCTTTGAGAACACATTTGTAAGTGGGTTTGGTTGTCCAAACACAAATCTGGATCAAGATAAAAAACTCCTAGGGTGAATGAGAATAAGCCTCCTAACCACATAAAAGGGCTAGACGAGGGAATCATTGATATGATTGAAGATGACCCAAAATTTCTTGAAAAGCTGGTTGAAGAACTGCAAATAGAAGATGAGTTTTCTTCAAATAATTTTAATGCAATAATCATTACTAGTGTGGAGAATTATTTTATATTAGAATCAAAAAACAATTTTTTTTCAAATATTACATATCAAATGCTTTGAAAAATAGAAATGTGGAAGCTATATTTTGATGAAGTAATATATAAAAATGAAGTCGGAGCCAAGATAGCCTTGAAATCCCCTTCTAAAGGGATCAAGAAGTTCTTATATAGACTAGCTTGAAGTTTTTTAAACCATAGTTATAAAAAATCTTATTTAATCCAAATCCAATCCAATATTTTTTTATTTAGTAGGTTTGTCGATTCAAATCGCATCAAAATCACGATTTTTGAAAAATTGACAATTTTTGCTCATTTTTCTAAAAAATTGGGAATAGCGATTTTTTGAAAAATCTCTTATGGTTACACAGGTAGAGAAATGCTATAAATTTATTTTCCCATTTTACCTCATTTTTACCTATTCCAAATTAGAAAAGGGGTTTGCCTACTTGCTACCACACCAAATAAAACATGCTAGTACATCGTAACAACGGATTTTTATAGTTTGAAGGAATCTATCAACCATCAATAACTTCCCAAGGATTTATTTGAGGCAAGAAAAAAATTTACAAACATTTTATTTTTCTTTTCATATTTCAGACATATTTTTTAACATCAAAACAAAATGCAACAACCACCCAAATGTTGCATTTGAGCTAAAAATTTGAAAAACTAGGTCAAAGTTTTAGTTTTTTTTCCCCTCTTTCATCTATATTTTTTTCTCCTCCAAATAAATATTGTTGCTGATAATTATGTATGCAAAACCATTTTTTCAGTTGTCAATGTTTAAAGTTTTAACTCTAAACCTTAAACCCTAGTTTAAATTTTTATTTTTTTGGTTTACAAATTTATTGTGGGAGGACTTTGGTGCATATATATGTCCAATCTATAGTGCTTTACCATTTAAGTCTTGTCTCATCCATACAATGCTTTAGGTTGTGAGCACAATTAGAGTATGTTTGATAATATACACTCTAAGAAGTGCAATAGGTTTACACAAGAAAAATTGAATGATATTGTGTTTATATATTACAATCTTCACCTCCACCATTAAAAAATTACAAAAAAAAATATTGAGGCCATTGACATAGATGAGATTGATCCATTATCTAAATGGATCACAAATCCATAACAAGAGAAACAGGAAGATCCTCTCTTCTCCATGGATGAATTACAAAAATTTAAAAACCTAGCATAGGAGATAACAATTAAGGCACAAGAAGAGGCATAGGCACAACAACAAAGAGAGATAAGAGATTCTGCTAGATCAAAGGGAAAAGACATTCAAATACATTGAGGCATTGTATTTTTCATGACCAATGACAAATTTTATAATTTAGACATTTTTATATTATAAATAATACAAGATGTGTTTTATCACTTTCATGAGTAGTGTAAGGCTTTAAGCTTGTATCACTTGCAACTTTCATGTGTAGTTTAATATTGTATCACTTATACTATTATTATTTGATATGCATAATGTTAATTCATTGTGATATGAATGAAAAAAAACTTTTTTTCAATGAATATTGAACTTTCTTCTTTCTTTCTTTTTTTAATTTTTCTCGATATTTTTATCGATTTTGATTTTTCTCAAATTTCCATGTTGATTTCAATTTTCTCAACTATGATTCAAACAATATTGTTGAATATGAAGCACTATGTCTAGGCTTGCTAAAAGTAAAAAATATGGATATAAAGAATATCTTGATCTATGGTGACTCAAAATTGGTGGTAAACTAGGTTCTAAAGAAATACAGTAGCAGATATCACTATCTCAAAGCTTATCAAAATAGAGTCTAGGATTTGCTTGAAAGATTTGATGCCATCAATGTAAAATCCATCCCTAGAAACAAATATACACTAGCAGATATATTGGATTTACAATGAGTAGACTTTAGCCCTGCTTCTAGAAATTGGAAAGGTTCAAGAGGAGTCAAGATTATTTTTTGATTGTCTATCTTGGATAAGGATAAATTCTATGAAGTATTTGATACTGATGAAAAAATAGTGAATTTATTCATGCAAGAAGTTATATATGTCAATGAACCATAAGAAATGTAAAGCATTGATGAAAAAGAAGATATTATACAATTGAAAAATAATCATATCCCAAGAGGTTGATTACTTTAGAGAGTTTGTTTGATAACAATGACTGGATAACAAGCAAGAGAATAAATATAGATGAGAAAGAATTAATACGAGTCCATATTGATACCAAAAACATGATAAATATCATAACAATTTGTACTCAAAAGAAAACAAATTATCTCATTGTACTCTACAAGGAATATGGAGATGTAACAACATGGAACTATGATGATCTCAAAGTATATGACAAGCAAGCCATCCAGTATATTATTGAGTTGTTTTTAGATATTAATTATTTTTGATAAACGCAAAAGGCTAGTGAATCCCAAAATTGAATTCCTGATGAAGCAAGAACTACTAAAGCTACTAAACACAAATATTATATACCATATCAAACATTCCACATGGGGGAAAAATCTAGTTCTAGTATGAAATAAAAATGGTGAAATTCGAGTATGCATTGACTTTTGTAACTTAAATTAAGGCTTCACTGAACGATCATTATCCTTTGCTACAAATAGATAAAATATTGGAGACAGTGGTTGGAGATGAAAGATTATCTCTATTGGATATATTCTATAGTATCAACTAGATCTGGGTAAAAGATGAAGACCAGTATAAAACAATAATCATCGTAAAGTGTGAAACATTCTCCTCTCAAAGAATGTCATTCATTCTATCCAATGATAAAGCTACCTTTGAAAGAGTTGTAGACCTTACTTTTGGAGAGTCGGTAAAAAATATAATTCTCATTTACCTAGATGATATGATAGTGTTCTATCATTACAAGAATCAACATATAAATCATTTAGGACTGATCTTTAAAAAATATTAAGAATTTAGAATTTATCTAGACCCTAAGAAATATATTTTTGTAGTCCACTAGGGAAATTATTGGGACATATCATTTCAAATAAAGGGCTATCTATTTATCCAAATCGAGTAAATGTAATATTGTCACTTCCCATGCCAATGAATAAGAAGGCTTTGCAATATTTCTTCAGGAAAATCAACTTTGTCCAAAAGTTCATCTTAGATTTCACTCAAATTGTCAAGCCCATGACTATGGTATTGAATAAAGAGGTGGATTTTATTTGGATAGAATAAATAGTAAAAAAAATTAAAAATATTAAGCAACTAATATCTAAAGCTCCAATTTTAGCAAAACTAGACTATGAAAAGGACTTCATCCTATATGTCTAGGGTGTTGAAGAAAGTATAACTATGGTACTTACTCAAAGGAAAGAAGACCGAGAAGAGTACCCAATAGTTTTCATTAGTCAAATATTGCAATACTATCAGGAGTGATACATCTTCATCGAGAAACAAGTATTTACTTTTGTGAAATCCCTAAAGAAACTAAGGCATTATATATCTTAAACTAAAACTATTGTCTATGTTGTACATCTAGATGTTTGAAACTTTATTTTTAAAGAATAATTATATGAGAAAAGAGCAAGATGGATTACTAAGATCCAATAATATGATCTACAGTCTAAACCAACTAAGCTCATCAAGGGAAGGGCTTTATATGCACAGTTAGCTAATTCAACTAAAATGGAACACAATCTAATTTTGGAAGATTTTGTTGAAACAAGATCTAAAGAAAGCCCAAATGATCAAGATGACTAAGTACTATACTTGCTTAAATATTTTTGGATGTCTATAAAACATATGCCCCTCATAAATAAGGATAAAGAGGCTTCAATATTTTAACTATGTTATGACTGATAAAATCCTATACCAAATTTTTTTGATGTAGTTTTTCTATGATTTATCTATCCAAAAGAATCGAAAAGAGTAATAGATGAGTTTCACTCATTCTTTCCAAAGGAAATTATTTAGGTCAAACTACAATAGAAATTTTTTTAAGGATAAGATACTATTGGCTAACCCTTTTTGAGGATGCTTGTAGTGGCAAAGGCCTGTAAAACATACCAAAATTTTGTGGGAAGAAGGAATGTTGCACTTCCCCTCTGACTAGTAATATCATATGATCCTTTCCAAAAATCGAGACTTGAATTCATTGGATCCATGAGCCCAAATTCATTTTTGGGCATAAATGCATCCTTAGTGCAACATATTACTTCATAATGTGGTCCAAAGAAATAACGACAAAGAAAGTAAACATAGAAGAGGTGGTGAAATTCATGGAAAAGCTAATCATCGGGTTTGATATTTGTGAGACAATTATAACAAATAATTGACCCACATTCTTGGGCACTAAAGTCTTGGATTTTACTTCCAAATATGGCATATATTTAAAAGCATCATCCAATAATCAACCACAAGTCAATGATTTGGTTTAATCAAAAAACACAAATTTGCTATGAATTATCAAATGGATTGTTGGTAAAAACCAAATAAATTGGCACAAGATGTTGGATCAAGCACTTTGGGAAAATCTGATCACAATTAAGGGAGATTTAAAAACATCTCCATACTCTCTAGATTATGGTAAAAGATCTTTATTTCCATTACATTTTAAGCTCCTTGTAATAATTTTTTTGAGTGCAAGTGATATCCTAGAAGTTGAGCCCATGGAAGCAAGAATGGTTAAGTTGCTATTATTATAATAATAAAGAGAAAAGGCATACAATAGTTTCCAACAACATCATGATGTAGTCAAATAATGGTTTGACAAGAAAGCCTTTTCCAAAGGCTTCAAAAATGGAGATTTGGTACTAAAATGGGATGAAGAAAGAGCCAAGATTGGAAAGCATTAAAAATTTAATTTACTTTTGTCTAGACCATACCAAATCACTAGAATATGAGAGTTAAAATATTTTGAGTTGACTACAATTGAAGGTAGGACATTGCCAAACCTAATAAATGGATAATATTTGAAAAACATAGTAAGAGGAAGTGCAACAAGTCTTGTAACATAGTACCTCATATATATATCCTCTTCTTTTGATATGTTATGGGATTTGTAGGAAATAAAAGATCTAAAATTGTAGTAAATGGATGATATCGCTGGCACATTTAAAGGATAACTCACAGAAAGTCATGATGTTCACACAAATAAAGTGAATCCAATAGTCATAAACTAAATAACAACTCCCTCATGATTACCATCAACCAACCAAGGACTGTTCAATGAATAAAAGGATAATCACCATAATTAAGCATGATATGAAAGTACAAATGATGAAATCTTCGATTCTCAGACATGTAGAAGTCTTTTTGAATGAATTTTCCAAAAGAGAAATTGATAAAGAGTGAATGATAGAGTAAAGTGAATTCAACAAATCTCCAAATAGGAAAATTTCTATAAAATGAGATTTTCCCCTCTAAGTCTTTCACAAGTCCTTGAGCAAAGCTACTCTCCAAGAGTGATATGCTTCCTAAATATCGTCAAGCTCCAGATTTTCCCTCATAGACTCCATGTCCAATAGATAAGGTCATTTTTTAGGTTCTCTATCTCTTGTAAGAAGAATATCCCTGCTAAGTCACCAAATTTCTAGTGAAATATCACTAGAATAGGAAAATACCATTAAAGAGCATAGTTTTAAATAGGATTATCATCAGTGCTAAGAAAAGATAAAATGAGAGGACTCAAGGTTCCTTCAATCCATCAAGTAGTGAATACTGAAAAGAAGTAGAGAGTGCTAACACGAGAAGTTATTAGTCACAAGTTTAAAGCAAATAAAAAGCTTCCTATGCCACGTCAACCACTCTATAAAAAGAGCAATGGCCCAGAGCCTTTCTAATGGTAAATTTTTTAATAATAGCAAAAATGGCTCCAATGGTAGGAGTCATGGAGCTTTTTAAATTATAGAAAAAGTGGCTCCACCTATGGTATGATTTTATCCCATATAAAAACCATAAAATTATGGATCCATAGGCTAAACCATCCTCCAAACATTACTAGGAGTGCAATGACTATTCAACTAGTCACTTATAGATAGCATTGGTGAAATACGCTAGAGGATAAAACCAAGAAACCATGGGGGAAGGACAAGATCCTGAGGCATTTGATCAAAGGACCAAAAATGAGAGCTCATATTTCTTATATAATTGCAAAAATATAAGGAACCTAAAAACTTTGAGTTGTAGAACCTCTACAGATCGACTGAGCTTGTTGGTCCATATGAAGGTCATGTTCCACTATAAGTTCTTACCAAGAAAGAAAAAAGGGATAAATTGGTTAAAAACCAGACAAAAATAATAGATCAAAACACTCTCACTAATTCCAACTAGCATTCAATCTCAAGGGATCTATTTGAATTTATGTTCCTTTCTAATATTCTATTTTGGAAGCTTAAGAAAACATATTGGGCTCAAAGTTCCTTGAGTGTTCAATATTCATTCAATTTGGAAGCTTTTATCCAAAATGTATTTAGGATGGACATGCAAAAGAGGCAAGCCATAACATTTGAGCGGTGGCATCAATAAAGTACTCTAAAATATTTGAAACAATGTAAATATTACAAAGCAAGAAGTTTTATTTCAAAAGAGAATGGACTGAAACTTTCCAAGATGATGTTAGCCTAGCCTTCAAAATATTTTGTTGGCCTAATGCAAAGACTATAGAAGAACACAAGGCCCTCCCATAGTGCAAATAAAATGTAACAAAATCCCGAATCGAAGCCTCTCAATAAAATGGTGATGTCAACATTTGGAATACTTGGCACTTTTGTAATAAAAAAGGAAGGTAATCTGAAAGGCAATAAAGGCAGCAATAGCATCTTGGATTGAAAGACCTCAGCATGAAAGGCACCCAAAACTATGTAAAAATGAGTGGATAGGACACATGGTAGTTTTCAAAATTAGAAAGTGAAAGCCACTTCTCTTGAGCACTATTGAAGATCTTGCACTCATAAATTCTTAAGGCCTGACATAGAGCATGCTAAAAACATTGATTGGTGTCAGCTCATCCTAAATATTGTACACAATAAACTTTACTCATAATTATACATAATTTTTAGTTTCATTTGAGCTCAGTAAAATATATAAATAGTAGAATACCCCTCATTGTAAAGGGTCATAAGTTTCAATATTTGTCTATCATAGGTTGTATATTTATGCTAGTCTAATGTAATCAAGAGTTGTTTGAATTACCTCAATTTGAGTATGAAGAGCTATTATATTTTTGTGATAATTTATGTTTTCAATACTTTTGTATTGATTTAATCAAGGTCTTTTTGTTAGGGTTAATGTTTTTTTGTATACTCAATAACTAAGATGTTAATATGTTAGGTTTGATGTTATTTAAAATTATTTGATTGGAGTGCTTAGGATGTTGAATGTTGTAACAATTGTGCTTAATATATTTCTTGATAGATTGGATTTAAAGTTATGTTATTTTGTGCTTGTATTGGGTAGTCGATGCTCATGTATATCAAAGCAATGGTATTAGTGGAAGCATCAAACAAATTCAATCTCTCTCCAACCTTGTCTCTGTCTCTCTTCCCTTATCTCTCTCAACCATGTCTCCTATTTTTATTATTTCTTCTTAGACACAATAACATTTAGAATAGAAATCAAACTTCTCCAGATATTGATTTAGAAGAAATTATGAGTCATCAAATATTGACCTCAGTCCAAGGCACACATTCCATACCTAAGTGTATTGATCAATCAAGAGGGTCTTGTTATGTAGTTTTCTATAAATTATAGCTAGAGGTAGTGTATATTCCTACGTGTTCCTTGGTTCACCTATGTCCCCACTTATCCAATTGACATGTATAAATTTTGAACAAGGCCCTGGCTTTGATTTAGAAAGATCTCTCTTGAAGATCGTATGGGTTGACTTGGAGGAAATTTGGATGTCTTGTGGTGGACTTTGAGTTGAGGTAACACTAGTAGAAAGTATATTTTGGAAACCAAATATATATGGTGGATTCCTATTAATGGTATGGAGATACCTCCCAAAAGGTGTAGTATTTTAGAGGTTATTCATATCAAATTTCATCTTATAGAAAGAGTTTGTATGGGTTAGTGTAGGATTAATATTTGACTAATTTTGAGTAGCTAGGGTATATGGATATCATTTGATATGTTGAGAAACTAATTTATTGGGATGTGGGATTTTGACTAGAAGTATGAGTCATTGGATTTTCTTCTTTTGAGGATGGGATTAAATATTGAAATTTCCTCAAATGTTGTGTCTTGATGTACCCATGCGGTAGTTTATTTATTCCTTTTCCCTTTGATATCTCTTTGGTGATATTCAACTATATTCATATATTGATGCTATTTTTTATCTGTGTGCAATTGACTGCATATTCATAAGCCTAAGTGTATATACCTACATGTAAATAATATTATGATAAAAATCTTTAAAAAATAAAAATTAGCCTATAGAGTGACTCATATGCAAATTGGAATGACTCCCTTATAAGATCATGTGATTTTCTAGCAATTTCATGTGATTCACTAGCAAGATATGAACTTTCAAAATTTTGAACTGAAAGGGATCTAAGAAAATTGCTCAAAGCAAATCACTTCAAAACTAGAGTGAATCGCCTTCTAAGAAAGAGTTAGGAAGAAACATGCCTTTCCTAGGAAATAACTTTACAAATTCATCTTGAAGAGAAATGATTGTTTTGGAGTGAATCACTTGCTAAACTAAGTGAATCACTTTTTGATTTGATCTTTGGAAAAATATCTTAGATTTATCCCAAATGCTTTTGCTAGCGATAGATTTTACTTGGGATCATATCTAAGGTCTAATGTAGTTATGATGGTATTTTATATTGCTTGATTTTTGAACATTTTAAAATTCTAAATCTCATGTCAAAGTTGTCATTTGTAAGGCACTTAAAAAAATTGGGTGCAAATAATAAAAATAATATGAATTTCAAGGTCAGTTTGATACTGAGCTTGATAAATCAAGTCCCTAGCACATTGAACCACTTCTAATTTTATTTATATAAAAGTGGTAGATTCAGATCAAATTGCTTACAAAATAGAGTAAATCACTCTTGGAAATGAACTCAAACATTTTTTAGGAAATTAGTTTAAATTAAGTGAATCACTCTAGATTTGGAGTTTCTACCTATGTAAGAACTTGGAAAATATCTCTTCAATGCTAATCCAATCACTTCATCCATGATGAATGCAAATTTGGTATGAAAATCAAGGAATTTAGTCAAATTTAGAAAAAATGATGAATAATTAGGGTTGCTTACATTAGGCATAGCAAAAAATATGTTGAATCAAGGAATTGTCTGACTTCTTAATTAATGATGTGCCCCAATTCTAGTTTTGACAAAGTTAGAAGGAAGGGCCAATGGTTCCTCCCAACCTTTGCATTAAGGCTGACTTCTCCATTATCCCCATTAAATACTTATGCTAACCTACACTAATTGCATGAAATTCAAGTGAAAAAAATAAAAATGCAAAAATTATTAAAGATGCAAGGAATTCAAATAAAGTATGATTGTAACCATATGTGTGATCAATCAACACATGAGAATCTGTAATCAATTTTATGAGTTATTTACTATATTTTGTAAGCAATTTACTTTGAATCTACCACCAATGGAATGCAAATGGACTTGCCAATCTGTCAATAATTTCATGAGCTATAATGGAGCATATGAATCCTAGTTATTGTAGAATTTTACCTCTAAATTAACTATTACTCCTAGTGAAAGTAAATATTTAGGGGTATCTCTAAGAAAATGATGGACTTCCAAATGTGACATATCTTTAAATATACCTGTAACAAGCTTAGAAGGCTTCCAAAGTGAGTTAGTGCATTGCTATATGCCAAAATGTTACTCTCAAAGATTCTCCTCAAGATATGTGCCTTCACTTTACCTTGTTATTGGTTGACAAGTGATTCACTCCAAGAAGCAAGGAAATTGCTAACTAACCTTGATTGTTTCTCTTTTGTGAGCCAATTGGATCCCTCTCCAAGTGGATCATTCCTAAGTCAATCAAACCTAAGTTGGACTTAGCCAAACATTGAGGATTTTGGAAGGCATTGGTTGCTTGATTTTACTATTTTGTACCCTTTCAAAATGATAAAAATCAAGGTAGAGTAGAGGCACTAAACTATTGTTTGGTGTAGAAAAAGGTTTTTGATATATATATATATATATATATATATATATATATATATATATATATATATATATATATATATATATATATATATATTGTGTGTGTGTTTCATGATATGTATACTAAAAATAAGTAAGGTTCTACATATGACCTTAGCTTCAAAGGATTCTATTTCTTCTAATTCTAATTAGATTATTTAATCACCATTATAATAAAATAGATAATCTTAGAGAACCTCCAAATATACACTTCTTTTATGAAAAAATCATATTTTGAAAAATATGGGGTCTTCAAGAGACACATTTTACCAAAAATCTAAGGGCCTCCTTTAAAATTGAGGACCTATCATCCTCAATAAAAATACTTCAAGGAAAAATTCCATGAATAGATAGTAATCTAGATATGGGCCTAGATTTTTTATGTGTTTGATGATAAGGTCTTACTTTCTTGCTCCTTCAACCAATGGCAAATAAATTTATAAATGAATGTAGAATTCCTACATTCCTCTTCCATTAGTCTAACCTCTTCTTTAGAAAGATCCATCATGAGCTCCTTGATGTCATGTTCAAACATCTTGACATTAGGTAATGATCAACTTTTTGAAAGTTACTTAAAAATAATTTCAAATCTATAAACAACTTTGAATTTTTAGGTTTAGGTGGTCTTATTAGTATAAATTAGTAAGTACCAATCTCCACCTTTAACATTTCAAATTGAGGCTCTACCACCTGAACTTGCAACTAATGCTCCCTTAATTTTTCTCTAAATATTCCTCCAAAACTATAGTTTTGAAGTAGCAACTCAAGCATGATATATGCATCCTTTTGATAATAGAAACTATACAAACTCTAGGGTTTATAATTTAAAGAGGTCTTCATAGTAAATCATGATTTCCTCTATTTTTTCTAACATAGAGTGGTTAAAATAAAACTATCAAAATCTATTTTCGTCGGCTTGTTATGATTTTAAATTGACAATTATAATGTGAAACCTTTGCATAACTTTTTAGAAAAGTGTGATTGTATGAGTCTTTTGCAAAAATGCTACCATTGTATAAGTCCAGGTAAATGAAGCATTACCATGTACATATTTATGCTTATTTTGGTTTGCTACAGTATCTGTTGTGGTAAAATACTTGTGGGACCTATTTCAACCATTTATTATTATTATTATTATTATATAGTTTAGTGATACCTTGAATGGTTGTAATTTTTACCTTTGTCTTGGATGGACAATGGTTCCAAAGCAAAGACACATATCAATATTTGACATTTATTTAGATGTTAAAAAGTTACATGCTCTATTTGAAATTCAAAACCTATTCACATATGAGAAAAAGTCTTTAATATAAAACATTAAAACCCAAAAAAATACAAGATTAAATATATTGTGTTTATATATATATATATATATATATATATATATATATATATATATATTTAACTTATTTTATCAAACTAATTTTAAAACAATTATATAGGCTCTCTACAACAGATATTAATATTTATTAATAATTTGTTTTAATTTATAGAAACATATTTATTTTATCTTAAACATATTATTTAATTAATAATAAAACATATTATTACACATGACTATAAATTTGAAGTTTAATTGGTTAGAATTTTTAACTCACGAAAAACATATACATTTTTATAATTAAAAAATATTATCTCTTGTTGAAATATTTCAATATCATATTAATTAAAAATTAATATAAAATAATAAAATATATTAACCATTTCTATGATTTTTCCTTTCATAATTTAATAAAAAATTTAAATCTGCTTCTAAAATTTAACAATATATTATACAATAAATAATTTTAATTATAATATTAAAATTTATTATAAAATTTAGTAAAAATATATTTTAAATATAAATTAACTAATAAATAATTGAAACAAAACTATAATATATACAAATAATTTCGAATAAATATATAATTAAGTTAAATATGTATAGTTGCAAGGTTCATACCGCGGACCTTGGCGAGTGTGTGTGAGGGGTGGGTGTGTCAAATTTTTTATTGATGGAATCATGGTTGGGAGGAGACTATACAAACCTGTGGATCAATTATAAAAATTTCTCATAATAACCAAATCAAAAAATACTCTATAATTAATCATCTCACCTGTAATACAAATTTATTTTTCGTTAAGCAAACAGCGTATCTCTGGAGTTACGTGAAAGGGCAAAGAATAAACTTTTTAACACCTCACCATTGTAACCTTTTGCTTTTGTTACCCCTTCATACTACTCGCCCGACATACTCAAAAAGTAAACCATCCCCGCAAACCCCATATCAATGTAAATGTAAATCCAAATGGGATATTATAATGATTTTTTTATAATAAAAATTTAAAATAAGATTTTAGAGGAACAAATTTCTGTTTTTTATTTTTATTTTAAAAATAAAATTCAAACTATAAAATAAATAAGTGTATATATAATTATAATAACTAAAAACTTAAAATAACAAAAAGACTTACTTAATGTTATGATAGTACAAGCAGTGAGCTAGGAATATATATATATATATATATATATATATATATATATATATATATATATATATATATATATATATTTATTTATTTATTAAGAATAGAAAGTATTATAATAAAAATTGAGGGAATGTTATGTATTATAGTGGCAGTAGACAAAGCTAATTAAAAGACAATTGCAGGCCACTAATTCTCTACAAAATAATAAGCAGAGTAGAATTTTTTTAATTAAAAAAATTAAGGATTCAAATGCTTTAAATACATGAAGAAAATTCATACACCACTTAAAAAAATGCATATAAATTTTATATAAATTATTATATTTTTTAATACTTGAAGCATACATACTTTACCCTTCCAATAAAACATTTGATGTATACTGACCGGGCGTGTCGATGACCTTCAATTCTCGGCCGTTGTGGATTGTTGTTTGGAGGTTACAGTCCTTGGTGACGGAGCGGAGACTAAACTTGGACGTAAAGGCATTGCGTCCAAGGATGGTGTTCCCCGTCGAGCTCTTCCCATTCCCTGTGCGACCCAGCAACACCATAGTTCTACTGCTCTCTGCTTGCCCTTCCCCCATTTTGGCTTCCTAAAACCTCTTCTTCCTCTTCCTATCTTGTTACAAACTTCACCAAGAGGTAGCGTTCTTTGAAATGCCGAAGCCCTGTACATATGGGCACATTGCGTTGGAAGTAAGCATGTCATGGAATAAGCTCATTATGCTGATGCCGATCAGAAACTAAATATATATTATATTCTGTCCTATCTTCTATCCACTATCCAGTGTTGTCCTGTCGAATATTTAACTTTCAATTTCGAGGGAATAAAGAGCGTACACCGATATTCTTGCATGTTTAAATTTTGGGATGTTTCCTATAAGTTGTTGTTTAATCTGACGACGTGAAATCGATCAGGATCTTAGTTATTGTTTAACCTATCGTGAAATGGACTACGGTGACTTAAGATTGATACTCCTTTTGATCTAAAATAAAGAGGATTAATTTTAAATTTAACTTTATCAATATTGAAAAACTTTCACTACAATCACAATTAAAAATATTTTTCTTTTTATGGTTAAAACAATCATCCACTCCAATCTTAAAATGATAGATTTTAATAGCTGCAAGCTTACTGCATTGGTAAGGATTTTGGTTTCTCTTAAAGAGGTTCAAGATTCAAACCACTTAATATAAGGGGAGTGGAATCCTTCATAAAAGTTGTGTAAACTTATTGAAAAATGATAGATTCTAGCTTATCTTATAAGGTGCTAGATTTAAAAGTGACCAATGATAACTAGAGGATGTTCATTGTAATTTTAGTTTAGAAAAAGTTTCCCTTTATCCTCCATTGCAATTTTTATAATATATATGTAGTCTAAAATAAACTTAAAAAAGAAAGTTGCCCTTTATCCTCCACTATATTTTTTATAATATATTTGTAGTCTAAAATAAACTTTAAAAAGACAAAGGATAAATAAGAATCAATCACTCTAATTGGAATAAATATTACTCATATATCCTAACAATATTTTCATAATTTCTCAAAATCATATATATTTGCAAAAATATTATCTATTAAAATATTTTTGATCAAAACCAACCTAATTGTAAATTTTGATATATCTAGAAAGACAAGCAATTTTTGTGATTTTTCTTACTAATCAATCCTTAGAATTAATATCCTTCTACAAGTATCATCAAATATAATTTAACCAAATTTGATAAAAGTACAATCATCATAGTTAAATCTAGAAAGACCACTTCTTTTGAAAGAGCCATGGTGGAGGTGGAGGTGGTGGACCTATGAGCTTCATTTGAAAGAAGATCCTTCAAGCTGGTTATGTGGTTTGTTGAAAAACTATCAACCATGTCGAGCAACGGATGGAGGAATGTTACGAGATTGTTTTTTCGAGTTCTATGCAGTGAGCACTGCATGGGGAACAAGAACTCAAGTGAAGATTGATGTTAAGGGATTCTGGTAGCATCAAATTGAATTGGTGGCTAGAGAATCAAGTTGTATTTATGACATTGGCTAGTGACGTCTTTTAGCGTCAAGTATTGATGCTTAAATGTAATTATGTCGAACATAGTTCTAGTTGAGTTTTGACTTCAAATCTTGTGGTAGATCGGGTCAATTGACTACTATGGTAGACAAGAGCAGTGGATGTTTCCCATCTCAACTAGTTATCTTATTGTCAAATTCATGGAGGATATTACATTTGAATGATTAAAGTGTTAAGATATCGCAATACGTATGTTAAACAAATCTATGTTGAATGTTGAAGTTATAGATCTCTTGTTATTAATGTTCGTTTGAACTTATGGATGGAGTTTATTCATAATTGGATTTTACCACAATGGTTGCTGGAATGGATAGTGTAACTAAAGAACATAACCTTATACTGAGAGGAGGGTGAACAGTATAAGATACAACCTTTTACTTTTCAATCCAGATGATAACAACGATAATATCAAAGAAGAAAATAATACACACATCATCACACATATGAGAGATATGATTTAACGTGGTTCACCCAATGTGGGCTACTCCACGGAGAAAATATTTCTTATAAACTTTTCTCAATGAATCTTTTGGGAATCCAATCCCTATTACAATGTTTATGGATTTTTGTCCAAAGGAGACATCAATACCTTTATTGCTTTGGTTTTTGGATCTCTCTCCATAGGAGACCTCTAGCCCCACTTCTATAATTTTTGGACTCCTCTCCACAAGAGAACTCTATCCCCTCTGCTCTACTCAACTCTGATTAAATCTACTCACAAATATACTCACAACATTGTTTTAAACCTGCTCATAATTTTACCTCTAACCTTCTCACAAGTCTGTCTCAAACCTACTTAAAATCTGCCTCAAACCTGCTCACAAGTATATCTCGAACCATCTCATAATTTACCTCAAACCTGATCAAAATATGTTTCTAACCTGCTCATAATCTCTGCTCAATTTTTCTCTAAGACATGCTCATAACAGTTTATAACACATGCTCAAAAATATTTCTCAAATATGCAAAACTTATATTCAATCCTAGCACAAGTAGTTCACAATATCTAGTACAAATATCTCAAATTATTTCAACAATGCAAGCAAAATATTATTCTCAAACTCTATCTCAAATGATTCCAAAATCATTCAACCATGAAGCACAAATCCTAACTCAAATATTTCCAACAATGCTTATCAAACAATCCTTTTCACTCCACCTTATGTTTAGAAACATTCATTCAACAAAACACCTTAAATAAGGAAAGATGTGCCCATACCTCTTAATTTGCTCTTATGAAGATATGTCTTCAAAACATGTCTCACAAAAAGGATATATTTTTGCAACTTCAAAATATTAGCACAACACCTTTTCATATATTGGGAAACCTTTCTCAATAAGTGTGCACAATTAAATTCCAAACCAACTCTCTTGGTTTCTCAAACTAGAGCATTAAATTATAAAACCAAGCCCTTCAAAATGAAGCAAAATACAAGCAATAAAAATACTTCATACACCTTTTAACTCCCTCTTAATTTTAAGCACATTCATAAAAGAATTATAAAAAATCCTTATTACTCCACAAAATCACTTTTCAGCAAAAAGACATTTCATAATATTTTTCTCCAAAAGAAATTGCAAGAAATAATTAAAAAATTATTTCCCCTTATACCTCCTAAGTCAAAAATGCTCAAATAATCAAACACACCTCATGCACCTAACCCTCAACCTTAGGAAATTAAAAATTTAATTAATGCTTACAAAAAACTATCGCGGAAGATTTGAACACACCACCTACCGCCTGCCAGCGCACTAGCATCCTTTGGACTACCGCTAGGCCTACCACCCACACAAGGATGAAAAGACACGATGCACACTTTGACCTTTGCTCAATTTCCTTGCCAACAAAATGATGAACAAAACTATCACCGCCCAAATTAAAACACAGAACATGTCATCTGCCCTGCACCTTAACACTGCCTAGTTTGTCGCTAGGCCAATCACCTAGTTGGATATAAGATCAAAGATCTTATATTAAAATCATTGAACCTTCCCTTTATTATATTTTCCTTCTCATGAAGTGCACGTAGGAGAAATCACATTAACCGAGTTTTTTGTGCATCGAACACACAACCTTAGGGCTAGAAAAATCATCCATATTAATATGGATTTACCACCATGCTAAGGACGTCGGCGGTGCTTGGAAGTTGTTTAAAAACAACTTTTGAATATTGGCACCAAACCCACTTTGGGTTATAAAAATTATAATATAAATATTATAATAATTTTTATAATGCATCCTTAGGCTTTAACCTTTTAACTTTAATATTATAATATTATTTCCTTTTTGAGCCTAGACATTTTCTTCCTTTGGTATTTTTAGACTAGAACCTTCAACCTTTTAACCAACCATGTGGAGCTTTGTCCCAAAACTCTTGGGCTTAAAATATAAATATTTTAACCCTCTTTTTATCAATTCCCTTGCACTGAGATGAACTTTGCTTGCATCTAACACTTGACATCAATGACAACATAATTACTCAAAATTTCCAACAATCGCCCCCTTTGTCATTGATGACAACCCTTTTCTAAAAATTCCTTTTTCCAACCATTTGATTCCAAATATGCTCCCCTTGAATGAATGCTCTCCCCCTTACTCAAATCTCTCCCCCTTTAACATCAATGGCAAAGGGACTCCTTTGGGGCTAAAGATAAGACTCTTAGATTAGCCCCCTCCCCACCGTCTCTCCTTGAGGTGATTAATTTTGGGGTGGGAGTAAAACTACTTCCAATTTCCTTCTAAGATACTCAAAATTTTCTTTTAGAAATGGCTTAGTGAAAATATCTACAATCTATTCCTTTGTAGTAACATATTGCAATTTGTGTTAGGGTAAAATAGGTAGTATATTGCATTATACTACATAGGTTATTACATCTACTTTTCTACCATAGGAGATATTTACTATTCTATGAATTACCTCCTAGTTAACTAAGGTTAATAACTAAATATCTTATGATATTTAGTTAGGTTGTTAGAATAAATCTATTTCTAATCACTGTTAGCGCTTCTAATGCTAAGTGGTTAAATTATCTATTTTGTAACCTACTTAAGCTTCTAATTTGGAAGCTATTCGTAATGTTCATTTGATATTATTTTGGCTAATATTTTGTGCATTTTACATCATTGGCATCAGAGCCATTTTTTTTGCTCACCCGGAGGACGAGCTGGTGCCCTTTGGTAGCCATCGAACCCACCTCGACAGGCGAGCTAGATGGCGGGAGCGACCATAGGCCCATCGCTGGCTAGGTCAAATCGACCTGCCAGGGCCTAGCCAACCGTGGGGTCGATTGGCCACGACCGATCACCAAGGCGATCAACGATGACCGACCATCCACAGGGCCTGTAGGGCTTTCGACCTTTTAGGTCGCAGCCTGCAAGGCCCATGATCCCGTGGCCATCACTGGCCAATCGAGATCGAGCCCCCCCATAGACCAGCCAACGGGATCATCCGAAGGGCAGGAGTGCCCTCCCGATCCCACGTGGCAGTGGTCCACAGGCTGAGCCCGGAGGGTAGGAGCGCCCTCTAGGCTCGTCGATCGAGATCGATGATCCTCCCAGGATCTGAGAGGGTAGGAGGCCCTTCGATCCTAGGGATCCAGGCCCCACCATCGAGATTTGAGAGGGTAGGAGCGCCCTCCGATCCTCGACCACCTCGGGATCTATGAGGGTAGGAGGCCCTCCGATCCCAGTAGATCTGTGACACATGGCGAGATCCGGAGATCTCTAAACTGCTGCTTGGCATGCTGACCTGGACTACTGCTTGGCATGCTGACCTGGACTCCTGACTAGGCGACATGTGGCACACTGGCCATGCGCCACCTGGATAGATGACTGACTCAGACCTGACACGTGGCTGGCGCAGACTGGACAGACGACTGACTCAGACCTAACACATGGCGGACAACCACCGGACGACATAGATGACGGACAACCCTTTGGCACCACGTGGTGGCATCCAAAAGGGTGGGGGGACCGACACTGATTGCCCGTAGGCAATCACGACACAGTGGGGTGTTGAGGCTTTTCAAGCCTCCTGCATCCCCCTGTGGGATGCATGTGGGATAAATCCCACAAATCCCACAAAGAAGCCCATCGGCTTCTTCAATACCAAGCGTCGGGGCTTCAGTTCCAAGCCAGCCGACAGCTTGGTTGGCCAAGGCGGACGCCTTGGGCCAAGCGGGTCGCGTGTTCGAGCCTGCATGCCACCAATAAGCAAAGGTTTTTTAAATAATTTGGTTTTTTTATTCAAATTTTAATTATTCTATAGTTTTAAAAGCTCATTAAATATTTTTTTTGATCTTTTTTATAATTTAGTAAAAATTGTTGAATAAAAGTCAATTTTTAACAATTTTAATTGATTTTTTTTTACAATTTTGCTTCATTATAAAGAATTTTCATCTCTAAAAACTATTTTTTAGCCTTTTTGAACTTAGAAATTTTCAAAATTAAACCAAATTATTTTGCACTAAAAAGTTCCATAGCAATTTTGTGTTTTCTCCAAATTGGAGATAAAAAGACATAGGAACATTTTTTTTGCAAAATCTAAAGGCCTTCTTCAACATTTTTTTTGCAATAAATCCTCAAAGTTCTATAGTTTTCTTCACACATTTTTGGAGATAAAAAGACATAGAAACTCAAACTTCTATTGCAAAACAAAGAGATTTAAACCATTGAGGAAGAACATAGGTCATTTTCTTTGCAACAAAAATAAAAAATTTGCTTTTGTTTTCTCCTTCACAAAGGAGATATAAGACATAAAATTGCAATTTTTTGTTGTAAACTTGAGAAATATTTTGAACCTATTTTTTTGATCCTCATGCTTGAGTGTTGAAGACAAAAACCAAAGTCGTGTGTCGACTGGTCTGGAAGCCTTTCAAACGCGGGTCGTGTGTCGACTTGTCTTGAAAGGAGAGCTCGAATTTTTCAATTTTGTAAAAATTAAGGGGGATAGAAGTCATATTTTGTGATTCTATTTTTTGCAAAATTGTAAAGAGAAAGGGGGGATATTTTTAAAGCAAGAAAGGTGCATTCTCGATTGTACTCGACACCTTTTCTTAAAAATTGACTATACTAGGTGCATTTTCGGTTGCATCCGACACCTATAGTGATAATAATTTGGGTTGCTCTCTTGTTTTGATTATTGCACTAACAATCATGCTTTTTGTGTGCAATTAAACAATCATATAGAACATTGAAGAAGCATTTCACAAAACCCAAACTTCACTAAAATCGTGCTACACCTTGCACAGGTTAAACAAAGTCAATTTTTACACCCCATCAAAAGGTCAAAATCCAAACACCTTGATTCACTCTCTTTGTTTGGCTTAATTTCCTCAAAATTTCCATCCTTCTTGAAGGGTGTTAAGGCAGGTGCCATTAAATATCCTAGAGAGCAAAATCATAAGTCTTTCAAAACCTACCCCTTTAATTTGCTCTATTTGTTTGGCTTAATTTCCTCAAACTTTTCATCCCTTGTTAAGGGTGTTAAGGCAGGTGTCATTAAATATCTTAAAGAGCAAATTAAAATCTTCCATATACTCTTTTGAGGGTATACTGCAAGATAAAATCATCTTAGTCATATCAATTTGAAACCTTCACCATGGCCATGATCAACAAGTATCTCACTGAGAGCCAACTGCTCAAAGGTTCAAATTATTCTGCCTGGAAAACTAAGATGAAGGCCATTTTAACTGTAGAGGATATGTGGGAAATAGTGGCTGGCAATGAGACTAGACCCACATCACCTGGAGCAGATCAAACAACCTATGATAAAAAGGATAAAAGACTTTCCTTATTGATCTTGCTAGCTATTACTGATGATATCCAACCTCATATCAGTGAAGCTAAAAATGGTAAGGAGGCATGGGATGCCTTAGCTACCATATTTGAGGGAAAGAATCAATCAATGATTCTTAACCTTCAAACTCAGCTTCATACTCTTCATATGAAATCTGGAGAAACAATAGAGCTATTCCTCTGTAGAGTGGCAGAATTGAAAACAAAACTGCAATCTTTAGGAGAAAAAGTAGAAGACCAAGTCCTAACCTCTATCATTTTGAGGGCTCTTCCCGACTCCTATAGAATGTTGATCACTTCACTACAAGTCTCTGGAAGGACAATGACTTTTGTAGAGTTGGTAAATATGCTTCAAACCGAGGAAGCTAATCAACTCCAAAGAGATGAGGCATCCAACAATGCCCTTTTCTCAAATAGACAAGGTGGAAAGAAAAAGTGGAATCAACAAAAAGGATCTTCTTCTAACAAAGACAAGGGTAAAGGCAAAGAGATTCAGAAGAAGAAGCAGTATTGTAAAATTTGTGATAAGGACACTCATGAAACCAAAAGATGTTGGTTTAAGAACAAACCACCCAATGAACAAGGACAAAAGAAGGGCAAAGGCAAACCAAAGAACAAGAACAAACAACAACAAGGACATGTTGTTGTTGCTGAAGATTCTAGTTCAGACTCTGAACGAGCACACAAAGTGCTCATGACACATACAGATTCCCCTCAAAAGGATACTATTTGGTACATAGATTCAGGCGCTAGTAAACATATGACTGATGATAAGTCCTGGTTTGAAACATTTGAGGCTCGAGAAGGTAGACCGGTAACCATTGCTGATGATCAGACCTATCGAGTTCAGGGAGAAGGAAATGTTTTGTCTCTCCTTCCAGATGGAGAATGTAAGATTCAAAAAGTTCTTTATGTACCAGGATTGAAAAATAATCTCTTGTCAGTTCCACAAATCCTGGACAATAACATGAATGTCAATTTCAAAGTGGACAAAGAAAAGAAACGTTGCTTTATCACTCAGAAAGGAAAACATATAGCAACAGGTTCATACAAACATGGTTTGTTTGTCTTAGATGCAATTACCTCCACACATACTGCAATGGAAGTAACCACAAAAGAGGCCACTTCTCTATGGCATAAGATATTTGGGCATCTAAGTTCAGGGTATTTACTAGAACTCAGTAAATATCAAATGGTGAAAGGACTGCCTACTCTTTCATCTACTTTGCCAATGTGCTCAGATTGCTTGTCGAGAAAGCAACATAGAGTACCTTTTGAACCTAGCTCCTTTCGAGCTAAGGTACCTTTGGAGTTAGTTCACACAGATTTGTGTGGTCCTATGTCTACTAGTTGTGGAGGAAAAAGGTATTTTCAATTGTTTGTAGATGATCACTCACGAAAAATGTGGGTCTTCTTCTTGCAGTTGAAGTCTGAAGCATTTGACTATTTTCAGCAGTTCAAGAAGCTTGTTGAGAAAGAATCAGGATGTTTCATAAAGACCCTCCGTTCAGATCGAGGGGGGAATACACATCAAAAGAATTTTCCTCATTTTTGCAGAAACATGGGATAAAAATATAGTTAACAACAACCTATTCTCCTCAGTCAAATGGAGTTGTTGAGAGAAGAAATCGTTCCATTATGGAAATGGTTCGATGTATGCTTAAGGGAGCCAATCTTGAGCACATTTACTGGGCTGAAGTTGTAACAACTATAGTATATCTTCTAAATAGGGCACCCACATGGGCTCTTGAAGGTATGACTCCTCAGGAAGCATGGAGTGGAAGGAAACCCTCCATATCTCATCTACGAGTATTTGGGTGTAAGGCTTTTATGCATATACCTAAGGAGAAAAGAAAGAAGTTAGATGAGAAGACCCTACAATGTGTTTTTCTTGGATATGATGAATTCTCAAAAGGCTATCGGTTGATAGATCCATTCACCAAGAAAATACATGTTAGTAGAGATGTAGTGTTTGATGAAGCTTTCACATCTAACACTACATCAGTATACCTGGAAGATGAGGAGCAACAACCACAGACTCCTCCACAATAGAAAAAGCCTCCAAAATGGTATACAAGTACTATGAGAGATTCCAAACTCACTTCACCTCCAGATCTCACTCTCAATCATCCAAAGACATGAAGCATGTCTCGATAGAGAACGACAGAAGCATCTACTTCAGTTGATGATCTTTGTGTAGATTTTCAAGAGCTTTCTGTTGATAGAGATTTAGAAAGTGGAAATGATATGGAAATTGATGAGGAGAGGGTTTACATGTCTTCATATGATGAAAATGAACCTTCTACAGCTGATGAATCCCTTAGATAGCCTCAGTGGAAGGCAACTATGGATGTTGAACATAAATCCCTCATTAAAAACAAAACATGGAAGTTGGTCGATTTGCCTAAAGGAAAGAAGCCCATAGGCTGCAAATGGGTTTACAAAGTCAAATATAAGGCAGATGGTACCATAGACAAGCATAAGGCCCATCTTGTGGCAAAGGGCTATGCTCAAAAGGAAGGCCTTGATTATGAGGAAACCTTTGCACCCACAACAAGGATGACCACCATTCGAGTTCTTTGTGCTATGGCAGCATAGTTTGGATGGAAATTACATCAGATGGATGTAAAAAGTGCCTTTCTAAATGGTGACTTAAAAGAAGAGGTGTACATGACTCAACCTCCAGGATTTGTTGAGGAAGGCCATGAGCAACAGGTTTGCAAATTGGTCAAATCATTATACGGGCTAAAACAAGCCCCAAGAGCATGGTACATCAAAATGGATAGTCACCTACTGCAGCATGGATTCAAGAGAAGTCCATCTGATGCAAATCTCTATATCAAGAACATAGGTTCTGAAATAGTGATTCTTGTATTATATGTAGATGATCTGATCATCACTGGCAATTCAGAGAAATTGATTAACGCCATGAAAGATGACTTGAAAGAGTCATTTGATATGACAGATCTAGGACTTCTCCACTACTGTCTTGGTCTTGAGATAGAACAGAAGAAGAATCATCTTAGGGTGACTCAGAAAAAGTATGCCAAGACTTTAGTAGAAAAATATCGTATGACTGATTGTAAGCCCAAAGCAACACCGATGGAATCAGGGCTTTAGTTATCACGATATGATGACTTACCATAGGTAGATGGCACGCTATATAGACAGATGATTGGAAGCCTCATCTATCTGACCAATACTAGACCAGACATTACTTATGCTGTAAACTATCTTTCTCGGTTCATGCAGGAACCAAAGGTCTCTCACTGGAAAGCAACTAAGAGGGTTCTTCACTACATTCAGGGTAGTGTAGATTATGGTCTAGAGTATAAGAAGAATAACTCATTCTTCTTATAGAGTTACATTGACTCTGACTACGCTGGATCCATAGATGACAGAAAATCAACATCAGGATATGTATTTCATCTTGGATCTGGTCTTGTCTCATGGCATAGTAAAAAGCAATAGGTGGTTGCTTTATCTTCAATAGAGGTAGAGTATCGCGCTGCACGTGGAGCTGTGTGTGAAGCGATATGGTTAAGTCGCATCTTGGCTACCATGGGCCTACCAAAGAAACTTCCTATTCACATGTTTTGTGACAACTCAAGTGTTTTGAACTTGGTCAAGAATCCAATACATCATGAACGTACAAAGCATATTGACACAGATTGTCATTTCATTCGTGATGAAGTTCCTAAACACATAATCAAGCTCCAACACATTCCCACCGATGAACAGGTTGTTGACATCTTCACAAAGGCACTTGGACGTGTCAAATTTGAATTGTTCTAAAGTAAACTTTGTATATCAAAGTAATGTAATAAAGGGGGGATGTTAGGGTAAAATAGGTAGTATATTGCATTATACTACATAGGTTATTACATCTACTTTTCTACCATAGGAGATATTTACTATTCTATGAATTACCTCCTAGTTAACTAAGGTTAATAACTAAATATCTTATGATATTTAGTTAGGTTGTTAGAATAAATCTATTTCTAATCATTGTTAGCGCTTCTAATGCTAAGTGGTTAAATTATCTATTTTGTAACCTACTTAAGCTTCTAATTTGGAAGCTATTCGTAATGTTCATTTGATATTATTTTGGCTAATATTTTGTGCATTTTACATCAATTTGACTTGTTTATCCATCACCTGTCCTCTCAAAAAATGATATTTGATTGGAATGTGCTTGGTCCTGGAGCGCATAATTGGATTATTTGAAATATTTATAGCACTTATAATATCACTTAGTATGGAGTGGGATGATCATGCTCTATCTTGAAATCCTTTAAAGTTTACTTCATCCATAACACCTATGTACAACAAGCAACTTCTGCAATGTACTCTACCTTTATTGTGGATAAGGATATTGATGTCTATTTCTTGCTTATCTAGGAGACCAAATAATATCCAAGAAAGAATGTTCCTCCACTTGTGCTCTTTATATCATCAATATTGTATGCCCAATATGCATCTGTATATGCTATGAGAGTGAAATGATCACTTTTGGGATACCAAAGTCCAAAATCCATAGTCCCTTTTGGGATACCAGATTCCAAAATCCATAGTTCCTTTTAAACACCTAAGAATTCTCTTTACCGCCAGTACATGTGTTTCATTTGGACTTGCTTAAAATATTACCACCAGTCCCACTACCTACATTATATTTGGTCTTGTAGTTGTAACATATAGTAAGTTGCCAATCATAGATCTATACAATGTCTGATTTACCTTAGGAGATTCATCATATTTACTCAACTTGCATCCTGTAATCATGGGGGTACTTACTGGTTTGCAGTCTTCTTATTTGATTTTTTTTAGTATTTCTTTTATATACTTGGTTTGTGAGAGAAATACACCCTTCTCTGATTGTGAAATCTGTAATCCAAAAAATAAGGACAACTCACCAAGCATTGACATTTCAAATTCATTCTGCATACTCCTTACAAATTTCTGGTACATATTATCATTATTGCCTCCAAAAATGATATCATCCACATAAACGACCATAATTAGCAAGTTATTTTCTTCATTTTTGATGTATAAATTGTTGTCAACTATTCCTTTTCTGAAACTCTATTCTTGAAGATACTTATCCAAACTTTAATACCAAGATCGAGGAGCTTGCTTTAGTCCATAAAGAGCCTTCTTTAATCTGCATACATAATCTGGCTTATCAGTTAGGATGAACCCCTCAGGTTGCTCAATGTAGACCTCTTCTTCCAAGACACCATTGAGAAAAGCTAGTTTAACATCCATTTGATAAACTTTGAAGTTTTTGAAACTTGAGAAGGCTACAAATATCCTTATGGCCTCAATCCAAGCAACAGGAGAAAATGTTTCATCAAAATCAATCCCTTCAACCTGTGCATAGCCTTTGCATACCAATATTGCTTTATTTCTGACTACCTGACCATATTCATTTAACTTATTTCTAAAAACCCATTTAGTGCCAATTACATTCTTATATTTTGGTCATGGGACAAGTTCCTAAGTCTCAATTTTTTCTATTTGATCCAATTCGTCATCCATTGCCTTGACCCAAAACTTATCTTCTCTTGCCTCATTGAAATCCTTGGGCACAATTTTAGATAACAAGGAAATATTTGCATGCTCACTAGTTCCTATTATCTTCCTCCTTGTTTGTATTTCATCTAGATTTCAAATATTTAGATCTCTTGGATGATTTTTCTACACATACCGGGATGGAGTCTTAGGTAGTATTCTTTGATTTTCTTCTTCTTCTAATTCTTCACCTAATTCTTCTTGGCAACTTTCTTCTTCAATTTCTTCAACTGGTTCTTTTGACCTTGTATGTTCATAAACTGTCACATTTATACGTTTCATAATTGTATGTGTCCTCTTATTATAGCACCTATAGAGTTTGCTCTTAGTGGAATAGCCAAGGAAAATACCCTCATCACATCTTGAATCAAACTTACCCAAATTTTTTTCTTCCCGTCTTATGTAGCACTTGCTTCCCAAAATTTTGAAATATTTTATAGTAGTCGGTCTCCTTTATAGATATCATATGGTATTTTGTGATGATTTACTCTTACTTGAGCTCTATTAATGATATATACTATTGTATGAACTGCATATATCCAAAACCCATCTGAAATTTTAGACTCATTCAACATCGATCTAGCCATATTTTCAACAGTCATATTTTCCTTTCAACTACTCTATTTTGTTGAGGATTTCTTACTACTAAATATTCTCTTTTGATACTATATTGTTCACAAAAATCTATGAATTCACCTGAAGTAAATTCTCCTCCTCTATTTGATCTTAAACACTTAATCCTTCTACCTGTTTCATTTTCTACTAATTATTTGAATACCTTGAACTTCTCAAAGGCTTATGAATTTTCTTTTAAGAAAGCTACCCAAGTCATTCTGGAGAAGTCATCTATAAATAACATGAAGTAACTTTCACCTAGTAGACTCTTTGTCCTTATAGGACCACAAAGTTTAGTGTAAACTAGTTTCAATGGTTCAGATGACATAAATTCTTTTGACTTGAAACTTGTTCTTATTTGTTTTCCATCATGACATTATGCACAAATTGTGTTTTGTGGCCTTTTTATCTTGGGTGAATCTTTGACTGTCTGCTTATTGCTTATTTTTACTATGTTGTCAAAGTTCAAATGACCCATTCATCTATGCCATAACCAACTCTCATCTTCTTGTGATAAGAAACACTTTTCTCCCTTAATCTCACTTAGCATGTAGAGATTTTTTGTAGTTCTATTGACATCTACAATGATCTTCCTAGTTTTAGATTTTTTGATCTCACATCTATTTGGATGAAAATTTATCGTGTGCCCCTGATCACAAAGTTGGCTTACACTTAGTAGATTGTGCCTCAATCCCTTGACATACAAAACATTTTTTGTCTTTGTCTTTCCATTATCTAAACTCAAGGTTTCTTTCCCACATATTTTTGTTGAACCATTGTCACCAAATTTTACTGATCCTCCATTGATTTCTTTAAGTACAAGAAATTTACTCTTGTCCCCTATCATATGACTTGAACAACCACTATCAATAAACCACTGTTTTCTATTATATTTCACATGAAGAGATGTTTGTACCAACATTGAAATCACTTTTTCTTACTCTTTTCTCTCTCTTAATTGTTGGGGTTGTATTATTTTGAGCCTTCTGATCATCTTTCTTTTTTCTTAATTTGATAAATATTATTCTACAACATTTGGCCTTGTACCAAAATTTATTGCATTTGTAACATATGAGAGACATGATTTAACGTGGTTCACCCAATGTGGGTTACTCCATGAAGAAAGTATTTATTATAAACTTTTTTCAATGAATATTTTGGGAATCTAATCCCTATTACAATATTTATGGATTTCTGTCCAAAGGAGACACCAATACCCTTATTACTCTAGTTTGTGGATCTCTTTCCATAGGAGACCTCTATCCCCACTTCTTTGATTTGCGGACTTATCTCCAGAGGAGAAATATATCCCCTCTATGCTTGTTTTTGGATCTCTCTCCACAGGATAACTCTATCTCCTATGCTCTACTCAACTTTGATCAACTCTACTCACAAATCTACTCACAACACTATTTTAAACCTTCCCACAAGTCTACCTCTAACCTACTCACAAGTCTATCTCAAACCTGCTTGAAATTTACCTCAAAAATGTTCACAATTCTACCTCTAACCTGCTCACAATCTACCTCAAACCTACTCAAAATTTATTTCTAACCTACTCACAATATCTACTCAATTCTGCTCTAAGACATGCTCATAACAATTTATAACACATGCTCAAAAATATTTCTCAAAGATGCAAAACTTATCTTCAATCCTAGCACAAGTAGTTCACAATATCTAGTACAAATATCTCAAATTATTTCAACAATGCAAGCACAATATTATTCTCAAAATCTATCTCAAATGATTCCAAAATCATTCAACCATGAAGCACAAATTCTAACTCAAATATTTCCAACAATGCTTATCAAACAATCCTTTTCACTCCACCTTATGTTTAGAAATATTCATTCAACAAAATACCTTAAATAAGGAAAGATGTGCCCATACCTCTTAATTTGCTCTTATGAAGATATGTCTTCAAAACCTGTCTCACAAAAAGGGATATCTTTTTGCAACTTTAAAATATTAGCTCAACATCTTTTCATATGTTGGGAAACCTTTCTCAATAAATGTGCACAATTAAATTCCAAACCAACTATTTTGGTTTCTCAAACTAGAGCATTAAATCATAAAACCAAGCCCTTCAAAATGAAGCAAAATACAAGCAATAAAATATACTTCATACATATTTTAAATCCCTCTTAATTTTAAATACATCCATAAAATAATTATCAAAAATCCTTATTACTCCACAAAATCACTTTTCAGCAAAAAGACATTTCATAATATTTTTTTCCAAAATAAATTGCAATAAATAATTAAAATTTTATTTTTCCTTATACCTCCTATGTCAATAGCGCTCAAATAATCAAACACACCTCATGCGCCTAACCCTCAACCTTAGGCAATTAAAATTTTAATTAATGCTTACCAAAAACTATCGTGAGAGATTCAAACACAACACCTACCACCTGCCAGTGCACTAGTGACCTTTGGGTCGCCGCTAGGCCAACCACCCACACCAGGATGAAAAGACACGACACACACTTTGACCTCTGCTCAATTTCCTTGCCAACAAAATGATGAACAAAACTATCACCACCCGAATTCGAACACAGAACATGTCATCTGCCCTACACCTTAACATTGCCCAGTTTGCCGCTAGGCCAACCGCCTGGTCAAATATAACATCAAAAGATCTTATATTAAAATCATCGAACCTTCCCTTTAATAAATTTTATTTTTTTCTTCTCACGAAATGTAGGTAGGAGAAATCGCATTAACCGAGTTTTTTGCACATCAAACACACAACCTTAGGGCTAGAAAAAAATCATTCATATTAATATGGATTTACCACCATGCTAAATACATCGACAGTGCTTGGAAATTGTTTGAAAATAACTTTTGAATATTGATGCCAATCTACTTTGGGTTATAAAAATATAATATAAATATTATAATAATTTTTATAATGCATCATTAGGCTTTAACCTTTTAACTTTAATATTATAATATTAAAATATTATTTCCTTTCTGAGCCTAGACATTTTCTTCCTTTAGGATTTTTAGACTAGGGCCTTCAACATTTTAACCAACCATGCAAAGCTTTGTCCCAAATATCTTGGGCTTAAAATATAAATATTTTAACCCTCTTTTTATTTATTCCCTTGCACTAAGATTGCTTGCATCTAATACTTGACATCAATGACAACATAATTACTCAAAATTTACAACAATAGCCGTAATGTAGCTTAAGGGTAGACGCTTAAGTTAATAAAGGATTATTAGAGGTTTTCTCTAGATGGTATTTAGATATTAATTACAACATTGAGTTGAAAATGAGCTCAAGATTAAGGATTGTCTCTCTAATATATACGAGATATATTAGAGTTTTTCTCTAGATGTTATTTAAATATTAAATACAATATTGAGTTGAAAATGAGCTCAAGGTTTAAATATTATCTCACCAATAGATGCGAGATATATTAGAGGATTTCTCTAGATGTTATTTAAATATTAGATACATTATTGAGTTAAAAATGAGCTCAAGATTTGATAACTAACTCTACAAAGGATATGGTAGACAAGATTTTTTTTTCGATGAGAGTAGGTGGATTTGAATCCGGTGATGGTCGGTTAGGGCTTGGATCGAGTGGAAGGGTTGTCTCTGAAGAGTCTGATGGGACTTGGGTCGAGTGGAAGGGCTGTCTTTAGAGAGTCTGATGGCGATTTGCGAATGCCGGAAAGGAATAAGGGCCTTGTAGGTGGCCATGGAGGTGGGTCCCCAAGTTTTGGACAACCCCTTTTACCAGGTGCATTTTCTTTTGCTTCAGTTGTTGCAAAGGGTTACGGGTCCCGTAACCCTAGTGCTCTGTTTGATCTATCCCCATCCTGTAATAAGTTGATCATTTCGAATGAGTTGATGGTTGTCACCATGTAGGAAGGCTCATGGAATTTGGTTGGTAAACTCCAAAGGGGCCATCCAAATATTGATGCCTTAAGGATATGGGCTTTAATCAAGTGGAAACCCAAAGGATCTTTGGAGATTGTGGCGGTTTCCAATGTTTTTTTCTTAATCAAACTCAACTATGAAGAAGACTCACAACGTATCCTTAGGGGAGGGCCCTGGTTCTTCGGTAGAAGGAGGATATTCCTATGATAATGAGGGCCAGATTTTAACCCAAAGATTCAAAAATTTAATATGATTCCGCTTTGAGTTAGGCTCCTAGATTTACCTTTCCATTTTTGGCATGAAAGATGTACTAATTCCACTTTTTTTTTTAATAATTAAATATTATTTTATTAATATATTAACTTTTTCATAAAAATAAAATAAAATAAAATACATTAAAAACATAAAAGAGGGGAACTTCAACTTTGTTATTCTAGAACTCTATATAACTATACTCATAAAAACAACTCTACCTGATCGCTATCTCCTTTAATGCAAACTACATAAAACTGCATTCATTTCCAAAAATTGAATGCACGTATCTTTAAGAGTTAGAGTAAACGAACTTACCAGTAGCAACTCCATTGACATTTCCTTTTAAAAAAAAAAAACATAACACATCATTAAATTTCAATTTAAATGATACCATATATTCAAATAAACCTTCTTTTTCTTTGTGAAACAACTCGTCAAATAAGGTTGACCCCCATTTTCAGCAACTACGGTATCTATTTGCTTCAATAATTCAGTTACTTGTTGTTACTTTTCTGTTTCCGTTTTAACTTTATTATTGAAAACAACCATTCTGTTATTACATCGTCGAAGAACGTCCTGCATGAAACTTAAATCCATAAGCAGAGAATTTAAAAGGGAAGGAGTCATTTTAGTAGCTGACAAAGAAATTTGCAAGTTTATAAACTTACCAAGTTCTAAACATATGGTCGTCTATGGAATATTTGTCATCTTTTATTTTATAATTTTTTCTGGTTTGGGAGGATCAGACAGAGAATAAAAGCATTGAAAGAAAGTACAGCGCTGCAAATTTTGTTTTTATTTATATTTAAAAATTTGTATATGTTTGATGTATAAAGGAAAATTACTTGTAGTTATTTTCCTTAATTGGATGAGTTCATTATAAAATAATTATAAATTAAAAATGTGTTCTTAACCTTAGAATTTGAACAAGCCGAACAAATTTTTATTAACGTTTACATATAGTTTAAGAAAGTTTTGCATCCGCTAAACAATAAACTTGTAAGTCAGACCAAGCATCAACTTTTTCTTGTTTTTAGAAAGAAAGTGTTGTAAGTTTGAGCACGATGTAAATTTAGAAAGAAAGCAAGTATGGCGAGTATACGCTTTAAAATTTTAAGAGAAAGCTAAAAATTAAAGGATTATTATAAATAAAATATAGGTAGGTTAAGACATTTTTTTAAGTTCTTTTAGCAAGACATAAAAGAGAGGAATTTATAATAAACTGTATCAAGTAATAGATATTACACTAATAATAGATATTACACTAATACCACTTATGTTTAATCATTTATCTTTAAAATTTTAAGAGAAATTTAAAAACTAAAAGATTATTATAAATAAAATTGGTAAGAGAATATAGTAAATTAAACTAATGAAGACCAAATTGAAAATGATTATGAAGAGAATGAAAATGAAAATCATTCAAAAATTAATGATGATACTGATGTTAAATGATGAGATAAAAGGAGTTGAAAATAAGGTGACAAATAATAAATATAGACACCGTGGCAGGGACACAAAAAAAGAAAGATGTTGGAATCTTCATTGTTGTGAAATTTGTGGAGGTAATCGCTATTAAAAATATTGTTGGTACAAAAGAAATAATATTTTTAGATGGATAAACACAATAATATGAAAAGCACTAAATGATTTTCCTTATAAATATTTTTCAAAATTCAAATAGAAAAGGTATGAACTTCAACAACAAATTCAAAATAAAATCAGTAGCTATAGCAATATCAAAGGCAAAATCAAAGAACATGGATGAAGACAAGAAGATGAAAGTTGAAGAGAAAGTCTTCAAAACTCAAATAATGAAATAAATGAGGTGTTGAAAATAATGTTAAAGTACACACATGGTACATGTCTTAATTTGTAAATATTAAATTAGGGTGTGAGTTATTAGATTAGGGAGTGGGATTTATATTTCCTCTAAAGTATGTGTCAATGTATGAGAAGAGTCCAAGTGTCATGTAATAAAGTGTGAGATGTGTAAAGTGTGAGAGTCTGCAAAGTATCATCTAATAAACTGTGCAAGTGTGTAACATGTGATAATGTGCAATATGTCATATAAGTAAGTCAAGAGTTATATGTGTAGGTGTCAAATATACAAGTGAATAGACACATGATATATATCAAGAAGGTAAAGTGAAGGGACAACATAGTTTTATCATATATGACAAATAGGAAATGATGCATCTCTCAGATTATGCAATGTGTCATATAAGTAATTCAAGAGTCATATGTGTAGGTGTCAAATATATAAGTGAAGAGACACATGATATGTATCAAGATGTAAAGTGAAGGGACAAGAGTCATATGTGTAGGTGTCAAATATACAAGTGAAGAGACACATGATATGCATCAAGATGTAAAGTGAAGGGATAAGAGAGTTTTGTCATATATGATAAATAGGAAAGGATGCATCTCTCAAAATGTGCAATGTGTCATATAAGTAAGTCAAGAGTCATATGTGTAGGTGTTAAATATACAAGTGAAGAGACACATGATATGTATCAAGATGTAAAGTGGAGGGACAAGAGAGTTTTGTCATATATGACAAATAGGAAAGGATGCATCTCTCATATATGTGAGGAGATCAATGAAGAGAGCAATGGTCAAAATATTGAAAATTCATTTTTAATATTATATTATAGAAACAAACCAAAAAATATAAGGAAACTCTTGTATATTTCATCAATAATATTGTGATTTTTATATTATTGAAATATTATTATTATTTTGATTTATTCATATTGGTCAATATTATTTTCAAATTGAAGTGTATACTTCAATATTATGATTGATTAAGATACTAGTAAAAGGACCTTTGATTAAATCTGGTAAAATTACCATTAATAACAATCTATCACTATGTGAATGTGAATGGATAAGCCAACCTTCTTAAGCTCTAATTTATCCACATGTGCAAGTTTTTGTGTGTAACAAAAACAACAAATATGGAAAAAACCTATCACCTTACGAATGAACAACCATCAAGAGCAAGGTCGAATCTAGTGGATGCTCTATTAAATTAAATAGAAAGAATACTAGTGATGCAGAAAAGAACCATTGAGAGAAAGGTTGAATCTAGTGGATTCTCTATTAAATTAAAAATAAAGAATGTTAGTGATGTAGTGATGGTTCCAATGTTATTCTAACATATAGTATTATCAAAAGGAAATTAGAACAAAATCCGATGAGATTTCACAAGATATATTCAAAATGGCATGGGAACTGTGTTTGCAAGGTGGATAGAGAAATTAAGGGAGGAAGGAAAATTAAAGGAAGTTGTCGAGGCAAAGGGGAGAGTGAATTTCCACAAAGAAAATTCCTCCTCATAGGGAAGGATCAACTTTGTGTAATACCAAATGATGTGGCAATAATCCAACTGATTACTTTATTCATAATAGAGTCACATAAGATACATTGTAGTATATCTACCATATCATAATAGAATACAAATCTAGCAAATACAAGATAACAAATCATAATATTGCAAATTCAAAAATCAACAACTAAAACATAACTAGGGAGATGCCAATCAAATATTGACTAGTCTAGCAATAGGATAATACAATAACAAATCAATTGCCAAAAAGTGTAAAGGATCTATGTAAGGGGTGCCACTAGGAGGTTGACTATTTAGGCCACTAGATAAGGCATTAATGAAATATGTGGTATGCTACCTTCTACATCCAAGGAAAGACAATTATTTTCTAGGTCAACTATTGATTATGTGAGGATAAGTATTATGTATTTAACGATTTGTCTCCATAGTATTTACTTTCTTAGTTAACTTCAAAACCCTAAATTTTTATTTCCCCATAAAAAATCCTAGTTAGGCTAATCAAGATTCTAATTTACAAGTGACTTTCATTAAACATGCACTTCATCATTAACAAAGAGGATAATTAGGGTCCTAAGCCAAACTTAGCCCTAAGCACACTCTCACACATGTGTGCACCATAAATTAGTTAGGATATTCATATAAACCCTAACTAAACCCCAACCTAACCTAGGACTTAGCTAACCCTGGCTAACTCTAACCCTTCCTCACATGTGTGAAGATGAGATATTCTTTTAGGGCATATGGGCTTGAAACCTCCCTTAAACCCTAACCTAACCTCACTAGGGATTTACTATAAGGTTTGGTTCATCTAAAAACCACCCCTAACCTTATCCTTTCCTATAAATAGATGGTTCCACCCCTAATTTTATCTCTCTCCCCTTTGAGTCACCTTACAAAAACTCTATAAAAATCATAATAGAGCTGCATATGACAATTCTAGATTGCACAAACAGCATCAAATCATCTTGGGAGCCTATTCATATAAAGGATCTCCACTAGAAAGTAGTTGCAGACCGATTCACTCCCACCCTATAAATTCGGGTTCCAATTCGCAGGCTTCCCTACAAATTGACCTTGTAGTGGGTCTACACCAACAAAAATCAGTAGGTATCAGTTCTTTAATATTTTAGCAGCATTCCCTTTCAATTTTTATCATTTTCCATGTTACTTTTATGTTGAATTTATCTTTATCACTATAGGTCTTGACTGAGGTAGGCCCCCAAACTTTCTAATCATATTTTGTAGGTCTTAAAATTAGGTAAAAGAGAACCACACCAACAAAACTATTGGTGTCCCATGCACACAGAAGCCCACCTACATCGAGGAGCCCTAAAGGAGACCATTAGAGTGATTCATGTTTATGAAGAGAATAGAGAGATTCATATTGTAACCCAAAAACACTGTTAATAAATGAAAAGCAGTATTTCTAAACAATTTATATGTTATTTAGTTGTTTGATCAAATTGTTACTTTTATTTAGCTTCATTCTAGCATGCTCGGTGGAACCCCTACAAAATACTGCATTAGACTAGTTTTCTTACGAATCTGACATATTCTCTAGTTTTCTATCCTTTTTTTGGTACCCTAAAGGCTAAACAAAACATACTTAAGCCCTGACAAGCACTTCAGGCCAACAAAAAATGATTTTGAGGCTCCTAAACTTGACTCGTTGCCCTACTTGCAAATCAGAATCCAATTCATAGGGCACCCTACAAATTTTTTCATATTGCTTCATAAAACCCTAACACAGCAGGGCATCATAGTAGAAGCTCCAAAAAACCCATCTAAAATCTCAGTGATCAGGCATTCCCATTGGTATTTTATGTTTGTGTTTCTTATGCATAGCAATTTTACATTCTAAATGTGTTGTGCTATTTTGTACGGTTGGTCCTTTTACAATGATAATTAGGTCTATCAGAATGTTTCATAATTCCTTAAATTTATTTGAGTTATTCATTGTCATTTGATTCAAAATTGCATTTTTCTTTTTACTTTGTAAGTTACATGTGTCAAACTAGTTCTTCTTCCCTTTTCTAAATTTTGCAATTCATTTTTTTATGTATTTTCGATAGGTATTTTTCATTCATTTCCAAAAATTGTGTTTCTATCAAAAATTTTTGTTGTCTCTTATTTCTCAAAAGCATTTCAACTTCATTTCTCAAAAATCACATTTAGATTAAGTTTTTAAATATTTTTTTGTAAATCATTTCCAATTCATTTCGCATCCTTTAGCATAAGAGTCAAATTACTTTGTTCATAATCAATTTCAAATCTCTTTCATGTTTTTTAGATCAGGGTTATAATTCCTTTTTGCCATTAACATAGAATTTCAATTCCTTTTGCACATCAAATTCAAATCTCTTTTGTAAATCATTTCCAATTCCTTTTGTATCCTTTAGCATAAGAGTCAAATTTCTTTGTGCATAATAAATTTCAAATCTCTTTCATGTTTTTTTATTAGGGTTATAATTCCTTTTTTCCCTTAACATAGAATTTCAATTCCTTTTGCACATCAAATTCAAATCTCTTTTCACAAATCATTTCCAATTCCTTTTGCATCCTTTAGCATAAGAGTCAAATTTCTTTGTGGATAATAAATTTCAAATCTCTTTCATGTTTTTTAGATTAGGGTTATATTCCTTTTTACCCTTAACATAGAATTCCAATTCCTTATGCACATCAAATTCAAACCTCTTTTCGTAAATCATTTCTAATTCCTTTTCGCATCTTCTAACATAGGATTTAAAATTTCTTTTTTGCATAGTCAATCTCACATTTCTTTCATGTTTTAAAATTAGGGTTCCAAAATCCCTTTTATCACATGCTTCACTTTACTTTATTACATAATTCATAGAATAGATCCTTATTTCTTTTCTAAAAAGGCACATAGGACTAGTTTACATTTTAAAAATGCATATAAATCTAGTTTCATTTTGAAAACACATCTAGACCTAGCTTTCATTTCTGAAAAGGCATCTAGATAGTCATCTTTGCTTTCCCCAATGGTAATAAACACACATACACACACTCACATGGTATACATAGCGGTGATATTGGAGTTCATCCTCGATCCATCGCTCGAGACTGCTGATGTTGGATTTCATCTCCTTCCACCAACTCACCCCCTAGACACCTTAGTAGCCCCCAAGAGTGGTTTTCTGGACTTCATCACTAGAAAATCCCCTACTCTTGAGATTGGTTTTTCAAAATTCATCACCAAAAGGGACCTTTGGAGTAGAACAAGATTAGATGCCTTCGTTCACAAGGCTCCCATAATTAGTGAACATGATAACTGTTATTTTTTACTAAGCTCACCCAATAGTGAAGCAAATGCCCGACTAGGCTAGTAGCAGGTCCTAGACAGTATCACTTGTTCTCATGAGAGGATATTGGATTCATTAGTGCATTTTGAGCCCCTCCCCATTTGGATATCCTTTTATTGCATCTTCCACATAGGTCACCACCTACGCGTTGAGACACTGTTCTATTTTGTGTGCCCTTGGATGTTGTAGGAGGTTCTATGTCGATGAAACTCTGATGTTTTTTTATAATTTCACTCACTTATCGTGATATTTTCTAGGAATCAAGTTTCAACATCAAAACACACAAAAACAAGAAAATATTTTCTTTTTTACATTTATAACTAATGTCAGTTAAATGTTGTTTGCATACTCAGAAATACTGGCTTCAGCACATCCATAGATCAGCAACACATTTATTGGTTGTCTATAACCTATCACTTCTAATTTTTCTATCAGATTCATAATCTAAGTCCAATTCATAGGTCAACCTGTGAATCATGTCTCAATTCGTATAGTGCCCTGTGAATTATATTTCCAAGTATAGAAACTATTCAAATTTCATGGGGTTACTCAAAAATCCTACACATATCACACCCAAAACCTCAAATTTTCATTTCTAAATAGTTTTGAGTATAAATACACCACACACAACATCATGCCTATCATCACACATATTCAAGAATGTGAGCAAGCATACCTTGATGAGGAGGTATTTATCACCCTTTCCTGTTAGTATACTTCTTCCCCTCCCTCTATAGGGGAAGTTTCCACACTCATAGTAGATCTCCCCTTAATTTTGAACTTACTTCCCACACACACTATGTCTCATGACAAGACTTCCACTTCCTCAGGTGAAGATCTCTCATTCCTTCCCCATTCACCTTCACCTAACCCATATTCTACATTTTATGATCACATCATCTACACCACTCCAAGACATCCACCTACTCTCTTTACTATTGATGAATATATCACTCCTACATCACCTACCTTCATGCATCCTTTCTTCCAGAGTCTATCTCAATCATTGTTTTAGAATGAATCTTCCCTTCTTAATCACACTCACCTCAATATCACCTTATTTTACCCTACCTTAGGGATGATTTCAGACCCCTCATATTCCACTCAAACCACATAATCACCCTCATCACAAATCCCTTTGATGCAGCCTCCTATAGAGTCCCAATATGCATCTCTCACATCATCATATCAGGATGATTTTCAAGCACCACAACCACCATCCTTCCAAAAATCCTCCTTTGTATCCTTTGATGTTACATCACAACAACCTTTTCCCCCACAATAATTCTTGTACCAACTACTTCAATAGACCTCATATCCATCATTTGGTGAGACCACTTTCACCACACCACCTCCTTAGGCTTCTACCATCGAATCCCATGATAATTATCCCTCATTACCTCCACCTACATTCCATTGGCCTGGAATGTATGGTGTGCCACCCTCCATTCCACTGTCGTCTTCATCGACACCCATATTCTGCATACCTCTACCACCTTCATTTTGAGCTCTAGCTCCTAGTTTCTTTCCCACCTATGACTCACAACCTACATCTTATCCTACCAATATTCTAGGATATCCTATGCCACCTACCTTTTCCACCCATCATGCTTCTAGAAAAATACAAGTCCCATATTTTAACACCTCATCTCACCCACCACCAGCACCACTTATGCAGGCAAAACTTCCTCCACTATAGCCTGATGTATACACATTATTCAAAACACCCCATTCATGGTCATCATATCCTACAATCCAACCACTATAGTAGACCCTTCTCCCAAAAATCCTAATTCATCAATCGCAAGTCCCACAATAATAATACTACTACCCTCAACAAATGCCTACTCTACCAAAGGGTATCCTCTTAGCTTTGACCTCCTATGCTATCCAAAAACCTCACCTATAGGAACCATCACAATATGTCCCTCTCCCACACTAGTAGAAAAAATAACTCCAGTATCCTCCACATTCCCAGGCTCCACCTAACCCCACATAATCCTCTACACCCTTGACACCCGAGCTTCAACTTCTACAAGATGAAGTTAAGATGCTCAACCTTCGTACAACTAATTTTGTGCAACAAAATCCCACATATGATGAAATATGCAATGCACCAATCCACCTATCAGTTCATATTCCTCCCTACCCTTATCACTTTGAGATCCTAAAGTTTGATAAATACAAAAGCATAGAGGATCCTCATGAACATGTCAACAACTATTACTCAGCTTGCTATCAGCTTCATAGTAGCAACCCCCTCTTCTCCCTCTCACTTGGGGGATAAACCCTAGATTGGTACAACATGCTCCCACACCACAAATTGTACACCTTTGAGCAATTGGCCAACTCATTCTTGGAACACTTTTCCATCAACATTAAGAAGAAAACTAACTTCTTAGATGTCTATGTCGTGTGTTAGGCAGACGATGAACCTGTTACCGAGTTTGTTTCTAGATGGATGTCGGTTATATATGACCTCACTCATAGCCTCTCATACACTGAGTTGGTACACTCTTATCAAAAAGTTATCACAAGCATATTTTTACCTCCTTACTACTTCATCAAAGTTTCACCTTTGAGGAAGCTATCATCTAGGCCAAGGTTATTGAGGACATCAAATTCTAATTAGACAAGATCAGGCTCAGAAAAAAACCTTAGTACAATTCCAAATTTCATTTCAATAGAAACTTGCTAAATCAACCCTATAATAGACTTCTACAAACCAACCATGTGGCAGCAGCTTCTCCTGCCTCTTCATCCATCTCATGACCTCCACTTCCACCGCAGTAGTTGTTTTATACTAGTGCACTTCCTACATCCAACTGACATAGCCTTGTGGTCTTCATTCGTAGCTTTCATAGAATAATTTGACCTTGCTATTCGAGCCCTTGCCAACTTTATTTTAGTGATTGTATGATTTAGGTCACATTACCTTAACCGATATTCAACCCATTGATCCCAATCAACCCAAGCCTTGAGGATATATTGAGCAGGCCTTTTTCGCATACCATTGACAACATAACAATAATATAGAGTCTTGTCATTCCTTTCATGGTTTTGTTCAGGACCTCATTGACTGGGGTACCATTCAGGTCTTAAACCCCCTTGCACCTCAAAATCAAAACTTGGGAATCTACCAAAATTTTCTACTTGAACACTGGGGGACTAATTCCCAAGAAACCTAATGTAATCCCCAAGGAAAAACTAGATAGTTTAATAATATCCAATGATATCCACCCTCATGTGGCATCATTGGCATGATAAACCTTACAACTCATACCCAATGCTATCCATCTTGATAGGATGTGCCAGTGGTTTCTCCTATGACACCCTTCATTTCTTCATAGCCCTCTACTGTAGCTCAAGCATCACCATGCTTACCACAACATATCATCACTATCTATGATAGTATTACACACCATTTATGCAATGACATAGCTAGGCTATCCATATTCAATTTCTTACAACAATCTCAACCCCATCATGAGAGATTGAACGACATCCTATGATCCATCGACCTCAAAATGCATGATATAAATGTGTTTGTTAACTTCATGGGAAACATAACCTATTGCCTCCAAACCTCCATTAGCTTTCACGGCCATGATATCACTAAAATCATAGGGTAAGGATCATATCCACATCTTCACATTTAGGTAACCATCAATAACATCACTTAAAAGTGTGTTATCATTTATACTAGCTCCTCCATAAGCATCATCTCTATGATTGCCCTACATCATTTGCACATCCCACCTGCTCATTTCACCACACCATTGCTCAATCTTAGAGTGTTTGATGGTTCCATGCAACCCATGATAGGCTCTATTTTCCTACCTATTCATGTTGGTGTCCAAAACATATCCATCATATTTCATGTTATTCAGGGTGAGATGTAGTATAATATCTTTCTCGAACACTCATGGATTAGAGACATGTAGTGTGTCCCTTCTACCTTACACCATTGTCTTAAATATGTTTATGATGGCCTCGTCCATTGTATTCCTATCGACGGGGATCCCTTCAAATTCTACAATATTGTAAAACCTTCCCCTATGACCCTCATCATCCTCCACTCATGTCCTCCCCATCCATTATCCTCACTCATCAAGAGCACCTACATCTCATTCAACACCAATATCATCCCCACAACAATCATCACCTAGCATGACACTTCATTCTACTACCATTCCTTTATTGCCACATTCCTTGTGGTCTCCCTCTCCTTCTCAGCCATCTTCTTCCATAAATCCTCTTCTTGTGCTTCCACCCTTTTCATCGCTATCATCATCACCTCTTGTCCAATATCATCCATATTCCTCCATAAAACCTCCTCTACTTCCCACTCCTCAAACACCACCACTCCCTTTTCATCCATGACCATGATCTTTCACATCTTCACATAGCTCGACACCCACTCTTTGTACCCCGGTAACACAGTTCCCGTACATGAACCACCCCATTTCGTCTACCACAATTGAATGCCATGATTGATAATATTGAGCTTCCTACTTAAATATTAAATTAGTTCATTCTCCACCTCCCATAATTCATGATTCCTAGCTAGCATCATCCTCCTTAGATTCTAATTTACCACCTCATTCTCCAACACACGCAACATCCCGAGTGCTAATTTTTATGAAAAATTTTGGACCTGGTGATTACAATATTTGGGATACTCATGTGCAACCCTTGATAATACAATACACATAGTATTGTGTCCATCCTTCAGCCTTTGTTTTAACCATTGGTACCATTATGTGACTAGGTCCCCCCAACAACTATACCAACTTTGTTTATGTCGACCTTGACTCCTCGCTCCCGATCGTTATACCTCCACCACCACAATCTAGTTTCTGTGGTACTCTAGACCACATGTCAAACCCCTGATCCACCCTATTTTACCTTCAAATTTTCCATTGACATATATTTTGGCTAGGATTTTATGAACAAGGGTTACAAATACCTATTAACCCCCATGTTCAATTGCCAACATACAAATCTGGTCTAGGCTATCACCCCTCTATTGTACATATGCTTGAGGATGAGCTTAAATACCTTTCTTTGCATCCCATGCCAATACCTACACACACATTAGAAGACTACATTGACATGGAAATCCTAGATAAGAGTCTATATCCCTATTCTACCATTACTATTCCATGCAATTTCTTCCAAGACATGTCTCTTAATGATATAAATTTTGCTTATTGTATTGACGTGTTGGTTGATTTATTTTCTACCCTATCTCTCATGCATCCTCATGCAAAGTAGCCCATTTCACCTGCATATTCATCACCTACACAGTCATCCATACCAACACCCACTTCCTGGAAACTTCATCAATTCTCAACACGACCTCGCTCTCACCCATGGTTTTATGACCACATTTAAACCTTGTATGATGCTCAAATGTTCTTGAAACCCCATCATTAGATTCATCATCTTCCATGACCTCTATGATTTCTGTCAACATGTTCAAAGTGTATTTATTCTTCCCACTTCGATATTCATCTCTTGTGCATCATGACAACACATCCAACCCTAATTTCATTTATTTGACCCATATTTCACCAATACCTTCACCGCAAGATTTTTTTCTATCACCTTCTATCTTGTGCATGGTAAATGCACCTTTACCATCCAACCCACCTCACATTATATGGGTCCATCATATTTATGTATATCTATATGATGAGTTTGAATTAGCCAAGGCTATCTATGACCTCCACCTTATCCCAATTTTGGAATAGCTCCAAGATGACTCCCACATGCTCATGGAAGAAACCATTGATATCAATATCAGTGAGGATCCCACCAATATGTACATTGTCAAATTCATCGCTAGCCTCTTTCTAGAATATAATATCTTGTTTACCACATTCCTCAAGGAATATATCATATTTTTCACCCGGTCCTACAAGGACATGCCTGGACTCGATCCTTCTCTAGTAGTGCACAACCTCAATCTTGACAAAGATGCCAAACCTGTCAAGAAGAAATTGTAATGCATGCATCTTATAGTTGCATTACTGGTGAAATAAAAGCTCCAAAATCTCCTCAATGTATATTTCATTCAACCTATTGATTAACCCAAATGGGTCTCTAATATGGTACTAGTACCTAAGCCCTTAGGTGAGGTTCATTTATGCACCAACTTCTGTGACTTCAACAAATATTATCCCAAGGACAACTTCCCCCTACCCAAAATCAACTCACTCATTGATTCCATCATGGGCCACAAAATGATCTCTCATGGATGGATTTTTTGGCTACAATAAAATAAAAATCAACCCAGCTGACCAACACAAGACTTCTTTCACAACCCCCTAGGGACCTTTTACTATAAGGTCATGCCTTTTGGCCTTAAAAACACTAGGTCAACTTACCAGCATACAATGACCTACATTATCTATGATCACATGCATAAAATTATGGAAGAATACATCTATGATCTCATTTCAAAATCAAAAGTGTTCACAACACCTCATTGATCTACGCAAAATATTTGATCATCTTTTGGAACACAATGTTTGCATTAATCCACAGAAGTGTGTCTTTGGTGTCACCTTAGGAAAAATCCTAGGGTTCAACATCTTTCAACGAGGCATTAAAGTGGATCCTAATAAAGTTAAATCCATTATCAATATACCTCCATCCACAAACCTCAAAAAATTACGTAGTCTACAAGGCAAATTTTAGTTTATACGTCATTTTATTGCACAACTTTTAGATAAATGCAATCCATTTAATCACCTCTTGTAAAAGGAAGTCACCTTCAAATAGGATGAAAACTATCAAAAAACCTTTGATTCAATTAAATCCTACCTTACATCCTCATCGGGTTTGTCTCTCCCACACTCGCAGCTGCCATTTACCCTATATATTTTTGCTACGAACTTCATACTTGGCACACTCTTAGCCCAAAAGAATGAGCTCAATCATGAGCAATTTATATACTACATCATTCATACACTAGTTAGCTATGAAACTTTCTATATAAACATGGAAAATCTATACTTGGCTATAGTCTTTGCCACCCAAAAACTACGTCATTACATGCTTAATCACACTACATTTGTCTTCACTCATGACAATCCACTTTGATACATGATGAACAAGATTTATCATAACTCTTGTACTATAAAATGGATCATGCTCCTTATTAAATTCAAACTAGAGTTCATTTCACAAAAATCCATCAAAGGGCAGGTCATCGCAGACCAGCTTACTGAGGCCCCATTACCTGATAATCGACCTCTCCTCATCCAACTCCCTAATGATTATATCATGAATATTGAAGAACCTGAATAGTATGTCGAACCAAATATAGTTGCTAACTTAATGCTATTCTTTGATGGTTCTTGCTACACACACACTAGGGGTGCATGCATTGTATTTTTACACCAGATGGAGAGCCTTTTCTATTTTCATTCAAACTAGGGTTCCCCTACACAAATAACAATGTGGAATACAAAAATCTCATTCTTGGCTTAAAATAGATGCATTAGATTCACATTAGATGCCTTCACATCATTAGATATTCCCTCCTTATCATAAATGAAGTCTCTAAGAGATATGGCAATGTAGTTGCTCTGTCCTCCAATAATACAAGCAAATTGCCCAACAACTCCTCGCCTAGTTCAAGTGGTACAATATCGAAGATACTCCTATTAGTATTGAATAAAAAAACATGAGAAATAATTAAATCTAGAAATAAAACACAAAAGAATAATGTAATACACAAGAGACATCGATTTAACGTGGTTCACCCAAAATGGGCTACATCCATGGAGAAAAAAACTAGATCTTTTATTTCATACATAAAACCCTTCTTTACACAAACTCACACCGAACATTACAATAAACCACCATACAACATCCTCTTATAAAAATGCATTGCAATTCTAGGGCAAAAACCTGCCTAAAATATACCGTTTGATATGTGACCTAATAACAAACGGTCCAAATTTATATAGAGGAAAAAACATCTATTTTTGGCTTCAATGGTGCTACCCCCAAAACCCCCCTTGTACCCCCATGGTGACATTAGTAGGGGGGTTTATGTGCCCCCTACACCCCTATCCTTTATGGAGTGGATCCAAGTGCGGCTGAAAATAGGACCTCTAAATTAATCAAGCTCCACAACCAACAATTTCCCACTTGGAGACTGATCACAGTAACTCCATTGCTACTGCACTTGTTGGACTATGCTTCAAATTTAGACCTAGAAATTTTCTCACCTTTTACTGTAATGCTTGAAGACCAAATGAAACTGATCAAGAACTTAGTTTCTCCTTGGTTATTGCCTTTGTGAATATATTTGTAGGATTCTGGCTAGTGTGTATCTTCTCCAATTTTAACTATCCATCTTCTGACACTGAGCATATGAAATGGTACTTTGTATGTATGTGTTTAGTCTTGGAATGGAAAGCTAAATTCTTTGCAATATGAATGGCACTGTGAATATCGTTATATAATATGCTATTCTCCTACTTCTTTCCCAACTCATCCATAAACATTTATAACCAAATCATCTCCTTATTAGCCTCTGTAACAACAACATACTCTACTTCTATTATTGAGAGTGCAAAAACCTTCTGTAATTTTGAAATCCAGCTTACTGCAGTTCCACCTACAGTAAAAACATACCCTATGGTACTCCTACTTTCTATTTCACTTGTTATATCTGAATCGATATATCCCTGTAAATAAGTATTATAACATATAAATCATAATGCTTTAGTGACAGAACCTCTCAAATACCTGAGAAGCAACTTCATTGCCTATCAATGCCTTCTTCCTAGGTTGCTCATAAAACTGCTCACAACTCCCACTACATGTGCTCATAAACCATCACATACATTAAACTTCCAACTGCTAATGAATAAGGAACCTTGGAAATATATTTTATATCCTCATGTGTCTTAGGACACATCTCTTTGGTCAGTTTGAAATTATTTGCCAAAGGTGTGCTAACAGGTTTTGCATCCTGCATATTGAATCTACGAACACCTTCTCAATGTATTCACTCTGATACAATGTTAATTTATGATTTTTCCTATCTCTTGTTATTCTCATACCAAGGATTTTCTTTGCAACATCCAAATCCTTCATTGCAAATGACTCTACCAATTTGCTTTTGAGTGTAATTATATCCTACATGTTAGACCCTATAATAAGCATGTCATCTACATACAATAACAGGATAATATAGTTACCATTATCCAATATCTTAAAATAAACTTAAGGGTAAGAATAACATATATTATAACCTTGATCTGACATAAACTTGTCAAATTTCATATACCACTGCCTTGGAGCTTTCTTCAGGTCATACAGGCTCTTTTCTTGCATACTAGTTCCTCTTTTCCTTTGATCTCATACCCTTATGGTTGCTGCATATAAATCTCTTCCTCCAAATCCCCATAGAGAAAAACTATTTTTACATCTAATTTTTCAATATGTAAATCCTCTACAACCACTAAGCTTAAAATAGTTCTAATTGAAGTCATTTTAACAACAAGAGAAAAAATTTCATCATAATCAATACCTTTCTTCTGTGCATATCACTTTACAACCAGTCTAGCATTATACCTCTTTTTACCTCCATATTCTTCTTTAACCCTGTAAATCCATTTATTCTACAATGCTCTTTTTCCTATAGGAAACAGTCTCAAGTCTGATTATTTATCAAATAGTCTATCTCCTCTTTCATGTCTTACTCCCACTTCTTCTTGGTTTCTACCTGCATCGCTTCTTCATATGTTTCCATATCACCAGATTCAGACAGTAATACATAATATAATTAAGGGGAGTAACATACAAGAGTTCTACTTATCCTGGTAGATTTTATAACAACAATTGTAGAATTTTGAGGTGCTTCCTACTGCTGTTGTTGATTTTCTAGCACCTTTAGATATTCGATTTCATCAATCACTGTGTATTCTAAGTTTTCTTTTTCCTATTTATTTTCCTGTAATTGATCCTTATACATGACCTTCTCATTGAATATTACATCTCTACTCCTAATTATTTTGTGATTTACATAATCCCAAAAGTGATAACCAAAATCATTAACTCCATATCCAATGAAAAATACTTCTTGGATTTTACCTCAAGTTTAGTTCTATTTTCTTTACTAATATGCATGAATTCTTCACAACTAAAAGTCTTTAGAAATTCGTAGTTAATAAGCTTACATATACATGCCTCTTCTAGAATCCTACCATCTAGGGAACTTGAAGACCCTTTGTTTATTAAATAAACTGTAGTATCCATAGCATTTACCCAAAATTGTAAGGGCAATATTGCATGTAATCTCATACACCTAGCACATTATGTGATAGTCCTATTCATAATTTTTGACACACCATTTTATTGTGGAGTACCTAAAACCATCTTCACTCTACGAATCCCATAGTATGAACAGTAACTATCTAAATATTTACTGCAGTATTCACCTTCATTATCTAATCTAAGACATTTTAGTTTATTTCCTGACTCATTCTCAACCAAAGCTTTCCATTTCTTAAAAGTATCAAAGACATCAAATTTCTTTTGAATACAATAAACCCAAGTTTTTTTACTTGCATCATCAATAAACGTAACATAATAATGGCTACTAGGATATGATACCTGAGTTGGTCCCCATACATTTGTATGCACAAGTTACATCTTTTCACTCTTCTTTTCTTTTCCAATTTTGAGAAATCTGACTCTTTTCTATTTTCCATAAATGTAGTGCTTATAAAAGTATAAATCAACATGCTTAAAACCTAGTAATATATTCCTTGAGTGGAGAATCTACATCCCCTTATCATTCGTGTTCCCAAGCTTATGATACCATAAATATGTATCCATTATTGTAGAAGCTAAAGCAATATAAAGATCAATATTACCAATACATACATACAATATACCTTCCTTATTTCCTTTTACTAATAACAGTGATCTTTTAGAAACCTTCCATGAATTTTATAAGAATGTAATTGTACATCCTTCATAGTCCAACTACCTTGAGGAAATTAGATTTCTTATTAAATCAGGAATATACCTTACCTCTTTCAACAACCATTGGTTTCCATTATGTAACTTTATTTGTATGTTACCCTTTCCAACGATTTTACATGGTCTATCATCACCCAAATAGACCTATCCAAAATCACCTTGAACATAATCTAGAAAATATTTTCCATGGGGTGTAGCATGATATGAGGTACCAGAGTCTAGCACCCAATAATAATTAATAGTATCTAGTGAAAGGATTAAAGCATCTTGCAATACATCACCTACTATGTTTGCATCCTGATTACCCTATTTTTCTTCTCCCTATTTTTATTTTTGAGTTCAATAGTCTATTTTTAGGTGTTCTTTCTTCTTGCAATACTAGCATTTTAACTACTTCCCTTTGGATTTGGATCTACCTTTATTTGATTTTCTATGATTCCCTAGGCTTTTTTCTCTCTCCCTTTGTCTCCCCCCATTATCCATAGTCAAAAAATTAACTGATATCTCATTTGTGCTTTTCCATCGCATTTCCTCACTAAGGATAACACCGATAACATCATCAAACTTTAAAGTATTTTAACCAGAGATAGAACTACTCACAACCATTCCCAAGCCATTCCAAATTTTTGGCAATGAGCATAAAATCAAGAGATACCTAACCTCATCATCAAAGTTTACTCTAGAACTTAATTTATTGGTAACCGTGTTAAATTCATTTAAATGATCAGTAACAGACCCACCTTCTGACATCTTCATATTAAATAAATATTTCATATTCTTCATCTATTTTCATCGTCAACTTCTTTGCTATTCCACCTAATGGCAGGTAAACATCCTTCTAATAAATATAATCTTCCATTTGCATCTTCCATAGCTGGTAATTTTGGCCATTAAACTTCTCAAACCTAGATCTACCTTCTTCTATCATTGCTCCAACTCAAACTAGAAACCCTCCTTTCAAGTGCATTTTTCAAACCCTAAGCTCTAATATCATTTGTTAGGATTTAATAAAAAAACATGAGCAATAATTAAATACGTAAATATAACACAAAAGAATAATGCAATACATAAGAGACACAAATTTAACGTGGTTCACCCAATATGAACTATATCCATGAAGAAAATAACTAGGCCTTTTATTCCATCTAGAAAACCCTTCTTTACAAAATCATGCATCAAAAATTACCATTAGTCGCCATGCAACACCCTATTATAAAAGTGCATTACAATTTTAGGGTAAAAACCCACCTAAAATATGTCATTCGATATGTGACCTAATAAAAAATAGTTCAGATTTACATAGAGGAAAAAACATCTATTTATGGCATGTGCTTGCTCTACTATCACCAGCCTCTCCATAAAATTTCTTTTCTTAGGATCACTCATCATCTCCAAAACTATCAATCTCTCCCCCAAATCATAGGGCTCTCCTCTCCATGTCTCAAATTCATTCACCCAATATCTCTTTCTCTCTCAAAGCTACCCCTCCAGCTGATGTACCCTCTTCCACAACATCAGTAGCTCCTCATCCGCATCCCTTCTCTCTTAGTCCTCAAATATTATGTCTCCCATATTACCCATGTCACCTAAACCTCCTATATTAATTATATCATCAATACCTATGTCAACCCAAACATCCTCACCATCCCCCTCCATGGTCACTATCTCCTCCATAGGTTGTACCCTATCAATCATCGATGCCTCTACTATCCTCTTTGTAGATGCACTATATGTGGCACCTCGCCATCACCTCGACTGATAAAGAGGTATCTCCACCTCATCTCTCACCTCTCCTTGCACCCTAGACCTCGTGCCTATCAATGATCACCCCTATGGCATAGACACCCCACTACCTGGTTGCACCCATCGATCAATCACTCTAGTACTTGCCTCCCAAATTTGAGTTGCCCACCAAACATCATACTCTGGTGTCATACCTACATCATCCACATCTAAAATAATCATTAGTGGATACCTCTTATCCATCCACAGTAATACTATAGGATGACTCCCTCTATCATCACATCACCTATAAATCATGACAAGCACCTCTAGAATGTTCTATCGTAAACTAAACTCTCGCATTACCCTATTGAACTGGAAAAACTTTTCCTATATAGTATGCCACCCCATTTTTGATCATCCGCAATAGATAGATTTCAACTGCTCCTCATCACACTTCCATACCACCTCGCCCCTCTAAGACCTCCACTAGATATCCTTAGGCTCCAACTCTCCAAAATTCACCCTCCAAAATAAATGGTCAACCTCATGTGGTATCTTCATCTCCTTCTCCTCATATGTCCACCACATAAATGTATATGGTAGTTGATTCTTCCCCCCATCATGATCATTATAGGATAACAACGTTGGTCGCTCTATCGCTATATTCTCCCATGCCCACACTTGTAGCAAAGGAGTCCAAATCAACCCTTTTCACTCCATGCACATCACATCATGTAACTCATTATAGACCTATGCCAACAACATAGGTACCCATGCAAACACAATGTTACGCTCTACCATGTCGCACACCACATCAAGCATATTCTAGGTAAACAACATCCTAAAAGCATTTGGTAGCGCATATGTCAAAATCATGAGCATCATCACACATTGACGATTAGAAAACATCCTCTAATACCAAAGATACTCATAATCCATTTTTTTAGTATCTACTTACCTTCATCGTGCACCAAATGCACGCTCCAACACCTACTCCTATCTATCATCCATTGCTACTCTCACTACAACACCGTCAATAGGTAAATTGTAAATCCTATACACGTCTTCTAAGGTGATAGTCATCTCACTCATCTAAAAGTGAAAGGTATTCCTATCTGGGTCCTATATCTCATATAGTGCTGATATGTAAGTTCTATTGGCATGAATGCTTACACACTCCCAAAATCCCCTAAACCACACTGCATCCAACCACTCTTGATTTGCATCATTCTTCAAGACCTCATCCAACTTAGCTTCCATCATCTGCACATGCTGTCATGGCTCAATCATCTTTACATGTTTCATCAACAAAAATCATACAAAATTTTGATTAGTCTCACATGTATAGTCATTCTAATCAGTTTATACACATAACCATCCATACAACTCACAACACTCCTCATGCATCTACACAACAAATTTAAGTATTTTTTCTCAATTCACACATCACCATGTGAATCCAGGTCCAATTCATAGGTCACCCTATGAATTTAACTTAACAATCATTTTGGGCATTTATTTTACCTCCCTCATGACAAACATGTCAAATACACGCAAACACAAATCCAACCAAGCACATTCAACATCAACACAATCATTCATTTCACTTATTATGCATTTCGAGACATTAAAACATGCACAATTTATGCAACATAACAAAATGGAAACACAATCACATTTTTGGATACCCATTTGACCATTTCATGGTCAAAATCCAAATAGATTTAAAATAGTACATATTTGGATCCAAATAGCCAACTTCATCCTCATCCATATATACATCATGGCATGAAATAAAAATATATATCAAACACAATGACACATAAAAATAAAATACATTTTGGATACCCATACACAAAAATCATAGTCAAATTCAACAAAATCACATCAAAATAGTACACATCCACATAGCAAGCCCAACAAATACAAAACACAAAAACAGTTGCATTTTTTAATACCCATTTCCCACTTTTATAGATAAAATTCGATCACATCTCAAAAATAGTACCCTATTTGCCCCAAAACAAGTAAAGTCAACTCAATCACATACAATTCCCACCACACAGTCAAACTGACACAAAACTTGGTCAAATATAACATCTAATCACACATTTAGATCCCATTTGGTTTGTTTAATACTTTGTATTTAAATTTTCATTAAATCTTACATGCACTCACAAAAACATGTAAAAAAACCTTCTCTACTTAATTTCACACATTTCTAAAAGTTAAAATGTACTAAATTTTAGTAACGAGTACTTATCGATGGATCTCTACATCGGTTTCCAATACCAGTATATCCCCTCATCATATCCACATCCACTTATCCAATCCACAAGTACTCTGCATCGTCAAACGTCACTCGCTCCTCACTCTCCAACTCACTCGTCATGCAAATAACCCACATGCATTTCAAAAAGGATAAATACACCTAAAAAACCTTATTTGTAGGTCACCTTGTGAATTCAGGTCTAATTTGTAGGTCACCCTATGAATTGAAGCTCCTGACCCTAAAATCACACAATTTTTGTGCCAACACCTATTTCACCCTTTCTTCTTCCTCTCTACCAAATTTCCCTCATTTTTGTCATCCATTTTCCTCTATCAATCGATTCATCACCATCATCACCTTATTTCATTTATCTCATTGTTGATTCATCATTTGAGGGGGTATTCATATACAAATACGCTTTACATACAACCAAACAATCAAACATCCAATCACAGATATCGCATTTGTCTACAAATTTTTTTGCTGAAGATTATCTCAAGATAAACCCCATCCCAAATAAAATATTTGCTAAGTCACGAGAGCCACATGTAATATCAAATATGTCTTGCTTTCATTCATGTATATCGACCTTTATCACATAGTGAATGTTATGCTTGATTCATCCATACCACTCATCTCAAATGGTTTGACATGTGTCACCTTGCACTCATAAATAAATAAGAAGAAAAATTTTGAATAGGAATTTGTTCTATTTGTATTTGGTTCATCTTGCATTGGTCGCAAAAGCAAAGAAGTTTTAAGTTGCATTCACAAGAATTTAGTATGATATTGTAAAATATTATACAAAATAAGCAAATCATCACATTGCATCCGCAACCATCTATTTGCATTCATCACCCACATTTTGCATTTTCTCCATTTTCCATTCTTCATTTCTTCTTCTTCCCCCTTCCCCTCTTGGATTTCAATCATTGTTGTATAGTCACGCTTCGAGCGACTACATACCTTTGATTAGGGTCCACCCTTCTCTTTCTTTTTTTCTCCTCTAGTTCACACACATTCCACCACCTTCTCACATCATATTTTTGCACTAAACTGTGTTCCACACAACCTAGTACAAAAGGGGAAAATGTAGATACCCAAAAGTCATACATGCTCATGTTTAAATATTTGTAGGCCACCATAGGCCATCATAGGCCGTTTTAGTCATCCGTAGGCTCCTAAACCTACAAAAACCTAGGTAAAACACACCCAAGATGCTTCCTACCCAGTTGTAATCCATCTACTAGCCCCTTAAGGCAACCTAAGCCCTTCCCTACACCTATTAGGACCTTATGGGACCATTCCCCACTAAAAATTCTAATTATTCTAATCAATATTCTAAATTACAAGTGACTTCATTAAACATACACTTTATCATTAACAAATAGGTGAATTAGGATTCTAAGCCAAAATTAGCCCTAAGCACACTCTCACACATGTGCACCATTAATTAGTTAGTATATTATTAGAAACCCTAACTAAATCCCAACCTAACCTAGGACTTAGCTAACCCTGACTAACCCTAACCCTTTCTCACACATGTGTGAGGATGAGATATTATTTTAGGGTATGTGGGCTTGAAACCTCCCCAAAATCCTAATATAATCTCACTAGGGATTGACTCCAAGGTTTGGTTCATCTAACCACACCCCTAACCTTAGCCTTTGCTATAAATAGAGGGTTCCACCACTCATTTTATGTCTCTCCCCCCTTTAAGTTGCCTTACAAAAAATTTGTAGAAATCATACTAGAGCCACATATGACAATTCTAGATCATGCATATAGCATTAGAGCATATTGGGAGCCCATATGAACAAAGGATCTCTGCCAGAAAGTAGTTGTAGACTGATTCACCCTCCACCCTACAAATTTTTGTTCCAATTTGGAGGTCACCCTATTAATTGACCTTGCAGTGGGTCTACGCCAACAAAATTAGTAGGTATCAATTCTTTAATGTTTTAGGAGCATTCCCTTGTAATTTTTATCATTTTCCATTTTACTTTTATGTCTAAATTGTCTTTATCACTATTAGGCTTGATTGAGGTAGGACCCCAAACTTACTAATCATCTTTTGTAGGTCTCAAGATCATGTACAAGAGAACCACACCAGCAAAACCATCGGTGGTCCATGCACATAGAAACCCACCTGCATCGAGGAGCCCTAAAGGAGACCATTAGAGTGCTTCACATTTGTAAATAGAAAAGAGAGATTCATCCTGTAACCCAAAAACACTCTTAATAAATAAAAAGTAGCATTTCTGAGCAATTTATATTTTATTAAGTTGTTTGATCAAATGGTCACTTTTAGTTAGCTTCATCTTGATACTTGTTAGCAAACTGTGTTGTCTTCTCCTCAATATGAGTCTACCCAAGCCTTTAGCCAATATGAGAAAAATATAAGGTGAACAAGGGGCCTTAAGTGGATCCAAACGGTTGCAAGGGAAAGCCTTTGGTTAACAATAAGTATGTTGAAGTAGAAATATAACTCATGACCCATTATATCCAATCTTGAGAGAAATCAAAGGCTACCATCATCCTTGATAAGAAGCTCCACTCCACCCTATCATAAGCCTTTGACATATCCAATTTTATGAATATTCCTCTATTGCCATATTTTTTCATTGAGTGGATTACCTCTTGAGCTAGAACCACACCATCAAATATTTACCTACCCTCTACAAAACCCCCTTGCTCATAGGAGATAATTCTATGTAGGAGAGGTTTTAGCCACTCAACCATTACCTTTGTGATTATTTTATATATGACATTGCATAAGACTATAGGTCTATAATCTGAAATATGCATCCCCTCCTCCCCTTTCGGAATTAAGGTAAAAATGTATGATTTAATACTTAAACAATTCTTTTGAAGCGTACCAAAGGCTACCATTTGATCAAGCAAGTTAACTATAACAAATCAAAATGCTCAGAAGTGTTTTCAACTCATTTTATTAAGAATTTGATACAAGATTACAGGGTGAATCTCCTTTTCTTTCTCAACAATATGTGAAACACTCTGATGGTTTCTCTTGGGGCCCCTCGAATGTAGGTGGGCTTTGATGCGTGTGTGCCACCACTGTGTGTTGTTGCTACTATTGTGTTTGTTGTTGTGATTATGTTTGCTACTACTAGAGGGCCTACAAAATGGTGTTAGTTCATTTGGGGGCCTATCATGGATCAGGCCCCATATTGATGAAGACAAAAAGACATTAAAAACATGAAACAAAGCCTAAAATGAAGTGTAAATGCTATAAAAACATGAAATGAAGGTTACCTAAAGTTTTTTCTACTGTAGATCAGTTGTACGACCAACTCGTAGGGTAGGGGGTGATCTGGAACCTAGATTCATAGGTCAGGGGGTGAATCCAACTACAGGTGCCTTCTGGTGGAGATCCTTTATCTGGATGGGCTCTTGGGATGCTTGGATGCTATTTGTACCATCCACAATCAAAAGTTTTGGTAGGATTTTGGTAGAGTTTCTGTAAGTTAGCTAAAAGGGAGAGAGAGATAATGAGAGGGGGGCCCTCTATTTATAGGAAAATCTAAGGTTAGGGGGTGGTTAGGTAGACCAAACCCTAGAGTCTATTCCATGCTAGGTTAGGTTAGGGTTTGGGGAGGTGTCATTCCCACATTCCCTAAAGGAATATCTCATCCTCACACATGTGTGAGGAGAGATTAGGGTTAACTAGGGTTAGCTAACTCCTAGGTTAGATTAGGGTTTAGTTAGGATTTCTAGGAAATATCCTAACTAACCTAATGTGCACACATGTGTGAGGGAATAATTAGGACTAATTTGGGTTTAGGATCCTAATTAACCTTTTTAAGTCATAAAGTACACTTAAGTGAAAAGTGACTTTACAATTAGAAATTCAATTAACTTAATTAGGATTTTTGGGAAGTAATAGTCCCATGGGGTCCTAATTAGGTGTAGGAAAGGGCTTAGGTTGCCTTAGGGAGCTGATAGGTGACCTCCTGATAGATAGAAGGTGGTTAGGACATGAATTGTGTAGTTTAGTAGGGTTTCATGCCTATAGGCCAATGAGATGGCCTACGTAGGTCTACGAAGGTCTACGATAGTCTAGAGCGGTCTACGTTGGTCTAGAGTAGTCTATGGTGGTCTACAATGGTCTACACTGGTCTACAATAGCCTAGAGGGGTCTAGGATGGTCTATGCAAACCTACAAGTGTCTGGATAGATCTACAAGTATGTAGAGGTAGACATGTGCAACTTTTGGGTGTCTACATTTGCCCCTTTTTGTACTATATTGTGTGAAACATAGTTTAGTACAAAAATGTGATGGGAGAAAGTAGAAGATGAAGGAAGGAAGAGAAGAATAGAATCTAATCAAAGGTATGTAGCTGCTCGAAGTGTGACCATACAACATTGACCAAGAATCGAGGAGAGAAGAGAGGAATAGGAATCCAACCAAAGGTATGTAGTCACTCGAAGCGTGACCATACAACATTGATCGAGGAATCTAGGGAGAGAAGAGAAGAAGAAAGGAGAAAGAAAAGGGAAAGAAGAGAGGAGGAGAAGAGAAAGAAAGGAAGGAAGAAGGAGAAGAGAGAAAAGAGAAGAGAAAGAAAATGGAAAATGTTGATGATGAATGCAAATGGATGATTGCGGATGCAATGCGATGATTTTGTTGATTCTGTATGATATTTTGCAATGTCATACTGGTTGCTTGTGAGGGCAACTTATGACTGCTTTGCTTTTGCGACCAATGCAATATGGTCCAAAGTACGAATAGAACAAATGCCTATTCAAATTTTTGTTGTTGATTGATTGATGAGTGCATGGTGACATGTGTCAAACCATTTGAGCTAGGTGACATGGATTATTCAAACATGTCATTCATTATGTATCATGAACGCCAGAGTGACATCTCTGAATGTTGCGCATGGATTATTCAAATGTGTCATTCATTATGTGATCATCATACATACATGAACGCCAGAGTGACATCTCCATTGTTGTGCATAGCTCTCGTGATCTAACAAATATCTGGTTGGTTGGTTTTAGTATTATCTTGAGATAATCTTCAGCAAAAATTTGTGTAGATAGATGTGATATCCATGATTTGGATGTTTGATTGTTTGGTTGCATGTAAAGCTAACTTTTGTATATGAATACCCCCTCAAACGAGGAATCAACAATGAGGTGAATGAAATGTGGTGAAATGATGATGAGTCGATTGATAGAAGAAAATGGTTTGCAAAATATGGAAAATTTGCAAATTAGCATGAAGATGGAGGGGAAGAATCTTTTGGAATGAAGAAAATTTGAATTTTGTGTTGTTTGGTTCAAATCACAGGGTGACCTATGATTTGGTGTTGAATTCGCATGGTGACCTATGATTTGGGTGGATTCATAGGGTGACCTACGATTTGGGTTGAAATCATAGGGTGACCTATGATTTAGGGTTTTGAGGCATATAAAAGCCTTTTGGCGCGCGTGTGGGGTCATTTTTATGATGCGTGAGTGGAGGAGTGAGGTGTGAGTGAAGAATTTTGATGTGGAGTACTTGCAAATTTTTGATTCGACTTGATTATGGTGAGGGGTCAAACTGGTGTTGGTAGTCATCATGGGGAGCCACGGGTAAGTGTTCTAACCCTTTGTATTTGAATTTTTGGAATTGCATAATTGAAATTGAATGTGGTAGGGTAGCATTTTTCTTGTTTTTGTTATGCATGTTTAATTTGCTTAAAATTTAAACACAAAGTGTTAAACAAGCCAAATGGGTATTTGGAATGATTGTCCTTTTTTTTTTGACCTATTTTGGAGATTATTTGACTGTGTGATTTGGGTTGGAAATGAATTTTGTTTGACCTTGATTTTCATGCCAAACCGTGTGTTGTTTGCAAAATATTTTTGAACTTTCACCATGAAATAGCAAAATGGGTGTCCAAAATTGTGATTGTTGTTTTGATTTGACTTGATTTGATGATGTTTTGGATTTGGCACATTGTACGATGTAAATGATATATGTGGATGTAGCTATTTTTGGGTAAATGGTGTACTATTTTCTAAATATTTTTGAACTTTTACCATGAAATGGTGAAATGGGTATTCAAAAATGTGATTGTTATTTTTTTTTGATTTTTTTTGGTAATTGTTTTGAATTAGGTGATGTAATTCATTGTTGTTTGATATGTTGTTGGATGTTTTGGGAAATGGTGTACTGTTTTCCCAATGTGTTTGAACTTTCACCATGAAATGGGGAAATGGGTATTCAAAAATGTGACTGTTATTTTGATGTGATTTGGTAATGTTTTGAATTAGATTTTTTTTTTGGTGTTTTGTGAATGTATTTTTTATTTTTGACATTCACCATGAAATGGGAAATGGGTATTCAAAATTTTTATTTTGGGGTATGAATGATGTGAATTTTGTGATTGTATTATTTTAATTTTTTCAATTTTTTGTGTTGAGGTATGGTTGAGGTTGTGCATTTGTAGTGTCTCGAAATGTATGAAGATGTATTTTTTTTACATAGAATGCAGTTGTATGATGATTGTATTGTAGTCATAGGACTAAAATTGTGTATTATGATACTAACACAAATTTTATTGTGATGTTTGTGAATGAAATAGGTGAAGATGATTGAGCCTCATCATCATGTGCGAACGATGAAGGTGATGTTGGTGAAAGAGTGGAGTGATGCTGATTTGGAGTGGTTGGATTCAGTATGGCTGAGAGGAGTGTGGGAGTGTGTTAGCATTCATGCTAACTAGGCCTACATATTAGCTCTGTGTGAGATGTGGTATCTTGATAGGAACACCTTCTATTTACTGACGAGTGAGATGATAATCACCCTAGAGGATATCTATAGGATTTACAAGTTACCAGTTGAGGGTGTTCCTATGAGGGTGGTAGATGATGGTAGGCATGATGCAGTGCTACAACATACATTTGGTGAGAGGTGGAGGGAGGTAGATACCAAGAAGGGCATTGACTATGAGTATTATTGGTATCATAAGATGTTGTCTAATCACCATTGTGTGGTGATGTTGATGATTTTGACATGGGTGCTTCTTGATGCTTTCGGGGTGAAGTTCACCTGGAACATGTTGGATGTAGTGTGTGATATGGTGGAGCACAAGGTTGTGTTTACATGGGCACCTATGCTACTAGCCTAGGTATATAGGGAGTTGCATGATGTGGTGAGGATAGGGTGAAAGGGACTGAATTGGGTCCCTTTACTATAGGTTTGGGTGTGGGAGCACATAGTAGTGGAGCGACCAACACTATTGCCATACTTGGTACATGAGAAGAAGAGTAAGACTTTATCGTATGCGTTGAGGTGGTGGATGGATGAGGAGAAGGGCATGAAGAGACCACATGAGGGTGATTACTTATTTTGGAGGATTACTTTCAGATAGTTGGAGCTGAAAGATATCCAGTGGAGGCCTTGGAGGGGGGAGTGGTGTGGGAGAAGGATGATGAGTAGCTTAGGGCTATATGATGAGGGTGATGGGTTGTAGGATGATATACCCATTAGGTTGAGTTATTTCCCTTCAGTAGGGTGATGAGGTAGTTTGGATTGTGGTAGGGTATGCTAGATGTACCTATGATGATCTATAGGTGGAGAGGTGATAGGGGATGCATCTTATGGTACCTCCTTGGGATGGTGAGAGGGATCCACCGATGGTGATTCTTGATGTAGCTGATGTGGGTACCACTCTTGAGTATGATGCCTAGTGGGCTAGGTAGGATTGGGAGGTAGGTACTAGTGTTATCGAGCATGTGATGGGACTAGTGGGGTGCCTTCATGAGAGGGAGAGGCACTAGGTGGATCAGGGGTGAGGGCTAAGACATCTCTTTGATGGTCAAGGTGACTTTAGAGAGGGGAGTCTAGTGCACCTAGTGATATGGGTGGGGTTCAATAGGATGTGGAAGCTAGTGACTAGACCATAGTGGGGATGTGGTGATGGAGGATATAGGTGTGGATGTGGATGTTGATGACATGATTGATTTTGGGGATATGGGAGATATCCCATTGGAGGAGTAAGAGAGGAGATATTTAGAGGAGGAGTTGATGATGTTGTGTGATTGAGTACAACATTTAGAGGGAGAGTTACATGATTGTGAGGAGTGATTGATAGTAGTTGATATAATGAGTACTATGGAGAGGAGAGATCTAGAGCTTTAGTGTGTAGAGCTATGAGGTAGACTTGCTACAGGAGAGGAGGTATGTGAGTTTAGAGTTTTAGTCTCATGAGAGTTGTAGTTAGAAAGTTCAATATGGAGGTGGTTAGGTTAGAGTTGGTGGGAGCATCTATGGAGGTTGAGATGTTGCTCATGTGGCTGAGGTGACCAATTTGCATGCTAAGGTGGAGCGGTTATGGTAGGAGTTAGGAGAGGTGAGGGTTCTTATAGATGAGGTTGCTCTTTAGGCTGAGATAGAGTAGTTGAGAAAGGGGAATGAGGATCTAGTGGATAGGTTGAGAGATGAGGTTTTGATGAGGTATGATTGTGAGATAGCCTTGATGGTCTAAGGGATTGCACTACTAGATTATGATAGGTCATGATCGAGGTCGAGATCATGGTCGTGAGCATGGACTCAGTCTGAGTAGAGTCATCAGAGTGCTACTTCCATAGGATGGAGAGAGGTGGGTATGGGTAGGCTACTAGGTGTAGGTGGGTGGTGGTGCTCTAGGATTAGAGGGAGTTGTAGCAGTTGTAGGCACTAAGGCATCTAGAGTAGGTGTTGAGTCGAGTAGGATGGTAGCAATGTGTAGAGTGGAGTAGGTAGGTGGGGCTCATGAGGGGAGTGGAGAGACTCCTGGTGATCAGTAGGGGTGATGTTTATATGTATGGGTATTGATCCCTATTGTAGCCATTAGGTATTTTTGAGGATAGATAGTGGACATTATCTTATTTTGTAGCTTGAGGGTATTTTGATGATTATATATATAGATATAACTTTTGTTGTGGCTCTTATATGTGTGTGTAATTTTTTATTTGCATTTTGTGTTGCTTTTGTGTATGATTGTTGTGATGTATGGATGTGTAATGTAGAATGTTGGTATGTACCTGTATGATAGATGAATTTATGTGTATGGGGTAACACATAGGAAAATTAGATCATTGTAACGTAGACAACACTGCTTAGTGATGTGACACTGATGAATGCATGTTGGAGAGATGTAATGTTGCATGATGGAGATTGAGATGTTGATATGTAATGCAATGTAGATAACATGTATGTTTGATAGATGTGATGTTGCATGTATCTTGAAATTTGAAATGCATCGAGGAAACACTTGTATCATAACATAAACCTATGTGGATGCGATCCATACCATAATATCATGGATATAAGATGGTATAGGGGTATGTGTAAGACTCTTGACTAACATAGTTATTGCAATCAAACATCCTAAATAACTGAACTAGGTTTTTATTGACAACTTATGACTAACCTGGCTAGGTCAAAGTCTATCATGGACCAGTGTGTGCAAATGAGTGATGTTCATTTATCCATTTTGAGGGAGGTAGGATGAACCCATTGTAAACATAGCCAAGGTAGCTAGCTCATCCACAAGCGCTCAGTGATCTGTACAAAAGAAGGTCACTAATGTGATAGATGTGTCACCACTTGTAAGACTATTCCACTAGAAGGCAGGCGCTTAGGGCCTATAGTTGGTGATGGAAATCATCCCATGATGTTATGTTAAACCTAAGGACCAAAGGTGATGAAGCATAACACTTGTGATATCTTGGAGGCTTTTCCTTTTGTTTTTTGCCCCTCGATTATTGCTTGTGTCTCATTTGTGGTGCTCTTTTTTTTTTTTTTTTTGTATGGGCATTGGATTTTGTTTTCTACCCGTATTTGTGATTCTTTGTTATGCTTATCCCTTTGTTTATCCCTAGGTCATATGTTGATCATGCAAATGATAGGATGAGTAGGGGAAACCATTCTCTAGATGGTGATATCTATGCAAGGTGTTATCTTCCCTAGACTCAAAAGGTGCTTTAAATTTATGCCATGTGTGAATGGTCCCTGAAAGAAGTTGAATCAACAATGGAAAGCTATAAGGAGTGTAATAACCTATCAGCTAGAGGTGATGCTTGATTGGTTGTAACTATCAGATGGTCAAAACTTACACAATACCCTATAATCTATGATCCTGAGTGAAAGGTGTGGACATCCATGTGGTGATGCTAACAAGTGTGTATGTTATTTCCTATTATGAGTACATTTTTAGAAGGAGAATATATAAACTTGAATAAAATTATGATAGAAGAAGTGATGTATATATGCAATGAAAGATGGGATGTAAGAGGAATATTTTCTTACAAGAGGAATTTGTATGTAATGAAGCTAGATGAACATTTTGAAATTCATATTTATAGATGATCATGTGTAATGATGGTGATGAGAATCACAAGATGTGGTGAGGTTGCCCTAGCGTGTGGGGGATGTATCAAACCTGAAGAGATTATGTAGTTGTAGATGATGTATGTGATGAGAATGACCAAAGAAATGCTAACTAAAAAGGTGACAAAGGAAAAGAAAATATAGGAGGAAATAGGAGAAGATTAGAAATGCGAGAAAAGTAGAGGAAGAGTAGGAAGATGATAGAAGTAGCATAGGTATGTAGCCACTCAAAGCATGACCATACAACTATGCTTGATAAATAGAGGAAGAAGAAAGAGGAGAAGAAGAGAAGAAAGGTGAAAATAACCTAGAGATTTCAAAAATTGTGAGGGTTAGATCATGATCGGGTTGGTGATGTGACAAGGTGACCAAGGTGTTGTTGATTTGTATAGTTGTCTAGTCATTGGAATTGGTGTGATGTTGTTGTGTTGGATTCATGGGGTGGCAATGGGTGAGATACTAGGTGATGTGGAGGGCTTTGAAGTTGGATGGATGAAGGGGTGTCTTTGGGTGATTGGATTGGTTCTTCAAATAACATATCATTTACTAGGGTTTCAAAGGTATGACATATGTTGATGTCATGCCCTAGTTGGTGATGGTAAATGTAAAATTGATTCTCATGAAAGTTTTATGGCTTGGGGTGTAGTGGGTCCATAGGATGAATTTTGGGTAGGGCAATGAGGCCTTGGTGTAGTAACTGATGGAATGTTTGGGCTAGTGGTGCGGATTAGATTGGCATGGGGTAAATATAAGGTTTGGGTGGTGTCAAGTGAGGAAGGGGTGGAGTGGAGGTGAGTGTTTGGGAGGTAGATCAGGAATTTGGTGATGGTTGAATCCTAGGTCTAGTGGTCGGCCTAGGATGAGGTGTGAAGATTTGGGTTATGGTAGGTTGGTGAGGAGAAGTATAATAATGATAATGATTGAAATGGAGTTCAAGATTATTGAGGTAGGAAAGAATGTGTTGGATATCAAGTGAAGAGGGTGATAAAATCGAGGGTGGTGGGGATCAAGATTTTGGTGAATATGTCAAAGTGTGGTATAACTATGAAGATCTAGGTGAAGAGGAAGGAGAGTGGAACTGCACCACTGATGATGAGGTAGGTTGAAATGGAAGACCACGTAGTGTGGATGGTGGTGTCTATAGAATGGGAGGAGTGGGAGATGGCTCGAGATAGCATCGATGATGAGTTGGGATAGGTTACGTAGAGGTGAGTAGGGAAGCATGTGCTTGGAGGGTTTGAGCATATGGGGACATACCACTCGAGAGGGGTGGAGGTAAACATGGAAGGCATGTTGGGTGAAAGGTAGGCCCCCTATTAGGTGGGTAGTAACCTAAAGGGGGATGATGGACCAAAGAAGGTGGTATGTAAGGGTCCCTCTCATCATGAGATGGAGGGGGTGGAGATCCTCATGGGTGAGGATGTGAGTGCTCCTCCTTGTCATCAAAGGAGGATAATGAGACCTAACTATCACTTGATCGGGGTGAGTAGGAGGAGTCTCTATGAATAGGTGAATGGTATTGAGGTGATGGGTGATGATCTGAGTGGGAAGATGGTGAGGATTTTCGAGCATGAGTCGAGGTAGGTGGTCATGTAAGATCGGATGGAGTGATTGGAACTAGGGGTAATATCGAGAGGTCTTGCATGGTGAGATCTAGAGATGTTGTGGGTGTATGCATGGAATAGTGTATATCTATTGATGATGTGGTAGTCGATGATGCAAAAACCTACAAAAATATATAAATACCAATAGTATATAAATGATGTAAAAAGAAGCAAAATATTCCTGCTGTGAAATAGAAAGTGAAACACCGTATGTGAGGTGTTGTGTGTGATTTTGTCTAAATTGCAATTTAATGACAATGTACATAACCTATGATGTCACAAACCTAGGTAGGCTAGGCATTGAATGCATGTAGGTGGATGATGTTGATAGGTTCAGGTTTAGCATGTCCTTCCAAATTTACCAATCGATAGGCACTAGAACTAAATCTATGTGTAATAATGTATGGGCCAAGCTAGTTGGGAGTGAACTTGTCTCATTGCTGGTGGGGTTGACTCATGATTTGCTGATTTTCCTTGAGTACCAGGTCACCAATTTGAAATTTGTATTGATGTACCTTACTATTGTAGGCATGATGAAGGTGATCCTGATAAACACATGTGTGTTCGATGGTATGGATACGCCACTCATCTAGGAGTGTTAACTGATCAAGGTGGGCTTGATGGGTAGTGTCATCATCAATGAAGTCTTTCATGGACACTCGTAAAGAGGGTATTTCAAGCTCGAGGGGCATGATGGCCTCAGCTCCATAAACTAATGAGAATGGGGTTGCCCTAGTGGGAGTATGAATGCTTGTGCGGTAAGCCCACAAAGCCAATGGCATTTGGTTGTGCCAATCATGGTGTGACTTTATGACTATCTTATGTAGGATAGAATATATAGTTTTGTTGGTGGCTTCCACTTGACCATTACCCTGAGGGTAATATGGGGTAGAAAAGCTATGGTGGATGTGGAATTTGGCATAGAGAGCATGGATAGTTTTGTTCTTGAAGGATTTTCCATTGTCCGAGATGATTTGGGATGGGATCCCAAAGTGGCATATGATGTGATCAGTAATGAATACCATGATTTTGGCCCCCATGGTTTGGACAAGTGGGATTGCTTCGACCCACTTTGTGAAGTATTCTATGGTGGTTATGATGAACTTATGATTGCTTGATGAAGTAGGTGTGATTTGGCCAATAAGGTCAAGGTCCCACTGGGAGAAGGGCCACATGGACTGGATAGGCTGGAGCGCTTGTGAAGGGAGATGCATGAGATTTGCATGTTGTTGACACTTGATGCATCATTTTACATACTCACAACAATCATGTTCCATTTTGGGCCAATAGTAGCCCATGCATAGGATACGCTTTGTGATGGCCATGCCACTGAAGTGGCTACCACAAGTACCATCATGAGTTTCTTGCACTACTCATTGGGATTCGTATGGTTCTAGGTAGTGCAAGAGGATGCCATCATAACTACGATGATAGAGGATGTCCCCTAGTAATGTATAATGGATTACCCTTTGTTTGAATGCTCGATGATGAGCATGTGGTAAATCATATGGTAAGAAACCTAGTTTAATATAGTCCTTGATTTGTAAAAACCAAGGATCATGAGGTTCAGTTTGGACAATGTGAATACCCTCATCATCTATGGTGGGTGAAGGTGCGATGGTAGATTGATTTAGGGTGTGAATAGACACATGTGTGGTGTCAGAAAGGGGATTTTGGGGTATGAGTGATCCCAATGAAGCCATGGTATCTATGAAATAGTTTGATGAGCATGGGGTAGCTTTGATAACATACCACTCAAACTAGGTGAGAAGTTGTTGGGCAATTTGTTTGTATTGCTGGAGAACTAGGCAACGACATTGCCAGATCTCCTGGACCTGATTAACAATTAGGAGGGAATCACCTATGATGTGAAGGCATCGAATGTGCATGGAGTGAGCTTGTTTCAATCCCAATATTAAGGCCTCATATTCTATATTATTGTTAGTGCATGGGAAGCCTAATTTGAAGGAAAAGGGGAGCAGTTCCCCATCTGGTGTAAAGAAAATGATGCCTGCACCCCCGATGTGAGTGCAATGGGAGCCATAAAAGAAAAGTGTTAAATCCACTGGCATTTTGGGTTCAACATATTCTTTGGCTTCTATGACATGGAAGATGGAGTCATCAGGGAGTTGGATGAGAAGTGGTTGGTCGTCATGCAATGGAGCTTTAGCCAATTGGTCTACGATGACCTATCCTTTTATGGATTTTTGTGAAATGAATTCTAGATCAAATTTAGTAAGAAGCATGATCCATTTGGTTGTGCGAGAGTTATGATAACTCTTGTTCATCATGTATCAAAGTGGGTTGTCATGAGCGATAACAAAGGTGGTATGGTTCAGCATGTAATGGCGTAGTTTTTGGGTGGCAAAAACTATAGCTAGGCATAGCTTTTCCATATATGCGTAACGCATCTCGTAGCTAACTAGGGTGCGACTAATGTAATAGATGGCTTGCTCATGATTGAGCACATTCTTTTGTGCTAACAATGTACCAAGTGTGAAGTCTATAGTGGTGATGTACAGAATAAAAGGTAGTTGTGGGTGTAGAGGAGATAGTACTAGTGAGGAGGTGAGATAGGCTTTGATCGAGTCAAAATCTTGTTGATATTTGTCATCCCATTTGAAAGAGACCCCTTTTTGCAAAAGGTGATTGAAAGGCTTACATTTATCCAATAATTGGGTGATGAACCATCGGATTGATGTGATTTTACCCTACAAGCTATGTAATTGTTTAAGGTTGGTGGGAGGAGGCATCTCGATGATGGCCTTGAATTTGTTAGGGTCAACTTCGATGCCTCATTGAGAGATGATGAACCCTAATATTTTTCCTGATGTAACACCAAAGATGCACTTCTTTGGGTTGAGGCACACGTTGTGCTCTAGGAGGTGATCAAATATTTTACGTAAATTGGCTAGATGTTGTGAGCATTCTTTAGACTTTGTGATGAGGTCATCTACGTAATATTCCATGATTTTATGCATGTAATCATGAAAGATATATGTCATTGCATGCTGGTAGGTTGCCCCAATGTTTTTGAGGCCGAATGGCATGACCTTGTAATAGAAGGTCCCCTAGGGGGTTGTGAAGGATGTTTTGTGTTGATCGGTAGGATTGATCTTAATTTGGTTGTAACCAAAAAATCCATCCATGAGGGATATCATTTCATGACTGATGATGGAATCGACAAGGGAGTCGATGTTTGGCAATGGAAAATTGTCTTTGGGATAAGCTTTGTTCAGATCATGGAAGTCAGTGCAGACTCGAACCTCGCCTAAAGGTTTGGGCACTGGCACCATGTTAGATACCCATTCGGGATAGTCGATGGGTTGAATAAAATCTACATCAAGGAGCTTTTGTAGCTTGAATTTAACTAACAAAGCAACCGTAGGGTGCATACATCATAGTTTTTGTCGGACAAGCTTAGCATCTTTGTCCAATGTAAGATTGTGAACTACTAAAGATGGGTCAAGACCCGACATGTCTTTGTAGGACCAGGTGAATACCTTGATGTATTCTTTAAGGAAGGTAGTGAATAACATGCATTATTCAGGTGAGAGGCTAGCAATGAGTTTGATGATATGAGGGTTGTCAAGATCATCACCAATATCAACATCGATGGTTTCTTCTATCAACATGTGGGAACCATCACGAAGTTTCTCTAGGATTGGAATGAGGTGGAGGTCATCGATGACCTCAGGTATGTCATATTCATCATCTAAATATATGTCCATGTGATGGATGCATGGAATGTGAGGTGGATTTGATGATGAAGGAGCATTTGCTGCATGTAGGACGTGTGGTGATAACAGGAAGTCTTGTGGAGAAGGTATTGATGAAATGTGAGTTAGGTCAATGAAATTTGGGTTGGGGATGTTGTCCCAATTTGTGTGAGATGTGTATCAAAGTGGCACGAAGAGGTCCACATCAACCATGTTAACATAAGTGATGGAAGAATCTAATAGTGATGAATCTGATGATGAAGATTCATGAGTTTGTGAGCATCGAGAAAGGTGTAACGATGGATGCAAGACAATGGGTGGTGATCGAGGCCATGTTATGGATTTTCAGAGTTGGTGACACATGTGTGAGGGTCTAGCTAGATACATCAACAATAAAGGGGGAAGTGTGATGTTGCACTATGGGGCTTTAGGTGTGAGGGACAATGCAGTGAATTGATTAACTAGTTCATCGATGCAGCATGAGGACGTGTCATCTAGGGAAGGGACTTCATGAAAGAAGTATGAGGGAACCATGATCGTAGAGTGGGGAGATGAGTTCTCATCGAAGAGGTCCATATCAACATATTCTTCTAAGGTGTGCACAGGAGGTGGTATGGGATGCAAGGAAATATCTTGCAGTTCATCCTCGAGTGTATGGACAGCTGTGGGCTGGTATCCTAAACCTGATTTATCCATGGGTAGTTGGACACGAGGATTTATAGGTGTGCATAACCCTTGTTCATAATATCCTAGCCCAAATCTATGCCAATGAAAGCATCAAAGATAATGCAATGTGAATTGGGGGTTGGACATGTGATCTAAGGTACCACAAAAGTTGGACTATGGTGGTGGAGGGATGATAGGCGGGAGTGAAGAATCAATGCTCGCATACACAAAGTTGGTATAATTTTCTAGGGAACCTAAGCACATGACTATACCAATGGTAAGTACCAAAGTGGATGGGTGACCAAAGTCATGGGTAGACTAGATTGGAGGTGGATGCAAATGAGCATCGTGGATGTTGTAGTCACCAGGACCAGTGTTTGTCATGAAGATAGAAACCTGGGGTGATGTACGCATGGGTGAACGAGGTGGTGAGTCTAAATCAGATGATGATGATGCAAGTTGGGAATCCCGAATGGTGGTCATAGATGATTGAAATAGCTGGTCATCAAGGTGGGTAGCTCATTGCTCCCAATCATGGCATTCGATAGCCATAGATGGGATGGGCTGGTAAGCATGTGGGAACTATGAGGGAGGAGGAGTAAGTGTTGGCGGTGACCTATGAGGGGATGTGAATGACTAAGGTCATGGGTAAAAAGGGAGTGGTGGCATTTGTGGTGTAGGTAAGAGAGGAGGTTCCATAGAGGAGGATGGATGCGAGGTGGGGGTTGGCCACGATGAATATGACAAGCATGCTGTCGATACGGGTGGTGGATCTATAGATGATGAGGGTTGTGAAGGTGGTGGGGGCCATGAAGAAGGTGGTGAAAAGGGTACGACAGTAGGATAGGGTGCTATACTAGATGATGATGGTGGCATGGACATTGCTGGTGGTGAGTGCGTACATGTCCCGGATGAAGGTTGTGGTGAAGGCACTAATGAGGGAGGAGGTATGAATGCTCCTGGTGGGTGAGGATTAGATATGGGAAGGACCTATGTCATAGATGAAGAAGGTCTAGGTGGGAGATCTATGATGTTGCAAAATTTGAAAGGGTCCTCATCGGTAGGAACACAATGGACAAGCCCGTTGTAGATGTATTTAAGACAATGGTGTAATGTAGATGGCACACACTGCATATCTCTAATCCATGGATGTCCAAGCAAGATATTATACTACATTTCACCCTAAATAACATGGAATAGAATCAGAATAGTACGTACACCTACACAAATGGGTAGGATAATGGATCCTACTGTAGGTCACATTGAACCATCAAATGCATGAAGGTCCAGTGAGGGTGTGGAGAAGTGAGCGGGTGAAATGTGTAGGTGATGTAGAGCCATGGTGGAAATAATGCTGATTGAGGAACCGGTATCAATGAGAACATATTTGTAAGTGATGTTATTGATGGTTGCTTGAATGTGAAGGGGAGGATCTGCTCCTTTGCCTATGAGTTCAGTGATCTTGTGGTCATGGAAACTGATAGATGGCTGAAGGCAATGCGGGAATATTACCCACAAAGTTGAAAAACACATTGGTATCATGGGTCTCGAGGTCGATGGAGTGAAGGATATCATTTAATGCCTCACGATGGGGTTGATATTGTTGTAGGAGGTCAAAAATAGACAATCTAGCAGGGGCATTATGTAGTTGATGCGTAAGGCTACCATGAATGGTAATGAAATTCTGTGGGGGATGAGGTGGGATGACACATGTGTGAGGGTCTAGTCAGATACATCAACAACAAAGGGGGAAGTGTAATGTTGTACTATGGTATTTTAGGTGTGAAGGACAATGCGGTGAATTGATTAACTATTTCATCGATGCAACATGAGGATGTGTCATCTGGAGAATGAACTTCATGAAATAATTCTAAGGGAACCATGATCATAGAGTGGGAATATGAGTTATCATTGAAGATGTCCATATCAACATATTCTTCTAAGGTGTGCATAGAAGGTGGTGTGGGATATAAGGAAATATATTGCAGTTTATCCTCAAGTGTATGTACAGTTGTGGACTGATATCCTAAACCTAATTTATCTATGGGTGGTTGCACATGAGGATTTATAGGTGCGTGTAACCCTTGTTCATAATTTCATTTCTCAAATCCACACCAATAAAAATGTTGAAGATAATGCAATGCAAATTGGAGGTTGGACATGTGATCTAATGTACTACAAAAGCTAGACTACAATGGTGGAGGGATGATAGTTGGGAGTGAAGAATCAATGCCCACATACACAAAGTTGGTATAATTTTATAGGGAACCTAACTACATGATTGTACCAATGGTAAGTACTAAAGTGGATGGGCAACCAAATTCATGAGTAGACTATATTGTAGGCAAACACAGACAAGCATTGTGGATGTCGTAGTCACCAGGACTAGTGTTTGTCATGAAGATAGATACCTAGGGTGACTTACGCATGGGTGAAAAATATAGTGATTCTAAATAATATGACAATGATGCAAGCTGGGAATCTTGAATGGTCATCATAGATGATTGAAATAGCCGGTCATCAAGGTGGGTAGCTCATTTCTCCCAATCATGGCATTCGATAGCCATATATGGGATGGGTTTGTAACTATGTGGGAACTATGAGGTAGGAGGAGTAAGTGTTGGTAGTGACCTATGAGGGGATGTGAATGACCGAGGTCACAAGAAAAAAGGAAGTGGTGGTGTTTGCAGTATAGGTAAGATAGGAGGTTCCATAGAGGATGATGGATGTGAGGTGGGGACTGGTCATGATGAAGATGACAAGCATGCTATCGATATGGGTGGTTGATCTATAGATTATGAGGGTTATGAAGGTGGTGGATCCCATAAATAAGGTGGTGAAAAGGGTATGATAGCGAGATAGGGTGTTATACTAGATGATGATGGTGGTATGGATATTGTTTGTTGTGAGTGCATAGATGTCTTAGATGAAGGTTGTGGTGAAGGCACTAATGAGGGAGGAGGTATGAATGCTCTTGGTGGGCAAGGATTAGATATGGGAATAACCTATGTCATAGATGGAGAAGGTTCAAGTGGGAGATATGTGATGTTGCAATATTTGAAAGGCTCTCCATCGGTAGGAACACAATGGATAAGCCTGTTGTAGACATATTTAAGACAATGGTGTAATGTAGATGGCAAACACTGCATATCTCTAATCCATGGATGTCCAAGCAAAATATTATACTACATTTCTCCTATAATAACATGAAATGGAATTGGAATAGTATGTACACCTACACAAATGGGTAGGACAATGGCTCCTACTATAGGTCACATTGAATCGCCAAATGTGTAAAGGTCCAATGAGGGTGTGGCGAAGTGAGTGGGCATAATGTGTAAGTGATGCAGAGTCATGGTGCAAATAATATTGATTGAGAAACTGGTATCAATGAGAAAATATTTTTAAGTGATGTCATTGATGGTTGCTTGAATGTGAAGGGGAGGATCCCCTCATTTACCTATGAATTATGTGATCTTGTGGTCATGGAAATTGATGGATGGTTGAAGAAAATGTAGGATATTACCCACAAATTTGAAAAACACATTGGTATCATGGTTCTCAAGGTCAATTGAGGGAAGGATATCATTTAATGCCTCACAATGAGGTTGAGATTATTGTAGGAGGTTAAAATAGATAATTTGGTAGGGGAATTATGTAGTTGATGCATAAGGCTATTGCAAATGGTAATGAAATTCTATGGGGGATGAGGTGGGGCTTGAGGAGTTGTAGGCACTTATGGAGAAACAAATGGTTCTAGTATAGAGGCTACCAGTACAATTTTACATGAAGTATAATGTTTATTTCGAGTGGTAAGGTTGATCATGCCCACTATGTTGCATGAATGGGGGTTGTGATGGAAAATTTTGACTTGTCTTGGTGGCACTAAAGGGTTTTATTGAGGTGTTTAGGGATTAGTCCCATGGTGCTTAGGTAAGGGATTTTGATATATCCCTAGGTTCTAGTTCTTAGAGGGTTTGAAACTTGAATGGTTCCTTGATCGATGAGATCTTTGAACATACTATAAAAAAACAACATGATTTGATATCATGGCTACGCTGTCTATGGTATCCATAGAAGGCTTGCTCAACGTAACCTCAAGGCTTAGGTGCATTTGGATCAAGAGATCAAATTTTTGGTAGGTTTATGTGACCTACCATGTATAACCTCTAGAATAATACTGGGAGAGGCTTAGAAAGTGATGTTAAGTTATGCTATGGAGGTGGAGGACAAGGTCCTTGAGCCTACTATGGTCTAGGTGGAAGGGGTGCATTGGTTTGAAATAGTTTTTGTTGTGGAGGAGGAGGTCATGGGACCAGTTTTAGGACTGAATAAGTTGTTGCCACTTGGTCGATTTGTGGTGGTCGAGGGAAAGGTTGATTGGGTGTGTTTATATTAAAGAAAATTTTGGATTTGTATGAAGTCTTTTATCTTAGTTTTATTTTATCAGATTAGACCTTTATGTCCTCAATGAATTTTGCTTGAGCAATGACTTCCTCAAAGGTGTAACTTTGGTGAAGTTGTAGGGAGGTGGAGATGTGTTTATGGCAACTCTTTGAGAAGAGTGTAACCAACTCCATATATGGGAGGTTATGAGTGAGGTCATGTATGACCGCTCTCCATATAGAGATAAATTCTGTGATTGGTTCATCATCAACCTATCGTAAAGCATAGACATCAAATAAATTTATCTTCTTTTTTATGTTTATAGAAAATTGCTCAAGGAAAAAATTGGCCAGTTGCTCAAAAGTGTAGAGGTTGTGGTGTAGGAACATGTTGTATCAGTCTAGTGCTTGTCCCAAAAGTGAAAGGGAGAAGGTACGTAACATGAAAGGATTTCTACTATGAAGCTGGTAGCAAGCTAAGCGGTAATTACTGACATACTCATGCGGGTCCTCCTTGCTTTTAAACGTATCATACTTCAACATATTAAAGTGATATGGGTAATAAGGGATGGGAACTGAGGGATGTAATGGATCATTGCAGAGCTCATCATACATGGGTTTCTGTGGTACATAACTGGCAGTGTGAAGGATTAACATCTTAACTTCATATCTTAAGATTTGAAATTTAGGTGTTACTTGTGTAGGAGATGGTACTATTGGGGGTGAATCCTGCAAATATGGGGAGTATTGAAATTGTTGTTCTTCCCAATGTGGGGGAGGAACATATTGCAACAAATATTGATGATGTTTTTATGGCATAGGATAAGATTTTGAAACAACTTGCATAGTTTACTATAGAGTAGGTGGTTGCTAAGGATAATAGTATTGCGTGTGCACAGTCTGAGGTTGTTGTATGGGGGTTTTTTGGAGAGGAAAAAATGGTTGTGCCATAGGAGGCAACGATCAAGGAGGTGGTGTGAAAAATGTGGGTCCAAAAAATATAGGTGGATTTGAAGATGTTTGAATGGACTGTGTGACTTGTGGATAGGATGAGGTATCTAATGATGATGTCTACATCTGGATAGGTAGAAATTATGTTAAAAATCCTAGTTGGTAAGTTTGGGATGTTGGATACATAAGCTATGAAGGATTTCAAGACTCGAACGTGGGTAGGTAGCTCGAATTCATAATCTAAAATGGAGGAAGTGGAGGAATCTAAAAGGGAGGCGTAGATGAGGATGGATTGGAAGAGGGTGCACCATACAATCCTGATGTATGAGATGTAGGTGGTAGTTATGATGGGGATGGAACATAGGTATCCATGGTAGGAACTTGGATAGGTGGTGTGATAAGTGTATTCACACCACCTTGAGAAGAGAAAGTTTGTTAACATTGTGGGTATTGTGTTTGTTGGGATTGCAGAGGCAATTGTGATGTGGCCTCAAATAATGGAAAAAAAGGATTATTGTGGAAGGATCATGATGTTGCTTCATATGTGTATTGATGTGTTGAAGTGGATGGGAACTATTGTTGTCATAGTGGAGGCTATTGTGATGGGGATGTATGTGCATATGTGATAGAGATCGATGGGTCTGAAATCATCCCTACAATAGGGGCAAATGACACAATCTCTAAATGGGTGTGATTGAGTAATGAAGAATAATTCTCAAAAAGGGACTACGCTAGGTTTTGGAAAAAGAGGTGAGAAAATATAGCGTAGGTGGGATGAACCTCCTCATCAAAAATGTGGTAAGGAGGTGGATTTCTTGGTGTCATATAGATAATGTGATCACAAAAGGTGGTATAAGGATGAGGTGATGATGGATGGGAAAGGAGTGGATGATCCTCCTCAAATGATGTGGCAAAAGCATCTTCGGATGTAGAGGTCTCACCCTGAGATAGTACTAAATGGGTTTAGTCCTATGAAGAGATCTATTATGAGCATAGAATTACCCTTCATAGCTGAATGGGGAGGGATGGACTCGCTGGAAGGAGCGCTAGTCACTTATTCCTCAAGGAATGCTTGCTTGTGTGCCTGGTTGTGGGTGGTAATAGGTATGGTGCCATATATTAGGGATTGGTGCTCAGAACTATACATAAATAGAAATATGGTGTTCTAGGTATGATTTGTATGGGTTTATTTTGTATCTCAATAAGATCTATGAGGTTTCTATATTTAAAAATTAAAATCATTGATTGGGGGTGATCTTAATAGTGAATTCTTAGGGCAGGGGGTAAACTGGAATATGAGTGTGAAAAAGACACAAAACTAAAAATGAAAGGCTACAAATAGTCCCCATGTGGCCTACCAATAGGTTAATGTGTTGAAACTAGATTGTGTGAGCATGTAAACAATGTATAAATAAATTTAGTTCTAAATGCAAAAAATTGAAAGTGTTGCTTCGTTTTTTGGTTTAATGTTAGAATATCCTAGGAAATATCACGGGCAGTGAGGTGAACTTCTAGATAAAATAGGAATGTTGTAAACACAAAACCTCTTGCAACACCCAAAGATGCCCAGAATAGAACAATGCTTCAACAAGAAAATGGTGACCTAATGTAAAAGGCATAGTAAAAAATATGCTATAAGGGGAGAACTCAAAATGCTAAAATGATTTCACTGTATAAGATGTGGTACTATATAAGACCTACTATAGACATACCCATGCTTTCACTTCACCCTCGGGTGGTATTAGTCAATAACGATAGTTATGTGTTCGCTAATTATGTAAGCCTTGTGAACGAAGGTCTCTAATCCTATCCCACTTCGAAAGCTCCTTCATTTATGAATTCTAGAAGGCCAATATCAAAAGTGGGGAATTTTCTAGTGATGAAGTCTAGAAAACTACTCTTGTGGGGATACTAGGTATCTAGGGGGGTGATCTGGTGGAGGGTAAAACTCCTACCTCACCAGTATCGAGTTATGGATTGGGGATGAAATCCAATCTCACATGAGTGTGTGGGTTTAAGTTGTTTAGCGATGATGTGAAAGTAAAGTGCAACTAATTAAATGCCTTTTCAAAAAGAAATCTAGATCTAGATGCATCTTTTGAAAATAAACTAAGTGTCTAATTGCATTTTTTAAAAATAGTCTAATCTTAGATGCCTTTCTAAAAATAAAACTGATCTAGGAAAGCATGGAACCAGGAAAATTGAAACACATGAGAAGGAATATGACCTATCCACATGTATTAGAAACAATCACAAGGTGTACTTTAGATGTTTGAGTAAATACAATGCAAGTTAACCTAAGTATTTGGAAAGTAAAAAAAAATATTTTCTTAACCTAGGTGTGTTGTGAGATGAAAGTAATGCAAGTGATGCAAGAAGAATTTAACAATTATATTTTAGGTGCAATGTTTGAAAGGAGAAGAAAATTGGAAATGCCCTTTTGAACAAAAGGAAATTTATAAGGTGAAGTGAATTGATTTTGAATCTAGCCCTAGATGCAAATTTTAAGAGAAATTTTTGAATAATGTGAATTACGATTTGTCAATTTGAATTGGGACAAAACCTGAAATCTAATATTATATGTATATGTAAAGAAAATCTTACTTTGAATTTATTTGAAAGGAAACTTGAAAAGCGATTTAAAAAAGACATCAAGTGATTTAAAAAATTCTAATATAATTATGTCTGAAAGTAATTCTGAAAATGAACTATTCTAATTGTGTTTACATCAATTTGAAACCCTAATTTGTTGTGTTTGAATTAGGATTTTGATATACTAACACAATACATTTTCTAGAGAACTAGTTTTACAAATAAATGACATCACAAATGGTTCTAAGGAGAATACCTGTGTTTTGAAGTGAAATTTAACTTTTTTGAGTCCTCTACTTGACTCTTTGCTGTCTTGGGGTATGTAGAGTAGTTTTTTCAAAAATCACAAATTGAGGGGTGATTTGACCTTGGATTTGTAGGTCGGGAGGTGAATCATGTTTAAGAGCCTAAAAATCCTATTCTGATGACTTGAGAGGTGTCTCAGGGTTTTATAAATCCTATAACAATCATAAAAAACAAAAATTATATCATATTCATAGTAAGATATCCTAATATAACCTATTATGGGTGGTCCCACCGAGCATGCCATAATGAAGTGTACCAAAGGCTACCATTTGATCAAGCAAGTTAACTATAACAAATCAAAATTCTCAAAAGTGTTCTCAACTTATTTTATTAAGAATTTGATACAATATTATAGGGTGAATTGTATTTTCTTTCTCAACAATATGTGAAACACTCTTATGGTTTCTCTTGGGACCCCTCGAATGTAGGTGGTGTTGTGACGTCCTTAACCACAACCCAAAAATATGGGGACCCACTTGAAATTTGAAGGCTCATTCAAATTATTATTACGATTTATGTTCATCATGGTCATCATTAAAATATCAAAGGGGGATTGTTTTCATATAATGTTACATGGCAGAATCCACCTCTATGATTTCCTTTATGTTTTTCAAAACTTGCTCTAGTTGGTTTTGGCCAAATTCGTGTCAATTAAAATCTTTTGGCTTATATATGTGTTTAAAGTAGTATGGTGTTTGTTTTTTGTATGCATTATTAATAATTAATAATTAATAATTATATATTGAAAATATATAATTATTGCTTATATTGTCTATATGAGGTCTATTTTATATAAGTTTGATTTATGAGTTGGTCCTAATGGTTAAATGTGTTATTTTGTTTTTTTTGTTATAAAGTTAATATGTGGTGTGTTAAGTGTAAAACAATGGTTTTGTTTCATTTTATATTCATTTTTTTCTTTTTTTTGTGATTGTATTGGTATTTTGTGTTATTAGGTCATGTAGGTATCCTTATTGTGGTTCATCACATGATATGTTTCTAAGTGGTTAGTTTTTATATTATGATAATGCCCTTTCATTTTACATTGTTATGTGTCATGTTCAGTGGTATCTAGGAAGTGTTTGGTTATACATTGTGTTAATAGGTTTGGAGTATGTATTGTATTCACCTTTTTGAAAGTTGTGCACAATATTTTCAAATTAATGATAGTTTTTTGCCTTGCAGGTGTCGAAATAGAAGTACTACTGATAGGAAGGTTCGTTCATGATAAATCATGCATCGGGAAATCGATTATGAGCCTCGAGAAACATGAGCATCATGTGTTTGATGATTCATAACATACGTGGAGATGTGCCCGAGATGAAAAGGATTTCCATAAAGTGGAGTACATTTGAAAATTTGAGATATTTGAAGTACAAGAAACTGTAGGTGAACACATGTAAAACCTTGAAGGTGGGACACATGATTAAGGGGACTCATTTTTATGATGGTGAACAAAGAGCATATCATAGGTAAATTAACACCCGCAATCAACAGAATACCGGATGGATAAACTAGACTCTACATGTTCCCTAAAAGAAGTGGAAAATGACATGATTCATGCTCATAACTGCCGACATTAGCTAATCATGCAAAATTATAATGATATATATACACAAGCCTTATTTAAGTGCTTATTTTACTTTTGCATGCATAATCAACAAGACGATTTAGATTAGGCATAAGAGTTTGGATTGTCGTCGAGGAAATTTTTGTTGCAAGGAGCATCCATTGAAATTACTATTGATACCATGTCCATTGATACGAGGTTGAATTCACTCAGTAGAAATGTGTCCATGCATAGGAGTTTTGATTGCCATCGAAATAAATTCTATTACAGGGTGCGTTTGTTAAAATTATAGTCATTGCTGCATTCATTGACATGAGGAAAAACATTTTAGAGTGAGGTTTTCAAAAGTCTTCAGTGTAGGGGTTGTCGTTATCAAAAGGATACATCGATAGAATGCTCGTGTATATCTCGTAAAGTGACAGTGTGAAGACATGCATAGAATAGGATGAGCTTCGTATGGTCGTCTAGATAAGAGGCTAGGGAGGATAGTCATCGCCTGACTACATGGATGTAGAGAAGCCAGTGCAGGGATGCTCTAAAGGTGTTGTTCGCTTATCATATAAGGCATATATCATTTACAGGAAGTTACACATATATTGAAAGTTATGTATGAGCTCACCCGAAACTTGCCTAATTCGGAGACGTTGTACCACATGGGGTACTGATATACATCTGTATGGCTGCTTAAAGTTGAAGGGTGGATACGTATGAGATTTCTAAACCCATGAAAATTGAGATCTATTTAGAGAATTATAACGTGTTATTGAATATTTAAAAAGGTTTCTAATTATCAATAGGCAGGATTAGTTTATCACATATTATTTTCGATGTGATAAAACTATAATCTATTATAAGAAAATGAGATGCTCAAGAAATGTATTGCATATTGGTAATATGAAAGTCCTAAATTTTTAGTAATAGCAGTGGAACAATGGTGGGGTAGTAGCAGTGGAACAATGGTTGATTTCAAAAGGAAATTATGTGGGTAGATTATCATTACTTAATCCTAAGCTTTCAAATCAATTACCACCTATGAGTCATGATACACATTTTTCGATACCATCGAATGAAATTGAATGTCCTAGTTTTTCAACCACTTTTGATATTTTCAACAAGAAGTTCAAATTTCAAATTTAATATCCATTGATGAAGATTGTAGTAATAAATATTATCAGAATGTATAAATGCATGAGTCTTCAGCTATTGGAGGAGTTTTAGATTTAACTAGCTTTAAAACATATGATAGAATAGAATCTTCCATAGAGTTGAATAAAATAATTGAAGCTCCATAATTGAAATATTCTAGAGGTGGTTTCATTATGACTGATCATAAAAGTTTATTAATTGAGGAAGATGAATTTCTTATTGAGGATAGATTTTTTGAAAGTGAGGAAAGTGAATTTGAAAAACTTTCAATTTTTGAATTTACAAAATGTGAATATATGGTTGAATCTCAACCTTTAGCTTAAGAAGATAATTATTACAATGGATGGGGTATGTATGGTGAATCATTGTTTTCTGACACTCCTATTGATAAAATTTCTATTTCATTTTCTATCAATATGTTGAAACTTCTATTTTAAAATAAGATTTCATAATTCCTATGCAATCAGAAAATGATATGCCAATTTTAGAAATAGAACAGATTCCAAGATTTGATCATGTTGAACATGAGTTTGTAGAACATTTTGCTGCAATAGAAAGAGAAGAAATTGTCATTGACAAAGGACTACAAAATGATGATAATTTTGATAAATATCACTAAGAAAAATAAAATACCATAAGGGCTCATCAAGTAATGGTAAATGAAAGCGTACAAAAGGTAGACTCTTATCCTTTGTATTCAAACATTTAAGAATCAGGTGAATTTCTGCATAACCAGTTATTGAATTCTACTGTTGTTTATGATGAGATGTCGTTAGAGGTAGATGAATCAATATAAGGTATTATAATTCCCATATCCAATATGATTGCATTTTTAAATGAAAAGGAGGATATGCTTGAATCATTGAACCAAGTTCATCAACAACTAATAATTCAACCTAGGATACAAAACAATAATGATTCTTATTTTGTAAATATCCTAGATTCTTGAAAATTGTTATATGAATATGATTGGCCTATAAACATGGATGATGATATTGATTTAAAAATTTTAGAATTTGCTTCATATTTGAAAGAAATATTATATACTTGTGAAAATGAGAATTTAGGTCAAAATGATGAATCAAGGTTTGAAATTTCTACCTTTTTGAATAAGCATAAGATCATGGAAGATTGTGTATTTTCTTGTAAGTTTAATGAATCAAATATCAAACACAGAATTGCTTATAAGTTTGAATCAAATCAGTGTGGTGTGAAAGAAAAAATGAAGCTTGAATGGATTGGCCTAATCTTCTTTTGGTTAAAATTATGTAAAGCTTGGAATGCAAATCATGAGATATGTCTTTTAAGGTGTGTTTATCATGTATGGGATCTAGGGAAATGATGGTAGATGTTTTGGTAGTGTTTTGTACATTATGTATATTTTTTATAAATAGTTTTTTGGATTCGTTGTGTTGTTGATGTTGTCATTATGTTAGTATTCATATGTTTTGTTGCTTTTCGGTTGTGTTTGTTGAGCTTAATGACAAATTGACTTTGCCAAATTTTATGGGAGTTTCATGACTTGGGTGTGATCCAAATTGGCACAAATTATAGGTGGATGTTTCAAAAGTAAGGTATTTGTGATTGAGACACTGGTCATTTGTTGGTTGTGTTTGGTTTTGATCCTAGATCACATAGGATGAGGTTACCTATTTTTGAAAACTTGTGAAACCTAGAGAAAAGGAAAAACAAGATATTGGTTTATGTCCTCATGAATGTGAACTAATATAAGGCAAATATGAAAAATTAGAATTATATTGCGAAAGCTCCACGAGTATCACGAAACACATTAAAGAATATTGTTTGAAATTGGGATGCGTAAAGTTGTTGGTTTTGCAAATTAGGGTGAAATAATTTATATACTCTTTTCAGCCTTACCTCATCTCTAACCCAGGTAGCAGGTGGATTTGTTGTAAAGTACTATTCTACTAGATATAAAAAAAGAGAGAGAAGAAAAATAGAAATAAAAAAAAGAGTAGAAAAAGAGTCAAATCTATTACTATAAAAAAAAAAACTTCACCAGAGCTATAGACACTTGGCTGACACTGAAGCAAGGTCTAAATAAAAGTCATGAAAGAGCGATGATGATAAATATATCATTGAGAACTAAATAACCTTCATTAGAGCTATAGACACTCGGATAGCAGTGACACAATATTTAGAGTAAAGGGAACGCAACATCCATGTAATATCTAGGAGTTTCAGATAATATCTATCAGAGCTATAGATGCTTGGCTGGCAGTAGAGCAAGATCTGAAGAGAATTGGGTCCAGGTTTTACCTTCAAAGAGGAATTATTCATAGCCTAAAATGTGGAACTCATGATGGAATATTGAATGATTTTAGGTGATAAGGAATGAATAACTTTGCACACACTAAGCCAATGTTGAATGGTTCTAGTGGTTCATATCAAATTGATCTATTCTCATTCTCTGGACACTTACTAATGCTTGTAATTCTAATATTTGGGTTTTGTGTGTTTTTAAAATTTTGTTTCTAAGCCTAAAATATCTAGGGATATTTACTAGCGGAGTCGTCAATGTTGTGGCGTCCTTCACAATGACCCCAAAATATGGGGACCCACTTGAAATTGAAGGCTCGTTCAAATTATTATTATGATTTATGTTCATCATGGTCATCATTAAAATATCAAAGGGGGATTGTTATCATATAATGTTGCATGGCAGAATCCACCTCTATGATTTCCTTTATGTTTGTGAAAACTCGCTCTAGGTGGTTTTGGCCAAAGTCGTGTCAATTAAACTTTGTTCACTTATATATGTGTTTAAAGTAGTATGGTGTTTGTTTTTTGTATGTATTATTTAAACTTATTAATAATATTAAAAATATATAATTATTACTTATATTGTCTATATGAGGTCTATTTTATATAAGTTTAGTTTATGCGTTGGACCTAATGGTTAAATGTGTTATTTTGTTTTGTTTGTTATAAAGTTAATATGTGGTGTGTTAAGTGTAAAACCATGGTTTTGTTTCATTTTATATTATTTTTTTTTCATTTTTTTGTGATTGTGTTGGTATGTGGTGTTATTTGGTCATGTAGGTATCATGATTGTGTTTCGCCACATGATATGTTTTTAAGTGGTTAGTTTGTATATTATGTTAATGCCCTTTTATGTTACATCATTATGTGTCATGTTCAGTGTTAGCTAGGAAGTTTTTGGTTATACATTGTGTTAATAGGTTTGGAGTATGTTTTGTATTCACATTTTTGAAATTTGTGCACGGTATTTTAAAATTAATGATAAAATTGTTTACCTTGCAGGTGTTGAAAGAGAACCGCTACTGATAGGAAGGTTCGTTCATGATAAAGCATGCATTGGGTGATCGATTATGAGCCTCAGGAAATATGGCGCCATGTTTTAGATGATTCATAATGTACATGGAGATGTGCCCAGGATGAAAAGGATTCCCATGAAGTAGAGTACATTTGAAAATTTGAGATATTTGAAGTACAAGATGTTGTAGGTGAAAATATGTAAAAACTTGAAGGTGAGACACACGATTAAGGGGACTCACTATTATTATGGTGAACGAAGAGCATATCCTGGGTAAATTAACACTCACTGTCAACAAAATATTAGATGGATAAACCAGACTCCGCATGTTCCCTAAAATAAGTGGAAAATGACACGATTAATGCTCATCACTACCGACATAAGCTAATAATGCAAAATTATAATGATATATATACACGAGCTTTATTCAAGTGCTGATTTTCCTTTTGCATGAATAATCAAAAAGACAATTTAGGTTAGGCATAAGAGTTCGGATTGCTATCGAAGAAAGTTTTGTTGTAGGGAGCATCCTTTGAAATTATAGTTGATGCCACGTCCATTGACACGGGGTTGAATTCACTCAGTAGAAATGTGGCCTGAGAAACAATGGTGAAATTGTTCTATTGATCAACAATGCATTACATAGTTTTATAGTTCTTGAAAGAACTAAAAATAGACACGGTGGTTGAGAGAAATCCTCTCAAACTTATTACAACAAACTCAATTAAAGATAGCTCTTATCCTAACAACATTCTAATCTTGGACTATGGTCAAACATTGACCAACCAAGCCAAAACCTCAACGTATGCTAATCAAATTAACTAGAATAATGTAAATCAAAACATTAAACTAAAACTAAATACTAGGACTTAATACTTAGGACTAAGGAGGTAATGTTGAAAATATTCCAACATTCTCCCCCTTGATGCTAAAGACACTCATGCAAGAGTTCTTTAAGCATAACAGAGTTGGAAGAAAATATTTCTCTGACGTTTCCTCCAATCTTGAATTAAGAAATCAGAATTTTTAAAATACTTGTGGTGGCACTCCTTCCACTTTTTATGTGGAATTTCCTGCAAATGCTTGAGTGCCTTCTTTTGTTGATTAGCTCCCCCTTCAACAAAAGTATCTCCTCTTGTGGTTTTCAGCAACCAATCTCTTACATATTTATCATTATGGTCTTTAAACCATGCTCTCACATTTTTATCTTCTTTTACATCTTCAACACTAAACAATACTCCACATGAGTATTTACAATTAATCATCTCTCATAGATGATTATACCATACAACTCTTTCACATATTTCCACACAAAATATCACAATAAATATGGCCATATAATGACCAACTACATATGCAACATAAAGTTGCCCCTCACACAAATATTCTCTCAAAACAATGACTTTACAATAATCCTTCTCCCAAGGAATTTTGAACACATCATTTTGATCCATGTGACCTAAGTTCTCCATCACTGTCTTCTCTCCAAGAAGACTCTTCATTAAAGTTGTCTCAATGAGACAATCACCTTTATTTTCATTCCTGCTCACAAAAAACAAATCGTTAATCATAAAAACATTACCTTTAGTATGAGTAGATTTGGTGCTTCCCATAAAGCTATTTTGTAGCAGTTCTCCTTCATTGTATGGTTCTTCAAGATCAACCATCAACTCTTCACTAATAGTTCTCCTCCTTTGTTCAATCCATGTTGGTGTGTTGAAACACCATTCATTCAAGCAATCATACGTAGTTGCATTTTCAATACAACTCTCTTTATGCAATGTAGTCACTCCAAGTGAGTGATCTTCGTCCATGAGTGAAGTTTCCTTTGCCATTACGATAAGAAAATCAGCAATCTCATTTCCATTTTCTGTTTCTATCTCATTTTTCACATTCTTCTCCCCTTTTAGAGGAACTCTAACAATTTTATCTTCTCCTTGTAGGATATCTTCATTTTCTCTGTCAAGAGAGCATACATCCATTCCAAGTGAATGGTCTTCAAGACAATGGTCTTCCATAAACATTGCTTCTCCATAAACATGCCAACAATTTTGGTTGATCCTATTATCATCTTTATTCTGGCCCATGAGAATTTTAGGTGCATTATCCATAATACACTCTTCATTTATCTCCTCCATGAGATATTTTTTATCACTTTTTCTTCTATCAACAACAAATCCTCTTCTTCCTCCTCGTCCTCTTGAGGAATACACACCTCTTCTTATATTTTCATCACAAAATTCAGAAACATATGCTTCCTCCATGAAGCATTCTTCATCTTGTTGGTTTTCTACATACAGGCCTTCCTCTCTGCAAGAAATAATTCTCCATTACAAAGCATGACTTCATATGAGTCTTTACAAGACTCTTCAAAAACTCCTTCAAAAGGATCTAATTCAGAAACTGCTTCAAGGAAGCAAGGCTCCTTGCTTAAACAATCTTCATGATTGTCACTCATGGCTTTATGGGTATCCTCATCAACCCATAAGCATCCTTTAACACTTGCCATGCAATTGTAGCTGATCTACAATTGTCTATGAGAGGAAAAACATTCTTTTCCATTCCTCTCCTCAAATCCATAAGAGCTAAGCAATTTGCATATTGCTACTCCTTCTTCTCTTTTCTCTCCTCACCTTGTATCTTATTCCAAGAGGGTTCCTCATAGCCTTCTTGAACTATATCCCATAAGTCTTGAGCCTTCAAGAAGGTCTTCATCATTATGCTCCAAATAGCATAATTATCTCCATTGAATTTGGGTACTTCCAATTCTTTATACATGGTGGCCATTCTGCAATCCACCATTCATCAATCTTCCACCTAGCTCTCAGCCACTCCTTTCTTGTATATTTCTGATATACTTATATGAAAATCCACTAAATTTCAGATCCAAATTCACACAAATGAGAAATATGTGATCAATTTACTTTTGCCCTTTCTAGATCTTAGAGTGTTTTTGAGACAACCTCAATGTTCTTCACATAAATCAATCCATACAACCCCAAAATTTCTGAAAATTAAACTCTGTATTCTTGAGACAATAATCTGAAAACCCTCTAAATTTCAGAAGAAAAATCACAAAGTGAAAAATATGTGATCATTTACTTTTTCCCTTTTTATCACAATTTCGGATCTAGGATTGTTGAAGGAAAAATAAATATTCACATAAATCAATAAATACAAATCCAAATGATCTGAAATTTTGTTTGAATTATTATTTTATCGAAATAATATTTCTCCCAAAATTTGAGAAGCAAATACCCTGTATTCCACCTTATACAACCATTTTATTGAAAAACTAAAAATGCTAATAAAATCAGAAAATTAGCTCCAAATCTCTTGAAATATTTACTGCATACTTTTGATACAATTACCTAACAACCCTCAAAATTTCATAATCAAATACCTCAGGATTTGTGAGATATTAATGATTTACTCGAGCTCTTCCTTACAAATCTGATGAGTGTTGGCCACTTGAGCTTCTCTGACAAAGTGTGTGCTTCAGATCTCTTCACACCACTCTCCACAGGTTTTGATCCATTTGAGCAAACCTTCTCTGATACCAAATGAGAAACAATGGTGAAATTGTTCTATTGATAAACAATGCATTACATAGTTTTATAGTTCTTGAAAGAACTAAAAATAGACACGTTGGTTGAGAGAAATCCTCTCAAACTTATTACAACAAACTCAATTAAAGATAGCTCTTATCCTAACACCATTCTAATCTTGGACTATGGTCAAACATTGACCAACCAAGCCAAAACCTCAACGTATGCTAATCAAATTAACTAGAATAATGTAAATCAAAACATTAAACTAAAACTAAATACTAAGACTTAATACTTAGGACTAAGGAGGCAATGTTGAAAATATTCCAACATGGCCATGCATAATAAGTTCTATTATTGGAAGCGTTTGTTGAAATTATAGTTGTCGTTGCATTCATTGACATGGAGAAAATATTTTAGAGTGAGGTTTTTGAAATTATTCAGCACGGGGGTCACCATTATCAAAAGGATACATGGCTGGAATGCTCGTGTATCTCTCAGAAAGTGATAGTACAAAGACATGTGCAGAATTGGATGAGCTTCGTATGGTCGTCCAGATAAGAGGCCAGGGAGGATAGTCACCACCTGACTACATGGATGTTGAGAAGCCAATGTAGGCACACTCTAAAGGTGTTCTTCTCTTATCATATAAGGCATATATCATTTGCAGGAAGTTACACAGATATTGGCAGTTATGTATGAGCTCACCCGAAACTTGCCAAAGTTTGAGACACTGTACCACATGGGGTACTAATATACATCCATATGGTTGCTTAAAGTTGAAGGGTGGATACGTATGAAATTTCAAAATCCATGAAAATTAAGATCTATTTAGAGAATTATAACATGTTATTGAATATTTAAAAAGGTTTATGATTATCAATAGGTAGGATTAGTTTATCACATATTATTTTGGATGTGATAAAAATATAATCTATTATATGAAAATGAGATGCTTGATGAATGTATTACATATTGGTAATATGAAAGTCCTAAAGTTTTAGTAATTTAAAGTTGGTTTAAACTATTTTTGTAATGGAAGAAACAATATGAAAGGGTTTGAAACTGAATGGTTTAATCTATAAAAAAGAAAAAAAGGAACAAGTGAAAGGTCAGAATTTTTACAGAGAAGAGGAAGATAATATTGGTAGGAGAAGAATAAAGGAAGGAAAGCTATAGGAAAACTAGTTGCAGAAGCACAAGTATATAGTGTAAGATCTTATATTATGTTCAGACATGTTGTGATTTCCAATAAGTAGTTCATCTGGTATTCGAAGTATAAACAATGTGTTGGATGAAATTGTTGTTCTTCCCAATGTGGGGGAGGAACATATTGCAACAAATATTGATGATGTTTTTATGGCATAGGATAATATTTTGAAACAACTTGCATAGTCTACTATAGAGTAGGTGGTTGATGAGGATAATAGTATTGCGTGTGCACGGTCTGAGGTTGTTGTATGGGGGTTTTTTAGAGAGGAAAAAATGGTTGTGCCATGGGAGGAAACGATCAAGAAGGAGGTGGTGTGAAAAATGTGGGTCCAAAAAATATAGGTGGATTTGAAGATGTTTGAATGGACTGTGTGACTTGTGGATAGGATGAGGTATCTAATGATGATGTCTACATCTGGATAGGTAGAAATTATGTGAAAAATCCTAGTTGGTAAGTTTGGGATGTTGGATACATAAGCTATGAAGGATTTCAAGACTCGAACGTGGGTAGGTAGCTCGAATTCATAATCTAAAATGAAGTGGAGTAATATGAAAGGGAGACGTAGATGAGGATGGATTGGAAGAGGGTACACCATACAATCCTGACGTATGAGATGTAGGTGGTAGTTATGATGGGGATGGAACATAAGTATCCATGGTAGGAACTTGGATAGGTGGTGTGATAATTGTATTCACACCACCTTGAGAAGAGAAAGTTTGTTAACATTGTGGGTATTGTGTTTGTTGGGATTGCAGAGGCGATTGTGATGTGGCCTCAAATAATGGAAAAAAGGATTATTGTGGAAGGGTCATGATGTTGCTTCATATGTGTATTGATGTGTTGAAGTGGATGGGGACTATTGTTGTCATAGTGGAGGCTATTGTGATGGGAATGTATGTGCATATGTGATAGAGATTGATGGGTCTGAAATCATCCCTACAATAGGGGCAAATGACACAATCTCTAAATGGGTGTGATTGAGTAATAAAGAATCATTCTCAAAAAGGGACTATGCTAGGTTTTGGAAAAGGAGGTGAGAAAATATAGCATAGGTGGGATGAAACTCCTCATCAAAAATGCGATAAGAAGGTGGATTTTCTGGTGTCATATAGATAATGTGATCACAAAAGGTGGTATAAGGATGAGGTGATGATGGATGGGAAAGAAGTGGATGATCCTCCTTAAATGATGTGGCAAAAGCATCTTCGAATTTAGAAGTCTCACCCTGAGATAGTACTAAATGTGTTTAGTCCTATGAAGAGATCTATTATGAGCATAGACTTACCCTTCATGGCTGAATGGGGAGGGATGGACTCGCTGGAAGGAGCGCTAGTCACTTATTCCTCAAGGAATGCTTGCTTGTGTGCTTGGTTGTGGGTGGTAATAGGTATGGTGCCATATATTAGGGATTGGTGCTCAAAACTGTACATAAATAGAAATATGGTGTTCTAGGTATGATTTGTATGGGTTTATTTTGTATCTCAATAAGATCTATGATGTTTCTATGTTTAAAAATTAAAATCATTGATTGGGGGTGATCTTAATAGTGAATTCTTAGGGCAGGGGGTAAACTAGAATATGAGTGTGAAAAAGACACAAAACTAAAAATGAAAGGCTACAAATAGTCCCCATGTGGCCTACCAATAGGTTAATGTGTTGAAACCAGATTGTGTGAGCATGTAAACAATGTATAAATAAATTTAGTTCTAAATGCAAAAAATTGAAAGTGTTGCTTTGTTTTTTGGTTTAATGTTAGAATATCCTAGGAAATATCATGGGCAGTGAGGTGAACTTCTAGATAAAATAGGAATGTTGTAAACACAAAACCTCTTGCAACACCCAAAGATGCCCAGAATAGAACAATGCTTCAACAAGAAAATGGTGACCTAATGTAAAAGGCATAGCAAAAAATATGCTATAAGGGGAGAACTCAAAATGCTAAAATGATTTCACTGTATAAGATGTGGTACTATATAAGACCTACTATAGACATACCCATGCTTTCACTTCACCCTCGGGTGGGATTAGTCAAGAATGATAGTTATGTGTTCGCTAATTATGTAAGCCTTGTGAACGAAGGTCTCTAATCCTATCCCACTTCGAAAGCTCCTTCATTTATGAATTCTAGAAGGCCAATATCAAAAGTGGGGAATTTTCTAGTGATGAAGTCTAGAAAACTACTCTTGTGGGGATACTAGGTATCTAGGGGGGTGATCTGGTGGAGGGTAAAACTCCTACCTCACCAGTATCGAGTTATGGATTGGGGATGAAATCCAATCTCACATGAGTGTGTGGGTTTAAGTGTTGAGCAAGGTGCAGCAAAAGAATTGCAAAAGTATTGTCATTGTTGTCAACACAGTCAGATTGATGCAGTTGATGCAGTTCAGAGGTCAGTCCAGATCAAGTGCAAAAAGTTTCAAGGAAAACAGAGGTGACCCAGATTCAAAAACTGGCAGAAAGAGACAAGGAAGAAAACTGTCGCGATATCGCGACATGTTTTCTGTCGCGATTTCATGACATGGTCGAGGAGAGAGAAGGCACAACCGAAAATGTCACGATTTCACGACATGTCGAGTTTTCGTTGAGGAGAGAGAAAATGTGTCACGATTTCACAACAAAAAGTAGGAGAGAGAAAATGCACGCCAAATTGTCACGATTTCGCGACATGTCCGAGGAGAGAGAAGATGCGAGCAAAACTATCACGATTTCATGACATGTCCGAGGAGAGAGAAGATGCGAGCAAAACTATCGCGATATCGCGACATGGCAGAGGAGAGAGAAAGTGAAAGGTAAACTGTCGCAATTTCGTGACATGCTGGCAGAGAGGGAAGTAAGGTGAAAAGATGTCACGATTTCGTGACATAAATGGAGAAAAGGAGCTAGCAAAGAAAAGTGTCGCGATATCGTGACACGTCAAGTTTTCACGACCCGAAGAGGAGAGAGAATGCTCAGCAACAAAGGTGTAGCGATATCGCTACATGTTGAAATGAATGGAAACAAAGGTGTAGCGATATCGCTACATGTTGAAATGAATGGAAACAAAGGTGTAGCGATATCGCTGCATGATTAAAATACATGGCACAAAGGTGTAGCGATTTCGCTACAATTAGGAAGTGCAGAAAATAAAGATGTAGTGATTTCGCTACAAGTAAAAATTCACAAGAAGGTGTAGCGATTTCGCTACATGTTGAAACAAAAAGGAACTAAGGTGTAGCTATGGCGCTACATGTTGAAACAAAGAGAAACTAAGGTGTAGCGATGGCGCTACATGTTGAAACAAAGGGAAACTAAGGTGTAGCGATGGTGCTACATGTTGAAACAAAGGGAAGAGCAAAGTGTCGCGATTTCGCGACATGTTCCATTTTCGCTGGAGTTGGCAAGGAGAGTTGTACGGAAGAGCAAAGTGTCACGATTTCGTGACATGTTCCATTTTCGCTGGAGTTGGCAAGGAGAGTTGTACGGAAGAGCAAAGTGTCGCAATTTTGTGACATGTTCCATTTTCGTTGGAGTTGGCAAGGAGAGTTGTACGGAAGAGCAAAGTGTCACGATTTCGTGACATGTTCCTTTTTCACTGCTGCTGGTAAAGAAGAGTGTACGGAAGCCAAAAGTGTCATGATTTCACGACAAGCAGGATGATGACGTCAGCAAGAGTCGAAAACGTCACGATTTCATGACAAGAAGGATGATGACGTCAGCAAAGTTGAAAAGTGTCACGATTTCATGACAGGATGGAAGGAAAGCTTCTGGAAGCTGAAAGCATCGCGATTTCACGATAGCATTAATGATGACATCAGCAAATTTGAAAAGTGTCACGATTTCGTGACAAGATGAAAGGAAAGCTGCTGGAAGCCGGAAGCGTCACAATTTTGCGATAGCATTGAGGATGACATCAGCAAAAGTTCTAAGTGTCGCAATATCGCGACATGAGCGGGGGAAAAGCTTTCAAGGCCAAAATGGTTGCAATTTCATGACAACCTTCAGGGTGACGTCAGCATAAGTTAAAAGTGTCACGATATCACGACAGGTAATAGTCTGGCAGGTAAAAACCGTAGGAGCATGCAAGGTGACACGTGTCGGAAAAAGCAGACAGTTAAACGTTGATAGGTGTTGGACATGCAATGCAACAGCCAACCATGCATAATTGAAATGCATTCGAAAAGCTGAATATGAAGGATAATAAAAGCATTCGAAAGGTCGTATTTGTAGGCATTCTAACAGACGTATTTGAAGCATACAAAAAAGTCGAACATGAAGAATCAAAAATCTTTCAAAGAATTACATATGGAGAAAAGAAAAGGCACTCGAAAAGCCGTATGTTCATGCATTCGAACAGTCACATTATGGACAGGAGTAATGAATTCAAACAGTTAGAGAAGGTCATTCGACTGCATGCCAGATTGAAAGGTTATAAAAGAATAATTGTACAGAGAAGATGTTGCTGTTGTTAGAGAGAAATTGCTATAAAAGGAGGGTTAGAAAAGAATCAAGAGAAAAATAAGCAGAGCCGTGAGAGTGTGTAGAGTTGGGTTAATTGCAGACCAGTCAGGGTCGTGCATGAAGTGAAGACATTTTTATGTCATTCTAAATTGATCAGAATTGCAATCCAAGTTGGTGCTTGGTACTAGGAGTTGGTGCTCCATCTGTTGCAGCAAAAAATTATAGGGGTTGGTGCTCCTTCCAGTTGGTGCTGGTAAAGTATTTGTAAAATTGATTTTGCAAAGACTGGATTTGGATTGGAGTCCAAGCAGTCATTTTTGATGAGTAGCCAAATTGGTGAACCTCGGTATATTGAGTGTTGTGGTGTGCTCTCTTGTTCAAGTTGTTTTTCAGTTGTCAAGTTCTCTTTATTTCATATTAAATGCTGTAGATATAAAAATTAATAGCTACACTGATTCACCCCCCCTATCAGTGTCATTATGTAATCATCAATTGGTATCAGAGCAAGGTTCCTTGTACAAGCTTAATCAGCTAAGGAGATCTTGGAAGAAACAATGGTAGGTGGTGAAGGATTTTCATCCAACAAAGCTCCCTTATTTTATGGAACAAATTACACCTTCTGGAAACTCAGAATGCAAACATATCTGAGTGCATTGGGATACGATATTTGGGATTCTGTAGATAGTGGATACACAGCACCCACTACCCCTCCAACAGATACTACTGAGAAAAATAAATTTGAAAACAACTCCAAAGCTAAGAATGCCATAATGTGTGGGCTTGTTGATAGTGAACTGATAAGAGTCATGAGTTGTAAATCAGCAAAGGACATGTGGGATAAACTGAAGAGCATCCATGAAGGAGACAGTAAGATTAAGGAAGCAAAGCGCAAAATCATCGAGCACGGTTCGAAGCACTGCAAATGAATGAAGATGAAAACATAGAGACTTATATGCTGAGAGTCAATAGAATTATTAATGCAATCAGAGGACTCGGTGAAGAAATTGATGATGCAGTTGTTGTGAAAAAGGTTCTTAGAACACTTCACAAAATATTTAACTCCAAAGTCTCTGCAATAGAAGAGGCAAAAGATCTAAACAACTTCAGCATGGATGAGTTGCATGGTTCCCTGATAGCATATGAAATGAGAATAGGACAAACCAAGTCTACAGACAGAGAAGCAGCTTTTAAAGCACACAAGAATGTAAAAGTTGAACATGAATCTGAGGATGAAGGAACACTGGATGAAACAGAAGCCAATTTTGTTCAGAAACTCACAAAAGGAAAAGGAAAATATAGAGGGAAGCTACCTTTTAAATGCTTCAATTGTGGAGGAGTCGGTCATTTTGCAGCCAAATTTCCAATGCAGGAGAGAACCAAAAATGGTGAAGGTTCACACCAAGAAAAAGGTGACTGGAAGAAGAAACAAAATTTCAGAAAGAACAACTTCAAGAAGAAAAGCTTCATAACCAAGAATTTCAGCAATTCTAAAGAAAGCACAGATGAGGAGTTTGAAGAAGAAGGAGGTGAAGCTCTGTTCATGGCACTTGAAGAAGAAAGAACAGAGGAAAATCAGGAAGGTGATAAAAATTCCAAGGATGAAGCTGAAGTGTATTTGGAAGGAGAATTGGTTGCTGCACTTGAAGAGTTGAGTGTAGAAAGGAAGAAGAATAAAATTTTTTCAAAGAAATTAAAGAATGCCACAGACATAATAAACAATCTAAAAATACAGACAAAGGAATTCAAGAAAATGTCTGAAGTTCTTGATGAACAATTAACTGTAAAGACAGTTGAATGCAGCAAGCTAGAGGAAGACATTGTTAAGTTAAGGATGCGATTAGAAGAGATGAATAGAAAATTGAAGCTGTTTTCATAAGTTTGAAGAAAGTGCTGTAAATCTGGATAAAATGTTAAATAACCAAAGGCCTTCTGGCATAAAATTTGGTTTAGGCTTTGATGAAGGAGAATCTTCAAAGGATTCAAAGAACTTGAATATAGAACCCATAAAGAAAGAAGAAAAGATCAGGGTTGAACCATAAAAACAAAATCATGCAAAATAAAACAATAATGCCAGATTCAAGAAGAATACTGACAAAGATGGATTCACAAAAGTCACACATCTGAGGAGGAGAAGAGTCATGGCTCCTACTTCAAATTGGAAAAGACCGGCACCCAGGTTTAATCATGCATTTTCTGGTTATTGTTTTAAATGCAATACTTATGGCCATAAGATTTCAGATTGCAGGCATAATGTATCTCAAAGGAATTTTACCAGCAGAAATGTTTTTTCTCCTTTAATGAATAATGCGGTTGAATGTTATAATTGTCATAATTTTGGACATATTGCTAGAAAGCTGAGAAGCACTTTTGCATCAAATAATTATCAGGGTAGAAAATCTCAGCCAAGTGGGTTGAAACAAAACCAGAAATTTCTGAAAAACAGGCACATGCTAATGAAAGGACAAAGGCAAAACAAGTAGCAAAATCTGCTATCAAACCAGAATGGAAAGAAAAAGAATCTTTGATTGTCCAGACTGCTTTTAAAGCTCAGAAAAAATCAGGACCTTGGATACTTGACAGTGGTTGTTCCAGTCACATGACAGGTGACAAGCAAAAGTTTGAGAATTTACAGAATTATGAAGGTGGTTCTGTGAAATTTGGAAATAATTATGGAGCAAAGATTGTTGGAAAGGGATCAGTCAAGATCAGTTATGGCAATATAAAATAAAAATAAGTCTTGTTTGTAATTGGCCTGAAGCATAACTTGCTAAGTGTAAGTCAAATATGTGACAGAGGTCATGATGTAATCTTCAAGAAGGAGGGCTGTGAAGTAAGAAAGATAAAAAATGGAAAGTTAATAGCCACTGGACTGAGAACTTCAGGAAATCTGTATACACTTTTAGAAACTACAGAAGGAACATGTTTGATGGGACAGGAAGATGAAAATTGGCTATGGCACAAGAGGCTTGGGCATATTAGTTTTGAAAATCTGGCAAAAATCAGTTCAAAAGAAGCGAGTTAGAGATATACCAAACATTGGAAAACTTGTAAATAGCATCCGTGGAGTCATGCCAAAAGGGAAAACAAACCAGAGCCACTTTCAAAGCAAAAGAATACTTCACTAGCAAGCCATTAGAACTAATTCACACTGATCTATGTGGACCCATGAGAACTGAAAGCATAAATGGACACAAATATTTTATCTTGTGTATAGATGATTACTCTAGAATGACATGGGTATTATTTTTGAAACACAAGTCAGAAGCCCTTGACATGTTTAAAACCTTCAAAAATCTTGTTGAGAATCAATCCGGAAAAAGAATTAAATGCCTAAGATCGGACGGGGAGGAGAGTTTATCTCCAAAGAATTTGTAGAATACTTGTCAAAAACATGGGATAAGAAGACAGGTTTTCAGCAGCTAGGACACCTCAGCAGAATGGAGTTGTAGAAAGGAAGAATAGAACAGTGCAGGAAATGGTAAGGACAATGCTGGCAGAAAACAAAATAGCTGACAAATTTTGGAAAGAGGCAGTTCATACTGCAGTTTACATTCAAAACAGGTGCATGCTGAGACCACATGAAAGCAAAATAGCTTATGAGTTGTGGTTTGGCAGAAAGGCAACAGCAAGACATTTCAAAGTATTTGGCAGCAAGTGCTACATAAAACGGACTGAAGATAACCTCGGTAAATTTGAAGATAGAGCTGATGAAGGTATCTTTCTCGGTTACTCAACAAAAAGCAAGGCATACACATGTTACAACAAGAGGTTGAAGAAAATTGTTGAAAGTGCTGATGTGAAAGTTGATGAAGGTAGAGAACAAGAAACTACTTATCAAGAAAACTACCCTATGTATGAAGAAGTCATTGAAGGTGATGATGAAAAAGAAATAGAGAAGAATCAGAAAATTGATCCGGATGGTGTAAAAACTGAATCTGAAGAAGAAGAAAACGAGGAAATTTAAAACAGAGCAAGCGACAAAAAAATCATCCAAGTGAACAAATTATTGGGGATCCCACAGATGGTATTCAAACAAGAAGAACAGCAGTAAGGAACTATTCTCTATTATCTAGTATTGAACCTAAAAATGTTGTTGAAGCAAGCACTGATGAAAGTTGGATGAAGGCAATAAATGAAGAACTAGATCAGATAGAGAAAAACAATACCTGGGAATTAGTACCTAGACCAACAAATAAAAACATAATTAGCACTAAATGGGTTTTTAGAAATAAATTGAATGAAGATGGGCAGGTTGTCAGAAATAAGGCAAGATTGGTATGTAAAGGCTATGCTCAGGTTGAAGGGATTGATTTTGAAGAAACTTTTGCACCGGTAGCCAGACTAGAGGCAATCAGAATGTTTCTGGCATTAGCAGTTCATAAAAACTTCAAAGTATATAAAATGGATGTAAAATCAACATTTTTGAATGGAAAACTGGAAGAAGAGGTTTACATTGAACAACCAGATGGCTTCCAACTTTGTGACAATCCAGATTTTGTTTGTAGGTTAAAGAAATATTTATATGGATTAAAACAGGCACCCAGAGCATGGTATGCAAGGCTGGATAATTATCTAATTAAACAAGTGTTTAAGAAAGGTTTGGTGGATAGCAACTTATATGTCAAAACAGAGAAGGGTCATCTTATTGTTCTTGTTGTTTATGTAGATGACATAATATTTGGCGAAGACATGGATGAATACTGCAAAGACATATCAATTAAAATGAAAAAAGAATTTGAGATGTCAATGATTGGTGAACTTTCGTATTTCTTAGGACTGCAGGTCAATCAAAATGAAAAATGCATTTTTATTTCTCAAGTTAAATATGTAAAAGAAATGCTGAAAAAGTTCACAATGGAAGACAATAAACCGGTCGAGCACTCCTATGACAACGAGTGCACAAGTTGAGCAAGGATGATAAATCCCCGGATGTAGATCAAACAATGTACGGGTCTATGATTGGAAGCTTGCTTGTATTTAACGACCACTAGACCGAGATATATTACAAGCGATATGTATGGTTGCAAGATTTCAGGCCAGTCCCAAAAAAACTCATGTAACAGCTGTAAAGAGGATCTTTAGATATCTCAAGGGCACTATGGATTATGGGTTGTGGTACCCAAAAGGTAAATATTTCACTTTGATTGCATATTATGATGTAGATTGGGCAGGATGTATTGATGACAGAAAGAGCACAAGTGGAGGAGCATTTTATCTTGGTGACGGTGGTAGCATGGCACAACAAGAAACAAGAATCGAGTATCTTTATCCACTGCAGAGGCGAGAATACATTGCAGCAACAACATGCTATACTCAGATATTATGGATGAGACAAACGTTGAAAGATCTTGGTATTCATTTCAAAGAGCCAATTTCAATTAAATGTGATAACACTAGTGCTATCAACATATCCAAGAATCCAGTAATGCATTCAAGAACCAAACATATTGCAATCCGATATCATTTCTTGAAGGATAAAGTTGTAGAAGGAGAGGTTTGTTAGCGTACTGTTCTATTAGCGTAGCTGTTCTACTTTGTTTGCATTATATTCTTTAGCAAACTGTTGCAACCATGTAACAGCTCCGGTGTTCTATTCCCGGCTGTTACCGATGTATTTAAACAATGCTGCGTAATACAATTGTTGTTGCACAATCTTACATGGCATCAGAGCCAGACTGATACGAGATCTTTTTGGAGTGAAAGGAAGCAGCGAGAGGAGGCTGGAGGCGGACGAGCAGAGGAAATTTTTTTTTATTTTTTTTCGCGACGTGTTATTCCCTGTCGCGAGATAAAATAATAAAAAAAAAAAAAAAAATCTGCATAGAGCGTCTGCAGGGACGCAGACGTCCCGTCTTCGCGTAGGACGCAGAGCGTCAGGGACGCAGAGCGTCTGCAGGGACGCCCAGGGACGTAGAGCGTCCCGTTCTCCCCCCCACCCCCCGCGCGATGCGCGATCTGCGCACGCGCTCCCCGAGGTGGCCCCCCCCTCCCCACCCCCACCCCCCACGCGACGCGCGATCTGCGTGTGCGCGCTCCCCGAGGTGGCCCCCTCCCCACCCCCTCCCCCCAACCCGCGGGCGACGCTGAGCGGGAATTTTAAAATTCCCGCTCGCGCTCCCACGGGGGGAGTATAAACCCCCCCCTTCCTTGCGCGCAGGAAACGAACGCCGCGCAGGAAACAAACGCGGGCGTCGTCGCGCAGCAGGTCGGCCGCGTAGCAGGCCGTGAAAAATCGGGCGGAGAGAAAAAAAAAAAAACATCGCCGCGCAGCAGGCCGGGGAGCTGTTTGTTTTTTTTTCGGAAAATAGAGCGAGTGGGGGAATTTCGGAAAAGCAGCATGGATTCGAGTTTTTTTTCGAAAAACCAGTGTGCAGGGAGCTTCGCGTCGTTGAAGCAACCAGGCCGAAAGCAGAGGAGGAGGAGGAAGAAGGTGTTCAAAAAGGAGGAGGCTCTTGATCTCTTTCGGATCAGCCCGCTGGCTCACGTGGTCGTGAGCCGTGCGGTTAAGGCTCAGGGAGCCTACAGGTCGGGGGTTCGAATCCCGCCGACTCCCCCAAGGTATAATTTCTTTTTGTCAAAGTCATTTTTTTATTATTATTATTATTTTTAATTAAAATTTTTAATTTTAATTTTTTTTAATATAGTTTTTAAACTTTAATAAATTAAAATTTAATTTTAATTTATTTTTTCTAAAGTTTTTAAAACTATATAAATTGAAATTATTTATTTTAATTTTAAATAAATAATGATTATAAAAATGCTTTGTTAAAGAAAGCCTTTTTAAGGGGGGATATTTTTTCAAAAATCAAAGGGGGATAGAGAGTAATTTTATGAAAAATAGCAATTTGGCATTGTAAAAGGTGCATTTTCGGCTGTGACCGACACCTTGTGGGTTATTCTTGTGGGCAATTTTTTTTTGTTGTATGTTGCATATTTCATTTTTTGCACTATAACATTAAAAACTTAAAATCAAAACACTCCCTAAGTCCCCGGAATATAAAACCCATCTGTGCAATTTTATTGCACTGCAGCGTTCGGTATTTGCGATACCTCGCGCGGCACTTACGAGTAAAGCTGTCGTGATTTGGCTACTGTATCCGCCGCCTAATATAGCTGCTATAACGACGTCTGAGCTTGTTCTCTATAAATCATCGGGGAGGAATAAGTACGCCATTTTTGCATTTTTTACTCCATCCACTACCCTTTATCGCACTTGTGTTTAGGCGTAAATCCTGACGAAGTATTCTTCATAGTGTTTAGGGGAAGTTACGCCCCACGCATGAGAAGAATCTTCTATGGTAGGTGCCATCAACAAGGCGATTCCCTTTCAATACCGCTTATGTTCCACGTATCGTATGATCTCTAAAATTCACCTATAGTCTCCCTCACGTAAGGGCGGGTGATTTTTGTTGATCTTTCTAAATACCTATAGTTTCCCTCACGTAAGGGCGGGTATTTTGTACGGTATATTGGCCTAGCAAAAGGTATATCGAAAGGGGGACCAATTTGGTGATATAAGGAACCTTCACTATGGCCGTTGTTGCAAAGTTGATGGCTGATCCGCATCGGTTATTGAAAGGTCCAAATTATACACCATGGAAACATAAGATGAAGGCTATTCTCCAAATGGAAGATTTGTGGGATATTATTCTTTGGAGTAGCAACCGAGGCCTTCACCAACGACGGGATCCACGGGTCCTTCAGCAGATCAGATTGCTTTTGACAAGAAAGACAGTAGAGCAAAGGTGCTCATTTTGTTTATTGTTTCAGATGAAGTGCAACCTCATATAGCTGATAAAGCAAGTGGTAAAGAGGCATGGGATGCCCTTAGAACCATCTATGAGGGGAAGAATGAATCCACCATTCTTCATCTTCAACAACAACTTCATAACTCTGAGTTTGAGGCGGGGGTGAAACAGTTGAACTCTTTACGTGCAGTGTGTTTGAGTTGAAAGAGAAATTGAGTTCTCTCGGAGATCTTGTGGATGAAAAGCTTCTCATTTCACTTGTGATGAGAGCTTTACCTTCTTCATTTGATATGTTGATAACCTCCATCCGGGTGTCCCAACGACAAATTACCTACATCGAGTTGGTCAATCTGCTCCAACAACGGGAGGCACGCCAACTTCACAAGGATGATTCTTCCAATACAGCCCTATACACCAACAGGCGGGGTTCTAGGAAGAAAGGTAATGGGCAAAAAGGAGGCAACTTTCGGAAAGGAGGAAATTCTCAACAGGATACGAAAGGAAAAGGCAAACAACCTCAAGAGAAGAAGAGGTGGTGCAAGATCCGTGAGAAAGACAACCATGACACCAACAGGTGTTGGCATAAGAACAAGCAGAAAGGCCAAAACAAACCACAAAATAAGAACAAGCAACCCCGGGTGAATGTTGTTGTTGAAGAATACGACTCGGATTACGAATGGGCACACAAGGTGCTCATGACTACCACAGATTCCACACAGAGGGATCCTATTTGGTATGTCGATTACGGAGCTAGTAAACATATGACTGGCGACAGATCGTGGTTTGAATCATTTGTGGCCAAGGAGGGCAAACCTGTCACCATTGCTGATGATAAAACCTACAGGGTTCAGGGAGAGGGTACAGTTTCGGTCACTCTTCCTGATGGCAAGTGTCAGATTGACAAGGTCCTCTATGTTCGGGATTGGCCAACAATTTGTTGTCGGTGACACAAATCCTGGACAGAAATATGGTTGTCAACTTTCGTGTTGAGAATGGAAAGAAGTGTTGTACAATTACCGGGAAGGGTAAGCGGATTGCAACGACTTCATATAAGCATGGCTTATTTGCACTAGATGCTATCTCTACTCCACATGTTGCCATGATTTGTCTCTACCAAGGAGGCAACTTCCCTATGGCACAAGAGATATGGGCATCTTAGTTACGGCTACTTACTTGAGCTCGAGCAAGTATGAGATGGTAAAGGGTCTTCCTTCCCTTTACGCCACATTGCCGAGTGTGCTCGGTCGCTTAGCAGGAAAGCGACATAGAGTACCATTTGAGAAGAGCTCTACAAGAGCAAGAAAACCTCTGGAGCTAATTCACACCGATCTATGTGGTCCTTTCACACCCAACAGTGTTGGAGGGAAGAGGTACTTTTAGTTATTCGTAGATGACTACTCACGAAAGATGTGGGTTTTCTTTCTCAAACTGAAATCCGAAGCTTTCGCATTCTTCCAGCAGTTCAAGAAATCCGTTGAGAAGGAGTCAGGGGCTTCTATCAAAACCCTCCGCTCAGATCGAGGGGGAGAGTTTACCTCTAATGAATTTTCTGCATTCCTAGATAAGCATGGGATCAAGAGACAGTTAACAACCTGCCTATACTCCTCGGCAAAATGGAGTTCTTGAGAGAAGGAACCGTTCTATCATGGAAATGGTTCGTTGTATGCTCACGGGAGCTACTCTTGGGCAACAATATTGGGCGAGAAGCTGTCACCACTGCGGTGTATCTTTTGAATAGGGCACCCACAAAGGCCCTAAAAGGAATGACTCCACGGGAAGCATGGAGTGGTCGAAAACCCTCCATATCTCATCTACGTATTTTCGGGTGTCAAGCTTTCATGCACATACCGAAAGAGAAAAGGAAGAAGCTAGATGAGAAAACACTGAGATGTATTTTTCTTGGATATTCTAAGCACTCTAAAGGATATCGGTTGATAGATCCTTTGACCAAGAAAATTCATATCAGCGGAGATGTTGTCTTTGATGAAGCTTTCACATCACAGAGCACATCTACGAGTACACCAGGATATTGTGGAACCTAAGGAAGAGGAGATTCCTTCGTCAACACGGACAGGGAGGTCCTTCTACATCTTCTTCACCACCACCGAAGAAGAATCCTAAATGGTGTACAAATACAATCGAGAGATGCAAATTTATCCACTCCTCCCAATTTGAATTTGGATAGACCTCGTACACGCAGTATGGCTCAAAAGGAAAGAGAAGCCGAGAAAGCGGTGAGGTTGATGATCTTTGTCAATATTTTGAGGAACTTTACGTGACTCCAAGTAGAGAAGTTGAGGATATGGATATTGATGATGACGGGGCATTCATGTCTACCATAGATAGTCTTGAACCTGCATCGGTGCAAGATGCTCTTAGTGAGCCTCGGTGGAAGGCCGCTATGGATACCGAGTATGAGTCTCTGATGAAGAATAAAACTTGGAAGCTTGTTGATCTGCCGCATGGAAAGAAACCTATTGGCTGCAAATGGGTATACAAAGTCAAGTACAAGGCGGATGGAACAATTGATAAGCATAAGGCCCGACTTGTTGCAAAGGGCTATGCTCAAAAGGAAGGCATCGACTATGAGGAAACTTTTGCACCTTTTGCTCGGATGACCACAATTCGGGTTATGTGTGCTATGGCAGCACAATATGGGTGGAAAGTTCACCAAATGGATGTCAAAAGTGCCTTTCTTAATGGTGATCTCCAAGAAGAAGTCTATATGACTCGGCTTGAAGGATTTGAAGTGGAAGGCCAACGGCAGAAAGTTTGCAAATTGGTCAAATCCTTGTATAGTCTGAAACAAGCTCCTCGAGCTTGGTATATAAAAATGGACAATCACCTAATGCGGCATGGATTTAAGAGATGTCCGTCAGATGCAAACCTCTATTTCAAGAAACAGGGTTATGAGATAGTGTTGCTTGTACTCTATGTGGATGATCTGCTCATTACAGGGAGTTCAGAAGATATGATCTCTCTTGTCAAAAGAAACTTGTGCAAATATTTTGAGATGACGGATCTCGGACTTCTCCATTCTTGTCTTGAGTCGGAATTCAGCCGGAAGGAGCACTCCATCAAAGTGTCTCCAGAAAAAGTATGCCAAGACATTGCTCGATAAATATCGCATGACTGACTGCAAGCCAATGGCAACTCCAATGGAGAATGGACTTCAGTTATCGCGATATGATGACTCACCTCAGGTAGATGGCACTCTCTATCGACAGTTGATTGGGAGTCTCATATATCTGACCAATACTAGGCCGAGATCTCGTATTTGCTTGTAAACTATCTTTCGAGGTTCATGCGGGAGCCTAAGACTACTCATTGGAAAGCCGCAAAACGTGTTCTTCACTATGTCCGTGGTACTATAGAATATGGCCTAGAATACAAGAGGAACAACAAATTCTTCTTGCAAGGATACACGGACTCCGACTATGCCGGATCATTTGATGATCGCAAGTCAACTTCTGGATACATTTTTCATCTAGGATCCGGTCCTGTCTCTTGGCACAACAAGAAGCAACAGGTGGTTGCTATTTCTTCAACAGAGGCAGAATATCGCGCCGCACGTGAAGCTGTGTGCGAAGTGATATGGTTACGTCGCATTCTGACAAGTATGGGCCATCCATCAAAATCTCCAATACACTTGTTCTACGACAATCAAGGTGTTCTGAACCTCGTCAAGAATCCAGTCCATCATGAAAAAACAAAGCACATTGACACACAATGTCATTTCATTCGAGAGGAAGTTCCAAAGCACCGAATTCAGCTTCAGCACATTCCCACCGATGCTCAAGTTGCGGACATTTTCACTAAGGCACTTGGACGTGTCAAATTTGAATTGTTTCGCAACTCACTTTGTATTGCAAAATAATGTAAGGGGATGTTAGTAGTCTAGTATAGCTATTAGTTATTACATTACCCAAATAATGTAATAAAGGGGGATGTTAGCGTACTGTTACTATTAGCATAGTTGTTCTACTTTGTTTGCATTATATTCTTTAGCAAACTGTTGCAACCATGTAACAGCTTCGGTGTTCTATTCCCGGCTGTTACCGATGTATTTAAACAATGCTACGTAATACAATTGTTGTTGCACAATCTTACAAGGTTAAATTGGATTTTGTTCCAACTACAGAGCAAGTAGCTGATATATTCACAAAACCTTTGCCAAAGGAAGTATTTGAATACCTTCGAAAGAAGTTGGGAGTAGTCACACCACCCAAGCACTGACTAGCTATGGGAAACACATTCTCAGGGGGAGCATTTAATATTTTTAAGTCTGAGAATGTTGTGCATAGACTCAGGGGGAGTCTACAGCAGCCCTTTGGTATTATTGGCAAAGGGGGAGAAGAAATTAAGCAAGGTTGCAGTGTGTTGCCAACAATTCCAAAGGGGGAGATTGTTGAGCAAGGTGCAGCAAAAGAATTACAAAAGTATTGTCATTGTTGTCAACACAGTCATATTGATGCGATTGATGCGATTCGAAGGTCGATCAAATCAAGTGCAGAAAGTTTCAAGGAAAACGAGGTGACCCGGATTCGAAGCGGCGAAAAAGACAAGGAAGAAAATTGTCGCGATATCGCGACATGTTTTCTGTCGCGATTTCGCGACATGGTCGAGGAGAGAGAAGGCACAGCCGAAAATGTCACGATTTCGTGACATGTCGAGTTTTCGTTGAGGAGAGAGAAAATGTGTCATGATTTTGCGACAAAAAGTAGGAGAGAGAAAATGCATGCCAAATTGTCGCGATTTCGCGACATGTTCGAGGAGAGAGAAGATGCAAGCAAAACTGTCGCAATTTCGTGACATGGCCGAGGAGAGAGAAGATGCGAGCAAAACTGTCGTGATAACGTGACATGGCAGAGGAGAGAGAAAGTGAAAGGTAAACTGTCGCGATTTCGTGACATGCTGGCAGAGAGGGAAGCAAGGTGAAAAGATGTCGCGATTTCGTGACATAAATGGAGAAAAGGATCTAGCAAAGAAAAGTGTCGCGATATCGCGACACGTCGGGTTTTCGCGACCCGAAGAGGAGAGAGAATGCTCAGCAACAAAGGTGTAGCGATATCGCTACATGTTGAAATGAATGGAAACAAAGGTGTAGCGATATCGCTACATGTTGAAATGAATGGAAACAAAGGTGTAGCGATATCGCTGCATGATGAAAATACATGGCACAAAGGTGTAGCGATTTTGCTACAATTAGGAAGTGCAGAAAACAAAGATGTAGCGATTTCGCTACAAGTAAAAATTCACAAGAAGAAGGTGTAGCGATTTCGCTACATGTTGAAACAAAGAGGAACTAAGGTGTAGCGATGGTGCTACATGTTGAAACAAAGAGAAACTAAGGTGTAGCAATGGCGCTACATGTTGAAACAAAGGGAAACTAAGGTGTAGCGATGGCGCTACATGTTGAAACAAAGGGAAGAGCAAAGTGTCACGATTTCACGACATGTTCCATTTTTGCTGGAGTTGGCAAGGAGAGTTGTATGGAAGAGCAAAGTGTCGCGATTTCGTGACATGTTCCATTTTCGTTGGAGTTGGCAAGGAGAGTTGTACGGAAGAGCAAAGTGTCGTGATTTCATGTTCCATTTTTGCTGGAGTTGGCAAGGAGAGTTGTACGGAAGAGCAAAGTGTCACGATTTCGTGACATGTTCCATTTTCGCTAGAGTTGGCAAGGAGAGTTGTACGGAAGAGCAAAGTGTCACGATTTCACGACATGTTCCTTTTTCGCTGCTGCTGGCAAAGAAGAGTGTACGAAAGCTGAAAGTGTCATGATTTCGCGACAAGCAGGATGATGACATCAGCAAGAGTCGAAAACGTCACGATTTCGCGACAAGAAGGATGATGACGTCAGCAAAGTTGAAAAGTGTCACGATTTCGTGACAGGATGAAAGGAAAGCTGCTGGAAGCCGGAAGCGTCATGATTTCACGACAGCATTGATGATGACATCAGCAAAGTTGAAAAGTGTCGCGATTTTGTGACAGGATGAAAGGAAAGCTGCTGGAAGCCGGAAGCATCACGATTTCACGATAGCATTGAGGATGACATCAGCAAAAGTTCTAAGTTAAAACCTTCAGGGTGACGTCAGCATAAGTTAAAAGTGTCGCGATATCGTGACAGGTAACAGTCTGGCAGGTAAAACCCATAGGAGCATGCAAGGTGACACGTGTCGAAAAAAGCAGACAGTTAAACGTTGACAGGTGTTGGACATGCAATGCAACAGCCAAACATGCATAATTGAAATGCATTCGAAAAGTCAAATATGAAGGATAATAAAAGCATTCGAAAGGTCGTATTTGTAGGCATTCTAACAGACGTATTTGAAGCATACAGAAAAGCCGAACATGAAGAATCGAAAAGCTTTCGAAGAATTGCATATGGAGAAAAGAAAAGGCACTCGAACAATCGTATGTTCATGCATTCAAACAAGTCACATTATGGACGAGGAGTAATGAATTCGAACAGTTGGAGAAGGTCATTCGATCGCATGCAGTTGAAAGGTTATAAAAGAATAATCGTACTGAGAGAAGATGTTCTGTCATTGTTAGAGAGAAATTGTTGTAAAAGGAGGGTTAGAAAAGAATCAAGAGAAAAATAAGCAGAGCAGTGAGAGTGTGTAGAGTTGGGTTAATTGCAGACCAGTCAGGGTCGTGCATGAAGTGAAGACATTTTTATGTCATTCTAAATTGATCAGAATTGCAGTCCAAGTTGGTGCTTGGTACTAGGAGTTGGTGCTCCATCTGTTGCAGCAGAAAATTACGGGGGTTGGTGCTCCTTCCAGTTGGTGCTAGTAAAGTATTTGTAAAATTGATTTTGCAAAGACTGGATTTGGATTGGAGTCCAAGCAATCATTTTTGAGGAGTAGCCAAATTGGTGAACCTCGGTATATTGAGTGTTGTGGTGTGCTCTCTTGTTCAAGTTGTTTTTTAGTTGTCAAGTTCTCTTTATTTCATATTAAATGCTGTAGATATAAAAATTAATAGCTACATTGATTCACCCCCCCCTCTCAGTGTCATTGTGTAATCATCATTAAGTTGTTTAGCGATGATGTGAAAGTAAAGTGCAACTAATTAAATGCCTTTTCAAAAAGAAATCTAGATCTAGATGCATCTTTTGAAAATAAACTAAGTGTCTAATTGCCTTTTTAAAAAATAGAATCTAATCTTAGATGCCTTTCTAAAAATAAAACTAATCTAGGAAAGCATGGAACCAAGAAAATTGAAACACATGAGAAGGAATATGACCTATCCACATGTATTAGAAACAATCACAAGGTGTACTTTAGATGTTTGAGTAAATACAATGCAAGTTAACCTAAGTATTTGGAAAGTAAAAGAAAATAATTTCTTAACCTAGGTGTGTTGTGAGATGAAAGTAATGCAAGTGATGCAAGAAGAATTTAACAATTATATGTTAGGTGCAATGTTTGAAAGGAGAAGAAAATTGGAAATGCCCTTTTGAACAAAAGAAAATTTATAAGGTGAAGTGAATTGATTTTGAATCTAACCCTAGATGCAAATTTTAAGAGAAATTTTTGAATAATGTGAATTACAATTTGTCAATTTGAATTGGGACAAAACCTGAAATCTAATATTATATGTATATGTAAAGAAAATCTTACTTTGAATTTATTTGAAAGGAAACTTGAAAAGCGATTTAAAAAAGACATCAAGTGATTTAAAAAATTCTAATATAATTATGTCTGAAAGTAATTCTGAAAATGAACTATTCTAATTGTGTTTACATCAATTTGAAACCCTAATTTGTTGTGTTTGAATTAGGATTTTGATATACTAACACAGTACATTTTCCAGAGAACTAGTATTACAAATAAATGACATCACGAATGGTTCTAAGGAGAATACCTGTGTTTTGAAGTGAAATTTAACTTTTTTGAGTCCTCTACTTGACTCCTTGTTGTCTTGGGGTATGTAGAGCAGTTTTTTCAGAAATCACAAATCGAGGGGTGATTTGACCTTGGATTTGTAGGTCAAGAGGTGAATCATGTTTAAGAGCCTAAAAATCCTATTCTGATGACTTGAGAGGTGTCTCAGGGTTTTATAAATCCTGTAACAATCATAAAAAACAAAAATTATATCATATTCATAGTAAGATATCCTAATATAACCTATTATGGGTGGTCCCACCGAGCGTGCCATAATGAAGTGTACCAAAGGCTACCATTTGATCAAGCAAGTTAACTATAACAAATCAAAATGCTCAAAAGTGTTCTCAACTTATTTTATTAAGAATTTGATACAATATTATAGGGTGAATTGTATTTTCTTTCTCAACAATATGCGAAACACTCTTATGGTTTCTCTTGGGACCCCTCGAATGTAGGTGGTGTTGTGACATCCTTCACCACAACCCCAAAATATGGGGACCCACTTGAAATTTGAAGGCTCATTCAAATTATTATTATGATTTATGTTCATCATGGTCATCATTAAAATATCAAAGGGGGATTGTTTTCATATAATGTTGCATGGCAGAATCCACCTCTATGATTTCCTTTATGTTTTTCAAAACTTGCTCTAGGTGGTTTTGGCCAAATTCGTGTCAATTAAACTCTTTGGCTTATATATGTGTTTAAAGTAGTATGGTGTTTGTTTTTTGTATGCATTATTAATAATTAATAATTATATATTGAAAATATATAATTATTGCTTATATTGTCTATATGAGGTCTATTTTATATAAGTTTGATTTATGCGTTGGGCCTAATGGTTAAATGTGTTATTTTGTTTTTTTTGTTATAAAGTTAATATGTGGTGTGTTAAGTGTAAAACCATGGTTTTGTTTCATTTTATATTCATTTTTTTTCATTTTTTTGTGATTGTGTTGGTATTTTGTGTTATTAGGTCATGTAGGTATCCTTATTGTGGTTCATCACATGATATGTTTCTAAGTGGTTAGTTTTTATATTATGATAATGCCCTTTCATTTTACATTGTTATGTGTCATGTTCAGTGGTATCTAGGAAGTGTTTGGTTATACATTGTGTTAATAGGTTTGGAGTATGTATTGTATTCACCTTTTTTAAATTTGTGCACAGTATTTTCAAATTAATGATAGTTTTTTGCCTTGCAGGTGTCGAAATAGAAGTACTAATGATAGGAAGGTTCGTTCATGATAAATCATGCACCGGGAAATCGATTATGAGCCTCGGGAAACATGAGCATAATGTGTTAGACTATTCATAACATACGTGGAGATGTGCCCGAGATGAAAAGGATTTCCATAAAGTGGAGTACATTTGAAAATTTGAGATATTTGAAGTACAAGAAACTGTAGGTGAACACATGTAAAACCTTGAAGGTGGGACACATGATTAAGGGGACTCATTTTTATGATGGTGAACGAAGAGCATATCATAGGTAAATTAACACCCGCAATCAACAGAATACCGGATGGATAAACCAGACTCTACATGTTCCCTAAAAGAAGTGGAAAATGACATGATTCATGCTCATAACTGCCGAAATTAGCTAATCATGCAAAATTATAATGATATATATACACAAGCCTTATTTGAGTGCTTATTTTCCTTTTGCATGCATAATCAACAAGACGATTCAGGTTAGGCATAAGAGTTTGGATTGTCGTCGAGGAAAGTTTTGTTGCAAGGAGCATCCATTGAAATTACTATTGATACCATGTCCATTGATACGAGGTTGAATTCACTCAGTAGAAATGTGTCCATGCATAGGATTTTTGATTGCCATCGAAAGAAATTCTATTACAGGGTGCATTTGTTAAAATTATAGTCATTGCTGCATTCATTGACACGAGGAAAAACATTTTAGAGTGAGGTTTTCAAAAGTCTTCAGTGTAGGGGTTATCATTATCAAAAGGATACATCGATAGAATGCTCGTGTATATCTAGTAAAGTGACAATGTGAAGACATGCATAGAATAGGATGAGCTTCGTATGGTCTTCTAGATAAGAGGCCAGAGAGGATAGTCATCACCTGACTACATGGATGTAGATAAGCTAGTGCAGTGATGCTCTAAAAGTGTTTTTCGCTTATCATATAAGGCAGATATCATTTACAGGAAGTTACAGATATATCGGAAGTTATGTATGAGCTCACCCGAAACTTGCCTAATTCGGAGATGTACCACATGGGGTACTAATATACATCTGTATGGCTGCTTAAAGTTGAAGGGTGGATACGTATGAGATTTCTAAACCCATGAAAATTGAGATCTATTTAGAGAATTATAACGTGATATTGAATATTTAAAAAGTTTTCTAATTATCAATAGGCAGGATTAGTTTATCACATATTATTTTCGATGTGATAAAACTATAATCTATTATAAGAAAATGAGATGTTCAACGAATGTATTGCATATTGGTAATATGAAAGTCCTAAATTTTTAGTAATTCAAAGTTGGTTTAAACTATTTTTTGAACGGAATAAATGAGAAGAACGGGTTTGAAATTGAATGGTTTAATCTATAAAAGGGAAAAAAAGGGACAAGTGAAAGATCAGACTAGAGAAGAGGAATATAATATTAGTAGGAGCAGAAGAAAGGAAGGAAAGCTATAGGAAAACAAGTTGTAGAAGCACAAGTATACAGTGTAAGATCTTATATTATGTTTAGACATGTTGTGATTTCCAATAAGTAGTTCATCTGGTATTCGAAGTATAAATAATGTGTTGGATGTAATTTTGGTTATGATAAATTCCATTGAAGTTGGCACCAAACTGTTGTTGGTTGTGTAATCTGATTAGCTTCAGTTATTGGTTATTGTTTTTGTTCTTAGAATGTTGTAGCACATGTCCGAGGTTTAAATTTTTTTTATTCAAAATCCCTTCAATATTTTTGCAATTTATTTAGTTTCTTAAAGTTTCATATCAATACCCTGGTTCAATACAAATTAAAGATGTATAAAATTGATAAGTGGGTTATTGTAGAAATCTATTGATTTCAGATATTTAACTTGATAAATATCTGGAAAATAAGTAGATTTGTTATAGGCAAATGAGATTTCAGACCAGCTTTAATCCAATAAAGTTTGGATTTGAAATTGATGTCTTTGGAATAAATATAGTCAAATTTCATAATTGTCTAAAGCAATATTTTCTAGAAATCTAATGTTAGATAAACAACCTTGATAATCAAATGCTTTATTCCATAAATATTTGATATTCGAGCAGTTATAAGGTTGAAATTGATTTTATACTATAAATATCATAGTTCAAATTATAACATATTATATTAAATCCCCATTAATATCATTGATTAAAGGTCTAGAAAGCCTTAATATTTGAGGAGGGTTGACATACATTATGAATATTATTCACATGCTCAAATATTAAGAAGTAAATTTGATATTTTAATGGAATAAGATAAATTTAAGCTTGTATATGATTGATAAATATACATAGGTCAAGGCTTATACTAAATGCTTCCATTTGAACTTCATCAATTTAGGTTTTTCTAAAGTTGAAGGAAATTCAAATTAAAAATACTTGTTCCATTACATGTTATATTCAAAGTATTTTTAATTGAAATGTTATGTTAAGATGACAAAGTACATTTTGAATGCATAAATTTTGGTTCTAAGGAAAGGAAAAATTCATTTCATCATTTGAGCACATAATTTCGGGTGAATAGACAAGTCAAACAAGATAAATTTAATAAATTACCTAATTCCCAGGCCCCTTGTTAACAGTAATATGCAAACCACAGAGAGTTTTCAAGCACTTATTTATACATACATGACAAACATATGAAACATTAAGTGAGAACCTTGAAGAAATACTCATTTCTTTGCAAGAGAGGATTTTAAATTCTAAGTTGTCGAGTGGTTTTGTGACTGGACAAAATCACACCTCAACAAATTGGTGCTAGAAGGAGGGCCTGAAAGGTAAATATTTTGATTTTTAGCATGTGCAATTTGTTATAAAAAATCATTTGAAATTTTCGATTTATGTTGCATTAATGTTAATCTATCATAAATTCAAAAATTAGGTTATGATGCAATTTTTTATGAATTTTCATACATAGCCTTGCATATTAAAATTGGTTCAATGGCAGAAAATGATTTACCATTTTATAAGCATGATGGAACGATTACGCTAGAAGAACATATTCAGGCATATAAAAATATTATGCTTCATTTTCAAATTATGCAGGAAGATGTTTTCTATAGAATGTTTCCATACACATTGGATGAAGTTGCTAAAGATTGGTTTATCAATTTACCTGCAAGTTCTACCGCTTCTTGGAATCAACTTGAAACAACATTTCTTGAACATTTTGGAACATTGGTTGATACAGATTTGTTATCAAATCAATTTTCCTCTATTTGTAAAAAACTTAATGAATCCATGAGTCAGTTTAACGATAGGTTTCATGAGTTATATGCTGAAATAGAGACACATTTTATTATTTCAGAAGAAGAAGTTGTTCAAATATATTTGGAAGCTTTAGATCCTTTTACTGTTAAGTGTTTAGAAAAGTTTCCTAAGGATTTATCCTTATCTAGCATGTGTATGGTGGGGCAGTAGCTGTAGAGCAATGGTTGATTTCAAAAGGAATTGATGTGGGTAGATTATCATTACATCACCCTAAGGTTTCAAATCAATTACTACCTATGAGTCATGATACACATTTTTTGACACCATCGAATGAAATTGAATGTCCTAGTTTTTCAACCACTTTTGATATTATTCAAGAGGAAGTGCAAGTTTCAAAGCCAATATCCATTAATGAGGATTGTAGTAATCAAGTTTATCAAAATGTAGAAATGCATGAGTCTTCAGATATTGGAGGAGTTTTAGATTTAACTAGCTTTGAAACATATGATAGAATATAATCTTCCATAGAGTTGAATGAAACAATTGAAGCTCCAGAATTGAAATATTCTAGAGGTAGTTTCATTATGACTGATCATAAAAGTTTATTACTTGAGGAAGATGAATTTCTTATTGAGGATAGATTTTTTGAAAGTGAGGAAAGTGAATTTGAAAAGCATTCAATTGTCGAATTTACAAAATGTGAAGATATGGTTGAATCTCACCCTTTAGCTTTAGAAGATAATTATTATAATGGATGGGGTATGTATGGTGAATCATTGTTTTCTCACACTCCTACTGATAAAATTTTTGTTTCACTTGCTATGCAGGATGTTGAAACTTCTATTTCAAAAGAAGATTTCACAATTCCTATGCAATCAGAAAATGATATGCCAATTTCAGAAATAGAACAGATTCCAAGATTTGATCATTTTGAACATGAGTTTGTAGAACATTTTGCTGCAATAGAAAGAGAAGAAATGGTCATTGATGAAGGACTACAAAATGATGATGATGATGATAGAGATCATGAAGAAAAAGAAAATACTATAATGGCTCATCAAGTAGTGGTAAATGAAAGCGCACAAAAGGTAGAATCTTATCCTTTGTATTCAAACATTCAAGAATCAGGTAAATTTCTGCATAATCATTTATTGGTTTCCACTATTATTTATGATGAGATGTCATTAGAGGTCGATGAAGCAATAGAAGGGATTCTTATTCCCACCACCAATAGGATTGCATTGTTAAATGAAAAAGAGGATATGCTTGAATCATTGAACCAAGTTCATCAACAACTAATAATTCAACCTAGGATACAAAACTATAATGATTCTTATTTTGTAAATATCCTAGATTCTTGCAAATTGTTACATGAATATGATTGGCCTATAAACATGGATGATGATATTGCTTTAAAATTTTTAGAAGTTGCTTCATATTTGAAAGAAATCCTATATACTTGTGAAAATGAGAATTTAGGTCAAAATGATGAATCAAGGTTTGAAATTCCTACCTTGTTGAATAAGCATAAGATCATGGAAGATCGTGTATTTGCTTGTAAGGTTAATGAATCAAATCTTAAACACATAATTGCTTATAAGTTTGAATCAAATCAGTGGGGTGTGAAAGGAAAAATGAAGGTTGCATGGTTTGGCCTAATCTTCTTTTGGTTAAAATTATGTAAATCTTGGAATGCAAATCATGAGATATGTCTTTTAAGGTGTGTCTATCATGTATGGGATCCAGGGAAATGATGGTAGAAATTTTGGTAGTGTCTTGTACATTATGTATATTTTTTATAAATAGTTTTTTGGATTCTGTTGTGTTGTTGATGTTGTCATTATGTTAGTCTTCATATGTTTTGTTGCTTTTCGGTTGTGTTTGTTGAGCTTAATGACAAATTGACTTTGCCAGATTTTGTGGGAGTTTCATGACTTGGGTGTGATCCAAATTGGCACAAATTTTAGGTGGGTGTTTCAAAAGTAAGGTATTTGTGATTGAGACACTGGTCATTTGTTGGTTGTGTTTGGTTTTTGATCCTGGACCGCATAGGATGAAGTTACCTGTTTTGAAAACTTGTGAAACCTAGAGAAAAGGGAAAATGAGATATTGGTTTATGTCCTCATGAATGTGAACTAAGATAAGGCAAATATGAAAAATTGGAATTGTATTGCAAAAGCTCCACGAGTATCACAAAACACATTAAAGAATATTGTTTGAAATTGGGATGCGTGAAGTTGTTGGTTTTGCAAATTAGGGTGAAATATCTTATATACTCTTTTCAGCCTTACCTCATCTCTAACCCAGGTGGCAGGTGGATTTGTTGCAAAGTACCATTCTACCGGATGTAAAAAGAGAGAGAGATAAAAAAGATAAATATAAAAAAAGAGAGTAGGAAATAGAGTCAAATATATTACTAAAAAAATGTAAGATAGTTTTCACCGGAGCTATAGACGCTCGACTGGCAGTGAAGCAAGGTCTAGAGAAAAGTCATGAAAGAGCGATAATGATAAATCTATCATCCAGAACTAAATAACCTTCACCGGAGCTATAGACGCTCGGCTGGCAGTGAAGCAATGTTTAGAGTAAAGGAAACGCAACATCCATCTAATATCTGGGAGTTTCAGATAATCTCTACCGGAGCTATAGATGCTCGGCTGGCAGTAGAGCAAGATCTGAAGAGAATCGGGTGTAGGTTTTACCTTCAAAGAGGAATTATTCATAGCCTAAAATGTGGAACTAACGATGGAATGTTGAATGGTTTTAGGTGATAAGGAATGAATCACTTTGCACACACTGAGCTGATGTTGAATGATTCTAGTGGTTCATGTCAAATTGGTCTATTCTCATTCTCTGGATACTTACTGATGCTTGTAATTCTAATATTTGGGTTTTGTGTGTTTTCAAATTTTGGTTTTTGAGTCCAAAATGTCCAGGGACATTTACCAATAGAGTCGCCATTTGTTGTGACGTCCTTCACAATGACCCCAAAATATGGGGACCCACTTGAAATTTGAAGGCTCGTTCAAATTATTATTATGATTTATGTTCATCATGGTCATCATTAAAATATCAAAGGGGGATTGTTATCATATAATGTTGCATGGCAGAATCCACCTCTATGATTTCCTTTATGTTTGTGAAAACTCGCTCTAGGTGGTTTTGGCCAAAGTCGTGTCAATTAAACTTTGTTGGCTTATATATGTGTTTAAAGGAGTATGGTGTTTGTTTTTTGTATGTATTATTTAAACTTATTAATTATATTAAAAATATATAATTATTACTTATATTGTCTATATGAGGTCTATTTTATATAATTTTAGTTTATGCGTTGGACCTAATGGTTAAATGTGTTATTTTTTTTTGTTTGTTATAAAGTTAATATGTGGTGTGTTAAGTTTAAAACCATGGTTTTGTTTCATTTTATATTCATTTTTTTCATTTTTTTGTGATTGTGTTGGTATGTGGTGTTATTTGGTCATGTAGGTATCATGATTGTGTTTTGCCACATGATATGTTTTTAAGTGGTTAGTTTGTATATTATGTTAATGCCCTTTTATGTTACATCATTATGTGTCATGTTCAGTGTTAGCTAGGAAGTGTTTGGTTATACATTGTGTTAATAGGTTTGGAGTATGTTTTGTATTCACCTTTTTGAAATTTGTGCACGTTATTTTAAAATTAATGATAAAGTTGTTTGCCTTGTAGGTGTCGAAAGATGAAGAGCTACTGATAGGAAGGTTCGTTCGTGATAAAGCATGCATCGGGTGATCGATTATGAGCCTCAGGAAATATGGCGCCATGTTTTAGATGATTCATAATGTACATGGAGATGTGCCCAGGATGAAAAGGATTCCCATGAAGTAGAGTACATTTGAAAATTCAAGATATTTGAAGTACAAGATGTTGTAGGTGAAAATATGTAAAACCTTGAAGGTGAGACACACGATTAAGGGGACTCACTATTATTATGGTGAACGAAGAGCATATCCTGGGTAAATTAACACTCACTATCAACAGAATATCATATGGATAAACCAGACTCCACATGTTCCCTAAAATAAGTGGAAAATGACATGAGTCATGCTCATCACTATCGACATAAGCTAATAATGCAAAATTATAATGATATATATACACGAGCCTTATTCAAGTGCTGATTTTCCTTTTGCATGAATAATCAACAAGACAATTCAGGTTAGGCATAAGAGTTCGGATTGCTATCGAAGAAAGTTTTGTCGTAGGGAGCATCCTTTGAAATTATAGTTGATGCCACGTCCATTGACACGGGGTTGACTTCATTCAGTAGAAATGTGGCCATGCATAGGAGTTTTGATTGCCATCAAAATAAATTCTATTATTGGAAGCGTTTGTTGAAATTATAGTCGTCGTTGCATTCATTGACACGGGGAAAATATTTTAGAGTGAGGTTTTTGAAAGTATTCAACACGGGGGTCACCATTATCAAAAGGATACATGGCTAGAATGCTCATGTATCTCTCAGAAAGTGATAGTGCGAAGACATGTGCAGAATTGGATGAGCTTCGTATGGTCGTCCAGATAAGAGGCCAGGGAGGATAGTCACCACCTGACTACATGGATGTTGAGAAGCCAATGCAGACACACTCTAAAGGTGTTCTTCTCTTATCATATAAGGCATATATCATTTGCAGGAAGTTACACAGATATCGACAGTTATGTATGACCTCACCCGAAACTTGCCAAAGTTTGACACACTGTACCACATGGGGTACTAATATACATCCATATGGTTGCTTAAATTTTAAGGGTGGATACGTATGAAATTTCAAAATCCATGAAAATTAAGATCTATTTAGAGAATTATAACATGTTATTGAATATTTAAAAAGGTTTATGATTATCAATAGGTAGGATTAGTTTATCACATATTATTTTGGATGTGATAAAAATATAATCTATTATATGAAAATGAGATGCTCAATGAATGTATTACATATTGGTAATATGAAAGTCCTAAAGTTTTAGTAATTTAAAGTTGGTTTAAACTATTTTTGTAACGGAAGAAACGATATGAAAGGGTTTGAAACTGAATGGTTTAATCTATAAAATAGAAAAAAAGGAACAAGTGAAAGGTCAGACTTTTTACAGAGAAAAGGAAGATAATATTGGTAGGAGAAGAATAAAGGAAGGAAAGCTATAGGAAAACAAGTTGCAGAAGCACAAGTATATAGTGTAAGATCTTATATTATGTTCAGACATGTTGTGATTTCCAATAAGTAGTTCATCTGGTATTCGAAGTATAAACAATGTGTTGGATGTAATTTTGGTTATGATAAATTCCATTGAAGTTGGCACCAAACTGTTGTTCATTGTGTAATCTGATTATCTTTAGTTATTGGTTATTGTTTCTATTCTTAGATTTCTATAGAACATGTCCAAGGTTTAAAATTTTTTTTATTCAAAAGCCCTTTAATATTTTTGCAAATTATTTAGTTTCTGAAAGTTTCATATCAATACCCTCGTTCAATACAAATTAAAGATGTATAAAATTGATAACTGGGTTATTGTATAAATCTATTGATTTTAGATATTTAACTTGATAAATATCTGGAAAAGAAGTATATTTGTTATAGATAAATGAGATTTTATACCAGCTTTAATCCAATAAAGTTTGTATTTGAAATTGATGTCTCCAGAATAAATACAGTCAGATTTCACAATTGTCTGAAGTAATATTTTCCAGAAATCTGATGTTAGACAAAAAACCTTGATAATAAAATGCTTTATTCCATAAATTTTTGATATTCAAGAAATTATAAGGTTGAACTTGATTTTATACTATAAATATCATAGTTCAAATTAAAACATATTATATTAAATCCCCATTAATCTCATTGATTAAAGGCCTGGAAAGCCTTAATATCTGAGGACGGTTAACATACATTATGAATATTATTCACATGCTCAAATATTAAGAAGTAAATTTAATATTTTAATGGAATAATATAAAGTTAAACTTGGATATGATTGATAAATATACATAGGTCAAGGATTATAGTAAATGTTTCCATTTGAACTTCATCAATCTAGGTTTTTCTAAAGTTGAAGGAAATTCAAATTAAAAATGCTTATTCCATTAGATGTTATATTCAAAGTATTTTTAATTGAAATGCTATGTTAATATGAAAAAGTACATTTTGAATGCATAAATGTTAGTTCTAAGAAAATGATAAATTCATTTCATCATTTGAGTGCATAATTTAAGGTGAATAGACAAGTTACACATGATAGATTTAATAAATTACTAGATACCCAGGCCCCTTGTTAACGGTAACTTGCAAACCACATAGAGTTTTCCAAGCACTTATTCATATCCACATGCATAACATATGAAGTACTAAGTGAAAACCTTGAAGAAATACTCATTTCTTTGCAAGAAAATATTTACGAGTCTTAGTTGTCGAGTGGTTTTGTGATCAAACAAAAATGCACCTCAATAGGTGGGCTTTGATGTGTGTGTGCCACCGTTGTGTGTTGAAGTTGTTGTTGTGATTATGTTTGTTGCTACTGAAGGAATTGTAAAATGGTGTTAGTTTATTTGAGGGCTTGTCATGGATCAAGACCCATATTGATGAAGACAAAAAGATGTTAAAAACATGAAACAGATCCTGAAATGAAGTGTAAATGCTATAAAAATATGAAATGAAGGTTATATTAAGTTTTTGTTATTGTAGATCAGTTGTACGACCAACTCATAGGGTAGGGGGTGAGCTAGAATCAAAATCCATAGGCCAGGGGGTGAATCCAACTGTAGGTGCTTTCTTATGGAGATCCTTTGTCTGGATGGCCTCCTAGGATGCTTGGATGCTATTTTTACTATCCATAATCAAAATAAGGGATTCTGGCAAGATTTTGTTAGAGTTTCTATAATTTAGCTAAGAGGGATAGAGAGACATAATGAGAGGGGGGCCCCTCTATTTATAGGAAAATCTAAGGTCAGGGGGGTGGTTAGGTAGATGAAACCCTAGAGTCTATTCCATGATAGGTTAGGTTAGGGTTTGAGGAGGTGTCATTCTCACACTCCCTAAAGGAATATTTCATCCTCACACATGTGTGAGGAGAGATTAGGGTTAACAAGGATTAGCTAACTCCTATTTAAGATTAGGGTTTAGATAGAATTTCTAGGAAATATCCTAACTAAACTAATGTGCACACATATGTGAGTGAATAATTAGGACTAATTTGGGTTTAGGATCCTAATTAAACCTTTTTAAGTCATAAATTACACTTAAGTGAAAAGTGACTTTACAATTAGAAATTCAATTAACTTAATTAGGGGTTTTGGGAAGGTAAAGGTCCCATGGGGTCCTAATTAGGTATAGGAAAGGGCTTAGGTTGCCTTAGGGGGCTGATAGGTGACCTATTGATATATAGAAGGCATTTAGGACATGAATTGTGTAGTTTAGTAGGGTTTTGTACCTATAGTCCAATGAGATGGTCTATGTAGGTCTACAAAGGTATACGATAGTCTAGAGTGGTCTACGTTTGTGTAGAGCGGTCTACACTGATCTAGAGTAGTCTACATTGGTCTACAATGGTCCACACATGTCTATAATAGCCTATAGGGGTCTAGGTTAGTCTATGCAAGCCTACAAGTGTTCGGATAGATCTAAAAGTACATATATGTAGACATGTATGAATTTTGGGTGTCTACATATTTTACTACCTCTAGAATCCTTCAAGTTGTTCTAGAAGGTTTGAAAAAACTTAATTGAAAAGCCATCTAGACCTGGTGTTTTTTCCATACTCATTCCAAATACTACTTTTGTCAATTCCTCTCTATCAATGGGTTTAAGTAGGTCCTGATTTTCTTCTTCATAGATAACAGAGGGTATGATAACAAGAAATTTTTGAGACTATTTGTGTTGCACCATACTATCCTTAAATAATTTAGCAAAATAATCCATTGAATGAAAATACATTCCTAGGATTGTATGAAAGAAGTGCCCATTCTCATCCTAAAGAGTTACCATCTTTTTCATTTGTCTCCTAGCACAAGTGAAAAACACAAGCTTATACTGAGAGGGGGGGGTGAACAATATAAGACCTCTTTTTAATTTATTTAAATTCAACTTCAAAAAGCAATGAACCAATAGCAATATCAAAGCAATGCATAAAGCAACAAACAATGAGACACCAATTTTAACGTGGTTCACCCAACATGGGCTACATCCACAAAAATTTTCTCTAAAAAGCTTTCTCAAAGTTCTTTGGGAATCCTTCCCAATTACAATGTTTATGAGCCTCAACACAAAGGAGAAACCTTCCCCTACTCAAGTATTTATGAGCCTCTACCCAAAGGAGAATCCTTCCCATCCTCACGAATTTATGAGCCTCCTGCCCAAAGGAGAATACTTCCCCTCCTCACAAATTTATGAGCCTCCTACCCAAAGGAGAATCCTTCCCCTCCTCACAAATTTATGGGCCTCCTGCCCAAAGGAGAATCCTTCCCCTCAGCTCTAGAAATGATACTTCAGAAGATCACCTACCTCTTATTCCGCTAGCACATGGAACTCCTTTCCACAGAAGACCTCCTGTCCTCAATGCTCAGACTCAAGAGACCTCTATCCTCACTGATCACCTCCATAGTAACTCATCAACCTGTACTAAACACAGTCAGTCGGTCTAGCACAAGTCTTCCTCACTCTGTCAGATCTATCCCAAGCTCAACTCATAAAGCTTGAACAAATCAATCTCTATTGCACACAAGCCTTCTCAAATAATTTTCAAAACTATCCACAGGTTCTTCTCAAAGAACCATTTCAAATCTATCCTCAAGTCCTCTACTAGGACCTATCCAAATCAGCTCACAAGTCCTCCTTAGAACTTGTCCAAATCATCTCACAAGTCCTCACTAGAACCTTTCTAAATCAGCTCACAAGTCCTCACCAGAACCTGTTCAAATCAGCTCACAATTCCTCACTAGAACCTGTACAAATCAGCTCACAAGTCCTCACTAGAACCTGTCCAAATCAGCTCACAAGTCCTCCCTAGAACTTGTCCAAATCATCTCACAAGTCCTCACTAGAACCTGTCCAAATTAGCTCACAAGTCTTCACTAGAACTTGTCCAAATCAGCTCACAAGTTCATCAAGAAAAACTTGCTTAGCATGAACCCACAAAGAGAATTGTTAGAGACCCAATGTGATTCATCAAACTCATAGAAGCATAAAGAGAATTGTTAGAGACTCAATATGTTCTATACTTAACTCCCAATCTCAATCTCAACTCAATCTCAATCTCAAAATAATAAGATAGATGTAGTATGCTTTTCTCAAGAACATGAAACACAACCCAACAATTGCCAACCATGCAATATCTCATATAACAATGATACTCATGTTATTTCCACAACCAATATCTTTTCTCAACCAATTAGGGCTTCAACAACAATGCTCATAGACAAGGTTTAACCAACATCATTCAAATCAACATTAACTTTGAAGCATTCAACCAATCACTACATGAAAAGGAAACTAGTAGACATCCTTTTCCCTCCAAAGATATTTGAACAAAATAGCCACCAACATAAATCACCAATGCAAAGAATAACTTGCTCAAATCAATCTCAATGGAGTAAGCCCAAATCATGTATCAAGTAAAGCATTAACTTGATCAAAACAGCCAACTAAGGGTTTCACCAACTCAAAGCAAGTAGCAAGACTTACTAACATAAAGCCTAGTGCAAAAATGCTTCCTCTTCCTCAACCAGAATTATGCATTCACCCAAAAAACTCATCAATGATTTTAATGCATAAACAATCTTCAATATCCAGAAAATGGGTTTTACACCAACAAGAATACCTAGTAGACAACCTTTTCACTCCAAACTCAATTTCAGAAAATACACCATCAACAATATACATGGAGGAACTTTGCCCATACCTTTTTTTGAGGAAGAAGAGAATAGTTCTTCAACTTGTTACCAACACCACCCTCAACATTGCCACCAAGTTAGGGTTAGATCATAAAAGTAACCACAAAAATATTTATTCCATAAAACACCTTATGACTCCAATCCTTAGAATTCAACTACCAAAAAATATAAAGCATACAAACAATATATCCTTTTACACCTTATTTCTCCAAATTAATTAAACCATGCTCAAGGAATAATAGCTTCTAAGCAAATCTCACTCAACAATCAAGCCAAAAATCTCAACCACACACTATCAACCTTATATCTCCAAAGAAGCATTTAACCTTAAAAGTAATTTTAAATAAATCTTCCCAACCACTTCTTCTTTAAAAAAAATGCACATTTTATTTAAAAAACCTTACCAAAAAAATGCTTTCGAAATCGCGGGTCAACAATGCCTCCAAAAAAATCGGAGCGCAAAAAATCTTCTCACACTCCACGATGAGATTCAAACGCTTGACCTCCCTTCAAGCACCTTCGCAGAATAGTCATTGCCACTAGGCCAATGATGCTAGCTTGAAGGCTAGCAAGAGTCTCCTTCTCCTTAACACTTTGGTAGCAGATAAACGTGGTGAAAAAATGATAGTCGTAGCTTTTACTTCCCGACCTTTGCGCAATTCGAATTTTTTTTTGCTTTGGACTATAGGTTATGGCTTATATAGCCAAACTTCCATGCTATGCACGATGTCGGTGGGAGGATAATTTGAACTTTTCAAATTAATATTATTTTGGCACCTTCGAAACAACTTTAGGGTTTATGAAACCCTTTTGATTATTTAAAAAATAATCAAAGGTATTTTAGATCTTAGACATTAGGTGGAGAACCCATTAAATTATTAAAATAATTTAATCACTAAATCAAATAAATAATTAATTAAAAAACCTTAAAAAGGTTTTATTAATTAAGTTATTTAATTAATAAGTGTCTCCAACCTTTGCATTAAGCTGAGAGTGGTTTTGAGAAAAACCCTTAATGCATCCACCTAGTTTTAATAAAAACCCTTAAACCTGCCAAGGTTTTGATAAAAACCTTTTCATCTGCCACATGGAATCTCTCCAAAATATTCTAGAAAATATTCTTTGGAATATTCAACCTTTGAAGCCAATAAATCCTCTTGACATTAATGTCAGTTCCTTTTTACATCAATGACAACTCATAGACAAGAAGCTAGGATCTCAAACCCAAAATTGCCAACAACAAGTAGCCCGATGGAAAAAATTGGTGTTTTTATCACCTTCCAATAACAAAGTGTTTTCTACTCTCTGTTTCCAGTAGATCTCCTCTTGGTTGTCAATGTCCTCAATATCCTTATGTAATGCATCATCCTCTTATTTGAGCTGCTCTGTAACTGTTCCTTCCCTAAAGTGTTTTTGCACCTCATCCCATCTGGCCACACATGGAGCTCTTTGGACCTGGAAGTCCATCTTGTTAGCTCACCTCCATTGTTTTAATTTATCCTTGACATAATGAAGTTATTTGTGAAATCTAAATTTTTTTTTCCCATATGTTGGGCATCCCTCTTCCCACACTTCCCACCTAGGAATGGGTCTTTATTTTAGGTATTCCCCACTAGTTATCAAAGTCACCCTCTAAAATATCCCATATGAGTACACTTATGTATGGTCTTTCTCTTCGATGGTAGTTGGAAACCAGTCCCAATTGAACTGGTATTTATACCTCAGCCAATAGGTAGGCCGGGCGGGGGAAGCAAGCCAATCACCGGTCGTTGGATTGTTAATAAGACCCCTCTCATTAAATTCATAAATTAGGTTTCCCTCTTAATAGGTCTGATCATCAAGATATATGTCCATTGAGAATTTTCTTTTGATGTTCCTAATTTTGTAACCAAATATTTTCAAAATATGAAGGTTTACAATGCTGCCATGTCTTGATCTCCCCTTCCAACAAAATAGGGAAGTGATCTAAAATTGGAACATCCAAAATCTGAAATTTTAGATTCCATTTCATAAACACCTCTGAAACCAAAATATTATTTAACTTCACCTTCTTGCTATGTGGCTTCCTCCTCTTTTTAGTCCAAGTATAGTTTATTCCAATACATTTAATATCCACCTAGTGTAATGAAGTGATCTGAAATTGGACCCTCCAAAATATAAAAATTTAGATTCCATTTCACAAACACCTCCTCTGAAACCAAAAAATGATCTAACTTCACCTCCATGTTTGTTGTCTTTTATTATTTATTGTCAGTGTGTAATATTAAGTTTTTTTTATTTTAATTGAGTTAAAAATTGTGCATATCTTTTGGGTAACCATTTTAATTGAGTTAACAACCATGCAGTTTGGTAATAGCTCAATAATTACTAATATGTGGTAACATCATTTCTCCACTAGTAGATAATTAAAATACTTGAATAAAAAAAATGATATATGCTTCTTATATTTCATTCCGTGTTAATATTTGTCTATCTACACAAAAGAAAGTTGGGGTTTATAGGTACAAGTCACCAATGACATGAAGAGTCATGACTACCAACAAAGAAGACCAACTTGATCTTAGATATGTTCATGTGGAAGTGGACACCCACCACTCCCGATCATGGCCTTGGAAGCTAGCATACCAATATTCCATATAAGGTCCTTTTGTATACTGATTTCTAAAAAATAGAAGACTTATGTGTACCATGATCATGCCATAGACCTTAAGGATGGATTGAAATTATTATTATTATTTCTTTCTTTCATTGTGAATATCAAATATTTGGTAATCTAAAAGTGATACCTTGAGTCCAAAGATAATGATAGAATCTTGTTTACAGAAAATATTAATGACTTAAGAGAGTGCATGACTAATAAAAAGAATTTTTAGAGTTTAGATAGCTCTTCAATCGACCATAAAGATATAGATTGTTAATTTGGAAGATAACATGCACTCCATTTTAAAAAAAAAATTATAAAATGCATTCGACTAAAGTTTATAGTTCAGGTTTTAGAATAGTTTAAAAGATTCAAATGTATAAATAAATTTAATACTAAGAAAAACTAGAGTGTAGGTATAAAATGGTTCGACTCTTTTATAGGTTGAAATACCTCTTTGGCAGACTCCTTTTCATTCTACTATCAATAGCGACTTACAAGTTCCTTAAAAATGTGCATTAGATTTATTTTTTATTTTTTTTAATGGAAGGGGTTTTGAAAGGGATCCCAAACCTTTCAAAAAGTAGAAAAACCCAAAAGGGGAGACCACACATGGTAGCCCACACAAAAATAAAAAAGAGACAAGCCCTAAGAAGAGAGAGGTTGGAACTGCATAAACTTAAGCAAACAAACTAGCCACCAAAGCAAAAAACCAAAAAGGAAGACCAAACTAGAGATTATCCCAGGGTGGTGGGATGATCTTGGACTCCATGATTAGCATTATGGAAAGTCTCCAAATTTCTATTCTGCTCCATAGTCGATGTTTGTGTGGGAGGGCTCATACCAGAAGGGGAGGGGCCACTTAGGGTTATTGGTGCAGGTTGAGCAGACTGGAATGGACCACTCGAGATCATCCTACTGATATTCAGGTTGGGATGAGTGGGCATGATATGCTGGTTGATTTGGATAGAAAAGGACCTCCTTATAGTTTAATAATTCTAGAAATTACCTTGGATGATTGTGTAAGCAAGGAATTAGCCATAGAAACTAGGTCATCCAAATTGGTTAGTAATTAGGCTTCTTTAGATGGTGACCATTGATAGTTAGGTCCACCAGAAGGTGAAGTAGACTATGGAGTCGAATCATGCAGGAGTTTTTTTATGGTTAGTAGGAGGGGTGTCCAAATTGGATAAATCTTAGTCAAGGATTGCAATACATTTACGCTTATCTCCTATCGAGAGGTTTCCAAGAGAATTCCTACAGGGGATGGGAGTGGTGTTCGCTAGGAACAAGTGTTTATTTTTCACCACTTTGGATGAGCTTGCCATGTCCATTTATACTTCAAAGTAATTATCATACTTCATTGTGGGTGATTTTGGCATTTTCTGAGGAACATTATTTTGGACCTCATCCAAGACAGGAGTCACAGGAGCAGGTGGTTGATGCTACAAGAAGTTCTTGAAAATAATCAGATGTAAACCTTGGTACTTTGGGTGGGATGATTTACCCTCCCTAACACTAACCATAGACAACTCCATCAAACATTAGAGGTAATACAGGACGCTAATGAACTTGATGTCCTTTAGATGGTTCAAAAAAGCTAGGAGGAAACTATGTAACAATGAATTTGGGTCATAAATCATAAAGTACTACATGATTGAAATTGACACCTAGTTCCAAATCACAATGAGGTCTTTTCGAACAATCCCATTTTTCTCCTTATTGATATGCTTACCTTTGTCATGAAAGTGGTGGAGCTCAAGAACAATAGAGTGCTTATCTATGCTAACAGTGTCACCATCAATAACCATTTTGGTGACCTTAGTAATTAGTCGAACGATAATTCAAAATGTCACCCCATGGATTGTGATGTTGCCACTATCACAGGAGTGGGCTAGTTCCATCAATAGGTTCACATCACTCCCACCAAATTTTCTCAAGAAAATAAGGAAATTGTGGGAGTCGAGGATCTTGTCCATAATAGTATCAAGCTCTAGGATCTTTGATTCAAACAAAGCCATGACGAAGTTATTTCTTTCACTCTTCATGCATGGCTCAACTTAAAATTTTCACCTTTACTTAGAGTGGGAGTTACAGTCAAAAAAGGTAGGTAAATGTAAGCTTTAAGACAATTTTAGGATAAGCCAATTAGGATAAGGGTGTTGATAGTCGTTTCATAAAACATGGAGCTCAAATTGTGCCAAGGCCATTGATGAAAAGTCATGCTCCCTAAATAGTCACATGGATCAAAGCATACTTGGGGTTGAGGGAACCAATAGGAATGTAGGTGAGGTGCTGATAAGGTACATGGTAATGGAACAAGGTGCTATACAAGAAAACTTTGAGACATGAAGAATCATGATGGGTGATCTTGTTCTTTTGCCAAAGATGATTACTAGGTTTGATGCACAATTTAATACCTTCGATGGCATACCAACAAGGAATCCTCCACCAATGGGGAGTAGAAATGTTGCTTATCGAGAGCTAGTGCACAAGGTCCATGTTGGACTAGGTTAAGTCACTAGATAGGACGTGCCACATGTGATGAGTATTTGTGTTGTAATTATAAACTCAGTTCTACAATGCCAAATTCATTACCTCAAACCACCTGTGCCCAATCAGGATGGGGGAACACAAGGTCCACATACAATGATACCACCTCTAAGGATGCCACCTAGGAAATCTGTTAACATTGATATCATGATCAGTGAGTTGGGATTTCCTCATGTTAAACATTGGATTAAGGTTCACCTTAGGGAAGCTCACCCACCATATGTGATTAGGCTTGCACTTGCCAATGTTTAAATTGAAAAAACCATTGTAGAAAAATCCATAAAAATTGAAATTAAAACTAATATTGTTCTCATCCGATCCCCATGTAGGATTTGTGGAGACAAAATCAAGGTGAGACATGGCAGATATGGTAAAGGATAACAGGTGTGGCATCCATTGTGGATGAAGAAAACCCTTGGGACTCAAAACAATAGTCAGTGGAATTTTGAACAACACCACTATCCTTTCGATGATCCCCTGGGTAGACCAATACAAGTAGTGAGTCTGAGTCATCAAAACAAAAAGCCACCTATTATTGGTCCAAGTGTAGATAATATCACTCAGGGTCCTAAATCTCCAAAAGTTAGTTTTGAGGTGGGGAATCCACTCTTTTACAAAAATTTGAGACATCATGGGGAAATTTGTCAATCCAAAAATTGAGGTCATTATGAGCCAATCTAATATTAGCCATGATATCAGACACACCATTTCCCTCTCTAAACACATGTATGATTGATATTTAAAACTTGCCAACCAAAATTTTGGATTTTTTAATCAAATTAGCTACATCCCAAGCAGGGGAGTGGGATCCTTTGACATAGTTGATCATATTTAGGGAGTTCCCTTCAACTATGAGACTTCGAATATAGAGGTCATCTGCAAGAGATAAACATTTAAATAGAATATAGCCTCGACCATGTTGTTGGAGTGGGTCCTAATGGATTCAAAAAACACAAGGATGATTTTCCCTCGATCATCTCTTATGATTCCTCTAGAACTAGCATTGCCAGGATTACCTTTGGTGGCTCCATTAAAATTGAGCTTTAGCCATCCAATGGGAGGAGGGGATCAAAAAAATTTTGATCTTTCAACCTTAGGGAACATAGGAGGGGTTGAGCCAACCAAAAACTTAAAGGAAAAAATTAGATTATCTTCAAGGCCATGACAATGATTTTTAGAAGGAACTGAAATGGGAAAAAGCTACTATTTTCTCAAACATAAAACCAAAGTAAATGAACATGTCCAAAAAATTATTCTTTATTAATTTGAAATGGAATTCATAGGTTACAATAAGGATTATAAGGAATAATTTTTATAATAAACATCAAATAGACTGATAGATGCTATTGGGTTCCTCAATGTAGGTGGGCTTCCTACGTATGTGGGCCACCACTATTGTTGATGTGGATGCTTTATCACCTATTTTATGATCTAAGAAATAAGGTTAGAGTGTTTGGGAGCTTGCCTTAGTCAGGCCCCGTATTGATGAAATACAATTAAAAAAAAAATGAAATTGAACTAAAATTCTATAAAAATTGTGGGAAACATCATAATATTGTCAAATAACGCTTACCTAACAATTTTGGGATGATTTGTGACCTGTAGACCCAATTTGCAATATGAGGGGTGAATTGGTGTTGGATTCATAGGTCGAAGGATGAATTAAACTATAAGTGCCTTCTGAATAAAATCCTTGCATGGATGGGCTCCTTAGGTGTTGTACTATTGTTGTTCAAGTTCAAATTGTTGTGTTTGTGCTTATGTACGTATTTTTGTAGAGTTTTTGTGCTTTAGCTAAAATGAGAGAGATAAAGGTAGTATGAGGGTTTAGGTACACTATTTATAGATAAACCTAAGGGGTAGGGGGTGTGGTTAGGTGAACTAAACCCTAATATCAGGTTCTAGGATGGTTAGGTTAGGGTTTGTGAGGTGTCATCCTCACATTCCCTTAGGAAATATATCATCCTCATACATGTGTAAGGAGATATTAGGATTAACTAGGATTAGTCAACTCTAGGGCTATATTAGGGTTAGGTTAGGGTTTCCTAATAAATATCCTAACCATCATGGTGCACACACATGTAGGAGGGAATAATTAGGACTAATTAGGGTTTAGGAACCTAATTAACCTTTTTAATACAAAAAGTGCACTTTAAGTGAAGTCACTTTAAAATTAGAATTTGAATTAACTTTAATTAAGACTTTTTGGGAGCTAATAGCCCCTTGGGGTCCAAATTAATTCTAGGAAGGGCTTAAGTGACCTTGGGTTATTGATGAGTGATCATTTTATGGATGCCAAGTGGTTATTATGTGAATTGAGTGTTTTAATAAGATTTTGTACCTATAAACTAGTGAATTAGCTTATGCAAGTCTACGATATGCTACGCTAATCTAAAGCGATCTACGCTAGTCTACGCATGTCTACAGTAGTCTATCCATGTCTACGCATATCTACGATAGTATACATAGGTATAGAAGGATCTACAATAGTCTACGTTGGTCTACGATAGCCTAGAGGTGTCTAGGATGGCCTATGTAAACCTATAAGCATCCAAAAGGATTGACAAGTATTTAGAGGTAGCTATGTGCGACTTTTAGGTGTTTACATTTTGCCCATTTTTGTACTATATTGTGTGGCATACAATTTAATACAAAAAAGTGATGGGAGAAATTGGATTATGAATAAGAGAAGAGAATGGGATTCAATCAAAGGTATGTAGCCACTCAAAGTGTGACCATACAACATTGACCGATAGCCAAGAGGAGAAGGGAATGGAATCCAACCAAAGTTATGTAGCCACTCGAAGCATGACCATACAACATTGATCAAGGATATAGGGAAAGAAGAGAATAAGCGAAGAAGAAAAAGAGGGGAACAAAGAAAGAGAGAAAATGAAAAACAATACCAGTGAATGGAAATGGATGATTGCGGATGCAACACTATGCTTTTGCTGAGTCTGTATGACATTTTTTGATGTCATACTAGTTGCTTGGGAGTGGAAAATTTTGACTGCATACTTTTGTGACCAATGCAGGATGGTCCAAAATATGAATAGAGCAAATGCCTATTCAAATTTTTGTTGTTGATTGATTGATGAGCACGTGGTGACAAGTGTCAAACCATTTGAGCTAGTTAACATTTGGATTATTAAAATGTGTCATTCATTATGTATCATGAATGCCAAAGTTAAATCCTTCTCCAAATGTTGTGTTGAATTAGTCAACCGTGTCATTCATTGTGTACCATGAATGCCAAAGTGACATCTCCATTGTTACGCACAACTCTCTTGATCTAACAAATATTTGGTTGGGATTAATATTATAATCTAAGATAATATTTAGAAAAAAAACTTTATAAACAGATGTGGTATCCATGATTTTGATGTTTAGTCGTTTGGTTGCATGCAAAGCTAGATGTTGGATATGAATATCCCCTCAAACGATGAATCAACAATGAGGTTAATAGAATGTGGTGATGTGGTGGTGAATCAATTTATAGAAGAAATATGCATGATGAAATTGATGAAAAATAATATGGGAAGGAAAGGGGGATTATTTCCTAGGGTTTGGAATCAAAATTAGGTCAATTTGGAGCTTCTAGGCTCAATTCATAGGCTAGGGGGTGAATTCGATCAAGATTCACAATCCAATGGGTGAATTGGGCTAATTAGTAGGCCAGGGGGTGAATTGGGTCAAATTCATATGTTGAGGGGTGAGTTTGATCTAATTGGGGTTTTTTGGGTGTATTTAAGCTTTTTTAGAAGCATGGGGTGGTCATTTTAATTTCGATGAACTTAGAGGGTGAGGAGGGAGTGACGTTTGGTAACATAGAGCACTTGCAATTGATTGGATCAAGGTGTAGGATGATAAGAGGATGTACTAGAACTGGAGCTTGATGTGATGATCCGCCAGTAAGTGATCTATTTCTCATTAATTTTTTTATTTTGTTTCTTGAAAAGCATGAAATGGGGGGGAGGTTTTCATGTTATTTTAAAAATAAGGTAAAATTTTATTAAAATTGGAACACAAAGTGTTAAACGGGCTTAATGGGCATCCAAAAGTGTGATCAGTTTTTAGGTATGACCATTTTTCATTGTAGTTTGACCGGGTGATGGGTAGAGTAGTCTTGTAGTTTCAATTTCCATTTTTGGAGCGATGGTGCACTGCTTTTATGATGTGATTGAATTTCCTCTGTAAAAGTAGAAAATGGGCATGTGATTGTGTGATTATGTTTTTGATTTATCCTTGTTTGGTGTGTTATCTGAATGTATCCCATGAGGATGTAAATTATAAAACTTTGACTGTTAAGTTTTCCACTATAGGTGTACTATTTTTGAAAATCGTTGAAAATTTCATCATAGAAGGGCAAAATGGGTATCTAGAAATGTGATTTATTTTGGTATATGATTGCATTTGGCATGTGTTTGATTTACATGCCAAGGTGTAGATAATGTTGTATTTAAAATTGGTTGTTGGGAGCCTGATTTGCACTACTTTTTATTTTTGTTTGAACTTTCACCATGAAGTGGGCAAATGGATATTCAGAAATGTAACTGTGTTTGTGATGTTATGTGATTTAGCATGTGTACCATTTTGGGGAGGTTGTGTTAATATTGACCTCAAACTTCATGTGGATTTGTATACTATTTTTGAAATTTTATCGACACTTTCACCATAAAGTGGGAAAATGAGTGTTCAAAAATGTGTTTTGTTTTTGTATGTCTGATGGATTGACTTGATTTTGAATTTTGTGCTACGGTAAGTATGTGGATAATTGTGACTATTGGGAGCCAAATATGTACTATTTTTCATATATGTTTGAACTTTTACCATGAAATGGCCAAATGGGTATCCAAATATGCAACTATGTTTTTGATTTTTCATGATATGTGAATTGTGCATTGTTTTATGTCTCAAAGAGCATGTCAAATTAAAATAAATTAATTTATGTGTGTGATGTGTTTAAATAAAATTAAATTTTATTTAATTGGATGATTGTGCATTAGAATTATGTGAAGTTTGTTGTTTTTTGTGTATGAACAAATGAAAATGATCGAGCCACGTCATTGTGTCTGTATGATGAAGCACAATTTTGATAAGCTTATTGACAATGAGGATGATTAGAAGTGGTTGGATGTCGTATGGTTTAGAGGCATGTGGAAATGCAAGATAATTCAAGCTAACTGGACATATATATCCATATTATGTGAGTGATAGAATGCAGATCGCAAAATATTTCAATTTTTGATGGGTGAGATGACTATCATCCTGGAAGATATATATAGGATCTACAAATTACCAATCAAGGGTGTGCTAGTGATGGCAGCACTAGATAATACTAAGGAGGCTATGATGGAGTGCTTCTTTGGTGATGGGTGGGAGGTGATAGATATCAAGAAGATGGATTATGATCTATTATGGAATAATGAGAAGATATCTAAGCTTCAGTGCGTGACTATGATGATGATCTCAACATATGCTCTTCTTGACACTTTTGGGGTATTGTTTACCTAGAATATGTTGGACATTATCATCAATATGGTAGAGCATAATACTATGTTTTCATGGGCACCTACATTGTTGGCCCAAGTGTATAGGGAGTTGCATGATGTGGTGTGTGTTGGGCAGAAGGGATTGAGTTGGACTCCCTTGCTGTAGGTGTGGGTATAGGAGTATATTTCTATTGATAGGCCATCATTGTTACCTTATGAGGATCATGTGGAGGGATGGGAATATTAACCTTATGCTCTCATATGGAGGATTGATGAGTATAAGGGGTTTAAGAGGCCACATGAGGGTGATCCTCTATTTTGTAGGATAGAGTTTGGTAGGTTAGTGCCAAGTACCATTAAGTGGAGGATTTGGATGGGTGGGGTGACATGGGAGAAGGATGGTGAGTAGTTGGGAGCCATTCATTGAGGTAGGTGGCTAGTGGGGTGATATACTCATTAGGCCAATTAATTTCAATTTAATCAAGTCATACGATAGTTTAGCTTACAATAGGATATTCTAGAGGCTCTTGTTGTATATTATAGGCGACGAGGTGACAAGGGGTAATGACCTGTAGTGTTGCCATGTATCGATGAGAGGAATCCACTAATTGTGATCCTAGATGTGAGTGATGCTAGAATTACACCAAATTTGGATGCTTTATAGGTGATGTAGAGCTGGGAGTCGAGTGTTGGTGTGGTAGATCGATGGGTCCTGCCTGGTGGTGGGGTACCTACAGAAGGAAGGAGGGCAGCGAGAGGCACTCGGGTGAGATCATATGATAGACCTGGTGGTGAGGTAGAGCTACCTCTTGAGTAAAATATGCTCATTGATGAGGCCTAGATAAGCCTCATTTATAGCATATTTTAAATAGTTAAAACTACCTAAAACTCTTGTGAATTATCTTATATGCTAGTTAAGTTGATTTAATATGTTGTGTATTAACTGTTTGTATGATTGAAGTGTTAAGGACATTATATTCTGATTTTTAACAGTTCTTGTATAGTTTTATGTTATCTTGTTATGCTTAGGTTGACATCAGCAATTTAGTAATATTATTTTGATGATCATTAAGCATTAGTTTCTCTAAATTCAGCAAATAGTACAAAGACTTATTACTGTGTAGTAGAAAACTAGTTTTTCCATATAAATTCCAACCAGCTGCCAATGAATGGCAACACATGGAATTCACATCCAAGGAAGAATGAAGACTATTGCAATTTGATCCTAAGGTCTAATACACCTGAGAAATACAGCCAAAACCATTTGAAGTCAACATAGTTGGTCATTCTAAATATCTTCGAAATGAACACAGTGTCTTCAGAATGAACACAGTGTCTCCGGAATGAACACAGTATCTCTGGAATGAACACAATGTCTTCGAAATGAACATAGTTTCTTCGGAATGAGAAAACACAGTGTCTTCAAAATGAGTGGATATTCAGAATGAGAACTATAGTATCTTTGAAATGAGAAGATCTTCAGAATGAGAATTGCAGTATCTTTGAAATGAGCCACTTATCTTCGAAATGAAAACAAAATGTACTTTTTGACTTATTGACCGAATTTTGACGCTAGAAAAAGGGAAATAAAGATTGAAAAGGGTAAAGGAAAATATCTCCCATCTAAATTTTTCATCCTTGCCATCCAAAGCCACCATTTATGGAAAAGATCAAATTGATCCTCTTCTAGGATAAACCCAGGAAATTCTGCAGGATATCAGGAACAACATATTTTCTTTTTGTAATTAGATTTTAGGCATCTATAAAATATATCTCCCATACAAGTTGAGATATTAAGGATATTAGATAGAGGAGATATAAAATAAATAGTGAGATAATAGAATAGTGATTTCAGACTTGTAACAGATTTTAGCATAATTGTAATTATGTTTCTAAAGCAATAAAAGTGCAGTTTCATTCCATTTATTTTGTTATGTCTGAGTGTGAATAAGACCTAAAGAATAATTCAAACCTTCTTCTGAGAAAGGAGGCTGGCCACTTCCATACCTAGGAGGAGGACTGACAGACAGGTTTTATTATGATCTTGTTGTAGCAGAATAAGTTGTGAACTTGTCATTTTCATTCTTTTGCACAACTAACATTCCTAGTTGTTTGATTCTTGTTCATAATTTTTTTGTGATATTATTAGTAGTAGATCTGGTTATTCTTTTCATTCCCAGCAACTTTTCAATTCACTGCAAATTTCCATTTCCAAGCAATTTACAAGTTTTCTGTAATTTCCTTGCATTCTTGTTTTTGCTGTCAAAACCCTACACAGAAGATTGACGACCTTCTGTTATAGAGAATTGATAGGATATAGTTTTTATGCTTCATTTCAATTATTGCAAGATTAAATAGACTTTCAATTCTGCAACTATAACTAGAGTTTCAATTCTGTAATTTAATTAAGATTTCATTCTTGCAACTGTAACTAGGGTTTCATTTATGCAATTAGCAATTAGTTTTCATTCTTGCAAATATATTAAAGTTTAATTTATGCAATTTAGGGGTAGAAGTGACACAAAACCCCCACAAAATCAATTCCACTAATAAGACTTGTTGCTTCCAAATGAACTGAACTACAACCCTGGTTGAAATTTCTCTCATAAATAGCTTTGGACACCACCCTGGATTGATAAATTCATTAAGAATTAATGATGTGCTTAATGATAGCCCATCACTCATTATTTATCTCTAGCTGAAGGTTACATTTTATAGAGCTTACAGACAACAAATTTTAGCTTAGAATAGATGAAATAAATAATTCACATAACCAAATCTCCCTATCATAGCTTTAGTTTAACCTATCTCCTATATGCCATCAATAGCTTCAAGAATAGCATCTTAATCTACATAGTAATATAATTAAGATATATGCTTTAAGTTCCAAAATTCTGCCATTAAAGTTGAGAGGACTAACTAGACAGTCTCTCAGCTTATATACTAATCTTTAGAAACTCCTTTGGTGAAGATATCTGCTATGTTGTCCAAAGTGTTGCAATATCGTAGCTCAACCACCTGTTTCTCCACCATGTCATGAATGAAGTGATACTTCATATTGATGTGCTTTGACCTATTGTGGTGGATAGGATTATATGCCAATTGGATGGCACTCATATTGTCACAATACAATAGGGTGGGCCCACTTTGTCTCTCACCTATTTCTTCAAGAAATTTTATCAACCATAAAGCTTGGGTACTAGAATTTGTCATTGCTATATACTTAGCTTCAATAGATGACAATGCTACAACAATATGCTTTTTGGAACTCCAAGTAATTAGTCCTGACCCAAGACTAAAACAATTCTCTAAAGTAGATTCTCCTATCATCTATATTGCTGCCCCAATCATTATCACTAAAGCCAACTAATTTTACATCATTACATTTGTGGTAATGGAGCCCATAATCCAATGTACCCTTTACATATCTCAAAATTATTTTAGTTTCTTGTAGATAAAGTGTATATGGATCATTCATATACCTTGAAACTAGAGAAACAACATATTGAATATTCAGCCTTGTGTTGGTGAGGAACATTAGACTCCCAACCATGCTTATGTAAGTGGTTATGTCAACTTTTGGTGCTCCATATTCTTTGATTAATTGGATCCCATGACCTGTTGGAGTTGCAACAGACTTGCATTGATCTATAGCAAATTTCTTTATCATATCATGAGAATATTTGTGTTGACATATGAAGATCCCTTTTCCTATTTGATGCAATTCCATGCCTATGAAGTAATGCATCAATCCTAGATATTTTATTTCAAATTATTTCATCATGGATTTTTTGAACTCCTTATTCATCTTGGTACTACTACCCATGAATATTATATCATCCACATATAAGCATACAATGATAATTTATTTACCTTAATTCATGTATTAGAGTGTAGGTTCTCTTTTGCTCCTAGTGAACCCATACCTTTGAAAGTAGCCATCAATGTGTGAGTACCATGCCCTTGGTGATTGCTTGAGGTAATATAGTGCTTTCTTTAGTTTGTAGAAAATATTATCCTTACCTTGTTCTTAAAATCCTTGAGTTTGTTGCACAAAAACCTCTTCATTCAAGTACCCATTAATAAAGGCACTTTTAACATCCATGTGTTGAATTTTCCACCCTTTATGGGCAGCCAAAGAAAGGACTAGTCTTATGGTCTCTTGTCTAGCAACATGAGCAAAGGTCTCATTATAGTCAATCCCATAATTTTGAGTAAACCCCTTTTTTACTAGACTTGTACTGTGTCTTTCAATACTCCCATCAGCATTGAACTTGGTCTTGTAGACCCATTTACGTCCAACACATTTCTTACCTTTAGGAAGCTCCAATAGCTCCCAAGTGTCATTCTTTTTTATAGAGTTCATTTCCTATTTCATGACTTGTTGCCATACATCATGAATACATGCTTTTTCATAACTAGATGGCTCTAGCTCTACACTAGTCATTAAAGCATAGTTTACAACATCTCCCTTAGGATATTGGGAGTTATCATCACCATACATGTACAAATTTTCAAGTCTTTTCAAAACTTCATTCATCTCACTAGCTTGAATTCTAGTGTATCTTTTTTAAAAATTATTATCCAACATTTGGTAGGAGGGATGGTACTGAAGTGTTATCTTACCTCTTGATGGTGAATCTATTTCCATTGGCATTGGAGAAGAACTTGTTGATATTTGTGGAGAAAAACTTGGAGTAGCACTTGTTGCACTTTTTGGAGTAGAAATCTTCTTTGGAGGAGGATTTCCATGGCTGATTTTATTAATGGAATGCCCTTGAGAGGAGCTTTCATCTTGAGATCCGTCATCAAAAAAATATTTTTTATGACCCCACTCCCCCTTCATCGAAAATCACATCTCTGGAAATTACAACTTTTTTGGATTGTAGAGCCTATATGCCTTTGAAGACTCACAATACCCAATGAAAATACATGCTTGGCTTTTGGGTTCAAGTTTCTTTCTTGTCTCATCAGGAAAGTGTGCATATGCAAGACAACCAAAAAATTTGACATGTTATACATTTGGCTTTTTTCATACCATCCCTCATAGGGAGTCATCCCATCTAAACTATAAGTAGGACTCATATTCAAAATGTAAACACTTATTCTAACATAATCAATCCAATACATGTTACTGAGTTTATTTGTTTGAATCATTGATCTAGCCATTTCTACAATAGTGTGGTTCTTTCTTTTTAACCACACCATTTTGTTGTGGGATGTAGGTAGTAGTTAATTGCCTTTTGATCCCACACTCTACAATATTTGAGAAATACAATTGAATAAAAATCCCCTCCTCTATCAGTCCTTAATATCTTTACAACATACTCACTTTGATTCTCTACATAATTTTTGAAATCCTTGAAACATTCAAAAGCTTCATATTTAGTTTTCAAAAAATAAATCATCAATGAAAGTGAGAAAGTAAGAATTGTTACCCAAGATTTTGGTATTCATTGGACCACAAATGTTTGAATGTACCAATTGTAGTGGATTTATTGCTCTCCAGACTTGTCCTCTTGGAAACTTTATTCTTGAGTGTTTTCCTAAAACACATCCTTCACACACCTCCTTGTGCTCTTCAACTTTTGGTAATCCACACACCATAGCTTGTGAAGTTAACAACTTCAAGCTTGTAAAGTTAATATGACCATATCTCAAGTCCCAAAGCACACTTGGATTTTCTATGGCCACATTAGCAAGTTGGGCACCTCCATGTTACAAAAACTTAAGAGGAAACAACCTATTATTTGTCATAGGTACTTGTGTAACAATTTTATTACAGTTGTTTTTGTCAAAAATTACATATTTTCCATATTCAAAAACAAGCCTATAGTTCTTATCCATTATTTGTCCAACACTAAGCAAATTATGTTTGAGTTTGAGGGTGTAATAGATGTTGTTTAACTTATTTGTGCCTTATTTGGTTGGAACCTCCATGGCTCCCATGCCTTCAACTTGTAGTGCCTTGTCATATCCTAATTTGATATTTGATTTGTAGGTGGAATCCATTGTAGCAAATAGCTCTTCTTTTCCATTCATATGATTTGAGCAACCAGTATCCAAAATTTAAGTTTCATAAATATTTTGATCTGATTTTCCATATGTAAGGAAAAAATTTGAATAAGTTCCTTCCTCTTCCCCATATTTTTCATATTTACCTCTCCATTCTTGAGAATTCTTGGACCAACAATCTTTAGCAAAGTGACCAAGCTTACCATAATTGTAACAAGATTTCTTTGATTTATCACCTCCTCTTCCTCTTCCTTGGTTTCCACTTCTTGAGATACATCTTCCTTTGCCTCTACTTTGTCCTTTTCTTTGTCCTCTTCCTTGGCCTCTTCGTTGAGTCTCACCCTCCTTCGATGAGAATGCTTTGTCATCACCTCCATAGCTTGTTGATGTAGGACCCTGTAGTGTCTCTTCATGAGACATAAAAGAACCAATTAGTGCATCAAATATTAGAGTAGACAAATCTTTAGATTCTTCAAAAATGATAGCAATATGGTTCCACTTATGAATAAGTGTTCTCAAAACTTTCTTCACAACCACTTCAGTTTTGATGTCTTCTCCAAGGGTTTACATTTTGTTTACAATGGCTTTTACTCTAATATAATAATCACCTACACTTTCATAATTTTGCATTTTGATATTTTCAAAATCTCTCTTCAAGGTTTGAAGCCTCACTTGCTTCGCTTGATCACTTCCTTGATAGATATCTTTCAAGGCTCTCCATGCATCTAGAGTTGATGTACATGAAGCAATCTTTGGAAATATGCTTTTCTCCAAGGTTTATTGGATATGGTAAAGGGAAAATGAGTTCTTCTTTTGGGCATCCTTCTTAGAAGTCCTATAAGCTCCACTCAAGGTGGTCCAATATGCAGATTTTTATAGCCTTATTTGACTATATCCCATAGCCCTTTGCCAATGAGTAAGGTCTTCATCTTGATAGACCAATACTCATAATATAAACCATTAAACTCTGGAATAGGAAGATTATTATTAGTAGCCATTAATATTAATATAAAAATAACACTCTTTATTCTTACTTTGCAATAATAATTTCAAAATAATATCAGTGTTATCAATCAAACAATGGTACTACTTGTAGTAAACAACACTTTTCACTACTTCTGTTTTACTAGCTTCAAACAACAGTCTTATCCTTATTTCCAATCAAGCACTTTAAACTTAGAGTTTTGTTACCATTATTAAATGCATGTGTTATATCTTTGTTTAAGAAAGTAAACTCATGCAAAACAACTATCACGCATGTCTCAAGTTGGATCTCAGCAAATCACAATATTTCCTCCTTCACACAATCGGTTCAAATCACAACAATCACCTCTAAAACAAACATGATTAAACAAAATCAACATTCCCTTTTTTTAATCTCCTTTCATGCGGACTGAAGCATCTTTTACAATATGTATTTGCGCTAGCTTTCACATCATATGACAAATAGCTTTCTTTAGACACTAAAATTGTGTAAATCAGATAAGACTACCAATGCACCCCTTGCACCACTCTTATCGACATCATATGGCTCCATTGGGCAAACCTCTAGGGTAATATAGATCTCCATAGCACTTTTTTGAAGGTCCCCAATAGTTTTGGGAGGTTTTGAGGCATATCCTTATGAACGTCCCACCAAGGGATGGTCATAGATGGTGACCATCCCATCTAGGTACGACCATCTAAAATTGTCCTTGGGTGGGACAGTCCTTAAATAGACACCCCAAAAGTGAAAGGGGCAAAGAAATAGTAATCAATTACTACCATATTCTCTGCCCAATCACCAAAAATTGATTGGGATCCTGTCATAGAGACCAAGAACTCCCAATTAGAGGCCCCAAATGGGTAACCTCTTCTACCCAATCATGGCAAGGGTTTTGACAAGTGGCGACACTTGCCTCACATGCCAATACTTACCCCTTTGCCCTAGATTCCCTATTTGGGATATAAAATGAGGTGTGTTAATACAATTTTAAAAATAAGAATTGAATCATTTTACAATGAAGTGCTACCCAATTCTAACTTCACCTTTTGCCATCACATTTTCCCTCACATTTTCTTGAAACCCTCTTCATTCGAAGGTGCTTTTAGGGACATCCAAAAACCACTAAATCCATTCCAAAACTAGTTAGATTCGAGAGAAATTTTACCATATTTGCTGATACAACCTCTAGGATAGTTTTATACTAGATCCTATTAGAATTGGTGACAAATTCCAAGCAGATTTGTAATTGTCCCACCTAGGGATGGTTAGTAGTAGGTAATTGCACCTATTAGGGATGGTTATACAAAGGTAGGTAATTTTGAGTAAATTCCACCATAGGTCATTTAGGAATGTCCATATTAGCCTTGTGATCAAATTTGGTGAGATTTGGAGTTGTTTTGATGGTCCAATTGGAGGTTTTATTATTGTAGGTCTAGTTGTCCCTATTAGGGACAATCATAATTTTTGCTAACATTTTCCTTTAATTTTATGCTTAGATCTTTCCAAAACCATCTAGATATCATAATTCTTGAATTATAGATCATGTGTAGTTGTTTTTATTTATGATAGATAAATTTTGTTTTTCTACATGCATACTTTATGTGTTTTTAAGGTTTTAAATCTATAACATATATGCTATTAACCAATTTAAATCCCTTGTGTGCAGGTGCAGGTATGCTATATAGGAGGGAGGAGCTAATAGGCACTAAAGGATAGGCACAAGACTAGCTCTCAAGTGTGGGATGCAAAATAAACATTAGAGCATGCCATTAAGAACCTTGAAGGGATTAGATCCCTTTTATATTGTAATATTGAAATGTATCAAGTTGAAAAGCACTCAAAGGGGGATGTATTGTAATCCTATTTGAATCCATGAGTGAATAAATACAAGGATAAATCCACTTATTTGCATACTACTCTTCATTTTAGTAGATTACTTATTGTGCACTTTCCCTTTGAATGCTTGCTTTAATATACTTTACATTTCAATAAAGAACCCTTAAGGCGATGCCATAAATTTTGCTTCTTTAGTGGTCATCATGGTATTTGATATTATTTGTCCCTCCCCTTTTAATGTGTCCATTTTTTATCTCTCTTTTTTGTTTTGAATGTTGCAGGTTTTGACCGTTCTGAGAAAAAATGATTCCTTTTCTACTAGGTGACACAGGGTGGGATGACCAACTAGGTGATGTAGCCAGGGATGGCCCCCAAACTGCTAACTATCCCCACCTAGAATGGCTACAAAACCAAAGATTTTTTACAAAAAAATTTAGAAACAACAATTTTCATGTCAAAACAAACACCCCTCTGAACCTTCAATTTGCATTTATATTGTTTCAAATAGTTGTAATTTCAAGTTTTCTTATCTTTTGTGTGCACTAAAAGGTTAGATATCATCTTTCCAAATTTTTACATTAATCGGATTAAGAAAAATAGGAAAATAAATAGTACTTTATATGCTTTTTTCTGGTTTGCCTGCTTGAAACTTACCAAAGAAGGTTAAGTTCATATAGGTTGCAAATTTTGTAGTTTCCTTTTTATACATACTAATGATTCTAAAATAAAATGTGCTTTCATGCATTTAGTGAATCATCATTGAATGCTATGTTTTTTTATTTTAATATTTTAAAATGAACACACACACACACCATGATCTACTTAAACATTGGTGATTTGTACTTCATTCCCAACCACTGATAGAGTTCAATGACGGTGGCAGTCATTTCTATCCATTGACTCAAATCCCATGTACCCTATTTTATTGGCCAATACCGACTCCAAGATCTATCCTAACCATGCAAAATAGCATGCATCCCTCTTTATAGTGGTGTTTTTTTGTGCACGGGGTGTTGGGTGAGGATCGACAGGATCTATGCTCCCTAATTGGGTATGGACTTCATAACCATACTTTGGTTGGCTTACGTGACCAAAAATTCATTTTCGATTATTAATCTGTGCCATAATCGCAATGAGTTTGATACTCATCACCATAGGTGATCTCATTCCACCTTATCTTTCCTTATTTATGAGGTAAGACCTGAGGAGCATCCTAATTATCCTCATTCAAATGTGTCAATACAAGCACGTTGTGTCGTTGTACCAGTAGATTATCAAGAACATATGTTTAGGGTTGAGCCTCAAGTTAAAGCAGCTTCTCTCAATCGATAATTTTTTTAATAGATCTCATGAATCCCTTGAACAAGATAGATTTTCTTGCATGCTTATAAATTGTAGAAGTTAAGATAGCTAGCAATGGGCTTCAAAAGCCCACTTTGCATTAGCTAGAGAATCAACCATTACATCCATCCATTCCTTACCCGATATACCCTGAGCATTTCAAAATGCCAAAATTGGATAGATTCAAGGGGTAAGAAGATGCTCAAGAGCATGTTACTAGATTTTTAAATTTGTGCTTAAACATACAGGAAAATGACGCATTCCTCCTCAGAAATTTTCTAAGTACCCTCTCTGGCCCTGCCATTGAGTGGTTCAACCAACTTCCAAAACATAGTGTTTATTGTTAGCGTATATTCCTATTAGCTTTTCTTACAGTATTTTGTTGTTAGGATTATTGTTAGCATAGTTTATTTAGGGCTCATTGTTGTTCACGAGATCCACTTATTACGGGCTAATTAGAGCTTACAGTGTATTATTTATCCATTCATTGGAATAATCAAGTTGTTCGGTTTTCCTTACATGGTATCAGAGCAGGGCCTGGGCAGGACCTGGGCGGTTTGAAGTGGCTCGTAGTCTGGATCTAGCATGCTTTACAAGGTGGCCCATAGGCTGATCGAATCGCTTCCCAAGGCGGCCTATAGGTGACCATCATGCTTTACGAGGTGGCCTGTAGGCTGACCCGCACGCTTCTCGAGGTGGCTCGTAGGTGACCATCATGCTTAATGAGGAGGCCCACAGCACTTCGTAGCATGCTACCCGAGGAGGTTGCCTGCATCACTCTAGACACGGTTCCTGAGGCAACGACCCATAGATGCATTTCTCGAGGTGACCAGCACGCGGCCCGAGGCGGTTCATTGACGTGGCAACCTACGCATGGCTCGAGGTGGTTCATTGATGGGAGACCTTCGTGCGGCATGTGGCAAAAGGTTCTTCACAGTCTGCGATTGTCCGCAGGCAATATTTTTAATAAAGGTCAATCTTCCTTTTTAAAAAGGAAGAACGCAGCATCATGCTACATGTGGGATAAATCCCACAGATTTTAATAAAAAATTTTGGCCCCATTGTGCTTAAGAAGCACAACGCAAACCTTGGCTGACGGATCAGCCAAGGTAGCCCAACTGGCAAAGAAGCCAGTGCAAGGGCCGAAACCCGCGGGGACACAGGATCGATCCCCAGCGGGGGTTGTATTTTTTTTAAGGGCTTTTTCATGCCACGGGAAGGATCAAAGGGAAGGATTTCCCTTCCCTTCCCATCGGGTGGCATAGCCCGACTGGCAGGAGCACCAGTCGGAAGGCTCACAACCGCGAGATCAGGAGTTCGACTCCTAGTGGCGTCAATTAATTTCATTTTACAAGGCGTGACCGAATCCTCCAAACAAATGTAAAAAAAAAAATTTAAGTTATTTTTTAATATTTTTTTTCTAAAGTTAAAATTAAAATTTTTAAATTATTTCTTTTCTATAGTTTAAAATTATTATTATTATTTTTAAAAAGATAATTTTTTTGCTATAAGGAATAATTATTTTTTTAAACTTTAGAATATAAAATATTTTAAAAAGCTTTATAAAGGAAATTTTTTAAAGGGGGGAGTTATTTATTTTTCAAGGGGGGATAGATTTTTTCTCTCCACCATCAAAGCAATTAAAGAGGCATAAAATCATCACACCTCCAAACCTGTTTTTTAGACCTCATAAAAAGCAATTTTTTTGTTTCAAGTACTTCACATAGGTGGGATTTTTTTTGGTGATATATTGTGCTAATCTGCCTACGGGGCAAGCTTTGTAAGAGCCTTTTGAGGCTTAATTGTTGCATTTTTTTTTGCACTAAAGGGGGGGATAACATTTTTTCTCTCCACCATATCCTATCTTGCACTAAGGGGAGATATAATTTTGCAAAAACAAAGGGGGAAGACTTATAAGGGTGCATTTTCGGCAGTGACCAATTATTTTACAAAATTTTATTGTAAAAGGTGCATTTTCGACAGAGACCGACACCTTAAGAATGGGTAAATCAAAGAAGAAAACTATGCCAAAACCAACTGATGATGTTGTTAAATTAGTTAAAGGCCCATATTTTTCCCCACACCTAGAAGGGATATATTATTATGAATATGACACATTTCATACACTAAGAAGTGGTGTAAATGCCATACTCAATGATTCTACGTCTTGTGGAGACATGCAGAAAAATGGTGTTCTAATCCCTATTGGTGCTATAATGGGCATATTTATGTCATTTTATGCTCTTGACAAAGCACAATAGAAAAGTGACTTTAGTTAGGAAACAAAGGTCAAAACCCTAATGGTCGATGCTTGTAGTGACACAAGTGACCTTTAGCCCATGGTGGCGAATGCTTGTTGTGACACATGTGACCTTGAGCCCATGATGGCCAATGCTTGTTGTGATACAAGAGACCTCATGCCTATGATGGCAGATATCAGTTGTAGCATAGGTGATCTCATCATAGTAGCAAATTTTGCTTGTGACACTAGTGACTTAAAAACTGAACCTCCTAAAAATGAACTCCATAATATCATCAATAGCGAAAAATGCAATATTGTTAAAAGCATTGATGAAGATGATGAAATTGGGTGTTTTGAAAAACACACCAAAGGATTTGGTTCCAAAATTATGAAGAAAATGGGATTCAATGGTGAGAGATTAGGTAAACAGGAACAAGGCATTAAAACTCCTATAATGCTAAATTTCAGGGCAAAGAATGAAGGCCTTGGCTATACTAGACATGCAAGTACCAGTAATTCTATGTTTGTAAAACCTAAATCTCCTACAACTCCTAAAAAGCATTTTTACAGTCACTATGGAAAGACAAGACATGTTGTAGCTAAGTGTTGGAGATTACATCCTTGTGATTCATGTGGATGTACGAATCATTCTTCTTCAAAATGTTGGTACAAAGTGAAAATGGCCAACAAGGTTCATATAGATTGTGGATGGACAGATTTCACACAATGGACCATGATGAAAGAAATGTTGTATGGCTTCTACCGAAAAGGTAAAACCTATGGTAGACCCCGAGGCAAATCCAGTGACAGACCTAGTGGCAGTCCCAGAGATAATGACCCAGAGACAAACCTAAAGATAGACCCAGTGACAAAGTTCTAGAGGTAGATCTATAGGCAGATCCAGAGGCAATGATCCAGAGGCAGTTTCACAGGAATATCCCGAGATAGACCCAGTGGTACAGATTCTAGAGGTATGCTTAGAGCCAGAGCCAGAGCCATGAGCCAGAGCTAGAACCGAATACAAAGCACGAGCCATCATTCTTTCATTTCTCTTCTTCTTCTTCTTCTTCACTGTATTGGGGCAGTTATATACTTTACCCAAATATTGTTGTATGTGGGGATAGTGGAGCTAGTAGTTATATTATTACCCAAATAATGTAATAAGGGGGGATGTTAGCGTATATTCCTATTAGATTTTATTACATTATTTTGTTGTTAGGCTTATTGTTAGCGTAGTTTATTTAGGGCTCATTGTTGTTCACGAGATCCACTTATTACGGGCTAATTAGAGCCTACAGTGTATTATTTATTCATTCATTGGAATAATCAAGTTGTTCGGTTTTCCTTACATTTATACATTTGAACAATTTGCTGACACATTTTTGGAATGTTTCACCTTTAACACCAAAAGGAAGGCGACATTAACAGACCTCATAGGGTTAAATAAAACTAATGATGAATCAATTACTGATTATGGAAACAGGTGGCGAACGCTTTTGGCTAAGATACCTTATCTGTTGCTAGTGACTGAGTTAATTTGGCTATTTTCAAAGAGTTTCTTAAAACCCATCTCTTTAATATTGTAATTACAGCAATACCCTAACTTGGAAGAAGCTCTAGCACAGACTATAAATATAGAAGAAATAAAAATCCAAGAGGGAGAAATAGCCAAACCTCATAAGAAGGAGTGGACAAAGAACCCTAAAAGTAGCTTGGCACCTGCAAAGCTAGCAATGATCAATCAAGTGGCCATAAATTTCCCTGGGCCTACACAAGTGATGCCTCCTCAAAAGGTGAAATATCAGGCCCAACCTCCTCTTACGAGTTATAATAGTAATAATCAAGATAATTGGGGATAGAACCAATAGTGTCACCCTAAGTGACAATTTACTCCCTTCGCTAAATTCATGGATTATTTATTCGATCGATTGTGGGTTGCAAAAATGATTAATCTGCCAGATATCAAACCCATCGATCCAAAAATAGGTAAACCCAATCCTATGGGATTTCGATAGTATCAATATTGTAAATTTCATCAACAAAGTGGCCATGATCTACCAATGTGTTATGGTTTTAAACACCTAGTACAAGACATGATTGAGAGGAATGAGATTCAATTATATGCTCCACTAGCCCCTACCAATCAACAAATGGGTATATACGAAGACCCATTACCAACTCACAAGATACAGGTAACACCTACTAAACCGATGAATGAGGTGAAGACAACACCCCCTATCCAAGGGTATGTTGGGATGGTGAGTATTGTGACCAGGAACTGAAGATATCCAAGCCAAGTTGCACCAACTGCATCTTCGAGTGATGTTCCAGCTACATCAAAAACTACACCACCTATAGTATAGGGTATTCCATCTAGGCCAACATTAACAATAGAGAACAATCTTGTACAAATCTTGAGGATAACATCAGCACGATTTTTCATCTATGAGCTAATCCAACAATCACCTCCACATTAGGATGCTCTGATGGACATTCTAAAGTCAATAAAGTTACAACCATAGGATTCTAACTCCATTGATTTTGTGGTTTATGTGCAACATCACAAGGAATCAATAATAACATTTTATAAGCATGAGCTTAAGGAAATAACAAGTGATGTGGTATATCCTCCTTTACACATCATTGCATGTGTAAACGATGTACCATACAAGAGAGTGCTCATAGAAATTGGTTCCTCAAGTAATATCATCACAACCAAAGCATTAAAACACCTAAAATTACTAGTATCTCATATTGTTGCATCAACTTACACTCTTAGTGCATTTAATGACACAATATGCTCTACCATCGGTACCATAGTCCTACCCATATAGATGGGATGCAAGACTATATCAATATTGTGTCATGTGTTAGAAGGTGAGATGGCCTATAACATTTTTCTAGGTAGACCTTGGATACATGATATTAAGTGTGTCCCATACATTTCACATAAATGTCTCAAATACACTCATGAAGGATAAGTGCATGTAGTCTCTACAGATCTAGAGCCCTTCAAATACTATAATATGGTGCAACAAATGCCAGAGTTGACATTACCTTCGAATCATGTAGAATTTTGACTGAATACACCTATTCAGGGTCTATCCATTACACCATCACCTTCCATTTCACCATCTACATCATCATCCATCCCATCCTCATCATCGACAGCTTTAGAGATGCCTTCGACATTGTCATATCCTCCATCGAGGAACATGTCAAAAAGGCCCATTGATGAGAGTCCACCTATAATTTCCACAATATCCATGGAGGATATTCCTTGTGTAGTAAATGAGGAATCACTTCTAGAGGTTCACATTGAGTCACCTGAAACCTCACTTTCATCTCATCCACATTTGCCATCCCAGGTCATAGTGCATATGTCTAGTACAAGGATAAGATAATATCTAGTAAGAAATGTCACAACAGTTCCATCTATAGAGATAGTGCAAGATATGGGGTGACCTCATATTTCTATAGGTAGCATCATGCATCTTGGTCTACCTCCCAATAAAACTAATTTCGTATATGGGGTTTTAGATTATGGAGCTCTATTAATTTCTTCGAAAGGAGAAGATGATGAACCCTTTTTAGAGGATGTAAACTATTTTTTGAATCCATATTATGCATTGTGGTACTTAGATTACAGCAACTGGCATGGTTTTTGTTTAGGCTTATATGAGTAGGGTACTCATATTCCATGTCAGTCCCAATATCAGTTACCTTATGATAAAGTTGGTTTAGGACACAATAAGCCACCATCGTTGTATGTTCTCATAGATAGTCTAGAACACCTAAGTCTAGGTTATCAAGATAAGCTTACACGTGATCCATATGCCAATTCAAATCACATTCATTCCTTGGGATATTATTTCCCCATAGATATGGTAGATCAAGGACTATCTAGTGATGTTGTCCAGCCTCATGAAGTGGGAGAAGCTCATATACCTTGAAATATGATAGTGATGAAGAGGATCAAGGTCCTCCTCATGAATAGATGAGTGATGATAAGTATGATTATGGCATCACACTAATAAACTATCCTCACTCAGATTATGAACATGAGTGAGTGTTCCCCTTGGATTACGCGGATGAATATTATCTTCACATGTTATTCCCCATCCAAGGCCTCATCTGACACAAGCTTTTGCCATGCAAAGAGCAGGCTTGTCCTCTTCTGCATAGGCCACCACCAGTTATTCCACTTCCACCATAGACACCCCTATGATTTATGAGACAACATCAGGTCTCTAGACCCACTCACCCTAGAATGGGAGACCATGTATCCATCAACATGATTTCCATATATTTAAACACACAATTGATAGATCTAAATAACCCATAAAATCTGTTGCCTCTCGATATTGATGCAATTAGCTTTGATTAGGGATATTCTACCCCATCACCATCAGAGTATTTGCCTTACGAGGAAATATTACAACTGTTTCAATTTTCTCTAAGAAGTACTCAGGGTGTTTTTCAATCCGAGGTTGATCCTATGAAATCAAGTATTATATTAGATGCACACTGGTCAGCTATGAAATCAAGTATGCATACGTTGAGAAGCTATTCTTAGCAGTGGTATTTTCCACTAAAAATATATGCCATTACATGCTCAATCATACCACGTATGTCATATCTAAGGAAAATCCATTGTGATATATGATGATTTGAACATATCACAATAGTTGCACGGTGAAATGGATAATGTTGTTGACAGAATTTGATCTAGATTTCATCGCATAAAAATCAATCAAAGAACAGGTCATAGATGATCAACTTGTAGAGTCTCCTCTCTAGGATGATCAGACTCTCAATATAGAACTTCTTGATGATGGAGTGTTTCATATCTAAGAATCACCTGATTCTACAGATCCTGAGTCATAGGCGAACATAACTCTATTCTTTGATGATTCTAAATGCGAGCAAGGGGTTGACATAGGTATCATGTTTTTCACATCGTAAGGGGCTCCAATACCTCTTTCTTTTAAACTTGATTTCTCGTGTACCAACAACAATTATGAGTATGAAGCCATCATCATAGGCCTTCAGACAACAATCACCATGAAAATAATGAATCTAAAAATTTTCAGTGATTCCTTGCTCATAGTTAATCAATTTAAAGGGATATTTTAGTGTAGGTGTCCCATATTGCAAGCCTATAAACCCCTAGTGGACAAAATTTTGGTATAATTTGAATGGTATGATATTGAGGCACTTCCTCGGTCATCTAATTGTTTTGCGAACACAATGGCTTCTTTAGGGTCGCTAATCCTACAAAACTCTTCAGATGATATTACTACTATTCAAGTAAAAATGCTAGCATAATATGCGAATGAGCATGATGAGCATAATACCATACCAATTTTTCACATGATTTAGATTGAGCCTTCACATGAACGATTATCTCAATTACACAATTATTTGGATAACATCCAATGGGAGACTTTGTTCTCTCTGTCACCCTATCAACCACCTACCTCACCGAAATTGGCATAGATGTGCCTTAGCCTCCCTCCATGCGGGATAATTCTTGTAGGTCCTCCATAAAATTTCTATCACTCTAATCCATGCAAAATCCTCTGCATAGTGCTCAACATCCCTAGCATGATGATAGCTCCAACCTATCTCATGTGACCTATACCATAACACCCCATAACCAATCTCCCTATCTGGTAGCTCTGCTTGAGTAGTCCATGGTAGTCCCCATGGTAACTCCATAGAAATATGCTTCCAAACTCAAACCTATAGTAGGAATATACATCCCAATACCTTCCACACATGAGATCGGATCTCATATAACTCATCATATATCTGCACTTATAACGTAGGACCCCAAGCCATAACTATAGGCTCATCCTGTGTACACTCCACAAGAGTAAACACTAGACCTATAAGATTCCATGGGAACCTAGAACCTGAAGATTCAAGCAGTAACATGTTGTTGATCAATATAATCAATAAAGCATGCTTAATTATAAGCACATCAACCTAAAACCATGATACCACTAATATCCCTCTACTAAGAAGATGAACCATTGCATCCTCCCAATGTGCTCTAAAGTACCTCCATAGTATGGCCTCTCATAACTCTGTAGGAGTAGATACTATGGTATGCCCCTCTATCAAAATACATAGTATCTGATATACATCCTATAACTTCCCTGTAGCTATATGGAAAGTATTAGTACAAGGGTCCCACAAATCTATCAGTGCAGTTAGATAGGTGCGGTTGCTCACTACGGGATCTAACTATGTAATATAATTCAAGCCAATGGAATCAATCCATCACTAGTATGTAGTAGGCAACAGGTCTCTATTAACCATAAAGAGATTCAAAACACTATACCGACTCTTCACTATCTGATAATGTAAAATAACTTGTCAAAAATGCCATAAAAATGCATAAAATACTCTAAAAATACCAAAAAAATACCTTAAAAAGGGCACTTTTTGGTCGTCCCACCCAGATATGGCCCCCAATTTTGTAACCTTCCCACCCAAGGACGACCACCAGTGACCATGCCATACAAGGACGTTCCCCAAAAATTGCTAAAACAGGGTCATTTCAACCCCTAAAATAGCCCTAAAAAACCCTAAAAATCACAAAAAACTAGCATAAAATCTATAATGAAACCATTTAATTTCCAAATAAATGTTTAAATTCATACATTACACTATTATTAATGTTTCTTAAACTTGAGTTAGTGTGTAGTATGAAAATTGTAGCAAAATTTCCAATTTCACAATAAAATAGAGAAGAGAAGGAAATATGTTCCATACCTGTTTCGCATTGGCTCCACTGCCTGTCACATCTATTGACTAGCTCATGATTTTGGGTAGATATTTTAGCAGTGCTTAACTTTAGAAAATCACTCTCCTACCTCTCTCCTCTCCAACTCCCCCAAGCACAATGCACAAATGAGCCTATTTGCCCCATTTTGCGCTTATATAGCTCCAAAATAAGCCGACCGCCTCAAGGTGGTATTAGAACACAATTGGATTTTTTTCCCACACTAGGATGGTTATAATGTGTGTAACCATCCCCCCTAGGATGGTCACCAATTTTTTTTACAAAAAACAACTCAAAAACCTCAAAAAAGGGTCAAAAACCCACCAAAAACAAGGCAAAATGGTCACCAAATTAGCAGGGACCAAGATTAAACCAACAACATTTATGGATGCATTAAAAGTCTGAATTTTATTTTCCAAGAAGACCTCTATGTCTGGACCACTCCCTGGGAACAAATTTTTTAGCCTTTTACTTCCAGAAATGCTCATCGAAATAATAAAAAATCCCTGCCAAACAGCTATATAGTACCATGGGTAAAATAGAGAGTTATCCCAATTTAGTCATATGTGTCAAGTGACTCATCACTTTATAAATTTTCATACCCTAATTGAATCATCACTTGAGGGGGTAGTTATAATAACAATTTCATAAATCAAATCAACACTAAAACACTCAAAAGTATAATTTCCATACATTCAAAAGAATCTTTGTAAAAGATAAATTTTCAAGCCCATTATGGGGAAAATAATCAGCATAAGAAACAAAAATAGGCTTGACCTCCTTGAAGACTCAGGAATCCACCTATTTAAAGGCTTACAAGAACATAAGGCACCAAGACCTAGTATACCCTATTAGAAAGTGACTGAAAGGTATACCCAAATGAATCCTTAGACTATGTCAAAAGCAAGGATTCCAAGAATGTATGCTCTTTACACAACAAAGGCATCTAAAGTTGGTTAGGTTAATTAAAAACCTTAATTATTTAATTATTTAGTCATCTATTTTTACTCAGTATTTTGTTGCATATAGCACATCCCAAAAATGGGCATTTGTAGACACTAAAATCACGTAAATCGGATAATACTAACAATGTGCCACTTGCGCTACTATTATCAATATTATATGGCCTCATTGGGTAACCCTATAGGGTAATATAAAGCTGCATAGCACTTTTGGGAAGGTCCCCAACAGTTTTAGGAGGTTTTGGAGCAAATCCTTATGACCATCCCATCAAGGGATGATCACAGATGGTGACCGTACTACCCAGGGATGACCATATAAAACCGTCCCTGGGTGGGATGGTCCCTAAAGAAACACCCCAAATATAAATGGGGTGGATAAATGGCAATAAATTACTACCATATTCTCTACACAATCACAAAAAATTGATTGGGAGCCTGTCATGGAAACCAGGAACTCCCAAGTAGAGGCCCCAAATGGGCAACCTCTTCTACCCAATCATGGCAAGGGTTTTGACAAGTGGTGGCACTTTTCTCACATGCCAATACTTATCCATTTTATCTAGATGCCCTATTTGGGCTATAAAATGAGGTGTGTTAACCCAATTTCAAAAATAATAGTTGAAGCATTTTACAATGAAATGCTACCCAATTCTAACCTCACATTTTGCCATCACATTTGCCCTCACATTTTCTTGAAACTCTCTTCATTCGAAGGCATTTTCAGGGAAATCCAAAAACCACTAGATCCATTCCAAAACCGGTCATATTTGAGAGAAATTTGACCATATTTTCTAACACAAACTCTAGGATAGTTCTAGACCAGATCCCATTAGAATTGGTGATAAATTCCAAGTAGATTTGTAATCGTCCCACCTGGGGATTGTTAGTAGTAGGTAGTTACACCTGTTAGTAATGGTTATAAAAAATAGGGAATTTTGAGTAAATTCCACCATAGGTCATTTAGGAATGTATATATTAGCCTTGTGGTCAAATTTGGTGAGATTTGGAGTTGTTTTGATGGTCCAATTGGAGGTTTTATTGTTGCAAGTCTAGTTGTCCTTATCAGGGATGGTCACAGTTTTGGCTAACATTTTTCCTTAATTTTATGCTTAGATATTTGAAAAACCATATAGATATCATCATTCTTGAATTATAGATCATTTTTAGTTTTTTTTTATTTATGATAGATAAGTTTTGTTATTTCTAGATGCATGCTTTCTATGTTTTCAAGGTTTTAAATCTATAACGCATATGCTATTAACCAATTTCAATCCCTTGTGTGTAGGTGTAGGTATGATATATAGGAGGGAGGATTTAAGAGGAATAGAAGGATAGGACCAAGACTATATCTCGAGTTTGGGATGTGAAATGAACATTAGAGCACGCCATTAAGACTCTTGAAAGGATTAGATCCCTTCTATATTGTAATGTTGAAATGTATCAAGTTGAAAAGCCCTCAAAGGGGGATGTATTGTAATATTATTTTAATCCATGAAAGAATAAATACAAGGATAAATCCACCTCTTTTATTGCATACTACTCTTCACTTCAGTATATTACTTACTGTGCACTTTCCTTTTGAATGCTTGCTTTAATCTTCTTTACATTTCAATAAAGGCAATGCCATAAATTTCGCTTCTTCACTTTCATAGAATTTTTTTTACATGGTCAAATATATTTCAAAGCATATGACGTTCACCTCAATTAAAAAAAAATATCCAAAAAACTTTCACGTTTTCACTGTCGAATTCACAACTGTGACCAATATTTGCACCCCTATGGAATTACACCGAGGTTCCATCAAAAATGAGAAACCAGCCAATATTTGTTTTTATGCACCACTAGAGATGTCGTTACCAAATTCCAAACAATGTATACTATTCTTTCAATGCCAATGTTTCGTTCTTTCATCGCCAGTTTCCAAACAACGTAAACTATAGGCATGTTATAGTACGCGATCTCCACGTTACAACACCCATTGATTTAAAAAAAACACACTAAACCAAATAAACATCCTTTTTCAACATATTTTTACCCTTGAATGACTCCATATGAGCTTCTATGAAGTACTTTATCTTATTTATGTGTAGTGTCAACTGTGCTTGCAACATTTTGTAACAGAATAAACCTTTTCTTGGCACGTTGATCAATGAAAATCATCAATTATTTTGCATCCTTCAAATAGTGTGATACACTTACTATGTCATGGGCTTCTAATCACTACTCCTCTTAGTACATCACATCTCATATGGAAGATCGCTACACCAGTCGTATTTCTCCACCCTGTATAGGGTTGGTAGAAATTAATCTCCATGTAGGCTAGAAAATTAACCCGATCTCCATTTTTCAACTCACAATAATTCCTCCACACAACAATAGAATTTCGTGAGATTTTTCTCTGCTAACATCTATGATCACACTCCTTCCAAGTAGCATGGGTTTCATCCTCTCAACAATAAAAATTTTGTGATTGCAAAAGATAAACGTGTCTTAAAAGAAAAAAATATCACAGAAAGACAAATGCAGTCATTTGATTCTCCCTGACGAGCATCCTTGTCACCCTGACTAGCTTTGTTCGCTCTACCCTGGTGTCTTGGGTGTTCTTCTATCAAACAATGAATCTCAACATTACATCTGGATCTGATCGCTTCACTTCACGCAAATGTTTTTCACTATATTTATGTGTCGTGACTTAGATCATATTGTCTTCACTCTAACAAATGCATAAATTGAACTTGTCTTATAGCAACAAAACCACCTCAACACTTATTTCAATAGCATTCCATAACAGAGTGTTCCACCACGCTTATCTCAATAGAATGTCCTTATTGCATCATTCTCAACCTCCTAGTATTCAAAACATAGATTTTATCCTCCAAAACATAAAATACCAGGACTGAACTCACAGGTACGTGATGAGCAATCCAGTGGTTTTGAAGCACTTCTCTCAAGTTTTGATACCAAAATGAGTAAAATATACTCATTATTTATCTCTTGCTAAAGGTTAAATTTTATAGAGCTTACAAAAAAAAACTTCTAGCTCAGAATATATTAAATAAATAATTCACGTAACCAAATCTCCCTATCATAGCTTTAGTCTAACCTATCTCCTACATGCCCTCAAAAACTTCAAGAATAGCATCTTAATCTACGCAGCAATACAATTAAGAGATATGCTTTAAGTTCCAACACATCTATGATGTTCTAGGTTATGGTTGGATGGCACCTCGAGTTTATCTATAGATAGGGTGGAGGAGGTTCTTGTGAGTGGTGGAGAGCAGCCTTTAGGGGAGATTCTGGTTGTGGAGGAGATTCCAACTACGAAGGAGTTAGGCGAAAGCATGGATATGGGTGGTTTTGATGACACCCTAAATATTGGTTTTTTTGATGGGATGAAGGAGGTTCTCATCGAGTAGTAGGAAAGGTAGGAGGTTGAGGAGGAAGTACTATTATTACATGCTCGAGTATGATAGTTATAGGGAGATATTTACAAGAGTGAGAGTCATAGGTGGGTAGATATGACATATTTGGAGGAGAGGTTGATATCTCTAGGGACCTTTAGTGATGCTGCTCAAAAGGCTCTTGAGGATAGGTGCACTTGGATGTTAGCAAATATGGAGAGGGATCAATCTGCATTGACTGCACAGGATGTAGATATTATAGAGCTGTGATTTGATATGGTGAGGTAGTGGTAGGGATGATAGGGGGCTGAGGGAGCACACGTGGAGGTTTTGACTAATGTGGCTACTCTGAGAGAGAAGATAGAGTAGCTGCAAGAGAGTATCAAATTTGGGAGAGGGATTTTTAATGTGGAGGTAGCAAGGTGGGCAGCTTGTGAGTACTCTTAGGGATTAATAGGGTTCCACTCCTAAACTATGATCAAGTGGTGTCATAGTTAAGGACATAGACACATGTATGGGTGCCCTCTCAATGGAGTCATAAAGGTGCATATTAAGTTGGTCAAAGAGGCACGAGAGATGGGATGCAGAATATGGAAGTAGGTAGAGATGTGGCTGTGAGCTCAATAGTGGTGTTATCTCCTACAGGGGCTCAAATATCAGGAGAGTAGGTGGAGTCTAGTAGGGTTGCAGTAGTACATGGGATAGTTCTAGGGATGGCAAACTGCAAGGGGAGTGGAGAGGCTCCTAGTGGTAGTTAGGTCGATTACCATTGTAGCTTGCGGGTAGTTTTATATCTTGTATTATGGGTATGGTCCCAGGTTGTAGCCTATGAGTATTTTTTATGGATGATATATATATACCTTTTTGGTGTCAGATTTTATACATATGTGTGTATTTGATGTTAATTTGAATGTGTTTAAATTGTGTTTGGGTAGATAGCATAGTGTAATGTTTAAGTGAATGTATAATGCATGGATATACATATGTGGTAGGGTGTAGATGTATGATCAAACTGTAATGTATATATACAGTAGAATTATGTAAAGGATTGTACATTTAATGCCATGTAATATGATGTGATGTGATGCAATTTATAGTAAATGTATGTAACATAGATACGATGATGCATGTATGAGAAGACTGAAATGCGTAAAGGAAGCACTTGTATCATTGCATGTACCTATGTGAATGTGATACATTCTATAATATCAGGGTTGTAGCATGGTATAAGGTATATGTAATGACTTTGACCAATGTATTTTTGATAATCAAATATCAGACTAAAAAACTATGCAAGATATTGTGGTAACTCATAACTAATCTGACTGGTTCAGAGTCAGTCATGGACCTATGTGTTTAAATGAGTGAGATTCATTTATCCATTTTGAGTGAGATAGGATTAACCCATTGTAGACATGGTCGAACTAGCTAGCTCTTCCATAAGTGAATAGTGATCTGTAAAAAAAAATATCACTAATGTGATAGATATGTCACCACTTGTAAGACTATTCCACTAGTAGGTAGGCTCTTGGAACCTATTGCTAGCGATGGAAATCATCCCATGATGTTATGTTGAACCTAAGGACCAAAGACGATGAAGAATAACACTAGTGATATCTAGAGGTATTCCTTTTGTTTTTTACCCCTCATTTATTGTTCTTATATGTGGTGCTCTTTTTTTTTTGTATGGGCATTATCTTTTGTTTTTTTCCCGATTGTCTTATTTTTGCTTATGCTTATCCTTTTTTTTATCCTCAAGTCCTATGTTGACCATGCAAGTGATAGGATGAGTAGGGAAAACCATTCGCTATATGGTAATATCTATGCAAGGTGTTATCTTTCCTAGACTCAAAACTTATTTAATGTGTAACCTATGTGAATGGTCCGTGAGAGAAGTTGAACTAGCCTAAAGAACTATAAGGAGTGTGTAAAACCTATCAGCTAGAGGTGACATTTGATTGACTAAACTAGTGAGTAGTCAAAGCTTAATATGACACCTATGTATACCCTAATACTAAAAATGGGGAATGGACATCCAGATGGTGATGCTAACAAGTGCATGTGTTACTCTTTTTGAAGGTGTATTTTGGGGAAGAATATACAAACTATAAAAGAAATTATAATGAAAAACATATGGATATATGCAATGGATGTAATGTAAATGATGCAAGTGAGGGAATGCAATATTTACAATAGGAAGCTCATGAAGTGTATAGGGAGAAGTTTGGGAAACTTATCTACCGACGAGTATGGTGTATCCTCATGATAAAAATGAGATGCAGTGATAATGGTTTTCCCATCATGTGGGGTGTGTGTAATAGATAAGTGTGCGATAATGGTTTCCCCAGCATGTGGGGGTGTGTGTGTAATAGGTGAGTGTGTGTGTAATAGGTGAGTCAACTATGACCCATGGGAATGCATGTAATGATTAAATAAAGAGGAATTATATGAATATGGGATTTACAGATGGAAGAAATGAGAAGAAATAGGCATTGGTAACCAACAAGATGAGGGGATTACCAAAAACTAATGAAGATAGAAGAAAGAAAATAGATCAACATAGGTATGTAGCTGCTCAAAGTGTGACCATGCAACTACCCAAAGAAGTGAGAAGATGTATAAGAAGGGGTAAGGAAAAAATATGAAGAGAAACTACTAACGGGTGAAGTGATGTGGATCAAGTCATGAGCGGGGTGGTGAGGTGATGATGTTGCTTGGAATTTTATGGTTTGTGTAGTTGGACATATGTGAATATAGTAGAATGGCACTATCAAGGATTCACATGATGGTAATGTTCAAAGGATAATGTAGTGTGGGGGAATATGAAGTTGGGTGGATGAACAAGAATGCTCAGAATATGGGACGTGATCACCAATAAACATGTTGTCTACTAGGGTTTCAAATATGTGGAAGGAATCAATATCATGCCCTGGCTATTGATGGTATATATAGAACTAGTGTTCATGGTAATTTAATGGTTTGGGATGCAATGGGTCAATAGTTCTAATTTTAGGTAATACTAGGAGGTCTTGGTGAAGGATATGGTGAAACATTTCAGATAATGGTGAGGATGGGATGTGTGGGGTAGATGTAGGGATCCATGGGAGATGTGTGGGAAGCGGATGGAGTGAGGTCAAATGGTGGAGTGGGTCATGATTTGAATGTGGGATGAATCCTAGTATGAGGAATAGACTTGGGTGGAGGTGAAGATGTATGAGGTACGATAGATTGACGAGTAGATGTGAGGCAACAATAACAGCTCAAATGTAACTCGAGGGCATCAAGTCGAGCTAGGATGTGTTGGATATAAATATGTGGGGGTTATGGTATTGAAGAAGGTGGAGAGCAAGAATACAATGTATAAGTAGTGGTGTGGTATGCATGGTAAGAGGAACTTGCATGAGGTGATAACATTGGTGAGCATAATACATTCGTAGAGTGCGAAGTTTGCTGGAATGGTAGGCCATTAAGTGATGAGGGTGGCATTTGAAGGATGGTTGGCATAGGAACTAGCTATGGATAATGATGTGTATGAGATGGAGGTATGCATGTAGAAGTGGTTTGGGAAGCATGTGACTATAAGGCTTGAGCATAGGGAGAAATCCTACTCGAGAGTAGGGGAGGTAGGCATGAAGGCCATGCAGGATGAGGTGTGTATCCCCAATTGGGAGGGTGGTAGGTTCCTAATAGATGGTGAGATGAGGAGGTCAATGAGTAGGATTTCATTGCATCCTTAGGTGGAGGTGTAGGAGACCCCTAGGTGTAGATATGAGAGTTTTCATCCTTTTTGTCAAAGGAGGATAGGTATACATGGTTGTCTCCTGAATGAGGTGAGTAGGATGACCCTCTTTGGTGAGGTGAGAGGCGTAAAGGTGGAGTATGATGGTTTGAATGGGAGGAAGGTGAAGAATATATGGTTTGAAGAGTAGCAGGTGGTCTGGCCAGATCAACTAGTGTAATCGATATGGGTGGCGATGTTGGATGGTCCTACATGGTGGGATGTTGTGATGCTGGTGGCAAGTGTGTACCATCATGTATTACTATTGATGGCATAGTGGTAGATGATGTGAATCCTACACAAAGAAAAAAATACCAATAGCATATAAATTATATAAAAAACAAAAATATATGTATAATGCAATTGTAAAGTAAATGCTTACACATAGCATAGTGTGCATCATGGGCGATGTGTGTGTGAATAGTAGTGTGTATTATTTGTGACTATGAATGCCTATGTTGGCTAGGCATTAAATGCATGAAGGTGAAGGATATAAATAGGTTCAGGTTCTGTGAGACCCTCGAGATTAGCCAAATGATAGGCACATAAACCAAACTTGTGTGTGATAATGAAGGGGCCCAACCAGTTTAGGGCAAACTTGTCTCAATGTTAGCGAGACTAACTTGTTATCTATTGGTTCTCTTTGAGTACTAAATCACCAATTTGGAATTCATGTTGATGTACCTTATTGTTGTAGGTATGACGAAGGTGATCTTGGTAGAAACATATGTGTTCGATGGTATGTATACAATGCTTATCGAGGATTATTAGCTGATCTATGTGGGCTTTGTGAGTGATGTCATCATTGATGAATTCCTTCATAGAGACCCACAAGGAAGGTATCTTGAGTTCAATAGGTATGATGGCTTCGATGCCATAGAAAAATGAGAAAGGAATTGCCCCAATAGGAGTATGTATGCTTGTACAGTAAGCCCACAAAGCTAAGGGTATTTGGTTTTGCCAGTCATGATGAAATTCTGTTATTGTTTTACGAAGTATGGAACATATTGTTTTATTTGTAGCTTTTGCCTAGCCATTACCCTATGGGTAGTATGGGGTAGAGAAACTATGATGGATATTGAATTTGGCATAGAGGGCATGGACAATTTTATTTTTAAAGGATTTCCCATTATCAAATATGATTTGTGATGGAATTTTTAAGTGGCATATGATATGGTTTGTAATAAATGTTGCGATCTAGGGTCCTATGGTTTGGACAAGTGGGATGGCTTTGACCCAATTTGTAAAATATGTTGTGGTTATAATGATAAATTTGTTATTGCTTAATGAAGCAAGTGTGATTTGTCCAATAAGGTCAAGGCCCCATTATGAAAAATGTCACATGGACTGGATTGGTTGGAGCGCTTGAGATGGAAGGTGTGTAAGGTTTGCATGTTGTTGGCACTTGACATAGTGCCTCACGTATTCACAATAGTAATGCTCCATATTTGGCCAGTAATATCCCATGCAAAGGATGCATTTTGTTATTGTCATGCCACTAAAGTGGCCACCACAAGTACCATCATGGGTTTCTTGTACAACCCACTGAGATTTATGGGGTTCTAGGAAACGCAAGAGGATGTCATCATAGCTACAGTGATAAAGGATATCCCCCAAAAATGTATAGTGAATTGCTCTTATATTGAATGATCAATGATGAGCATGTGGTAAGTCACATGGTGGTAATCCCAACTTGATGTAATATTTTATCTGCACAAACCAAGGGTCATGTGGTTCGGTATCGACCACGTGGATGGCGCCATCATCTATATGATACATAGGTGATATGGTAGATTGAGTGAGTGTATGAATAGATATTGACATGGTGTTGGATGATGGTTTTGCAGTATTAGTGATCATAAGGAGGCCATTATATTTGTAAAATGGTTTGATGATCACAAAATGGCTTTGATGTTGTACCACTCGAATCAGTAAAGAAGTTGTGCAATATGCTTGTATTATTGTAGAACTAGACAATGGCATTGCCAGGTCTATTTCACTTGATTTACTATTAGGAGGGAATTGCCTATGATGTGGAGGCATTTGATATGAATGGCATGGGCCTATTTTAATCCTAGGATCAAGGCTTCATATTATGCATTGTTTTTTGTACAAGGGAATTCCAATTTGAATGAGAAGGGAAGTAGTTCCCTTTTGGGTGTGAAAAAATAATACCTACACCTCCAACATGAGTACATCAAGAGCCATCAAAGTATAGGGTTAAATCAGTCGATGATTCAGGATCGACATACTCTTCGGATTTTGTGATGTGGAATATAGAATCATCAAGAAGTTGAATGAGGAGAGGTTTCTCATAAAGTAAGGGAGCTTCTGTAAGTTGATCTGCGATGACTTGACCTTTGATGGATTTTTGTGAAATAAATTCTAGGTCGAATTCAGTTAGGAGAATGATCCATTTTTATATTCAGGATTTGTGATAGCTATTGTTCATCATGTATCAAAGGTGATTGTATTGGGAGATGACAAAAGTTGTGTGACTTAAAATGTAATGGAAAAGTTTCTGGGTGGCAAAGACTACAATGTGGCATAGCTTTTCCATGTACCCATATCTAACCTTGTGCCCAACTAGCATACAACTTATGTAATATATGGCTTGCTCCTTGTCAAGTCCATTATTTTGAGCTAGTAATGTACCTAGTGCAAAGTCTGTGGTTGAGATGTAAAAAATTAGGGGTAGTTGTGGGTGCAAGGGAGACATAACTGGTGGGGAAATGAGGTAAGTTTTGATAGCATCAAAGACCTATTGGTAGTTATCGTCCCACTTAAAATTGACTCCCTTCTGTAGGAGATGGTTGAATGGTTTGCACTTGTCTAACAATTGTACAATGAAGTGGTGAATGAAGGTTATCTTGCCCTAGAGGCTGCACAATTGTTTCAAGGTAGTAGGCGGGGGCATCTCGATGATGGCCTTTACTTTGTTAGGATCTACCTCAATGTTGCATTGAGTCATAATGAACCCTGATATTTTTCTTGAGGTAACTCCAAAGACAAAATTCTTTGGGTTAAGGCAAATATTGTGTTCTAATAGGCAATCAAAGATCTAGTAGAGATCATCTAGGTGTTGTGAGCATTTTTTAGATTTTGTGATGAGGTCATCTACATAATATTCCATACTTTTGTGCATGTAATCATGAAATATATAAGTCATGGAACACTAATAGGTTGCCCAAGTGTTTTTAAGGCCAAAAGGCATGAACTTATAGCAAAAGTTCCCCCAGTGGGTTGTGAATAATATCTTGTGTTGATCAGTGAGGTTGATCTTGATTTGGTTATAACCAAAGAATCCATCCATGAGAGAGATCATCTTGTGGTGATAGAATCAACGAGTGAGTTGATATTAGGTAGTTTGAAGTTGTCTTTGGGATAAGCTTTGTTCAAATTATGAAATTCGATGTAAACACAAACTTTGCCAAACGGTTTTGGTACTATAACCATGTTGGAGACCCATTCAAGGTAATCTATGGGTACTATAAAATCTATGTTGAGGAGATTTTATAGCTTAGTTTTGATGAGTAATGCAGCTTTTGGGTGCATGCATCATAGTTTTTGTATTACCGGTTTAGCATCTTTGTCGAGCATAACGTTGTGGACTACAAGGGCTAGATAGAGGCCTGTAATATCATTGTAGGACCACATGAAGACTCTAATATACTCTTAGAGGAAAGTAGTGAATAGAGCATGTTCTTCAGTGGAAAGGCTAGTGGCTAGCTTGACGGTGTGAGGATTTTTGGGGTCATCACCAATATCTATATCAATGTTTTCCTCTATGAGCATGTGAGAACCATCACATAGTTGTTATGGAACTAGGATTTTATGGAGGTCATCGATTGCCTCGGTAATGTCATACTCATCATCTAGATAGATGTCTATGTGGTGTACCTATGGTATGTGAGGTGGCATAGATTATGAAGAGGCATTTGCAATGCATAAAATATATGGTGAGAGTAGAAAACCATGGGGTACCAGTATGGGTGAGATGTGCACGAGATCTATGCAATTGAGGTTTGGTGTGTCATCATGCATTGGTTGGTGTGTGTATATAAGTGGGGAGAAGAGGTCCACCTAAACCATATTAATAGATGTTGTGGGGGATGTTGGTGGTGAATATTCTGGTGATGACAACTCGACAACCCATGAGCATCCTAAAAATCTTAAAGGAGGGTGTAAGATAACCAATGGAGAACATGGTAGGGTAGCAGATCATTGAATTTGTTTATGTATAGGTAGGAAAAAGGCTGAATATGTTGGTGATGGCGGTGGAGATGTCATGTCCTACTTCGGGTGATGAGCATTTAAGGATAGGATCATAAATTGGCTCATCAATTTATCGACACAACATGAAGATATGGTGTCAGAATAGGGTTATTCTTGGAAGAAATCACATGGAACTATAATGGTAGAGTGAGGTGATGGAGTGTCCTGTAGGATGTCCATGTCAATGTATTCTTCCAAGGTGTGTTTTGGAAGAGGAGAAGGATGTAGGGTGAGATCATGTAACTCATCCTCAAGTGTGTATATGGTAGTGGGATGATAACCTAATCCAGATTTATCCATAGGTAATTGGATATGAGGGTTAATACGTGTGTGCAACCCTTTCTCATAGCAACCTAATCCAAATATGCACCAATGGAAACACCAAAGGTAGTGTAAGGTGAAATAGAGATTAGCCATATGATCAAGTGTACCACAAAATCTAGATTGTGGTGGTGGAGATACTATAGGTGGGAGTTAAGAATCAAATTTGGCATAGACAAAGTTGGTATGATAGTCAGGGGATCCTAACTATATAACGGTTCCAATGGTCAACACCAATGCTAAGGGATGACTGAAGTCCCATGTGGACTGGATTATAGGTGGACGTACATGGGCATCATGCACATTGTAATCTCCTGGGCCTAAATTTATCATAAAAATGGAAATACATGGTGAAGTATGCGATGATGACTGAGGTGGTGAGTCTAAATTAGAAGATGATGGTGCAATCTAAGACTCTCTTATGATGGCGGTAGAAGGGTTTTGTAGCTGGTCATCAAGGTGAGAATCTCATTGCTCCCACTCATGGCATTCAACTATGATAGCTAGGATACGGTAGTTTTCTTGTGGGAACTATGAGGGAAGAGGAGAGGGTGTCAATTTTGGACTACGTTGGGAAGTGAATGATCTAGGCCATGGGTGAAAGGTAAGGGGAGGTGTTTTTAGCATAGGCAGGATAGGGGTTTTTTTAGGGGACGATGAGCTAGGTGAAGTGATAAGGTGTGAGGGGGAAGGCAAAGACAATCACGATATCATGGATGGGGTTTTGGATGATGACGGTTGTGATGGTGGTGAAAAAGGTATGGTAGTAGGGTCAAGTGCTACTAAAGGTGGTTTTAAGGGTGCTGACATCGAGGCGTGTGTTCTTTATGAGGTTTGAGGTAGTGAAGTGGATGTTGGGGAAGATGTCGATGCTCTAAGATATTTATGGGAAGAGACAGGAAAGAGTTGTGCAGAGGAAAAGGAAGGTGTTGGTGGGAGGCATGCTATGTTATAAAACTTAAAGGGATCCCCATCGGTAGGAATACAATGGACTAGTCCGTTGTGGATATACTTAATGAAATTATATAGTGTGGAACGGATAAAATACATGTCCCTAATCCATGGGTGACCAAGGAGGATGTTATACTGTGTCTCCCCTTGGATGATGTGAAAAAGGATGGATATGGTATGAATGCCTACTCAGATATGTAAGATATGCATATTCCTATCGTGGGTCTCATGGAGCCATCAAAGGCATGAAGGCCAAGAGATGGAGTGGTAAAATAGACTACTGGAATATGCAAGTGATGTAGTTCCACTATAGAGATAATACTAATGGAAGAACTAGTATCAATGAGGACACAATTGTAGGTGATATAATTGATGGTTGCTTGGATATGGAGAGGAGGATCTGTTCCTTATGCTACCAATTTTGTAATCTCGTGATCATGGAAAATAATGGAGGGTTGAAGGCATCATGGGATGTTCCCTAAAAATTTTATAAAGGTATTCATGGCATGTGTCTCTAGATCAATGGAGCATAGGATATCATTCAATGCCTCATGATTGGGTTGATATTGTTTTAGGAGGTCACAAATGCATAGTCGAGCTGGGGTGTTTCATAATTGATGGGTAAGGATACCATGAATTATAATGATATTTTTTGGTGGAGGTGGTATGGTGCTAGGAATCGTAGAATGTTACGATGATGTGAGTTGGATCGATGGGAAAATAATAGGTGTTATTTGGCATGACGGGTATCATTTTTTATGTGTAGTAAGGTTGATCATACCCATGGGGGGTAACACTGGATACTGTTGACTTGCCAAGGTGGCCCTGGCAGATTAAATGGTGGCCTTTGGGTGTTAGCTCCCCTATGGTCAGGTAATGTGTTTTGGAAGATCCCTAGGTTTTAATTTTGTAGGGCAAGAGGGTTCAAAAAATGGATGGTACCCCTATCAATTTGGTCTTGGACTTGAGCACAGAAGGAAGGACATGAATTGATATCGTGGCTACTTTGTTGATGATATTGGAACAAAGCTTACTCATTGTATTAGCGAGGCTTAGGTATGTTCAGCTCCAATGGTCTAATATAAGCTAATAAGATGTGACCTCCTTCATATAACCTCTAGAAAATGGCTGGCAACGGTTCAAAAAGTGGGGTGAAGTTGCATTGTTGGGCCTATGGGTACATGCTGCAAGGCTGCTAAGGCCTAGGAGGGTGAGGCACATTGGTTTGAAATATTTGGCATTGAGGAAGAAGAGCTTGTGAAACTGGTGTGGGTGCTAAGGTAGCAGCTACCACTTGATTGGATTATGGTGGTTGAGGGAAAGGTTGGTTGGGCATATTTATGTTAAAATATAAGTTGGGATTGTAGTTGGGCTTCTGTATTAACTTGATTTTTCCTTATAGGACCTTGACGTCCTTAATTATTTTGGCTTGGCCAATAGCTTCTTCAAAGGTACAACTTTGGTGAAGTTGCAGGGAGGTAGAAATGTGTTTGTGGCAACGATTGGATAAGAGTGTCACTAGATTAGTGGTAGGAAGGCTATGGGTTAGATCATGAATGATCGATCACCATATCGACACAAATTCAGTGAGGAGTTCATCGTCAGCCTATCGTAAGGTGTAGATGTCTCAAAAGTTAGTCTTCTTCGTAATGTTTATGGAAAAGTGTTCCAAGAAGGAGTTTGTATTTTGTTCAAAGGTATACAGGCTATGGCATGGAAGCATGTTATACCAGTCTAGGCCATTCCTTGCAAGGGATATGGATAAGGTGCATAGCATAAGGGAGTTGCTACTGTGAAGCTGGTAGCAAGCTGATCGATAGTTATTGATGTGTTCTCTAAGATCTTCCTTACATTTGTACTTATCAAAATTTAGGATCTCAAAGTAGTAGGGGTAAGGTGGGATAGGCACTGATGGATGAACTGGCTCATTGTAGAGTTCATGATATGTCATTTTTTTAATCCATAACTAGTCATGCATTGGTTACATCTTAACTTAATATCGTAGGAGTTGAACCTCAAGTTTTAAGGGTGTGAAGGACTGTGCTATGGTGGGTTGGGATTGGGAATGTGGTGGGTATTAGAGTTATTGTCCTTCTTAATACTGAGAGGGGAATTATTGCAATTGGTCCACGTAGGATGGGTGCTGGGAGACATGATATCATGGCTATTGGGATACTAGGTTGTGGAATGGTTGTTTGTTGGGGAGAGTAGTATTATGATTGTGGGATGTATTATTGTGGTATGGGTACATGATGGGTAGGAGTTTGTTGTGTAGGAGCCTGCCATAATGGTTAGGTCATAGGAGATAATGATCATAAATGTGGAGGCATAAATAAAGTAGATCCAATATGTAATGGTGGAGGTATCGAGGCTACCGATTCTAGGGGCGATCAAGATGAGGTGTTGAAAGATGAAAATTATCTCTATCCTGATGGATGAGAGGTGGCATAGCTAAATTGTGTAGAGTAGCCTAGAGTGGTAGGAGTGTAGGTTGTAGGTCTTGATCCATAGGTGGGAAGAATATTAGCATTTAGGGCCTAAAATGAAGGTGGAGGAGGTAACCTAAATGTCGATGTAGACAAAGGTTGATAAAATTATTGGGTAGGGTACATTTATAACACCTGATATGGAGGTGGGAATGATGAGGAAGGAGTATAAGCCTCTAGGGTAGGAGATTGGGAACCTAAATATAGGAATGTGTCCACTCCCAATTGGGTGGAAATTTTTGTTTGTTGTTGTTGGTATTGCATGTTTTGATTTTGGAGAGGTGGCTGTGATAGGTCCTCAAAAATTGTAAAAAGTGGTTTTTGGAATGGTGATGGTTGGGACTCTTGAGAATAGTATGGATGTGATGTCTAAGGGGGTGCTTGTTGCTCCTGTAAGTGGGGTTTCTATTACATATTTTGGAAGTATGGCATATGGGTAACTGTGGCAGAGGATGAAGGGTCTGATATCATCCCTATAGTAGGGGTAAATGATGCAACCTCGGGGCAAGTACGGTTCAATAGGGAAGAGTCATTCTCAAAGAGGGATTGAGATAAAATCTAGAAGAAGGAATTTGCAAAGGTGGGGAACATAGGTGGATTTTCCTCATATATGGTAAATAATGGATTAGGTTGTCTTGAAGCAGTGTAGATAACATGATCATAGAACGTGGTGTGTGGATTAGACGATGATATAGGGAAAAGGAGTGGATAGTCTTCTGCGAGTGAAGTAGCGAGGGCTTCACTCAAAGTGAATGTCTCACCATGAGTCATCATGTGTGGATAGCATGGATTAAACTTTTTGAGTGGATCGCATGTGTGTGTGGAATTCCCCTTCATGATCAAAGGAGGAGGGATGACCTAACTAGAAGGGATTCTAGATACCTCCTCTATAGTGTGCACTTGCTCACATGCACGACTATGGTAACAACTGGCATGATGATGTGTGAAGGGGATTGGAGGTAACCTTGTGAGGTATAGACTTAAAATGAGGTCATAAGCTACATGGAGCTGAAATACAATGTGTTGTGTGGTGTGATGTGTTGAAAATAGTTTGTGATCTTGCAAAAAGTGCTAAACTAGAATTAGTTCTAAATACAAGAAATAAAGTGTGTTGTTCATTTTGGTGTGTTTTTATGTTGATACTTCCTAGGTAGAATCATAGGTAGTGGAGTGAATTCTCTAGAATATCAGGAGTGTCATCGGTATCGAACCTCCTACAACACCCAAAGATGCACAAAATAGAACAGTATCACGATGTGTGAATGGTGACCTGTATGGAAGGTACGATATAATGATAGCCTAAAGGGGAGAACTCAATATGCTATAATGAGCTCACTATATCCTCTCATAATAAGAGGTGGCTCTGTCTAAGATGTGTGAGGTATGGTGAACAACCTCATGCTTTTTCTTCATCCTCGAGCGGGCTTAGTCAAGAATGACAGTTATCATGTCCATGAATTATGTGAGCCTTGTGAATGAAGGCATCTAATCCTATCCCACTATGAAGGTAACTTCTGGTGATGAAATCTAGAAGACCAATCTCAAAAGTGGGGGGTTTTTTGATGATGAAATCCATAAAATATATTGTATGGATACTAAGTGTCTAAGGAGGTGATATGGTGGAGGGTACTACTCCTACCACACCAATATCAAGTGATGGATTGGGGATGAAGTCCAATCTCACCACTTATTTTTGAACCACGTGTGTGTGTGGGTTTGAGTTTGCTAGCAATGGTATATAAAGCGATAAATCTAACTAAATGCTCTTTTGAAATAAAATTCTAGCTCTATGTGTGCTTTTTTGAAAGCAAAGGGCTAAAGTAAAATGTGTTTTGTAAAATAAATCTAGTCCTAAGTGCCTTTTATAAGAGAAACTAGGACTTATTCTATGAAAGCATGTAAGAAATAAATGTAACACATGTGAGAAAATGGGTTTATGGAACCCTAATTTCTAAGCATGAAAGAAATGTGAGAAGGATTTGTACAAATATAAATAGGTAAACTTAAACTAAAGATGTAGAAAGAAATGTAACATTTGTGATTTACCCAAGGGATTTGCGAAAGAAATGGTGAAATCCTAATTTAATGATCATAAAAGGAATATGAAATTTGTATTTATAAAAAATGAATCTGATATTTGCTTTAATGAAAGGTGCAAAAAGAAATTTGAAAAATAATAATTCTTAAATGTATGAAAGGAATTTGACTTCGATTTTTGGTCCAAAAAAGGAATTTGAAATTTCTTCAAAGGAAATGTGCAAAAGGGATTTACAAAACCCTAATTCTAAATATGATTTTTAGAATTAAAATATGAAACGCATTTGGAAGGAAATTGATGCAATGGAAAAATAAAGAAATACACAACTTAGGCAACATACGATTTGCAAAAAAAAATCAAACATTTCTTGAAAATCAAGGAAGTTGAACTTTCTGGTTTTGTGCAGGTTTCTGCAACTAAAGTCAACATTCAAAGCATGATGGATGTGTAAGAAAAGGAAATTTACCAAATGTATCGATACATTTATTAGTATTCTTTCTTGGTGCATAAACGTCAGAACAGAGAAATTTTTGGGGAATACCTAGATTCTGATGCTATAGGTGGTCTGGTTTGCTTCTCTGCTGCTCACCCATGTAAATTTTTGGGGTTTTGAGGCTTCTACAGTCAATTCATAAGCTAGGGGGTGAATTGGATCTGAATTCATAGGCCAGGGAAAAATTAGATCTGGAGGCATGAAATCCCCATTTTGAAGGTTTGAAGGGGTTTTCAAGGCTGAAGGGATATCTAGGAAGTCTAGATTTGTACCTGCAACAACACAAAAATAGGAGATTGTGTTGGATTTGTGTTAAAAACTATTCCAAAACTATCCTATGTGGGGGTCCCACTAGGCATGCCAGAATGAAACGGGCAAAAGCTACAATTTTCTCAAACATAAATACAAAGTAAATTCACATGTCCAAAAAATTGCTCTTTATTCATTTGAAATGGAATTCATAGGTTACAATAAGGATTGTAAGGAATCCTTTCATAATGAACATCAAATAGACTGATAGTTGCTCTTGGATTCCTCGATGTAGGTGGGATTCTTGCGTATGTGGGCCACCACTATTGTTGATGTGGATGCTTTGTCACATGTTTTATGATTTGAATATAGGGTTAGAGTGTTTGGGGGCTTGCCTTGGTCAGGCCCCATGTTGATGAAATATAATGAAAATAGTAAATGAAATTGAACTAAAATGTTGTAAAAACTATGGGAAACATCATAATATTGTCAAATAAAGCTTACCTAACAAATTTGGGGTGATTTGGGACCTGTAGACCCAATTCATAGGCTAGGGGATGAATTGGTGCTGAATTCGCAGGCCAGGAGTCAAATTCAGATGTAAGTGTCTTCTGAAGGAAATCATTGCATGGATGGCCTCCTCAAGTGCTTTACTATTGTTTTTTAGGTTCAAATTGCTATGTCTATGCTTCTGTACACATTTTGGAAGAGTTTATGTGATTTGGCTAAAAGGAGAGAGAGAGGTAGAATGAGGGTTTAGGTCCACTATTTATACATAAACCTAAGGGGTAGGAGAACTAAACCCTAAGGTTAGGTTATAGGATGGTAAGGTTAAGGTTTGTGATGTGTCATCCTCACATTCCCTTAGGAAATATCTCATCCTCACACATGTGTGAGGAGATATTAGGGTTATCTATTATTAGTCAACTCTAGGGTTAGATTTGGGTTAGGTTAGGGTTTTATAAGAAATATCCTAACCATCATGGTGCACACACATATGGGATGGAATAATTAGGACTAATTAGGGTTTAGGAACCTAATTAACCTTTTTAATCCAAAAAGTGCACTTTAAGTGAAGTCACTTTAAAATTAGAAATTGAATTAACTTTAATTAAGATTTTTAGGAACTGATAGACCCATGGGTTCCTAATTAATTCTAGGAAGGGCTTAAGTGGCCTTGGGTGATTTATGAGTGATAATTTTATTGATTCCAAGTGGTTTTGATGTGAATTGAGTAGCTTAATTGGGTTTTGTACCTATAAACTAGTGAAGTAACCTATGTAAGTCTACGATATGCTATGCTAATCTAAAATGATCTACGGTAGTCTACACATGTCTACAATAGTCTACGTATGTCTACACATGTCTACGATAGTCTACATAGGTCTAGAGGGATCTACAATAGTATAAACCGGTCTATGATAGCCTATATGTGTCTAGGATGGCCTATGTAAACCTAAAATTGTTCAAAAGGATCTACAAGTACGTAGAGGTAGTTATGTGCAACTTTTAGGTGTCTACAAGAACAAGGCTAGAATTCTCGATAGCCAAGGAAAGGATTATGGATTGGACTAAGACAGGATCTCTAAAAGAATCATTGAAGGCTCTGCCATTACTTTCAAGCCATCATAGGAGGGGGAGTTGAAAAATTTAGAAGGAGAGGGAACATAACCCAGGTAAAGGGGAACCTGAGGTTGAGAAGGACCAAAACTAGTGGGGGAAAATGGGAGTTTAGAACTGGGAGAAACAATAGAGGGGAAAGTGATGAAGTCCTTAGGAGGAAGGTTTTGGAGAGAATTTATTATCTACTCCAAAATATGATAGGCTACAATATTGTCCTGATGACAGTTGAGTACATTGGGGTTAAAGGTGTTGTCTAAGACATCCCCAGATTTAGACAAAAAAAAGAACAAATTTTGGCATGCGAAAGGATATCTTACCTGGTTAGGGTAAGTCACCAGATCTGGAGGAGCTAGAAGATACTTGCCAAGGAGGAAATATTCCCTAGAGGAGGCTACTCAAAGAGGGTACCTTGTTCTCCACAACTGGAGAATTTTGGAGCTCCTTATTTGTTATAGCTTGAGAAGAATTTCTCATGATTGATTCTACCATAGGATCATCACTTTTATCTTGGTAAGAGTAGGTTTTCTTGGGTCTTTTCCTTAGAGACGGGCATTGAGATCTTAAGTGACCTTGGTTCTAGAATTCAATACAAAAGGTTAGCTTGTTATCATATTCGAACTCTTTTTGCCATCAATAAGAGCCTGAAACTAGGTCAATGAATATAAGGATCTTCGAGTTGAGGTTGGTTCTAATGTAGAACCAAACATAGGGAATTCTAGATTGGGATTTTGAAGCCAAATCTAGGGTGACCAGATCTCTAATAGATTAAGCAATGCTGTAAAGGATGCCTTCTTCCCAAAACTAAACTGGGAGATCTAGGAGTCTCACCCAAATGGGTGCTATATTTATGCTCTAGGTTTTTGGATTGAAATCAGAGTCCCAACATCTTAGAAAGAGACTGTTATGACCAAATAACCATGGTCCTACGATAAGGATACAACTAGTATCACTAGGGTTATTCAACATGATGAAAAGGAACCTCCTTAAGAGGGCAACCAAGTCCATGTGTCCAATCATATGCCCTTTGCCTAAGGCCTAGCACTTGATAGTTTCTATATCTAGACATGAACCCACAAACTTACCCACTAATGAGAGGCAGTTCTGGGAGACTATGGAAGCCATTACTTCTGAAGGAATATCGAGCTGGCGGTGGTCAATAGAAAGGGACCCAATTTTAGGGGTCGAGAGGGAAGAGAAAAAGAGCAAACCTCTCTTAAGGATTTTAGTGAAAGAAATATTTTTAGATCAAGGTGGTCCATTCTCAAGGAGCCCTCCAATGCTTATCATTTCCAGACCACCATCCGCATCATCTTTATTCTATGGCACTACTCCCGAGGTAGAACTTGCTACAGTGCCAGGCTCGTGATCCGTAAAATCTCCCTCTAGATTTCCTTTTTTATTCTCACCATAAAAAAATTCAAATTTTTGAAGTGATCCTGTTCCACGCACTGGTCTCTGCACTCATTTTTTGAACCCACAAAATTACCCACTAATGCTTTTCTTCTACTTCAAATCAATATCTATTTGGAAAACCTGATATTCTGGGTTCGATATAAAGCTCGTCCAATTTTAGTAAAATAAATTGTTGTTTTATCCATTTAAATATATTGGTGTAATATTCTCTCGCATTGCACTCAACATAAGAAAAAAAAAATGTATATCAAAATGTAAGAAAAGTTACCATGCATCCCTTTAACCTAGGAAATCAGATTCCCCCCAGAATTTTAACAAATAAAGTGTGGGGCCAACTCATTTCTTAGTCTCTTGTTGTTTAGGATAATAGACAATAGAGGTAAATATAGCTTTCATTCCCTTTGATAGACTCAAAATATTCTTAATTCCTTAATATGATTCGTATGCCATTTAACAAACACAAAATCCATCTATTCAATGACAAGTTCCTAAAAATAGATTACATGTCAGAAACAACACACTAATACTAAGTGAGAAAGTTATGCAAAGACATTGTGGCATCACCCATAATTCATTCACACTTGGATAAGAAATGATTTAATAACATGGTCATGTATAGGTATTACTTAAAAAATGTACACAAAATCTCGTTATGGGTATGACATACAAAAATACATTGAACCAAAAAATTCCTTGCACACATTTTTCATATAGTAAAAAATGTTATTTTTTTTAATAAAGTAAATAACTAATTCTCCATTGAGTTACACTTGGTAGTAAAAATGGTTAATTATTTTTAATAAAGTAATAAACCAACATGTCTTTAAAAATTTGAATAGAGTATGTAAAATGAAATAGCATATAAATATATTTTCATATGAAATAATAGATATATAAAATAGTGTATATATTCTACACATTGAACAGTTTCCATGTTCAAAAATATTTAATTAAAAATTTAAAAGTAAATTTTTTCTTTAATATTTATAGTTTTGTAATTATTATTATGGAGGTTACTTAAGTTTGCTACCTAAATCAAAGTTAATATCAATTTATTTGCATTTATTTGTCATAACAAAAGATTTAATTTATACATCAATTTAATTAATTTTCATTTGATCCTCGTCCTAACATACTCCTCATTTAAAAATCACTTATAAATGCATTCTATTTCAAATATTATATAGCATAAGAAGCATGCAATGAAGGGTTGAAGAAAATAAGCTTATACTGATGGGGGAGGAGGTGAACATTATAAGACCACTTTTTACTTTTCTTTCCAATCAATATTATGCAATGTAAAGATAGCAATATCAAAAACAGTAATCAAATCAATGCATAAATCACCACACACAATAGAGACACCAATTTAACGTGGTTCACCCAATGTGGGCTACTCCATGGAGAAAATATTTCACTAAATTTTTCTCAATCAATATCTTGGGAATCCTTTCCCTATTACAATGTTTATGGATATCTATCCAAATGAGACAGCAATCCCCTAATCAAGTTTGTGGATCTCTATCCACATGAGAACTCCTTTCTCCTAAGCTCTGACTGGTGATCTTCTAGAAGAACTGTTGCCCCATTTCTTTGGCTAATGGATCTCTATCCTCTAAAGACACTTGTCCTCACTACCCTATCTAATGGATCTCTATCCACTGGATACTATCATCCTCTATACTTTATCACCTCCAAAGATCTATCTCAAATCTGCACTAAACATAGTCCTTTGGTCTAGCACAAATATGCTCAATCTCTATCTCTGATCTGGAACAAACATGTCCTCAAATATGCACCAAACTATGTTCTTGAATCTATACTAAACACAGTCCTTCGATATAGAACAAATATGTCCTCTATAGCACCCTAAAATTGGTGCAGTGAAATTGTAATAATTACATTCATCCTAGTAAATAATTTAAATTCAAATTTTAACCTCCCAAATCGCCCGTTAACCGTCGGGTAATCCATTTCCCCATTTTTTTATGCCATTTTTAGAGGTTGTTTTGATCGTTTGATGATATCGTCACCGATCAGACGATATCACCCCAGATCTAACGATTTCGTCTGGGCTAGGATGTCCAGACGATCTTGTCGCAAAACTGATTTTGCATAATTAGATTTTGTTCCAACGGGCCTCTAATTCGGGTAGAAGCGTGTCTGCACCATTAGAGACCCTCCCCCATTGGAGATCTCCCAAATAGGGATGATCTCCAACCTTCTAACTACTCCCCTAAGCCTATTTAATCCTTAGGACCTTCCCTTCCCAACCCCTGGCTGAAATTCTCTGTAACTTAACTTCATACACATTAAATCATCCCAAATTCACACTTGCAGTAGTCCTATACCAATTTTTTTGCAGGTACCTTAGTGTTTTTCAGCCGAAGCAAGATTTCATCATCGTCGACGAACCTGTTCAGATCGGAGGCGATCCTGTCGAATCAGAGATGATTTCGTACCAATGTGGGATGATTTCGATTGCAGTCAACATTGAGGCAATCAGTGCCTGAAGTTTGCATTTCTTCTCCCCTTTTTCTATTGTTTTATGTTGTAATTAGCAATTTTATTCAGTATTTTATGTTATTTTGCATTTGGAGTTCACCCATATAGCTTAAGTTGCATGATAAGATCATAATTTCTCATTCGAATGTCATAATTTGTTTGAATTTCTATTCATAACCATTGTTTAGTATTCATATTGTCATTTTGTGTTGTTTCTCTCTGTTATCATAGGGGTATTCTTTGTATTTTGCATCTATTTTTCTGTTTGCAGGTCTAACGAATTCGTCTGACGAATTCGTCAGATCTCAGATGATCCTGTCAGATCTCAGATGATCCTGTTAGATCTCAGATGATGCTATCAAATTCCAGACGATCCTGACTGCTTCAAACATCAGAATCTCCATCAGACATCCGGATCAGGTATTCTTCGTTTATATTCTATAATTTCTCTATTTTTTGTCTTTAAATCTATTTTTTGTACTCATTAAATCTGCACTTTCATATAGATTAATTTAGATTCATTTGGCCAAACCTAGGATATGAATGCTTAAGACTAAAAATGAACACATTAAAACACATTCCAAACCTAGGCGTGGAAACTACCATTAAATGTTTCTTGGTGAACCCACCATCCATCGAAAAATCACCAATATACACCTCCCTTGAGATGCGGGACCTTCACAAGTCCTCTTAGTCTGAGGTACCGCGACATCCTTTTACCATCCCCCTTTCGGGCACGGATCCTATAGCCTGAAGGTAAGGATGCGAAAAATTTGGAGTGATACATTTTGGTGAACCCGACGTGAATGCATTGTAAACCTTTTGAAAACGAAAACAAAAAAAAAATATATAAATGTATATGTATACAAGAAAAACAAAAACAAAATCATTAGTTCAAGTTTGCATGTTTTAGATTCAATTCTAAATAGTAGATGCTAAATATTACTTTTAGAAGTACTAAAGAAACCATGAGTTTTTACTCAAATCAATATGAGCCCATCAGTAATGTCTTCAGCCAAATACATTTGTTGATTATGACCAACCTCATCCCTATTCAACACCACCTCCATCACACTCTTCTTATTTTTCATCCATAACCCAACAAAACAATCCCTTTGCTAATCCTCTTCATAACGATATTATCTATTCTCCCATATATCCATATTATGTCTATCGATCCACATACAATCCTCCGCCACATTTTCAATATTCTTCTCTTAATACAACACATCCATTTCAACAAGAAAATACTTATTCTTCCAATTCTACCATATACTCACCTCATGCTTCGCAATATTCCTGTCATCATTCTACCCATAATAAAGAAAGTAGAGGTGAGAAACCATTAACCCATTTTATGACTGAACTCCTAAGGCACATATCAAAAACCTCTCGAAAACCTTCATCACGTAAATTTACAAAGCTCAATCAACCAATGGATATAATTCTCAAGTATTTACTTGACACAGATATTATTGAACTTCCTTCCATAATACAACTTGATACCATAGTAGATTGGTTTAAACCAGAGCTACATTGTGAATATCATAGAGTATATGGACATATGACACAAAATTATAAAGATTTAAGATGTGCAATTCAAGATTTGATTGATAAGGGTCTTTTTAATATAAAAGAATTACAATCTACAACTGATTATAACTCTCCAATAAAAAATCAAACTCCTACACAACAAATACCAATAACCAATCAAGACATGGGGATATCCCAAGAACCCCTATTCAATTATCAACAACAAGAAACCAATCAAATAATGCATGTTAATGTGTCCCATCATGATGATATTATTAATATTGTAACAGAAAATACAAATGAGCAACCTCAAGTTCAATCAACTCAATCTGATATTCAAGATATGGGTTCCTCATTATAGATAGCTCATATTTAGAATCAAAATTTCAATTTGAAATCTACTTTGATAGCCAACAACAAGTGATTAATCCTCAAGCAAAGATATCTCTTTTAGAAGTATTACAAATTTATCACAAAGAAACTTTGTTCAAAATACCTAGCCAACAATTTGTTCCTCATCATATTTTCTCTAAGAACATAATTAATGGTATAAACCCTCTTGAGGTTAACCATATTTCATTCTATGATGAGGAGATTCCTTCCTCTACTCCACAAGAAGACTATTATCTTTACATTACAAGATCTAATAAAGAAATACTTGTTAAAACTATCATGGTAGATAATGACGCCTCTCTTAATTTATGCACTCATCAATTATTCCAAAAACTCAAATTAAAGGAAGCAGATAGTAATGAATCAAATGTTATTATAAAATATTTTAACAATGAAATTCAAGAAGCTCAAGGTACTATAATGTTTCCCCTCAATATTGGATCCAAGATCCCAGATATTTTATTCTATGTAGGATATTGTCCTTCACCTTACAACCTATTTCTCCATAGTCCTTGGATTCATACGATGAGGGTTGTCCCTTCCACTCTTCACCAATGTTAGAAGTTTGAACTTGCAAATAAAAGTGTTACCATACATGGTGACCCAAAACCATTTGAAGAATATTTAACGGTTGAAACATCAAGTTCCATACATTCTCTGTTATCAAAATTATTTTCTATTTCTCACTTTTCTTCATCCATATATGATCATCCTTGTTTACCAAATAACACTCATGCATATCTTTCACATATACTTTCTCCATCTTATCAAAACTTGGAATATAATAATAAGAATGAAGAACTTTCTTATATTTTTGACATTTTATTTTGTAACATGATCAATTTTACACATATAAAAGTCAAATATTTTGCTACATTATTTTACATTATAACAAATCTTTTGTTATCACTACCTTTTATTCATCACCTTCTATTCTTACCTTCACCTCAACCAGATTATCCTTCAAAACCTCCTTTGATTTTGAAGCAACCTTAGACATGCTATACTCAAATAAACCTTGTATAGTGTATATAGATCATCTTGTATATACCACCAATTTCAGTTCATAAATTAAAATCAAAATACAAAAAAAAATCAAAATCCTCAAAATTTTCAAAAACATATTAATGCAACTACAAGCCTTAAAGGTAAATTTGAGCCCAAATGGCTTGGACCATACATTATTACTGCTAAATTTGAATCAGGAGCATACAAATTATCTACCTTAGATGGTAAATAACTTAAAGAACCCCGGAATATTTTGCATCTTAAATGTTACTATGTATAAATTTGGTCATTTCATCCTTGTATATATTTGTTTAAAATAATTCAAAATCACTATCTTGTATTTTCTCTCAATTTATAAATTCAAAAACATCAAAAACATTCATAATCATCAAAATCTTCAAAACTATTTGTTGTATTTATTTATGGCACTTGTTAAAATTTTCAAAAACAAAATGATAAAAATCAAAACAGCAATATTCTTGACTCTTTCGAAACCAAAACAATATAAAGAAGAAAGAGAGAGTCAATATTCTCAAAACTTCTCAAAAAGCATTTATATATATTTTCTTACAAATGTTGCAGTTATATGTTTCAAATTATTTTTGATAAATTAGCATTTATTTGGAATCCCTCACTTGCACACTCACAAAAATAAATATCTTGATTTTATCTGGCATGATTACTAATCTCTCTTATATCAAAGTCCACAAAATTCAATTAAATAAAGTTTGCGCATAGAGAATTGATCTTGTTATTTACTTAAACCAAGCACATCTTTTCATAATAAAATGATTATATTTGTAATTTCCATGTTTTTCTACATAGTAGAAGTGATTTCTTGAGCGAAAAGTTTCCCCTGCTATCCTATCATGCACATGGTCTAGAATCTTTGAGAATTGGCAAAAGGACAAGCTCACCCCTACCCAGAATAAAAATCCCTTGCTCTATAGCTAATCCGAGCAAGTATCCCTAGCACAAAAAGAAAAAGCAAAGTTCAAGAAAAAGAGAAAAGAAAAATGTTATTTTATATCATTTCAGCAATATTTCAAGCACTATCTCAAAAATCAAGCAAAAAAAAAATACAAAAAGAAAAGAAGCAAAGTTCAAAAAAAAAAAAAAAAAAAAGCCAAAGAAAGCAGAAAGCAAGAAAGCAATAAAATCCTTTTCCCTACCCTTTGAAAAGAAAAGAAGGGTTGATGAGCTTGAATCCCTGGAATTCTCAATTATTCGAAAACTGTGAGGTAAGCCCCATAATAGGTGGTTTGTGCCCAACTTGCTTGGCCTTGGGTAACTCCTAGCGTGGTGATATTTCTGTCACATTAGCAACCTTCTTTTGTACTAGACCTATGTCTGCTTATGGATTAGCTAGCTCTTGATAATCTGACCTACATAGTAGTCTAGTATGGTTATATGCATCTACATCATGGTTAATGAACACTTATTTGGTTTCTTCAAATCACTTGTATCATAGTATCTTGCTCAAAACTGGTAAATGAACATAGCAATTGCACACACATTTGTATTTGAGAGATTTTGTGTATCATTATGATAAATCAATATTGGAAATGAATTCACATATGCACATAGGATTCCTTATAAATATAACTTTTGTCTTCAAAATACTTTGAAATATTCTTTTTACAACTTGTTTGGAATAATTCATTTTTTTATTTCAAGTACAGTTGTTTAGCATAAAGACAACTATAAAGTAGAAAAATCAAAATTCCTTTCAAAACATATACATATAAACATATATATCTGGTTGAATTTCACGACGATGGTATAGTTCCAAAACCAAAAGTGGAATTTTATGCCTAGCGCAAGTCCTCATCTTCATATTTTCTATTTATCAAAAGTCAACCATGCAATAAAACTATATTTTCTTTGGATTTTCGCGATGATGGTATAAGTCTATACCTACATATTCTATGCCTAGCGCAAACCATCGTAACAATTTTTATTCCCCATTTTTTAAAAATCATGAAAACCATATGACTTAAATCATTATGTTACACAAATTTTGCTTTTCAAAAAAAAAAATGCACATTATCATTATTTTATGTCATTATGTCAACCTTCAATTTTGCAATGATGGTATAATTCCTAAGGAATTATCCAAAAATTATCACACTTAGGAATTTATACCTAGCAAAAAACATTATTTCATGCATACTATTTTTATGAAAATCTGAAAACAAACCATCATCATCATCATTTGCACCATTGCACCAAAGTCTTAAGACAGTCTCTTAAGCACTCTTTTACTTTTAACAATATTTTTATAATTGGGATTAGCTTGACGACCGAGTGAGCAGCAACTCTATGAAATGGTCTATAATAGCGACAATGTCCTTTGAAATTATTGTTAGAAGTCTCTTTTTATTTTTTTTACCACATCACATTATAAACAATCAATTTATTACATCAGATTATTTCATTTAAAATTTTACCACATGACATCAAAATTATAAATTTTCAAAACAACATAATTTCATGAACCCTCAATCCAATTATCAAATCAACCAATCAAACATAAAAGCATCATAAACATACACATAACCCAAGTCATATGATCAAAAACTTATCATATATATATCAACAACATATATACATCATCAAAACTGGATTGGTATGCCATAATCTATACCTCAGCATACTCAATCCTCTATCAAAAATAATAATACATGCTTTATGTATCAATCTGTACATTGTAATGCAGTCCTCTAGCCTCGAGAACCCCTCGAGCTCTCAGCCTCATCTCCTCCCCCACCCTGAGGTGGATGAGGTGGCCCCATCGCAGTATGTGTAGTACTACGAGTCCTAGTCATCGATCGGGATGAGGCCCTCGACGACTCGATCCTGATCAGATCTGCGATGTTGGCTGGTAGGGGTAGTCTATCCTCCTTTGGCACCAACTGATAGTACAAAGTCTGGTATATTTTAATTTGGGCAATAACTCGTGTCAGCTCCCTAGTGCTCGCCCCTCTGCCCCATGCCCTGAGGCATGCAATCTCGTCTCAGAGTTGTGTAACCTCAACTCGGTGGCATGCAGCCTCGTCCTACAATGTCTGCACCTATACCCAAATATGATCTCTCTCTGCTCAGAGAGTAGTTGTCTCGCTACTCTCCCCTGTGTCAACACCCCTGCCCTTATCGGGCGATGGTGGCCTCTCCCTCTGTGGAGATGGGGGTCTCGCCTCCCTCCTCTCCCTCTACCATGACCTCTCCTGTGCCTGTGGCCTCCTCAGCTCTCTCCTATCATGACCTTGGGCCACCTCCATAGCTGCCTGGTTCTGCCTCCCTATCCGATGCACAACTGTGTGTATCAGACCTTGAGCCCTCGTCATCCGAGGAGGGTGGATGCATGCATACCAGGCATCGTAGCCATCGGCTACACCTGCGTCGTCCCCATCCATTAGCTAAATGGGGGCATCGTCTGTGTCCTAATTCTAGAAGCACTACATGTCTGGAGCCCCGCTCACTGTGGTGTTATCCCGGATAGTTCGAGAAAACTCATAATCCCTCAGATATGGGATCCCCTGCTGCAGACCGAACTGATGCAAAACTCGGTCATAGTGGTGGAGCTCCACCTCTCCCCTCTCCATCCGAAGCTAGTAGACTCGCCTAACATGAGCCAACTCATGTCCATCCTTGGCCCACCCTGGATGTTCCCTCCAAGGCCTCTAGGTGATCTAGTCTGGGACAAGGTCATCTAGTAGTCTTTGGGACATCGAAAGGTCGATCTACCATTGTGACCCTCTCTGAAGCCATCAGTAGAAGACTCGGGGCCTCTCCCTATCAATCCCTATCAGAGGAAGCCCTATCAGCCTCCGCACTGCAATGTGCTCCTAGCACCAAACTTGTAGGAGCAATGTCATCACCAGACATAGGCCGCCATTGTACACAACACCATATAGGATCTTGTACAGTCGGCATAGCACATAGCTGCCCCAAGAAAACTTGTAGCCATGATATCGCATGTCACAGATCACATCTGCCAGCATCCATGGCACCCTACACCTACTCTGGTGGCACAAAAGAAGTCCACCAACTACTCTAGCTAGAACCCATGTGAGTCTAGATGCCCCAGGAATCTGACGCAGTGCCTCGATATTAAATCTGCCCTTCTCCAGGGCGAAGCTCGGGTCACCACATAATCGTCCCATAGCATGGCCCTGATTGGCCGTAGGAGTAATCAATCATCCTTGTATGGGGATTCTTAGAATCCTCCATACATCCTCTAGAGTGGGATTCATCTCCCCTTTAGGTAGCCAGAAACATGAAGAACCCGGATACCATCTCTCTGCTAGGGCTGTCAGTAGCCCCATATCTGTAGACACCTGTGGCATATTTGCCACATGCTGCAAGCCGGCCTGTGCCAGCTGATCCTGCTCTTCCTGTGTAAGAGCAGCCAAGTCATCTCTTAAACCTCCATACTTCCATTCCCTACTTTTTAGCAAACCTCTCTGCAACATAAACAACAAAACAACAAACAATCATTAATAACAATTCAAGTATTTAAAAATGCAAGTAAAATAAGTTCAATTTAATCAAATGATTATATCGTCCACTATTGGACTATATCATCCCAAATTTGAGCATAATCATCTTCAATTTTGCAAGTCGAAATCGTCCCTAATTTGACGAAATCGTCCCCCTTTCATCGATTTCGCCCTTGGACGAAATTGGCGAAATTGAGACGATTTCATTGAAATTGGGACGATTTCGTCCTGACGACGTCGACGACCCAAAAACGGCCACGATGCTCAAAATTCATCTAAAATTTACCTAAAAAGCATGTAAAATCAAATTAAAGCATTCTAAGTTAAGTCTAGACTCTTACCCGTAGACCGCGTCGGACCTCTGTTGATCTATGCATCGTCTCCACCATTTTTGCTTCTAGAGCTCTAAAACCAGTAAAAATTAATAGTAAAAATGAATTAGGGTTTTACCCTATTTTTCTTAATTTTATTCAAAAATATTTTTTCTTTTCCGTGTTTTTACCTCAAACGTTCTATTTGGGTAAAAACACGGAGGGGGCACCATAGTAAGCTGTCGTACGATTCGACCAAGAATCGTCGCCTAAAATTGGGAATAATTTTTGCTTTCTTGTAGATCGAGAAGAACTCATCTTTAACACATTTTCTTTGGAAAATTCGCTAAAGAGGGGGCAAAATGTAGCACCCTAAAATTGGCACAGTGAAATTGTAATAATTACATTCATCCTAGTAAATAATTTAAATTCAAATTTTAACCTCCCAAACCACCCGTTAACCGTCGGGTAATCCGTTTCCCCCTTTTCCATGCCATTTTTAGAGGTTGTTTTGATCGTTTGACGATATCATCGCCGATCAGATGATATCGCCCTAGATTTGATGATTTCGTCTAGGCTAGGACGTCCAGACGATCTTGTTGTAAAACTAATTTTGCACAATTAGCTTCTGTTCCAACGGGCCTCTAATCCGGGCAGAAGCATGTCTACGCCGTTAGAGACCCTCCCTCGTTGGAGATCTCCCAAATAGGGATGATCTCCAACCTCCTAACTACTCCCCTAAGCCTATTTAATCCTTAGGACCTTCCCTTCCCAACCCCTGGCTGAAATTCTCTGTAACTTAACTTCATACATGTTAAATCATCCCAAATTCACACTTGCAGTAGTCCTATACCAATTTTGTTGTAGGTACCTTAGTGTTTTTTAGTCGAAGCAAGATTTCATCGTCATCGACGAACCTGTTCAGATCGGAGGTGATCCTGTCGAATTAGAGACAATTTTGTACCAATGTGGGATGATTTCAACTGTAGTCAACATTGAGGCAATCAGTGCCTGAAGTTTGCATTTCTTCTCCCTTTTTCTGTTGTTTTATGTTGTAATTAGCAATTTTATTCAGTATTTTATGTTATTTTGCATTTGGAGTTCACCCATATAGCTTAAGTTGCATGATAAGATCATAATTTCTCATTCGAATGTCATAATTTGTTTGAATTTCTATTCATAACCATTTTTTAGTATTCATATTGTCATTTTGTGTTGTTTCCCTCTGTTATCACAGGGGTATTCTTTGTATTTTGCATCTATTTTTCTATTTGTAGGTCTCTGACGAATTCGTCTGACGAATTCGTTAGATCTCAAACGATCCTGTCAGATCTCAGACGATGCTGTCGAATTCCAGACGATCCTGACTGCTTCAAACATCAGAATCTCCATCAGACATTCGGATCAGGTATTCTTCATTTATATTCTGTAATTTCTTTATTTTTTGTCTTTAAATCTATTTTCTGTACTCATTAAATTTGCATTTTCATATAGATTAATTTAGATTCATTTGGCCAAACCTAGGATATGAATGCTTAAGACTAAAAACGAACACATTAAAACACATTCCAAACATAGGCATGGAAACTGCCATTAAATGTTTCCTAGTGAACCCACCATCCATCAAAAAATCACCAATATACACCTCCCTTGAGATGCGAGACCTTCACAAGTCCTCTCAGTTCGAGGTACCGTGACATCTTTTTCCCATCCCCATTTCGGGCACGGATCCTATAGCCTGAAGGTAAGGATGCAAAAAATTTGGAGTGATACATCCTCAATATTTGTCCTCTAATATGCACTAAATATAGTCCTTCGGTCTAGCACAAATATTTCCTCAATATCTATCCTCAATCCTTAACAAAAAGTTTGACTCAATCTGAAATCAACTCTATTGGATCAGCACCAAACCTTAACTCAAGGTTTGAACAAATCAATCAATCAACTCTGCTCTCAAGTCTTCTCAAAGACTTATCTCAAATTTTCCTTGTAATATTCCACAAAATCTCGCACTAATCTATCCACAAGTCCTCTCTAGAACTTGTACAATTTTTCTCAATAAGTCATCACTAGGACTTATCAAAATATTCTCTCAATCTGTATTGTAAGCTTCCATAAAAGCTCACACAAATCTGTCCACAAGTCCTCTCTAAGACTTACCTCAAATCTACTCAACAAGTTCTCACTAAAACTTGTCCAATATCATAGAAACATAAATAGAATTGTTAGAGACTCAATATGCTTCACATTCACCTCAATACTCAATTACTTTCAATTACTCTTTTAGAAACATATGGAGAATTTTTAGAGACTTAATATGCTTCACATTCACCTCAATACTCAATCACTTTCAATCACTCTTTTGAAACATACAGAGAATTGTTAGAGACTCAATATGCTTCACATTCACAATATCTCAATCACTTCCAATCTCTATTTTTATCACAGAAACATATAAATAATTTTTAGAGACTCAATATGTTTCACACTCATAAATACTCGACCTCTTTCTCAAATCAATTCAAAATATATAATAGTTTATTTCATACAACTTGAGCTATCACTTCACACATTCACTTGACTAGGTTCAACCAACTCTACTCAAGTAATCTTCAACTTGCACGTGGGGGAATAACCTTAGGATTTTTCTATTTCGAAATAAAGAAATATTTATTTATAAAATTTAAATTCAATTTGAATTTAAATATTTATAAATTAAATATTTAAACCTTCCTTGGACTTTTTAATTTGGAATAAAAAGCCTCCTTGGGTTTTTATGAAAACCTTTTATTTATGCTTCCTATAATATCAAAAATTAATATTATGAAGCTCTTTTGCCATCAAATTTTTGCATTGCTCCTTTTGACCTTTTGGCATTAATGGTGGTTCACTTCTTGGTATTAATGACAACCTCATGCCTTGACATCAATGACAATTTTATGGACTCAAAATGTCCAACAAGGGTACGAAGAGAAAATCTAACCTAAGTTGCTTTGATAACTCTTCCAACTACTTTTCTATAGTAATTCCTTATTTTTAAGGTATCTCCACCAATAAAGTTAATCACCATGTAGTCTACAATTTTTGGTCCAAATAATATTTACAATGTATTTAAAACTTTGGCTTCCTCTGGAGTAAATATGTTTTCAAAAGAAACAACCATCAAAACTCCATGCAGATCATGCTTTGCAAGTTCAGTACATTTAACAATCTCTTTTGTAACAAAATCTTGATCAACATCTGCATCAAAAATACTTGCAATGAATGAAACAAATGTTTAAAGTTAATTTTACCAATTTTAAAATGGTATTCTATGTGAGAAAATCTTGTGATAGAACCCACACATGTATTTTGGGCATCAATGTATTTCTTTTTTTTTAGGAAATACAAGATGTATTAGAAATGCATGAACCATTTATCAATAAGGAATAATAAATAAGAATAACCTTAACTTTGTTGAGTCCAAAGAATGGTATAGTGCATATAGAAAAATACTTGCATGAAATAGAGATGGACATTTATGTGTTTTTTAGACTGCTGTAATATACTTGCTTATAGTTTATATAGAGAGAATACTCATTTATTTTTCAAAGTATTGTTGCATTTAAATATTTTGAATGATATAAATAATCTTAATTTATAATCATAACTTATTTGAACTTAGTTTTTAATACAATATAGAAAACCTTAAACCTTTCATTATTTTTCTTGGTAGGACAATACAAAATGTATTAATGGACATTAATGTGTTTGTCAAATTACTTTTGGCTATCAACTGCTGCAATATACTTGCTTATATTTTATATAGAGAGAATACTCATTTGTTTTTTAAGGTAATGTTGCATTTGATTGCATTTAAATATTTTGAATGATATGAATAATTTTAATTTATAACTATAACTTATTTAAACTTATTTTCTAATAAGATATAGAAAACCTTAAACCTTTCAATATTTTTAAAGTAATGTTGCATTTAATTGCATTTAAATATTTTGAGTGATATGAATAATTTTAATTTTTTTTTTTGAATTTTGTGAAAAACCTTGTGCACATTAGCCTTGTTGTCTGAGAAACCATAGAAACCATGAAAACCACGACCTTCAAAATCACAAATATTTTGAATGATATGAAGAATTTTAATTTTTTTTAATTTGGTGAAAACCCCTTCCGCTTGTGGTGTGAGAAACCACAACCAGGGGGTTCTACACCATCAAAATCACATGGGAGTCGTGTCCAACCCTGACCGCACCAACATTATCAATTAGATTTTGGGTACCCAATGTGCGCGTTTGGTAGGGTGAAGATTTGAACCAGGGACCTCCCTTGGAGGATTTCTCTACCCTCTAAATAATTTAAATTTATAATTATAACTTATTTGAACTTATTTTCTAATACAATATAGAAAACCTTAAAACCTTTCATTTTTTCTTGGTAGGACAATAGAAACTATACTAATGGACATTAATGTGTTTGTCATATTACTTTTGGCTATCAACTACTACAATATACTTGCTTATAGTTTATATAAGGAGAATACACATTTGTTTTTTAAGGTAATGTTGCATTTAATTGTATTTAATATTTTGAATGACATGAATAATTATAATTTATTTGAACTATTTTTCTAATACAATATAGAAAACCTTAAAAATTTCCTTTTTTTTCTTGGTAGGACAATAGAAACTGTATTAAAATATATGTTTTCTAATTGGAATTAAATTGATTTACATGTATTACACCTTAATACTTCTAACAATAAAAATTACTAAAATAATTAAAAAGCCTTACTCTAAAAAAATAACTATTAATTAATCATAATTATTAAAATGCCTTCCACTCTATCAGATAATAACTATGAACAATTTTTTTTTTATGATTTAATGTTAATTGTCCACAAATATATATTAACATGGAACTACTAGGAATCATTTGAGGGTATATTTTTCTTATATTGTTAATTTTAGACACTAAAAAATAAATACAATAGTTTCACTTAGTGATAAGGAATATTCTAGATCTGCATAGGAAAACTAAGAACCAAAGTCACCAAATAGAAGTTGGAACATGTAATGGGTTTGAAATAGAGCCACGAATATGAGCGGTAAAAAAAGCAATGGCAAGCGAAGGCTCCACAATAAGATGTCTAAATCATAGCAGATGAATTTACAAGAGATGCAACAACAAAAATTTTCATGGAAATCATAGAAGCAATAAGATGTCTAAATCATAGCAGATGAATTTACAAGAGATGCAACAATAAAAATTTTCACAGAAATCATAAAAGCGTGATGACCAAAGAGTAAGAAAATAGTAGCAGGTAATAGGGAAAGCAACATTGATTGCGGGTCATGATCACCACCAAAGAAGTAATGTCGACATTGTCCATCAACAACTTCTAGTTGTTCATCCCAAAAAGTGATTAACTAGAAGCAAAATTCCCTTTATGATAAATCAAATCGATGTATTACCATAATTTTAAAGCATATTTGAAATGCTTTGTATCTGAGCTAGGGGCTAAAAGAAGGAAGGGAAAAGGGGAATTTCCATGAAGAAAATTCCTCCTCGTAAGACAGGAAGACTTTGCAATGAAAATATTGATTTGTATTGTAAATACATTACATATTTATAGGTACTAGATGCCCAATTACAAACCATGGTTTAGGTAAAACCACGAGACCAAACCCATTTGATATGAAATGGAGACTTTGCAAGGAAAATATTTATTTATATTGTAAAAAAATTATATATTTATAGGCAGTATCTGCCCTATTACAACTAACCCATACCCATTTGTGTTATTAAATACCAATAGTTATCTATAAAGTATTCTATAACTAATCATTATGAATGGTTTATAGAAAATTTATTATCACTTGGTTTTCATTAACCTTTGAAAATTTGTGCTAAAAATTTATGAGAATTTTATGAATGTTGTGTAAGTTGTTAGACATTATTAATAGTTTCTAGAATATTCCTTAGAACTTGGTTTTCATTAACCTTTGAAAACTTGTACTAAAAAATCATGAGAATTTATGAATATTGTATAAGTTGTTAGAACATATCAAGTTATAGGAATCAATCTTTGAAACTTCAAATCTTACTATTAGAGTTTCTTTTTTAACTTTCATTCTATTTTCAATTATAATATTTGATTACACATTACTAATGTCTTGCACAAGGTAATTATAGGAATCAATCTACCATGTAAAGATTAACTAATGAATTAAACATTTAATTAAAATTTTACAAATTTGTATTTATTTTAACTTCAACTGAATTGCATACCTATTTATTCAATTTTATTTTTAAACTAATAATATCAATTCAATAATAGAACTTAATATGTTGTACACTAATTAATTGTTCTAGTCATTTAATTTAAGAATTTAATATGGTGTACACTAATTAATTGTTGTAGTCATTTAATTTTACAATCATGCAAAGTGCACTTCATCTTAATAAGACAATTTTAGTAAAAAATATCTTTAAAATGAAAATTATAATATATCATGTTATTAACCATTTAATTAAAAAAAACCTAGGATCATTACATATGTGAACATTAGAGAATATGGATCTTGGTAGAGAGAAAATTCTATACAAAATGATGGTTAACATGAGACTTGTCTATTCTTATTATTAATATCATTACATTAGGATTATTACACATGTAAACATTACAAAAGACGTGTCCCTGTAGAGAGAATTCTATAGAAAATGATCATTAGAGAGAATTCTATAGAATGTAGAGAGAATTCTATAGAAAATGATCATTGGAGAGAATTATATAAAAAATTGATCAATAGGATGAATTTTTTTATGAGTTATCCTAGGATCATTACATATGTGAACATTACATAAGAGAGATCCTCTTAAAGAGAGAAATCTTATTATTAGAATCATTATATGTGTGAGCATTAGATTGAGATCATTATATTTGTGAATATTAAAGAAGATGTATCCTTGTAGAAAGAGAATTATATAGAGAAAGGATAATTACCATGAAATTATTTATTAGAATGGTTGTTAGAATAGTCGTGATACTCCATAAATTTATCCAAAGGTTAATATTTCTCAAATATTTTATAAAGGTCTATTCAAAAGGATTTTCAATTTGTTTTTATGGACTCTTAAAACATTTATCATTTTAAACCTACTTATCAATGTCAATTTAGTACAATTATATATATTTATACTTTGTAACTAAACCATATTGATTTGTTTAGTCAATTCAGTGGGAAATGGTCTCTAGATTCAATAATATTTAAAGTCTCATCTCTTTGTAGCTCCTTTCACAAAAGTATAACCATTAATATCTATAAGCACATCTCATCTTAAATTTTACTTGCAAATAACTAGTATTGCATAGTTGTAATACAAAAGGATCGTTAACATGAGACCTATCTATTTTTATTATTTATATCATTACATTAGGATTATTACACATGTTAACATTACAAAAGACATATCCTTGTAGAGATAATTCTATAGAAAATGATCATTAGAGATAATTTTATAGAATGTAGAGAGAATTCTATAGAAAATTATCATTGGAGAGAATTCTATAAAAAATGATCAATAGGATGAAATTATTTATGAGTTATCCTAGGATCATTACGTATGTGAACATTACATAAGAGAGATCCTCGTAAACAAAGAATTCTTATTATTAGAATCATTACATGTGTGAACAATAGATTGAGATCATTACATTTGTGAACATTAAAGAAGAGGTATCCTTGTAGAAAGAGAATTCTATGGAGAAAGGATTATTACCATGAAATTATTTATTAGAATAGTGGTTAGAATAGTCGTGATACTCCATAAATTTATCCAAAGGTTAATATTTCTCAAATATTTTATAAAGTTCTATTCAAAAGGATTTTCAATTTGTTTTTATGGACTTTTGAAACATTTACCATTTTAAACTTACTTATCAATGATAATTTAGTACAATTTTATATATTTGTACTTTGTAATTAAACTGTATTGATTTATTTAATCAAATTCAGTGGGAAATGGTCTATAGATTCAATACTATTTAAAGTCGCATCTCTTTTTAGTCAACAACTTCAGTGGAAAATGATCTATAGATTCAATACTACTAAAAGTCGCATCTCTTTGTAGCTCCTTTCACAAAAGTATAACCATTATTCTCTATAAGCACATCTCATCTTGAATTTATACTTGCAAATAACTAGTATTGCATAGTTGTAATACAAAATGATCGTTAACATAAGACTTATCTACTCTTATTATTAATATCATTACATTAGGATTATTACACATGTGAACATTACAAAAGACATATCTTTGTAGAGAGAATTCTATAGAATGTAGAGAGAATTATATAGAAAATGATCATTGGAGAGAATTCTATAAAAAAGTTATCAATAGGATGACATTCTTTATGAGTTATTCTAGGATCATTACATATGTGAACATTACATAAGAGATATCCTCGTAAAAAGAGAAGTCTTATTATTAGAATCATTACATGTATGAACATTAGATTGAGATCATTACATTTGTAAAAATTAAAGAAGAAGTATCCTTGTAGAAAGAGAATTCTATAGATAAAGGATCATTACTATGAAATTATTTATTAGAATAGTGGTTAGAATAGTCATGATACTCCATAAATTTATCCAAAGGTTAATATTGCTCAGATATTTTATAAAGTTCTATTCAAAAGGATTTTTAATTTGTTTTTATGGACTCTTCAAATATTTATAATTTTAAACTTACTTATCAATGACAATTTAGTACAAATTTATATATTTGTACTTTGTAATTAAACCGTATTGATTTATTTAGTCAACTTCAGTGGAAAATGGTCTATAGATTCAATACTATTTAAAGTCTCATCTCTTTTAAGTCAACAACTTCAGTGGAAAATGATATTTAGATTCAATTCTATTTAAAGTCTCATCTCTTTGTAGCTCCTTTCACAAAAGTATAACCATTAATATCTATAAGCACATCTCATCTTGAATTTCTACTTGCAAATAACTAGTATTGCATAGTTGTAATACAAAAGGATCGTTAACATGAGACTTATCTATTCTTATTATTAATATCATTACATTATAATTATTACACATGTGAACATTATAAAAGACGTATCCTTGTAGAGATAATTTTATATAAAATGATCATTAGAGAGAATTCTATAGAAAATTATCATTGGAGAGAATTCTATAAAAAATGATCAATAGGATGAAATTCTTTATGAGTTATCCTAGGATCATTACATATGTGAATATTACATGAGAGAGATCCTCCTAAAGAGAGAATTATTATTAGAATATTTACATGTGTGAATATTAGATTGAGATTATTACATTTATGAACATTAAATAAGAGGTATCCTTGTAGAAAGAGAATTCTATAGAGAAAGGATCATTACCATGAAATTCTTTATTAGAATAGTGGTTAGAATAGTTGTGATACTCCATAAATTTATCCAAAGGTTAGTATTTATAAGATATTTTCTAAAGGTCTATTCAAAAGGATTTTCAATTTGTTTTTATGGACTCTTTAAATATTTATCATTTTAAACTTATCAATGATAATTTAGTATAATTTTATATATTAATACTTACAATTTTATATTTTTATACTTTGTAACTAAGCCGTATTGATTTGTTTAGTTAACTTCAGGGGGAAATGGTATATATATTCAATACTATTTAAAGTCTCATCTCTTTCTAGCTTCTTTCACAAACGTATAACCATTAATCTCTATAAGCACATATTGTCTTGAATTTCTACTTGCAATTAAATAGTATTGCATAGTTGTAATACAAAAGGATCGTTAACATGATATTTATCTATTCTTATTGTTAATATCATTACATTAGGATTATTACACATGCGAACATTACAAAATATGTATCCTTGTAGAGAGAATTCTATAGAAAATGATCATTAGAGAGAATTCTATAGAATGTAGAGAGAATTATATAGAAGATGATCATTGGAGAGAATTCTATAAACAAATGATCAATAGGATGAAATTATTTATCAGTTATCCTAGGATCATTACATAGGTGAACATTACATAAGATAGATCCTCGTAAAGAGATAATTCTTATTATTAGAATCATTACATGTGTGAACATTATATTGATATCATTACATTTGTGAACATTAAAGAAGAGGTATCCTTGTAGAAAGATAATTCTATAGAGAAGGATCATTACCATGAAATTCTTTATTAGAATAGTGGCTAGAATAGTCATGATACTCCATAAATGTATCCAAAGGTTAATATTTTTCAAATATTTTATAAAGGTCTATTCAAAAGGGTTTTCAATTTGTTTTTATGGACTCTTAAAACATTTATCATTTTAAAATTACTTATCAATGATAATTTAGTACAATTTTATATATTTATACTTCGTAATTAAACTGTATTGATTTGTTTAGTCAACTTCAGTGGGAAATGGTCTATAGATTCAATACTATTTAAAGTCTCATCTCTTTTTAGTCAACAACTCTAGTGGAAAATGATCTATAGATTCAATAATATTTAAAGTCTCAGCTCTTTGTAGCTCCTTTCACAAAAGTATAACCATTAATCTCTATAAGCACATCTCATATTGAATTTCTACTTGCAAATAACTAGTATTGCATAGTTGTAATACAAAAGGATCATTAACATGAGACTTATCTATTCTTATTATTAATATCATTACATTAGTATTATTACACATGTGAACATTACAAAAGGCGTATCCTTGTAGAGAGAATTCTATAGAAAATGATTATTAAAAAGAATTCTATAGAATGTAGAGAGAATTCTATAGAAAATGATCATTGGAGAGAATTCTATAAAAAAATGATCAATAGGATGAAATTCTTTATGAGGTATCATAGGATCATTACATATGTGAACATTACATGAGAGAGATCCTCATAAAGAGAGAAGTATTATTTTTAGAATCATTACATGTGTGAACATTAGATTGAGATCATTACATTTGTGAATATTAGAGGAGAGGTATCCTTGTAGAAAGAGAATTCTATAGAAAAATAATCATTACTAGGAAATTCTTTATTAGAATGGTGGTTAGAATAGTCGTGATGCTCCATAAATTTATCCAAAGGTTAATATTGCTCAAATATTTTATAAAGGTCTATTCAAAAGGATTATCAATTTGTTTAGTCAACTTCGTTGCGAAATGGTCTATAGATTCAATACTATTTAAAGTCTCATCTCTTTTTAGTCAACAACTTCAATGGGAAATGGTCTAAAGATTCAATACTATTTAAAGTCTCATCTCTTCTAGTTCCTTTTACAAAAGTATAACCATTAATCTCTATAAGCACATCTCGTCTTGAATTTCTACTTGCAAATAACTAGTATTGCATAGTTGTAATACATTTTTACATTTTATAAATACTATAAACTATGTAACAAAATAATATTGGGTCAAATGTATCTTAAATAATATCATGGTCATATAAGATACTTCTACAATTAAAAAAATTAAGTAGACAAATTTTTTTTTCATATTTATTTTTCACCTTCACTATTTATTGGACCATAACTTTTAATTTTATAATGCGTTCCAATTCTAATTTGTAAAGGGAAAATGACTCCACCTAAGGAAAATGGATCCACCTAACCTCCAACATTAAAGGAAAGGAAAATGGCTCCACCTAACCTCCAACATTATACTACTAATTTGGTAAACACAAAATATGAAAGATTAAAAAAAAAAATTAAGAATGCAAGCAATTTATTTTTATAGTTAAAATATTATTTATTATTGATCTGTACTAGGTACCTTATTGGCAAGTTGTTCCCTCATTCCTCGGAAGGAGGTCCGGGGTTCAAGCCTTGCGGTCTACCCGGTTATAATAGTTAATAATATTATTTATTATTAAATTAATTAAAAATAAATATAAATTAATAAAATATATTATGATTTTATCTTTCATAATTTAATTAAAATTCTAAATCTACTTTTAAAACTTAATAATACATTTAAAAATTTAATTATGATATCAAAATTCATTGGAACAATATTAAAAAATAATAACCACGTGATGTGTTGTAGGTGAGTTGGAGAGGTTAGGACAATCCTCCAAGGAGATCCTTGGTTCGAATATCCACCCTACAAAACTTACATCGGTACCCAAAATCCAATTGATTATACGGTACCGTCAAAACAAGACTCCAAAAAAATATATATATATATATATATATATAATTTTTAAATATAAATCAACTACTAAATAATATACTTACAAAATTAAGCAAATAGCGTACCTTAGGAGTTACGCCTGGAGCAAAGAAAAAACATGTAATATCTCAACATCATAACCTTTTACTTTTGTTAGCCCTTCATATTACTCGCCCCACATACTCTAAAATAAACATCTCCAATAACAATATATCCATGTGTATGAAAATAGAATATTATAAGGATCTTTTTAATTTTGAAAATATAAACCTCGAATAGCAAAAAAAACACCTGCTTTTTATTATTATTATTTTTTTAAAAGAGGGGTAAAAATTTATTAGATCAAAGAAACCTTACAGCAGAGAAGAAACAACTAGCAAAAATAGCCAACAAAATCCTCAAACAGACATATCCTCAGCAAGTAAATTATGAAGTTGCTGAGAACAGTCTAAAGGGAGGTTATCCCAACCCTTAACAGACCAATTCCCCTGAAACTGAGAAGCCCATTTGGCCAAACAGTCCGCAACCCTATTCCATTCCCGAGGAATGTGAACAAAAGAGATAAACTCCAAATCACAACAGATTTGAAGAATCTGTCGAACAACTAAAGTCAACCTCCAGTGAACATTATCAAGATGGTGAGTCCTTAACAAATTTATAATAATCTGTGAATCAGACTCACATATTATCCTCCGCCAACCCATAGCCAACCCTTGTTCCAAAGCACAACAGATAGCAAGAGCCTCCATATAATTATTAGAGTGTATCCCCTTATAGCATGAAAAAATGAAACAAGCATTCCCAGCACTATCTCTCCCAACTCCTCCGATACCAGCATGCCCAGGATTACCTCGAGAAGACCCATCCGTATTGATCTTGAACACCCCTGGAGGAGGAGGATGCCATCTCATAGTAGAAGGAGCAAACAGAATCGGATTGAAAATTCTATATTACTAATTTTTAGTAGAGTGGTAAATATTAAAATAGAAGTTGACTGAATGTTATATATTATAGTCAGTATGCAGAGCCAATTAAAAAAAAATGCACATCACGAATTCTTACGGAATGGGATTTGTTTTCTTAAATAAAAGTTAAAAACTTAATATAAATATATATATTTATATAAATTTTTTCTTGTAAATTAAATTTGTTTTTTAAACTGAAAACATATATACTTTACCCGGATTTGTTTTTTTTAATAAAAGGTTAAAAACTTATAGTAAATATATATATACATATACCAAGATTCATATAAATTTTTCCTTGTAAATTAAATTTGCTTTTTAAACTGAAAATATGCATACATACTTTACCTTTCTAATTAAATCCTTGAATGTAATGATAAACAAAGTTTTTTTAAAAATAAAATCAAACAGAACAACTCACCTTTTTAAGGAATTTATGCAACTTAACTTTATAAGAAATCAAATCAAAGCATTCCACTTTGTAGGGAATCAAACCAAGACAATCCATGAACTGGGCAACCCATCTTCTTTAGGGCTATAGTGAATCAAACCCAACAGCCCACCTTGTAAAGAATCAAACTGAGGCAACCTATCCCTCTAAAGTTGTAGAGAATTGAACCAAGGTAGCCCACTCCTCTAAAATTGTAGGGAAGGCAGCCCACCCCTCTAGGGAATTGGCACAACCCACAGAGGCAGCCTACCTCTGTAGTGAATCAAATCTAAGCAGCTCACCCCTCTAAAAAAATCTAAGCAACCTATTAGCAAACATTTTCCATACCAATCAATCTATTTTTTTTTTTTTTAAATCTAAAATAAAAATTCGAAAATATTATCATTAAAGTATCTTGTAAAACAAACTAAATGCATATCTTTTCTAATAACATAAACTTTTGGATCTCCAAGGATTAACCATGAGCTGGCTGGACGGCATAATATAAAGATTAGAAAGCAACATTAGTTAGATCCAAGCATCAACGATTTTTTTTTAGTGAATAAGCTACAACCTTGCAATGATTTTTTAGGGAATAGGTTACCATTTATGCCACCAAGCACAAAATAATAATAATAATAATATTGATACTATACTAAAATTTGATGAATGGTATTAATTATTGTATATATTTTTAATGATAAATTTAAGATTATTTGTAATAATATAAATTTAATATTAATATTTTAAGAATTAAAAAAAAATATATAATGTTTTATAGACTTGTTATTTTCATATATAATACAACTATAATGTTGTGAAAATAATATTATTTACAATATTAACGTTAAAGGAAAAACAATTTAATATATTTTATTTCCTATTTCTTTAAAGTATTATTTAGAGTATAATATTCAATGGCTTTGGAATTTCATGGTAAAAAAGTTTAGTTTTTTTTTTTTTTTTTTCTAATGAACTTAAAGGCTTTTAAATCAATCTTGTATGGACTTTTATAAATTATTTGTATGATCATAAAAATGTTTTAAATTTTTTTTTTTTTTTTTTTGAAATAATCATACTTTTAGGACATGATACAAGGTTAACCTTCCTATGGCTTCCATATGAATAAAAATTAGGTCTCTGTAAGGAGAGGAGAGCTCAAGGCCTTTATCATTGCGGTGTTTAGCCTTTATAAAACATTTTGATCTAGGATATAAAGAAAAATTAATAAACTTTAATTTTTTGTTAACCAAAATACATTAGAAATTACAAAGAAGATATATTCTAAATTTAATTTCATCAATTTTGAAAAAAATTCACTACAATCAACATTAAAAATATTTATACTTTTATTGTTAAAGAAATCATTCACTCTAATCTTAAAATGATCAATTCTAGGATATCTTATAAGCATGTTGTAGGTGCTAAATTCAAAAGTGACCAATGATTGTTAAAGGATGTTCTTTATAATGTTGACCTTAAAGAAAGTTATTTTTTTTTTTGTACACAAGCTCATTAACACACGCACACACATCCCATGGTGGTTTGAACCTGGGTCTCCCGAAAGAAATCCCGAAGCCCTAACCACATGGGGGACAGAAAGTTATCTTTTATCCTCCATTGTACGTTTTATAATATATTTGTAGTCTACAATGAACTTCAAAAAAATAGGGGATGCGTAACAATCAATCACTCAACTTGGAATGCATTTTTTTTATACTATTAAAATAAGAGAGGGTTTTGAAAGGGTTCCCACAACCTTTAACAAAAAATCCATGAGAGAAACACCACAAACATGACCACACTAGCTAGAAACCATCCCCCATTAATAGGAAGGTCCAAAGACAACATAAAAAATACAAAACACAGAAAATATTACAAGCAAAGAGGGAGGAAGAACTAGAACAAATTGTGGACAAAAATGAGGTAGTTCTATACCAACGAATCAGATTCCTATATACCAAAAATATTTTCATATTTTCTCAAATTTATATAGATTTGCAAAAATATTATTAATCCAAATCTTTGAGATCATAATCAACCTAATTGTAAATGTTGACACAACTAGAAAGACAAGCAACTTTTGTGATTTTTCATAATAATCAATCCTTAGAATTAATCTCTTCTTACAAATATAATCAAATTTAATTTAACCAAATTTGATAAAACTAAAATCATGCTAGTTAAATCTAAGAAAACCACTTTGTTTTTTGATTATTTTAACAGTCAATCCCTATAATTAGTTTCTTTGTACAAATATCTAAGAATGTAATTTCATGTTATATTCGAAAAATTAAATACTTAAAAGTTCATGTTTAACGACCCACACTTCCTTGAAGTTGATACTCTAAGTACAATTACATTAATTACTTTATATCAATTCTAATATTGCTTAGCTTAATTTATGGTGTAAATCCAAAAGAACCTCCAATCACATAAAACTTGGACAAATAGAAATAAAGTGGTAAATCCCCCAATCACATAAGAGTTGCAATGGAAATAAACCGAAACATGCTTTATTTTATCATTCTTAGATTTTACCTCCTTTTACAATGTGATACCAAGGGAATATATATCCCAAAAAATCCTAAATCTTAAAGCCCTAAAGCTAAGAAATTACAAAAAAAAATTCTTTTTTTGTGTAATTTTATCTTTTAATGCCAAAAACTAAATCATCAAAAAAATATTGGATAACCCCATAAATTAATACACACCATCGTATCATCTATATTAAGCCTCCTAGAAAATCTCAACACCTACCCATTGCCTAAATAAGAAGTTATTCCAAATATGTTTTCTTCCATATTTTCAAAAAATACTAAATCTCATTTTTGAGGCACTAGATGAAAGAATTAGGGGCCAATAATAGCTTGAAAAATCATCTAGATGACTATAGTCATCTAACGACAGTATTTCCACCTCTTTATCCAGCTCCCCATAAAATTTCAAACTAATCCAATTATTGGATCAAAAGTTATACCCTCTGAAATATAGGATCCTCCATCATTCTTCTCCGATTGAAAAGAACTCTGCTCTTGTGAGTTCCTTTGATCAAACTCCTACAACTCCACTTTATAGGTATTATTATTCATCTTCTTCAAAATTTTACATGGTCCAATTTTTCTATATGTACCCTTCAAAAACCTCTCCTTCCTAAGGTGAACCATCACCATGTTTGTCACCTAAAACACTTTTGTTCTCTCATTTGCATTTGTTCCTACTTTTTACCTTGCATTACTATCCTGTAACTTCTTTCTAACTCCTTATTGCAATTCTTATATGTGCTCTGCAAATACCTCTACATAATAACTAATTTTACCATGAATCAATAGATCAATCAAATCTAGCACACCCTTGGGATTGTTACCATAAATAATCTAAGAAGGATATTATCTTGTTGACCTATTCATTGAACTATTGTATGCAAACTCATCTTGTGGTAAAGCTAAGTCCCATTGTTTTTTCTTTCTTTTCCCTAATCGTTCAATTCCTATATCGGATCAATATGGTGTTGAATATCCCTTTTTGAGGGTAGTCCATTTGGTATTTCCTCTGGTATTATATCTACATTCTCTTTTAGAAACTCTACTAATGTGGGTGGTATAGCAACATCCTTAGTATCCACCTTCTTTGCTATCAATACATAACAAAAACCAACTTTATTAATTCCTATGACAAATGCCTTAGTTATCAATAGTTTGTTGCTATGCCCTTATTCCTTATGTGGTAACAAGACCACTTTTACTCCATCCTTCCAAAATGTGTAAGTATTCCTTCCCCCATCATGGGTAGCCTTCTTGTCATATTTCCAAGGCCTCCCCAACAATAAGTGGTATGCATCCATTGGAACTACATCACACCATACTTCATCCTTGTAGGTATTCCCAATTGAAAACTTAACCAGAAACCTCTTATCTATAGTTACCTCATTCCATTTATTGAACCACAATATGCGATAGGGATACAAGATTTTATCACTTCAAGTTAAGTTTCTCAACTATTTTATTTGAAATCATATTTTCACAAATACCACTATCAATAATTATCTTACATACCTTTCCTCCAAATGTGGTTCGAAAGATATTTGTATGCAACCAGGAATAACCACCATTGTTGTCTTATGCTTTCTCCTTCCTTGGAATGATAATTGTCCTCTTTATCATGCAATTTTACCCCATGCCTGCAATAACTTCTATTTTAGTTTGCTCTTCTACCTTAACCAAATTGACTCTAACTTGTTCTTCTTATTTTCTTTCTTGTGCAGGATAGTGCAGAAACTCAAAATTTGTATGCCCTTCCTCACCACATCTATAACAGGTATATTACCTTTGTGGACCATTCCAATTTCTTCCTCCACCATAGCCTCTACCTCTTTGAAATCCTCCACCTCTCTCATGGTTACTATGACCTTGCCCAAACTCTTCTTATTTTCTTGTATGAGTAGATTCTCCCTTTAAGGGATTACATCCACCATGCCCACTGGATAGAGGCGATGATGGTCCTTTCCTCGCTCCTCTCCTCTTATGTTTCTCTTTTGCTTTTAATGCAAACTGATATGCATATTTTACATTATGGATCTGAAGCATACTCAACTCATATTATAATTCTTCAATCCCCACTCAAATTGATAACTTGTAGAATTCATTAGTGTAGTCTTCAATTCTTTGATCCTTTTGTTTGAGGTTGTAAAGTCTATAAAACAACATTTGAGAAAGAATTTCTCCTTCAGTTTTTTTCCATTTTACACCAGACCCTAATATTTTCCTTTCCATTTCTTTTCCTTTCCTTATGTATATGATCCCACAAAATCAATGCATACCCTTTCAACTTGATGCATGCAAGTTTGATTTTTTTCCTCTAAAAGGCTTTTCCACTCAAAGAACTTCTCCATGCTATTCAACCAGTTTATCAACTACTCTACTCTCAACCCTCATGCATACTTTGGGACATCAATATTGATCCTATATTTATTTTTTTCAAGGCCCTAATTAGCCTATCCTTAAACTCTGGCTTCTCCTCTGGTTCTTCCTAGACACAAACCTCTATCTTGTTGTCTCCTTCCATAGTCTCATTAATATAATCCATATGTGCAAATTATGTTGGATGCCTTTCCCTCATACGGGCCATAATTCGAGTCAACTAAGCAACTTGAACCTACAAATCCTACATATTCTTGTTGAGTTGGGCATAAAATCCTATTCCTCTTATCATATTAATATGATTTGTGTTATTCCAAACAAAAAATAATAATAGTAAAATAATTATAATTAACAAGATTAAATTCTCTCCCTCAGCAAGATCCAACTTTCTCTGATACCAAATTGTGTAAATCCAACTACAAGAGGTCATAACAAGAACCTCCAATCACATAAAAACTATGACAAATAGAAAGAAATTGGTAAATCCCCCAATCACATGAGTTGTAATGGAAATAAACCGAAACATGCTTTATTTTCTCATTCCTATATTTTCACCCCTTTTATAATATGATACCAAGGGAATATATATCCCAAAAAAAACCTAAAATAAAACCCTAAATCTTAAAGCCCTAAAAAATAAGAAATTACAGTATTTTTTTTCTTTTTTTTTGTGCAATTTTGTCTTTTAGTGCAAAAAACTAAATCATCAAAAAAATATTGGATAGCCCCCTAAATTAATACACACCATTGTATCATCTATATTAATCCTCCTAGAAAATATCAACACCTACCCATGCCTAAATAAGAAGTTATTCCAAATATGTTTTCTTTCAAATTTTCAAAAAAAACACTAAATTCTATTTTTGGGGCACTATATGAAGGAATTAGGGCCTAATAATAGCCTAAAAAATAATCTATACGACTAAAGTGTCTAGACGCAATATTTCCACCTCTTTATCTAGATCCCCATAAAATTTCAATTTGATCCAACTGTCCGATCAAAAGTTATGCCCTTTGGAAGATAGGCCCCTACATCAATTTATTGACGTATTTGTTTAAACATATTTTGAATTATAAAATAAAATTAGCTCAATTGGTTAGATTATTCAACATTCAAGGAGGATATCCAAGTTTCAATCTTTCCAAGGGACACATGGATAATATCCAAGCTTTGTTGTAATACCACTACGTGGCAATGATGTAATATGGGTGGGCTCGTTTCAAACGCATATAGCCAATTGAAAAAAAAAAGTAATTTGAATTGGATAAGACCATTACATGCATAGGAAATTATATTCTATCTATTAATTAACATAGTATTTCCATTTTTGACATCAAATATGGAGTTATAGTTACCTAATTTTGCTCACCCATTGCATTCTAGACTTTTAGTCAATTTTGGTGATATATATGTCATTTTCTAGCCTTCATCATGAAAAGTGAGTGCTTAGAACAAGTTTTTAGCCCATGGAAAAATTCAAAATATATGAATTTATCTCTTAGGATGTAAAATTTATCTAATGTAAATTTTCAAACAATAATCAAATGGATAAATTTATTGACAAGAAAGTTCATAGTTGTAAACTTGTTTAAGCTACGAATTTGTCCTTGAACATTCAAAATGAAAAATTTCCCAATGCAATGTCCATATTCAACCGTACCCAAAAATATTTCCATTGAGCCCATGACAATTGACCAAAAATCATAAAATTTACCCAAATTTCTAAAGCAACTGTTTAAGCTTAGACTCATCTAAGTTGGACATTGTTTTTTGTAAATCCAATGCCCTACACGTACATTACAAAATTTTACCTTCTTTTCTCCTTAAGAGGCCCCAAAATATATGAAGTGGACAAATCCCTCTCAAAGTGAACACAAGTAATACAAAAGAAATCTTGATGAGTGATCTTGATAGCAAGCAATTTTTATAACATAAGTTCTAGAATTATTTTTTATAGGTTTTTGGAGTATTTTGTAGCTCTCCTCTAAACTTTTTTTTCATTCTTATGCATCCTCAAACATTTCATGCACATCTCACACTTTTTATAGTCTTCTTCCATGGGCTAAAGGAGGTGCTTCTTACTTACAACTTTGATTGACCCTTTTATTTTACATTTTTTCTTATGTTGCATTAGCTAAACCTTATCTTTATGCTTGAATTAGTTCCTTTATTTTATTACACTAATATTTTTTGTTTTATATTATTAAATATGTTACTTTAGATTTATTATAGGACTTGTAGGTAATTTTTAGGAAATTTTTCATTATCCCTTTTTCATAAAGATCTCCTAGATTTTACCCTTTTTTTGTGGAAAATATCCCAGAAGGGATGCCACTTTCGGGTAAGACCCAAGGAGGCAGGTATGACTCTTCTGCAAAAATTACCCATGGCTCACATCTTGACTACCACCTTTGACATACTCAAGGAGCTAACCTAAAACGATAAAAAACAAGAACACACTGTAGACACGTAAAACACATCATGTTTAGGAGACTACTCATATGGGCACCTTTGCAGATCATATGAATGACATTGGACCCTCCCAAGGCTAATTAATGGTTCTAACCACTCATTTTAGGCATCCTAGGCCTACTCAGTATTAGTCACTGATGGCATCAACAACTAAGATCTCAGCCACAGTTGACAATCATGGCTAGTATCCTAGCTACATTGAGTAGTTGTGACTAGCCCTATAACTATCTCGGCCTCCTAGGCCAAGCCAAATTGGTTGTTCCAATGACATTTGCAACCAATTCAATCATTTTGGATTAATAATCCTCTAGAATATTCCATCCAACTGCTCCAACTTGGAATTTCTTGATCTTGGCTTCCTTGAGAAGCTAATATTGGGATTGGGGAGTCTATGTATAGATCCCTCAAAGAGTTCAAAAGGATCCCGATTGCATTGTAGAAAAGCCCTACTAAACTAGAGAGTCAATTACAACTTGTGAAGAGTAAGGAGACACTACAAAATTCTAGTTTGACACTAAAATTTGCAACAATGGAGCTTCCAAAATATTGAGAAGCAAATCTTACCATTCCATACTAATCCAACATGAATTCCAGCAATTTCAATCACAAATTTGTGACTAGACATGAGGGTGACCCTTGATCATTAATTTTAAGGAATATTTAATCATTCCTAGACTTGGTTGCAAGAGAAAGAAGTATTTTCATATGGTCGTTGTTGTAAGAAATGACCCATAGTCTTAGCTAGGACTATCAATTGTGGCTAACAGAGCTAAATACTCTAAGAATTCATAGATAGGGTTTGATGCTCTCATCCTTCCATTTTAGTTGTAGATTTCCATTTCTAATTATGTGTTTAGGTTAATCTATCATAGATTAGTATTATTTACAATCATTTATGTGGTTAAATAGTAGCACATTAGGTAGCTTTGCCTTCATTTATATCATGTATGCTTTCTTTTACAAGTATTCATAAATTAGCTTCTTTTATGCTTAATCCTTCAAATTTCATGCAAGATTAGCTAGATTTACATGTTTCAAGGTATGCTTTACACTGATTTGATAATTTTATAAGCATATTTACATGTTTTATACTTATTTCAAGTACTTGCATCATTATTTACATTTCTTGGATAATAGCCTCATCATGAGAGGCTTCATATGCATTTGATGTGTTTTTGTTGTTTCTTGTATGCAAGTGACAGATTCTTACAAGCTTCAAAGCACTCTCAATGATAAATTCTCTTGAAAATAGATAAGGAGGAATCCTAGTAAGCCCTCATGCAAATTTAGTGGAGACCTACGGATCCATTATAGTATATCACCCCCATTTAGGGGCTTTAACACCATTGTAAACATGTATCAATTTGTATCCCTAAGAGGGATGTATATGTAACCCATATTTCAAGTTATTAATACAAAGGAGGCTCAATTTCTTTTAAATTTGGTTATACATGTGTTATTTATTTTCAATTTGATCATTATATTGCAATAGTGGTAGATATATACTCTTTATACCCTTCTATGGTGGCGATCACAATGGTATAGCACGTTTTCTAAGACCAGTTGGAATATGTGCATGTAGAGTGTGAGCACCTCGAGCATGAGGACTCTCAACATTAAATTTTGCTTAGAAAATGTGTATACAAGCAGTGTATGCGAGAAAATACATCCTTGATTAAAATAAGCATGAAGAAAGAGAGGATACACTGGTCCAAGCTAATATACCTCCTTGTAGTGAGTATAGGGAGCACAACAAAATATGTATTGCATCGCAGCCAAAACTATGCCCTAAACAAGTTGAAAATCGTACTTATCGTACGACCCAATATACGAAACAATGCCAAGTGCTAGAACAACATGGGTGTACCCAGTACAAATAATCAAAGGGAGACGAGTAAGAAAAAAAATATCCCAAAATCTCCCTTATAGACATGGACGATGAGCCCAACCCAATCCTCGATCTCGACCTAAAAATAATCTACCTCTGATAGCTCTATAGAGACCCCTCAGAGAAGAGGAAATTTTATCCTCGCAAGCATATAAAGCCTTGGATAAAAATGTAAAATCCATTGAGAAGTAGGGAACAACTTATTAAAATCCTAACTTGAACATAATTCACAATGATCCTTTATGTCCTTTAGTTCCTAGCCTGGCATATCCTGATCATTTCGAGATGCCTAAGCTAGATAAATTCCAAGGTGATGAATATGCACAAGAGCATGTGACGAGCTTCATGAATAAGTGCTTCCAGATCCAAAGTAATGATGCCTTGTTACTAAGAACTTTCATAATGATCCTTTTAGGTCCACCCTTGGAATGGTTCAATCAATTGAAAAGGTATAGCATTACCAGTTTTGAACAACTGGAATTTTTTTTTAATGAACGCTTTTCTTTTGGCATCAATAATAAAACCAATTTGTCTAACTTGGCTACTTTAAAGCAATGATGGTGAGCTAGTCATGTACTTTGGTAATAAATGGAGGAAGCTAATGGCTAATATACCATTCTCCATCCCTACTATCAAATTGACGTGATTTTTTACCAAGAATTGCACAAAACACATCTTGTTATTATTACACAACAACAATACCAAACATTCGAAGAGGCTTTGGTGCAAGCCAAGGTCATAGAGGATATCAAGTTACAAGAAGGTACTTTGAAATTTTGGAAAAAAAAAGAAGTGGAATAATAAGAACACAAAGAACCAGAATCACTAGGCCAAGCCTGTGCACATGAATCAGGTTGTGTTAAGTCTTCATAAGGGGAATAAGCGCAAACAACCACAAAAATATCAAGCTCAATCGTCCCTTGCACAATATAATCAGTGCAACAGTAAAAATAAGGGAAAGGATAAATAACATCACCCACCTCATCAATTAATGCCATTATATAAGACTATGACATCGATATTCAATCAATTATGTGAGGCCAAGGCCATAACATTACCTAAAGTTCAATTGCTTGATCCTAATCACCCTAAATCAAAAGGATATAGGGAAGATCATTATTGCCCATACCATAGAAAAAATAGACATGATATCGAAGTATACCATAGCTTCAAGCATGTGGTACATAATATTATTAATAGGAACAAGTTGATCATTAAAAATCCTATGGCTACGAATGATCAGAATATGGGAATTTTCAAAATCCCCTTACCAAATCATGAGCCATCAAGGAATAATATCGGACAATTTAATCAAGTATGGATTGAACTACCTATGCAAGGATTTATCGATATGGTGAATTCTATCACTAGAAATAGGAGGTATAATCAACTAGATCCTCCTCCAATACCATTTTAGATTCAATCTATGCCTCAATAGAGGCCATATCGAAATCCCTTGCTAGACCCACCAAAAAGACCAGTGGTGACAATAAGGAATAAGCTCATTCAATGTCTACAAATGGATTTGGCAAAATTATAAATATATGAGATAATACAACAATTACCTAGGCATAGGGATATGCTAATGGATATCTTAAGGTCCATAGAAGTACAACCCCAATATCTTGAAGCTTTCACAAATTTCGTGGGGCATATGTAGTAGTTCCAAGAACCTATCATCCAATTCTATGATCATGAAGCTAAAATAGTTTCCACTATAATAGCAGACCCACTGCTTCACCTAATCACATATGTAAACCACACACCCTTCAAGTGGGTATTGATTGATACAGGATCATTGATTAACATAATTACCATGAAGGCCTTAGGATATCTAAAATTACCCAAATCACATATTGTGCCCTCAAATTTCACATTACGAGTTTAAAATGATGTGTTATGCTTGATAGTAGGCACTATAGTCCTACCTATTCAGGTGTATCTAAAAACCATATTTGTGATGTATCACATGCTTAAGGGTACTATGCAATACAATATCCTCTTATTCCAGCCATGGATAAGATAAATGAAATGCATTCCCTTGATCTTGCACCAATGTATCGAATACATGCACAAGGGACAAGTGCAAGTGGTTCCTTTGGATGAGGAGCCATTTAAATATGTTAACCAAGTGGATTTGTTGGGAGATTTCATCCTCCTATATACACATCTACATGTTATACCTACATCACCTATAAAACATCTAGTGGGTAAATCAGATAAAGTGTGCACCAGTCCTTCAACATCGGCACCATGACCAGCTTTGAATACAATAGTTGCTTCTGCAAAGCCTATGACATCGACAAGGCTTAGAAATGATTAGAATTTGAAGGTAATGTTGGGTGAAAAGGAGTCTAACAAAATCCTCAAAATAGCAACTATCAAGAACCCAAATCCCATGGAGGAGGGAAACTCATAAAATATAGTCAAGGAGGTACCTCAGCCTACCTCATCTGTCTCTTTAGTTAGGTCATCTGCATCGTAGGTGACAATTCATTTAGTCAACCCCAAGTTAGCTAAATACCTGGTGTAGAACGTAACTTTTATACCAATCATAGAATCTGCACAGGATATGGCTAGGACTCAAGCCCATAACTTTCATGTTGGGATGGTGGTACCACTATGGGTGCCACCTAATAATACTAACTTAATCTATGGAGGTTTAGATCAACTTGCAGATCATTCACCAAGGATTTCGAACCCCGTATCAATCGCATTATCACATACTATTTGATAGGTTTGGAATGGGTTATGACATAAAATTCTAGGATGAGCTATTAGCTATATCTCTAGATCACCTAAACCTAATTTTTGGGGTAGATGATGTTGATTGGAACCCTTACCATCCTAACCCTTCACACTCTTGAAGGGGTAATTGGACAGTGACCATGGTTGCCATAGAACCACCATTGGTCTATCATGAAATTATTTTGATAGAGGCTAGTTTAGGTGATGTTCTAGGAACTTATTGGGTTATCATAAATTATGAGTATGCTGATGACACTAGCATTGAACCCCATAATTCTGATACAATAGTAGAAGTCGAATCAAAAGCCACTTCTGAGAAAGTTGAGTTAGAATCCATCTTCGAGAGATATGGACCATAATAAAATTATGAAGAAAATGACGATGAATATTTCCTAAAGGATGAAGAATATGAGGATGAAACAAAATGGCATACTTAGGGCCTCACCATTTGTGTCATCTTAAGGAGCCTATCGACATGGAACCCATTTATCATGAGGTGTTCCTATGTCCTCCCATCCAAACAAGGTCAGTAAGTCTGGAAGATATATACCATATGGATTTTCTTGGTCCTTCCTATATAAGAAAATTTCTTCCCCCTGAGGATACAATTGTTACATCTATTCCTAGAGCAAACCCGATAATCCCCATTTCACCTAAGCCACATCTAGAGCAAAGGAAGAAATCTAGAGATAGTGTGTTACTTTTGTGTGGTCCTGGATATTCTTTCCATTCCATCAACATGCTCTCCATTGATTTTACCACTCCACTTTGCAATCCATATGACCCTTAAAAAACTTTGTACCTCAATCCTAAGGCCATTGATTTCGATCACACCAGTTCACCCTTAGAGACTGAAGATTCTTTCCTAATAAATAAATGTTACAATCGTTTCATTTTGCACTAGGTTGTGCATATGATGTCTATCATGCTAAGGAAAATTTTGATTCAGTGGAGCCTTTAAACCTAGTAGATGACATCCTTTTGATTCCTACACGTCATCAACTTGAGGAGGGGTCACAAATGTCAATAGAGGAAACCTTCGATGTGTATATCAGTGATGAACCCACCAATCCAAGGAAGGTTAAATTTAGAGATATCTTATCTCCCGAGGAATGTGCCAACCTCATTTCTCTATTGAAAGAGAGACATGATATATTTGATTGGACATACAAGGACATGTTGAGTCTAGATCCAAAATTGGTTACTCACAACCTTTCTTTGGACCCCACCAACAAATCAATAAAGCAAAAACTTAGGAAAATGCATCCAACCATTGCTTTGATGGTTAAATATGAGCTATAAAAAAATTTGGATATAGATTTCATAATCCCCATCGACTATCCATAATGGGCATCAAACATGGTACCTGTAGGAAAACCTGATTGAAGAATACACAATTGTACCAATTTTAGAGACCTCAATAAGGTAACACCCAAGGATTCATTTTCATTGCCTAATATTGATGCTCTGGTAGATGCGACTGCAGGTAACGAAATATTATCTCTCATGGATATTTTTTTCTAGTTACAATAAGATTCGGATTAAACCCGAATACCAACATAAAACCACTTTCACTATGTCATGGGAAACATTTTTCTACAAAGTTATGCCATTCGGCCTTAAAAATGTTGGTGCCATATACCCACGGGCTATGACATATATGTTTGATGACTACATGCATAAGATCTTAGAATATTATATCGATGACTTATTGGCCAAATTATTGTTGCGTGTAGAGCATGTCGAGGTTCTCAAAAAAATCTTCGATGGACTAATAGAGCACAATGTTAGATTGAATCCCAAGAAGTGTGTCTTTGGCATAACTTCAAGTAAACTCTTGGGATTCATCATTTCTAAATGAGAGATCAAAGTTGACCCAATGAAGGTCAAGGCTATTCTAGAAATGTCTCCCCCATAAACATCAAGGAACTAAGAATACTACAAGGCAAATTAGCATCCATAAAGCAATTCATCGTACAATTATCGAACAAATATCAACCTATGAATCAACTGCTACACAAGAAGGTCCCATTCAACTGGGATGAGGACTTTAAAAAAGCCTTCACTGAGATCAAAAAATATCTGACAATGCTAGCTCCACCTAGACCATATGTGTCATTCTAGTTATATATATCTACCACAAAATTTGCACTGGGAACCATGTTAGCCTAAAATAACATGTAAGGCAAAGAACAGACCATATATTATATCAGTTGAACTCTGGTTAGCTATGAGCGATGATACACATATGTAAAAAAGTTGTGCTTAGCAGTGATATTTACAATGAAGAAGTTGCACCACTACATGTTGAGCCATATGACATATGTAGTATCAAAACAAAATCCTTTGCATTATATGATGAGCAAGAAATATCATAATACACGTACTACAAAATGAATCATGCTATTGATGAAATTCAATCTAGAATTCATAAGTCAAAAGTATATCAAGAGATAATTCATAGCAGATCAACTGGTAGAGGCTCATATTCAATATCATAGGTCTTTCCTCATAGAGATTCCTAATGATGCAGTCTTTGCATTATCAAAGTTGCCAGAACTCTAAGAACCTGATAATCAAGTAGATATGTCTTTATTCTTTGACGGTTCCAAATGCAAGCAAGGGGGTGGTGCAAAAGTTGTGGTTTTCATGTCACAAGGTGCTCCAATGCCCTTGTCATTTAAAGTCAATTTTCCTTGCATCAATAACAAATCTGAATACAAAGCCCTAATCTTGGGTCTCCAAACAACGCTTACCATGAAGATAAAAAAATTAAATATATTTGGTGACTCCTTGCTCATTGTTAATCAATTTAAGGGAATCTATAAGTGTAGATGTCCCATATTGAAGGTATATAAATAACTTGTGGACACCTACCTAGCCCAACTAGAATGGTATGACATAGATGCAATTCCTTGAACATCCAATAGATTTGTAGACATCATTGCATATTTCAGATATTTAATCCCTTAGAATCTTTCTACCGAATTCACTACCATACAAGTAAAAATGCTATTGTAATCCATGATATAGTGTGAGGTATAAAAAAATTAAGAATCAGTCCACATGATTCAAATAGAACCAACCCATGAATGGTTCTATAGATCTAGAGGCTTTTTGAAGAAGGCACCTTGGGGATCCTTGCTTTCGTACGGTTTTGCAGAGAATGGTACCACTATTCTCCATGAGGTTATTTCCCAATCGACTTTTGTACAAGTCGAGTTGTGGTGGGAATATGTTGCTCAATCAATTGAAGTTATTTCCTATCAAGATTGGATGTCACAATTACAAGATTTCATTAAACTTGGAATAATCCCACAGGGATTGTCGCATGATGTAAAATAAGTATTTAAGAAAAAAGTGACTAGGTATATCTTGCTAGGATACATCTTGTATCATCATAGCTACGATGGAATCCTTCTTCATTACCTTGAGTTCTAAGAATCAACTTGGGAAATATCACAAGCTCATGACGATACATGCAGTGGCAATTTAAATAGCATGGTCATCATCAAGCACATCCTTCAAATGGTCTATTATTGGCCCACTATAGAGAAATATTGCACAATGTATGTCAGGAAGTACATAAAATTTTTAGATTCATGATAATATTACGCACCTACCATCACAGGCCTTACATCCCATCTAATAAAATTGGCCATTTGCTCAGTGGGGTTTGGATCTAATTTGTAAGATCTCTCCCTCATCGTCGAGCCAACACACATTTATTATAATGGTCAATGAGTACTTTACAAAATGGGTGGAACCAATCCCTCTAACAACAATAATAGGAGCACATATTATGGAGTTCATACTACATAATATCATATGTCATTTTGGGATCTCATCCAAGATCATATTGGATAATGGAATGTCATTCAAAAACAAAATTCTAAGGGCTTTAATGTCCAAGTATAAAATTCAACACAGTTTTGTGACTCCATATTATCCACAAGCAAACAGATAAGAAGAATATTCTAACAAGACAATGGTAGCAATCTTAAATAAGACTATTCAAGAAAACCATAAATATTGGCATGTACAACTACCCCTTTCATTATGGGCTTATGGAACTAGTATATGTATGTCCACTTAAGCAACCCCATTTTCACTAGTATATGGCACTAAGGCCATTATGCCCTTGGAATTATAAATTCCAACCTTGCGTGTTGCATTGAAAGAGTTCATCGATGATGACACTGCGCAACAAGGTCACCTTGACCAATTGATGCTTCTTTATGAACATTGTGTGAATTCCCTTGAGCATATTTGATTTTATCAGGAACACCTAAATTGAGCTTACAACAATAAAGTCCACATGAAAGACTTTAAAGTTTGGGATCTTATGCTAAAATAGAACCAATAGAACTCAAACCTACCACCACACTTATGAGATAAGTTTATAGCCAATTGGTTAGGTCCATTTATCATATCAAATAATATAGGATCTGTTTATTACCGCCTAACATCACTTGAAGGTGTTGAAGAGCCTGAACCTCTGAATATTCATCTTAAGGCATTTTACACATAAAATCAAAATTTGAAAAATAATAAAAAAAAATTCAAAAACAATTGAAAACATCCAAAATCAAAACAAACAAAAAAACAATAAAATCCAAAAACATTGTAAAACATTGCAAAACATCAAAGACACAAAAAACATTTACATTATGAATTTCATGTTGCATATGCATTCATTTAAATTGCATTGCATTAGGCATTTTCATCCATTGAATTTGCATTATGATAGGTTGTGTTTACAATATTACAAACGAAACCACATTTATATGTTAATCATACATTTATTCATCATCATCATCCATCACCCTTGTGAGTAATTGTATTTTTAACCAAAACCCCTCTTATTGCTATAGGGAATATACTAGGGTTTTCTAGTAGTTCAACCATACCTAGTGATCTTCCCAGATTTTATATAAAGCTATCTTTGCTTTTAGATATGAGGTCTAGTTTTGATAGCACTTAGCATATGTCAAAATACCATCACTAATCAAACATTAACAATCCAAGTCTAGAAAAAGAAATATGAAAACTACAAGTGGTCCTAGTCACCTTAAGTGAAAGGTTTTTACTTTCTCATCTTGTGATGTGCATGGTCTAGAGTGTTGATTATTGATAAAAGGATAAGCTCCCCCCTATCCAAAAAAATCCCTTGCTTCAATACAAACAAGAAAAATCCTAAAATCAAAGCAAATCCCTTGCTCAATATATATATATATATATAAACAGTAATTTTAATCACTAAGCATGAGCAAGTATCCCAATAAATGTGAAGAAAACAAGGGGGTGAAGAGCTTGAATCCCTAGAATGTTTAGTACTCGAAGCCATTAAGTGATCCCCAATACAAAAATGGGCTTAATGAATTTCTCCTGGCATTGGGGTAGTTCTAAGCAATTTACAAATGAGATAGCTTTAGGTGGCATGTATTACCTAGTAGTCTAGTCCAACTGTGTCCAAGCTTAGGATCATGATGAATATTTGGTGATCCTCATTACATCAATGGGCTGAATGAATCCTGCCTGGAAATGAGGTAGTCTTAGGTCTCATATAATATATTCATATTGTAAACACATGGATAATGAATATCTTGTTCTTCATAATAGAAGCTTTCATATTTCAAGAGTCATGTATAGTCATTATATAAATTTTGATTAATCAACCAGGGTTTTTGAGTCTCATGTAAAACCTCAAAAATCCCTTATAGCAACAAATCATCTCATCAATTATACACAATTTTCCTTGTGAACTTTTGTTTATTAAGGGGTGTTCATGAAATAGGATAGATACCGGATGAATATCAGCAATGATATTTATATGGCCACTGACTATTTTGTGCATATCTTTTAATTTATAGAATATTATATGGAACACACATACATATCACATTTTCTCATCTCACATATGGATGCTTAAGTGATCATTTATTATGATAAGATTTATCATTGTGATTCATGATTTTTATACATTCTATCGTGTCATCCATTAGTTTTTTAAACACATATTACATTCATTCATTATGTTTTAAGTGATTAAAACATATAGGTTCATTTACATTAGATCATCATCATATAATTAATGCATTACATTACATATCATGTATTATCATATCACATAAATTAAGTGCATAAGCAATTGAAATAAATTAAACATGCATTTAATAATAAGCAGTACATCCATATATGTACCCATAATCTACATGCATCCATGCATGTAGATAATAGCATCTAACCATACATCTATCATCTAGATAGTGCATGTTATCAATACATCGCATTTATATAGCATAAATCAACACATCATATAAGCATTGCATCCATTTGCATTACATAAACATAAAATAATAAAATGATATACATAATAAGCCATAATAAAACTAAAATATCATATATATGTATCAAATGTATACAAGACGTACAAAATATTGGTAGGCTACAATAGTGTAGGTCCTCAGACCTTACACTTAAAACTGGTACAATATCAGTAGGACATAATCACAAGTGGCCTACACCACCTGAGTCACCTCCTCCCTCAATTTCCTCTCTATGAGGTTTCTTGACGCTAGTGTCTGCTGATCTCTCTGATGTAGCCCCTGCTCTATGACTCAGCCACATCGAGGACTACACTAAATTACTCTACCTAGTCTTGTGTGATACTCATGTAGTAGATCATGTAGGTAGAGTTCCTCCTAGCATGGCCACTTACCCCTCTAGTTACCTTATATATGCACCATCAGACTAGTGCCCAACATCATACTAATTGATCAAACCCTGTAGCCTAGCCACTTGTGCCTATAATGATGATACATCTCATGTAGGAGGTGCACCTACACCTATCGATCCCTAAGTGGTTGAAGTAGAGGGTGTAGCCTATAAAGTAGAAGAAGCCCCTCTTATCACCCTAAGCGTATCTTGCTCTATAGTCCTCAAGTCTATATGTGCCCATATTAGATCCCATTGTTCGATGATCTTCTCTATATTTGTGGTGGCCAAGTTAACCTATGCTTAGAGGGTGGTCCTCTCCTCCTCGTATCTATGCCATTGAGCCTACCCTATTGTAATTTGTGCTTATATCACACTCATCTGAGCCTATAGGATAGCAATAGAGGTATTCCTCTCTAGAATATACTACTAATTTTTCTATAGTTGTACTTGTAGGCCATGTATCTAGGCTCGTAGCTAAGACATATCATCATCAAGCTCCTCCTCACCCTTTGCATCATATCATGAATTCTACTCGAGAGTGTCTGCCTATCCCCACTCCTCCTCTATCCTTAGGTGAACCTTTCACCCATGTGGGTCATGAAAATCTACCTTTGTATCATCTCCATCCCTATATCTACCAAGGGGACAACCCTGCCATATCCTGGCAGTCCACCAAGTGTCATAATTTGGAGTCATCCCTGTATCTATGGCCCTTGTGTCCTCTATGGTGTCATCCTCCTTGGTTAATGTTGTAACCTATGGCCATGCTAGTTGTGTCTCCACCTTAAGGCAATGATAGAGGACTAGATCCTCCAGGATATCCTATCATAGCCCAAACTATCGAGTGATCCAAGAGAAGTAAAAAAATCCTACACATCAGGCTTACACCCAATTACCCAACGATCATGTCTGGCCTATCTCAAGTATTGATCAACCTCCTTCCATTTTGGGTAGTCTAGGTAGGGATGCAATATGATATGGTTGGCCTACAACCCCATTAATCTATCCATGCAATGTTGTATATCTCTCACATGAGATCTGCTATGGTAAGTCTCTGACTCTTATGACCAAAAAGCCCCATAGCACTATGTAGCGGGTGCTAGTAATGAGATCGTTAGAGGAAGTACTCCTGGGTGATATATCTAAAGGTCCTCCCATGCCAATATCTATAGTAAGAGACTACATCCTACTCCTGCTCACCCCTATTGAGTAATGCGATAGAGTTCATCATAGAGTTGGGTGAGGAGAGCACTCCCCCATGACAAGATGAGTGGTTTATCTGTAGTGCTCTTGAGTAAGTCTTGTACTATAGATAGAAGATTCTAAAGGAACCTCACTCATGATATATTTGGTAGGAAAACATTACAAATGATGTGCATTAGTGTGACCTAACACTACAAAAAATCATCTGCTCTATACCAGCACTCTACTAACACCCCACCATGCTCTACATCCTCTAGAACCTCATCACACCTATCATTAAAAACCATCTGAGAGACATTGGTCTTCACTATGGTAGCCAAATAAGTTATGGCCTATCCATAAATGTGTATCTTGAATATACGGTACACATCCTCTAGTGTAACCATCATCTCCCTAGTCAAAATATGAAAGGTATTAGTCCACACATCCCAACGACGGGCTAAAGCAGTCATGTATGCTTGATCCACCCTAATGGTGGGCAATCTCAAGTGGTAATATCAGGACGTAGCCAAGGACCATGGCCCTTAACCAATCCAGTTCAATGCGGTTTAGCTAGGAAAGCAAATTTTAAAGAAAATCTAGCTTCGGAACCCACACAGTCAAGGTCTTAAGGGAATGGAAACCATTCAAAAATCAACTCAAAAAATTCAAAAACACCAAAAATCAAGCTTAAAAACTCAAAAACATGCACAACACAACTTCAAAAATAAAAAAAAATAAAAAAATTCAAGCAAATCTTCAAAAAAAACAAAACAATCAAGCAAAACTTCAAAAAAATAAAAACTAATCAAGCAAAAATTCAAAAAAATCAAGCAAAACTTAAAAAAAATAAAAAATATTCATTAAAATTTTCTAAAGTTCTTTAGTCAATATTAGTAGCCATAGCCGCTATCGTAGCCGTGGTTATTAGCCACGACAAGTGCCAACGATTAATTTTTTTACTGTTGGTGTTTGAACCTAGCTACGGTTAACAAATGCAACCCCTAATTAGCAAATTGGAAGCCGCAACTGTCACCTGTGGCTATGGGAATAACCCCTTTCAAGGTAATTTCCCACCCAATATAACACCTAAAATTAAACACCCATCCCTTTAAGATAGCCTAAATCTAATCCTATGCTAGGGTGAGGTTCATTACCAACAAGTTTAATTGGGTTCATTTAAGCCATTAATTCTTTTGAAGACCTTGTTCACTTTTGTTCAAACAAGGTCTTCAAGAATTTTGTTCTCAGCATATTTAGCATGGATATTTTTGGCCCAAAGAGCATTGGGGTTATGCAAAATACTCCAATATAATTTAGCAGCTAAACCTTTGTTGATATTAATGGTAGAGTGGAATCCTAACTCCCCTTCATTCTTAGGAAGACATAAAGTATACCATTTCACCAAGGCCCATTTTATTTTATCCTTAGTATCACTCTAGAGGAACCAATGACTGATTTTGTCCAGTTATCGAAGAACAACCTTTGGGATATTCAACATGGTAGAAACATAAATAGGAATAGCTTTAAGGATTGATTTTACCAAGGTGATTCTACCCCTAGAAGAAATCCACCTATTGGTCCACTTTCCAATTTGCTTATTGACTTTATCCAACAATTAATTCCAATATTTTTTCTATATTCAAGTATTTATAGGAATACCTAAATAAATGATCGTAAGGGAGGTATTCTTATATCTTAATTTATCCAAGACCATGGATTCCTGTCTGGTAGAGCAGTGAAAGAAAATAACTTTAGATTTGTCTTCATTTATCAATTTCCCGATAGCCTTAGAAAAATAGCTAATGATTTGCTTAATATTAGAAGATTCCTTAATTGTAGCTTTACATAAAAGAGTAGATTCATCAAAAAATTAAATATGAGAGATAGGTCAAGCTCCATGAGCAATGGTAACTCCCTCAAGGGTTTTGTTTTCTCTATTTTTAGTTAAAGTCCTACATAAGAATTCAGCCATAAGGATGAATAAATAAGGAAATAGGGGGTCACCTTGCCTAATACCTCTAGAATTTGGGAAAAACTAAGAAGTCTTGCCATTGATAAGAACTAAGTAGGAAACTAAAGAGATACATCCCATAATCCAATACATCCAATCCTGAGAGAAACCAAATTGCCTCAAAACTTTGATAAGGAAGTGTCAATCCATTCTGTCATAAGATTTGGATAATTCTAACCGAATGAACATGGAAGGAGATTTTACATATTCAATGAATGGATGACTTCTTGAGAAATAACTATCTCATCCCCTATTTGATGTCATTCCACATAACCCCCTTGTTCAGGAAAAATAATCTTATATAAAAGAGGCTTCAACCTTTCTACCACGATCTTAGTAATGATTTTTATAAGAGCATTACATAAAGTAATAGGTCTAAAAGTTGATATATGATCAGCCTCTTGAGCTTTTGTAACAAGAGTAATATATTTTTTATTGATAACCTTAAAAATTTCTTTGGCTTTCCTGGCTTCTTCCATCACCTCTAATAAATCAGCATGAAGGATATCCCATAACTCTTGGTAGAACTCAATGGGAAAACCATAAATACCTGGGGTTTTATATTTTTGCATTTTAAAAACTACCTATTGAAGCTCATTGATAGTAATAAGAGCAATAAAAATAGAGTTATCCTCAAAAGTGATAATAGAAGGCATTGTTTGAAGAAAATTTTGCTGATAATATGAGTCAAGAGGAGTAGCAATAAAAATATTGGAAAATTAATTGACAACAATAGATTTCATGCAATCCCAAGTATAGACAACATCTCTAGAATCTTATTTCAGGGAAGAATTAAAGTTGTGAGATCTTTGAGGTGGAAGATATTTGTGAAAGAAATATGTGTTTCGATCTCCTTATTTGAGCCATTGAATTCTAGATTTTTGCTTCCATAAGAATTCTTATATTTTTTCCCATTCCTCTAACTGAGCTGTAAGATTAATTTCATTTGCACTTCTACTCTTTGTGAGGCCAGCTAAATGGATTTTCTTATTCAAATTTTTAAGTTGAGAAATAAATTCATATTTTTTATAAACATCCTCAAAGTCCTTCCAGTTTTAAGTATTTATTTTGGATTTAATATATTGCAATATTTTGGAAAAATAGAACATCTTAGTCCCATACCTAGGTTAACCTTCCTTCCACCATTGTTGCACTCGAGGTCTAATGGAATTTTCTCTAAGCCACATTAACTGAAATAAATAATGAGAGAAACTCATATTGGTTTTCCACATTTCCACCATGACTGGCCAGTGATCCGAACCATCATTGCTAAGAGTCTTCACTTTAGGAATGTGACCATGGATTAAGAAATTTTTATAGAGAAAGAACCTATCAAATATCTCAATTATACAATCTAAGCCTTTCCTTCTGTTAGACCAAGTCATAAGACCATTATCTGGTTGGATTTCCACATGATGGAGGTTTGCAATATATTCACTAATGAGGTTAGTGCTCCTATCCAAATTTCTATTTCCTCCCATTTTCTCATCCAAAGAGAGGATGGTATTGAAATATCCTTCGATTAAGATCCAAGGTTCAAGAAAATGAGAGATAATATAAGTTATATCCTTCCACTGTCTTATTTATTCCTCCAAAGTAGTCTAAGCATAAACATTAATGTAGAGCATAATTTGGTTGGAATGTCTACTTTGAATAGCTATAGCCAAAATACCCCAATTGCAAACCATATGGTGAATAACTACCTCTTTTGGGTCCTAAAGGTAAGAAATGCCACCATAAGTCCCTTGGGAACTAAGGGAAACAACTTTTCCAACTGGCCAAATTTTACTAGCAATTGAATCTATTTCCTCTATTGACATCTTCATTTCTTAAAGGAAAGCAAGATATGAATGATTTATTTGAATCATTCTTCTAATTTCATTTTGTTTTGAAAGACTCCCTTTGAGTCCTCTAATATTCCAAGTGATGATATTCATTAATACCATGGCTAGAATTTTTGGGAAGGGTATTACTCTTACCTTCCTCTACAAGATTTTCACCTTATTTTACCATATGTTGTTGATTGGTCTTGCGACCTGCATTTTGATTAGAATCTATATTTATTTATTTTTCCTATTTCTTGACTTACTCTAATTGAATCTAACCTTGAAGAATGCATGTACACAACAAAAGTGTTACCAGAAGGTTCAACAGAGTCTATATTAGAACCTGTATTATTTGAAGTTTTAACATGTAAGATATTGTTTTTCTTGTGTATATTTTCTCCCTTGCTTTGTTTAAAATCTTTGATTTGTTGGTTTGTCTCTGATTTCTTCCCTTCATCTTTAAATTATGTTTCTAAGATTTTTTTTCCATTATTTCCTCTTCCTCACTTGGGACATCATTTGTGGAAATAATTTCAAACATATTAGCAGATAACTTATATTGATCCTTCATAACTGGTTTTTTTTTAGTGTTCTTCTTCTTAGACATTTGGAAAATTGTTGAGTTTATATCTTCTTTCTTTTGATCTAGAATTTTATTTGGGAAAATGCTAGCCAAATGACCATATTCATGGCAAATTCTACAATGAAAAGGAATGTTCTCATAGTCCACTACTTGATCCCAAGTTTCATCCCCAAATTGTAATGTGATATTTTTAGGTAGGGGTTTGTCAAAATCCATTAAAACACAAATACGAGCATAAATAATATGTTCAATTTTTTTAGTACAATCAACAATCATCATAAAATTTCCTAAAGAGTTTCCAATTGAAGAAAAAAATAGTAGGATTCCATAATTCATTGGGAGACAAAATAACTCCCACATGGACGTAGAGGCATCTCTTCTTTAGCATGTGCTCATGAAACCCTACCCTTCCAAATAACCGGGCCCCCTTGAATTTTTCTCTATTTATTATTAACAAATAAAATAAGAAAATACATATGGATAAAGAGATTGTAACTCACCTTTAGTTTTCCAGCTTTTTGTAGCCTAGACTTTGAGGTATGAAGAACATGAACTTATACTGAGAGGGGGGGTGAACAGTATAAGACTTAACCATTTAATAATTTTAATTTCAGATAGCAGTGGCATCAACATAATATTAAACAAGACAGAAAGCATCACACATAGAAGACCCATTTTAACGTGGTTCACCCAAGGTGGGCTACTCCACGGATAAAACTTTCCTCTAAAAGTTATATCAAAGTCCTCTGGGAATCCTTCCCGATTACAATGTTTATGAGCCTCGGCTCAAAGGAGATACCTTCCCCTAATTCTGCTTTGCTGGTGATCCTCTAGAAGACCTCTATCTCCTTTGCCCTTAGCAAGTGGAACTCTATCCATAGAAGACACCTGTCTTCCCTGCTCTGGCTGGAGATCTCTGTCCTCAACTCTGTCACTACAAATTTGGTCCTCTTATCTACACCAAACACAGTCCTTCGATCTAGCACAATTGTCCTCTTCCTCTGTTCTTTTCTGCACTTGGTTGAAAACAACTTTTCACTGTCTACGCAACTACGAGCACTCAATCTTACTCAAAAACATAGTAGCACTATCTTCACTCTAGAAAACAGAAACTTTAAAAATAAGCAATTATCATATTCGTACTTCATAGCTATTCGCAATTACAGCGACATCTACTTCACGCACTTGCTTTCTTTACACATGCGGAACTAGCAACACTCTTCAAATTCTTCTTTACATAGTCTGTGTAAATATTGTAGCACTCGATCGCACAACAACTTATGCACCTATGTGCAACCACAATAGCACCCTCTTCACACAGTCTGCTTCTCCTCGATCGAACTTCTTCCTCCACTCTGCTTCTGCAAAAGTCACACTTCGAACGCACACTTCGATCGATTCGATATGACTGCTCTTTGCGCATAGCAGACTTCACTTGCGCAAATTCGACACACACATTCGATACTTGAAACTCAAAAATAGTCCTCCTTTTATAGCAATAATTCATGATTAAATTCTTGATCTTAGTCAGTTGTATATCCTTAAAACAATCGTCGACTGCACAACCTTACACTTCGTCGGCAAAGGTTAACTCCGTCGGCTTCAACCGCCTCTGCTGTTATGTAGCTTTTCTAGCATGAAACTCAAACATGTCACGATATCGCTACGCCTTTGTCTATCGTACACCTTGTATTACTTGCTATCATGAAATCGTGACACTATTGCCTGTCATGCGCCTTCTTTGGTTTGTTGTCACGAAATCGCGACACTACGACTTTCCTTTTCTACTTGTTCTGAAATCGTGACACGTCTACCTTGCTTTAGCTGTTGTCATGAAATCGTGACACTTCTTACTTTTCTGATGTCATCATGATTCTTGTCATGAAAAGTCATAAGGCCTTCCTCTCTCTTGTCATGAAATCGTGACACATTTGCTTTTTTTCGACGTCATCTGCAACTCTGTCATGAAATCGTGACACTTCTTGCTTCTTCAACCTTTCCTCGGTTTGCACTAGCGAAAATGGAACATGTCATGAAATCGTGACGTTTTCTTAAGCTCTTTTATCTTAAGCTGGGAACATGTCATGAAATCGCGACGCTTTCTTCCTTAAGCACTTTTTCTCTGCTAGGAACATGTCACGAAATCGTGACGCTTTCGCCACTTAACCTGTCATGAAATCGTGACACTTTCTGCATCCGTACAACTTCATTGAAACTTGTCACAAAATCGTGACACTTCCTGCAACTCAACTCTGCCAACTCAACTTGTCACGAAATCATGACAGTTTTGCCTAAACTTTCTCTCTCCTCAAACATGTCACGAAATCGTGACAGTTTTGCTAGCTTTGCCTCTGCCTTCCAACATGTCACGAAATCATGACAGTTTTGCCAGTACTTTCTCTCTCCTCAAACATGTCACGAAATCGTGACAGTTTTTCCAATGCTTTCTCTCTCCTCAAACATGTCATGAAATCATGACAGTTTTTCCAGTAGCCTGCAACCTTTTTCTAACTTATCTTTTTCTGGATTTTTGGCAACTGGGCTACTCTGATTTTCTTGGAGACTTACTAACTATCTGAAACCTTCATCAAAACACATACTTAGACAACTAATCAAATTGCTTCAAGAACTCCTTGACATCAAAGACAACAACTACCAAGAGCTCCTTTGACATCAATGACAACAACTATACTTGAGCAAAGGCAATGTACTCAAGGTACCCAAAATTGCCAACAATCTCCCCCTTTGTCATTGATGGCAACCCTTAACTAAAAACATATCTCAAGAGCCAAAGCTGAAACAACTCGAGTCCATCAAGCTGAGAATGCATTTTTGAAGTTTTTGCTCCCCCTGACTTGAAGCTCTTCTCTTCACTTGAAGCACTCCCCCTTACTCATATCTCTCCCCCTTTGTCATCAATGGCAAAGGGTCACCTTTGGGGCTCGGGACTAAGAAAGAGCCTCTTGGCTTGGTCCCTCCCCCACCTCCTGATGAGGTGATTAATCTTGAGGTGAGAGTACAACTCCCAATTTCTCCCTTAGATACTCAAACGTATCTCTTGGAAGGGGTTTGGTGAAGATATCTGCAATCTGCTCTTTAGTGGGTACATACTCTAGCTTGACCTGCTTCTCTTGCACTTTCTCCCTTAGAAAATGATATTTGATAGAAATGTGCTTCGTCCTTGAGTGCATTACCAGATTTTTAGAAATACTTATGGCACTTGAATTATCACAAAGAATAGGGATAGGTTGTTCATGCTTGACTTTGAAATCCTCCAAGGTTGTTTTCATCCATAAAACACGAGTGCACCCAACCACTGCTGCTATGTATTCAGCTTCTGTTGTAGATAAGGAAACTGAAGGCTGTTTCTTACTCAGCCAAGAAACCAGACTCTTTCCCAGAAAGAATGCTCCACCACTAGTGCTTTTTCTATCATCAATACTGCCTGCCCAATCTGCATCTGTATAGGCTGTGAGGGTGAAATCATCGCCTTTGGGATACCAAAGCCCAAACTCCACAGTGCCCTTCAAATATCTGAATATCCTCTTGACTGCTATAACATGAGATTCTTTTGGAGCTGCCTGAAATCTTGCTACTAATCCAACGGCCTGCATGATATCCGGCTCGGTAGTTGTATCTTGTATAGTAAACTGCCAATCATAGATCTGTACAATTTTTGATCTGCTATTGGAGATTCATCATCCTTACTCAGATTGCACCCTGTAATCATTGGAGTACATACGGGTTTGCTGTCCATCATCCCAAATTTTTTTAACATCTCTTTGATATACTTTTCCTGAGAGAGAAATATACCATCTTTTGATTGCGCAATCTGCGAGTCCTAAAAAGAATGACAGCTCTCCAATCATAGACATCTCGAATTCCTTTTGCATGGTGTTAGCAAAAACTTTGCACATCTGAGTATTATTTCCCCCAAAAATAATGTCATCGACATAGACAACTATGATAATCATATCATCACCTTTATTCTTAATGTACAAGTTGCTATCTGCCATGCCTTTCCTGAATCCTTGTTCATAAAGATACCCGTCAAGTCTTGAGTACCAAGCCCTGGGTGCTTGCTTTAACCCGTACAGTGCCTTTTTTAGTTTACACACATAGTCTGGCTGTTCTGAGAGAGACACACCTTCTGGCTGTTCTATGTAGACTTCTTCATCCAACACCCCATTTAGAAAAGCAGACTTTACATCCATTTGAAACACTTTGAAAGATTTGAAACTAGACAGGGCCAAAAACATTCTGATCGCTTCAAGACGAGCAACAGGCGCAAACGTCTCTTCGAAATCAACACCTTCGACTTGAGCATACCCTTTACAGACTAACCTGGCTTTGTTCCTGACAATCTTTCCATCCTCATTAAGTTTATTTTTGAATACCCATTTTGTGCCAATGACATTCTTGTTCTTAGGTCTTGGAACCAAATCCCAGGTTTCACTTTTCTCTATTTGATTTAGCTCTTCATCCATTGCTTTTACCCAAAAATCATCTGTACATGCTTCACTAAATTTTTTGGCTCAATCTGAGATAACTATGAAACATTCGTGGATTCATGTGAAGGAATGACTCTTCTTCTTGTTTGCCTGCTATTTGGATCACCAATGATCAAGTCTTTGGGATGATGTTTCTGAACATACCGTGAAGGAGTTTTGGGAAGCAAGTTGTTGTCTTTCCTCTTCTTCATCTGACACTTCTCTGAATTCTTCTTGACAGATTCCATCACTGAGTTCCTTGATTGGTTCTCTTATCCCTGTCTTTTCATCTATTGTTACATTTATGCTCTCTACAACTGTATGAGTTCTTTTGTTGAAGCATCTGTAGGCCTTACTTTTGCTGGAATATCCAAGAAAAATTCCCTCATCACACCTAGGATCAAACTTACCCAGATTTTGATCTTCCCTTTTGATGAAGCACTTACTCCCGAACACTTTGAAGTGTTTAACTGTAGCTGGTCTTCCTTTCCACAGCTCATAGGGAGTTTTATGATGATTGACTCTGAGTTGAGCCCTGGTAATGATGTGGACTGCTGTATTTACTGCTTCTCTCCAAAAACCATCTGAAAGTTTTGACTCATCTAACATTGCTCTAGCCATATTTTCAACAGTTCTATTTTTTCTTTCAACTACTCCATTTTGTTGAGGAGTTCTTGCTGTTGAATATTCTCTTTTGATTCCGTGTTGTTCACAGTATTCCACAAATTCATTTGAAGTGAACTCTCCTCCTCTATCTGATCTTAAGCATTTGATTCTCTTGTCAGTCTCATTTTCAATCATTTCTTTAAAAACTTTAAATTTTTCAAAAGCTTCAGATTTTTCTTTGAGAAAAGTAACCCAAGTCATTCTTGAGTAATCATCTATAAACAACATGAAATAGCTATCTCCCTGAATGCTACGAGTTACGGTGGGGCCACACAAATCAGTATGAATAAGATCCAAGGGTTTGGAAGATGTATACCCTTTCGATTTGAAACTGGTTTTGGTCTATTTACCATGTTGACAAGGACCGCAAATGATGTTTTGGGGCCTTTTTATTTTGGGCAAGTCTCTAACTGCTTCCTTGTTACTAATACTGACCAGATTATCAAAACTCAAATGTCCCAATATTTTATGCCACAACCAACTCTCATCTTCTTGAGTTAGAAAGCATTTTTCTCTTTTTATCTCACTCAGCATGTAAAGATTGTTTGGAGTCCTTGTAGCCCTAGCAATAAGTTTTCCATTTAATTCTTTACTTATCTCACATCTATATGAAAAGAAAGATACTATGTGCCCTTGATCACAAAGTTGACTCACACTAAGCAAGATTATGTCTTAGCCCTTCTACATAAAGCACGTTTTCTATTTTGGATTTCCCATCCAAACTAAGAGTCCCTTTACCACAGATCTTTGCGGACCTGTTATCTCCAAAACTGACTGTTCCTCTGTTTGTTTCTTTTAAAGACAAAAAATTTTCTTTTTCACCAGTCATATGTTTTGAATAGCCACTATCAAGATACCATTTTTCTACTTTGTCTTGAGCATGAAAAGCAGTTTGAACTATCATTGACTTAGATTTTATCTCATTCCTCCTTTTTGAGAACTCAAGACTAAATCTATCCAAGCTGCACATCCTTGCTATATGCCCAAAATTCTTGCACTTGTAACACATGATATTTTTATTCATAAGAGGTGCAAATGAGTTAACATTTTCCTTACTATGACTCTTCAGAGATTTATTGCAATGCATAGCTATGTGACCAAATTTTTTACAGGAAAAACAATATCCATGAAAGGTATTATGTAACCTGTTTTGATACCTTGGAAGTTTGTTCTTTTTGCGATCAACTGGAATCCATTGCTCTTCAGAGTGAAGATTGTTCTTGCTTGAAGACCCTGTTTCATGAATGGTGATGCCATCCTTCTTTTCACATGGAATATTCTATCTGAGAGTTGACTGTTCTAACTTCACTCTAAGAGACATAATCTCTCCTTCTAGTTTCTCACAATCAGCTACCTTTCCTTTTAGAACCTCTGTTAGAACTTGTTCAATCTTCTTCCCTTCTTCAGCTAGAATTTTGAAATCTATAACACTTTGAGCCAATTCTGATCTTGCTATCTCTTTTTCCTGACAATGCTGCTTGAGGACAGAATTCTCTTCCCTGAGTTTCTCAAGCTTTCTCAAGGCCAAGAAGAATTCACTCTTGAGATCGAATTCAACCTTTTCTGAATTTATATGTTCCTCTGTTAGATCCTTCTCCAAGCTGTTAGGCTTTTTCTGGAGAGACCTGCTCTGATACCAATTGAAGAACATGAACTTATACTGAGAGGGGGGGGTGAACAGTATAAGACTTAACCATTTAATAATTTTAATTTTAGATAGCAGTGGCATCAACATAATATTAAACAAGACAGAAAGCATCACACATAGAAGACCCATTTAACGTGGTTCACCCAAGGTGGGCTACTCCACGGATAAAACTTTCCTCTAAAATTTATATCAAAGTCCTCTGGGAATCCTTCCCGATTACAATGTTTATGAGCCTCGGCTCAAAGGAGATACCTTCCCCTAATTCTGCTTTGTTGGTGATCCTCTAGAAGACCTCTATCTCCTTTGCCCTTAGCAAGTGGAACTCTATCCACAGAAGACACCTGTCTTCCCTGCTCTGGTTGGAGATCTCTGTCCTCAACTCTGTCACTGCAAAGCTGGTCCTCTTATCTACACCAAACACAGTCCTTCGGTCTAGCACAATTGTCCTCTTCCTCTGTTCTTTTTTGCACTTGGTTGAAAACAACTTTTCACTATCTACGCAACTACAACAGCACTTAATCAACTACTCAAACAGTAGCAGTACTTCTCTCTAACAAACATAGTAGCATTTCCAAAATCTCGAACAATTGCTCATAGTTCGTCCTTCATACTATTTGCAATTACAACAACATCTACTTCGCGCACTTGCTTTCTTTACATCGACTGCGTGAACTCACAATCACATCCTTTTAAAAATCTTACATAGTCTGTGTAAATACTGCAGCACTCGATCGCACAACAACTTATGCACCTATGTGCAGCCACAACAACACCCTCTTCGCACAATCTGCTTCTCCTCGATCGAACTTCTTCCTCCACTCTTCTTCTACAAAAGTCGCACTTCGAATGCACACTTCGATCGATTCGATACGACTGCTCTTTGCGCATAGCAGACTTCACTTGCACAAATTCGACACACACATTCGATCACTGAAACTCGAAAATAGTCCTCCTTTTATAGCAATAATTCATGATTAAATTCTTGATCTTAGTCGGCTGTATATCCTTAAAACAATCGTCGGCTGCACAACCTTACACTTCGTCGACAAAGGTTAACTCCGTCGGCTTCAACCGCCTCTGTTGTTCTATAGCTTTTCTAGCGTGAAACTCAAACATGTCACGATATCGCTATGCCTTTGTCTACTGTACACCTTGTATTACTTGCTGTCACGAAATCGTGACACTACTGCCTGTCGTGCGCCTTCTTTGGTTTGTTGTCACGAAATCGTGACACTACAGCCTATTGTACACTTTCCTAGCTTGTTGTCGGAACATCGTGCTCTCTTACGCCTTGCTTGCTCTTGTCATGAAATCGTGACACTCCTGACTTTGCTTGATGTCATCATGATTCTTGTCATAAAATCATGATCTTTAGTCTGTAAGGCCTTCCTCTCTTGTCGTGAAATCGTGACACATTTGCTTTTTGACGTCATCATCAACTCTGTCGTGAAATCATGACACTTCTTGCTTCTTCAACCTTTCCTCGGTTTGCACTAGCAAAAATGGAACATGTCACAAAATCGTGACGCTTTTGCTGCCTTAAGCTCTTTTCTATCTCAGTGGAACATGTCACGAAATCGCGAGCTTTCTGCCTTAAGCACTTTTTCATCTCGTGAACTGGAACATGTCACGAAATCGTGACGCTTTCCTCTTATGCCAACTCTGACATGTCGTGAAATCGTGACACTTTTGCATCCGTACAACTTCATTGAAACTTGTCATGAAATCGTGACACTTCCTGCAACTCAACTCTGCCAACTCAACTTGTCACGAAATCATGACAGTTTTGCCTAAACTTTCTCTCTCCTCAAACATGTCACGAAATCGTGACAGTTTTTCCAGCTTTGCCTCTGCCTTCCAGCATGTCGCGAAATCGTGACAGTTTTGCCAGAGCTTTCTCTCTCCTCAAACATGTCATGAAATCATGATAGTTTTTCCAACGCTTTCTCTCTCCTCAAACATGTCGCGAAATCGTGACAGTTTTTCCAGCAGCCTGCAACCTTTTTCTAACTTATCTTTTTCTTGATCTTTTTGCAACTGGGCTACATACGATTTTCTTGGAGACTTACTGACCATCTGAAACCTTCATCAAAACACATACTTAGACAACTAATCAAATTGCTTCAAGAACTCCTTGACATCAAAGACAACAACTACCAAGAGCTCCTTTGACATCAATGACAACAACTATACTTGAGCAAAGGCAATGTACTCAAGGTACCCAAAATTGCCAACAAGGATAGGCTCGGATGAAAACCCACGAAATGACAAATTAGTCCTCTTTTTCTAGATCTTCAATGCCAATCTGAATGTTACCCATATCAATTTTAACAATAGGAGTTCCATTAGTTTCTTTAAGACATATTGACTCTATTTTACTAGGATCTATATTACACATTATTAGAGGTTTATGGGAAGCCCTAATATTAATATTAGCATTAGGATGAGGCTATCCACCACGAAGGGCATCCCTAAAATTTATTTTAGAGGCTGAGTCTTGGAAATTATTACCCGTGATACGGTTTTCCATAGTGGATTTATTTTGTGGGTGCACCATAGCACCAGATTCACTTGAGATCTGAGCCATTTTTTGATAAGTTGCTTGAAACTTGTTTCGTGATCTCTTTAATCCATGCCCTAGATATCGTGGAAAGGTATGGTTTTCACTTTTATAATGTGAAACAAATTTGAAATCATTGTCAATCAATTTCACATAATGAATATCTATTGAAAGACATATTTCTAACCTATCTTGGATCCCCTGCAACATATCCTGCTAAACTCTTGAACAAAAACAATAAACATATTGGTTGTTAGGGCCCGAAGGCCCCAAAAACCAACCTTTGAAGCTGTTTGTACTCAAACTAGATGAAACCCTCATACAGTCTCTTGCCAAAAATATCATTCACACATAAGGATGTACTAGGATCTGTGTTTCTCCAAATGATCTAAAAATTGGTGGAGACATTCTAGGGTTTCTTAGGCATCTACCCTCAAAATTGTCCTCCTAGATTTTGCCATGACTCAACCTTTGCAATAGCATATTGTGAATTCATGAACTATAGGACTAGCAAGCTATAAATTCATTTAGATCATCCTTTATCTCAGTTTCTAATAAAATCCTAAATATTTGACATCCTTTTAACCAATCCATCATTTTTACATTTTTAAACCCATTTATTTTAGCATTAGAATAAAGTTTGTTGGTCATTGAATTTGCAAGCTGCTAATTTTTTAGGCTATGAATTCACCCTATTAATTATGAATTTGTTCCAATATATTTTAGCATCAATAAATCTACAAGTATACAAACATCCTAGAATTTTCATATCACACCAATTTGGGTTTTGTGACTGTCACATTTCTATTTCATGGAATTTATCTTCTTCCAAAAGGTCAAATTATATTTTGTAAAAAGGATCAAGGGGCAAGACTACACCCAAGGAATTTTAGCACCTTCTCAAGAATTAAGAAGGTCCCCTAAAAACTAAAACATCTATTGTTTTTCCCTTTGACATTTTTTTCTTTAATTTCACAATTCAATAAGGGCCAAATTTATCATAGGTGGTGAATTGGAGTCTAGGTTGTGATTTCATTCTTTACAATTTCCTCGATACTTTTGTTTCATAATTTTATTTTACCATTAGTTTTTATGTTATCATATACTCTCTATTTATTTGTAGTAATGTATTTATAGTGAAATAAAATAATCTAGGAGTCATTCATTTGTGCATTTATTTTAAGAAGAAAATATTAATGGAACATGTTATTACATTTACTAGGCATACAAATAAGAATTGCATGTAGTTCCACATATTTAGGCTAGACCTTGTCTTCATGCATTCCTCTTTCACCTTTTAGCAAAATTGGAAGACATTTATTTCCTATTTCAGTCTTGTGTAATTCTTATAAGGAATCAAAAGGGCATATAGGATCAGTCTTGCTTATTGTATTGTTCATGTATTGTCTAAATTGCATCGTATTTGCATTTTTTCAGTAGGAATATTTTATTTTCTAGATTCTAAAACTTAGGTGCTTGCATAATAAAAACATAAAAACATAGGATTCAGAATGAATCCATAAAACACTCTTGGTGAACCCTTGCTTCCCACCTAAAAAATCAAGTAACAATAGGATTTAGGCAAGAATCCTTATTTGAGTGTGAACCTCTATGTTTGGAGATTAGTGTCCCTAAATCTAGTTTTACATATTTAGTGAAATCAATGTGAAACACCATATGGGTATTAAAACCTTTGGCATAAACCTTTTTCCTAATCAAACTAAGGCAATTACTACACTTTTTTCAAAGATCACCTAAATTGTTTGAATATATTAAATCATATTTTAAAAATATAACACAAACATAACAAAAGGTTAGTCATATTAGAGGAAGGTTAATAATCCCTTTAGTAAACCATCCTACAAAACTTAAATATTGTCTCTCTTGTCTAGTATAAAATTATGGGCTAATACGAATCATAAGGAGGGACAATTATATCACAAAGGGGATATAAGAATTTTTCTAAAACATCTTATTATTCTCTAATCAATTCTATAAAAAAAACCTTAATAAAATTAATTTATCTTTTCTATGTATGATTGAACAACAACATCCATACAAAACCAAAAGTATGGCTCATTAAATGGCCTACAATATAGAACCTTTATCTCCCCTTCCTGAAAATTCAACAATGTTCAAGAATATTGTATATGAATAAGAAGAGGAACAACTTTCACCCTCTAGAAATATCTCCCCTATACCCAATGAAAGGGGATAGTATTTGGATCTATGAATCGCCTTGTCATTTTTGCTTACAAAAATAAATATGCTTTGTTAATGATTATTAATGCAAGCAATTTAGGATATGTAGATAAGTTATCCCACCCCGTTGGTGAGGTGTCCCATTCAAAATATATTCAAAAACTGAGGTCAACTCCTTCCACTTCTAATCTAATCAAAATTCCCTAGGTGCCTTTACCCAAAGCTTAATGCTTCAGGGTCTAAATTTCACGACCCTCCCATGGACAACTTTGTCACATAAGGATTTATGTATAAATTATTATTTTTAATAATAAATGTTTTTGGCTATGTTTTGTTTTTATAATCAATGATATATTTCTAATGGATCTGAATAATTGTAGGGATATATGCCTTTTAAAAATAGTAGGAAGTTGAAGGCCAGCCTAGTCAAAATGAATTGACAATTGATATATCTATGCTAGACATAGTTTACATCCTTGTTTCATTTTATTTGATATCATGCTGATATTTTTAATGTGCTTTGTAATAGACTATATAGAAAAAGGAGAAAGGTCAAAAAGGTTTTAATTAAAATATTTATTAAAACTTAATAAATAAGTACATTAATATGTTAAAACATTAAGGATAAATGAAATAATGCTTCACATTATATAATCCCGCAAAATCCAAGTAAAGAAAATATTATTGGAGGGTAGTTGAGAGTTGGTTTCTTTTGTAACAAAACCCCTCAAGAATATTATTGAAAATATTCATGAGAAAAGAGGGGAGGGACATTGTTTTTTTATTGGTTTGGCTTTAAACGACGAATTTGTAACATAGAGAAGGTGTTGGAACAAGTTGGAAGAAATAAGGAGCAAGGGATCTATTCTCTTATGTGATTAGGTGTCTTTTGCAAGACAAAAATTATCTAAATCTATGAGCTACTCTTCTATATAAAATTCTAAATATAGTTGCTTTGAATTGGTGTGAAGGATTGAATAGGTTGGTTTATCTTCCTATTACTTGGTTAAAAACCTTGGGAGTAGTCTAAGCCTCCATATCACATGGTTAAATTGTCATAAACCCATTGTGAGTGACTTCCAAAAGCTCCAACCTATAAATATATTTGTGATATACGTATGAGTAGGAGTGTCACCCATAAATGATTGTTTCTAACCTCTACTTTATGCCTAGATATGCATGCACATCTAAGTATGATATTTGACAATAAACATGCTACGTTCGCTAGCTTGAATCAATGCAGGTGAATTTTGTTTATATTGTGTAAAACAATGGGGAAATAGAATTTAATCAAAATATAATTTTATAATGATTAAACTTGAACCTTAGGTTTAATAGTTCCTTGCTTTGACAAATGTAGATCTACCACATAGCTCGATTGTGATAAGCGAAAGGTAATTGAAGATGAGTTCCAACCATGCTTTCCATGTATGTCTTCATTGTTTGAAACCACTTGCTTTTAGATAGAATGTTATGCTTATACTTGAAATTTTTATAGATTATTAAAATTATTAAGAGAAGGATGGGATTCATGTGCCCTTTGAATTGCAACTTTATTTTATTATTCCAATTAGTTTTTGGAAATGAAATATAAAAGGGTTTGAACTTTAATATAAATTCCAAATAGTATGAATATGTCATGACCCTCCCTGGTAAGCTTTTGGCATGAAAACTATGTATTGATTGATGATTCTTTGATACTCAATTTTATGCAAATGAATAAACTATGGGATGATTACTTTAATATTTTGAAATAGCATGGTATTATTGATATATTGTTAATGTACATAATTAGGTACACTCATGGGTGGAAGAGGTAAAATCATCCACCAGAAACAGGATACTTGAGGTTGGGAAAGTGATGACTAAGGTAACTCAGGGGTAACATGGATAATTACCTTCATATAAGCATGCATAATTGATTATGGGATAATCATCAATTAGCTAGCCACTTAGAGCCTCAATCAATAGCCTAGTAGCTATCGTAAATTCTTCAGTTGAGATAGGTGACGAGATTGATAGAAAGACTCCCTCTTTGTTTAAATTTCTTATGATTGATTGTCTTTTACTTCATCACTTTGCTGCATCAATGGTTTGGAAAGTACATAAGTTGATTGCCTTTGAAACTCCTTGTTTTGCTTAAATAAAAAAATAATAATAATAGCAAGATGTTAGTATTCGACAAAATGAACCCTCTATATTATATAAATATCTATAAGGTACTTTATTTTAAATGATAATTGAATTTAATTTAAATAAGTAATAAAACCTTTATTTTAAATTATAATTGAATTTCATTTAAATAAGTAATGAAACCTTTATTTTAAATGCTAATAGAAATATATGTAGAAAATTTATTTTAAATTATAATTAAATTTCATTCAAAGAATTGATGAAACATTTATTTTAAATCATAATATAATTTTATTTCGAAACTTTATTTTAACTGATAATTGAATTTCATTTAAATAAGTAATGAAAACTTTATATTAAAAGATATTTTAAAAGAAATTTATAATCTATTATTTTATGGAAGAGAAGAGCACTATGAGTCATGCAAATTCGAGTGATTTGAAGCTTCGTACCGATGCAAGGAGTGAGCTTTGTTTGTGCTAAGTAGAAACTCCCACCGATGTAGGTAGAGGAGCCTCATTCATGGTAAAGCTTTGGAATAAACAAATAAAGATTAAAAAAATATAATATCTTGTGATCTATGGTAAAAAGAGTAATGAAATACAATATGAAGATGGTTGGGAGGATAAGGGAGAAGGTGTGAAGATGAAGGATATGATTGAACATGAAAATAAAAAGTGGGGATCGCCAGAAAGAAGACATCAGAGGAGAGTTTTGAAGAAATGATGCTAAGGACATTGGAATAAAGGAAACGAAAGGAGGAGAGTGGGATAGATGCTTGAAAAAATTGTAGAATAAAATATCCAAAAAAAATAGAGCCAAGTTGTATTTATGTAGTCATATTATTGGTTAAATATGTTTGCACTATTGTTTCGCTAGTTTTTCTTTATACCAAATTTGTTGATTTGTTTTGTATGTGTGTATGGCATCACTTTTAAATGAAAATATGCTTGTGTTTCCTTGTTGAACCATGGGATGGCTTTTAAAATGTCACTATTATTATGATATCTTTATGGGTTTCCTCAATTCATTGGGATTCATGTTAATACCTCTATGTGAACCTGTAAGTGGCTAGAACTATGACCTTTCACAAGAGGTTTCTTATCTATCAGTTGGCCAACCTCTATAACTCATCTTACAATTACTTGGATAGTTAGTTCACCAACCCATACTCTCCCCTTTATTATGTCATTACCCTCTAGTTGGGACCCGTTCTATGGGAGTGTTGTAGGAGACACCTAGTGATGGTTGTGTTTAGGAGTAGATTCATCCAGTTGGACCTCTGGTTCAAACTTCTCTTATTAGCTGCCTACAACCTGTGCAGGGTTTTTGAGTCCTCTACGTGCATATTCCCTCTCTATTGGTGATATCCTTTCTCTTTGGTATGTGTGTGTGTTTAAGCTATGCTTTGGTTAATTAATTTGGCCTACAATTACAAGAGTGAGTATCTTTGAGAGTTTGAGGGACATTCGTCCCTGTTGTAATTTAAGTGAGGAATCAACTTGGGGTAATTTCTTTGGTTTGGGAGTTGTAATTAATTAAAGGTGGGGAAACTTTAATTAAATAAAATGGGATTACTTTCAGTTACTCTAGTTCTTTATTTAGGTAAAGAAAGAGTCTCCAGTTTTTAAAAAGAAATAATGGGTGAATACTTCATTGATTTATTTAATTAATTGAATAAGGTATTATTTGATTATGTTAAATAATGGAAACCTTAGTTTATTTATTAATTAAAGGAAAAAGGTTTAATTAAATGATTAAACGTATGGTACTTTTATTTTTTTAATTAAAAAAATTATGGTTTATTTTTACTAATTAAAGGAAGGAATATTTGATTAGTGAAAGTAAATAAATTATGGTTTATTTTTATTAATTAAAGGAAGGAATATTTGATTAGTGAAAGTAAAGAAATTATGGTTTATTTTTATTAATTAAAGGAAGGAATATTTGATTAGTGGAAGTAAATAAATTATGGTTTATTTTTATTAATTAAAGGAAGGAATCTTTGATTAGTGGAAGTAAAGAAATTATGGTTTAGTTTTATTAATTAAAGGAAAGAATCTTTGAAAAGTGGAAGTAAAGAAATTATGGTTTATTTAAGGAATATTTGATTAGTGGAAGTAAATAAATCATGGTTTATTTTAATGAGGAATAAAACTTTTGCCTTGGGTATTTTTCACTAATGAGAAGTAAACCTTTTACCTTTTCAATTAAAATCTCTCTTAATAATATTTAAATATTCATTCAGCAAGAGGAATGAGTGAGCTGAGGTTTAGCGGGTGCGACAGGAGTGAGGGTTTGAATTTTTTGGGCAAGAATCTCATCCAATGCGATAGAGGTAGAGCAGGTATGAAAGGGGCGGGTGGGAACCTCAAGCATGGATCAAGCGAGTATCCAAAGGAAGGCAGTCAGGCTACGATATATTTGGAGGCAGGCATCACACGGGGACCAGACCCTTCTTAGAAAGACCTTGACAAAAAAGATACGAAGGACAATGCGGGGCCCAAGAAGTGGTTGTCTTTTTCTGAGACTCTTAGAGGGAAAAAAAATGAGGTTCTCTCTCTTTCGCCCCTAGTTCCAGTAAATAATAAAATTTCAGCCCCGACAAGTTCCATGAGCCCTTTTATTTTAATGGAAGAATTCTCCATGGTAGGCAAGTTTTTGGGAGGTAGGTCGGACATGGAGACTATCAAGGCTTGGGTGACGGGTAAATGGTGATTGGTAGGTAGCTTGGAGTTGGTAGCTCTAACTCGAGGGTTCTTCATTATCCATTTTAACAATATGGAGGATGCTAACCATATTTTAATAGGATGTCCTTGGTTTCTAGGAAAAATGAGCCTTTTTCTCAGACGATGGGGTGAAGATTTCGACCCTAAAAAGAAAAATATTAACATTGCCCCTATTTGGGTTCATCTCCCGAGTCTACCTACCCAGTTATTCAATGAATATTGGTTGCAGGGCATAGCCAGAACTATAGGGGACCTGATGTCCATTGACCATATGACCTTGGCTAGGACAAGGATGACTCATGCATTAATCTACGTAAATGCTAATTTGAATAATGAATTGCCAAGGTTTGTGGGGCTAGAGTATGGATAATACTATAGAAAAAAACTGGTAGAATACGAGAACAGACCAAAATTTTGTGTAGAATATAAAAATCAAGGATATCTATGCAATTAGTGCCCTAACCTGGCATTGAATAGAGAAAAGCAGAAGTAGGGAATGCTATACAGATGAAATTTGAGGATTTTCCCTAGCAGAGGTGATTTCAATAAGGAAAACTATATCTACCAAAAAAATAAAAGAGAGGGTGAAGGGTCCCAACAAGACAAAGAAAAACAATAGGTTGTTGGCAACCAAAATACTCACATAAGTTCCAATCCTCTAGTTTCAAATAAATTTTCAATTCTATCCAATATGGAAGTAGGAGGATTATCATAAGACATGGAAGCCCAACACCTTCAGGCTAACCTTTTTGACTCTCTCGAATCCCCATCCAATTCAGGATCCTCAAACCCTAATGTTGAAATTATTGTAAGCCCCGTGGGCATCACAAATCCAAACCCTAATGCATGATCTCTAGAATCCACATCCAAGTCAAGATCCTTAAACCCCAATGCTAGAAATACTTCAAGCCCAGTGGGCATCCCAAATCCAAACCCTAATGTTGAAGAACTTAGGAAGAAAGTTGAGGCATTGGAAAATAAAAAATCTCATATCCCTAACATCATCACTAGGAGCCAAGTTAATCCTACTGAGGGTTCGTCCCGTAGACTAGGGTAATATAGGACAAAAGAAGAAGATTTTGATGTAGGGGTGGAGATATGCGAAACTCTTCAGACTGAGTAATATGGTAGTCCAGTTCTACAAAAAATTACCTCCCCTCAGTTTAGTCCTAAACAAACTAGGAGCACTATGAAGTCTCCTATAGATTTTGGTAGTGAAAAAAGAAGAGGGAGAATATCAAATGTTGAGCATCAAAAAATTAAAACTGATAATGACATTGCCAATGGAAAACAAAGAACCTTGTTTCAATAGGTTATTTCGGGTTCTGAAGACAACAAATTAGGAAAACCCCCCTCAAGGGAGGGGGAGAGGAAGAAATCCCAAAAAATTTAAATGAAGTTCCTCTCATGGAACATGAGATGCCTCAATGGCCTGCCCAAACACAGGGAAGTTAGTGCAATAAGAAATCAAGTGAATCCAACTATTATCATGTTGCAAGAAACAAAAATTGATGAGATTCAGTAAAAAAAAATAGCAAAAAAAAATTGGAATCAAGGGGAGATGGTTTGCAAATCATCTAGAGGAGCATATGGAGGCCTTATGACTTTGTGGGATCTCTAGATAGTAGAAGGCACCATTATTAAAAAATATGATAGGGTTCTTAGTGTTTTATTTAAGGAAATAAACAACAACAGGTCGTGGATCCTTTCAAATATTTATGCCCTAACTTCAATTCAAGGGAGAGCTCTACTGTGGGAGTACTTCCTAAGTGAGGATGTAATTCCTACTATCAGATAATTGCAAGCAAGAAATCATATGTCAAAAGGTATCAACTCTACTTTTATTTTTCTAATTTTTAAGAAGCAAACCCCTGAATCTATGGCTGACTTTAGGCCAATCAGTTTGTGCAATGTTTCTTACAAGATCCTAACTAAATCCATTACAAATAGAATGAGAGATATTCTACCCCGCATCATAGATCCATGCTAGGGAAGCTCTATCCAGGGTAGGTCAATCTTAGATGGAGTTATCACAGTTCATGAAGCTTTGCACTCTACTCATAAGACTAATAGATCTATTTTTTCCCTCAAGCTTGATATGAACAAAGCATTTGATAGGCTAAATTGGGACTTTCTGATTTTTGTCCTCCTTAAGTTTGGTTTTCACTACCAATGGGTTAATTTGATCAAATAATGTATTTCTAAAGCATGGTTCTCAATTCTAGTTAATGGAACAATTGCTGGTTACTTTCAAAGTCATAGAGGAATTCGACAGGGGGACCCTATCAGTCCCATGTTATTCATCATTATGGCAGAAGCTTTAGGTAGAACCATAAAAAATGCTTGCAGTTCAAGGCTAATATCGGGAATAAAGGCAACATATCTCACTAGGGCTATTTCTCACCAACAATTCATCAATGATACCCTTATATTGACTAAGGCATCAATGGTTGAGGCCAAAATAATTAAATACATCCTACAACTCTACGAGGATGCTACTGCTTAGAAAGTTAATTTTAGTAAAAACAAGTTATATTTCTTGAACACCTCCATTCAGATGCAAGGAAGGATTGCAAAAATTTTAGGGTGTGATATAGCAAACCTCCCCACTTCGTATCTTGGTCTCCCTCTTTTCATTGGTTCTCCAAGAGAGTCAATGTGGGACAGGGTTATTGAAAGAATTCAAAAAAAACTTTTTGGATGGAGAGGTCATCTTCTATCTCAAGCAGGAAAGTTGACCCTCACTAAGGCCTCTATTTAGAGCATTCCAGTCTATTTCCTCTCCATTTTCAAAGTCACTGTGAAGGTTTTCCAGAAAATTGAGAAACTCCAAAAAAAAAATTATGGACTGGATCAGAGGAGAAAAAAGGATACACCTTGTAGGATGGACCAAAGTGTGCAGACCCAGGGAAAATGGGAACTTAGGTCTGAGTAGAATTGCTCATATAAATTTAGATTTACTAGCTAAGTAGGCGTGACGTCTTATTTTTGGTGAAGAAAATGAATGGACAACTATCATCAAATGAAAGTATCTTTAAAATATGGAATTTCTAAGTGAATCAGTTCCAATCAGAGTTTTTGCTTTTTGGAAATCAATTATTAATTGTAAGAAAATCATCAAAAAAGGTTTAATATGGGTTTTAGGCAATGGTGAGAGGATAAATTATTGGAATGATAGGTGGGCTAAGGATGAACCACTGATGCAATATCCTAACTTATCCCGAATCAGAGATATCACAGAAAAACTCATTGGCAGAAAAGTCTTTGATTATATGGATGAGGACAGAGGTAGAATGAAGTGGAAATAAATAAGAATTCAGGGATTTCATGCAGAATCAAATGATCTTTGTAACATTCTCAGGCAACAGTTTATCCCCATGATACCCAAGGAAGATCAAGTGACCTGGGTTCCTATAGAAAATGGGAAATTCACTGTTAAATTAGCTTACAAGTTTCTGCTTGATGATGAGGATTTTGTCCTCCAAAAGGACTTAGTTTGGATAAAAAATTTAATTCCAAAAATTGCAGTATTTTCATGGCTGGTTATCCAAGGAATAATTCTAACCATTGATAATATGATGTGTAAAGTTATTTGTATCACTAATTATTGTTATCTATGCAGGGCTAATTAGGAACCATGAGTTTTCGTGGTACCATACTATCCTCAAACGAAATATGAAAATATAAGGAGGTCCAAAGAGGCAACTGGAACCTATGCATCAATTTGTTTTACTTATGCTCAAATAGACTAGAATTGTAGGGAGATATCCCTAGATGATTGATGTATTACTTTATTCTTTAAAAGTATGGAGGTTTTACCATACTTGGATACATGTAATAAATGGTTGAATGAATGGGAACTGTATTTTCAATTTATTATTATGAATTATCTATGTTTTATTATTTACCTTTCTCTTATATTTAATACTTACTTTATTTTAAATATTATTTCCTTTCTAAGTAGTGCATGTATGTTTTAAGAATTTTATCCTTTGTTTGATTAAGTAGAAAGAGTTAATCTTGTCTTCTTGCTAAACCTAAGAAAATGAAATCTTAGGGTACACCTAGAATAGACCTAAGAGATTAAGACCTCTTAGGGTGAATGTAGAAAGACCTAAGGGATTGAGACCCCTTAGGGAGAATGTAAACTAAGTAAACTAATTGATTATATCTGAGTTAAGATAGCTCATTGTGGAGATGAGATGGATAGCTTAACTTGCAATACTTGTAGCATACCTACACATATGGACTTGTGTATTGTATGGTGATGGATGTATAACTTTGACTATACTAAAGGTGATAATTTTAGCTCAACAAGAATGATAATATGGATAAGCTTATTTTTGGTAACACATAATATGCTTACACAGATGGACTTGTGTAGGGTATTGAGTAAGATGTAACTCAATAGGAAAGTTGGCAAACTTAGTAAACTAAAAACAATAGACAAATTATAATGTTTGTTAGGGGTTTATGAAACCCTCACCATAGTTTAAAAAAAGAAAAACTTTCTTGTGTTTTCCTGTAGCTAGTTTTTGGGGTCATTACATTGGTATCATAGCTCTAGGTATGAGGGTATAGAGCTTCTTAATGTGTTTTATGGATTTGTATGTCTTTCTATGAAGGCTTGCTTAATTTTAAGCTAAATTTAGGAAGACATAGAATCCCCTTCTTGGTAGAATCTAATGGGGATATACCCCCAAGGGGGTGATTGGAATCTTATGACACCTTACTTATAAGCAAGTATGGACTTTGGCATTGAAGTTACATCATAACATTGGAACACTACCCTAATTAGATTATTGATATTTTTAGCAAGAAAAATATACATTATGGCTTGTGTTAGTAGTTCAATTGAAGGATGGAACTGTAATCTAAACTTATCTTATTAGGTGTCACAAGATAAATGGTACCTAAGAATAGAAAAAAATACCTACACCTTCAACAAGGCAGACTCAATGAAGCAATGTTGAAGAAGAGACTCGCGATAAGGATCTTGAAAATTCCAATAGAGCGGTAGAATACCTCACTGCTATGGTTGTGACCATGTAGGATCAAATGAAACAAATTTTGTAAATAGTTGCAAATCAGAATTCAAAAGCTAGAGGTTTAGAGGTTAGCCAAGCTGATGGACTAATTGTAGAACAGTTGGAGGCTAGAGCTCTTTTGGAAAAAGAACTGGCTAGGGATCTAAAAAATGTTTGCTTTAATAAGTTCAATGAAGAAGGGGATGGGGATGTGGTTGAAGCCTAGTTAAGATAATTAGAAGTTTGTTTTATAGTGAAGGGATATTACCCAAGAACCTGAATAGTATGAGCCACAATATATCTAAATGGAAATATTTTATCAAAATATTAAAAAAAATTTCCTCACAGAACACTTTTATGCATTAAATTTTGAGGATTTTTCTAACCTTTGGCAAGGAACTGATACTGTGGAGATATATTACAAAATGTTGGTATGATTACTAAAGTATGTACCCGCTTATGATGATAAAATTAGAGTTCATAAGTTTATTCTTGGGTTGGAATCAAGAGTGAGATATGATATAAAAATGAATGAACCTATGTCACTGTAGAAGGCATATGACCTAGAAAATAAGGTAGATTCTCACTTACATTTCAACCATTCCATATTTTCTAAATAATATTAGCAAGCACTTAGGAAGAGGAATAGTCAGGGATTCTGGAAACGAGAATATGAACAAGAGCAAAAGTGAAGAATACTCAAAAATTTGAGAAGAGAAAAATGGAAAATGGGGAACGTTCAAGAAGAATTTCTAAAATAAAACCAACAATAATCCCAACAATGTAAAACCTCTGCCTCAAAAACTATAAAATTCAACCCCATCAAGTAAGACAAGGGAATAGAAACTAGAAAAGTGGTAGGAACCCAAGTATGGGTGTTATAATTACAAAGGACCTCAATATGTTAGTGTCCACATCAACTAGAGGTGAGTACATCTAGTGTCAAGGGAAAAGAAATTGCACACTATATTTATGCTACAACCAAGAATCAGAAGTTGGAGGGGCAAGCCATCCTAATGCTTATAAAAGGTAATATTTTTAATAAAGAAATAAATTTTTTTATTTATATTGGGGCCACATATAGTTTTATTTCTTCTAGTTTAGTAAGGGATATACCAAAAATACCAGGATATTTGGACCAAATATGGAAGATCAAGTACGATTTTGGGTAAACCTACTTAGTAAACCAATATTTTCCAATGGTAGAGATTACTCTAACTAGTGGTACCACTTAAGGTTGTTTGTATGTAGCTCCACTTCATGATTTTGATGTGATCTTAAGGATGGATTGGTTACAGGCCCATAAAGCCTTGATCAATTTCTAAGATAGATAGATCGAGTATTAAAAAAAGGGTAAGGAGAGACTAAGAATTTATAGTGAGTAGGGGTATTCAAACCCTAGATGTTGTTAGCTATACAATTGAAGAAAGACCTCAATAAGGGAGGGATAGTATATGTTGTGAAACTCAATGAAATAGGAGAATATCAGAAGAGAGAGGTGTTGGAGAAACATCCAATTTATAGGACTTTAAGGATGTGTTTCTTGAGGATTTACCTGGACTTCCTCCTATGCGAGAATTTGATTTTACTATTGACCTTATGCCAGGAGAAAAACCCATCCATAGATCTCCATATAGGATGAATCCTATTGAGATGTAGAAATTAAAGGTGCAACTACAAGTGCTATTGGAAAAGGGATTGATAAAACCAAGTGTGTTGCCTTTGGGTGCACTAGTTTTATTTGTAAAAAATAAAGTCTATTCATTAAGGTTGTGTATTTATTACAAGATGCTTAATAAGGCTACAATCAAGAATTGATACCCTTTTCCTAGAATCCAATATTGGTTTGACTAATTGAAATATTCCACAGTATTCAAAAAAATTGACCTAAAATTAGGGTACCATCAATTAAGAATACATGAGGAGGACACTCACAAAATAACATTCAAAACTAGGTATGGGTATTATGAGTTTACAGTCCTACCCTTTGGACTAATTGTAGATACTAAAATTGTGTAAATCAGATAATATTACTATGCACCACTCTTATTGAAATCATATGGCCCCATTAGGCAACCCTCATCCCAACCCCTTTTAGGAGGGTTTACCCCACTTTTAGGAGGTTTTGGGCCATATAGCCATAACCATCCCACCTTGGGATAGCCACAGTTCATGGTCGTCCCACCCAGGGATGGCCACATGTAGCCATCCCTAGGTGAGATGACCATGAACGAGACCCCTCAAAATTCAAATTACGAGACAAATGGTAATCAATTCATAACATTTATCCTACCAAATCACCCAAAATTTATTGGGAGGCTATCATAAACATTAATACCTAAAAATTGGAGGTTCCAAATGGGTAATCTTTCTTACCCTATGCATGGCAAGGGCATTGAAAAGTGGTAACACTTGCCCTACATGCCAAAAATTTTCCCTTTGCACATTTGCCCTATTTTAGTTATAAATTGAGGTACTCCTACCCAATTTCAAGAGGAGACAATATCAAGCATTGATCAAAAAGTGCTACTCACATTTGTCTTCAACATTTGCCCAAGTATTTTCCTTGAAAACCTCTTCATTCGAAGGCACTTTCAGAAGCATCGTAAATCACACCAAATTGATTCCAAAACCTATCAAATATGATATTTATTTGACCAAATCTTATGAAAACACATTTAGAAGATTTCTAAACCAAATACCCTTGGATTTGGTGGTAAAAACTACCATTTTTGTGACCATCCCTACCAGGGATGGATAACAATCCTAGTTGCACTTGCCAGGGATGGCCACCAAATGGGTAACAATTTTGATGCAATTTCACCATATAAAGCATTATATTATCCTTCTATTCAATTTTTGTTATGTTTGGAGTAGATTTGATGGGTCAATTTAGGTTTTTATTATTGTAGTCTTAGTTGTTCTTGCCAGGTATGACCATAGTTTCTTATCATAATTGCACTTCAATTTATGCTCATATCCTTCCAAAATCATATTAATAACATCATATTATATTTGCAAGTCATTTGGAGTTGTTTTGATTTGTCACAAATAAGTTTTACTTTCTCTATTACATACTTTTCAAGGTTTTCAATATAAAATGCATATGCTATTAACAGTTTTCAATATCTTTTGTGTAGGTGCAGGTATTATAGGCATGAGGGAGGAGCTAAGAGGCAGATTAAAAGAAGCCCAATATTAGCTCTCAAGTGTGGGTTGTGAGAAGAACATTGAAACATGCCATTAAGCTCATGGAAGGATTCATTCCTTTGTAATTTGTAATCTTAAATGTATCAAAATGATAAGCCCTCAAAGGGGATGTATTGTAACCTTTTGAAATTTATGAATTCATAAATACAAGGAAAAATCCCCCCTATTTTGCTATAAATTGTTCATCCTTTCAATAGCTTATATCTTTTGCATCTTTCCTTTTTATGCTTGCTTAGAAACAATAGATATCATTTCATTTTCAATACATCTAGGCGTGTCGTATTTTGCACTTCTTTAGTGACAATAATGGTGGGATCCTTTTCCCTTATTACCTTTCATTTTCTTAGTTTTTAACATCCTTTTTATGTTTTGTGTGTTGCAGGTTCTAGCCATTCTGAGTAGGAACAACTACAAAATTCCTAGTTGGAACTGCCAAGGACGACCACTATAAATGTCCTTTCTAGGGATGGCCTCCAAATTTATAGCCATCCCACACAGGGATGGCCACCAAACTAGGGGGTTTCTATAGAAATTTCCAGAAACAACAAGTTTTAGAATAGAAAAGGTAATCTTCCAAACCTTCAATTTGCACATAGGTTGTTTCAAAAAGCTCAAATTTCTATTTTCATTGTCTTTTGTGTGCAATTGAAAGTTAGATTTCATATTTCTAAATTTTGCATTAACAAAATTGAAGGAAAATAGGAAAAATAAAAACCTTTCAAAATGTATTTGTTTGGTTTGCTTGCGTAAGACCTACCTAAGGTTTAAGTTCTCATATACTTTACAAATTTTGTAGTTTCCTATTTATAAATGCTTATTATTCTAAAATTGAAACATAATTTCATGCATTTAGTGAACAATCATTGAATGCTATCTTATTTACTTCTAATAATTTTAAAAGGAACCACACACACCATACTTATTTTTAATGTTAGTGAGTTGGAATTCATCCCCAACCACTGATAGAGTTCAACGATGGTGGGTTTCATCTCCATATCTTCGCTCAAATCCCATGTATCCTATTTTTTGACAAATCTAGCTCCAAGATCTGATGTAGCTTGGAAAATTTTCATGTATTTCTCTTCGGAGGGTATAACACTGACCAAGTGAGTACTGGGTGAGGAATAACAAGACCTATGCTCCCTGATCGGGTATGGATTTCATATCCATACTTTGGTTGGTTCACATGACTAGACTTTTATTACCAGTTGTCGAGTTGTGAGTATATAGGTAAAAACCTTTAAAAATTCTAAACACATCAAACAATTTAGGAACACATTATATTTAAAAGAGATAATAATTTGTATTCTTAAGTGTTTCTATTTATTGTGTGTTTGAATCCATAAAAATTGTAATGGAAATAATCACATATAGGTTATAGTAAGTAGTTATGGTATATACCTGTAGCTAGACCCACTTAAGGTCTAACGTTGGGGGGAGTAGGTAAGGAGACATGGATCATCTCCAATTTGACCCCAAGGACATGGGTATACCTCCTTGGCAGCCAACTACTCTCCCTAGTCCTAGAAGGTTAGAGAGGGGACCTAGCCTACAAGGGAATCCTACATGAGGTACCCCTATAGGTCACAATATCAATGTAGGAAATCATTTCCCTAATATGGATACTTCAAATGTCTTCTTTCAAGAAGAGAAATCGTGTAATGAGGTGCATCCAAATAGAGAAATACCACAAATTCATGTACCTGCTTAGTTTACTCCACATGCTTATGTGTAGGAACAAGAATATACACCTAGGGTAGGGTTAAATGATCATATTATGCTTTCAAATCACCCTTTCCCAAGGTACCAAAACATAGATGAGTATGATACTCATTGTAGTGGGCGAGTAAATTCTACCCTACCATGCCTCATTTATGAAGGAAGACCTAAGGAAGATCCTAATTACCCTCAGTCATATTATTCCATGCAAGCACGAGGTACGCCTGCCAAGAGAGCACCAATAGGTTATTCACGTGATAAAGTGGACTATTCTATTAGCCAACAAAGAGTCCAAGCCCAAACCAGAGATAACCAACCTACCAAAAGGTATAGTAGGGAAGTCTACACTCCCTCTTCACCACCTAAAACTCCCATCCAATAGGTGGTAACAAGCCAGAGTAGGCCTATGCGAAGTTCTCATACCTCATCAGCCAACATGACCATGGGAGAGTTAATACAAAAATCCCCCAAACATCAAAAAACTCTCATGGAGGTTTTAAATTCAATAAAGTTTCAACCTCACGATATTGATGCTTTCACCAAATTTATGGGATACATACAAATGCACAAAGATCCTACTATATCCTTTCAAAATTAGGATATCAAACTTAGGTCTGCCAATTTACCAGACTCTCATTTGCACATCATTGCGTGCATCAATAGGATCCCCTATAAGAGAGTGTTGGTTGACACAGGTTCCACAATAAATATTATTACCACAACTGCATTGAAACATCTCAATATCCCATATTTGTACATTGTGAAATTCACGTTCACCTTGAAAGCATTTAATGATGCTTTGTCCTCCATTGTGGTTATGATAATCCTACCTATTCAAGTTGGACAAAAGACTATACCTACATTGTTCTATATCTTGGAAGGTGAAATACAATACAACATATTGTTAGGAATACCTTGGATGAGATACATGGAGTGCATCCCCTCCATTGTGCACCAATGCATCAAATACATTCATGAAGACCAGGTACATGTGGTTGATGCTGATACAAACCCCTTCAAGTATTACAATGTGGATTATCATCCACAGGAGTCTACTTGTCCATCCACCCACTTCGATACTAAACCCAAGGATCTTATCCAAAGTCTAGATTCAACCCTACGGTTAGTCATGAAGCTGCCTTCACCACCATCACTAGTACCATCCTCTATTTCTTCAAGCAAGGAAGAGTTAAAAGACTAAATAACACAAGCTTATACTAAGAGGGGGGTGAACAATATAAGACCACTTTTTACTTTTCTTTCCTAATCAATATTATCCAATGTATAGATACAAATATCAACAATAGTTATCAAAGCAATGCACAAATCACCACACACAATAGAGACACAAATTTTACGTGGTTCACCCAATGTGGGCTACTCCATGGAGAAAATATTTCACTAAAATTTTCTCAACTAATATATTGAGAATCCTTTCCCTATTACAATGTTTATGGACCTCTTTTCCAAAAGAGATACCAATCCCCTAATCACATTTGTGGATCTCTATCCACAGAAGAAATCCTTTCTTTGTAGATCTGATTGGTGATATTCTAGAAGAACTATTACCCCCACTACTCTGGCTAATGGATCTCTATCCATTGAAGACACCTATCCTCACTACCCTGGCTAATGGATCTCTATCCACTGGAGACTATCATCCTCTATACTCTATCACCTTCAAATATCTATCTCAAATATGCACTAAACATAGTCCTTTGGTCTAGCACAAATCTGCTCTATCTCTTATTTGGCACAAATTTATCCTTAAATATGTACCAAACTCTATCTTCAAATATATACTAAACATAGTACTTCGATATAGCAAAAATCTATCCTTAATCTCTATCCTTTGATCTGTACTAAACATAGTCCTTTGGTCAAGAAAAAATATGTCCTCAATATCTATCCTCTGATCTGCACTAAACATAGTCCTTCGATCTAGCACAAATTTATCTTCAGTATTTGTCCTCAAGCCTTAATGCAAATCTTGACTCAATATCAAATCAACTCTGTTATATTTGCCTCAAACCTTAACTCAAGGTTTTAACAAATCAATCAATAAACTCTTCTCACAAGTATTCTCAAAGAATTGTCTCAAATATGCCTTTTAATCTTCCACAAAAGCTCACACTAATCTATCCACAAGTCCTCTCTAGAACATGTCCAAATCTGTTCAACAAGTCCTCACTAGAACTTATCCAATTTTAATCAACAAGTCCTTACTAGAACTTGTCCAACTCTGCTCTCAATATATTTCCTCAAATATGTATTGTAAGCTTCCACAAAAGCTCACACAATTTTGTCCACAATTCTTCTCTAAGACTTACCTCAAATCTACTCAACAAGTCCACACTAGAACTTGTCCAATCTCATAGAAACATAAAGAGAATTTTTAGAGACTCAAAATGCTTCACATTCATCACAATGCTAAATTACTTTCAATCAATATTTTAGAAACATATAAAGAATCGTTAGAGACTCAATATGCTTCACATTCACCACAATGCTCAATCACTTTCAATCAATATTTTAAAAACATATAGAGAATTGTTAGAGACTCAATATGCTTCACATTTATCACAATGCTCAATCACTTTTTAGAAACATATAGAAAAATTTTAGAGACTCAATATGCTTCACACTCACTAACTCTCAATCACTTTCTCAACTCAATTTAGAATATATAAAAATAGAACAATTTATTTTATAGAACTTGAACAATCACTTTAACACATTCACTTGACTAGGTTCAACCAACTTTATTCAACCAATCACTCAATGAAATAATCCTTGCTCACAAACCCTAGTTCAAGCATATAAACACTCACTCAAATATTTCCAACAATGCTTATAAACAAATCTCACATAACAATGATACTCATGTTCTTTTCAAACCCTAGTTCAAGTTATTCACTCAACCATCCACTTCAACAACAATGCTTATAAAACAATGTTTTATCAACAACTCTTTATTCCAAAAAACCTTGAAGCATTAATTCAACACACACTCAACAATGCTCACCTAACAATCATTTTCACTCCAACTTTTCATACACAACATTCGACAATCACTCACTAGGAATAATATGCCCATACCTTTTATTTGATGTAGAAGTGGCCTTAGCAAACCTGTCTTAATCACAATTCCCTTTGCAATTTCAATGGTTAGATGTCAAAATATCACTCTTAACACTTTATCAAATATTCCTTAGAAAAAAATAAACAAAGCTCAAATACACCTTATTGCTCCTACTTGTAATTAACATTCATCAAATCATTGCACAAAAATAATAACTTGGATACACCTTATAATCTCCAACTTAAAATAATATCCAACACCACAAAAACCTCAATCAATATTTAAAACGCCTTTATTTCCTCTTCAAACCCTAAAATAAATAATACCAAAAATTTATTTTGCATCAACCTTATAACTCCCCAAAAACCTCACATGCCAATTAAAATATGCAAAATTTAATTTTTAATTCAACAAACTTCTTCGAAAACTTTGGCGTTCAAACTTAATGCATACATTGTTATCCCCCAAAAGGGTTTCAGCGATCCATCGTCTCCCCAAGTGCCAAGTGCCTTATAACTTTGGAGCCCACTGTGTAGGTTAGAGGTGCCCACATGAAGGAAGGTGAACTTCCTTTCCTTTCAACCTTGCTCCACCATGTTTTCCAATGCAAAACAAAATAATCCTCCATGGGGATTTGAACCTGCACCTATCATTGCCCTCACATCTTGCCACTACTACAGTTGCAAACTATGCTACCAGTGGTTGGTGACAAAGGCTACCTCCTTGGTGGATGAAATGATTTCGTTTCCTCTAAGAACCTTTTTAAAAATTAAAAATGTTTTGTTGTACACCACAATTCGCATCAAATTCGCATGACATAGGATTTAATTCGAAAGCATTGGGGATTTTGGTAAGGTGGGTAATCCCCCTTTTATACACATGATAAATGTTCTTCCCATGTCGGTGCTAGAAATTTAAATTCAAAATTTAAATTAATTTTAATAACCCTCCTTAGGGTTAGTTAAAAATTAATATAAATTAACTTATAACTTATATCAAAATTAATTAATAATTAATTTAAATAACTTAAGTAAATTAAATTATAAATTAATTTATAATAAAAATTATATTAATTAATTTATAATTAATTTAAAACTTCCCTTTATAATATTATAAAAAATATTATAATATTATTCTCTTGGGCTTCTTCTTTGCACTTTGGACCACATCTGACTTCCTAAACCTGGGTCTTGATCAACTAAAACTGAAGAACCTAAAACTGATGTTGCCCACTAAAACTACCACAGACTTGTGCTGAAAGTTGACATCAATGACCACTCACTCTTGACATAAATGACAACTCATCTACTTAAAATGTCCAATAATATCCCCTTTTGTTATTGATGGCAACCCAAATTCTTTTTACCAAACACTTGACCTTTTTCTTGTTCCGGTCCCCCCTGGGACATTGCTCCCCCTGACTCAATGCTCTCTCCTTAAACCAAATATCTCCCCCTTAATAAAATCTCCCCCCTTTGAAATCAATGGCAAAGGGTCACCTTTGGGGCTCAGGGCTAAGAATGAATCTCTTAGCTTAGCCCCTCCCCCACCTCCTTTTGAGGTGGTTAATTCTGGGGTGGGAGTATTTCTACTCCCATCAAGCACTGGTATTTACCTTTTTCATATTTCCTTCTCATTTGATCCTTATTATTCCTTTGACTATTTCTATTCATGCCCATGTTCTTGTTCCTATTCATGTTCATATCCATATTCATGTTCATGTTCATGCTTGGTTCTAGAATATCTGCTCTACACCACTTTGTTGTATGTCCATCATTATTGCACTGATAAAACTTAATATTATTATTCCTTGGAGGTGCAAATATCTTGGGATTTCTCTTAGTTAAGCCATCTTTGTTCTTGTTATGTACCTTTCAACCTTGTGACAAAACTAATTACATGAGTAGAAATACCCATGGAAAAGTTGCATGTTTTTGAGGTTTCCATATTCCTATATTTCATGTGTCCTACACTATGAAGCCATGTGCCCAAATATATGACATGAGAAACATCATCCATTAAAATTTCCTTGCCTTGACCTCATTGGTCTCTTAGTCTCTTTTCCTCTATGCTGGTTCATGTTCCATATATTTCCTTTTTGTGCATTGTACCTTTCCTTGTTGAAATTTCTATTGTCCAACTCATCCTTAGAAGTTTCCCTTTCACTTACACTATCTTCTTCTAAAGTTTCTTCTTCTTCAAAACTTGAGGTCAACTCTTCTTCTTGTTTCTTTTAATCTTGTTCAAAACCAAGACTTTTTTTGTTTGTTGACCTTATTTGTACCTTGATTATCTTATCCAAATTCTTTGAACTCTTTTCAAACTTGTTTAGCTTATCCTTGGAATTTTCTAAATCTTCCCTTAGTAGAGCTACTTCTTGTTCTAACTTTTCACATTCTAAGACCTTTGCTTCTAACTTATCCTTGAACTCCTTTGTATTAGCCATTGACTTGTTTAAATCTTCTATAAGCTTTCCTCTCTCTTCATCACATTCTTGAAACTAAAATTCAAGTTGGGAGATTTTCTTTCTTACCTTATTTAAATTTTTAAGAGCATAAATAATATCTCCCTCAAGATCAACTCCTCCTTTTTCTATTTCTTCCTCTATTTTTTTGCCTTTTTAAACATCTTCATTTTATTTTGACTTATCTTCTATAGGATCACCTTATTATTCTTCTAGTGCCATTAGAATATTCTCTTTTGGTCCTTCAAGTGTATCCTCATATTCATCATAACTGAAACTGAAATCACTCCTAGTACAACTATCTTCAAGATGTCTAAAATTACCACATCTAAAATGCTTGAGAATTATTGGTGATCTTTTCTTAACTTCTTTTTCTTCAATCAAAAATATGACTTCATATTTATCATTACTTGAAGAACTAGCATCACTATCACTTGAGTACTTACTTGCCTTGTTTGAATAGGAGCTCCTCTTTTGTATTTGAAAGAACTTATTTCCTTGTTTACCTTGTTCATCCTTAACTTTATTTTGGTACTTGTATATTTATGATTCCATGTTATTATGATCATATTTTTCTTCATTATTGATATTTATGGATTCTTGAAAATCAATTGCATAGTGACCATACTTTCCATAATTAAATAATCTAATAGATTTTGCATCCTTAAATCTTCTTGAATCCTTATTCCTTCTGCCATAATTTGCTTCTTCATCACTGGATGACTCATTTCTTTATTTTTTGTCCTTTATATTCTTAATCACTTTGAAGGTTGCTTCCTTTCGAAGATTAGGTTCCTCTTTTGTTCTCAGCTCAAATGTTGTAAGAATACCAAGTAACATATCTCTTGTCAAAGAATCACCATCCTTTGCTTCTTCTATAGCTGAAATATTTTTAATAAACCTTGTTGGGAGATACCTTAAGATCTTATCACAAACATCTGATTCTTTAACATTAATTCCAAGTCCTTGCATAGCATTAACAACCTCATAAACACAAATTAGATAAGTACTAATTTCTTCCTCATTCTTCATTCTTAATTATTCAGATTATCCTTTGATATTTTGTATCTTTGCCTTTTTGACACTTTTATCTCCTTCATATATGCTTTGTAACTTATCCCAAATTCCATTACATCTTTACAATGCATAAATTTTATTGATTATGTTCTATGCAAACCTCTAAAAATTTCATTCATTACTTTTTAATTGTAATGATATGGAAGCTTACCTTCCTTATCTATAGGTGGATCAGCTAGTGGTATGTATCCATTTTCAACTGCTTCCCCAATTTCATTGCCAAGTGCCATCAGGTGAACCTTCATTATCATAATCCAATATATAATCACTTCCATTAAAAATTGGTGTTGAATTATCTAAGGACACATTCTTAGAATCCATTGTGTTCTTGAAATATTTTCCTTCAAGTTGTTAAACTCTTTTGAAGTAACCCGCTCTAATACCAATTGAAGAACACAAGCTTATATTGAGAGGGGGGTGAACAGTATAAGACCACTTTTTACTTTTCTTTCCCAATAAATATTATGCAATGTATATATAGAAATATCAACAACAGTAATAAAAGTAATGCACAAATCACCACACATAATAGAGACACCAATTTTACATATTTCACCCAATATGGGCTACTCCATGGAGAAAATTTCTTTAAAATTTTCTTAATCAATCTCTTGGGAATCCTTTCCCTATTACAATTTTTATGGAACTCTTGTCCAAAGGAGACACCAATCCTATAATAAAGTTTGTGGATCTCTATCCATAGGATAAATCATTTCTCCTTAGCTCTAACTGGTGATATTCTAGAAGAACTATTGCTCCTACTACTTTGGCTAATGGATATCTATCCACTGAAGACACCTGTTCTCACTACCCTGTATAATGGATATCTATCAATTGGATATGGTTTTCCTCTATACTCTAAACCTTAAAAGATCTATCTTAAATCTACACTAAACATAATCCTCTAGTATAGAAAAAATCTGCTCTATATCTATCTCTAATCTGGCACAAATATGTCCTCAAATATGCATCAAACTCGATCCTCAAATCTATACTAAACATAGTCCTTAGGTCTAGCACAAATATATCCTCAATATCTATTCTATGATCTGCATAAAATAAATTCCTTCAATCAAGCATGAATATACCCTTAATATATGTCCTCTGATCTACACTAAACACAGTCCTTCGGTCTAGCACAAATCTATCCTCAATCTCTGTCCTCAAGCCTTAACACAAAGCTTGACTCAATTTAAAATCAACACTACTAGATCTACCTCAAAACTTAACTCAAGGTTTGAACAAATAAATCAATCAACTCTGATCATAAGTCTTCTCAAAGACTTATCTCAAATATACCTTGTAAGCTTCTACAAAAGCTCACACTAATCTATCCACAAGTCCTCTCTAGAACTTGTCCAAATATGCTCAACAAGTACTCACTAGAACTTATCTAATTTTTCCCAACAAGTCATTACTAGAACTTGTCCAAATATCATCTTAATATCTTTCCTCAAATTTGTATTGTAAGCTTCCACAAAAGCTCACACAAATCTATCCACAAGTCTTCTCTAATACTTGCCTCAAATATACTCAACAAGTCCATACTAGAACTTGTCCAATATCATAGAAACATAAAGAGAATTTTTAGAGACTCAATATGCTTCAAATTCATCACAATGCTAAATTACTTTCAATCAATATTTTAGAAACATATAGAGAAATGTTAGAGACTCAATATGCTTCATATTCACCACAATGCTCAATCACTTTCAATAAATATTTTAGAAACATATAGAGAATTGTTAGAGACTCAATATGTTTCACATTTACCACAATGCTCAATCACTTTCAAGAACTTTTCTAGAAACATATAGAGAATTGTTAGAGATTCAATATGCTTCACACTCACTAAATCTCAATCACTTTATCAACTCAATTTAGAATATAGAAAAATAGAACAATTTGTTTCATAGAACTTGAACAATCACTTTGTACGTCTAAAATTTTTGCACCCTTACCTTCAGGTAGATGGATCTGCGCCCAAAAGGGGGATGGGAAAAGGATAGGTCTACACCTCGGATGGAGAGACACTTTGAATCATGCCCTCTTTGGTGATTTGTCGACGGATGGTGGGTTCACCAGGAAGCATTTTGGGGCAGCTTTCGAGCCTAGGCTAGGAATGAATTGGATGTGTTCATTTTAGTTTAAAAACACTCAAATACCTAGGTTGGCCAGAATGAAGCTAAACTATTCTATATGCAAATTGTGATTTATATGCAGAAAAAAAACAGAAATAAACTCTAAATGCAATGCTTGAAAGGAAAAGGAAAGATCTTACCCGGTTTCGGATGTCTGATGAAGGTTCGACTTTTTGAAGCAGTCCAAATCGTCTCTAATTCTGCAAATTCATCTGCAATTGGATAGAATCGCCTGCAATTTTGCAGGTTCATCTGTAATTATGTAGATTCATCCGAAATCAGATGAAATCTTCTGAAATTAGATGAAACAACACATATGGATGCCAAAACAAGGGAAAATACAGTGCAAAATGCTATTTAAAAGGATAAAACATTAACTGAATGCTTAATTGATCCTAGAAAATCCGATAAAATCTGAAATAATGAAATGCCCTTATGTTTTAAGTGGAATTGATCCTAAATGCAAAATGTCATTAAGAATGAGGTGAACACCGGATGCAATACAAAATAAAGATCTAAACTAATGTAAATTGATTAATTGAATCACTAGGAAATGCAAACCTCAGATCTTGATTGCCCCCAAGAGGAGTACAGTCAAGATCACCTGAAATGGTACCAGATCATCTCCAATAGAGATGAGATCATATCTAATTTGAACAGGATCGCCTACGACGATCCAAGCTTCCTCTGATTGATGCAAAATGAAAACCTGCAAATGGATCTAGAAAACTTATGCGAATAATCAAATTTCAAGATGTTCTAATAGGGTATGGAGCTTGGGTTGCAGGAAATCGATCATCCAGGGTGGGTTTAATGGAAATCAAGGTTTAAATAGGATTGATGGGGGAGTTAGGAGGTTAGGAGTCATCCCAATCTGGGAGATCTCTAGCGAAACATCCTCCAACGAGAATGGGAGTTGGAACTGTTTCCAATTATGAAAATTTGGTTTTTGAATGAAATCATCTGGACGTTCGGTTCTAGACGATCTCATCCAATTAGGGATGATATCATCAAATCGACGACGATATCATCCAACTACCATAACTGCCTCTATATTTGGCACAAAAAATGAGGCAGGTGGTTAAAATGTGGTTTTACGATTGATTTTTGAATTATTACCTTAGGGTAAATTAAATTGCGTCAATTTTAGGGTGTTACATTTTGCCCCCTCTTTAGCAAATTTTCTATAGAAAATGCGTTAAAGAAGAGATTGGCACGCTTTACGAGAAAGCAAAAATTTATTCCAATTTTTAGGTGACGATTCTAAGTCGAATCGTGCAACTGATGACTATGGTGCCCCCTCCGAGTTTTTAACCAAATTGGACGTTTGGTAAAAATGCGAAAGAGTTAAAAAAGTGCATTTTTAATATATATATATTTAGAAAATAGGGTAAAACCTAATTTCATTTTTATTTTCACTGTTACCATTCCAGAGCTCTGAGGTCGGAGAAATGGTGGAGACCGAGCATCGAGCGACGGTAGTGCGATGAGGGATGCGAGTAAGGTTTCTAATATTTTCTAAAAAATTTTAGCTTTAAATTTTTATGTTTAGATTGAATTTTTGTTGGATTTTAGGGCATCGTAGCCGTATTTCACCGTGTTGACGAAGTCGAGATGAGATCGTCTCGATTTTGACAAAATCATCCCAATTTTAGCAAGATCGTACCAAATGATCTTGACGAATTCGGGACGGTTACATCCAATTTGGGACGATTCGACTGTTAGGGCCGAATCGTATAGGGTGAGATGATTTCGTCGAAACAAGGATGATCTCATGAAATTAGGAATGATATCATCCAATAATGGATGATATCAAAAAATTGTTAGGCAATTTTTAATTTGTTGATGTTATTGATTGTTTTATGATGTACTAATTATTGATTTTTGTTGTTTGTTTTGTAGAAGGAATTGCTAAAAAGTCGAGAGTGGAAATATGGTGGGTTAAGAGATGATTTGGCCGCACTGACCCTAGTAGAGAGGGATACTTTAGGGGCAGTGGGACTACAACATGTGGCAGAGATGCCACAGGTGCCTACAGATATGGGGCTATTGACAGCCCTAGCAGAGAGATGGTATCCATGATCATCTTGCTTCTAGCTACCGATAGGGGAGATGACTCCCACTTTGGAGGATGTATGGAGGATTTTGTGAATCCCCATCTAGGGTAGATTTATTGCTGCTTCGACCAGTTGTGGCCGAGCGATGCTGAGATTGACTGGCGATGCTAGCTTCGTCCTGGAGAAGGGCAGAGTGAACATCGAGACTTTGAGACATACAGATGGAGTATCCACCTTGACTAAGGTGTTGGCTGGGGTGGTAGGTGGCTTATTTCTATGCCACCAGAGTGGATGTAGAGTACCATGGCTACTTGTAGATGTCATCTATGACATGAGAGAGCACATATACCAATTTTCTTGGGGGTCGTATGTTCTATGCCGCTTGTACAGGATCCTCCATGGGATCGTGTACAAGAGAGGCAAATGTGTGGTGTTGACTTCACTCCTCTAGGTCTGGTGCTAGGAGCACATCATAGTGAGGTGACCTGTGGGGCTACCATTGATAGGGGTTGACCAGGAGAGGCCCATGGTGTTCTACTGGTGGCTGTGGAGAGGCTCACAGAGGAGAGCCGATTTACCTACCTCTCGTAGGTTGATAGATGATTTGACTCCAGACCAGATTACCTGGAGGCCATGGAGAGAGCTTCCAGGGTGGCCAGAGGATGGGTATGAGTTGGCTCGCATCAGGCGAGTCATTTGGATGAGATTGGAGTGGGGTGAGGTAGAGCTCCATCGGTATGATCGAGTCCTCCATCAGTTCGGGCTCCAACAAGGGATCCCGATGATGAGGGATTACGAGTTTTTGAGGATGGTGCAGGATGCCACAACATTGAGTGGGGTCCCAGACATGCGACATTTTATGAGCCACAATGAGGATGATGCCCCCATCCAGCCAATAGATGGGGATGACGCAGGGGTTGCCATGGGTTATGATGCATGGTATGCCACTATTCACCCTCCATGTTTGATGAGGGTGAGGGGACTTGTACATGCGGTTGTGCAATGGATTGTACAACAGTGATAGGCTGCATCTCAAGGAGAGAGTAGATAGAGAGGACAAGCACCTTCTACATATAGGAGGGTTAGGATGCGGGGTGGACATGTGGTGTCCACGGGTGCTCAAAAAACATAAAGGACATAGTCTAGGGAGAGGTAGAGGTGAGAGTAGAGGAGGGAGAGATCTTCTCCTCCATAGGTAGATAGGTCTCCTTCACCCGATAAGGGCAAGGGTGTGGAGGTAGGAGAGAGTAGTGAGATGGCAGCTCTCCGGGTGGAGAATGCCACACTACGGAGGTAGGTGTAGGGTCTCCAGGTGATGGACACTACACTGCGAGGACAGATACAGAGTCTACAGGTAGAGGTCCTACGGCTCAGGGAGAGAGGAGGAGGAGCTAGGGCCTCCGAGTTGGCACGGTCGATGGCACAGATCACATTTTATCATGGGATGTACTACACTTTGGCCCCTGAGGGCCGTAGAGAGGAGTTGCCTGTAGACATAGCAGGACCTATTCGGGTTGGATCATCATCCAGGACTTCATCGAGGATAACTTTGAGGACACAGACTATAGATGCATTTATAGGACCACCTCCTCCAGATGAGGCAGAGAGCTCGAGAGGCTCTAGGAGATAGATAGATGAGGTGTATATATATATATTTGTAGATTTTGTACGATGATTGAGTATGTCGAGTCATGTATTGTGGCATACCAATCGATATGATGGATGTATATATTTTGATGATGATATATATGTAGATATATGTTTTTGTCATGTGACTTATGTTCGTAATGATGCTTTGTGAATTTATGTTTTCATATGATTGCATGTCGTGAAATGTTTATGGTTTTCTCATGCTATAAAATTAAATGAAAAATGTGTTTGTGACAACAAATGTGTGGATGAAAATGAAAATAGAAAAAAAAATACTTTTAACAATAAACCATGAAGGATGTAGACGTTGTGACATGACCATTTGATGGAGTCACCGCTCGCTAGGTCATTAAGTTGATCTTGTTATGGGTAGTATTGCAAAAGTAGTTGGTTTTTCTTAAGAGTAATTCTTAAGGCTTTTGGTGATGAAAAAGTAATGATGTTTTGATGTTTTTTTAGAATAGGATTTCAAATAACTTTAAGCAAGAAAACATGAGAGAATGATTTGTGTGTAAGTATAGAATTCCTAAGTGTGATGGGCAATTTAATGTGTACTTAGGAATCAAAAATCGAAATGATAAAATGGTATGAAAATTTCATTTTTCGATGAAGCATGTGTTTGCAAAGAATAATTAAGTCACATATTTTTATAAGTTTATAAAACGCTTGTGGACACACAAAAATTAAAATGATGACTTGCGCTAGGCATAGAATTCCAAAGTGCGGAATTATACCATCATCGCGAAAAATCATGATGGAAGAAAATATGATGTTTTATTTGATAATTTTTACGATGGGTATAAAATTATGTAAATATGACTTGCGCTAGGCATAAAATTCCAAATTGGTTAGGAATTATACCATCATCGCGAAAGTAAATATTTTGATTGTAAGATTTTATTGCAAGATTTTGAAATATTTTGATATTTTTAAAAAATAAAATTAAAGTTTAAGAGATCGCGAAATTGACTTACACTAGGCAAAATTCGCAAGTATGAAAATTTTGAATTTATAATTTCTTGAAAATGATGCCATCATAATGAAGTCAATGTTTTTGTAAGCAATAACTATTTTGCAAAAAATAATGGATACCTTTTTTTTTTTTTTAGAAATTTCAAAATCATATTTTAATTTATTTCAAAGAGAAATTTAAATTTATCCAGAACCAGTGTGTGCAAATGTGAGTTCATTACCCATTTTGATTTAACATAATGACACAAAATCTCCCAAAGATCAACTGTGTGTGCTTTGTAGTGTTCATTTACCGATTTTGAGTAAGGTATTTTGATGCAAGCAATTTGAATGAACCAATGTGTGTGCGATTGAAGATTCATTAACCATGATTTTTGTGCATGTAACCGTACCAAACTACTATGTAAGTTAGGTCATCAAAAGTTAGCTAATCCACAAGCTGACATAGGTCTGTACAAAATAAGGTCGCTAATGTGACAGACGTGTCACCACGCGAGAAGGAGTTACCCAAGGCCAAGCAAGTTGGGCACAAATCACTTGTTATGGGGTTTACCTCACAGTTTTGGAATAATTGAGAATTCCAGGGATTCAAGCTCATTCACCCTTCTTTTATTTTCAAAGGGTAGGGGGAATTTTATTGCTTTTATTTTTCTATTTTCTTGCTTTTTCTTATTTTAGACTTTGATATTTGATATTTCTTGGTTATTGCTTGGATTTCTTGTTGTATTTTGAACATTGCTCTTTTTTTTTCTTTTTTTTCTTCTTCTTTTTCTTTCTATTCTAGGGATACTTGCTCAGCTTAGATGTGGAGCAAGGGATTTTTATTCCGGGTAGGGGTGAGCTTGTCCTTTTGCCAATTCTCAAAGATTCTAGACCATGCACATGATAGGATAGCGAGGGAAACTTTTCACTTAAGAGACCACAACTACTGTGTAGTATTGTTTTCTGAATTTGCAACAAATCATTTTAATATGTAAAAGTGGATTTGATTCAAATAAATAGCGAGATCAGTTCCCAAAACTCAAAATATTAGTTATTGCAATAGTGCTTCGATATAAGAGAGATTTATAGTCATAATGCTAAGATCAAAAATATTTATTCATGTGGATTTAAAGTGCATGGTCCAAGATAACTTTTAAATTCATCCAAAACAAAGGAAAATATAACCGCAAAATTTCAACTTTGGTAATGTAAATGAACATGTTTTTGATAGTTTTAATGATTTTTTATTTTTGTTTGATTTTGAATTATTATGTAAATTGCTTGAAATGAGAAAAGCTATGCAATGTAAATGTTTTTGATGGTTTTGAAGTTTTTATATGAATTTTTGAAATGAGAAAACATATACAATTATGTACAATGATGAGTCATTTTGTTTTTAAGCATAATATCATTTAAGATGCATAATGTTCATGGGTTCCTTGAGATATTTTCCATCCAAGGTTGCCAATCGATATGCACCCGATCCAAATTTAGCAATGATGATGTATGGTCCAAGCCAATTGGGCTGAAATTTGCCTTTATTATCTTTAGTTGCATTAGTATTCTTTTGATTTTATTTTAAGACTAGATCACCGACTTCAAAATATCGGTTATGCACTTTCTTTGAATATGCTCTTTTGAGCTTGTTTTGATAGGCACGAAGATGTTCCAGAGCATTGATGCACTTCTCATCTAGAAGCTCCATCTGACTGAATCTCCCAGCATGATATTCATCTCCTACTTCAGTATCTTGAAGTAGCAGAGCCAAAGAAGGAACTTCTAGCTCGAAAGGAAAGACAACTTCAGCACCGTAAACCAAAACAAAAGGTGAAGCACCTGTGGGAGTACGAACACTGGTGCGATAAGCCCACAAGGTAGGATATAATTGCATATGCCAGTCACGGCCTGATTTGTTAACTAATATTTTGAGAATTTTAATTAAGGTTTTATTTGATGCTTCAACTTGGCCATTACCCTGAGGATAATAGGGAGTGGACCAACGATGTTGAATTTTATATTTTTGACATAATTTTTTAACATATTTATTTTTTAAACAAGTTCCATTATCTGAGATGAGATTTGAAGGAATTCCAAACCTACAAATGATTTGATTGAAAATAAATTTTGAAACTTGGGTTCCCATGCAAGAAGCTAAAGGTATAGCTTCTACCCACTTTGTGAAGTATTCAGTTGCTGTTATGATGAATTTGTGACCATCAGATGATATAGGATTGATTTTTCCAATGATGTCTAAACCCCATTTAGAGAAGGGCCAAGGAGATGAAATAGCTTGGAGTTCTTGAGCAGGAGCGTGGACAAGGTCAGCATGCTTCTGGCACTTGTCGCAATGGCACACGTAATCATGTGCATCCTTTTCCATGGTAGGCCAAAAATATCCTATTCTAAGGAGTTTCTTAGCTATGGCACTACCACTAAAGTGTCCTCCACAAGATCCATCATGGGCTTCACTTAAAGCTCTTCTAGATTCATCTAGATTTAAACATCGTAATAAGATACCTTCAAAGGATCTCCTATACAAAGTATTGCCAACTATTATGAAGTGAACTGCTCGCTTACGTAATAACCGACGTTGGTTTCTATTGAAGGTTTCGGGGAAAGTTCCCATCTGGAGAAAATTAAGGATGTCGATGTACCATGGTTCAGGAGTAATTTCATTGATTAGAAATATATCCAATGGCTCTAAATAGGATTTGGTGGAAGCAGGTTCCTGGAGTCGATGAATAATGATAGTAGCATAATCGTCATCCAACTCCAAGGGTAATAAGGAGGCGGCTACAGCCATAGCATCATCAATCACGGTTACTAGTTCTAGGAATAGCTTCTAAGGTGACCTTATCAAACAAGGACAACAACTATAATACATAGGCTTTATATGGGTGAATTTTATCATCTCGGGTCTGATAAACATCATTAATTTGATTTATCACTAATTGAGAATCACCAAAAACTAATAAGTCTTTAATTTTTAGTGCTAAAGCGACTCGCAATCCAAGGATTAGAGCCTCATATTCGACAGTATTATTTGTGCAAGCAAATGTTAATTTAAAAGATAATGGTATAAGGTGCTTCTGAGGGGATATTAAAATAATACCTGCACCAGCCCCACTCATGCATCGGGCTCCATCAAAATATAAAGACCATTGTTTCGAATGATCCTCCTCTAGGTTGAGGCATTCATCAGGAAACTCAATGATGAGGGGATGAGTGGCTTCTAAGGGTGCAACAACTAATTGGTCTACTATGATTTGACCCTTAATGGATTTTTGACCTATGAATGTGAGCTCAAACTCACTTAGAGCAAGAACCCACTTAGTCGTGCGATCGGATAGATAAGGTCGGCTCATGAGATACCTTAGGGGATCAGATTTGGCAATGACATATGTCTTTTGACTAAGCATATAATGGCACAATTTCTATGTAGAAAATACAACTGCCAAACATAAATTTTCTAGTGATGTATAACGAGTTTCATAACTTATTAATGTTCTGCTAATATAATAATTTGCTCGTTCTTTCTTCTCATTATCAAGTTGAGCTAACATAGCTCCTAAGGCAAATTCTGAAGCAAAAATATACAAGATGAAAGGACGATCAGTTTTGGGAGGCGCAAGCATAGGAGGACTTAAAAGATATTGTTTTATTTGTTCAAAGGCTTCTTTACATTCATCATCCCATTGAAAGAGGATATTTTTCTTAAGCAATTTGAGAAAAGGTCCAGTTTTGTCCGCCAACTTATCAATGAAATGATGGATAGCTTGAAGTTTACCTTGTAAACTTCGTAACTCAGATATGTTTTTAGGAGCTGGCATATCAATGATAGCCTAAATTTTAAGAGGGTCAATTTCTATGTCGTGCAAAGAAACAATAACCCCCAACAATTTACTTGACTTAACTCCAAATATACATTTTTCTGGGTTTAAACGGATATGGTATTCTCTTAACCGATCAAATACTTTTCTCAAATCATCTAAATGTTCATCTTCTTCAGCAGAACGGGCTATAATATCATCCACATAATCATGCAGAAATATCATACATCATATCATGAAAAATGTAAGTCATAGCTCGTTGATAGGTTGCACCTGCATTCTTTAATCCGAATGGCATTACTTTCCAACAAAAGGTTCCCCAAGGGGTGATAAAAGTTGTTTTAGCTTGGTCTTCAGGAGCTATCCTGATCTGATTATAACCTGAGAATCCATCCATAAGGGATAGCATCCCACTTCCAAGTAGTAAAATCAATGATCTGATCCATATTAGGAAGAGGGAAATCATCTTTAGGACATGCAACGTTGATGTCTCTAAAGTCTGTACAAACCCTAATCTTGGTTGCTTCTTTTTTAGTTACAGGGACAACATTAGAAATCCAATCAGCATAATCAATGGCTTGAATGAATGTAACATTTAGGAGTTTTTCTAACTCACCTTTGACTAGTAGGGCAACCTTAGGATGCATTTTTCTAAGTTTTTGTTTAACTGGTTTCGCATCCGGTCGTACTACTAGATGATGCATAACTACAGAAGAGTCTAAACCAGGCATATCTGCGTATGTCCAAGCAAAAACATCACTATATTCTGTAAGAAATGCAATGTATTTGTTTTGTTTTTCTTCATTTAATTCTGATCCAATGTTGACTATGTGAGAATTCTCTTCTGTTCCAATATTAACTTTTATGACACTTTCCACTTCCATATGTAAGTCTCTTTCAAAATTAGGAGGGGCGGGTGACACACCCAGTTCTTGTAATTCTTCTAAGGTCAACTTAGATAATTCCTCTTGAGGGGTTGTGGCCTCAAGATGAGCTATAGGTGGTATAGACCCATCAAAATAAAAGCCATTATGCAATAATTCTCCAATGGAAATATCATGGAAAATGTCACCCTCTAATTGTTCGTTCGACTCAGCAATCATTTCGGGGTAAGCTATAGACAACATATTACAAGAAAATAACTTACCCATAGACTTAAGGATCTCTTGTTCGTCTAAATAATCTTGATAGGGTATTAAGTGATCATCATCCTCAAATGGAAATGGCTGACACTTACTAGAAAATAGGCCTATACCGCATCGGGCAGGCCATGCTTCGACCTCAAAAGGTTCTTTCATGCCATTCTGGAAAGGTCCCAAACCTTTCCCTTCATATCCTAATTTAAGCATTATAGGTTTAGCTTTGATATATTTATCGAAAAAATAACATTGAGCATATCCATCATAATTGGTTTTAATATTTCTAGGTATTCTACCCCAATCATATCCCTTATAAATGAAGGCACAACTCCCGACTTGGTAAATACTTCCCATAGGTTGTGGCAAGCCCAAAGTGCGAGGAGACGGTGGTAATTTGTTTAAGGCAAGGGAATCTTGTATGGAAAAAGATGTTTCTTCTGATGTTATGAGGATTTTGGACAAATCAGGTAATAGTTCATCAGACAAAGCATATGAGGTAGAAGGAGCCTCTTCTATGGCTTTAGATGCAGAAAACACAAATTTGGTAGATGTGGATGGAATAGAGGTTGTAATAGGTGGAATTACTATGGATTCAGATGGTGTAGGGGTAGAACAAAGAGGAGTTATCATGGGACTAGTATTAGATGTAGATTTTGGTGGAGATTCCTTAGGAGAAGGCTGAGGAGATGGAGATGTCATAGGTGTAGATGGAGGAGATGATATCTTAGGTGTAAGTTTCACACGTTTAGAAGGAAAGGCAGAATTAGGATGAGTAGAAGATAATGCGGGGCAAAATTGAATCCCAATAGGTTCTGCCAAAGCGCACATATCAAATGGTCTAGGATCACCATGAATGGTGACCAATTGATTCTTGAATTCGAATTTGACACATTGGTGTAAGGTAGATGGTACAACTCACATTGCATTGATCCAAGGGTGACCCAAAAGTATATTGTACGATGCAGGGCAATGTACAATAAACACGGTCGTATCCAAAGTTCTCGGACCAACTTGCAATGGAATTGTAATAACTCCACATGTTTCTTGTATTTCATCATTAAAGGCTTTTATGATCATATCTGTTCTCTTCATCTCATCACTTCTAAATCCAAATCTCTGGTAAAAGTCAAAAGTACAAATATTTAGGGATGAACCATTATCAATTAAAAATCTTTTGATAGCTACATCTCCGATTAATGCAGTAATGTACAAGGGATTGTCTTTATGTAAACTATGAAGTGGGATATCTTTATCGCGAAAGTCAATACAATCAACTTCACGAGGTATAATAGTATTTGCCATAGCTTCAGGTTGTATGTCTTGTGGTACCATCATTTGACTTAATGTACGCATTAACTCTTCCCTATGTGTGGGAGATGATCTTAGAAGGTCTAAGAGAGAAATCCTTGTTGTAATATTAGAAAGTTGTTCATTGATATCATAAGGGGGTTTGGGTTGAGCATTTGATGCATTATTTCCTCTACTAGGAACCTTCAGAACAAACGGGGCTGACTTATCATTATGATTTTGATCTTGTTGAGAATTTTGGGCCTGTTGTCTAGTAACGGCTCCGATGGTACCCACAATATTATTGTGTGCATGGTGAATGGGTCATGGTCTAGCATTTATGGCTTGCTCATTAGGGAGGATTTGTTGTGAGGATGGTCATGTCGTGACCCTTCTTGGAAATGGTTCCTCTGGAACCATCTGAGCTGTGATAGGGAGAATAGGTTCTGACTCATCTTCAGAGCTATTTGATTGTTCGGATGTAATATCTAGGTCACTTTCTATTTCAGAATCCGTATCACTTGGATATGTTGTTGGAATGTTATGTATGGGTCTAGTGGTGACCACAGGATAATGTTGTCCCAAATATCTCAAAGTCTTGAGAAGGTACATGTCCACTAATGGTTCCCACATATCGGGTTGGATGGGGAACATTATGATGCTCGACTTGATTAGCCACTTCTTTACCGTGTTTAGGTAAAGGATGTTGAAAAATGTCCAATGTTTGATTTGCATTCTGATTCTGATTTTGTTGTGTATCTTTCTGAGCATTGTTTGGAGCATTTTGTTTTGGTTGGAAATTTTGTACTTCCATTTCATTGTTATCAATCAAGTCTTGTATTTTATGTTTTAATCTCTTGCAAGAATTTGTTGAATGTCCAGGTCCTCTATGGAAATCACAATGTAGGTCAGCTCTATATCCAGGTATGGTTGTATCAGGTTCCCAAATATTAGGTAATTGTATTAGACCTCTTTCTAATAACTATGGCAAGATAGTGGATAAAGGTTGATTTAACCTAGTAAATTCTCTCGGAGGTCTATCAGGAGCCTTCAATACAAACTTCTCTGTAGTTTTCACAGCATTAACATTCGTAGTATTTCTACTGTCGATGACTCCATCACCCACAACCTGCTTATTCTTATATTGATTTTTAGATGCCTTATCATCATCCTTCTTCTTAAATTGGCCTCTTCTAATGAGGGCATCTTCAACTCTTCATGCTAAGTCTATAGCCTTCAATGTAGTAGTTGAAAGCTCATAGGACAATTGTTCTTGCAAGTTATTGATAAAAATGTCCAACATCTCTCTATGGGGTAATGCAAAGTGTAATTTCCCTAGCATCTATCTCCATATTGCTAGGAAATCGGTAAAGCATTCATCTTTGCCCTGTTTCAAGTTGTACAAATCCTTAATTGTCACATGCCTCTCTATGTAGGCACTAAATTGGTGGACAAATGATTCAGCTTGTTTCTTCAAAATTTCTCAAAGAATTGGTAGGCAATTGATAATACCATTCCAATGCCATGCCTCCCAAGATTTTTGGGAACATCTTTAGCAATAGCAAATCGTCATGAGATATATCATGACATGCTATTCTAAACATACGAAGATGCTCTATGGGATCTTCGGTTCCTTTATATATAGGGAGAACATGCATAGGAAAATGCTTAGGATAAGGTTGGGCAACCACTATGGGATCCAAAGGTTGACTACACATCTCTCGATAGTTATATGAGGGAGGTAGGGGTCTATCTTGGTCCATGCGGGAAACTAATTGTTTCACTATGGTTTCAAGATTACTGGATTGTCCACCATACTGATTCGGTTGCATTATGGTATTGGTTCTTTGAGTGTATGAAGGGGTGACATAAGGATTCGATGCCAAATTACTATTATGCAAAGCATTACTAGGAAGGGTGTTATGAAGTGGATGTGGGACAATGTTCTATTGAACCTTTTGATGTTGATAGTTGGTATTTGGTTTCGGTTTAAGTTTCTATTGTTTTGAAATTTGTTGATTAATAGCTTGAGAGAATAAAGTGGTAAATGATGGTCTCTGAGGTGGAGGATTGTTCTTTGGTTTATTGACAGGCACTTTAGAATGTTGGGTTGTCTGATGTTGTTGCATGTTTTGAATCAGGGATGCCATATTTGCATTTGATGGTCCTGCTTGGTCACTTTCTTGATCTATGAATGAAAGAGGGTTTGTATGCATTTGAAATGCATTTTCTAAAGTGGCATGTGTTTCACTAATTCCAGCTTTATCTGCTAATACTGCTAGGTTGAAATCCTCAATGTTGGTTTTTACAAATTTTAGAAGGTGTTCCATAGATTTAAAGTTAACAGTTCCTTCTGGAGTCACCTTAGGTGATCCAGTTTCATCTTCTCTATTGATTTCTTCTTGTTCATAGTCTTCAGCAAGACTCCCATCATGGTGGTCATGAGCACCTTCCTCTTGATCTTGTTCTTCAAGAGGGGGATTTTGAGTAGGTGGTGGTTCCACCCACTCATCATCTATTTGTTTACCACTCCTTAGTTTAGGCATTATGGTAGATTTGAATTTTTGCAAATATATATGTTCTTATATATATATGCAGTGGAATTTAAGGAGGTATATATTATATATATATACCTAATTAATATAATGTATATATGTATGTATATATATATATATATATATATTTTATAGCTTTAATTTGCAAAAATTAAAGGAAAACAAGAAATACAAAATATTATAATATAAGTATTATAAATATTATAACCTAGCTCTCCAGAAACAACTTATAAATATCATTGATGGGTTCAAGTTCATCAAGTGTCATGTAATGCTCTTCTTCAAATTGAAAGTTGTCTTTCAAAAATTGGATAAAATGTGCTACAGTGATATGATCAACTTCAGAATTAGACACATAAAAATAGAGTTCATGACAATATTCTCGGTATAAGACTGCCCTAGGAACTCTACTGAATCTTCTTCTATCAGTCAAGACAACCTCTTGGTCTTCTATACGAGATAGAAATTTATGTACTACCACAACATTTTCAAGATAATCTTCAAAGGTGTATATGTCAGAGGAAATGATTGCTCATTTATCTGCTAGCCATCTATGGCAAGCTCTCTGAAGTTCATGATAGAAGGATAAGTTATCAAAATCCAGGATTCTATCTAAATCAAACCTCTTGATTTGTCTAAGTTCGGGTGCTCTGGACTCAATAATAGTTAACCTTCTATCCAATTCATCCCAATGTGCTTGAGATCTAAATCTAGGACCTCTAACTAGAGTAGAAATTTCTATGGTTGCTAGTTGAACACCAACATTAATCAAAACACCACGTCTTCTATTGTAATCTACCATCTAATGGATTGATAAGTCAAATGATCTAAAATTTTAAGTTCTCTATATTTTTTTTGTTTTCAAAATATTTTTAATGTGTTTCACGTCGGGTTCACCAAAGAATGTAGGTCTAAAATTTTTGCACCCTTACCTTCAGGCAGATGGATCCGCACCCGGAAGGGGGATGGGAAAAGGATAGGTCTACACCTCGGACGGAGAGACACTTTGAATCGTGCCCTCTTTGGTGATTTGTCGACGGATGGTGGGTTCACCAGGAAGCATTTTGGAGCAGCTTCCATGCCTAGGCTAGGAATGAATTGGATGTATTCATTTTAGTTTAAAAACACTTCAAATACCTAGGTTGGCCAGAATGAAGCTAAACTATTCTATATGCAAATTGTGATTTATATGCAGATAGAAAACAAAAATAAACTCTAAATGCAATGCTTGAAAGGAAAAGGAAGGATCTTACCCGGTTTCAAATGTCTGATGAAGGTTCAACTTTTTGAAGTAGTCCAGATCATCTCTAATTCTGCAAATTCATCTGCAATTGGACAGAATCACCTGCAATTTTGTAGGTTCATCTGTAATTGCGCAGATTCATCCAAAATCGGACGAAATCATCTGAAATCAGACGAAGTCACCTGACCGATTTCGTCAAAAACCTGCAACAACATAGATAGATGCCAAAACAAGGGAAAATACAGTGCAAAATGCTATTTAAAAGGATAAAAACATTAACTAGAATGCTTAATTGATCCTAGAAAATCCGATAAAATCTGAAATAACGAAATGCCCTTATGTTTTAAGTGGAATTGATCCTAAATGCAAAATGTCATTAAGAATGAGGTGAACACCAGATGCAATACAGAATAAAGATCTAAACTAATGTAAATTGATTAATTGAATCACTAGGAAATGCAAACCTCGGATCTTGATTGCCCCCAAGAGGAGTACAGTCAAGATCGCCTGAAATGGTACCGGATCATCTCCAATAGAGACGAGATCATCTCTAATTTGAACAGGATCGCCTGCGATGATCCAAGCTTCCTCTAACTGATGCAAAATGAAAACCTGCAAATGGATCTGGAAAACTTATGCGAATAATCGAATTTCAAGATGTTCTAACAGGGTATGGAGCTTGGGTTGCAGGAAATCGATCAGCCAGGGTGGGTTTAATGGAAATCAAGGTTTAAATAGGATTGAGGGGGGAGTTAGGAGGTTAGGAGTCATCCCAATCTAGGAGATCTCCAGCGGAACGTCCTCCAATGGTGCAGACACGCTTCTGCTAAGCTGGGAACGGGAGTTGGAACTATTTCCAATTATGAAAATTTGGTTTTTGAACGAAATCGTCTGGACGTTCGGTTCTAGATGATCTCATCCAATTAGGGACGATATCATCAAATCGACGATGATATCGTCCAACTACCATAACTACCTCTATATTTGGCGCGAAAAATGAGGCGGGTGGTTAAAAGGTGGTTTTACGGTTGATTTTCGAATTATTACCTTAGGGTAAATTAAATTGCGTCAATTTTAGGGTGTTACACACTTTAACACATTCACTTGACTAGGTTCAACCAAGTTTATTCAACCAACCACTCAATGAAATAATCCTTACTCACAAACCCTAGTCCAAGCATATGAACACTCACTCAAATATTTCCAACAATGCTTATCAACCAATCTCACATAACAATGATACTCATGTTCTTTTCAAACCCTATTTCAAGTTCTTCACTCAATAATCCACTTCAACAATAATTCTTATAGAACAAGGTTTTATCAACAACTCTTTATTAGAGAAAATATTGAAGCATTAATTCAACACACACTCAACAATGCTCACCTAACAATCCTTTTCACTCCAACTTTGCATACACAACAATCAACAATAAATCACTATGAATAATATTCCCATACCATATATTTTATGTAGAAGTGACCTTAGCAAACCTGTCTTAATCATAATTCCTTTCTTTGCAATTTCAATGGTTAGATGACAAAATCTCACTCTTAACACTTTCTCAAATATTCCTTAGAAAAAAATAAACAAAGCTCAAATACACCTTATTGCTACTACTTGTAATTAACATTCATCAAATCATGCACAAAAATAATTACTTGGATACACCTTATAATATCTAACTTAAAATAATATCCAACACCACAAAAACCTCAATCAATCTTTAAAACACCTTTATTTCCTTTTGAAAACCTAAAACAAATAATACCAAAAATTTATTTTGCATCAACCTTATAACTCCCCAAAAATCTCACATGCCAAACAAAATATGCAAAAATTAAATTTTAATACCTCAACAAACTTCGAAAATTCTGATGCTCAAACTTAATGCATACCTTGTTATCCCCCAAAAGGGTTTCGACATGATTCAATCTACCGTCTCCCCAAGTTCCAAGTGCCTTAGAGCTTTGGAGCCGACCACATGGGTTAGAGTCACCCACGTGAAAGAAGGTGAACTTCCTTTCCTTTCAACCTTGCTTCGCCACATTTTCCAACACAAAACAAAATTATCCTCCACAAGGATTTGAACTTGTGCCTCTCACTAACCTCACGTATTGCTACTGCTTTTGTTGCCAACTGCACTACCAGTGGTTGGTGACCAAGGCTCCCTCCTTGGTGGATGAAATTATTTCACCTCCTCTAAGCACATTTTTAAAAATTAAAAACTTTTCGTTGCACACCACGATTCACATGAAATTCGAATAGCATAGGATTTAATTCGAAAGCATTGGAGATTTTGGTAAGGTGGATAATACCCCTTTTATACACATGATAAATGTTCTTCCCACGTCGGCGCTAGAAATTTGAATTCAAAATTTAAATTAATATAAATAACCCTCCTTAGGGTTAGTTAAAAATTAATATAAATTAACTTATAACTAATATCAAAATTAATTAATAATTAATTTGAATAACTTAAGTAAATTAAATTATAAATTAATTTATAATAAAATTATATTAATTAATTTATAATTAATTTAAAACTTCCCTTTATAATATTGAAGAACACAAGCTTATACTGAGAGGGGGGTGAACAGTATAAGACCTCTTTTTACTTTTCCTTTATACTTCAAAACAATAAAGCAATATATCCAAAGCAATATCAAAACAATGCACAAGATCATCCACAAAGTGACACAGCCATTTACGTGGTTCATCCACAAAACTTTTCTCTAAAAGTTATCTCAAAGTTCTTTGGGAAACCTTCCCAATTACAATGTTTATGAGCCTCGGCTCAAAGGAGAAACCTTCCCCCAATCTGAATTCATGAGCCTCTGCTCAAAGGAGATACCTTACCCTACCTCTGCTCTGGCTGGTGATCCTCTAGAAGACCTCTACCTCTGCTGCCCTTAGCAAATGGAACTCTATCCACAGAAGACACCTATCTTCCTTGATTTGGCTGGAGACCTCTGTCCTCAACTCTATCACCTCAAAGCTGGTCCTTCAATTTGCACTAAACACAGTCCTTTGGTCTAGCACAAATGTCCTCATCCCCTGTCTTTGATCTACACCAAACACAGTCCTTCGGTCTGGTACAAATCTGTCCTCATGTTCTTCTCATAGAATCAATGCACCTTTGTCCTCAAGTTCTTCGATAGAACTATCAACCTCAGCTTCACAAGTCCTCTGCTAGGACCTGTCCAAATCTACTCACAAGTCCTCAACAAAACCTGTCCACAACCTGCTCACAAGTCCCCAATGGAACCTGTCCAAAACCTGCTCACAAGTTCATCAAGAACACTTGCTTGGCATGAATCCACAAAGAGAATGGTTAGAGACCCAATGTGATTCATCCACCTCATAGAAGCATAAAGAGAATTGTTAGAGACTCAATATGATTCATCAACCTCATAGAAGCATAAAGAGAATTGTTAGAGACTCAATATTTTCTATACTTAACTCCCAATCTCAATCTCAACTCAATCTCAAATCTCAAAAGAATAAGATAGATGTAGTATGCTTTTCTCAAGAACATGAAACACAACCCAACAATTGCCAACCATGCAATATCTCATATAACAATGATACTCATGTTCTTTCCAAAACCAATATCTTTTCTCAACCAATTGGGCTTCAACAAAAATGCTCATAGACAAGGTTTAACCAACATCATTCAACTCAACATTAACCTTGAAGCATTCTACCAATCATCACAAGAAAAGGAAACAAGTAGAAATCCTTTTCCCTCCAAAGATATTTGAACAAAACAGCCACCAACACAATATCACCAAATGCAAAGAATAACTTGTTCAAATCAACTCAATGGAGTAAGCCCAATATCATGACTCAAGTAAAAGCAATAACTTGATCAACCAACCTCTATGGAAGCAACTCAATCATCAACCTCAACACAACCATCCAAGGGTTTCACCAACTCAAAGCAAGTATCAAGACTCACAAACATAAACCCTAGTGCACAATGCTTCCACTACCTCAAACCAGAATTATGCATTCACCAAAACTCTCATCAATGATAACAATGCATAAGTAGTCTTCAAAAATCCAGAAAATAGGATTTACACCCAACCAAAGGAAACTTAGTAGAATCCCTTTTCACTCCAAACTTATTTCGAAAAAACATACACCAATCATACTCATAAGAAGAATGTGCCCATACCTTTTTGAAGTGAGGAAACCCCTTTGGAAATCTGCCACAATCACAAAATTCTTTTGCCAATCTTCACAAGGGTTAGTAGATCACAACATAATCAACATTACTCCACTTTTCAATAATCATCACTAAAACCTTTAATTGCACAACTTCCTTATCTCTCCTAAAACCACTTGTACCATAAAATAAAATAAATCACAAAATTGCATAACCTTATAACTCCCACACTTTAGTATAGAGCCCAACCAATTTTATGGAAAACCTTATAGCTCCTCAAAAACTTAGACCAAAGTGTTTTTAATTTAAACTTCAACAAAATGACTTACCTAAGTTCGCTGCCATCACCGTAGGAAATTGAACCTACATCTTATGCTAGCCTGCACCCTATCTTGAGAGGGTCAACCACATGGGCTAGCACCCCACTTGAATCTAAGGGAGCACGTATTCCGATTTCACTCTCCAACCGGCGTCAAGACCTTGACATCCGTGTGTCACACGAAACATGAACTTTGAGTTTCTTCTACTTTCCTTGATTATTGTGCAACTTAATATTTCACATCACTGGTCTTAGTAGCACTTCCTTTGTCAATACTCAAACCCACGACCTCTCAAGTCGTGCAAGCCGTAGCACTAAAAGAATATCAGCAAATGTTGCTAGCTGACATCGGCTCTACGTCAAAACCAGTGCCCTTTGCACATCACAACGATCTCTCACAACATCAACTCTACAGTATTAATTTGATAATTTTGTTGCAGTCAATTTCTCTTCTACCAGCGCTACACACATCCTGTTGTTATTGTTCAGTTTTACTACGAACCGGGTGCCAATTTTACTTTGCTCTGCTGCAGTGTCAATTTAGCGAATCACGCTTCTACCGTTAAGAAATCTCAAATCATTCCACTTCCAATCATCGATAGGACTGCCTTATATTTTTTCTCTGAGATATTCATTCCTCACTTTCTTTATCTTCACTAATTTCATCATTCTTCATTACAGCGCTAGAAAAGCTCCTTCGGATTATCAACACAATATTGCACACCTCAAACACAAGCTTGTTTGCTTTTTTAAACTATGCCTGAACGATCATCGTTGTTCATTGTCCACTATCTCGGATGGACGCTGTATGCTCGTAGCCAAAATTTTTTGTTCACCTACAACTCTGCCAGGTTCCCTCACTGACTCTCGCAGAGATTTCTCCTTCGCCGTCAATGCTTGACTTCTTCCTTCGCTAGCGCAGATGAAGACAAAAACGAAATGCACTCCGATTTATATCAATTCACACACCCTGAAATGAATTTCATTGCCTCATTTTATATGCACTTCGATGCATTACCAAACACGTCGGCATTTCCAAACACATCAGAAAATACTTTAATTTAATTTTAAAATATTAATTTAAATTTTAAATAAATAAAATTTAAACTAAATATTTAAAATTAAATATCTTCATCACCGGGGCACCTTTTTCAACGAAACGAAGAGCCAACTTGGGTTTTAAGAAAAACCCATTTCAAATCTATTGTCCATGGTTTTAAATAAAACCTTTTATTTTTACTGCCTTGGTTTTCACAAAAACCCTTCCACTTCTTGACATCAATGACAACATCAACACTTGAGCAAAAGGCAATGTACCCAATGTACCCAAAATTGCCAACAATCTCCCCCTTTGTCATTGATGGCAAAACTTTACTAAAAACACATCTTCAAGAGCCAAAATGAAATCACTCTCTTTGAAGTTTTGCTCCCCCTGACTTGAAGCTTTCCTCTTCACTTGAAGCTCTCCCCCTTACTCATATCTCTCCCCCTTTGTCATCAATGGCAAAGGGCCACCTTTGGGGCTTGGAACTAAGAAGGAGCCTCTTAGCTTAGTCCCTCCCCCACCTCCTGTTGAGGTGATTAATGCTGGGGTGGGAGAAAAACTCCCATTAGGCACTGATCATCATCAACATCTATAACTTCCTTGTCGAGCCTTCTCTTGAACTCTTTGTCCATATTCTTGTTCCTGTCATTGTTCTGATCCTTGGACCTGATCATGCCACTGTTCCTATTCCTGTATCCTAGAATTTCAACTCTACACTGTCTGACTATGTGACCTTCATTGTTGCACTTATAACAAGTAACAATGTTATTTCTTTTAGGCATACCTGTTCTTTGAATCCACAAGTTCTGACCAAACCAGTTCTGACCAACCCTGTTTTGACCAAATTTGTTCTGACCAAACCTGTTTTGACCAAGCCTGTTCTGACTAACCCAGTTCCTGTTATTTGCCTTGCAAAAAATTGCCTTATGCCCAAACTGATTGCAAGAGTAGCAATACCCATGAAAGAAATTACCACTTCTGAAACTGTCATTTACCTTCTTCACTTGAGCCATGCAATGTATAGCCATGTGACCAAATCTGTGACAAGCAAAACATCTGCCTTGAAACTTTCCTTTATTTGACTTCTTAGGTCTTAAAAACTTCTCCTTCTTCTCATTCCAAAATCTTTTTTCTATTTCTATGCATCTATCATTCAAGGACTCATGATCTAAAATACTTTCCTCATTAGAACTCTCTTCCTTTTGGAATCTCTTACTAGACTCTCCAACTTGTTTCTTGTGAGGCTTAACAAAACCAAGACCTATTTTATCTGTTGGATTTCTTTGACTTTGGATGAGAGACTTAACCTTTTTGGAGCTTTCTTGAAACTTGTACAACTTATCCTTGTACTCTTTATTTTCCTCTTTCAACGAAGCCATTTTCTGTTCTAATTCACTATACTCAAGCACCTTAGATTCTAACTCATTCTTGAGTTTTTGTGCATTAGCCATAGAGACATCAAGACTTTCTATAAGTTCATCTCTCTCCATACAACATTCATCTAACTTATCCTTGAGTCTAGCATTCTTCTTTCTTTCCTTTTTCAAAGCACTAAGAGCACTAATAAGTTCACCTTTAAGATCTACTTCACTTTCCTCTATATGTTTGCTTTTAGAATCATCAAAGCCTTTTTCAGATTTCTTATCACTAGAGGTGCTACCCTTTTCAAAAACCATACATGCATCTTCCTTATCATTTTCAACATCCTCATACATACTAGCAGCCAGATCATTATTTGTGCAATCATCCTCAAGGTGACCAAAATTTCCACATCTAAGACATTTCATGATAATGAATCTATGTTTTGGTTCTTCCTCTTTTTCTGATATGAACAACATCTCATTTTCATTATCACTTGAAGAACTTTCACTATCACTACTAGAACACTTACTTGCTTTGTCTAGGTAGAAGCTCTTCTTGTGCTTGTGAGAATACCTCTTTCCTTTATTTTTGTGCTCATATTTGTTCTTCCTTTGATGCCTATGCCTTTCAGAATCCTTGCTCTTACAATCTCGTTTATCTTCATCAATTTCATCCTTGGCAATAGTACAGTTAGTAGCATAATGACCAATCTTTCCACAATTGAAATATATTACATTTTTCATACTTTTGTACTTTCTAGAGAACTTGCCTTTCTTGTTGTAATATACCTCTTCATCACTAGAAGACTCATCACTATCTTGAAGCTGATTACCTTTGGAATAATCCATTGTGTTCTTTACTAGCTTTTCCTTCAAGCTGTCAAACTTTCCGAAGGAACCCGCTCTGATACCAATTGAAGAACACAAGCTTATACGGAGAGGGGTGGTGAATAGTATAAGACCTATTTTTACTTTTTCCTTTATACTTCAAAACAATAAAGCAATATATCCAAAGAAATATCAAAACAATGCACAAGATCATCCACAAAGTGACACAGCCATTTACGTGGTTCATCCACAAAACTTTTCTCTAAAAGTTATCTCAAAGTTCTTTGGGAAACCTTCCCAATTACAATGTTTATGAGCCTCGGCTCAAAGGAGAAACCTTCCCCCAATATGAATTCATGAGCCTCTGCTCAAAGGAGATACCTTCCCCTACCTCTGCTCTGGCTGGTGATCCTCTAGAAGACCTCTGCCTCTGCTGCCCTTAGCAAATGGAACTCTATCCACAGAAGACACCTGTCTTCCTTGATCTGGCTGGAGACCTCTGTCCTCAACTCTATCACCTCAAATTTGGTCCTCGAATTTGCACTAAACACAGTCCTTTGGTCTAGCACAAATGTCCTCGTCCTCTGTCTTTGATCTACACCAAACATAGTCCTTCGGTCTGGTACAAATCTGTCCTCAGGTTCTTCTCATAGAACCAATGCACCTCTGTCCTCAAGTTCTCTGATAGAACTATCAACCTCAGCTTCACAAGTCCTCTGCTAGGACCTATCCAAATCTGCTCACAAGTCCTCAACAAAACCTGTCCACAACCTGCTCACAAGTCCCCAATGGAACCTGTCCAAAACCTGCTCACAAGTTCATCAAGAACACTTGCTTGGCATGAATCCACAAAGAGAATGGTTAGAGACCCAATGTGATTCATCCACCTCATAGAAGCATAAAGAGAATTGTTAGAGACTCAATATGATTCATCAACCTCATAGAAGCATAAAGAGAATTGTTAGAGACTCAATATGTTCTATACTTAACTCCCAATCTCAATCTCAACTCAATCTCAAATCTCAAAAGAATAAGATAGATGTAGTATGCTTTTCTCAAGAACATGAAACACAACCCAACAATTGCCAACCATGCAATATCTCATATAACAATGATACTCATGTTCTTTCCAAAACCAATATCTTTTCTCAACCAATTGGGCTTCAACAACAATGCTCATAGACAAGGTTTAACCAACATCATTCAACTCAACATTAACCTTGAAGCATTCTACCAATCATCACAAGAAGAGGAAACAAGTAGAAATCCTTTTCCCTCCAAAGATATTTGAACAAAACAACCACCAACACAATATCACCAAATGCAAAGAATAACTTGTTCAAATCAACTCAATGGAGTAAGCCCAATATCATGACTCAAGTAAAAGCAATAACTTGATCAACCAACCTCTATGGAAGCAACTCAACCATCAACCTCAACATAGCCATCCAAGGGTTTCACCAACTCAAAGAAAGTATCAAGACTCACAAAAATTAAACCCTAGTGCACAATGCTTCCACTACCTCAAACCAGAATTATGCATTTACCAAAACTCTCATCAATGATAACAATGCATAAGTAGTCTTCAACAAACCAGAAAATAGGACTTACACCCAACCAAAGGAAACCTAGTTGAATACCTTTTCACTCCAAAATTATTTCAGAAAAACATACACCAATCATACTCATAAGAAGAATGTGCCCATACCTTATTGAAGTGAGGAAACCCCTTTGGAAATCTGCCACAATCACAAAATTCTTTTGCCAATATTCACAAGGGTTAGTAGATCACAACATAATCAACATTACTCCACTTTTCAATAATCATCACTAAAACCTTTAATTGCACAACTTCCTTATCTCTCCTAAAACCACTTGTACCATAAAATAAAATAAATCACAACTTTGCATAACATTATAACTCCCAAAACTTTAGTATAGAGCCCAACCAATTTTATGGACAACCTTATAGCTCCTCAAAAACTTAGACCATAGTGTTTAATTTAAACTTCAACAAAATGACTTACCTAAGTTTGCTACCGTCATTGCAGGAAATTGAACCTACGTCTTATGCTATCCTGCACCCTATCTTGAGAGGGTCAACCACGTGGGCTAGCACCCCACTTGACTCTAAGGGAGCACGTATTCCGATTTCACTCTCCAATCGACGTCAAGACCTTGACATCCGTGTGTCGCATGAAACACGAACTTTGAGTTTCTACATTCCTTGATTATCGTGCAACTTAATATTTCACATCATTGGTCTTAGTAGCACTTCCTTCATCAATACTTGAACCCACGACCTCTCAAGTCGTGCAAGCCGTAGCACTAAAAGAATATCAGAAAATGTTGCTAGCTGACATCAGCTCTGCATCAAAACCAGTGCCCTTTGCACATCACAACGATCTCTCACAACATCAACTCTACAGTATTAATTTGAGAATTTTGTTGCAGTCGATTTCTCTTCTACTAGCACTACACACAACCTACTGTTATTGTTCAGTTTTACTGCAAACTGGGTGTCGATTTTACTTTGCTCTGCTGCAGTGTCAATTTAGCGAATCACGCTTCTACCGTTAAGAAATCTCAAATCATTCCACTTCCAATCGTCGATAGGACTGCCTTATATTTGTTCTCTGAGATATTCATTCCTCACTTTGTTTATCTTCACTGATTTCATCATTCTTCATTACAGCGCTAGAAGAGCTCCTCCGGATTATCAACACAATATTGCACACCTCAAACACAAGCTTGTTTGCTTGTTTAAACTATGCCTGAACGATCATCGTTGTTCGCTGTCCACTATCTCGGATGGACGCTGTATGCTCGTAGCCAAAGGTTTTTTGTACACCTACAACTCTGCCAGGTTCCCTCACTGACTCTCGCAGAATTTCTCCTTCGCCGTCAATGCTTGACTTCTTCCTTCGCTAGCACAGACGAAGACGAAAACGAAATGCACTCCGATTTATATCAATTCACAAACCCTGAAATGAATTTATTAGCCTCATTATATATGCACTTCGATGCATTACCAAACACGTCGGCATTTCCAAACACATCGAAAAATACTTTAATTTAATTTTAAAATATTAATTTAAATTTTAAATAAATAAAATTTAAACTAAATATTTAAAATTAAATATCTTCATCACCGGGGCATCTTTTTCAACGAAACGAAGAGCCAACTTGGGTTTTAAGAAAAACCCATTTTAAATCTATTATCCATGGTTTTAAATAAAACCTTTTATTTTGACTTCCTTGGTTTTCACAAAAACCCTTCCACTTCTTGACATTAATGACAACATCAACACTTGAGCAAAAGGCAATGTACCCAATGTACCCAAAATTGCCAACAAATATTATAAAAAATATTATAATATTATTCACTTGGGCTTCTACTTTTGCACTTTGGACCACATTTGAATTCCTGAACCTGGGTCTTGATCAAATGAAACTGGAGAACCTAAAACTGATGTTGCCCATTGAAACTGCCACTAACTAGTGTTGAAAGCTTGATATCAATGACCACTCACTCTTGACATTAATGAGAACTCATCTACTCAAAATTTCCAACAAAGACCCAACTAAAAAGGCTCCCATAGTCATATTTGACACATCAGTAGAAGACCTTCCCATTCCTATCAACAAGGAGGAACCCATAGTTGATATCGATGACTATCTATCATACCATTTTCCTCAACCATACTTGAGAATTTAGTTCACTTGAAAAATATATAACTCAATGAGTACATAGTACATAATGTTACATGCTCGCCTATCATTGAGTCGATCAAGGACCTAGGTCATCCTCTTGCCAAGTCACCACTCATTGATAGCATTTTTGATGCACCCCTTGAGCATGGGGGCCAAGTAGATCACCTTGGACAAGTTGATGAGGTAGCCATGACTTATCCAAATGCAAGTGCATCTTATCATGAGTTTATGTTAATGATAAATGTGATGACAAAGAACCAAAGCCCTCTAAACCCATTTATGCAATTGGAATAGATACCATCAATGGTTTCGGTCACACCTACTCCATATAACTCAAAATTTCCATTAAATCAAGAACATGTGTACCCCCTACACCAAAGTGGGGGTAATCAAACTATCACAATTGAACATTATGAGGTGGAACAAGAGAAAAAGTTAAATCAAGAGCAAGAGCATGTGGATATATTCACTAGACACAATAATAATGCACCATCCATATTCACTCAGATAATTTTGGATAGGCTAACCAATATTGAGTTACAAGTGAATCATCAACACAATGATTCATAGTAGATCTTGAAATGACTCGTAAGCATTGAGTTACGGTTGAGTCATCCAAAATATCAACCCCCTAAATGTCAGGATCAACCTCCTCTTGTACAATCCAATGCAAAATCTCGATAGAAGCAAAAGCAAAGCCCACAACACCATAAAATTCCCACTTATACACCATTGCTTGAATCCATGATGTCACTCTTTAATCAATTTTGCAAGGCCAAGGCTACCATATCACCAGATATCCACCCCTTGGATCCCAAAAAGTCTAGACCATGGTGGTATCAAGAAGACCAATACTATCCTTATCATCAAGTATATGGTCATGACATTCAGTGGTGTATCCAATTCAAGAACGAGGTACAAGATATGCTTGACAAGAATGATCTTCAAATCAACAATTAATAGATTAGCATATGTCAAGACCTATTACCTATAAATGGGATTCAAGAAGAGCAACCTAAATAGGTGATTGAGATGTATACAACCCTGTTGCCACATAAAGTGAGGTGACCTTCACCTTGTTTAGAGCCTGAACATCATACCTAGAATCCATTATCTGAGCCCATGTTGATCATTTTTTACAACATATAAGAAACAAAGGTAATCATCTTGCCAAACATACCCCTATTATACATGAATAGGGCTAGACATAAACGATACATAGAAGGTCAATTTTACCTCTATCACTGAATGAAATGGCATGGCATTAGTGATTGTTAACCTTTTAGACATGTGGTCCAAGATCTTATTGATAGGGAAGGTTTATCCATAGGGTCACTCATTTTACCCCATCAAAATAGTGGTATTACCCAAAATTCCCTACCATAACCAGGGGAGTCAATATCTATCACTCCTGGCCAAGCCAATAACATTACATCAAATATAGTACATACTCGGGGCATCCAAGGTGTCACACCTTCCCCACTAGTCACATCCCAAGAAATAAAGCAAATTGAGGATCCTAAAGGTATTGCACCTTCCTCACTTTCTTTGATCACCATAAATTCTAAGGGTACACAAGGTATTGCACCTTCCTACTAGAATAACAACGTAATCAAAGTTACAAAAATATCCAAAGGTATCCATAAACCCTTTGGTCAACCAAAAACACCCCTAGGTGGTTTATGACCATCGAGGTCATCCTAAAATGCCCCTAGGTGGTTTACAACCATCTAGATCAGGCCAAAATAACCCTAGGCAGTCTATAATCATCTAGGTCAGTCCAAAACACCCATAGGTAGTCTAGGACTATCTAGATCAACCCAAAATTCCCCTAGGTGGTCTACGATTGTTTAGGTTAATCCAAAATACCTCTAGGTAGTCTACAACCATATAGGTCAACCCAAAATACCCCTATGTGATCTACGACTATTTAGGTCAACCCAAAATTCCCCTAGGTGGTCTACGACCATCTAGGTCAATCCAAAAAAATCCTAGGTGGTCTATGAATGTCTAAGTCAACCTAAAATATCCATAGGTGGTCTACAACCATCTAGGTCAACCCAAAATATCCCTAGGCAATCTACGATCGTCTAGGTCAACCTAAAATGCCCCTAGGTGGTCTATGACCATCTAGGTCAACCTAAAACACCCCTAGGTAGTCTACAACCATCTAAGTCAATCCAAAATTCCCCTAGGTGATCTATGATAATCTAGGTCAACCCAAAATACCCCTAGGAAGTCTACGACCATCTAGGTCAACCCAAAATACCCCTAGGTAGTCTATGACCATCTAGGTCAACCCAAAATATTCCTAGGTAGTCTACAACCATCTAGGTCAATCCAAAATATCCCTAGGCAATCTATGATCATCTAGGTCAATCCAAAATACCCCTAGGTAGTCTACGATCATCTAGATCAACCTAAAATATCCCAAAGGCATCTATAAAACCTTTGGTCAACCCAAAAAGCCCCAAAGGAATTTATAAGCCCTTTAGTCAACCCAAAATGCCTCAAAAGCATCTATAAGACCTTTGGTCACCCTAAAATATTCCTAGGTGGTCTATGACCATCTAGGTCACCTCAAAATACCCTAAAGGCATCTATAAGCCCTTTTATCACCATAAAATACCCCTAGGTGGTCTACGACCATCTAGGTCATCCCAAGAAGCTCCATAGGCATATATAAGACCTTTGGTCACCCCAAAAGCCCAAATGACATTCATTAAGCCCATTGGTCAGCATGTATATTCATACATACATATACATACATACATACATATATATATATATATATATATATATATATATATATATATATATATATATATATCAACAATCCAAAAACATCATTAAAATAAAAAAAACACAAAAATATTGTATTGCATTGCATTGCACTTCATATCATTGCATTATAACATCAGTTGCATTAGGCATCATCATCATTGCATTGTGCATTATTAGAAGTTGATCATACATGTCTAGCACCAAGTCTATACACTAGGTATATATCAAAATTAAGGTTTTTAAAGGTCGTTTTACCACCTATTTATATAACCTATACCACTTACATATATATTCCATATTATGTGTTTGTTTCCCTTAACATAGCCATTGTTCATAAAGATGTCTTTAGGGTTTTTGGTCACTCAGTAGTATCTAGTTTTCTTTTTAGATTTTGCAAAAAGCTATCATAAATTTTAGAAGGTATAATCCTGCTTAGATCATACCTTGTATATGTCAAAATACTAACACAATTTACAAATTAATAAATCCAAGTTTAGCACAAGGAAAGGTGAATCCTACAAAGCGGTCTAGGTTTATTTAAGCGAAAAAAGTTTATCTTGCTCATACCCCTGTGCAAATGGTTCAAAGATGTTGAGAATTGATAAAAGGACAAGTTCCTCCTTACCCAAAACAATAAAAATCTCTTGCTTCACATAAAATTGGGGTAAGTATCCAAAAGAGAAAAATATACAGTGATTATTATCACTTAACAATATTCAAAAGAAACAGTGGTTTTCACCATTAGTAAAAAGTAAAATAAATAGTGGTTCTCACCACTACCAAAATCCATTGCTCACCATCACAAAAATGAGCAACTCCCTTGAAAATTTTAAATTTAAAATAAAATAAGGGAGCATTGAACTTGAATCCCTACAATTATTAGCATTAGAGAACCATAAGGTGATCCTCATTACAGGTTGGATGGCATCAAGCCCGCTTATCAATGGTAGTATACTTATGCATGATATGTCTACCACATAAGCAACTTGCTTTTGTATAGACCAATTTTTGCATGTGTATGAGCTAGCTTTTGGTAGCCTATATTGCCTAGTGTTTTAATCTAACTAAGTACAAAACATAGGATAATGAGACTCGCAGGGTGATCTCTATTATAAATGGGCTAAATCAATCCTATTTGGCACTAGGATAACTTTATGTGTTATCATAGTAATGAACTCACATGCACACACATGGATATTGAATATATTGGTTATCTTAGAAGATTTATACTTTGTTAAAAAGTCTTGCATGGTTACTATACAACATTTGATTAGGTAACTAGAGTGTTTGAGTCTCCTAAAAATCCCGAACACATCATAAACATTATACTAGTCATTCCATTTTACATCATGCCATCACATGTTTGTTAGTTTAAATTTACACAAACCATTACATAATTTCATAATAACATGAAAATGATGAGATAAATTTTGTATAATCGATGGTGCTAGCATCTAATGTGTCAACTAGTAATCATAATACATCATACAAATTAAAAAAATCATCCATTCAATTGTGCATTTACAAATATTAATATCATCAAATCACATTATAGGACAAATACATGCATCAATGTTAGGCATCCATGATAACATCATAAAGAAAATATAAGCATTGCATACATCTCATAAAGAAGTAAAGCATCACATGATGACAACTGAAAAACTCATATATATATATATATAGGAAAAAAAGACATCATAATTCAACAACTGCCCATAGGCTTATATCAAGTGGGTCCTTAGACCTCACACTCCGAAAATCATCAAAACAATAAAAAATCAGAAATAGTAAAATCTCAAGTGCACATAGTACCCAGTTATTTACCCTATACACTTGGCGGTTGCAACGACTTGTGCTCCATGCAATCTGGAAATATGAGTAAATTACCATAAGGCTACTTGAACCAAATTATTCATATTCAAACTGAAATGTCTTCACTTCAATCCCAAAGAAGGCCATTGTAGCCAGACTACTCCACATGAATGAGGTATTCATTTTCTTTCTCCTATGAAATCTCATCAAAAATTAAAAATTCAAAAACAGTTTAAAAAGTTCACAAAAAGGACCAAAACCAACCAAAAACAAGCCAAAAATTAACATGGGATCAATATTTAACTTAAAGTATTTATGAATTCTCTCAAAAGTATCTATTTCACTCTCCAATAATTCCATTATGTTTGGAATGCTCCATGAGAATGAAATACTTAGTCTTTCACCTATATAAAACACCATCAAAACAATCAAAATCCTAGCAGAATTAATAGGATTTGCAATGGGTAAAACTAATGGTTATACAAATTAATTCATATGGATCAAGTGACTCATCCATTTATCATTGGTCATGTCCTCATTGACTCATCACCTAATGGGGTAGTCATAATAACGATTTCATAATCAAATCAACACTTAAGACACTCAAAAGTGCAAGTTTCATACATTCAAAAGAATCATTGCCAAAGATAAAATTTCAATCCCATGTTGGGGAAAACAATAAAAAAATACAACAAAATAAAGGCTTGGCCTCCTTGAAGACTCGAGAATTCACCCTTGAAAATATTACAAGGAAAACAATGAACCAAGACCAAGTATACCCTAAGCCTCAAAAATTCTACGGCAAGCGTGGCTAAAAGATATACCAAAATCAATCCTTAAACTATGTCAAAAGCAAGGATTCCAACAATTTATGCTCTTTCCAAAATGGAGGCATCTAAATTTGGTTAGGTTAATGAATAACCTCAATAATTTAATTATTTAGTCATCTATTTTTGCTCAGCGCTCTGTTGCACACAGTGCATCTCAAAAAGGGGCATCTATAGACACTAAAATAATGTAAATCAGATAAGACTATTATGCACCACTCTTATCGACATAATATGGTCCCATTGTGAAGCCCTTAGAGGTTAATTAGGGCTTCCAACCCCTTTTGGGAGGATTTACCCCACTTTTGGGAGGTTTTGGGTCATGTAGCCATGACCATACTACCCTGGGATGACCACAGTTCATGGTCATCTCACTCAGGTACGACCACATGCAGCCATCCCTGGGTGGGATGACCATGAACTAAACCCACCAAAAGTCAAATTGTGGGACAAATATCAATAAATGGCTGCCATTTATCCTACCCAATCACCCAAAATTGATTGGGAGGCTGTCATAAACATTAACGTCTACAAACTAGAGGCCCCAAATGGGTAAGCTTTCTTACCCTATGCATGGCAAGGGCATTGACAAGTGGTAAAACTTGCCCTGCATGCTAGAACTTGCGCCTTTTCATATTTTATCTATTTTGGCTATAAATTGAGGTACACCTACCCAATTTCAAGAGAAGACAATAACCAATATTTCTCACGAACTATTGCTCACTTTTTTCCTCAATACTTGCCCAAGTATTTTCCTTGAAAACCTCTTCATTCGAAGGTGCTTTAAGAGCCATTCAAAAATATACCAAATAAATTCCAAAACCTATCAAATATGAGAGTTATTTGACAAAATTTTATGATAACACATTTAGAAGAGTTCTAAACCCAATCCCCTTGGAATTGGCGGCAAAAACCACCCAATTGTGTGACCATATCTACCAGGGAAGGATAATAGTCCTAGTTGTACTTTCTAGGGATGGCTAGAATATGGCTAAAATTTTTGATGTAATTTCATCATAGATCAATCATAAAGCATTATATTAGCCTTATATTCAATTTTGGTTAAGTTTTGAGTAGATTTGATGGGTCAATTTAGGTTTTTATGATTGTAGTCTTAGTTGTTCTTGCTAGAGACAACCACAGTTTCTGATTACAATTGCACTTCAATTTATGCTTATATCCTTCCAAAATCATCTTAATAACATCATATTATATTTGCAAGTCATTTGGAGTTGTTTTATTTATCACAAATAAGTTTTACTTTCTCTATTACATACTTTTCAAGGTTTTCAATATAAAACTCATATGCTATTATTAGTTTTCAATATTGTGTGTAGGTGTAGGTATTCTAGGCATGAGGGAGGAGCTAAGAGGTATATTAAAAGAATCCCAAGATTATATCTCAAGTGTGGGTTGTGATAAGAACATTGAAACATGCCATTAAGCTCATGGAAGGATTCATTCCTTTGTAATTTGTAATCTGAAATGTATCAAAATGATAAGCCCTCAAAGGGGATGTACTGTAACCTTTTGGAATTGATGAATTCATAAATACAAGGAGAAATCCCTCATCTTTTATTGTAATTTTTTCATCCTTTCAATAGTTTACATCGTTTACATATTTCCTTTGTATGCTTTCTTAGAAAAAATAGATATCATTCCATTTTCAATACATCTAGGCATGTCATTTTTACACTTCTTCACTAACTAACACCCTATTTGCATTCATGAATCTAATAAAAAGTGTGTTCAAGAGGCATCTAGATCAGATTGTCCTCCTATTTTTAGATGATATATTAATATACTCTCAAGACAAGGAGGAATACAATAAACACCTCAATATCATGTTAGAGTTTCTAAGGGAGAATGAACTCTATGGGAATCTAGCAAAGAGTGAATTCTATGTATTTTAGGTACGATATCTTGGGTATATCATATCAGTAGAAGGAATTATTGTAGATCTATATAATATCGAGGCCATTCTAAATTGGCCACCCCCTACCAACATGATAGAAGTGAGAAGCTTCATGGGGTTTATGGGCTACTATAGACATTATATAAAGGATTATTCGAATATTACAGCAGCAATAACTAACCTCCAAAACAAGGAGAAGAAATTTAAGTGGTCAAAAAGGTGTGAAGTTGCCTTTGCATTGCTAAAACATAAAATCACTACAACAACAATATTGAAAATTCTAGATCCTCAAGGGAATTTTTTAGTATGCATGGACACATCATTGGAAGGGTTAGGAGGAGTACTATATCAAGATGAGTTAGTAGTAGCATACACTTCAACAAATCTTAAGAAGCATGAAAATAATTATGCTACATATGATTTAGATATAGATGCAGTGGTACATGCTCTAAAAGTCTAGCACAACTACTTGGTTGGAAGATCCTTTGAGTTGAAAACTGACCATCAAAGTATGAGGTATATATTCAACCAACCTATACTCAATGCAAGACAAATAATATGGGTCAAGTTTCTTGTTGAATATGACTTTGAGATTGAGTATATAAAGGGAAAAGAGAATAAGGTTTTTGATGCCTTAAGTAGAAGGAAACACATAGAAGCCATAATAAGAAATCACATGGATCTAATGGATTAGGTGAGAAAATAGCAATCTCAAGATGAGTATTACAAGGAAATTTGATCTAAATTGAGCAGATACCATAAGGGTAATAAGGAATTTAGCATGAATGATGACCCTTCGTGCTAAAAAGATAGAATCATCAATGCCCTTTATTATGCTCACCCTAGAGGGGCAAAAATGAGGGAAAACATGAAAAGAACATTCTTATAGATAGGAATGAAGAAGAAAATCATTGATTTTATTGCTCGATGTCCTGAATATCAAAAGATTAAGGCTGAACGTAGGCATCCCATAGGAAAATTGTATCCACATGATGTACCTACACAAAAATTATAGGTTATATCTATGGACTTTATAGTAGGTTTACATAATACCAGGTATAAACATGATGCAATCATTGTAATAGTCGACAAAATGACTAAGGTTACACATTTCATACTAGGGAACATCAAGAATGATGCTCAAGTAATGGCTAAAAGATTTTCCAAAGAGGTATTCTGATTGCATGGGTTTCCTAAAATAATCATTTTAGATAGGGATTCTAGATTTACTTCTAAATTTTGGAAAGCCCTACATCGTGTAATAGGCACAAAATTGAATATGAGCTCGACATACCATCCTGAGATAGATGGTCAAATAGAAAGGGTAAACCAAGTACTAGAGGACATGATTTACATGTACTACATGGATTATAAGTCTTGTTGGGAAGACTCCCTACATAATGTAGATTTTACCTACAATAATGGACACCACTCTCTCTAGGAATGGCTCTAAACATGTGTGGGATATTTCTAAATTGTAGATGGAAAACCCAGAGGCTATTGAAGTAATGGTAATAAAAATTCTTGAGTTCCATTCTAAGTCTATGCAAAATCAAACTCTTAAGCAATGTAAGGTCCAATGGGACCGTTTACATGAAATAAATGCCACTTGGGAGAAAGTTGAGGAGATGCAAAAATATTTTCCACTTTTTCTTTGAAAATATAATGTAATAATTCTTATTTTGTAAAACTGGAAATACTAAGGATGGTGTTTAGCCCCAGGGGGTAGGTGTTTTGCCTACAATAATGGACATCACTCCTCTCTAGGAATGACTTCGTTCGATACCTTGTATGGATAAAAGTGTAGAATGCCATTGTCTTGGGAAAACCTAGAATATCAAGTTGTGATTGGGCTAAAAATGATCAGAGAAATAGAATATCAGCTAAAGGTAATCAAGCAAAGACTTAAAGAAGCTACTGATAAAAAAAATTATGTCAATCTAAAAAGAACCTTGAGAGAGTACTTGGTGGGTGATAAAGTGTTCTTAAGGGTCAAGCAAAAGAAGAGTGCTATCAAATCCATAAAGTTGGATCATCAATTTATGCAACCTTTTGAGATCATTGAGAATATTAGCCCAGTTGCTTACCGACTTGCCTTACCACCAAATGTGTCAAAGATCCATGACACCTTCCACATATTCCTACTTAGGAAATATGTTTCTAACTCTAAATATGTTGAAATTACTCTCTTCAGAAAATGAGAGGAGAAATTAAAAATGAGGATAATTTTATGATTCAACTAAGTAGTATATGGATGAATACTTTAGTTTAATTTATAATAGTTACAATTTGGCAAAGTAATAAATAAATTCACTAGTTTCATGTTACTAATAGATGCATTTATATGCATGTATATCCTAAAACCATGAGTTGCCATGATCCCCTACTATCCTCAAATGAAATATGGAAATATAAGGAGGTCCGAAGAGGCAACTGGAGCCTATGCATCAGTTTGTTTTACGTATGCTCAAATAGACTAGAATTGTAGGTATATATCCCTATATGATTGATGTCCTACTTTATTCTTTAAAATTATGGAGGTTTTACCATACTTGGATATATGCAATAAATTGTTGAATGGATGGGAACTATATTTTTAATTTATTATTATGAGTTGTCTATGTTTCATTATTTAGCTTTCTCTTCTATTTAATGCTTACATTATTTTAAATGTTTTTTACTTTCTAAGTACCTCATGTATATTTTATGAATTTTATCCTTTGTTTAATTAAGTAGATAGAGTTAATCTTGTCTTCTTGCTAAACATGAAAGTAACCTAAGAAAATGAAATATTAGGGTGAACCTAGAACATAACTAATTTATTAAGACCTCTTAGGGTGAATGTAGAAATACCTAAGGGATTGAGAACCCCTAGGGAGAATGCAAACTAAGTAAACTAATTGATTATATATGTGTTAAGATAGCTCATCATGGAGATGATATGGATATCTTAACTTGCAATATGCATGGCATACCTACATAAATGGACTTGTTTATGGTATGGTGATGGGTATATACCTTCGATTGTACTGAAGGTGATAAGTTTAGATCATCAAGAATGTTGAGATGGATAAGCTTATTTGTAGTAACACATAATATGGCTACATAGATGGACTCGTATAAGGTATTGAGTGATATTCAACTCAATAGGAAAGTTGGGAACTTAGTAAACTAAAAATAATAGGCAAATTAAAGGTTTTATTAGTCTCTCACTGTACTTTAGAAAAAAAAAAAATTTCTTTCTTGTGTTTTCTTGTAGCTAGTTTTTGGGGTCATTACAAGATATGTCTTTGAACATTAACAAAAAGAGAGAATTAAATATTAGATAAAAAAAATAAAATGAAATGACTTCTTAGTAGAAGAAAATGTATTTAATGAATCCAATATTTGAATTGATACTATTAGAGAACAATATTTAGACCAAAGAAGTTATATAATAGGGAAAGGTGATTCATTAATTGTGATATATCTAATATGGATTAGATAAACATTAATTCAAAAGGAAAATCATTCTAATGAAATAGTGAAATGAATTTTATAAAGGGATTAAAAGTTTCTAATAGATTGACCTTGGAATTATGTGACTATATGGTTGACTTAATTTGAAATAGTCCTTGATATATGCTGAAAATAAGTTGTTGAGATATTTCCAAAGTAAATATAGTCTTAGATGATTAAAGAATTCATAGTTTTTTTGGTAGATTAAATTAAAACATGGGTTTTGAAAGGGGAATCAAAACCTTCTTACAAGAGAAAACCTAATACACCAAGTCAACAGACCAACCAAAAATACTAAAGGTGCGCCTAGTAGGGAGATCTCAGCCAAACAAAACTAAACACGCCAAAAAAGGGATGATACTAGAGGGGAGATCATCCAAAATAGATGTGATAATTACTTAAGGATACAATGGGTACTTTAATAATATATCACTAAAGTGTGCTCCAAGATATGATGAGCCTAGAATTCCATTGCAACTAATTTAATGTGATGAGTACTCCAAAATATAGTGAGATACCCATGTGATAATGATATCACACAAACGATAGTCATAGGAACCTAAATGAATGTGGAGGAATTTCTATGAGGGATGTCATTTGGTGAGGTAACCATTGGAAAACCTCGATTGACTGTTGGGCAACCAAATGGAGATACCCCACATAAGGTAGTCACCTCCATTAAGCTAACCAAAGGATGGTTTAATGGTGCATAAAAGTTTCATACTAAATGAAGTGTATGTAAACTATAAGAAGCTTACACCTACATACTAGTTAAGGAATTATTGACACTAGTCAGGGATTTGGCATCCCTTTTCTCAAATGAGTGAGATAGGGTTAACCCTTATGCTATGGTCAAAAGCTCCTTCAAATGAGTGAAAAGAATTGGGATGACTACTCAAAGGTATCCTTTAAGCTATATGGGAAGTGTACAAGGTAAACACTAGAACTACTATGGGATATTGGCCACTCCTATCCACCTAAGGGATGTTGCAAAATCTAAAAAATCATAATGTGGTAAAAGCTTCTATGGAAAATTATTTGAATTGTCTTGGTTAAACTTGAACCTAAAAGAAAAAGAAAAAGAAAATAGTTGGGTTGAATTTAGGGTTGTTACACTAAACCTCCTACTATCACTATAGAAGGAGGGAATATTAACCCAAACATTTCTAAAAATGGCTCCAAGCCATTCTACTCCTTCAACTATAGTAGTAAATCAATCAGGAGTTCCTCCTAGTAGACCAATTTCTCAACTGGTATTTCCTAAACAACCATCCATTTTAAACCCAAGGGGAGAAGGTGCCTATAATTCGGTCACTACTACCTCTAACACCACTTCCTTTCACATAATTAAAATTATTAGTTTCGATATGGCACCCACGCTTGATCCTAAAAATCCCCCAAATAATTACTTCAACAATTTCCCAAACCCATTTGCTTCTTAGTCAAATCCCTATTTTAACCAAAATTCTCAAATGCATCATTTATTAACATATCAAATCCTATTCCCTCATCATAGATTCTACTAATAACAACAATTCAAACCTCTCTTGAAGTCTAAGACTTTATGTTGAAAGTACAGTAGTTGAGTCTAAAGTGCATAAAAAGACCATACATCCAAGAAATGAAATATGAGATAGCAATTAAGTAACCATGATAACAAAAAAAAATATAGAATAATGGTTTCCCTTTTATTTATAATAAATATATTTCTCAATCGGTTACAATATGATCCCTCTTAGGGATGCTACCAAGTGTGATACAATGATTTATAAAGGAGTCTTTTGGATGCAATATGCAAGGTATTATTCACACCCATGAATCATCTTGAAGAGGGTTTCTCATGACCTCCACAAGAGGTGATGATGTTGAGTTACTACGCTCTACCTTCCTCATATAAAACCCGTAGTCTACACACAAGGAAAACAAAGAGATTAATAGCATGTGCGGATGAAATAATAAATGAAAGCAATAAATGATTGAAACATGATAAATGCATATATAAAATGAAATCTAACTAATAATATTCAATACAAAAATATTCCACCCCCTAACTAGAATATGGGAGGGATGATTCATGTCGTAACAAGGCAACAACAAAAGGCTAGTCATTAAAGTTTCCCATCAATCCTCCTCTAGCTATACAATCTTAATAAAATCCTTCTTTTGAGAGGCTACCCTTAATTTGAATACTCAAGATAAAGGAAAAGGTACCTTTAATCTACAAAAACAACTTGAATATATCCTTGCTATAATTTCTCTACTCAAGTTATTAAAAACTTCTCTAGTTCACAAAGAAAATCTCTTAAAATTTTGAAAGAACAAGTAAGTCCCTCAAAATATTAGTTGAGTTGATTTATCTCATGTGGTAGGAACTCTCATTGTTAATTATGCAACCTTAGCCTTTTACAAGGAAGATGTCCCATTCCCATGTATTCTAAGGAATTTCCCCCTCATATTATTTGTGAAATTGGTGATAATTTTATCAAGAGTGCTTATTGAAATGGGTCTACCATCAATGTATGCAACCTCATCAATAGTATTGGACTAAACAACAAAGATTTAGAAAAGTCTAATGTCATTATCATAGCCTATGATAATGAAGAATGCCAAGTTATCAAAACCTTGGTCCTTCCTATAAAAGTAGGACCTTGCATACTCAATAAGTTAGTCCATGTTTTGACTCATGATTTGAAATATAATTATCTTTTAGGACGATCCTATATCTATGCTATGCATGTAGTCCCATACATATATCATCAGCTTTTAATGTTTGATTACCAAGTAAATACCAAATAAACATCTTTTTCTATATTTAATAAAATCTTGCCTCATCAATAAACCTTTACCCTCAAGGTCAAGTGACAATGATAATAAAGCTAGAGCATAAAGGATATGTTGATAGAGGTTAAACAAATTCTATAGGTTTTATAGAATAACCATGTTAATCATATTTATATAAAAGGAAATGCTTCAACATATTGTTTGGCCAACCTCGAGGTGGACCTTAAGGAGCTAATAGTGTGGATTCAAGATTTTCCTCCTATTATTTATGAGGTGATAAAAAAGGAAACTCTTGTGGTTGATATGAATGGTTGAGTGGTTCTCTAAATATATATATTTTTTGGTCTCCCTAATGGGAGTGATAGATCCAATAGATTAAACTATGATGATGGAAGAGCATGCAGTGTGTTTAGGGGTAGAGTTTCTCTTTACCTTAGCCCTTTCCTATTGCCCAAGATGTCTATTTTGTATAGTAGGTGTTTTTGGGGGCTAGTTCATGCCTAGGTGCTTGGTTGAACATGGATTCTTCTCTTACCTAGGTTTTTGGTTTAGTTATCTATATTGCTCCTTCCTATTTTTAATTTTAGGTTATAAATGTTGTTTTTATTTTGGCTTTGGGTGGGGGAATTTAGGGTGATCATATTTTGGGTTTATTTTCTCTTTTTTTTGGTGACCTTTTGGTACATTTTTATTTTTGTGAGTTCCATGTCCTGTAAGGTTGGGTTTCTAGATATGGATTATTTTATTTTTCTCATTAGGAAGTGGGTTCTTGTTTATTTCAATGTTATAGGTTTTGGTGATTTTTTAGGTTTCCCAGTTGTGCCCAATCCCAAAAGTGGTTTTATTTTTATAGCCTTCTACTATGGTATTTGCAATGAAAAATTAAAAAACTATGATTTTTATCACACTATTCGATAACAAGTTAGTTTTCTATGGTCAACTAAAAAGGAAGATATTTGGAAACATGCCTCATTAGGGTTGGAAGTAGAATATTCAAATTTCAATGGAGATTTGGGATGTAGACCCCACTATTTCTTGGGTATATGCAACAACTATGTAATAATCAAACATTTGAATGACTTTCTTATGAGAATTAATAGAATGGTTAGTATGATGGTTGAAGAGGTGGTTGCCCACTTAGAATATTTTAAAAGAAAATAGTCGACATATGCCCCAAAGAAGAGCTAGATAGTCTAGGAAAGAAGCCCAAAGGAGAGAATGAAAATTTGCCTAGGTGTTTGGTACCTCATCAAATTTGCATACTTTGTCCATTTGGTTTATTTGTCTTTCTATGTTATTTATTCCTTTGGCCCTTGCTTTATGGTTTAAGGATTATTTTGATTTGTGTTTTATTCTATGCTTCTCTTTTCTTGGTCAAATTAACAACAAGCACATGGGCACAAGAGTACAAAACAAAATAAAAAATAATAAAGTAAAAATAAAAAGTTCTTTTTTTATTTATATGTAAGGAAGGAAATATGACAATAACTATGCACATATCTACAATCAAGATACTTTACATTACAATTAATCAAATTTAATACTCTATCCAAAAATATATCGAACCAAGATCTTCCTTGAATGGAATATTTTATCCCCTAATGAACCAAGATGCTACATATATAATTCACATCATGAATCTAGGGAACCCTAATGTAGGAAACCCTAATAACAAAAATCCTAATCCAAGGAACCCTAATCCAATGATCATGTTGACCACCAAAATGACACAATGTAAATACCAAAAAAATGCATGTGCAAATACCATAAAACTATGTGTGCAAAGAGCACAAAACTATGCACAAAGATCACATAACTGCATAATGCCTATCACAATACTATAGATATTTTTGGTCGATGCAAGATTGTGCAAACACAAGGATGCTCCTGCATCAAAAACCCTTGTTAAAAAATAATGTGAGTTAGGGGATCACATTATGACTGCATGAACAACTTATTCAACCTTCCAAGTCAGCTTATTTTAATTTTATAAATCCATGAGTCTTACTCAAGTCCTTTACCCTTCAAAAAAATTATATATTATTTGTACTCACTCTGTTGGATTTTCTTGTCAATGTGCAAATCCAATATTTTTGCTATTTTCTCTTCTTGCTTCTTAGGTATCTCCCTCCTCAAATTTGGTGCTCCTTCCATATACATGTCCTTAGAATATTTGGGTGCATGGAATAAATAAAAATCATATATATTGAATATCAACAAGATATCCAACCCTTTAGGAAACTTGATTTCATGTGTTCTTAGAAAAATGATGCAAATGTGACAAGGACCTATCTTCTTGAAGAACAAATCTGTTATCCTAGATTCATCATTCAACTTATGACAAGGAATGAAATGCATCATTTTATAGAATCAATCCACCACTATGAAAATAAAATCATGACATCTCTATATGCGTAAAAATCCAATAACATAGTCCATGGATAGTTCCTCCCATGGTCCATTTGGCATGCACAAAGTCTTGTAAAACCCCATGTTTTGTACCACTCCTTTATATATCTAGCATATTCTATAGTTTTCCATAAATAAATGCACATCCTTGCACAAACTAGGCCAATAGTACCTCTCTTCCATAATTGCTTTTCTCTTGTCTACATCGAAGTGCCCTTTGAGTCCACCTTCATGTAATTCCTTGATGAGATTATCCCTCATCAAATTGCGCAAGATGCACAACTGCTTTTTCCTGAATAGGCATCCCTATTATGCAAATAAATCCACAAATGGACCTCTATCTCCAACCCATGGCTCCATGCATGTGTGCCATGCATCAACAAAATCTGGATTTGTGCCATACAAATCCTTCATCCCCTCCATGCCCACTAGTTTAACTATCATTTTGGACAATAGTGTGTACCTTATACTCAAGTTATTCGTGATCTTATTCATACTTTTTGTGTGATGCTTCAACATAAAAAAGTAACCCTACACATATTCCATGTACTTGTTCAACTTTGTACTCATATTGAGACTCATCCTATGTGGTGCATGTTAGGTAAACTAGAACATAGAATCATATCAATGCAATGTGATATTGTGCATGTAGGTAGCAATCCATTTGGTATTCATTCACCAAATACATCTATAAACTCTTCTAGAAATGCACCAATATTTGGATCATTAAATTTGTACAACTTTGATTGCTCTGCTTGCATGGGTGTGACTACTAGTGCATAATAGTCCTACAAGTCTCCCACCTATTTGAGAAACTTATTTATTGACAATATCATCACTTCACCATTTTTCACACATTATTCCTCCATTCTCATTGGATTCAACTCAAACTTATTCCCATACATCCTCGTTATGAAGGTGTTATTGCACCCATCATGGATAGTGCTAACATTATATTGTCAAGGTCTTACCAAAAATATATGGCATGCATCCACTAGAATTACATCACACCAAATTGAATCTGCATATCCTCCTATACAAAAGGTAACTAGACTCTACTCTATCATAGTTAGCTACTATCCCTTCTACAACCAAGAGATATTGTATGATGTTGGGTGTGTGACCTTCTTTAATCCCAAATTTTACACCATCTCCGTAGAGACCAAGTTTTTTGTGTTGCCTCCATCAATGATCAACTTGCAACACTTTTCTCCTAACTTACACTTGGTGCAGAAGAGGATCCTCCTCAACCATAAATTATTCTCTTCACATGTAGGATTTAGTAGTACCTTGTGTACCATCAAGTTTTTCCCATCCTTTGGGCATGCACTTTCTAATTAACTACCCGAATCACCATTGTTTGCATGCACTACATGTACACATTTACTTGTACAACCCCATATTGTGCTTCTAGATATTCAAATTATTGATGACCTACTTGACCACATATAAAGTAGGTCCCTTTGAAACCTTTCACATAACTTCAAGACTTATCTTAGCCTTTTACATAGTTTTGTTTATGATTAGTGCCTTACACACTTCCACTCACACCAACATATTCCTTGCACAAGCTGGTCTTCCTTACCCCCTACTTACTTCATCCACTATATTTTACCTTACCATTATTGTTGCACGTGTCTTATTATATATAGGATAACTCATCTACACGTAACACCAACTAGTAGGCTTCTTCAATGGAGTTGATCATCAGTAAACACATTTCATATTGAATTGAGATGCACAAACCATTCACATACCTTAACACCTTCTCTATGCATCCTTTGTCCTACATGAATACATAATTTATAAAACTCCTTTGTATATTCTTACACAGTGGTCTCTCTTTGGCATAAGTTTTGAATTTTATTGAATAAATCATGCACATAGTTAGATGATAAAAAATTTCTTCTAATATTCACAACCATCTTATCCAATGTGAATATTTTGTACTTATTCCTCTACACATGACTCTTTTGGATTGAGTTCTACCACAAGGTAACATTATATTTCAACTTTATGGCAACACACTTGACTCTTTTAGGGTACTCAATTGCTTCAAACTCAAAGCATCTATCTAGCTCAATGATCCAATCCATAAAATCTTCTAGATTCAAGCTCTCTATATAGCTCAAAAGATCAAACCTTGACTTGCTTTCCACCTTCACTATGGTAGTTACAAATATTTCTTCCATCATTAGGTTATGTGTGGCTTCACCCTCATCCTCGACACCATCACTCTCATTGCAATAATCCCTATCATATTCACTGATATCACTCACCACTACAATAATTCTACATTGTATGATCTCAATAGCCTCTAATATCATTAGGAATACTCTCATTGTATCAACTAGATCAGTGAGACGAGGGTCAAGATTGTTTCTACCACCTCCTATTTTGATTTTATGAGTCATATCTATGGTTCACCTACAATGTCATATTGAACAAATATTATGAGCCAACACCATGGAACACAAGACTAAGCTTTGATACCAAATAATGCAGCACCATATGCAAGTTGAATTAACAATAGGCATGAAGGCACAAGAGTACACAATAGAATCTAGAAGAATAAAGTCAAAATATAAAGCAATTTTTTTTATTTATCTATAAGGAAGGAAATATTACAATAATTATGCACAGATCTACACTCTAGAAACTTTGCGTTATAATCAAGAAAATCTAAAACTCTATCTAAAACTATCCCGAACCAATATCTTCTTCAAATGGAATATTATCTCCCCTAGTGGACCAAGACGCTACATATATTATTCATGTCATGAATCTAGGAAACCCTAATACAACAATCATGTTGGTCACTATAACTACGTGATGCAAAGACCACATAATTGTGTGCACAAAGACTATAGAACTATGTACGTAAATACCACAAAACTGCATGATGCCTATCACAATACAACATATGTTTTTGATTGATGCAAGATTGCATAAACATGAGGATGCTCCTACATCACCCTTTGAGGTCATGTTTGCTCTTTGTGAAAGGTTTGGAGTTTCTTTACAAAATCCTTCTTTACTAATAAAAAAAGAAAATAAAAATAATTACTATTATCCATATTTTTATGGGTGGCACTGAGCATCTAAGTCATCTTGATTAATTATTCAATAATTAATTATCTTTATCAATTAATTTTTTATAGTCTAGGAATTAAAACATGATATCAACCTTTTGAGATAGAAATAGATACATCTCACTATGATTTAAAAGTAGCCTTTAATTAGGAAGTCCATCTAGTTGCATATTATTTTAATGTTTTTATATAACCAATCAAAGCTACTATACTTATGATAAATAATTATAAGCTCTTATCCAAGCAAGTAAACATTGATTTTATTATTTTTTACAAAATGCAAACTTTTTTTCGGTGAAAAAAATTAAATTTTATTAAACATAAACTAAATTACATAGTCATAAGGGCTTCCATTAAGAAATCCAAAATATCCCATGGATGGCCCACAAACAACAAACTAAAAAATAACATCAATAACTAAAAACAAAAAATGCCAACCTTCCTCATAGGGGAGGATCTAACTGATGAGACAACCCAACATAAAGATGGAAAAACACAATCGAGGATCCTACTCCTCAATTCTTAAGGCTACTAGGCCCAAATTCTTTATTATTTGTATCCTTCTCATTTACATCCCACTACTCCCAACCCATTAACACCATGATTATTCAGTGCATGAGATGGACACTTGCATGGAGTCTATAAGGGAATTCTATAGCTTCAATATCATCATTTTGAAGGATTTGGGTATGCTAAGAGTATCCCGGGGTTGAATAATAATATATTTTTTACTATTGGTTGACTCAAATATAAGCTTAGCTTTATTTATAGGAGGGGTGAAATCATCATATTCAAATTAGTCCATGAAAAGAGGAGCCTTATCTTCATTAGCTAACTTTACCACCAAGTTCTTAGAGTGCCTAGTTATTTCCTCACTTTCTCCAACACCTTTCAAGGAAAATCTTCCACCTTGGTTCCTGAAGCCAAAGTAGGGTTTATGTGGATGGCCTCCTTGCTCAACGATTCACTCTGCTCAGAATGAGAAGAATCTATATATTCAAAAATCAGAGGTGCCACCTTTGATAGAGAATTTATAATCTCCTCCCTTGATAATCCTCTACCTTTAATAACATGGTCAAAAATTAAATTTTCTAACCATTGATGGATTGGGTCTGATGCAATCCCTTTCTTAACTCGACTCATCAACTTTGCCATCGACTAAAAAAATAATGAAGGGATGTTCATGAGTCTCTTGTGGTGCAGATGGTTCAGGAACATGAAATGGAAACTCCTAATAATATATTAATTTTCATCCAACATGAAATGTTTCATTATCATTAGTGTCACTCTGTCCCAAAATGCCTTTAGGGAGGCTCTTTTAAACCTATTTTGGAATTTTACTAGCTCCTCATATTCACCCAAAAATTATTGGGACTCTCAACTGAGGGAGTGTTTCTCTTTATTATCCACAAATTTATCCACTAGCAAGCCTATAACTTTAGCAATTAGGTGAATAGAGACTTCAATCTCAAGTATCCCCAATCAAACCATATTGCTACTCCACCAATAGGCCATATGCTTCACCATATCCTTAATATGGCCATTGAATAACATCAATCAATGTAGAATATTACCCTTCTTTATGATTTTTCTCACATCCTTATCGATGACAAGTAAGATCAACTCCAAAACCAAACCTATCATTTTTCCAAAGAAAATTTTTGCATAGGAACAACCAAAGTACGGGTATACATTAGAAAATATCCAATGAAGTCTCATGAACACCAGATAGACCAAATATTTTTTCAATTAATATTAAAAAAGAAGAGAGCCTAAACTTTTGATATTCCCACAAATTGTAGCCCAACCTGACAACTCGCAGCCTCGAGACCCCACGAGAATTATTGATAAGAGAAATATAAGACACACTTTCAATTCCAATAAAAATATAGATTGGTATAAGAATCAAATTTCAACCCATCCAACCACCAGTGAGTTACAGTGTTGCCAACTATCACTTTGGGAACTACACCAAGGAAAAATTGCTCGAATTATAAACACATGGTTCAACGAAGTCTCCTTAAAATGGAACTGACCATTATAGAGCCCTAGAACCTAGCTCTAGATTTATTTATGCTGATTTTAATGGATTAAGAAAAATAATTTATACATGCTCTCGCAACATCCCAATTGGTATCTGGCGCTTCTTGCATGTCGAGTGACCACCTCAATCCATGCACAACCACTATTAAGGGAAACCCAAGAGCTTGGCCAATCATAGTAGTCCATGACTTACTATTAACAATCCCTTTCCTAAATTGATATTGCCACCATTGAAGGCTCATGTCATGAGTTAGGTCTGACCGTAATACATTGGTTTGATCCTCATCCCTTGGTCAATCAAAATGATGATAGTTAACTTGACACCCACATTCTATCTAATTACTTCGGATATGGTCATCTTGGATCACAACCTTAGTCCATGACATATGATGATGACTCACTAACCCCCTAGAAGTTACCCCCACATTCTATTTAAAAATTTAGGGCCCCGATTTATCCACATATCAAAAAAAAAAAACTTTTCCAACCTATACCAGCCACCTAGGCCAACACCACGAGAGAAACCATGAACCAGGATGAGTGACGTGAAAGGGTATAAGTTTTGAATATGAAAATTTAAGGTGGCCCTTCTAAAATGTGTGAAAGGTCCTGAGTTCCAAATAAGAAGATTCAAAACATTTATAAACTATGTTCCAACAAAGATAATTGGAGAGACAAACTTAGCATTAGTATCACTTCCCATCATGAGGCCCGAGTAAACTCTAATACATTTCCCATGCCTCAATTTTATGAAAATAAATGATCTAGTATTCTCCAACATCATTTCAAAATGGTTGAGACCTTCTAGGAAGGCTTCCTATCATATAATGAATTCTTGTTGACACAGGCCCAAGTTGTGAGAAAATCTGTAGATTTATTTCCTTCCCTAAAAACATGTTTAACTTGAACTTATTCTAGGATTTGTATTATTATTTTAGATTTTAAAATTAAGTTTGCTATGGTATATCTAGGATTATAAAAGCTATTGATATAGTTAATGAAATTAGGGAATATCCCTCAATAATAAATTTCTTACAATTCATAGATTTCAACTTTGAGATACCTTGAAAAAGTGCTCTAGCCTCTGCAAAGTGGCTGGTTTGGACCCCCAAATTTTCAATGAAGGAAAAAAAATTTCACCTCTTAAATTAATGATGAATCCTACCATGCCTACCAACCCAATATTTCCTTTAGAAGTTCCATCAAAATTAAGTTTAACACAACCAGAGGTCTCCCAAAAAATCAAATCTCTTAAGCTTGGGCCTGGCTAGACTACATGAACAACCCGAGGTTGGAAACCTAAAGATATTTCCAACTCCTCCTCATCCATGAGAGCACCACCAACATCTATGGTAAGATAAAAAGCATTCTCCACCATAGCAAATATGGATCTGAAGAAAAAAACTCAACAAATCTCAAGGAGTTCTTGAAGGCACAAAAATTCCTTTCCTTCCAAATGCACCAAAGAATGTGGACTAGATAGAAGGACCAAAAAACATGGAGGTGGGATACAAATAAAGGGGAAACCAAATGCTCAAAAACGATAGAGATATTATCCAATAAAACCCAATAGATCTCCACAAATAGTAAAAAATAGGATAACACATCACGAGTGAAGGGGCAAAGGAAAAATAGATGGGACAAGGACTCCTTACTGAACCTCCAAAGGAAACACCTGTTCAAAATGCACAAACCTCTTTTTTGAAGATTATTGATGGTAATAATTTTATTCTAAATGGAAAGCTAGAGGAATAGATTAAATTTTGGGGTAATACCTCTAAACCAAAACTTACGAATAGGGAACCAAGGATCAAAAACACCTTCTAGTATAAAATATGCAGATTTCACAAAAAAAACCATTGTTTTTCATTTCCCAAAGAATATTATCTACATCCTCGCTATTGATAATAACATACAACTTAAGAAAATAAGAGATATGCTTTAGGACTTCCTTTTGGGTATGGGAAATACCAAGGAAAAAAGGATATTTCCACTGTTTTCGATCATTGGTGACCTCTACAAAGTCACTCACCTTTGAATCAAAGGTTTATCTAGTAAATGGTTCCACCATCGGTAGGTTTGGGTAAGACACCATAGGGTAATCTAGTAGCCATTTATCCCTTCAAAAGTCAATATTCTACCCATTTCCAAGATTCCATATTCCTCCATTTAGGATTATGGATCGAGTATTGATGTTGAGCCAAAAAATAAAACCATGGGAGGGAATTAGATCCGAAAGGAACTGATCATTTTTGCTTAAATATTTTACCCTAAAAATTTGGAACCATCCCACACTATATTTCTGAGCTAACCTCCAACCTTGTTTAGCAATTAGACTATTTTAATTTGACTGAGTTTTTTGAGATATAGACCCCCATATTCTTTCCTCCTAAAAACATGCTCCTAGGCAACCAACAATTTTTTTCCCTCTAATATTGTCCAGATAAATTCTTTTTGAATTTGTTTAATTTTTTGAAGGACCTTACCAGATAGCTTGAAGAGGGACATGAAAGACACCAATACACTCAGAAGAGTGGATTTAACCAACATAGCTTTACCAAATTGACTAGAAGAGCCCCTTTCCAACCATATAATTTACTTTGGACTCTTTCCACCATAGGATCCCAAATTTTTGCCTTAATACCACCTTTGAATAGTGGTATTTCTAGGTAGACCGAAGGGAGCACAACAATATCACAATCTAGAATATTATATATTCTTCTCTAGCGCATTGAATGAGTGTTGAAGAAAAATATTTTGCTCTTCAAGAAGTTAACTTTCTACCCTACTACCTTTTTGAAATTAATTAAGATGTCCTTCATAGTCAAGGCCTAGGGAATTGGGGCCAATAAGGATCAAATGGTGTCATATATGAACTAGTGATGTGAAATTGGATCTAAAGCTAGATCCAGTTTCATGCCCTCTATCATTGATTCAGCCTTAAGATACTTGCCCAACACTTCTACCATTAGAATGAGCATATGTGGGAGAGAGGATCCCCTTGTTGAATACCTTTGCAACTTTGAAAATATCCAACAAATGAACCATTAATAATAACAAAAACATTTATCATAGAAATATAGGATTTGATTAGGCTTAACCAATTGGAATTAAATCCAAATTTACCCATAAATTTTAAGAGGAAGTCCCAAGAAACTTTGTTGTATGTTATACTCATGTCTAATTTTAGGAAGATCCTAAGCCTCCCACTCCTATAAACAAAGTGAATAAGTTCATGGATTGCAATGATTCCATCTAGAACTTATCTTCTTGCCACAAATCCGCCTTGAGATTGATCAATAAGGTGAGAAAGGAAAGCTTTGATTCTATTAGCCAAGGATTTAGTTAGAATTTTAAAAATAGTATTACACAGACTAATAGGTCTAAAGTCCTTGAAATCCCTAGTTCTAGTAGACTTAGGGATAAGGAAAAAAAATGTGGAGTTTACACCAGAATGAATGACCTTCAATATTTAAACATCTCTTAAAGCATCACAAATTTCCTTTCCTAGAATGTGCTATAATATTTGAAAAAAAATGAAGGGAAATCCATCAAGCCCAAGGGCTTTCAAACTATCCATGGAAAAAATCGCATCCCTAATTTCCACATCTATGATAGGACTATTTAAGTATTTATTCATCTCTTCAGAAACTATTGGAGGATGAAGAACACAAGCTTATACTGAGAGGGGGGGTGAACAGTATAAGACCTCTTTTTACTTTTTCCTTTATACTTCAAAATAGTAAAGCAATATACCCAAAGCAATATCAAAGCAATGCACAATATCATCCACAAAGTGACACCAATTTTAACGTGGTTCACCCAGAATGGGTGGGCTACGTCCACAAAACTTTTCTCTAAAAGTTATCTCAAAGTTCTTTGGGAATCCTTCCCAATTACAATGTTTATGAGCCTCGGCCCAAAGGAGATACCTTCCCCCAATCAGAATTTATGAGCCTCTGCTCAAAGGAGATACCTTCCCCTCTGCTCTGGAAATGATCCCTCAGAAGATCAACTGCCTCTACCTCTTGCCAGCACGTGGAACTCCTTTCCATCGAAGACCTCCTGTCCTCAATGCTTAGCCTAAGAGACCTCTGCCTTCTATGATCACGTCCACAGCAGCTCAGCAACCTGTACCAAACACAGTCAGTCGGTCTAGTACAAGTCTTCCTCTGTCTGTCAGATCTGTCCAACTCTTGAACAAATCAATCCTCTGCATACAAGCCTTCTCAAAGACTTGCCAATCTGTCCTCAGGTTCTTCTCATAGAACCAATGCACCTCTGTCCTCAAGTTCTCTGATAGAACTATCAAACTCAGCTCACAAGTCCTCTGCTAGGACCTGTCCAAATCTGCTCACAAGTCCCCATCGAAACCTGTCCAAAAACTGCTCACAAGTCCCCACTGGAACCTGTCCAAAAACTCAGCAAGCTCACCAAGAAAAACTTTCTTAGTAGGAAATCACAAAGTGAATTGTTAGAGACCCAATGTGATTTTTCAAACTCATAGAAGCATAAAGAGAATTGTTAGAGACTCAATATGTTCTATACTCAAATCCCAATCTCAAAACTCAACTCAAATCAACTCAGCTCAATCTCAATCTCAAATCTGAAAACTCAACTCAATATCTGAAATGGATAGGATAGAATGTTTTCTTTCAAGAACATGAAACCCCAACAATTGCCAACTATGCAAAGAATCACATAACAATGATACTCATGTTCTTTTCACCATCAATTAGGGTTTCAACAACAATGCTCATCAAACAAGGTTTAGTCAACCAACACCATTCAACTCAACATCAACCTTGAAGCATTCAACCAATCATCACAAGAAAAGGAAACAAGTAGAAATCCTTTTCCCTCCAAAGATATTTGAACAAAACAGCCACCAACACAATATCACCAAATGCAAAGAATAACTTGCTCAAATCAACTCAATGGAGTAAGCCCAATATCATGAATCAAGTAAAGCAATAACTTGATCAAACAACCTCTATGGAAGCAACTCAACCATCAAACTCAAAACAACCAACCAAGGGTTCCACCAACTCAATGCAAGTAGCAAGACTCACAAACATAAACCCTAGTGCACAATGCTTCCACTACCTCAAACCAGAAATTATGCATTCACCAAAAACTCTCATCAAGGATAACAATGCATAAGAAGTCTTCAACAAACCAGAAAATAGGATTTACACCCAACCAAAGGAAACCTAGTTGAAAACCTTTTCACTCCAACCTTATTTCAGAAAAACATACACCAATCATACTCATAAGGAAAATGTGCCCATACCTTTTTGGAGTAGAAGAAAATTGATCCTTAAAGTTGTCACCACACACAACCCTCAAACTTCCAACCAAGTTAGGGTTAGAACCAAGATAAATGAGCATATATAAAAACTTTCCTTAATACACCTTTTAGCTCCTCTTCTTTAAAAACAACCACCAAAGAAGCCAAAAACACAACAACCAAAACTTACACCTTATATCTCCATTTTTAAATTTAGCATAGCAAAAGACTAATCTCAAAAATACAACCAAAGAAATATCCCCTTATTTCTCCTATGTCTTTTAAACAATGCTAAACAATGCCAAAAATCATATCAAGAAAATAATCACACCTTATAATGGCTGCCCTTGAAGAATCCAAAATTCGCGGCACAAAACACGTTTTAATAAAAACGTGACTAATCCATGCACAGCTCCCTCCGCGGGGATCGAAACGCAGACCTCCGCCTACGCAAGGCCCAAATGCAGCCTTCGCTGCCACTAGCCCACAAGGGGCTTACGAAGTCCAAGACGGACTTCCTTCCACATAAACGGTCAAGCTTTCTGAAAGCTTTTCAAACCACGAGCTCTCCTCTTTCGCAGCGTAAACAGAACATTCGATCGCAGCCAAACCAATTAATTGCCTTCGATTTTCCAAGAGGGTTTAACCTTAGGAACCTTCTCATATTTATAGTCCATACGTGGACTTTAGAACACGTCAGTTGCAAAGAAAAGTAATTTCGAATTTAATCAAAATTTGCTTTCTAAAGGGTTTAAAAACCCTTAAAGTATTTTTAATAAATTAAAAATAATTTCTCCCTTAATTAATTAAATAATTAATTAATTAAAACCTTGAAGGGTTTTAAATAATAATTAAATAAATAATAAAGAGAACCTCCATTGGTTTTAATAAAAACCATTGCCAATGGAATCTCTCCGGATTCTCTTAAAAATATTCTCTTGGAATCTTCCACCTTTGAAGCCAACACATCCTCTTAACATTAATGTCATTTCCTTTTGACATCAATGACAACTCATAGACAAGAAGCTAGGATCTCAAACCCAAAATTGCCAACAATCTCCCCCTTTGTCATTGATGGCAAACCATGCTTCTCAACAACACAAAAACTCAACATAAACAGCTCCCCCTGTCTTGAGGCTCTCCCCCTTACTCATATCTCTCCCCCTTTGTCATCAATGGCAAAGGGTCACCTTTGGGGCTCGGGACTAAGAATGAGCCTCTTAGCTTAGTCCCTCCCCCACCTCCTGATGAGGTGATTAATTCTTGGGTGGGAGTAAAACTCCCATTAGGCACTGATCATCATCAGCGTCTATAACTTCCTTGTCGGGCCTTCTCTTGAACTCTTTGTCCATATTCCTGTTCTTGTCATTGTTCTTGTTCTTGTTCTCATCCCTGTTCTTGTCCATGCCTTGATCCTTGGACCTGATCATGCCATTGTTCCTGTTCCTGTATTCTGGAATTTCAGCTCTACACTGTTTGATTGTGTGACCTTCATTGTTGCACTTGAAACACTTGACGATGTTGTTTCTATGAGGTAAACCTGATCTTTGAATCCACCGATTAAAATGACCAAACCAAACTTTTTTGACCAAACTTTTTTGACCAAACTTTTTGGCCAAACTTTCGACCAAACCTGTTCCTGTTATTTGCCTTGCAATAAACTGCCTTGTGCCCAAACTGTTGACAAGAGTAGCAATACCCTTGAAAGTAACTAGCACTTCTGAAACTGTCATTTACCTCCTTCACTTGAGCCATGCAATGTGAAGCCATGTGACCAAACTTGTGACAAGCAAAACATCTGCCTTGAAACTTTCCTTTATTTGACCTCTTGGGTCTTGAAAACTTCTTCTTCTCATTCTGAATTCTGTTTTCTATTTCTGTGCATCTATCATTCAAGGACTCATGATCTGAAATACTTTCCTCATCAGAACTCTCTTCCTTTTGGAGTCTCTTACTAGACTCTCCAACTTGTTCCTTGTGTGGCTTAACAAAACCAAGGCCTATTTTATCTGTTGTCTTTCTTTGACCTTTGATGAGTGACTTAACCTTTTTGGAGCTATCTTGAACCCTGTAAAGCTTATCCTTGTACTCTTTAGTTTCCTCTTTCAAAGAAGCCATTTTCTGTTCTAACTCACTATACTCAAGAACCTTAGACTCTAACTCATCCTTGAGTTCTTGTGTCTTAGCTATAGAGAAGTCAAGACTTTCTATAAGATCATCTCTCTCCATACAACATTCATCTAACTTATCCTTGAGTCTAGCATTCTTCTTTCTTTCCTTTTTCAAAGCACTAAGAGCACTAATAAGTTCACTTTCAAGATCCTTTATTTGTTTGCTTTTTGAATCATCAAAGCCTTTTTCAGATTTCTTATCACTAGAGGTGCTACCCTTTTCAAAAACCATACATGCATCTTCCTTATAGTTTTCTGAAGCATCCTCATACATACTAGAAACCAAATCATTATTTGTGCAATCATCCTCAAGGTGACCAAAATTTCCACATCTAAGACATTTCATGATAATGAATCTATGTTTCGGTTCTTCCTCTTTTTCTGATATGAACAACATCTCATTTTCATTATCACTTGAAGAACTTTCACTATCACTACTAGAACACTTACTTGCTTTGTCTAGGTAGAAACTCTTCTTGTGCTTGTGAGAATACCTCTTTCCTTGATTGTTGTGCTCATCTTTGTTTTTCCTGTGATGCTTGTGCTTTTCAGAATCCTTGCTCTTAGAATCTTGTTTATCTTCATCACTTTCATTCTTGGGAACAGTAGAGTCAGTAGCATAATGACCAAACTTTCCACAATTGAAACATCTTATATTTTTCATACTTTTGTGCTTTCTAGAGAACTTGCCTTTCTTGTTGTAATATGCCTCTTCATCACTAGAAGACTCATCACTATCTTGAAGTTGTTTACCCTTGGATTCCTTGGTAGCCTTGAAAGCTGCCTCTTTCTTGACATCAACCTTCACTTGAGTTCTCAACTCAAATGCTTGCAAGTATACTATGGAGCTCATCCTTTTTCAACTTATCCAAATCTTTAGCTTCCTCAATAGCAGAAATATTTTCACTAAATCTATTAGGAAGAGATCTTAAAATCTTATCACAAACATCATTTTCAGCAAGCTCAAGACCTAAGTCTTTCATGGAGTTAACAACCTCATCCATACGAAGCATGTAGTCACTAATATTTTCATCATCATTCATCTTGAGTTGTTCAAACATACCTTTGAAGTGTCTCAACTTGGCCTTTCCGACATTTGTATCACCTGTATGAACCACCTTCAAGCTGTTTCCACATTTCACTAGTTGTCTTGCGGTGAATCACTTTGGTGAGATCTGCTTTCTGTAAGCCTTTCGGGATTGCATTCATTGCTTTTGAATTGCTTGTGATGTAGGAGCCTTTCTTCTTTAGTATTAGGACCATGTTCGGGAATAGTGTACTCATCTTCAATCACTTCCCAAACCTCATTCCCAAGTGCCATTAGATGAACCTTCATCCTTGCACTCCAAAGACCAAAATCTGACCCATCAAGAATAGGTGTTGCATTGCCACTTGAATGATCCATTGTGTTCTTTACTAGCTTTTCCTTCAAGTTGTTAAACTTTTCGAAGGCACCTGCTCCGATACCAATTGAAGAACACAAGCTTATACTTGAGAGGGGGGTGAACAGTATAAGACCTCTTTTTACTTTTTCCTTTATACTTCAAAATAGTAAAGCAATATACCCAAAGCAATATCAAAGCAATGCACAATATCATCCACAAAGTGACACCAATTTTAACGTGGTTCACCCAGAATGGTTGGGCTACGTCCACAAAAATTTTCTCTAAAAGTTATCTCAAAGTTCTTTGGGAATCCTTCCCAATTACAATGTTTATGAGCCTCGGCCCAAAGGAGATACCTTCCCCCAATCAGAATTTATGAGCCTCTGCTCAAAGGAGATACCTTCCCCTCTGCTCTGGAAATGATCCCTCAGAAGATCAACTGCCTCTACCTCTTGCCAGCACGTGGAACTCCTTTCCACCGAAGACCTCCTGTCCTCAATGCTTAGCCTAAGAGACCTCTGCCTTCTATGATCACGTCCATAGCAGCTCAGCAACCTGTACCAAACATAGTCAGTCGGTCTAGTACAAGTCTTCCTCTGTCTATCAGATCTATCCAACTCTTGAACAAATCAATCCTCTGCATACAAGCCTTCTCAAAGACTTGCCAACTGTCCTCAAGTTCTTCTCATAGAACCAATGCACCTCTGTCCTCAAGTTCTCTGATAGAACTATCAAACTCAGCTCACAAGTCCTCTGCTAGGACCTGTCCAAATCTGCTCACAAGTCCCCAGAACCTGTCCAAAACTCTCACAAGTCCCAGAACTGTCCAAAAACTAGCAAGCTCACCAAGAAAAACTTTCTTAGTAGGAAATCACAAAGTGAATTGTTAGAGACCCAATGTGATTTGTCAAACTCATAGAAGCATAAAGAGAATTGTTAGAGACTCAATATGTTCTATACTCAAATCCCAATCTCAAAACTCAACTCAAATCAACTCAGCTCAATCTCAATCTCAAATCTGAAAACTCAACTCAATATCTGAAATGGATAGGATAGAATGTTTTCTTTCAAGAACATGAAACCCCAACAATTGCCAACTATGCAAAGAATCACATAACAATGATACTCATGTTCTTTTCACCATCAATTAGGGTTTCAACAACAATGCTCATCAAACAAGGTTTAGTCAACCAACACCATTCAACTCAACATCAACCTTGAAGCATTCAACCAATCATCACAAGAAAAGGAAACAAGTAGAAATCCTTTTCCCTCCAAAGATATTTGAACAAAATAGCCACCAACACAATATCACCAAATGCAAAGAATAACTTGCTCAAATCAACTCAATGGAGTAAGCCCAATATCATGAATCAAGTAAAGCAATAACTTGATCAAACAACCTCTATGGAAGCAACTCAACCATCAAACTCAAAACAGCCAACCAAGGGTTCCACCAACTCAATGCAAGTAGCAAGACTCACAAACATAAACCCTAGTGCACAATGCTTCCACTACCTCAAACCAGAAATTATGCATTCACCAAAACTCTCATCAAGGATAACAATGCATAAGAAGTCTTCAACAAACCAGAAAATAGGATTTACACCCAACCAAAGGAAACCTAGTTGAAAACCTTTTCACTCCAACCTTATTTCAGAAAAACATACACCAATCATACTCATAAGGAAAATGTGCCCATACCTTTTTGGAGTAGAAGAAAATTGATCCTTAAAGCTGTCACCACACACAACCCTCAAACTTCCAACCAAGTTAGGGTTAGAACCAAGATAAATGAGCATATATAAAAACTTTCCTTAATACACCTTTTAGCTCCTCTTCTTTAAAAACAACCACCAAAGAAGCCAAAAACACAACAACCAAAACTTACACCTTATATCTCCATTTTTAAATTTAGCATAGCAAAAGACTAATCTCAAAAATACAACCAAAGAAATATCCCCTTATTTCTCCTATGTCTTTTAAACAATGCTAAACAATGCCAAAAATCATATCAAGAAAATAATCACACCTTATAATGGCTGCCCTTGAAGAATCCGAAATTCGCGGCACAAAACACGTTTTAATAAAAACGTGACTAATCCATGCACAACTCCCTCCGCGGGGATCGAAACGTAGACCTCCGCCTACGCAAGGCCCAAACGCAGCCTTCGCTGCCACTAGCCCACAAGGGGCTTACGAAGTCCAAGACGGACTTCCTTCCACATAAACGGTCAAGCTTTCCAAAAGCTTTTCAAACCACGAGCTCTCCTCTTTCGCAGCGTAAACAGAACATTCGATCGCAGCCAAACCAATTAATTGCCTTCGATTTTCCAAGAGGGTTTAACCTTAGGAACCTTCTCATATTTATAGTCCATACGTGGACTTTAGAACACGTCAGCTGCAAAGAAAAGTAATTTCGAATTTAATCGAAATTTGCTTTCTAAAGGGTTTAAAAACCCTTAAAGTATTTTTAATAAATTAAAAATAATTTCTCCCTTAATTAATTAAATAATTAATTAATTAAAACCTTGAAGGGTTTTAAATAATAATTAAATAAATAATAAAGAGAACCTCCATTGGTTTTAATAAAAACCATTGCCAATGGAATCTCTCCGGATTCTCTTAAAAATATTCTCTTGGAATCTTCCACCTTTGAAGCCAACACATCCTCTTAACATTAATGTCATTTCCTTTTGACATCAATGACAACTCATAGACAAGAAGCTAGGATCTCAAACCCAAAATTGCCAACAGAGGAATATTATGGAGAAGTCTCTCTTCAACCACAAAATCCCCAACCACATTGGTGCAAAGAAGATATTTGAAGAATGAGACCACTTCAGATCTGATATCCTGAAGATCCCAGATAATATATCTATCAGGTTTAACAATTTCTCTAATCTTGTTGTTGCTTTTGTGTATCAAGGTGGAAGTGTGGAAAATTTTAGCATTTTTTGTCCCCATATTTGAGCTAAAGAGCCTAGATTTTTGTCTTCACATCATTTATTCATTGGCTAAAACATTATGGAATTCATCTAGGATCTTCCTCTCCTTTAATATATCCTCTGTAGCAAGGTCTTCCACTTCCATGGTGGCATCTAGCTCCTTTAGTTGAGATTTTAGCTCTTTATTTTTTTGACTTAAATTCCAAAAAATGAATTTGTTCCAGATTTTAAGATTAGCTTTAATGAATCAAAACTTGGAATCCACTTAAGAAATTATAGGACCAAAAAACTTGTACAACCACCATTCCTTGATTCTAGCCTCTAAATTAGGATGATGTAGTTGCATTTATTCAAGTCTAAAAGACCCAAAAAATAAAGAGGAGTTTTAAAAAAATTCAAGAACTAGCATGTTATGATTGGATCCCACATTAGGGAGAGAGCTTATAGAAGCATCTTGAAATAATGGTAGAATCTCTTTAGAAATCACCATCCTGTACAATATTATCTAGATTTTTTGGCTACCTAACTAATTGTTACTCCAAGTGAATCTAGAGCTCTTCAAATCCAAATCCATAAGTTCCTAGCTATTTACAAAGTTTGCAAAATATTCCATACCCCTAGACATGGTAGTTATGCCAACTTTCCTATTAGACTAATATAGAGAGGTGTTAAAGTCTCCTACAAAAATTCAGACCTAATATTTACACACCTCTCTCAGTTCACTAAAATATTCCCAAATAATTTTTTTTCTAGGGCCAAAATTAGGGGAGTAGATATTAGATAACACCCATATACAACATGTTTATTTACAACAAAATATAATGGAATGCTAATAACTATATCAAATTTCAAGAGTGTTGATCTAGTTAATTTATTTAATTCAATAGAAAAAAGACCTTTTGAATCCCCATTAGTAGAGCTAGTTGTAAAATCCACACATTTCCAAACCATTCTCTTAACAACATCTACATTACAACTATCCATTTTGGTTTCTTGAATAAAGATGATATAAGGTTAAACCTCTTTCTTGAGAGATTCAATTACAAGGTTTGAGATTCTTTCCCCCATTAGAAGGATGAGGGGAGTGGCAATAGGAATCAAACTTTAGTTGCTTCCCCCTTAAATATTTGTCCTTTTCAAACTTGAGTTGAGCTTGGGAGTCATTGGCAATTTCAAACTTTACCTCACAATTTCTCAAGGATTTGTTTTAAGGCTTCCTCACCTTCCATTACACTCCCACATCTATATAACCTTTCCTGTGACTTCTCATCTTAGGCCCAGGGTACCCTTTAAAAAAGTAGGGCATTGAATCTTCCAACTTAGGGTCAGGGAACCTATTAGCAAAGTATGGATTTGAAGAGAATTTTATTGGACATTCAAGAGAACCCAAAATAGGTTCAAGAGATAGAGAACATATTTCCTTAGTGTCCATATCCTAGGATGTTACATACCTCAACTAATATCGTCATCAACTATATTATTACAATTTTAATATTACTTGTTTATATATCCATGCGTAGAATTTTGATTAGAATCATCTGAATATATCAATTTTATTTATCATTTGCATAATCACACTAATTTATCTTATGGTGGGTATCTGCCCTCCTTGAGTGGCAACAATTTAATTAAATTCTTTATTCCATATTTTTGCACATTCGTGATTTCAATTTTGTTGCATAAATTTGGTTCACTGTTATTAGAAATTGGTACATTGATTCAATTGATTTGGAGTGGATTCATTGGTGGATAGAGGACTTAGGTTCTCTACAAGTGGTATCAGATTCCGATTGGTGGTAACAAGTCATGCACTATTTGGGTGCATACAATGGTTACAGTCTGTACCACCTCTCCATATAGCACAACCACTACAAATAGCGCTTTCCACGTGCATCACTATAACATATTAGGCATCAAAGCAGTACTTCTAATTTGGTCATCGTAAATTCTCATGTCAGGTGGTTCTACCATCAGCCCAGGTGAAACAGAGCGCTAATAGGTCATAATCAAGCTCCTTTAGCTAACAAAACACTCCTTCGAATAGTTGAAACTACATATCTGAGGTAAACAAGCAAAATGTAAGGGATATTCTTTAATTGCCATATGAAACACACCAAAAAATTGTAAAAATAAAACCAAGTGGAACGGAAAAAATTTTAACCAATCATAACACATGCAAATATTATTATCAAGGTATTTTCTAAGGTACAACGTCAATAGTTTATATTTTTTTTACTATCTTGGGGAATATCCCAGATTGGTCATGTTAAAAAGAGATATTTATAATGCGAGATACACCTTATTGAAGGTGTGACTTTGGTCACATGGTGGTGAGTTTCTCGTGTACATCTTAGCCTCTCCCGCACTTACATGTTCTTTGTTTGTTGATTCTTGGTTGCTGAGTTGTTAGTGGTATCGTGTCAGTATTCGTAGCCAATTGGGTCATCTATTGATAATATCAGTCTTATCCTAGGGTAGCCAAGTGTCCTTCACATCAGATCTTCAAAGTATCCTTAGAGTCATTCATGGTTCTGGTTGTCGTGTGGTGTTTGATGTCAATTGATTCAGCTCTATCGTGTTGTGTCTGGTGTTAATTAAATTTGCATTGTATCGAGTGTCAATTGAGTTGGTGTCAGGTGTCAATTAAATTTACATTGTGCTAGGTGTAAATTAAGTTGGTTCTATCATCCAATCATTGGATTGTCACATTGGTATTGTGTTGGGTGTAAATTAAGTTGGTTATATTGTCCAATCATTGGATTATCATGTTGGTCGAGTAATTATCATGGCTTGTCATGTCGATCGAGTGATTATCATGGATAACCCTATATAGGCAGTCAGAAGTCATCATAGAGTGTCCAAACTCAAGTATCTAGTGGGCGGTGGTAATATCATACCATGTCCAAGAGTAACCATTGACAAGAAGTTCTCATCAGGGAGAAACTAGCCACTATAAATCTGTGTAGTAGTTGGAGCTACCAAGTAAGCAAAAACAAAAATTTTGTCCAATTTCACATTTTTTTTTGTAGAAATTCAGCCCAAATTGAAGATATTATTCTTGAGCCAAATGGGTGACTATAAATTTTGAATAACTCCAATGAGGGAATCTATAAATCACCAAGAAGACCTCCTAGAAGCAAAGGTACACAAAATTCTTCTTCTCCTTTAGGAATTACTAGCTTTAACCCTGGTCATCCATTGCTTAAAAAATGGCATCCAATCCCTCCCCAAATTCCTCCCATGAGAACCTCACACAAGAGGAAACAGGAAGCCCCAAGGTCACTAACGAGGTCTTACTAGCCTTAGTAGATAGTATTAAGAACATGAATGCCAACATGTCCCAACTATTCGAAAGACAAATCCAACCAAATCCTCCTAGCCCAAACCACTGGAGTACTGAGCATCAATATGAAGACTATACACACCAAAGAGGTCATAATGGTCATTCCCCAAATTCTCAATGGACAAAGAAATAATGAGGATCTGGGAAACAAAGAAGTTTATGAGCAACAAAGGGGTTTTGGTAGACCTTCCCAAAATCGCATCCATAGACAGAGGAATAATGAGGACCAAGATAGACACAATGTTTACCACCAAACAAGAGGTCCTACTGGAGTCAATTTTCCATGCATTGACATGCCCACCTTTGAGGGTCATGATCCACGTGGGTGGATAGCCAAAATGGAAGGCATTTTAGACTTATACCAATTCCAAGATTCAGAAAAAGTTCCTTTTGCTGCAACCAAATTGGGCACTAAAGCTTATCAATGGTTTACATGGTACAAATGCGAGGTGGGAAACAACATCTACTGGAATGATTTCACCGACGCCTTTCTTCATAGATTTGATGAAGGTCCCACAACTTCCTACACGGTGTGGTTGTTGTCACTTAAGCAGACGGGATCGGTAGTGGACTATATCTCAGAATTTACTAGTATGCTTCACTATGCAAAACACTTACAACCAGATGTGGTGGTAGCTACTTTTAGAAATGGGTTGAAAGAGAATATTAAAGTCAAAGTGGACTTACAAGATCCATCCAAGATAGATGATTGTATAAGGATTTCCAAGTTGGCAGAGAAGAAGGTGCAAATGGGAACATCCACAAGACGTGATTCATATGGTCGACCTCAATACCGCAACAACTCTTTTCATAGAAATGATCAACCATCAAGATATTTTTGCTATAAATGTCGCAATCATCATCCAAAAGATCAGGCATGTATACCACGATAGAACTTTCAAATTGAATATACTGACAAGGAAGATGAAGAAATAGAGGAACACAACTCACCTGATGATCCCACGATCAATGACCAAAGTGAACACGAGGAGGTTGTAGCTGAGGAAGATACCATGACTATTTTAGTACATGCTCTTATGGGGTTATCCTCTCACCATACAATCAAGGTAGCAGGATTCATTTGAAAAAGGAAGGTGACAGTATTAATTGATTTAGGAAGTACTCACAACTTTATTGACTCAAAACTTGCTAGGGCATTAAATTTGCACATCTACTCTTCCAGTCAAGATAAATTTCAAGTTAGAACTGCAAGCAGGGAAATTTCTCAATGCCTAGGTAAGACATCTTCAATTTCATTACAAATGGGAAGTTATACTTGGCATGGTCCTCTTTTTGTCATGGAATTAGGGAATTCAGAAGTTATTTTGGGAGTTGCATGGATGGAACAAATGGAAACCACGGTTGGTTTTAATTACAAGCATCGCTTTGTGGAATGGCAAGAGAATGGGAAGACCATTCGCCTCCAAGGAATGCCAACACCCCCATAAAAAATAGTAAGTTCACATAGCATGGAAAATATATTAAGAAAAGGTGGCTATGGATTCATAGCCCAAATTAATTGCATGGAAAATTTAGCACAAGATATGCCAGAAATCCAAGCAGAAGATCTACAAAATATTGTGGCCAACTATGAGGAGGTTTTTCAAGAACCAAAAGGACTACCACCCAAAATATCCCATGACCATGCCATACACCTTGTTCCAGGAAGTCTTCCACCTAATGGTCATCCTTATCGATATCCCCAACCCCAAAAAATAGAAATTGAGAAGATTGTCCAAGAACTATTAGAACATGGTGTCATCCATCATAGCACTAGCCCCTATTCTTCACCAGTAGTTTTGGCCCGTTGAAAAGACAATTCTTGGTGTATGTGTCTAGATTTTCATCCTCTCAACAAAATCACCATCAAAGATAAATTTCCTATTCTTGTCATTGATGATTTATTAGATGAACTACATGGTGCAAATTTTTTACCAAATTGGACTTACATTCAGGGTTTCACCAAATCAGAGTTAGGGAGGAGGATATTCCCAAAACAACTTTTCATACTCATGAAGGTCATTATGAATTCTTGGTCATGCCCTTTGGTCTCACTAATGCCCCATCTACATTCCAAAGTCTCATGAACCATGTGTTTCATCCATTCCTCCACAAATTTGTCCTAGTCTTCTTCGATGACATACTCATCTATAGTAAATCATGGAAGGATCATTTATCACATGTGGGAAGAGTTCTTCATATCCTACACAGGGAAAAGTTGTTTGTCAAGTGATCTAAATGCTCTTTTGGTGTTCAAGAAGTTGAGTACCTGGGTCATATAGTATCTCAGGAAGGTGTTAAAGTGGATCCCAATAAGATTAAGGCAATTCAGGATTGGCCTTTACCTAAAACCATCAAGAAACTTCATGGTTTTTTGGGTCTCACTGGCTACTATCGCAAATTTGTGCATAACTATGGTAAAATTGTAGCTCCTCTCACAACATTAACAAAGAAGGATGCTTTTCATTGGTCAGAAGTAGCCACTCAAGCCTTTGAGGCTCTCAAAGAAGCAATGTGTACTACTCCAATTTTGGCAACTCTAGATTTTCACAAACCATTTGTCATTGAATGTGATGCTTCAGGAATAGGTATTGGGGTAGTATTAATGCAGGAAGGTCATCCCTTGGCATTCGAAAGTAAACAACTTTCGGGAAAGAATTTGGGAAGATCCACATATGAAAAAGAAATGTTGGCTATTCTACATGCAGTGGAGAAATGGAGACACTACTTAATCAATAGTCGTTTCATTATAAAAATAGATCATAGTAGTCTCAAGCACTTTTTAGAACAAAGGTTCTCTTATCTAGAACAAAACAAGTGGTTGACTAAATTGTTGGGATATGATTTCGTTATTGAGTATAAGAAAGGGAAAGAAAATGTGGCAGCTGATGCATTATCTAGAAAATATGAAGATGAAGTGGTCATTAATGCTATTTCAGGTCCTTGTTCTCAATGGGTGTCTCAGTTACAGGAAGAATGGTTGTCCAATAGTGAAACAACTCAAATAATTCAAGAGTTGTCATTGGGTTCATCCAAGCACCCTCTTTTCTCCTATGAAGACAAAATATTAAGAAAGAAGAATCACATTTACATTCCACACAATTTGACAATCAAATCAAGGATTCTAGATGAGTCACATGCTTCTCCATCAGCAGGACATTCAAGTTTTTTGAAAACTTATATGCGGGTTAAAAAATATTTTTGTTGGAAAGGATTAAAAGTAGAGGTCAAACAATGGGTAGTTGAATGTGAAGTATGCCAACGCAATAAGGGAGAAATAGTCAAATCACCAGGGTTGCTTCAACCATTACCCATTCCAGATCGTCAGTGGGAACATATTTCCATGGATTTTATTGAAGGTCTTCCTAAGTTAGAAGGTAAAACAATAATTTTTGTGGTAGTTGATCGCCTCTCCAAATATGCTCACTTTCAGGCTCTACAACATCCATTTTCAGCAAGCAAAGTGGCTAAGGTATTTATGGACTCAATTTTCAAATTGCATGGAATGCCAAAAATATTGTAAGTGATCGAGATCCCATATTTACTAGCAATTTTTGGAGGGAATTATTTTGACTTAGTGGTACCAAATTAAATATGTCTTCTGCATACCATCCACAAACAGATGGCCAAACAGAGGTAGTTAACAAATGTTTGGGTACCTACCTAAGATATTTTGTTTAGGATAAACAATATCAATGGAGTCAATGGCTATCATTGGCAGAATGGTGGTACAACACTTCTTACCATTACTCCATCAAAATATCTCCTTTTGAAGCATTGTATGGAACTAAGCCTCCAACAGTAGCATATTATGTACCAGGATCCTCCAAAGTGGCCCAAGTAGATGATTGGTTTCAGCAACGACAATCAATGCTCACCATTCTCAAAGACAATTTGGTCCAAGCACAAAATCATATGAAGCAACAACAAGACACACACCATTCGAAAAGAGAATTCAATATTGGTGATATGGTGTTCCTACATTTGCAGCCCTACAAACAGTTATCATTGAAGATCAAGTCCAGTCAGAAGTTGGCTCCTCGATTTTTATGGTCCTTAAATTGTGTGTCGCATTGGAGAAGTGGCATATCAATTAGAGTTGCCTCCCTCATCACGTATACATCCATTATTTCATGTTTCCTATCTCAAGAAGGTGATCGGCCAGAAAGTGCACTCTCAGTCAAAATTACCAGTACTCGATGAAGAAGGGCGTATATATCTCCAACCTGAAGCAATTTTACAAAGTAGAACACGTATACTGAGATCTCGTCACATCCAAGAATTTCTCATCAAATGGTAGGACCTACCCGAAGAAGACGCTACATGGGAACTTGAAAGTATTTTCCAGACATTTCCAGCTTTGAGGACAAAGCTTTTCGAGGAGGGGAGTCATGTTACATACCCCAACTAATATAGCCATCGACTATATTATTACATTTTTAATATTACTTGTATATATCCATGTGTAGAATTGGCAAAGTTTTTGGCTCGATTTCCTTCTCTAAATATTTTATCTCATTTCCAAGAGATTATCTCCAACAATAGATTATGGACATCAACAATAAAATTATTCTTTAGATTATCTATTTTTGTTGATTGCATTAATGATAATGTGCTTATCCCCTTCAATTGAAATATATTTTATTTTTCAACTTCATTTTTAATCCCTATAAGAAATGCCCTATCCTTGGAATAGTAGTTAGTTGAACTTCCTTATGATTTTGAGAGAGGATAGTTTTTTTTATTACTTCAAAAAAGACCACATCCAATGGATTTTTTTCTAGATTTCCTTTGGAAGGACCAAAATTAATTTTGTAAGCCCAATTTGTAAATATTTACATTTTTATCTAAATAAAATAAAATCCTTTGTTTTAATGTCATAGTCATTTATGATTCTTCCATGTATATTAAAATCCTATAACCAAGTGTCTATAACCTTTGCTTTCTAAATTCTGAATTTCATCAAAAAAATGTCAACAACATGATTGGCAAAGTTATTTGTTGTTCGATTTCCTTCTCTAAATATTTGCTCTCATTTCCAACAGATTGCCTCTAAAAGTAGATTATGGACATGAACAATAAAATTATTCTTTATATTATCCATTTTTGTTGATTGCATTTGTGTTTATTTGTGTATCCCCTTCAATTGAAATCTATTTCATTTTTTAACTTCAATTTTAATCCCTATAAGAAATGCCCTACCCTTTGAATAGTAGTTAGTTGAACTTCTTTATGATTTTTAGTGAGGATAATTTTACCTTTATACTTCAAAAAAGACCACATCCAATGATTTTTTTTCTAGATTTCCTTTGGAAGGACCATCAAAATTAATTTTGTAAGCCCAATTTGTAAATATTTACATTTTTATATAAATCAAATCAAATTATTTGCTTTAATGCCATTGTCATAGATGATTATTCCATATATATTAAAATCCTATGATTATTTCCCTTATTCTAGAAGAATCCAAGGATTTTTCCACCATGGACCTTGACCAATTAATTGGTACACTTACATCTCATGAAGAAAGAATTTGTAAGAGAGAAGAAAAGAAAAAGCAAGCCAGTTCTAGTGAAGAACAAGCATTTTCTATCAAATGAAATGATACACATGAAAGATGACAAGGAAGAGGCTTTAGAGGAAGAGGTAAAAATAGAAGAGGAGGAAGAAGAGGCTCCTTTTGTAGAGGAAGAGGCAGAGATCAGAATTCTGAAGGTGATCATCAAGCCCATGGTTGAACAGGAGGATCAAATTCAAGAGGAAGAGGTAGAGGTAGAGACATGAGAAATATTCAATGTTATCATTGTAACAAATATGACCATTTTCAGAAGGATTTTAGGCTAAAACAATCGTCTAATAGATCAGCAAATTATGGAGAGTAAGACTTCTTTGAAGATGAGATATTGTTCTACTCAAATGAATATGGAGAGCTCCATGAAGAGGAAGCATTTCTCTCCTATGATAGACCAAACATTTTTACCAATGAGACATGGATCCTTGATAGTGGATGCACAAACCCCATGAATGGCAAAAAGGAGTTGTTTTCTTCTCTTGACCATTCTTATCATTCAAGTATCAAGATTGGAGATGAGAAGAGCTTGGATGTGGTTGCAAAAGTGGACATGGAGGTTCCTACAAAAAGAGGTAAATTGAAGGTAAAAGATATTTATTATGCACCTGATTTGAAGTATTCTTTGATGAGCATTAGGAAAAAGTTAGAAAAATATTATAAATTGGTTTTTTAGGATAAAATGTGCAAGATTTATGATAAGAATTGAAGGCTAATCACAAAAGTGCAAATGACTAAGAACAATTTTTTTCCATTGAGGTTTGTCGAGCAAGTGGGAGAACTTGCTTGTGTGGGTATTGAAGATAAAAGGAGGCTATGGCATTTGAGATTTGGGCATTTGAATTTTCATAGTTTTATTATGTTTTCACTACTTGTGTATGGTTTGCCAAAAGTAGAAGACACCAAGGATATTTGTGAGGGGTCCACTCTTGGTAAACAAACAAGGGGGCTATTTCCCAAAGGTGAAGCATGGAAGGCCCAATATCCACTTTAGCTGGTTCATAGTGATATTTTTGGACCAATGCTAAATTTAGTTCTCAACAAGTGCTTTAAAATATTTGAAGCAAACAAAAGCCTCATATTTATGCTTAAGGAAATAAACCCAACAATATCTTGAAAAATCATCAATAAAAGTGAGAAAATAGGAAACTTTACCAATAATTTGAGTTGGCATCAAGAGGTAAAATACCAGCCCCTACACGCATCAACAAAATTGGGTGGCTAAAATAAAGAATAGGACTTTGATGGAGATGACAAGATGTATGATGTAAACTAAAGGTTTGAGTTCATTTTATTGGGCTGAAGCAACAAGGAATGCTAATTATATTCTTAATAGAAGTCCTACTAGGAGTCTAGAGCATAGTACTCCTTATGAATGTTGTTTTGGAAAGAATCCAAATGTACAAAACTTTAGAGTTTTTGGGAGTGTTGCTTTTGTGCATGTGAATGATGAGAAGAGAAAAAATCTTGATGCTAAGAGTGAGAAGATGATTTTCATTGGTTATAGTGAGAAATATAAGGCCTATAGATTCTTTAATCCTCATTATAGAAAAATTGTTGTATCTAGAGATGCAATTTTTTATGAAGGGGAAAATTGGAAGTCTCAAAAATTATGTGTTTATGATGATGTGTTTGAAGAGATTGTTGCAAGAAGCCAAGAAAGTATTCAGCCCAGCCATTTTTCTACTAATAATTATTTGTACAGAAGAAATTCTTTTGGGTCACAATATCACATGCGATCCACAAGTTCATATTCAAGTCCAAGAGCAAGCCAAGAAGTTTCGACAAGCTTTTTTGCACCTCCATCACTAGCTGCAAATATGAAGAGAAAAATATTGTTGAAGTATCATCCACCATCTCAAATCATTGACACCAACTTCAATAGAATATTGACAAGAGGCCAACATCAAGAAATGAACCAAGTCTTGCAAAGACTTGAGAATTTGCACTTGTATGGAGATGAATACAATGGAGACCCCAAAGGTGATATTGTTAATTATGCTCTTATTTCAAAAGTTGTTGATGATTTTGAACCTTCTTGTTATGAACATGTTTCTTATAACAAGTTGTGGATGAAGGCAATGAATTAATAAATGCATTCTATTGAAAATAGTGACACTTGGAAATTATGTGAACTACCCAAAGATAGAAAATGTGTTGGCTACAAATGGGTTTACAAGATCAAAAGACACAGTGATGGTTCTATTGAGAGATACAAGGCTATATTGGTGAAGAACACAAGCTTATACCGAGAGGGGGGGTGAATAGTATAAGACCACTTTTATATTTTTTCTTTCAAAATAGCTTTCAATTCAATATTATGCAGTATAGAGATAGAAGAATTAAAAGCAACAATTAAAACAATGCACAACACACCATCCACAAAGAGACACAACAATTTACGTGGTTCACCCAATGCGGGCTACTCCACGGATAAAATTTCTCACTAAATTTTATCACCTCAAATTCTGGGAAACTTTTCCCGATTACAAAGTTTATGGGCACCAACCCAAAGGAGACACCTTCCCCTAGCTCTGCTCTTTAGTGGTGATCCTCTAGAAGACCTCTACCTCCTCTGCCCTTAGCAAGTGGAACTCTATCCACAGAAGACACCTGTCTTCCCTGCTCTGGCTGGAGATCTCTGTCCTCAACTCTATCACCTCAAAGATGGTCCTCGAATTTGCACTAAACGCAGTCCTTCGGTCTAGCACAAATGTCCTCTTTCTCTTTCTCTGATCTGCACCAAACACAGTCCTTCAGTCTGGCACAAATCTGTCCTCTTCTGCATCAATCTCTGTCCTCAATCTGGTCCTCAAAACTGGTTAAAGAAAAATGGTTCACAAGCTTACAAAATAGCTTGCTTGATCTTCTCCCAAGTCTTCACTAAGACTTGTCTTAGATCTGCTTTACAAGTTCTCAGAAGAACCTGCTCTAACTGCTCCACAAGCTTCAACAAAACTCTTGCTCAATGTTGTCCAACAGTTCTCTCTGCTCTGCTACAGCCGCACTTGATCGAAACCAACTTTTGCATAGACTGCGCAAACACAGCAGCACTTAACTCTCGACAATCGATCTTCTTGAAATGCGCTCTATCTACAAATGTCGCAACACCAACAGCTTTTGCTCCTTTGCACATTCACAGCAGCACAGTCTTCGCACACTTCGATCGATTCGACATGACTGCTCTTTGCGCACCGTGGACTTAACTTGCGCAATTTTGATACACACATTCGATACCTCAATCTCGAAATAGCCCTCCTTTTATAGCAAAAATCCATGATCAAAAACTCTCAAACTTAGTCGGCTGTAATCCTTAAACTACGTCGGCTGCAAAACCCTACGCTGCGTCGGCCCAGATTTAACTCTGTCGGCTTCACTGCCTCTACAACTCTCCTATAGCTTCTGGCATGAAACTTCAACATGTCACGATATCACGACACCTTTGCCTGCCGTACACCTTCTTTTGCCTGCTGTCGCGAAATCGTGACACTTTTTGCCTTTGTCTACAAAGACTACGTTCTTGTCACGAAATCGTGACACTTCTATCTTTTGCTGACGTCATCTTCACTCCTGTCACGAAATCGTGACACTTTAGTCTTCATTGCCTTCTCCTCTGCTTTTGTCGTGAAATCGTGACACTTTTCATCTCCAATTTGTCGTGAAACTACCTTTCACTCTTCGACATCTGACTTCCTCTCTCTGTTATGAAATCATGATGCTTTCGCTGCCTTGAGCTTCTTTCTGCCTTACACCCATGAAACTGGAACATGTCATGAAATCATGACGCTTTTGTCTTCATAGCCTTCCTCTCTGCTTCTATCGCAAAATCATGACACTTCTCCTACAGAAGACCTTCTTCCAGTTTCTGTCGCAAAATCACGATGCTTTCTCCATCCGTACGCTTTTCTTTCATCCTGTCACGCAAATCATGCATCTTCATCCCTAGCTTCTTCAAAAGTTTTTCCTGCAACCTGTCACGAAATCGTGACGCTTTTGGCTTCCGTACGCTTTCTCCCTGTCGCAAAATCGTGACACTTCTGCTTCCGTACGCTTTCTTTTGCAGCTTGTCACGAAATCGTGACGCTTCTCCTTTCAGGCTCTTCCCTTTGCTGCATGTCACGAAATCGTGACAGTTCCCATTTCAAGCTTCTGTAGCATGTCACAAAATCGTGACAGTCCTCAACTCGACCTCTAGCATGTCATGAAAATGCGATAGCCCTTACTTGGAACTTTGCATCATGTCACGAAATCATGACAGTTCCTGAATCACTTTCTCTCTCTTCAATCTTGTCGCGAAATCGTGACAGTTCACACTGTGGACTTTCTCTTCTACAACATGTCATGAAATCGTGACACTTTCTCATCCGTACAACCTTCTTTGCAGAATGTCATGAAATCGTGACACTTTTCCTTCTCTGCCTTCCTGCACTTTTCGAGTCACGAAAATGCGACATGTCGCGAAATCGTGACACTTTCCATCTTGCTCTTCTTCTCTGCCAACATGTCGCGAAATCGTGACATTTTCTTTTCTTCAAACTTTCTCTCTCCTCAAACATGTCGCGAAATCATGACAGTTTTGCCAAAACTTTCTCTCTCCTCAAACATGTCGCGAAATCATGACAGTTTTGCCCAACTTTTCTCTCTCCTCAAACATGTCACGCGAAATCGCGACGAATTTTTCCAGCCGCTCGCATACTTTTTCTTACTTGTCTTTTTCTTGATCTTTTGCAACTCGGGCTACTCTGATCTTCTTGGAAACTCACTGTTCAAACTGAAACCTTCATCAAAACACATGCTTTGACAACAAATCAAATTGCTTCAAGAACTTCTTGACATCAATGACAACATCTAAACTTTGAGCAAAGGCAATGTACCCAAGGTACCCAAAATTGCCAACAATCTCCCCCTTTGTCATTGATGGCAACCCTTTACTAAAAACACGTCTCAGGAGCTAAAACTGAAACCAACTATGCTAACAGCTGAGAATCTCCTATGAAGTTTTGCTCCCCCTGACTTGAAGCTTTCCTCTTCACATTGAAGCTCTCCCCCTTACTCATAACTCTCCCCCTTACTCAAATCTCTCCCCCTTTGTCATCAATGGCAAAGGGTCACCTTTGGGGCTAGGGACTAAGAATGAGCCTCTTAGCTTAGTCCCTCCCCCACCTCCTGATGAGGTGATTAAAACAAGGGTGGGAGTAAAACTCCCATTAGACACTCATCATCATCAATGTCTACAATTTCCTTGTCAGGCCTTCTCTTGAATTCTTTGTCTGTATTTCTGTTCCTATCACTGTTCTGATCCTCGGACCTGTTTATACTACTGTTCCTGTTTCTTTTATCATTCCTATTCTTATTCATACCTTGATCCTTGGACCTGTTCATATCACTTTTTTTGTTCCTGTACCTTGGAAAATCAGCTCTACACTGTCTAGCTGTGTGACCTTCATTGTTGCACTTATAACACGTAACAAAGTTATTTCTGTTCGGCATACCTCTTCTTTGAATCCGTCTGTTATGAGTAACCGTGTTCCTGTTGTTAGTTTTGCAGAACATTGCCTTATGCCCGAACTGATTACAAGAGTAGCAATACCCTTGAAATAAGTTACGACCTCTAAAACTGTCATTTATCTTCCTTATTTGAGTCATGCAATGCGAAGCCATGTGGCCAAACCTGTGACACGCAAAACATCTGCCATTAAACTTTCCTGTAAATGACCTTCTCGGTCTGGTAAACTTCTTCTTCGCATTCAAAATTTTGTTTTCTATTTCTGCGCATCTATCACCCATGGACTCTTGATCTGAAGTACTTTCTACATCAGAACTCTCTTCCTTTTGAAATCTCTTGCTAGATTCCCCAACCTGTTTCTTGTGCGGCTCAACAAAACCGAGACCTATTTTATCTGTTGGTTTTCTTTGACCTTTGATGAGAGATTTAACCCTTTTGGAGCTATCTTGAAACTTGTACAGCTTATCCTTGTATTCTTTAGTTTCCACTTCCAAAGAAGCCATTTTCTGTTCTAATTCACTATACTCAAGCACCTTAGATTCTAACTCAGACTTGAGTTCTTGTGTCTTAGCCATAGAGACTTCAAGGTTCTCTATAAGTTCATCTCTTTCCATACAACATTCATCTAATTTTTCCTTGAGTCTAACATTCTTCTTTCTTTCCTTTTTCAAAACACTAAGAGCATTAGTAAGTTCACATTCAAGATCCTCTATTTGATTGCATTTTGAATTATCAAGGCCTTTTTCAGATTTCTTATCACTAGAGGTGCTACCCTTTTCAAAAACCATACATGCATCTTCTTTATCATTTTTTGAAGCATCCTCATACATACTAGCAACCAATTCATTATTTGTGCAATCATCCTCAAGGTGCCCAAAATTTCCACATCTAAAACATTTCATGATAATGAATTTATGTTTCGGTTCTTCCTCCTTTTTTGAAATGAACAACATCTCATTTTCATTATCACTAGAAGAACTTTCACTATCACTGCTAGAACACTTACTTGCTTTGTCTAGGTAGAAGCTCTTCTTGTTCTTGTGTGAATACCTCTTTCCTTGATTGTTGTGCTCATCTTTGTTCTTTCTGTAATACCTGTGCTTTTCAGAATCCTTGCTCTTAACATCCTGTATATCTTCATCACTTTCATTCTTGGAAATAGTACAGCTAGTAGCATAATGACCAAACTTCCCATAGTTGAAACATCTTATATTTTTCTTGCTTTTGTGCTTTCTAGAAAACTTGCCTTTCTTGTTGTAATATGCCTCTTCATCACTAGAAGACTCATCACTCTCTTGAATCTGCTTGCCCTTTGATTTCTTGGTAGTTTTGAAGGCTGCCTCTTTCTTAACATCAACTTTCACTTGAGTTCTCAGCTCAAATGCTGCAAGTATACTATGGAGCTCATCCTTCTTCAATTTATCTAAATCTTTAGCTTCCTCAATGGCAGAAATATTTTCACTAAATCTATTAGGAAGAGACCTTAAAATCTTATCACACACATCATTTTCAGCAAGTTCAAGACCTAAGTCTTTCATGGAGTTCACAATCTCATCCATACGAAGCATGTAGTCACTAATATTTTCATCATCATTCATCTTGAGTTGTTCAAACATACCTTTAAAATGTCTCAATTTGGCCTTTCGGACATTTGCATCACCTGTATGAACTACCTGCAACTGTTTCCACATTTCACTAGTTGTCTTGCAGTGAATCACTTTGGTAAGATCAGCCTTCTGTAAACCCTTCAGGATTGCATTCATGGCTTTTGAGTTGCTGTGATGTAGAAGCCTGTCTTCTTTAGTATAAGGACCATTTTCAGGAATAGTGTACCCATCTTCAATTACTTCCCATACCTCATTACCAAGTGCCATTAGATAGACTTTCATTCTTGCACTCCACAGACCAAAATCTGATCCATCAAGAATAGGTGCTGCATTGCCACTTGAGTAGTCCATTGTGTTCTTTGCAAGCTTTTCCTTCAAGCTATTAAACTTTTTGAAGGCACTGGCTCTGATACCAATTGAAGAACACAAGCTTATACTGAGAGGGGGTTGAACAGTATAAGACCACTTTTAATTTTTTTCTTTCAAAACAGCTTTCAATTCAATATTATGCAGTATAGAGATAGCAGAATTAAAAGCAGCAATTAAAACAATGCACAACACACCATCCACAAAGAGACACAACAATTTACGTGGTTCACCCAATGCGGGCTACTCCACGGATAAAATTTCTCACTAAATTTTATCACCTCAAATTCTGGGAAACTTTTCCCGATTACAAAGTTTATGGGCACCAACCCAAAGGAGACACCTTCCCCTAGCTCTGCTCTTTAGTGGTGATCCTCTAGAAGACCTCTACCTCCTCTGCCCTTAGCAAGTGGAACTCTATCCATAGAAGACACCTGTCTTCCCTGCTCTGGCTGGAGATCTCTGTCCTCAACTCTATCACCTCAAAGCTGGTCCTCGAATTTGCACTAAACGCAGTCCTTCGGTCTAGCACAAATGTCCTCTTTCTCTTTCTCTGATCTGCACCAAACACAGTCCTTCAGTCTGGCACAAATATGTCCTCTTCTGCATCAATCTCTGTCCTCAATATGGTCCTCAAAACTGGTTAAAGAAAAATGGTTCACAAGCTTACAAAATAGCTTGCTTGATCTTCTCCCAAGTCTTCACTAAGACTTGTCTTAGATCTGCTTTACAAGTTCTCAGAAGAACCTGCTCTAACTGCTCCACAAGCTTCAACAAAACTCTTGCTCAATGTTGTCCAATAGTTCTCTCTGCTTTCTGCTACAATCGCACTTGATCGAAACCAACTTTTGCATAGACTGCGCAAACACAGCAGCACTTAACTCTCGACAATCGATCTTCTTGAAATGCGCTCTATCTGCAAATGTCGCAACACCAACAGCTTCTGCTCCTTTGCACATTCACAGTAGCACAGTCTTTGCACACTTCGATCGATTCGACACGACTGCTCTTTGCGCACCATGGACTTAACTTGCACAATTTTGATACACACATTCGATACCTCAATCTCGAAATAGCCCTCCTTTTATAGCAAAAATCCATGATCAAAAACTCTCAAACTTAGTTGGCTATAATCCTTAAACTACGTTGCAAAACCCTACGCTGCGTCGGCCCAGATTTAACTCTATCGGCTTCACTGCTTCTACAACTCTCCTGTAGCTTCTGGCATGAAACTTCAACATGTCACGATATCGTGACACCTTTGCCTGTCGTACACCTTTTGCCTGCTATCGTGAAATCGTGACACTTTTTGCCTTTGTCTGCAAAGACTACGTTCTTGTCACGAAATCGTGACACTTCTGTCTTTTGCTGACGTCATCTTCACTCCTGTCATGAAATCATGACACTTTAGTCTTCATTGCCTTCTCCTCTACTTTTGTCGTGAAATCATGACACTTTTCTAATTTTCTTCACAAAATCGATGACATTCTAGCTTCTTTCTTACACCCATGAAATTGGAACATGTCATGAAAATCATGACGCTTTTGTCTTCATAGCCTTCCTCTTTGCTTCTGTCATAAAATCATGACACTTCTCCTATAGAAGACCTTCTTCCAGTTTTTGTCATGAAATCATGACACTTTCTCCATCCGTACGCTTTTCTTTCATCCTGTCGTGAAATCGCAATGCTTTCAGCTTTCGAAAGTTTTTCTAGCAACCTAGTCATAGAAATCGTGAATGACACTTTTGGCTTCCGTACGCTTTCTCTACTCCTGTCACGAAATCATGATGCTTCTCCTTTCAGGCTCTTCCCTTTGCTTTTGCATGTCACGAAATCACGACAGTTCCCATTTCAAGCTTCTGCAGCATGTCGCGAAATCACGACAGTCCTCAACTCGACCTCTGTAGCATGTCACAAAAATGCGACAGCCCTTACTTGGAACTTTGCATCATGTCACGAAATCCGTAGGTTCCTGAATCACTTTCTCTCTTCAATCTTGTCATGAAATCGCGACAGTTCACACTGCGGACTTTCTCCTTCTGCAACATGTCACGAAATCGTGACACTTTCTCGTCCGTACAACCTTCTTTGCAGAATGTCACGAAATCGTGACACTTTTCCTTCTCTGCCTTCCTGCACTTTTCGAGTCGCGAAAATGCGACATGTCGCGAAATCGTGACACTTTCCATCTTGCTCTTCTTCTCTGCCAACATGTCGCGAAATCGCGACAGTTTTGCCTGCTTCGTCTCTGCCTTCCAGCATGTCACGAAATCATGACAGTTTTGCCAGAACTTTCTCTCTCCTCAAACATGTCACGAAATCACGACAGTTTTGCCAACACTTTCTCTCCCTCAAACATGTCACGAAATCACGACAGTTTTCCCACACTTTCTCTCTCCTCAAACATGTCACGAAATCGCGACAGTTTTTCCAGCCCCTGCATACTTTTTCTTACTTGTCTTTTTCTTGATCTTTTGCAACTGGGCTACTCTGATCTTCTTGGAAACTCACTGTTCAAACTGAAACCTTCATCAAAACACATGCTTTGACAACAAATCAAATTGCTTCAAGAACTTCTTGACATCAATGACAACATCTAAACTTTGAGCAAAGGCAATGTACCCAAGGTACCCAAAATTGCCAACAATTGGTTGCCAAAGGCTTTACAAAAAAGTTTGGCATAGACTATGATGAGAATTTTGCTCCCGTAGCAAGACAAGAGACAGTGAGAATGGTGCTCTCTTTGGCTGCTCACAAAGGCTGGAGTGTGCATCGCATGGATATAAAAAGTGCTTTCCTCAATGGGTATCTTGATGAAGAGGTGTTTATGACACAACCTCAAGGTTTTTAGGTCCATGGCAAATAATATCAGGTCTATAGATTGAATAAGGCTTTTTATGGGTTGAAGCAAGCTCCAAGAGCTTGGTACCAAAGAATTCATGAATACTTTCAAAGGTGTGGCTTTTAAATAAGCAAGAGTGAGCCTACATTGTACTACAAGACACAAGGTAATGACATTCTCATTGTGTGCTTGTATGTTGATGATTTGTTGTTTATAGAAAGTAGTCATTCAATGAAAGATGGTTTTGAGGACATGAAAAGAGAATTTGATATGACTGATCTTGGTTTGATGAGTTACCTTCTAGAAATGGAAGTACATAAAACTAGTAATGATATTTTTATTTGTCAAAAAAAGTATGCAAAGTGCATGTTGAATAAGTTTGGTATGATTGATTACAAGCCTATAGCTACTCCAATTGAACATAGATATCTTTTGTGTTTGTATTATGGGAATGATCATGCAAACAAAATTGATTACAGATCTGAGTGAGGTGTCTTCAAGTGGAGATAGGTCCGCCAGCCAGTGAGATCTCATCACACCCAAGAATTTCTCATCAAATGGTAGGACCTACCCGAAGAAGACGCTACATGGAAACTTGAAAGTATTTTCTAGAAATTTCCAGCTTTGAGGACAAAGCTTTTCGAGGAGGGGAGTCATGTTACATACCTCAACTAATATAGTCATCGACTATATTATTACATTTTTAATATTACTTTTTTATATATTCATGTGTAGAATTGACAAAGTTTTTGGCTCGATTTCCTTCTCTAAATATATTATCTCATTTCCAAGAGATTACCTCCAACGATAGATTATGGACATCAACAATAAAATTATTCTTTAGATTATCTATTTGTGTTGATTGCATTAATGATAATTTGCTTATCCCCTTCAATTGAATATATTTTATTTTTCAACTTCATTTTTAATCCCTATAAGAAATGCCCTATCCTTGGAATAGTAGTTAGTTGAACTTCCTTATGATTTTGAGAGAGGATAGTTTTTTTTATTACTTCAAAAAAGACCACATCCAATGGATTTTTTTCTAGATTTCCTTTGGAAGGACCAAAATTAATTTTGTAAGCCCAATTTGTAAATATTTACATTTTTATCTAAATAAAATAAAATCCTTTGTTTTAATGTCATAGTCATTTATGATTCTTCCATGTATATTAAAATCCTGTAACCAAGTGTCTATAACCTTTGCTTTCTAAATTCTGAATTTCATCAAAAAAATGTCAACAACATGATTGGCAAAGTTATTTGTTGTTCGATTTCCTTCTCTAAATATTTGCTCTCATTTCCAACAGATTTCCTCTAAAAATAGATTATGGACATGAACAATAAAATTATTCTTTATATTATCCATTTTTGTTGATTGCATTTGTGGTAATTTGTGTATCCCCTTCAATTGAAATCTATTTCATTTTTTAACTTCAATTTTAATCCCTATAAGAAATGCCCTACCCTTTGAATAGTAGTTAGTTGAACTTCCTTATGATTTTTAGTGAGGATAATTTTACCTTTATACTTCAAAAAAGACCACATCCAATGATTTTTTTTTCTAGATTTCCTTTGGAAGGAACATCAAAATTAATTTTGTAAGCCCAATTTGTAAATATTTACATTTTTATATAAATCAAATCAAATTATTTGCTTTAATGTCATTGTCATAGATGATTATTCCATATATATAAAAATCCTATAACCAAGTGGCTATAACCTCTATTTTTTGCACTTGATACTTCCCATCCTCTAACCAAGTGGCTATAACCTCTTTTTTTGCACTTGAGACTTCCCAGGATGAGGTATTGTATCAATACACATTATACATGAGAGGTAATAATGGAGTTCTCAACTTGGATATGATTTTGAGATTTATTAAAAAAAAAATTAAATCCCTTCAATCTATAAATTTCAATAAATAATTCCAAGACTAATTATTCACATAAAACTTCAAGCTTTACCGTTATAATAACTAATCCAATATTTTATTCACTTTTTTTTTATGTTGATGGCGCACCTAATATATTTTCATATTTTTGAAAAAGTAACCCCAAATAATGTGAGCAATGAATAAGTAAATGGTTTGATGTTTCTAAATCCTCCCCACACAAGGAATATCTAAAAGACACATGATATCCTCTTCTTTTATACTCTCTCCTATAAGAATATTACTTTGAACTACCAATGAAAAGAATATTAGAGCCTTAGGAAGAACCTATAATGAATAGAAATTCTTCCAAAGAAATATTTTGGAGTAGTAAATTTTGATTTCTCTAGAGCATCATATCCCAAATTGACTTAGTATCCCTCGTTTCTTGATAAAATTCCAAATCAATTCATCCTTTTATGTAAAAATAGATAAATAAAACTCTTAAAGATTATCTATAATTTATTTAATTTCATTTCCTTCAACCAAGTTACTAGAATATATCTATGATTTGGAGTTATTCACTTTAATATAATCATTTACCTTTAGATATTTACAAGTTAAACATGCCTTATCTTATGGTTGTTATTTTAAATCAAAGATAAAAGGTTGAACCATGACCGTCTAATATGTTTATTGGTCAATTACAACTTATCTAATACAAATTTCCAGGTCCTCTCGTTAGGGTTTCCAATCCAACTAATCCTTTAGTCTAAAAATAGACAAATAAAACTCTTAAATCTTATCTACAATTTATTTTAATTTCTCTCCTTCAACCAAGTCACTAAAATATATCTATGATTTGGAGTTGTTATTCACTTTAATATAATATTTGAACTTTAGAACTTTACAAGCTAAACATGCCTTAGCTTAAGGTTGTCATTTTGAATGGAAGATAAAAGGTAGAACAAAAAAATTATATATTTCCTCTCATTACAATGGAAATAATGGTTAAGTTTTCAAATCAAAGTCAATTAGGGAATATGCAAAATGAAACTACTATAATAAATATGGAGGGCACTTTAATCATTGCTAAATAAGTGCAGAAAAGCACAACTATGGATAGGACATTAGGTTCCTTTCTAGGTTATTAGTTATTGTAGTGGCACTATATGTTGGAATATGATGCTGACCATGTGGCATTTCCAAGTCAGCAAAAATGAAGCAAAACAAATATGCCCCCTATTTTGTAACTGTAGAATAAAAGAATGTGTCATTGTAGGAAGATTTCAGTTTGTAACAACTATAGACTGTTACACTTCTTGTAACAACTTTAGAATATTTGTATTAGGGTAGAATAGGGTAAAAACATATTATTGTAACATTTTGTGAGAAGGAGAAGTTGAATGGAATAGGGAAAAATGAAAAACGCAGCTCCATTCTTGATATTTTCTGTGCAGTCCTGTTTCTGAAAAAAGTGGTTAGTAGCCTACTTTGAGAGGCTATAAATTTTTATTTACAAATCCTTTTCTGCTTATTTTTGGACAGTTTATTGAAATTATATATCTCTCTAAGATGTATAAATTTCATGTGATTCTGATAAGTGGAAGGCCTTCATTTCATCTTCCAAAAACTGCAACTTCTTCTTTTTTACTGTGTTTTCCAGTTTTGCAATATGCTTCATTTTTATCTGTGTTTCATGTTATAATATTCATTTGGTATCAGAGCTTGGTAGATTGAGTTGTTGGGTTTGAAGGTTGTGGGTTGTTCTTGAAGTTTTAATTTAAAATTTCTTGGAGAGTTCAGTTCATTGTTGCAGATTGTTGTAATGGCAAGCAACTCAAACTCACTTCCACTTCCAGAGTTTGATGGATCAAACTATGAATATTGGAGCATCAAAATGAGGACTTTGTTAAAAGGAAAACATTTGTGGAGCATTATTGATGAAGGTTACACAGAACCATCATATTGGACTGTGTTAACATCAGATGAAACTAAATATATGAGGGAGAAAGAGAGCAAGAATTGTCTTGCTTTGTACCATTTGCAATCTGCTCTTTCTGAGAGCATTTTTCCAAGGATTGCAAATTGTGTTTCTGCACAAGAGGCTTGGAAAGCCTTGAAAGAAAATTATCAAGGAAATGATAAAGTGAAAGAGGTCAAGCTTCAGACCTTGAGAAGAGAATTTGAGAACCTCTGGCAGCAAGATAATGAAGATGTAGGAGATTATTGTGTGAGAGTAAAGGCAGTGGTAAATAAAATGTCCACTCTTGGTGAAGATGTGGAGAAACCAGTTGTAATTAAGAAAGTTCTCAGAACTTTGATAGAGAAATGGGATAATGCTGCCCTTATGCTTGAAGAATCCAAGGATTTTTCCACCATGGACCTTGACCAATTAATTGGTACTCTTACATCTCATGAAGAAAGAATTCGTAAGAGAGAAGAAAAGAAAAAGCAAGCCAGTTCTAGTGAAGAACAAGCATTTTCTATCAAAGGAAATGATGCACATGGAAGAGGACAAGGAAGAGGCTCTAGAGGAAGAGGTAGAAATGGAAGAGGAGGAAGAAGAGGCTCCTTTGGTAGAGGAAGAGGCAGAGATCAGAATTCTGAAGGTGATCATCAAGCCCATGCTTCAAGAGGAGGATCAAATGCAAGAGGAAGAGGTAGAGGTAGAGACATGAGAAATGTTCAATGTTATCATTGTAACAAATATGGCCATTTTGAGAAGGATTGTAGGCTGAAACAATCCTCTAATAGATCAGAAAATTATGGAGAGGAAGACTTCTTTGAAGATGAGACATTGTTCTACTCAAATGAAGATGGAGAGCTCCATGAAGAGCAAGCATTTCTCTCCTATGATAGACCAAAAAGTTTCACCAATGAGACATGGATCCTTGATAGTGGGTGCACAAACCACATGACTGGCAAGAAGGAGTTGTTTTCTTCTCTTGACCATTCTTATCATTCAAGTATCAAGCTTGGAGATGAGAAGAGCTTGGAGGTGGTTGCAAAAGGGGACATGGAGGTTCCTACAAAAAGAGGTAAATTGAAGGTAAAAGATATTTATTATGCACCTGATTTGAAGCATTCTTTGATGAGCATTGGGAAAATGTTAGAAAAATATTACAAATTGGTTTTTGAGGATAAAATGTGCAAGATTTATGATAAGAATAGAAGGTTGATCACAAAAGTGCAGATGACTAAGAACAAATTGTTTCCATTGAGGTTTGTTGAGCAAGGGGGAGAACTTGCTTGTGTGGGTATTGAAGATAAAAGGAGGCTATGGCATTTGAGATTTGGGCATTTGAATTTTCATAGTTTGAGGATGCTTTCACCACTTGTGTATGGTTTGCCAAAAGTAGAAGACACCAAGGAGATTTGTGAGGGGTGCGCTCTTGGTAAACAAACAAGGGGGCTATTTCCCAAAGGTGAAGCATGGAGGGCCCAATATCCACTTCAGCTGGTTCATAGTGACATTTGTGGACCAATGCCAACTCAAAGTATTGGTAAAGCTTCCTATTTTCTCACTTTCATTGATGATTTTTCAAGATATTGTTGGGTTTATTTCCTTAAGCATAAAGATGAGGCTTTTGTTTGCTTCAAATATTTTAAAGCACTTGTTGAGAATGAAAGTGGGCATACCATAAAATGTTTGAGGAGTGATAGAGGAGGTGAATTTTGTTCTAATGAATTTGAAGAGTTTTGTAGGGAGTTTGGCATCAAGAGGCAAAAGACCAGCCCCTACACACCTCAACAAAATGGGGTGGCTGAAAGAAAGAATAGGACTTTGGTGGAGATGACAAGATGTATGATGCAAACTAAAGGTTTGAGTTCATTTTATTGGGCTGAAGCAACTAGGACTGCTAATTATATTCTTAATAGAAGTCCTACTAGGAGTCTAGAGCATAGTACTCCTTATGAATGTTGGTTTGGAAAGAAGCCAAATGTACAACACTTTAGAGTTTTTGGGAGTGTTGCTTTTGTGCATGTGAATGATGAGAAGAGAAAAAATCTTGATGCTAAGAGTGAGAAGATGATTTTCATTGGTTATAGTGAGCAATCTAAGGCCTATAGATTCTTTAATCCTCATTCTAGAAAAATTGTTGTATCTAGAGATGCAATTTTTGATGAAGGGGGAAATTGGAAGTCTCAAAAATTGTGTGTTGATGATGATGTGTTTGAAGAGATTGTTCCAAGTAGCCAAGCAAGTGTTCAGCCCAGCCATGTTTCTACTAATAATTATTTGTACAGAAGCACTTATTTTGGGTCACCATCTCACATGGGATCCACAAGTTCATCTTCAAGTCCAAGAGCAAGCCAAGAAGAAGTTCCTACAAGCTTTTCTGCACCTCCATCACCAGCTGCAAATGTGAAGAGAAAGAGATTGTTGAAGGATCATCCACCATCTCAAATCATTGACACCAACTTCAATAGAAGATTGACAAGAGGCCAACATCAAGAAATGAACCAAGTCTTGCAAAGGCTTGAGAATTTGCACTTGTATGGAGATGAAGACAATGGAGACCCCAAAGGTGATATTGTTAATTATGCTCTTGTTTCAAAAGTTGTTGATGATTTTGAACCTTCTTGTTATGAACATGCTGCTTCTAACAAGTTGTGGATGAAGGCAATGAATGAAGAAATGCATTCTATTGAAAATAATGACACTTGGGAATTGTGTGAACTGCCCAAAGATAGAAAATGTGTTGGCTGCAAATGGGTCTACAAGATCAAAAGGCACAGTGATGGTTCCATTGAGAGATACAAGGCTAGATTGGTTGCCAAAGGCTTTACACAAAATTTTGGCATAGACTATGAGGAGACTTTTTCTCCCATAGCAAGGCAAGAGATAGTGAGAATGGTGCTCTCTTTGGCTGCTCACAAAGGCTGGAGTGTGCACCACATGGATGTAAAAAGTGCTTTCCTCAATGGGTATCTTGATGAAGAGGTGTATGTGACACAACCTCAAGGTTTTCAGGTCCATGGCAAAGAAGATCAGGTCTATAGATTGAAGAAGGCTTTGTATGGGTTGAAGCAAGCTCCAAGAGCTTGGTACCAAAGAATTCATGAATACTTCCAAAGGTGTGGCTTTCAAAGAAGCAAGAGTGAGCCTACATTGTACTACAAGACACAAGGTAATGACATTCTCATTGTGTGCTTGTATGTTGATGATTTGTTGTTTATGGGAAGTAGTCCTTCAATGAATGATGATTTTAAGGAGGACATGAAAAGAGAATTTGATATGACTGATCTTGGTTTGATGAGTTACTTTCTAGGCATGGAAGTACATCAAACTAGTAATGAGATTTTTCTTTGTCAAACAAAGTATGCAAAGGACATGTTGAAGAAGTTTGGTATGATTGATTGCAAGCCTGTAGCTACTCCAATTGCACATGGAGAGCTTTTGTGTTTGGATGATGGGGCTGATCATGCAAACAAAACTGAATATAGAAGCATTGTTGGGAGTTTAATGTTTCTTTGCAATACTAGGCCTGATATTTGTTATGCAGTATCACTTTGTTCAAGGTACATGGCTGATCCTTCTACATTGCATTTGAAGGCAGCCAAGAGAATACTTGAGGTATGTGCAAGGCACAATTGATTTTGGCATTCATTACTCCTCATATCAGAATTTGAAGTTGATTGGTTTCAGTGATAGTGATTGGGGAAGTAATCTTGATGACCGAAAGTCCACTAGTGGAAATTGTTTCTCCCTTGGTTCAGGATTGATTACTTGGAGTTCCAAAAAACAAGCTACTATTGCATTGTCTTCTACAGAATCTGAATACATTGCACTCACATCAGCAAGTGCACAAGCCTTGTGGCTTAGGAAAGTTCTTGGAGAGATTGGGGAGAAGCAAGGAACTCCTACTACACTTTTTTGTGACAACACAAGTGCCATTAAGTTGGCACAAAATCCTATCCACCATGTCCGGTCAAAACACTTTGACATCAAGTACCATTTCATCAGGGATGTGGTGGAGAAGAAGATGATCAAACTGAGCTATTGTAACACCAAAGACCAAATTGCAGACATATTCACAAAACCAGTTGCAAAGACTCAGTTTTTGATGCTGAGAGACCTGATTGTTGGCCCTCTCAACATCAAGGGGGAGAATGTTGGAATATGATGCTGACCATGTGGCATTTCCAAGTCAGAAAAAATGAAGCAAAACAAATATGCCCCCTATTTTGTAACTGTAGAATAAAAGAATGTGTCATTGTAGGAAGATTTCAGTTTGTAACAACTATAGACTGTTACACTTCTTGTAACAGCTTTAGAATATTTGTATTAGGGTAGAATAGGGTAAAAACATATGATTGTAACATTTTTGTGAGAAGGAGAAGTTGAATGGAATAGTGAAAAATGAAAAAACGCAGCTCCATTCTTGATATTTTCTGTGCAGTCCTGTTTCTGAAAAAAGTGGTTAGTAGCCTACTTTGAGAGGCTATAAATTTTTATTTACAAATCCTTTTCCACTGATTTTTGGATAGTTTATTGAAATTATATAGCTCTCTAAGCTGTATAAATTTCATGTGATTCTGATAAGTGGAAGGCCTTCATTTCATATTCCAATATTGACATGACTGTTAATGTTTTTGATAAATCTAGAATGTTCTTGGTTTTCAACTATTGGCTTCTTATGTCTTGAATATTTATTTTTCTCTACTTCCTAATTTACATGCTAAGAAATAAAAATAAAAGATCAATTTTTATTACATTTTTCTTGATCAAAATCATTTGAATTTATCATAGACTTAATCCAAGTAGACATAATTAACGTATTTCCAAAGGGTTATTTATATATTTCAAGCAGAAGAAAAATGTTTGATTACATATTTATGATGTGTGTCAAGGATAAAGCTCGTAAAAATATGCTAATTATGGTTTAAAAAAAAATGGATTTCACAATCCAATACAAACTATTTTCTCTAAGTGTTGAATCACATCTTTCCATAACTATAGAGATAAGGTCTAAAACATAGATGGAATACCTCTAGGAACTAAAAAACCATCTAGCTAAATAATAAACCAACCAAAATTACAAGGTAATTTTTCCAATTATAAAAGGTCATAACAATAATAATATTTTTTATGCTATTAAATTGGATAAACATCAAAAAACTTGATTTCAATTGATAAAATGACCATATAAAATTTCATCTCCCCCTAGAGTAATACCTTGAATAATTTCATCTAAAAGAATTATTTGAACATTTTTACAATCATAACATGAAAGGAAAGAGCATGTAGATATGTTGTGTTTGATAGATTAAAATACTTGGAGAGAACTATTTTCTTTTAAGTATTAAAATACTTAAAAGAGAGAAATATTTGTAGTAGTTAATAACAATAACAATAAAATTTTAGATATAAAGTGAAAATATTATCATTTGCTTTCCTAAAATAGTCAATCTCACTCATAACTCATTGTAGTCTTTCCAATCTACTATGATGTTAGCTACCATGTAACTATTAGCAATAAGCTCCATTTGCTTTATCTTGTATGATTAAATAAACCAAATTGAATTTTATAAACTTTTGAATTTAACTATAATATTATAAGTAAATTCAATAAAAGAGATAAAATATAACTCATGATGAATGCAATGATAAAATGAAAATGTCCAAACTTGGTACAGTTGTGCACATGTTTTTAAAATAATGAAAGCAACGATTCAGACTTTGGCTCTTCTTTGAGAGGTCCAAGATTCAAACCCCAGCATGGGTGAGTGTGTGAGGGGGTGGGATATATATATATATATCCCAATTTTATAAGTATATGATACTTCCACTAACAACCATGCAAAGGCTAGCAAAATTCTTAAAGAGCTCAAAAACTACAACTAAAAAGTAATGGATATATATTTTAAAGGGGATTGAAAAATAATTATTAATACTAACTACCAAAATAGATGTGATATTGGACAAAAAAAAATAAATTTATTTTCAATATGTATGAAATATTCTTTAAGTATGTCTTTTTTAAATGTGAGCATATCTACAAAGAAGAAATTTGAGTAGCAAATAATTTAGCTTATGGTGAGACTGACCTTCATTTTTATAATTATATGATACTTCCACTAACAACCATGCAAAGGCAAACAAAATTCTTAAAGAGATCAAAAATCATAACTAACAAGTAATGGCTATATATTTCAAAGGGGATTAACAAATTATTCTTAAATATAAATAATTTAGTCAATGGTGAGATTGACCTTCATTTTATAATTATATGATATTTTAAAGAGATCATAAATCTAAACCAAAAAGTAATGGCTATATATTTAGAAAGAGATTAACAAATAATAATTAATACTAACAACCAAAATAGACATGAGATTGAATATAAAATAAAATCATTTGCAATGTGTATGAACTATTCTTGAAGTATGTTTCTTCAAGATATGAAGATATCCATAGAGAAGAAATTTGAGTGGAAGATAATTTAGCCAATGGTGAGATTGACCTTCTTCTTTGCAAAAATTAACTTAAAAGCATAATTGGCTAAGCACGATTCTATCTCTTAATGAAAATGATGGCAAAGAGTTGATTGTAAAAACATAATAATTTAAACAAGATAAAACCTATTTGATAGAAACAAAAACGAATAGTATTTTGAATAAAAGCAAGTTGAATATAACTATAGTTTGAAGTAATTGAGCTAGATAGCCACACAAGTTATTTTAAAAATTAATAATAAAATTGTTGCACCAATTTAATTATAAAACTAAATTTATCCAGCATGAACACCAAATGTATATAAAACAAAAATAAATTTTTAAAATTTATAAATAAATATCCATAAAATTAATATAAATTCAAATTATGTTTAGAGTACAATGGAAATATTATTCCATCAATTTAATTATAAAACTAATTATATTATGCATGAATACCAAATGTATATAAAAAATTAATCAATTTTCAAAATTTACACATAAATATCCATAAAATTAAAATAACTTTAAATAATATGTAGAATATCAAGGATAAGTTCCATTATACAAAAAAAAAAATATTGCCAAAAAAAACAATAATCACACATAAATATCCACACAAAATTTACACATAAATATCCATAAAATCAAAATAACTTTAAATAATCTATAGAATATCAAGGATAAGTTTCATTAAACAAAAAAATAATAAAAAAACAATAATCACACATAAATATCCACAAAATTAAAATAAATTTATATTATTTATAGAATATCAAATTAACTTTAAATTATGTGTAGAATATCAAGGATAAGTTCCATTATACAATTTTTTTTTTTTTTTTCTAAACTAGAGGATATATTTTAAAATATATATATATATATATATATATATTCATATGTATCTTAAAAATAAATCTATCCATAGGTCCCCTCATAATATACAACACTAGTTGGCAGCTACTCTTTGTTCAAGAATTGCAACTTTGTTGGTAGCTACTCTTTGCTCAAGAATTGCAACTTTTTCTTCAGCTCTCTTTCATGCTTCCTTTTCAAACAATTTCCAATCGATGATGACTTACATCTATAAAATAAAGTACTAAGCAGACTTAGATATGCTTTCAATCACAACTCATAAAATAAAGTACTAAGCGGACATAGAGATGCTTTCAATCACAACTCCAAAATCAAAATTATAATTAGAAAAAAAACAATTTCTAATCTATGATGGCTTACATCTATAAAATAAAGTACTACGTAAACTGAGAGATGCATCCAATGACAACTCCATGATGTTTGTTTACTAATAAATTCTGATATGTTTGTATATAAAAATATTACAAAAACTTGATCTCACTCCAATAATAAACAAGATGTAAAGATCCAATAATTACTCATAAATTTACTTTATTCAAAATTGTTTCCATTGGTAAATTAGGATAGATATTTTAAATTATTTTAGTTCTTAAAAAGACATGAAGATATAGAATTTAAAATTTGCCTAGACCTTAATTGAAAGTGGTATAACTTACTATATATTTTAGGATACCCATCAATAATTTCTCTATACATATTAATATGTTGCATATTATTAATGAACCTTGCAGTGAGAATAACACTATTTTAAAAATATATATAATTTAATATATGATAATAAAGATAAAATTTATAATAATAAGTTAGATTATTTATATCATTGAGGATTATGCAATATTTTATTTATTCTAGTGTTTGCAATTTTATTACATTGTTTGGATTTTGTGTGAGATTCAAATATGCAAATATAAAATCATATTAAATATCATTATAAGTTGGATAATAATTTCAACAAAACCTTTGACATAAAATTATTTTATAAATGACATTATGAATGAAGATAATGCAGTTGTATAACCAGTATCAACTATTTTATAAGGTAATTATTATTGGTGCTCAAACATGAAATTGCTAATACATTATTCCAAAATAAAGAAAAATCATCCACTAGGTTGCAAGGTAAAAAACATAGAACATATTAAACCAATATGCACCTTTCAAAACAACTAGCAATTGTTCAGGAATATTACAAACCAATATGTACCCTTCAAAATAACTAGCAAGAGGAATATTACATTATTCGGTACATGCTAATATACCGGCATGATACCTTCATGGTAAAAATGTAAATATGTAATATATTAAGATTGAGTCTATAGTTTAGATGAGTGATTTAGAACCTTCACGGTACAAATGTAAATATGTAATATATTAAGATTGAGTCTATAGTTTAGATGAGTGATTTATATTTTTCCTTTTATGTAAGTATATATGTGCAACAAATGCACAATTGTTGAAAGAATGCTCACAAGTGTCTTATATATAAGTGTGCAAATATGTAATATGAGGATGTGCATAAGTTTCTTATATTAGGATTGCATGTAAAAGTGTGCAAGTGTCATAGAGTCAAGTATGCATATAAGAAGAAAGTAAAGAATCTAGTATGATAGTGACAATATGATAAGACAAATGTCCAAATGTCATGGGCCTTGTTATATGGAGAGCAATAGTCAAGTATGTGAAGAGTCACATTCCTATGTATATATTATGGAAACAAAGCTCCATAAAATGTAAAACAAATGATTATGAGGAATATCACATTATTTGGTACATTCCCCCATGGTACCTTCATGGTACAATTATAAATATGTAATAGATTATCAACTATAACCATTTGTAGATTATGGTACAATGTAATGCAATTGTATAACCATTATCAACTATTTTATAAGGTAATTCTTATTGGTGTTCAAACATGAAATTGCTAATATATTATTTCAAAATAAAGAAGAATCATCCACTAGGTTGCAAGGTACGTTAAAAAAAAGTATAGACCATATTAAACCAATATGTATCAAAAAAACTAGCAACTATTGAGGAATATTACATTATTTGATACATGCTAATATATACCCATATTAAATCAATATGTACCAAAACAACTACCAACTATTGAGGAATATTACATTATTTGATACATGCTAATATACCCCATGGTACCTTCATGGTACAAATTTAAATATGTAATAGATTAAGATTGAGTCTATAGTTTAGATGAGTGATTTATATTTTTCTTTTTATGTAAGTATATATATGCATGAAAAAGGGTCCCTAAACCTTGTACAATAAGGAACTAAGAAACTAAAATATAGAAAATGAAAAGGTTTAGACACCCAACTAGCCAACTTAGATACAACCACGGGAGCTAAACCAAAGCACCAAATTTACAGCCATAAAAAGGAAAAGATCAACTAGTGCTAGAAAAGCGACTAGGAAACAACCATATGGGAAAGAGACTACATACTAGAGACCAACCAAAATAAAATGGATCAAAAAGACTTACATAAAGGACCAATAAAAATACTCTGAAGTAAGGACATCTACACTATCCTTCTCGTTGGGGAGTATGACCTTAAGGGTCTAAGATTTGCTTGCAGTAATGGCCTTAGAGACTCGAATTGAATGCTCAAGTCCGGTTAAGGCCTTCGACTGGCTCTAGAAAATGTTATTTAACATTTCAGTGAGAATCTCTAAAGGATCAGGTCTAGTTGTCGACACTTTCGCATCCATGAGGGATTGATCCAACTCAGGGATAGTGCTTTTAGTGGTGAGCTGGTCAAAGCTCTTTATTTTTTATTGTAATATTTTGCGTGCTTCTACGGTTGCAGGAGCTATGACTATTCATCACAACGTCAACCATTGATTGGTCCTCCTCAATACACAAAATCAGGTTTGAATCCACCTTAGTAGCAATTTTCTACAACATATGGTCATAGATGACCAAGAACAGGCCTTGGTGCTTGATGTGTGAAGACTCCCTTTTTTGATAGTTCTCTATGGATACCTCCATAGAGCGTCAAATATATTCAGGGACGTTAACCTCTTTAGAATCTCTTAGAATGTTGAGGAAATCTAGATGAAAGCTTCTCAAATGTTCATCCACTTTATCAATTATGATGTATTGCATCACTGGAATCAAAGCTCTGCACCATGGCTCTAGTAATTTCTTATGGATGATACCTTTGTCATTTCTCACCAATTTTTCCCCCTATCCGCAAAGTGTTTCAAATCATCTTGAATTGTGTGATTATCTATATGGATCTTGAACCCCTCATTATGAAGCTTGATGATCTCTGCTAAAAGGTCAACATAGATGGTGAAATTCATTCCTTTGACCAAAATTTGGCCATTAACCTAGGTGTTGGCAAAGTCCTTGGTGATCACATCATCATACCCCCTAAATTTTATAAGGAAAGGAAGGAATTCATGGTTTCAGAGGATAATTTGAAGGCATATGGACAAGTAATCGGGAAGTTATGGGGCCCACAAAATGATAGTTTCACAGTTTTTGATAGCTGGAAATTCTGGTGAAAATCTGTGTTAGAGGCCAACTTGACAACAATGCTGAGAGCAATTCCTGAAGAGTTAAGAGTTGAAAATTGAACCAAATTAATTTCATACAACCAATAACATGTGGATACAATTCGATATACATTGGACTTACGAGGTACAAGTTATGAGCATTCAAAAAGGGTAGTTGGGCATGTTTTGACAACTGAAAAAAAAAAGGTGATAGTCCATACAAATTCCAGCCACATATCACTATAAAGGAGGGCATGGAATTTACCAATAAAGAATGATGAATTCAGTTGCAATCACCTCCTAGGAGATAGATTTAAAGACCTACCTGAAAGCAACAACCAAAATAAGCATTTTGAAGACGTTTGAGCTTAAATTACATCTACAGCCAGTTATTCCAAAGATCTTCAAAATAACAAGGGAAAGTGCTGCAGTTTGACTTTCTACGGTTTCCAAGCAGTTGAAAAGGTAACTTGAGGTTGAATAAATTTAGGGGAAGTATCCTACAACTGTCTCCACCGTTCTTTGCCGACCAAAATATGCAGCCAATGAAAAGATCAACTAAAGCAGCTGACCTTGTCCTGAAATATCCCCATAATTATTGCAACATAATAGGAAATCAGGTTGCAATATAGGAATGGCATATTTTATGTATGTAAATATATTTTAGGAATATATAAATAGAATAGCTCTCATATTGGTTGAGCTAAGTAGAAAGGTAGCTATTAGAAATTAGCAAAATAAGTTCAGTTGTGTAACAGAGTGCAGCAGTAGTATTGTAATGTCATTTTTGAAATAATAAAGTGCAATTATTTTGTCAAATTATGTTTTGATTGTTAATTACTTAAGGAGTGATTTTCCACCTCCTTTTAGATCAGGAAGTATGGACCCACTCTCAGATCTAGAAGGAGGATTTTTATGGTAGGTTTTAATTTATAATTTTGCTACAGCAAAATTAACAAATTGTTTGTCAGATTTTATTTTCTTGTTTTAAGTTTTTTGTGATGTTATTTATATTTTCCATTATGTTTTTGTACAACATTTATGTGTGTGTTAGCTGAAAAACTATATAAAATATTTATTTCCCTTTTATTCTTTGCTTTTCATATTTTCCTTATTTTTATGTTTCAACAACTTTTCATTCCATCAGACTTTATTTTACTGTCAATTTTTGTAGCAGAAGCTTGACGACCTTTTATGGCAAGACATTAACAGATGTTTTAGCATAAGTTTCATTTCCCAACATTATTTCATTTTTTCAAAAGTAAACTAGGTTTCAATTCTGCAAGTGTAATTTAGGATTTCATTTTTAGCAACATTTCAATTTAGCAATTTCAATTTTGTTATTTCAATTCTACAAAATTAGATTAAATTTCAATTTAGCAATTTTAATTCCTGCACTTATAGTTAAATTTCAATTTCTACAAATTAGAATTAGTTTTTATTCTTTGCAAGTTTCCATTCTACAGATTAGGTTTAGTGTGACGCCAAAAAGGCTAAACCAAATATGTCTCACCTAATAAATGCTTGAAATATGAATACCTAAATTGTACTCTGCCCTAACCTTCTATCATAGACAACCTTGGGGTGGTCTTGGACACCACCCCAGATTGATAAATAATTGAGATTAAATGATGGGATTAACAACACTCATCAAAAAACATCATTGATACATCATATATATATTCTTAACAGAATCAAATATGAAAAATAAGAACTATTAGACATATAAATACAACTTGAAATAACAAAACATTGTCAAGAATAACTTGTATGCTAGTTTGTAGCCATGTATATTTACTTAAAAAACTAATTTCCTAGACCTTTAATATTGTGGCTTCTTTATATTGTGACCTATAATATTTTGTCGTAGTAAGGATTTTTAATAGAATTGAATATGAAAACCAAGAAATATTAGACATAGAATTGCAAATTGAAATAAAAAAACATTTTTAAGAATAAACTTGTATATATATGGTTTGCATAGTCTATAGCCATATATATTTACTTCAAAAAACTAATTTCCTAGACCTTTAATATTGTGGCTTCTTTATATTAGGACCTATGATATTTTTTGGTAATAAGTATTTTTTTATTGAGTAAATATTTCTTATACATAGACATATCCACCATGGGGATTGAATCTGGGTCACATCACCGATAATGCAAGTGGCGTCCTTGTCGGTAATAAGTATTTTTAATAGAATTTAATATGAAATACCAAACAAATTTAGACATAGAAATGCAACTTGAAATAAAAAAAAATTGTTAAGAATAACTTGTATGTAATTTTGTAGCCATATATATTTCCTTAAAAAATCTAATTTCCTAAAACTATTTGTACATGCTCTAATGAAATTATTACTCTCTTATACTAGTAAATACACCCATGAGCTCTAAGAAACATGATAACTCTAGTGAGAAGACAAAATTTTATATTAAAATTTAATATATTAAACTTAGAAATCATTTGTACTCGCTTCCCAACCCTCCCCTACTTATTAAAAAAGGGAACCAAAAAAAAAATAAACAACTCATTAAAACTTTAGTTAATTGTGATCCTTATCGCATGAGGAATTCTTTTGTAATGGTTCAACATGCTTAGAAGCAGGGTATCTAAATTCTAATTATGTGATAATACTCCTTCCTTAATATAAAATTTTTAAAATGAAGGGGATGTAGTATCCCCTTGCCTTATGGTTAGGTTTCTATAATATTGACCGACTAATGGATTCTAGTCTTCCTACTATGGCTTAATTTTATGATATAATTTTATTTCCATAATTTACCTATATGCAATTATTATAGTGTAGGTAATATTTTTATATTCCTTCCAACGTTGTGTCTTGAGTGGCTTATAATTACCATATTTTTTTACAATTGTTTAATATACTCTGAGTTGCAATACATTGGTATTATAGATGATCCCCGCCACTTGTATAAATATAAATTTATGGTATCAACAATTGGATAAGTAATCAAGAGGATATTTATCATTTATGTTATCATTACGTGTACTACTCATAATATGTATATATCTATGTTTAAACTGTGCCTCATATGACTACAATACATGTATATTTAGTGCCTTAGACTAAATATATAATGCATGGTACTACTCCTAATATGGTATATATTTATGTTTAAACTATGATTCATATTGCTACAATACATGTGTATTTAGTACCTTAGGATATATGTGAGTAATATTCTCATAATGCTTTCAATTTTCATACTTTTATGGTCTAATATACTATTGTTGATTCCCATCATTTTTTACAATTTTTTAATATACTTAGAGATGCAATCCATTGGTATTATATGTGATCCACACCAATTGTATAAACATAAAGTTACCACTTGTATAAATATAAAGTTATGGTATCAACAATAGGCTAAGTAACTACAATGCTTCTCCAGAGGATATTTATCATTCAAGTTGTCATTACATGTTACTGCTCCTAATGTGGTATATATCTATGTTTGAACTATGATTCATATTGCTACAATACATGTGTATTTAGTGCCTTAGGATATATGTGAGTAATATTCTCATAATGCTTTCAATTTTCATACTTTTATGGTCTAATATACTATTGTTGATTCCCATCATTTTTTACAATTTTTTAATATACTTAGAGATGCAATCCATTGGTATTATATGTGATCCACACCAATTGTATAAACATAAAGTTACCACTTGTATAAATATAAATTTATGGTATCAACAATAGGCTAAGTAACTATAATTCTTCTCCAGAGGATATTTATCATTCAAGTTGTCATTACATGTTACTGCTCCTAATGTGGTATATATCTATGTTTGAAGTATGCTTCATATTACTACAATACATGTGTATTTAGTGCAACAAATGTAATATTTTACCCCCAAGTACTAGGTGGATTGGTAAGTGCAGGTGTGGCTAGGCACTTACGAGGAAGATACTATTGGAAATTTGAGTTAATTTGAGGCATTTTATATTGTCATTGATGTCACATGGATCATTGATGTCACATTGAGTTTTGGTGGCAAAAACACTTCATAGATAATAATCTATGATATTTTGGAGAGCATGGATATATACAACGTTTTTATAAAAACCAAGGCAGACAAAATAAAAGGTTTTATTTAAAATTATAAAAACCAAGGCAGGAAAAATAAAAGGTTTTATTTAAAACCATGGTGGGCTTATGTGGAAAGGGATTTTCTTAAAATCCAAGGTGGAATTTTGTTTCATCGAAAAAGGACCTCCGGTGATGAAGATATTAAAGTTTAAAGTTTAAGTTAAAATTAATGGAGGGTTGACCTATGTGCAATTGATGGAGGGTGGCATATATATGTAAAGGTTTCAATTTATTTTGGAAATGGGGCATATTATATATCATCGGAAAGATTATTTCAAGGGCTATTTGAATAACTTATTTGGAAGGAGAAATAAGGTGTATGTAAAGAGATATTTCTGATTTTACAAAGGGGTTCCAAAATTGAATTTTGCATTGTTCTTTTTCAAAAGGATTAATTCTTTCATGAGGTGACAAGGTATGCAATATTGTGATTTATTTTATTTTATGGTATAAGTGGTTTTGGGAGTGAAAATGTTATGCAATGTTTTGATTTATTTTATTTTATGGTACAAGTGGTTTTAGGAGAGATAATGAAGTTGTGCAATTAAAGGCCTTGGTGATGATTATTGAAAAGTGGAGTAATGTTTATTATTTTGTGATCTACTAACCCTTGTGAAAATTGGCAAACTAATTTTGTGATTGTGGAAGATTTACAAAGAGGTTTTTTCATCTTCATAAAAAGTATGGGCACATTCTCCTATTGATTGTTTATGGTGGTTGATTTATGAAATATCATTGGAGAGAAAATGATTGATTGTGGTTTCCTTTTCGAAAGTGATTGGTTTAATGCTTCAAGGTTTTCTAGTTTAAGATTTGAGGTTAAACCTTGTTTTATAAGCATTGTTATTGAAGCCCATTGGTTGTGAAAGAACTTGAGTTATAAACTAACATGAGTATCATTGTTATTTGAGATTTGTGGTTAAGCATTGTTGGAAATATTTGAGTTGGTTGATACATACTTGGACTAGGGTTGTGTGATAAAGATTTGTCCCTTGTGATGATTGGTTGAGTTGAGTTGATTGAGCCTAGTCAAGTGATGTGTGTAGTAATTGTTCAAGTTTAATGAAACAAACTATTCCAACATTCTATGTTGAGTTGAGATTAAGGTTAGACCATATTGAGTCTCTAACAATTATCTTTATGGTTCTATAAGACTTGAGTTGAGGTTGATTTGAGTTGAGAATGATATTAGAACATATTGAGCCTCTAACAATTATCTATATGCTTATATGAGTTTATTTGAGTTGATTTGAGATTGATTTGGGTTGAGAATGAGTTTAGAACATATCAAGTCTTTAAAAATTCTCTTTATGCTTCTATGAGTTGAGTTGAGATTGATTTGGGTTAAGAGTGAGATTAGAACATATTGAATCTCTAACAATTCTATGTATGCTTATATGAAGTGGATTTGAGTTGATATTGCCATTCATTGTTGAGTTCATTTTGAGTACTACTTGAGCATGATTGATTGAGCCTTTGAGAAGGCCTTTGGGATAGATTTGTGGATAGTTTTAGGCATGTTCTTGGTGATCTTGCTAAAGTAGATTTGGGCAAGTTCTTGGTGAGCTTGCTAAAGAAAATTTGGACAAGTTATTGGTGATCTTGGTAGAGCAAATTTGGACAAGTTATATGTGAGCTTGTTATTCAATATTGGTTAGGTTCTATGTGAGCTTTTTATTCAGCATTGGACAGGTTCTGTGTGAGCTTGTTATTCAGTTTTGGACAAGTTTTGTGTGATCTTGTTATTCAGATTTGGGCAAGTTCTTGGTGAGCTTGCTTGAGTAGATTTGACAAGTTATGTGTGAGCTTGTTAAGCAAGTTTTGTGTGGGACTATTGAGTAGGTTCTTAGTGAGCATATTGACAGAGCTTTGGAGGTGATAATGTATAGATGACAGAGTTTCAGTGGATAGAGATCCAGTAGCAGCATAGTTGAAGACAGATTTGAGTGAGGAGTCTTCAAGTGGAGAGAGGTCCACCAATCAGTGTAGTATAGAGACAATATCTTCTAGAAGATCGTATATCTAGAGCAGAAGGGGAAAGAGTTCTCCTATGGAAGAGATCCACGAACTTGAGATTACGAGATCAACATATCCTTTGGAGAGAGATCCATAAACTTTATAATTGGGAGTGATTCCCAAAGAGATTTATTGAGAAAGTTTTAGTAAAATATTTTCTTCGTGGAGTAGCCCACATTGGGTGAACCACATAAATTGTGGTGTCTCTATTGTGCATATTTTCTGTGCATTTATTTTATTACTGCTATTGATACTGTTATCTTTACACAACATAATATTGAATTGGAAGAAAAAGTAAAAAGTGGTCTTATATTGTTCACCCCCCATATCAATATAAGTTTATGTTCTTTAATTGGTATTAGATCAGGTTCCTTCAGAAAGGCTAACAACTTGAGGGCAGATTCTACAAGAATACAAATGGCTTCATAGAATGGATTATCTACAAATAAGCCTCCATTGTTTGATGGTAATAATTATGCTTTCTAGAACATGACGATAAAGAACTATTTGATATTACAAGGATATGAGGTATGGAAAATGGTAATCAAAATAATTGAATATTGAAAATAAAGATTTGTTTTAAACACTATCAAATATTAATGAGGATAATTTTGAACAATATATAATGGAAAAAAAACATTATTAGAGAAACATGGAAAGAAAGGAAAAAAACTAAATGTGAAAATATAAAGTTAGCCATCACATAATGGATAATTATTCAAGAGGTATTGATAGAACAAATGTGTCTTTTACATTAGACAAAGTAGTGGAGACCTAAAAAATATTATCATGGAATGTAAACTTCAAGGACACTTTAAAAGTAAACTCACTAATGAAACTTTAGCGAAATAAAAATTAAAAAAAAAAAAACTTTCATTATAATAAACCAAAGAAACGAACTTCTCACTAATGGAACTTTAGTGAAAAAAAAAAAAAAAAAACTTTCATTAAAATCAACAAAAGAAACAAACTCCAAAAGAAGATAATGGGATAATGGACAATTCCTCAAGAGGTATCGGTAGAAAAAATGTGTCTTTTACATTAGACAAGGTAGTGGATACCTAAATTGTCATGGAATGTAAAATACAAGAACACTTAAAAAAAATAACTTTCATTAAAATCAACAAAAGAAAAAAACTCCAAAATATTATAAGAGAAAGTTGAGCTTTTTGATTTTGTTCAACATTTTTTTTTTCTAAAATGTTATTAAGCTTTAGAACTCTCAATAGGAGGTCCAAGGTTTGAATCCTATCCTATATTGTATTAGAACTCGTGGTGCCATAAACTATTTTAGTTTCACGGATGTAATTAAAATCCTTTCATTTCACCTTAAGTTTAATTTATATATTCATCTTCTCTATATATATTTTCTATATAATTTGAATTATCAAAATAACTAAAGTTACAATATAAATATATATAATTTCAAATAGTTTGGTTTTGGTGAAATTCATCTCTAAGCATCACATCCTAATATTTCATAATATCATATATATTGACATGCCATTGATGAATGAGCCTACCTTTAGAAGGGTATAACTTTTGATCTAACCGTTTGATTAACTTAAGATTTTAGGAGAAGCTCAATAATGAGGAGAAAAATGCCATCACATAGTTTGGTTTTGGTGAAATTCATCACTAAGCATCACATCCTAATATTTCATAATAGCATATATATTGACATGCCTTTGATGCATGAGCCTACCTTTAGAAGGGCATAACTTTTGATCCGACTATTTGATTAACTTAAGATTTTAGGAGAAGCTAAATAATGAGGAGGAAAATGACATGGCTAGGCCACAAATGGGCCTAGATTTTATCAGGGCCTAATTCCTTCTTTTCAGGATTTTATCGAGGCTCCTATTTGACTAAAAATATAAATTCCAAAAATAGTAATTTCTTATCTTTAGGGCTTTAAGATTTAAGGCTTTGTTTTATGGTTTATTTTGGGATATATATTCCCTAAGTCTCACATTGTAAAATGGGTGAAATCCAAAAATGAGAAAATAAAGTAGGTGAAATCCATAAATGAGAAAAATATTTCCATTGCAACTCTTATGTGATTGAGGGATTTACTGCTTTATTTCTATTTGTCACAATTTTTTTGTGATTAAAGTTTCTTATTTTGATCTTTTTAGTTGGATTTATAGTAGCCATGCTATTTAAAAACATAAAATACTCATTAGAACAGTACCTTACATTTAAAGGTGAAGTGCCCAATAAAAATAAATAATAATCACAAAATAAATGCATCAAATAACCCTAACTTGAAGTGAACAAAAAAAACTTTAAATACAAATTAACAAAAAAAAAAATCATTAAAATCAACAAAAGAAACAAACTTCAAAAGATTATAATTTGTTACTTTGTTCAACATTTTTTTCTAAGATTTTGTTAAGCTTTTGAACTCTCAATAAAAGGTCTAAGGTTTTACTCTTATCCTATCTTATATTAATGCTCTGATGCCTGCCACAAACTATTTTGATCTCATAAATGTAATGAAAATCATTTCATTTCACCTTAAATTTAATATATAATTTCATCTTCTATCTATATATATATAGTATATATTTTGAATTATAAAATAACTAAAGTTATAATATAATATATATAATTTCGTCCACTTTGATTTTGGGTGAAATTCATGATTAAGCATCACATCCTAATATTTCTTAACTGCATATATATTGACATACCCTACTATTTAAAAAATATTTCATACCATTTAGTTTTGGATGAAATTCTTTATTAAGCATCACATCCTAATAGTTAGTTACATCACATCCTAATAGTTAGTAACTGCATATATATTGGCATACCATACTATTTAAAAAACATAAAATAGATAAAATGCATAATAAAAAAGAAATATAAAATATAAAATAAAAGTATCAAATAATCCAAAATTTAAACATAAATAAATGATCATTGATATACAACTTCATACTATTAATAAAATTAAAAATAAAAATTAAAAAATTAAAAATTAAAAAAAAAATTACACTAACAAAAACAACTCTAAAATTAATAACTCCTTTAAGAACCTTCTAGCACATATCTTTAAGAGTTTGAGTAAACGAGCTTACCCTACTACTACAACAAACAAACACCACAACAACAAAAAAAATTAAAAAAATTAAAAATTAAAAATTAAAAAAAAAAAAATTACACTAACAAAAACAACTCTAAAATTACTAACTCCTTTAATGCGAAATGAATGCCCACGCAAGAACCTTCTACCACATATCTTTAAGAGTTTGAGTAAACGAGCTTAACAGGAGCAACTCCATTGACATTTCCTAAAAAAATAAAACACATCACACCTTTAAATTTCAATTAAAATAATACTCTATATTCAAATAAACCTTCTTTTTTTTTTCATTTCAAATTCTAAAACAAACTTGGTGGTTACGAAACAACTCGTCAGAATAAGACTGACCCCATTTTCAGCAACTACGGTATCTATTTGCTTCAATAATTCAGTTACTTGTTGTTCCTTCTCTGTTTCCATTTCAACTTTATTATTGAAAACAACCATTCTGTTATTACATTGTCGAAGAACATCCTGCATGAAACTTAAATCCATAAGCAGAGAATTTAAATGGAAAAAGAGTCATTTTAGTAGCTGATAAATAAATTTGCAAGTTTATAAGCTTACCAAGTTCTAAACATATGGTTGTCTACATAAATATTTGTTCTCTCTTATTTTATAATTTTGTCTGGTTTGTGATGATAATAAAGAAAATAAAAGCATAGAAAGAAAGTAGAGGGTAGCAAATTTTCTTTATATTTATATTAAAGATTTGCATATATTTGATGTATAAAGGAAAATTAGTTGTAGTTATTTCATTATAAAATAATTAAAAATAAAAAAATGTGTTTTTAATCTTAGAACTTGAACAATCCGAATATAAAAATGTATTCTTAGTCGAATAAATTTTAATTATAATTAACGTTTACAAGTTAAAAACATATGGTTGTCTACGAAAATATTTGTCAAATGGTTGTGTACAGAAACATTTGTCATCTTTTATTTTATAATTTCATCTGGTTTGAGATGATTATAAAGAGAATAAAAGCATAGAAAGAAAGTACAGGGTTGCAAATTTTGTTTATATTTATATTTAAAAATTTGCATATGTTTAATGTATAAAGAAAAATTTGATTCCAACTTTTGATGGAGCACCAAGAAGGAGGAGTAGGAGTTTTAGGGGCGTCAAACTCTAGGTGTGGGGCTTCGGATGGCAGAACAACAGGCGCAGTAGGTGGGGGTTCTAGTGAGATAGAAGGGCCTGGGCGAAGGATGTGGACAAGAAAGTTTCATTGGAACCGGATCTAGGGCAATGGGTGGATGCGGTCGAAGATATCTCTGATGGGGTCCAAGACTCTGTGCATCAGGATCAAGGAAATAACCAAGAAGGAGACAAATAGAAACCTAACAACTGAAGACCATCTTATCTTAATGCTTTTCGTGGTAAGAAAAAAATGTCTGATTCTTGTTTTAATCTAAATCCTGTCAATGGTAGACTAGACATCCTGGATATCCTAGCTCAGCATGTGGATATGGAGGGCAAAACGTATCTGGTGGTGAAATTTATGGGGGTTCGGCCAAAAATGGAAGTCATAAGGAGATGGGCCATCTAGAAATGGTGGACAAGGGCTGATATGATGATTAAGGCTTTACCCAAGAGTTTCCTTTTGGTGACATTTCAATGTGACCAGGACATGGAAATGATTCTTCAAGGAGGTCCTTGGATTTTTGGGAAAAGGGGCTTGTATCTGAAGTGTTGGACCCTTGATTTCAACCCCCAAATCCAGGTGTTGGATTTGGCTCCTATTTGGTTTAAGATGTCGAGATTACCTCTGCTTTTCTGGAATGAGCAAATCTTGACTGGGATAGCTGCAAAGAGTGGAGAATTGGTAGCTATCGATCCTGCAACCTTGAGCAGAACAAGACTTCTTTCTGCTCGCATGTGTTTTTTGGCAAACTTGAGTAAAGAACTCCCTAAATCTATTTTATTGTCGTCTATGTATGGCATTCATACTCAGGACTTTGAATATGAAAATATGTCTATTAAGTGTAGTGTTTGCGGGAAGGTAGGGCACTAGGGTATCCACTAACTTTCCAAGAACCATCCCCCACCCCAAAATATTGTTCAACAAACCCAGAATAATATCCCTCCCCCACAAAACTCCATTCCTTCCCAACATGGGCCTCAAGGATGTGGGGCTCGAAATCCGAATATTAGAGACCCCGTTCGGTCTAATGTCAGAAAGAGGCAATTTTATAACCCTCCTCCCAAAAATACCTATGCCCCAAAATCCTCTCACTAGGGATCTGGTCACTTTGGTAGGAATCCTTAAGTACAACCTGCTCCGAAGGTGATGCAACAGGCCCCATAACCAAATCACAAAGGAAAGAACCACATAGATCAACTCCTTGGAGAAAGTAAGTTCGATTGGGTAATATGGGATACCTATGAAGGCTCGAGATACCAAATCATAAAGGAAAGAACCACATAGATCAACTCCCTGTACTATAGAGGAATTTATGGGAAGAAATTCCAAGGAGATAAATATCCCAATGGAGAACATTTTTGATGCATTAAATCATCTGAAGGGAGATCATATGGATAGCCAAGAAGTGGAATCTGAGGTAGATGAGACCCAAGAGAAGGATTTAGAGGATCAAAATTAGAGGAAGGAGCAAAAACTTATAAGACAAGCAAGGATACTCAGGAGGTAGAGGTTAACCACCAAGATCAATGTACCCCCAAAGCAGGAAGAAAAGAACCTACTAATCAAGAAGCTAAGAGCACGAAATCATCTCCACTCTCAAAAAAATCAGTTAACCTGGTAATCCAGGTTGTTACCCCAAATACCAAGATTGACCCATCCAATATGGTTACCAGAAGCCAAGTGAAACCCAAGGATCCCCTGCCTAAAGTGGATGTATGGGGATATGGTTTGGTAGGAAGAGGGAAACCTAGCAATGTTACCTTAAGGCAGAAAGAAGCAGAGAGAGGAGTGGTTGATGGCACTCAAACAGTATTACACTTTGGGGTGAAGGATTGAGGATCCAAAGCCCATAAATGAATATTATAAGGAGTAATCCTACAAAAATTAGAGCTTTGTATGCTCTTAAACAAGAACACAAACCAGATATGATATTACTGCAAGAAACTAAAATGGAGGAGAGTAGAAGGATCCCTTTTAAGAATAAGACTTGACGATAAGCTGAAGTAGTAGCCTATGAGGCCACTCAAACATCAATAAGGTTGTTGGTTATGTGGAACAAGAATGTGATTAATAGTAGAGTGATTGTGATGTCTATTTGGTTTATTTGTCTTCTATGTTTGGATAAAACCATGCAGGAAGAGTGGATATTAACGAATGTATATGCTTCAATTAGACAAAGACTAAGAAGGGTTCTCTGGGGTTTGCTATTTGAACTAAGGGAGACGATCCCCAACTACCCTTGCATTGTGGTGGGGGATTTCAATTGCTACCTTAATCCTGCAGATAAATTTAGGGGCTCTCAAAGAATAATTGTTGATATCTACGAGTTTAAAAATTTTGTTGATCAACATGAGCTGATGGATGTGGAACTGCATAGATTCTCCTATACATGGTCTAACAAAAAACTGAAGGAAAACAAAATTCAGATCAGATTAAGTAGGTTTCTTGTAACCAACTCCCCTATGTAATAAAAATAATAATTTCAAGTTGATCCCAATTTGAAATTTGAATAATTCATAAGCATCATCACCCAAAAAAATATTTCCCAACCATGTTACTATAAATAATATGTAGTAATAACTATCTTATATGTTTAACTATTGTGTACTATGAGTAATAATATCAATTTGACCCCAATTTGAAAGTTGAATAATTCATAGGCATCATTACCCACAAAAATATTTTTCAACTAATCATTTCTTCTTACGTTATCTTTGATGCTCCTACCAACATGGAATCATGTTACTATAAATAATATGTAGTAGCTCTGAGACCTCTTAGTTTAAACTTTGTAATGGGAGTTACTATTGCAAGCTAGTATTTCCATTATGGATAATTCCTATTAAACAATTTTTCTCCACATTAATACCATGCATACTTTTCTATATTAATTGGAATGTAGAAATACATTTTATTATAAGACAACAATATAACTTTTTCTCAAGCTATATATGGTTTCTACTTAAGGCCACTCCCATCAAAATTGTAAAATATTATATTTGTTGCTAGGTGAATTAAAACATAAACAACTTATATTTTTATCAAAGATAATTTTTATTTCCTTTTCTATCAAATATATTATTTATTTTTATTTTAATTATCAGATCCTCCACATCATTTACATTAAGAAATAAAATCCCTCTTCGCTTGCTACTTTCTAAAATTTGAATTTCACCAAAAAAAATAAAAATTTAAAAATTTAAAAAAATGTCAACACCATGATTGGCAAAGTTTTTGGCTTGATTTCCTTCTCTAAATATTTTCTCTCATTTCCAAGATATTACCTCCAACAATATATTATGGACATCAACAATAAAATTATTCTTTAGATTATCTATTTTTGTTGATTTCATGAATGATAATTTGCTAATCCCCTTCAATTGAAATCTATTTTATTTTTCAACTTCATTTTTAATCCCTATAATAAATGCCCTACCCTTTGAATAGTCGTTAGTTGAACTTCCTTATGATTTTGAGAGAGAACACTTTTTTTTATTACTTCAAAAAAGACCACATCCAATGTATTTTTTTCTAGATTTCCTTTGGAAGGACCATCAAAATTAATTTTGCAAGCCCAATTTGTAAATATTTACATTTTTATCTAAATAAAATTAAATCCTTTGTTTTAATGTCATAGTCATATATGATTCTTCCATGTATATTAAAATCCTATAACCAAGTGTCTATAACCTCTGCTTTCTAAATTTTGAATTTAATCAAAAAAAAATGTCAACAACATGATTGGAAAAGTTACTTGTTGTTCAATATCCTTCTCTAAATATTTGTTCTCATTTCCAAGAGATTGCCTCCAAAAATAGATTATGGACATGAAAAATAAAATTATTCTTTATATTATCCATTTTTGTTGATTGCATTTGTGGTAATTTGTGTATCCCCTTCAATTGAAATCTATTTCATTTTTCAACTTCAATTTTAATCCCTATAAGAAATGCCCTACCCTTTGAATTGTAGTTAGTTGAACTTACTTATGATTTTTAATGAGGAAAATTTTACCTTTATACTTCAAAAAAGACCACATCCAATGATTTTTTTTCTAGATTTCCTTTGGAAGGACCATCAAAATTAATTTTGTAAGCCCAATTTGTAAATATTTACATTTTTATATAAATCAAATCAAATTCTCTGTTTTAATGTCATTGTCAAATATTATCAACATCTTCCTCCTCGACATACTCCTCATCCTAAAAATCACCATTCACCTCCCCATACTACAAACCACAAAACATCTCACTTGCAAATACCTTCTCACTTCCACTCATTTTGAATATGTGTAAGTGTAATATGACAATCAATTAATATTATTGACAACCTATCATCAAAATTCTAATGTTCAAGTTGTACACATATTGTTATTTAACCTATTCTAATATTTAATCAAATCTTCAATTAGTCTGGTTCTTTTAAGTGGTGATTGAGATTAAGTCATATAAAAGATACCTACAATAGAATTGTCCATTCTTCCATAAGTCATTAATGTCTTAAAAAAATTCTTGGTTTTCAACTATTGGCTTCTTATGTCTTGAATATTTCTTTTTCTCTACTTCCAAATTTACATGCTAAGAAAGAAAAATAAAAGGATAAATTTTTATTACATTTTTCTTGATCAAAATCTATTGACTTTATAATAGACTTAATCCAAGTAGACATAATTAACGTATTTTCAAAGGGTTATTTATATATTTCAAGCAGAAGAATTTTTTTTGATTATATATTTATGATGTGTGTCAAGGATAAAGCTCGTAAAAATATGTTAATTATGGTTGCAAACAGGAAGGATTTCACAATCCAATACAAAACTATTTTCTCTAAGTGTTGAATCACATCTTTCCATAACTATAGAGATAAGGTCTAAAACATAGATGGAATACCTCTAGGAATTAAAAAACCATCTAGCTAAATAATAAACCAACCAAAATTACATGTTAATTTTTCCAATTATAAAAGGCCGTAACAATAATAATGTTGTTTATGCTATTAAATTGGATAAACATCAAAACACTTGATTGCAATTGATAAAATGACCATATAAATTTTCATCTCCCCCTAGAATAATACCTTGAATAATTTCATCTAAAGGAATTATTTGAACATTTTTACAATCATAACATGAAAGGAAAGAGCATGTAGGTATGTTGTGTAAAATACTTGGAGAGAACTATTTTCTTTTAAACTCATAAATTTTTCTTGGAAAGAGAGATATATTTGTAGTAGTTAATAACAATAACAATAAAATTTTAGATATAAAGTGAAAATATTATCATGTGCTTTCCTAAAATATTCAATCTCATTCATAACTCATTGTAGTCTTTCCAATCTACTATGATGTTAGCTACCATGTAAAAATTAGCAATAAGCTCCATTTGCTTTATCTTGTATGATTAAATAAACCAAATTGAATTTGATAAACTTTTGAATTTAACTATAATATTATAAGAAAATTCAATTAAAGAGATAAAATATAACTCATGATGAATGCAATGATAAAATGAAAATGTCCAAACTTTTCAGACTTTGGCTCTTCTTCGAGAGGTACAAGGTTCAAACCCCAGCGTGGGTGAGTGTGTGAGGGGGTGGGTGTGTGAGAATATATATATATATATATATATATATATATATATATATATATATATATATATATATATATATATATATATATATATATATATATCCTCATTTTATAAGTATATGATACTTCCGCAAACAACCATGCAAAGGCTAGCAAAATTCTTAAAGATATCAAAAACTACAACTAAAAAGTAATGGATATATATTTTAAAGGGGATTGAAAAATAATTATTAATACTAACAACCAAAATAGATGTAAGATTGAACAAAAAAATAAATTTATTTTCAATATGTATGAAATATTCTTTAAGTATGTCTTTTATAAATGTAAGCATATCTACAAAGAAAACATTTGAGTATCAAATAATTTATCTTATGGTGAGACTGACCTTCATTGTTATAATTATATGATACTTCCACTAACAACCATGCAAAGGCTAACAAAATTCTTAAAGAGATCAAAAATCATAACTAACAAGTAATGGCTATATATTTTGGCTATATTTCAAAGGGAATTAAAAAATTATTCTTAAATATAAATAATTTAGTCAATGGTGAGATTGACCTTCATTTTATAATTATATGATACTTCCACTAACAACCATGCAAAGTCTAGAAATTATTTTAAAGAGATCAGAAATCTAAACTAAAAAGTAATGGCTATATATTTAGAAAGAGATTAACAAATAATAATTAATACTAACAACCAAAATAGACATGAGATTGAATATAAAATAAAATCATTTGCAATGTGTATGAACTATTCTTGAAGTATGTTTCTTCAAGATATGAAGATATCCATAGAGAAGAAATTTGAGTGGAAGATAATTTAGCCAATGGTGAGATTGACCTTCATCTTTGCAAAAATTAACTTAAAATCATAATTTGCTAAGCAAGATTCTATCTCTTAATAAAAATTATGGCAAAGAGTTGATTGTAAAAACATAATAATTTAAACAAGATAAAACCTATTTGATAGAAACAAAAATGAATAGTATTTTGAATAAAAGAAAGTTGAATATATATATATATAGTTTGAAGTAATTGAGCTAGATAGCCACACAAGTTATTTTAAAAATTAATAATAAAATTGTTGCACCAATTTAATTATAAAACTAAATTTATCCAGCAAACACCAAATGTATATAAAACAACAATCAATTTTTAAAATTTATAAATAAATATCCATAAAATTAATATAACTTCAAATTATGTTTATAGTACAATGAAAAGATTATTCCAACAATTTAATTATAAAACTAATTATATTATGCATGAATACATAATATCAGGTATAAGTTCCATTATACAAAAAGAAAATATTGCAAAAAAAAAACAATAATCACACATAAATATCCACACAAAATTAAAATAACTTTAAATATTAAAATAACTTTAAATAATCTGTTGAATATCAAGGATAAGTTTCATTAAACAAAAAAATAATCAAAAACAATTATCACACATAAATATCCACAAAATTAAAATAAATTTATATTATGTATAGAATATCAAATAACTTTAAATTAATTCGTCCATGTAGAGGAGTTGGAGATCAAGTGGGTAGTTAAACCTCTCTAGTTGCTGAGAGGCCCAGGTTCAAATCTCTCGCCTCACATGTTGCAGATATGTTATGTAATGGTTCCCTCGTGGTCACAGTCTATTTACTCCTTGTGGCCACCACCAAAAAAAAAATAAAATAACTTTAAATTATGTGTAAAATATCAAGGATAAGTTCCATTATACATTTTTTTTTTTTTTTTTGCTAAACTAGAGGATATACTAATACTCCTATATAATTTTTAAAAAATATATTCATATGTATCTTAAAAATAAATCTATCCATAGATCCCATCATAAGATACAACACCAGTTGGCAGCCACTCTTTGTTTAAGAATTGCAGCTTTTTCTTCAGCTCTCTTTCGTGCTTCCTTTTCCTTGTCTACCTGGTAAGACAAAATCAAAATTATAATTAAAAAAGAAACAATTTCCAATCGATTGATGACCTACATCTATAAAATAAAGTACTAAGCAGACTTAGAGATGCTTTCAATCACAACCCCAAAATCAAAATTATAATTAAAAAAAACAATTTCTAATCTATGATGGCTTACATCTATAAAATAAAGTACTACGCAAACTGAGAGATGCATCCAATGACAACTCCATGATATTTGTTTAATAATAAATGCTGATATGTTTGTATATAAAAATATTACAAAAAATTGATCTCACTCCAATAATAAACAAGATGTAAAGATCCCATAATTTCTCTATACATATTAATATGTTGCATATTATTAATGAACCTTGCAGTGAGAATAGCATTATTTTAAAAATCTATATAATTTAATATATGATAATAAAGATAAAATTTATAATAATAAGTTAGATTATTTATATCATTGAGGATTATGCAATATTTTATTTATTCTAGTGTTTGCAATTTTATTATATTGTTTGGATTTTGTGTGAGATTCAAATATGCAAATATAAAATCCTATTAAATATTATTAGAAATTGGATAATAATTTCAACAAAATCTTTGACATAAAATTATTTTATAAATGACATTATGAATGAAGATAATGTAGTTGTATAACCAGTATCAACTATTTTATAAGGTAATTATTATTGGTGCTCAAACATGAAATTGCTAATACATTATTCCAAAATAAAGAAAAAACATCCACTAGGTTGCAAGGTAAAAAATATAGAACATATTAAACCAATATGCACCTTTCAAAAAAACTAGCAACCCTTCAAGAATATTACAAACCAATATGTACCCTTCAAAATAACTAGCAAGAGGAATAATACATTATTCGGTACATGCTAATATAGCGGCATGCTACTTCATGGTACAAACGTAAATATGTAATATATTAAGATTGAGTCTATAGTTTAGATGTGTGATTTATATTTTTCCTTTTATGTAAGTATATATGTGCAAAAAATGCACAATTGTTGAGAGAATGCTCACAAGTGTCTTATATATAAGTATGCAAATATGTAATGTGAGGATGTGCATATGTTTCTTATATTAGGATTGCATGTAAAAGTGTGCAAGTGTCATAGAGTCAAGTATGCATATAAGAAGAAAGTAAAGAATCTAGTATGCTAGTGACAAGATGATAAGACAAATGTCCAAATGTTATGGGCCTTGTTATATGGAGAGAAATAGTCAAGTATGTGAAGAGTCACATTCCTATGTATATGTTATGGAAACAAAGCTCCATAAAATGTAAAACAAATGATTACAAGGAACATAACATTATTTGGTACATATCCCCCATGGTACCTTCATGGTACAATTATAAATATGTAATAGATTATCATCTATAACCATTTGTAGATTATGGTACAATGTAATGTAGTTGTATAACCATTATCAACTATTTTATTAGGTAATTTGTATTGGTGTTCAAACATGAAATTGCTAATATATTATTTTAAAATAAATAAGAATCATCCACTAGGTTGCAAGGTACATTAAAAAAAAGTATAGAACATATTAAACCAATATGTACCAAAACAACTAGCAACTATTGAGGAATATTACATTATTTGATACATGCTAATATACGCCCATATTAAATCAATATGTACCAAAACAACTACCAACTATTGAGGAATATTACATTATTTGATACATGCTAATATACCCCATGGCACCTTAATGTACAACTTTAAATGTGTAATAGATTAAGATTGAGTCTATAGTTTAGATGAGTAATTTATATTTTTCTTTTTATGTAAGTATATATATGCATGAAAAAGGGTCCCTGAACCTTGTACAACAAGGAACTAAGAAACTAAAATAGAGAAAATGAAAAGGTTTAGACACCCAGATAGCCAAATTAGAGACAACCACGAGAGCTAAACCAAAGCACCATATTTACAGTCGAAAAAAAGAAAATATCAACTAGCGCTAGAAAAGCGACCAAGAAACAACTAGATGGGAAAGAGACTACATACTAGAGACCAACCAAAACCAAATGAATAAAAAATACTTACTCTGAAGTAAGGACATATACACTATCCTTCTCGTTGGGGAGGATGACCATAAGGGTCTAAGATTTGCTGGTAGTAATGGCCTTAGAGACTCGAATTGAATGCTCAAGGTCAGTTAAGGCCTTTGACTAGGTCTAGAAAATGTTATTTAACATTTCAGTGAGAATATTTGAAGGATCATGTTTGGTTGTAGATATCACTTTTGCATCCATGAGGGATTGATCCAACTCAGGGATAGTGCTTTCAGTGTTGAGTTGGTCAAGGCTCTTTCTTTTTTCTTGTAATATTTTGCGTGCTTCTACGGTTGCAAGAGCTACGACTATTCATCACAACATCAACTGTTGATTGGTCCTCAATGGATAAAATCAGGTTTGAATCCACCTTAGTAGCAATTTTCTGCAGCATATAGTCATAGATGACGAAGAACATGCCTTGGTGATTGATATGTGAAGACTCCCTTTTCTGATAGTTCTCTATGGATACCTCCACAGAGTGTCAAAGATATTCAGGGACGTTAACCTCTTTAACATCTCTTAGAATGTTGAGGAAAGCTAGATGAAAGCTTCTCAAATGTTCATCCACTTTATCAATTGTGATGAAAACACTCCTTAACTCATTAAAAATTTAGTTAATTGTGATCCTAATCACATGAGGAATTATTTTGTAATGGTTCAACGTGCTTAGAATAATGGTATCTAAATTCTAATTATGTGATGATACTCCTTCCTTAATATAAAATTTGTAAAATGAAGGGGATGTAGTATCCCCTTACCTTATGGTTAGGTTTCTATAATATTGATCGACTAATGGATTCTAATATTCCTACTATGGCTTAATTTTATGATATAATTTTATTTCCATAATTTACCTATATGCAATTATTATATTGTAGGTAATATACTCCGAGTTGCAATACATTGGTATTATTAGATGATCCCCGCGACTTGTATAAATATAAAGTTATGGTATCAACAATTGGATAAGTAATCAAGAGGATATTTATCATTAAAGTTATCATGTATAAATTGTGCCTCATATTACTACAATACATGTATATACCATGTATTTTAGTAATCAAGAGTAGTACCATGTATTATATTTATCATGTACTACTCCTAATATGCATATATCTATGTTTAAACTATGTCTCATATTACTACAATACATGTATATTTAGTGCCTTAGACTACATATATGATACATGGTACTACTCCTAATATGGTATATATTTATGTTTAAACTATGATACATATTACTACAATACATGTGTATTTAGTGCCTTAGTGCCTTAGGATATATGTGAGTAATATTCTCATAATGCTTTCAATTTTCGTACTTTTATGGTCTAATATACTATTGTTGATTCCCATCATTTTTTAAAATTTTTTAATATACTTAGAGATGCAATCCATTGGTATTATATATGATCCCCACCAATTGTATAAACATAAAGCTACCACTGTATAAACATAAAGTTATGGTAGCAACAATAGGCTAAGTAACTATAATGCTTCTCTAGAGGATATTTATCATTCAAGTTGTCATTACATGTTACTTCTCCTAATGTGGTATATATCTATGTTTGAACTATGCTTCATATTACTACAATACATGTGTATTTAGTGCAACAAATGTAATATTTTACCCCCAAGGACTAGGTGGATTGGTAAGTGTAGGTGTGGCTAGGCACTTACGAGGAATATACTGTTGGAAATTTGAGGTAATTTGAGGCATTTTATATTGTCATTGATGTCACATGGATCATTGATGTCACATTGAGTTTTTGTGGTAAAAGCACTTCATAGATAATCATCTATCATATCTTGGAGACCATTGATATATATAGGGTTTTTATGAAAACCAAGGCAGACAAAATAAAAGGTTTTATTTAAAACCATGGTGGGCTTATATGGAATGGAATTTTGTTAAAAGCCAAGTTGGAATTTTGTTTCATAGAAAAAGGACCTCCAGTGATGAAGATATTAAAGTTTAAAGTTTTAGTTTAAATTAATGGAGGGCCGACCTATGTGCAATTGATGGAGGGTGGCATATATATATATGTAAAGGTTTCAATTTATTTTGGAAAGGGGGCATATTATATATCATCGGAAAGCTTATTTCGATGGCTATTTGACTAACTTATTTAGAAGGATAAATAAGGCGTGTGTAAAGAGATATTTGTGTAAAGATATATTTGACTAAATTATTTAAAATGAGAAATAAGGTGTGTGTAAAGTGATATTTCTGATTTTGCAAAGGGGTTCCAAAAGTGAAGTATGCATTGTTATTTTTCTAGAGGATTAATTCTTTCATGAGGTGACAAGGTATGCAATATTGTGATTTATTTTATTTTATGGTATAAGTGGTTTTGGGAGTGAAAAGGTATTAGTAGATCACAAAATAATCAAAGTTACTCCACTTTTCAATAATCATCACCAAGGCCTTTAATTACATAACTTCCTTATCTCTCCTAAAGCCACTTGTACCATAAAATAAAATTAAAGGTTATGCAATATTTTGATTTATTTTATTTTATGGTACAAGTGGTTTTAGGAGAGATAAGGAAGTTATGCAATTAAAGGCCTTGGTAATGATTATTGAAAAGTGGATTAATGTTGATTATTTTGTGATCTACTAACCCTTGTGAATATTGGCAAAAGAATTTTGTGATTATGGCAGATTTACAAAGAGGTTTTTTCATCTTAATAAAATATATGGGCACATTCTCCTATTGATTTTTTATGGTTGTTGATTTATGAAATATCATTGGAGAAAAAAGGATTGATTGTGGTTTCCTTTTCAAAAGTGATTGGTTTAATGCTTCAAGGTTTTCTAGTTTAAGAGTTGAGGTTAAACCTTGTTTTATAAGCATTGTTATTGAAGCCCATTGGTTGTGAAAGAACTTGAGTTAGAAAAGAACATGAGTATCATTGTTATGTGAGATTTGTGGTTGAGCATTGTTGGAAATATTTGAGTTGGTTGATACATACTTGGACTAGGGTTGTGTTGTCCTATTGATTTTTTATGGTTGTTGATTTATGAAATATCATTGGAGAGAAAAGGATTGATAGTGGTTTCCTTTTCAAAAGTGATTGGTTTAATACTTCAAGGTTTTCTAGTTTAAGAGTTGAGATTAAATTGTTTTATAAGCATTGTTATTGAAGTCCATTGGTTGTGAAAGAACTTGAGTTAGAAAAGAACATGAGTATAATTGTTACGTGAGATTTGTGGTTGAGCATTTTTGGAAATATTTGAGTTGGTTGATACATACTTGGACTAGGGTTGTGTGTGAGAAATATTTGTTCCTTGTGATGATTGGTTGAGTTGAGCCTAGTAAAGTGATGTGTGAAGTGGTTGTTCAAGTTCTATGAAATAACCTATTCCATCATTCTATGTTGAGTTGATATTAAGGTTAGAACATATTGAATCTCTAACAATTCTCTTTATGGTTCTATAAGACTTGAGTTGAGTTGAGGTTGACTTGAATTGAGTTGAGGTTGATTTGAGTTGAGAGTGATATTAGACCATATTGAGTCTCTAACAATTCTCTTTATGCTTGTATGAGTTGATTTGAGTTAAGTTGAGATTGATTTGTATTGAGAGTGAGTTTAGAACATATTGAGTATCTAAAAATTCTCTTTATGCTTCTATGAGTTTTGAGATTGATTTGGGTTGAGAGTGATATTAGAATATATTAAGTCTCTAACAATTCTCTTTATGCTTCTATGAAGTGGATTTGAGTTAAGATTGTCATTCATTGTTGAGTTCATTTTGAGTACTACTTGAGCATGATTGATTGAGCCTTTGAGAAGGCCTTTGGGATAGATTTGTCGATAATTTTTGACAAGTTCTTGGTGATCATGCTAGAGCAAATTTGGGCAAGTTCTTGGTGAGCTTGCTAGCGCAAATTTGGGTAAGTTCTTGGTGAGCTTACTAGAGCAGATTTGGGTAAGTTCTTGGTGAGCTTGTTATTCAACATTGGACATGTTCTGTGTGAGCTTGTTATTCAAAATTGGATAGGTTTTGTGTGAGCTTGGTATTCAGTTTTGGACAAGTTATGTGTAGCTTGTTATTCAGACTTGGGCAAGTTCTTGGTGATCTTGCTTGAGTAGATTTGACAAGTTATGTGTGACCTTGTTAAGTAGGTTTTATGTGATTCTATTGAGTAGATTCTTAGTGAGCCTATTGATAGAGCTTTTGAGGTGATAAAGTACATAGGATAGAGTGTCAATGGATACCAATTGTAGCACAGTTGAAGATAAATTTGAGTGGGGAGTCTTCAAGTGGAAAGAGGTCCACCAATTAGTGGAGCAAAGAGACAGTGTCTTCTAGAAGATCACATATCCAGAGCAGAAGGGGAAATATTTCTCCTGTGGAAGAGATCCACGAACTTGATATTAGGGGATCAACATCTCCTTTGGATGGAGATCCATAAAATTTGTAATCGGGAGTGATTCCCAAAGATATTTATTGAAAATTTTTTAGTAAAATATTTTCTTCATGGAGTAGCCCACATTGGGTGAGCTTGCTAGAGTAGATTTAGGCAAGTTCTTGGTGATATTGCCAGAGCAAATTTGGACAAGTTATGTGTGAGCTTGTTATTCAACATTGATCAGGTTTTGTGTGAGCTTATTATTCAGCATTGGACATGTTCTATGTGAGCTTGTTACTCAGCATTAGACAGGTTCTATGTGAGCTTGTTATTCAGTTTTGGACAAGTTATGTGTGATCTTGTTATTCAGTTTTGGACAAGTTCTGTGTGAGCTTGTTATTCAATTTTGGACAAGTTATTGGTGAGCTTGCTTGAGCAGATTTGACAATTTCTATATAATATTGTTAAGTAGGTTCTGTGTGAGCCTATTGAGTAGGTTCTTAGTGAGCCTATTGAAAGATATTTGGAGGTGATAGATTACAAAGTACAGAGTCTCAGTGGATAGATATCCAACAGCAACACAATTGAAGACAGATCTGAGTGAGGTGTCTTCAAGTGGAGATAGGTCTGCCAATCAGTGCAACAAAGAGACAAAATATTATAGAATATCACATAGCCAGAGAAAAAGAATAAAGAGTTCTCCTTTGGAAGAGATCCACAAACTTGAGATTAAGGGATCAGCATCTCCTTTGGAGAGAGATCCATAAACTTTATAATTATGAGTGATTCCCAAAGAGATTGATTGAGGAAGTTTTAGTAAAATATTTTCTCCGTGGAGTAGCCCACATTGAGTGAACCATGTAAATTGTGGTGTCTCTATTATGTATGGTTTATGTGCATTACTTTTATTACTGCTATTAATACTACTATCTTTACACAACATAATATTGAATTGGAAGAAAAAGTAAAAAGTGGTATTATATTGTTCACCTTCCCCCTCTTAGTATAAGCTTGTGTTCTTTAGATACCTAGGTTCAAACCTTAGGGGAAGCCAGCAACAAAGGTAGTAGTCCGATCTAAATTCTCTGAGTGCATGCTTAGATCGTCAATGACAATACAAATCTTGATTACCAATTGGTCTATTTTAGGTTAGGCTAAATAATAACAAGATAGAATAGGTTTTTGTGGATAAAAATCCTTAGGTTAGGCTAAATAATAATGATATGGAATAGATTTTAGTGGATGCAACCCCTATGGTTTTGCCACCAACAATGATAGTACAAATATCGAGTACCTAGTGGTCCATTTTAGGTTAGGCTAAATATTGAAGAGATAGAATAGGTTTTATGGATGCAACCCCTATGGTTTGAATCCTACGCTTGCCAGGTACTAAAAATAGTGTGGTTGTAACCAATTCTCCTATTAAGCAAAAAAAAAAAACAAATGTAATATTTTGATATTTTGATGGTAGTGGCCCCCAATAGAAGCTTGGTACCTAAATTCTAATTATGTGATAATACGTATTAAAAATAGTGTGGTTGTAACCAATTCTCCTTTTAAGCAAAAAAAAAAAAAAATGTAATATTTTGATATTTGGTAGTGGCCCCAATAGAAGCTTGGTACCTCAATTCTAATTATGTGATAATACTCCTTAATATTAAAGTTGTACAATGAAGGGGATGTAGTATCCCCTTCCCTTATAGTTAGGTTTCTATAATATTGAATGACTAATGGATTTTAGTCTTCCTACTATGGCTTAATTTTATTTCCATAATTTGCCTATATGCAATTATTATAGTGCAGGTAATATTTTTGTATTGCTTCCAACTTTGATTCTTGAGTGGCTTATAATTCATGTCATTTTTATAATTATTTAATATACTTCGAGATGCAATTTGGTGGTATTATATATGATCCCTGTAACTTGTATAAATATAAAGTTATGGTATCACTTGTATAAATATAAAGTTATGGTATCAACGATTAGATAGTATAAATATAAAGTTATGATATCAACGATTGGACAGTATAAATATAAAGTTATGGTATCAACAATTGGATAAGTAACTATAATGATTCTCAAGAGTATATTTATCATTCAAGTGCTCATTACATTTTATTACTCATAATCTGGTATATATCTATGTTTAAACTATGCTTCATATTACTACAATACATGTGCATTTAGTGCCTTAGACTATATATATGATACATGGTATTGCTCTTAATATGGTATATATCCATGTTTAAACTTGCATTTAGTGCCTTAGACTATATATGATACATGTTATTGCTCCTAATATGGTATATATCCATGTTTAAACTATACTTCATATTACTACAATACATGTGTATTTTCTCAAGAGTATATTTATCATTCAAGTTCTTGTTACATGTTATTACTCCTAATCTAGTATATATCTATGTTTAAACTATGCTTCATATTACTAAAATACATGTGCATTTAGTGCCTTAGACTATATATATGATACATGGTATTGCTCCTAATATGGTATATATCCATGTTCAAACTTGCATTTAGTGCCTTAGACTATATATGATACATGTTATTGCTCCTAATATGGTATATATCCATGTTTAAACTATACTTCATATTACTACAATACATGTGTATTTAGTGCCTTATAGGATATATATGAGTAATATTCTCATAATGCTTTCAAATTTTATACTTTGTGTAATATACTATTGTTGATTCCCATAATTTACAATTATTTAATATACTTCAAGATGCAATCCATTGGTATTATATACAATCCCCACCACTTGTATAAACATAAAGTTATGGTATCAACAATAGGATAAGTAACTATAATGCTTCTCAAGAGGATATTTATCATTCAAGTTGTCATTACATGTTACTGCTCCTAATATGATATATATTTATGATTGAACTATGCTTCATATTACTACGATACATGAATTTGGTATATATATATATATGATTGAATTATGCTTCATATTACTACAATACATGTGTATTTAGTGCAAAAAATGTTATATTTTACCTCCAAGGGCTAGGTGGATTGGTAAGTGTTGGTGTGGTTGGGCACTTACCAAGAAGAGACCTAGGTTCAAATCTTGGGGGGAAGCCAACAACAAAGGTAGTAGTCTAATATGAATCATCTGAGTAAATGCCAAATCGACGATGATAGTAAGAATCTCGAGTACCTAGTGGTCCATTTTAGGTTAAGCTAAATAATAACAAGATAGAATAGGTTTGGTGAATGCAACTTTGAACCCTACACTTACCACCAATTATGACAATACAAATGATGATGATAGTACAAATCTTGAGTACTTGGTGGTCTATTTCAAGTTAGGCTAAATAATAATGAGATAGAATAGGTTTGGTAGATGCAACCCCTATGGTTTGAACCTTAGGTTTACCAACTACTAAAAATAGTGTGGTTGTAACCAACTCTCCTATCAAGCAAAAAAAAAAAACAAATGTAATATTTTATTATTTTGATGGGAGTGGCCCAAATAAAAGCCACATATAACCTATTAAATATAATAATAATATTTTGTTATTTTTATGGGAGTGGCATCAATAGAAGTCACATATTACCTATTAAAAAAAATAATAATATTTTGTTATTTTGATGGGAGTGGCCTCAATAGAAGTCACATATAACCTATTAAAAAAATAATAATATTTGAACCAAAAGTATCCTTTTTCACAAATAATAGAGTGGATCGTTGTGTAATAATTTGGTTATAGTTACCATAAGGAAATTTATGATCGAGTTATTGGTCAACATGCATATTATGTTGGAGTTATGTGTCAACGTGCATATTATAAAATACAAAAAGATGGATAAACATTTTGAAAATTTACAAAGGTAGTCAAAATAATTGAATATTGAAAAGAGAGATTTGTTTTAAACACTATCAAATATTAAGGAGGATAATTTTGAACAATATTTAATGGAAAAAACACATTATTAGAGAAACAAGGAAAGAAAGGAAAAAAACTAAATGTGAAAATAAAACATTAGCCATCACATAATGGATAATTCTTCAAGAGGTGTTGATAAAACAAATGTGTCTTTTACATTAGACAAAGTAGTGGAGACTTAAAAAATATTATCATGGAATGTAAACTACAAGGACACTTTAAAACTAAACTCACTAATGAAACTTTAGCTAAATAAAAAAAAAAAAAAAACTTTATCAACCAAAGAAATGAACTTCTCACTAATGGAACTTTAGTGAAATACAAAAAAAAAAAAACTTTCATTAAAATCAACAAAAGAAACAAACTCCAAAAGAAGATAATGGGATATTATACAATTCCTCAAGAGGTATTGATAGAAAAAATGTGTCTTTTACATTAGACAAGGTAGCGGATACCTAAAGAATATTGTCATGGAATGTAAAATACAAGAACACTTTAAAAAAAACAACTTTCATTAAAATCAACAAAAAAAAAAAAAAAAACAAACTCCAAAATATTATAAGAGAATGTTGAGCTTTTTGACTTTGTTCAATTCTAAAATGTTATTAAGCTTTAGAACTCTCGATAGGAGGTCCAAGGTTTGAATCCTATCCTATATTGTATTAGAACTCGTGGTGCCATAAACTATTTTAATTTCATGGATGTAATTAAAATCCTTTCATTTCACCTTAAGTTTAATTTATATATTCATATTCTCTATATATCTTTTCTATATAATTTGAATTATCAAAATAACTAAAGTTACAATATAAATATATATAATTTCAAATAGTTTGGTTTTGGTGAAATTCATCTTTATGCATCACATCCTAATATTTCATAATAGCATATATATTGACATGTCATTGATGAATGAGCCTACCTTTAGAAGGGTATAAATTTTGATTTGACCGTTTGATTAACTTAAGATTTTAGGAGAAGCTAAATAATGCAGAGAAAAATGCCATCACATAGTTTGGTTTTGGTGAAATTCATCACTAAGAATCACATCCTAATATTTCATAATAACATATATATTGACATGCCATTGATGCATGAGCCTACATTTATAAGGGCATAACTTTTGATCTGACTGTTTGATTAACTTAAGATTTTAGGAGAAGATAAATAATGAGGAGGAAAATGCCATGGCTAGGCCACAAATGGGCCTATATTTTATCAGGGCCTAATTCCTTCATTTCAGAATTTTATAGGGGCTCCTATTTGACTAAAAATATAAATTGTCCAAAATAGTAATTTCTTATCTTTAGGGATTTAAGATTTAAGGATTTGTTTTATGGTTTATTTTGGAATATATATTGCCTTAGTCTCACATTGTAAAATGGATGAAATCCAAAAATGAGAAAATAAAGCAGGTGAAATCCATAAATGAGAAAAAAAAAACATATTATGTGATTGAGGGATTTACTGCTTTATTTCTATTTGTCACAGATTTTTTGTGATTAAAGGTTCTTATTTTGATCTCTTTAGTTGGATTTACAGTAGCCATGCTATTTAAAAACATAAAATACTCATTAGAACACTACCTTACATTTAAATGTGAAGTGCCCAATAAAAATTAATAATAATCACAAAATAAATGCATCAAATAACCCTAACTTGAAGGGAACAAAAAAAACTTTAAATACAAATTAAAAAAAAAAATCATTAAAATCAACAAAAGAAACAAACTTCAAAAGATTATAATTTTTTACTTTGTTCAACAACATTTTTTTAAAGATTTTGTTAAGCTTTTGAACTCTCGATAGAAGGTCTAAAGTTTGACTCCTATCCTATCTTGTATTAAAGCTCTGACACAGACTATTTTGATCTCATAAATGTAATGAAAATCATTTCATTTCACCTTAAATTTAATATATAATTTCATCTTATATATATATATATATTTGAATTATAAAATAACTAAAGTTATAATATAATATATATAATTTCGTCCACTTTGATTTTGGGTGAAATTCATGATTAAGCATCACATCCTAATATTTCTTAACTGCATATATATTGACATACCATACTATTTAAAAAACATTTCATACCGTTTGGTTTTGGATGAAATTCATTAAACATCACATCCTAATAGTTAGTAACTGCATATATATTGGCATACCATATTATTTAAAAAACATTAAATAGACAAAATGCATAATAAAAAAAATATAAAATATAAAATAAAAGTTTCAAATAATCCAAAATTTAAACATAAATAAATGATTATTGATATGCAACTTCATACTATAAAATCTATTTACAAAAAAAAAAAAACATTAAATTTTTTGAAAAAATAAACTTTAATTTTGTTATTCTAAAAATATATATAATTACACTAACAAAAACAACTCTACCTAATCAAAATAAAGTTTCTAACTCCTTTAAGCAAAATGAATGCCCATATAAGAACCTTCTAGCACATATCTTTAAGAGTTTGAGTAAACGAGCTTACCAGGAGCAACTCCATTGACATTTCCTAAAAAAATAAAACATATCACACCTTTAAATTTCAATTAAAATAATACTATATATTCAAATAAACCTTCTTTTTCTTTTTTTCATTTCACATTCTAAAACAAACCTGGTGGTTATGAAACAACTCGTCAGAATAAGGCTGACCCCCATTTTCAGCAACTACGGTATCTATTTGCTTCAATAATTCAGTTACTTGTTGTTCCTTCTCTGTTTCCATTTCAACTTTATTATTGAAAACAACCATTCTGTTATTACATCGTCGAAGAACGTCCTGCATGAAACTTAAAACCATAATCAAAGAATTTAAATGGAAAAGGATTCATTTTAGTTGCCGATAAATAAATTTGCAAGTTTATAAGCTTACCAAGTTCTAAACATATGGTTGTCTACATAAATATTTGTTCTCTCTTATTTTAAATTTTTTTCTGGTTTGTGATGATGTTATAGAAAATAAAAGCATAGAAAGAAAGTAGAAGGTAGCAAATTTTCTTTATATTTATATTTAAATATTTGCATATTTGCATATATTTGATGTATAAAGGAAAATTAGTTGTAGTTATTTCATTATAAAATAATTAAAAATTAAAAATGTGTTTTTAATCTTAGAACTTGAACAAGCCGAATATAAAAATCTGTTCTTAGTCGAATAAATTTTAATTATAATTAACGTAATTAACATTTACAATTTTAAAAAATATGGTTGTCTACGGAAATATTTGTCATATGGTTGACTACGGAAACATTTGTCATCTTTTATTTTATAATTTCGTTTGGTTTGAGATGATTATAAAGAGAATAAAATCATAGACAGAAAGTACAGGGTTGCAAATTTTGTTTATATTTATATTTAAAAATTTGCATATGTTTAACGTATAAAGAAAAATTCGATCCCAACTTTTGATGGAGCACCAAGGAGGAGGAGCGGGAGGTTTAGTGACGACAAACATTAGGTGTGGGGCTTCGGATTGTAGAACAATAGGCACGATAGGTGGGGGCTCTGGTAAGATAGCAGGGCCCAGGCAAAGGATGTGGACAAAGAAGTTCCGTTGGAATCGGACCCAGGGCAATGGGCAGATGCGGTCGAAGATATCTCTGATGGAGTCCAGGACTCTGTGTGTCAGGTTCAAGGGAAGACCCAGGAAGGAGACAAATAGAAACCTGACAACTGAAGACCATCTTATCTTAATGCTCTTCGTGGTAAGAAAAAATTTTCCGATTCTTGTTTTAATCTAAAGCTCGTCAATGGTAGGCTGGACATCCCGGATACCTTAGCTCAGCATGTGGCTATGGAGGGTAGAACATCTCTGGTGGTGAAATTTATGGGGTTTCGACCGAAAATGGAAGTCATAAGGAGATGGGCCATCCAAAAATGGCGTACAAGGGTCGGTATGATAACTAAGGCTTTACCCAAGAGTTTACTTTTGGTGACATTTCAATATGACCAGGACATGGAAATGATTCTTCAAGGAGGTCCTTGGTTTTTTGGAAAAAGGGGCTTGTATCTAAAGCATTTGACCCTCGATTTCAACCCCCAAATCCAGGTGTTGAATTTGGATCCTATTTGGGTTAAGATGTCGGGATTACCTCTGCTTTTTTGGAATGAGCAAATCTTGACTGGGATAGCTGCAGAGATTGGAGAATTGGTAGCTATCGATCCTGCAACCTTGAGCAGAACAAGACTTCTTTCTCCTCGAATGTGTGTGTTGGCGGACTTGAGTAAAGAACTCCCTAAATCTATTTTATTGTCATCTATGTATGGCCTTCATACTCAAGACTTTGAATATGAAAATATGTCTATTAAGTGTAGTGTTTGCGAGAAGGTGGGGAACTAGGGTATCCACTATCTTTCCAAGAACCAACCCCCACCCCAAAATATTGTTCAACAAACCCAGAATAATATCCCTCCCCCACAGAACTCCATTCCTTCCCAACATGGGCCTTAAGGACGTGGGGCTTGGAATCCGAATATTAGATACCCCATTTGTCCTAATGTCAGAAAGAGACAATGTTATAACCCTCCTCCCAAAAATACCTATGCCCCAGAATCCTCTCACTGGGGATCTGGTCACTTTGGTAGGAACCCTTAAGTACAACCTGCTCCAAATGTGATGCAACAGGCCCCATAACCAAATCACAAAAGAAAGAACCACATAGATCAACTCCCTGGAGCAAATAAGTTTGATTGGGTAATATGGGATACCTATGAAGGCTCGACAAAAGTGGTCCCATGTACTCCAAAGGAATTTATGGGAAAAAAATCCAAGGAGATAATCATCCCAATGGAGAACATTTTTGATGCATTAAATCATCTGAATGGAGATCATATGGATATCCAAGAAGTGGAATATGAGGTAGAGGAGACCCAAGAGAAGGATTTAGAGGAGAAAAATCAAAGGAAGGAGCAGAAACTGATAAGACAAGTAAGGATACTCGGGAGGTAGAGGTTAACCACCAAGATCAATGTACCCCAAAGCAGGAAGAAAAGAACCTATTAATCAAGAAGCTAAGAGCACGAAATCATCTCCACTATAAAAAAAACCAATTAACCTGGAGATCCAGGTTGTTACCCCAAATGCCAAGACTAACCCATCCAATATGGTTACCAAAAGCTAAGTGAAACCCAAGGATCCCCGCCTAAAGTGGATATATGGGGATATGGTTTGGTAGGAAAAGGGAAACCTAGCAATGTTACCTTAAGGAGGAAAGAAATAGAGTGAGTGGCTGATGGCACTCAAGCAATATTATAATTTGGGGCAAAGGATCAAGGATCCAAAGCCCATAAATGAATATTATATCATGGAATATACGCGGGAGTAATCCTGCAAAAATGAGAGCTCTGTATGCTCTTAAAAAAGAACACAAACCGAATATGACATTACTACAAGAAACTAAAATGGAGGAGAGTAGAGTGATTCCTTTTAAGAATAGGAGCGAGAAGTTGAAGTAGTAGCCTGGGAGGCCACTCGAACATCAAGAAGGTTGTTGGTTATGTGGAACAAGAATGTGATTGATAGTAGAGTGATTATGATGTCTATTTGGTTTATTTGTCTTCTATGTTTGGATAAAACCACACAAAAAGAGTGGATCTTAACGAATGTATATGCTCCAATTAGACAGGGACTAAGAAGGGTTCTCTGGGGTTAGCTATCTGAACTGAGGGAGACGGTCCCCAACTACCCTTGGATTGTGGTGGGGAATTTCAATTGCTACCTTAATCCTGTAGATAAATTTGGGGGCTCTCAAAAAAAAACTTTTGATATCTATGAGTTTAAATATTTTGTTGATCAACATGAGCTGATGGATGTGGACCTGCATAGATTCTCCTATACATGATCTAACAAAATACTAAAGGAAAACCAAATTCAGATCAGATTAGATAGGTTTCTTCTTTCTTAGGAATGCCTAAAGAGGTTTGGGGACTCTTCATTAACGGAACTACCAAGAATCAGGTCTGACCACAACCCAATTATGTGGGAAAATGGGAAGGACTCTAAAAAAAAAATACATCAAACATTTTTTATTCAAATTTATGTGGCTCCAACACCAAGATCTCAATGATATGGATGCCCAATGGTGGAACAAAAAATATAATAGTTTGAAACTAGCCCAAGTGGCGTGTAAACTGAGTAATGTGAAGGCTAACATTAGAGAGTGGAAAAAAACTTCCTTTGGTAATATTTTTGCAAAAAAAGGCATAACTAAAAGACAAGATTGATGATCTGCAAAAGAAGCTGAAGTTAGATCAGCTTACAGAGGATCTGAGAAACCAGGAGAGGGAGTTGTCAGCCGAATACCACACGGTGCTGGAATTTGAAGAAACCTTATGGAGGTAGAAATTCATACTACATTGGTTGAAGGAGGATGACAAAAATACAAAGTTCTTTCATGTCTCTACTCTTCACCATAGGATTACTAATAAAATTAAGGAGATCTATATGGCCGATGGTTCTAACACCAAAGATATGAAATACATAATGAGGAAAGCGGTCGAGTTCTTTAAATAGTTGCTAGAATATGTAGATCCTACTATTGAAGAGGAAGACTCTTTGTTGGTGGCCATTCCACCCCTTATCACTAATAATATTAATGGATTCTTACCCGACCCTTTTACATAAGAGTAAATCAGGAAGGGGGTTTTTGACATAGATGGTAACAACTCCCCAGGACCGGATGACTTCCCTGCATGCTATATTTTTAGTCCTCATACCTAAAATAGTGGGAGCAATGGAATTTTCTAGTTTCTGCCCTATCAGTTAATGTAACACTCTGATGAAGATTCACACAAAAACAATCGCCAATAGGCTGAAGGTTATCCTTCCATTCATCATTGATATTAACCAAGGAGGTTTTGTTAAAATGCAGCAAATAATGGATGGTATCATCACAATTCATGAAGTTATTCATTCAATGGTGGCTAGTAAGGAAGCAGGTATGTTACTAAAGCTTGACATGTATAAAGCCTATGACCGGGTCTCATGGTGTTTCCTCACCAAGATTTTGGGTAAGTATGGTTTCTATCCCCAAAATATTGGATTCTTACCTGACCCTATTACATAGGAGTAAATTAGGAAGGGGGTTTTTGACATAGAGTAACAACTCCCCAGGACCGAATGACTTCCCCGCATGCTATATTTTTAGTCCTCATACCTAAACTAGTGGGAGCAATGGAATTTTCTAGTTTATGCCCTATCATTTAATGTAACACTCTGATGAAGATTCACACAAAAAAAATTGCCAATAGGCTGAAGGTTATCCTTCCATTCATCATTGATATGAACCGAGGAGGTTTTGTTAAAAGGCGACAAATAATGGATGGTATCATCACAATTCACGAAGTTATTCATTCAATGGTGGCTAGTAAGGAAGCAGGTATGTTACTAAAGCTTGACATGTATAAAGCCTATGACCGGGTCTCATGGCGTTTCCTCACCAAGATTTTGGGTAAGTTTGGTTTCTATCCCCAAAGGATTAAGTTGATTTTTAGTTGTATCTCTACCACAAGATTTTTTATCATGGCGAATGGGTCACCCTTCAGTTACTTTAAGTGTGAAAGGGGTTTGCGACAAGGAGATCCTTTGTCTCCATACTTGTTTATTATTTTAGCAGAATCATTGGGTAGGTACATTTCAGAAGCTGTGAAAAAATGTCGATTGGAAGGTTTCAAACCAGCCTCAACCGCAAAGCCAATGTCTCACCAATAGTTCATGGATGATATGATCATTGTGTCCAAAGCCTCGATGCCTCAAACTAGGAAGCTGAAGATAATTCTAACCAAGTATGAGATGAATGTAAGATAGTACATAAACTATAAGAAGAGTAGAATCTATTTCTTTAACATGCCTAGTGGGAGGGAGGAAAGAATAGCTAATCTCTTTGGATGTGGAAATGAGATTTTATCGATGACTTATCTAGGCATGCCTATGTTCAAAGGAAGAATGAAGGCTACATTGTGGAACTCAATCATTGAAAGGCTCTCCAAAAATTTAGTAGGATGGAAGGAAAACCTTCTTAGCTCCGTAGAGAAAGCCTTACTAGTTCAAACTACTTTATAAAGCATTCCAATCTACTGCATATCTTTATTTATAATGCCTACAAAGGTCTGAGCTACTCTGGAGCAAATTTAGTGCAACTTCTTGTGGTCAAGTTCGAAAGAGATAAAGAGAATTCTATTGGTAGCATGGAATCAGGTGTGTGCAAGCAAAGGTCAAGGGGACCTAGGGCTAAAGAGGATGAAAGAAATGAACCAATATTTGATTGGAAAACAAGTATGGACATTTGTCAATAATGTTTGCATGGGTAAAACTTGTTAAGGCAAAATATATCAGAAATAATAACTTCTTGAAAGCTAATAGTCTCCCTAGAGAATCCTATTTCTGTAATTGTTTGCTCGAATGTCGTGATATAGTTAAGAAATGCATCATATGGGGAATTGGTAATGTAAGACAAGTGGACTTTTGGCAAGATATGTGGTTGTAAGAAACCCCTCTACAAGATAACTTAGACCTTCGGGTCCTCCAACACAAACTTTTGAAGGACATGAGAGGAAAAGTAAGGGATTTTCTTTCTTTAGCACAAGAAAATTCCTCTTGGAAGAAAATCACAATTCAAAATCCTTCAGAGAAATAGAAGGTGACCCTGACCAAACTCAATGATGCTTTAAGGGTGTTCTCGATCATTCCAAGGGGAGGAAGAGACAGGGTGATTTGGGGCAAAACTACAAGTGGGATCTATTCATTAAAAACTGCCTATAAACTAATCCACTCAAGATTCAATGGCTGGACTCTGAATTCTATTCGTTGGTTAAATAATTTAACCCTAAAAATAGCTTTCTTCTTTTGGTTGGCAGTTCAAAATAAGATTCTAATAACAGATAATCTGTAGAGGAGAGGTTTCCAATTCATCAATCAATGTATCCTGTGTGAGAAAGTGACATAATTTGTAAGACATATATTTGTAACTTGTGAATTTTCTTGTGCAGTATTCCAAATGATTATGTCCAAATTTCATATAGACTGGGTCCACCCAAATAGAATGTCTGACTTCCACATACAGTGGGCTTCCCCCTTCTAGGAAAATTTTTTGACTTGGCTATGGAAGCTCAACTTACTCCATTTTTTATGGGGGATGTGGAATGAGAGAAATAAGAGAGTATTTAAAGGACAGAAGAAAGATCCCAGGTTATGTGGTAATAAAATAATTAGAGATCTGAAAGAAAATAGGAAAACCTTTTACTTCAAAAATGAGACCCTATCTCCTAGGGAAAGGAGGATTTTGTAGAACAAGGAAGAGGAAACTCCAGATCCAGTCATTACAACCAACCCATGGGATGGTGTCAAGTGGATACCCCCTACACAAAAGTGGGTTAAGTTCAATTTTGACGGGGCAGACAAAGGAAATCCAAGGGTTGCAGGAGGAGGAGGAGTTCTGAGAAATGAGGAAGGAAAAGTGGTCCTTGCCTTTGTGAAGCCTTTGGGAACTCAAAAAAATCATTTTGCAAAAGCCCAAGCCTACATGCAAACAATGAGAATTGCAATACTAGAGGGTTATAAGGAAGTAATATTTGAAGGGGATTCGCTTAATATAATCAATGCAATTAAGGAGGATAAAGACACCAACTGGACCATATCAAATCTTATCCTAGAAGTAAATATTCATAAATCCCATTTGGTTAGTGCCCAAATATAACACACCTTCAGATAAGGTAACAAAGTGGTAGATCTAATGGTAGATATTGCAGTTTCTGTTGGGGATATGCAAATTTGAAAGGATAACTTCCATCAAGAATTACTGGTGTTGGCTTCTAAAAAATATCTAAGATCAAACCTGTTAGAGTAGCAGGAGATCAGAGTGTTTTATGATGAGTAATCCAGTAGATGGAATTAGGCAGAGGGACAAAAGACAACCCATTTTCTGGGGCCTGGGAAGTGACAAATATACTGTACAACAACCTAGTGTTATGTTTAGTAAGTGCTAGGTGTTGTCTGGTTTTTGTTTTATCCTGAATAGTCCAGCGAAAAGAAAAGGACCACAGACTCTAAGTATGGCTTAATGTGGATCTTGGGAAGATCCATTTTGTATTTTGATTATACGAGCTTGGAGCTAGAACCAACCCATTTTGACTATACCTTATAACCACGTCTACCTAATACCAAAAAAAATGTATAAAGGAAAATTACTTGTAGTTATCTCTTAATTGGATGAGACCATTATAAAATAATTAAAAATTAAAAATATGTTCTTAATTTTAGAATTTGACCAAGCCAAAAAAAATTTAATTAACGTATAGTTTAAGAAAGTTTTGCATCCGGTAAACAATAAACTTGTAAGTCAGAGAAAGCTTCAACTTTTTCTTGTTTTAGAAAGAGTGTGTTGAGTATATGCAAGGAGCTAGTACTACTTAAAATTTTAAAAATATTTTTGAAAATATTTTTCAGCAAGACAAGAGGAAGAGGAATCTATTGTTTAACCCGTATCAAGGTAACAAATATTACACTTTTACCACTTATGTTTAAAATTTTAAGAGAAATTTAAAAACTAAACGATTATTATAAATAAAAGACCAAATTATAGAATATAGTAAAAAAAATAGTAAACGATATTAAGAGAATATAGTAATGAAAATTAATGAAGACCAAATTTAAAATAAGGTGACAAATATCAAATATAGAGACACATGTTTGAAATGATGAGATGATGAGATAAAAGGATTTGAAAATAAGGTGACAAATAACAAATATTGACATTGTGGCAAGCATGGACACAAAAAAAGAAAGATGTTGGAATTTCTGTCGTTGTGAAATTTGAGGAATCGCTATTAAAAATATTGTTGGTACAAAAAAAAAAAAAAATAGATGGATAAACAATAACATGAAAAACACTAAATTGATTTCCTCATAAATATTTTTTAAAATTCAAATAGAAAAGGAATGAACTTCTTCAACAACAAATTCAAAAGAAAATTAGTATCTACAGTAGTACCAAAGACAAAATCAAAGAACAAGGATGAAGACAAAGTATAAACTTCTTCAAAAAAAAATTCAAAATAAAATTCTACAATAGTACCAAAGGCAAAATCAAAGAACAAGGATGAAGACAAGAAGATGAAAGTTGAAGACAAAGTCTTCAAAAACCAAATCCTAAAATAAAGGAGGTGTTGAAAATAATGTTAAAGTACACACATGGTACATATGCTTTTGTAAATATTAAATTAGGGTGTGAGTTAATAAATAAGAGAGTGGGATTTATATTTCCTCTAAAATATGTGTCAATATGTGAGAAGAGTCCAACTGTAGTGTCATGTAATAAAGTGTGCAAATGTGTAATGTATGAGAGTTTGCAAAGTATCATGTAATAAAGTGTGCAAGTGTATAATGTGTGAGAGTGTGCAATGTGTCATATAAGTAAGTCAAGAGTCGTGTGTAGGTATCAAGTATACAAGTGAAGAGACACATGATATGTGTCAAGATGTAAAGTGAAGGGACAAGAGAGTTTTTTCATATATGAGAAGTAAGAAATGATGCATATCTCATATACTCCATGAGAGCAATGGTCAAAGTATTGAAAAGTCATTTTTAAGGTTATATTATAGAGACAAAGCTCCATGTATTGCAACTAAGTATCATGTAATAAAGTGTTCAAGTACGTAATATGTATTGTAACTAAGTATCATGTAATAAAGTGTTCAAGTGTGTAATGTGTCATATAAGTAAGTCAAGAGTCAAGTGTGTTGGTGTCAAGTATACAAGTGAAGAGACACATAATATGTCTCAAGATATAAAGTGAAGGGACAATATTTTTGTCATATATGAGAAATAATAAAGGATGCATATCTCAGATATATATGTGAGGAGAGCAATGATAAAACTATAGAAAATTTATTTTTTAAGGTTATATTATAGAGATAAAGATCCATGTATTATATCTAAAAAAATATGATAAATGAGAAAGGATGCATCTCTAAAATATATACGAGGAGAGCAACGATAAAACTATAGAAAAATTATTTTTTAAGGTTATATTATAGAGACAAAGCTCCATGTATTATATCTGGAAAAATATAACGAAGCTCTTGTATATTTTATCAATAATATTGAGAGTTTTATATTATTGAAATATTGTTATTATTTCATGAATGTGATTTATTCATATTGGTCAAATAAGTGTATGCTTCAATAAAAATACCTCTAATTAAATTAGACAAAATTATCATTAAGAATAACCTATCACTACGTGAATAGACAAGCCAACCTTCTCAAGCTCTGAGTTGTCCACATGTGCAAGTTTTGGTGTGTAACAAGAACAAAAAATCTGGAAATAACTTATCACCTTACAAATGAAAAACCATCAAAAGCACTTAGTATATTTTTTCCTAGTTCTTCTCTTCCTTCAGAGTTGAAGTACAAGGTTTAGGTACTCATTTCAAAACCCTTTTTTCTATAATTTAACAACAACAAGAAAAAAAACATCTAGAGCAAAGTCAAATCTAGTGAACGCTCTATTAAATTAAATAGAAAGAATGTTAGTGATGGGACAATGGTTCCAATGTGGAAAGAGTCACACAACGTGTTATTCTAGAATATAGTATTATCAAAAGGAAACTGGAACAAAATCCAATGAGATTTCATAAGATATATTATAAATCACATGCAAACCATGTTTGCAAGGTGGATAGAACAAATAAGGGAGGAAGAAGGCAAAGTAGAGGAAGTTGAAGAGACAGAGGGAAAATAATTTCCACAACAAAAATTCCCCCTCATAAGGGGGATCAACTTTGCGTAAGACCAAATGATGTGGCAATAACCCAAATGATTACAAAATCCAATGAGATTTCATAAGATATATTATAAATCACACACGAACCATGTTTGCAAGGTCGATAAAACAAATAAAGGAGGAAGAATGCAAAGTAGAGGAAGTTGACGGGACATAGGGAAAAGAATTTCCACAACAAAAATTCCCCCTCGTAAGGGGGATCAACTTTGCGTAAGACCAAATGATGTGATAATAACCCAAATGATTACTAATCCGATGAGATTTCACAATATACCATGTTTGCAAGGTGTATAGAATAAATAAGGGAGGAAGATGGCAAAGTATATAAAGTTGTCGAGACAGAGGGAAGAGAATTTCCACAAAGAAAATTCCCCTTCATAAAGCACGATCAATTTTGCATAAGACCAAATGATTAATAATCCGATGAGATTTCACAATATATATTAAAAATAACACGTGAACCATGTTTGCAAGGTGTATAGAATAAATAAGGGAGGAAGAAGGCAAGGTGTATAGAATAAATAAGGGAGGAAGAAGGCAAAGTAGATAAAGTTGTCGAGACAGAGGGAAGAGAATTTCCAAAAAAAAATTCCCCCTCATAAAGCACGATCAATTTTGCGTAAGACCAAATGATATGGCAATAACCCAAATGATTACTTTATTTATTCATAACAGGTGCTTAAATAGGCACATAAGATACATTGTAGTATATCTACCATATCATAATAGAAGATAAATATGGCATATACGAGAGAAAAAATCATCATATTGCAAATTCGAAAATCAACAACTAAAACATAATTAGAAAGGTGCCAATCAAATATTAACTAGTCTCGCAATAGGATAATACAATAACAAATCAATTGCTAAAAAGTGTCAATGATCTATGTAAAAGGTGCCACCAGGAGGTTGACTATTTAGGCCACTAGATAGGGAATTAATAAAATATATAGTATGCTGCCTTCTAGATCCAAGAAAAGACAAATATGGGCCATGTTACACTTGATAGTAAAAATTGATAATTGTTTTTAATAAAGTAAATAACCAATATGTCTTTAATAATTTAAATATAGTATATAAAATGAAATAGGATATAAATATATTTTCATATAAAATAATAGATATAAAACAGTATATATTCCACATGTTAAACAGTTTATATTAAACAATTTATATGTTCAAAAATATTTAATTAAAAATTAAAAAGTAATTTTTTTCTTTACTGTTAGACTTTCTAACTAAATATCAATTTATTTGCATTTATTTATCATAACAAAGATTTAATTTATAAATAAATTTAATTAAAGGTGGCATTTTAACTTTCTATTTGATCCTCGAATCCTCGTCCTGACATACTCATTTAAAAATCACTTATAAATGCATTCTATTTCAAATATTATATAGCATAAAAAGCATGCAATGAAGGGTAGGAAGAGAAAATCTAACCTTAAGTTGCTTTGATAATTTTTCCAACTGCTTTTCTATAGTAATTTCTTTTTTTTTCAAGGTATCTCCATGTGTAAAGATAATCATCATGTAATCTACAATTCTTGGTCCAAATAATATTTGCAATATATTTAAAACTTTGGCTTCCTCTGGAGTAAATCGGTTTTTAAGAGAAACAACCATCAAAACTCCATGCAGACCATCCTTTGCAAGTTCAATACATTTAACAATCTCTTTTATAACAAAAGCTTGATCAACATCTGCATCAAAAAGACCTGCAATGAAACAACTTTTTTTTAAGTTCAATTATTTTACCACTTTTAAAATGACATTCCATTTGAGAAAGTCTTGTGTCAGAACCCTTTATTTTTAGTATCAATGTATTTCTTTCTAGGCAGTCCAAGATGTATTAGGAATGCGTGACATTCCATTTGAGAAAGTCTTGTGTCAGAACCCTTTATTTCTAGTATCAATGTATTTCTTTCTAGGCAGTCCAAGATGTATTAGGAATGCGTGAACCATTTATAAATAAGAATAAAAAATAAGAATAACCTTAACTTAGTAGAGTACAAAGAATGGTATAGTGCATATAGAAAATTACTTTATGAAATAGATATGGACATTAATGTGTTTGTCAGATTACTTTTGGTTATCGATATACTTTTTTATATAGAGAGAATACTCATTTGTTTTTAAAGTAATGTTGCATTTAAATATTTTAAATATACTTTCATATAGTTTATACATAAAGAATACTCATTTATTTTCTAAAGTAATGTTGCATTTAAATATTTTGAATGATATGAATAATTTTAATTTATAATTATAACTTATTTGAACTTATGTTCTAATACAATATACAAAAACCTTAAACCTTTCATTATTTTTTTTGGTGTGTTTGTCAAATTACTTTTGGCTATCAACCACTGCAATATACTTGATTATAGTTTATATAGAGAGAATAGGCATTTGTTTTGCTTATAGTTTATATAGAGAGAATACACATTTGTTTTTTAAGGTAATGTTGCATTTAATTGTATTTAAATATTTTGAATGATTTGAATAATTTTAATTTATAATTATAACTTATTTGAACTTATTTTCTAATACAATATAGAAAACCTTAAAAATTTCAATTTTTTTTCTTGGTAGAACAATAGAAACTGAATTAAAATATACGACTGGAATTCAATTGATTTACATTTATTACACCTTAATACTTCTAGCAGTCAAAATTACTAAAAAAAAAACTTACCAAAATAATTAAAAAGCCTTGCACTCTAAAAAAATAACTATTAATAAATCATAATTATTAAAATGCCTTACACTCTATTGAATAATAACTATGAACAAATCTTTGTTTATGATTTAATAATAATTTTCCACATTTACATATTAACATGGAACTACTAAGTAGCTTTCTTCCATAAGACAGCAATAGCCAGGAGACAACAAAATAGAATTATGGGTCTTACAGATATGATGGGTCAGGTTAAAACCAGTGGAAGTGAAATGAAAAGTATAGCAAATCAGTACTTCCATACACTTTTTAGCAGTAATGAAAATTTGAATGCAATATGGCAGGAGAAGATACTAGAGGCAATTCCACAATTAGTCAAACTTGAACACAATAAATTATTAATGGAGGAAATTTCTTTGGAAGAAACCTCGCAGATCATACAAAAAATGCAAACAGGAAAGACTCCAAGACTAGACGGATTCCCCATTGAATTTTATCAAATTTTTTGGGAAATTGTGGGCCAAGTAGTGGTGGAGGCACTGGAGGAAATCAGACAGAGTAAGCAAATGTTAAAAGCCTTGAATCATACTTTTATCACTTTGGTTCCTAAGGGCCCATATAGTGAGATAATTGATAATTATAGGCCTATTTCACTATGTAATGTAGTATACAAGATATTAACAAAGCTTATGGCAGAAAGGTTGAAACAGTTTTTACCAAATCTAATTTCAAGTGAGCAAGGTGGTTTTGTTGAAGGCAGACAAATTCTAAATGAAATAGTAGTGGCCCAGGAGGTGATACACACAATGTCAAAACAAAAGGACCCAGGTATGTTTATTAAATTAGATCTTTATAAAGCCTATGACAGAGTAGACTGGTCCTTTATGCAAAAGATTTTAGAAAAAATGGGCTTTGCAGAGGGGTGGAGAGATTGGGTAAGAGCCTGTACACAAACTACATCATTCTCAGTTACGGTAAATGGCAGTCCCTCTCCCATGTTCATAGCAGGAAGGGGGCTGAGGCAAGGGGACCCTCTCTCCCCTTACCTTTTTATCCTTTATGCAGAGGGTCTCGGGAGACTATTAAAAAAATGGAGACAAGAGGGGAGGTTAAAGGGCTTGAAAATAAGTTCTCAAATTGAGATAAATCACCTCCAGTTTGTGGATGATACTGCTCTTATTAGTCAATCCAATATCATAGTAGAAAGAAACATAAAATAAGTTTTATATGGGTATACTCAAGCTACTGGGCAAACTTTTAATGAAAAAAAATCTCAAATTGTTTTTTTTAATACAACGAAGAGGGTGAGAGATAAAATTATACAATTGTTGAAATTCATGGAAACTCCTTTACCCATACAGTATTTAGGAGTACCTTTATCTGCAAAGAAAACAAAAAGTAAAGAGTGGAAAGGGTTGATGGATAGACTTCAAGCTAAGCTGAGCAACTGGACTCATAAATGGCTAAGCTTAGGAGGAAGGCTAACAATGATTAAAGCTGTGCTACAAGCTCTTCCAATTTATAAATTTTTTGTACTTCAGGCTCCAAATAGAATTCTAAAAGATATTGACAAACACACAAGAAAGTTTTTGTGGTCAGGTGTAAGGGAAGAACAAAAAATAGCACTAGTGGGTTGGGAAAAGATATGCCAACCAAAAAAACAAGGAGGATTGGGGATAAGATCAGCATTTCAGAGCAGCAAGGTACTAGCTGGGAAGTTATATTGGAGATGGATTACAGCTCATTGGGGGTTTATGGAGTAGACTCTTACAAGCTAAATATTACCCAGGAGTGGATGAGAAAAACATTCCAAGATACAAAGTGGAAGGAGAGGGATCTACCATATGGAGGACAATGTTAGTAGGCCAAGAGTTAATAAAGCCATACCTATATTGGCAGTTAGGGGATGGAAAGGATGCTTTATTTTGGGAGGATTCATGGAATCAATCACAACCAATTATTCAGACATTCCCAGAGATGGAGAGCTGGAAATCAGAGCTCCAAAAAGCAGGGTGGTGGAAAGCCTCTTACTATATGAAATCATGGAATCAACATGTGCCAGATTTATTACAGTGGAAACATCCCCAAGAATGGCCAGTGAGGGGTACATATGAACTAATGGAAAAACTGTGGAAATATCTTCAAAGACACCCAATTCAGGATGGTTCTAAGAGGGATATACTTGGATGGGGAGGAAGTAAGTTGGGAATTTATAAGGCAAAGGAGGGATACAAGGTAGTTTGTGGATACGAGATTACCCCATCACCCTTTCCATGGACATTTGTCTGGCAAAAGGAAGGATGGCCAAAAATTAACATTTTCTCTTTGTTGATTAACCACAAAAAGTGCTTGACTTTTGATAATTTGATAAAAAGAGGTTTCTTTGGGCCCTCTAAATGTGTTTTGTGTGGAAAGGTAGAGGAGACCTTGAATCACCTCTTTTTGGGTGTTCTTTTGCTAAAGACATATGGATCAATTGGTGGAGACAAATGAGACAACATTGGGAAGTTTTTGAGAGCCAGGAAAGCTTTTATGAGAAATGGAAATAGTGCAGCTTTAAGACTAAAACAATGAAAATTGCATGGAAACTAGGACCTAGCTTCATATGGTGGCAGTTATGGCTAGAATGAAATGCACGCATATTTAGATCGAGCAACGTAACAAGGGAGCAAGTATGGGAGATTATTATGAGCAAGGTAACAGAAACACTATTTATCAGATTGCAGGAGGAAACAAATATAAAAATGGAGGAAGTGATTATCCTACGGAGCCTTGGAATAACTGTAACAGAGAAACAACTTAAGTATGGGTACACAGGTGAGATACCCTTGAATAACATATAGTGGAGGCCACCTCCTAAAGAATGGGTGAAGGCAAACACAGATGGGGCTTCTACTAAAAATCCTGGGAAAGCTGGTTTTGGTATTATCATGCAAAATTGGAAAGGAGAACGGAGTGTATTGGAGAGCAGAAGGCATGGGGGAGGCAACAAATAATGAAGCTGAAGGACATGCGATCTTGTCAACATCAGTGATAGCTGCAAATCTACAGTTACATAAGTTGTGGATAGAGACAAACTCTCAGGTATGGGCTGGAATATTAGATCCGATAAGGCCCTTTCAGGTGCTAGGAATTGGAGAGAGAAGGAATGTGGAAGCAGTCCAGAAGATCTGGCAAGTTTTTCAAGATGTTTTTATTACACATATAAAGCGAGAGGGAAATAGGGTGGCAGACTATTTAGCAAAATGGGGAAAATATCTGGAGAAAGGACAATATGTGGACTCTCAGATGGAAAATCAGATAATCTTGTGCCAAAGAATCCAAGGGATGCAGGAGGTGATACAAGCAGATAGTAGAACAAGAAGAGTAGACAGTGAGTCTAATGGATCTATCATAGTTAGGCCACAGAGCAACACAACATGAAGATAAATGGATAGTTTACGGAATTCAAATAAATTGGATAAACTGGAATTCAGCTATGGTAGTGCTGAGGGTTTGGATATCTGCATTATGTAAGGTAATGTTTTATGGGTAATTTTTGAGCTAGGAGGGATTGGAGGAGGATTTTCTTTCTCCCTTGATGCCTATCAAGTTCATTTTACCTTGTAATACAGCTTCTATAAATATAACATATTTTTCATTTTTTTCAAAAAAACATGGAACTACTAAGAATCATTTGAGGGTATATTTTCCTTTCAGACACTAAAAAAATAAAAATAATAGTTTCACTTGGTGATAAAGAATATTCTAGATTTAAGGGTATATTTTCCTTATATTATTAGTTTTAGACACTAAAAAATAAAATTAATAGTTTCACTTGGTGATAAGGAATATTCTAGATTTTTATATAGACAGAATACACATTTGTTTTTAAGGTAATGTTGCATTTAATTGCATTTAAATATTTTGAATTATTTGAATAATTTTAATTTATAATTATAACTTATTTGAACTTATTTTCTAATACAACATAGAAAACCTTAAAAATTTCAAATTGTTTTCTTGGTAGGACAATAGAAACTAAATTAAAATATAATATTTCTAACTTGAATTCAATTGATTTACATTTATTACACCTTAATACTTATAACAGTCAAAATTATTAAAAAAATACCTTACCAAATAATTAAAAAGCCTTGCACTCTCAAAAAATAACTATTAATAAATCATAATTATTAAAATGCCTTCCACTCTATTGGATAAAAACTATGAACAAATTTTTGTTGATGATTTAATGATAATTTTCCACATTTACATATTAACATGGAACTACTAAGAATCATTTGAGGGTATATTTTCCTTCTATTGTTGGTTTCAGACACTAAAAAATAAAAATAAAAGTTTCACTTGGTGATAAGGAATATTCTAGATTTGAGGGTATATTTTTCGAATATTCTAGATTTGAGGGTATATTTTCCATATATTGTTAGTTTTAGACACTAAAAAATAAAAATAATAGTTTCACTTGGTGATAAGGAATATTCTAGATTTGAGGGTATATTTTCCTTATATTGTTAATCTTAGACACTAAAAATAAAAAATAATAAAGCTTTGTTTATGATTTAATGATAATTATCCACATTTACATATTAATATTTTCTTTATATTGTTAGTATTAGATACTAAAAAATAAAAATAATAGTTTCACTTGGTGATAAGGAATATTCTAGATCTGCATAAGGAAACTAAGAACCAAAGTCATCAAACAAAGGTTAGAACATGTAGTGGGTTTGAAACAGAGCCAATATGAGTGGCAACAAAAGTAATGGCGGGTGAAGACTCCACAATGTTATGTCTAAAGCACAAAATATAAATTTACAAAAGATGCAGCAACAAAAATGTTCATGGAAATCATGAGCATAACGATCAAAGACTAAGAAAATAGTAGCAGGTCATAGGGGAAGCAACATTGACGTTGGTCATGATCACCACCAAAGAAGTAATGCTGACATCGTCCATCAACAACATCCAATTGTTCATGCCCAACAAGTGATGAACGAGAAGCAAACATCCCTTTCTGATAAACCAATTCTGTTTAATGACCAAAATCTAAGAAAATAGTAGAAATTCCTAAGGGTAGCAACATTGATGTCAGGTCATGATGACCAACAAAGAAGTAGGTAATTATCACCAATAAATAAGTAATGCTAACTTGTTGGGATGAACAACTTCTAGCTGTTCATCCCAACAAGTGATTAACTAGAAGCAAAGGTCCCATTGTGATAAATTAAATTGGTGTATTACCATAGGTTTAGAGCATATTTGGAATGCTTTGGATTGAGCCAAGGTACTAAAAGAAGGAACGAAAAGGAGGAAAATTCACCCTCATAGGGGGCAGGAATACTTTGCAAGGAAAACATTTAATGAATTAAACATTTAATTAAAAATTTAGCTAATGAATTAAACAGTTAATTAAAAATTTATAAATTTGTATTTATTTTGACTTCAACTGAATTGCAATTTTTGTTTTTAAACTAATAGTATCAATTCAATAATAGAATTTAATATGTTGTACAAATTAATTTTTTCTATTCATATAAATTTTCTAATCATGCAAAGTGCACTTCATCTTAATAAAACATTTTTAGTAAAAGTTACCTTTCAGATGAAAACCATTATATATCAGATTATTAACCATTAAAAAAACTTAGGATCATTACATATGTGAACATTAGAAAAGAAGGATCTTGGTAGAGAGAAAATTCTATACAAAAATATTGTTAACATGTAACTTATCTATTATTATCATTAAAATTAATTTTTTTTATTAGTTATCCTAGGATCATTAATGCGAACATTACATAAGAGAGATCATTGTAAAGAGAAAATTCAGAGATCATTACATTTGTGAAAATTAAAGAAGATGTATCCTTGTAGAAATATAATTCTATAGAGAAAGGATAGAATAGTGGTTAGAGTAATGGTGATACTCCATAAATTTACCCAAAGGTTAATATTGCTCAGATATTTTATAAAGATCTACTTAAAAGGAATTTTAATTTATTTTTATGGATGCTTAAAACATTTATCATTTTAAAGTTACTTATCAATGACAATTTAGCATAATTTTAAGGTTAATATTGCTCAAATATTTTATAAAGGTCTACTCAAAAGGACTTTTAATTTATTTTTATGGACTCTTAAAACATTTATTATTTTAAAGTTACTTATCAATGACAATTTAGCATAATTTTATATATTTATACATTGTAATTAAACCATATTGATTTGTTTGACAATTTAGCATAATTTTAAGGTTAACATTGCTCAGACATTTTATAAAGGTCTACTCAGCATAATTTTATATATTTATACTTTGTAATTAAACCATATTGATTTGTTTGACAATTTAGCATAATTTTAAGGTTAATATTGCTCGGACATTTTATAAAGGTCTACTCAAAAGGACTTTTAATTTATTTTTATGGACTCTTAAAACATTTATTATTTTAAAGTTACTTATCAATGACAATTTAGCATAATTTTATATATTTATACTTTGTAATTAAACCATATTGATTTGTTTAGTCAAATTCAGTGGAAAATGGTCTATAGATTCAATACTATTTAAAGTATAGTCTCTTATAGATTCAATACTATTTAAGAAAATATAACCATTGATCACTATAAGCACATCTCCTCTTGAATTTTCACTTGCAAATAACTAGTATTGCATAGTTGTAATACATTTTTACAATTTATAAATACTATAAACTATGTAACAAAATAATGTTGGGTCATATTTATCTTGAATAATATCATGGTCATAAGAAATACTCCTACAATTAAAAAAAATTAAATAATATGATGGTCATAAGGAATACTCTTACAATTAAAAATAATTAAATAATATGATGGTCATAAGGAATACTCCTACAATTAAAAATAATTAAATAATATGATGGGTCATAAGGGATACTCCTACAATTAAAAAAAATTAAGTAGGCAATGTTTATTTTCATTTTTATTTTTCACCTTCACTATTTATTGAACCATAACTTTTAATTTAATAATGTGTTGCAATTCTAATTTTATTGAACCACACAAAAATTAAATAATATGATGGCCATAAGGAATACTCCTACATTTAAAAAAAATTAAATAATATGATGGTCATAAGGATACTAAAAATTAAGTAGGTAATGTTTATTTTCATTTTTATTTTTCACCTTCACTATTTATTGAACCATAACTTTTATCAAAAACCATAACTTTTAATTTGATAATGTGTTGCAATTCTAATTTTTAAGAGAGTTGAAAGAAAAGGAAAATAGCTTCACTTAACCTCCGCCATTAAAACAGTCTCTTCACTATAATATTTCTACTACAAATCTCGTAAATATAAATTATAAAATAAATTAAAATATAAAATTAATAAAGATTAAAAGATTAAGAATGCAAGCAAGCAAATTATTTTTATAATTAATAATATTATTGATTATTAAAATACTTTTAATTTTTTATGATAATTAAATATAAATTAAAAATATATATTAACCATTGTTATGATTTTAACTTTCATAATTTAATTAAAATTCTGAATCTGCTTTAAAACTTAATAATACGATATCAAAATTTATTATAACAATATTAAAAATATATATTTAAATATAAATCAAGTAATAAATAATATACATACAAAATTAAGCAAATAGCGTACCTTAGGAGACACGCCTGGAGGAAAGAAAAAACATGTAACACCTCAACATCGTAACCTTTTACTTTTGTTAGCCCTTCATACTACTCGCCCCCACATACTCAAATATTATAATTATCTTACTTAATTTTGAAAATATAAACCTGGAAATAGAAGAAGGAGGCAGAGTGGAATTGAAAATTGTATATTATTAATTCTTGGTAGAGTGGTAAATATTAAAATAGAAGTTGACGGAATGTCATATACTATAGTAGCAGTATGCAGAGCCAATTAAAAACATCGCAAATTCTCGACGGAATTATGAGTAGAGTGAGATTTTTTTTTTAATAAAAGGTTAAAAACTTATAGTAAAGATATATATACATATACCAAGATACATATAAATTTTATCTTGTAAATTAAATTTGTTCTTTTAACTGAAACCATACACACGTTACCCTACTTTTAAGTAAAACCTTCCATGTAATAAACAAGTTCCATTAAGATGATGGTGGTTGCCCTAGTAAATAAGATGATAATTGTTTTTAAAGTAGTTTTGTGTTCAAACTAAAAGTAAAAGTAATGTATACTGACCGGGCGTGTCGATGACATTTAATTGTCGGCCGTTGCGAATTGTTGTTTGTAGGTTACACTCCCTTGTAACGGAGCAGGTGCTAGACTCTGCCGTAAAGGCATTGCGTCCCATGATGGTGTTCCCCGTCGAACTCTTCCCATTCCCTGTGCGACCCATCAACACCATAGTCGTACTCGGGTGTGCTTGCCCTCCCCACATTATGACTTCCTCTTCTTTTCCATCCTCTGTGCCACCCGGCAACACCATTGCTGTAGGCGTCTCAGCTTGACATTCGCCCATTTCGGGAACCTCTTCCCTCTCATCTCCTGCTGGCCCTGGCCCTCCCCCCATTTCGGCTTCCTGAAACTTCTTCCTCGCCCTATGTTATTACAAACTCCACCAAGGTAGAGGTGGCTTATTTTGAAATGCCGAAGCCATGTACTTATACACACATTGCGTTGGAAGTAACGCAGGCTGGCACGCATGTCATGGAAGAAGATGCGATAAGCAATTAAATATATATTATATTATGTCCCATTCTCTATCCAGCAACAATAATAATAATAATAATAATAATAATAATTATTATTATTATTATTATTATTATTATTATTATTATGCCTTTCTCTATCCATTGCTGTCCTGGCGAATATTTAACCTTTAATTTACGATATTCTTGGAGATAGTGCTAATGCTTTACAAACGTTTCTATTGTGCCTCGTACGGACGGGCGAGGTTCCTTAAAAGATGAGGCAACATCTGAATGAAATTTTTATGATTCTTAATCTTTTAGGGTAAAACACAAAGTTAATAGTATTAGGTTTTTTAAAGAATTGAATTTGGGTAGCCCACCTTCTAGAAGGGGTAGCAATCCATCCTGTTAGAGAATTCGATCGGGTTTGACCATCTTTTTAGGGAATGGAACCAAGATAACCCACCTTTGTAGGGAATTGGGTCAACCCAACCCACTAAGGAATCGAACCAGGACAATTCATAAATGTAGGGAATCATGCTAACCCATCATGTAGGGAATCAGGTCAACCTATCCTTCTAAGGAATCGAGCCAGAACAACCCATCCTTTTAGGGAACCAAACCATTTTTGTGGGGATCGAACCAACCCACCCAAACCAAGGCAATCGAATCGAGGCAGCCCACCCTTATAGGGTGTCGAACTCACAACCTAACCATGTAGGGAATCAATTCAACCGAGGTAGCCTACCTCTATCAAACCAAGGCAGTCGAATCGAGGCAGCCCACCCTTATAGGGTATCGAACTCGGTAACCTAACCATCTAGGGAATCAATTCAACCGAGGTAGCCTACCTCTATAGGGAATTGGCACATCCCACCTCTATAGAAAATTGAACCGAGGCAACCCACCTGCAGGGATTCAACTCATCTAGAGAATTGGCACAACCCACCCCTATAGGGAATCGAACCGAGGCAGACCACCCATCTAGGGAATTGGCACAGCCCACCCCTGTAAGGAATCAAACCGAGGCAGCCCACCCATCTAGGGAATTAGCACATCCCACCTCTATAGGAAATTGAACCCAGGCAACCCACCCCTATAGGAAATCAAACCGAAGCATCCCATCCATCTAGGGAATTGGCACATTCCACCTCTATAGGAAATTGAACTGAGGTAACCCACCTGCAAGGATTCAACCGAGGCAACCAACCCATCCAGAGAATTGGCACAACCCACCCCTATAAGGAATCAAACCGAGGCAGCCCACCTATCTAGGGAATTGGCACAACCCACCCCTATAAAGAATCGAATCAAGGCAGCCTACCTATGTAGAAAACGAAACCGAAGCAGCCACCCCTTTAGAGAATTAGGGCAGAGAAGTTTGAACTTAAATTTCTTAAATAATAAAAACCCTAATATATTAACACTAGAGTACCTTGTAGGACATACTAGATGCATATCCTTTCCAATAGCATAAACTTTTGGATCTCCAAAGATTAAACATGAGCTTCCTGGACCGTATAATATAAAAATTAAAAAGCATAAACTCTTGAATTTAAATTTCTTAAATAAAAACCTCCTATATTATCATTAAAATATCTTTATAAAACAAACTAGATACATATCTTTTTCCAATAAATATAAACTTTTGGATCTCCACGAATTAACCATGAGCTCGCTGGATCGCATAAAGAAAGCAACTTCCGTTAGATCGAAGCATCAATTATTTTTTTACTAAATAAGTGACAACCTTAATGCATAGAATGATTTTTTTACTGAATAAGCTACAACCTTAATGGTTGTGATCTTTTTTTTAAAATAAGTTACGATCTATGTCCCAAACACAAAATAATAATGTGAAAATTAGATCAATGATATTAATTGTTAAATATTGTTTAATGATAAATTTTAGGTTATTTGTAATAATATAAATTTAATATTAATATTTGAAGAATTAATGAAGAAAAAAATATAATGGTTTATAAATTTATTATTTTTATATATGGATACAACTCAAAGTAATATCATACACAATGTTAATGTTAAAGGAAAAACAATTTAATGTGTATATTTTGTATCTTATTTTCTTAAAGTATTATTTCCAGTATAATATTCAATGATTTTGGAATTTTTTGGTTATTTGCATTGAACTTTTAGATATAGATTTGTATAAATTATTTGTATGATCATGCAAATAAATTGCAAAGTATTTATTTTCCTTATGAATCAAATTGTGGCCTTATGAATCAAACTTGGGTCTCTGTACCATTGTGGTGTTTAGTTGTTGTAAAACATTTTGATCTAGGTCATAAAGAAAAATTAATACACTTTATTTTTAGGTTAACCAAAATACATTACAAATTACAAAGAATATATATTCTAAATTTAATATTCATCAAATTTGAAAAACTTTCACTATAATGACAATTAAAAATCTTTGTACTTTTATGGTTAAAGAAATTTTTTAATCTAATATTAAAATGATGGATTCTAGGGTTTCTTATAAGCATGTTGTAGGTGCTAAATTTAGAAGTGACCAATGATTTTTAGAGGATGTTGATTATAACGTTGACTTTAAATAAAGTTGTCTTTTATCCTTCGTGATATTTTTAATAATATATTTGTACTCTATAATAAACTTCAAAAATAAAGGGGATGCATAACAATCAATCATTCAACTTGGAATAAATATTATTCATATATTCCAAAACATTTTTGTATTTTCTCAAAATTATATAGATTTGCAAAAATATTATGGATCCAAATATTTGAGATCTGAATCAACCTAATTGTAGATGTTGACACAACTAGAAAGACATCCAACTTTTGTGATTTTTCATAATAATCAATCCCTAGAATTAATATCTTCCTACAAATACCATCAAATTTAATTCACCCCAATTTGATAAAAGTAAAATCATGCTAGTTTAATCTAAAAAGACAATTGTTTGTGATTCTTGTAACAATCAATCCCTATAATTAGTTTCTTTGTAAAAATATCTAAGAATGTAATTTCATGTTATATTCCAAAAATAAAATACTTAAAATTTCATGTTTAACTTCCTTAAAGTTGATGCTCTAAGTACAATTACATTAATTATTTTATATCAATTCTGATATTGCTTAGCTTAATTTATTAACATATTTGTTTAAAAATATTTTGAATTATCAAATGACATTAGCTCAATTGGTTATATTCCTCATCATTCAAGGAGGAGACCCAAGTTCGAATCTTTCCAAGGGATACATGGATAATATCCAAGCTTTGTTGTGATACCACTATATGGTGATGATGTAATATGGGTGGTCTCGTCTCAATCCTATAAAGCCAATTGAAAAATAGTATTTTGAATTGGATAAGACCATTACATGTATAGGAAATTATATTCTATTTATTAATTAACATAGTATTTTTATTTTGGACAACAAATATGGAGTTATAGTTACCCAATTTTGCTCACCCATCGCTTTCTAGGATTTTATTCAATTTTGGTGACATATATAAGTCATTTTCCAACATTCGTCATGAAAAATGGATGCTTAGAACAAGTTTGTAGCCCATGAAAAAATTCACAAGCTAGGAATTTGTCTCTCAATTTGTAAACTTTATCTAATGTAAATTTTCAAACAACAATCAAATGGATAAATTTATGGACAAGAAAGTTCATAGTTGCAAACTTTTCTAAGCTACGAATTGGTCCTCAAAACTTCAAAATAAAAAATTTCTCAAGATAATTTTTGTCTTCAACCATACCAATAACTTGCCAATTCAAATTGGATTTATAGACCCCAAAATATTTCCTTTGAGCCCATGACAATTGGCCAAAAATCATAAAACTTGTCCAAACTTCTAAATCAACTTTTTAATCTTAGACTCATCTAAGTTGGACATTATTTTTTGTAAACCCAATGCCCTACACGTAGATTCTCTAAATTTCACCTTATTTTCTCTTTAAGACACCCCAAAATATATAAATTGGGGATCTTCTTCTCAAAGCGAACACAAGTAATAAAGTATAATTTTACGATAAAAGAAATCTTGATGAGTGATCTTGATAGCAATCGATTTTCATAGCATAAGTTATAACATTATTTTTTTATAGTTTTTTGTTATATTTTTTAGGTCTCCTCTAAGAATTTTTCAGTATCATGCATCCTCAAACCTTACATGCACACCTCACATTTTGTATAGGCTTCTTCCAAGGACGAAAGGAGGTGCGTCTTACTTACAACTTCAACTGACCCTTTTCTCTTATCTATTTTCTTGTGTTGTATTAGCTAAATATTTTCTTCATGCTTGAATTGGTTTCTTTATTTTATTACACTAATATTATTTGTTTTAGATTCTTAAATTTGTTACTTTAGATTTCTCATAGGGTTTGTAGGTAATATTTAGGAAATTTTTCACTATCCATTTTTTGTCAAGATCTTCTAGATTTTTCCCTAACTCAATCTTTGCAATAGCATAGTGTGAATTCGTGGCCTATAGGACTAGCAGGCTATGAATTCATTTAGATCATACTCTATCTAGGTTTCTAATCAAATCCTAAATATCTAACATCCTTTTAACCAGTCCATAATTTTTACATTTTAAAACCCATTTGTTTTAGATTTAGAATAAAGTTTTTTGGTCACTGAATTTGTAAACTGCTAATTTTTTAGGCTACAAATTCACCGTATAGACTATGAATTTGTTCCAACAACTTTTAGCATCAAGAAATATACAACTAAGTCTATGAACATCCTATAATTTTTGTATCACACCCAATTTGGGTTTTGTAGTAGTCACATTTCTATTTCATGCAATTTATCTTCTTCCAAAAGATCAAATTACATTTTGCAAAAAAGGATAGGGGGCTTGACTACACCCAAGGAATTTTAGCACCTTCTCAAGAATTAAGAAGACCTCCTAAAAACTAAAACATGTCTTCTTAAAACTAAAACATCTATTGTTTTTCCCTTTGCAGTTTTGTTTTTTAATTTCACAAGTCAATAAGGGCCAAACTTATCATAGGTGGTGAATTGGAGTCTAGGTTGTGATTCCATTCTATGCAAGTTCTTCGATACTTTTGTTTCATATATTTATTTTAGCATTTATTTTTGTGTTATCAACTACTCTCTATTTAGTTGTAATTTATTTACGATGAAATCAAAGAATCTAGGAGTCATTCATTTGTGCATTTCTTTTAAGAATAATATATTAAGGGAACATGTTGTTACATTTACCAAGCATAAAAATAAAAATTGCATGTAGTCCTACATATTTAGACTAGACCTTGTCTTCATGCATTCCTCTTGCACCTTTGCTTAAAAGTGGAAGATATTTATTTCCCATTTAAGTCTAGTGTAATTCTTATATGGAATCAAAAGGGCATATAGGATCAATCTTGTTTATTGCATTGTTGTCTTGTCTAAATTACATCGTATTTGCATTTTTTCATTAGGCATATTTTATTTTCTAGATTCCAAAACTTAGGTTCTTGCATAATACACACATAAAAACATATGATTTAGAGTGAATCCATAAAACACTCTTGGTGAATCCTTTCTTCCTACGTAAAAACTCAAGTAACAATACGATTTAGGCAAGAAACCTTGTTTGAGTGTGAAACTCTAGGTTTGGAGATGATTGTCCCTGAATCTAGGTTTACATATTTGGTGAACTCAATGTGAAACACCATATGGGTCTTAAGAAATTTGGTCTAAACATTTTGCTTTAGTCAAACATAAAATAGCACTTTAATCAAAGACCACCTAAATTGTTTGATTATATTAAATTATATTTTTAAAATATAACACAAACATAGCAAAAGGTTAGTCATATTAGAGGAAGGTTAGTGACCCCTTGAGTAAACAATCCTAAACACCTTGAAGGTTATCTCTCTTGGCTAGTATAAAATGGTGGGCTAACGAGAGTCATAAGAAGGGATAATTCTATCACAAATGGGGTATAAATATTTTTCTAAAACATATTATTCTTCTCTAATCAACTCTATAAAAAAAACTTAATAAAATTAAATTCTCTTTTTTAGGTATTATTGAACAACAACGTCCATACATAACGAAAAGTGTGGCTCATTAAATGGCCCTCAATATAGAACCTTTATTTTTGCTTCCTGAAAATTCAACAATGTTCAAGAACATTGTATATAAAGAAGAGGAAGAACAACTTTTCCGCTCTAGAAATTTCTCCCCTATACATAATGAAGTGGGATAATATTTAGATTTATTTTTTCTTGAAAGAATATATATACTTTGTTAATAATCATTAGTGCAGGAAATTTAGGGTAAGTAGATGTTGTGGCCTTTCCACAACTAGCCCCAAATCTTGGGGACCCACTTTTGAATTTTATATTTTAGGGTTTTTGTTTATCTTCGAGTGATGTTCTTCATAGGTCCCTACCCATGGTCTGGAAGAGTAGTTTCCAAAGTTCATATTGGGTAGTGTCCATTTGTATTTTGTTGTGGTGTTTTGATGTTTTGATTAGTGACATTTCTGCTTGAGTTTCAAATGTCAATTTTAAGTCAATCTTGTTGTTGTTGAGTTAGGATAGTTCTTTGACTTTGATATTTTATGGGATGTTTTGTAATAGGTAGGCTTTTATAGTTAGTAATGTCCTTCACTTATGTGTTAATATATTATTTTAAAATATATTATTATTATATTTTTCATATATAATAATAATATAAAATATATATAGAATATTTTCAATGTTTTTAACATTACCTTTTGGTGTGAAGGCTTTATTTTTGAAAGTCTTAATTTAATCTTCTTTTACGGATATGTATATTTTGGAAGATACTTTTAGGGCTTTCATTAAACCTTGCATTGAGAAATTGTGTTATTCAATTTTTGTTTTGATAGGGTGTATTTGACCAACATTGAGGACATTTCAATGTTGAAGGAGTATAGCAGACAACGTGGTTAGAATACATGCCATATAGATTCCAACTTAGCAGTAGTTTAGGAGACACCTCGGTAAGTAATGAAGCATGTGAAGGAGGACCTTAGAATTCCTATTGGATATCCAATCAATTAGCAACAGGGAAATGCGATTATAAACATGGTGATGACAAGGTGATCACGAGGTAATTATGGGTCTTTGACAGGTCATAACGTGTGGTGGGAATTATGAGCTATCAAATTTGGTCCACTTAGGCTGTGGATTCGATGGACATAATAATTTTATACAACATAATATTGGTGAATGACAAACATGGCCAACAATGAAAAAACATCTTTTCCAAGCAAGGCTGAGTGATCAACTCAAAAAAAATTTGATGATTAGATATCATGACATCCATAGGATTTGGAAGAAAGTGAGTTGTTTTCATAGTAGCATTGCAAAATATGGGGAAGTTTGATCTGAGGGTTCTGCCTTCATACTAGCAACATATACAGACATTCATCTACATGATAATGAAGACTCAACATTGAATATTTGTGTTGGCTACAATAGGGTAACTGCGATACAAGTGGAAAGTATGAGATTATAGCAGAGGATGTCCATGGTGGATGTCATCATTCTCGTATGGTGATAGGGACCATGGTTATTGGGATAACCCAAAGCTGAGAGGATAGCACTACTAGCGGATACCTATTGAGCGAGAATATGACAATGACTAGTAGATGAAATAGTGGCCAAAATAAGGAAGGCCAGTGGTGAAGTGGGCATCTACGGGGATAGCGCCAACATAAAGGCTATTCAAGATAGTGATAAAGATCTTGGCAAATGCATGCCTCATGAGAGACCTACCAAACCTATGTGGAGAAGTGCAGTTACATTAGAAAAAGGAATAAAGTGTACATGGATATGGGCCGCTTTACAAGCATCATGGGCAACGTCGGTTACATAATGACGACGTGTAGAGATTGCCAAACCAACAATGGATCTAAAGCAAGATATGACAAGTTATGATGGTCAATGCATACATAAGTGAGAACTAGCAGACTGTTTCACCATATGTTTAAATATATTATTCATCACTTGCAGGAAAGACCAATGGTTACAGTTCAAGTGAGATAATGTGGATGTGCAACATGCAATGTATTTACAAGGTAGTTGATAAAACAAAAGGGATGATACAGGTCATATCAATTACAGACATTACCTTGGTTTGGGTGTACATGAAAATGGCACACGTGCATGGGAAAGATCATTTAATTGAATAGTTATACTCATTATGATGGGAGCGACAGTAAGCGATGATTAAATAATAAAGCTAAATACAGTCCACGTGCTTTGAAACTAGGGATTGAAAGAGTGTATTTTTCATTACATTTAGGGAATCAAATATTTTAATGCATGATTGAGTCAGGTAATGGCGAGTGGGCATTACCAAAAAGATAGTAATTATTTGGTGTTAAATGTGGAAAACGTCCAGAGGACAGAGAGGGTATTATGGATAATATGAAGCAAAACGGTTGACGAGGAAAGCAAATAGTCAAGAGGAATATTTTAAATATACCTTCAAAAGAGAAAAATAGGGTTGGAAATTGTGGAAAACAAAGTTGAAGGTTTGAGAGCAACAAATACATTATACCTATTTTGAAATTATTTTTCCTTCCATTTTTGTTGGGCTTGTATTTTTTTTCACCATGGATCCCTTTTAGGGTTGATATTCTGTATTTCTGAACATCTGTATTATGTAATATGTCGGAAATATTTTGAGATTTCATGCATGCAAATGGTTGACTCTTATACTATTTTTAATATGTTGTACATTTTCCCTAAAAGATCACACCATATTAAATACTGCATTGCATGAATATGGATATGATTGATGTTGGTTTTAAATAGAATATTAACTTTTGTAGGATCATTGCATGTAATTGCAGAGTTGCAACACTTTATTTTTTATCATTTTATTTTTATTTTTTTCTAACCTTGTCCTTTATTTTTTTTACTATTTTTTAAATAAAATAAAATAAAAATACAAAAATACACATTGATTCACATAATAAGATTCAAAGTTCCATTTGAAGCAAGTACGATTATGTTTGGACTGAAATTCAAAATTCTAAAAATTTTCAAAGTTCACACAATTTGCAAGAATTTTGCAGTTTTAGAGTTGCGGGATTTCACAGCTCTTAAATAAAGGTAGAATTTGCAGGATTCACATTTATTTTCTTTCAAGCAATAGATTACTTTCTTTTATGAAAATTAAAATTTCATTGAAAGGAGGTAATTTACAGGGCATTTCAAACAATCAACTAACTTTCTTTATGGAAACCAAATTCATTAAAGATAGTTATTTATGAGGAATATTAAAGGCTACTAGTGCTACAAAGTTAGTCATCCAAGTTTATTCTATTTTCATGTTTGAGGTAACATAAAGGTAATCCACTTATCATTTTTAGATTCACATGTTAGAGGTAGATTTTGATATTTATTTCACATCTAAAGCAAGGTTGAATGAAAGGGTAAAATTGGTTAAAAATTGCTTAATAAAGAAAGATAAAATCTATCTAAAATATTTCAAGTTAAAAGGAATTTTATTTCTACATCGTGGTCATATGAGGGCCAATCACATTTATTCTCTTTTCAAGTTTCAGGAACAATAATAGCATATCATAGTGAAATAACACTAGCACAAACCCCTTGTTAACAATTGTTTTGCAGAGCACTAAGGTATTCCATGCACTCATTTGAAAAGCATACATGCACATATTAAAGTAAAAGTAACCTTGGAGAAATGTTTATTTCTTTGCAAGAGAGGATTTTCTAATCAAAATCCTAACTGTGAGTGTGGTTTTGCACTTGGGAAAATTACCATTCAACATTTTGGTGCTAGAAGGAGGGCCTGATTTTGTTGTTTTATTATAGATGCTAACTTGTTCATATTATTTGAATGAGTGATTTGAAGGCATTTATTTTGACTAACGATGTTGTGTTGATCGTATTTATTAATTTAATTTTTTTGAATTGGTGATGCATGGATACTAACCTTTGCAAATTGGATAATGGTCTTTATTTAATGCATATCTTTTGATATTTGTTACTCATTTCGTGCTTATTTACAAAAATTTCCTTGACTAACAAAATTGGTTTGAAATTCATATTCTTTAAGGTTCATTAATGGCATTCCTTGCTTCTTTAAGGGTAGGTTGTCTTTTAAACATACCTGGATATTTACATCCTATGCCTATAGACATTTGGATCATCTACCTCATTTTGGATATGATGGGATGGAACCGGCTGAAGAGCATATTCAAGGATATAAGAGCATTTTAATTCATTTGCAAATCATACATGAAGATGTTGTTTGTAGGATATTTCCATCCACATTAGATGAATTTTATTATGATTGGTATATCAGTATACCTGTAGGTTCTATCACCTCTTGGGGTCAATTACAGGTAGTATTTCTCAATCAGTTTGGAAAATTGATTAATCTAAATAGGATATTAAATCAGTTTATTTCCATTTGTAAATAACCTAATGAGTCCACAAGCCAATTTAATGATAGGTTTCATACTTTTTATACCGATATGGAGATTCATTACATCATTTCAGAAGAAAAATCCATCCAACTGTACCTAGAAGCCTTAGACCCATTTAACTCTATATTTCTATGGATAATTCTTAAATAGTCATCCTTACCTAGAGCCTACAGTGAGGCAATAACGGTAGAACAATGATGCATTTCAAAAATTTTGGATGTGATATTATTATCATTGATCAACCCTAAATCTCGTAATCAAATGCTATCAAAGAATCTAATTGAGGAACCATCTTCTCCCATGATGGATTTATTTTCAGGACTAATGGATTCCAACCAATACCAACCATCAAACCTGGTAGTCTTGAATCAAACAATGCCTAATGTGAGCAATCAAGGGGATAAAGTTGAATGTCCACATAATATAACCACCTTAGATATCATAAATGAGGATGGTGATGATCAAGTAGATCAAAGTATAGAGGTTGGTTCAGGGTCACTTTGTACAAAGGAGGATTGGGACAACTATATAAGTTTGAATACAATAATGGATCCCATGGAAGAAACTCGTGACCCACCAATAGATGAATCTAAGGAAGATGAATTTTTCAAAGTTGAGGAGAATGAGTCTGAGGAAGATGAATTCTTTGAAGTTGAAGACGGTGAATCAATAGTTGAATCTAAATATTATACAAAACTCTTGATAGAATCTGATTCTTTGATATTAAAAGATAATAATGATGATGTTTGGGAAATGTATGAGGAATGTGTTCCTTTCATGAATCCCAATAAAAAATTTCTTCATCTTATGTATAGGATATTAAAGTGGCTATTTCGCATGAAGAGCCTACAAATCCTGAACAATTAGAGAATTATATGCCTTCAGAAAACATGATACAATTTTATCCAATGAGTTTAGAATATGATTATTATAATGGTTGGGGAAGATATGAGGATTTATTTTACTCTCACGTTCCTATTAATGAAATCTCTGTTTCATTTGATATGCAGGATGTTGAAATCACTATATCACATGATGTATTACAAGATGAGGATGATGAAACCCATGAATAATAAGAAAGGATTGCAATGGATAACCAAGTTTTTATAAATGAAAATGTACCAGAGGTAGAATCTAACCTTTTGTGTCCAAACATCCAAGCTTTAGGTGAAATTTTTTTGGATTCAAATGTTATTTATGATGAAATTCCACTAGAGGTAAATGAAAAACTAGAGTGGATTTCTACTCATACCACTAATGTGATTGCTTTGTTAAATAAAAGAGAAAAACACATTCTTGAATTACATTTTTTTTTAATTTACATGGTGGAATCGATAGCCGCCACGAATCCAGGTAGGCTGTCCAGATTTTATGGCCACCATAGTATTCTACGCTATCCGCCCCAGAATTTGCCACACATATCTTCGCGCAATCTGCCCCTATAACCACCATGCCACAATCATTTTAAACCTTTTACGCCGTTGAAAGCACCAGGAAAGGGACAAGTGTTCAGTCCAAAGAGGCCCGAGATTTGAACCTTGGACCTCTGCGCCCCTTATGGGGTTTGGATGAACCAATTGGTCTACACCTCGGACCTATTCTTGAATTTTTAAATCAGGTGCGTCAACAATTAACAATTGAATTTAGGATACAAACCTATAATGACCCTCATTTAATAGATGTCCTAGATTCTTGTAAATTGTTACGTGATTATGTTTGGTCTAAATATATGTATGATGATGTTTCTTTAAAGTTCTCAGAAATAGCCTCTTGTTTGAAAGAAATCCTACATGCTTTTGAAAATGAATCTAATTTTGAAATTTGAATCTCATTGAATAAGCAAAAGATTGTTGAAAATCATGTATTCACATGCAATTTTAAGGAATCAAGTGCTCCACATGAAATTTCTAATAACCTCGAATTAAATTGGTGGGATAAGAAAGGCCAGACGAGGGTTGTTGCATTGTTTGGTTTAGTATCACTTTGGTTGGATTTATCTAAAACTTCGCATGCATATCTTCTTAGAGATTTTTTAAAGTGTGCTAATCGTGTTTGGTATCCAGGGAAGTGATAGCCCTTTTTTTTTTCATATTGTATCTTAGTGTATATATGTTTTGGTTTTCATGTTTTTGTGTGTGTTTTTTTTTGGGATCTATTCTTAATTTTTATTTCGTGAATTTGGTGTTTATTTTCTTGTCAAGTTTATTTTTTATTTGGGTTTGGGTTTCTTTCCAAATTTTGGTTTGTAAGTTTGAATTTTGTGTGTATTCCCTCGATTTGTGGTTACATTTTGGGATAGCTACTAACTTATGGCCTCTTGAAGTATGAACTGTTTATCATGTGGATCAAGAAAAAGGGGATAGAATTATTTAGTAATTTCTCCTAGATTTTAAGGACTAAGATACTGAATTATGGGAATAATAAATCATTTGCTAAAGCTACACATGAACACATCATATTAAGGGGAATTTTTGAAATATTGAAAGTCGAAGTTATTTGGTTTGCAAATTAAGGCAAAAATTATTTATATACTCAATATTTAATCTTACCTGATCTCTAACCCAGTGTCAGGTAAAATTTCCGAAGCAAAAAAAAAGAATAAGCCAAATCAATGAAATTGCTTAGGGCATATCCACCGGGGTTATAGACATCTGGATGGTAGTGGCTCAATGTTTACAAAAGAAGTAAATGCAAGATTAATCTAACACATGGGTGAGTGGGGCATCTCCACCGAGTCTACAAACATGTGGCTAGCAGTGGAGCAATGCAAAGGCACATATTTAATGAATAATTTTTTATAGCCTATGCAAAACATATGAGGGATTCTGAATAGCGTCAAGAATACCAGAATGAAAACACCTTCACACACTTAGTTGAAGGAATGGTTCATATATTTTTTATTGAATTTGTTTATCCTCGTCATATTTGGATTTTGCTGAATAGTTTTATTTCTAACCTTCAGTTTGTTTGGTTTTAAAACCTAATATTCTAGTTTTTTCATCCAAAATTTCCAGGATCATTCCCTAGCAGAGTCACCATTTATTATGGCCTTCCACAACTAGCCCCAAATATTACGGACCCACTTTTGGATTTTTAATTTTGAGATTTTTTTTGTCTTCGAGTGATGTTCTTCATAGGTCCCTACCTGTGGTCTGGAAGAGTAGTTTCCAAAGTTCTTATTGGGTAGTGTCCATTTGTATTTTTTTGTGGTGTTTTTATGTTTTTATTAGTGCCTTTGCTTAAGTTTCAATTGTCCATTTTAAGTTAGTCTTATTGTTGTTGAGTTAGGATAGTTCTTTGACTTTGATCTTTGATGGGGCGTTTTGTAATAGGCAGGCTTTTATAGTTAGCAATGCCATTCACTTATGTGTTACTATCTTATTTTAAAAATATATTATTATTATATTTTTCATATATAATAATAATAATAATAAATATATATAAATAAATGATAAATAAATAAAATAATAATAAAGTATTGTATATATACTTTCAAAAAATTTAGCATTACCTTTGGGTGTGAAGGCTTTATTTTTGAAATTCTTAATTTAATCTTCTTTTATGGATATGTATCTTTTGGAAGATACTTTTAGGGTTTTCATTAAACCTTGCATTGAGAAATTGTGTTATGCAATTTTTGTTTTGATAGGGTGTATTCTACCAATATTGAGGACATTTCAACATTGAAGAAATATAGCAGAGGATGTGGTCAAAATACACAACAAAACGGACATATAGATTCTAACTCAGTACTGGTTTAGGAGACACGTCGGTAAGTAATGAAGCATGTGAAGGAGGACCTCAGAATTCATAGTGGATATCCAACCAATCAGCAGCAGTGAAAAGTGATTATAAATGCGGTGATGATGAGGCAATGACAGGGCTTTGATAGGTCATAGCATGTGGTGGGAATTGTGACTTGTCAAATTTGGTCCACTTAGGCTATATATTTGATGAACAAAATAATTTTATACAACGTAATATTGGTGAACGATAGACATGGTCAGCGATGAAAAAGACATATTTCCCAGTCAAGGTTGAGTGATCGACTTAGAACAAATTCAATGATTTGATATCATAGTATCTGTGATATTTGGAGGAAAGTGAGTTGTTTTTGTCATTAGCATTGCAAAAGATGGGGAATTTTGAGTTGAGGGTTCTACATTTGGACCAATGATAGAAATGGGTGTTCGTCTACATGGTAATGAAGACTTAACATTGAATGTCAGTGTTGATTACAGCGGGGAAGCTACGACACAAGTGGAAAGCACGTGGTTATAGCAAAGGATGTCCATAGTGGATTTCACCATTCCCGTTCGGTAACAAGGACCATGGTTATTCGGATAACCCAAAATATGGAAGATAGCACTACTAGCGAGTACCTATTGAGCAAGAATATTGCAGTGACTAGTAGATGAAATAGTGGCCAAAATAAGGAAGGCCAACGGTGAAGTGGGCTTCTATGGGGATAGTGTCATCATCAAGGTTTTTCAAGGTAGTGATGAGGATCTTGGTAGATGTGTGCCTCGATAGAAAGCTACTAGACCCATGTCGATAAGTGTAGTTAGACTAGAAAAAATAATGAAGTATATATGGATATGGGCAACTTTAAAAGTATCATGGGTAAGGTGGGTTACACAACGATGACATGTAGATATTTTTGAACCAGCAATGGATCTAAAGCATGATGTGGCAAGTTATGATGGAAAATACATATAGAAGTAAGAATTGGTAGACTATTTCACCATATGTTCAAACATATTATTCATCACTTGTGGGAAGACCTGGTGGTTACACTTGAAGTGAGATAATGTGGATGTGCAACATGCAGTGTGTTTACAAGATAGCTGATAAAATAAAAGAGATGATATGGATCATATCAACAACAAACGTTACCTTGGTTTGAGTGTACATGAAAATGGCACACATGCATGGGAAAGATAATAGAAGAGTTATACTCATTGTGATGGGAGCGAAAGCAAATGGTGATTAAATAATAAAGGCAAATATGCTCCACGTGCTTTGAAATAGGGGATGAAAAGAGTGTGTTTTTTTTTTACATTTGGGGAATCAAATATTTTAATGCATGATTGAGTCATGTAATGGCAAGTGGGTGTTACCAAAAGTACAGTAAGTGTTTGGTGTTAAAGGTGGAAAACATCCAGAGGCTAGAGAGGGTATTATGGAGAATATGAATCCAAACAGATGACGATAACATCGAATAGTCAAGAGGAAGATTTTAAATATTCCTTCGAAAGAGAAAAATAGGGTTGGAAACTATGGAAAACAGAGTTGCAGGTTTGAGAGCAACAAATACACTAGACCTGCTTTGAAACTATTTTTCCTTCCATTTTCGCTAGGCTTGTTTTTTGTTTGCCATGGATGCCTTTTAGGGTTGATATTCTATATTTTTGAACTTTATTGAAAATATTTCTTATGCAATATGTTGGAAATATATTGATTTTTCATGCATGCTAATGGTGGACTCGTATACTATTTTTAATATGTTGCACATTTTCCCTAGAATATTGCACCACATTAAATACTAGATTGCATGAATATGGATCTGATTGATGATGGTTTTATATAGAATATTAACTTTTGTAGGATCACTCGTGTAATTGCAGAGTTGCAACACTTTATTTTTTATCATTTCAGTTTCGTTTTTATTTTTTATTTTTCTAATCCTATCCTTTCATTTTTTTTTACTGTTTTCAAAATAAAATAAATTAATATAAAAATAAAAAAACATAGACAAATTCAATAAATAATCTTCTAAGTTCCATTTGAAGCAAGTACATTTTTGTTTGGACTGAAATTCAAATTCCTAAAATTTTTCAAAGTTCACACAATTTGCAGGAATTTTGTAGTTTCAGTGTTGTAGGATTTCATGGTTCTTAAATAAAGGTATAATTTTTAGGATTTACATTTATTTTATTTCAAGCAATAGGTCACTTTATTTCATGAAAAATACAATTTCATTTAAAGGAGGTAATTTACAGGGCATTTCAAGCAATCAACTAACTCTCTTTATGGAAACCAATTTCATTAAATATAGTTATTTAGAAGGAATATTAAAGTCTAATAGAGCTACAAAGTTAGTCATTCAAGTTTATTCCGTTTTCATGCTTGAGGCAACATAAAAGGAATCCACTTATCATTTTCATATTAACATGTTAGAGGTAAATTTTTATCTTTATTTCACATATAAAGAAAGGTTGAATCAAAGGGTAAAATTGGTTAAAACTTGCTTAATAGATAAAGATCAAATATATGTAAAATATTTCAAGCTAAAAGGAATTTCATTTCTACATCGTGGTTATATGAGGGCCAATCACATTTATTATCTTTTCAAGTTTCAGGAACAATAATAGCATATCATAGTGAAGTAACACCAGCACAAGCCCCTTGTTAATAGTTATTTTGCAAAGCACTAAGGTATTCTGTGCACTCATTTTACAAGCATACATGCACATGTTAAAGTAAAATGAACCTTGGAGAAATGTTTATTTCTTTGAAAGAGAGGGTTTTCTAATCAAAATCCTAACTGTGAATGTGGTTTTACACTTGGGAAAAATTACCACTCAATAGTAGATAAGTTATACCACATCATTGGTGAGATGTCCCATTCAAAATATATTCAACATTTAAGATTGAATCCTTCCACTTCTAATCTGATAGACATTTCCTAGGTGCCCTTACATATAAAGCTTAATGCTTCCGGGTCTAAACCTCCTCGTGTCACTATTGGAGGTACTCTCAACCCAACCATTTCTATGGGGAAACAACCCCCATTATCCTTCATAGAGGAATTGTTGAAAATTACTCCAAGTCATTATGCTCCTTCAACTATAGTAGTAAATAAATTAGGAGTTCCCCCTAGTAGACCAATGTCTCAATTGGTCTTTCCTAACAACCATCTATTTTAAACCCAAGAGGAGAAGGTGCCTATAATTTGATCCCTCCTACCTCTAACACCACTTCCTTTAATATAATTAACCTTAGTATTTTAGGTATGACACCAATGCTTGATCATAAAAATCCTCCAAATAATCCCTTCAAAAATTTCCAAATCTGTTTGCTTCGTAGTCAAATCCCTCTTTTAACCAAAATGCTCAAATGCATAATTTTTTTAACATATAAAATCTTATCCCCTCATAATATGTTATGCTAATATTGATAAGTCAAACCTCTCTTGAATTCAAAGCCTTTATATCAAAAGTACAATATTTGAGTCAACAATTATCTTCAATCCAAGGATTTTTGAAGTAAATATGCACGCTTGATGATATGTGCAATCAACCATTGGATCCACTTATTGTTAACCATCATTTTCCACATTATTTTGAAGTCCCTAAGTTACCCAATTCCAATGGCTTGGGTGATCTTGCGAGTCATATAAAACTCTTTATTATTGCCTACATAAGTATAGCGTACGACAAATTATTACTACTAAAAATTTTCCCATAGATTCTTGTTGATTTAGAACTAGAATGGTATTACCAATTGCCTCATCATTCTCTTAGGAATTTTAGAGAACTAGGTGAGAAATTCATCCAATAATTTATTATTGACATAGAAGAAACTGCTACCCTTTTTTATTTATATTAGTTAAAGCAAAGGAAGAGTAAATTTTTATCAATATTCTTAAAAATATGGATGTCATTAGTGATAAAATTAGACTATAAAATCCCTCCAAATGATCACCTTAGTGTCTTTAAAAAGCACCTTAATGAACATCTATCCTATCCCTTGAAAATATCAAAAATACATTCTTTTGAACATGTCATTCAATTGGCCAAACAAGTAGAATTTTCCTTCATTAGGAAGGGGTAATTAAAGCTCAATAAGGAGGAGGATAAGTCCTCTTCTAATAAAAAGGGAAAATATGTTAGATAGTCACTGACTCTAGATAAAATAATGATAATGAAAGTATTGTAGTGACCCTTGAGAAAATAATTTTGAACAAACAAGAGAAACCAAGGAGGCAATACACTAGATTAAACCAACCTCCCTCTACCATCTTGGAAAAAAATTTAAAGGTAAAAATGGTTAAACTCCCACCTATAAGATATCTAAACCTTGAGAGAGAAAATAATCAAGATTCAATGCTACATAACAATGTGCTTTTCTTCATATCAATGGACATTCCTCTAGTAAATGCAAAACACTTAGGATCCTTATATAAGATCTCATTTTATGAGGGGTGAACCACCTTCGTTGACTCCCAACCATCTACATATTCTAATCAAGACTTGGGAATTTTCCAAAATCCTCTACTAAATCATCAAAATATGACTAATAATATTCAATACAAAAATATTCCACCCCCTAACTAGAATATGGTAGGGATGATTCATGTCATAACAAGGCAACAACAAATGCCCCAGTCATTAAAGTTTACCATCAAAACTTCTCTAGCTATACAATATTAATAAAAACCTTCTTCTAAGAGGTCACCTTTAATCTTAAAGGCTCAAGATACAGGAAAAGGTATCTTTAATATACAACAAAAAAAATATATCCTTGCTAAGATTTCTCTACTCAATTTATCAAAAACTTCTCTAGTTCACAAAGAAAATCTCTTCAAATTTTGAATGAATAGGTAAGTCCCTCAAAATATTAATTGAGTTTATTTAAATCATGTAGTAGTAACTCTCACCGTTAACTATGCAACCATAGACTTTTACAAGGAATATGTCTCATCCCCATCTATATTGAGAAATTTCCCCTTCATATCACCTATGAAATTGGTGATAATTTTATCAAAAGAGTGCTTATTAAAATGGGTCTACCATCAATGTACACAACCTCATCAATAGGATTGGAGTAAACAACAAATATTTATAAAATCCTAATGTCATTAGTAGAGCCTATGATAATAAATAATGACAGGTTATCAGAACCTTGGTCTTCCCTATAAAAGTAGGACCCTGCATACTCAATACATTAGTCCATGTTTTGACTTGTGACTTGAACTATAATTGTATTTTGTGATGATCCTAGATATATGCTATGCAAGTAGTCCCATCTATATATCATCAATTTTTGAAGTTTTATTACCAAGGATGACTTCACACTACTTGTGCAAATTTTTATCCCTTTACCTATTGTTAGTCCATCAAAACAGAAAAAATAAATATGCATTTTTTTCTATATTTAACATCTTGCCTTATCACTAAACCTTTACCCTTAAGGTTAGGTAACAATGATAATGAAGCAAGCACTAGGTGTCAACCTGATAAGTAAGAAAATAAAACCCTAGAAATTTAAAATATTAACCCTAATCCATGAAGTAAATTATTAGCATTAGACCTAGCTAGGTTTCCTTCATCACCCTGAACCTTAGGATTACCTTATCGAAAGGAACATGTAGTGCAAATAGGAATTTGTACCTTTGTTTGTGTTGGAATGGCTAATGAATAACTTATTCATGGAAGCAACCCCCATCCAATTAAACAATGATATGCTTATTGTTATATATCAAACCTCTATCGGATACCTAAAAATATCATATGCAAGCTTTGGTGTTGTAGGATTGGTCTAGGAAGGTTCAAACAAGGTGCTAAAGAACCTTTGGAACTCAAATTATTGATAATTTGATGGGGGTTAGGGTATAGACCCTATTGTAATAAGTGTCAACCTGATCATCATCCTTCGATAATGACAATGAAAATGAATTTTGTATCCCTATGAAGACATCACAATAAGAAAAAAATCAAAATTAAAGCATGAAGGGACCACAAAGTGTCTCTTATTTCCATCCATTCACTTAGTATAAATACCTTATATTTGTTCATCCTAAACCAATAACTCTTATAAACTAGTAGCCACTTTGAATCAAATAGGGAGTGATTGTTTGTTTATAACAACAATCAACAATTGTAAGGTAGAATAATTAACTGAAAAACTTTATAGTAATCATCTTTCCCTAGATGATTCCTATAACAAAGAGTCACATGTACAAATAGGCATTGCCAATACCTCACAATCATTTGATATTTGATAAATTGTCCTTAGAGCCAATAGATTTTGAAATCGTTAGGGTATTCCTTACACCCCCACATTTAAAGTATGAGTTTCACATCATCTTAAAGGAAACAATCGATATTAATATCGGGACTCAAGATAATCCCAAGGTTCTTAAATCAAGTAATGTTTTAACTCCAAAAGAACATGAAGCATACACAATGCTCCCAAACAAATTTTGTGATGTCTTTGCATGGTCTTATGTAGACATATTGGAATTAGATCCTTCTCTTATTGTATATCACTTAGATGTTAAATAATATGTTAAGCTAGTAAATCATAATATAATAAAAATGCACCCTAAGGTAGCCTTACTCATAAAATATGAACTTCAAAAGCTCCTTGAAGTAAAATTTACCAAAGCCATTGACTATTTTGATTGGATATCTAATATAGTCCCTACTATTAAAAAGGAAGAAACCATTCACATTTACACTAATTTTAGAGACATTAATAAAACATGTTTCAAATATTATTTCCTTCTCTCCAATATCGACATGACTGTTAATGTTTTTGATAAATCTAGAATGTTATTAGCTATGGATGATTTTTTGGATGAAATTATATTGGAATATCACAAGAAGATAAACCTAGGTCAACATTTACCAGTCCATAGGGGACCTTTTGCTAAGAAGTCTTTCCTTTTGGCCTAAAAAATGCTAGGGCAACTTAGCAATGTGCTCTGACATATATCTTTCATGACATGATGCATGCTACCATAGAAGCTTATGTTGACAATCTCCTTTGTCATTCCCAAATATGGAAATATCACACTCAATTTTAAGATAAATTTTTTAATGTATAAGGTAATATAATACTTGCCTTAAAACCTCCAAATATGTCTTTGGAGTCATGTCCAAAACAATTCTAGGGTTCATCATATTTCGTTGAGGAATCAAAGTTGGACCATCAAATATTTTTGCTATTACAAACATACCTCCACCTAAGACACTAACAAAAGGATGTGGTCTTCAAGGCAAGTTATAAGATATTAGGTAATTTATCTCTCAAATAATTGATAAATTCTAACCTATTACTAAAATATTAAGAAAATATGTTAAATTCAAATAGTATGATGAATATCAAAAGAATTTATACTCTAACATAATATAACTTTTATTTCATCCAATTCTTATCCCACTAGACCCTCTCAAATATCTACGTTTGTACATCACTACAACTATGAATGCCCTAGGAGTCATGTTGGCTCAATATGATGACCAACATAAAGAAAATTCAATCTACTATATTAACAAAATCCTAATAAGTTTGACCTTGAATTCATAAACCCACTATACTACACCTTTAAAAAACAACTAGCGGTGAATTTTTTCTTTCAATAAAAAGATCATTGTGATAGCTGAAGTAGATCCTCTAAGATATATCATGTCAAAACCATACCTCTTCGATCACCATGCTAAGTGGGTAATGACCCCCAACAAGTTTGACCTTGAATTCATAAACCAAAACCCATAATGTAATTATTATATCTTGTGTAAGTAGTATTTTTGTATTGCTTTCAACTTTGAGTCTTGAGGGGCTTATGATCCCTATCATTTTCTGCAATTGTTTAGTATATTTCGAGATGCAATCCACTGATATTATGTATGATCCCCACCACTTGTATAGACATAAAGTTATGATATCAACAATTATATAAGTATATTGGTATCAAGAATAAGATAAGTAGGTATATTACTTCTCAAGAGGATATTTATCATTCAAGTTTTCATTACATATTATTGCTTCTAATATGATATTTGTGTATGTTTAAACTATGTTTCATATTGCTACAATATACATGTATTTAGTAATATTCTCATAATAATTTAAATTCTAATACTTTTATGGTTTATGATATTCTTAAACTAACAAATTTTTTATTATTTTGGGACTTGTCACTTCTAAAACATTATAATATTACTCACATAGGATACTTTATCTATATTACCTATGATTTTAGCTTTATTTATATAAGTGTTTATTATACACTAGGGTTTATATTATGATATATTTCTATTATAATATTCTATTCCACATAACTATATTATATGTCAAACTATTATGTACTATGAGTAATAATATCAAGTTTATAAAGGGTGAGTGTGTAGCTGAATTGGTGTGAGGTGGCAAGTTGAGGAATGTGATTCGTATGATGCATATCCATGCAAATCTGGTTCAAATAGCACTGTTTTAACATAAACCCATTTAGCCCCCAAGGTCAAGGTGGATTGGCAAAGTAGTAACTAGTCAAATACTTACCAAGAAGAGACCTAGGTTCAAACCTTGGGGGCACATTGCCAGCTTAGCAAAGGTAGTAGTTTGTTTTGAATCCTCTGAGTGTGAACTATACCAATGATGGTGGTACAAACCTCGATAAACCAGTGGTATCCATATCATGTTGGGTCAACAACAACAAAACAAATAGGCTTGTTGGTAGCAGTCCGTATGGTTTGAACCTTGCACTTGCCAGTTACTAAAAATAGTGGTTGTAACCAACTCCCCTATGTAATAAAAATAATAATTTCAAGTTGATGCCAATTTGAAAGTTGAATAATTCATAAGCATCATCACCCACAAAAATATTTCCCAACCATGTTACTATAAATAATATGTAGTAATAACTATATTATATGTTTAACTATTGTGTACTATGAGTAATAATATCAATTTTGTGTACTATGAGTAATAATATCAATTTGACCCCAATTTGAAAGTTGAATAATTCATAGGCATCATTACCCACAAAAATATTTTCCAACTAATAATTTCTTCTTACGTTATATTTGATGCTCCTAACAACATGGAATCATGTTAATATAAATAATATGCAATAGCTCTCTGACCTTTTAGTTTAAACTTTGTCATGGGAGTTACTATTGCAAGCTAGTATTTCCATTATAGATAATTCCTATTAAACAATTTTTCTCCACATTAATACCATGCATACTTTTCTATATTAATTGGAATGTAGAAATACATTTTATTATAAGACAACAATATAAATTTTTCTCAAGCTATATATGGTTTCTACTTAAGGCCACTCCCATAAAAATTGTAAAATATTATATTTGTTGCTAGGTGAATTAAAACGTAAACAACTTATCTTTTTGTCAAAGATAATTTTTATTTCCTTCTCTATAAAATGCATTATTTATTTTTCTTTTAATTATCAGCTCCTCCACATCATTTACATTAAGAAATAAAATCCTTCTTCGCTTGCTACTTTCTAAAATTTGAATTTCACCAAAAAAATTAAAAATTAAAAATTAAAAAAAATGTCAACACCATGATTGGCAAAGTTTTTGGCTCGATTTCCTTCTCTAAATATTTTATATAATTTCCAAGATATTACCTCCAACAATATATTATGGACATCAACAATAAAATTATTCTTTAGATTATCTATTTTTGTTGATTGCATTAATGATAATTTGCTTATCCCCTTCAATTGAAATCTATTTTATTTTTCAACTTCATTTTTAATCCCTATAAGAAATGCCCTACCCTTTGAATAGTAATTAGTTGAACTTCCTTATGATTTTGAGAGAGGACAATTTTTTTATTACTTCAAAAAAGACCACATCCAATGGATTTTTTTCTAGATTTCCTTTGGAAGGACCATCAAAATTAATTTTGTAAGCCCAATTTGTAAATATTTACATTTTTATCTAAATAAAATCAAATTCTTTGTTTTAATTTCATAGTCATATATGATTCTTCCATGTATATTAAAATCCTATAACCAAGTGACTATAATCTCTGCTTTCTCAATTTTGAATTTAATCAAAAAAAATGTCAACAACATGATTGGCAAAGTTACTTCTTGTTCGATTTCCTTCTCTAAATATTTTCTCTCATTTCTAAGAGATTGCCTCCAAAAATAGATTATGGACATGAACAATAAAATTATTCTTTATATTATCCATTTTTGTTGATTGCATTTGTGGTAATTTGTGTATCCCCTTCAATTGAAATCTATTTCATTTTTCAACTTCAATTTTAATCCCTATAAGAAATGCCCTACCTTTTGAATAGTAGTTAGTTGAACTTCCTTATGATTTTTAGTGACGAAAATTTTACCTTTATACTTCAAAAAAGACCACATCCAATGATTTTTTTTTCTAGTTTTCCTTTGGAAAGACCAACAAAATTAATTTTGTAAGCCCAATTTGTAAATATTTACATTTTTATATAAATCAAATCAAATTATTATTTTTAATGTCATTGTCATAGATGATTATTCCATGTATATTAAAATCCTATAACCAAGTGGCTATAACATTTTTTTTTTGCACTTGATATTTCCCATCCTATAACCAAGTGGCTATGACCTCTTTTTTTTGCACTTGAGACTTCCCAGGATGAGGAATTGTATCAATAAACATTCTACATGAGAGGTAATAATGGATTTTTCAACTTGGATATGATTTTGAGATTTATTTAAAAAAAATTATATCCCTTCAATCTATAAATTTCAATAAATAATTCCAAGACTAACTATTCACATAAAACTTCAAGCTTTACCTTTAAAATAACTAATTCAATATTTTATTAACTTTTTTTTTTATGTTGATGGCGCACCTAATATATTTTCATATTTTTGAAAAAGTAACCCCAAATAATGTGAGCAATGAATAATTAAATGGTTTGATGTTTCTAAATACTCCTCAGACAAGGAATATCTAAAAGATACATGATATCTCTTCTTTTATACTCTCTTGTAGAAAAATCTTACTTTGAACTACCAATGAAAAGAATATTATTTTATTTATGGAAAACATCCCAAAAGGGATGCCACTTTCGGGTAAGACCCAAGGAGGCAGTGGTATCCATTCCGCCAAAAACGCCTAGGACTCGGACTTGGCCTACCACCTTTGACATACTCAAGGAGCAAACAAACACACAAAACCAATTTAAAAATAAGTAAATAACAACAAAAATAATAAAATAAAATAAAAAACATGCTCCTTGAGTGTGTCAAAAACAAAATCACAACCAAACACACACAATAAGATAAAGAAACCACAACACAAACCACATATAAAAACACAAGAACCACATAACAAAACACAAACAAGACAAAAACAACATAACACTACAAAGACAACCCAAAAAAAAACATGAAAAATAAACACAACCAAAACCTAAATTTTTTTAAAAAATAAAATAAAAATAAAAATAAAAAACAACCAACAACAGACAATAAACAAAAATAAAAAACATAGAAAACACTCACACATAAAAACACGAAATAACACAAACAAAGAGAAAACCAAGAACAAGAACGAAAAAAACACAAGAACAATAACGAAAAACATAAAAAAAAAAAAAAAAACAACAAAAGCTCAAGAACAAAAAAAAACAACACAAAGAACACAAAAACAAAACAAAACAAAAGAACCCACCCACCTTAAAAAACTAAACAAAAAAAAACAAAAAACAAAAAAGAAAAAAAAATTGAACAAAACAATGACCTATCTATACCATAAGACTATTAAGGCAAGAATCAATAGAGGAAACAAAATAAAGAATAGAATGAGCTAGGGAACTAAAAAAAATGGAATGAACCAAAGAGAAGCAAAAACAAAAAACAAAAAGAAACTAGGTACCTTTGGAACTGGAGCCATCCAAAGAAATGATAGAAATAAGAGCTTCCCTAATTTGATAAGTCCACCATATAGGAGGGTGGCCATAACAAGTAAGATCACCTTTGTCCAAAGCCCAATTATCTAAAGCATCAGCACTCTTGTTTTGATCTTTGACCACATGATTGTAATCAACTTTCAAAAATCCCATCTGGATTAACTGAATCTTCTCAATAATTCTTTTTATTCTCCAATCCACCTTATGATTCTTAGAAGAATTCTTCAAGAGATTAATCATAAGTTGAGATTCAGACTCAAATAACACCTTTTCCCATCCAACCTTAGTAGCCTCCTGAAGGCCTCTGAGGATACCATACCCCTCAGCAAGGTAGAGCCTTAGGAAGAACCTTTAATGAATAGACATTCTTCCAAAGAAATATTTTGGAGTAGTAAATTTTAATTTCTCTAGAGCATCATATCCCAAATTGACTTAGTATCCCTCATTTTTTGATAATATTCCAAATCAATTCATCCTTTTGTGTAAAAATAGAAAAATAAAACTCTTAAAGCTTATCTATAATTTATTTAATTTCCTCTCCTTCAACCAAGTTACTAGAATATATCTATGATTTGGAGTTATTCACTTTAATATAATCATTGACCTTTAGATATTTACAAGCTAAACATGCCTTAGCTTATGGTTGTTATTTTGAATCAAAGATAAAAGGTTGAACCATGATCGTCTAATATGTTTATTGGTCAATTACAACTTATCTAATACGAATTTCTAGATCCTCTCGTTAGGTTTTCCAAACCAACTCATCCTTTAGTCTAAAAATATACAAATAAAACTCTTAAAGCTTTTCTACAATTTATTTTAATTTCTCTCCTTCAACCAAGTCACTAAAATATATCTATGATTTGGAGTTGTTATTCATTTTAATATAATATTTGACCTTTAGACCTTTACAAGCTAAACATGCCTTAACTTATGGTTGTCATTTTGAATGGAATATAAAAGGTTGAACAAAAAATTTATATAATTCCTCTCATTACAATGGAAAGAATGGTTAAGTTTTCAAATCAATGTCAATTAGGGAATATGCAAAATTAAACTAGTATAAGAAAGATGGAGGGCACTTTAATCATTGCTAAATAAGGGCATAAAAGCACAACTATGGATAGTACATTAGGTTCATTTCTAGGTTATTAGTTATTGTAGTGGCACTATATGTTGGAATATGATGCTGACCATGTGGCATCTCCAAGTCAGAAAAAATGAAGCAAAAAAAATATGCCCCATATTTTGTAACTACAAAATAAAAGAATGTATCATTGTAGGAAGATTTCAATATGTAACATTTATAGACTATTACACTTCTTGTAACAGCTTTAGAATATTTGTATTAGGGTAGAATAGTGTCAAAAAATATCATTGTAACTTTTTGTGAGAAGAAGTTGAATTGAATAGAAAAAACAAAAAACGCAGCTCCATTCTTGATATTTTTTGTGCAGTCCTGTTTCTGAAAAAAGTGGTTAGTAGCCTACTTTGAGAAGCTATAAATTTTTATTTACAAATCCTTTTCTGCTTATTTTTTGTCATTTTATTTAAATTATATATTCCTAAAAGCTGTATAAATTTCATGTGATTCTGATAAGTGTAAGGCCTTCATTTCATCTTCCAAAAACTGCAACTTCTTTTTTTTACTGTGTTTTCCAGTTTTGCAATATGCTGCATTTTTATCTGTATTTTATGTTATAATATTCATTTGGTATTAGAGCTTGTTATATTGAATTGTTCGGTTTGAAGGTTGTGGGTTGTTCTTGAAGTTTTAATTTAAAATTTCTTGGATATTTCAGTTCATTGTTGCAAATTGTTGTAATGACAAGCAACTCAAACTTACTTCCACTTCTAGAGTTTGATGGATCAAACTATGAATATTGGAGCATCAAAATGAGGACTTTGTTAAAAGAAAAACATTTGTGGAGCATTATTGATGAAGGTTACATAGAACCATCATATTGGACTATGTTAACATCAGATGAAACTAAAGATATGAGGGAGAAAGAGAGCAAGAATTGTCTTGCTTTGTACCATTTGCATTCTGCCCTTTTTGATAGCATTTTTCCAAGGATTGCAAATTGTGTTTCTGCACAATAGGCTTGGAAATCCTTGAAATAAAATTATCAAGGAAATGATAAAGTGAAAGAGGTCAAGCTTCAGATTTTGAGAAGAGAATTTTAGAACCTCTGGCAGCAAGACAATGAATATGTAGGAGACTATTATGTGAGAGTAAAATAAGTGGTAAATAAAATGTCCACTCTTATTGAAAATGTGGAGAAACTAGTTTTAATTAAGAAATTTCTCAAAACTTTGACAGATAAATGGGATAATGCTACCCTTATGCTAGAATAATCAAAGGATTTTTCCACCATGGACCTTGACCAATTAATTAGTACTCTTACATCTCATGAAGAAACAATTTGTAAGAGAGAATAAAAGAAAAAGCAAGTCATTTCTAGTGAAGAAAAAGCATTTTCTATCAAATTAAATGATGCACATGAAAGAGGACAAGGAAGAGGCTCTAGAGGAAGAGGCAAAAATAGAAGAGGAGGAAGAAGAGGCTCCTTTTATAGAGGAAGAGGTAGAGATCAAAATTTTGAAGGTGATCATCAAGCCCATGCTTCAAGAGGAGGATCAAATGCAAGAAGTGAAAGCACGAGATTCCGGGCAAAGGAAACACTAATTATGCAATGTAAGACGAAATGTAACGCTTTAACCTTATGCACAAAAACAAAGAAAAGAGACAATTTGGAAAGGAAAGAAAAGATGTAAAGAAATCACAGCCCTCTTTATTCAAATATCTTATCCTCGGTTACATAGACGTCTCCTCCCTTTTTAGGGGCTAGGAGCGTTAAATTTGTCTTTGTTACAATGTTTGACTTAGTCTTCCTCCTTTCGCGTGCCCACGATTGCAATGGGCGGGCCAAGATGATGCCGCCGCTGATGTCGATGAGTTCTTCACCTCTGCTGCTTCTCCTGCGAACAAAGAAACAACCAAGATGTCAGTAGCACCTGCTGCCAGTGAAAAGTGTTTGTTCTTCTAAAATCATCAAAAGATGCATGCAAACATTTATCTAAAACAGTGAACAAAATGATTCTAAACGACTCGAAAACTTGCCAGAAGACAGAAAATGTTACCAACAGGGCCATTGCCACTGAGACAGTCGGCCAATCTGCTTTCAACTGGAAATCGTCCCTGGGTGGGACGATTTTGATCGTAAATCGTCCCTGGGTGGGACGATTTCTTACTGTAAATTGTCCCTGGGTGGGACGATTTCTTCTGTGTTGGGGAAGCCGAACTGACACGCTCCAATGTCGACTCCCGAGGTCTCCAAAACACCTGCAGACAAAGGGGTTATGTAATTGGGGCCATTTTGGGATGACCCAGATGGTCGGATTCTCCCAATTTGGCCTCTATCTTCGGGAATTTGATATCGCCACCTGCAAGTCAATGAAACAACAAAGCGACACAAAACATACTAGAATCCGACCAAAAGTTACGAAATTGCAGCTGTGAGTTAACCAAACATAATAACACAAAATGCAACCTGAAAAAGTAATCTAGAATGCTCTAAAACTTAAAAAGTGAGGGGGTGCCCAAGTGGGCCTCCCACCGTTGGCACTTGATTCCGGCGCCAATCCACTAGGGATGGGCCCAAAACCTCTTAGGATTGGGGGGTCGGCGAATTGGTTGGTTCAGGTGTCCATGTGTTGGATTTGGGTCAGGTTCAAGCTTCCAAAAGCCACCCAACAACCTCCCTTGCAAAAGAGATTGGTGGATGTGGGAAGGTGAACCAAAAGGGATGCAAGTGGGTCTTCAACTCGGCGAAGCACTTCGTTGCTTGAAAACTCCTTCAACTTCGTATATCTTGGGTGAGAAAAGTCCCACCTTTTATAGACCCAAGGGGTCTCTTTTGGGAGGGAAGCACAAATGCCATGTGTTGGTCATAGGCGCCATGTGGCACTCTTGTCTTCCCATGAGGGAGGGGAGTCCTCCATTGACTTGGGCTTTCATAATCGCCCTTGTGACAGCTCTTCAAACGGCCTATTTGCCCACTCACACACGCGTGCGAGGCAGGAGTCATCAACTGACTGTTCTGGGCTGCCACTTGGCCTCATTTGTCTTTTTGCCCGTTAAACTTGGAAATCGTCTCACCCAGGGACGATTTCAGAAATCGTCCCTGGGTGAGACGATTTCAGTTAGCAATCGTCCCTGGGTGAGACGATTTCGAAATCGTCCCGGGTGAGACGATTTCAATTTGCAATCGTCCCCGGGTGAGACGATTACTAGGCAAAGTGTCTAAGTGTGCCAAATTGCATCTTGACCTCACAAAATTGCTATGAAAGTGGTTAAGACCACTGTTTGACCTCTGAGGGCTGCCCTGGGGGCTGTTTGTCAAAGCGATCAGTGTTTGCAGTCACATAATCGGATTGGTGCTGTTTTGGTGTCTACAGATGCCCCTTTTTGGGAAGTGCTTTAGGTGACGCAATTCTGAGCAAAAATAGATAACCAAAGCACTAATGATTAGGGTTTCTTGGTAACCTAACCAACTTTTGATGCCCCAAGTATGGAAAGGGCATGCATTCTTGAATCCTTGCTTTTGACGAGCTAAGGAATTTGATTTCAAGTATTAACCTATTTTGGTGAGGTGTGACTTGAACTTAGACATTGATCAGTCATGAACAAGCAAAGGGCATTTTTATCCTCGTGGGGAACCTTGTGTTCATGATTCACGAAATGCCAAGTGTTTGATTGATTTGATTGTTGCTTGTTTACTCGCCCCAAGCAGGAGCGTGATTGTCTTTGTCAATGATTCTTTGAATGCATGTCATTTTCCTTAATTGGGTGTGTGATTGTTGGTTGGTGACTAAGTGTGACTACCCCCTCAAGCGACGAATCGATGAGGGAATGACCTTCGTGAGAGAAGCGACGAGTCGCTTGACCCAAGATGACTTGTGCAAGGGTGCCTTTAGAGGGTTTACCGTTAAGCGTGTGCAATTTTTCCAACATTTGGACCTATTTTTGGTGGGTGTTAACCCTTTTGGTGATGCCCGAATGGGGTGAAATCATCGAAAACCTAACTTCCCGTGGAGCGGTCCGGCTATTGTAGCCTTCTTGGGGAAGTAGGAGAGCGATAATTTGGACCTCGACATCGATTTTCTTTGCCAAGAGGTTAAGTGCGAGAGCACTTGTGTCCGGCAATGCTTATTGCTTTGTTTTTATGTTGCATGTTTTGTTGTTTTTGTTGTTTTTGTGACACCATTTGGTGATTAAATTGTCGGCAATCCGTCCTCCCGTGGAGCGGTCCGGCTATGGTAGCCTTCTTCGGGAGTAGGATAGTGACAATTGTAAACCCCGACATCAATTTTGCTATGCCAAGAGGTTAAGTGCAAGAGCACTTGTGTCTGGCAATGTTTATTGTTGGTTTTGTGTTGCATTTTTTTGTTGTTTTTGTTTTTTTTGTGACACCATTTGGGGATTAAATTGTCAAAAATCTGTCTTCCCGTGGAGCGGTCCGGCTATGGTAGCCTTCTTAGGGAGTAGGATAGTGATAATTTGTGACCCCGATGTCGATTTTCTATGCCAAGAGGTTAAGTGCAAGAGCACTTGTGTCTGGCAATGTTTATTGTTGTTTGTTGTTTTGATTTTCTTATTGTTTTTGAGTGGGCTTTGACCCATTTGTGACGTCATTTGGGGGTGAAATTGTCAACAATCCATCTTCTCGTGGAGCGGTCCGGCTATGGTAGCCTTCTTAGGGAGTAGGATAGCGACAATGTAGACCCTGACATCAGTTTTGCTATGCCAAGAGGTTAAGTGCAAGAGCACTTGTGTCTGGCAATGTTTATTGCTTTTTGTTTTTGTGTTGCATTTATTTGTTGTTTTTGTTGTTTTGATTTTCTTTGATCTTGTGCATGATGGTTGATGAATATGGATGTATGCAACTCACGATGTTGATTTATTTTGATGGATGCATATGCTATGATGAATGCAAATGTTTTTTTTTTTTATATGTGATATGCAGATATGAAATGGATGAATGGGGTTTGTGATGTTTGGCTATGGCACCAAGGACTGTTTAGAACTCTGTTATTTTGTTTTTAGGTGATTTTTGTGATGCATGACTTTGTATGTATACATGTGGTTTTTCTTTTTTTGTATTTTTTTGATGGTATTGTAAGGATGAAAAGTAGCACGATTGGTTTAGAAATGTAGCTAAGGTTTTCTGAGACTCAAACGGTTTTAACTCACTAGCCATGACTGTACTTTATCTTACAAGACTTTTTGACCAAGGTATGAATCAGACTTGTTTTTGACCCAGTTATTTCATATCCCTATGTGTGCAATTGAGTTCATTTATGTGGTATTTGTTAGGATACCACCGATGCCAGATGGGCTTTCAACCGAACCTGTACTGAGGATCACCTAATTAGCTCCACGAATTCCTTTGTTGTATGTACTAAGATTAATCTGCGGTGTAATCCAGGATGCCATAAGCTAGCTCATCCACATGCAAATATTGATCTGTACGCAAGTTAATGTGACAGATATATCGTCATGCGGGAGGTTTACTTCATTACCGATAGGCTATCAACCAAATTGGTACTGAAGCTTGCCTTATGACCTATAGAATGCTGAGAGTTCCAGGGATTCAAGGTCAACTCCCTTCTTTTCTTCAATTGTATTGGGATACTTGCTCATTGTAGTGATGAGATCACTGTTTATTTTGATTTGTTTTTCTTTCGAGCAAGGGATTGGGGATATGGAGTGACGAAAATCACTGTTGTTTGTGCCTTTTGATGTGTGCACTGTAGTTTGTCAAATTTTGGAGTTTTGACATTTTGCAACTTTTTTGTGTTTTGCAACTATTGAGAACTTTAGGGATTCTTAGGGAATTGGGTAGGGAGGATGCTTGTCCTTTTGCCAACTCTCAACATTCTAGGGGTCATTCGCACAGGGGGATGAGCAAGATAACCGTTTCGCTTGTGGTGACCTAGATTATTTTGCAGGTTTCATCTTTCGTTCACACAATTTGGGAATTTTTAGTGTTTTGATTTGTGTTGGGATGTTACGTAACATGGTGTATTTCAAGTATGACTCTACCTTCGTAAAATCTGTTCGACTTGATACACTACATGGCTAAAGAGGAAAATGATGATTGAATCATTGAAACTCTTGGTACATTCCCAGACCACTGACTCTAGTGTGGTAAAAGTTATGCTTGGTGTTTTTGTTGTTTTTGTAACATGAGACAATGTGGAACAAGATGGACTATCATAGCTATTGCAGCTTATGGTGCCTTTGACCTGTATGACTACAAATATGCAATGTATGGATGCAATGCTTAATGCAACTATGTATTTTTGTATTTTTGATGGATTGTTTTTGGTGAAGGTGAAGATGAGGTGCGAGAATATTTTTTTTTTGATGAATTTGAGTATGCCTAGAATTGAGATGCAAATCTTTGTTGTTTTTGATGATTTTTGTTGTTTTTTTTTTGAATTTTTTTTTTTTTTTGACCAAGAGATTGCGATAATCCTTGGAGCTTTTTGTATTGACCAAGAGATTGCGATAATCCTTGGAGTTTTTGTATTGACCAAGAGATTGCGATAATCCTTGGAGAAGATAATTTGAGTTTTGGTTGACCAAGAGATTGCGATAATCCTTGGAGTTTTTGGTGTACCAAGAGATGCGATAATCCTTGGAGTTTTTGTGGATTGACCAAGAGATTGCGATAATCCTTGGAGTTTTTGGATTGTACCAAGAGATTGCGATAATCCTTGGAGCTTTTTGGGTTGACCAAGAGATTGCGATAATCCTTGGAGCTTTTTGGGTTGACCAAGAGATTGCGATAATCCTTGGAGCTTTTTGGGTGACCAAGAGATTGCGATAATCCTTGGAGTTTTTTTTTTTTTTTGGTATATGGCTTTCTTAGATATGAAATGGTCGCAAATGACTGATATTCAAGGGTTCTGTTTCCTTGATACCGTCAAGAGAAGCTAGCCTGTACGTTCCTGGTCCTATTTTTCTATCAATGACATAAGGACCTAACCAATTTGCCATGAATTTGTCCCTCATATGGGACGGCAAATTAGAGTTTTGTTGGTTTTCCTTCAGAACCAAATCACCAACCCGAAAGTCTCTTAGGTGAACTTTCATGTTGTAAGCTTTCTTAAGCCGCTCTTGATAGATACGTAAGTGCTCGAGAGCATTAACGCGTCGTTCGTCAAGCAACGTAAGTTGGTCTAATCGGGCCTACCGCGCAGTGTTATCATCGATGAACTCCTGCATTGATATGCGCAGGGAAGGAATTTCCAACTCGAGAGGCATTACTACCTCTGAGCCATACACCAGTGAAAACGGAGTTGCCCCAGTGGGCGTCCGAATGCTAGTGCGATAAGCCCAAAGGGCAAGTGGGATTTGTATGTGCCAATCCTTATGACTATCTACGACGGTCTTTTTAAGGATGGCGACTAGCGTTTTGTTTGACGCCTCGCTTGCCCATTTGCTTGCGGATAATAGGGTGTTGAAAAGCTGTGCTGAATTTTGTACTTTGTGGTTAAAGCACGCACGTCTTTGTTCTTGAATGATGGCCCATTATCCGAGATTATTTTGGATGGAATACCAAAATGACATATGATGTAATGCAAAATGAACTCCGCAATGCGGGGTCCTATCGTAGAGGTTAACGGAATTGCTTCCACCCATTTGGTAAAATATTCTGTGGCCGTTATGATAAACGTGTGACGGCCTGACGATGCAGGGGAGATCTTTTCGATTAGATCGAGGCCCCACCGTGAAAATGGCCAAGCAGATCGGACTGTCTGTAGGGCCTGGGAAGGTACGTGCATCAAATTGGCATGATGTTGACACTTCACGCACTTCTTGACATACTCGCAACAATCTCGCTCTAAAGATGGCCAATAATAGCCCATGCGAAGAATGCGCTTTGCGATGGCCATACCACTAAAGTGGCCACCACATGTACCGTCATGCGCTTGGGCGACTGCCCAAGTGGACTCTTGCTGGTCCAAACAACGAAGAAGAATTCCGTCATAGCTTCGACGATACAAAATGTCTCCTATCAAGACATATTTTGCCGCTTTCTGTTTGAATGTTCGTTTTGCGGCGTGCGTCAATCCAAAGGGTAGATTACCTAACTTGAGGTAGTCTCTTATGGGTAAATACCAGTCCTATTGATCGGATACCTCGACAGTTTGAACAGCCAATCCCTTTTGAAGTTCTTCCCTAACAAATGCTGATTGGGATAGAACTTGTAAGAATAGCGTTGTGTTGCTATTAATGGGAGTGGGGGAAAACAAAGACCCCCAGTTGGCACGTTTCAAACAGTCTCGGATTCGAAAGAACTTATCCGAAGATGGTTCGATCTGGATCATGTGGACTCCTGGCGTCAAGTCTGAGCTTGCGCGCTCCATCGCGGGTTGCGATAAGGTTTTGACCTGAATGGTTGTTATATCACCGGAAAGGTCTTGCGGGATTAGTGACCCCAAGGAGGCCATTGTGTCCGCAAAATGATTCGATGATCGAGGGAGTGCCTCGATGTCATACCACTCAAGTTTTGCCAGGAATTTGTCCACGAGGGCTTTATAGGCCTTTAGAACTGGGCATTTGCATTGATATACCCCTTTGACTTGATTGACGATTAACAACGAATCACCAAAGATGTTCAATCTTTTGATGTTCATGGCGATTGTTGTCTGAAGACCTAGGAGCAAGGCTTCATATTCTGCATTGTTGTTGGTGCACCCTGCGGTGTGAAGAATACAATTCCTGTGCCACCACCTTGCTCGCATTTAGAACCATCAAAAAATAAGGTTATGTCGGCCTGAGACTCAAGCTCATCAGAATCTGGCGATTCTGAGACATGGAAGACCCCATCATCGGGTAGTTCTATGACCAGAGGCTGATCGTCTTCAAGAGGAGCCTCTGCTAGTTGATCGGCTATGACTTGTCCTTTTATAGATTTTTGCCCAATAAACTCAATGTCAAATTCCGTCAACAACATGATCCATTTCGCCGTGCGACTACTATGATAAGTACGACTCATCATGTATCGCAATGGATTCTCCTTAGACACAACATACGTAGTGTTGCTCAGCATGTAGTGGCGTAGCCTCTTGGTAGCAAACACCACTGCCAAGCAGAGTTTCTCAACGTATGCATAGTTAAGTTCGTAATCGACCAGTGGTGCGGCTAAGATAGTACGTAGCCTGTTCTTTGTGAAGTTCATTCTTCTGGGCTAGCATTGCGCCCAGTGCCACCTCAGTAGCTGAGATGTATAAGTAGAACGGCACACCTGGTCTAGGTGGTGCCAATACTGGCGACGAAGCCAAGTATTGTTTGATTTCGTCAAAGGCTGACTGGCACTCGTCATCCCAATGAAATGTGACCCCCTTGTGCAATAATTTGTTCATTGGTCGGCATTTGTCAGATAATTGCGCTATGAAGCGTTTAATCGACGCGACCTTTCCTTGCAGACTTCTGAGCTGCTTGATAGTGGTTGGGGGAGCCATTTCAAGGATTGCCTTGACTTTGTTTGGGTCCACTTCGATGCCTCTCTTTGAGACTATAAAACCCAAGAGTTTTCCAGATGTGACGCCGAACACGCACTTCTTGGGATTCAGTCTAACCTTATGCTCTATGAGGCGATCGAGAATCTTGCTTAAGTCACCGAGATGATCTGAGCGCAAGAGAGACTTGGCTAACAAATCATCCATGTAATCTTCCAAAGTTTTGTGCATGTAATCGTGGAAGATATACGTCATAGCACGTTGGTATGTAGCGCCAACATTTTTAAGGCCAAAAGGCATGACCTTATAGCAAAATGTCCCCCAAGGCGTTGTGAATGCCGTTTTGAGTTGGTCTTCAGGATTGATACGAATTTGATTGTATCCTGAGAAACCGTCCATTAGGGAGAGCATTTCGTGACCTGCTGTAGCGTCTACCAATGCGTCGATGCTTGGCAAGGGGAAATCATCCTTAGGACTCGCTTTGTTTAGGTCTCGAAAGTCGGTGCATATGCGAATCCTCCCGTCGGGCTTCTTGACGGGAACCATGTTGGACAACCATGGCGGATAATCCACGCAGATGACAAATTGTGCATCCAACAGCTTTTGCAATTCGTCTTTGACCATCAAGGCCACTGTTGGGTGCATCTTTCTTAGTTTTTGCTTTACAGGCTTGATTTTCGGATCAAGCGTTAAATTGTGCATGACTAGCTACGGGTCTAGCCCTGGCATATCTTTGTACGACCATGCAAAAACTTCCTTCTTCTCTTTGAGAAGGGCAATATATTCGGCTTGCTCTTCGGGGGAAAGGCTTACCCCCAGCTTGAGAATCCGTGGATTCATTGGATCTGTGCCGATGTCTACGTCAGTCGTCTCCTCGATCGACATGTGGGATCCGTCCTCCAACTGATGTGGAGTTGGGATTAAATGGATATCATCACCTGAGTTAAGATCTGCGTTTGGAACCTCGGGTCCCTCTTCAGCTTGAAAAATATCCCGAGTTGTCCTTGGGGTAAAATGAAGCATTTCACCGAAAGGCCAAGTACTCGATGGTGACAATGGTGAATTGACGCGATCCCAACCGATGGCATCCATGTCTAGATGCAATGACCGTGATGGATCGGTCGGATTGCGGATGGGTGCGGTCAAATCAATGGAGATCATGTGGATGGAATGAATTTGGTCTCCGGAACCGCGGGTGTGATGACTTGATTCTTTTAGATGTTCCCTATACTCTGGATCTGGCTCTACGGGAACGGGCACGAATGGATCCTCTCTAGGTGCAAATTCATCTCTATGTGTGAAAAGGAAGGCGGGGTCTTCCCTCGGCACTGCTGTCATGATGGGATCTCGAGGTGGACGATGCTCATCTTGAATTTGGAGCCATAGGTCTAACACTTGGTCCCACCTCGCTGGGTCTACGTGCCATTCATGTCCTAACAGTATACCCATCTGTCCCATTAGATCTTCATGAGTTAGAGCACGGTGATGTCGTCGCGCATGTCTGAGATAGTCCATTTCAGTTTCATCTTCTGAATCACTTTCATAGATCCAAAATTGTTCATCCTCTTCAGCATCCGTTGCTTGCGACATTGAGGACTCTTCCTGTTCCAGTGAATTAATCTGGTCCCATTGCGGTTGTTCCACTCTTGGTGGAGGGACCTGATTCTCTTGAGACTGTGTTATTTCGTCTGGAACCTCTAAGGGGAACAGTTTCAGAAAGATGTCTGGCAGCCGTTGATGTTCTCTTTGAGGATTAATCTCTGAACTTTCGCCTCTCTCTAGCAAAGAAGAGGGATTATTGTTGCTTCCAGGGGTGTTTGTTGACCATGGGAGGTAGTCTCCCAATGTGTATTCTGTATTCGGATTGGCATAAGGATCCAATGCCAATCCCCCCTTGTTGCCTATTTCTAGGCCTTGCATATTTTCAACCAAGATGTCTAATGGCAGGGGATGGTTGAACCCTACCCCTGACTTGTCATATGGCATCTGATATCTTGGTTGGCAAAGGATCCGCATCCCTTGCTCATATCTATCGAGCCCGTATCCATGCCAATTGCATTGGCCTAGATATTTTAGGGCAAATTCTGGGTTTGACAGATAATTGATGTTTTCAACAAAAGGCTCTTCGTCTGTTTCCTTTTGTTGGCATGGTTCAAGACCATGATCAAGGCCCCCATACACAAAATTTGTCTGGTTCGGTGGGTAGCCTAGAGGAACGATTGTCCCTATGGGAAGGCGAGGTCTTCCCATGTCTTGTACTGACTCCAGTGTGGGGGTTGCCACAACATTTTGCACTAAGTATTCCCCCAGGCCTGTATCGGCCATTTCAACAGTGATTGTTGATGATTGGGTGGGAGGAAACTGTAGTCCTTCCTGAGTCCATTCCATGTTTGGTGGTTCAGGAATCTTGGTTTTCGTTGCGTTGGGCGCTTCCTCTGTTGTTATTGTTGAAATTGTGGGCAACCTTTCTTCTAAGGGCTTAACCTCTTCCATGATTTGTTTTCCCTTGTCCTTCTGTTGGGCCATGATAGGTGGCGTTGATGATGAAGGAGCAGGTGATGAAGTCTCACCTGGCTGGGATTTTGTCTTGTTGGCCACCAGTGGTGCCTGCGGTATTGGACCCTGTTTAGATGGATTTAATTGGAAATCCAAATGCGTTGAAGGGAGGGTCGATTGAGGTATGAATTGTACCGCATTGCAATACTTGAAGGGCTCTAAGTCCATTGGGACTACATGTATTTCTCCTTCATAAGCATACTTCAAGCACGGGTGGGCGATCGAAGGGACACATTTCATATCCCCGATCCAAGGCCGCCCTAGCAAGTATATTATAAGCCATTTCACCTTCCAAAGACATGGCACAGGTGTAGGTATTGACTTTTGTCCTACCCGGATCGGCAGAACGACTGTGTCGACCGTCGAGAATATTGCATCATTAAAAGCTCGCAGTGTGTACGTGGAGGCTATGATGTGAGAGGTTGGCAGCTTCAAATGCTTCAAGGCTACAGTGGTTATGATGTTACTGGACGAGCCAATATCTATCAGCACTCTCTTGTACGGAATCCCGTTGACCCGCGCGATAACGTGCAGGGGTGGATCTGCCATGTCATTTGATATCGTTTTGACCTCATCTTCTCTGAATGTGATGACCGGCTCCGTACATTGTTTCACATGTCCCACGAAGGCGTTGAAAGAATTTGCCTCGTGGGGTTGTAATTCAATGGCTTTTAAAATGTCCATAAGAGCTTCTCTATGGGGAGCTGATTGTTGAATAAGCTCGTAGATGGACAGCCTAGCCGACGTGGTCCGCAAACTCTGCGTGAGTTTGGTTCGTATCGTGACCTCAGGTCTAGGTGGAGGTAACTGCGTTGGGCATTGTTGAGGATGCGATGTTGCCGGAACTTCCCTCGTAGCTACCTCAGGGGCAGCTGTCGGGTACCTTCTGTTCCTTGTTACTATGCTAATCATTCCCACAAATCCTTGTGTGGGAAGATCTTGTCGCACCTCGTTAATCTGGAGTGGTTTTGTTTGTGCCTCGTGGGCTGGCAAGGGGTCCTTGAATACCCCCATTTGTTGGTTGTTTGGTGCGATGGGGTTGTCCACAACCAATGTTCTGTTGTCGATCAAATCCTGGACTAGTTCTTTGAATTTCCAGCACCCATTCAAGTCATGTCCTCTGTGCCTATGGAATCTACAATACAATTCCTCTCTATACCCCCTAGGCTTGGGAATGTTAGGGTCTATAATTTGGATTTCCGATAGAGTGACTAAATTTTCCGCTGACAAGCGGTCAAATAAGGAGTCCCTAGACTCCGCATATGGGGTGAAATTTTGCCTAGGGCGACGCGGGTAATTTTGCTCCTGTCTTCTATTATCTCTTTCATAAGCAGGAGGCACTGCTGGTAGTTAGCCTTTTGAGGCTGCGTTTCTTGCACAGGCGCGGGAACATTTATCGCAACTTGGTTGACTGCAGCGTGTTGTGGTTGCGTTGTCCCAGTTTTAGTGGTTTTATTCCACTCTTTCTTCTTAGGCTTGGCAATTGCGCCTTCGCCTATCTTAATCTCTTCTATGACTCTGGCTTGCGCCAAAGCTTCTTCTAAGTTGTATTGTCGCAGTAACAATAGACCAGAGATTGATTTTAAGCAACTTTTTGCGAACATCTACGTGAGATCAGACATAGGAGGACGGTAGGGTAACCTAGAAAGCAAAGCTCTCCATCGATTCCCGTACGCTGCCATTGTTTCCTCTTCAAATTGCTTGAGGCTCGCTAAATCACTTAGTGATGCCTTCTTCCTTGTGTTGAAGGCAAAGCGTTCAAGAAACGCGTCTACTAATTGATCTAAATTGCTTATGCTGTGTTTGGGCAGTTGTGTGAACCAATCCGAGGTAGGGCCTGCGAATGTGGTTATGAATGTTCTAAGCAACAATGCGTCATTATCTTGGATGCCGAAGCATTGGCTTAGAAATCGTGTAACGTGTTCTTGTGCGTCCTCTTCACCTTTAAAAACTGCCAATTGAGGCAACTTGAAGTGTTCGGGGTAAAGAGGTGTAGGCACTGAGGGATGCACCGGATTACTGCGGAGTAGACGTAATGTGGGTTTTTGATGCCCAGCAGCTTTTGTCTCCACAGACTCCAAACGCTCCAATAGCGCTTGGTATGCATCGAAAGATTTTATTTCTTCCTCTCTTGTTCGCTCTTGTTGCAAGTTACGGTAAACCGGAGGCCTATGGAGGGGTGGCCGAATGGCATCCTTCCTGCCTTGATGGGGAGTTTCAACATATTCCTCTTCTGGTTCATACTCCTCGTAAAATTCTTGAGGAGTCTCAGGGCGAAACCTATGACCCTGATCAAGCTCTTGCTGAAGGTACCCATCATTGTTTTGGGGAGTTGCCTCCCTCTCGAATCTATGAGGTCTTGGAGGCAGAGCTTGACGAGGTCGTGGAGACCTGTCCGACACCAACGGATTATGCCTCTCATACTGTTTAGCTCTTTGGATGCGAGGGGTTGGCCCCCTCTCAGGTATTTCATAGCGTAACTCATCCGCTTCGCGTTGCATGCGCTCTCTATCCAAGCGGTGTCGATACTCTATCTCCTGATGACTTTGTTTAAGCCGCATGATTTGGGCTTGACGGGTGGTATATCTGGCGACAGCTGGGTCAATTTGGTCTACCCTATTTTGCTCAGGAGGTTCGAATGTTTCTTCTATGTGTTTACCTCGAGTTTGCTGGTCTAAGGTTTCAATGGGTCGCTTCCCTCCGTCGAGGTAAGCGGTATGTGCTCGAGGTTCTGGCCTCAAGGGGTGATCATGATATCCCGTTGGTGCGGAAATGCAAGGTTCCCACGTTGTTTGTTGCCCTCGAGGAATGCGATGGCTTTCCTCGTACTCCCTTTCACGGGTGTAAAGGGGGTGGGCGGAGTTAGGTCGCCCTATGTAAGGAGCCCCGCGCTCCGGATTTGGTCTCTCTGTTTTGATGATAGGTAAAGAAGGGACGCCATATCCACGTTGCCCCTCCAAATGGACGATGTGCCTCGTCTAGCGCTTCATCGCGCGGTGGCCACTCATGCCTAACTTCAAGAGGTGATTCTCTATTTATGTCAAGGTCTACATGTAAGGCATCTTCCCGAAAGGGGCTGCTTTGAATAGGCATACCCCACCGAGGATTCTGAATTGGATTCTTTTGTAGGTTAGACCTATAAGGCGGTATGACCAAATCCTCAGGATTGAAGTGAAGGCGACTTGCGCCTACTTTTTGTGTACCTTCCGGAGCTTCTGCCCTTGATTGGGCTTGACTGCGGGTGTACACCATTGCGGTGCTTCTATGCTATCTAAATAAGTTTTTATCTCGTTTATGACTTTTTTTGTCTACACTAAGCAGAATTAAGCACACACATTCACAAAATCGTGATTATCTCTTTTAAGGATTATTGGTGTGCCCTAAACTGGTTTAGTGCATTTTGATGTTTTGTTTTGTTTTTGTAGGTTTTGAAGATCGTTTAAATGCATTATGACGGCTCATATAACTCCCAAAATGGTAGCCCCTTCAATATACCAACCAGGCCGATATACCAACCTCTCTATATACCCGCCCTTACGAGAGGGAGACTATAGGTACGTGAGAGCAGAAGGTACGTGGTACGTAGGCGGTACGGAAGGGGGATTGTCCCGTTAATGGCACCTACCATAGAAAACTTATCCTCGCGCGCATGGGAATCACCCCAGCGACACTCGGTCTGTCTTCGTCAGGATTTACGCCTAACAACACTTGACAATCGGGAAATGGATGCAAATCAAGCCAAGGTGGTGATGAAATCCACCAATGGTCTTGATCAAGGGCTCGGGTCTTACGACCAGCTCCTTGGTTTAAAATTGTTTCGTGATGTGTGTGGGATTCATTTTATTTAACGAAAATGAAACAAGCATAAATGACTTTTCCTAAGCAATGCAGGATAAAATGAAAACAGTCAAAGAAACAGAAAACAGAAATAGAAAATTTAACAGAGATGATAAAATCCCTACCTCTTCTCTCGCTCGCTCCAGCTTGCTTCGAATTTCTGCTCTGAAAATCTGCAGACGTAAAATCGTCCCCTGGTGAGACGATTTACAGAACAAAAATCGTCCCTAGCAGAGACGATTTTAAAATCGTCTCAGGGTGGGACGATTTCCAGTAAGGTAATCGTAACAGTTCAGAGACGATTAATAGTCTGCAAAAAAAAAATGTACCTGTAAAACACAAAACACAAAAACCCGATTAGTTTTTTGTGATCTTAAAAATAGGGAACAGGTCCCACCGTGATCGCCACTGAAAGCACGAGATTCCGGGAAAAGGAAACACTAATTATGCAATGTAAGACGAAATGTAACGCTTTAACCTTATGCACAAAAACAAAGAAAAGAGACAATTTGGAAAGGAAAGAAAAGATGTAAAGAAATCACAGCCCTCTTTATTCAAATATCTTATCCTCGGTTACATAGACGTCTCCTCCCTTTTTAGGGGCTAGGAGCGTTAAATTTGTCTTTGTTACAATGTTTGACTTAGTCTTCCTCCTTCCGCGTGCCCACGATTGCAATGGGCGGGCCAAGATGATGCCGTCACGGATGTCGATGAGTTCTTCACCTCTGTCGCTTCTCCTGCGAACAAAGAAACAACCAAGATGTCAGTAGCACCTCCTGCCAATGAAAAGTGTTTGTTCTTCTAAAATCATCAAAAGATGCATGCAAACATTTATCTAAAACAGTGAACAAAATGATTCTAAACAGCCTGAAAACTTGCCAGAAGACAGAAAATGTTACCAACAGGCCATTGCCACTGAGACAGTCAGCCAATCTACTTTCAACTGGAAATCGTCCCTGGGTGGGACGATTTTTGACTGTAAATCGTCCCTGGGTGGGACGATTTCTTACTGTAAATCGTCCCTGGGTGGGACGATTTCTTCTGTGTTGGGGAAGCCGAACTGACACGCTCCAATGTCGACTCCCGAGGTCTCCAAAACACCTGCAGACAAAGGGGTTATGTAATTGGGGCCATTTTGGGATGACCCAGATGGTCGGATTCTCCCAATTTGGCCTCTATCTTCGAGAATTTGATATCGCCACCTGCAAGTCAATGAAACAACAAAGCGACACAAAACATACTAGAATCTGACCAAAAGTTACGAAATTGCAGCTGTGAGTTAACCAAACATAATAACACAAAATGCAACCTGAAAAAGTAATCTAGAATGCTCTAAAACTTAAAAAGTGCGGGGGTGCCCAAGTGGGCCTCCCACCGTTGGCACTTGATTCCGGCGCCAATCCACTAGGGATGGGCCCAAAACCTCTTAGGATTGGGGGGTCGGCGAATTGGTTGGTTCAGGTGTCCATGTGTTGGATTTGGGTCAGGTTCAAGCTTCCAAAAGCCACCCAACAACCTCCCTTGCAAAAGAGATTGGTGGATGTGGGAAGGTGAACCAAAAGGGATGCAAGTGGGTCTTCAACTCGGCAAGCACTTCGTTGCTTGAAAACTCCTTCAACTCTGTCTATCTTGGGTGAGAAAAGTCCCACCTTTTATAGACCCATGGGGTCTCTTTTGGGAGGGAAGCACAAATGCCATGTGTTGGTCATAGGCGCCATGTGGCAGTCTTGTCTTCCCATGAGGGAGGGGAGTCCTCCATTGACTTGGGCTTTCATAACTGCCCTTGTGACAGTCCTCAAACGGCCTATTTGCCCACTCACACACGCGTGCGAGGCAGGAGTCATCAACTGACTGTTCTGGGCTGCCACTTGGCCTCATTTGTCTTTTTGCCCGTTAAACTTGGAAATCGTCTCACCCAGGGACGATTTCAGAAATCGTCCCTGGGTGAGACGATTTCAAGTTAGCAATCGTCCCTGGGTGAGACGATTTCGAAATCATCCCTGGGTGAGACGATTTCAATTTAGCAATCGTCCCTGGGTGAGACGATTACTAGGCAAAGTGTCTAAGTGTGCCAAATTGCATCTTGACCTCACAAAATTGCTATGAAAGTGGTTAAGACCACTGTTTGACCTCTGAGGGCTGCCCTGGGGCTGTTTGTCAAAGCGATCAGTGTTTGCAGTCACATAATCGGATTGGTGCTGTTTTGGTGTCTACAAGAAGAAGAGGTAAAGGTAGAGACATGAGAAATATTCAATGTTATCATTGTAACAAATATGGCCATTTTGATAAGGATTGTAGGTTGTAAAAATCCTCTAATAGATCAACAAATTATGGATAGGGAGACTTATTTGAAGATGAGATATTGTTCTACTCAAATGAATATGGAGAGCTCCATGAAGAGCAAGCATTTATCTCCTATGATAGACCAAAAATTTTCACCAATGAGACATGGATGCTTGATAGTGGGTGCACAAACCACATGACTGGCAAGAAGGAGTTGTTTTCTTCTCTTGACCATTCTTATCATTCAAGTATCAAATTTGGAGATGAGAAGAGATTATAGGTGGTTGCAAAAGCGGACATGGAGGTTCCTACAAAAAGAAGTAAATTGAAGGTAAAATATATTTATTATGCACCCGATTTGAAGCATTATTTGATGAGCATTGGGCAAATATCATAAAAATATTACAAATTGGTTTTTTAGGATAAAATGTGAAAGATTTATGATAAGAATTGAAGGCTGATCACAAAAGTGCAGATGACTAAGAACAATTATTTTCCATTGAGGTTTTTTGAGAAAGGGGGAGAACTTACTTGTGTGGGTATTGAAGATAAAATGATGCTATGGCATTTGAGATTTGGGCATTTGAATTTTCATAGTTTGAGTATGCTTTCACTACTTATGTATGGTTTGCCAAAAGTAGAAGACACAAAGGATATTTGTGAGGGGTGCACTCTTGGTAAACAAACAAGGGGGCTATTTCCCAAATGTGAAGCATGGAAGACCCAATATCCACTTCAGCTAGTTCATAGTGACATTTTTGGACCAATGCCAACTTTAATTCTCAACAAGTGCTTTAAAATATTTAAAGCAAACATAAGCCTCATATTTATGCTTAAGTAAATAAACCTAATAATAGCTTGAAAAATCATAAAAGAAAGTGATAAAATGGGAAGCTTTACCAATACTTTGAGTTGGCATCAAGAGGAAAAATACCAGCCCCTACACACCTCAACAAAATGGGGTGGCTAAAAGAAAGAATAGGACTTTGATGGCGATGACAAGATGTATGATGCAAACTAAAGGTTTGAGTTCATTTTATTGGGCTGAAGCAACAAGGAATGCTAATTATATTCTTAATAGAAGTCCTACTAGGATCTATAGCATAGTACTCCTTATGAATGTTGGTTTGGAAAGAAGCCAAATGTACAACACTTTAGAAAATTTGGGAGTGTTGCTTTTGTGCATGTGAATGATGAGAAAAGAAAAAATATTGATGCTAAGAGTGAGAAGATGATTTTCATTGGTTATAGCGAGAAATATAAGGCCTATAGATTCTTTAATCCTTATTGTAGAAAAATTCGCACGAGGATACGAAAAAAAAAAGGAAAAAGCTCCAAGTACGATGCAAAAACGAAACTAAACTTAACGCTAAATCCTACGAATTGAAAATGCATGAAATGGGGAAAGCATGAACGAATTGAAACGCAAACGAAAAGCCAATGCGGAAAACAACCCTTTCTTTTATTGATACGTTTTAGAATTCAGTTACAATTTGCCTCCTCCCTTTTTAGGGGCGAGGAGCGTTAAATTTGTTTCTTTGTTACATCCATGGATGCCATTCCTTCTTCCACGTGCCCACATGTAAGATGGGCGGACCAAAACATCGCCGCCGCTTGTGTGTACGAATGTTGACTCCCTACTGCTCCTCTAACATCCCGATCCTACGTTCAAAGAAACAAGAAACAATCAGTAGCACCTGCGGATGAAATGAAACATGCAATCCCCAAGCCTACGATTAGTGCATGCAAAGAATAAATAAAACGATAACCAGCATATATCCAAATGATCTGAAAATTTGACAGGGGCATCAAGACCTCACAAAGAAAACAATGCAAATGGAACAGTCGGAAATCCCTCACAGATTTGAATTCATTCTGGGGCGGGACGAATAGACCTGCAACAAAATGCCAGATAGCACCGCTCAAAATGTCACATCTGGACAGCTCCAAATCTCCTGCAAAAGTGGGGGTTAGCTAATTGGGGGTATTTTGGGATGACCCAGATGGTCATATTTCCCCAATTTGGCCTCTAACGCCCGGATTTCGATGATGCCCTCTGCAAGTTAGTAAAGGCGAAAAAATGATAAAACATGACAAAAATTGATCAAAACGATATGAAATCAAAATTGCAAACTATCTAAGAAGCATAAATATCAAATACAAAAATGAAAATGACAGAAAGAAAAATCGGCCACAGATTCCTAATCGTTCCTAAAAGGGATGATTAGACCTGCAGCAGTGCGGGGGTGCCCGGGCAGGCCGCCCGCCGTTTGGGGCCTGATTTCGGCACCAATCCACTTGGGATGAGTCCAAAATCTCTTGTAAAGTGTTTTCAGAAAATTGGGTGGTATATTGTGGTCAAATGTCAGGTTTTGGGCTCAAGATTCGTCCTTCCAATAGTCACCCAATGACCTCCTCTCTAAAAGAGATCACGGATGTGAAAGGCACAAATCAACTAGGGGCGTATGGGGGAGTAAAACGGCAGCACTTCGTTGCTCAAAAATGCTCCTTCTCTGTATATTTTGGGGTGAGGAAACTCACCAATTTATAGACCTGGAGGTCTCTTGAATTGGGCATGCAGAGGCGCCACTTGGCAATCATGCCTTCTCAGGGGAGGGAGATTCCTCCCTGATTAGGGACTTCATGACTGCCCTTGCAACTACCTCTAATGCTCAAAAATGCTCACCCACACTCCCATGCGATGAAGGAAGCGTTAAGTGGTGGATCTGAGCTGCCATTTGTCAAGATTTGACTTTTTGCCCATCAAACCTGCAATTCACCCCACCCTGGAGCGAATACTGATATTCATCCCTGGGTGGGGCGAATCCCAGTTTGAAATCGTCCCTGGGTGAAACGAGTATTGAGAAAAGTGCCTGAAGGTGCCAAATTGACTCCTGACCTTCCAAAACTGCTGTGAGAGTGGTTAGGACCACTGTTTGACCTCTGGGGGCTGCCCTTGGGGCTGTGTGTGTCAATGCGATCAGTGTTTGCAGTCACATAATCGGATTGGTGCTGTTTTGGTGTCTACAGATGCCCCTTTTTGGGATGCGCTGTGCAAGGCACAGCGTCGAGCAAAAATAGATAACCAAAGCACTAATGATTAGGGTTTCTCAGTAACCTAACCAACTTTTGATGTGCCCCAAGTATGGAAAGGGCATGCATTCTTGAATCCTTGCTTCTGACGAGCGAAGGAACTCAATTCAAGTGTTAACCTTTTTCGGTGAGGTGTTACTTGAGCTTGGACATTGATCAGTCATGAATAGGCAAAGGGCGCAACCTTTTGTCCGTGGGAACCTTGAGTTCATGATTCATGAATGCCAAGTGATTGATCAGCTTGTGATTATTTCTTGTTTACTACCCCAAGCAGAAGCGTGATTGTCTTTGCCAATGATTCTTTGAATGCATGCTTTTTCCATGATTGGGTGTGTATTTGTTGATTGGTGACTAAGTGTGACTACCCCCTCAAGCGACGAATCGATGAGGGAATGACCTGCATGAGAAAAGCGACGAGTCGCTTGACCCAAGATGACTTAGGTAAGGGTGCCTTCAGATGCTTATCGTTGAATGTGTGTGTAGTTTTCCAACATTTAGACCTGTTTTTGGTGGGTGTTAACCCTTTTGGTGACGCTTTTTGGGGCTAAAATTGGCAAAAATTCGTCTTCCCGTGGAGTGGTCCGGCCATGGTGGCCTTCTTAGGGAGTAGGATGGTGACAATTTGTAACCCCAACATCTATTTTGGATGCCAAGAATGTCAGGCACAAAGGCGCCTTCGTTCGGCAATGTTATTGCTATTTTTGGTTGGGTTTCGACCCTTTTGGTGATGTCGTTTGGGGATGAAATTCTCGAAGATCCATCTTCCCGTGGAGTGGTCCGGCTATGGTAGCCTTCTTAGGGAGTAGGATAGTGAGGATTTGTGACCCCGACATCTATTTTGCATGCCCGGAATGTCAAGTGCAAAAGCACTCTCATTGGACAATTTTTATTGCTATTTTTGGTGCATTTTTGGTGTTTTTGTTTGATTTATCAATGTAAAGTTAAAAATCCTATTTGAAGGCCAAAAACTAGGTTTTGTAAGTTTTGATTTTTGTTTTAATTTATAATTTGAGAGTACAAGAACCCTAGGTTGACAAATTAAGTTTGTAATTTTTATTTTTTGTATTTATTTATCAATGTGAGAGTATAAAACCTTAGGTTGACAAATTAATTTTGTAAGTTTTGATTTTTTGTTTTAATTTAGTCAATTTGAGAGTAAGAAACCCTAGGTTGACAAATTAATTTTAGTAATTTTTTTTGTTTTTGTTTTAATTTATCAATTTGAGAGTAAAAAACCCTAGATTGACAAATTAAGTTTGTAATTTTTGATTTTTTTTGTTTTAATTTATCAATTTGAGAGTATAAAACCCTAGGTTGACAAATTAAGTTTGTAATTTTTGATTTTTTTTGTTTTAATTTATCAATTTGAGAGTATAAAACCCTAGGTTGACAAATTAATTTTGTGAATTTTTGATTTTTTTGTTTTAATTTATCAATTTGAGAGTATAAAACCCTAGGTTGACAAATTAAGTTTGTAATTTCTTTTATATTGTTTGTAGCTGTACACTTTTTTTCATGATTTTAATGTGTTTATTTTGTTTTCTTTTGCAGGTTGTGAAGAGCCGGTATCGTGTGCCTACTATTTTTGCTGAAGCGTGGGAGGCGCTAGTTGTGGCTGACTAGGAGTGGCTTGATGCCCTTGGGCTCAAGCAGGTGACTCGATTGGAGCCAGTGATTGGGGATCAGGCCTACCTAACGGCCCTGATCAACTTGTGGGATCCCCGGACTAATACTTTCCATCTCCCAATAGGGGAGATGACAGTTACTTTGGAGGATGTCTATCGGATTCTTCGGATTCCAATAGATGGACTGCAAATTAGGACATCACGGGATCAGCAGACAGCAGTGCTGACATGCTACTTTGGGCATGGGGAGGAGGTGGGTGTGGACAGCCCAGTGGAGAGGGTAGAGGGCGACTTCCAGATTGATGGGATTCTAGTTCGATGGTGGCTGGAGAAGGGGGTGTTGGGAGTGAGGCACGCAGTACTCATGGGCCTCATTTCCAACATGCTGCTACCTAACTCATCAGGCGCGAGGTTCCCGTGGAACCTGTTGGATGTGGTCTATCGACTGGTGGAGTGTTTGACGCATGAGCCTTTGATCATGAGGTGGGGGCAGACACTGCTAGCATAGCTCTATGGTGAGCTATACGAGGTCCGTTGTCGGAGGCAGAAGGGGATTAGCTATAGCTATCTATTGCAGAGCTGGGCTTGGCAGCACATAGCGGTGGAGAGGCCAGTAGGGTTACCGTGGATGACTCGGGTGGAGATGGTGGATAAGGATATAGGTTACACGGCTCTATGGCGGTGGTCTGAGGAGCAAGGACAGAGTCGGCGGTGGGCAAGTGTCGTAGGGCACTATGCCGATGCCTTCGCTCGGCTTGCTCTAGGGGAGGTGTTCTGGCACCCCTATCGGATTGTCCAGCCTGGCCGAAGGCTGGAGAGTGGCTCCGATGGGTATGCAGGGAGCGGTGGCTGATTGGGTGGCATGGGACCGAGTAGGAGTTCTTCCCTTACATTCGGGTGACACGATAGTTTGGGGTGCGCCAGGGGTTGCCTGGTGAGCCCGTGGTCTATCGACACTGGGGGGATGAGAGGACTCTGGACCGGCCGATCATCGTGCCACTAGGCGAGGATTCAGATGTAGTGATCGACGTCCTGGATGTGGACGACGTCGGGACTACCATGGAGTATGACCAGTGGTGGATACTATGGTGATGGTGGGGAGAGGGGCCACTGGGAGGCGCAGAGGCAGCAACACAGGCAAGGAGGGTGCCGAGGCACCAGGAGATGATTGGGGAGCTCTGCTGGAGGATGCAGACATGGTGGAGGTGGATGATGCAGATGTGGATCTTGGGGTTTCGGATCAGCCAGAGATGCAGGACGTCACAGAGTAGTGGGAGCTAGAGCAGGCTGCTGTTCCAGAGATGCCAATGCCTCAGGCAGTTTTAGAGGACACGAAGTCCGGGTTACATGCTGAGAATGCACGATTGGAGGGGCTGCTATGGAGGCGTGATGAGGAGTTAGGGGATGCACTGCGGGAGAGGGATCTCCTGTGCATGCAGCTAGCAGAGTGAGAAAATGCATGGGCTATGTACCACCGGTAGGATGGGGACACCGATGCTGCACGGGAGAGGGATCTCCTACGGACGTAGCTGGTAGAGAGGGATAGGGCTTTGGTGCAACGCGATGAGAACTTGGCTATGTATCGCCAGTGGGAGATGGACTTGGTGCGGCAATGGTTGGAGCTGGAGGTAGAGATTAGCCGCCTCGGTGGGTGGGTCCCTACGTTCAATGGAGGCGGATCGTCACGCCACTCGAGAGGGAGCGAGACTGAGCAATCAGCATCCTCTCGACGTAGGCGACTGGATGAGGGGGGCTCGAGTAGGCATGATGCGGGGGCTAGCAATAGCCACCTTGAGGGGTCTCATAGGACCCACACCATGGGGGGTAGTTCCCGTCGCACCGATCCTGCATGATCATGGTGGCCGACGCCCTAGGCTTGGGGGATTTTTGAGCTTTTGGATTTTGTTGCGGGGTCACATGACCGGTTCATTGTAGCCTCACGGGCATTTTTGATGATATATACAGATGACTTTATTTTATTTATGCACATGTGATGATTTGATGTTATGCATGATGATTGATGAATATGGATGTATGCATGTTAAGTTATATTGATGGATGCATATGTTTTGATGAAATGCAAATGTTTTTTTAATTTATATGATATGCAAATGGAATGGATGAATTGAATTTGTGATTTTTGGCGGTCGCACCATAGACTGTTCAGAATTTATGGCTTTTTGTGCTGGGTGATTGTTGTGTGACCTGACTTTCTTTATGTATACGGGCTATTTTTTTTTTTGTAGTTTCTGATGGCAATGCGAGAATGAAAGATAGCAAGTTGGTTTAGAATGTAGGTAGGGTTTTCCGAGACTCAGATGTTTTAACTATCTAGCCAAGACTGTACTTTTATCTCACGAGACTTTTTAACAAGGTATGAATCGGACTTGTTTTTGACCAAGTTATTTCACATCCCTGTGTGTGCAATTGAGTTCATTTATGTGGTGTTTGTCAGGATACCGCCGAGTGCCAGATAGGCTATCAACCAAACCTATACTGAGGATCACCCCGATTAGCTCCACTAACTCCTTTGTTGTATTTAGTCGGATTAATCTGCGGTGCTGTCGTAGGAGACCATAAGCTAGCTCATCCACATGCAAACATTGATCTGCACACAAGTTACTGTGACAGATATATCGTCATGCGAGAGGTTTACCACCAGTGACTGATAGGCTATCCACCAAACCAGTACTGAGGTTTGCCTCATGACCTGTCGGAATGCTGAGAGTTCCAGGGATTCAAGTTCGACTCCCTTCTTTTCTTCAATTGTATTGGGATACTTGCTCTTTTATAGTGATAAAAATCACTGTTTATTTTTGTTTTTCTTTTGAGCAAGGGATTTGAATATGGAGTGATGAGAATCACTATCTTATGTGCTTTTCTTGATGTATGCACTTTGGTTGTGATGTCAAATTTTTTGGAGTTTTGACTTTTGCAAATTTGTGATGTTTTGCAATTTTTTTTGAGAACTTGGGATCCTTGGGGAATTGGGTAGGGAAGATGCTTGTCCTTTTGCCAACTCTCAACATTCTTGGGGTCATTCGCATAGGGGGATGAGCAAGATAACCGTTTCGCTTATGGTGATCTGGATTGCTTTGCAGGTTTCATCTTTCGTTCACACAACTTGGGAATTCTTATGTGTTTTAATTTGTGTTGGGATGCTACGTACCAAGGTGCGATCCAAGTAGAACTCTACCTTTGTAAAATCTGTCTGACTTGGTACAGTACGTGGCTAGAAAGCTAATGATGACTGAAAGACGAAAACTCTTGATACATTAGAAGACCACTGACTATGGTATGGTAAAAAGAAGTGAATGGCGTTTATTTTTGATGGACTGTTTACAAAATTGGAGAAATGTGGAACAAGATGGATTGGCGGAGTAATTACAGTCTATGGTGCCTTTGACCCGTATGACCACAAATATGCAATGTATGGATGTGATGCTTAATGCAGCTATATATTTTTGTGTTTTTGATGGATTGATTTTTGTGAGTATGAAGATGAGATGCAAAAAGAGCTCTTTATTGTTGTGATGACGGTGAGTATGCATGGAAATGAGATGCAAATTTTTGTTATTTTTGATGATTTTGTTGTTTTTGAATTTTCTTATTTTTGACCAAGCGATTGTGGGAATCCTTGGAGCTTTTTGGGTTGACCAAGGGATAATGGGCACCTTGGGGCTTTTTGGGTTGACCAAGCGATTGCGGGAATCCTTGGGGCTTTTTGGGTTGACCAAGCGATTGTGGGAATCCTTGGGGCTTTTTGGGTTGACCAAGAGATTATGGGAATCCTTGGGGCTTTTTGGGTTGACCAAGCGATTACGGGAATCCTTGGGGCTTTTTGGGTTGACCAAGCGATTGCGGGAATCCTTGGGGCTTTTTGGGTTGACCAAGTGATTACGGGAATCCTTGGGGCTTTTTGGGTTGACCAAGTGATTGCGGGAATCCTTGGGGCTTTTTGGGTTGACCAAGCGATTGCGGGAATCCTTGGGGATTTTTGGGTTGACCAAGCGATTACGGGAATCCTTGGGGCTTTTTGGGTTGACCAAGCGATTGTGGGAATCCTTGGGGCTTTTTGGGTTGACCAAGCGATTACGAGAATCCTTGGGGCTTTTGGGTTGACCAAGCGATTGTGGGAATCCTTGGGGATTTTTGGGTTGACCAAGAGATTGTGGGAATCCTTGGGGCTTTTTGGGTTGACCAAGTGATTGCGGGAATCCTTGGGGATTTTTGGGTTGACCAAGAGATTGTGGGAATCCTTGGGGCTTTTGGGTTGATGAAGCGATTGTGGGAATCCTTGGGGCTTTTTGGGTTGACCAAGTGATTATGGGAATCCTTGGGGATTTTTGGGTTGACCAAGTGATTGTAGGAATCCTTGGGGCTTTTTGGGTTGACCAAGTGATTGCGGGAATCCTTGGGGCTTTTTGGGTTGACCAAGCGATTATGGGAATCCTTGGGGCTTTTTGGTTGGGCTACGGCTCCTCTAGATATGGAATGGCCACAAGTGACTGATGTTCAAGGGTTCTAGTTCCTTGATTCCATCAAGAGAGGCTAGCCGGTATGTTCTAGGTCCTATTTTACTATCAATTACATAGGGACCTAACCAATTTGCCATGAACTTGTCCCTTAGATGGGACGACAAACTAGAGTTCTGTTGGTTCTCTTTCAAGACCAAGTCACCAACCTGAAAGTCCCTCAGATGAACTTTCATGTTGTATGCTTTCTTAAGTCACTCTTGATAGATACGTAAATGCTCGAGAGCATTAACACGTCATTCGTCAAGCAACGTAAGCTGGTCTAACTAGGCCTACCATGCAGTGTCATCATCGATGAACTCTTGCATTGATATGCGTAGGGAAGGAATTTCCAACTCGAGAGGCATGACAGCCTCGAAGCCATACACGAGCAAAAACGGAGTTGCCCCAGTGGGCATCCGAATGCTAGTGCGATAAGCCCACAGGGCAAGTGGGATCTGAATGTGCCAATCCTTATGACTTTGACTATCTTTTTGAGGATGGCAACTAGCATTTTGTTTGACGCCTCTGCTTGCCCATTTGCCTGCGGATAATAGGGTGTCAAAAAACTATGCTGAATTTTGTACTTTGTGGTCAAAGCACGCACGTCTTTGTTTTTGAATGACGTCCCATTATCCAAAATTATCTTGGATGGAATACCAAAATGACATATGATATTATGTAAAATGAACTCCGAAATGCGGGTTCCAGTCGTAGAGGTAAGCGGAACCGCTTCCACCCACTTGGTGAAATACTCTGTGGCCGTTATGATAAACGTGTGATGACCTGACGACACAGGGGAGATCTTACCGATTAGATCTAGGCCCCACTACGAAAATGGCCAAGCCAGATTGGATCGATTGCAAGGCCTGGGAAGGTACGTGTGTCAAATTGGCATGATGTTGACACTTCACGCACTTCCTCACATATGCGCAACAATCTCGCTCTAAATATGGCCAATAATAGCCCATGCGAAGAATGCGCTTTGTGATGGCCATACCACTGAAGTGGCCACCACACGTACCATCGTGCGCTTGGGCGATTGCCCAAGTGGACTCCTGCTGGTCCAAGCAACGAAGGAGGATTCCTTCATAGCTACGATGGTACAAAATGTCTCCTAACAAGACATGCTTTGCCGCTTTCTACTTGAATGCTCATTTCGTGGCATGCGTCAATCCAAGCGGGAGATTACCTAACTTGAGGTAGTCCCTTATGGGTGAATACCAATCCTGCTGATCAGAAGCCTCGATGGTATGAACAACCAATCCCTCTTGAAGTTCATCCCTAGCAAAAGCTGAATGGGAAAGAACTTGCAAGAATAGCGTTGTGTTGCTATTAAGGGGAGTAGGGGAGAACAAGGACCCCTAGTTGGCATGATTCAGACGATCATGGATTCGAGAGAACCTATCCTAAGGTGGTTCAATCTGGATCATGTGGATTCTTGGCATCAAGTCAAAGCTTGCACGCTCCATCATGGATTGCGATAGCGTTTTGACTTGAATGGTTGTCATATCACCAAAAATGTCTTGCGGGATTAATGACCCCAAGGAGGCCATAGTGTCCGCAAAATGATTCGATGACCGAGGGAGTGCCTCGATGTCGTACCATTCAAGATTTGCCAGGAATTTGTCCACAAGGGCTTTGTAGGCCTACAGAACTGGGCATTTGCATTGGAATACCCCTTTGACTTGGTTGACGATTAACAGTGAATCACCAAAGATATTCAATCATTTAATGTTCATGGTGATTGTTGTCTGAAGACCTATGAGCAAGGCTTCGTACTCTGCATTGTTGTTGGTGCATGGGAAATTTAATTTAAATGACAGAGGCATTGGAGTGCCTTGCGGTGTGAAGAATACTATTCCCATGCCACCACCTTGCTCACATTTAGAACCATCAAAAAATAGGGTTATGTCGGCCTGTGACTCAGGCTCATCAGAATCTGGCGATTCTGAGACATGGAAGACCCCATCATCGGGTAGTTCTATAATCAGAGGCTGATCATCTTTGAGAGGAGCCTCTGCTAGTTGATCGGCGATGACCTGACCTTTTATGGATTTCTGTCCAATAAAATCTATGTCAAATTCCATCAACAACATGATCCATTTCATCGTGCGACTACTATGATAAGTATGACTCATCATGTATCACAATGGATTCTCCTTAGACACAACATACGTCTTGTTGCTCAACATGTAATGGCATAGCTTTTTGGTAGCAAACACCACTGCCAAGCAGAGTTTCTCAACGTATGCATAGTTAAGTTCATAACTGACCAGGGTGCGGCTAAGATAGTAAGTAGCCTATTCTTTGTGAAGTTCATTCTTCTAGGCTAACATGGCACCCAATGCCACCTCAGTAGCTGAGATGTATAAGTAGAATGACACTCCTGGTCTAGGTGGTGCCAATACTAGCGGCGAAGCCAAGTATTGTTTAATGTCATCGAAGGCTGACTGGCACTCGTCATCCCAGTGAAATGCTACCCCCTTGTGCAATAATTTGTTCATGGGTCGGCACTTGTCAGATAGCTACGCTATGAAGCGCTTGATCGACGCGACCTTTCCCTGCAGGCTTCTGAGCTGCTTGATGGTAGTTGGGGGAAGCATTTCAAGGATTGCCTTGACTTTGTTTGGGTCCACCTCGATGCCTCGCTTTGAGACTATGAAACCCAAGAGTTTTCCAGATGTGATGCCAAATACGCACTTCTTGGGATTCAGTCCGACTTTATGTTCCATGAGGCGATCGAGGATCTTGCTTAAGTCATCGAGATGATCTGGGCGCAAAAGAGATTTGGCCAACAAATCATCCATGTAATCTTCCAAAGTTTTATGCATGTAATCATGGAAGATGTACGTCATGGCACGTTGGTAGGTGGCGCCAGCATTTTTAAGGCCAAAAGGCATGACCTTATAACAAAATGTCCCCCAAGGCATTGTGAACGCCATTTTTAGTTGGTCCTCGGGATTGATACAAATCTGATTGTATCCCGAGAAACCATCCATGAGGGAAAGCATTTCATGACCCATTGTAGCGTCTACCAATGCGTCGATGCTCGGCAAGGGGAAATCATCCTTAGGACTCACTTTGTTTAGATCTCAAAAATCGGTGCATATGCGAATCCTCCCATCAGGATTTTTGATGGGCACCATGTTGGACAGCCATGGTGGGTAGTCCATGCAGATGACAAACTATGCATCCAACAACTTTTGTAATTCATCTTTGACCATTAAGGCCACTGTTGGGTGCATCTTGCATAGTTTTTGCTTAACTGGCTTGACTGTCGGATCAAGCGTTAGATTATGCGTGACTAGCTATGGATCTAGCCCCGGCATGTCTCTGTATGACCATGCAAAAACCTCCTTCTTCTCTTTGAGAAGGGCAATGTAGTCGGCTTGCTCTTCGGGGGATAAACTTACCCCCAGCTTGATGATCTATGGATTCATTGGATCCGAGCCGATGTCTACGTCAGTCATCTCCTCGATCGACATGTGGGATCCATCCTCCAACTGGTGTGGAGTTGGGATCAAATGGATATCATTTGCTGAGTTTAAATCTACATTGGGAACCTCGGGTTCCTCTTCAGCATGGAAAATATCCTGAGTTAGCCCTGGGGTGAGATGAAGCATCTCACCGAAAGGCCAGTACTCTGATGGGGATGGAGGTGAATTGACGTGATCCCAGTCTATGGCATCTATATCTAGATACAATGACTATGTCGGATCGGTCGGGTTGTGGATGGGGGTGGTTAAGTCAATGGAGATCATGTTGATGAAATTATTTTGGTCTCCATTACCATGGGTGTGATGACTCGGACATCCTAGATGTTCTCTGTGCTCTGGGTCTGGCTCTAGAGGTATTGGCACGAATGGATCGACCCTATGTGCGGATAGGAAGACAGGGTCTGCCCTCGGCACTGATGTCACTATAGGGTCTCTAGGTGAAAGGTATGCTTCGTATGCCCAGAGTGGCGGATCCAACACTTGGTCCCACCGTGCTGGGTCTACGTACCACTCATGCCCTGGCACTATGTTTAATTGTTCGAATATGTCGTTAATCTCTAAGGGGTATTGTTGTTGTCGCATGTGATTGAGATAGGCCATCTCAGTCTCATCTTCATAATCACTATCGGAGATCCAAAAGCCTTCATTGGCTCCAACAACTATTTGCGACATTAGAGGCTCGCCTTGCTCAAGAAAATTGATGTGGTCCCATCGGGGTTGTTCCGCTCTCTGCGAGGGGGCTTGATTTCCTTGGAGTGGCGCTTGCTCGATTGGAGCATCTAAAGGGAACATTGTCAAGAGGTTTTCTTGATAATCATCCATGGGGATCACCTGTGAGTGATTGCTATCTGATTCGAAGGGGTCCCATGGTGCTACCTCATATTTTGATTCATCCTCTGAGGACCCTTCTTGACATTGTCTAGACCCTCCTTGAAAATGAGCTCTCGAGCTTTCTCCTCTCTCGAGCGAAGGGAAGGGATTGCGAGGGTCAATAAGGTTGATTGCCGTTAATGGGAGATAATCCCTCAATGTATATGCCATGTTAGGGTTGGCATATGGATCTGATGCCAATCCCCCCTTGTTGCCTATCCCTAGGCCTTGCATGTTCTCCACCAAGATGTCCAAGGGCAGGGGGTGGTTGAACCCTACTCCTGACTTGTCATATGGCATTTGGTATCTCGGTTGGCAAAGAACCCGTACCCCTTGCTCATATCTGCCTAACCCATATCCATGCCAATTGCATTGGCCAAGGTATCTCAAGGCAAAGTCTGGGTTAGACAAGTAGTTGACATTTTTAGCAAAAGGCTCTTCATCTTCATCCTCTTGCATGCATGGTGCAACGCCATGATCAAGGCCCCCATACACAAAGTTTGTCTGGTTTGGCGGGTAGCCTAGGGGAACAATAGTGCCGATGGGGAGGCGAGGTCTCCCCATGTCCTGCATGGACTCCAGTGTGGGTGTTGCTACAATATTCCACACCAGATACTCCCCCAGGCCCGTATTGGCCATCTCAATGGTGATTGTTGGTGGTTGAGGGGGAGGGAATGGAAGTTCTCCCTAAGTCCACTCCATGTCGGGTGAACTAGGAGCCTCGACTTCCATTCGGCTAGGCATCTCCTCAGTAGAGATAGTTGATACTGATGGTAGTGTCTCTTCCAGAGGTTGCGCCTCTTCCAGAGGTTTCTTCCCTTTGTCCTTCTATTTGGCCCCCATCGGTGGCATCGTTGGTGGAGGACCAGACGATGAAGATGGACCCGATTGGGGTTTTGAAGAACTTGCTAATGGGGATGCCTATGGAATCGGACCCTGTTTAGATGGATTCAATTGGAAATCCAAATGCGTTGATGGAAGGGTCGATTGCGGCATCAGTTGCACCGCATTACAATACTTGAAGGGTTCTAAGTCCATCGGGACTACATGCACCTCCCCTTCAAATGTATACTTTAAGCACTGGTGAGCTATCGACGGGACACACTTCATGTCCCTGATCCATGGCCGCCCCAGCAAGATGTTGTAGGCCATCTCACCTTCCAAGATGTGGCACAATGTAGGTATAGTATTTTGTCCCACTTGGATGGGTAGGACTATTGTGCCAACTGTCGAGCAAATTGCATCATTGAATGCTCGCAGAGTGTAGGTGGAAGCTGTGATGTGAGATGCGGGAAACTTTAGATGTTTTAGGGCCACGGTTGTGATGATATTACTGGACGAGCCAGTGTCTATCAACACCCTCTTATATGGGATCTCGTTGACCCGCACGATAACATGCAGGGGTGGATCCGCCATGTCATCAGCCATTGATTTCACTTCGTCTTCTCGAAATGTGATGACTGGCTCAGTGCATCATTTGACATGTCCCACGAAGTTGTTGAAAGAATTTGTTTCGTGGGGCTGCAACTCGATGGCTTTCAATATCTCCATTAGAGCCTCCCGATGGGGCATTGATTGTTGTATGAGCTCATATATGGAGAGCCTAGCCGAGGTGGTCCTCAAACTCTGAGTGAGTTTGGTCCGAAGTGTGGCCACTGGTCTAGGCGGAGGGGGTTGTGCAAGGTGCTATTGTGGTTGTGTCATTGTTGGCACCTCACCTGTAGTTGCCATGGGGGTAGCTACACTCGGATACCTCCTATTTCGAGTCACTATACTGATCATCCCTACATACCCCTGCATGGGGCAGTTTTGTGTGACCTCGTTAACTTGTAGGGTTTTTTCCTGTGGAGCATGAGCAGGCAAGGGGTCTTTAAAGACCTCCATTTGTTGATTGCTTGGTGCCACGGGATTATCCACCGCTAGTGTCTTGTTATCAATTAAGTCTTGCACCAAGCCCTTAAACTTCCAGCAGGCATTTAGGTCATGTCCCTGCCATCTGTGGAACCTACAGTACAAGTCCTCCCTGTACCCCTTAGGCTTGGGAGCGTTGGGGTCTATGGTTTGAATCTCTGGTAGGTTGATCAAATTTACCGCTAACAAGCGGTCAAACAGGGAGTCCCTGGACTCTATGTAGGGTGTGTATTGTCGCCTAGGGCGACGCTGTTGATTCTGCTCTTGCCTCTGATTTTCTCTGTCATAGTTGTTAGGAGGCACCGCCTGATAATTAGCCTTTTGGGGCTGTGTTACTTGTGCAGGCTTAGGGACATTGATAGCAACTTGATTGACCATAGTGGGTTTCTGTTGCGTGGTCCCTATTTTAGTGTTCTTAGTCCACTCTTTTTTCTTAGGTTTGGCTATCTCGCCATCCTGTATCTTGATCTCTTCAATGATCCTGGCTTGCGCCAGAGCTTCTTCTAAGGTGGCATATTGCTGTAGCTACAATAGCATAGAGATCGATCTCAAACAGCTCTTTGAGAACATTTGAGTGAGGTCGGACATAGGGGGAAGGTAGGGCAGCTTTGAAAGCAAAGTCCTCCATCGATTCCCATAGGCCACCATGGTTTCTTCCTCATACTTCCTGAGGCTGGCTAAGTCACTTAGTGATGCCTTCTTCTTGGTGTTGAAGGTGAAGCATTCGAGGAACGCATCCACTAACTGATCTAAGTTGTTAATGTTGTGCTTTGGTAATTGAGTAAACCAATCCGAGGTAGGGCCTACGAATGTGGTTATAAACATTCTTAATAACAAAGCATCATTGTCCCGAATGCCGAAGCATTGGCTCAGGAATCTCGTCACATGCTCTTGAGCATCCTCCTCACCTCTAAAGGTTGCCAAGCGAGGCAGCTTAAAGTGTTCAGGGTAGGGGGTGCTGGCACGGATGGATGCACAGGATGACTATGGAGTTGGCGTAAAGTGGGCTTTTGGGGCCCAGAAGTTTTGGTCTCCACAGACTCCAAACGCTCTAAAAATGCTTTATATGCATCTGAAGATTTAATCTCTTCCTCTTTAGTTTGCTCCCATTGTGGGTTGTGGGAGACTTGAGGCCTATAGAGGGGTGGCCGGATGGCAACCCCTCCACCTTGGTAGGGCATTTTGGCCCACTCTTCTTCTTGCTCATACTCCTCGTAAGCTTCCTAAGGAGTCTCTGGATGAGACCTATGACCCTGGGTGGGTCCCTGCGGAGGGTACCCATCATTGTTTCGGGGAGTGGCCTCCCACTCAGGTCTAGGAGGTCTCGGAGGTAGCACTTGGTAAGGTCACGGAGACCTATCTCGCACCAAGGGATTACGCCTCTCATACGGTTCTGCTCTTTGGGTGCGAGGGGTTGGAACCCTCTCAGGCATCGGGTTATGGAGCAGCTCATCTATTTGGCACCGAATGCGCTCTTTGCTAAGGCGATATAGATGCTCTAGCTTCTGTTGGTCTTGCTCAAGCCGCGTGATCTATGCTTGGCGGGCGGCATGTCTGGCGATGGCCAGGTCGATTTGTTCCGCCATCTTGAGCCTAGGAGGCCTGGATGCCTCTCCTATGCACTTACCTCGGTCACGATGATCCGAGATCTCAATAGGTCGCTTCCCTCTATCGAGGTTGGCGGCATTTACCCGAGGCTCTAGCCTCAGTAGGTGATCATGGTATATAGCGGGTGCGAAAGTGCATGGCTCCCATGCTATACATTGCTCTTGAGGAATGTAATGGTCTTCCTCATGCTCCCTTTCGTATGTGTGAAAGGGGCGGGCAGAGTTGGCTCGCCCTGCTTGAAGAGCCTTGCGCTCTGGGTTTTGTCTATTGGTTCTAACAGTGATGGGGGGTAAAGGAGGGATGCCATAATCATGTGGCCTCTCCTCATGGACCCTATGCTGCTCTAGCACTTCATCGCATGGTGGCCACTCATATCGAGCTTCTAAGGGAGCCTTCCTGTCTATGTTGAGCGCCACGTGTAAGGACTCCTCCTGAAAGGGGCTATGATGAACGGGCGTGTCCCTCAAAGGGGTGCCCCTATAGTTCCATTCTGACATGGAATGATGCGGACTCTCTTGTGGGTCAGGCCACCAAGGCGGTATGACCAAGTCCTTAGGGCTGTAGCGGAGGCGACTTGTGCCCCCTTGTACACTTTTCGTAGCTTCCGCCCTTGATTGGGCTTGGCTACGGGTGTACACCATGGTGGTGTTTTTCTACGAGCTATGTAGATTTTTATCTCTTTTTATGATTTTTATGCTACACTAAATAGAAAAGAGCACACACACACACACAAAGCAATGATTATCTCATTTAAAGATTAAAAGTGTGTCCTAGACCTGGTTTAGTGTGTTTTGGTTTTTGTTTTTTTTTTTTGTTTTTGAAGGTTTTTGTAAAGAATGTTTAAATGCAATATGATGGCTCTTATGACTCCCAAAAATGGTCGCCCCTTCGATATACCATTGCCAGGCTGATATACCAACCTCTCTATATACCCGCCCTTACGTGAGGGAAACTATAGGTACGTGAGAGCAGATGGTACATGGAACGTAGGCGGTACGAAAGGGGAATCACCCTGTTTATGACACCTACCATAGAAGACTTATCCTCATGTGTTGGGAATCACCCCAGCTACACTCGGTCAGCTTTCATCAGGATTTACGTCTAGCAATAGTAGCGATCGGGGTAATGGATGCAAAAATTTCAAGCCAAGGTGGTGATGAAATCCACCGTTGGTCTTGATCAAGGGCTGGGGTTTTACGACCAGCTCCTTGGTGTTTAATTTGCCACGTGATGTGTGGGGTTCTTTTTATTTTGCAAAAAGGAAACAAGCAAGCAATAAAAGAAAACTTTCCCTAAGCAAGCAAGTAACCTAAAAATAGAAAAACTGAAAACAGAAAATGACAAGAAAAGTTTAGAATCCCTACCTCTTCTCTGCCCAAATCTGTTGGCTCTGAGTTTCTACCCTAAAACTACGCAGAGAGTGATTCATCCCTAGATGGGATGAATAACAGATCTGAATTCGTCACAGAGTGGGGCGCATTCCAATTCGTCCCTGGATGAGACGAATTCCAGCTCTATATTCGCCATAGACTGGAACGAACAACAGTCCCGCGTTCAAAAAAAAATGATACCTGCAAGCAAAAGCAAGTTTTGATCAGATTTCTGATCTAAAAATATAGAGGACAATGTCCCACCATGATCACCACTGAAAGCACGAGGATACGAAAACAAAAAAGGAAAAAGCTCCAAGTACGATGCAAAAACAGAACTAAACTTAACGCTAAATCCTACGAATTGAAAATGCATGAAATGGGGAAAGCATGAACAAATTGAAACACAAACGAAAATCCAATGCAGAAAATAGCCCTTTATTTTATTGATACATTTCAGAATTTGGTTACAATTCGCCTCCTCCCTTTTTAGGGGCGAGGAGCATTAAATTTGTTTCTTTGTTACATCCACGAATGCCATTCCTTCTTTCGCGTGCCCACATGTAAGATGGGCGGACCAAAATGTCACCGCCACTTGTGTGTACGAATTTTGACTCCCTACTGCTCCTCTAGCATCCCGATCCTGCATTCAAAGAAACAAGAAACAATTAGTAGCACCTGCGGATGAAATGAAACATGCAATCCCCAAGCCTACGATTAGTGCATGCAAAGAATAAATAAAACGATAACTAGCATATATCCAAATGATCTAAAAATTTTATAGGGGCATCAAGACCTCACAAAGAAAACACTGCAAATGGAACAGTCAAGAAATCCCTCACAGATTTGAATTCATTTCGGGGCGGGACGAATAGACCTACAACAAAATGCCAGATAGCACCGCTCAAAATGTCACATTTGGACAGCTCCAAATCTCCTACAAAAGTGGGGGTTAGCTAATTGGGGGTATTTTGGGATGACCCAGATGGTCAGATTTCCCCAATTTGGCCTCTAACACCCAGATTTTGATGATGCCCTCTACAAGTTAGTAAAGGCGGAAAAATGATAAAACATGACAAAAATTGATCAAAATGATATGAAATCAAAATTGCAAACTATCTAAGCAACATAAATATCAAATACAAAAATGAAAATGATAGAAAGAAAAATCGGCCATAGATTCCTAATCGTTCCTAAAAGGGACGATTAGACCTGCAGCAGTGCGGGGGCACCCGGGCAGGCCGCCCACCCTTTGGGGCCTGATTTCGACACCAATCCACTTGGGATGAGTCCAAAATCTCTTGTAAAGTGTTGTCAGAAAATTGGGTGGTATACTATGGTCAAATGTCGGGTTTTGGGCTCAAGATTCGTCCTTCCAATAGTCACCCAATGACCTCCTCTCTAAAAGAGATCACGGATGTGAAAGGCACAAATCAACTAGGGGCGTATGGGGAAGTAAAATGGTAGCACTTCATTGCTCAAAATGCTCCTTCTCTCTATATTTTGGGGTGAGGAAACTCACCAATTTATAGACCTGGAGGTCTCTTGCATTGGGCATGCAGAGGCGCCACTTGGCAATCATGCCCTCTCAGGGGGAGGGAGATTCCTCCCTGATTAGGGACTTCATGACTGCCCTTGCAACTGCCTCTAATGCTCGAAAATGCTCACCCACACTCCCATGCGATGAAGGAAGCGTTAAGTGGTGGATCTAAGCTACAATTTGCCCCACCCTAGAGCGAATACTGATATTCGTCCCTAGGTGGGGCGAATCCTAGTTTGAAATCATCCCTGGGTGAAATGAGTATTGAGCAAAGTGCTTGAAGGTGCCAAATTGACTCCTGACCTTCCAAAACTACTGTGAGAGTGGTTAGGACCATTGTTTGACCTCTCGGGGGCTGCCCTTGGGGCTATGTGTGTCAATGTGATCAGTGTTTGCAGTCACATAATTGGATTGGTGCTGTTTTGGTGTCTATAGTTATAGCCAAAAATATAAGGCCTATAGATTCTTGAAGGATCATCCACCATCTCAAATAATTGAAACCAAATTCAATAGAATATTGAAAAGAGGCCAACATAAAGAAATTAACCAAGTCTTGCAAAGGCTTGAGAATTTGCACTTGTATGGAGATGAATACAATGGAGACCCCAAAGGTGATATTGTTAATTATGCTCTTGTTTCAAAAGTTGTTGATGATTTTGAACCTTCTTGTTATGAACATGTTGCTTATAACAAGTTGTGGATGAAGGCAATAAATGAATAAATGCATTCTATTGAAAAGAAAGACACTTGGAAATTGTGTGAACTACCCAAAGATAGAAAATGTGTTGGCTGCAAATGGGACTACAAGATCAAAAGATACAGTGATGGTTCCATTGAGAGATACAAGGCTATATTGGTTGCCAAAGGCTTTACAAAAAATATTGGCATAGACTATGAGGAGAATTTTGCTCCCGTAGCAAGACAAGAGATAGTGAGAATGGTGCTCTCTTTGGCTACTCACAAAGGTTGGAGTGTGCACCACATGGATGTAAAAAGTGCTTTCCTCAATGGATATCTTGATGAAGAGGTGTATGTGACACAACCTCAAGGTTTTTAGGTCCATGGCAAAGAATTTTAGGTTTATATATTGAAGAAGATTTTGTATGGGTTGAAGCAAGCTCCAAGATCTTGGTACCAAAGAATTCATGAATACTTTCAAAGGTGTGGCTTTTAAATAAGCAAGAGTGAGCTTACATTGTACTACAAGACACAAGGTAATAACATTCTCATTGTGTTCTTGTATGTTGATGATTTGTTGTTTATGGGAAGTAGTCCTTCAATGAATGTTGATTTTAAGGAGGACATGAAAAGAGAATTTGATATGACTGATCTTGGTTTGATGAGTTACTTTCTAGACTTGAAAGTACATCAAACTAGTAATGAGATTTTTATTTGTAAAACAAAGTATGCAAAAGACATGTTAAATAAGTTTGGTATGATTGATTGCAAGCCTATAGCTACTCCAATTGCACATAGAGATATTTTGTGTTTGTATTATGGGACTGATCATGCAAACAACATTGAATATAGAAGCATTTTTGAGAGTTTAATGTTTCTTTGCAATACTAGGCTTGATATTTGTTATGCAGTATCACTTTGTTCAAGGTACATGGCTAATACTTCTACATTGCATTTGAAGGCAGCCAAGAGATATGTGCAAGGCAAAATTGATTTTGGTATTCATTACTCCTCATCTCATAATTTGAAGTTGATTGGTTTCAGTGATAGTGATTGGGGAAGTAATCTTGATGACCAAAAGTATACTATTACACTCCAAACATGAAGAGTCGGCTATATTTCCAATTGTGTAAACATTCATTATATATGGTTCATAATAATTTAAATGAGAAACATCTTATCTTTTAATATTTTTCATCTGATGCTTCTGCGCAAGGGTGTGCCAAACTTAAGTGGCAAGTGATTTGTTCTATTCGTTTATATTTCAGTATTATAAATTTCTTCTGTTCCGTCTTTCGATTCTGTGTTATTTGAATATATGTGAAATTACCTTAAGCAAAGGCAGATAAACCTTTGCAAGTGGTATCATCTGCTTTGGTCCATTCGTTCCTGTCGCTGTCCACCCCATCCGCATCGTTGGCCGATATTTCCTTCCATTGTCACCCTTCGTCTTCCATAGCAGCAACGACCGCATTCGGTGATTCATGGGATTCGACGGTGCAATAAAACAATTTAGTTTACGTATTTACTAGTGCTGTAAGCATGCATTATGGTAGTGAAGGCATTCGGCTCCAGCTTGTCACTACTGGTCGTTCCAGTCTGGACCCAAAGCTTCTATCGTAGTAACGAAAAACAAAACCACTCTCTTCGCATTCACAAACCCGACCGCCAGTTCGTAAGCACATCCGGTTCATCACAGCAGATGTCGCCCAATAAAAAATTCAAGAATTTTTCATTAAACAGGCAAGACTAAGGTTTTTTGTAATTTTATTTCGCTGATGTCAGAGGGAGAAAAAATTCGAGCGGGGTTTCAATTTATTATCCCACATTCGATGTACTACATGGTGTTAATTGTTTATACGGCACATATCACCCCTTATGAGTTGTGACTTCGGTCACACGGGTGTTTCTTCCACGTCTAGCCTTGCAACGTGTCTTGTTCGTGCTGTATAATTGAGTTGGTCTACGTCCGTCATTCATGTTGAGTCTTAGTTTTCGTTCATGTCATGTAGTGTCGTCCGTGTCGTGTCGTTCAGTCATGTCATCTGGTCACCACGTGTCATGTCGTTCGTCCGTGTTGCTTTGTATCGTGTCATTCGGTTGTGTCGCAGCGTGTTGTTTCATGTCATTGTCACAACGTTCGTGTCGTTCGGTCGCATCATGTCGTGTCATTAGTCTGGTCTTAGCTGTCTTAAACATCGTGTCATCCACTCGCCTACGGTCAAGTGGTTGATAAAAAAAACAAAAAACAAAAAAAAAAAAAAAGTTTTTCAAAGTCGCAGGCAAGGAAGCCATCCACACTCACATCCGTGCCACAGTTGGAGTGGCAATAAGGCGGAGTTACAAATTTTTGTAACCCAATTTTGCAAAATTTTGAAGTTCAAAAACTACTTAGCAAACAACTTTTGAGCAGTGCATGCGTAAAAGTTGGAGCAAGGGTCCGGACGGTCGATTATCAAGCTCAGAGACGACCAATAACAACACAAGAAGACCTAATCGAAGCCCAGGTACAAAAAATTCTCTTTCTCCTTTTAAAATTGGTAGTTATAATCCACATCATCCCCTAGTAGATCCTATGGCTACTAATCCTTCCCCAACTCATGAAAACATCACACAAGGAGACTCAAGTAATTCAGCCATGTCCGATAAGGAGTCTCTTCACAGCATACTAGAGAGTCTACACGACATGGGTCTCACCCTAAAAGAACTTGTGCAAGCACAAAAACAACCTAATCCCAATACTAATCCCCAAAATCACTCCCATGCCCAACGGAATGTAGAAACTATCGATCCTAATGATGATTGGCAACAACAACGAGGTGATTCGGATAATTACAGGGATCCCTATCAAAGACAACGGTATAACCAAAATCAAGAAAGGGACATGGGTTATCACCAACCAAGAGGCCCTAATATTAACTTTCCACGAATTGATATGCCCACTTTTGAAGGTCATGATCCTCGTGGTTGGTTAGCCAAAATGGAAGGCATCCTTGACTTATATCAAATTAAGGAAATTGATAAAGTTCCTTTTGTTGCAACAAAATTAGGCACTAAGGCCTACCAATGGTTTGTATGGCTTAAAAAAGAGAATGTAGCTATTATTACCTGGAGAAAATTCACTACCTCTTTTTTAGAAATATTTGACGACGACGCTACATCATCCTACACAGTAAGATTGTTATCTCTTAAACAAAAAGGGTCAGTTAGTGAATTCGTTTCGGAGTTTACCAGTTTACTACCATACACTTCAGACCTTAGTCCCGACACAGTGGTAGGTGCCTTTCGCAATGGTTTGAAAGAAAGTATTCGAGTGGAGGTAGACATGCACGATCCAACCTTGTTGAACAGTTGTATAAGATTAGCCAAGTTGGCCGAGAAGAGACACCAGTTGTCTGCACAGCGAGAAACATATAGTCGTCCTTCATACCGCAACAATTCCTTTCGTAGAAATGATCAACCATCAAGATATTTTTGTTATAAATGTCGCACTAATCACCCCAGGGAACAAGCTTGTGCCCAAAAACAAAACTTTCATATTGAAGGTGATCAAGGTGAAGGGGAAGAGGATGAACCTTACCAATCAGAAGAACCTATGCCGGAAGACCTACCGGGTACTATAGACGAAAAAGAAGAGGATACAATGGCAATTTCGAGTGCATGCTCTCATGGGTTTAACCGCCCACCATACCATCAAGGTACCGAGGTTTTCTCCGCCGAGAAAAAGGTGAATGTGCTAATTGATTATGGTAGCACCCACAATTTTATCGACATCAAAACAGCAAAAGCCTTGAATTTATTCATTAACTCTTCCAACAAAGACAAATTCCAGGTTTTAGTGGCCAACGGGGTGAACGCACAATGCGTGGGTCGCACATCTCAAGTTTCCATAAATATGGGAACTTATACCTGATTAGGCTCCCTTTTTGTCATGAATTTGGGAAATTCGATGTCATTTTGGGGGTTGAATGGTTGGAAACATTAGACACAATTAGCTTCAACTTCAAAAAATTATTTGTGGAATGGAAGGAAAATGGACGAGTCATTCACTTACAAGGCATTACTACTCCTCCAACACAAATGGTGAGCTCTCATAGTATGGAAAAGATGTTAAAAAAGGGTGGATATGGGTTTATAGCTCAAATTAATTGTTTGGAAAAACAATCGGCAGCAACTTCGGATATTATTGCACCTGAGTTACAAGATATCATCACACATTACGACGAGGTTTTCCAAGAACCTCAAGGATTACCACCTAAACGATCTCATGATCATGCCATCCATTTGATGCCAGGAAGTGTCCCACCTAACGGTCGTCCTTATCGCTATCCTCGGCCACAAAAGACAAAAATCGAACAGATCGTTCGGGATTTGTTGGATCATGGAGTCATTCGTCACAGCACTAGTCCTTATTCCTCACCTGTAGTCCTGGCTAGACGAAAAGATAACTCTTGGCGTATGTGTCCTGACTTTCGTTCTCTCAATAAACTCACTATCAAGGACAAATTTCCTATCCCTGTCATAGATGACCTATTAGATGAGTTGCATGGTGCAAATTTTTTTACAAAATTAGACCTTCGCTCTGGCTTTCACCAAATCCGTGTTAGAGAAGAAGATATTCCCAAAACGGCCTTTCGTACTCATGAAGGTCATTACGAATTTTTGGTCATGCCTTTTGGTCTCACTAATGCACCATCCACATTCCAAAGTCTCATGAACCAAGTGTTTCGTCCACTCCTCCATAAGTTTGTGTTAGTTTTTTTTGATGATATTCTCATATACAGCAAAACTTGGGCGGACCATTTACATCATGTGGATAAAGCCCTTCACATCCTACACAAAGAAAAATTATTTGTTAAACGCTCCAAATGCTCATTTGGTGTTCAAGAAGTCGAGTATCTTGGTCATATAGTTTCACATGAGGGTGTCAAAGTCGATCCCAATAAGATTAAGGCAATTCAAGAGTGGCCTTTACCTAAAACCATCAAGAAACTTCGTGGTTTTTTGGGTCTCACAGGCTACTATCGCAAGTTTGTACAGAATTATGGTAAGATTGCAGCACCTCTCACAGCACTCACAAAAAAGGATGCTTTTCGTTGGTCGGAAGAGGCTACTTTAGCTTTTGAAGCTCTTAAGCAAGCCATGTGTACAACTCCGAGTCTTAGCAACTCCCAACTTTCACAAACCATTTATTATCGAATGTGATGCATCGGGAGCAGGGAATTGGGGCTATATTAATGCAAGAAGGTCATCCTTTGGCATTTGAAAGTAAACAACTTTTCGGAAAAAATTTGGGAAGATCAACATATGAAAAAGAAATGTTGGCTATTCTTCATGCAGTAGAAAAATGGAGACACTACCTAATCAGTAGCCGCTTCATTATCAAAACAGATCATAGTAGCCTCAAGCATTTTTTGGAGCAAAGGTTTTCTTATCCAGAACAAAATAAGTGGTTAACCAAACTATTGGGCTATGATTTCGTTATCGAATACAAGAAAGGGAAGGAAAATATAGTTGTCCGATGCGCTGTCCAAGAAATATGAAGATGAAGTAGTCATCAACGCTATTTCAGGTCCTTGCTCCCAATGGGTGAATCAATTACAGGAGGAATGGTTGTCCAATAGTGAAACTGCTCAGATAATTCATGAATTATCTATAGGGTCTTCCAAACACCCTTTGTTCTCTTATGAAGATAACATCCTCCGAAAGAAGAACCGCATATACATTCCACATAATTCGAGACTCAAATCAAAGATCCTCGACGAATCACATGCTTCTCCATCAGCGGGACATTCAGGATTTTTGAAGACATATTTAAGGGTCAAACAATCATTTTGTTGGAAAGGATTAAAAGCGGAAGTCAAACAATGGGTAGCGAGAATGTGAAGTTTGCCAGCGCAATAAAGGAGAAACAGTCAAATCACCGGGATTATTACAACCATTACCCATCCACTGAGCGACGGTGGGAACATATATCCATGGATTTCATTGAAGGTCTTCCAAAATCGGAAGGCGGAGACAGTAATCTTCGTCGTCGTAGACCGGTTATCCAAATATGCTCACTTTCAGGCTTTACAACATCCATTTTCCACAAGCAAGGTGGCAAAGGTATTTATGGATTCAATTTTCAAATTACATGGTATGCCAAAAAATATTGTAAGTGATAGAGATCCCATTTTTACTAGTAACTTTTGGAAGGAGTTATTTCGCCTTAGTGGTACCAAATTGAACATGTCTTCCGCTTACCATCCACGAGACGGATGGTCAAACGAAGTAGTTAACAAATGTTTGGGTACGTACTTAAGATGTTTTGCTCAAGATAAACAATACCAATGGAGCCATTGGTTAGCAATGGAAGAATGGTGGTACAACACTTCTTACCATTACTCAATTAAGATGTCTCCATTTGAAGCATTGTATGGCACCAAACCTCCAGCCATTGCAGATTACGTCCAGGGATCAGCCAAAGTAGCCAAAGTGGATGATTGGTTCCAACAAAGGCAGTCTACACTCACCATCCTCAAAGAGAATTTAGTCCAAGCACAAAATCGTATGAAACAACAACAAGACTTGCACCGATCAGAAAGAACCTTTGATATAGGTGATTGGGTGTTCCTAAAGCTGCAACCTTACAAACAATCCTCGTTAAGGTTAAAGTCCAGCCAAAAGTTGGCTCCACGATTCTATGGTCCCTACAAAATTGTGCGTCGCATTGGAGAAGTAGCCTATCAATTAGAGCTACCTACATCATCACGAATACACCCAGTATTTCATGTTTCATGTCTCAAAAAAGTTATTGGTCAGAAAATACAAAGTCAATCAGACTTACCAGTGCTCGATGAGGAAGGACGCATACATCTCCAACTCGAAGATATACTACAACATAGAATCCGAAGACTGAGATCACGTCGGATTCAAGAATTTCTCATTAAATGGCAAGATTTACCAGAGGAGGATGCCACATGGGAACACGAAAGTATCTTCCAGGACATTTCCAGCTTTGAGGACAAAGCTTTCCGAGGAGGGGAGTCATGTTACACTCCAAACATGAAGAGTCGGCTATATTTCCAATTGTGTAAACATTCATTATATATGGTTCATAATAATTTAAATGAGAAACATCTTATCTTTTAATATTTTTCATCTGCTGCTTCTGTGCAAGGGTGTGCCCACCTTAAGTGGCAAGTGATTTGTTCTATTCGTTTATATTTCAGTATTATAAATTTCTTCTGTTTCGTCTTTCGATTCTGCGTTATTTGAATATATGTGAAATTACCTTAAGCAAAGGCAGATAAACCTTTGCATATACTAGTGGAAATTGTTTCTTCCTTGGTTTAGGATTGATTACTTGGAGTTCCAAAAAATGAGCTACTATTCCATTATCTTCTATAGAATTTGAATACATTGCACTCACATCAGCAAGTGCACAAGCCTTGTGGCTTACGAAATTTCTTGGAGAGATTGGGGAGAAGCAAGAAACTTCTACTACATTTTTTTATGACAACACAAGCGACATTAATTTGAAACAAAATCCTATCCACCATGTTCAGTCAAAAAAATTTGACATCAAGTACCATTTCATCAGGTATGTGGTGGAGAAGAAGATGATCAAACTGAGCTATTGTAACACCAAAGACCAAATTGTAGATATATTCACAAAACTAGTTACAAAGACTCAGTTTTTGATGCTGAGAGACCTGATTGTTGGACCTCTCAACATCAAGGAGGAGAAATTTGGAATATGATGCTGACCATGTGGCATTTCCAAGTCAAAAAAAATGAAACAAAACAAATATGCCCCCTATTTTGTAACTGTAGAATAAAAGAATGTGTCATTGTAGGAAGATTTCAGTTTGTAATAGCTATATATTGTTATACTTCTTATAATATCTTTAGAATATTTGTATAGGAGTAGAATAGTGTCAAAAAATATCATTGTAACTTTTTGTGATAAGAAGAAGTTGAATGGAATAGGGAATAACAAAAAGCTGTAGACACCAAAACAACACCAATCCGATTATGTGACTGCAAACACTGATCACATTGACACACACAGCCCCAAGGGCAGCCCCTAGAGGTTAAAAAGTGGTCCTAACCACTCTCACAGTAGTTTTGGGAAGTCAGAGATCAATTTGACACCTTTTAGGCACTTTTCTTAGAATCCGTCCCTCCCTAGGATGAATTCAAAATGGGATCCGTCCTCCCCTAGGACGAATACAGAATCCGCTCCGGGGTAGGATGAATTCCAGGTTCAATAGGAAAAAAGAGAAATTGCACCAAATGGCAGCCAAGGACAATCAATTAATGCTCCCTACCTTGCATGCGCGGGTAGGTGGGCAGATTGAACGTTAGAGGAAGCACAAGGGCAGTCATGGAAGCCCAAGTCAGGGAGGAATCTCCTCCCTCTTGGGAAGGCATGGCCGCCATGTGGCACCCCTGCATGCCCATCCAAAGAGACCCCTTGGGTCTATAAATTGGTGAGCTTCATCACCCAAAAAGGATAGGTTGGAAGCATTTTTAAGCAACGAAGTGCTGCCAAATTGATACCACGCTTTACCTTTGATTCACCTCTTCCACATCCTTGATCTCTTTCACAAGGGAGGTCATTGGGTGGTTATTGGAAGTGTGAATCCGGATCCAAAACCCGACACTTGACCACATTATCCCACCCATTCACCGACAACACATTACAGGAGATTTTGGACCCATCCCAAGTGGATTGGTGCCAAAATCAGGTTCCAACGGTGGGTGGCCCGCCCCGGCGCCCCGCACTCTTGCGAGCCTAATCTTCTTTTTTTAAGAACGATTGGGAATTCATGGTAGATTGTTATTTTTTGTCATTTGTTTATTTGGCATTCCATCTTATGTTGCTTAAATAGCTTGTAATTCTGATTTCACAATGCTTTGATCAAATTTTATCATGTTTTATCGCTTTTGTAGTCCTCACTAACTTGCAGGTAGCGGCATCAAATTCCCATTGATGGAGGCAAAATTGGGGAAATATGACCATCTGGGTCTTCCCAAAATGCCTCCAATTAGCTAACCCCCAAGTTTGTAGGTCTTTTGGAGTTCCCGAGACGTGACATTTTGGCAGTATCACTTTGGCGCTTTGGTGCAGGTGAATTCGTCCTACCCCGGAGCGAATTACAGTCGGATCCATCCCGCCCTGGAGTGAATTCGAACCGGTGAAGAATTTCCCGACTGTTTCATTTGCAGTGATCTTATGGTAATGTTCTCTGGCTTCTATCAAATTTGTAGGTTATTTGGAGTCATTTTATTTATCGATTTAGCTAATCTTATGCATGCATCCTCCATTGGTTTTTAGGATCAAACGCCTTATATTTTGTCACAGGTGCTACTAACGATTTGTTGTTTCTTTGAACGTAGGAGGAGCAGCAAGGATCAAGGATTCATCAACACCAATGGTGGAAACACTTTGGCCCGCCCATTTTACATGTGGGCACGTGGAAGGAGGAACACTAAGTCATGATTGTAACCAAAACTCATTTAACGCTCCTAGCCCCTAAAAAGGGAGGAGGCATATTTGTAACTGATATTAAGAGAGTTAAATAAAAAGGGTTGTGCTTTTTGTACTTTCTTTTATCTCAGTTCAATTCATCTCTTTCATTTCATGCATTTCATGTTATAGGACTTAAGCGTTTGTTTTGATTTTGAATGCGTCGCATTAGTATTTCCTTCTTCCAAAATCTCGTGTTTCCAGTGGCGATCATGGTGGGACTCTATCCCCTGCTTTTTGAGATCAAGAAACTGATCAAAATTTGTGTTTTTGTGCTCACAGGTACCATTTTTTGAGCACTGACTGTGGTTCGTTCCAGCTTGTGGCGAATACAGTACTGGAATTCGTCTAACCTTGAGATGAATTGGAATTCGTCTCAGCCCAGGACAAATCCTGTTCTGGAATTCATCTCACCCAGGGACGAATTTCTATCTATGTAGTTTTAGGGTCGAGGATCAAAAATAGTAGGTCTAGGTAGAGAAAAGGTAAGGGTCCTAAACTGTTCCTGTCATTTTTTGCTTTTCTATTTCTGTTTTCTGTCAATTTTGCCTTCTTAGGGAAAGTAGTTGCTTCTGCATGTTTCATTTTTCTAAATAAAAATAATCACACACACTTCACGCAGCATTTTTTAAACCAAGGAGCTGGTCGTAAAACCCCAACCCTTGATCAAGACCAACGGTGGATTTCATCACCACCTTGGCTTGATTTTTGCATCCATTTACCCCGATTGTCATTGTTGCTCAACATAAATCCTGATGAAATCTGACCAAGTGTCGCTGGGGTGATTCCCAGTGCGTGAGGATAAGTCTTCTATGGTAGGTGTCATAAATAGGACAATCCCCCTTTCATACCGCCTACGTTCCATGTACCATCTACTCTCACGTACCTATAGTTTCCCTCTCGTAAGGGCGGGTATATAGAGAGGTTGGTATATCGGCCTAGCAATGGTATATCGAAGGGGCGACCAATTATGGGAGTCATATGAGCCTTCATTATGCATTTAAACATTCTTCAAAACTTTCAAAAACAAAAATAAAAATAAAAAATGCACTAAAACAAGTCTAGGACACACCATTAATCTTTAAAAGAGATAATCATTGCTGTGTGTGTGTGTGTTCATTTCTGCTTAGTGTAACAAAAAAAAAATCAAAAAATCATAAAAGAGATAAAATCTACATAGCTTGTAGGAAAGCACCACCATGGTGTACACACGTAGCCAAGCCCAATCAAGGGCGAAAGCTACGAAAAGTGTACAAGGGGGAGGCACAAGTCACCTCCGCTATAGTCCTAAGGACTTAGTTATACCACCTTGGCGGTCTAACCCGCAAGAGAGTCCGCATCAGTCTAGGTCAAGATGGAATTATAGGGACACCCCATTGGGGGACACGCCCATCCGTCATAGCCCCTTTCGGGAAGAGTCCTTACATGTGGCACTCAACATAGATCAAAGGGCTCCCTTAGAAGCTCGATACGAGTGGCCACCATGCGATGAAGCGCTGGAATGATGGAGGGTCCATGAGGAGAGGCTTCAAGATTATATCATCCCTTCATTGCCTCCTCTCATTGTCAAAAACAATAGGACAAATCCGGAGCACAAGGCTCCTCTGACAGGGCGAGCCAACTCCACCCGCCCCTTTCACACTTATGAAAGGGAGAATGAGGAAGACCCCTATCTTCCTCAAGAGCAATATACAGTGTGGGAGCAATGCGCCTCCGCACCTGCTATGTACCAAAACCATCCTTCGAGGCCATAGCCTCGAATAAATGCCGCCAACCTCGATAGGGGGAAGCGACCTATAGAGATATCGGATCATCGTGACCGAGATAAGTGCATGGGAGAGGCATCTAGGCCTTCGAGACTCAAGATGGTAGAATAGATCGACCTGGAAGTCACCAAACATGCCACCCGCCAAGCATAGATTACGTAGCTTGAGCAAGATCAACAACAACTAGAGCATTTATATCGCCTTAGTAAAGAGCGCATTAGGCGCCAAACAGATGAGCTATTGAATAACACTATGTCAGAGAGGGTTTCAACCCCTCACACCCAAAGGGTAGAACCATATGAGAGGCGTAACCCCTTGGTACAAGACAGGTCCCCATGACCTAACCAAGCGCTACCTCCAAGACCTCTTAGACCTGAACGGGAGGCCACTCCCCGGAATAATGATGGGCTCCCTCCGCGGGGACCCACTCATGGTCATAGGTCTCACCTAGAGACTCCTCAAGAAGCATACGAGGAGTATGAACAAGAAGAAGAGTGGGCCGAAATGCCCTATCAAGGCGGAGGGGTTGCTATCCGGCCACCTCTCCATAGGCCTCAAGTCTCCCACAACCCACAATGGGAGAAAATTAGAGAGGAAGAGATTAAGTCTTTTGATGCATACAAAGTGCTGCTAGAGCGTTTGGAGTCTATGGAAACCAAAGCTGTTGGGCCCCAAAAGCCCATGTTACGTCAACTCCATAGTCATCCGGTGCATCCGTCTGTGCCTGCACCTCCTTATCCTGAGCACTTTAAGTTGCCTCAGCTGGCAATCTTTAAAGGTGAGGAGGATGCCCAAGAGCATGTGATGAGGTTCCTGAGCCAATGCTTTGGCATTCAGGACAATGATGCTTTGTTGTTGAGGACCTTTATAACCACATTCGTAGGCCCTGCCTCGGATTGGTTCACCCAATTGCCGAAGCACAACATCAACAACTTGGATCAATTAGTGGATGCGTTCCTCGAATGCTTCGCCTTCAACACCAAGAAGAAGGCGTCACTAAGTGATTTGGCCAGCCTCAGGCAATATGAGGAAGAGACTATGGCGGCCTATGAGAATCGGTGGAGGACTCTGCTTTCCAAGCTACCCTACCTTCCCCCTATGTCCGACCTTACACAAATGTTTTCAAGAAGTTGTTTGAGATTGATCTTTGTGCTATTGTAGCTGCAGCAATATGCCACCTTAGAAGAGGCTCTGGTGCAAGCCAGAATAATTGAAGAGATCAAGATACAGGATGGCGAGATCGCCAAACCTAAGAAAAAAGAATGGAACAAAAACACCAAAATAGGGACTATGCAACAAAAACCCGTTGTGGTTAACCAAGTTGCTATAAATTTTCCTAAGCCTACACAAGAAATACAGCCTCAAAAGGCTAATTATCAGGCAGTGCCCCCTAACAATTATGAAAGAGAAAACCAGAAACAGGGGCAAAATCAGCAGCATTTCCCTAGGCGATAGTTTACACCCTACATGGAGTCTAGGGACTCCCTATTTGACCGCTTGTCAGCGGCAAATTTGATCAACCTCCTGGAAATTCAAACCATAGATCCCAATGCACCGAAGCCTAAAGGGTACCGAGAGGATTTGTACTGTAAATTCCATCGACGACAGGGACATGACCTTAATGCATGTTGGAAATTCAAAGGCTTGATACAAGACCTGATTGACAACAAGACATTGGTTGTAGACAACCCTATAGCACCGAACAACCAGAAAATGGGAGTTTTCAGAGACCCCTTGCCTGCCCATGAGGCGTAGGAAAAACCCCTTCAAATCAATGAGGTGCAACAAAACTTCCCCATGCAGGGGTATGTAGGGATGATAAGTATAGTGACTAGGAACAAGAAATACCTAGGAGCTGCTCCCACGGCAGCCACAAGAGAAGTTCCCTCAACATCATAGTCTCAACAGAACCCTATGCAGCTGCCTCCGCCTAGACCCATGGCCACGATTCGGACTAGACTTACCCAAAGTCTATGGACCACGTCGGCTAGGCTCTCCATATATGAGCTTATTCAACAATCAACGCCCCATTGGGAGGCTCTTATGGAGATATTGAAGGCTATCGAGTTGCAACCCCAAGAACCAAATTCTTTCAACAACTTTGTGGGGCATGTCAAAAGATGCACCGAGCCAGTCATCACTTTTTGGGAAGATGAAGTGAAGTTAGTGGCTGATGACATAGCGGATCCACCCCTGCATGTTATCATGCGGGTCAATGGGATCCCCTATAAGAGGGTGTTGGTAGACACTGGCTCGTCTAGTAACATCATTACTACAGTGGCATTGAAACATCTGAAGTTGTCGGCATCTCACATCATGGCCTCCACATATACACTGCGAGCATTTAACGATGCAATATGCTCGACAGTCGGCACAATCATCCTACCCATTCAAGTGGGACAAAAGACAATCCCTACATTGTGCCATATTTTGGAAGGTGAGATGGCTTACAACATCTTGTTAGGCCGGCCATGGATCAGGGACATGAAGTGTGTCCCATCAATAGCACATCAATGTCTGAAGTATACATTTGAAGGGGAGGTACATGTGGTCCCGACAGACCTAGAACCCTTCAAGTACTGCAATGTGGTGTAGCTAATGCCGCAATCGACCCTTCCATCAACGCATTTGGATTTCCAGTTGAATCCATCTCGATAGGGTCTGATTTTGCAAGCATCCCCAAAGGAAGATCCACCAAAACCCCAGCCAGGTCCATCTTCATCAGTTGGTCCTTCATCAACGATGCCACCTATCATGGCCAAATAGAAGGACAAAGGGAAGAAACCCTTAGAGGAGGCACGACCTCTAGAAGAGGCACCACAATCAGTCTCAAACATCTCTACCGAAGAGATGCCTAGTAAAATGGAAGTGGAGGCTCCTAGCCCACCCAACATGGAGTGGAGTCCGGAAGAGCTTCCGTTCCCTCCCTCTCAGTCACCAAAAATCACTGTTGAAATGGCCAATACGGGCCTAGGGGAGTATCTAGTGCAGAATGTTGTAGCAACACCCACACTAGAGTCCATGCAAGACATGGGGAGACCTCGCCTCCCCATTGGTACAATTGTTCCTCTAGGCTACCCACCAAACTAGACTAACTTTGTGTATGGGGGCCTTGATCATGGCACTAAGCCATGCATGCAAGAGGACAAGGATGAAGAGCCTTTCGTAGAGGATGTAAACTATCTATCCAACCCGGACTTCACTCTGAGATATCTTGGCCAATGCAATTGGCATGGATACGGGTTAGGCCGGTATGAGCAAGGAGTGCATGTCCTTTGTCAACCAAGATACCAAATGCCTTATGACAAGTCAGGTGTAGGGTTCAATCACCCCCTACCCTTAGACATCTTGGTCGAAGACATGCAAGGCCTGAGGATAGGCAACAAGGGTGGATTGGCATCAGATCCATATGCCAACCCAAACACAACATACACATTGGGGGATTATCTCCCATGGTCAAAAACCACCCTTGGTAACCTCAATCGCCCTTCCCCTTTGCTAGAAAGAGGCAAAAGTTTGGGGACCCACTTTCAGGGCAGATATCAATAGTGTCAAGAAGGATCTTTAGAGGATGAGTCAGACTATGAGCCAGCATCATATGACCCCTTCGACTCAGATAACAATCACTCACAAGTGATTCCTATGGATGACTATCAAGAGATATTTTTGACTCTGTTCCCTCTAGAGGCTCCAGTTGAGCCAATGCCGTGTCAAGAGAACCATGTCCCCCCATGGAGCGTGGAACAACCATAATGGGACTAGATTAATTTGCTTGAACAAGATGAACATCATATGCCTCAAGCAGTTTTTGGAGCCAACGAAGGCCTTTGGATCTCCAATAGTGATTACGAAGATGAAATAGAGATGGCATACCTTAATCACATGCGACAGATGCAACAACGGCACCCCTTAGAGATTAATGACATATTTGAATAGATGGGCATACTGCCAAGGCATGAGTGGTACGTGGACCCAGCAGGGTGGGACCAAGTGTTGGATCCGTGGCTCCAAGTTTACGATGAGCACTGTCCACCCCAAGACCCTATAATGACATCAGTGCCGAGGGTAGACCCTGTCTTCCTATCCGCACATAGGGATGATCCATTCGTGCCCGTCCCTCTAGAGCCAGATCTAGAGCATAAAGAGCATCCAAGATGTCCGAGTAACTACACCCATGGTAATGGAGACCAAAATCATTCCATCAACATGATCTCCATTGACTTGACCGCACCCATCCACAATCCGGCCGATCCAGCACGGTCCTTGCATCTAGACATAGATGCTATTGACTAGGATCACGTCAATTCACCTCCATCCCCATCTGAGTACTGGTCATTCGGTGAAATGCTTCATTTTACCCCTGAGCCAACTCAGGATATCTTCCATGTTGAAGAGGAACCCAAGGTTCCCAACGATGATCTTAACTCAGCAAATGATATCCATTTGATCCCAACTCCACACCAGTTGGAGGATGGATCCCACATGTCGATCGAGGAGACGACTGACGTAGACATCGGCTCAGATCCAATGAATCCATAGATTATCAAGCTGGGGGTAAGTTTATCCCCCGAAGAGCAAGCCGACTACATTGCCCTTCTCAAAGAGAAGAAGGAGGTTTTTGCATGGTCATACAAAGATATGTCGGGGCTAGATCCATAGCTAGTCACGCATAATTTAACGCTTGATCCGACAGTCAAGCCTGTTAAGCAAAAACTATGCAAGATGCACCCAACAGTGGCCTTGATGGTCAAAGATGAATTGCAAAAATTGTTGGATGCACATTTTGTCATCTGCATGGATTATCTGCCATGGTTGTCCAACATGGTGCCCGTCAAGAAGCCTGACGGGAGGATTCGCATATGCACTAATTTTCATGATCTAAACAAAGTGAGTCCTAAGGATGATTTTCCCTTGCCTAGCATCGACGCATTGGTAGACGCTACAGCGGGCCACAAAATGCTATCCCTCATGGATGGTTTCTCGGGATACAATCAGATTCGTATCAATCCCGAGGACCAACTAAAAATGGCATTCACAATGCCCTGGGGGACATTTTGTTACAAGGTCATGCCTTTTGGCCTTAAAAATGTTGGCGCCACCTACCAACGTGCCATGACGTACATCTTCCATGATTACATGCATAAAACTTTGGAAGATTACATGGATGATTTGTTGGCCAAGTCTCTCTTACGCCCAAATCATCTCGGTGACTTAAGCAAGATCCTCGATCGCCTCATGGAGCATAAAGTCAAACTGAATCCCAAGAAGTGCGTATTTGGCGTCACATCTAGAAAACTCTTGGGTTTCATAGTCTCAAAATGAGGCATCGAGGTGGACCCAAACAAAGTCAAGGCAATCCTTGAAATGCTTCCCCCAACTACCATCAAGTAGCTCAAAAGTCTGTAGGGTAAGGTCACATCGATCAAGCGCTTCATAGCATAGTTATCGGACAAGTGCCGACCCATGAACAAATTATTGCACAAAGGGGTAGCATTTCACTAGGATGACGAGTGCCAGTCAGCCTTTGATGACATCAAGTAATACTTGGCTTCGCCACCAGTATTGGCACCACCTAGACCAGGAGTGTCGTTCTACTTATACATCTCAGCTACAGAGGTGGCACTGGGCACCATGCTCGCCCAAAAGAACAAACTTCACAAAGAGCAGGCTACTTACTATCTTAGCCGCACCCTGGTCAGCTATGAACTTAACTATGCATACATTGAGAAACTCGCTGTGGCAGTGGTGTTTGCTACCAAAAAGCTATGCCATTACATGTTGAGCAACAAGACGTATGTTGTGTCTAAGGAGAATCCATTGTGATACATGATGAGTCGTACTTATCATAGTAGTCGCACAACGAAATGGATCATGTTGTTGACAGAATTTGACATAGAGTTTATTGGACAAAAATCCATCAAAGGATAGGTCATAGCCGATCAACTAGTAGAGGCTCCTATCGAAGATGATCAGCCCTTGGTCATAGAACTACCCAATGACGGGGTCTTCCATGTCTCGAAATCACCAGATTCTGACGAGCTTGAGTCACAGGCCGACATAACCCTATTTTTTGATGGTTCTAAATGTGAGCAAGGGGGTGGCGTAGGAATTGTATTCTTCACACCGCAAGGGGCTCCAATACCCTTGTCATTTAAATTAAATTTCCCGTGCACCAATAATAATGCAGAGTATGAAGCCTTGCTCATAGGTCTTTAGACAACAATCACCATGAACATTAAATGATTGAACATCTTTGGTGATTCGCTGTTAATCGTCAATCAATTCAAAGGGGTATTCCAATGTAAATGCCCAGTTCTGTAGGCCTACAAAGCCCTTGTGGACAAATTCTTGGAAAATCTTGAATGGTACGACATCGAGGCACTCCCTCGATCATCAAATCATTTTGCGGACACTATGGCCTCTTTGGGGTCACTAATCCCGCAAGACCTTTCTAGTGATATGACAACCATTCAAGTCAAAACATTATCACAATCCACGATGGAGTGTGCAAGCTTTGATTTAATGCCAGGAATCCACATGATCCAGATTGAACCATCCTCGGATAGGTTCTCTCGAATCCATGACTGTTTGAAGCATGCCAACTGGGGGGCCTTGTTCTCCCCTACTCCCCTTAATAGCAACACCACACTATTCTTACAAGTTCTTTCCCGCTCAGCTTTTGCTAGGGATGAACTTCAAGAGGGATTGGTTGTTCATACCGTCGAGGCTTCTGATCAGCA